>JAOCZM010000096.1:0-4800000 GCA_026122235.1 Vinca minor
TTTGTGGATCTCACGATATCAATGTTCACGACATGGGAGAAATATTTTGGCCTATAGGTCGTTCAAGGTTTGAGAAAGTGACAAATTTACCTCACTATCGTGTTGGGAGTTTTCACAAAGGTTATTTGCACAAAACAATCATCAAGTTTACTCATTAGTTTACAAGGTTTTGACATTGGCTTTAATTCTACCAGTGACTACTGCTTCAGTTGAGAGAGTATTTTCTGCAATGACTTTTGTCAAGAATCGTCTACGCAATCGAATTGGAGATCAGTGATTGAATGATAGTTTAATTGCATTTGTTGAGAAAAATGTGTTTGATACTATCGAAAATGATGTAATTATAGAATATTATAAAATTATGTAATAAAATATTTTATATACTTTTATGAATAATTGTGCCCCAAAGATAAATTTTTGGCTCCGTCACTGACCTTGGGGGGTTTGAGAGGTGGGGGTGGGGGGAAAGGGGCAAAGGGGTTTTATATTTGCAGAGAAATTACTAGAGATAAGAGTCGATTTTGCTGTTTTGACCCTCGGAGTTTTTATACTATTCTTTCTTCTCACTTCTTATCAATTCCAAAATCTTCTCTGGTGTTTGTAGATTGAAATTCATATTTTTCCTGAATTACAAGTTAAGTATTTATGATTCGATGGTGTTTTCCTTATAAATTATAGTTTTGTTTCGTTTTTAAAGAAAGGTTGTATGGTGTATATTGTTGAATATGTACGAGATGAGATTATGTTGCTGACATGTAATTTCTTTTGTTTTTTTTTATAGTGTGTTATAGTTAATGTCATATGATATTTTAACATGTACCGAACATATTTAATGATTAATCATTGTAAAAGTAAATCATGCTTGTACGTTACATTGTTAAGTTATCATTAGACATTAAATTAACAAGTAAAACGATGTTAGTTATTGGAACTTAGAGGAAAAACATGTTTATTGTAACAATATAAATTGAGAAACAAACAGACTATAGATATCTCGTTGTCTTTGTTGCAATTTTAGCATAAAAATAATAAAATTATTAAATTCTCTCATTAAAGAAGATAAAACCTATTTGTAGCCTTTATCTATTTATTTTTTTATTAGGTTAAAAATACCATCATCAATTTACGGCCCACTAAAAATATCCAATTAGTGAATTCGATGACTTTTCATGTCAAAAAATCACACGTGCCTTCCACGTGCTCTCGGAGAGAAGGGTAAAAATGTCAAAACTCAATCTTTATCTATTTACGGATTTCGATAAATAGCACTATCTTTTTATTAGGCTAAAAATAACAGCATCGATTTACGAGCCACTATAAATGTCCAATTTGTGAATCCGGTTACTATTTAGGCAAAAAAATCACACGTGTCTTGCACATGCTCCCGAGTGAAGGGTAAAAATGTCAAAAAAATCAATCCGAACTATTTTCTGATTAGATAAGATCTAACCCGACTAGATAAATTATGACCCAATCCGCAATCTCAATCTTCTCCACCATATCAAACAAAATCAACACCTGCTCCAGTATCCCCTCCACCCCTCCCCCCTCTCTGTATATATAGTTAATTTAGTATAATATTTAATCTAAAGAATATTCATTTGAAAGTAATACAAGTGCAAGACCATGAAGGTAGCTTAGTGGGACTTCTCACCTTCAGGCTCGAACATACCCTCCCCTCTATAAAATAATAATAATAATAATAATAATAATAATAATAATAATAATAATAATAATAATAATAATAATAATAATAAGTATCCAATATGAGACCTTCTCATGTTGTAAAGAATCCTCTACCAATACAGTTAAAGTTTCGTCTTCAAAATAAAAAATAAAAAAGAGCGGGGCTTATTTTTCATAATTAAAATTGTTAAGATTCAGTATTATACATGTCTATTTTTTCACTTTTATTTTTTTGTGATTGTTTTGCAACACTTTATCATTTATAATTGCTTTCAATTATCATACAAAAATGAGAAAATACAATAAAATGTGCATATTTTTTTTTTAATATTTTTAACGATCTATTTATCAAAAAACAATATGCGCTCCATTGTAATCCATCATACATAGATTTCAACTAATAGATTACTCGTTGGCATACCTGTCAATAATTTATTATCTTATTATTACATAATGATATTTATTTTGAAAAAAAATGTTAAATGCCTAAAAAATGCATCAAACCACATGAAGTTGCACAGTGCAGTTTGAAGTTTTAACTGATTTAGTGTGAGGGTTTCAAAATTTTCCAAACTGCAAAAAAAATTTTTTTGCCAAGTTTTCCAAACTGCAAATTACAATACAATTAAAATCGATAAAACCGCACCCCATACACCCCTAGGCATAATAAGTTTTTTTGGGTTAACGGGTGTCCACCGCCAACGTGATGACTAATTCAGATTCGGCCTGCAGTTGGCCCGTAACGTGATCACTGACAGGGGAGGGCCTGACCTATACTGCTATTGTATACAATCGAATTCTCGCCAACGATAAGAAATATGACAACTCCAACCAGTTGCCCTAAAGCTCGAGTTCATAGGCATAATAAGTTAATACCACTCCATAAACACTCTAAAAATCAGTTGATTTGAGGACAATTTTAATAAAAGTGGGCCAAGCCCATCAAAACCCTTTAATGAGAGTTGTAATAGTAATAGTCTAGTCTCGGATCTAGGTTCAAGCTCCATGAGAGTTGTGCCAAGTTGTGATGTCAATTCTTCTAATATAAATGACAACTGAGGTATTATTCATCAAAAAAAAAAAAAAAACTCCATAAAAACACACTAAAAATCAGTTAATTTGAGGACAATTTTAATAAAAGTGGGCCAAGCCCATCAAAACCCTTTAATGAGGGGGGAAAACTTGGTCTTTTGCATGTTACAGATGTACCATAAGGCCCAAAGTATACTTCAAAAAATAAATAATAAAAAGTATATCCAAATGCATGACGGTGATGGACGCTGAAAAGTTGACACCTCACCAAACATTACACTAACGTGGCAAATCCTATTGATGTCTTTATATATAAAGAAAAATTAATAAAAAATATTTCGAGAAATTTAATATTTGTACGCAAGCCAAGAGGAAAACAGTACAGTAGTATTATGGAAGGAGAAACAGAAGAAGGAAGAAGGCATAAAGTCTCAACAGCTTCTCGTATTAGGAGAGAATGCTTATCTTTTACTGTTTCCTTACAAGAAGCTTTTCGCTATTTCAAAGCCACCATTTTAGGCCAGGTTTGTCCTTTTTTCCTTCTTTTTTCTTCTACTCTTAAATACTTTATAAACATTTTTATTCTCTTCGATCCAAATTGAATATTCACTTTTAGAAGAGTTTGGTAGGAAGAGTAATTTGATTATGGATAGTTCTGATATGGATCTAAGTGTGGTCAAGAATTGAATTGACCACATCACTACCTACTGAGGAGAGACACAATTCTGTGATGACGTGGTTAATTCTGTACCACCATGTCCACATGGAATTAGTCCATATCATAATTTTCCTTTGATTATGAGTAGGTTAACACCGAGAAAAAAAATCTTATGTCTCATTTTGTTCTGTCTTATCTTCATTAAATTTTTAAAAAAAAAATGACATAAGACATACTTCTTCAATTCTGTAATATAAATCGTTTATGATATATAAAAAAATTTAAGAAAACAAAAGAAAGATGTTTGTTAGTTAAAATATCAATATTACTACTCTCCGGAGAAAATATATATATTTGTTGCTTGTGGGGGCATTTGTATTGAGGTTGGGTGAATGGCAGGTGAAGAAATTGAGGGCAAAAAACGAGAAGGAAGCAACTGAAGCAGATCTATTGGCTTCGAAGATGCAGGTTGATGCAGCTGAAGAAGCTGAAGAGTCCAAGATGAAAATTGATAAATCATCTTAACTCTTTTATTCCCAGACCAATTATATAATTGTTTTCCGAATATTTTTGTATTTTATTTATGTGTGTTTAATATCAATTGAAGATTAAAATTATGTTACCAAACATAATCAATTTCACTATAAGCACTATCTTTATATCTTTGAGAAGCGAAGCGGTTTCGCACTAAATGCCAATTTGACTATAGTGCTTGTAGGGCAAATTGGCCAAGTTCCTTAATGAGTCGTGGAATTGATGTCTTTATATATTTGAGTCGTTAATGACTAAAAAGTTGTTAATGACTAAAAAGTTATTATTAATTGTTAGTTAACTAATAAATTATAGTTATTGTTAAAAATAATAATAATAAACATGCATTAATTTTTTAAACGTGTCAAATAATTTGAAATGTCTCAACAATTGAAACGTTGGCTCCACTTGGATTGACTTTGAGTTTTGGTTTTGGCGGAAGAAGGTAAAAAAAGCCACTTGGATTGAGTTTGAGTTTTGGTGCGAGAAGCTAAAAAACTGACGGGAGCAATTCAAATTCAAATTTTTTTTTTCAAATAATCGTTCAATTTCAAATTTTGCCTCTAAAATTGGCGGAAGATGTTTCAATTCCAAATTTTGAGACGATTATTTAAAAAAAAAATTTTGAATTTGAATTTCTCTCTCAATTTTTTAGCTTCTCCCGTTAAAATCCAATCCAAGTTGAGCCGTCCTAAACAATTTAGGAGAGAGGTAATTGTACCGTAATCACGCGCTACCTAACCCCTCCACCACTAACAACTTTCCCATTTTATCTCCGTTGTCCAACCACCGAGTTTTCCGCTACCTCATTAACGTGGTATATAAACTCTTCATTTCCGATTTTGATGATGTAGTTAGGAAAGTTTGTTAATATCAGTTTATTAGTACTATATATATATATATATATATATATATATTCCATATTTGCTAGAAATCAATGATGAAAACTCAGTTGATACAAAGGTAAATTTGGTATCCAGAATCTGTTGCTTTGACTCAATGACGGTAAATTCTTAAACATTCAGTTAGGTAACGAGAGAGAGAGAGAGACTTTGGAATATGCAGAAGCCGAGAGAGAATGTATATAAGAGCTGAGATTTTGCAGTTACTTTTTCTAGGGAAGGGAGGGCTAATGCACTTGGGACTGTTCTCCTCTCTTCTAAAAAAGAAGGGAACCTAACAGCACTGCAATCCCAGTTATCGCGATTGTAAACAGCAATCGCTTTGTTGAAAACTCGTTTGGCTGCCTTCTCTGGGGTCTGCGGTCTCTTTCAGCTGCCCTTGCGTCCCTTTAGAATCAAAAGAGAAGGAAATTATAGTATTAGACAGATGCTAACTAAATATATACACATCAAACAGCAGAGACGAAGCTAAAAACTTCATGTGGGAGAAGAAGTGTTCGGGGGGGAGGGGCAAAGACGAAATTTTGTTAACTATGTCAAAAAATCTCAAAATTTTATAGAAAAAGTTGCAGTTTTCAAAATCTTGGAAGCGCGAGTGCCACCCCCGGCCCTGTAAATCCGTCCTGGTAAAACAGTCAAAGATGCATAAACAAAGTGCCAAGCTATGGACTGAGTGAAGAACTCAGTTTTTTGCTCCCGGGAGCTCAAAGAATGACATGGAATAGAGGAATCTTTGAGGTCTTGATTTTAACATGGGAGTTTGCTAATTCAATAATAAATCTACGAGAAACTTATGACAATGCAAGAACCAGTGAAAGTTAAACAGAGTAACTTTATTGTTTGTTTTACCTGGAAGATTCTCCCGTTGAACGGGGAATAATGTTGCAGGTATCCTCGTGGCCATGCCTTTCGCGAAGTCTTACATATCTATTGCACATATGGCATAGTTCCGTTCGATTTCCACATACTTCCTGAAATGATTAATTAAAATCAAATCATAAGCAAAGCAAATGGCAGAACATTTGATTATCGGTATTAAGTTTTTACCTGATGCTCAAGTAAATCAACTGCAGGTAATGGAAACTCGCAGAATTCACATGTGACAATTCTTTGTGGGCAAATTTCACCTTTATGAAGGGCCAAAACTTCACGGTCCATTGTCTCGCTACAAAGGGTACAAGAAACCTGGTCGAAGAAATAAATCAACAAGACATACAGTACTAACATATCCTTCCCAAGTACAACTTCCATTCTTGAAGTTCCTCAAGATGATATAATAAAAAGATACCATAGGGACTGATATCTCGTAACAAGGACTGGTTGGACAACGTACAAATCTATCTCTTCAGGACTAAATATTACTGTAGATAAAGAGATGAGCAGGCAGATGGTTGAAACGAATTAGTACAGTGGAACACTTCTAAAGTTAGCCTCTAAATTCCCCAGCTACATTACACGAGAAACTAAAGAAATCTTCTTTTCCTGATTCGATGAAAAGACAGTGGAAAAAGTTAACAAACAGAAACTAGATAAAGTGAAATTAAAAGGGTTTCCTTGAAATTTAAGCAAACTTATAGAGAGCTTCATTTTACTTGGATTTCCATAAAGTTTGAAGATTACATGGACCACCCAAAAAAAGTTGTTTCAGAAAGCAAACTATCTAAAGTGACAGAAAAGAGATTCCTACAAGCAGTTGAATGACCTGAAGGCTAAGCCTACTTTAGAATGAAACATAGTAAACAGCTGAGATGGCCACCAATAAGTGCCTCAAACAGCATAAACAATGACTGTAAGGTTTCTCAAGAAGACCAAAATTATCACTCCCTCCGTCCCAAAATATAGTCCACTTTGTGTTTTGCACAGGAATTAAGGTTTCATCAAATTCCATAGTAGAATATGTTAAAATGTCAAATATAACCCTATTTAATTTTTACTCCCAACTTAATTCTACTCTCTTTTCTCTCATTCAATGTAAGGGGTAGGATTGAAAAAAAAATCAATAGTGAACCCTTTATTTAGAAAGTGGACAAATATTTTGGGACATACTAAAAAGGAAATGTGAACAGATAAAATTAAACGGAGGGAGCACTAATTACCCCCCTGCTGGCACTAAGGCTCGATTGTTGTAAGGTTTCTCAAGAAACTTCGACCTGTACCAGATTGTTTAGATAAACCTTAAATGGAACTGAATATGAAAAGGAAAAAAAAAGAAAAAAGAAAAAAAGGGTCCCTGAGGCGCCTAGAAACAAGACACTTCTCTCTGAAATAAAGACATCATTACCAATTCTGAACTTCAACTCCACACTTCTAATAGCAACCACTAATTGTCTGCAAGTAACACGAATGATGTTGCCAAGGCCCAAGATCCTTGAAGCAACCCAATCCACGCTAGATTCAATACATAAACTCAGGAGGAACTAAAATCTCCACATACAACAGCAGTAGGTCCCAATGCACCAAGCAACTGCATAAATATGTCTAAATTAGCACCTCCATCTTTCTCATCCTTAAAACCATCACATGATAACTATAACTCACAACCTAGATGAATAATAACAATTGGAAAAACCAGTATTCCGGATAAGTGATATTGAGGCTCCATTAATCAAACAGATACCATCATCCCCATGCTGAAAGCCACATGCAAGCATTAAAGCAGATAGATTTATGCATGTATGGTATTGCATAAATATATTGATCTATCCATAGAATAGTGCATTACATATGCAAAGAGATACAAATACAATAAAGAAGCTTGAAAATTAAACTAAAATGAGGAGGAGATATCAACCCTCAAGTAAAAAAGTAACACCTTAACGCAAAACCAGGCAAGAAATTTTTATGTTGGCAAAATGTAATTCAACTACACATACCGGAGCATGAGTACTTAAGAAGTGTTCCTCTGCATGCTTTTTAGGAACCATATCGCCACAGACTTTGCATTTTTCCAGGTTTCGGGAACAGTGAGCAAAATGCAAATCAATGTTTGAAGAAGGAATCGATCTGTCACTGAAAATAAATATTTGTGTTAATCATCGGTGAGTTCTATACTTAACAGCAAGTACATACATTTGACGCATGATGATAATGTCAAAATTGAATTACATAGCTAAAAAACAGAAGAGTAACAACAAATAAGACACTTTAGTATAGACAACCAATGATTCATCAATACGTAATCTGAAACTCAGACACCCCTCTCAAACAATGCGACTACAAGTTCTAGGATTATGCCCATCATATTAGAAGGAGAATTAGGTCAACCTCACAAACTTGACAAGTGATTATCAATCAAACTCGGGCCACATCCATCTCAAAGCAAAATATTCAAGCCACAGAAGGCAGTTCTAGGACAAAAGAGCATTCCTATTCTCTAGAATCAAACTCTTAGACAAAATACAAATGGAATTTTCAATTTGAACTTTCAATCCTGTGGAGTTTTGCCAAATTTTACAGTGAAGTTTGCCTCGGTGCATCTGTGACAAATTTGTCCCTTCTCCTTGCAACAAGTGTTTCATGAAGTTAAACCTCTGGTCTCTTTCCTTATCGTCAAGAAGATGGTTAACTTGGTTTTACCACTATATCTCCTCCTTTCTTCTTCCTTTTCCTCTTCTTTAATGCAACAATCTCATAAACTGCCCCCTTAAAATCCCATCCCTCCCACAGAATATGAAAATCAGTGTTCCCTGGAGTCAAAGATGTAACCTACTTCATTCTACAGAAATGATTCAGCAATAATGCTGATGCTCATTACTACAGCCGTATATTACACAAGAATGGTAAATGTACTGATAACCTTGAGATGACAGTTAGACAAGTATAGACCGTCGTTAAAGCTTGGAGATATATACAGCACTAAAGCTTCCCTTTTCTTGAGGACATCTCAAATAACAGTTGATTTCACATGATGTCGTTAAGCGGAACAACAAATCCCATCACTAACTATAATTTCGAAGAAAGCTTAGCATAATTTCCATTCATATCCCAAGAAAAACCAGATATTTTATCTCCAACTCTGTTAATTTAACAACAAAAAAATTGACTAGTTACTAGAAGAAGTAGTAGCTAATATAATTCACTGTAATTTGTTAAATACTCATAGCTCTTGACATAGTGAAGCACAAGAAAATCACAATTCTTTACAAGCCCAGAAGATTTATACACTGCAAAATTGATCTTTATTTCGAAGGCCGTGCTTGGCACCATGGTCGATTGTTCAATTGTTATCAGCTAGGTCACGGGTTCAAACCCCCTAAACACTCTATATATATATAAAAAAAAATAAAGTTAAGGCTGCGTACATAGGAGATTTGTGCACTGGTACGAAACTTAAAATTGATCATTATTTCCAACCACCAATCCATGATCCAAACAAATAGAAAAAGAAAGAAGAGGGTGTTACCAGTGACTGCAGATGCTGGTAATTTGATCAGATGAAGAAACATCCATTTTCCCCCAAATTCCAAAGAAACACCAAGAAATGAGTGCCTAATAAAAAAACCCACATTTAAAATCAATTTTTTTTTGCGAAATAAGAAGGAAAAACAACGAAAGTTTCAGATAAAAAAAAAACAAAGAGCCATAAAGAGTTGGGTAAATTAATCAATGATCAAATTATTTAATTGCTCATACCCATTATTATTACCTAATAAAGAACGAAACTTTCTTTTGCTACTACCCAGATTCTAAAACTTGGATGCTTTTAATCTGAAGATAAAAAACAAATCAGGGATTTCCACAATTAGAAATTGTCTTCCTTTTCGTTCTCTCGATACAAATTAAGAAGGAAACGGGTCTTTCACATTCGGGTCCGGGTGTAGAGAGAGGGGAACGACAGTAGGTATATGATTGAGGTGTTGGTATCGGTCCGGTTATAGTATCGAACAACAAAAATTAAATTTATATTGAATATTTTTTATTGGTGAATAAAAAATTTAACAACGTAACAAACTTCTATTTTGAATCGGAGGAGATATATATATATATATATATATAAGTTTTTTAAAAAAATTCACAAAAATTAAGATACTAATCGAATTGCAAAAGTATCCCTAATTAATACTCCAAAGAACAAAGAGATGAATAAAGAGTTGCATGAGAACTACACATTTTAACTAAAATAAATATAAAGAGAAAATGATGTAGGGGTAAATTAGTCAATAAATGCACAATTCTTATAAAAATACCTGTATTTTGCAACAAAAAAATAATTGTTAAAAAGACTTATATTTTGAATTGAGTTAATAGCACTAAACTATTTACGAATTTCTCTTTATAGTAATAAACTATTTTTTTAGCTAAATATGTCACTCAACTATTTACGTTTATCTAAATATGTCACTCAACTATTTACGTTTATCAAAAAATATACAACCACCCATTTTTTGGGTGTTTTCCGACCAGCGATGTCACGTGAATTGCTTCGGAACATGAACAACGACGAAAAGGAAAAGAAATCTTGGAAACGTAGGGCGTTAACTACTTAATTTGTTGTTGCAAGGGCAAACGGGTCTGTCAAATTAAGCAGTTATGGCCCGACGTTTCCAATATTTCTTTTCCTTTTCGCCTTTGTTCATGTTTCGAAGCAACTCACGTGACATCGCTGGCCGGAAAACACCCAACAAATGGGTGGTTATATATTTTTTGATAAACGTAAATAGTTGAGTGACATATTTAGATAAAAAAATAGTTTAGTACTATAAAGAGAAATTCGTAAATAGTTTAGTCCTATAAATAGTTATTAACTCATTTTGAATTTTAGGAAGTATATAAACTTGTGAAACCTTTCGAGAAACGTTCAGAATATTCAGAATATTTAGTGTTCAACAATCAACACTATAACCGTGGCCGGCTGGAATTAATCACTGCCCATACTGGATTCCGTTGATACACGCGCCTTTATTGTGGATACTGGACCTTTGGGCCATGAATTTGTTGTTGGATTGGGCTTCTGAAGACCAGGTGATACATATTACAGCCCGGATTTTATGCGTAATAACTCTTCTTTTAGTATGTACAGAACACCTTATAACAGATGTTCTGAACCTCAGGACATGTGTTATGAGCCTCAAGATATGTGTCATATTCCTTAAAAACACGACAAATGTTCCAAGGCTCTATGATTTTTGCATTTAGATTAATTTTTTGATTGAGAATTTTTTGTTGTGAATGTTAGATTTATTTTATATTTTCAAAGATCGAGATATTTTTTCTCTCTTCTTTAGAGAAATTGTTTAATCCAAACTTGATTTAAGTAATTTATTAATTTTCTACATCTTCTCGAATAATTTTTAAGACTGTTGATATCTTTATAGTATTTTAATTTGTCGATTCCTATGAAAGATATTGAAATTGAGTTTTCTTCGTCAATGTAGTTCAAAAATAGTGAAGAAGATTATTTATTTACCTTCTTTACTAGTATTAATATTTTTGTCTCCTACCTATCTTTTGTGTTGTAAAATTTATCTATTGCTTTTAATGCAAATTTTCTTTATGTTATAAGATTGATTGTAATGGTTTTTTCATTTCATTATGAATGGATATTCTTCTTAATTTTTTTTATAAAATAAAAGAGTTGCGAGGCCCATTCCAATTTTATTTTTATTTATTTTTGATGAAAATTGGTCGCGGAAGATATTTCCCCCCATCAAATTTCATTGTATTTGGTCGGAAAATTTTCACACAAATGACATTCTCTTATTATAGTAGTGACAAACCGTAATTACAATCCATTCGAACAAGTTTTTTAAAAAAAGAAGTTTTTTCATTTGATTTTATTTAAAGGAGGATCAATAGTGATTCTCACATCTCCTAACGCATGACTCAAACTTTTAACATACCAGTTGAAAGTATAGCATCTTACCGGTTGAACTGCTTGTGGAAAGAAGTTTTTTCTATCATTAACCTAAAAGAAGAAGTATTTAAAAAGTGATTAGTTTAGATTTCCACTTACGGTATTGTTCTGTGACTAAGTAGAGTAGGAATTGTCTATTTCTGCCTAACACATTTCTTCAGCTTGATTGGGATAGTTTTGTCCACTCGCAACTATTTAATTATAAGGGAATCCAATTATATTTATTCGTACAGATTAATAATATATAGAAATATGACTAATAATTAATCATTTTTTCTCTCTTTAGAAACAAAAAGTCTGTGTGCCGGTTTTCATCTACATACCTAACATGATCAGATCTAGATTATCTTCCAATGTCTATTCTTCTTTGTGGTGGTAATTCTTATTTTTTGCTACATCATGATCCAATTGATGATTCGGGTGAGCCCCATGCTAAGAAGTACTATTGGGATGGAGAAAGTATAAAATTAAACTAATATTAATGAATCACAAGCACCATAGCTCAGTGGGGTTATAGCCTGCTCACGATCGTGAGGTTGTGAGTTTGATACTCTTCCCATACATGGGGTATGCTTTAAATTTTCCTTTCTAGAATTCTCTCCTCTTCTTATGAGGCTCTTCTATCTCCCTTTCATGGGGCAACCGTCCAGTCGGGCTTAAAAAAAATAATATTAATGAAGGGATTAGTTATTGTTATTAATTGTGAATATATTGGTAGACCAAAAAAGTTGTTGTTGGTGTAATTGTGGTTGTGGTTGTGGTTGGTTTAATTCTTATTGTTGAAAAGAAATTGAATCGAATTCACCAAAAAAGAAGAAGAAGAAATTGAATTGAAATTCGTTATATATTTTAAATCAAAAGTATTGCATCAATTGCACCAGCTAAACTACCTTCTCGACGATTGTGTTTGTTTGTTGTAAATGCATATCAGATCTGAACTAGCTAATTAACTAGAAAGATTTATGAATTAAATATTGAAATTCTTAGCTTGATTCATAGCAATTCTCGACTAACCAAATATATGTATTACATAATACAGGTGCTGAGGAAGGGTATGTGAGTCTATCTGTTATACCTAGGCTACTATATTTCATAATATACGGGGTTTTTTGGTATTTTAGTACTACCTCCATTTTAATAATATAAGTCATTTATAACATTTAATAGAGATTAAGAAAATCAAATACAGGGTAGTTTTTAAGTTAATGTACCAAGGAAAATGTTTTACTACTTGAATTTTGGGGATAGAAACCCTAAACCCCCAAATGGAGGGTGTTAAATGACTATCTTACCCCCTGCTGGTATAAGGGTTTCACCCAACTATAAGGGCAAAAAGGTCCGAAAAAATATTTTAGTCAATATTTTAGCCAATAATTCTAGTAGCCTAGCAAGGTCCATGTACCAATACTACACTTTTATCTCTTGTTAGAGGTAAGATATTTTGAGTCAAATAAATGTATAATTGAAAATAAAATACGAGAAAGAAAAACTACCTAAAATGAGTATATTACGGAATAGATGAAGTATAAATTAAGGATGTATTTTTCGTCTATTATAGCCTTAACTAATTTAATTTATCTCCATTAAATCCCAACCTCTAATCTCTCTCTTTCTCTCTCTAATTAAGTTTTTAAATATAATCTTAAAAATTGAAAAATACCATATATTTTGGAAAGATTTGAAAAAGCTAAAAAGACGTTATATTATGAACATTTTGGACACTCTTTAACAATCCCGATAATATTTCTAATTAATTCTAAATTATAAACATTTGATTTTGATAGTTTACTAGTTAGATTTTTGGTTATAAGAACAATTATTAAATTGTTACGGAAAGTGTTACATAGAGTGTTATAGAGAATATAAATCAATATTATGAATACGTTGGAGTACTCTTTTCATTTTAACAAATTGTGAACAGTTTCTTCTAATTTTTTATTGTTCTAAATTACTAAAGTACCCTATACCATCCTTATACGTGAACCATGTCTCAATTGATGTCTGATGATGAGTCCTACTATATGTGACATGATGGTTTTGTTTGGATGGGTCTTTAACTGAAATTTTGATCTCATTTTTAAATTAGTCTCAAATCAGATTATAGATAATTTAATGTTTCAGATTTTATATTCAGACTCAAATATTCAAAGACAGTTTGAACATAAATTTAAATTACAAACTAAATTAAACTTAAATCAAACTCAATCCAAATATACTCATATTTTTGTCTTGCTAAAGAAAAACAAAACTTCATTTGTATAAAAATATAAAAAGTTCATATTCTTTTGTTTGTATACATTATTTTATAAATGTTTCTACCTAATACTAAAACTTAATGACATTAGCACTCACTAACTACAAGAAAAGTAGCTTAATTAAGACCTTTATAGAACATGATAATGACTTAGTAAAATAGCTCTTCCACTACTTTAGACCTTAAAAAACTCGAAGCTTTTATTTGTGAATACTCCCATGGAGTATCATTTTGTTGATGATTGACACTTGTCCCCCTCATTACTTGGAGCCAGTGAAGATAATGTTTTCCCCCCTTCATTTGGTTGGTTTTCACGAACCAAGTGATCTTATTGGTTAAAGAAATTTACTTCACGTGGTTTCATCTAATTTCAACCAAGAATATATATAGATTATAAATCAGTACATAATGAGGATAGAGATAATTGTGTAATGACGTGGCTAATTCTGATCCATTGAGTTATTAAGTTGATCACTTGCAGCATCTAGATGATATATATATCTATTTGCTTGTGGCTTTCATGATTTATTTTAAATTTTTTAATGATATGTTTCAGGATGATACTAAGCTCCCTTTTAGAACTTTGATACTTAAAGCAATTTCTTGTTCAGGAAGGAAAAGAAAATTTTGGCAGTAAAAGAAAGAAAAGAAACATTAACCTATCACTCAGTATTTTAGTGGCAAGAGCATAGAGCCATAGTCAAGATATGCACTTTAAGGAGCAAAATCTATTTTGGGGACGAAACCTTTTTACACTACAAATATGATGTTTTTAGAAATGTTAAATCTTTTTTCACCCTTTATTTCGTCACTGGATAAGAGTGTCTAAATTATTAAAGAAAAATAAGAACCATACAGCATACATATAAAAACTTAATATGTATATCTTTAAATTGGACCGTCAAAATTTTAATCAAACGGACGAGATAAGTTCTTCACGGGTAATTTCGCAACAATAGTGAGAGAAGGAGGAAAGCTGATATTTACCTCTCTTTTGTGTATTCCGTTATGCTGACTTTTGTAAACTAACTAATGATGTTAAATATTCAAGAGATAGTTATATTAGACACATTTGTAACCCTTTTCAAAATAAATGTAAGTAACTTGTATGACAACAAAAAAAAAGAATATTCTCCTTTTCGGTAATTTTAATTACCTTAACCAGACTTTATTAAATTTTAAAAATAAAAAGAAGCTATATCTGTTCATGGTTGCAGATGCACGTGTAGTCAATGTTTTGCTTCCAAAGGCATGAAGATTAGGATTTTGAAGGCGTGCTTGTTAATTTCCTAAACTAGTAACCTTAAAAACCGAAAAATAGAAAGCCCCCTTATCCTATCTGTAATTTGTCCATCCTATGACACTTCCACAAGTTGACATGAGTTAACACGTGGGCCTGTCACCTAACTTTTCAGAGGTGAACATCGGCTGTTTTCAATTATATATATGTGTGACGAAAGTGATTGAGTAAATGAATAAAAAAATACACGAAAATAAATGATTTTTTGCCACCTTTCAAGGCCATCCGACTATTATTGCGTAACGTACAAAATTTCGAGTAAATGATTTCAATTTGAAGAGAGTTAAATTCTAATGACGGTTAAAATATATTTTTTTTTTTGAAAAAAGAAAATAGTCATTTTCTCTGTTAGATATTCTCCATCACTCAATATATTTAACAAAAGAAAAAGAAAAAGAAAGTATACTGCAAAAAATAGATATACTTTTGGTGTTGACCAATATAACCATTTTACAGTTTTGTCCTTCCTCGTAATGTCGACATATTATATGATGCCCACTGCTCAGCCATATTTATTTAATTAAAAAAAAACTTAATTTACTATATAAACAATGACCATTATCAACTTAGCAAAATAAAAAAATGACCATTATCAGCTCAACATCGTTAATACCTTCGTAAATAAAGGGCAAAACCGTCCAACAATCCAAATCTCGAAAAGCAAAATTCCTAAAATGGGAAATAAACTAAATTAAAATGAACACGCGTTGGCAATCTATAAGATAGTTGATATTTTTCATACTCTCACCCTAAATCCCATTTAAATAATCCTTAACCAGTACTCTTATTGGCCCACGTGGCATACCATTAGTGGTTTTTGCCCTGCCCAATAATAAAACACCTTTTCCTTAAACATTTTTAGACACACTTTCTTTATATAGTCCGAATGTTAGTTAGAAACTGACCAAAACGACGATACTTTTGTCTCCATCAGAAACTCCACCCCCAAACAAGTAAGTCCTCCTTTATTTTTCTCCTTTCCGAAAATTATATTCCTCCTTAACCTTATGTTCCTGCAACGCGATAATGAATATTCAAACAATATATCGGAATTATTTAGAACATTATTAATCGGTTTAAAATTTAATATGTATGTATATGTTATTTTTACGGATTGAATAAATTATTATCGGAAGGGAAGCAGAAGAGAGATCGCGGTGTGGATATGGGGAGAGGAAAGATAGTGATAAGGAGGATCGATAATTCGACGAGCAGACAAGTGACTTTTTCGAAGAGGAGGAATGGATTATTGAAGAAAGCTAAGGAATTGGCGATCCTGTGCGACGCGGAAGTTGGAGTCATCATATTCTCCAGCACCAGCAAGCTCTATGATTTCTCTAGCTCCAGGTAATTTTAAACTCTCTCTCTCTCTCTCTCTCTCTCTCTCTATATATATATATATATTATATATGATTTTCTCCTGTACATACAATATGGTTTTTGTTTTTTTCTTCTTTAATTTTATAATTTTTTGATGTTTGCATTTTGTAGATCTGTATAAGAATATGTTTAGTGTTCATCATCATTTTGTTTACTGTGAATTTTTGGTAACTTTGGATGTAAATTTTAATCAAAGTAAAACTTGGTTATAATTGTGTGATTTTATGACTAAAAAACTTGTGACTATTTTGTTTCTACTTGTTAGCTGATTAATTATTTTATTATTGTCTAGTTTCTAAATATTTTAAGGATGATTGAGAAAATCGACTTAGACGTTTCAACTATTTTTGTTTAGCCTCAATAGTGTTTGTATTAATTAAGAATCATAGAAAGTTTTAAGAACCATTTAGGGATTATATCTTCAAATAGTATTCTTAGTCATCTCATCATAGACACGATGCATTTCTAGGGTTTATTAGTCACTTAATATGGTTGTGATCCATGTACGTTAGATAAAATTAGTGAATGATATATAGTTTGAGCGCATATTACACTATAAATCTCTAATTTAATTAAGTTTATAGTGACTTTGTGAACCCGATCTCACCTGAGATAACTTTGAAAATTCGGACTGATATATAAGTATGAACCTAAATATTTATTATCATATTCGCTGATATCTATTTTGACAGGAGGAATTTGATTTTTAAGTAGATGGTCGTGTGTCTCTGCCAAATCCATTCATCACGCTTTCGAGCCGCGGGCACAGTCTGTCACAAACTTATTAGTTAGCTTTTATCAATTAATTAAGTTTTAACATGCAATTATAGTCCTAGTGCATGTGGAGGAAATGGCATATATAGGTGATTGTGATTAAAATGTTGAGGCAACACAGACAATATTCTCTCAAATAGTTTTCTCAACTTGTAGAGGATTTGATGATTAAATTGCCTAGTTAAAAATAATTAGGTAAAGGCCTCAAAGGTACAATTTAGAGTTATTTATTTTTTTAAAGAAAAAATGTATGAAGGAATTAGTTAGTTAAGATACTAAAATATACTCGTTGAATTCATTCTAACTATTAAAATGTTGGGACGGTCACCACTCTCAATCCCTTATTCACCACTATAGCTAGGGTTGATCATCTTAGAATTTCATATTTTATGTCATCGCCCTACCACTTATAGTGAGCGTCATTTTTTATTGTAACTTATGTTACAATATGATTCAGGCCAGTGAAGATTAATCAGGCATTATATGAGTGGGGGAAAATGTTATTTCTTAATAGATGAAAACTTTGATATTATAACTCATGTATTTGGAACTTGAGACCTTTAAAACCTACTACAGAGATTGGATTCATTCACTTCAAAATGCCATTTTTTATATATATAAAAAAAAACTCTTTTAATTTGCTGGGATTCTTGATTTTTGTATTATCCTTGTTATCATAAACCTTTTTTTTATTTTTTTAGATTTAAAAAAAAAAATAGGGAAGAGGATTCGACTCATCAACAAGTTAGTGTCAACTACTCTGGCTGGTGTGGAAAATTATCATAAACTTATAGAATTAGATCAAGTAAGTTCCCTAATTTGTTCATAAAAAAAAGTGAGGAGCTACGTACTTGTTGCCAATACTATGAGATAAAGCTAGCTAGTTCCCTTTTGAAATCTCTAAAGTTCAAAAGGAAAAAATCCATGGCATAGTAGATCCACAATCAGAGTAGTGATCAAATAATTATCACAATCGAGATTAGCGGGTAGAAATGGATAATTGTGTTTGCAATCAATTAGAACTAGGGAGCGTGAAGGGAATTTCTTGCAATGTAATCTTGACCCTCACTTGATGCTGAGACGATTTATCAATATGGCTAGAAAGATGCTTATCAGGATCCATGACTAGATCTAGAGTAAGGCAGTCGAGGTAGAGACTCCACTAATTGTGTAGAATAGAGCTAATTAGCTTAGGGCGTTAAGATACGTGGATAACCTTAATAGCCAGTGGGGGGAAATCAGATTAAATAAGTCATTCATAAAGTTAAAAACCTGCATGCATGCAAATCCTTGCTTAACTATTGGACAATGCAGCCCTCTTTTATTTTCTCCCATAATTTGGGAAGATCAAATTTCAACAATAAACCCGCGGTGGTGGCTTTGTGTAAAAGGGGAGTGTGAGTCATACCCTCCTCGCAAACGGTCACACTACGAATTAATCGTAGATTGAATTTAAATTAGTCACTACGTTAATAGTGACCACTCTAAGGTTAAACCAAAAAAGATATTCAACAATAAAACTTGTTAATTTTAGCTTCAAAATTAGATTATTTTCTCCTTTGTCTGTTTTCTGGCCTCCTCTAACACGGGACTAAGTTCATTTTATTTAAACCAGATATATTAGACCATCGTCCTTGTCTCTTGTAACCCATAGACGGCACTAGGGGGATGGCCGTAGTACTTTCTCTATCTCAATCTCAAATTGAATGTCTATTTTTCATTTTAATTTATCCAAAATTTAATGTACATTTTTTTAAATGAATATATTATCTCTCAAAACTTTCATAACTAACCTCTTATATTTAAGGAATGCTAGCTATACAACCCTATCATTAATATTCTTAATGCTACATCCGTTTATAAATAATTGATACATTTCACTTTTTTTTGTATATTCCAAATTTTCTAATACATTTCAAAATTTGATGAACATTTGTCATATTTCTTCCAAATTTCCTTATTCAACTTTGTTTAATACTTTAATGTTTCCAACAATTTCACACTTACCCATTCACATCAAACCATACTTTAATTAGGAGTAATTTGAAATTTTTTTCTTCGTAATTATTGTCTTCCAATCATTTTTTCTTCGTCGGTGTGAATCAGTAAAATTGATTAAATATTTAGAAACGGGAGTAATAATAGTTATATTATGATAATTTTCTCATAGTCAAGCTACTCTTTTCAAAATTTGATGAACATTTGTCATATTTCTTCCAAATTTCCTTATTCAACTTTGTTTAATACTTTAATGTTTCCAACAATTTCACACTTACCCATTCACATCAAACCATACTTTAATTAGGAGTAATTTGAAATTTTTTTCTTCGTAATTATTGTCTTCCAATCATTTTTTCTTCGTCGGTGTGAATCAGTAAAATTGATTAAATATTTAGAAACGGGAGTAATAATAGTTATATTATGATAATTTTCTCATAGTCAAGCTACTCTTTTCAATTGTTGTGCACGTTAAATGTTGACATTAAATTTAGGATAGAGGAAGTGAAATTTATCTCATTATCCATCCTTATATACAGAAGGATCCACTCGTCCCAAGATTTTGAAAATTAAGTAATATTAGTTTTTCCTCCAAAAATTACTTAAAAAGTTTTATATAGTCATTTAATCTAATCGTCCTACTTATATATATTTTAACAACTTAGAGTTTGTAATTCCCTCCCACTAACATTTTTGGTCTTTGAAAGAATTTGATGAGTTCAAAATGCCTGAAATCCCTTGCTAATGAATAAAAAAAAAGTAGTAATTAATCCTTGATTTCCAAAGTAGATAATTTTTATGGCCTCCAATAACTAGGATAGAAATTTAATTAGTACCAAAATCCATATCAAAACTTTAGAGAACCACGTGATGATTCTCAGTTTTCTCATTGGTCTAAGAGTTCATTCTGATCGAGATCTTCATATATAAAAACTAGGAAAATTCTGATATGGACCGGGTCCATGTGGTCCAGATTTGACCACATCCTGCAGAATGAGGAGAGAGAAGGAAATGCAGTGATGTGGCCAAATCTGAACCGCATGGTCCAGTGGACCCGGTACATATCAAAAGTGTTCTGAAAACTATTTAGCCATACTATTCTTTAGTAATATAAACGGATTTGAAAGTTTTCAAGAAGATTTTTCATTTGTTTTTTATTAAGGAAGAAGGTCATCACCATATATACATGGTGAATATGCTAATGTTAATATATTGTTTTATGATATCTTAATTATTCATATTTGGGATAAAACATGGGACCCAATTTCTAACATTTGTGCTCTTAAAAGAGTACAATTTGCATTGTAAATACAAAATACAAGGATAATATGCACTGGATCCTGATCTCTGTCTCCAATTTTTTTTTGGTTTTTGACCTTGGATGATGATTGAAATTAACCCACATAAATTGTTTTGTACTGAAAACTTCTTATATGGATCAGGTTAATGGTGAACCTTCTGGTTCAGATTTCTCCTTTAAAAATAAACATTTCAATGTCATAAGAATTTTTTTATCTCTTGCTTCCAAATATGTGAAAGACCACATTAGGTAGTAAATGATTTTTTCCTTTTCTTTTTTCATTTTCTTGTCAATAAGATCAATTTGATTTTACGAATAAAGCAAGAATATATGAAGTTAATAATTGTATTAGTTGCATAGTCTAACCATATGATCCAATTAGACCATTTCATGATATCGACAAACAACAAATATCACATTAGAAAATATGAGCACGCGTGAGTATATATGTGTATATTGACATTTTTTTGGTAAATTTACCCTCATTTAGAATCTAATATAAGGGAAGAGCATATATATATATATATATATTGGAAAGTGAAAAGCCCAATATATTTCTATCTTGAAATGAAGCATAAAACTGAAATCTTACATTATAACTTAGGGTTTATTGCAATTTACTACGTTTAGATTAAGAGGAAAATGACTAAGGAAGAATGACATGATCGGTTTCTAAAGTATTTCACATCACATGATAAGATCCATGAAGTATTTTTACTTATCAGAACTATTTGTGTGCTTCCAGAATAGTCTTATTGCCACTTCCTGCGGTAGTTTCCATCCAAAACATGACACGCTCCACTCACATGCATACTCTTCAAGGGTAAAATAGGCAGCACACTTTATTCCCCACCCACTCCTAAAGCTTCGCCAACCTCGTTGTCACTGCCTTCATCATCATTTCCAGGCGGCTAGATCACTACTGCAACACTCATCTTCTTCTTCCTCTAATATACAATATACAAAACCAAATTGGAATTCCAAGAAAAATAAATCAAGACCGTCGACATGGCTTCTGCGACGCTGGTGGAATCACCTTGATTGGGCTCGAAATCCTCTTCTACAACTACAAACCCAAGATTTCAATTTTATGTATAGAAAAAATGGTTAATGTAGTAATTTTGAAGAAATTTGAGGAAAATCAAAAGTTGAATTTGGAAGACTTTTAGGTTTGGATTGAAATATGTACAACGGAAATTATACATACTGGAGCGGGAAATATGCACTAGTGTAGGACGGTTATGGGTTAAGAGATTAGTTCATAGTGGCAGAGTTCGCTTGGCGTCTTGGAACATCGAATCTTTGACTGGAATAGGTAATGGTAAGACGAAAGATTGATATTTTGTGTATTCAAGAAACTAAATGGGTTTGTGAGAAAGCGAAAATAATAGTTCCATGGAATTACAAGCTTTGGTATTCATGTAAAGATACGAGCATAAGTGGAGTTGGGATAATTGTACATCAATAATGTAGTTGAGGTTTGTAGAAAAAGTGACAAGATTATTAGCATCATATCATGATAGATGGTGAGATTCTTACGATCATCAGTGCTCATACACCTCAAGTATGATTGAATGATGCCTTTAAGAAACAGTTTTTGGAGGATTTAGACGAGGTGGTACAAAGTATACCGCAACAACATAAGCTTTTCATTGGAGGAAACTTAAATGGACATGTAGGTTCAAGCCGTAGAGGATTTGAAAGTGTACATGGAGATTTAGGGTTTGGAGATAGAAATCGGACAGATAACGATATTCTTGACTTTGCTTTGGCTTATGATTTGATTATAGCAAACAACTGTTTCAAGAAAGAGGACTCACATTTGGTGACTTATAGAAATGGATCGCAAGCTAGTCAGATAGACTTCTTCCTAGTGAGGAGCATGTTTCAGAGTAGTTGTAAGGATTGTAAGGTTATTCTAGTGAGAGTGTGGTTACTCAACATCGATTGCTAGTTCTCGATTTTCTTTTTGGAAAAAAGGCTAGGAAGAGAAAGTCCCAGGTATTTCCAAAAATCAAGTGTCGCCCGAAGTAGATAGCAGAGTGTAACTAGTTTAAATGACAAAAGTATTGCGGCGAATGATTATGTTCGATATTTGTGTTCTATCATTCAGAAAGATGGAGAGCTTGATATGGATGTGGCGTATCGAGTTAAAGTTGGTTGGTTGAAATGGAAGGGTGCAACAAGTATTGTGCGACCGTACTTTGAGCCTGAAGGGGAAGTTTTATATAACAAATGTTAGACCCGCGTTGTTGTATGGCATATTCGAAAAATGAGTGTAACAAGGATGCGTATGTTGCGATTGATGTGTTGAAATATTAGAGAGCATAGAGTGAGAAATTAGATTATCCGAGAGAGAATAAGAATTGCACCTATTGAAGAAAAGATGCGGGAAAATCACGGTAATTTAGACACAAAAAGAAGTATGAGTGACGCTCTGATTCAGAAACTTGAAGGAAAGAGGCATGAGATTGCAAGAGGTATGGGGGGCCGAAGAAGACTTGAACCAAAGTCATCAAGAATGATATGGAGTTGTTAAGACTTGGATGAGGGTATGATATTTGATAGAAGGAAATGAAGGGTACGTATTCATGTGGAGATTCATGTAGCCTACTCTAATTACTTGAGATTAAGACTTTGTTGTTGCTGCTGTTGTAATTTAGCAGGAAAAGTTGGGATTCGAAGAAGGGAAATGAACAAAAAATGATCAATTAATTGAAATGTGAGAATTTTTTTAGACAAATTACTAACCCTAACCCCATTTTTTGGTAAGGGGAAATTTGGTGTTAAGGCAGTGTCAACGGGTTGAAGAAGATGAGGGTGAAAACTCAGACGTATTACCTATTTTACCCTTGAGGAGTAGGCACGAGAGTGACTTGTGTCATGTTTTGGCTGGAAACCACCGAGAAAAATTGTGCTAGGACCATTCTGGAAGTGCCAAAATAGTTATAGGACCATCTGAAAAATAAAAATACTTAGAGAATTTTACCATGTAATGCGAAATACTTTAGGACCAAACAGATCATTTTCTCAAAAAAAAAAGGTGTCTGCTTCTTTCCCAAATAAGAGCCCATATTTGTCACCCAACCCCACTCTTTCCATTGCCAATTGCCAGGAAACTCACTAGATACTAGATTAAATCTCATGAGAAAGAAGGAAAGATTGAAAAACAAAGTCAATAAAATCATATCAATGAATGATAATACTCCACAAACTAATTGAATAAATAACATGTATATATCTCACAAATTTAATGAAACATCATTATTGTAATCGAACCTTTAATACTTTAACAGATTATACGTGAATCTTCTTGTTTTCTTGGTGTCGAGTTGGATATCCTTAAGAAAGAAATGTAGCTGCCAATTGCCTAAAAAGAAATGAACAAGAACTGTTAAAAGTAATTGCCTCTGTTATATTCCTAAAACAAAGGACAAGTTTCTTCCTTGGGGAAATGCACTTCTAAGGAGAAGGGTAGATTGGTCACTGGCTTCTTGCATAATGCCATTTTAATTAAAATGTGCACGACGAAATGAATGGTTAAATTGTTACGCCATTTAATAAAGAAGAGAAAGGCATACATATATACTATGTTTTCGAAATCTTTAGGTGTGTCCTTAATACAGGCTAAACATCCTATGTTGAAATGAAACAACAAACGATACCTCCAATTTCATCGTAAGAAAGCTAAATTCACATAGCAGGTCATGTGTTATTTCATGTTTCAGGTTAATTCATCATAAGAAATCTAAAATTTGTGGTTCATGTTGCATAGCAGGTCATGCATTTAAACAAAAGATGGTTATTTCTTTGCGAAAGTATACAAAATTTCGTGAAACTAAAAATGCAGCAATATGTGTCTTAGAGAAGAACTTTATCTACCCTGTTTGATCAAATTTATTAGCTCTTCAGTTGTTACAGCTTCCGTGTAATGTAGTCCGTGAGATACTTAAGCTCCGTGTAATAAGTCTATTTACCTTCATATTTGTTCCTAAGCCAATCAATCAGTAGGTCTTGTAGGCACCAAATCTTTTGCCAACATAATACATCACTTAAACAGAGGAAACCTACATTAAAACTGGCTGAAAATTTGATGCATGTGAAGAACATAGATCTCAAGGAGTAGGATTTAAAGCATCTCTCAAGTCGAGAGACAATATTATCTCATTAGTAGAAAAATGAAATCCTATGGTCTCAATTATTTAGATGAAGGTATTAGGAAAAGCAACCATAAACTTGATTTTGGAGAAACAATGCTGAGTTCATATGATGAAATTCCTGCAGAAAACATCGGTTTTATAGCTTTTTAGTTCTGAGAAGTGAACATTTTCTTGTCCGAGTAAAAGTTGATTATACATCATGCACTGTCCCAGCTGCATATAAAGACGGTGTAAAGACTAAAGCTTCTTTTTCTTAAACTTAACTCCCAGCTGCGAACATTTTCATGACATTTATTGAAAAATAAGAGAAATTTTGAGGTCTACATGTTTCCCCAACTCACTTGTTTCTTTAGGTCCTTCAGCTTACCCACCACCAAGGAGACTTTAGAAAAAGGTGCCTTGTATGATGTTATATTATTTTGTTTCGTTGAGATTTTCGGAGAGCAATGGTACCATATACTTACTCTCCTTCTAGTCTTATACCCTTGAGAAAGTTGCACAAACCTAACTAAAATAAGGTGCCTTTTCTGAGAATGTGTAATAAGCCTCAACAAGCGTGTAAGTTGTATGTGCCATCTTAAAGAAAATATCAATAGTAATAACTTTCCAAAAGCCAAGAGCAAGCCTACTAGCCATACCTTTTCAAGTGGTAACTGTTGTCTTCCGTCTCACTGAAATACTCTGTGACAGTATGCTTACTCTCAAAACTTGCCAACACAAAAATGTTATCATTTGAAGCTTCTGCGTATCCTATTAGTGAACAGCACCCAGTGCCGGAACTTATATTTTGCAGCCAAGAAGGCACATTACTCCTTAAGAGAGCAATCTAGTAAGAAGCACTGTTGTCAAAACAAAATTACCATCGGATAAATTTGATAACATAAACTTGACAAAGTAGCATATCTTGTTTTATTTTTAATACACAACCGTGTATGTATGCATCATACATTTTTAAAAAAACAAGATAAAGAATTACAGAAACAATGTCTGACATTGTTCTGTTGCAGCATGAAAACAGTGATTGAAAGATACAACAAAGTAAGGGAGGAGCATCACCAACAGGCAAATCCAACTTCTGAAGTCGAGGTAAACCTCCAATACTCAGCTTCCCAATATATTAAAATTAACCCTGCATAATATATACTTTTTCCATGATTTTCATTGCACCATAGTAACATAAACTTAAATAATTATAAATAAAACTTGCAACGAGGATGTGAGACAGGCTTATGGTAGGAATTAGTTTATTTCTCACCTTTTTTTTATTTGTTGGACGTAGTTTAAAGTATCTAAAATGGAGGAATGCATGAATCTTTAGGGGGGTGTGTGTGTGTGTGGTAGTAATGCTCAAGGCAGGAATCAATGTCGTATCCAAAATGCTAACCATGATTTGCTAACATCTACCTCCAGGATCCCATCAGAATACGAAGAGACTAACATCCTAACTAACAAGTATTATGGAATCGATAACATTAAGATTGCTAGTGAAAGGTAATAAAATAATTGTAAAACATTATCATGCATCTGTAAGGTCTTAGACTGTCCAAATACAATAGTGCAAGATGGGTATAAGAATCCATTTCCATCACAAAGCACCACTATTTACAGAGAGAAAAGCAAGATGGCATTTTTCTATAGTTTTATTTTATTCACTCTAAAAGGTAAAAGGAACATGAGAAAGAGATGCCAGTGGTAGAAGAGAGTAGTGTTATCAATCCCAGATAGCGGCGCGGAGCGACCGACCCCGAAAACGCTATAGCGGGATAGCGGGAGCGGCGCTATTTGGAATTCTATGCAAATAATTAAAAATATATATTTGAGAATACATGAGAAGAAGAGAAGCATAAGTTTTTTTTTTTGTTGCTGCGTTGAAGTAAAACAGAGTATATGGAGTGTAAGTTTAGCACTAGCAGAACGACAGAGCAAACTGTAGTAACTTTGGGTGAAAAAAATATCTCAGAGAGTGAGTATTTTCGATACCTTGGTTCTATTATTCAAAAGGACGGAGAGCTTGAAGGAGATGTAGCACATCGAGTTAAAGCTGGTTGGTTGAAATGGAAGAGTGCGACGGGGGTTTTGTGTGATCGTAATGTACCGCTGAGATCGAAGGGAAAGTTTTACAGAACCGTTGTTAGACCGGCATTATTATATGGTACAGAATGTTGGGCAACTAAGAGGTGTCATATTCAGAAAATGCATGTAGCGGAGATGCGTATGTTAAGATGGATGTGTGGGCATACGAGAATGGATAGAGTGAGGAATGAGACTATTCAGAAGAAGGTTGGCGTAGCACCTATTGAAGATAAGATGAGAGAGAACCGTTTGCTTGGTTTGGGCACATTAGACGAAGGCCAAGTGATGCTCCGGTTAGGAGAATTGAAGGATTATGTAATGTAGATGGCGTAAGAGGTAGAGGGAGACCGAGGAAGACTTGGATGGAGGTGATAAAAGGGGATATGAATCTGCTAGAACTAGATGAGAGTTGTGTTTGGGATCGAAAGAAATGGAGAGATTGCATCCATGTGGATGACCTTACGTGATTCTTACTTTGGTTCATGTAGCCGACCCCAATCTGTTGGGATTAAGGCTTGGTTGTTGTTGTTGTTGTTGTTGAATAGATGAGAAGAAAAAGGAGCAGAAGGTTTTTATTTGCTTTAAGCTGCTGTAGTTTAGGTCTAGGGGGTTTTAAGGTTGTTATTATCATTTTGCCCCTATTCTATTTTATTTTAATGGGAAAAAAAGACTTTTCAATGATGATCCAAATAGCACCGCTATCCCGCCGCTATTTCCGCTATTTGAGCCGCAATAGCGGCCGCAATGGTCCGCACCCAAAATCCGCAACGCTATTCAAGATTCATAGCGGCCAAAGGCCGCTGCGCTATCCCGCCGCAATTGACAACACTGGAAGAGAGCTAAGTTTACAGACTGCTGCGAAATATTGTTTAAGAAATGTTAACTGGCTTGTAGTCGTTGAATAATAATTCCTGACAGACGGCAGCTTTTAACTCTGGAATTACTTTAAGATCGTGAAGGATATTTGGAAAGCAAAAGGAAGCAGTTGAAGTTTTATGGGGATGATTCGAACTTGCATAAACCAGTCACCTGATTTGGATTGATGGGTAGCTACCAACCCCTCCTAGAACAAGGCACCTCTTATCCAATTAAGGAAGCTAGAAGTTTACATATTATAAAGAAGGAACTCGTAGCGGAATTGTGAAGGGGTAAAGAACAAAATTGACCACAGACTTGTCCAGAAATCTAAAACAAAAAATTAGAATACTCGACTTCCAAACCCTCAATGCAGGATGATCCTTAAGTAATGGATTTCACTTCAAAAACGTAACAATGCAATTTATGGCTCAGAAGATTTCGTCCTTCCTAGTTAGTAGTCTAAAAGGCAAAGTAAGGACTTGCCGTAAGCTTCATGAAAGCGGGATATTATAGAGGCTTCAAGTTTTAATCGTGCAAAAATAAAGGAGACCTTTATAACACATAAGAAATCATTTATTTAGCTGACAAATAATGTAAAGACCATCCCTGTACTATCAGACAGGACGTACTTACAGATTGGAAGTCTACATTGACGTCAAAACAAGACTGCCTAAACCTGGCAACTCAGAATTAGTCCAGGGCCCGGTCCGACTCTCAGAAGATACTGATCAAGTCTAGAAGCGGGAAAAGCTAGTCAAGATCAAGCAGTATTACTTTAACTAATTGTACCAGTTGCATTCTTTCGAACATTACTATTAAACTTATACAAGAATACGTTGGATTGGTCAGAATGTTTGTCATTTTAATAGGCTTTAGAAACAGGATAGAAATAGTAAAGTAGTATCGCTTTTTGTTTAACCGATCCGGAATGCTTATGCCTTCAACTACCTCATTAAGTAAAAGCAGAATCAAATCTTTCTGCTAATGCAATTCGCAGATTTTAGTGATAATTCTTCTATGTTGAAAATCAATGTTATAACTTCCAATCTGAACTGCAAATACTATGATCTTGTCACAAGATCAAAGGATGATGCTGTAATGCAGTATCTGCATTTAAGCATAAAAGTTACTTGATGGTATTTTTTGTGTCGGTCGAGGACAAGTCAAATTTTTTCCACAAGAAAGACGTCCAACGAATTCTGTTATCCCTCGTAAGGATAAATCTCAATCTCTGAGGCCTCCTGGACGCCAGAATTAAAACTATGAGGATAAAGGCTTTAGCATGATTAGGGGAACTAGCCTTCAGGAAAGGGGAACTGCCTGGAGTAAGAGATTCAGTCGTTGACATTGGAGATAATGGACTAATTTGTTATTTCCCTATTCATCACTTGTAAGGTGCATGAATCTCTAGCCCAGGGAATACAAAATCATATGGAAAGAAAGATTCTTGAAGTTCTCACCTTTCTTTGTCATGTCATCCGATTCAGCTACCATAAGTTTCCATCATCTAATCCCTGTTTCATAATTGCAGAGAACGATAAACAAAGTTAGAGAATCTTTCTACGATGTTAGCATGAAGCTGTGAGGAGTCAAATATTGCCATTAAAAGATAGTTCGTTTTCAACAGGTGGATATTCGATGAGATATGCAATGCCATGCATACAATGAAAGAAATACAAATAGAGATGAAACGTAAGGCTAGTCTTCTATTTTCAGAAAATATATACGTTAGATTCTACTGCTTAAATAAAGGAGTCTAAGAAGCATATGCTCCCATCGAACTGACCCTAAACTTACCAGAAGTCTATAAAGCTGCTTTCTTTAATCAGGAAATTTTTATATGGGAGACAGCTATATCAACCGAGCAAGTCTCAAGGATATAGGTCCTGACCTACTTTCCCCCATGCCTCCAAATGAATCGCTAATCCAAGAAGGATTCCGTGTATAAGTTTCACAAACATTACAAACATATAACGAGATAAATGCACCACGATACCTAAAAGAAATTCAGACATTTGTGATGTCACTTCAAAAGCCTTATACGTGATACAAACATGAGTTTACGCAGCTCAATACCATGATATTGAGGATATCATTCAATCCTCTTATTCCATTTATTTGTTCTCAGTGGTTTACTTAAACCCCTAGCCCTTGACCCACGAACTCTTAAAAGTTGATGTACTTGGTCGTCCCCAAGCATAAAAGCCCCTCCTCCTGAGAGTTTAGCAAACTCTCCTGTAGAATCAATATCAATATCAGTTCTTTTTGCAGAAAACCATTAAAACCTTATAGTATTGGCCCATCTATTCATATAGTCTAAGATTATGAACATTCTACCGTTTGCAAAAATTTCAAGGAGGAAAGTGTTTGATTTCACAAAGTCAGAATACGAGTACAAATGGATTGTTGAGTTAAGGGAAATTTATATCATTTCGTCAATAGCTAGTAGGGGAAATTCTACAAACTTCCCTTTCTAAAATAGGTGGTCTGTATATGTATGTGCCTTGCATTTCAATAGAAGAATAGTTATAGAATACATCAGGTTAAATTTAACAAGCAACTTATCAGGTTTTACGCATTTGCCCTTTTATGGTGTCAATAGTTCTCAACTAACGCACTCCCATCCCCCGTACCTCTCCTCTAATTTACATGGTTCAGGAAATGAAAAGAAAACCCTTTTAACTCCATGTTAGCATTACAATTGAAACTGATGTTTATGCACTTGGGTTATCAAATATATGCTTGCTCTTCAATCTCACGGGGATGAAAAATTCCACTAGAACTAAACTGCACATCAATGAGAAAAAATTAGAGTGAAAGAAAGAAATATATATGGAATAGGTTTTACGATTCAAACCACAGGGAACGAAGTGGAACTTTTTTACTCAAATATGCTCATTCAAACTTAACACTTTCTCATGATATCGTAATCTATCAAGGTAAGTTTTTACTAATGAAGTCATGGCTCTTCACAGTTTTGGCAGAGGGAAGCAGCCATATTGAGGCAACAACTGCAGAACTTGCAAGAGAATCACAGGTAATGCTTTAACCATTTCATATGAATTTCTCAGACTGACTTACTAACATGCAATGAAATAGTCCTTCTTGATATGAGATGGACATTGTAATCCTTTCTGGATAAGAATGAGAAACATAGTTCGCACAGGAGCAAAAGGAGAAAGTTTCATTAGTAATTTCACTTAATCCTATTCTAGCAGAATTAGAGTCTAAGCTGGCATTATGGTGAGATCATAATAATTAAGTTACATATTTTTTCTAGTCTTATTCTGTGCATTTAGTTCCAGAATCTACTGAAAACATGCATCACCCGGGTTGTACCCGCTTTTACTGAAAAAATGGACACACAAAATGTTTATATTACCTTCTTGTCAACAATGGAACTATATATCTTGGTAAGGTTGCTGCTCCAAAATTCCATTTCTCAGAGTCGACCAAAAAAATGATTTTACTCCCAAAGATACTATGGTACATACTAATAACTATAATTGCTAATCCACTAAATTTCTGCCAGCTCGCATTGCAAGCATTTTATGTATGACAAGTATAAAATATAATAATTTTCTCAAGGAAAAGACTAGGTAAAAGAGTGAAGAACTACTAGCTCTCATTCATTTAAATATCAGATCAGATTCTTGGTTTTAACCATAATGTTAAAGCCTAGGTTAATGTCTACACCTGAATTTTGTGGCAACTCAATTTATAATGGAATTCACCCATTATAACTCGAAAAGAATTTAGTATAGCTGACTTTATGTGCTCTTTTTAGAATTAAAAACCCTCAAATGTTCTTGAGGAAAAAAAAATTTAGGGGGAGAGAAGCTTTTCACTACAAGATAGAAGTTCATTTTTAAAAACTTTTGATGTTTAATTTCCTTAAGTTTGAGTATTTTTTATGGCAAATGGAATATTTTGATAGACAAGAAGGGAGAGATATGAAGCACAAGCTGCAAAGATGGAAATTATTCTTCATCAGCATTAATATGTGCAGTGGCAGAGTTAAATATTGTCATAATACATTAGCTGTAAAGATGGCAAAGCTCAAAATTGATTTATGATCATTAGTCCCAAAGACCATCAAGAGTTTCCCATGAAGGTAATCTAGATGTATTTAATGTTCAACTGGCAGCTAAGACAATGTCAAAAGCTAGCAACGCAGGCAGTATAAACAATAGAGAAAGAGAAAAGTTATTACCATTCAGCTTCATGGGATTTCACATCAACTCAATCTTCCAAAAGGCTTTCCTATTCTCATTTGTATTTTCTGCTTTTGTTCTGCTTCATAAATGTTCCTGGTTATTCCCCCAAAGAATGCCTCTAGAAGCCAAAGTCCTGCACCTCTGCTACCTTAAAAGTATGCACAGAAGGAGAAAAAAATTTCGTTGCATTAAAATTAAGCATTTGAGATTCAATTAAGATATTGTAGTATAAATAAGCAGAAGATATGTTGTGTTTGACGCGAAATATGCGCACCAGGAAAATATTGTACCGTAGCATATTCAAGTACAAGCTTTACTGACTCTTTTTTAGGGCACGAATCAGAAAATTATCAGTCATTTCTTGCCTGCCTCAATATCATGATATTATACTTATAGGGGCAACATCAGTATCGCCACCACATGAATCTGAAATTTCCAAGATAATTTCTTTGTATGAGCTCGCAAAATTCTCTTACAAGAGGAGGATGCAAAATACATATAAAAGGTTTCAACTTTGCTTCATTGTGATGCCATCAGTAATATGACACAAAGATGTGCACACAACCATATCTAATACCTTATGATACCAACGATATTACTTAACTGGTACACCTGCCAGGCAAATGATGGGTGAAGAGCTTTCTCGTTTAAGTGTTAAAGATTTACAGAACTTGGAGAACCAACTTGAGATGAGTCTACGAGGTGTCCGTATGAGAAAGGTTTGAATAAGCGTTACAAATGCAAATTTCATTTTTCTAGTACGTATACTAAACACAGGTTGACACAGTTGTTTATTTTCCTTCTTTCTTATTACTGTAGGACCAAATTCTCATTGATGAGATACAAGAACTAAATAGCAAGGTCAACCCAGAAGAAATGTGAACACCCTTTTCTCATTATTACATTCCTCCGTAGCTAAATTTCATTTCTTTTGTTTGCAGGGTAACCTCACCCACCAAGAAAATGTTGAACTCTATAAGAAGGTAAACCTGCTTCGCCGAGAAAATCTGGAATTGCATAAGAAGGTATCTAGTGTAAACAACTTAACACATAAGCAATAAGACTAGGGCACTCTCTTCGAAATCTTTGACCCTGATATAGCTTCGGTTAGTTAGCCTTAGCTTGATCACTTTCCACGCCAGGTTCAAGGAACTAAGGATGTTAACGGAACAAACAAAAATGCCCGTCTCACAGACAATTTGGGAATTGAAGAGGACCAGAATGGACCTGTTCATCTCCAGCTTTGCCAACCACAGCAACAAAACTATGAAACAGCTTCTGGGGCAACAAAATTGAGGTAATTGCTTATACATGCTGATCAATTTTCTTTCACTGTGGATGTTCTATGTCAGAATTTTGATCCGGAATTTTTTTGCAGCAGATTACAACTCCATTAGCAAAGAAGATGGTAGTCTTTGGCAAGCTGTTAGGTGATCCATTAGTCATCAAGGGCTCCATGGTTACAGTGGTATAAAAACCACACAGTTATTCAGGAAAAGAGATTTAATTTGGTTGAAAGGACAACTATAGCATATGTGAGGTAATCCATGACCATGATAAAGCTACTTAACAATAGTATTACAAGAAATAAAGTAAATGCTTAGCATTGTGTATCTCAAACTATCATGTTCTGTTTTTTGTATATGCCATCATAATGGGAATGGAAATGTGCATGTAAGATGTTATTGATATATGAACTGGAACAGGACATGTGAAAGATGACAATATAGTTGTCTAACTAATCAAGAGTAACCAACGGAACAAGTAACAATATGAGAAAATAATGGACAATCACAAGCACTTAAAAGATGGAAGAAACTCCAGTTTGTCTTCAACTTTAAAAACCAACACAACCAGCAAACAGTTCAAAAGAAAATGTATTGATGTTCAGCATTCAAACTATGCCAACACATGCAGAAAAAATCAGTTCGCTATCAGTGGCATCTGCATGGAATTTCATGGGGAAAAAATTGTTTACTATTTCTGTTCATGTCCTTTATCTACTATGCATATATACTTTATGGTTTTACTAACATAAACAGGGAAAATCATAGGACACTCATAAGTTATGAAGTACAGATCACAACAAAAGTGAAAGATTACACAAATAATCTAAACATTTTGGAGTCCCACAGCAATGAAGTTCACCAAGTACCTATAAATTACAGTGTTGCAAAAGTCGCTAGTCGGTCGGCAGACAGGGGACTAGCGACTAGTCGGCCTAGTCGGGGAGTAGTCGGCGACCCTAAATATTAAATATATTTTATTTTAATTATTTTCGAAAATATTTTCTTTTATATTTTTGGTCTAATTAAATATTAAAAATATAAAGTAGGCCATTTAGGACTTGTTTGTAACATAAGTGTTTTATGGAATTTTATGTGCTAATATTTTAATTGCACTTTTAGTCCTGACTATATAAATACTCTTACCTAGAAGAAAACCCTAAACATAACTTCCTCCTTTTTTTTTCTCCTCGGAGCGGCACCCTCTCCCCAGCTTGTTCTTCTTCTTCTTCTCCCAGACAACGCCACCGTCTCTCTCCCCCTTCTTCCTCTTTCTTCTCTCTCTTTTCTTCCTCTCCCTCTCCTCTCCCTCTTATTCTCTCTCTCCGTTCTCCCCTTCCGCCAAGGCTAATAAGAGAAGACTTTGAAAATGGAGAAAAGCAGGAAAATGAAGTTTGAACACCGCTCCTCCCGTCGCTGCTCCTTCCCGTCACCGTCACCGCCACCGCCGCCCGATCGTGGTTGCTATAGGTACGTGTTTTTCTGACCGACTAGTCGACTTTTGACTGACTAGATCAGGATTTTGACAGACTAGATCGGACTTTTGATCGACTAAATATGAATTTTGACCGAGTTTTTCAAAGACCCGATTTTTTTGCCCGATTTTTGGATTTCTAGGCGGCCACCGGCCGACTACCGACTAGTCCCCGACTAATCGGCCGACTAGGCCGAGTTTTGCAACACTGATAAATTATAAAAATATCATGAGCAGATTTACCATAGTTTCGGAACTTCCAGAGAAATTTCCCTCCCTAGAGAATAAAGTTCCGTTTGGTAGCATAGAAGTCTACAAAGGACATCATATACCCAAAGCAGTAACCAAAATGAATGAAAGATTAAAATAATAGCCTCCAATGTGTTCCAGGAATTCATGCAAACAGCTCATATTCTATTTCTGTGACTTTTATACATGAAGGCTGTAGTTGATGCTCGGACCATCTAGAATTTGTTCATAAAGTCTACCCAAGAGTATATACAACTACAAGTGAGAACGGATTCTTTGCCATAAATTTTAAGTGCCAAAATATACGAACGTTAATAAAATACAAGTTTCATTTGACAAAAAATATTTGACTTCAAACTAATCGGGAGAGAAGTCTGTACTTAGAGCACTTGACTACCAGACACAGCTACTAGTTGACATCTCTCGACAACCACAAAAGTTCAACATCAAATACCACCTGTTCACTCATGGTACCAGAAAATCTGTATCTCTAAAAGAAAGGAAAATTTTCTAGCTCAACTTGAAATGTCCTCTTAATCCACTTAGGTTTGCTAAGCTGTTCTGTTAGAGGTCCACAAGAAATCGACTAAAGACACTATACTTCATAATTGTTGCACATCCAACTGATCCAAGGCCACGACATATAAATCACTAAAAGGTAGTTCATCAACACAAGTATAATTCAAAGCCAAAACTACCATCAACTTCATGAATGCCATCGAATCACTAATACCTCCGGTTCTTGCTTTTCTTCTTCTGTCCGATAAAAAATTAGAAGAAAAAAAAATACCATCAAATCATTTCAAAATAATATCAACTTCAATGAATGTCATTGAATCACTAGTATCTCCTATTCTTGCTTTTCTCCTCTCCAATGAAAAAAATTAAAAATAAAAATAAACACTTTTACCTCCTTTGGACCAACACCTTATTTTCTAGCACTTGATATTCTTCAGAAGGACCAAAGAAAGGGCAGCTATGGTCCATATGAACATAACGCTGCTAATTCAAAAAGAAAAAAAAAATCTAGGAAATATAAACAGAATGACATCTGAAAAGGACTTTTGAGAATGCCTCAACTATATACTCATTCGTTAAATTGCCTTTCAATTTAGTCAAATGATTTGAATAAATTATAAAAGGATGAACTTTTTTAAAAAGCTTGTACTGGAATATGATAGAGAAATTTTCTTGAAGAAAGGATGAATAAGACCCCTTAGGAACAGAGATACAAAGTGTTCAGGAGTAGCTCTAGTTCCTGTTGTGACAAAGACAGATTTTAAATCTTGAAACTTCCTCATATACGTCTGTACATCAGAGCTCTGTCTAAGCTTAGTGAATTCTCCCACTATGCCAGTGATGGACTTGGCATCAAACCTAGAGTAGAGTGCTAGTATGAAGCCAGGCCAGTTCTGAGCCCCATGCTCGAGCAACATAGTTATGTCCCCATAGACAAGCCTCTCCTCTGAAGTAAACCAAGGATATGTTCCAGCTTAAAAGGATCATGGATCCTATGCAACTTAAAGTATTGCTCAACTTAGATTAACCATTACCTAGGTTTACTGCCATCAAATTTTGGAAATTCCAGCTTAGGAAGCTTAAAACCTCCTATATCACCAACACTACAGTCGAATATAGGCTCTGGAAACATTCGGAACCTTGATTCCCATTTATCTCCCTTCCATGCTCATAATCAAACCTCAAAGGTCTGGTTATAGGTGAATTAGCATTAAACCAACTAGGTTCTAGCCTTCAACTGCTTTTCTCTAGCATTAGGATTCATTTTAAACAGTTGATCAAGGATTAAACCTATCTTATCATCAGTTTCCTTTCTATTTACAGACAATTCATTACTGAAACTAGCAAAAGTAGTTCGCAACTCAACAACTTGCAAGTTAATACGAGAATTCGAACTTTCCATCTCAACTAACCTCTGCGGGAGCTGTTCCAAAGGAATCTTCATCTCTGTGGTGGTCGGCGTAGGTAGAATAGCCTGCGATGAGTGCTGCGGTGCTTCGATTTGCCGATTTCTGGTCATCACCATTGAAATGCCAAGGATCACGCACTCTGATACCAAATTGTTGTGTCACAACAATTCAAACTTAATTTTATTAACAAAATCGATTACAGAAGAGATAATTGAAGAGAGGAAGAAGATAGATTCGACAATTGATCATGAATTGGATCAATTGCACTAGAAATTGGGGAAAGAAAGGGGAGGGATAACTGCTAATTCGAAAATACTTCAAAAATGGCAAAGATGCCAAAAATATCTGAATCTAATGCTATTTATAGCCTTCCAGTCGAGCTCCGAATTGTCTCTGACCCGACTTTAGGATCCACAAGTTTTATCAATTAAAACTCCTTCACAACATCCCTGGTTCGAATCTTGTATTCTTCAGCCTATTTCCTCTTTATTTCTATCTTCATAACATATACTGGGAAATATTTAACTGCGGTCTTTGTGTCAAGTCATCCTAAGCATATCACGTACATACATATTAATTTCTAGGGCCCTATTATATGTTCAAATAGACCCAGCTTGCAATTAAGCTTTCTTGAGAATGATAACTCCAACTGTTCTTTAGCTCTCTCTTTCAAGCTTAATATGTATGAATACATGGACCTTGTCATAGTACAAGAAACTTATACTTCAAACACTCATGCTATCCCAAATTCATCTAATGCACTTTACACTAAATCACCATTCCTAGACATTATATATGTTATATTACCGAATTATGGAATTAAATTGATAGTGCAAATTCATATCAATGTTAGTTTATTGATGATTGTGATAAACTACTGAAGTTTCTTCACAAGGTCAAGAGAAAGAAAACACTAATACACACCCAGTTTTGTTGTATATTTATGTACAACATAAATCTTTACATGTGAACACTGTTTGTCGTATATTTCTATTTAATAAATGTTCTTATAATTCCTTAAAATGTGCAAACCTGGTCGTATTGAGGAATTACGATTATTATTTGTTGGTGTGAAGTCTGCTTCCTTGAATGAGGTATAACATATTCTATATTTTAGACGGAGTAATCCTGTTTTGTGTCATATATTAAAATTAGACATAATTTCCTTTCTCATTGCACATTGATACAAATATACTTCTTGGGCAGTTTCATGACACTTTTAAGAAACAGGTGATCGATTAACCTCCTGAGTTCTGTATTATCAGATAATCAGTTTATTTATGCTCTTGTTTTTAAACACTTTTCATTTTACCCTAGCCTTGCTCTCTTTGAGATGTTTTTTATATGCAGGTGGTGTGCCAGGGTGCAAGTTTGGTTTTGAAGCACAGAAAAGAAATGTTGTCTGTCAAGATCAATGTCCTGTAATATGGAAGATGCAATTTCGGGAGGCTATCTAACAATACTAAAGTAACTTTCACCTCAATTGATGCTACTAAGGTACTTGTCATCCTCAAGCATATTACATGCAAATTAGTAATTAAGAATTACTGTCATGGCTGGCCTTGATTTCTGAGTTAACCATTTATAATTGCAAATTTTCATCTGGATTAAGTCTGTTTGACTAGCTTATCATTGGTGGTCTTAAAATTATGAAACTAGTGAGGTCTACGGGACTGCATTTGATTAACTAAATTTATTTTTTTGTTTAGTTGGTCGGTGAGCATGTGCTAGTTGTGAATACAGAGAAGAGATTGCATGATCTCGGAATTGGGGGATTAGATACACAATTCAGAAAACTAGTAGCAGCTCTGGATACTCGAAAAATGCCAAAAAACTTGAAGGACATGTAAGTAATCTGTGTGATTTAGTTACATATTATCTAATAGTATTTGTATAGCTAACATGATATGGTTGTATTGGTCTTTGTCCTTTAGGTTGCAATTCAAACATATTCGGGGGCAATCCTTTATGGACCACCAGGCACTGGAAAAACTTTAATTGCTTGTAAACTGGCACAAATTTATGATGCTAAAAAATGTTACACCGTTTCGTGAATTTATATATATATACACACATAGCACATTGTTGTAATGCAGTTTTAAATGTATTGATTTCAAATATTTATTTATTAATTATCTGTTGATTCGCCGTGCAATTAGATAATTGCAGAACCTAATTTTTATACTGCATATCATAGGACGCAGAATTTGCGGGACTTGTTCAGCGATGCTGTGGCACATTACAAGGCTAATGATAATTAAACTCTACTGGTGTCCAGTTATTTGTAGCCAATCTTTGTGATTGCAACAAAGATGGTGGCCTAACCTTAACATTTTTTTAGTATAAATCGTTCACTAACCTGAAATACTTTAATATACATAGCATTGTAGTGGGAAAAAAAAGAGTCAGATGTTCAACGCTGATATTTAATTTTGTTTGTTATCTGTTCAACACATAATTTAGATTTCTTTTTTCTTTGTACTAACTATTCTCTCATATTTTTTTTGCAGGCGAAGATAGTAAATTGCATATGTTTCTCTTTGATGATATATATGCGATATCTATGTTAAGATTTTACTCGTTACTTTTATCTTATACTTAATGTATAAGTTACTTTCATTGATCAAGTAATCTTTAGCCCGCTTATATATAGAATTTGTTTAGTTTATCCCATTGTAGAACTTCTTTTCATTGCTGCATATTGATTCTGTTGTACTGCATATTGATAAGAAGTTCTACATGGGATAAACTAAGCAAATTCTAGTTGTCTAAAGATTACTTGATAAAGTGACTTCGAGTAAAATCTTACCCTAACTATCGCATCTATCTCATCAAAGAGAAACATATGCAATTTACTATATTCGCCTGAAAAAAATAAAATACGGGAATATAGTTAGTACAAAGAAAAGAGAAAGCTAAAGTATGTGATGAAAAGATAACGAACAATATTAAAGATCAGCGTTGAACATTGACTCTTTTTTTCTCCCAAATACAATTCTAGGTATATTCAAGTATTTCAGGTTAGTGAACAATTTATACTAAAAGATGCTAAGGTCAGACCACAATCTTTGTTGCAATCACACAGATTGGCTACAAAACATATAACTGGACACCAGTGGAGTTTAATTACCATTAGCCTTATAATCTGCCACAACATCGCTGAACATGTCTCGCAAATTCTTTTCCGAGCCCTCATGATAATTGCACGGCACATCAACAAGCAATTAATAAATAAATATTTGAGATTAATACATTTAGAACTGCATTACAACAATAGTGCTGTGTATATATATATATATATATATATATATATATATATATTCACGAAACAGCATAACTCACCTTGATTTCAGCATCATAAATTTGTGTCAGTTTACGAGTAATTAAAGTTTTTCCAGTGCTTGGTGGTCCATGAAAGATTGCCCCACAAATAAGTTTGAATCGCAAATGTTTGAATCGCAACCTAAAGGACAAAGAACAATACAAACATAGCATTTTAGCTATACAAATACTATTAGATAACATGTAACTAAATCACACATAGATACATCTCCTTCGAGTATCCAGAGCTGCTACTAGTTTTCTGAATTGTGTATCTAATCCCCCAATTCCGAGATCATGCAATCTCTTCTCCATATTCTCTCCATATTCTCTGTATTCACAACTAGCACATGCTCACCGACCAACTAAACAAAAAAATAAATTTAGTTAATCAAATGCAGTCCCGTAGACCTCACTAGTTTCATAATTTTAAGACCACCAATGATAAGCTAGTCAAACGGACTTAATCCAGATGAAAATTTGCAATTATAAATGGTTAACTCAGAAATTAAGGCCAACCATGGCAGTAATTCTTTATTACTAATTTGCATGTAATATGCTTGAGGATGACAAGTACCTTAGTAGCATCAATTGAGGTGAAAGTTACTTTAGTATTGTCAGATAGCCTCCCGAAATTGCATCTTCCATGTTACAGGACATTGATCTTGACAGACATTTCTTTTCTGTGCTTCAAAACCAAACTTGCACCCTGGCACACCACCTGCATATAAAAAAACATTTCAAAGAAAGCAAGGCTAGGGTAAAAATGAAAAGTGTTTAAAAACAAGAGCATAAATAAACTGATTATCTGATAATACAGAACTCAGGAGGTTAATCGATCACCTGTTTCTTAAAAGTGTCATAAAACTGCCCAAGAAGTATATTTGTATCAATGTGCAATGAGAAAGGAAATTATGTCTAATTTTAATATATGACACAAAACAGGATTACTCCGTCTAAAATATAGAATATGTTATACCTCATTCAAGGAAGCAGACTTCACACCAACAAATAATACTCGTAATTCCTCAATACGACCAGGTTTGCACATTTTAAGGAATTATAAGAACATTTATTAAATAGAAATATACGACAAACAGTGTTCACATATAAAGATTTATGTTGTACATAAATATACAACAAAACTGGGTGTGTATTAGTGTTTTCTTTCTCTTGACCTTGTGAAGACACTTCAGTAGTTTATCACAATCATCAATAAACTAACATTGATATGAATTTGCACTATCAATTTAATTCCATAATTCGGTAATATAACATATATAATGTCTAGGAATGGTGATTTAGTGTAAAGTGCATTAGATGAATTTGGGATAGCATGAGTGTTTGAAGTATAAGTTTCTTGTACTATGACAAGGTCCATGTATTCATACATATTAAGCTTGAAAGAGAAAGCTAAAGAACAGCTGGAGTTATCATTCTCAAGAAAGCTTAATTGCAAGCTGGGTCTATTTGAACATATAACAGGGCCCTAGAAATTAATATGTATGTACGTGATATGATTAGGATGACTAACACATCCTAACTAACAAGTATTATGGAATAGATAACATTAAGATTGCTAGTGATAGCTTGATCAATTTTTTTTCACTGTGGATGTTCTACATCTATGTCAGAATTTTGATATGGACATTTTTTGCAGCAGATTACAACTCCATTAGCAAAGAAGATGGTAGTCTTTGGCAGGCTGTTAGGTGATCCATTAGTGGTCAAGGGCTCCATGGTTCCAGTGGTATAAAAACCACACAGTTATTCAGGAAAAAAGTAATTAATTTGGTTGAAAGGACAACTATAGCATTATGTGAGGTAATCCATGACCATGATACAACTACTTAACAATAGTATTACAAGAAGTAAAGCAAATGTTTAGCATTGTGTATCTCGAAATATCATGTTCTAGTTTTTTGTTTATGCCATCAAAATGGTAATGGAAATGTGCATGTAAGATGGTATTGATATATGAACTAGAACCAGACGTGGCATCTGTATGGAATTTCATGGGAAAAAAAATTTGTTTACCATTTCTGTTCATGGCCTTTATCTACTATACCTATATACTTCATGGTTTTACTAAAGAAACAGAGCAAATCATAGGACACCCATAAGTTATGAAGTACATATCACAACAAAAGTGAAAGATCACACAAATAATCTATCTAAACATTTTGGAGTCCCGGAGCAAGTTCATCAGGTATCTATAAATTATAACACTATCATGAGCAGATTTACCATAATTTCAGAACTTCCAGAGAAATTTCCCTCCCTAGAGAATAAAGTTCCGTTTGGGAGCATAGAAGTCTACAAAGGACATCATATATCCAAAGCAGTAACCAAAATGAATTAAGATTAAAATAATAGCCTCCAATGTGTTCCAAGAATTGATGCAAACAGCTCTTATTCTATTTCTCTCTCTTTTATACATAAAGGTTGTAGTTGAAGCTCTGACCATCTAGAATTTGTTCATAAAGTCTACCCAAGAGTATATACAGCTATAAGTGAGAACGGATTCTTTGCCATAAATTTGAAGCGTCAAAATTTATGAAACGTAAAAAAAAATTCAAGTTTCAGTTGACAAAAAATAATTGACTTCAGCCTAATCGGGAGAGAAAGTCAGTACTTAGAGCACTTGACTAACAGACACATCTACTAGTTGACATCTCTCTGACAACCACAACAGTTAAACATCAAATACAACCAGCTTACTCATGGCACCAGAAAAGTTGTACCTCTAAAAGAAAGGAAAACTTTCTGCTCAACTTGAAATGTCCACATAATCCACTTAGGTTTGCTAAGCTGTTCTGTTAGAGGTCCACAAAAAATCAACTAAAGACACTATACTTCATAATTGTTGCACACCTAAGGCCACGGCATATAAATCACTAAAAGGTAGTCCATCAACACATAGTATAATTTAAACCCAAAACTAACATCAACTTCATGAATGTCATTGTATCACTAATATATCCGGTTCTTCCTTCTTTCTAATAAAAAATTATAAATAAAAACAATACCATCAAATCCCTGATTCTTGCTTTTCTTTTTCTCTCCAAAATAATATCAACTTCATTGAATGTCATCGAATCCCTAGTATCTCGGATTCTTGCTTTTCTCCCTCTCTCCAATGAAAAATTAAAAATAAAAAGTAAACACTTTTACCTCCTTTGGATCAACACCTTATTTTCTAGCACTTGACATTCTTCGGAAGGGCCAAACAAATGGCAGCTATGGTCCATATGAACATAACGCTGCCTATTCAAGAAAATATAAACTTCTAGGATATATAAACAGAATGTCATCTGAAAGACTTTTGAGAATGCCTCAACTATTTACTCATTCATTAAATTGCCTTCTAATTTAGTCAAATGATTTGAATAAATTACAAAAGAATGAAATTTTTTTAAAAGGCTTGTACTGGAATATGATCGAGAAATTTTCTTGAAGAAAAGATGAATAAGATTTATAGTGCTTAATGGGAGTTCGCTAGATTCCCAATTAAATCAACCCTTTTCTGAAAGGAATTTCCTATCTTTTTTAAATAGGTACATCCAATCAGAAAAAGTAATAAAAGGCTAGCCCCCGTACATATTACCAGTATGGAGACATCGTTGAGTTTAGTATAGCTGTAGCAAACAAAGGAGTCTACTACGCTCCCGAGGTCTCTTGAGTAGGGCTAGAATGGACAGCTCGCATCTTGGAGTAAAACCGCTCATTAATAAAAAATCATAACAAGTTTAAGGAAGCTTCATCTTTTTCAGTTTACCCAAAAAAAACATTGTTAAGAAAAGGCAGAAAATGTGTGTCCTCTGCTAGATGGTCATTTAATAACAAAAGTCTCCAATGCAGTTTTGTTTACAAATTGCAGGACTTCCACATCAACCTAGGAAACAGATTTGAGGAGCATTTCCAAGAATGTCAATATATGACAAGCAGTTACATGGCGGAGCCCCTCACACAAGAAGGAAGTTCCTCAAATTATCCAATTGAAAGTTCAGAAAAGGCAATCTGGTATAGGAAGCTCTCGAACTACAAGATCTGTAAGGGCCAAACAAAAAAATCTTAGAAAAGGTGTGTGGCCTCGAGATATCAGCACAGAAATACTGATCTTATAGTCATCATGATTACATCTAGACCTAGTTTATCTAAAATACCAATGAGCAGATCTTTCAACCACAAGTTGTCTACGACTCCAAGTATATGATTAGATTGAAAATCTTCATTATGCATACAAGACATTCAAGTAAAAAAGACTGACTCTTTTTCTTGCTTTCCTGCGATCTCCATTGTTATAGATTGGTTTAATAATTGGCAAAACCCAAGTATAGAAAACCAATTTCATCCAAGCGAAAAAGAACTATATATTGAAATAAAACTTTCCTTTTAAAATTTAATTATATGAATCACAAAACTATTGAACTTAAACATTGCAAATACAAAATGTGAATATAAAATGTAACATAGATTAAATTTAGACAATGAAATAATTTCTGAAATAATAATTTTACCAAAACCATCTCTATAAAAGCAACAGTCAAAAGGGTATGACAGAAAATATCTTATAGAGAAGCAAAACTTTAAGCTCCAAGAGTTCAGTGGTAAAATGATTATGCTATATTGAAATAGAACATTTCTTTTTAAAATTAATACATGAATTACAAACTAATGAATCGAAATGTTTCAAATACAAAATAAGAATATATAAATGTAACTTGGATTATTGCTCGACAATGAACACTATTTTTGAAATTATAATTTTACCAAAACCATATTTATAAAGCAACAATTTAAAGGGTATGACGAAAATGCCCTTTCAACATTTTCTCAAAGAAAACCACAGAAAAGCAAAAATTTCAGCTCTTAATTCAGTCTTCAGACCTAGATGGCTTAACTTTCAACCTTCAGATTTCAGATACAATGTCCAATATTCAGACATAGACTTCATATATACTTTATCGAGCCAGGCCTAGATAGATCACCCTACCACTACACTGCTATCTTAGTCTAAATGAAAACATGGTGAAGTCTTGCATAGCCATAAACATAAATCTTTTCTGAAGAATATAATCACTTCCAATCTTCTGCTTTTGGGACTTGTATGAGGCGGACCACAAGTATCTTAATATCCTAGTCGACTAACTGAAAACCATGAAACCAATTTGTGTGAAATGCTCTATAAACAAGAAAACATAATTTACCTTCTAAATTCATTTTGACTTGGATAAATATATTGAATGCATTAGAGTTGATATACACCAACAGCTATTTGGTTGAAGCTGAGTTTTAATAAGCTTTAGATGTGCCCAAGATGCAATTTTTTTCCATACAAATATATTAGTTTCTTGTCTCTAATTAGTTCCGAATATCCTATGCTCAATGTCACTTATCTCAATGTGTGCATCAAGTATTACAGTCTCCTAGCAACAATACACATCCTAGTCTTCTAATATTGAACTCTCATGAAAAGCAAAATGAGTTGATTTTAACTGATTCGAACTTATCGTTTCTAACAATTAAATCATCACATATGAAAATGAGACAAGGACATGCGATATAGCTCGAGGCATACATCAACTAGGACAGGAAACATACACGCCATAATTTATGTTATCTTGGCATTACCCAAAAACAAAGAGAAGATAAATCAAACTGAAGATCCTGAACTAGATGTTTCCATGACACTTAAATATAAAGATGACAACTTTTCAACTGAGCATAGCATTTATTCCTCATAATCCCATAATTCACATTAGATAAATTACTCTTATATTCTCCAGCTAGAGATCAAATGAAAACAAAAAGCACTGACATACCATACCAGGCAAAAACATATTGTAGAATCTGCGCATAGGAAGGCCGCGATTCAATCAGTATCCTGGGTTTCTTTCAGCCTCTCATCTGAAGAACAAAAAATTAAAACCGAAAGTTAAAAGACCATTAAAGAAAGTTTTTTTTTTCTTTTTTTAAAGAACAAGATGTCTCTATTTAATTATGCTTAACCTTGATCAACCAATCCTTAACGGACCAAGATCATATAAAACTCCATTCAATTTTTCCCTCTTTCAGAAAAAAAAAAAATCCAAAAATTCGAATCCATGCATCAAGAAAGGTGGATTGAAGGAAATAGGGAAACCCCTATAATTGGAAAAACGATTTTGCAGATGATAGAAAGAGGGGAGAAGACGCAAAATGGGGGGGTGCGGGGGGTTGTGTTTCATCAAGGGAGACCACACTCAGCTGATGTTGAGAGAGGGAAGAGAAGGGCATGAAAATATCTGAAAGGTTCTGATTAAAATATTGGGTTAGGGATTATATAGGGAGCCCACACACATGATTGTTCATTTATTTATTAATATTTAATTAATTTACTAAGATCTGGAATAATCTGGACTTGTTTGGAAACTTTTCTTTTTATTTTGAGGGTTTTGGATTTGGGTTTCCCCGAAAGCAGACAAAGGTTAATGATTAAGTGCAGTGGCGGTCGAGGATTGAAGAATAATTGGTCACTTATCCTCATTTATAAAAATATTATTTAAATAAAATAATAATACATTTTATTTTACTAAAAACAGTAGATACATGACCTCAATGGAAAATTATTGCATATGTCACTGATCAAGTGCGAAATAAGTGCATTATACATTATACCAAACAAATATTAATCATTGAATTACTTAATTAGACGGTTGCATACAAATAAATCGCTTTTTCTTATAGGATGATCAATAGTGATTCCCACTCCGCTTCAGTGTGATTCGAACTTCCGAATTATCAGTTAAAAATAATGGCGGAGCATACAAGGGGCAAGGGGGGCAAGAATTTTCAATTTTTTTATATACTAGGTATATATATCCAACGGTTTAGAATAAGAGAGGTTTTTTTTTTAAATGGCCCTTCAAGAATTTTTTAAATTTTTTTATATACTATATATATATATATATATATATATATATATATATATATATATATATATATATATATATATATATATATATTCAACTGCTTGCAAATAAGATAGATATTTTTTAAAAAAAAGATCGGACATTTTACAAAGTACATGAAAATATATTTTTTGATACCCAAATCTAATTAGATTTGGACTCATAGATTATTAAAGTAACCAATAATGGATTCAAAAGACCCACTAAAACCTAATAGACCCACCAAGACCCATTATTACCCAAACAATTATATACGTGACCTTTTTCACTGATCAGTAGAGTGAAAAGGGTGAACAAAATGTGTATAACTCTAGTCTATAAGATTTCATCAAAAAAAAAAAAATTTGGCTCCGCCAATGTTTATATGCTTTTATGAATTTATTTTGTCAATGTTAATTGTGCCGCCAGTAGAGTGAAAATAGTGAACAAAATGTGTATAACTCTAGTGTATAAAATTTCATCAAAAAAAAAATTTTGGCTCCGCCAATATTTATATGCTTTTATGAATTTATTTTGGCCCCCCCAAAAAAAAATTCCTGGCTCCACCACTGGTTAAAAATAAAGTGTCTTACCAATTACTGAAACTTGAAGCAAAAAAATAAAAATGTATTGCCTCATTTTAGTTAATTAATTTGTTTACAATTGTTTAATGTTCTTGATATCTCTTCTTTTGTCATTCTCCCTGCTCCATATCAATGGCATCAAATCCTTTTGCAATCAATTGTAGTATAGTCTCTGCTAGTAGAGCAGTGGCAGTGAATCAAGTGATATCGACTCTGGTAAAAAAGATTTTAAAAAAAATACACATGGATAATGGAAGATCCAGGAATGAGAAGGGCAAAACTAACGGTGTTTCAATGAGCGGATATGTGACAAAAAGGAGGGGAACATCACATTTGTGAAGAGAGAAGGGAGAGAAAAATGGAAAGAAAATAAGTGAATTAAAGAGGAGAGATATTTAATTTAATATGATGACTCGTGAGGGTAATTTTGTCATTCCTCATTAATATTAGTACAAATTTAATTAGTATTGTTGTTTACAGATGTCATGTATAGATTTTTTCCGAATATTTTTGGTTGGTAGCAAGTATTTTTAGTTTAACACAAATATAATTAATAATATTAAGTTTTCTCTTTTCTCGTTTCACATTTCATTTCTTTCAATAATTACAAAATACTATAATCTAATATTCACCTTGGAATCGGCAATAGAAACTCGTGTTGATAGAAGATGTCGAGAATGATGAAATAATTATCGCAGTATTTTTTACTTTTAAATAATATGCCTCAAGTTCAACATTTCTTTTGCCAAAATTTTAAACGGAAATATTTTCTCTCTCAAAAAAGAAAAGAAAAATTGAATTAAAATCGGCTAAACTGAAAGCAAAATCGTTAAAATAAAAAACAAATACAATCGACTCCCTGATTGTATATTGGTAAGGATCTTTTATATTTTTCGGTGTCACATTCTCGGTCTCACCAATAAAAATGTGGTATGCGTCAAATTTTTAATTAAAAAATTTATAAACTAAAAAATTTATAAACGAAAATAATTGGTGAAACACATAGAGAAAAAATAAATACATGACAATTATCTATTTGTAGAATAGTAAATGAGATACGAATTCGAGACAAAAACATTTTTTTTCTATTGCATAAAAGATTTGAGACATTCTACATTTTTATCCGAATAATCAACTAAAATTTAACCGCCTAACACAACCTCTCTATTAAAGGGTTGGTTGTTTCGGTAGGTTATGAAGGAGGATTTTAGAACAGCTAAATGAAGCATTTGTGTAGTGGTCAAGGCCTCAATAATTTAGAGGTTATCAGTTCAAATTTTCTCCCCGCTTATTTAATCCCCTAACTCTGGTAATAGATAGGTCAACTTCCCCAATAATAATAATAATATGGCCCAAGACCTTAGTTGAAATATGGACCAACGTATGGGCTTTCTTAAGAGGCCCATTTCTTTGTCTTCTAACTTCAGTAGCCCTTCCCTCAGAGAAAGACAAATACTCACTGGATAAGAAGCAGCAGAAAAAACACGAAGGCAGAATAAAGAACCATCTCAATTCATTCACATATTTCTTCTCATTTTCTGGTTTTTTTCCTCGGACCTCGTTGCCTCAGTTAAGGTTTTTGTCTCCTTTCCATTTCATAGTGATATATACTCGTATTCTATAATTTTTTGTTTATTTTTCCTTAATTTGTTGGACAAATATTGAAGTTTTGGTTTGGTAGAATGGAACTGATGATACCTACCAAGCAAACCCATGAAGGGTTTTGCTCGTATCATTCTATTGACTTAGAAAGCTCAAGAATTCATGGGTTTGGTCTTATAGATAGGAAAGATAGATTCTTTGTTCTTTCAGTTAGTGGTGGAAATGGTGAATTAGGAAGAAGGAATAGGCGAAATTGGATTTTGGCTGTTTCAAAGCTTGATAATTTGAGCAGTAATGGTAGGTTATCACATGTGGAGAAAAGCTCGCATTCGCAGGGGAATTCTCCTTAGAATTATGAGGATTTTGAGAGTAATAAGCATCTTAGTCGATTGGTTGGGAATGCGGAGTTGGAGGAGGCGTTTAAGTACCTAGAAAACATGGTTTATAGGAGTGATATACCGGATATTATCCTGTGCACTAGTTTGATCCGAGGGTTTTGTAGGGTCGGGAAGACTAAGAAGGCAACTAGAGTTATGGAGATTCTTGAGGAGTCGGGTGGTATTCCTGATGTTATTACTTATAATGTGTTGATTAGTCGGGATATTGATAGTGCATTGAAGTTGTTACGTATAACACGATTTTGCGATCAATGTGTGCTAGTGGGAAACTGAAATGGGCGATGGAAGTGCTTGATTGGCAACTAGAGAGGGGATGTTATCCAAATGTGATTACATACACGATCTTGATTGAGGCTACCTGTAAAGATAGAGGGGTAGGTCAAGCGATGAAGCTCTTGGATGAGATGAGGAGTAAAGGATGTAAACCCGATGTGGTTACTTATAACGTTCTCATAAATGGGATTTGCAAGAAAGGGAGATTGGATGAGGCAATCGAATTCTTGAATAATATGTCATCATATGGTTTCCAACCTAATGTGATTACTCACAATATCATTTTGCGTAGCATGTGTAGCACGGGGAGGTGGATGGAGGCAGAGAAACTCTTGACCGAGATGCTTAGAAAGGGATGCTCTCCTAGTGTAGTTGCCTTTAATATCTTGTTTAATTTCTTATGCAGGAAAGGGTTATTAGGTCGTTCAATTGACGTTCTTGAGAGGATGCCTAAACATGGTTGTACTCCGAATTCCCTTAGTTACAATCCATTGCTTCATGGATTCTGCCAAGAGAAGAAGATGGATAGGGCGATAGAATATTTAGCGATAATGGTATCCGAGAGGATGTTATCCTGATATCGTCACCTATAATACACTGCTGACTGCATTGTGCAAAGACGGGAAAGGTGATATTGCAGTAGATATTTGTTGATCAGCTAAATCATAGGGGTTGTTCTCCTGTTCTAATCACTTATAACACGGTGATTGGTGGACTCTCAAAGGTGGGAAAAACAGACCGCACTATCAAATTATTGAATGAAATGCGGAAAAAAGGTCTGCAACCAGACATAATTACCTATTCTTCACTTGTGGGTGGACTTGTTAGACAAGAAAAAGTTGATCAAGCTATTACTTTCTTTTGTGATCTGGAAAGATTGGGTGTTAAACCAAATGATGTTACCTACAATTCTATCATGTTAGGCCTCTGTAAAACTCAACAAACGGATCGCGCTATTGACTTCTTGGCTTATATGGTATCAAAGGGATGCAAACCTAACGAATCTACATACCCAATTTTGATTGAAGGCAATGCATATGAAGGATTAGCAAATGAGGCATTGGAATTGCTGAATGAGTTATGCTCAAGAGGAGTTGTGAAGAAAATTTCTGCTGGACAAGTGGTAGATAAGATTTGATTGGAATATTTGAGCTTTTACTTGGCCCAAATGCATTTGGGTTTCGGCATTGAATCAATTTTGATAGTGGTTTCTCACTTCCCCTTCAGATGTTCAAGGTTGATCTTTAATTTTGTTCGTTATCTGTTCAACACATACTTTAGTTTTCTCTTTTCTTTGTACTAACTATACTCCCATATTTTCTTGTTCCAGACGAAGATAGTAAATTGTTTATGTTTCTCTTCGATGATATAAATGCGATAGCTAGGGTAAGATTTTATTCGCTATTTTTATATTATAGTTAGTGTATAAATCACTTTCATTGATCAAGTAATCTTTAGACAATTTATATATAGAATTTGCTTAGTTTATACTGTTGTAGAACTTTTTTCATTGCTCCATACTGTTCTGTTGTACGGTAAGTCATTAACTATCTGATCGGATGTCGACCATCATATGTGTTGGAGATAGCAGGACGACATGATCGTTAATTAATTGTTGGCCTAAGTAAGTTTTGCATTTACTTCTCAACTTGTGTGTTTACTTTTATATACTTTAAATTTGTTTATACTTGAATTAATACAATAGAGAACTTTTAGATTGATGGAGTTGAGTAAACAAATAATTTCTTTTTTATTGGAACAATTAATTGAATCGAGCTATTATATCTTGCTTTATTGAATTTATTTTAATATGCAAAGTTGAAAATGTGTTTGTAAGTTTGCTCCAACTGTTTTTACACTCCTAAATCAATTAATACATCGAAGTTGAATATATTCTTTGTTATATGTAGGCCTGTGAAATTTGAGCAAGATTGATGTTCCAAATCAACATGAACGTTTAGAGATACTGAAAATTCACACAAAGCCATTTTATAAATCGGAATTAATCAATCATTGGAGAAGCTCGAGTAATGAAGAAATGTATTGTTGTCATAGATGATATCGAGCAGTATTTTCTCGATCAAAGTTCAAATATGTCTTTTTTTGTTAAGTTTTTTGTATTTGTTTGAGAAATTTACTTTTTCAGGCTTGGAATATCTTATAGACTCTCACTCGCCTTGCTGCATGAGTTGAAGAGAGATCCTACCAACGTATATAGTAGAGTCATTTAGTAATTGGAGAGTTGATAATTATGAATTTTGATAGAATTAGATGTTAATTGTGGAAATTATGAGCATTGTCCGGTGGCTATAGGCGCACAACAAGTGAAAGAAAATTACTCGAGAAAAATGAATTTCTTTGTGCTTTTTATCTTCACGTCACCATTCCTCCCTTGATGGATTAGAGATTTTGAAAGTATCACACATAGTTTTTTAGTTTTTCAAATACACATTATAGGGAGAAATGGTGACGCGAAAATAAAAAATACAAAGAAAGTCAAATTTTCTCTGAGTAATTTCTTTTCACTCGTTGTGCCTATAACAAACCCGACAATGCTCATAATTTCCCACAAATAATATCTAATTTTATACAAAATTCATAATTATCAACTTTTCAATTACTAAATGATTCTGCTATATACCTTTAGAGATATCTCTTCAACTCATGCAGTAACGCAAGCGAAACTCTATCCGATATTCCAAGTCTGAAAGAGTAAATTTCTCAAACAAATGCAAAACACAAAACACCTAACAAAAAGAGACATATTTGAACTTTGACCGGGAAAATACCGCTCGATATCATCTATGACAACAATGCATTTCTTCATTACTCGAGCCTCTCCAAATTTATGATTAGTCCCGATTCATAAAATGACTTTGTGTGAATTTTCAGTATATCAAAACGTCGATGTTGATTTGGAACATCAATTTTCATATAGAGCTCAAATCTCCCACGCCAACATATAACAAAGAACATATTCAATTTCGATGTATTAATCGATCTAGGTGTGTAAAAATAATTGGAGCAAATTTAAAACTACATTTCAGCTTTGCATATTAAAGTATGTAAAATAACTTCAATAAAGCAGGATCTAATAGCTCGATTCGATTAGTGGTTCCAATCAAGAAGACATTGTTTGTTTTCTCCCACTCCATCAACCTAAAAGTTCTCAATTGTATTAATTCAAGTATAAATAAATTTAAAGGATATAAAAGTAAACACAAGTTAGGGAAGGAAATGCAAAATTTACTAAGGTGAGCAATTGATTAACGATCTTGTCGTCCTGCACTGTTATCTCCTCGTTTCTAAAACATATGATGGTCGACATTCGATCAAATAGATAATAGCATATAATAATGACTTACAATATGCAACAGAATTAGTATGCAACAATGAGAAGAAGTTCTACAATGAGATCAACTAAACAAATTCTATATATAAGCTGTCTAAAGATTACTTGATAATGAAAGTGACTTATGCATTAATTAAAAGATAAAAATAACGAGTAAAATCTTACTCTAGCTATCGCATCTATCTCATCCAAGAGAAACATATGCAATTTACTATCTTCACCTTGAAAAAAAGAAAATACGGGAGTATAGTAAGTACAAAGAGAAAGCTAAAGTATGTGTTGAACAATATTAAATAGGGTAAAAAACGCTCACGCCCCTTAAACTATTACGTTTTTTGGTTTTGACCATCAACTAAAAAGGTTCAAGTTTTACCCCCTAAACTACTCTGTTTTTTGGTTTGTGACCTTCCATCCATATTCTCCGTTACATCTTAACGGAAGTCCAAATAATGAGGGCATTTTGGGATGTTCTTGAAGATTTGGACGCTTTTCTCTTGGATTATTCTTCTTTAGGAAGATGTACAAATGTGCTCGGATTTCGTGTTGGTTCTCCATAGAATTGGGTTTTTTGGTTGGAATATAGCTCAGTTTTCTTGAATTTTTGGACTTCCGTTAAGATGTAACGGAGAATATGGATGGAAGGTTACAAACCAAAAAACAGAATAGTTTAGGGGTTAAAACTTGACCGTTTTTAGTTGAGGGTTAAAAAACAAAAAACAGAATAGTTTAAGGGGCTGGAGCGCTTTTTACCCTATTAAATATCAGCGTTGAACATCTGACTCTTTTTTCAATACAATGTTAGGTATATTCTAAGTAATTCAGGTTAGTGAACGATTTATACTAAAAGATGTCAAGGCCACGCCACCATCTTTGTTGCAATCACAAAGATTGGCTACTAAACATATAACTGGTTAGTGGAGTTTAATTACCATTTGCCTTGTAATCTGCCACAGCATCACTGAACAAGTCCCGCAAATTCTTTTCCGTGCGCCCATGATATGCACTATAAAATCTAGTTCCTGCAATTATCTGATTGCACAGCGCATCAACAAGTAATTAATAAATAAATATTTGAGATCAATACATTTAGAACTTTTTTTTTTTTGCTAAATACAATACATTTAGAACTACATTACAACAATGTGCTATGTATGTATATATATTTAAATTCACCTTGATTTTAGCATCATAAATTTGTGTCAGTTTACGAGCAATTAAAGTTTTTCCAGTGTCTGATGGTCCATAAAGGATTGCTCCTACAAATATGTTTGAATCGCAACCATACAAACATATCATGTTTTAACCCAAAAAAAAAAAAAAATACTGTTAGCTATACAAATACTATCAGAAACTGTTCAAGAAGTTTAGTTGTATCAATCTGCAATGATGAAGCAAATTGTGTATAATTTTAATATAGGACACAAAACAGGATTACTCTGTTATTCTATACCTCATCCAAGGAAGCCGACTTCAGACCAACAACTAATTCTCGTAATTTCTCAATACAATCAGGTCTGCACATTTTAAGGAATTATAAGCACATTTATTAAATAAAAATATACGACAAACTATTTTAACATATAAAGATTTATTTTGTACATAAATATACAACACAAAACTGGGTGTGTTGGCTAGGAATCCTATATCCTCATCCGGTGTCCTCTTCTCTGTCTCAACAATAAAAAAAATGACATGTATTAAATTTTTAATTAAAAAATTATAACCTTAAAAGAAATAGTGGAACCTACAGAAAAAATATACACGTGACAAATATCTATTCGTGGGCAGTGGCGGAGCCACAGCGGGGCATGGTGGGGCACGTGCCCCACCAGTTTTTTAAAAAAAAAAAAAAAAAATTTAGTTTTAGTTTTGTTTTTATAACACATCGTCTCGTAAACATTGTTTATTGTACCCATTTAGAATCACTTTACGATTTAAAATTAAATTATTATTATTTTTTAGTTTTTAGTTTTAACACCTCGTCTCGTAAACATTATTTATTGTACCCATTTTGAATCACTTTACGATTTAAAATTAAATTATTTAGTTTGTGAATTATAGGAATGACACCACTTGTATTTTAACAATTTTGCTCTTGATTTGGTAACAAACTTAAGTGTGTAAGAGACTAAAAAATAAAATTACTAATAAAAAATCCACAATGGACTCTCTTGTAAATTATAAAAAGTTCACAATAAAAAGTCCACAATATGAAGCCAGAGGACTTGGAGGTTTATGAAGCACTGATCAGTAGAGTGAAAATGGTGAACAAAATGTGAATAACTCTAGTCTATAAGATTTCATCAAAAAAAAAAAATTTGCTCCGCCAAATTTTATATCCTTTTATGAATTTATTTTGTCAATGCTAATTGTGTCCCCCCAAAGAAAAATTTCTGGCTCCGCCACTATTCGTGGGTATAGAAAAGCAGATAGAACGGGGACAAAGGATTTTCTGCAGTGTTTTCTCTTGACCTTAGTGAAGAAACGTCAGTGGCTTATCAGAATCATCAATAAAGTAACATTGCTATGAATTTGCAGTATCCATTTAATAATAATTCCATTAAAAAGAGAGAGAGAAAAAACATTCTGTTAGCAGAAAATTTCCATAGATTCTATCTTTTCTAATTTATAGTTAAATTTGTTCAGCATTTTATATACTATACTATACTTATACAATAGAAAAACAATCTTTAATGAGAGGGATTTCAGTTTCACATTTTAGGGTTGGTTTTACCCATAATAATCACATGTTCTTGCTTGGGCTCCTGCTACTTTCAATTTTTACTATCTCCTACTAATATGAAATAAACTTGTCATCATCACCTCTAATGTTTTACATTTTGGCAATAAATAAAAGAGTTTAAAGGTCTAATTGTCGGATCTTTCTTCATTTCTTCATACTTTAAGAAAAGTATTTTCTCAGGCCTTTCCAAACTCTCTTTCCAGTACCCTAAAACATGATCATGGAAGGGTCCAAAATCATGAACTCCTTGGCAGAAACTCTCGAAAGCTTCTCTGAATGGATAAATCCCCTCCTCCGCCTCAAGATCTGGCTTCCTAGTGGAATTCAGAAAATGCCACAAGGACACAAAAGCATCCTTTGGATTTCTCGTTATATAAACGATTTTGCATGGTGATTTCTTTGCCGAAACAGATAACATTTCATAAGGTAAGTGAGTTCGAAATAGTCTAGGAGATTTCATTTCGGACAGGTCACGACGTTTCTTGTTGTTGTCCGTAGTAGTAGTACAATTGAATATTTCCAACTCAAAAGACGGCATTAGGTCGTTGGGATGGTTTTGGGTAAGAAAGTCGTGATCATCATCGGTGTCGGTGGTGGTACGAGATTTCTGGTCCATAATGCATGGAATTAAAGCCTTGAGCCAGGTGCTACCGGCTTTTGTTGGAGAAGCAAGAATAACGTCGTCGTCTTGAGCATCATAGCCTGATCTAGCTGCTATGCCTCCTTCAAGAAACTTACGTCTGTACCAGAATCCCTCATACTGGAAAAGATCAATGTTTCCCCAAAATTTCTTCATTGGGAGTTCATTGACAAAGTCGGAAGACAAATTAGTGGAAGCCATCAACACTGAGGAGATGTTAGAGAAGAATGGGATCCGTCTATATATAGGAGAGGGGAGAAAATCGGAATGTAAATTAGTTGAAGGCATTTTTTTCCATGAATTATTTATTGGCCGCATACTCTATTAGATAAGGCTTTAGATTCTGTGATACCCGATATTTTTATTTACGTGTTAGTGATATGTAATTAATTTTCGTCAACTTATTATTTTGATTTGAATTTATTTTGCTCGACTATGTGATTTCGTAACTATTTATATTTTCATAACATGTTACGTGTTATTTTTTGTGTGTACATTTTAGTAGGGATTAAATAAAATATATTATAAAGAAATGAAATAATTTTATAAGTAAAATAAAAATAAAAATAATAATAAAGTGGAAAGAAAATCAAAGGGCATCAATTGGGGGTTTTAGTATTAAAAAAAAAGAATTTAAAAAGGGGAACATTCTGATATGGATCAGGGCCAGCAGTGGGGCCCTGGACCACTTGATCAGAAATGGGCCACGTCACCCCTCTTCTTTAAAAAAAAAATCAATTCTCATCTCTCAGTCACAGTTAAAATACAAAAAATATAGTTCTGATATGGACACAGTTAAAGGTACAAAATTGTCCGTATCACTACAAAATGAGGAGAGAGACAATTTTGTACTTTAAACTGTGTCCATATCAGAACTATATTTTTTGTATTTTAACTGTGACTGAGAGATGAGAATTGATTTTTTTTTTTAAAGAGGAGGGGTGACGTGACCCATTTCTGGCCAAGTGGTCCAGGGCCCCATTGCTGGCCTTGGTCCATATCAGAAATTTCCTTAAAAAGGGCTTCTCATGAGTTACTAAGATGGAGTTAAAGGAAAAGAAATAATTAAAAAGAATTGGCAAATTGGCTCTACGGGTCCAAAAATAATTTTACTTTGGTGATTTTTATCCAAAATCTATTTTTTTACAAAAGTAAGTATCAAAACAATTTATTTATGGTGTGGTAGGTCCTTGCATCCAAAATTCCGTCAGTCAACGGTTAATTAAAATTTGAGTATGGTCAACACTAAAGCTATAGGGTTATTTTGGGGATTTTAGGCATTGAACCCCCCCCCCTTCCTCCTCCTCCCCTGCCTGAGCCCATCCCTCCACCCACGCGACCTCCTCCATCCACCTCTCTAATTGACATATGAACTGCCAATGAAGAAAAATATCTTGCACCCATTTACTTGTACACGTAGAAGGGAAAATTCAATTCTAAAATGGTTATTGTGCACTGTCTTACAATCTTTTTACGAAATCACATATGTAGGTAAATCTGTTCAATTCAAATGAGAGTTCTTGTAAGGTCAGTCTTACAAGAACGATATCAAGATCGAATAAGTGTATAAGGACATGTGAAAAAGATGATATTTTCAAGTTTCAATAATATACAAGCCATGTGAAAATCTGACAAAACCCATAAGCTTGTGTCCGAGGTGGGGATCAATGATGTCCTTTCATAAATAAACCACAATAATGATAATACTAGTTGTGACAGCTAACAGAAATGGACTCTCCCTCTTCATCTGAGGTCCCATGGACGAATGTACTTCAAATATTTTAGGACGGGAGTCACGGTACTGTCAAATTTTACGTCTAAAGTTGCTATATTTTTCCAGTCACTAATCTTACAAATTGAGTCTCATTATATGTACAACAATATAGCAGTTGATGAGCCTATATTTTATTATTATTTTGGATTATTTTTTCACTTGAATTGAGCTTAATTGAGAGAAAATATATTAAATTAATCCTTATGAGTGAATATGCCTAAAAATGTTCTTATTAATTTTATTTGATTCAATTCACTAATTTTCTAATATTTCATACAGGTTAAAGGGCAATTTGGACATTAAATAAATAAAAAAAATTATATTTGGCATGTGCTAAAATGTCACCGATTCCAACGTGGAATAGAAGATTAAAGACATACAAATTTGTTACTTAACAAAAAGTTAAATTCGAAAAGGAATAAAATTTAGAAACTACTATAATTTTGAATTGAAATCCTAAAAGGAATCAGAGGAGCCATATGCCTAAATATGTAAGCTACCTAATTAGCTCAAACTAATCTTCCTCTTCCTATATAAGACCACTGCGGCAACTTCAAGAAACAAGAGCATCATTCGGCCATCCAGGCTAATCTGTGGAGCATAGCACAATCGTTCAAGGAGTTTGAAATTCGGGATCGTTTTGTCATCAGGCTATTTTTTATTATTTTTAATATGTTTATTTTTAACTAGTTTTTTCGAGATTAAGACCTTCTTTGAAAGTCAAAATTTTTATAGACATATTTGATTTCTATTAATTTATGTATCTGGACAATATGGTTAATTGTTATTATTTGTTCTTAATGCTTGCAATTTTCTGATCAACTATTGCATTAATCTAAATTACTTGTAGAGGCTGAGAAGTTCTATATTTAATTGGATCAAAGATAATAACATGACGTAAAATTGACTAGAGATATATTCGATTTCCTTATGTGGTTTCTAGCGAGTAGGAAACAAAAGTTAGGGAAGGTACACAGAGTTTTATGAGATTTGAGGTCTTAAAATCACGTAGATATACGACTGATTTATTCTCTAAAGCTAGAAGCTTTTCGCCAAGAGATTGAGTCAGCTTATTTTTGAAAATTCCAACATTAACCTAGTTGAGACTTAAATAAAGGAATAGACTGGATTAGAAGTATCTTAGTCTATTTGTTTAATATATTTTTATTTCTTTTAAATTGTATTTTTTATTTTATTTTAATTGTTATTAATTATTAGTTTTAATTATTAATCCATCTCTATTTTGGTTTAAGTTAGGTTATAAGTAATATAATTTTCCAGTTATATAAGCAATCTTCATTGGACGATCTTGTACTTACTACCTTATTACTTGTTGATATTTGTACACTTGCAAATTTCGCAACATCAGCAATCAATTTAGGACTCGGCGAAAAAAGAGGGAGAGATAAATGAAATGCAATGCTTTTTCACTGGTCTAGTACCCTCTCCTCTCGTCAACGATAAACATAATACTTGTGAAAAAGATGAATGAAATGGACACTGTAATCCTTTCTCGATAAGAATGAGAAACATAGTCCACATGAATCTGAAATTTCCAAGACAATTTCTTTGTATGCGCTTGTAAAATTATCTTACGAGAGGAGGATGCAAAATATTCTGATAAAAAAGGTTTCGACTTTACTTCATTCTGATGCCATCAGTAATATGACAGAAAGAGGCAAAAAATCCTCTGTCCCCGCATGTGTCCCCAATCAATCACAATTCAACATGTGTATATATAATTGAAAAAAATAATTATATAGTAAATTCTGATTGGTTGGGGACGGGATTAGGGACAGAAATGGAGACATACGATTTTCATCCACAAAAAGATACGCACACAACCATATGTACCAGTTATATGATACTAACGATATTACTTAACTGGTACACCTGCCAGGCAAATGATGGGTGAAGAGCTTTCTGGTTTAAGTGTTAAAGATTTACAGAAGTTGGAGAACCAACTTGAGATGAGTCTACGAGGTGTCCGTATGAGAAAGGTTTATAAAACATTTTCAGCAGAATACAACTCCATTAGCAAAGAAGATGGTGGTCTTTGGGAGGCTGATCCATTGGTGGTCAAGGGATCCATGGTTACATTGGTATAAAAACCACACGGTTATTCAGGAAAAGAGTATTTAATTTGGTTGAAAGGACAACTATAGCATATGTGAGGTAATCCACGACCATGATACAACTACTTAACAATAGTCTTGCACTATGTTACTCGGACACGGGTACGGGTGTCGGGTACAGGTATGTATTTAGGTGTCAGGTACTTAAACATCTAAAATAAAGGATACGGTGACACTTCTTCAAGTTCAGACATGGTACGGGGATACGGCAATAAATTTTAATTCATAATAATAAAAGAATAGGATCCTACAATAAATAAATTTTAATAATATCAAAATATTCAAAACAAAGATAAAAAAACAATTGCCATCCATCGCCTCCCCACTGTCTCTTCTCTCGACTAACCCTAATTCATTATCTTCCTCCTCCTAACCATTGCAGCCACTGTACATATTCAAAACATGCCAATTTCAAATCGAAGGCCAGAGTCTTCTCTATTACAGGTTCCCTTCAATTATTGCTGCAATTTTGTTAAAGCTCCAAACTCCACCCAAATTCACAACGTCGGCAGCCATGGTCAAAGTACCCATTTGGAATTTACCATGTCTGGTACGTTTGCCATACCAATACCAGCGTCATACCCGGTCGACACCGGTACGGCATGGCTAACTGGAGAGTCCGAGTAACATAGGTATTACAAGAAATAAAGCAAATGTTTAGCATTGTGCATCTCAAACTATCATTTTCTTTTTTTGTATATGCCATCATAACGGGAATGGAAATGTGCATGTAAGATGGTATTGATATATGAACGGGAACAAGACACGTGAAAGATGACAATATAGTTGTCTAACCGATCAAGAGTAACCAACGGTAAAAGTAACAATATGAGAAAATAATGGACAAACAAATAATCCCAAAGAAATCTCATAGACAATCTACACCAATAATGGCAGCATGCCTTTCCTAGTATTGCTCAAGTTTTAAGATTTGAAAAGGCTGTTGCAATCACAAGCACTTAAGAGATGGAAGCAAGAAACTTCAGTCTGTCTTAAACTTTAAAACCCAACTATGCCAACACATGCAGAAAAAATCAGTTCGCTTATTGGTGGCATCTGCATGTAATTTCATGAAAAAACATTGTTTACCAAATCTGTTCATGGCTTTTATCTACTATACCTAAATACTTTATCGTTTTACTTACAGAGAAACAGAGCAAATCATAGGACACCCATAAGTTATGAAGTACAGATCACAACAAAAGTGAAAGATCACACAAATAATCTAAACATTTTAAAGTCCCAGAGCAATGAAGTTCACCAGGTATCTATAAATTATAACACTATCATAAGCAGATTTACCATAAATTTAGAACTTCCAGAGAAATTTTCCCTACCTGGAGAATAAAGTTCCGTTTGGGAGCATAGAAGCAGTAAAGCTCCCTACAAAGGGCAGCATATACCCAAAGCAGTAACCAAAACGAATGAAAGATTAAAATAATAGACTCCAATTGTTCCAAGAATTTATGTAAACAGCTCATATTCTATTTGTCACTTTTATACATTAAGGCTGTAATTGATGCTCGGACCATCTAGAAATTGTTCATAAAGTCTACCCAAGAGTATATACAACTACAAGTGAGAATGGGTTCTTTGGCATAAATTTTAAGTGTCAAAATATATGAACGTTAATAAAATACAAGTTTAATTTGACAAAAAATAGTTGACTTCAAACTAATCGGGAGAGAAAGTCTGTACTTAGAGCACTTGACTACCAGACACAGCTACTAGTTGACATATCTCGACAACCACAAAAGTTAAACATCAAATACCACCTGCTTACTAATGGTACCAGAAAATCTGCACCTCTAAAAGAAAGGAAAATTTTCTAGATCAACTTGAAATGTCCTCTTAATCCACTTAGGTTTAATTGTTGCACATCTAAGGCCACGACATATAAATCACTAAAAGGGAGTCCATCAACACAACATAATTCAAAGCCAAAACTAACATCAACTTCATGAATGTCATCGAATCACTAATACCTCCGGTTCTTGCTTTTCTTCTTCTGTCCAATAAACAAATAGAAATAAAAACAATAGCAGCAGAACACTAATATCCCTGATTCTTGCTTTTCTTTTTCTCTCCAAAATAATATCAACTTCAATGAATGTCATCGAATCACTAGTATCTCCAATTCTTGCTTTTCTCCTCCTCTCCAGTGAAAAATTAAAAATAAAAAGTAAACACTTTTACCTCTTTTGGACCAACGCCTTATTTTCTAGCACTTGATATTCTTCAGAAGGACCAAAGAAATGGCAGCTACATTCCATATGAACATAACGCTGCCAATTCAAGAAAATAAAAACTTCTAGGAAATATAAACAGAATGTCATCTGAAAAAGACTTTTGAGAATGCCTCAACTATTTACTCATTAAATTGGCTTTCAATTTAGTCAAATGATTTGAATTAATTACAAAAGGATGAACTTTTTTTAAAAGGCTTGTACTGGAATATGATAAAGAAATTTTCTTGAAGAAAATATGAATATGATTTATAGCGCTTAATAGGTGTTTCGCTAGATTCCCAATTAAATCATTAATCAAAAATCAAAACAACTTTAAGGAAGCTTCATCTTTTTTCATCAAATCAATACCACAATATATGAACACCATTAAATAAGGATCGAAAGAATGTTCCTACCAAGAAATTCTCTGCCTGATTCAACATCCCATCAAGGCTTCAGCCAATTTTTCCTCTGCTAGATGGTCATTTAGTAACAAAAGTCTCCAATGAAGTTTTGTTTATAAATTGTAGGACTTCCACATCAACCTATGAAACAGTTTGAGGAGCATTTCCAAGAATGTCATTATATGACAAGCAGCTACATGACGGAGCCCCTCACACAAGAAGGAAGTTCCTCAAATTATCCAATTGAAAGTTCAGAAAAGGCACTCTATTATAGAAAGCTCCCGAACTACAAGATCTGTAAGGGCTTAACAAAAATCTTAGAAAATGTTGTTTGGCCTCAAGATATCAGCACAGAAATATTGATCTTATAGTCATCAAGATTACAGCTAGACTTGGTTTATCTAAAATACCAATGAGCAGATCTTTGCACCGTCAATCACAAGTCTATAATATATAATAAGCTAGTTGGAAAAATTAAATTCGTTTGCGCACATTATTTGTTCTTGTGAACCTGAAAAAGGTAAAAAAGACTACATCCTTTTCTTGCTTTCCTGCGATCTCCATTATTATAGATTGGGTTATCCAAGTATAGAAAACCAATTTCATCCAAGCAAAAAAGAACTCTATATTAAAATAAAACTTTTCTTTTAAAATTTAATTATATGAATCACAAAACTATTGAACCGAAGCATTTCAAATACGAAATGTGAATATATGAATGTAACATAGATTATGTTTTTGAAATAGTAATTTTACCAAAACCATCTCTATAAAAGCAACAATCAAAAGGGCGTGGCAAAAAATATCTTTTAACATTTTCTCAAAGAAAATCAAAGAGAGGCAAAAATTTCAGCTCCTAGAGTTAAAATGATTATGCTATATTAAAATAGAAAATTTATTTTTAAAATTAATACATGAATAACAAACTAATGAATCGAAATGTTTCAAATACTAAATAAGAATACATAAATGTAACTTGGATTATTGCTCTACAATGAACACTATTTTTGAAATTATAATTTTACCAAAACCATATTTATAAAGCAACAATTAAAAGGGTATATGATGAAAATGCCCTTTCAACATTTTCTCAAAGAAAATCACAGAAAAGCAAATGCTTCAGCTCTTAGAGTTCCAATTTCCAAATTGTTTTCATACAAATATTTTAGGTTCTTGTCTAATAGTTCCGAATATCCTATAGCTCAATGACACTTATCTCGAAGTATAACAGTCTCCTAGCAACCACACACATCCTAGTATTCTAATATTGAACTCTCATGACAAGCAAAATGGGTTGATTTGAACTGATTCGAACTTATTGTTTCTAACAACTGAATCATCACACATGAAAATGAATTAAGGACATACGATAGAGCTCGAGACATACATCAACTAGGACCGGAAACATACACGCTATAATTATATGTTATCTTGGCATTACCAAAAACCAAGAGAAGATAAATCAAACTGAATATCCTGAACTAGATAATGAATATTTCTATGGCACTCAAGTATAAAGATGACAACTTTTCAACTGAGCATAGCATTTCTTCCTCATAATCACATTACATAAATTAGTCGTATTTCTCCAGCTAGAGATCAAATGAAAACAAAAATGCACTAACATGCCAGGCAAAAACATATTGTATAATCTGCTAAGGATATGAAAGTCCGCGATTCAATCAGTATCGTGGGTTTCTTTCAGCCACTCATCTGAAGAACAAAAAAATTAAATTAAACCCAAAGTTAAAATACCATTAAATAATTTTTTTTAAAGAACAATTTGCCTCTATTTAATTAATCCATGGTTAACCTTGATCAACCCTTAACGGACCAAGATGCAAACTTTGTTTAGAGAACATCATATAAAACTCCATTCAGCTTTAGAAAAATGGAAAAAAATTCGAATCCATTATGATATAATAAAGATCAATAAACTAGCTAGGGAGAAGAGTATTCAATTTCCATGCATCAGAAAGGTGTATTGAAGGTAATAGGGAAACCCTTAGAATTGGAATTAGGTTTTTGCAGATGAGAGAAAGAAGGGAGAAGATGCAAATTTGGGGGTTGTGTTTCATCAAGGTAGACCAAACTCAGCTGAAGTTGAGAGAGAGAGAGAGAGAGAGAGAAATGGAGGGAGAAGAGAAGAGAAGAGAAGAGCATGAAAATATCTGAAAGGTTCTGATTAAAAGATTAGGTTAGGGAGCCCACACACATGATTGGTCATTTATTTATTTATACTCACTCCGTCCCAATTTATCTGTTCACTTTGTATTTTGCACGGGAATTAAGGTTTCATCAAATTTTATAGTGGGATATGGTAAAATATCACACATGACCCATTTAATATTACTCTCAATTTAATTCTACCTCATCTTCTCTCTATATTCTTCTCTCTCCAACATTTAATGTAAGGGGTAAGACTGTAAAAACTATCATTCATGAGTCATTTATTTAGAAAGTGGACAGATAATTTGGGACAGATTAAAAAAGAAATGTGGATAGATAATTTGGGACGGAGGGAGTATTTAGTTAAGTCTAAGATCTGGAATAATTTGGACTTGTTTGGATTTTTTTTATTTTTTTATTTTTTTGAGGGTTTCGGATTTGAGTTGGCATGATTAAGTGCGGGACGACTATTCATTCTACATTATGCGGAACAAACATTAATCATCGGACCAGATGATTAGATGATTACATACAGATAAATCGTTGTTATTTGATAGATTGAACATGTTAGGATCATCTAGTACAATTATATTTTCTGTTATTCAAATATTTTATACGTTCATACAAAATTATTTAATTATGCGACTTCATATTTTATCTTTAGCTACTTTATAACCAAAATCAATTGAAAAATTAATTAAAAAAACATTAAAAACTAAAAAAAAGATTTTCTTATGACTGAAAAAAATTAAGACTAAATCATAAGAAAACCATAAAATTGAGTTTTTAGTTGTAAATTAAGGATGAGAATGGAATTTGCACAATTGAATACCTTTGTATGAACATATCAAAAAATTAAAAGAGTAACAGAGAATGTGGAAAGAGAAGTATATTAAACGTTGATCTTTAATATTGTTCATTATTTGTTCAACACATATTTTAGCTTTCTCTTTTCTTTGTATCAACTATACTCCCATATTTTCTTTTTCCAGACAAAGATAGTAAATTGAATATGTTTCTCTTTGATTAGATAGATGCGATAGCTAGGGTAAAAATAAAAAATTTCTCGTTATTTTTATCTTATAATTAATGTATAAATCACTTTCATTATCAAGTAATCTTTACATAACTTATATATAGAATTTGCTTAGTTTATCTCATTATAGAACTTGTTCTCATTGCTCCATACTGATTATGTTGTATTGTAAGTCATTATTATATGCTATTATTTATTTTATCCAATGTCGATCATAGTATGTTTTAGAGACGAGAAGATAGCACTACAGTGCAAGACGAAAAGATCGTTAATCAATTGCTGGCCTTAGTAAGTTTTGCATTTCCTTCCCAACTTGTGTTTACTTTGATATCTTTTAAATTTGTTTATACTTAATTAATACAATTTAGAACTTTTAAGTTAATGGAGTTGAAACAAACAATGTCTTCCTGATTGGAACAACTAATCGAATCGAGCTATTAGATCCTACTTTATTGAAGTTATTTTACATACTTTAATATGCAAAGCTGAAAATTTAGTTTTAAGTTTGCTCCAACTGTTTTTACACACCTAGATCAATTAATACATTGAAATTGAATATGTTCTTTGTTATATGTAGGTATGGGAGATTTGAGCTCCGTATGAAAGATTGATGTTCCAAATCAACATGGACGTTTAGAAATACTAAAAATTCACACAAAGCTATTTTATGAATCTGTATTAATTGGATCTTTAGAGAAGCTCGAGTAACGAAGAAATGTATTGTTGTAATAGATGATATCGAGCGGTATTTTCTCGTTCAAAGTTCAAATGTCTGTTTTTTATTAAGTGTTTTGTGATTTGCATTTATTTGAGAAAATTACTCTTTCAAACTTGTAATATCCGATAAAGTCTTACTTGCCTTGCTGTATGAGTTGAAGAGATCCTCCAAAGGTAAATAGCAGTGACATTTAGTAATTGGAGAGTTGATAATTATGAATTTTGTATAAATTAGATGTTATTTGTAGGAAATTATAAGCGTTGTCTAGTGGTTATAGGCCCAACAAGTAAAAGGAAATTGCTCGAGAAAAATTGACTTCTTTGTACTTTTGATTTTCAAGTAAACATTTCTCCCTCAGGGGATTTGAGATTTTGAAGGTATCACACATAGTTTTTCAGTTTTTCAAATAGATCGTATAGGGAGAAATGGTGACGTGAAAATCAAAAGCATAAAGAATTTCATTTTTCTCGAGTAATTTCCTTTCACTTGTTGTGCCAATAACCACCAGAAAAAATGCTCTTAGTTTCCCACAAATAACACCTAATTCTATACAAAATTCATAATTTGATATTCTTTAATTACTAAATTACTCTGGTATGTACCTTTAGAGAATCTCTTCAACTCATGCAGCAAAACAATTGAGAAGCGAACTATTAGTAAATTTCTCAAACAAATGTAAACCACAAAACACCTAACAAAAAAAGACAAATTTGAACTTTGAACGAGAAAATATCGCTCGATATAATCTATGACAACAACGCATTTCTTCGTTACTTAAGCCTATCCAAAGATCTGATTAATCTCAATTCATAAAATGATTTTGTGTGAATTTTCAGTATCTCTAAACGTCCATGTTGATTTGGAACATCAATCTTCGTATGGAGGTCAAATCTCCCAGGCTTACATATAACAAAGAACATATTCAATTTCAATGTATTAATTGATCTAGGGTGTAAAAAGAGTTTGAGCAAACTAAAAACTACATTTTCAGCTTTGCATGTTAAAGTATGTAAAATAACTTCAATAGAGCATGATCTAATAGCTCGATTCTATTAGTTGTTCCGACCAAAGAGACATTGTTTGTACTTTAATATGCAAATCTGAAAATGTAATTTTAGTTTTGCTCCAACAGTTTTTATACACCTAGATCCATTAATACATTGAAATTGAATATGTTCTTTATTATATATATGTCTGGGAGATTTGAGTTACATATGAAATTGATGTAACAAATAAACATGGACGGTTAGAGATACTGAAAATTCACACAAAGTCATTTTATGAATCGGGATTAATCGATTCTTCGGTAGATTTAGAGGAAATAGGCAACATTTTGAACATATTTTTGTTGCTTTTTTAATGATTACGTTCCTCGTATTTTTTATTTTTCATTTGGTAGATCCATCCACTTTTTAGATGGAATGGAGCTCAACTTGGAACACTAATAAAGAGTGCATTTGTTCTAGTAAATTCTGAGTGTGCTCCTGGTAAGTCAATTCTTCCCGTGACAGGAAGATCATATCAGCAGATATTGGAAAAACAAAACAGTAAAAGAGTTTTTTTGCGAATGCAGATTTGTATATTGTCTATCTATTTAGGTTTAGTTTATAATGCTGAAAATAAAGTAGTATAACGAGTAAAGATACTTTACCTGTAAGTTGTAAGTTATATCTATTTGTAGAGTTATCAACTAAAATCTAAATAGGTAAACAATATACATGTCTGTATTCAGCAAAAAAACTCTTTTTGTTGGTGTTATCCTTGAATTGACTTCAAGTGTTACTTTTCCAATATCTGTTGATGTGATCATTCTGTCACGAGCAAGAAATGATTCACCAGGAGGACACTCAGAATTTACAAAAACAAATGCATTATTTATTAGTGATCCAAGTTGAACTTCATTCCATCTTAAAGTGGATGAAGTTACCAAAGTAAAAATAAAAAATATGAGGAACGCAATCATTAAAAAAGCAACAAAAAAATGTTCAAAATGTTACATATTTTCTCTAAATCTACTGAAAACTCAATTAATCCTAATTCATAAAATGACTTTTTGTGAATTTTCAGTATCTCTAAACGTCCATTTTTATTTGGAACATCAATCTTCATATGGAACTCAAATCTCTCAGACCTACATATAACATATTCAATTGGATCTAAGCGTGTAAAAGAAGTTGTAGCAAACTTAAAACTATATTTTCAGCTTTGCATGGTAAAGTGGGTAAATAATCTCAATAAAGTAGAATCTATTAGCTCAATTCGATTAATTGTTCCAATCAAGAAGATATTATTTGTTTGCTCAACTTTATCAATCTAAAAGTTCTCAATTGTATTAAATAAGTATATAAACAAAGTTAAAAGGATATAAAATTAAACAAACAAGTTGGGAAGGAAATACAAACTTGCTACGGTCAGTTAATCAAGATCATGTCGTCATGCACTGTACTGTTATATCCTGGTCTCTAAAACATATGATGGTCGACATTCGATCAAATCGATAATAACATATAATGACTTACAGTACAACAGAATGAATATGCAGCAATGAGAAGAAGTTGTACAATGGGATAAACTAAGCAAATTATATATATAAGCTGATGAAAGTGACTAATAACGAGTAAAATCTTACCGTAGCTATTGCATCTATCTCATCAAAGAGAAACATATGCATTTTACTATCTTCGCCTGGAAAAAATAAAATATGGGAATATATTTAGTACAAAGAAAAGAGAAAACTAAAGTGTGTTGAACAGATAATGAACAATATTAAAGATCGGCGTTGAACATCTAACTCTTTTTATTTTCAATACAATGCTAGGTATATTAAAGTATTTCAGGTTAGTGAACGATTTATATTAAAAGATGTTAATGTCAGGCCACCATCTTTGTTGCAATCACAAAGAGTGGCTACAAAACATATAACTGGACACCAGTGGAGTTTAATTATCATTAGCCTTGTAATCTGCCACAACATCGCTGAATTCTTTTCCGTGCGCCCATGATTGCACTATAAAAATCAAGTCCTGCAATTATCTGATTGCACGGCGCATCAACAAGTAAATAATAAATAAATATTTGAGACTAATACATTTATAACTGCATTATAGCAATGTGCTATGTATGTATATATATATATTTAAATTCACGAAACAGTGTAACTCACCTTGATTTTAGCATCATAAATTTGTACCAGTTTACGAGCAATTAAAGTTTTTCCAGAGCCTGGTGATCCATAGAGACATTGATATTGACAGACAACATTTCTTTTATGTGCTCCAAAACAAAACTTATAGGCAACAATCATTGGCTTTAAGTAAGAACCAGAAGTTGTCACCAAAGTACTTTGGTCCTTATGTAGTTCTTCAAAGGATAGGCAATGTGGCTTACAAAGCTGGCACTACCTGTTAGATCCAAACTTCATCCTGTGTTCCACATTAGTTGAAGTTGAGGAAATGTGAGGGTGACATTGCTCAAAGGGACTTGCCCATGATCAATGAGGATGACCAACTGTTGGTAGAACATGAGTCAATTCTGGATAGAAGACTGGTTAACAAAGCTCATAAACCAGTTGTTCAATGGCTAATATGTTGGAGCAAGCTCTCCCAGGAAGATGCAACGTGGGAATATGCAGATGAATTCCTCAAGAAATGGCCAAATTTCTCATGGTCAGCTTGAGGACAAGCTGATTTTGAAGAGAGGGGCAATGTTGTGAAGATAGAAATAAAGAGGAAATAGGTTGAAAAATACAGGATTCGAACCAGGGCTATTGTGAAGGAGTTTTAATTGGTAAAACTCGCGGATCCTGAAGTAGGGTCAGAGACAATCCGGAGCTCGACAGGAAGGCTATAAATAGCATTAGATTCAGATATTTTTGGCATCTTTGCCATTTTGGAAGTATTTTCGAATTAGTCGTTCTCCCTCCACTTTCTGTCCCCAATTTCCAAGGCAATTGATCCAATTCATGATCAATTGCTGAATCTATCTTCTTCTCTCTTCAATTCTCTCTTCTGTAATCAATTTCGTTAATAAAATTCAGTTTGAATTGTTGTGACACAACAGTATAAACAGAAGAAGCATGTTTCCACTTGCATACGCATACCAATTCTAGTTTTATTTATATTTTGTTTGCACGAGATACTCTGGGAAACCCAACATAAAAGTCCCGAGTCCTTAAAGATAAATTATTGTATTTGGAGTGCACATGTTTCATTAAATGGTTGTGTAATGTGATGAGATTGCCCCCCGTCCCGTTGAGAAAATCGAAGTTGTTGGGGTTATGGTCCATATACACTCCTAATCCTATTAAGTTATTCTTTGCATTTCCATCGGTACATTCTGATTAGTCAGTAATGAGGTGTAAGTAAGATATACTTTGGCAATTAATTATGGGGCATCATTAGCATCTGAGAAAGTTAAACTGATTATGCAATGTCAATGCTTTCTTCTAAGCTGGACTACATCTACTGCTGCTTAGGAAGTTGCAGTGCTTAAAAGGAGTCCTCCTTGGGTAAATGTGAACTATCGGCTTGAAGTTGATTATTCAAGATCGCCAAGTTAAAACTTGCTCTATTTGATTCCTTAAATCTCTTTGTGTGCGATGCCTAGAGGGGAAGCTCCTTCCAGTTTTTACTTTAGTAACTAGTTCTGACTGCCTTTTTCTCCATGATTAAAAAGATTCTAAATCTATCCTAAATTCACAAGTTGGGAAGCAGTTTCAGGACAGTTTACCAAAATATACTAAGACAAATGGTCAAATTGTCCTGCTTTCGGCCTTCTGGACTAGGCTGAATGAAGGCTACAGTATGGGCCACAGACCAACCTATTTCACATGGAGAAGCCAACAAAAGTAACAATGGTTCCTAACAAAGCTCTAATACATTCTTTTTAATTCTAGCCCATGCCAGCACTTAATAAATTTTAATGAGAGGGATTTCAGTTTCACCTTTTAGGGTTGTTTTTTTACCCATAATAATAACATGTTCGTGCTTGGGCTCTTGAATTTTCAAGTTACACTGTAGCTGCTACTAATATGAAATAAACTTGTCATCACCTCTAATGTTTTGCATTTTGGAAATAAATAAAAGAGTTTAAAGGTCTAATGTTCTGATCATCTAAATCTAAATCTCCCAAAAATTATACTAAAAGAACTTTATAGTAACTCATCATCTATGGTCAAACTAATTATTTCTTATTTTTTGAGGAAATCACCATTTACAGAAACAATCATATCGTTTCTTCTACATGTTATCTTTTTTTTAAATGAAAACAACCCAACAATATTTCATTAAACAAGATATGGAGAAACTTACTCGGTTAGCACAACAATGTCTCCGGTTTGAACATCTAAAAATTCCATTTGCCTTTGATTCATCTCGATTTGATTGTCTGCTAAATGTTCACCAACTGTACTTTGTGGTTAGGGATATTTCAACAAAAATGTTTGTAGCAGAAAAAAAATATTCATGAAAAACATTCACAAAAAAAAATTAAGTAAAATGAAAAGGATATATGCCGACGGCTTTAACGATCAGGCGTTTGTTGATGGCCACTTCTTTCTTTTTGTTCCTCGTCAAAAAATTTGATGAAGAAACAAACTTATTCTTGCTTTGATGTGAAAAATACACCTCGTTCACATGTGATCTCGCATCTTCTTGGGGAACCATTTTCACCACCATTGAAGATGAAGGAGCCATTGCCGGTTGTGAAGAAGCAAGAAAATGGTGGGTTTTTGTTTTGAGAGTATATTGTAGAATTATTAGCCATTTTTGTCATCAATCTATTTTCAAACAGCCAATTTTATCCTTTTCAGCTTTTTTCAGCCATTTTTGTCATCAACTTATTTTTGAACAGCCACTTTCATCCTATTTAACATTTTTTAACTTTTTTCATCTCTAAAGATTTTACGAGCAGCTATTTTTATCCTTCTGTCAAATAATTGTCTAAAAATTGATGACGTGTCCAAACGGCTCTCAGATTGTCTCTCTCACGCAGGGGTAAAGATGGAAATTCCAAAGTATACTAATTGCCTCCCTTGTAAAGCCTGTTATTCCCACTCATATCAGTCTACATTCTCATTTTGTCTCCATATCAGTCTCTCAGGTTTATAGGGAATTCTTGTTCTCAAATATGGAGAGAAAATGAGAACGGAGACTGGTATGAGTGGGAATGACGGGCTTTACAAGGGAGGAGGCACTTAGTATACTTTGAAATTTCCATCTTTACCCCTGCATGAGAGAGACAATCTGAGAGCCGTTTGGACACGTCATCAATTTTGACGGCTTTTAGACAATTATTTGACAGAAGGATAAAAATGATTGCACTTAAATATTTGGAGAGGAAGAAAGTTAAAAAAAAGTTATGATGAAAGTGCCTATTCAAAAATAAGTTGATGACAAAAATGGTTGCTCATAAAATCTTTAGGAAAAAAATGGCTGGAAAAAAGTTTAAAATGATGAAAGTGACTGTTCAAAAATGGCTGATCGTAAAATCTTTGGGGACAAAAATGGCTGAAAAAAAATTAAAAATAATAAAATTGACTGTTTGAAAATAAATTTATGATAAAAATGGCTAATAATTCGTATATTGTAAAACTGAAACTTGAGGGAGAAAGATAGTAGTAGTAGCTGGTGGTGTTGGCGTATTGCAGTATGCTAACAGTTAATTATGAGCGGGGGTTACTATTCTCTAAATGAGGTCCATGTCTCCAACAAAGGACTGATTCACCTGGAGCCTACATTTGTCCCCTGTTTCAATTACTATTTACTTCCCCTAACAAATTCCTAAATATAAATTCCTAAACATATATATTAATAGAAAGGAGTGTTCCTCATAAATTGTTTTGGAAATTTTAATCCCGCCATTTTGTCCCTTATTTCAATTACTTTCCCATAGCAAATTGGATCGTGGTTCGGTTATCATCTATGAGCATTTTACACTAATAGCAGGGATCGTTCTTTTAACGATCCAAATTAAGAGTGAGACCATTATTTATGAAAATATGTGTGTAATTATTTTAATTTAGGACATTTATATTAAACAATACATTATTCACGATCTATAAATATGGTACACTGTAAGTAATTTAGCCAACTTGATTCAACTCAGATCGGAACATTTATTTTTCGCACATGCGAAACACTTATTTTTCATTCAGAACAGGTATTCTTAAATTAACAACACCTGTTCCGAACAAAACAGGTGTTCATTTTTCAAATTAATCTCAGGCATCCAAATTTTAATCAACGACTGAGATTCTACCCTGCATGTGCGGAGTAAAAGTTGTTCCGAATAAGAGCAATGGCGCTGAAAGAGACAATTTGGTCTTTACTTACTACCAATTTTATTTTTTATTTAAAAAAAAATATATATATATAAGATTGATAACTTCGTTAAAAATCAAGAAGTATGAAGCATTGAAGCAAATTGAGAGGCAGGGATTAATCTATCCTTTAAAAAAATGTTTTATGACTAAGTAAATTTGGTTAAAACCTAAAATTAAACATTATTCACCCCTGTTGGCATAATAGATTCAACGGATTATTTATAATTTTGCCACCAATTTAGCTAATTAATTAACTAAATTTTAGCCATATAGCATAACAAAAAAAATAGGGTAAAAGGTGTCCACACACCCTAAACTATTTGAGTTTTTAGTTTTTGATCCTTACTTAAAAAATGTAAAGTTTTGTCTCTTGAACTGTTCAAACGTACTAGACGTGATCCTTCAATCCATTTTTTTTCCATTATATTGTGACGGATGTTATAACAAATGAGAATATTTTGGACAATCCGTTTTAAATAAAAAAAAAAATCAAAATCAAAATCAAAATAACCCCAAAATATAATTCTCTTTTGTTAACAGCAAATCTGATTTAAATTTCCCACCGAGCAATTTTCAATAGTTGCTAATATTTTCCTTTAAAAAATGAAAATACTTTGAGTTTTGCATGTGATAAAAAAAAAAAAAAAATCCAATTTCATGTATTTGTTGGACCTGCAATAAGAAGGCATATTACACACCCGGTCTATTCTGTCATGGACCAGGTCCATTGGACCATGCGGTCCAGATTTGGTCACATCACTGCATTTCCCTTCTCTCTCCTCATTTTGCAGGGATGTGGTCAAATCTGGACCACATGGACCCGATCCATATCAGATATTTCCTTACACACCCCATGTAACTTGCGGAGGATATTTTTGAAAAAATATTTCGGATTCCGCGGGATAATTCCAAAGCTAGTTAGGAATGGAGAAAGTAAAAATAGTAAACAATTTGTTCTCGTTGACAAATTTTCGATTCGGTCCCTACTCAAGAGTCGTCCATATTTAATTTAAAGGAGCCGTTTACAGGAGGCTTTCATTTTTGCAAAGCCAAAGGCTGACTGGCTGTAACATGGACAGGTGGACAGGCCTCGCTTCTGCACTCGGATCATGAGCAGAATCAGATGATAAGAGTGTTGTCTTACTTTGAGTATACTTTTGACCTGGGCATGACTAGGAAGAATGGGCAATTTTTTCGTATATCTGTTTACCTTATTTGAAAAATAAATAAAGATGAAAAACAAAATTTGATATAAGAGTCAACGTTAAATACTAATCATATTTAAGTAAGTAAGTTTTGTTCGTCTGACCTTCTCGTTGTTGATTTTTAAAAGTTTGTGTATGATAAAATCATTGGTTTTAATCGCTTAAAAAGTAACTTTATATCGCAATATTATATCTTATTGAATTAGACGACTTATCACTGGATACCGATGTACCAAACATTAGTAGTTGGAAAGAATTTGTGCTAGTTCTCCATCTATCATTATTAGTATTCACCGGCAACAACAATGACTAATTTTCTAACCGTAAGAGCTCTTAGAAGAGGTAAACAATTAGTCATGAGCTCTCTTGATCTCATGGTCAAAAGTCAGCTAACCTCGATTTTTTACCATGAAGTCAGGAGTTCGATTTTTACCAATGAAAATAGAGCATATTTTATGATCATTTGTTTACTTCTTTGGAAGACTCACGTAATAAAAATAATTAGTTATTGTTGCCGACATTGTTATTTGGTCTCGGCAAAAATAAATGGGCTTCAAGTCTCGAGTATAATTATTTTCCCTTCATGGTTCAAAAGAAAATGCTTTCATCCCACTCAAGAACATATGTTCTATTTTATTTGTCCCACTGCAGATAGTATAACATATACGGGGTCAAATTTGATTGATTCTTAACATCAGTCTCATGCTACTCTCAAATTCTAATAAAATTTATATTATTTAAAAATTTTATTTTTAAATATAATTAAAAAAGAATATGAATTTGAGTTTAAAATTAAGGTTATAACCAAACAAAATAATCAACAAGAGGGGAAAAAAACTTCTCTCTCCCACGTGTTCCTCTTTTGCACTGAAAAGTGAAAACAGATGAATACTGGAAAGTTACTCTCAGAAAGGTACCGACTTCCTCTGACCATCACCTCTACACCCCCGCCCTCCTTCCACTTTTGTACTATTGACTAACTGACAATCTGTGATGGAACCGTGTTGGAGCGGCAATAAGAGCTCACGGCTCCTATGCGGAATAGCTTTTGTTCCGCATATGCGGGATAAAAATTCGTCCGTTAGATTAAAATTTTGGCGGCTGAGATTGATTAAAAAAGAACAGCTGTTCAGTAAACAACTGTTTTTAACTAAGAACAGCTGTTTTCAAGAAAAAAAAAGTGTTCTGTATGTGCGGAAAAATAACTGTTCCGCATAAGAATCGGACTGGCAATAAGAAGGCATATTAGACCCCATGCAATTCAACAATATTTTCCTTTAAAAATGAAAATACTTTGAGTTTTGCATGCGATAAAAAATTTCCAATTTCATGTATTTGTTGGACCTGCAATAAGAAGGCATATTAGACCCCATGCAACTTCCGGAGTATGTTTTTGAAAAAATATTTCGGATTCCACGGGATATCTCCAAAGCTGGCATTACCAAGAATCCAAGAGCAGTGGTGGATTTAGAAGGCAGAAAGACGTCTGTCCCAATATTTTTAAAAATAATTAATTTTTTTATAAAAATAATTATTTTTCGTAAGATTTTCTTATAAATAATGTAACCCAACAAAAAAAAAAAAAAAAAAGTAAAAATGTCGTTCTCGTTAACAAATTTCCGACTCCTTCAAGAGTCGTCCATATTTAATTTAAAACAACCATTTACAGGAGGATTTCATTTCTGCAACGCCAAAGGCTGACTTGCCGTAACATGGACAGGTGGACAGACCACGCTACTGGACTCGGATCATGAGCAGAATCAGAGGATAAGCTGGGCATGACTAGGAAGAATGGGCAATTTTTTCGTACAGCCCCAAATAAGCCGACATCACAAAGTGAGGACACCTTTAAAATTATGGGACACTCAATCATAGTATTAACATTTTATAACTGATTTTACCACTCATGTATACAGGTAGACTCCCACTTAATTAATATGAGAGAGTTGTGAGATCAATCTCACAAGAACATTCCTAAGATTGAATTTTTCCTAACAACCTATATAATATTTAGAACACTTCTTGGACCTAAAAAAAACAATTACCTTCCTCGAACTAAGATCACACTGTATTTGTTATGGGTCCTTCCTCAGTTTTCTTCATCTTTCCGAGACAATCTATAAGACGGTTGATACGCCCATTGTCTCGTAGATTATTGATTTCTAAGAAATGTGTTGAAACTGAGCTTACTACTGCTGTTCAAATATTTCGGAGAAGATGTTGCGAATAATTTTATTATGTATTTATTTTTTCTACTGTTTTTAGTGTTGTTTTTTATCATGGTGGTCTACACCATTGTATAACTTTTATTTTTTTATATTTTTATTTTATCTTTTGATTATAATGACTTTAATTATTTTATAATTAATGAATAATTTCTTATTTAGCAAAAAAAAGAAAAAATAACAGCTGGACCAAATTGTCATTAAAATTATAATCAGATTTGACAGACTATATCCACGGACACCGATACCACAAAAAACTTGCATTTTTTATGTACTGGTTTTCTGGTCTTTTATTTACTGGTACAAAATACAGAAGCAATATTATTTTCAAAAATCGTGAAAATAATAGTATGGAAAGCGACTAAAATCCCGCACACTATTTGTCAGCGGAAAAATCGTGATATGCTATTTATTTTCAAAAAGATTCTGTTACCTTTATACTTTAAATAAATTTATAAATTTAGAAGGTAATAGATTATTTAAACTAAAGTTTGCTCAAGATTGAGATTTGAGACCATCTCTCAAGTCTTAACCTTTTTTTTTTTTCTTCTACAAGAGGGCCGTAACACCAAATATGATATTATTAATTATAATAATATTTTATATTTAAAATTTATCGATTTACTTTAAATTTATCTATTTTAATTTAAGTTATTTAAGTGTTAAACACCATATGAACCGTTTTTTCCCCTTGAGAGTTGATTCATCCCATCCCTTAACCTTGTTTGAGTATAACTCAAATTGTTATACTTATAGTAACTTATTTAATCAAACTCGTTAAAAGGAAGGATGAATAACCACCTCGTTTCTTTCTTCCCTCAAAGGAAATTAAGAAAGGAAGAAAGGAAGAAAGAAAGTTCCTCCGAAGGAAAAAATGTGCACGTTGAAGTCTTTTTTTTCCCATTGTTTTCCTGAATAATAAATAAATGTAATACCTGTAACTTTTTACTTACGTGTAATTAATTATTCATGACTTATTAAGTTGGCTTGAATTAATTATTCGTGATCTTACGAGATCTTCTCCACATTCTCTCCTTCTCCGATCCAAAATATAGATGTTTAGGTTGTATTTACACAATAATTAAGAGATCTCGCATCTTCTTCAAGAATCATTTCCACCACCATTGAAGTTCCTTTATTGAAGATGAACGAGTCACAGATATGGTTTTTTCAGAGTGTGCTAAAAAACTGTGAAAGCTACGGGAGAAAGGTAGTGACTAGTCGGTGTTGCACTACTTTGAGATCTGCATGTGATAAAAAAAATTCCAATTTCATGTATTTGTTGGGCATGCAATAAAAAAGGCATATTAGACCCATGCAACTTGCGGAGTACGTTTTTAAAAAATATTTGACTTCCACCTCTGTAGACCATATCTCGTATCTGATTCATACCAGTCTGTTGTGCTGCAAAAGACTTTTTTTTTGTCTTAGTTGTTGGACATAAATGTTACGAGACAACAGAGAGTAGATTGCTAAGTTGAGTAATAATAGGACTTGATTTTTTTCGAGGGAAAGAGGGGTTTCAGTATTTTTTGTGGCTTCAATGTCTCTCTTATCATATAATCATCGGATTTAAAAGGACATACATCCAATAGCTCTGAACATGTCCCGCATGTGCTGAACATAAATATATTTAACACTCTAGTCGTCTCGTAACTAGTTTGTCTTTTACTTTTTGATTGGGAAAAGAGGATCTGTTATTGTAGTGACGCAAGAAATGTTGAACCCATAATCTAAATCCCAATAAGAATGTTAAAAATTATTCTCTCCAACCCAAAAGAATTTTACCATTGTTTAATTATTACTACCACTTTCGTCATAAATTGTTTGTAACGGCCTAGTCAATCATTAGAAGACATTAATCACGAAGAAGAAAATATAAATTACCCCTAATTAATGACTAAAAACGTATTATTAGTGGTTAGTTGAGTAATAAATTAATGGTATAATTAGAAAAATAACAATAAAGATGAACGTGGCAAAAAATTTGTGATGTCTCAAAAATTAAAACGTTGCAAACAATTTGGGACGGGATAGTATATCAACTTCCAAATATATAGTACGTTCAATTAAAAAAATAATCCAACGATATAGTCTTTCATTCAATTTAAGATACTAACAAAAAACGTCTAAATTAAATATTTCGTAACTCTAATTATACTTTTACCCTTTCTTCAAAATTTCATCAATTGAATAATCTTGAGACTTGTTAGTGAATTTAGAGAGGGTGAAACTTGTTAGTGAGTTTAGAGAGAGTGAAATTAATGTAAAAGTTTATAGGAACTAACACATTTTGACCAAAATAAATATAGAGAAAAAATTAATATAGGAATAAATTAATTAACATAATTGTTATAAAAACACACTTGCTTATTTTACAACAAAAACTAACTCCTAAAAATACTTTTATCTTGGAACGGAGGGAATAGTTTATTAGGACACCTTCACCAACGCATCATCCCAACTCAGGAACATCTTCACCAACTCTACACCACTCAAACTTTTCAAGAATTTTCTCCTTTTTCTTTACATCTACTATATTTGCACAAAAGTGTTACTCCCTTCCTCCTGCCTCCTAAATTGAATCTTCATATTCGACTTTACACAAAAATTAATAAAATTAATTTTAACTATAAATAAGTTATCCTGAAGTCCTTTTAACCCTACGCTAAAATAGTAATATGAACATTCAATTTGGGATGAAGGATATCTAAAAATTACTTAGTGTCATAAATTATATGGTAAAAACGTCCACACCATCCAAACTATTCCGATTTTTTGTCTTTTACCCTCGATCAAAATAAATCAAATTTTGCCCATTGTTCTGGCGTATAAATCCTGCCCCTTCCGTTCATTTTCACCGTTACGAAACGGAAGCCCAGAAGATGGGGGCATTTTGGGTGATTCGTATCATACACTAAAAAAGAAAACAGAAAATGAGAAGGAATCCGAGGAGGAGGAGAGACTGGTGTGTAGGTTTGAACTCCGAAGCAGTGTGTGCTTATATTATAAAGATTATAACGTCGTAAGATCCCTCGTACTGAATATGATTTGAAATTCTCTGCAACTTAAGAATGAGGAAGGCATTTTCTAGGAATGAACACAAGAAGCATGACTCTGTATAAACATAAGATGAAATATTCTTGAAACTCGACGAGAATCAATTTGAATAAGAATATAGCACAAATTGTAATGAAAATATAATCTGGTTTTGAATACCCAGATCTGCTACACCTGCACGGCCCAAAATTCAGAAGATGCTTTATTTAAGCAATCAAATGTTCTGTGTGTCCTGACTTTCAAGTATACGTATTCGGATCTGCAGCAAAATAACCATTTTCATGGAAAGATAATGCTTTAGAGACATGAAACCATTGAACAAAATACATCATGCTACATTACAATCAAGATGCGGCCTAATAAAGGACGGATGAGGTTGGCTTAAACTGAACATAAACACAATTCAAAACTTGTAGATATAGCCACAGTTTCAGAGAAACGATAAAAAAGATCACGCGATACCAAAATTCAAATGATCTGCATCTAAGTGAATGAATACTCACTAATGGAGTAATGGTCTATATTTCCTAGTTCAACTGTTACCAAAAAGGAGAAGAAGAGCAAAATTGTTCATATTTACAATTGACATTGAAAGATTGCAGTCATATTTGACTCTTGACATATAGGATAAGAAATATTGCACTTTGATCATTTCCCAAAAGGGGGAGCAGGGAGGGGGAATTGGAATGCCTTGGTGCCACATACAAAATTCTGGAAATTAATTTTATTCAATGTTACAATTTTGACTATGACCATTAGACTTAATTTCATGCATTAACCCTCAAAATATAATTTTTTTCATTGATCAAGATCTATCTTTGATGGATTTTACAATTCATTCTCAGAAACTAAAAGCCAGTAATCGGATCCTAAAGCATTTGATCTATCTTTGATGGATTTTACAATTCATTCTCGGAAACTAAAATCCAGTAATTGGGTCCTAAAGCATTTGATATAAACAATCAAGAAAATGCGAAATAAAATACCATACCAGGGTCAGCAGCTCAGTCAATCCTTGTATTTCATTGTATCCTTTTCAAACCCAATTGTTGGGAATTGTTTTGCATACTCTTCAACCTCGTGCCGCAGCTTCAAAATTTCAGATGCATTAGCATCTGACTTCATGGCAGCCACAAAGTCCTTCAATTTTGTTCCTGTAAGTGAAACATAGACAGTACACCATATAAGCAAAGACCTAAGCAATTTATAAAGTTTTAGGATATGAAGCAAAGCAATCTGACAATTCGAATATAGTGAACAAACTGATGGAACCTTGACTTTCAGCCTTGATCTTCAGAGCCAACTTTACAGCAGCATCGAAGAACTCGGCAACTTTAACAAAATCCTCTTCAGCGAATCCCCTAGATGTGAGAGCCGGTGTTCCTAAATCACCAGATAGGAATAACTATGAATGAATCACTATTCACTAGACAGTGAAAATCAAAATGATCAAAAGTGAAGTGCTTTACCCATGCGTATACCGCCAGGTACCATGGCAGACACATCTCCAGGAACAGTGTTTTTATTAGCTGCAATGTGTACCGATTCTAGAACTTTCTCAACTCTAGAACCATCAATACCCTGCAAATAGAAATATAATGATTTGGAGTCTTGAAGACCTTAAAGTATCAAAAGAATATACAGAGATTATGGCAATTCAAATTTCTCTGGTTCATTAGCAAGCATTTGAGACAGATATGAAGTATCTCAGCTCAGACTATATAGCAGCCTAGGAACGAACATATTTATCCAACAATATGTGCACTTTTGTAGCAAATTAACAGAAACAAAATTTTCTGGAGAACTAGTATGAGTGTTGCATCTACAAAAATCCAACTCCGAAAAGCTCACCCCTGCTAAATTTAGACCTTGATTGCATAAAACATAGGATCCCAGATGTAAGATAAACCACAAAAAAAACACAAACATGCATATAAGATAATTTTTCACGCAAGGGAAGCTTCAAAATAGAGAGAAAGGAAACCCAAACAGTTGCAAAGTAACAATCAATTCAATATTCAAATACCTTGTTCCGCAAATTAACTAATACAAGATGGTTCTCAGTGCCACCAGATACAAGATCATAGCCCAACGCTAACAAAGTCTGCAATCAAAAGATGACGCGATGGTTGTCAATTACGGCCTCAGAGTCAGCAAATAAAGCTAATATCTCTGTAGCAACTAATTCAGATTTCAAAAGAACCAAAAACTTCCAATGACTTAGAGATGAAAAAATAAGTCCCTCGAGTGTGCATAGGTACCTCAGCAAACTTTGAGCAATTGCTAAGCACTAGTTCTTGATATGCCTTGTACTCTGCTGTCATGGCCTTAAAGCACAAAAGATTACCACAAGTACATTATGGAAACACAATAACACCAGAGAAATAATGAAATATTGTAACTGTGAAAATCACATTTTGAATTGAAAAAGAATACCTGTTTCAGTGCAACTGCCAGGGCAGTTATGGTGTGATTGTGGGGACCCCCTTGAAGACCAGGAAAGACAGCTTGATTGATTTTGTCTTCATAGTCATACAACACCTGTTAGATCAAATTTAAGTTTTATAATAAATGAGAGAAAAATAATACATTGTCCAAATACATTTCAAAATTTTCCTGTTAACCAAACATAATCCTTCCTTTCCGTTATCTTTATTTCTTTCCTTTAATTTGGTTTGAGAAAATGTGTGGGAGGGGTGTCAGAGGATGATAAATTGGGGCCAGCAAAAGTTTGTTAACTCAGAGGATATATTTTATTTTTTTGGCCAAAACAAGACACTTTTGCAGTTACCCTTTTGTATACATTTACATCAAGATTGAAAACCTCCCTGCAAGAGTATATGAGGGAAACCAGTGATCCACAACAAGCGGTTAAACCAAGTACCAACTCTTTATTTAGATCAGACAAACTTTAAACGGATATATTAAACATTAAAACAAATTTCAAAAAGAAAAAACTCACTTCTTGTCCTAGTTTGTTAATCTCTTTTACCCCCTTCCTGAAGAAGATCATTGCTCCTCGTGGACCTCGTAGTGATTTGTGTGTTGTGGTTGTAACAACATCAGCAAATTCAAATGGTGAAGGGATGACACCAGCAGCAACCAACCCACTAATGTGTGCCATGTCAGCCAACATAACGGCCTTTTGCTTGTCGCAAACCTATCAAATTTAGCCAAATATAGGCTAGTACTGTATCAATTCTAGCTATTAATGAACAGTTCTGATCAAACAACTAGAATCATGAGTTTAATTTTACCTTGCGGATTCGTGCATAATCATATAGCCGTGCATAAGCACTTGCACCAGCTACGACTAGCTTTGGCCTAAAAAGTGCTGCACTCTTTTCCATCTGCAGTGAAACCAGCATCTTTTACTTGGTCTTGAATAAATGTACAATGAAATTAGAAAGAGAGCAGTAAGGAAACTAAGCTGGGAAGAACAAGAAAATAAAGCTTCACAGTTTTATAGGTACATAAGACATAAAGAAGGGAACACTTACTATTTCTTTTTTCCCCAATGTCTCATGTCTAACATTGTTTAAAAGTCAGGATGCTACTCCAAAATTACTAACAAATGACATAAAAAGATTGCGACCTCTCATGTGACCTTGTATGACATTAGTTATACAAACAAGGAACTGTATGAGGGGAAGTCTAGAAAGTTAAGACATTGGAAAAGCAGAAATCTTAACATCATTTCTTCTCCTTGGATCTATATTGGAAATCAAGTTTTGTTAGCAATCAATTGATCACCCATTATCAAGAATAAAAGTAGCAGGGCGAGCAGTCAATATTACAGGTTTTTTCTCTTTTTTTTCCGGTGGATTACAACAGTTCATAAGAACTCACTAAGAATAAACTATTCTCCAAATGATTAAAAAATATCCAAAAGCAGATAAAGTAAGTTACCTGGTCGTAATCAATGTAACCTGTGCTCTCATTTAATCTGTAGGGCATTGTCTCAAAGAAAATTGATACAGCAGATATCTTCTTCGTGTCAGTCTGCATAAAGGAAGATGATGAATGTTAGTATACAAAGCAAGAAACATCACATGCAACCTTCAGTTAATTTTAGGAAGTTTCAATGACCTGATAACCATGTGAAAGATGTCCACCGTGTGGAAGATCAAGAGCCATTATTCTTTCATGAGGTCTTAATAAAGCAGTATAAACTTGAAAATTAGCTGGTGATCCTGACAGCGACTGGACATTTACTGCCGGTAAGAACAAGATTAAATTGTTACCAGAGAGATTCTGAGAGCAAAAGTGAATTGCAGGAAAAAAACATTGTAAACCAGTATAATTTGGATAACATGATACCTTTCAGAACTATATATATATATATTCATGTCTTCACATGTATGGTTCTCAATTGTTTTCAGAATTTTTTTTTTTAGAAAAAAAAATAGAAATTGAAAAATCAGAACTACGAGGTCAAGTCCATATATCAGTCCTTATTCCTTTTATCAACTTGGTGGACATAATCTTAGACTTGACAAGAATTACCAATTACAAGTAATGGTCTCGTTAGTTTAAATAGCTCTAATCAAACCACGTATGATGGACTAAATTCATTCTCAACAAATTAGATGTGCACGTCATTGTATTCGGCTGTGCATATGATACAAACCCAAATATTTCAAAATAAATAAATAAATAAATAAATAAACAGAAAACAGTGGGGGGAAAAGTAATCCTTACTGTGCGAGCTTGAGAAAAGAGAAGACAATACATTGGCTACAGTTCATTGGATACAAATGAAAAGCATAGCTAAAATGATAAGGACACCAGAAACTAAAAACATTCAGCAATCCACTCTTTCGAAAGGAATTACATCCAAATAACAAAAGAAGAAAATAATAATTTATTTTCTTTATTTAAAGAGCACTTACCTCCCCATTTTGCAGGATCCAACTGAAAAGCTTCCAAGGCACGTTTCTGGCACAATCTCTCGGCCATGTCAATATACCTTCATGCCAAGAAAGTAGAAACCAATGCTGATCAATGAGTTTAGAGACACACGTAGATTTACTTGAAAAAGTATTTGTACAACCAAAATAAGCCAAAGAGTTACTCTTCGGAGCAAATATATTTCCACAGCTTTAGGATAGAATAAAACTTTGAAATGAAAGTAATAAAGAAAATCCTACGTACTCATTTCCTCCGTAGTATCTAGCACCAGGGTACCCCTCGCTATATTTGTTGGTCATTACTGATCCGACAGCTTGCATCACAGACGATGATGTGAAATTCTCCGAAGGTATAAGTTCAAGTCCCTAGATAAATGATTAAATTAGACACTATTACATTCTAAAACAGCAAAAACAAAAGAGCTGAAATTTGATAACACACTAATCTGTGAACAATTGCAAAGTTAAGAACTGCTTGAAGTGAACATCACGAACCGACTAAAACTGAGATTAAAACATAAATAAAGCTGAAATTTTTTCAAACCTTCCATTGCCTAGCCTTTTCGAGCTCAATGATATCAGCAATTTCCGGATCAATTTCTTCAAGTGGTGCATTCAATTGTTTTATCCACTATTTAATCAAATCGAAAACAAGATCAGCACACTAGTTCGACCACCAAAACAAGATCTAAAAACATCACCGACGACGCAAAAACTCAAAGCTCAAAAAAAAAAAAAAAGGAAACCGCATCAAAGATTAGAGATTCATCACCGTAATTCGAGAATTGTCCTTTTCACGAACTGCTTGATTCGCGACTGAGGACTACACAAATTACAAACAAAAAAACACACACACATTAATTAAAACCTCCGAAATGAATCAAACATTCATAAAAAAATGTACATATATGTGAGAAACAGATAGATACTTACCATATGATATACAGAAGAGGCATGAGGTCTCAAATAGGAGGATGAAGGAGAGCAGAGCCTGCGGAGTGCTGCTGCCATCGCCATTGTTTTACTTTTTTTCACCAACTTCTTGAGCTTGATTCAGTTTTTTTAGAAATACGCAGAAACGCAGAAATTATATTATAGAAAATATAAATATCTTTTGTTTGTTTGGGGTAAATTAGTGGTGGGGCCTACAAAATCGAACGATCTGTAGAGTTGGTAATAGTGAGAGTGAAGATAGTGACTTTTGAGGTCAGATTCATTTTCGAGGTAACATAGGGAGTTGTTGGCTCGGTAGGTGAGCCGAGACTTGTGATCCAATATTCGACTAAGATCAGATTTAGATTTAGTGCGAAACATAGGGTGTGCTTGGATAAGATTTTGGTTTGAGTTTAGGTTTGGGCAAAAAAGACTAAAAAATTGGCGGGAACAATTCAAATTCAATTTTTTTTTCTTCAAATAACCGTTAAATTCAAAAAAAATTCCTCTTAAATTGACGGGAGATGTTCAAATTCCAAATTTGTGAAGCCAAAATTTGAAATTGAACGATTATTTAAAAAAAATAATTTGAATTTGAATTGTTCCTGCCAATTTTTTAGCCTCTCCCGCCCAAACCCAAATCAAGACTTGTCCAAGCACACCCATATATTTTTCTAAAGATAAGTATGGTAATATGATCTTGCATGTTAAGTTTGAATTTTAACCGTTGAAAATACTCATTCTTTTGTACCATTATGAATTATACCGTTTAAGCAAAACTGATATTCATCTAATAAAAAATTCAACCATCAAATCAACTTATTTTATGAATGAGATATATTTTTTATCATAACAACAAAGTTTTAATCAAGAATAATTAGAAAAAATATATGTTTCACATCAGATTCAACCCCATACGAAAAGATCTTAGTAAAAAATAATTTACTAACTAGACGAGAGAAACGAAAGGAAAATAGAAAGGAAGAGATGGAGACAGGAATAAGCATTAATTTTAAAACATCAGTCTCATTTTCGTACAAGAGTGGTCTTGTATAAGTTTTAAAATTGTTCTTGACCAAAATAAAAACTACTCCACATTCTCTCTGCTGCCAATTTTGGGACCAAACCCCTTAAATAAATATTACAACACCAGTTAGCAAAAGTGCCAAGGTGTTCTGATTCAAGGAACATAATACATTTAGATTCCAAACTAAAGTTACATACATACCAAGTGATACACAAAAACTAAGGGATCTAGTAGCCCCGGTTAGCAGAACTGGTTGACTCTCTCTACTCTTAGGTTACAAGGCTGTGTGAGAAGAAGCATCGTGTGTGAGCCGCAATGGTATGAAATGATCTCTACAACAAGAGAGTTGAACTACTGAAACAAGAAGAATCATCGTCTTTTACTCCTCGTATTGGTAACCCTTGATCTGCATGACTCGCCGGGTGGTTTCCATATAAGATCTTCCAGGTTGTTACAGAAGTTCTTATAGAACTGCACAAAGCAATTTTTCAAACCATGTTAAAGTGGCTGGGAAACAATAATAATGCCTGAAGCTCGTTTAGAACATCGACATTTGTTCTATCTGGATTTTCCAAGAAAAATAAGGGAAAACAAAGTACCGAATTCCTCAAAAGATTTTAGACATAGTCAACATCAACTGAAAAGTTTTGAGAGATAAGTATTACTTTTATATGAGAAAAAGACGATCACGCTGTTATATTTCATATATTCTTTTTACCTTCTTTCCAGCACAAAAATTATGGAACCTAGAGGAGCCTTAAATAGCAAAAACACAATATAAACACCTAGTTGAATACCCGTAAGCTAAGAACCATCAAGTTACTGATTAAATCAATTAACAACAGATAAAGGAGTGAATTTAGAACCGACCTTTAGATATTCACTAGTATCTCCAGCTGCTTTCTGAATATCCACCATAATAAATGTTGGAGCCACTTGATAAATCTGCTTAAACAACCATACCTAACTTCAATCTTTTTTTTTTTTAATCTTTTCAGAAAAGTAGCATACATTAGAGAAGGCTGATTCTGTACCTCCAAAAACACAGAGATAGGTGAAGTCTTGCTTGCAGAAAGGCCTTCGACCCTCATCTGAGACAGTGTGGACTCATATGAACCCAAAATCTTATTGGATGAAATAAATTTAAAAGTGTAGCAGATGAAGAAATGTAAAAGCATTTCTGATAAGAAGAAATGTAAAAGCATTTCTGATAAGAAGAAATGTAGTATGCTAGTCGCTACTTTAAAGATTTAAGGAAAGCATGTATAAGATAACAGAATCCTACTGTATAACTAACTACACACGAGTCTTGAAATTTGAAACCCATTGGTTGAGAAACAACTTCAAAAGTATCTCTTGTAACATCTAACTTAGATAGATGGTATCATTTTGCAAAAGTATCTCTAATGAAAGTAATGCAGCTTATGCTAGCTGCCGCATTAAAAATTAAGAAAACATGTCCAAGATTATAAACCCTACCTTATAATTGCGGATATGGGTTTTGAACCCCATTGATTGAGCAACAACTTCCATAGTTGATAAAACGACTTTTGCCGGTTTTTGTGAAACAAAGCGTGTTTGATGATTGGCCAAATCCTGTAAAAGAAATGTCAAGAGTATGCATATTGTTAATTAGAACGTCAAACAAGACAAATTACCATCGCTTGTTATCTGGAGACTTGAGGGAATCATGATGTGATTTTAATGTGTAACTACAGTACTAAACAACATACAATGTAATAGACCAAATTTTGATAGAAAACGAGTACAGTTGTGGCAGTGGATTCATAGATTACCTGGCCACGATCAAACAGCGCCGAAAGGTTTAATCCTTGAGAGAGTATAATTAGGTCGAAAGCATTAAGAACCAAGGGCCCCATGTCCTCATTCACATCATGATCCTTGCATTGTTCTTCCTACAACACAACCATAAAATTTATAAATGCTAAGCAGTGAAGTTTTGATTGGTTGTAAAAATACAAAATCAAAGTTTAGCAGAATGTTGCATCCATGTATCTTCATTGGCATATCACGTAGAATATATCATGATTCTAGTAAAAAAGCAAATAGAAAACAAGCAAGTTTAGAAAACTCCTTAAAACATAGTAAAAAAATATGGTTGACAGCCTCCGGTAACCTCCATTAAATATGTTGTATCAGTTACTCTGTATTGGAAAGGTATATTCTTTGACATTAAAAATAAACTTTTTGTTATGACTTGATTAATATGTTTTGACAAGAAAACCAAGTCAACTTGGGACTGAAGCATTCATCTATACCATATTGTTTCACATACTTAGGAACCTAAAGAGCTTGCAACAAGAAGTTATTTTGGTGAATAAGTCGAGATGTGAAGACAATAGGGTTTGTCCCCAACCTTTTAATGAAGAAGCACAGTGGTTCTAACAAACATACATAGATTGTGTGGAACAGTTTTATCAAATAACACACGCAGAAATGGAGTATCAAATGTAATAGAGATAGTCTTATGAACCTGCTACATAACATGGGATTGAGTTAAAAAAGAAAAATCAACAAGAATTGTGTATACTCGTCTAGTTTTCCAACATACCAAAGAAAGAAAGTTCTACCAACCTCTGCATCATCAAAAACAGCATTCACATCATCCATATTTACATCTTCAATTTCAGGAAGTCTAACAGGATCATAACTCCTTTTAAACCAATCATCATTCCTGATATCTTCAATGCGGATGCGCTGCATAAACAAAGATGTAAGATGAGAAGGGTACAAAGCTTCCAGAAGTGGTCCACTTGGAGACAACATATGCACCTAGAAAGATATAAATACTACTGATAGTCATGCATCTCTACTCAACTAAAACACCACATCCCTTATAGCCTTAGAAATCTTCTGCATTTTCCAAGTAGAAGTCTTTGAGTCTACACAAACAATACCAAATACTGACAAGAAGGAAGAACAATACCAATAACCATATTTGGCACAACAACAAAATGGCTGAGAGGCTAGTTGGTATCCGATAAATCTTGTCAAGTGCCTGCACACTAGGGATGGAAATTTAGCCCGTGCCCCGCCCCGACCCACAAACGGATCGGATCGGATCGGGGCGAGACTACCCTCTAAACGGATCGGATCGGATCGGGTTTGGATATGCTATTTGCCCCGCCCCGATCTGCCCCGTTTGACCCATTTAGACCCCAATAATATATATTTATATATTTATATATTTATATATATAATTTTTTTTAATATATGGTAATTATACTTAGGAAAAGAAAATATATGCTAATTATTTTACTTTTGAAAAATTGGACGGGGCAAACGGGTCGGGGCGAGAATGTTGCCCCGTTTGCGGGTCACGGATCGGGGCGGGACAGGAAAATAACCTAAACGGATCGGGGCGGATCGGTGAAAAACATGAAAATCCGCCCCGACCCGACCCATTGCCATCCCTACTGCACACTAGTTTTCCTTGTACATCATTCCAAAATATGCAACCATGTTAAGGGAGTTCTAGCTCTCCTTCAACGAATCGGTTTCCGGGTGTCTCCAGGGTTAACAGGGAAAGTAGTTTCAATTGCTGTCCAGCATTAAAGAGAACTTGTATTCAAAATGTCAAACTAAGGAGTGCTCGAGAAGGCTCAAGTAAAATCAGTTACATCCTGGAAAGACAATAGATGTGCTTACCGTTTGAGGGTTTGGGTCCAAAATCCGATTTATTAGTGATTTTGCTCCAACAGGAAACCAAGAGGGGCATGAAAATTCAGCTCTCTCAATCTGCAGAAAGCATACAAAGCTAGTAAAATTTCTAAGGCCTTTTATCTCCATAATACTGCAACAAGAAACATAGTTCATCACATTTTGCATGTCTTGAAATCACAAGTGATACAAGTAAGCTTCCATGGAGTTTACATCCAAATTCAAGCCATCCAAACTAAGGAATATACATAAGAACCGTGAAAATGGTAGGCACAAGAACAATTCCAATACCTTTCCATACAGCGTAGTAAGGTCAACCTCATCGAATGGGAGATAACCAGCCATCAGAACATAAAGGATGACCCCACAGGACCAAACATCTGCCGTGGCCCCATCATACCCCTTGTGATTCAGAACCTAGCAATGAAAAGTCATATCAATGATAAATAGAACCTTTTACAAGGAAGTACCATTAGAACAAATAAGTAATTCAAGCTCCCATTAATCTAGAAATAACCCAGATACTTCTCTAAGATGATTACCTCTGGTGCCACATAGTTAGGAGTTCCACAAGTTGTCTTAAGAATGTTGACTCCCTGTACATGGACACTGCCATTAGAAATACAACAATAGCACTTCAACCAAATCACGGAAAAATTAACTCAAAAAGTCTCACTTCTCCAGGTAATGCGCTAAGTCCAAAATCTGAGATTTTCAGATTTCCTTGGGAATCTAGTAAAAGATTTTCAGGCTGCAGAAAAGAGAAACCACCATAACTATTTCAGCAAAAAGTAAAACAATCAGAATTTTTTTCTTGTTCACCAAAGAAATACCTTTAAATCCCTATGGTAGACTCCCTTACTGTGGCAATAATCCACACCATCGATGAGCTGCTGGAAGTAACGACGAGCTTCAGCTTCACTAAGTCGACCATTGTGAACCTACAGAGGATGCCCAATAGCAGTTCACATCTAAGCCAAAAGAGACTATGCTCGTAGCATGTGTCATACTCATACTAAAGTTCAGGACACTGTTCACATAGTGAAAGAACTTACTATTTTGTCAAACAATTCGCCGCCCGTAATAAATTCCAAGATAATATAAATCTTTGTACGGCTTGCTATAACCTAATGTTACAAGATTGATGTTAGCAAACTAGAAGTCAATCAAAATTCGCCATAATCTAGATCTCCGAAATTACAATGCTTAGAGCTCCATAAAAAGAGAAATGCATAAACTCCACATTCAAAAAACGTGCCTCATGTAGACGGACAATATATGGATGCCTAACAAGCTTCATTATGGATATCTCCCTTTTGATCTGCACAAGGAAAAAGGAAATATGTTAATAAATTTTTTTTTTTTTGTTAATGGATCCTTTTTCATGGTAAAACAACAAGTGTATTTCTTGCTCAAACACATATCCCTAAGTTAGAAAACCAAAAAGGAAGTAATAATCGAAATTTAAACGCTCAATACACCTTTAACCAAAAATATCCACTAGTATTTAGATTAATACATTATAATTTCCAGAATATTTATGAGGTAGGTGATAAGATTCAACTTAAATTAACTGATGAAACAAATAAAGATCTTCAGCCCGAGGACAATGTCACAGTATACTATTCACCAATTAAAAAGGCCTCAATCTGTCAAGTGGAATTCGCAGTCAGTCCAAATTAGTTGCTCAAAATTCACCAAAAATCTAGTAGTTTCCATTGGATGCCACAAACACAGTTGCATTCTGTATTTAACTATTAAAAAAAAGGTTGTAGTCCAGTGCACAAGGCTGGTCTGGGAAGTTACCGATACACAGTCTTACTCTTATTTTTCATAAAGATGTTGTTTCCTAGGTTCGAACCCAACCTAGCGGATAGTAAATAACACTTGATCATTGAGTCAAGCACGGCATTCTTCTGTATTTAACTATAATTGCCTAAAAAATCTGCCAGATTTGACCAATCTCTATCTAAATCTGCATACTCCATCTTCCACCAACTCAATTTCTACACTTGCTACAATTGTTTACTGAACATTTGCTCAATGAAAAGCTTGACAAAATCAGACTTAACTGAGGCTTACAAATGAATTCAACCAAAACTAAAAACTAAAAAATTCCATATTTTAGTGCCTAGAATTCAATGCTCATAACAAATTTATTTTAAAAAAAAACACGAAAAAACGTCTACAAAATTCATGTGAAAAGGAAAAGTTTTAAAAAAAACACAGAAGTCATCGAAACATAAAATAACCTGTTCAACCATCTTGTGCTTAAATATGGTGGTGCGATCGAGGACTTTCATGGCAACGCTTTCACCTGTCTCTGTATTCTGAGCGAATTTCACCTTAGCAAATGTTCCTTCTCCAATTGTCCTCCCAACTTCATACTTCCCTACTTTCCTCACCACCATTTCTTCTCCTCCTCCAATTTTCAAATTTTGAAATATTTATGATCTCCTCCTTCAAAATTCAAGCATTTGCATCCAAATTTCTCCAAAAAAATAAGAAAATTGAACTTCACGGATAAGCTCTTCTTAGGCAATTCCAACTTTTTTATCAGTTCTTAATCAGAATTTTTTTGGGGAATTCTTAGAGGACAAAAAAGCAGAGGATTAGGTAATGATAAAGTGGTTCTAGAGAGAGAGAGAAATAAAGTGTAGTTTGTAAATATTGACCTTGGCTCCTATGCGGAAAGTTTTGGTGCGGACTAGTGCGGGACAAGCTGAGGGCCGTTGGATTCATCCAACTATTGTTTCAGAAAGAAGTGATTTAACGAGTCTTTTTTTTCCAAACTGCAACTTGTCTCTCTCATCAAGAACATGTGTTCACAGAACGAGAACATTTGTTCACCGAACATGAACATGTGTTCACTCATCAAGAAAATTTGTTCACAGAACAAGAACATCTGTTCACCGAGCATGAACATGTGTTCACCGAACAAGAACAGGTGTTCACCGAACAAGAACAGGTGTTCACCGAACATGAACAGGTGTTCTTGTAGAAATGTACCTTCAGCCGCAATTTTTCTCTCTCCTCTTTTTTGACTTTTCAGCCGCAACTTTTCTCTCTCCTCTAATAAAATTACATATGTACCCTTTTAACTTTTCTCTCTCTCCTCTTTTAAATCATAGTCATTGATCCATTTAAAAAATGAAATCAATGGCTCTCATTGTGTCCCGCACGTGCGGATTTTTGAACGTTCCGCACAGGAACCGGACTGGTAAATATTTATGGGAGCGTTTTTTCAGTAATGAGAGATTGAAAAATAGAGACCGCTGAAACGGCGGTTTCTTTCAGTCCGGCTCCAGTGCATGAACTCCCCAAAGTTCCCGCACACGCGAACCATCCTAAACCTGTCTGATGCAATTTTGAACTAGTCCCAAATCCTGGAGAGAAAAGTTTCATACTGACAATAAAAAAATAAAAAATTAAAAAATTATATAATAAAAAAGGTACATATGTAATTTTACAAATAAATGATTGAGTTATCGAGGAGAGAGAAAAGTATGCAGTAACAAAAACACATATTCTTCTTTAGAGAACACATGTTTTTTGTTAGAAAACACATGTTCTCTAACCAAAAACATGTGTTCTCTAAAGTAGAACATGTGTTTTTTGTTCAGCCGCAACTTTTCTCTCTCCTCCCCGGGAACAAAAAGTAACACGCAACCGTCACATCAATTGGGTTACCGAAGAGGAGAGAGAAAAGTTGCGGCTGAACAAGAACACATGTTCTTGTTCAGCCGCAACTTTTCTCTCTCCTCGGGAACAAAAAGTAACACGCAAAGTTTATCCCTAAAATACCCCTATTTTGATACAGTCGTTGGATAAAAAAGTATAAAATCCAACGGCTGAGATCGTGGCCCGCACCGTACGGAATTTTGAGGGTCCGCACTGGAGCCACGACGGGTTTCTTTTAAACAAAATGTTTTGGTTTCCCAAGTCTTTCTTGATTATAACGGCGGTTCTTCTCCGTATCTCCAGGTCACGCTGACTCCAATGCGAAACAGAGTAATTTTGTAGTGAAAAATTTCTTTCGTTCGTTTGATTAAATTTTGACGGTTAATATTGATTTCAAATAAATCCTGATCTGAGTCTCATAACACGTGTTATGTTTTTATCACGCTGAACACCTGTCATTAACTTATAAGTCTCATAACACCTATTCTGAGGCGTTCCGCATATGATTCAAACTATCTTTGAGTGCCTTTTTTATTTTTTTATTTACTGGGGATGGAGACCTATCTATTACAAGAAATATGGGATCCAAGAAGCAATTCGGCTCTTATGCGAAACAGTTTTTTTCTCTAGTATATACGGAACACCTCATAAGTCAGAACATGTGTTTTTAGCAAGATTTTGAAACTCGGATAGGATATCGACCCGGAAAAGTTACTAGATTACGGGTCACTGGTCGAACCGGTGGGCGGACCGTCATCGACCCGTTAGTTGACCCGGTGACGTTATAAATATTATAAATAAATATATAATATATAATTATTATTTAAAATGAAGTAAATGTGAAATTCTCCAACTGATACGGGATGCACATATTCAAAGTTTAAAACACTAGTTTAATATAAACTTGAAAATTAACAAATGCTATGTAAACTCCGTCACAACTCATAGGTCCTATAATAAAACTCTAAATAACAATAAAGTCTTCAAACAAGATTAAATAATAAACATAAATCATAGGCAATCCAACAAGACAATAACAATCTCAACTAGAATAACCAATTTTTGTCTTTTTTCTCAAAAAAAATTACAATATAATAGACCCGGCCGGTTCTACTAAACTCATTCCGGTTTTCGGGTTAGACGGTCCGATCGCCAAGTTTTACCGGGTTGAACAAATGAAGCATGTTTTTTATCCCTACCGATTTTGGGGGCCAAACCGGACGGCAAAGCATACCAGTCGGCGGTCCAACCGACCGGTCCGGGTCGGGTTTCAAAACCTTGGTTTTTACCTTAAAAACAGGTGTTCTGAAAATCAAAACAGATGTTTTTTTAAATCAATCTTAATCGTCAAAATTTTAATCCAACGTACGAGAAAAGTTCCACAATGGAGTCCTGGTGTTCAAGAAGCAGAGAGGGAATTCGAAACTTTGTCTTTTTGATTTATTTATTAGTCTTTTTTACTATGGATATAATTTGATTGAATTTGATCTATATTTGAGACTTAAAACACTACATTATGGAGAATTTGATAGGATTAGATCTTAGTCTGAGATCAATCTCATACTAAGACTTAATCCAATCAAACCTTATATATTTTTTGGATTACTTCTGTCAATGAGTCATTATTCAAGTGTATTTGCCGACAACATAATTAAAACTTGGAAGTTCATTTTTTTTATAAAGTGATAATATTGGACGGTTGATACGCCCATGGTCCTATAAATTGTCGACCCCTAAGGAAGATGTTGAAAGTGATATTCTCCTGTCCCTGTGTTTCGAGGATTGCAATGAAGATGCTTTGAAGAAGAAGATTATGTATTTGTTTAGTTTGTTAGTTTTATTAGTTTTATTAGTTGTTTTTCCTAACCATCCAAGTTTTCTTGGGTGTGTCTTTTGTCTGTTATCGTGATTTTTTAAATCATTGTATAACTGTTATTTTCTGTATTTTCAGATTTTCCTTTGATTGCAATGGCCTCGGCTATTTGTGATTAATGGAAATATAATTTATTTAGCAAAAAAAAGATAATATGTTGTACATTATTCATAAAAAAATAAAAAGAGATAATATGTTGTACATTTACAAAAAAAAAAAAATTATAAAGTCAGTCAAAGTGTTACCTTAATATCTCGATTGAATTAGTTGGTTAGTACTTAGATACTAATACAAGGAAAACAAATCTACAAATTGCTGAAAAAATTATGTTTTCATGGTAGAAAAATTACTATTATATTAGCACATCATCACGAATTATCAAAAGCACATTATCACTAATGAGCAAAATTTCATACTTTCAAATAGGAAGAGTGAATTATGCGTAAAATAAAATTCAAACTGAAAATTTATATTTCCTTTTTCTATTCGATTGGCAAACAAAGTCACCCTAATATGGGGTGAGTGTCTCTTTAGGATTGTGAATTGAGTTTTTTACAATATCAGTTAATGTATGAACATTGTCGTGAAATAAATAATATGAATTATTTAAAATAATTTTTGCTAGCACTTATAAAGTCAAAAGTTAAATTTATTGAACGTAAATCTGTGCACGAGATTATGCAAATAAGGTTAAAAACGGTAGATAGTCTGGTTCCTATAAGTCGTGATCAATGAGAACTTATAATCGGAGACCGACAAATTGGAAAAACAGCTATTACTATCGATACCATATTAAACCAAAAGCAAATGAACTCGAGGTCCGGAATTTTGCACTTTATTAGTCGACGCAGCATTTTTTTTTTTGCTAAATAATAAATTTTTCATTAATCACAAAACAGCCGAAGCCATTACAATCAAAGGAAAATCTGAAAATACAAGAAAATAAAAGTTATACAATGATTTAAAAAAGCATAATAACAGACAAAAACCATACCCAAAAAAACTTGGTTGGTTAGGAAATATTAAGATAAAAGCTAGTAAACTAAACAAATACATAATCTTCTTCTTCGTTGCATCTTCTCCGCAATTCTTGAACCACAGAGACAGGAGAATATCACTTTCAACATCTTCCTTAGGGATCGACAATTTATAGGACCATGGACGTATCAACCGTCCTACAAATTGCTTCAGAAAGATGTAAAAAGATGATAAAGGACCCAGATCAAATCCGAGTTGAAAGAATACTCTTAGAAACGTAGAAAAAAAGTTTACATCTGTAAAAATCTGAGACAAATCCAACTTCTGCTACTTTCCTTTCCTTATTGTAGTTACTTTTTTCATTTTTGTCCATCTTCTTTCTCATCAATGGGGAATTTTCCACTGCTTTGAGACCTTTCTTTCAAAGGTGGCGTGCTCTGTGGGGAGTCAAACCATGTCCTTTGTATTTTGGAAGTTTGGCTGCTCCGAGACCATTGCTTTCAGAAAGATATTCAATTTTTTTTTTTTATAGAAGTGCATAAAAACATAAATTTGAAGGGTCGTAATCAAAATGTAGTTTTGGTAGAGAATTTATCAACGTGTTGTAGTCTAAAATATAAACAAAACAAAAATGGGATCCATTAATATGTACTATTAGGTTATTGAATTTAACTACTACGTATGCAAATATGCTTTTACAATTGTTTCCAATTCCAAAATATATTGAAATCATAATTCCTGAAGGATAATTCTGATATGGAACAGGGTCCTGGTCCACTTGGCCCTCAATTGGCCACGTCGCCCCCCTCTAAAAAAAAAAATACAAATTTTTTTTTTCAGTTACAGTTAAAATACAAAAAAGATTATTCTGATATGGACACAGTTAAAAGTAAAAAAATTGTACAAATTTGTCACATCACTATAAAATGAGGAGAGAGACAATTTTTTACTTTTAACTGTGTCCATATCAAAACAATCTTTTTTGTATTTTAACTGTGACTGAGAGAAAGAAAAAAAAAAAATTTTTTTTTGGAGGGGGGGCGACGTGGCCAATTGAGGGCCAAGTGGACCAGGGCCCTACCTATGGCCCTGGTCCATATCAGAATTTTCCATTCCTGAAAGCTATATGCTTTAAAATCTTTATCTTTTTCCTAAATATATATCAATTTTTAACTTTTAAGGTTGTTCTTGAATGTTATCTTTACTATAGAGACAGATGAGAGGAATTAGTGCTTAAGAATAAACTAGATTAATTAAGAGTAATGATAAAAATATTTTTATTTCTCCCTCCCTAATATATCGTAAACTGCTCAAAAAGACCTATATTAAAAAACGTAATAAGTATTTCCTTTTTTTCCTTTTTTTGCTGGAGACGGGAAATGAAAAGGGTTGAATATGGGGCAGTGAGTATCCAGGAGGCAACCATACAACATGTACTTATTTAGCAAAAAACAACCACGGGTGTGCTTGGATAAGGTTTGGTCTGAATTTAGGTTTGGTTTGGTCTCACTTTTGGAGGGAAATGCTCAAAATTTGGCCTCTAAAATAGGCGGGAGATATTCAAATTCAAATTTTTTTCTTCAAATAATAGTTCAATTCCAAATTTTGGCCTCTAAAATTGTCGGGAGATGTTCAAATTTTAAATTTTAAATTTTTGAGGCCAAAATTTGGAATTGGACTATTATTTCAAAAAAATTTGAATTTGAATTTCTCCTGCCTATTTTAGAGGCCAAATTTTAAACATTTTTCGCCAAAAGTGAGACCAAACCAAACCCAAACCCAAACCAAACCTTGTCCAAGCACACCCCACAATATTCATTGGTGACCGGAGTCGAACCCACCAAACTTTTTTTACCAAAAAAAAAATTGTTTAATTGTTATCACAACATCCAAGTCATCGATTGAGAAAAGCCTTACAACTTGCACCTAATTTATGGTCATGAAACATTAAACACAACGATAAGAAGGGTGAAAGGTCAAATCTTTGCCATTATACCATTCCTAAACAAGAGTGGGAAATGAGGCTTGAAAAGATTGCTACCAACATCTGTCTCAACAAATTTTATAAACAAAGAAAGGTAAAGAGGACCAAAAAAATATTACTAGTAATATATAGAGAGTGATAGCAACAACTTAATAATTATTTGGGAACTATTGCAAATTATAATTTTATTATTTTTTCATTCGAAATTGAATATCTCATTTTCCTACACAAATAAAAATAAGAAATGAGACATTCAACTCTGAACCAACTGAACTACAATTTTCTTAAATATAAAATTCATATTTGGCGCAATTTCATGATGGCTAAGCCCATCTCTCCACTTCTCTTATTCAACTTCATGTCTGAGTCTACTACTATCACTATGATTTGTTCTTTTAGTAGTAATTTTGTATTATTTTATTTCTTAGTGCTTTTCAGACCATTTTAACATTATTAGTCTGCTTTTATTTATTATCTTATAATAATATATCGATAAAGACATGTGAATTGAATTAACACTTTAGAGTGTGATAAGAAGTGCTTTTACTTTTTATCAACTACTCCCTCTATCCCCTATTAATTGTCGTTTAGGAGATATCTAGATATCCAAATTAATTGTCGTTTAAGGTTCTTTTATTAGTTGTCAACAATTTATTTCAATTATACCCTCAACATTTTCCTTTCTTTTCTTTATGATGTATTAGTGAGAGAGAGGAAGGTGGGGTAATATTGGAAGTTTAGGTGAAAGTGACAACTTCCTTAATTTTCTCAAATTGTCTAAAGAGTCTTATATTTAGGAATGGAGGGAGTACCTTCTTATTATAACAAATGACGAGTTTCAATTCTTAATCTAATTCACATGATATTTCTCTAGTGTATAAAAAAATAAACTAAATTTATTATTTTCAACATTTAATATCTCGCATTATGCAATAAACATCTATGATGTATTTGAATAGCATCTATGATGCATTTGCAAATCAAAGTAACAATAGAGACAATTCAATTTTTTATATAACTTCAGACAAAATTTTCAAAATCAAATATTATATTATACCGCTCGTGAGTCCGTGAGATCCTTTACATATTTTTTTTAGGAAAGAATATGTCTTTGCCCACTAAAAATTAATTGATTGGGTGGTATGGTGACCAAGAAATGGAAATTTGGATGGTAGTCCTATCCCATTACGACAAGCATAAAAAGAACATGAGTCCTTGATATTGACTTGCAGTGAGTTCTGGTTTTGTTTTAAGGAAATGGGAACTGTCTTTTTGTAAAAGAGCTTTGGCATGCTACCTCGTATTGTTAATGATGTTAACCTAAGACAACAAAGGTTACGTATGCCACTGGAATCAAATAACAGTACTAAAATATCAGCTTATGTAAAATTGACTTGAGGTATTAGGAACCAAAATAAACGAGTAAGAAAATGAGTGTTTACTAATACTTCCATTCTAAATATAAGAATTTCGTTACGTGTTACGAAAATTAAAAAAAAAAACATATTTTTATAATTAAAATATTAATATTACTCTCTTAAATGGAGTTAGTGGTATACAAGTCATATTTAAGAGAGTAATATTGGTATTTTCATTATACAAGCATATTAATTTTTACTTCTTTAATTTTCACAACATATAATGAAAGTTTTATATTTAGTAATGGAAGGAGTATTGAATTATTTGACTATTTTTATTGGGGTATATACAGAATAAACCTGATAATGCGGAATATAATTTTTTTTTTAAATTACTCGAATTTGTTACTTTATTATGACAAACTCTTAAAGGATTAAAATACGAGACGGGCTAAGTTAACCCACTTGTCTAAATTATTGATCTCTAGTATTCCTTCAAGCACAAAAGGAAAAAGAAAGCTCTAGGGGCATGGACGAACTGGTAAAGCTTGAAGGTGGGTGATACATGGAGAAATTACTCGCTAATACAAGTTCGAATCTTGTATGGAACAAATTTTTACTGAAAGATTAAAAAGTATTTTCTGAGATTCTCTTCCTATACATATTCGATTTAAAATCTATTTAATTAAAAAGATAAGTGATCAAAGGTGTCCTAACTCAGTGGGGCAGACGCCTGCCCACGACCTTGAGGTCATGGGTTCGATACCCTCCGCCTGCGTCGGCAAATTTTAATATATGGGGCAACCGCCCAATTGGGCTTCAAAAAAAAAAAAAAAAAAAAAGCTAAGTGAAAAGTTTTGCCCTCAAGCCTTCCCCTTTTGCGACAAAAGGAAAAAGAGCAATAATGTTCCTTCTCAGTCCAATAACATTGATGGGCTTCCTTTTCTATACATGGTTTTAAAAATGGGCCAACTACTCCATTCTGATAGGAGAGCTGTGCCTTCGGAGACTTGTTCCGAGGGAATGCCGATGGCGAACCCGAAGGGACACACACACAAGGAATCCACTGCAAGAATGAAATGACGTTTTTGCCCCTTTTTCTATTTCCTTGACAGGATACAATAATTTTAGAATAATTCTGATATGGATCAGGTCCATTGTACCATATGGTTCAGAACTGGTCACCTCATAACAGAATAAGGAGAGATACAATTATGTGATGACGTGGCTAATTCTGTAGCACAAGGTCCGTATAAAAAAAATACATAATTTTAAGGCACTTTCTGCTTAGATTCTCACAGAAAATAAAATAACAAATAAATACTACCTTCCTTCCTAAATATAAGACTTTAATTAAATGTTTTAAGGAAAAATTAAAATGTTTTGTAATCAAAATATCAATATTACTCTCTTCAAAAGAATTAATAATATACAAATTATATTTAAGAGAGTAATATTAATATTTTAATTACAAAACATATTTATTTTTACTTATTTAATTTTCACAAATGTAATGAAAGTTTTCTATTTTGGAATGGTAGGAGTACATTCCTTTAAAGTTTTAATGAAATTAATTTACTTATCATTATTTAGCGTATTCCGCCAAGTCGAGCATGGCCAACTTTTTTTTTTTTTTTTTGGAAAACGAGCCATGTCTAACTTTTTCCATTTTTACTTGACAAAATTAAGGAATAAACAAAGAAAAACATGTTAAGGAATAAGGAGGCCGTAATTCAGTGGGGCAAGTTTTTACCCATTATCGAAGAGGCTAATAGCTCAGTGGGGGCATTGGCCGGTCCGTGACCGAGAAGTCCCGAGTTCGATACTCTCTGCCTGCGTGCGGTAAACTTTATTCTACCTTATCAAGGGTGTTCTCTCTCCCCTAATGTGGGGCAATCGTCCATCGTGACGTCAAAAAAAAAAAAAAAGGTCTTGGTTCGACACCCTCCCCTACGTGGGACAATAAAAATTATCCTCCTTTAATAAAGAAGAATTTAAGATTGCTGGGGAAAAAAATAAAACAAAACATCTTCTCAACTTTCATACTCGAATTAGTGGTGCGGCTTGTGGGCTTCTTCTAAATATGTCTGCTTAAACACAAATCAGACAATATTGTTCGTCAAGCCGCCCACACTAATGAGAAATTTTATTTTGGTAGGCTACTAAGTTTGATAAGTTACATCCAAACCAATGAGTGCAGTACACATATGAAAGAGAATTGATGTAAGTTCATTTCTCTTTCCTATGTGTACTGTACTGATTGACTTGGATGTAAATTATAAGTTAGTAGCCTACCAAGATAAAACTACTCCACACTAATGGGTTTCACATTATATCATCATAATCCAGTGAAAAAAAGAAGAAAATAAATTTAAGAATCTTCTTGTTGATTGAGTTTGATTTCAATTTGAGATTTTAATAGAGATTCAGGGGTGTATTTAACGTAGAATCTATAAATTTTTTAAAATCTATATGTATTCAATTTGGATTTTAAAAAGTCCAATAAAATCTAGATGTATTTAATTTAGATTTTAAAAAGTCTATTAAAATCTAGGGGTATTCAAAACTCTATATATGTTCATAGATTTCATTAAAGGTAGGATTTTGATGGATTTCCTAGGCTTAAATGTGTATTGTGAAATCTCTTCTAATTCCTTACAATTTTAATTTTCTCTCATTAATATTAAAATTAAATGTATTTGATTACAAATTTTTTGTGATCTCATTTCTTTAACATTATAAGAAAAATAAAGAAATATCAAAACTAAAAAAAATGAGAATTTTTTTTAATATCGTTAGAAAACTCAATATGAAATGTTTATTTCCCAAAAACAAGATTTATTGTCATTATCCAAATATTTTATTCTTAATCATCTTCAAATAGAAATTAAAGAAAGCAAACAATTTATTCTCTATTTAACAACAAATTTATATTTTCAAACATGGATTTCATTTCCTCTTAAATAGAAAATCAAAGGGGAAAAAAAGTTGAAACAAAACTCATCACAAAACATATCTTAATTAAACGAAAGAAAAAAATATCAGTAAGTAAATTATACAAACTTTGAACAAATAAATAAAAAAAACCGCAATTACGTGATATAAAAAAAAAATCAAAGACAATCACCAAACTTTTTAATTTTTTAACAAAATGATTTAAGTAAAAAAAAAGGATTGATAAACATATGTTGACTTTGGATAATCAACACCGCTGTATCTATATAATACACAACTGGATCAGTATTTTCTTTATTTTTTTGTGTTATTAAAATCATCTATAAACTTTATAAATCAAAAGAAATCCTGATAAATCAATCTAATAGAATCTGATAGAATATGTGTAGACTCTGCATGAAATTAAAACAATTCATAAAGTCAGTAGAATCCATAGACTTTTGAAAATTAGTTAAAATCCGAATTGAATACACCCCTCAAATTTTTATTTGAAAATAAAATTTCAAACACCCATAATTTAGTTTGGATTTGAAATTCGTTTGAAACTGAGACAAAAAATTTAAGACTAACAATGAAAAACATATTTATGGATAATGGATTTATTCATGATTCCCAAACATAATCAACTTAGATCATAATTCAGCCAAAAAAAAAAAAAAAACTTAGATCATAGTATTACAGAAGAAAATTACATCCAAATCACATTGGTAAGGTAGCTTTGACCATAATTTTGCCATCTTGATTGATCCTGCCGCCACTTTGTCTAGCATCCACTCCTCCCGCCATCGGCGGCACCGCAGTATACTGCGGTGGTGGTTGCATCAAACCACCTGGCGGCTGAGCAGCATAATACATCTGCCTCCCTGCGCCATCGAACCCAACATGACCATATCCTGCATCGGTAACTTGTGCTTGTGGTGGCCGTACTAATCCCATTCCCTCAGATGTGTAGGCCCCACTAAATTTTTGTTGCTGAGTTACTTGTGGCTGTGGGACCACCATATTGGTATTATACACCTGCTGTTGCTGCTGCTGTTGTTCCCGGTAAACCTCGGGAGGAACCATTCTTTGTTGAACTCCGTAATATGCCTGCTGCTGCTGATGACTGACTTGGCCCGTTGCCGGTCTCATTCCCCGGCGGAGCCTGGGTTTGATAAACACCGGTCGGAGTTTGTATCAAATAAACCTGCTGCGGCTCGTTTGTTCCTGCCGGCGGATAAACCTCGTGTCCTTCTTTCCAGTATGCCGCCGGATTAGACATCGGCGCCGCCGGATGCGGCTGAGGCGGTGGCGGAGCTTTCTCCTGATAATACTCGTCAAAATTTCTGTTGAACGGAACAGCTTGCTGATCGTGGCTTATCTGCATCCTCTGTAACTCCTGAATCTGCCGCTGAAACTCCGGCGGCGGTTGCGCCGACATCACAGGCTCTCCGATGACGTGTCGCTCCTGATTTCCGACAGCAAATTCCTTCTCAACCACAACAGTTGGAGCTACCGGAGTCAACGGATCCTGTAATCGTGCCGGCGGCTGTTGATGACTTTTATCCAAACCGAACAAAAAATCCGTATCCTTCTTCTTCGCCTCCACTTCCGCCGCCGCCGTAACGGATGCTGGCGTCGAAGATTCCTCTAAATTCTGATTCAATTGAACAGAATTCAAAGCATCAACAAACCATTGCCGTTCAGATTTCGAATCGTTCGATCCAAAACTACTAGTTGCCGCCGGATTAAAATTCACCGGGAAGATAAAGAGTCTTAACCTAGCCGGCTTAGCAGAGGAACGATAGAGACGATCATATTCAAGCATCATATGCTCCAAATCTTCATCATTAGTAACAGAAATCAAAGCATCCAGATCTTCGCCAGGTAATTGATACTTAAAGTAAACTTCCGAAGCATCACACAAAGATGATAGTTTAGATATGAAACCTGAATACTTGGAATTTCGATCCACAGATAAGATTTTGGTGTCGCCGCCGACATAAGTGAGCTGGTTATCATGAGGGCGAGGGTGAATCTTACCGCCATAACTGCACATAAACTTGACCTTATAATTTGCAGAAGAATTAGAAATTGGCTCATCCCATGACGAATTTTCCAGATCAACTTCACGAGATCTTGGTGAAGAGTTAACTGAATCAGGGTACGAAGAGTTATAGGGGAAATTCTCCATTAGAGATCTGATTAGCTTAATTCTAAGTTTTATTTTTTCTTTCCTGGGAGAGAATTTAAATTAATCGAAAGTGAAGAGGGTTTGGGAGGAGGGTTAGATATTTGTAAAGGGGGTGGGTGATGGGGTGGGATCCATGGCGTGGAATTGTATTATTCAGTGCTGTCCCTTCCTATTCGAAATAACAAATTTTCCGCACATTAATAGCACGAAGACATGTGTCATACACATCTCGTTTTAAATTAATTTTAATCGTTAAAATTTTGATTCGACAGACGAGATTAAGTTTTGCACAACTGGAGCCATAACGTATTAAGGGAAGATACTGGTGAAGCGTGAAAGGGAAAACTTGAGAATGATTTGTCAAATAAAAAAAAAGCACAAAAAGAACACGAGAATTAAAATAAAGAAGACTTTTAGGATGATGATAATTGAGTTTTGGGTTTGATAGTTACGGGTTGATAATATGGATAGGATTATAAATTGATAAATTTATAAATTTGGTCACATAATATTTTACAACTTATAATTTGGGATATTTTCTTATTTTTTATTTTTATATCATTAATTATTTTACGATTCGTAACTTAGATCATTTTGTCAATAATTAGTTAACTTTTGAATAAAGGTATTTTTAATAGTTCACTTAAATCAATCCATCACCTACATCTAAAACAACATCCACCCCACAACCATCACCGACCACCACGTCCACCTCTGTCTGTTTCCATATAAAATAGTACTCCCTCCATTTCTAAATATAAGACTCTTTAGACAATTTGAGAAAAAGTAAGGAAGTTGTCATTTTCACCTAAACTTCTAATATTACCCCACATTCCCTCTCTCTCACTAATACATCATAAAGAAAAGAAAGGAAAATGTTGAGGGTATAATTGAAATAAATTGTTGACAACTAATAAAATAACCTTAAACGACAATTAATTTGGATACCTAGATATCTCCTAAACGACAATTATTAGGGAATGGAGGGAGTAGCTAGTTATATGCTTTTTTTTTTCTTAAAAATCTTGTCGATGCTTGTAAATTGGTGTAATAAGTCTCGACAATTCATCTATTTGTCAAACCTTGGAATAATTGCTTTAGATTGTTGGTAGACCGAATATGAACAATTGTCGATTGTAATTAAAAAAATCTCAAACCCTAAAAAGCAAGTTCAGCTAATCCCAGAATCATCAAGGTTTGATCTTGAGATCGACTCCTTCATCAACAATAACTCAAGATACAGAACTCATGGTCTCGTAGATTGTTAATTTATAAGAAAGGTGATGAAACTGACCTTACTACTGCGGTTTTAGGATCTCAAAGAAGCTGCCGCGAAGAATTTTATCATTTATTTATTTTTTTTACTTTTTTTGTTGTTTACCTGGTACAGAGTGTGTACTTTTATATGTTATTATGATTTTTACACCATTGTATAAATTTTATTTTTTTTGTGTTTGCGTTTTATCTTTTGATTATAATTACCTTGACTATTTTATAATTAATGTATAAATCTTTATTTAGCCAAAAAAAATTAACAAATATAACAAACACTTGAGCCCACTCAAAATAAGATTTTCTCATTGTTTTGCTCAATCAAACAGTTAAACCCCTCCCCCAAAAAAAAAATTTATTTCAAAATCAAGAAATTTCTTGAAGTCAGCACAGAAAAATGGGTTTGCTGTATATAGCTTCAAAAAGCAAGAAAAATGAAATGATATTGAAAAAAGGCTCACGGCTCCTATGCGGAACAGGATTTTGTTCCGCATGTGCGGGACAAAATCCTTACCGTCAGATGAGATTTTTAACGGTCCAGATCAGGAGAGAGAAAAGTTGCGGCTGATTAAAAAAATAATAAATTTTTTTTAAGTCTCTCTCCTGATCTGGGCCGTTCAAAATCTCATCCGACGCCTCAAGTTGTTACGCACATGCGGAAAAAAAGCTGTTCCGCATAGGAACCGGACTGTGAAAAAAGAGCAAGAAAAAGGGTAAAGGGTAGAGAAATTAAAGAATGAAGAGAGTGAGAATGTATAAGTACGGAGAAGTTTTGTTAGCAATTGGGAAAGAATTTGAAGAAATGGCACGAATCTCCATGAAATTTACTAGTCCTATTTTGTGAAATCCAAATTTTTTTGGGTGCAAATTAAATGAACATATATTTTTCAATTGTGTCAGAGTTGGTAGTGTTGGTGGATGTAGATGTTAGGGATGAAGTTGGTTTAAAATGAACTATCAAAAAAATCCTTACTTAAAAGTTGACTAACTATTAATTAACAGAAAAATTGACAGAAGAAAATAAGTTACAAATCGTAAATTGATTAATGATGTAAAACTTAAGTTACAAGTCGTAAAATGTTATGTGACCAAATTTACGAATTTGCCTTATAAATTTCAATGCGGTGATGATGAGAAATGAGGGTCAGGCACCTTGCAAGTGACTCTTTGGTTGGGTTATGGCCACTCATGTCTTGTTTCTATTTGTCTATCACCTTCACCCTTTTGTCTCGAGTTAATTATTTTACGCAAAGTGCAATGAATAACATGGTTCAAATTCATTTATATTAAAAGAGAGATAATTTTTTTTAATAATTAGGATAAGTTTGAACAATTTAGTTTATTGAAGTATAGTCAACATCATAATTTTCATTTGTTTCATTTATAATTTAAATCACTCATTCATTTTGAGGTAACATTTTTTCTAAGAACACTTTTGACACGGGGTTAGGTCGGGTCTGATTGGATTGAGTTTAGTTTGAAATTGGTTTGATTTGAGGCTCAAATTCACATCTAAACCGACTTTGGATTGAGTATAGAAATGAAACATTAAGCATTAAAATCATCTATAATTTGGTTTGAGCTTGAGATTCAGGCTAAAATATTAAACCCAAACCTACTCCAATCACACTCCTAATCAACTTTCAAGTCCAAAATTCTCCATATTATGAGAGATGTAGTTTTTTAAAATTGTTTATTATCAGTGGAGAAGTTTGAACAACATTCTACTATATATCCGGTCCAAATCATAATTTTCACTAGTTAAAAAAATATACATATTAATAAAATTAGTATAAAAGATTTAAATACTTTGCATTAAAATTAGACAAGTTATTCATTAAAAAGTAATAAAATTATATATGTTATTAAATCTAACTTGAAGCTATCAAAATCAAATAATTACAAAATTGATAAGCTTAATAAAATACCATTGAGATGGTTGCGAGACAATTAAAGCAGGACAAGAAAAAGAAAGAAGCAACTAGAATGTAATGATACAAATGGAGAACCTAGACAAATATAACGGGACGAAGGAAGTATAAAAATGTAACTAAATCAAGTGAGTAAAATCACATTCCTATGGTGGTATACAAATTTATCAGATCTCTAAACTTGTATTTCATTCCCCCCCCCCACCCCCACTAAAAGTAACTTGTCAAATGTTATTTTTATTTTTTTAAAAAAAAATTATAACATCAAAAAATTAGTGTAATTTTAAAAAGGAAGTGGTGCATCTGACAGAATATCATTAGCGGAATTTAGGGGAGGATAAGAATATGAGATGTTTTTTTTTCAAATTTAATTGAGAACTCGTTATGAGATATAATATATTTTCTCTAAATTCACTCGAGAACTAAGAGTAGTTAATGATTGGCAAATTGGCGATCTGGGTCCAAAAACAATTTGGCATTTAGAAGTCGGGTCCAGAAAGTATTTTTTCAACAGCTTCTATCCTAAAACAATTTACGATTGGTGCACTGAGTCCTTCCGTCCAAAAAAGCCAAAGTCAACTGTTAATTCAATATTTGAATTTGGTCAACCTAAAAATAGCAGGGGTATTTTAGTACATTCAATTAATAATAAAAAACCTCTCCCACCCAGCCCACCCTCAGCTACCCGCCGCAACCACCGCACCCCATCCCATACTTCATGTTCTTCTGCAGGAAAAAGAAAAAAAATCCCTTCTACTTCTGTTGTATACAATGGTATGAAACTTTGCCCAATTTCAAATCATAAAACACCGACAGACCAAAAATTCCAACAAGAATACCTATAGGAATCTATTTTACAGTAAATTTCGGATTATAAATCTCAACAAAATCCAATATAGATGAAGAGACCCTGCAAATCAAGAAAAAAATGTCAGATTGCTGCTAAGATTTATTCTGGGATAAGAGCTCGAGGGAATTATATGGATTTGTTGGGATTTGTCTAGATCTATGCATTTGTGAAATGGGATTTTGCTTTATTTGTGAGGGGGAGGGGGGATGAAGAATTTAATTTAAGAGGGCAAATTTAAATTTCTAATTGTTTTCTTACTGATTTTTTTAGTGGGAGAAATGTTTAATTTGTTTCCTATTTGCTACTTATGTGTGATAATTAATTTGTTTTCAGCTTAAAATTTTTAATTTGGAGCTGTTTGAGGCTTTGTAAGCATGTCCTCTTTTAAGTATTTCATCAGGTGCTGGTGTTGGTGTTGGTGGGTGGGAACTAGAGGGTAGGTTGGGAAGGTGATGGGCGGTGGTGGACGGTGGCGGTGGTGTTAGACGGGGGCGGTGGTGGACGGTGGGGCAAAGAGAGAGATGAAGAAGAAAGGGGATGGGTGGCTGCGATGGGAACTCATTATGTTCTTCAGCAAAAGGAATTTTCTGGCGGTCATGGAGGTTGAAGAATAAGGCTTGGGTGGCGGTCATGGAGGGTAGGGGGTTTGAGTTGTGGTGGTGTGTATTTGAGTTTATGGGAGATATGTGATTAAATTTAAAATTTGGTGAATTTGGTGAAAAGGATATCTGATTGAAGGTGGTTGTGGGTGGCAGCGGCGGTGTAGAACGGTGAAGATGGAGGAGGGTGGGGAAAGGGGGAGATGAAGAAGGAAAAGATAGGGGTGGAGTGGAGTGATGTTGTTGGGGTTCGGAGAGGGGAGGGGTTTATTGAAAATACAAAAATACCCATGCTATTTTTAGGTTGACCAAATTCAAATGTTGAATTAACAGTTGACTTTGGCTTTTTTGAACGGAAGGATTGAGTGCACAAATCGTAAATTGTTTTAGGATAGAAACTGTTGAAAAAATACTTTCTGGACCCAGCTTTTAAATGCCAAATTGTTTTTAGACCCAGAGCGTCAATTTGCCTTAATGATTTCTATTTAATCTACGTAACTCGTAAAAAATTCATGAGTCCAGTCACGTCTAAAAATTAAAAATTCATTAATTTTTTTAAAAACAAACGCAAAAAGATGAAAAGTTATTTTTTTTTTGGGGGGAAAAATCATGTTGAAGAATCTCACTTTTCACAATACTGTTTGAAAAAGGTTAAAGGCCCGCACAATTTCTCGATCATATTGGAAAGTCCAAAGACATTAATATTACATTCCATAAAAATAAAAAATAAAAAAAATACATTACATTACAATTTCTGTATCATATTGTAAAGCACAGCCGCGGCCCATCCTTTTTTTCTAATAAAGAAAGAAAATGAGAAGTCAAAAAACTGCAGCTGCACAACCCCGAAGAGACTTTAAAGGAAGGAGGAGTATAATTAATATTGATAAAATAAATTTATAAAAGTATATATCTGTTTTTATACTTTGATAATATTTTATAACTATATACTACTTGATACATAACTTACACCAACAAAATACTTGCCAATTCTTCACATAATGAAACAATTCTAAAACTATTAAAAAAAAATTTTGGGGGGTAAAGGCTGGTAGGGGCAGGTCCGCCAATGGCTCTGCTACAGCTTTTTGAAGCATGTTACATGCCTCAATGTTGATGTGTATTTGATTTCCTCCGAACCACTCTCATTGGAATTTTTTGCGATAGTAATGGACCAAGAATTCTCTGCTAGTGGTTACGCTACAGAACAAACCGCTGGCCGAGCCCAATTTGTCACCCGTGGTGTACACCGGGTAGGGTGAACAAAAAAAAACTGCAGCTGCACCTTTGCTGAGATTATTATTATTATTATTATTATTATTATTATTATTATTTTTTTTGCTGAAAGTCCCTTTTAAAATTTAAAAATCAGAGTAATTTTGCAGAATTGAAGCACAAAAAAGATGGTGAAAGCTGTGATTGGAGAAGAATCACAGCTCAAATTAGCAGAAGATCGTCTGAGCCAAGCCGCTCCTCCTTCCGAGGTACTACTACTTCACCACTAATAATTCTATACATATGTAATTCTGCATTTCTGGTTTTCACTGATTTTTTTTGAATGATTTGCTTCTTAATTCCATAGGTAGGGCTTGTAATTGGAAATTTGAGTAAGAATTTAGATAGAGGTTTCGTGTTCGATTTAATTCCGACACCGCAAAATGATGCCGGTGAGGCTGCTTCTTCGGTGATCGAAAGCATTAAAGATGATAATAAGAAGAAAGGATCCAAAGGAAAGGGTTCAATCGGAATCCGTCTTGTTTATCGATAAGGATTGGGTTGCTGAACACGCTCGGCAGGTTTAACGTTATTTCGCATTGTACTTGCATTTCCTTCACTTTTTTTTAGTAGTTTATTGGTGTTGTAGCTTATTTGTTTCATAATTTTCGTATCAATCTATCAGTTATATGAAATGTAATTACTTTATTTTTAATTCAACTGGTGAAGTAGATTACTTGATATGGTTGTGTCTAGGTACATCATGAGGTGGTACCTAATCTGCAGTATTGTACAGCTTGCATGATGATTTTGTGGTTGGTGCTTTTCTGGTGAACAGCATATGGTTTAATAACTTTTCATTCATGTTCTTGTAGGATTATCAGAGGTTAAGTCTTTAGGTTTACAGCATATGATGATTTTGTAGTAATCTTTTGAAGAATGAAAATGATGTTGAATCTGATCATGTTTTTGACTTTATATCCGAATTATTAAAATGCATGTTGTTTAATTGTAGGAGCAGACGATTCCTAACACGTGTTTTTATTGGGAAAGGGGGAATCAGTATTAGAAAATTTGTTCTCACAGATTATTCTTTGAGTAGAATATATATATATATATATATATATATATATATATATATATATATATATATATATTAGTGATGAGCATTTCAGTTTATGATACATGGTGCAAAGTGTTGGAACATTGGATTTGGTCGTATTCCTCTGTCCACGCCTATTCAAATGCATTTGGTCGGTGTAAATAAAAATGTATGTACAAAGTAAAAAGTAATTGAGCGCAAAAGAACTTATACATCACTGGTGTTCTACTTTTCAAAATTTTGTAGTACTTCTAGAAGGAACCTTATGCAATGGTGTAATCTCGCTGTTTGGATGTCTGATCTGTACAATTTTGGAATTCATCTTCTGTACAAGATTTAGAAATTTTAGAAATGTTTATGGTACCTAATTACGTGCAACCTATCGACTTTCAGAATTTGTAGTATTAAATGCCTGGGGATTCTGATTCATCCCCGAAGAGCAGATATCCATTGTAGGTTGGATAGGATTAGCTGCGATGGATCAGTCTAATTGTAAATGTTGCAAATTTCTCAATTTTAAGAGTTTGGTAGCTTGAAAGACCTTTAGTCTCTGTTTTATCGGAAAATTATTGCTTTACAAGTTAGAATTACTATAAATATATTTTTCTTAGCACTAATGAACATGAATTCCTCATTCAAAGCTCCTGAACTTTCAGGTATCAAGAATGCTGCCTGGTGGTTTGAAGGTTGTTGGTGTCTACGTATGGGTCAGTGAGAGTATGTTCAAGAATTCGACATTGACACTGTGCCAGGTCTTATATTTATTTTCCTACTGAAGTTTTGTATCTTCAATCTCACCAGATAAATCATCTTGGGGAGGGGTTTGGGCAGGGGAGAAGGAGAATAGGATGTCACATTGCTCTACCTCACTTTCTCTCTGTAACACACAAAAATACGTGCACATTGAAGAATTGATTTGTTACTGTCCTATTAAATGTATAGGAAAAACAAGTGACTGAAAAGTGAGAGTTGAGAGAGGTTGAAAGCATAGTGGTTATATATCTGGGAGTTCCCTATATCAAAGACTTTTTCACGTTCTTGTAGGATTATCAGAAGTTAAGTCTTTAGGTTTCTCGACTATGTTGAGTTTCAGCTGTATTATGTGCTAATATACGATCTTACAGACTGTAAAAGGAGTTTCCGAAGCAGCTCCACAGTTAGAAAGTGATTCAAACGAGAGACTGCTTATTCACATTAGCTATAGTCCGAGGAGGTAATTTCGTCGTGCAACATATTTTCTTGATCCAAGGACTGTCATTCTTATTATTTGATAAACTGTTTAATGTTGTCTCTTAGATGGACGTGTCGGAATTGCTCACTTGCGTCAAATATTACAACCAGTAGTTTACGCCCTTGCGACTTCAAGATGGGAAAAGTTTTAACTTCGCTTCAGGCATTTAGATGTCTGTACAACTTTGACTTGAGGTAATGATTAACTGATATTATCCTCTCATACTCAGCTATGCGTAAGTGGTGAAAAGTCAGCAATCTTGATTCTGGATTGCTTATGATAATTTCTTCTAGAAAACACATCCGTTGCAGGCTTGCAAGTATTTTTTCATTTCTATGTTTGCTCGTCTTTGATCATAATCACATACCTGTCGTCACTAATGAAAATCCAAAGTTCTTCTTGCTTGATAATGAGATACCTTTATATTTTCTTTCACTTACTTTCGTGCAACTTAGAATCGCTTTTATCCTGTCCTAACACGCCGCACCAATTTCCTAGACATATCAGCCGCATGCTTAGCAAGTTCGTGCATTTAATGCTATATATACCATATCACTTGCTAGATGTCAAAATATTCTACAAAAATTAAAGTTGATATGATTGATTTATGTTGTGTTTCTATCTATCTTTGAAATATTTTGCCTCAGTGGCTCAGAATATGATTTAAGTTTCTGATTAATGAAAACTATTCACAGCTGAGCACTTGAGCATGTCTTGAATCTTGTTTAAGATCCTTGAGAAAAAGTGTGCCTTGCAATATGAATGATTGATTATATATGACCAGCATTCTCTCTGTGATATTCAGAAGTAGATTTCATAGTAGTCATTTCTATAGCTGTTTTTTTACTATATATGGCTATTGAACTGACTTTTCTTTTCCTAAGACCTTACAGTTTGATGGTTTTTTTTGTATCCCAGATTGCCAATTTGCCAGGAGAAAGGATTAAGTATCAGAAAATTGAGCGACATTGTTCGTCGTGGACTTTCAGCTCATGCCAAAATGATTAAAGGTGCAAAGGGTTTGATTGACGGAAGACTGGTGAGGAACACTTAAAGAATATCTCCTGGACATTCTTCCTCTTGGCCCATTTTCATTAGTCTTTGTACTGACTTCATCTTTGTTGGCAAACTTTAACTTCTTACATACCTTGAAATACAAAGTGACTCTATTGGTAACTCAATTGGTCCTCATTCTGAAGAAGCCCAGTCTTCATCTCATTATGATAGACTTCTAGAACATCCATCTGATGTACTCAAATGACATTGGGTTGATGACTGCCATGACTATGCAATACGCTAGTTATAAGATTGGCTTTTTGCCACATGAAAAAGGTCCTTTTAGCTGTTTCAAACATGGTCCAAATAGCATAGTGTGCTCTATGTATTGGAATGTTTGTTCGTCACTTCTACAATGTTGGTTGTTCAGTAAACATTGCTGTTTTGTTTGGAAATGATATTGGCAGTACCATCCTTTTCATACTTTATCTGGAAGTGGAGCTGCAAATGATTTCTGATATTAGCTGCATCAGCTCTCTCTCCTTTTCTCCCAAACCAGAAAGAAAATATAAAAACTGTTTCTCCGTGTTTTCTCTGAAACATGCTGTGTATTTAGGTGACCGAGGATGAGCAATGTGCACTGGATGGTTTGCATGAAATTGAATTTCTCCTACCTTTCATGCAAGATAAATATTTGGAAGGTCTGATTACATGCTCCAAAAATTTCGATGAGTTAATTCACCCTCCTGATTGCAATTTAAAGCATCTTTTCTGGGCTTACCCTCAGTATTAACGTAATTACTGATTCTGTGAAGCATGCAGCGAGAAAGAGGTTGATGGTCTCCTTGTGTTTAGTGGTTCTGTGTGTTCCTATGCTTATATGAACTCTAAGGAACCAATATCACAGGCTTTGGATGACATAAAGGTATGATCGATAATAGTTTTCAAGTACTTCCTGCCCGCTGTTTTCCTCATATCTGAAAACCTTTGGTTCATTAACTGGCCATTTATTGCCTCTTAACAAATATAATGTTTGATCTATATAGAGAGTGCAATGTCGACAAATGGGTAGTCTAGATGTTTGGCTTTAGAAAATTACTCTGCAGAAATATTTTTATGCAATATAGAATGTGGAGTTATGGCAAAGAATAAAAAGGATGATTCTGATACTTGTCATAAATGAAAAAAATTAATAACACCCAATTAATTATGTCAGATGTCGGCCTTTGTATTTAGTGAAATTATTTTGATTTGTTGTATTTGTATTCTTTCCATCATCTTCTTTCTTCAGATAGTATGTTCATTGATACCCTCTGTATTTAGGAAGATATCATCTTGAGTTTGCAAAGTAGATTGGACATTATGTGTGATGAGGCAGACCAAGAGTCTGAATCAATAATTGAAAGTGATGAAGGAGCAGACCATGATAGATCGTCCGAGAAAAACATTCCAGAGCTTGACCTACAATTGCAGAGGTAGGGTGATCGTCACATTGATATTTATTGTTGACTTTGTGGGTGGAAGGAGAAATAATGTTTTGTCAGTCTGTCATATATTCACTGTGAAATCCACCTGAGATTTCTCTTTGGAAGGAAAAATAAAAGGATTATTTGTATGTATGAAGCTTGTGATTGATAGTTCTGATCACTTTCCTTTTGCCATCTTCTTCTTCTCCCTCTCTCTCCTCCTTTCTTTTGAGCTCCTGAGACACTGTTGCTTTCACCTTTTTCTTCTTTAGGCCTAAAATATTTGTTTTACAATTCTTCATATCCTTCAATGCTTTGATCTGTAAGTTCTTTCTTGGTATCTTGCCGGATTGCGTATTATTGACACTATTTTCTGTTTTTTTCCCTATTGGGGTGAATCTCTCGTTTAGTTATTCATGTTTGAGAGGGGCATGTTTCATTAATCATTACTGCATAAACAAAAGTGAAATAAAGTAAACAACTATCTCCTTTCTTGCTGGTTTCTGCTTTTTCTATTTGGTTATACTTGTGTTCCTTGATGAGAAATAAAGTGTTCATGCAAGAAAGAGACTAGAGGATGGAAACAAAAAGCACATACAGGAGGACATATTTTGTTTGCCCAGTTCACTCTCTGATCCATGTTTATTCTTAGATTTTATATTTAAAAATGTCATTTGACACCCATGATTGTTTATATATATTTTTTCTTCTTTTAATTCTGTAGCATATGGCTTAGCACTAAACTTTTCCTTATATCTATGTACAGAAAATATTGCAGTTTACCATTCTCCCGAAGAGTATTTGTTCCATGGCTGGGGAGTACATACATATGTGACTACATTCAACCATCTGAAACAGTTGAGGTGTGTTAGTAAAACTCTTTTAACACGAATGTTTTCTTGGACTGTTGATGAAAAAGAATAAAGAACATGCCTTTGAATCTTCACGCGTTGTGTGTGTGTGTGTTGGGGGGGAGCATAGAAAAAGGCTTTGCATCATATCTAGATTTTTTTTGTTTTTGGGGGGTAGATAGCAGGGATGTGTCAAACTCTTGCTACACTTTCTTGAGCTTATATGATAACAATCTGATAGCAACTTAACAGAATTGAGTTGCTTCCCATCTTATCCTAATACCAAAAGAAATGGACTTCTGAATGAAGTACTTGGAAAACTTAAAAAAATTCTTGTTTGCTTTCACTTTCTTTACTTGATCTTCTGTTACAGATGTATATAAGCCTGACTCATTTCCCAGCTCTACCTTTGGTCCTTGAGTTTAGCCTCTATCTTGTTAGATTGTCATCATGTGTATTTCTTTATACTAGTAGTTTATCTTGACACGCCCTTCTTATCAGACTTGTTGGTGGAGCCAGGATTTTTTCTTTGGGGGGCACAATTAACATTGACAAAATAAATTCATAAAAGCATAAAAATATTGGCGGAGCCAAAAAAAATTTTTTTGATGAAATTTTATAGACTAGAGTTATTCACATTTTGTTCACCCTTTTCACTCTACTGATCATTGCTTCATAAACCTCCAAATCCTCTGGCTTCATATTGTGGATTTTTTATTGTGAACTTTTTATAGTTTACAAGAGAGCCCATTGTTGATTTTTTATTAGTAATTTTATTTTTTAGTCTCTTACACACTTAAGTTTGTTACCAAATCAAGAGCAAAATTGTTAAAATATAAGTGGTGTCATTCCTATAATTCACAAATTAAGTTTGTTACAATTTTAATCAAAATTTGTTAAGATGTAAGTGGTGTAATTCCTATAATTCACGAACTAAAAAATCTAATTTTAAATCGTAAAGTGATTCAAAATGTTCACGGGACGAGGTGTTATAAAAGCAAAACTAAAATTATAAAAAAAAAAATTAAAAAAATTAAAATTGGGGGGGGCAAGTCCAGGCCCCCACGTAGCTCCGCAGAGTGTAACTGCTGTAGTCTTTAGACACTCTTCTGCGCTATGCTTTTCTCAAATTATCGTTCTTGACCTGTCAACGAGTTTTTGGCTGCACAAAGAAATTCAAAATGACTGAGAATGGTAATCTCTTGTCTTCCTTGTAAATCATGTCCTGGTCTGAAATGAACTCACTGAAGCTGTCTGGAGAGAAGGTTAACCTTAAGGTGAATTTTTTAGGGAAAAAATGATTATGAAGGAAGATGAAGCTGTTATGACATCTAAACAAATACTCCATATATGACGCAAAGCCTTTTCCTCAATTCCTTTTTTCCCTCACACGAAGATTCAAAGGCATGAAACTGGAACTACTAATGCCATAACTCATGTTTTGAGAACAATACGATCATTATTTTTTGTTAGTTGACACCAATCATACATTTATACTTGTTTGTATCCTATCTTAGTATATCTTTGGGCCGATGAGTTAATGTACGGGTCTTGAATGTTTCCAGGTTCTCAAAGAACACTGTGTTGAGCTGATGTCCATGGAAGCTCCAAAAGACGATTCAACTATCCTGGAGCCTGAATTTGAAAACCCCATATCAATAACTTCAGTAAATAAGTCTTTTTGGGACGTAGATGGCCATTTATCTGTTCAATCCAATCCAGACAATTCAGTCTCAAAGAACAATGATAAGGCAAGAAGTCGGGGAACGGAACAGAAGACTACCAAATCACCTGACTTGTACGTCATTGTAGCTGCCCTTGTTTTAGTAATCTCCATAGTGGTGGGTTTGGCCTTCTTCGTTGATCGTAGAGGACCGTAATTCAATGCAAAATTTCGAAGTTTATGCACCGATAGTTTCGGATGCTTTCCCGACAACAGACTGCGCCAATTAGAGACTTGATGAAGATCCACAGAAACAGGTTTATACCTTGGGAAAGGCTTAATAATCTCAGCAAATATGGACTTTTGAAAATTTCCCTTATGATAGGTTTGGTTTAATTTGTATGTTCTGAAAGGACACTATGTGATGCAGTTAAAATGACGTCTTCTTTCCTCATCCTCAAAAAATAAAAATAAAACAGTAAAAGTCGAGTAAATTGATTTCAGTACTACCTTATAAAAAAGGTATAAATACTACTTGTCCAGGCTGGCTGTAAATACCTCAGTCAAAATTATGCATAAACTTGATAGAAACTAGCACTTGGTATTTTACTAGAAACCCTAGTAAGATTGAATCATCCATCCAAAATAATCGTGCGTGTAAATATCAATACTAAACTGGTGGTATATTCTCATCTTCAAATATAACTACTTGGAAATCCCGTCTTCACTTGGGACATCAGGTCCACTGGGAATTTTGCCTGGATAATCAGTTGTTGAAGAATCCGACCCCATCATGCTGCAAATTCACAATTTCAGGAATAAGAAATAAACTTGAGAGGATATATTTCCAAGAGAAACCAATCCAAATTAAAAAAGTTATGTTTCCAAGACTTAACACAACTTACCATCTGTCGACAATAACTATGGAGCGAAGTTCGCAATTGTTAAAGCTGCAAAGATGCAAAACAAACATTAGTACTGATTAAAGGACCTTATATGATGATACTAGATTCTCAATAATAAAAAAAAACTACGTTCTTCATTGCGGCTTCAGCTCTAGAATTCATTCTAAGTTTACAAGAAACCACCAAATCATAGGAAGAATCCGTTCTGAAGGAATGCACTGAGTTGTGTATAAAGATTCCAGAGGGGGATAAGCAACAGGGAATGATGCTGTGACGATTGGCAACTATTGCTTCCCAGAGACGGAGGAATCGAATAAGAAGCTAAAAACATATAGAGGTTTCATTTAAGAATTTCAGATTATGAAATCATCTCATCTTGAGACTAAGACATGGAAAAAAGCCTCTAAGATACTAGGATGGCATTTCTTAAAGTGTATATATAAGAATTTGTGGGGGTTAGTGTAACAAACACTCGATGAAATGAATCACAAGCCTGTTAAACACTTACGGTCTGCACATTTCATTCTTAACGGATGGATGACAATCATTTCCATATTCACTAAGTGTATGAATCAAGAAGCCACTGTGGGTGACAACTGCAATCTCCTTTTCCTTCCGTGTCCACAACCTGGACCAGATTTAAGAAGTTAGAATCTTAAGAAAAGGAAAAAGAGGAAAAACAAGTGCGAACTATTGACAATAAACTAAAATAGGAAAATAAGGAGTTATTGCTGGCTTCTGAAAGAGTTATATTGATGTTATTGCTGGCTTTTGAAAGAGGTATATTGATCATGTTTAGGGTAGTTGTGTTTGTGGAACATATACTTCAGTGAACCCAACAATGGAAGAAAATGAAAATTCTTTTTCTATAAATAGATAAAGAATCAATGAAATCACCATTTCAAGAAGCCCATTCCCCTAGTAGCAAGTTCTTCATTTGCCTCTCTGACATCTTCTTTCCACAAAATGTCAGCATCACTTTCTATCTGGAATTTTGGAATAGCAAAATGTCATTCATAAAATTGAATGCCTAAGAGAGACATCAGCTATAGGAGACAATCTTCTTTTTGGTTTATTCAACAAATGGGTATTGTAGAACTACTTGCCAATGAAAAATCAACTGCAGGAAAAACACTCCTATACTCGCTTATGCTGCTCCTCTTATCACACCAATGAACTCCCTGCATCACAAAAGTCATAACCAAGGGATAGGCACAGTTACTAATCCCAGTGTTAAGGTTGCATACAGAAGAGTCTGCAAAATCATTTAAAACAATATTCTCCTTTTTTACGTTCAACGTGTCAAGTTCCATGTACTTGTCGATATACCTCTTTGTGGTTCTGTCTGTAACAGAAACACAGAGATAGAGAGCAAGAGATATAATGTCCTGACACAGCATATAATATAAAATATCTAGAGTTTAAAATCTCGGATATTTTTCTGCTGTTAATCTATCACTGCTGTGAGAGGAGAGAATTCAAAGTTCAAACTCGTGTCACTAAAACCTTTATAAAAAATTGCCGCTGCAAAAGAATAGCTTATGAACTAACAAAAAGTGTTTGTTTCAAGGGTACAAGGATGCAGAAGGGTAGACAAAGTTTTCCTGTTTTAGGATTTCTTGGAGATTGGAGAGATAACAGGGGTAGGGAAAAAATTTAGAATATCTGAAGATAAAAAGAAAATACTATATCACAAGTTTCAAGAGCTGGAAAAAGAAACATTAATGGGGAAATCAATGTAAAACATACAATAGATGGATGTTGAAATCTATCTTATGCATATCGTACCAAATGTTCTCGGCAGCTTTCCACTGCAATGAATGGAGGGCAATTTAAACTTGAAATAGCTGGCCTGCTACTTTTGCCAGCATTTGCTACCATGAGTGGAGGTACATCTATCCCATCAGTATAACTTTTTCCCCCAAAAACTCCAACGGCTGTTTGCATGGTCCTACAAAACATGAGTCATAACTTCATTGAGTATTCTAATAGCCTATGCCCAAGATAACATGAATACAGGTCATATTCTTGCCTCCCAAAATGAAATCCTGATACATATTAGATCTCCTTCTTTCTACCACCGTCCAGACTGTGTCCGTAGAAATTGATAGCAGGACAATGGAATGTGTTTGTATACATTGCTTATTTCATAATTATGCTTTGCATGGCACAATTTACATGCACTTGATGGGATATTTTATTTCCAGATTTCATGTAGAACCAAGGGCATCATTTCGCTTCAACAACAACAACAATAGCATAACCCATTAAGTCCCCAATAATTGGGGGTATGGGCGGGGATGGACGGGATACAGACCTAACCTTTGTCAAACAAAGTGGCTGATCCCAGGATACCACTGAAACAGATGTATTGGAGACTAACCTAACCTTTGGCAACAAGTGCACAAAGTGGTTGCTCATATAATACACATGTAACAATGGTCCCCTATGCCGTCGCGTTTGCTACAGAATCATGCCCTCAAATCAAAGCCAAAAGGGCATCATTTCGCTTCACTTATCCTAATTTTCACCCTGTAACTAATTCAAACTCTTAAAAGGGAGCGACAGTATAAAAGAAGTATGACAACTGTACTTCCTAAACTGATAAAGGAAGTTACCAAAAAGTACACAGTTTCATAGAAGATTTACCATAAGTAGTACCTTAACAAAGGGGAAGTGATAACCAATTCAACCCGCTTGGAGATTCCAGTAGAATGAACATGTTTACGAAGATTATCAACCTGTTGTTACAAATCCTTCAAAATCATGCTGGTATCTTTACATAGCAGAAAACAACTCTTTACCAAACAGGGTTCAGCAATGAAATCCTTATTTTGTATATATGATAGCAACCCTAGTAAGACGAATTGAACCCCCCCCAAAAAAAAATACACTAGAAACCAAGAGTATTTTTTTAAAAAAGACAAAAATTCTCGCATACACTTTTGTTACACATAAAACAATTTAATCTGAGTGAAAAAGAAAATTGTTACGAAATAAAGAAGTTTTTCCTTATCACAACTTAATAACCTTAAATATGTCATAGTTTACAAATTATTACCTGCTGCCAACCAAGAGGGGTAAGCTCAGCATCAAACAGATCTGGAGACAGGTATGCCCCGTGGTCTTTTTCTCCTGCCACATTGTGAATTCCTTGAGCATGCCGCACCTACAAGTATATATTTATGGGAAAAGAAAAGGAAAATATGAAAATGCATACATGTGCTGATGTGAGAGTCATTGTTAACAGTCATATATGTATGTATTTATATTAGATGATCAACAAGCCATCTATGAACAACTGAAGAATGCAGAAAGAAATTGCACATGAACCATATTGCATATAGCAATCCTGAAAGTGATGCCAGTAAGCATAGATAAAGAACAAACCAGGTGGATAGTTTTACAACGGTGCAACGGGTACAAGCTTTGAGCAGGAGACGCATCCATTTCTTCAATTGGAGACATGGTTATAAATGAAGAAGGAAAATGAAAGATTAGCTGTCAAGATCACTGAATAATCTTGCAAAAGAAGCATGATCATACTTGTATATATAAAGCATGATCATACAGTGCTACATGAACTGCCTCTAACAGTAGCATATTCACCATCATATGATAACTTGAGAGAACATTAGGCATCAGAATGCATGATTTACGATTATGAAAGGTTATTTAATTTATCAACAAGTACCGACTTATTAATAAGATTTGAAACAAAGAATTTGTGACGAGAGTAGAAGTCCATGGAGAAAATGATCATATACAATAGATGAAATTACTCACCAAATACAAGCATTCAAGATAACTCATTATAGCCTCATGAAAGTATTCAACATGAGCAAGTGTACAATTCTTTAGAACACTAAAGGAAGAACCTAAGGTTAAGCAGATCAAATACGCTAGCTAATCTACCCCTAGACAAATTCCGTAATTCAGACAAACAAAAATCAATTCGAAAGAGCAATTATTCCTGCGTATATATATATATATATATATATATATATATATATATATATATATATATATATATATATATATATATATATATATATTAGCATACATTTTTTTCCTTCATTAACATAAAAATATCTCCACTAGCAAAAGCTCAATTTCTGGTCACAAAACATTCAATTCTTTCTTTACTCAAGTTTCACACATAACTTTCTTCGACTATGTTCTTATCCTAAATATCCTAAAATTAAGGAAAATGAATCGGAACTAAAACAGAAAATTATTCAGCTCTGAATTTTCACACGGAAGAAGACAAATAAAAAAGAGAAGAAATATCATTTTCCACACATTTTTACCTCTTAGTTTCTATTCCGCGTTGTAAATACTTAAAATTTCTCAAATCTACAGGAAAAACTCAAAAACACCAAATAATTTCAAAAATAACAACCTGAAAGTTAAATCAACCGCATTCACAAATGAATATACAAATATACTGACATTAATCGATCTAATATTCGCATGAAACTGAAGAAACCGGAAGAAAAAAAAAACAAAAACAAAGCTTACCGGAGAAAGAAGAGGAGACGACGGAAGCAGAGGCGGCTCCGAGAGAAGAGGAACGCAGAAAACGGTGGTGCTTGTTGTTTACAACGAATCTAGAAATGAGGAGAGGAGAAATGGCGGTTGTTTTGTAAGTATTGTTGTGGTTGTCGAGGAGGCTTGAAATGGAATTGTGTAACATAATAGTATTATTATTGGGATGGTAGATTGGCAACACCATTTCACAATTGGTCACGCCGCTAACGTGTACAGTTTGCAATTGCCTTGCCCCCCTTCTCTCTCTCTCTCAGCTTCGGTTATTGCGTTGCCAGTTGCCAACTAACTAGACGGCCATTTTTCTCATTTCTATTTGTTTTTTATTTAAATTCTTTGAACTTAGCAAAAGCATATTCTTTAGGAATACTCTCTCCATCCCAAATTATCTATCAACTTTAATAAATGTACGAGTATTAAGATTTTGATGGTAAAATATAAGTAAAAAGTCTAGATATTCCTAATTAATTTTATTAATCTCATTTAAAATTTATAACTTTCTCTCTCCTTCCTCGGCAAAATAGCCTATTTGGTCCTAAATGTATTTACGAATTGAGGATAAGGTCCTAATTGTATAATTTCTACTTTTAAGATCCTAAATGTATTTACTGACTCACTAATAAAGGACATCCGTCCAATTTTCTCGTCTATTTTTCCATCAACCCTAGTCAAAAGGTCATCACATAAGATACTTTTAAGGGTATTTCGGACATTTCAACCTATTTCTCACAAGAAAAATATGTGGACTCAATTGTTAAACAAAATATCTATGAATACTTAATTTAAACTAACAAAAAAATTTAAACCCATCTTCAACCTCCACACTCTTCTCCACCACCACATACAACACCTACCACCACCCCACCGCCACCCACCTCCACCAATAAATCAGCTCCAAAGGCATGTGCATCATATCAATCTACGATATCCAAGCATAACCAAATCAAGAACCAAATCAAATCAAGAACCCAAGACATCACATTCTCTTTAAAAAAAACCATAAACATAACCACTACCACCACATTCTCTTTAAAAAACCATAACCAAATCAAGAACACAAGGCATCAACATAAACCCAATAAAAAAAAGTTAAAAAAATGTTAGACAAAATGTATCTCAAGTGAGTCATTATTTTTGGATTTTTAGACAAGTAAATCTTAAGCAAAATTGAAAATAAAATAAAGGAAAATCTTGGGATGATTCTTAAAAATGGAAATGGAAACATTTAAATATATATATTACCTATAGGAGGAAGAGCACAAGCAGAGAAACAAGTATCCAATCTCTAACTCTTCATCTAACAAGCATTATCATTGTATTTGCGAAACATTAATTGAATTGGATTGAATTTTTGAATTGATTGAAAAGAACAAAGTAGCACAAAATGAAAAGATGTGGTGGTGGAGAAGAGTGTGGAGGTTGAAGATGGGTTTAAATTTTTTTGTTAGTTTAAATTAAGTATTCATAGATATTTTGTTTAACAATTGAGTCCACATATTTTTCTTGTGAGAAATAGGTTGAAATGTCTGAAATGCCCTTAAAAGTATCTTATGTGATGACCTTTTGACTAGGTTGACGGAAAATAGACAAAAAATTGGACGGATGTCCTTTATTGGTTGGTCGTAAATACATTTAGGATCTTAAAAGTAGAAATTATACAATTAGGACCTTATCCTCAATTCGTAAATACATTTAGGACCAAATAGGCTATTTTGCCCTCCTTCCTCTCACACAACATCCAACCATCTCTTAAATATATGTTGGAAATGATAATTTTAATTAACTAAGAGAATTCAATGAGGAGTTGGAAAAAGGGTAAAATTATCATTACTACATACTTTATTTAAAAAGTGGACGGTTAATTTGGGACAAATAAAAATAGAAATGTGGACAGTTAATTTGGGACGGAAGGAGTATAATATTTATTCTGATGTATTGACAAATTATACTATGAATTTTAGGATCTCGATTCAATGGTTTGGAGGACATTCAGATTTTCTCCTATCACACATCTTTTCAATAAATGATGTTTTTCTGCCACATGATTCTGCTTCATTTTTTATTTCGGATAATAAGTGTTCACCGCCTATAATTCAATAGATTATTGATTCTGAAGCTACTCGCCATATTTCATATTAATTAAAATTATTTACATCCACTTAAATTTTTATTTAATTACTGGCCAATATATCTATAGTTTCTGTAAGATTATGTCAGTCAAAACTCGAATATAATTAGAATATAGTAATTTGCTACTTAGATTTTTATTTAATTACTGACCAATATATATATAGTTTCTGTAAGATTATGTCAGTCAAATGTTCCAAAACATATTCCTATTAATTGAGTGATTTTCATGGAGGAAATGAACTTTCTTTGGGTTTCAAATAGCTTATGAGGAAAAATAAATTCAAATTGAGTGGAGTTCGTTTTTTCGAAAGGAAAATAAAAAATTTAAATTAGAGAAGGAGAGACTAGAAACAGAGGCCCATAAATGATTTTGACAGGAAGATCCAAACTACCAAATCACAATTATTATATTCAAATTGGGCTTTGAGAAAGTAGGCCTGATGTAGCTTTCAGTATTGCACACGTGGGCTTTGAGAAAGAGAGGACAAAGATGGACCAGCTCCTCTCACAGGCCGCCATTAGGCGTTGACCTTTGGACTTGCATATCTTAATTGTGGTGAAAATCGTCTGTCCCTGTGTATATCCCTATTTTTGTACCCAACAAATAAGAATTAGCTATGTGAACATTTCTTCCAATTATATATACACATTGCGAATTGTGATTGGTTGGATACATGAATGGGGACATATACGGGGACAGATAATTTTTTGCCCCTTAATTGGGACAAGATGTCAATATCAGGAGTTTGATTCACCATTGAGGCGAGTTTATCCTGAAGTGGCCACAGTACCTTGTGATGGCGGATTTCTCCGTACGAATCCCTCAACCGGCTTAGTCAGATTTGTCCGGACACCGATTTATCAAAAAAACATTGAAGTAAGATTTAGAATGGAACGCCCTACCTAACCATAAACAAGTTTGATTTTTCTCTTTTAGTTATAATTTTTTTTATGAATTTTTATAATCAAGAATAGTTTGTCGTGGGGCTTAAGTTTGCATTTGCGGCGAAATTCGGTGATTTATAATTACGTGTTTTATTCATATTAAGAGGGTAAATTTGTTCATTTGAACTCCCTTAAGGGACGTCCCTTCATCGCGGTTATGATTTAAAAACACACAGCTAGCTCCTTAATTAAGTATAATAAAACTCACTCCTACATAAATGTACCATTTCACTATCTATGAAGAAGAAAAATGTATCTTCCTGAAATGTAATATAACTTGAATTCATTAACATTAAAAGAGGTGAAATAATATATATCGATGTAACTTTACGATTAACTTATCTCATATATATCAAGTAGTATTATATATCAGTAATTTTGCATTAAGATTGTACTACATTGAATAATAGTACATGAAGTTGAAGGGTAATAATGTCAGACCCTTAAGTCTAGAGTTTTTTTTTTCTCTCTAAGTAAACTTTATATATTAACCAAAAGAGGTTCCAAGTTACAAAGAGTGCCTCCCCTATCACACAATATTGAAGGGGGTATATTACCTGGAGCAATATAACCAACTACATCATTAGATCTCGCCCACGAAGCTAGGTTATGGGCTGAAGTATTACAAATACGATTAACAAATTTAACTAACCAATTCTCACCCAACCTAAGTAACTCCTTACCATTGTTAATAAGGTCCATACCCATCCATTCATCGGCAAAAGAATGACCATTAAGGCTTCTAATTACATTAAAGCAATCTCCTTCAATAATAACGTTACGAATTCTGCTAATATGAAACTGTTTCAGAACCTCAATAACAGCGGTCGCTTCCACTTGTTGATTCCATGTTTTTAATGAACTTCCCTCCAATTTTAGGAAAACTATAAAAACATCATGATTTTATTTTATTTTTTTATTACTGCACTCTTTTTGAGTTGAATATCTATTTTTTTTAGAAAAATACACATTCAATATAGTGAAAGAGATTATTATTATTATTATTATTATTATTATTATTATTATTATTATTATTATGGCTAGGTATCATGATTGTTTATCATTCAGAAATTTTATAGTTGAATACTAAATTAGTAATAGAAACTACAAGCAACTTTTCCAAATTGGGGAAGAAAATGTATCATGTAAAATGTTGTTGTGTATGTAACGTAGACATTTTGTAGTGATTTATAATTAGGACTATAATTCTATGCAAGTCCATGATTGCAATTAGTGCTCGTCTCTACTTGCCTTTTACTATAAATCATATAAAGTATTTTTCCTACTTTCAGATTTGTATCATTTTAAAAGTAGTATTCTACTTGAGGAAATACTTAAAAGGTATTGAGAAAGAATGTTGGTGACCTCAAATTGAGAAAGAATGTTGGTGACCTCAAATTTCACATTCTTTTTTGTGATATGATATGTATGCTCTAAATTATCCTCCATCCGAATCAAAATATAAGTATTTTTTAGGAGTTATTTTTTATTGCAAAATGTATGTCTTTTTTACAAGAAATATGCATGTATTGGCTAATTTACCCCTACATCATTTCTCCCTATATTCATCTTGGTTAAAATATTTAGTTCTCATTCAACTCTTTATTAATTTCTTTGTTCTTTGGAGAATTAATTAAGGACACTTTTACCATTTTAATTAATTTCTTAATTTGTGTGAAAAATTAATAATTTTTTTTTATTTTGAATCGGATTAGGTAATATAGGGAGTGGGAGTAGTGAAATATTGGAGATTGTTAAAATTGTGGGTTTAAGAGTATATATATAAATAAGAGTATAATTTATTTTGCACGTAGAAGTTAAAGCGTTTCGTATTAAAACTGATTTGTATGTCAGCACCGAACCGCAAAGGTTTTAACGGAGACGTAAACCAATGGGGGAGCGAGGATGACATTTGAATGACGTTTGAGCAGAGGCACGTGAGTTGAATTTCCTTCCATTCATTAGGGATAATTCTGATATTTATTCGGTTGATTGTATCTTATAGTTCAAAATTATCCACATCACTACATGATGAGGAGAGATATAACTATGTGATAATGTGGTCAATTCTGCACCATAAAATCCATTTAGACATGGTGCATATCAAACTTTTCCATTCATTAGAGCGGTAACGATTTAAATAAAAATAATAAATATATATTTACGCCTAAGAACCAAGCGTGCGCTTGGTGGTGGTAGTTAATGATGATTAATTGAACATCCTTCATTAAACCCACAGTTTTAACAAGGGTAAAAAAGTGCTGACGCCCCCTAAATTATTCTGTTTTTTGGTTTTTGACCCTCAACTAAAAACGGTTAAGTTTTACCCCGTAAATTATTCTGTTTTTTGGTTTTTGACCCTCAACTAAAAACGGTTAAGTTTTACCCCCTAAACTATTTCGTTTTTTGGTTTTTGACCTTCCATCCATATTCTCCGTTACATCATAACGGAAGTCCAAAAAATGGGGGCATTTTGGGAAAATCATATCATTCATAATAAATAGAATTAAATTTAAGGGAAAAAAGGGGCCTTTTTAAAAAAAATAGAGGTTGGAATTTACAGTTGGTGGTTGGAGAAGAGGAGTGAGTACTGGCTTCAGCTTCTTACATCATTGTTTTCACCTGGCGACTTCTTCTTTCTCGTCGAATAATAGGTTTTTTTTTATAAAAACAAAAATTTTAGGATCTTATACATATTGCCCAAAAATGCCCCCATTTTTTGGACTTCCGTTATAATGTAACGGAGAATATGGATGGAAGGTCAAAAACCAAAAACCCAAATAGTTTAGGGGGTAAAACTTGACCGTTTTTAGTTGAGGGTCAAAAAATCAAAAAAGAGAATAGTTTATGGGGCGTGAGCGCTTTTTACCCTTTTAACAATCTCCAATATTTCACTACTCCCACTCGCGAAGCCTTATGGATGAATCCCACTTTCTGTAACGAAATCATCCTACTCATTAATATTGCGTTGACCCGGTCTTCCAGTTGAGAACGTAAATGGCACGCTAATCAGTGGAGGTGAGGCTTCGTAATATCTAAGGAGGTAATGAGGAGGTTAGATGTCGACCGGCAACAGAAGTGTAATAGACGTTTTCTTGTCCCTCAACCACATCATACGCACTCTCCCCTTGTTTGCCCTTTGTCCCCTTCTAACGAGAATTGCTCCAGTGCGAAATGGAAAGTAATACTGGACTTGCAAAATTTATCTCGACCGTTGAATTAAAATTTGACGGTTAAAATTAATTTAAATCGAACACTTTTTTTGAGATTCACACACCTGTTCTGTATTTACGACACTTGTTTTAATGCGTTCTATATGTATTGGAAAAAAATTTGTTTCACGGAGGATCCGGACTGCCTTCTAACTCTATTTTCTCTTTCTAACTACTAAAGTCTACTCACGTTTAAATATACACGGATTTGGTGTTTGTTCCATAACAATCTGAATAAATTTGGATGAATGAATTTGACGATTGATTTTTTTTATAGAAATATTGGTGCTATTAAGAATATGTTTACTTTTTATTTTAAATGTTAGACAAAAAATTTGACATTTGATATATGTTGTGCACGTACAGAACAAACACTTATTAAGCATCATAATTCAATTACTCTCTCGAAACACACACCCTCTATCCACCCATGTTCCAAATTGAAAACCATAACCAAATACTCGGTCTTGATATTGGTCCGGAAAAATTTAGAGTTTAAGCGTGTAAATGAGTAAAGTTTGATTTGAGATCAAATTATTTGAATTATTTGTGAAAAATATATAAGAGTTTGATAAATTAAAGTTCACACGATCTGCACTCATGCTGGAGTTTTGGAAATAATATATAAGAGTTTGATAAATTAAAACACCTATTTTTTTTCATTTTTGAAAAAATAATGCTTTTTTGTGAGGATGTTAGCAAAATACTTTACTTATTTAGGAAATATTATTGGGTGTTCTCCATTTTTTCCCTTGGCCACTGCCCATGCGAAGGCTGCACCCGACCAGGTCGGATCTTATGCGTAAAATAGTATTTTTTCCGCACATACAAATCGAATTAGAACATTCTAGGTCTCATAATAGATATCATAAATCAGAATAAATATCATGTTTTAAATTAATTTTGACTGTGAAAAATTAATACGACAGAGCAAAAATAAATTTTACATATGTAAAATTTACCTCGGCATTGGAGCCGCCGTGACACCCGACTTGGTGGCCTACAGCATCTGACAGCATTTAGACGGGACCCATGTGTGTCTTGCATGTGAGTAGAAGGGTACTTATGACCAGTCCCATTTCCCTATCGTTTGAACGTCTTAAATTCAAAGACGCGTGCGGGAGACATGATATGGTAGTTGATTTTATTTTTTAAAATGATCAATGGTTGAGATTTATTAGAGGAGAGAGAAAAGCTAAAAGGGTACATATGTAATTTTATTAGAGGAGAGAGAAAAGTTGCGGCTGAAAAGTTAAAAAGGTGGGTTACAGAGGAGAGAGAAAAGTTGCGGTTGAAAAAGAACGCGTATTCTGCGTTGAGAAACACACGTTCTTGTATATTTTTTATTAGAGAACGCACGTTCTCTCTCAGAGAACGCACGTTCTCTGTCAATGAACACATTTTTTATTAGAGAACGCACATTTTTTATTAGTGAACGCATGTTCTTGATTATTGAACATGCGTTCTCGGTCAGTAAACACATGTTCTCTATTAGAGAACGCACGTTTTTTATTATTAAGCGACGTTTGCTGATTATTGAACACCCGATTACAAGTAAAAAAGAGGAAAAGGCTATCTCTAAAATACATTTTTTTTGATACAGTAGTTGGATCAAAAAAGTCTAAAATCCAACGATTGACGAAATTATTCGGACATCTCGAATTTAAAGTGCATTCGACGATAGGAGCCGTGGTAACTTATGACACAAAGGTATCATGAGTTTTTCTCTTTCTTTTGTTTTTTCCTCTTTTTCTTTCTGCATTATAATTTCACCAATTAGATCAATAAAACGGGAGGCCAAAATAAATTTATATTAATGAAACAATAATTATTTTATTTATTCTAACTCTAATATAGACGGGTAAAATTGTAATTTTTACCTTTAAAAAGTGACACTAAGAAAATTATCTCTCATTTTTTTAAAATTATGTAAAATTTTATTCTCGCCCCAATCTCCAATGTCTGACTTCGTCATTGTGTCTAGCATAGACATTTTTATTTTGTTAATTGTATTTTTTCTTCTAATAGCAGTGTGACTTATTTACAAATCACATGAAGGAAAAGAAAAGGAAAAAGAAGGAAAGTTAGGATTTAGAATGGGGATATTGATTCAGTTGCATTTTTTGTGTCTTCGCCCCTTCTTTTGACCGTAAATCGTGATGAAATTTTTTCAAGGTATTCTGATTCAAGATTCAAAACTCAGATGTAAGATCTACTTCAAATCCTTCCAAATTTGGAGTTTCCCTCTAAACCCGGAGTTCTTATGGGCCCTTCCTCAGTTTTCTTCATCTTTCCGAGACAATCTATGAGACGGTTGATACGCCCATGGTCTCGTAGATTGTTGATTTCTATGAAAGGTGTTGGAACTGAGCTTGATACTGTTGTTCAAGAATTTTGGAGAAGATATTGCGATTTTTTTTAATATGTATTTATTTTTTCTACTATTTTTAGTGTTTTTCCAGTCCGGGTTATAAGTTTTTATCCGCTATCATGGTGGTCTACACCATTGTATAACTTTTATTTTCTTTTTATCTATTGATTGTAATGGCTTCGGCTATTTTATAATTAATGGATAATTTATTATTTATATAAAAAAAAGTATTGAGATTCTCAAGTGTAATGTATTTTTGGACAAGTGCCTCTATATGTATGCAACCACCACGGCTCGAGTGCGGAACGGGTATTTGTTCCGCATGTGCGGAACGGATTCTCAGCCGTTGAAATTGATTTTAAAAAAAACAAATGTTCTCATTTTGAAAACAACTATTCTCCGAAAACCTGTTATTTTGCAAAAAATACCGCTTTCAAGTAAAAAAAACGTTACGCATGTGCGAAAAAAAACCCTGTTCGCATAGGAATCGGACTGGTATGCAAACAGGGACGAAGACACTATTTTTAGGTAGGGGTACAAAATTACAATAGTATGCTAAACTATATATAAAAATTGTGAAAAAAATATTAGGGACAAATTTAATTAAATATTACAAACTATATATAAATTTTACTATATATAGTAGAATTTTTCAAAATCATGAGGGGCGAATGCCGGCTCTGTAATCGTCCCGGTATGCAACCACTATGAACAAAAAAAACCACTATGAACACAAAAGGTGAAAATGAGTAATTTTGTTGATTACAAGTTGTTCCTTAGCCTTATTTAATCAATTATTACATGTTAGGAAAATGGTGAGGCAATACATCCCAATTGAAAAGTGATATAGAAAATCAAAAGATATTCTTCTTCATGCTTCTCCTATGAGGAGAAATGTGGAACTTAACAAATACTAAGAATAAACTTGTTAGCTTTAATTTTTAAAAAATTGCTTTGAGCTCCAAATAAATTAATTGTTCCTACGAAAAGGAAAATACAGAGTCTCAAAATTGATAATTTTTCGATTTGAGTAGTGTATTCGGTTGGTTTCGATTTAAGTTGAGTTAAAACCATATTTTTAATTTGGTTTGAAAAAATCTCAATCCAATATAGATCAAACCGAAGTTGTTAAAATATATTTTTATTTTATATTTATATTATGTATTGTATATGCATTATTTATTATGAAGTAATTCTTTTAAAATAAATCTTACAATAAAATAAATTTAACCTCTTATATATATATATATATATATATATATATTGGTCTCGTTAGTTAATCAATATTATCAAGCTATTCAAATAAGTCACTCCCTCCCTCCCTCCTTCCATCCACGCTACTATTTTCATGCCACGCTCGGTGCATACTCTTAGTATCTAATTAACTATTAAAAATATTTATTTATTTTCTTACTTTAATGCATTTTATTATACATATATTATATTGTTTGAGAGTATTATTGTATTAAAATATTTTTTTTCATCTCATGGGACTGATTCAAACCGATACAAACGAATGGAATGGTTTAGAGTTTTCAATAATTTGAATTGGTTCCATTCTCAAACCAAAAGTATTGATTTTGTTTGAAATATATTCAAAATCGCATCTAACCAAACCATAAACACTTCTATCAAATTAGTCACGTAAAAAACCAGACACGCGGGCGGTATAAGATGTTCTTATTGGAGTTTTTTTTTTTTTTTTTTTAAAGCTCGGCTGGGCGGTTGTCCCATGAAGGGGATATAGAAGCATGATTGTCAAAAGCGCGAGTTAGATCGTAAAATCGTACGGGTATAAATCGAGTTAAATTGCACTAAAAATCGCATCAGAGTTGGATCGTAAAAGATCGTACGATCCAATATTGTCTCTTTTCAAAAAAAAATTTTTTTTAGATTCTGACCCGACAACATAATACAATTTTTTTTTTTAAATGTGAGAAATCCCTCTCTACTTTTTCTTTTGCTTGTGATTTAATTAGTTAGTGAATGATGAAGTTAATAATTACTGATTTAATCATTTGTTATGGTTTTTACTGTAAAAAAAAATTCTATAATATATTTGAGAAAATAAAATCTTACTATTAATAATTGTTATATGTGCAAGATTAATAAGAACTAAGGAAGAATAAGATGTCGGGAGCGTCCGGATCGGATAGTGGAAGTGTGGGCAATGATTCTAGCGCTGGAGGTGGTCAATTAAATCTCCGAAAGAAAGTAGTCGGGAATATGAGCGATTCGGGGTGGAAGCATGAAAATATGGTTAAAAGACCTTATGCATTGTTGGTTTACTTTTGAAGTTTATCACTTATTAGTTTGTGTTTTAATTTCAACTTTTTAGTTCTATTGGTTTAAATTTATTATAAAATATTATTTTAATAATTTTTTCGAATCTTCCGATCCGTGCTACGATCCTCGTGTTTACGATTTTTGAGACCCCTTCCGTTCCGAGTCAAAATTACGATCTTGACAACCTTGGATAAAACAGCCTCTTGAGGAGGAGAGAACCCAAAAAAAAAAAAATTTAAAGCATACCTCGTGTATGGAGAGAGTATCGAACCACGACCTCGTGGCAGATGGACCTTGTGATTTATGAGTTTTTTTAGCTCTCTCTCTTTCTTCTTCTTCTTCAGTTCTTTTTTCTCTCTCTGCAAAATCATAACCTTCTGTAAATGCAATCTTTACTTATTCTCTAGGTTTAGCTCATCGATTTCAGTTCATCTTCTTCACATATTACTGGTTAGTAGTCTCTTTTCTCTGTCTCCGCTGCCTCTTTCTGTCTTTTTTGCTGTCTTGTCTGAGAAAATTTCTTTATGAAGCATTAGATTTTTCTTGGTGAAGAGATATTATGCTTTAATTTTTTTCATTTTGTAGATCCCCTGTGTTCCCATTTCTTAATTATTGTTTACATTTTCTTTGGGATAATATTTCGCATGCGCTGCAACATTTTCTTTGGGGAAACTATGGTTTAAGGGTCATATTAACTTCTCTTTGTTCTTGGAAATTCTGTGGAGCTTTTCTCTCTTTATTTTCTTTTAGGCCTAGAGATTTTGAGTTTTCATAATAGCTCGTAATATCCTTTTTTTAATTATTAATGTTTTAAGTAGTTAATTTTGTTCATATTGGAGACTATATTCCGAGGAGAATATTGCGTACTACCTCCCTCCGTTCGTTCCCTAATATATGTCGTTTTGATCCTGTAGTGAAAATTAAGAAAACAAAAAACAAGTTACTTTATTAGCCAAACTATAGATATTTTGATTAAAAAAAAACACCTTAATTTTTGCTACGTGTCCTAAGCTACTTATATTATGGAATTGAGGGAGTATTGCATAATATTGTTGAGAGCTGCTCATAAAAAAGTATTAGATTCTTGTGTAATTTTTTTGTTTTGTTTGATGATGTCTGTATGGAGAAGGCAAATAATTTAATAGAAAGGTTTTTGAAACTGGTAGTTTTGGGAAAGAAAAGTGGAGCTTAATTTAGAAGGCTGATGAGCCCACCATTACTTAGTGTTGGGGAGGAAGGTCAGAGCAATGTGACCTTGTTGGCTTCTTCGGCTTCCGCGGAAAGTACGTGCCACAACGTTGGATCAGTGTTCAAAGAACTGAACTATATGGGATTTTCTGATTGTTCTTCTGTGGATAGCTCCACGGTTTCCAATACATCGGAAGCAAATGATAGAAGCTGTCTGAATTTGAAGGCAACGGAGCTGAGGTTGGGGCTTCCAGGATCCCAATCACCTGAGAAACTTTTGTTTCCATTGCATCCTTTGAAAGATGGAAATTATTCGATTTCACAAAGAACAAGTACATCAGGGCAACAAAAGGGGATTTTCTGACGCCATGGACGGATTCTCAGAGGTGAAATTTCTCAAATTCTATTGAAGGGAATTGGAATTTTCACGAGTTCTTACTGAGGAACACATTTATCTGTTTTACAGGGGAAATTTCTTTCCGGTTCAGAAGTTAATGCAATGCTACCGTCTAGACCGTCTCTGAATTCAGGTGTAAATGACAACCTAAAGGAGGTTATGCTCCAGAAGACAATTCAGGAGAGGCCTCTTGCTACAAATGAAGTAATTGCAAACTGTATTGCAATAAATAACAACAGTACTGCCCCAGCGGCTAAGTAAGGTTTTTGTAAACTTATAGGAGTTGATTAGGAATACTCGGACTTGATAGCAAGACTAACTTGTTCGTGATCTCTCACTGATTACAGGGCACAAGTTGTGGGTTGGCCACCTGTTAAATCATTCAGGAAAAACACACTGGCTTCTTCCTCAAAGAACGCTGAAGAAATTGATGGAAAATCTGGACCTGGTGCCCTTTTCGTTAAGGTCAGTATGGATGGTGCTCCTTACCTAAGGAAAGTGGACCTTAAAACTTACTCGGCATACCAGGAGCTGTCTTCGGCTCTCGAGAATATGTTCAGATGTTTTACCATTGGTGAGTACTTAAAACTTTTCTTTGAACATGGAAACAGTTTATAAACTTGAGAAGTGGGAAACTGGATTGTGGATATAATTTTTGTATTTTTCGGTTATTGATGTTTGCATATGATGTTAGGGCGATATGGATCCCATGGAACTGGAGGGCATGAGAGGTTAAGTGAGAGCAAACTGAAAGATTTGTTACATGGATCTGAATATGTTCTCACTTATGAGGACAAGGATGGCGACTGGATGCTCGTGGGCGATGTCCCGTGGGAGTAAGTTCTATATCCATGATTAAACAATCATTTCTATCTAATTGTTTGCCTTCCTAGTATTATTACTCCATATTTTAGAATCTTTCTTGTATCCAATTGAACGACGATTCTTAAGTTTAACATAGAATTAATTGCATCTTAAAGCAATGGTTAACATGCTTCAATAGAAGGCTCCTCAAACCAAACCTGGACTATGGATTACATTTCCTGAAGAAGAGATCACCTGTTAATTAGCAATATTTCAATCTGTTGTGATGTTAGTAAGAAATAAATCTTCTTCTCTATTGATTTGAGCGACGAGATTCATGTATTTATATTCCAATCTTGCTCCTTGAGTATACTCAATAGCTTCGACATAATGCTTATCCTTGTCAAATATGTAAAAGATGTTTTTTTCTTTTTTTTCTTTTTTGCCACACATATCAGCTAAGTTGGTCAGCTTTCCAAAAGCGAAAACCGTGCAAGGGTAATTTCAGTTATTGAACTTCGAATAGAAACATATGGATTGTGTAGTTCCAGACATGACTTGCTAGATATATGCTTATGCTTATTGCAGCGGCGATGCTTACTGCTATATGAGATATCTCCTCAAGGTCTCAGTATCAGTGGGTAGTTCATGCATTAATCAGCTACAGCTTACATATCATTGGATAATTATGTTTGTTTTGCACATTTAACAACAAATGTTAATGCTGTTTCTTAATTTGACTTGTTATGCTTATAATTTTTCCGTTTATTTAATTCATGACAGAATGTTTGTAGAAACTTGCAAGAGACTGAGGATCATGAAGAGTGCTGATGCTGTTGGGCTAGGTTAGTATTTTCATTTATGTATGTTTTGATTAAGTTTGTCCAATATCTCCGTAATGACGTTTGATTGTTTTCAACTTAAAAATACTTCTCCAACTACTACCAAGTACTAATAACTTCAAAATACTGAGGGGGCTAAAATTTTCAAGATTGTTAGTACTGAATATTTAGGAATTTATCGGTCGATGAAGGACTTTGATTTCCCAAATTATGTAACCGTGTTAGGCCATTTTTTTTTTTTGGTGAATGCTCTTGTTCGTGGCAGGAATTTTGCAATCCCGAGTTTGCTGTTAGAGCATGTAATGCTTGATTTTCGTTTCTATCTTTTCGGCTTTCCTTCTGTAGCTTGTAATTTTTCTCAAACAAGTTAACCTCTCTAATAACACATCCGCCTTTGCAGCTCCTAGGGCTGTTGAGAAATGTCGGAGCAGGAATTAGCCACTATTTCTCATGATTGCTGCTATCCATCCAGCAAGCTAGAAGAAAAGGGGACAGGGAACGGATGTTGGCTGGAAGGCAGATCACCGGGTAGTTGCTTACGTACTGTGATTATGTTATTCTGTTTCTCGTGATTAATGTTGAACTCCTAAGACCCCCTTTCCTGGGTGTTTGCTACATATATTATTATGTATGCTCTGGGTTCCCACGCTCGTGTTAGTATGTAAAGTGTATTGTTTGTTAAAAACACTTGAGATCTTGTTTTCGCACTCTTGCCACTATTCAATATTCTGCCTAGATTTGTGAGTGAGCAGGTATTTTTACCGTCTTTTATATTTAAATTTTGACCTATAAGAGGTTGTTTGAGGTTTAAAATGGGGAATGTTTGTTTGTAAAAATGCATAATACGAACTGCAGGGGCTAGAAGAAAACAGGGGGGCTAAATGAAGGAAGAATGAAATGAAAGTATTAAATAATGGATTCTTGTTTAGGAACTCTAATGAATAGCTTACAGAAGGAAATAATAATTGTACTATAGGAATTGAATTGTGTGGTTTATTGCCATTCTTGTGATGGTCTCCTGATTTGCTTGCATTATTGCACTTGAGAGTCTTCCAGAATAATAATTTTTTTTTCTTTGCGGCAGAGTCTGTTAGGAAATAAACTGCAATGGGAGAGAAACTAGATTGAAAACGATAATTAAAAACACACAAATTGTTAATCTAATTCGTCAAGGAATTGACTATACCTGGGGACGCTGCCAAAATAGAATATTTCACTATATTGAGATAACTTTATCTAGATACAAAGAGTTAAGGTTATATAAGTTGACTATTTATAATAAGAGACGCAACCTTGATTTTAATTTTATGCGGACGTCCCTAAAAATATAAAATTTCCAAAAATCGTCAACATATGCTCGTGTTCATTACTTCATGCTCCATAACCAAACAGAGCTTGAAAGCAATTATTGCAGAAAAATTTGATGGTCTGCAAGTGAGTTGTATTGTTCTGGTAATGAGAAGTAAATTGTTTTTTTTAGACCTACAACCTGGCAAGTTTTACCAGGTGATGTCTGCTATTCGATCTCGGAGGCAACAATTATTGTAGTTTTGTAGAAAGGAAATTATTAACGGCTCAAATAATTGGCTATAAAATATCATTGACCTCTTGTTTTTTTTAAAGGATTTTACGATATTTTTTACATTTACACTATAATAGGCTATAAAATACTTAACCCTCTGTTTTTATAAAATATTTCACGGTATTTTATACTTTTACCCCAAATTATAGCCAATTAATTGATTATATTTGAGCCGCCTAGCACTACCCTTTGTAGAAACTCTTGTCTTTATAGAACATCAGAAACAAGCCTTTTCTGCAAACTTGTGTAGCCAAGAGCTGATTAACGATCAAATGCAAACTTAGGTCCCCACTTCCCCAATCCACGCTCCACCGTGACAATATTATTGGACTTGGACCGATCATATTCCTTCATTTGTGATGATTTCATCTGTGTATTAGATTGTATACTAAAAAAATGTACTAAAATATACAGCAGTCTGGATCCAATGCGAAACAGTTTTTTTCATTACATACGGAACGCCTCAAAATAGGTATTTTGAAATTTAGAACATGTGTTCTGATACTCAAAACAGTTATCCTGAGGTTTAAAACAGGTGTTCTGGACAGTAAAAAATAGGACAGGTGTTCTGAGTTCAGAAAATATGTTTGTTTTATTTAAATCAATCTTAACCATAAATTTTTTTAATCTAACAGAAAAGAGGAATTCCACACATGCGAAATTACCCCGTTCCGCACTGGGAAAATGAAAGGAAAAAAAGAAGGAAAGAAAAGAAAAGAAGCAAACAACCAGGCCCATAATTATGTGAAATAGCTAATTATCATTGCTGACCCAAATTATTGGGTCAGGCCCATGGTAACTGAATGGTGGTTTGATGATACTGAAATAAGGTTCTTTGTTTTCTCAGGCCCACTTTTAGGCTTCAACAAGGATACAAGGTTACTCCAGATTAGCAGATTCTCACAAATTTCAATGTTTTTTTTTCCTTTTATTTTATAGATAAATAGAAAATGCCTCTATCAACTGAGCAACCTTCTTATCATAGTTCAAAATGTTTTATTTTTACCAGTTCTATTTGCATTGATTTTTCCACGGTAAATGTCATATAAATTCCTCGTATCTAATCCAACTGGCCTTAAAATGAATTTTGGAGGTTTAAACGGTCGAGTATTTAACTTATAATTTAGAGTATAAGTCAGATAAAGTAACAAAAAAAAGTTTGCAATTGGTGATATCATAAAACTTTGGAAGCCACTTCGTTTTGTTAATATGTAGTGTTGGGTTATGGAGCATGAAATATCGAACACAGGGTTCTTGCTAGTGGCGATCCAACTTATGTAACTTTAACTCTTCGTTCTCAGACCATCCACGTAAAATTATAATTAGTGATGCTTCTCTTATTATAAATAGCCAACTTATTTAACCTGAACTCTTTATATTTCAATATAGTAAAATGTATTGGATTAATAGTGCCCAAGACGCAGTCGAATTTTCTTAACGAACCGAGTTAAAAAAATTCGTCTGTTTTTCACTATCGTTTTAGATCTTATATATTCTCATATTATTGCATTTTATTTACTAATATACAGATACACTATGTGGTGAAAATCGTTTGTACTCGTCAATGTTTTCATTTTTGTGCCCAACCACTTAAAATTCGTCATAATATTCATATTTCTTCTAATTATATATACATATAGTAAATTTTGAGTGATTGAGCCCATAAGAATGGGGACATATACGAATACACAGACGATTATTTGCCTACAATATGTACCTTGTCTCCTAATGAACCTATATGTTTTGACAGAAACATTGGATTCCATTTTTACAAATCACTTCTCACGAAATCTTGTGTCTGGTTTGTTCCTTGATTCTTGTTGTCCTCTTCATAGGGAGAAATGAGAAAAAATGTGAGTCATATTTGGAGTCGGGAAGAAGGGGTGGTGAACTCCTCCCTCCAAGATCTATAAATCACGTTTTTTCACCCTTTGGAAAAAAAAATTCATAAGAAATATAGTCTCGTCTTAAGGAAATTATTAAAATTTTCTTATATAATCCAATAATATATGTTTATGTACAAAACTCACCCAGTACCAAGTTATTGTATATGAACCGTCCGCCCCTGCTCAAATAATACCTATTTGTTCAACACTTACAAAACATGATTTCAACATTTATTGTAACACGGTTAGAATACCGTCTTAACAAGTATTTTTTACACGAGTTAAGACCGTGTTCCCAATACGTATTGAGACTTATTCCTGATAGGTTATGAAAACACATTAATTATTACGTATATACTGAAGAAAAATACGTTAAACACCAGATCCGAACCGTCGCACTTCCCTAGGGGTGAAGTAAGTAGTAAATGACCCAAATGAAATGCACCATCATCTTCTACTGCAAACCCCATATTCTCTTGATCTTAAATTACATTAAACACTGAGAAAATCAGAGTGTTTTATACTTGGCCAAAAAAAAAAAAAAAAGTGTTTTATATAGAAAAACAGAGTCCATGCAACGCAAGTCTTGGGGTTATATCCTCCGTTTTCATTTCATTTATCTGTCGCTTTAAAATATTGTACTCGAATTAAGAAAATAATTATGATATATTTATTTTAAAATATATAGACACTTTTAACCTTCAATTAATACATATTTATTTGAACAATTAAAATAAATTGTTGACTAAATTAATGAAAGATAAGGGTAAATTTGGAGAAAAAATACATTTAATATTCTCTTAATTTCATATAGTGCAAAAAAATTAAAAATGGATAGAGTATGTTTAGGCGACAGATAATTAAAAACAGAGGGAGTATTAGGTGGTCTGGGTGGTTTGCAGGTCAGGTCAGGTATGGTCTGGGTCTGATGGACATAAATAAGGGCAGAGAATGGCATAGGCGTCGGCAATCAATTTGATGCTGGTGAAGAATCCAACAATTATATTTAAAAATTTCAATTTACGAGACTAACTGTTACTCACTGCATCAACATATACTTTGTTCGAATCTAACAACATTAATTTACGAGATACTCGTATTTTTTTTGTTATATATTTTTGAAGTTGAGGATGTCGAATTCACAAGTTTTTGATCAACTGTCTGTTTCACTGAGTTAGACCTTGACTACGAGATACTAGTAGTAATAAAATCCTCACCGGCTCGCATATTCATCTGAGATACAGAATTGGCTTGAATGTAAGTTTTAAATTTAATAACCTACCAAGATAAAACTACTCCCTGAGATACACATAAGATATGATGTCATTTCATAATTTTAATCATTTTAAAACAACAAGGAAAATTCTGATATGGATCGGAGTGCAGGGAGGTTCAGACTCACTTGGCCAAAGAATCGTCCCACGTCGCCCTCTCACTGCAAAAAAAAATAAAAAATAAAAAATTTCTCCCAGTCACAATTAAAATACAAAAAAGATAGTCCTGATATGGACACAGTTAAAAGTACAAAAAAATCTATCTCCTCATTTTATAGTGATGTGACAAGTTTGTATAATTTTTGTACTTTTAACTATATCCATATCATGACTATCTTTTTTGTATTTTAACTGTGACTGAGATAAATTTTTGCGGGGAGGGCGACGTGGACGATTCATTTGGCTAAAGTGGGACCCAAAGTGCTCTATCCCCTGCCTCAGTCCCATATCGAAATTGTCCTTAAAACAAAGTATTCATAGGGATTTAGTTCTTCAAAGTGATTCGGAGTAGATTTTAGTAAATGAATTTGGTAACTTGAGCCGTCGGTTCTATAGTCTTTTTTTCTTTCCTTTTTTTAATTGGGGACTGTCTATTATAGAAAATAGGAGGATTCAATAAACGGACAGTGAATTTGAATTTACCTCAATTTTGACCACTAGATCAATGCTTCATTGGTGTCGGTTCTATAGTTAGTTACTCCTTTATATTGATCATGTCCCTTATCATTTTTTAATTTTTTGAGCCTATTGAGTCTAAAATATTGGGTATAGACTCAGGCTTACTAATTTGAAACGCAAGTTGGATTTCTATTGGGTTGGATTTATATCTTTTCAACTAGAATCCGAACTCAACCACATTGGGTCTTTGATCTAATTTGGGTCCGCTCACTAATTTTATTGATATTCAATTTTATCGATCGAAACGTGAATATTTTTTTAAATAAAATAAATAACGATTATTAGCGAAATATTTTGTAAAAATAATATGCACCGTTTATTAACATTAGCATCATATCCTTGAGTTAATATAAAACAAAATAAAAGAATAATCTTAATTGGGTATTTGGGTCCCTTGGATCTCTTGCGTCTATACAATTATAATTTAGACTCACAACTCTTGGGTCCAATATTTGGTTTGGATCCTACCCATATGAGTCCAGACCCAATCTAAATATGAGTATAAAAAAATATATCTAGACGCAAATTGAGTCTTATGAGTTTGAATACGAATCTGAAATCTTGAGTCCAATTGACAGACCTAGTTGTAACCTCCAATGACACCGTATGATTTAGACGTATGCCTTTTCAAGATGGTCTATTCTGTCATGGACCATGCGGTCCAGATTTGACCACATCACTGCATTTCTTTCTCTCTCCTCATTCTGCAGAGGTGTGGCCAAATCTGTACCACATGGACCCGGTCCATATCAGATATTTCCTTTCAGGATTGTAGTAATTCTTATGGCACGAAGGTAACAAAAACTGATTTTACTTAGCAAAAAAAAACAGAAGGTAACAAAAACTTTATTCTTTTAAATCTTACTATTAGGGCTGCGATTTTCCATGTTCGGTAGGTGAATTATTGAGAAAACGGCTTCATTCGTCCTCCAACTTATTTCTATTGCCTCGAGAATTTTTATTTAATTTTTTTAGCATAAAAAATTCTTAAATAATTTATGTTCCGCATATATAGTCCTAACCACCCATTTTGTGTTGGTTTCTGGCAATGCACTAAAAAATAAGGGTAAAATAGTCATTTTGTATTTAAAATATAAAAATAAAAATAAAAATAAAAACAAAAACCCCATTCTTCTCCATCCTCCTTCCTCACCCCACCACCACCAGCCCCCACCCGTCACAAAGAAGACGAAAGACACCACCATCACCAACCACCACATCTCCGTTAATCACCACCATCTCTGACCAAAAAGGCGGTGGAAGATCTTCTCCTTCTCCATCTCCTGGGCCACCGCCGCCGCAACCACATATTTTGCGGAGAATCTGAGCAGCGGGAAGAAGAATTTGTCAATTATTGTTGCTTATTTCAACTTCAATCCCTCAATCACAAATTCCACAGACCCTACGCACATACCTAATTCTCAACTTCAATCCCTCAATCCCCAATTTAACAGAACCCACGAACATAAAAAAGATTTCAAGGCGACGGAGCCGGAATTCTTCGTTTCCGGCCGTCAGAAATCAACGGTGAAGGAGATCGTAGAGGGATGAGTGAGTCTGAAGAGATCAAGAAGAAGATGGTTTGGCGGTGGTGAGAGAGTAATTCCAGAAGCAAAAAAGCTCAAAATCTCTTCTCATGAGCAACAAGAAGAACCATCAAATACCCTTTAAACCAAATATTAGCTTCAAATTTAGGCCTTTCCCCTTCAAGAATAGGCTTATCAAGAGAAGATCTTGAATCTTTATTGGTAATAAATTTAGAACCTAGCTTTTTAATTGCTGAAGATATGGGATTATTGAAGTTGTTGAACATTCCAAGGAAGTCAGCTATGGAGGAGAAGAACAAAATTTGGGTTTTCTTCAATTTTATTTATTTATGAATTCCTCATCTTCTGTGACTGTGAGTGGGAGGGGGGAATCAAAGAAGGAAATGGTGGTAATGGATTGATTGTAGGGTTGTTCATGATAGATATGGCGGTAATTGAACTCAGTTTTGATTTTTTATTATTGAATTATTCATACCACTTATATCATGATTTGAGGACTTCAGATTGGGCTTCGGCAGCGGCAGCGGCCATGGGCGTGAAGAGAAAAAGGGGTGGAGTAATGGATGTTTGGAGAAGAAGAGTTTGTATTTTGTTTAAAAGTGAAATGTCAATTATACCCTCATTCATTAGAGCATGTACACTGCATGTGATGAAGTTTGCCAGAAACCACTGTGAAAGTGGTGGTTAGGGACTCTATAGACTGAACGTAAAATGTTAAGAGATTCTTTATGCTGATAAAATTAAATAAGGATTCTCGAGGGCAATAGAAATAAGTTTGTGGACGAATGAGGTTGTTTCCTCTGAATTATTTGATAATTTTTGTGAAAGCTCATTATAAAATTAATCAGTACAATATGTACAAGAAGTTTATACTAAGAAAATAAGATTTTTCTGATATGGATCAGGTCCATAGAGTTGTCTCTCTCCTTATTATGTAGTGATTTTGCCAATTCTGAACCACATGATCCTTATCAGAAATATCCCAAAAAATATGTATAAGAGGTACTTGTAATATAGTACTCCCTCCATTCCCTATTAATTGTCGTTTAGGAGATATCTAGGTATCCAAATTAATTGCCGTTTAAGGTTCTTTTATTAGCTGTCAACAATTTATTTCAATTATACCCTCAACATTTTCCTTTCTTTTCTTTATGTTGTATTAGTGAGAGAGAGGGAAGGTGGGGTAATATTGGAAGTTTAGGTGAAAATGACAACTTCCTTAATTTTCTCAAATTGTCTAAAGAGTCTTATATTTAGGAATGGAGGGAGGGAGTATATGTTTATCATTTTAAATTATGAGTTTACTTGGATTGAATCTATTTTGGATTTGAGACTCAATTTGAGATCCAAATTCTCTTTTGATTGAGTTTAAAAATGAAACGTCAAGTACTAACACATGAATAATTTAATTTAGGTTTGAGATGAATCGAAAAACGGGGATCTGACCCAATCCAGCCTCAATTGAACTCTTACATACCTTCAATCTCGAAGAAATAAAAGATATTCATTTTTTAATTAATTAAATTACTAGTAAACCGCTGCCTAAATTAGTTAGTTGGTACTAAATCCTCACAACAGCATTGGTTAGCAATTTTATTCATTTCTTTGGCAGCCAAGTCTCTAATACTTCTTCAAATTAAATATACTTTATTACTGGTAGCTTTTTGACTTTTAAAATATACTTTATTACTAGTAGCTTTTTGCCATTACAAGGATAATAATCATAGCAGACAATTAATTAGGTAATCAATCACCTTGTTATGTATTGATTAGTAGATCCCCCCCCACAAAAAAAAAGATTGAATATTTTAGAATTTCTATCCAAGAATGAATTTTATGCATTTACATTTGTCAATCTTTTGTTGCTGATTTAGGTTTTAAAGTTGGAGCTTTTGAGGTTTTGTGCCAAACAAATGTTGAAATCATTTCCTACAAGATTTTAGTTGGTCCACATAAGCCAAAAACCAAAACTGACAGTGTTATCATATACTCTCTCCGTCTAAATTATCTGTCCACTTTAATAAATACACGGATCTTAAGATTTTTGTGATTTTGATGGTAAAATATAAGTAAAAATCTAAGATACCCTTCATTAATTTTATTAATCTCATTTAAATTTTATGTATTTATCTCTCCTTCCTCTCACACAACATCCAACCACCTCTTAAATATGTGTTGCAAAGTGATAATTTTAATTAATTAAAAGTATTCAATGAGGAGTTGGAAAAGGGTAAAATTGGAAAATTTGTCATTAATACATACTTTATCTAGAAAGTAAAAATTAATTTGGGACAAACAAAAATAGAAACGTGGACAGTTAATTTGGGACGGAGGGAGTATACTTTTTGTCCCCTTCTATTACTTTTTGTCCCCTTCTATAAACATATACTTCATTCTTTCGTTTTATAATATAAGTTGTTTAGTACATGTACCGAAAATTTAAAAAGTAAAAAACAAGATATCTTCAGTCAAAATATCAATATTACTCTTTTAAATAAGATTAGTATACCACTAATTTTATTTAAAAGAGTAATATTGATATTTTGATTAAAAAGTATCTAATTTTTTACTTTCTTAATTTCGCTAGATATTCTAAACGATTTATATTATAAAATTGAGGAAATATAAAATTAGGGCTGCTGTTAGGATTCTACCCTTTTATAGATTATCAAAATGCATTAAGAAACTCTAGTCTACTATGACGACTCTTTTATTTTCTTTCTAATCTCTAATTGGTTTGAAATATTCAATAATTTGTTAAATATGAGTTATTTTTTGTTAAATCCTAATCTTCTGAATCACGAGTCAAATTTAACTTCGGTTGTAATACTATTTCTTAAACTGTAACTATTTCATCTTGATTATGAATAGTAGTTAATTGAATTAGGCTTGAGATAAGATTCCATTATGGAACAATTCTTTTTGTAAATCATACACTATGGTAGTGTTTTATCTTACAACCGTACAAAAAAAATTTAGACTTGAAACTCATTTTTCTCTCATATACTATGAAATTCAAGAGATGGAATAATAAGACTTTGAGATTTGTATACTTACTCTTTTATGAATAACTTTCTCAACCGCCATCCTAATAGGAGAAATTTCATTTTCGCTTATTATTTGATTGGATTGAGTCTCAGTTTGAAATATCTAGTCTCAGACTAGTCTCTAATTCAAACAAAAAAAATTCATAATTTTGTGCTTGAAGTTTAATTCACATATCTAATCCGAATAAAGTTTGTATCTAAATTTGAATTTCAAACTCAGACAAAACTCAATCCAAGTGCATCCTAATCACCCATGTGCCCATACCAACTAATTACTTTCAATAGTTTTAACAAAATCATTCTGCTAATGACGGCTAAGCACAACAATTATTATTAATTCTCTAATAAATGATCTTCCTTCGGAGCTAAGAGTAACTAATTCTAACAATTAAATTGTGGAGGAGTTGGTTTCATTTTTGCCTAACAATAAAACTCCAATAGGAATAGTTAGTTGGATTTTGATGAATTGTTAACCATTCAAATTGGAATTTGAATGTTTACTTTTTTTTTATTTACGTTATATAGAAAACTCGAGAAAAGTATTACGAATAATGGTTAATAGTGTGAGGTTCGTCAAAGGGTATATATGTAAGACAATCTGCAAAAAGTATCAAAATACGTATAAAAAATAAAATAAAATAAATATAGTATTCAGGGACGAAGTTAGGACTTTTATGTTGGGGTGAAAAACTGTAACAGTATGCCGAACTACATATAAAAATTGGAAAAAAATATTGGGGGCGAATTTGATAAAATATTCCGAACTACATATAAAATTTACTATATATAATAAAAATTTTAAAAATCTCGGAGGACGACTGCTCTCACCCGCCCCTTGTCTTTGTCCCTGATAGTACTACTTAATACTATTGGCAGCGCCAAACTAGGGATGTCAGGTTGGTTTAAGAGTTTTTAAACATGGGAAAAGAGATATTCGACCAAGTAATTTGGAATTATTAGCCATTTTTGTCATCAATGTGTTTTCAAACAGCCAATTTTATCCTTTTCAACTTTTTTCATCCATTTTTGTCATTAATGTATTTTTAAACAGCCAATTTTATCCTTTTCAACTTTTTTTTAACTTTTTTCATCTCCAAAGATTTTACGAGCATCTATTTTTATCCTTCTGTCAAATAATTGTCTCAAAATTGATGACGTGTCCAAACGGCTCTCAGATTGTCTTTCTTACGCAGGGGTAAAGATGGAAATTCCAAAGTATACTAATTGTCTCCCTTGTAAAGCCCGTTATTCCAACTCATATCAGTTTCCGTTCTCATTTTGTCTCCATATCAGTCTCTGTTCTCATTTTTGTCTCCATATCAGTCTCTGTTCTCATTTTGTCTCCAATGAGAACGGAGACTGATATGAGTGGGAATGACGGGCTTTACAAGGGAGACACTTAGTATACTTTGGAATTTCCATCTTTACCCCTGCGTAAGAGAGACAATCTGAGAGCCGTTTGGACACGTCATCAATTTTGAGACAATTATTTGACAGAAGGATAAAAATAGCTACTCGTAAAATCTTTGAAGATGAAGAAAGTTAAAAAAAGTTAGGATGAAAATGGCTGTTCAAAAATAAGTTGATGACAAAAATGGCTGCTCGTAAAATCTTTGGGGACAAAAATGGCTGAAAAAAGTTGAAAAGGATAAAATTGGCTGTTTGAAAATACATTGATGACAAAAATGGCTAATAATTCAAGTAATTTGTGTTGGCATGCTTAAAAGTCAAGCAAAGAGGAATGTCTTTAACCAATGTGATTAATTTTGTGAAATTAGAACTCAGTATCTTGAATAATAATCTAGATGCACTAGTAATTAATAGAACTATTTAATGATTAAAACTCATGTTTCTAATAATTAATGAAAGGGATCTTCAACATTGGAGGATTTGATCAAAGATAACGTTTCCATATGCAGTAATCTGTCATCCCTATTTTTTTTTCTTTCTTTTCTTATGCTATAGAAGTAAGAGAGGGGTAATATTGAACTTTCGATAAAAATGACAAGTTCTTTAATTTTCTAAAATTGTCAAAAAAGTATTATATTTAGGAATGAAGGGAGTAATTATCAAATTTTATGACCATGGATAAGGTTAGATTCAAGTTATTAACCGTTAAATGAAAAATCATAACCGATGTTATGGGGAATATTTGATATTGGCAGTTGATATGTTTGATCCAATAATTGATAAATGTTCATCACAGTGATGAACAGCACTTATTCATCACTGAAGCCGTACAGGGGACATTGATCCATTTTTAACTGTATTAGATACCCAAAACTATGTCCTCTCATCAGCAGTTTTTTGAACTTTAGATCTAAAGAGAAGAGAAGAGATGATCTTCTACTTGGCATATAGTGGTACAGTTACTACTCAACTTAGCAAAGGGATCTTTTCCATATGGAAGTACCAGTAACCCATGTAGGAACGAAGCCAGAAATTTGGCGTTAGGGCGAAACTGTAACAATATGTCGAACTACATATAAAATTTACTATACTTACTAGTATTTTTAAAAATCTCGGGGGCGACTGCCCCTGGCCCTGTCTTCGTCCTTGTACCAATGTGATACTAACCCATTCTTGGCCATTAAATTAAGTTGTTCATCAACAAATAGCAAGATATATATCCTTTAAGTTGATTGGCGTGACTTATTCGACACTCTTATTGCTTAAGTAAAGTCAACAGTTCAAACTCTATTTATATATAAAGACACCATTTTAATCAGTACTTTATCCTAATAAGACGGCCTAAATGGGTGTATTCAATTCGAATTTTTAAAAAAATTTAATTGATTTTCAAAAGTCTACGGATTCTACTGACAGCATGATTGTTTTAACTCTATGCATACTCTATACATATTCAATCAGATTATATTAGATTGATTTTTCATGATTTTTTTTGATTTATAAACTCTATAGATTATTTTAATAACAATAAAAAATAAAGAAAAATACTGATTCAGTGATGTATTATATAAATACAGCGGTGTTGAATTTTCAAAGTCAGCATATGTTTATCAATCCTTTTTATTTTTTAATCAAATCATTTTGTTAAAAATTGAAAAAGTTTGGTGGTGAGTCTTTGATTTTTTTTGGAGATCAAGAAACTGCTGCTTTTTTTATTTATTTGTTCAAGATTAGTATAATTTACTTACTTATATTTTTTTCTTTGGCTTAATTAATGTATGTTTTGTTTGAATTCTTTTTTACTTTGATTTTCTCTTTCAGGGAAATGAAATCAATGTTTGGAAAATAGAAATTTGTGGTTAGATAGAGAAGAAATTGGTTGCTTTCTTTAATTTATGTTTGAAGATGACCAGTAAGAATATTAATTGGATATTATGACAATATATATTGTTTTGGGGAAATAAACCTTTTGGATATTTCTTTATTTTTCTTTTAATTTTAAAGAAAGGAGAATACTAAAAAAAATTGTAATATTAGATAAAAATATTAAAGACATTTAATTTTAATATTAATGAGAGAATTTCAACATTTTGAGAAGAAGAAAAAAAAAGAAATTTCTCAATACACATTTAGGCCTAAGAAATCCATCAAAATCTTCAATTCAATGATATCTATGAGAATCTATAGAGTTTTGAATACTAACAGATTTCAACAGATAATCTATAATCTGAATTGAATACCTCTAGATTTTAATGGACTTTTTAAAATCTAAATTGAATACCTCTAAATTTTAGTAGACTTTTTAAAATTTAAATTGAATACTTATAGATTTTCAAACTCTTTAAAAATCCTATTGATAGTATGAATGTGATATCCGAAACACATCGCCAGACCAAAAAGCCATCTCTTACAAACACATGTCCCATGTGAACATAGATAAATTATAAACCAATAATTATTATTTTCCCTTTTTCTTTTACTGCAAATTGGGATTATTTACAACATCAGAGATAAGGAATATGGTCAACAAGGGGTTTGACCCAGTGGGGCAGCCTCTAGCTTGGGACCTGAAGGTCCCAAATTCGACACCTTCTCCCCGTAATGGGGCAAATAATATTTCTCCTTCTTATAAGGCTATAATTCCCTCCCCAGGCATGGGACATACTACAATCTTCTCTATCTAGGGTACTCTCCGCTCTTCCCCTTCGAGGACAATCGCCTTCGGGCGCTAAAAAAAAAAGAGAGATAAGGAATACGAAGAACAAGATTTCGATCCTAAACTGAAAGTTGTTGTTAATTATTATTTTTATTAATTAAAAACTTGTTAAATAATTTATGGGATTCGGTCAGCTGCATAATTAAAATAATTGCTCATCTACCAATCAGAAAGTGTCTACATTCACCTTTAATTTTATTTAAAATTAGATTTAAGAGAAGACCAGAACCTTTTTTTTTTCTTTTTCTTTTTCATTTATTTTTTAGAAATTTAAAGTCAAAGACGTGAAGAACATTTTGAAATCTTCATACCAGAAACACAATCAGCAGCACATGTATCGAGCATGCTATAGCTGATATATCATGGATCATCTTGATTCTCTTTTATATACTCCTCATCTCAAATTAAATTTTCATATTTAACTTCCATTATAACTAAAAAAAAAAGTTTGACTAAATAAATTACCATAATATTAATATGCGTTGATGTTAATGGTATGACCCATAAATTTAATGGAATTTGCATCCTTTAAATATAGGAGGTTAGTTAAGAGAAAAAGTGTACACATTTTGAAAAACTTAACATTCATTTTGTGAAAAACTAAAATAGAAATAATAAATTCAATTTGGAACGTATGAAGTATATATATATAAAATGTTTTGGTTAGAGTTTCAATATTAATCAATTATTTCAGTTTTAGTTGTTTATTATACTTATATACGACGATAAATCGTGAGTTTGAATCTCATATAGCAGAGGTGTTAATGCTAGTGTAGTTAATTTAACACTTCCTTCAGAATAAAATGTAATGTATTTGACACCGTCTGCCCGATAATAATAAAAATTCAAAGAAAATATTCACATCATAATAGACTGTGAAAATTACCTCACGGCCTCCATATTCTCTCAAAACTAATTGACAAGGAGAGGTGTTAACACATGAGCTTTTATATAATTTGAATCTTTGTTAGTCACTCGATATTGGATTTCATATTTCAATATAGACCTAATGCTAATGTACGAAGAAAGAAGGGTGGTCATTTGTGCTTTTATCTAAAAATAAAACAATTTGTAATAGAAAGATGTCACAATAGTAATGAGAAAACTGAGATTTTACCATAAAAGTAATCCAATTATTGATCGTTTCATTCTGGTCCAACATTCCTTGCATCTGCTATGCGTAACAGCAAAAATTCCACACACGGATCGCATGAGAACATGTGTCCTACACAACAAGTGTTGTAAATCAAGAAAGGTGTCTCGTTTTAAATTAATATTGACCCGAAATTTTTTAATCCGACGGATGAGGGTAATTTCTGCGCATGCAAAATTTACCACCGTTCCGCACTGAAGCCACAGCGCCCTGTTACCCAAAGTTTTTGTCTGTTGGTCACAATATCTATAAAACAAAATTTAGTATTTCAACAATCAAGTATTTTAGGGTTCATTTGTGCACTTTTTTTTTTCTTTTCTTTTTTTGCATTATCTATTACAAAATTTTCAACTTGTACTCCACATCTCTCACAATTAATTTATTTTTATTCTTCAAGACAGAAAAAATTTCTAAGAAAAAACCAATCCAAAATGCACCTTTATTAGCAAGTTAATAGACACCGTATTTATTTTCTACCATCTAACGACAAAATATAACTATACATTTAAGAACGACGATTGAGCAAATCTTGATTGGAACTCGATTTTATTTTTATTTTTTCAAATGGCTTCTTCGAACACTTCTTTCATAATTCTCCAAATCCTAATCTGAATTCTTTCCCATGTCTCATTTGAACTTTTAAAATGATTAAATTCCTTTTTTCTTAACATAACTTCGTAACTAATTTGGAAATTATTAAAATCCTTGGACTTTCTCAATTTCTCAAATAGGGGTCATTTCTCTTGTGACCTCCGACAATAAAACATGGAGTGCAGATCACATACAAAATCACAAAAAAATTTAAAAAATCAACAAAAAATTTAACTTCTAATATATAACTTTTTCCAAACCGAAAAAAATAAAAGCTCTTCATCATTAGTTATACTAAAAAATAAAATAAAGATATTAACCTATGAAGAAACGGAAATATGGAATGTTCCAAAAGAACAAAGAAGACCGTCTTTTTTTCGTTGTCATGGAGAAAAAACTATTATGCCAAATAGTTGTTCTGCTTGCATTGTGTTACAGAATAATTGTTATTAATTAGATAAGTTGGTTTGACCGTTCTTTTTAAAAGCAAATGTTATTTAAAAACAGCTATGTAGTTAATAGTTATTTTTAATGGCGGAGAAAAGGCCATAAGGTCACTTATTGGTGAAACATATATATCACATACCATATAGTGATAAGTTTTGCTCAATAAATTGTAATAATATACCATTACCACTTCTAAGTTGCAGTCGACAAAACTTATATTAAAAAGATTATTGTTTTAAGATATGTGACATTCATTTATTGATATTTCGAAAAAGGAAAGTGTGACATTTAATATTAAATGGAGGAAATATCTATTAATTTTTCAACTCTCGAGAACATTCAAAAAAATTGATGGGGTCACTTAATAATTTTACTTTAAAAAGTGCATTATATACAATAAATACATAACATGTCATGTATGTTTTTTACCACTAGAATCAGGGCCGGTCCTGACATTTCGGGGGTCCTGTGCGAAAATTAAAAATGGGGCCTTTCATATGAACATTAATATTTTCAACTTGTTACAATTTTTAAAATAAACGAAATATTGGAATATATTAAATCTGCACATTGGACTATTGGAGTAATGGACATGGATAGCTACATGATACCTTGGATATTTGGATTGAGCTTAACATATAAACATGTTATACTTGAAAATTTTGGGCCCCCTTTAAGAGAGGGTCCTGTGCGATTGCACCACCTTTCTGGCTGCTCGGGCCGGCCCTAACTAGAATCACTTGCCTCCACTTAGGAAAATATGGCTCCACCACTAATTTAAAAAATATATATATAAAACCGTTAAATTAACTTTTTCAACGAGTAACAAGTTTTTTCTACGTACAAACAAAATATCTGTTTCGCATAATTTTCCATTGAGTTATCTTCGACAATTTTTAAAGACGTTGACTGAACAGCGCCATATGAGTCCGCGTGGAAGAGGCCCCTTCTCAATGATAGATGACTTATTATCCTACTTGGACATCTCACATGGCATGTTTGCTTGCCACATAGGATTTTCGAACTCACAAACAAAAGCAAAATATCACCTGGGTCGTTCTATTCATTTAAAATGTTCTAATTAAATTTAATTAACTAATATGTTGATTAGATTATTCTTTTATCTCATTTTATATTTTATATATGTCTCATCAATAAGAAACTAATGTGCGTCTATTTTTTAATTTAAATATTTATAACGTAAAAGAAATAATAGAATCCGTAGAAAAAAATAAATATGTGACAATTATTTATTAGTGTTATAAGAAACGAGATCAGAAAAGTTTTTTTTTCCATTATAGCGGGGCTTTGAGTAAAATGAGAAATATAAGCAGTGAAGTAGAATAATGTTGGATGGGAAGATATTGGAGATCTTTGTCGGATGGATAGTTTCTTAGGTAGAGAAAGAAAGGTATTTATTGCTTTTGGATTTTATTAGATAAATTAGTATCTCATATGTGACTTCGTATCTTTTAGTATATCTTCTAATACATTATTATTATACTCATAAAATAATTCTACGGTGGAGCAATTTAATTAATCTATGAATATCCCTTGGCCCAATAATGTTGCTCCATGTGTCGTTATTTCATAGATGTACTAGATAATATATTTGTAGGTTTGAAATCGATAATAATACGATTTTTTCCCCGTAAATTTTATCTTTAATTTCATAAAAAAATAAATTATTTATGAAAATTTGTGAGGTTAAAGTTAAAAGTACAAAAACTCATCTCATTTTGGCTTATTGACATCACTCGTTAGGATATTGCGTTCCTGCTTCTTTCTTTTTAGCTATTTGAGAAGATTCCACGCCCCTTGTTTGAAACTTGAGAGGAGACGCGGTTTGAGGGGTTAAAATTGGATAACGTTCGATTTTATTTTATTTTATTTTTTTGTGAAATTCACAATTTAAAAAAAAAATGAATTTTGGAACATATGTAAAAAATTGTGTTTCGTCCGACAAATTCATTATTATTCTCATGTGGAGCCATAAATCTTAATTCAATTGGAGCCAAATAGCATTACCTTTATCTTAAATGAAATTCCGTATTGATATGGTAATCATTAGAAAAAACTTGATATGAATCAAGTTCTAATAAATAATATAGTCTAAATCTATATACATCTACAATTAGACCACATTATTGATTAGATCATGATTCAGAATTAACCAATCAATTATTAACATTAACAGTATTGAATCATAATTAAAGTTCAAATCATGGACTAATAATTTTCTAAAAGAAAGGGCGGTGAAGATAGAGTAAAGCTAACTCTAGATTCATAGGAAAAATCTTAAGCTAGATTGACAAAGCAAGTATAGTAAAATAGTTTAAAAGTAGCTTTAGAATGCCTAACTTTGATTAATAAAATGATTAGGTATAAGATTGGGATAATATACTTTAGGATTTTTACGGTCCACAAAGTCCATAAAGATACTTTGACAAATGATGTACCAGAAGTTACGCCTTTCTAAAAGAAGCGGGAATGCGATGAGAGATTAGGGTAAAAACGGTGTTGAGAAATGCGAATTTTGATGGGTTTTCTAATTGGCTTCGGATGAATTTCATTTTGATCCCTTGTAAATGGCTAGTAATGTCAAGTTCATCCCTAAAATTTTAGAAATATCAACCTCGTCCCTATAAATGGCCCGCAGTGTCAAGTTCGTCCCTGTAAATAGCTCACAATTTCAAGTCGGTCCTTGAAATTACAGAAATGTCAACCTCGTCCCTAAAAATGGCTCTCAATGTCAAGTTCGTCCTTGAAATTTCGGAAAAGTCAACCTCCATAACAAGCGATCTTTAGAAATTTTTGTATATATATTTTTGCAATTTGTTTCTGGTTTCATTATAATCGTTTTTTAATTTCGTTTACTTTAAAATTTTCAATTTTCTAGATTTATTTAAACTCTAGTATATTCTTGAGAAAAGAGCCAAATTGTGATACATAGTTTTCTAATGATATGTTAAACTTGGTATAAAGGTTGCCATTTTTAAAATATTAGGGACAAACTTTACCCTGCAAGCCATATCTAGGTACAAGGTTGATATTTCTATAATTTCAGAGACGGACTTGACACTGCAAGTTATTTAGAGGGACGAACTTGACACTGTGAGTCATTTCTAGAGACGATGTTGATATTTCTAAAACTTAAAGGACGAACTTGACTTTATAAGCCATTTATAGGGACTCAAATGAAATTAAATTATCGACTGTTCGGCACTTTTTATCATCTCTCGCTCATTGCTCAATACTCCCTCCATTCCTAAATATAAAACTTTCATTACATGTTCCAAAAATTAAGAAAATAAAAAAATTAATATATTTTGTAACTAAAATATAAATATTACTCTCTTAACTATGACTTATATACCATTAATTTTATTTAAGAGAGTAATATTGATATTTTGATTATAACACATCATAATTTTTACTTCCTTAATTTTCGCAACATGTAATGAAAGTCTTATATTTAGGAATTGAGATATTATCTTACTCTCGACTTAGTGTTTGCTATAGATGTTCATGGTTCGGTTTGGTTCGATCGTAGACATTTTTCAAATCAAATCGAAATATTTAGTTTCAATTTTTTAAACCATTCAAATTTTAAACTGATGCATTCAGTTTATATAGGTTTGATTTGGTTTAGGTTGGTTGTTCGGTTTTTATGAGATATAAAATATATTGATTATAAAATAAAAATTAAAAAAAAATCTTTATATAATTTCTTAGCGGTAAAAATATTAAAAAAAATGTTTATTGTCTTCACAAATTCAACACAACAATAAAAATAAATTAATGAAACATAAATTTTTTATCTTAATTTTTAAAATTCAAACAAATTACTGAAAAAATTAATCTGTAGGACAAAAAAAGCAAAAATTACTAAAAATTACACTATTATTAGTTCAAAATTAAACAAAAGTTTCAAGTGAATCTAAAATAAAATATCAACTGATGACTCTTCAATCTCTCGATTTAGCACTTGAAAATTTTGTTTGTCATGAATATAAATAAGAAGTTAAATATGTTTTAACACAAAATAATTTTTTAATATCAATTCAATTTCGCTGAAAATGAAGCGCATCTCAAACAGTTCGGTAAATCGAAAGTATCATACTGATAGAGAACTGGAAAACCACTATTAATTCTTCTATAAAAAAATTCAATTTCAGCCTAAAGAAAAAAAGCATCGATTGTCCATATATGTCCATCTTAACCAAACGAGATAAATGGTGTGATTGGATTGTGTTTGTGTTTGAAATTTTGATCACGAATTCAAACCCAAAACAAATTCTAAATGATTTAATACTTCAAATTTCATTCTTAGATTCAATCCAAAACTGGTTTGAATTTCAAATTAGACCAAACTCAATCCAATCAGACCCAAAACTTTCTAACATTTAATTTTGTCTTTCCTCGTTATGTTCCAACGAAATTACTACTACTCATTCAGTCATACCACAACTATTGGAAGGGAGAGAGCCAATGATAAGGAACTCATAACTGGAAAAGTTAATTCCCCTTTAATTATGGAAATATCTGATATGGACCGGGTCCATGTGGACTATGTGATCCAGATTTGGCCACATCCCTGCAGAATGAGGAGAGAGAAGGAAATACAGTGATGTGGCCAAATCATGCATCAGTATGGTCTGATCGGACTCTGCATACTGACGTGAATCGACCTTTAATTATACATGTGCATTGACTTGAATAGTGGTTGTTAATGCTCTGGAAATAGCTTTAACTGGTGTGCAGTAAGCAATTAAATTTGTTATTACTACTGATTCAGCATTTAACGAACCTAGGATTTGCATGCTGGTCGCTAACCTCAAGATTTTCACTTAAAATGACACTTATAGCCTTCAGTACTAGGTTCTTAGCTGTCAATTTTCCCATGCACATAAATTCGATACTACTACTGGTACCCCCCAGCCACCTATTATTGTACGTACGACAGGGTCTGATTTTTATTCACCTATTACTAACCTACAATGGTCCTTTAACCACTACACACCAGGGGTAGTATTGTCACGCCTATGCGTACATGCTGCAACGCGACTAATAAATCTGAGAGGTTTCACAATTACCAAAGAAATTCGTTATGACAAAAATATATTTCAAGTTGATAGTGAATATATATATATATATATGAGAATTTCAAAATTAACTAATGGAGGTTCACAAGTATAGGTAGGATAGGGCATTGGGGAGGATAATTGGTGGCACAAGAGAATCGCAGGATTAACGGCCAGGATTCTGGAATGTTAGGATCTCAATAGTATACTCATTCTACTGTTTACAATGTCATTTTGATACTTTGAAACCATGCATTGTTCTGTTCTTGTTAAAGCTTTTTCATTCCCATTCTAAAAGAAGGAGATTTTGATGCGTTGTGGCTTCATTGCAGAATGGGTAAGTCTCGCACGTGCGTAATTTACTTTCGTTCGTCATATTTAAATTTTAATGGTTAAGATTTATTTTAAAATGACACATATTTTGATTTTACGACATTTGTTGTATTTTTTAAGGACATATTCTGGTTTTATATCTAAAAACACTTGTATAAAGGTATTTTGTACGTACTAATATTTTGCTATTCTGCGTAGGATCCGGATTGATTTTGATGTTTTAAAGTTCTAAGCAAACTAACCAATGTTTCATTTTTTTTTTTTTTTTTATGAATAAAGGATTATCCATTAATAATAAAATGGCCAGGGCTATTACAACCTGAAAAGTTCCCAAACTCTTTCTCTGATATAACAAAAGAGAAGATTTGAGAAAGGAAGAAAGACAAACAAGACAGCAAAATAAAGTTACACAAAGTAACGGATAAAAAACCACACCCCAAGAGGTGGGAAGCAACTAAAACTACTAATTTAACAAACAAACAAAAGATAGTCTTCTCCGCAACATCTTCATCGCCATTTTCGAATCTCAGAGGCAAGCACTTGGTTTCAACCTCTTTCATAGACAGCGATTCAGAAGAACATGGGCTTATCAACGATCTTAAGAATCGCCTAGAAAAGAGGTAGAAACTCAAGGAAGGGCCCAGAACATTACTGGGTATCCATATCTTACCACCAACTAGTCGATCTGACAAAAGATCTTGCCCCCAAGTCTTGAATTTTGATGAAAAACGCATTAAGGAAAGTTCATCAATGTTTGTGGCCAAAAGTAGGGGTGAGAACACCAAAAAAGGGTGAAGAATGGCTAGATCCAACCAAGAATGGTTGAATCTAGCCATGGAAGCCAAGGATTGAAGAAGCTTCAAGAGGAAGAAAAGGGAGAGAGAAGAGACAGGGGGTTTCGGGAAGGGGGACTTGTGTATGGAACCAATGTTTCATTATCTCTAAACATATTGCGTGTGTGATCAGAGACACGTCACAATAAGGTAGCCGAGCATGTTTTGAGGGAAGAACTATAGCATAAAAGTATCTACAAATTTATCATATTCATCGACATATTCAATATATAAATTTGTCTACATTGAGCTCAAACTCATACCTAAAACAGGTTTTGATTTAGTCTGAAAATAAAACTTGAATTATTAAATCATCTCAAATTTAATTTAGGTTTGAAATTGTTTTAGACTGATACCATAATTTCAAAACAAAACCTCATCCAATCAAACACATGCTTTTAATGAGTTATGTTATAGTAAAGTTGTATTTTTATTCTTAATTTTTAGTGTAATTATACATTATAATTTTATCTTTTGTCTAATATTTATTCATTTGGGCTCCACAAGAAAAAAAAAATGAAATTTCGATACAAAACGAACCATACCAAAATAATTTCGGTATTCGGTTTCCATAAAATTTTAGTTCGGTTCGGTTTTTATAAAACGTTACAAATCCCAACCGAAATTCGAAATTTTGTTCTGAATACTTAATGCACACCCCTAGGCAGGGATGAAGACAAGGGGCAGGTGGGGATAGTCCCCCCGAAATTTCTAAAAATTCTAATAGATATAGTAAATTTTATATATGGTTCGGAATATTTGGTCAAATTCACCCCCCACATTTTTGTTTGCAGTTTTTATATGTAATTTTGTATACTTTTGCAATTTTTCGCCTCCAACCTAAAGTCATGACTTCGTCCCTATTTTTTTTTATAGAAGATATAAATTATTGTGGGGAATATTTTGAGAAGCTTTTACCTAAATAGTCATACAAGCCGTCAACTTATTTGCGTTTAACCAATTTCATTATTTTTAGCAATTTTAACTTTTTTGGTCCCCAATTTATTTACGGGCTATCAAATTCATCATTCCGTAAAAAACTTAAGTATTTTCCATCCAAACTGCTGACGTGGCATAACGGTGTTGAAATTCTCTCTCTTATACAAGGGCAAAATGGGAAAAACTCTTCTCCTCCTCCTCAAACTCCTTCTTCTTCCTTCATACACCACCGCCGCTGCTCATTTTCCGACTACTCCTTCAAACCATTTTCCTCTTCTCCTTCATTCTCACCTTTGCCACCTCAGATGATGAGCTTCAAATCCTCCTAGCCATCAACAAATCACTCAAAACTCCCAATACCAAAGTGTTCGATTCATGAGGTGAAACAAAAAGTTCTTTCATTTGTAGCTTAACTTGGGAATTTAACCCAAATTATTAACTTGGAGTTGTCGCAGAATTATTTGACGGGCGAAATTCATGTTGAAATCATCAATATTCAAAAACTATGGCAACTCGAGATTTATCAAAATGAATTGATCAACTTTTCTATTTATAGAAACAAACTGATAGGTAAGATTCCTCAGTCACTTGGTTCTTGGTCCAACTTCAATTTCATTGATGCGTTCGAACATCTGCAAAAAAGGGAACACGACTGAACTATTCTGGGGTCGTTCCCCATGGCATTTGGGGACCACCTAAAGTTGGTAGCATTGATGTTGCTCAGAATTTGTTTGAAGGGCCTTCGACTTCTGATATTGGAATTGCTAAATCTTTAACACAAATTGTTAGTTTCTGATAATAGATTTTCTGGTGAGCTATCTCAAGAAATCTCCAGTGTTGATAAATTGGTAGGCATTGATTTGAGGAATAATCAGTTTTCCGGTGGGATACATGCAGTGGTGGATGAAGGAAGAAGAAATCTGAGGGGGAGGGGGAGGGGGTGGGGGAGAAGAGTTTTTTTCTCATATTTGCCTTCTCACGAGCGAGAATTTTAACACCGTTATGTACGCCATCGGTTTGGATGGAAAATACCAAATTTTTAATGAAATGATGAATTTAACAGCTCATAAATACTTTAAGGACAAAAAAATTAATAATTACTAAAAAAAATTAAAGTGGTTAAATACAAATAAGTTGATAACATGTATAACTATTGAGTGAATAGCTATAGATGGACTTTAACAATTTTTGCTTTTCTTTTTTTAGACATAAACAATTTTTTTGTACATTCTTGGACCTAATCTTTTTACGGGCACTCAGAAATAAAAAAAAATTGAGAATCCGGCCAAAAATCACCCGTTGAGTAAAACGGTGTCGTTTTATTAAGGGTATTATTGTCTTTTCAACAATGTAATAACTCGGAGCAACAAAAGGGAACCCGACCCACCCGACTTCCTACTCACCCACCCGACCCGCAACAAAAATACATCTCCCTTCCCTTCCCTCACGACTTCCTACTCACCCACCCGACCCGCAACAAAAATACATCTCCCTTCCCTTCCCTCACAGCCATCCCTTTCTCTCTACACCACCAATTCACCACCACAACTACACTCATCCCCCTCCCCAACAGCCAAACCACACATTTCCCTCAAACCACTCCTTAATCTCAATCTCTTCATTCTTCTATCCAAATCCAAACCAATTTTGGATGATTTGATTTTGATATTTGAAATCAAATCGAAACCAATTTCTGGATAGGGAAAATTTTATGAATTGGAGGGGTTTGTAATTTCTTGGATTTTGAAGCTGGTGGTGGGTATTTGGGGATTGGGATTGGGATTGGGGGCTTTGGTGGTGGTTGGGAAGTGGGAGGGGCTCGCCGTGCGCGATGGTTGTGGGGAGGTTGGAGAAGAGGTTGCTCGAGAGTGGTGTGCAGGGTGGGTTTTGGACTGGGGAAGAAGAAGATGAGAGGTTAGGTTGGGGTTTGGGTGGGTTTGGGTTAAGTCGGGTGGGTAGGGTCAAGGGTCAAGGGTCATTTCTGAAAAGACAATAATACCCTTAATAAAACGACACCGTTTTACTCAACGGGTGATTTTTGGCCGGATTCTCAATTTTTTTTTATTTCTGAGTGCCCGTAAAAAGATTAGGTCCAAGAATGTACAAAAAAATTGTTTATGTCTAAAAAAAGAAAAGCAAAAATTGTTAAAGTCCATCCATTGCTATTCACTCATAACTATTTATTCCTGGTGTAGTATATATGGTGCAATAATTTATTTACAGCGTGGAGATGAGAAGGTCAACTGTTGACTCTCTCTCTGTGTACAATAATTTAATTTTTGATCATATGGATATTTGGTAGGAAATCATGTCGTGTTATTTTTTTTTCCCCATAGTGAATCTTGCAATGCTTTTATTATATAAAAACTTGAAAGAAAAAAGATTTTCTATTTGTCAAAGGTTTTATTTTGGCTTGCACAAATGCTTTAAGTTTGGTTTTATGTGAGTTACTCTCTTAACATTTGAAGAAGTTATTGATATATGAATGTTACATACTTCACTTAAATCAATTTCGGGTGTGATTAGATTGGTTTTGACTTGAGTTTGTTTTGGTTTGAGATTTAAACTCAGATTTAAAGCAGTTTTGAATTGAGTTTGAAAATGAAACCTAAAACCTTAAATTATTTAAAATTTGATTTGAATTTGAAATTGGCAAAATTGAGACATCAAACGCAAACTTAATCCAATCACACTATACGTTATTGCAAAGTACTAAATAAAAAATGATTATGGATGTATATAAATTATTTACTAAGTACATCGATTAAATTGTTCAGAATGTAATTAATTTTGCGGCTTTAGATTTTACAACTAGAGAAATATAAAAAGTTAAATACTCTCATGTGTCTGTTGTCTAACTACATGGGGCGGACCTACCCTTTGGTAGTGGTCTTGCCCCTTCCTCCTCCTCTCAATAATTTTGAGATCGATATATATTTTTACTTTGTAATGTCATTTTATATTAATCTTACTTATTATTTATCATTGACCCCACAAAATTTTAAAATCATTGAATTATATATACTTATTATTTATCTCCCCCACACTCTCTCTATATATACATGCATATCAACACTGGTAAGAGAGAAAGAGAGAGCAGATCTGAAGCCCATTTCATATGCCTGCAGGGATCTTTTTGAGAAGTCTCTATTACTAATACAAAGTTAAGAAATATAGATAGAAATAAAAGAGTCTGTGAGCTGGTTGGTTCTCTATCTTTAAATCAGAATAGTTTTGTCTCTACTATTACTACTACTCCTCAAATTTTCTTTTACCCTTTTGTCTTCTCTGTCATCTTCTTCTTCTTCAGATCCAAACCAATAATTTCCTTCACCAGTATCCATCTTCATCACCTTTTCATTATTATTATTATTTATCCCCAAGAGAAAAATTATGGGGACAGGATGGAGAAGAGCTTTTTGCACAACAATCCCAAGAGAACAACAACAACAAAAGCAAATCCAAAGTCCAAGAAGCTCTAAATTTGGGTTTTTATCAGGTGGAAGCAACCCATCTACTCCTCGTTTACAGTCACTTAATCATAGCCCCACCTTGCGCTGCAAAACCATTAATCCAACAACTTCTTCTAATGACCTTATTAGCCCAAAACTCCAATGTCGAACAACCGAAAACACTCCGAAAACCTCCATTAAAACTCCAGGAATACTTCGTAGCTCAAACCCATCTTCTCCTAGATCCCCATTCTCAATCCTCAAGAACACCCTCCGTCTTTCAAGGGTATGTATTTAATTTCATATTTCAACCATTACTATTGTTCAATTTGATATTTTTTTTCCTCCTGCCCGAACTCAACGTTCACATTTCTATTAATAAAAAATTGGACATTCAATTTGATATTTTTAAAGAAAATTTAGACTTTCAATCTGAGTTAATTTTAATATGGATTGTGATTTATATTTATCCACATCAGAAGATGTATAATTTTTTATTCATTTGATTAATTTGGACCACATGATGCATAATAGAATTTTCCTTCAAATTGAAATAAATAGAAAAGTGTAGATTTAATTTTGTGACGTAAATAGTGTTATCTGTATTGTACTAATGAATATTTTGGAATTATTTTTCGGGCTGTGCAGAATAACTGTGGAATTTGTATGAAAAGTGTGAAAAGGGGGCAAGGAATGGCAATTTACACAGCTGAATGTTCACATAATTTCCATTTCCCTTGCATAGCGGCGCACGTTAGAAATCAAAACCAAAACCAAAACAAACTTATTTGCCCAGTTTGCAAATCCATTTGGAAAGATGTTCCTCTTTTAGCCATCCACAAACTTCAAAATCAAGAAGAACAAGAGAAAGAAATAGTTATTGATTCCACCACCACTTCAAAATTACCAATTAACCCTCCATCATTACCAAAACTGAAAATTACAAACAATAAAAACCCAGAAAAACATTATAGTGATGATGAGCCATTGCTTTCACCTCCACCTGGGCCTAAACTTAATCCTATCCCAGAAGTCCCAAATGAGGACCAATTAGATCAAGCTGATTTAGATGATGATGAAGTTGAAGAGTTTCAAGGTTTTTTCGTGAATACAAACCCAAGCGATGAGGCTAATTATTCGGGATATTTTAATAAAGATTTGAGAAACGTGGAGGTTACCATATTGCCTGAAGCTGCTATTGTGGGATCCGGGAGAACTCATGAAACCTTTGCGGTTGTTTTGAAAGTTAAGGCTCCGCCTCCGCCGCCGCCTGCGCACAATAGCAACTCGTCGGCGCATTTTAGTGACTCGGCGCGTCGTGCGCCTATTGACTCGGTCACTGTTCTTGATGTTAGTGGGAGTATGAGCGGAGCCAAGCTTCATATGTTAAAACGAGCCATGCGTTTGGTTATTTCTTCGCTTGGCTCGGCTGATCGGCTATCTATTGTCTCATTCTCGGCGGCTCCCAAGAGGCTAATGCCTTTGAGAAGAATGAATTCTCAAGGGCAGAGGTTGGCTCGGTGTATAATCGATCGGCTTGCTTGTAGCCAAGGGTCTTCGGTTGGTGAAGCCTTGAGAAAAGCCACTAAAATTCTTGAAGACCGGCGCGAGAGAAACCCGATTGCTAGTATTATCTTGTTATCTGACGGTCAAGATGAAAAGGTACAAGCAAATAATGAGAATCAACGTTCGAGAACAGTTCCCGTCTCATCAACCCGGTTTGCTCATATTGAGATCCCAGTTCATTCGTCCGGTTTCGGAGCTAAAGTCGGCTACACTCGTGAGCCAGCCGAGGATGCCTTCTCCAAATGTGTGGGAGGACTGTTGAGTGTAGTGTCTCAAGACTTGCGTATTCAACTCGGCTTTGCAAAGGGATCGGATCCAGGTGATATCACAGCCGTTTATTCATGTAATACAAAGCCCACAGCTCTCGGCTTTGATTGTATCAGGCTTGGCGATCTTTACGCGGAGGAGGAAAAAGAATTACTCGTGGAAATGAGGGTCCCAACATCATCCTTTGGGTCCCACCACGTGTTATCGGTGAGATGCTCGTACAAGGACCCATCGAACCAAGAAGTATTCTACGGTAGAGAACAACAATTACTAGTACCTCGACCGCAGGCCGTTAGATCAAGCACAGCCGAAAATCGAACGGCTGAGGAATCTTTTCATTACTACGCGAGCAATTGCCGAATCTCAACGATTAATTGAGCATAACGAGCTGACTAGTGCCATGCACTTATTATCTTCGGCTCGGGCTCTGCTGCTCCAGTCTAGATGTGACACGGTCGATGACTATGTTAAAGGCTTGGAAGCCGAGCTAGCCAAGGTAAACTGGAGGATGCAATATAAAAAGCAAATGATTGAGCAGCAGAAAATGATCCAACGGCGAAAAATGACCGAAAAGGAAATCAGCTTGTTCTTCGATGAGAATGGTGAGCCGCTCACTCCTACATCAGCTTGGAGAGCGGCTGAGAAGCTGGCTAAAGTGGCTATGATGAAGAAGTCGATGAATAGAGTCAGTGACTTGCATGGATTTGAAAATGCTAGATTTTGATTTATTTTTTTTCTTCTATTTTGGAACAAATTTCTGATGTAAATGGGAGGAGCAAAAAAACAAAAATGGGCCCTCTGGCCCAGTAGAATACAAAAATGGGCCGGTCCTGAGGCCCACTTGTTTCGACTAGATATATCAGATAGAGGTTGGTTTGATGCTGTGGGGACACAATTGAAAGGTCTGCAAGAATGAAAGGACTGTATATGTGAATCTGTGATAGCAATGCTATTTTTTACTTTAGATATTTCTATCGCAAAATTATTCTATTTACTTTCTACCTTTATTCGGTTTGAATTTCAAACACTATTTTAATACGGGAATTATGTTTTTGAGTTTTATAAAGGATGAACCATCTGTGAAACGCAAATCTAAAATTTTATCTTATTTAAAAACAGTTCTTGATCAATTAGAATAAAGATGTGTTATTTTCTTTAAAAAAAATGAGTACATAAGGTGATGATTTTGAGTTAAATGAAGGGAATGTGAAGGAATGATATGGTTGGTTGAGCAAATACGTGTTTGTGACAAAATGTTCTCATGTTCAATGAACTTTCCTTGATGGGACAGTTCCAATACTTTATCAATGCACTCCATTTTCTGCTTGAAGTCTCTTTCTCCATTTAATTAAATTTTAGGACAATCAATGGAAGTGATTGGATTCTAATATTTTTTGACTTAGTCTCAGATTAGTTTTAAAATAAGATTAAATTTTTTATGAATTAGTGTTTGGGGTTACATTCACAAACTCAATTGTTATCTCTGTATCATTAGGTGCCGTGGCCCAGGGTAGGGCGAGTGCTTCGGCCGTGACTGGGAGGTCGGGTTAGATACTCTCCGTCGCGCGTGCGGTGAGACTTTTATTCTCCCTTATCTACAGGGCTTCTCTCCCGTTCATGGGGTTCCGCCCTCGGGCGTTCAAAAAAAAAAATTGTTATCTCAGTTTGAATTTCAAGCTTAAACCAAATTCAATTCAAGTAAACCCAATATACGTCGTGGTCAATAATATTTAATTAATGAATGGTAGCAGACCGGAGACTTATATTTGTTGAGGTTCAATCATATCATGGTCTCCTCCACCCCTCTCGTGGGATCAGCAATCTTAATCCAACATCGTTTAGTTGGAAAGATTTAAAAGACTTTCACAGTTATTCTTACATCTAACCTTGTGGAATGATTCTAAATTCCTTTCAGAGTTTGAAAGAAAGTTTAATACAAATAAACAATAGAGCACGGTTTACTTGAATTGAATTTATTTTGAGTTTGGTCTATTTGGAACTCAGATCGAAAATCAAACTCTCTTTAAATTGAATTTGTTATAAAACTCTCAAGCAATATCATCTATAAAGATTGATTTTGGTATGAGACTACTAGTATGTGATAGAAACAAAAATATTTGTTTATATTCCATCCAAAAAAAATAATATTGTTTATAAACAACTCTGTTTAATTATTTTCAAACAACTATCTCAGTTATTGAATCAACCAATTCAACAAGTCAAGATTTGTTAGAAAAGTGTGATGGAATAATTATAAATCACATTGTTTCAGACAACCACCATAAATTCACATTTCACACATTGGGATAGAAGTACAAAGTACAAAATCCTAATGAGCATATATATTTTTTGCAGTACATATTACTCCCTCTGATTCAAAATATAAGTTTTTTTAACATTTTTTTACTCAAATTAAGATACAAATAAAAATGACTAAAGAACCCTTAATTAATACTCCAAAGAACAAAGAAATTAATAAAGAGTTGCATGGAAACTACACATTTTGTCCAAATTGAATATAAAGAAAAAATAATGTAGGGGTAAATTAGTCAATAAATGAACAATTCTTGTAAAAGATCTATATTTTGCAACAGAAAATAACTCCTCAAAAGACTTATATTTTGAATCGGAGGGAGTATTAAATAGAAGAAAAAAAGAAACATGTTTTCTGATTGTAATGAATGTAGAAGAACAAAAGATCAAGTCAAGAGTGTCATAGCCCAGTGAGGCTGGCCTCCGCCCACGACTGTGAGGTCACGGGTTCGTCACCCTCCCCTCTAAATAATTTCCACCTCCTTAGGTCTAAAAAAAAAAAGAGATCAAATGTATCAGTGATGGTAGCTTAAGATCTTCATTTCTGTAACTAATTTCCTCTGTTTCTTCAAAGTTTTGCCAATACTACTATTAGTATTACCTTTGTTCTGTAACTAACAGTTTTGGAAACCTGACAAAGAACATGAATAATATAATTGGTCAACATGATTTTAGTAGTAAAATGTGTATATAAAATTAATCAAGATCAACTAGTGCCACATGCAATTAATCTGATCCAAAAAACCTTCAACTCAAGAAAAAGAAAACACCTCAGGTCATCCAGCATTATTGATTCGATTAATTTGTTTAGAATTTAAATGGCACATTGACCAATTTAATAAAAAAAATGTGACAATAATTTTTATCATATATTGTACTCACTCCATTCCTCAATATAGGTCGTTTAGTGACACTTTAAAAAAATTAAAAAATTCAAATAAATAATAATCTTTCTACCACAATTCCAATAATACCCCTTCCTTCCTCTTTCTCTTTAACTTTTCTAATAAAAAATATGTTGAGGGTATAATTGGAATATATTATTGACACCTAATAAAAGACATGTAAATGGCAATTAATTTAGATACATATATATTTTTTAAACGACAATTAAATGTGAATGAAGAGAATACTCAATAATATTCAAACTCTCAATAAAAAAGCTGCGATGCTTTAACTCTTACAGTTTACCATTTGAACGGTGCTGAATAAAAAACGTTTTTTCATAATGGTGTGAGATTTTGTAAACAATAAGACAAAGTTATGGGCTTTCTAGAGAAAAAAAGATGGCTCGGGGTAGGGGGATTGGGCTAATAAATCTAGTAGAATTGGGCTAGTAACCAAAATATAGGCCATGGCTTTGTCCGGAAAGCTAAATGGCCTTATAGATACATAAAATGCAGGCCAATCCGGAAGAACAAAATCAAGCTGAAAGAAATAAAACTGTATTGGGCCTGAAAGAATTAGTCTTGCAAAAAACTCAGCTTTTACAAGTGAATTCAGTTCAGTTGGCCTCATCTTTGACCTCAATTGTTTGTCCATAGTAAATTACAGGTTTTGATTCAATAGAAAGCAATTTTATATCGTGTTATTAGATTTATCATGTATATATCCAGTTTGGATTCTATGCGGAACGTCTTTTTTTCAAGATGCGTGAGAGACCCTCAAGCATATATCCCGAGGCAGCAGGGGACAGGGTGTCATACAAATCAAGAGTCGAAATATTTGAATTGATAGCCTACCAGAAAAACTCAGCTTTCTAGTGGATAAGATTCACTTATGTTGGGTTGTATCTTTTCTTTAGGATGGGACACTCATGCTTTTATCCCCACACATCACTATCAGCTTTCTTTTGTTAGTAATGGAAGGAAATGTAAATCCACATAAAATCAACTGCAAGTAGAAATCTTTTTTTTTTTTGAAAATTAAATGTCTATTTTTGTTATTTAAAATGTCTATAAAAATTAATATTGAGTTCAAATGGAGACGAACTCATATTTTTCTCTTTTATGTATCGTCCATCTAAAGAAATGATATTTTCTTGTTACAAGTATCTAAGATACAACATTTGATGTAACTGGTTGTCCTTTCCTTTACATAAAATTCAACTTCTACGAAATTATAAAATAAATAATTCAAAATTAAAGCTCTATCAAATCTTCCTATACCTTAATCTATCTATTAGAATTGCTGCCTTGTATAAGTTTTCTAATTATGATATACTTGTAGGTGAATATATTATGTGTGTGTATTTATATATAGGACATTTAATTGTGTAACCAGTGTATCGATAATATACAGAAATTCCTCCATTCGTTTACTACATACTCCCTCCGTTTCAAAATATTTCTCCATTTTATGTTTTACACAGAGATTAATGTTTCATCAAATTTTATAATAGGATATGGTAAATGTCAAACATGACCCTATTTACTTTTACTCTCAATTTAATTCTACCTTATTTTCTCTCTCTATTATTCGCTCTACAACGTTCAATGTAAGGAGTAAATTTAGAAAAATTATTATTAATAAGACATTTATTTAAAAAATGGACAATTAATTTGACACAAATTACAAAGGAAATGTTGATAGATATTTTGGGAGGGGAGACTAGCAAAAACATGAGATGTATATTTTGGGCCAAATGCATACCAAAAGCTAGCTAGTATTACAAGTTAGGTGCTTGTCAATTTATGGTTTTATGGTGGATGGGAAGTTGGGTGCCCTCTCTTTTTCACTCAACATAGGCATGATACCCTTTCTCTTATTAATACTCCTAAATTCTATTAGAAGTAAAATTAAATAGGTTCATGCATAATTAAATTAGAAGTAAAAATTAAATAGAATTATATTTGATATTTTATCATATTATATTGTAGAATTTGATGAAACTTTAATTATCGTGTAAAACACAAAGTATACTGATAATTTGGGATAGAATGAGTAACTCACAATGACTCATTCTTACAGTTGACAAAATTTGAACATTCACTCGTAGTTGTTTATACATTAATAACTCATAATGACTAATTCTTACACTTAATATGGATTGAACTTTCATTCTATCAATTAAGGTAAAATTAACACAACATTACTCGTGATAAATTTGATAAATTTGTCAGCTAAGCTATGCTTGAGAGCATACATATGTAAATACCATAACAATATAACGTTGATGAAGACCCAAGACAATGTCAACAGTTCGATTTATACCCATGGAAATAGAACGTATTTTATGGCAAGATATTTACCTCTTTGAAGAGTCTCGTAGCGAGGGAATTAATCAACTGGGTTTACTTGGATTGAGTTTGGCTTGGGATTGGTTTGGGTTTTGGTCTCAAATTCAAACCCAAACCAGCTTTGGATTGAGTCTATGATTGAGATCTGAAGTGTTAAATCATCTCCAGTCTCAATCCCAGACTCAATCCAAAGCTAGTTTGGATCTGAGTTTGAGACCAAAATCCAAACCAATCTCAAACCAAATCCAATCCAAGTAGACCCATTGATATCGATGGTGGACACTCTCAGTCTAAAAAAAAAAAAAACAATGCCAACAGTGTTATGCAAAAAGGCTATCTTTGAAGCTTGGAAAGTGTGCCCTTTACCAGGTCCAGAGAATATAAGGCCGTTAAAATGTGTACACATTGACACGTGTCTCTTGCCACCGTCACGAGCAGCCGTCACTTTCTCTGTTTTAGAAATTTATGTTTTGTATGTGATCCATGTTCTGGACATTTTTCGAATAATAAAAAAAAAAAATGTTCTGGACATGGATTTTACGATTATCTAGAATAAAGAGAGGCGATTATCAAAAGTTTCTTAACTTAGTCAGGGTCTGTCCACGACCTTGAAGTTACGGTTATGGGTTCGATACCTTTTTCGCATATGGGGCATGCTTTAATTTGACTACCTTTCTAGGGTTACTCTCTCTTACTCTTATGAGGCACTTTTATCTCTCTGTTTATAGTCCAACGGGCGTAAAAAGACGATTTTCTAAATTGTATGTTCAATTTGAACCAGGAGATACACTGAATCAAGGTCATAATAAAATTCTCCCTATTTTTTTTTTATAAAAAATAATGTATGGTCAATGTTGAGGTCTAAGGGCTCCACCGTCCGTCCATGTGATTAGTTAGAAGAGTTATATTATGGAATGTATTTTAGTGAAATTACCAGAGTTATTTGTATATTAGTAATTTATAAGAAGTTAATTTTTACACTTAATAGAAATTAAAATTTTCATCCTATAAATAAAAAATGAGATTAATATGATATTATTTGTGATGAATTTGTCTTCGAAGACACCTCCTCTTTTATTTTTATTTTTATTTTTTTAATTGCCCTTTTAGGATCGTGCGCGTGATGTTGCTCTTTGTTGCAATTTTCTTTTCACTACCTCACCACTTTCGGTCTATTTTACTTGGTGATAAATATTTAATCATTTCACTCAATTAATTTCATTGGATCTGACAGAAATTGTGATATAGTATTAGAAGAAAAAAAATTGCAATCTTGAAATAGGAAAATTTTGATATGGACCAAGTCAATATGTACCTTGTGGTTCAGAACATGCTACATCATCACAAAATGAGGATAGTGATAACTTTGTGATGATGTGACCAATTCTAAACTGCAATATTCAATGGATATGATCCATATCAAAATTATCCCTTGAAATATTAATTACTTTCAAAATATCTCTAAACACTCAATGTGATCATAGGTATGACTAGCTAAAATAGAATCTACATAAAATCAAGCCCGGTTACCAGAGTGCTTAAAGTGCCCTACCGAATAGGGCCTCTAAAATTTGGGGCCCCAATACTTTGTTACCTATATATACATATGTGTATTTTTTGGAAAAAAATGAAAATTATTATGTATTTTCTCCATAATTTGGGATTATCAAGTTATAGGTATGGATTTTTATTTTTTATTTTTTTGGTTCAAAGATACATGAAAAAAATAGTATTAAAAATTTATTTGCCCTAACAAAATTTACACTGAGTTCCTTTCTTTTTAGTTCAAAATGTTATTATTATCTAATATAATGTTAATCTATTATTTGTTAATTTGTTAAAAACTAAATCAAATATATGAAGAAAAATCAGGACTAGACTTTCAAAATTCGAAAATCGTATTTTATTTTTACACTTTTTATAATTTTATACTTTTAAAAAAACAAGGGCCTAATTTTGATAGATAAAATCGCTATATATATATCAATTATTTCTACTTTTCTCTAAATAGCATAAACTTTAAATTAAGCCCTAAATAGAACAAACTTTTTATGCATCTTCTATGTTTGTCAAATTAGTGTTTCATGAGAAAATTTCAGTAAAAAAAACCTTGTGCAAGGCACATAGCTCCGATGTTGGGGGTATAATAGTCAGATTCAATAATATACTATTTTTTTCAATGAGAAAATCGCTATATATTCATCAAATATTTCTAATTTTATGTAAATAGTATAAACTTTAATTTAAATCATATATGACACAACAATTTTACGCGGCTGCTCTATTTGTCAAATTAGTATTTCCGGTCAAATTCCAAGCAAAAAATCACATGTGCACGCATGGCACGTGCTTCCGAAATTGGGGTAAAATGGTCAGAATTATTTCTCTTTCTCTCCAATGTTTAAAAAGACTCAAATTCTCTATTCTTCATCTTCCTCACTCAATTGCCCTAATTTCTTCTTTAATGTCCAAATCATACATTCTTCCTAATTGGTCTTCCAATACATGGGTATATCCACATGACTTATATCTTCAAGAAATTAAATCATTTTTTGAAGCTCGGAACTATAAGTTTAGTTGAAAAGCTAAAAACAAGAATCATTATAGGCGTCTGACATTTCTCACAAAAACTCTACTAAATAGTGTAAGGGAGAAACCCAATTTTTTTTTCCACCTAGATAAACAATAGAGCTATATACTAATGCATTGGAAGACCAATTAGGAAGAAATGCATGATTTTTTTTTTTTTTTGGGTAGGGTTTTACCCAAATAGGGAACCCTTCCAAAAATTCTCTAAGGCCAAGGCAAAACCAAGGCCGAATAGGGGGTTTGGAAATAGTTTTTAACCAGCAATAGACTCGCCTCGGTTAATATCTCATGAGCTGCGTCATTGCCCCAAGCGCAAAGATAGAAATGTATGATTTAAACATTAAAGAGGTGAAGAAATTGAGTGAGGAAGATGAAAAATAAGAGAGAAAGAGAAATAATTCTTACCATTTTACCCCATTTCGGAGGCATGTGCCGTGCACATGTGTTTTTTTACCTGAAATTTACTCGGAACACTAATTTGACAAGCAGAGAAGCCGCGTAAAATTGTTATGCCATATAGGGTTTAAATTAAAGTTTATGCTATTTAGAGAAAATTAGAAATAATTGATGTGTATATAGCGATTTTCTCTTTTTCCAATTATGAACTATAGAATATGACTATTATACCCCTAACATCGGAGCCGTGTGTCTTGCACATGACTTTTTTTTACCGGAATGTTCACCTGGACGACTAATTTGACAAACAGAGAAGACGCGTAAAAATGTTGTGCTATTTAGGACTAAATTTAAAATTTATGCTATTTAGAAAAAAGTAAAAATAGTTAATGTATATATAGCGATTTTCTCAATTTTAATAACTAGTATATGATATCAATATTGTACCTAAAATGATTTGGGTTTTTATTTCTTACGACGTCCCAGAATGCAATTCAATTCCTGTACTGATAACAATTTTATTATAATCATGCTAAAATAATTTAAACCGTTAATTTATTTGATGTAAAAGTTAAAACAATCATTCAAGAACTGGGGCAAAAAAAGTAGATTATAATCGGTCGCCGTACTTGGATCACACAAAATTAACTTTTTCATATGAATTACATAGAATTCTTTGTAAAGAACATTGACCTCAAAAGGAAGTCCAGAAAATTCAGCCAAAAAAAAAAGAAAGCAAGTCAAAGGAAATATTGGTAAAGTTATATACTTTTCTAAGACACAGGGAAGACCAAAAACATTAAAATGAGGACACTATTTTTTTCTACAAACAAAAATAGAACTTTGAATTTAGGGGTAAGAATAAAGAGATTTTTTTTTCCAAAATAAATATTAGGAGGAAAATTGAAAGAAAAAAATTAATCTATTAAACTCAATTACTTAAAAATCAATTTTATTTTTTTTAAATGTTGCACCACCCAATCCTTGGTTTTTTTTTGTATACATTGAATGAGAGTTTTTGATTCAGCAACATGCGAATCAGATACACACTATACTATCAGTTACTCTGGCGGTGTTGGTCATTTTATGCGTTCTTACAATAGAACTCCCCAGATGTATCATAATACTGTGTTAGTATTAATGGCACTTTCATTACTTTTTAAAAAGCCACCAATTAAATATAATTACCCAAGTCCATGTACACGACGTAAGCCCTCTTCTTTTCCTTTTTTCTTTATTTGTCATTTTTGCATAGAATTAGAAGGGAAAAAAAAAGGTGATATTATTCGTATTATATCCTTTATTAATTTCACTAGTACAAAATACATAATAAGATAATTGTATTTAGGATTGAGAGTAGCATTAAAAATAATCGTTAATTTTTTTTAAAGGCGAAATCTAAAATGAGATAAAAGATGTAACATATCTTAGATTATAAACTGGAAGGATGCATTTCCATAGATTTTATCAATATTCAATCCGTATCTTTGTCTAAAATTGACAAATAATTCGAAATGGAGAAAGTATTACATTTAAGATGTCAAAATAATGGGGTCTTAATCAAACCATATTTTCGTCAAATGGCAGCTCCCGGGGGTCTTTGACGCCCGAAGGCAATTGCCCCTGAGGGATGAGATGGAGAAAGTACTCTAGATCGCGAGATTGTAGCACGCCCTACGCCCTGGGAGGGAGTTTAGCCTCATAAAGAGGAGAATATTATTGCCCCATTTGCGGAGAGAAGGTGTCGAACTTGGGACCGCAAAGGCTTACCCACTGGGCCAAACCTTTTGTTGACACTCCCGGGGGTCTAGTTCAATGAAATCCAGCTAAAATTTAGGTAGTTGACCATATGTTATTGCAACATTTGAGGATGATTAGTTTGATAATTGACAAATTCTTACCTCCTTATCTTAATTCCCACATTTTATGGGCATTTTTAATTATCTATCGATTATAAGTATTATTTTTTTCTGATATATATCGGATATTTGACCTGATAAATCTAATCAAATTTAATAAAATTATGGCATTCTGTTAAGGAATCATGTAAATCTTGTTATATTAGTCACTCCAAAAACATCGTGAACCTAAGACTTAGGATTTGAACACCATCTCAAATCTCAAATTTCAGCTTTGGTCCAACGTCTATATTCACAAATAATTTAGTTAATGCAAAAACTCAAGACGAAATCTCAAAATAAAATGTTATCCAATGCTAGCTCTGACCCTGAGCAATGCCCTTAAAAATCACAAACGTGACATGCTAAGCTAAAATTAATGGACATCAATTACTAATGTTATACTCGTAATTAAGATTTAATTAAAAAAATAAGAACTATTAATTAAGTGCCGCATTTCGCCGATCCATATTGAAACCTACACAGAGTGACGAAGCTGCGCCAACCTTTGCTGAGCAGGAAGAGTTATCTCATATAATACTATTTGTAGAATGTCAATGGCTTCTTGATTAGATTATGACGTGTACCTTACCATTGTATCACCGAACACGAAAATTTAATTCTATGACCGCTGTGTGAGATTAGTCCAACAGTCCATTCACATAAATTAGTAGGAATTATCTATAGAAGTGGGCTCCGCTCAATTCATGTGAGGGGATTGTGGGGTCAATCCTACAAAGACCATACTACTTCTATTCATAAATATAAGACTTTTATTAAATATTGCGAAAATTAAGATGTTTTTATAATCAAAATATTAATATTACTCTCTTAAATAGAATTAGTGGTATACAACTCATATTTAAGAGAGTAATATTGATATTTTGATTATAAAAATATCATAATTTTCGCTTAATTAATTTTTGCAACATATAATAAAAATCTTATATTTAGGAATGAAGGTAATATTAGGGTTGTAGCTTCAAGTGATCCTACACAACGTTTCCATTCTTTGAAAATGTTTATTGAGATTTTATAATGAAAATAAAATAATTCTGTTATAAACCTTTTTTTTTTTTTAAAAGAAGATAATATCATTAATAGAAATTCTGTTATAAACCTATTCTATCAAATATATTTTTTTTTTTTAAAAAAAAACACTATTTATCTAGAAAACTTCGTGATGTCATGGCACTTACGTCTGCTCCCATATCGCAATCTGTTACACGGTTCCATTTCAGAATTTGGACTTTTATGGCAGTCCGGCTCCTGTGCTGAACGCCTTTAATTCAGTACGTGCGGGACACAATATCGGCCGTTGATTTCATTTTTTTAAAAGGATCAATGGTTGAGATTTATTAGAGGAGAGAGAAAAGCTAAAAGCAGTATATATGTAATTTTATTAGTAGGAGAGAGAAAAGTCATACTAAAAGCTTAAAAAAGGCAAGCATGATGAGAGAGAAAGTCATGGCTGAAAAGAACGCACGTTTCTCATTGTAGAACACACGCTTCAGTATGCTTTTTTATTGAGAACGCACGCTCTCTCTCGTAGAACTCACGCTCTCTCTCGCAGTAAACACATTTTTTTATTGTAGAACGCACATTTTTTTATTAGTGAACGACGTTCTAGATTATCGAACATGCGTTTCTGCCAAGAAACACATGTTCTCTATTATAGAACGCACGCTTTTTTTATTATCGAACGACGTTTCGATTATCAACACCCAGCTACAAGTAAAAAAGAGAAAAAGAGAAACTCAAAGCTTTATCTCTAAAATACCCCTCGTTTTTTTATACAACCGTTGATCAAATAAAGATAAAAGACAAAATCCAACTCACTGATAAAGACGTCCCCGTATATATCGAATTTTTCTTTGCTCAAAGACCTCGAGCCAAGGTGCTTTTATGGTATAAATTTAATTATTTCGAATTTCATTTTCCAAAAAATAAAAACCTTATCTAAAATATCAACCACGGTTAAACATATAGCTAACCATGGTTAATTCATTCCAACGGTCTTACTTAGAACAGGCTCTATGAGAACTATAAATGGCCGAATGAAGCGGGCTTTTTGTTCCCATCATTTGCTTCCATTACTCAGATAATTAATAAACCCTTCTAACGCTTTCCTTTAAATCCTCATTCTTTTCTTCTTACCATCTCCGTTAATTTCCTTTCTGGTTCGTATCTGATCGATCATGATCCCATAATATATTTTTTTTTATTTTAATTTTATGATTATATATATATTGTGTTTTATCATGATTCCTGTATGGTTTTTTGCAGAAGTAAGCAATGACGTCGAACGGAGAATTCAGCTTTGCAACCAGTAATGAGGCGGCGGCACAAGGCGGAAGAAACGGTCTGCCGAAGATTCAGACAGCGAAAAATAAGGAAGACGAGATCTGCCACGATGACAGTGCTCGGCCGGTGAAAGCTCAGACTCTCGATGAATTACATTCTCTTCAGAAGAAGAAATCAGCTCCGACCACTCCGATCAAAAGCCCTCACGGCGTGTTTTCTCCTACCATTTCAGATGAGGAACGCCAGAAACAACAGCTCCAATCAATTAGGTATAAATTTCTGAATAGATACAACAATTCGGATATTCTGTAACATTTTAATAATAATTTGTTTTATTTATGGAACCTAAGTTCTATTAGGCAAAATAAATCGGAATAATGAGACATAAGTAAGCTAGTTATAAAAAAAGAAAAAAAAGAAAAAAAGCTAGTTATAAAAAGAGATGAAGACATAATTATAATTTTAGTTAGATTTGTCCGCGCAAACTTGTGTTCAGTACTACATACTTTATAGTCCGACAAGTTCTATATAGTAAATCACAAAAAGTGGACATTCAATTTATTTTATGTTTGGTTAAATTGTATTGCTTGATTAATGATTGTAAGTAGCTGTGACTTTATGAATTTTTCCTCAAAGAAAGCACAATTAAGATTGACAAAATAAATTTATATAAGATATAAATATTAGGCGAGCTAAAAAAATTTTTTTGGATGAATTCTTATAGATTAGAGTTATTCACATTTTTTTCACCCTTTTCACTCTACCGATCAGTGCTTCATAAACCTCTAAGCTCATTTTGGCTCATATCGTGGACTTTTTTATAGCTTTACAAGAGAAATTCATCGTGATATTTTATTAGTAATTTTATTTTTTTAGTCTCTTACACACTTAAATTTGTTACCATTTTAACCAAAATTGTTAAAATATAAATGGTTTCATTCCTATAATTCACAAACTAAATAATTTAATTTTAAATCGTAAAGTGATTCAAACGGGTGACAATAAACAAATGCTCACTGGCATTTGTTGTTACAAAAAACAAAACTAAAACTAAAAAAAATTTTGAAAAAACTGGTGGGGCACTTGCCCCACCATGCCCCACTGTGGCTCCGCCACTGATTAGAAGATTATAGGTATAGAAAGGTGGTGGATTGATTTAATTTTTTGTTTATTAATTTATTTTGTTTGGCGGTGGTGATTTGATAAAAATAGTGCGTCGTTGGCTTCGTTGACGAGAGAAACAGGGCCGAAGGTGGTGAAAGGAGATCCGGCGAGGAGCGGCGAGACGCCGAGGGTGTCCAACGTGCCCCAACAACACCATTATGCTCCAACATTTACCACTAGTGACAGTGCTCTCAAATTCACCCATATTCTCTACAATCTTTCTCCAGCTGGTAATTTATTTTATTTTTCTCTTTCTCTTGTAAATTATCAAACGATGAAATTAGTCTTTTATGTCGAAGGAAAATAAAAGAGAGAAAAGAGGTGGTAAGCATTTTGTACATGGGAAAATGCATACAAAATTAAAGAAATATAAATGGAGGTTCCACTAATTGATTGAAGAATAAGGTTACAGGGTGCAAATCGCCTGTCCTCTTATATATATACTTATTAGTTATTACACTACTTAACCGTATGTCCTTTTATATATATACTTATTAGTTATTACTCTACTTAACCAATTAGAATTCGCTATATGGACATTTTTTTTCAATTATATATACAATGGTGAATTGTAATTGGTTTGGTACAGGAATGGGGACATACACGGAGACAGCTGATTTTTTGCCAAGTCATAGAAGTTGTTTTTTTCCCAGTACATATCGAACATATTTTGGACATATGTTATACATGTATACAATCTGTGTTAAATCTAATACAACATGTGTCCTTAGACATGTGACGTGTCTAAAAGTCACACACATTATCTTACGTAACAGGTGTTTGAAAATCAAAATTTGTGTCTCCAAAAGGATTGTTAATTTTTTTATTTAATGGCGGACACAATAATTTATTTCTCGTATACTGAAAAAAACATATTTGGAAGTATATCTGTACTCGAAAGAATAGGAACCATATCTAAACAATCTCACCTAAAGAACAACTAAAGGTAACTCTGTGGTTAACTGGTAAACTGACTTGTGAACTATCAAAGCTTAGTATCATTGCTTATGTTGTTATTGTATATGAAAATGTAGAGCTTTACGAGCAAGCCATAAAGTATGAGAAGGGATCATTCATAACCTCAAGCGGAGCACTTGCAACGCTTTCAGGAGCTAAAACGGGTCGCTCTCCAAGGGATAAGCGTGTGGTCAAGGATGAAACAACCGAAAATGACCTTTGGTGGGGAAAGTAAGTGACTTTTTGCCTTTTCTAATAATCTAACTCTTTTAATCAAGATTTACTTTTCCAATCACACTTTTTTAAAATAAAAATGTACTTTATATTATTTTGATAATAATATTATATAGTACTCCCATAAACAATTTTTTTATGAAAAAAATAAATAAGAGTAAGACTGCATAAATCGAAAACTTATCCAGACTTCGCTAATGCGTGAGTATTGTGCATTGGTTAAAACCTTTTATAATATTTTGACAATAATAATAAAAAAGATTTATGTTGAGTAGGGGATCTCCCAACATTGAAATGGACGAGCACACTTTCCTGGTGAACAGAGAAAGGGCAGTTGATTATTTGTGCTCCTTGGAAAAGGTATTTTTTTATTTTAATAGCTTAAACAATTTCATTATTCTGGTGTTATATTGGCTAGGTTGTCCACCTCCATTTTCTACCGCCCTCAGAAAATAATGTCACAAATGCAGCCTCCCTTCACTTGCGTTACCATTTCTTAATTGAATATTTCATAGTCCTTGTAGGTGATTGAAATATAAAGCAGCGTTAGTAACCGTTCATCTCCAAATCCCAAGGGAAAAGAAAAACTTGACATAATGAATAATATACTTAATCAGGGGCGGATGCAGTAGCTCGTCCCGGGTCACATGCCCTCTAAAAAATAGAAAAAATTTGTAGTAATTATAGTATAATATTTTGCTCCATTTAGATGATATGTTCATAAGTGACCCCACACAAATAGAGTGAATCGACGAGTGCCCCACTTCTCTCGATCCTGGATCCGCCACTGCATTTAATCATCTTTGTTATCAGACTTTGTTTCGATGGTTACACATGCTAATAAATTTACGCGTTTGGGTTAGAGTTTTTCAGAACAGTGATACTTTCATAATAGCAAAAACCAAGAAATTAATAAAATATTTGACCCGAGTGCTACTTGGTATACTATATATGAACGTTAGGTATTTTAAATGAGGAAATACTGTCGCTATTGTTTATGTCATTTTCCTATATTTTTTTGCTTTCTTAATATTGATGGTGCATCACTGCATTGGGTCTCTATCATGTTGGCTATGGTATGGTCAGCTAGAGGAGGGGTCTTGGTTATACACAGCTAAGGGTTGGGTAAGACTGCTAATTGTGTATGCCACAATTTCTGGGTCCCAAAAATTAGAGCAAGAGAATCCCAAATATCGGGAAGCTAGATCATGAACTTGACCCGTTGGTTTTGAGCCTTGCCCATCTCATAATTCTCAAGGTTTTTCATTAACTCACCCTAATTCGGAAAATGTGAGAAGAGTGCCAAGTTAAGACTAATAGGTCAAGTCCAGGAACAAAATTTTCAAATATACCACTTACAAGTTACAACAGTGGCCATATCCCAATTGCAAAGCCAGTCAAATATATATGTAACAAGCAATCTCTTATAGAGTTGAATAATCCAAGTCTATTAAAATGAAGTATTGAGTTCGAGAAGAGTTGGAAGCTCACTTGCAAGGGGTTTGACAAGGGCATTGCTTAGATTAGTCATGAACCGCAACGGGTTGGCCTTAGGGCCTAGGGAGGAAATAAATGGAAGAAAAAAAACTCTTATCACAGGAGATAAATGAACAAGAATTAGTATTCAGAAACTTTGCAGTCCAGTTCTTCTGGATTCTAATCATGATGTTAACCATGAAATGTACTTTTGTTGAACCAATCAAGTGAATATAATTCTGTTAGCATTTCATGACAGTAGTTTTCTTCTGTTTTTCGTTTGTTAAACTGCTAACTATTATTGTTTATTTCATCTGAATTTCAGGTTTACGTAAATGACCAATTTCTCAACTGGGATTCTAATAATCGTATCAAAGTGAGGATTGTGTCTGCAAGAGCTTATCACTCATTGTTCATGTACAATATGTAAGTGAAAAATGGTCATTGGATGACACTTTTGTTCTGTTTTTCCATTATTCGAATATAGTCGCTAAGATTTTTATTTGGTGAGGAATTAAGAGATATAAAAACTAAACTTTCAGAAACAATTATAAGGGAAATAACTACCATTGAGCTTAATTAGACCATATGAATAACCGGGTGGGTCGCAGGTGTATCCGTCCCACTCCTGAAGAGCTGGAGAACTTTGGTACTCCGGACTTCACAATATACAATGCTGGCCAATTCCCATGTAATCGCTACACACATTATATGACCTCCTCTACTAGCATAGACGTCAATCTTGCTAGGAGGGAAATGGTCATCCTTGGTACTCAGTATGCTGGGGAAATGAAGAAAGGTCTATTCAGTCTAATGCACTATCTCATGCCTAAGCGCGGTATCCTCTCCCTACACTCCGGTTGCAATATGGGAAAAGCCGGAGATGTAGCCCTCTTCTTTGGACTATCAGGTATACTTATCTAGGATGATCATCCTTCCGAGAGCCACAACGTGCCCTCAAATGCGCCTCTTCTAATCTTTATGGGATAACATCCTTTTTATTGCAGTCTGGATCCTCTATAATGTCTTCCGTAACACTTGTGTTTTAGGTACTGGAAAGACAACATTGTCTACCGACCACAACAGATACTTAATTGGAGATGATGAGCATTGCTGGAGTGATGATGGTGTATCAAACATCGAGGGCGGTTGCTACGCTAAGTGTATTGATTTATCAGGGGAGAAGGAGCCTGATATTTGGAATGCCATTAAGTTTGGAACTGGTAACCCCTTTTAAGTCTTGAATTTTGAATCTTGGGCTTGAATTCTGATTTGTTAAGTACTACATCTGAACTATGTTTTTCTGTTTCCTAAATCTGTATTACAGTGCTGGAAAATGTCGTTTTTGATGAGCATTCTCGAGAAGTGGACTATTCTGATAAATCCGTGACAGGTAAAACTATGCAGATAGAGATATTTGTTCAATAACATCAAAGTCCTGCAATCAGTTTGACCTAATGATTTTTTCTTCGGCTCTTGTGATTGCAGAGAACACTAGGGCAGCGTATCCAATAGAATATATCCCGAATGCAAAGATACCATGTGTTGGCCCTCAGCCGAAGAATGTTATTCTTCTAGCATGCGATGCATTTGGTGTTCTCCCTCCAGTCAGCAAATTGAACTTGGCTCAGACCATGTACCACTTCATCAGTGGCTACACCGCTCTGGTATGTACTTAGTGATAAAATGAAACTTCGTTACATCATCGATCTTTCCCAGAATAACAGTTTTTTTTCTATCGGATTTTTTATCATTAAATAGGTAGCAGGAACAGAAGATGGAATAAAAGAGCCTACAGCGACATTCTCAGCATGTTTTGGTGCAGCATTCATAATGCTTCATCCCACTAAGTATGCAGCCATGTTAGCTGAGAAAATGGAAAAGCACGGAGCAACTGGATGGCTTGTTAACACTGGCTGGTCAGGTGGAAGGTACGAAAAATGAAGTCGTAACTTTTTATTCCTATTCCCATCTATAAAAATCCTTCAAATGACATAAAAAACTTTGGATTCTACTTTTATTGCAGCTATGGATCAGGCAACCGTATCAAATTAGCTTATACCAGGAAAATCATCGACGCCATTCACTCGGGGGAGCTGTTGAATGCAAATTATACCACGACTGAGGTTTTTGGGCTGGAGATCCCTACTGAAATCACTGGAGTACCTTCTGAGATACTTGATCCTGTGAACACAGTAAGTGGCATGCTCTATCTTTGTTGGCCTGGAATCTTTGTATTATTCTCTGTCGCATAAAATGCTATAATAGGGACGTTACAGAGGATCTAGAGTGTGATTTACATATTATTTAGCTTTAGTTGCTCTATAATCGTAGTCCGGTTTCTGAGTACTGTTGTATTATTGACCTGTGTTTTCTCTCCCTTGTTGAATTTCAGTGGTCGAATAAGAAGGCTTACCAGGATACTTTGCTGAAGTTGGGAGGCCTTTTCAAGAAGAACTTCGAAGTATTCGAGAATTATAAGATTGGAACAGAAAGCAAGCTGACTGAGGAGATTCTTGCAGCTGGTCCAAATTTCTAGTTTTGAAGAAGAAATTCACAGAATTTTTTTACAGTGATGTATTAAAGAAAATAAAAGCATATTATCATTTTCCATTGTGATAATTTTCTCCCCTCATTTTATTTATTTTTTATTAGTATATTAGATGCCTTGTATTCCGATCTGATGCCCGATCTTTCTCTTACTTGAACTTGAGGCATATTGGCAGTTGTGAGTTTGGAACTTCATTCCACTGGTTTTGATAATGTATGATTTCCCCTTGTAATGATTGATGATGGTGAAAAACATTTATTACTTAAGAGTAGGAGTTTGCATGGTGCTTTAGCATTTTAATCAGGGGCCGAATTAGGGAGGGGGTGATTACTGCCTACCAACATTCTTTGAGATATATACATAAATAATTTTTATTTTTATCTTTTTTGTTAGTAAACTTTTATTTTAACTCTTTCTATATATAAACTATTTTTGAAGAGTACTGCTTTTGTCATATTAGTGTAAAACTAGTGATTTTCAGTCACTTTTGAACACATGTTCTGCATATGTTTGTCAGTCTTAATGATATTTTAGTCAATATAAAGTCTTTAACACTGGGGATATTTGCAGAACAAATGATTAAAAGAGACGGGAAATCACAAGTTTCACACTAATTTGACAAAAAAAAGTAGTTTGAAAATCGTTTATGTATAAAAATAGTTAAAATAAAAGTTTACTGGAAAAAGAGAAAAAATAAAAATTGTTAATGTATATATAGAGAGATTTTCTCTTTTTAAATTTATAGAACATGTTGATTTTTTTTCAAAACATTTAATTATTTAAAAGCTCAGCTGACTTGAAAAAATTGACATAATAAAATTTGAAATAGAATAACTAAAGCATAATGCGATCAACATAACATTTGATTCTTTGAAATTAACATAACTACCCATTTTCTTAATTCTGTGAAATTTAATTTGAAATAACCAAAGGCGATAATTATTTAATGTTTGTAAAAATTATTTTATGTCGAAAAATGCAAATTCATAGGAAAGAGAATTAGCTTTTTTGGCCTACGTGTATTGTATTCATTGGCTTGGATGCAAGTTTTAAACTTACCCACCTACCAAAATAAAATTTCTCTTCTATGTCAAACGAATCTACTTTTTCCTATTTTAATCGAATTAGTCAGACAAATAATATCGATATATCGATGTAAAGAATAATAATAAAAAATAAAGATTTACGTTGACATTGCTAGACTTAAAATTTTGTTAAGAAAATTGGACTTTTTACACAGATTAAGAAATTTCTAAAAACTATAATAGTCAAAGCTAAAAGACTAATATATCCTCAATAACTATTTTTTGAAAGTTGGAATAGTAGTTAGATGAGGGGTCAAAATGGTAAAATTTTATTAAATATTTATTCATATTGCAAATGTTAACATTATTTTCTGAAAAAATTAATATTAACACTATTTTGAGATATAATGAGTAATTAAGATTTAGGTTGACATTGCTAGAGTTCTTGACGGTTGATGCCGAGAACCACAATTGCATAGTACTTGGTATTGTAAAAAATATCCGCAAGGGTAACCCAGTTGGTTCGTGGGTGGTAGATTGTGTACAAGGGCGCAGGTTCGAAACTTGGCAGCCGCAGTGTGGAAGTTTCAACCCTCCAATGTGGGGGTGGCTTCTGCAGTAGGGTAAAGACGAGGCATCCCATCAATCGAGACATAATGAGTCACATTGATTAACATCTTCGACAATGCTACAGTTCTGGATCGGGTGGTGGAGGCCTTGGGGTTTTGTGTACATGGTATTGTCAAAAAGAGCATATTATGGAATCCACTTGAGCAGAACTAAAAATTTACCATAAGCTTTTCACTAGCTATGGAGAAAGGCCAATACAAATTTACCATTTTGACCAGTAGAGTAGAATATGAATGAGGAACTCACAAGAGTAAAATTCCAAAGAATAGTTTTTTAAGTCCTTCATTTAGGTATGTTTAATTGACTCTTATTAAATTCTAATTTTATATGAGGGTAGATTGGTCTTTTAAAGCTCTTAGACTAATCAGTCAGTTAATATAAGTAGTAGATTGTCAGATTTCACCACTTTAACTAGAAAGAGCAGTCCGTAAAATGTCACTTTGACTAGAAAGAGTAACTTGTAAAATATTTTTTACTAAAAAAAGATCAACAAATTATTTTTTGCTAAAAATGTCAAAAGCATAAATAGTTGGTGGTTAAAGGGAGTATTACTCTTTTTAATTCTTGCTTTCTTGTTCAATAGTTGATTAGGTTGTTAATCAAGTTAGGGGTGTCCATTGGAACTTAGCTCAAACTCAGTTCATTCAAAATTTGTAATACACAGTTGACACTACTCCGAATAAATTTACACATAAGAATAATTTAGTATAATCCTAGTAAATGTAACATTGCTTTAATAAAATATAAAATTCTCAAAGATAATTTAACTGTACACGAATAATAACTGCACAAATAGATTTTTTATTTGTGTGAATGTGTGCGGTCATATAATATAATTTATAACTAGTAATATACTATATTAATAGTTCAATTTTACTTTTAATAGTCAAATTGGATTTAATTACTGAAGTTATTAATTAAATGTTATGCTACGTAATACTCCCTCCATTCCCTATTAATTGTCGTTTAGGAGATATCTAGGTATCCAAATTAATTGTCGTTTAAGGTTGTTTATTAGTTGTCAACAATTTATTCCAATTATACCCTCAATATTTTCCTTTCTTTATGACAAAGAAGTGAGAGAGTGAGAGAGGGAGGGTGGGGAATAATATTGGAAGTTTAGGTAAAAATGACAACTTCCTTAATTTTATCAAATTGTCTAAAGAGTCTTATATTTAGGAATGGAGGGAGTATTATTAGTTCGTCTTTGTCGAACTTCAGCGAGTATAATTTCATTAAAATGCATTTTAATATTATATAGGAATTTTCTAATTACGAAAGTTATTGTATATAGAAATGCTTATGTTGCGAGGGATGTGTGGGTATACTAGAAAGGATAGAGTGAGAAATGAGATTATCCGAGAAAAAATAGGAGTTGCACATATTGAAGACAATATGAGGGAAAATAGCTTGCGGTGGTTTGGACGTATAAAAAGAAGACTGAGTGACGCTCCGGTTCGGAAACTTGAAGATAGAGGCATGAGGCTGTAAGAAGTATGGGAGATCGAAGCCATCAAGAATGATATGAATTTGTTATACTTGGATGAGAGTATGGTATGGTGTTTGATAGAAGGAAATGGAGGGAATGTATTCATGCGAACGAACACACTTGAATCTTATATTGGTTCATGCAGCCGACTCCAATTAATTGGGATTAAAGCTTTGTTGTTGTGTACAGTTGTTGTATATGCACATTTTTTTTGTCCCAACTTAACTGCCACTTTCTAAATAAAATATGTATTAATGACAATTTTTTCAATTTGACCCTTCTTCCAACTCTTCATTGGATACTCTCACTTAATTAGAATTATCACTTTCCAACACATAGTTAAGAGTAAGGCAATCAAACTTGCAAGTATCGATGTAAACTCGTGGGATAGGACTCGGTAACGTAGGATCATACGAGTCAACTCCGAGTTAGCTATTTTCCTTTTTGGGAAAATTAAAAAAATATATTTCATTTTAGATAAAAACAAAACAACCTTACTTGAAAAATTAAAAAAAAAATTTGATTTTTCATTTTGGATAAAACAAATTTATCTGTCAACTAAATCTCTAAGGTTCAATCTTCTTTGTTCAACCCCGTTACTTCTTTCAAGATGGATTCCAAGTTTCTTTTTTTGCCTCTATTTTTTTGTCTATGAGATCCTCCTCCGCTATCGTCTGAAACAACGAAAAGGTAATTCGAAACCCTAAACTTTGGTTTGATCGATTAACTTATTGAATCAAATAATCAATGTTATTGAATTTGGATTGCTCCAATTGGCCGATGCTCGAGTACATTTTTTTTAAAAAAAATTGTCTGGTATGAATTTTTATTGGAGAAATTGAATTTCAAAATTATGAGACATAGAACATCATACCATTTCTCTATGAATCTTTCACGTGATGAATCTTTGTTTAATACTAGAAAATATCATAAGATTCTGGAAAATTTTAGATTTCATCTAGAAGATTATGAGTGCGTGTTTGGTATGCGGGAATGAAAAAGAATGGAAAGGCCTTTCCCACTTCTCTTTCCATTCCGGCGTTTGGTTGTACAATTTGAAGTGGGAATAATCATTCCACGGGAATGACGATTCCAGGAAGAAGTGGGAAAGGCATTCCACACAAAAACCTATGGAATGACCTTTACAGGAGAAGCTGGAATCATCAATAAATAGTAACTGACATTTATACTCCCTCTTTTAATTAATTATTGCGTTCATTTTACATAGCAACTTATTCATATTTAGTCATAAGTATTCTATTTCACTTGGTATAATTTCATAGATAATAATTTTAAAAATATTTCATTTTTCTTAGTAGTAGTTTTAATCTATTTTTTAAATTTAAAAGTAAAGATATTTGTATTACTATGTGACATTTTAATAACAATTATGTTTCAACACCATATAATGTCAATGTTTTTCAATAAGAGTTTTGTAATGAATGTTTAATTAGGTTTTATCACTAGTATATGCTAAAAGGGCATTTATGTCATATTCTGTTTAATTCCATTCCATTCTGACATTAAAATTTAGTTTTACCAAACACAGAAAAGGAATCGACATTCCATTATGGCTTTGACTTCCAAACACTGGAATGAAAAGAGGATTCCGAAGTCATTCTGGGTGGAAACCGATTCTGCCTAGAAATGGATTCCATTTCATTTCATTCAATTCCAGCTTACCAAACGTGCTGAGAGTATTAAAATAATTAGTATTTCTTAAATTAAGTAGGATCTACGATCCGAGTTACGATCCCACGATTCTACCTTCTGCGCCCTTCCGATCATATGTAGGATCTCGAGTTTGACTGCTTTGGTTAAGAGGTGGTTGGATATTGTGTGAGAGAAAGATATAAAATTTAAATGAGATTAATAAAATTAATGAGGGGTATGTTATACTTTTGCTTATATTTTACCATTACAATCACCAAAACCTTAATACCCGTACATTTGTCAACGTGAACATATAATTTGGGACGGAGAAAGTAGTAATTTAAGATTCCTATTTCTATATAGTGTTATATTTTTTGTTATACTTAAATTATCATATACAGTTTACTTTATCCTCATGGGCATAGGTGCACACACTCCCATTAAATATTCTTCTTAATTACAATTGACGATATTTTATTTTTTTAAGAATTAATAGAATACTTGAACTTTATAATTATGTAATAAACAATTTGTACTGGACATGACAACACCATATCTAGTTCGTGTCGTACAACTCTTATTCGATTGAGATTTTACCGAATCGTGCCAGTCCAATATAACAAAAATACAACACAATAAAACCGAGCCAGCACAAAAGGATAAATTTATTCCTCAACGAGAAAAATGAATCACTAAAAAAAAACAAGATGAATTTGGGAAAACAAAAATTCATGAAGGGCCCAATTCCACGTGACTAACCAATATAAATCCCACACCAAAATCCTGGCTTGTCCCTCCCAAACCTTATTCTCCTTCTTCACCGTTTCCCCAATTCTTCAATTTTGCTGTTTGAAATCTCTACTTGTTTCCACCCAAACCTCGCCATTGTTTCCATCTCTTGATTTCCTTCTACATACAGTTACTGTATAATTGCATTTGAATTTCAAATTCGGAATTCCAATTGCAAACCCTAGATATTAATCTTTTAATATTTCGTTAATTTAATTTTTATAACAATTAGGTTATAGCGCATGGCGGCGCCACCGCCGCGGGAGCAAGCACTTGCTTTGCTCGCCGCCGCCAACAACCATGGGGATTTGGCTGTTAAGCTTTCTTCATTAAAGCAAGCCAAAGACATTCTTTTATCTGCTGCTGAGCCGTCCCAAGCAGCAGAACTTTTTCCGTTTCTCGTCGAGCTTCAGTCTTCGCCCGAAAGTCTTGTGCGGAAAACCCTAATTGAGTAAGCTTTTTTACAATTTCAGCTCAAGTAACTCTTTTTCTTTTTTACCTTTTTCGAATTACGAGTATTTGGATTTGCGATGGTGGGAACTTTGATTAATTGAAAAGTTTCTTAACTTTGGTATGATTCTAGTTTCTTGACTTGATTGCTGTTTGAAATTAGTGTAGATGGTGAGTAAATGCTGGAAAAAAATCAATTAATATTCAAGAATAAACCTGCTTGGAAGCACGAGACTCGATTTATTGTTTCAAAGATCAGTTTTTTTGCTGTAATTTCATTGAATTCTTTGAAAGTAACCAACACATAGGATGTAGTCTATTAAATATGCGCGGAATTGGAAATAATCATTTTATTTGTTTCTGGAGTTTTTTTTTGTTTGGCTTGCAGGACGCGAATTATATGCATAAATCTCTTTTGTGCTACTTTGGTTATGAATTTTATCCGAAGGATCACTAATATGCTGAATTTTGAGGTAAAGGAAATAATTTGTCAGAAGCTAGATGAGGGTGGAGCTGCTTCACAACTGCTAAAAAAATAAACTGATGAAAGTCCAATACTTGCTTCATAATTTCATCTGCTTGAAAACTTTGTTTGGACTTGGTATTTTCTTCCCGAATTGTACGTTCATCAAATAGGCGAGGTACTAGGGGACTGGAAATAGTTGTTTTTCATTGAAATAAAGCTAGCTTCCGACTAATAGTATTGTTATACTTAATAATTATCTTTCGTCCAGTAAATTAAAGCTCTAGTCTCTGAGTACGGTGTCAGTCTTGAAGTAAATTGAGTTTGGTCGAGCCAGTTTTTTCCTGAAGTTTTTCTATGATCTTATTAGCACTTCCAAAACTGACCTGCAGACTCAAGAATTTACTCCATGCTTGAATAATTCTGCACGAGGACATGCATGCTCATTGTCTACTGAATACATGCTCTAATTGGGTTGTGAGTTGATTATCATTCTGAAGGGGGTATTTTTTTATGTTAGCATTGGAAAATTTATTTCAGGCGTGTCTCTATGACAAGTTGTTTCTCATACTAAAATGTACATGTTTTGCAGTGTAATTCAGGAGGTTGGTTTAAGAGCACTGGAACATTCTTGCATTTTGATGCCTGTCTTATTAGCCCTTCTAAAAGATGAAAGTCCTCTAGTTGTAAAGCAATCCATCTTGGCAGTCACAAATTTCTTCTGTAGTGTGTTGGAAGAGTTGGCATTGCAGGTTTGTCTCCTCCACAGATGAACTGGGGTTTTAGCCAAAGAGATCGCCTTTATCTTTTATAGCTGATCAATGTTTCGTTAGCTTTGTTGAATGGCAATCTTATGAATTTTTCCCACCATTTTTTTATTTGTTTGAAGTTCCTAGTGTGCTTATTACCATCGTTATTAAGATTCCGTTGGGTCATATTTTAGCTGCCAAAGGTTATGTAGTAAAAATGTCCTTAGTGCCCTTTTTTGGGTTTATTGCCTGCCTTATCAAGGTTCTGTAGGGTCATGTTTTAGTTGTCCTATGCTTACAATATTGAAGGTTTGATCAAGCACCAAATACATTTTAATTTCTTAAAAAACAAATTTAATTTTTTATTTGTTATAAAATTTCATAAAAGATTCATAGAAACTGGTGAACCATAGTTGTTTTTCTTTCCTCCACTTCTATTCTGAATGATGATTTAGAGATGAAACTTATAGACGAGATGAAACTTATAACTATTTCTTCATTCTAAAAGGATTAACCTAGATAGTAATGAAGCTACTTTATAAATGCCTAACAGAGTAACTTAATGGGCAATTGGGCGTTTGATGGGAACTGCACTGGCAGAACTATATTTTAAAGCTGTGCCACGTTTAGGATTCGGAACTCTAGTTTTGCGCTTGGTTTGTTTTATCTTTTTCATGACTTCAGCTTTATTTTGATGGCCGAACTTCTCTTATGATTTTTGTTTTATTTATTCTTTTGAGAAAAATTTATAGTCGTATTTCTTTGAATGCATGTATTTATCGAATTGTTCCTTGGAAGTTGTAGTTTCAACGACGTAGTATAGTTGAGACATGGCATGAAGAGCTATGGGCGTGGATGATCAAGTTCAAGGATGCTATCCTTGGCGTTCTTTTTGAGGTATAATTGAACTTGTTTGAAACTTAGTTCTGCATCAACTGCAATATATTGTGGGTATGTTTTCTGGAGCTGTGTTTCCCTTTTTTTTTAGTTAAATGGCTCCCCGGTTTTGCGTCTTAGACTGTGCACGGGATGCTGATATACTTGTTTATTGATACAATGATGAAGACCTTTTAGACCATCTGGAAGTGGTTTGTTGATCTTGAGCCCCTATTTAGAAATTCAGCCTTCGAGGTTGTTACCTTTGTTGGTTGTCTCACTGGACTGTCTCATATCTCTCTTTCTGCCCCCTAAAGAACAGAGGTATTGATTATGAGCGGGGAATTGCTTTGGTTCACACATGGATGATTACGGACTTCAGATAGACCTTACTAACCTAATAATATTCACCTGGGCACCTTTTGCAACCATAACAGATGATTTTATTGGTCATTGTTGGTGACTCATGCTTTTGTGGCCAACATCTTAAGAGAATATAAACCTTGATGATGTTAACATTAAATTAATTATTTTGAAGGGGATAGTGTGCGGTATCAGGTATGAAAAAGATAGAAATAGGCGATTCCAGAGAAAATTTGAAAAAAAGGTCCTTCAATTGGGTATTGATTGGTTTAGGTTCTTATTTTCTGACAATATTTTTTTTGCGTATTGAGCTCATTAACATAGCTGATCTAAAACTTATATATGGATTTGCAGGTTGCTCCTCTTCGTATAAAGTTGCTGACAATAAAGTTCCTTGAGACGCACATTTTACTTCTAACATCTGATAGAACTGATTATGAAAGATTCACAGCAGAAGGTATTGCATACTTGAGCTTTAGTATATGGTCGTGCAGCTTGTCTTTATTTATTTCCTTTTTGTGTTATTTATTTGTTTTTGCTTTGCAATTTGATGGCTAGTGATTCATCTCTGACCCTGGTATGCACTCGGTGTTTTTTGTCTGTAGCTATATCAAGAGAAGCACATCGTTTCAATATCTCATGGCTGGTTAGCTACCACCCTGTTCTAGATCCACCCACACTTGCATCAGATGCAAATAGATCTCTTGGCATTCTTTTGGAGTTACTGCGATCTGCTAAAAACCTCCCTGGTCTTTTGACAATTTCTGTTGTCAATAGGTGATGTTTTACTTACTCTTGTTTTGTACTCAAATTTTTTTCATCTCACAGTTTTCATTCACAGATTGTTGTACGAAATGGTTTTATAACAATGGAATTCATTCATACTTTAAATAAGAATCCTGGTTAAACACCTGTTGTAATGGAAGGTCATATTAAAAGATTGGATGAATAGGTTTCAACTCAGACTCTGATAATGTCGCTATGATTACCATTCGGCAATCATTTTTATCCTTTCTGGATATGTATATGTCTATATGAGCTAGTCAACAATCAGGAGTTCATTTCTCTACTGCCCGATGCATGCCTTTACGCATGTACTTTGTCATCTTCCTTTTCTGAATATGATATGTGTAGTTCATTTCTGCGGTGCTATTTGCGTGTGTTGGTATTGCTGAAACGAACATGCTATAATATGTCAGCGAATTTGGCTTTATAAAGAGATTTTCTGACCATTACACCTTCCTGTATGTTATGAGGTTTAACAATGCGTTGTGCTTTCTTATGTTATGTGCTCAAATTGACATTTTTCGAGTTGTGCGTGGCAATATTTGATTCTGATATGCCCAATTCTCCTGCTTTGCATTCTGAATGTGTGGGAGACATGGTTTTGTAGTTGGATGTATGTCAATCATTTTTTTTCCTTCATTTGCTTGTCTCCTTACTTGGATTTCAAGGTTAGGCCTGGTCTCTGTCATGTGATACATTGGTAGGTATTTCAAGTCTCAACCTTTTCTTTCCCTCATAAAACATTAACAAGATTTCTTTTTTATTGAAGCACTAGTTTGTAATGGCATTTAATAATTAGTTTACTTTCTTGAAATTTTGGAGGGAAGCTTGGAAACAGGTCATAGTACACATTCGACTACTTGTTCTGTTATTATTGCAGCAAGGTGTTCAGCCTTTTAATGAGGAGTTAAAAATGTCATTTTGCTTGGAAATGCTGAACTGGTGGTTCAGATGACAGAAGTACGAGTTCGATGATGTCAACAATGTCATAGGACTGACATAAGCGATGGATAAAATGGTCATCACATTTACTTTGATAACTTTTGGAGTTTTTGGTCAAGCCATTAACCACATGATGTAATCTTTTGTCGAGAGACCACTGTTACTAATGTTTTGGCATCTCATCCTGTATATGGGTACAGTTGCAGAGCGTTAAACTCTGCCTGCTAGTCATGGATGTATCATTTGTTCCATTACTCTGATACACGTAATAACTTTAACAATGAATATTTTGAGAAATTTTCAAGTTTGCATCTCTATGCTCTTCTTATTTTGATGTTTAGTGTCATACTTTGAATGCGTATTGTATGTGTTGCGGGAAATGCGAAATGGGCTTATCCTCTGGTTGTTGGTTAACTGGCGCAAAATGCACCATCCAGTATCTTTTCCAGGCTAGTTATCATGTTTTTCCTTGGGTGAGCTTCACCTGCACAAGTAGTTTCGTTTATGAGATCAGCCTGGACCTGTGCAACAGTAAGATGAATGCCATACATTTCATCTGCATTAAGCTGTTAACGCATGAAAAGCAATGCAGTCACATGCCAAACCACATCTTGTGCTGGGCATTCTAAATTCTCTTCCTGCACACTTATATCAGTTGTAGAAATCTTGGTGAGATTGATTGGAAAGGCCATTCAAATAACTTCTTGGATGAATACTGTTGAAAGGAGAGATGATTAACAGGCAATTAAACAGAAACCTAGTATCTGAATTGGACACGACATTAGGACCTTATGTATCCTTACAGAGGATCAGGATAATCATTACCCAAGAGTATTTCCAAGTTTGTTGCCTTTGTTTAATCTTGCTTTAAGAATTTGTTTCTTGGATCGTCCTTGAAAAACGGAGGCCGAGACTTGATAATTAGTCATTACATGATGTCTAAGACCCTCCTCCATCCCTCACTCTCAGCTCGTTTTCTAGTTTGGATGGGAATCCAAAGTGTACATTTTTCTTCTTTGAGTTTTTGTCGAGTCCATGTTTGACTGCTCTGGCTGGGGCTATAGCTGCATGTATGTGCGTGTGCATGCACAAACTGTGTTTGTCAGTAGACGTATTGTACCCGTGTCTCTTGTTCTTTTGGTTGCCTTCTACATTATCCTTTAAACTTGTTTCAGACTTTTGGTGTTTTTTTTTGGGGGTGGGGGGAGGAAGGGTTTGTTTTTGGGGTGTTTACTCTTTTCGGAAGTAAATGTAATTTCTTGCTCTAGGAGTTTTAGGCTGCATATCTTTATCTTTACCCAGCTAGCATGAAAATTGTTTTCCACATAGAAGCACATTAAATTATCGCCGATTGTAAGCTATCTTTCTTGTCCTTTCCGCTCTCCTATTTGTGTTCCATTGTTTATTCAAGTGCTTTGCTTTGGTTGATGTTGCTTTTCATGTATGAAAGTGATTATGAATGTGCATTAGGATTCTACATATGAATAAAACTCGACTATTCTATTCAAAGAAACTTTTGAGAAGAAAAACGAACCAGAAAAAAAAAGGAAAAGGGTTTTGGAGTTGCTACTGAGTGTCCTAATCAAGGAAACTGGCGTATTGTATGATAGAGAAATTGAGCGGCTCTAAGCTTCTAACACTGGCTGGCTTACAAGAACAACCTGAAGTTCTTTGCCAGATTTTGTGCAAAATTGAAGTGAAGTTAGAAGGGTTTCCACAGAATCACCGATTCATCCATCTCCCTATTTTAGATTTTGAGTTAAAGCTGTGTTCTTTTCTTTTGGATTACTAATTTTAGCCAACCGATTTGCTCTGTATTTTGTATTTATGTGTTTCACTCGGACAATGAGATCTAAATGTGGTCTAAGATTTTTATCTCTTTATTTTGCAGTCTTGCAGCCATTGCAAGGAGGCGGCCGATCCATTATAGTACAGTTTTCTCAGCATTGCTTGAATTTGATCCATATTTCGAGATGTCAAAGGGTGGCCATACACCTAGTATCCGGTATTCCATAAGAACTGCCTTTTTGGGATTTTTGAGGTGTACACACCCGGTCGTTATGGAGGTACCTCACAGTCTTTAATAATGCGGTTTCTTTATCTTTGGAGGTAGTTTTGGACTTTAATTTGTTTTGTCTGAATCTTTTATGAAGCTACCCCTGTTTTCATGATTTGGAACTATAGTTGACTTTCTCTTCCTGTAATAAATATGTACTTTGAAAAACAATGAAAGCCTGTCTAAAAATTGGAAAAACAAAGTGACCTCAAACAAACAACAGAAGGAAAACGAATTAGAAAGTGGCAATGGAGATAGCAGCTGGAAGGTTAATCTCCTGGTTTATTTTTGCTAATCTACCAGTTGGTTTACAGTTCGTAGAGGCCTTCTATTTCTTTTACTTTCTTTTTACCTTCATTTGACTGCTTAGTATAACAAATAACTTATAGATATCTGGTATTCAGTCCAAAAGTGGTTGTCTAATGAATCTTAACTTTTAAAGCTTTGATGAATCATTTGAGTTAGTTCGTACTAATCCTTTCTTGTTCTAGTGAATTCTCACATGTGGTTTCATATGCTTTTTAAGTTACACGTTCTCTCGTCCTTTTCAGTCAAGAGAGAAATTGCTTAAGGCCTTGAGAACAATGAATGCCGGAGATGCTGCTGATCAAGCTGTTAGACAAGTTGAGAAAATGATGAGAAACAAAGAGCGTGCTTCCCGTGAGGCCAGGCTGAGCAAGGTAATATACGTGGAAGAAGAGGACAAGAATCTTTAACAATCTTGGCCCTCTGATAATTCAGATACTTTAATTTAGTGATTTTGCTGAAATTTTGCCTCTGTAATTCAATTTCTTTTAGGATGAGCAGCCTTCCAGTCACCTTCCTGCTTCAGGGGATCAGGGAATGAAAAGGTCCACACCTTCAGATTACGAAGATCCAAATAATGATAATGATATAGTTCACAAAAAAGTTCGTTATGGCCACAACAATAGCTATGCAGCTCAAACCGCTGAAAGAAGTGGCTTTGGGCAGGAACACATGAATGGGATGTCTCCAAAGGGTCCCTTGTTGGATAGTAATTTGACCCCTGTTGAACAAATGATCGCCATGATTGGTGCTTTGATTGCAGAAGGAGAAAGAGGTGTTGAATCTCTTGAACTTCTAGTATCTAACATGCATCCTGATTTGCTAGCTGATATAGTCATAACTAATATGAGGCACTTGCCCAAAAATCCTCCTACATTAACGAAAGCTAGTACTCCTCAACAAAAGTGATTCCATGGGGCCTCAGGTTGCTGTACCAATTGGTTCCACTAAACCTGTGGTAATACAGGATATTGGGGCTCAAGTGCCTCTCTCATCAAATGTGAGCGGCTCATCATTGGTTGATACGTCTGCTTCAAATATTCTCCCTTCCGATTCAAAACGTGATCCACGTAGAGTAAGCTTTGTCAATAATGCTCTCCTTTTCTTTTGTTTATCTCTCTGTACATGAAGATTCTAGAGCATGTATATTATTCTTATTTCCTGATTCAATTGATATATTTTTCAGGATCCGCGTCGCCTTGATCCAAGGAGGGCGACTGTCTCTGCAGCTCTGACTGTGACTGCTGCAGAGGATAATGCAAATGCTGTACAATCTGGAGCAGTACAAATCAGCATTGATTCTCCAAGTTCTTCCAGTGCTCCCTTCTTATCGTCCATAGTGTCGAGTTCTGAAGGTTTACCCATTCCTCTGACGCCAAAATCTGAAGCTGGCTCAACCATTATAGAAAATCAATTGATATCTGGAGCTGATTCAGCAATTGTTAAAGAAGATGTCGAGAAGCAGGAACCTAAAGAAATTGTTCCTGATGCGGAAGAAACAATTGCTTTGGATGTTCCGAAGGCTTCAGTTTGTGAAGTGGAGTCATTTGCTCAGAGATCATCTGGTGTTATCTTAATTGATGAGGCTTACTCTCCACCTTCGGACGAAATGGGCGAATTTTCTCCAGCTACTTCCATCACAGAAGCCCCTGAAGATTCATGTGTAGAGTTGCCTGTGCTTCCATCTTTGGTTGACTTATCAGAAGAACAGAAAAGAAATGCGAGAACATGGGCAATTAGACGGGTTTTTGACTCGTATAAGGTATTACAAGGGTCAGATAGCAACCAAACACGCCTAGCGTTGCTTGCACGATTAGTGGCACAGGTGGGGTTGATTTTTATCTGGTCCATTGCATACTGAATCTTACTTTTTTCTTTTAATGTATGAGCTCATTAGCCCATATTCATTTGTATGACCATGAACAAAGTGATTGCTTTTAATACATCTCCATCAATTGGAGTTATTTTATATATTGCAGTTTTACACAACCCTAATATCACATTGCATATATTCCGTATAGAGATAGCCAGCTGTTAGGCTTTCAATATGTATGATGATATTAATTTTTTTTTATTTGCAATGAAATATGAACTTGAAACTTTGGAATGATATGAAAACTGCCATCAATCACACCGTTCCGTCAGACTTTTACTTATAATTATACTTGTTTTAATTTTAAAATTTTCCAGAATCAGTCATCTTTAAAAGGAAGGGGGTTATCCTTTCCAAAATTTCAAACTTGACCACTTAAGCGATGAGAAAAAAGAAAAAAGATCTTAAGATGTTGGTGATGTTATTCTTTCTTCAAAGACATTCTGCATATAATTTCCCTTTCCTTGAAAACTCATGATGAGTTAGTAGTATGGTGATCTTTGTTGAATGAGCTGGAAGAGATGTTCATAGTTGAATTGACTAGACTATTCAAGGCTTTTGCCTACTCAAAGTTGAATTGAATCTTATCGTCTACTTTTTTGATTTATTTTTAGTTTCAATAAAGATAGTGTTTAGAAGCATAACTGGAGAAGTTTTCTCAAAATTGCTTTTGCTTATCAGAACTTTTAGAATGAAAGTATACTTCCAAAACTTTGACCTGCTGTATCATTAATCTCTTCTGCCAACTTTACCAAGCAAGCAGATAACCACATTCTGGTACTGTAAACCACCTGAGATTCATTGATACTAGAAGCATGTAAAGAGAATGGTTTTGCATCTGAGATGCCAGTCATAACTGTAATGAAACATTCAAAACTGCTCTTTTTTAAGTAACCACATAGAGAATTGTGCTCATACTTCTTTATTCTAATTCTGATTCTCTTATATTTGTGGATGCTAGATTGTGACCCGAAACTGTAATCCTTGGCTGAGATATGTAGTTGTTCTGGCACTTTCGCAGGACTAGTATATATTGCCATATCAAGCTGATACGAAGTCTTACCTTGTCCTGTAATATGAGCAACCAAGTGTTTCTTATATGGGAATATGTTAAGTTGTTTTAGCGTAAATTACTGGGGCAAATATAAACACTTCTGTTTTAAAAATGAGTGGTGGTTCAGGCTGTAATTTCAAATCCCTCTTTGCTCGACCTTTTCATTTTTAACTTTTTTAACTGTTCTTTTAAGGTTGTACTGTTAAGACTTCTATCAGTGAACAGAAAATTTGCTCTATGTTTCTCATATCAACATTTTCAGTCAATCCAAGGAAGCTATTTGGGTTTTGTTTGGAGGAGGCAAGATCCGTATTTCACTCGTTTCTTTTTGCTTGCCAAACATCTGTTTTGCTATCTGAATAATTGGTTATGAGCTTGTGTGAGTGAGTTGGTGCAGTTCTCTAAGTTTGCAGCTTAGGAGTTGTTTACTCTTGTAGTTGACATGTAAGTTTTGGTTAGCTAAAACAATTATGTCGAAAGCCATTAGGGCTTGGGTTTAGTAACTTCAGCTTAAAAGTTTGATAGGCAGAACTCTTTACTTTTTCAAGTTTGCATCTGGAGATTTCTGAAATTGTCTTAAATTGGTGGTACAAATCTCAGCTTTATAATATTTACTGCATTTTACTGAATTGATGGTACTTGTGTGCTGCCTGAATTAATTGGTGCTTCCTAAGTGAAATTTTATTTCCTGCTGCAGATTGATGCTGATGACGATGCCATTTTGACGATACAAAAGCACCTTGCTTTAGACTTTCACAACATAAAGGTATTTACTTTTTCAAATTGATTGGTAACATCGGCTGTAGCCTCTAGGTTGGTTGCTTTGCCTGATGCTATTGTGTGTTACTGCATAGTGTTTGTGAAAGGGAGAGCTTGTCTCAGAATGTTTTGAGAAGTTGCATAGGCATTTGATGATTTGTCAACAATCTTCTCCATTTTCATAATGAAAAGTATGTTCACAAATAGACGCTCATTGTAGGCGTAAGGCGGCAGCTTTACTAGGAACATAATAAGGACTATTTTCTATAGTTTAGTAGGCTGTTCACATCTTCACAAGGTGTATTTACGCAAATGGGATAAGTTATAGAAATAGGTGCCAACAGTCCTAGTAGAAAGCATACTTTTTAAAAAAATATCAGCTGCATGATTAGCTTTCCTATGCATAAAATAACGGGAGATAGATACAAAAGCTTGCACCATTGCATGTCCTTTTTATTAATCTTTCAATTTCTATATCACTGGAGGAGTTGGGATGCCGTTCCTTTTGAAGATACTTCCGATTGACCAGTTGATCTTTGTCTTTTTGAAATCTTTTTATCAATATTTCTTTGGGAAATTAGGTTGGACCCTTAGTGCCATGAAAGCCAAAGATCCCAATGTTACTGGCAGATCTGTTTGTTTTTCTAGAAGGTGCAATGTTAGCTCCTCCAGTAGCAAGACTCGTAATTAATTGCTTAGACTTGAAAAGGTTTATACCAAAGATTAATTGGCATGAATGCCCTCATCAGAGGTGAAAGAAGAATATAACAGCCATGTGATAGGAAATAATGAAGAAACAAAAGATGCCTGTACAGGATGTACTTGGAAAGGTTACTCATATTGACTCTTGTATAGGATGCACTTGCCTTTTAAAAGAGAGGTTGTCGGGCCAGTAAATGGATTTTGTGCTCAGTAGATGTAATTAATATATTAGTGCTTGGATTAGGAAATTTTGCGTATAAAGATGTGCGAGACTCCGGTTAGCTAACTGAATATTACATTCTCTCTCTCTCTCTCTCTCTCTCACTCTCTCACCCACCCACACACAAGCTTTTTCTCATACTTCTTCACGTACTTACACTTGGTGACTTTCACAGGGTCATGAGCTTGTAATGCATGTCCTATACCATCTGCGCACCCATTCTGTATCAGATTCAGAACAACGCTCTTTTTCTGCTGCTGCACTATATGACAAATTCTTGGCAGGGGTGGTAAGGACATCTAAACCAGCCATTTTTCTTGTTTACAAAGGTTTACTTATACAAGTTCTCCAATTGCAGGCAAAATCCTTGCTAGACACTTTACCAGCCACTGACAAGTCATTTAGTCGGCTTCTTAGTGAAGTTCCTCTTCTGACTGATTCAGTGATTGAGCTGCTGGATGATTTGTGTGGTGATAGATATTCTGGGAAGGATGATGGTGATCGTGTCACTCAGGGTCTTGGTGCTCTGTGGACCTTGATTTTGGTGCGGCCAGTCAATCGTCAAGTCTGCCTAGACATTGCGTTAAAGGTCTGTTGGTTATGATAGTTTCAGGATCAGCATTTTGTGTTTTGACTGTTCCTTGTTTATCCCTGTACGCTGTCGTGAGAATTTGGAATCTATTATTGGATTGCAAAATCCTTTGCGATCACAAATACCATCAGAGGCAAAACTATAGGTCGTGCCAAAACCACCATCAGCACCTCGTCATTCGATGGCTAGTGGCTACAGGCTGTCATTGCTAACTTCTCATCACTCACAATAAAACAATAATGTATTCTCAAAATAAGAAACCCGTAAATTTCCAGTCAATCAGTAACAGTGTGTTCCATATATTATAATCCCCACGGTTATCTCATCATTTAGGTTCCTGAGAACTTGAAGATAGGGTGTATAGGTGCCACCCATTAAACCCAACTTGGGAACGCGTGTTGCAAACAAGAAAAGAAGAATTTTCTTGAGCTTAACGTATGTGCCAAGTTTTGTTGGTTTTATGAAGAAAGTGATCACAATCCTAGTGATGAAGAACCTTGATAACAAGTATCAAAGATTCGACACAAAGGTTTAAGTTCAGATCTTTCTCTAACTTGAACTAGTTTCGAGGGGAATATACTCAACACAACTCTAAAGAAGGCTAAGTATCAATGGAGGCTGAAACACCACAACAAGCGAAACTAACTTGTTGATACAGTAACTCAAGAATTAATGAAGTTCTATAAGAAGTTCAATTCACAAGGATCTAAGGAATAACCTTACCAAATAGCATATATCTAACGTATCTTACAATGGTGGCCGAAATCCCTCTTAAATAGAGTAGGATTTCGGCTCAATTGAACCTCAAAAGAAAAATCCTAATTAAGTTGGAATTCTTCCATCTAAAAATAGTAAACTACTATAATTGAACCACTAACTAAACACGTGGAGAACATGTCCTTTATTCTAGCAATACTAAGAGATAATGCGGCTAAAAACAATAATAATTAAATAACATAAAGTTGAAAACTAATTAAAGTCTAGAATAGACTTCTAGACTTTAATTTACAAGATTCCTAAAATGCCCTTCTTAGCCACTTTGCTTGATTGGGTACACTTTGTAAAGCTAAGAGGTTAACTTGGACTTCATCTTCTAGTTGTAACTTAGCTTCCTCTTTAGTCTTTACATCTCGGATCAATGTTGCAATCCCTTCTAGAGTCCTCTCTGTCCTTGCTCTTGTCACAGGTCCTTGAAGGTTGACTAATGGATCCTTTGAGTAGGGAAGTCCCCTTGATGGTCCCTCATCACCTAGATAAGGTGAGAGACCATAATCTAGATAGTGCCTAAATGATCTTAATCTAAATAATATTCAGATAATCATGAATGACATGAATTAACATCTAAGAACAGTCACAATTCAGTACCATACGGATGTAGCTGCTGGGTGGAAGATGGAAAAAAAAAAGATATCTACTAGGAGTACTATGAGATGTTGCTCCATCATTTCTTTTTCTCTTCTTTTTATCCTTTTATTTGTATTCAGACAGTTGGCTTGTTTTTGTGCTGATGATTGATTCAAGATTATGAGAGTAATAAATTTTTGTTGATATGATGTTGTACCCTCTGAATTAAAACCGACCAGCTTTATATGGTTAAAGGATGATATTCTACCTTAGATTTATATCCATCTATTCTCCAATATAATGCGCTAATTAACTATGTGTCTAAGGATGAAAAATCACCGCGTGACATTAGCATTTCTAATTCCCTGTTAATTATTTGCTTGTTACTGATGCATTTTCACTTTGCAGTGTGCAATTCATCCACGAGATGATATTCGAGTAAAAGCTATCCGCCTGGTATGTTGATTTGCAAATATTTGTGATTTTGCATCTTAGCATCATTAAGGGAATTCAAAATTGATGCTAGATTTTCTTTTTCTTCTCTTTATTTTGTATAATAGATGTTTGCTCAATGAGTTTTGTTCCTGGAATAAAACATGTAAATGGATAATAGAGCATTCAAAAGTAGATTAACAAGGATGCTATGTATCCTCTCTTTCCAGTTTCCGACTTATATATTGCTTCTGGCAGGTGGCAAATAAACTCTATGTTCTCGACTGCATTTCAGAAACTATAGAACAGTTTGCAACAAAGATGTTCTTGTCATCTATAGATCAACGTGGTTCTGACATGGAATTATCAGAGTCTGGAGGCACTGAGAAAAGAACAGAGCGAGAGGTTCGAATTTTTACTTCTTATCAAAATATTTGGTTAATTTGTTGCACTACCTATAGTTTGGGATTGAACGCTTTAGGTACTTTCACTGTTTATGCCATCTAATAATATAAGATGATGTTGGCAAGTACCTTCTTTCATTCAAATTAATAGTTTGTGTTTTACTTTCAGATAGAAAATCAAGAAACATCTATTAGTGGTTCTCAAGTTTCAGAGCCAGGGGTATCTGAAAGTGACTCCATTAAGGGTGGACAAGTTGATATTCAAAGTGATTCAACGCTGACGGTAGCTTCTGCTCAGTGCCAAATTTCATTGTTTTTTGCTTTATGCCCCAAGGTAGAGAAATTTGCTTCATTCTGGAACAACACCCCCCCCCCAACCACCCCCAACAAAAGAAAAAAAAAATAAGGAACCAAAATACAGTCATTCCAAAAAATTAATTAATTAATAAATAAAATCCACTTCGCTGGCTTCTTATCTTTCCTTATTTATTTATTTTCCTTCTCTACTTGTCTTATGTTCTTCATGGTCTTTTAATTGTTTGCAGAAACCTAGTCTTCTACGACTTGTGTTTGAAAATTACGGACGTGCTCCAAAGGCTGTTAAACAGGTCTCTTTTCTGTTCATGGGTTTTACTTAATTATGCATGTCCGCAATCTAGTTTACATGATATGTTAGCTCTCTTATTCAAATTAGCGTATTTGGCCTTCTGATGAAGATGTTAGAGCCACTGCATGATAATTAACATAATGGAACCTGCATACCATTTCTCGTGGTGTTTAGTATTAAGTTGCCCCTTCCTGATGTTTTTGAACAACGTCACCAGGGGAAAAAAGAAGAAGAAGAGCACAATACTCCCTCCGCCCCTATTAGTTGTCCCAATTCAAATTTCACACGTAAGGAAATGGTTACTTAAGTTAGTTTTTTGAGTCAAATGACCAAAAAACCATCTAGGAACTTTTTTTTTGGTTTAATAAAGTTTGGGTGGGTTCGGTTCCGGTCACCACCACGGGTTAGGGCAGACCTCAGGGACCATAGGTCGCTTACAAGGGTACTTACAGATCACCCACCAACACAGCTCTTACGTCGGCAACGGGAATTGAACACTTGACTTTTGTAAGGACGTGTCAAATCCTTACCAACTGAGCCAACTTCTGTTGGTATCTAGGAACTTTGAATACAATAAATGTAGTGTTTGTTGAATTAATAAATAAATATTAGGGCAAATATGGGAAGGTCAAATAAAAATAGCGTTGGGATTGTTGTGGGACAACTAATTTGGGACAAAGAAAAAGTGAATTTTTGGACAACTTATTTTAAACGGAGGGAGTATTATAAAAAGATTGCACATTAAAGTGGTACTTTGTGAGGCTAGATGCAAGTTCACATTTAATAAAGGGAAAATAATAAGTTTTACAAGCATCATCAACTATTCTTTGCTTGAAATCCCTGGAGTGTTTGTGATTGTTCCACCTTTGATCTTTTGATGGACGTGATTTCTGGCATTGGCTAATGTTTTCTGCATGGTCAAATCTGTCCTCTTTCAAGCTTCTTTCCTGTTAAGAATTCTTATTCGCCTTATTCCGTGGTATTTTAGCTTTATTCTAAATGAAGAAAATTGTTCGCAGCTTGTTTACATGGGAAATTACACATGTTAGATTGATCACATAGACCGAGTAAAACGGGTTCCGGTGCTCAGTTATAGATACTTATATTAAATATCTATTGTTTGCTTGTTCAGGCGGTACATCGCCAGATTCCTATTTTGATAAGGGCTCTTGGCACATCGTATTCTGAACTGCTCCAAGTGATATCTGATCCGCCTCATGGAAGTGAAAACCTTTTGACACAGGTATCTTTTAATGCACTTAATCTGTAGAAAACCTGTTAGATTTCCTGCTCCTATAATTCAATTGCTTAGAATAGTATAATGATTTCCTATTTATCGGCCAGGTGCTACATATTCTATCAGAGGGGACGACACCTCCACCGGATTTAGTTGCAACTGTTAAACAGTTGTACGAGACTAAGCTGAAGGTACTCATATAATCTGTTTTTCTCCAATACAGGGCACGGTCTGATCTTTCTATTGTTGAGTCACAATGCGTGTTTGCATTTTTCTTATTTGTTCCACTTGCAGGATGCAACCATTCTGATTCCGATACTGTCCTCATTTTCCAAGCATGAGGTAAGCTCGAGTATCATGGTTCTGCTTATCTATTTACTTTACTGAATTTGTTGGAAATAGTATATGCTTGAAAATCCTTCGTTGAAGTAGAAGATGGATTGGTGGATGCTCAAAGTTAAATGAACTTTGTTTGTGTTGTATTGTAGTATTCTTATCCTTATTTAGTTTTTTTCCTCCTTTTACCTTGAACATGATTTTGAATTCATATAAATTTTATTTTTTAAACAGAGGTAGTAATAAACTCTAGGAAACCTGGAGCTAGTAGGAACCTTTACCATAAAGTGAGTTAGCAAAAGAACCCAATAGGCCTCTTGAACAGAACTCTTGCGTAATATCATTAAACAAAGAGCCTTATATGATTTTATAATTCATGACTTAAATTGGGCGAAGGATTTAAATTTTGCCAATAACAGGGTAGAGTTTTGTGTATGGTGCTGCATAAGTTAACTTCTTGGTTGCCGATTGATCTTTGAAATACGCTTGATAGGCTGTCTGTTTAACCAGAGAAGTTAACTTCTATATGGTAATGTACATCATGTCAATGACTTTGTGTTTTCATGATATCAGGTTTTACCTATTTTCGCTCGGCTTGTTGACCTTCCATCGGACAAGTTTCAGACAGCACTAGCTCATATACTCCAAGTATGTATTGATGTTTCCTCAAATTTCTTTGTTCTTCATTGGGTAATCAGGTGGTTTCCCTCTTCTAGAACAAAAGGTTCTTATGCCCACAATGTTTCTTGGCAGGGAACTGCTCATACAGGACCAGCATTGACGCCAGCAGAAGTGATGGTGGCAATCCATGATATTAATCCTGAAAAAGATCGCATTCCACTTAAAAAGGTCTGTAAACATTATATATCATATACTAGGCGCCAATGCAACCATGTTGAGTCGCTGCAGCATTTCATGTTAAGTAAATTTCTGAAACACGCTAAGTTAATAACTTATTGCTAAAATATTCATTACAGTAGATAAGATCTTATTATTTTGGTCTATTATTCCTCGTTTGATGGTTATTCGAGAACTTCTAGCATTGACTTGCTGCTATAGTGGAAATGAAGTAATTATGGTATCAAAATATGTAAAATTATAATGAGAAATTATTGGAATTGTATTGGAACTCGCCGGGATGTAACATAAAATACTTGCATATAATGCTTTTAAGTTTTTCTGCTTTCAGATTATGGATGCTTGCTCAGTTTGCTTTGAGCAGCGCTCAGTTTTCACACAGCAGGTCATGGCTAAGGCCTTGGACCTTATGGTATGTCAAAATGCACATTATTTGACAGTGGGATTGATTTCATATTTGTTGTTGCTTATGCTGTTTCATCTTTTAGGTGGATCAAACTCCTCTACCGCTGCTGTTCATGAGAACAGTGATTCAGACAACTGATGCTTTCCCTTCACTGGTAAAAGGCCTCCCTGATTCAGATCACTGCTGTTCATTGAATCATAACTGATAACATTTGTTTAGGGTATGTAATAATCATAATCAATAATTGCATGGTTTACTTGATGTCCAGGTGAATCTTGTCATGGAGATACTATCAAAACTTGTGACCAGACAGGTACTTATTTATTTATTTTCTTTTCAGTAGTTACTATAGAAAGTTTGTTTGCAAGAGCTGAATGTAGGGTGATGTCTCATAGACTGAAACGTGTAGCCCACAATTTGGATATAGACAAACTGGTACCATATGCTTCTCATCTTTATCTTCAGGTCTGGAGAATGCCAAAATTATGGGTGGGATTTTTGAAGTGTGTATCACAGACGCAGCCGCATTCATTTCGTGTTTTATTACAGGTATTATTTGGTGTACTTTCACTTTAACTCTCGTTACCTGACCATGTAGGTGGCTAATATTTACGTACCTCGTCTGCAGTTACCATCACAACAGCTTGAAGGTGCTCTGAACAAATATCCTAGCCTCCGAAGTCCCTTGGCTGCCTATGCAAACCAACATAGTATTAAAAGTTCACTGCCTAGGTAAAGTTGTTCTTGGACTTTACATACCTTGGTCCTAATAAAAAAAACCCCGAAGAATTAATTGTTTATCTAATTACCCTCGAAAATTTTCAATGCATAAAGTGATTGGTGTACTTAATTTTTCTTATTCTTTATTGTAACACGATATCTCTTTAGAAGTTTTCCTGGGATTATGAAGGCACATTCTTTAACATAAAACATTACTATAGTTTATACAATTCAGGTTTTCACCTAAAAACTTCGGATGGTTCTGACGATGGTATCAAATTCGACCTGTAGGAGGGAGAACTGATGTTTAAGTTTTAGGACTGTTCTGTTCTATGTTTGCACTTAAAATTTACTTTTATGTATTTTTACAGACCAGTATTGGTTCTTCTTGGCATCGGAAATGAATCACATATTCAGCAACCACACCTCCCGTCATCATTGCATTCATCGGATGCAAGCTCCACAATCCATGGTGCAATGCCAACATGACATCTCGTGTTGTTGTATACACCACCAAGGAATTTATGATGGTTGCATTACTCTATCCAGGGCTTCAATACCTGCTTCTCGGTTCAAGTGTAGCAGCATCGCGTTCACCATCAAGAACTTACTGTGCTAATGCTAGAAGCCAGGGATTTTCTGGATCATCACTGGGGCAAGGAGTTTGGAGCAAATTTTGTTGTGGCGGGGAGGGGGGAGTTTCCATTATCAACAGAATGTATATTATTGTTTTTTTTTCTTTTTCCTTCATTCATTGTTTAATTTATAAAAGTGTTTCAATTAACTGGAAAAGGTTTTACATTCCTTTTGATACCCCTTCTTCCTTTTCCTTTACAGCGGAAGCCCTGTGCTGTAAATTAGTGGCATGGTGATCAATCTGAAGCTTAAAAACTTGTCTATTTACCAGTTATTAATGGGACTTAAGAAGGAACTATGAATAGCTATTCACTTTTTTCCCAAACGATTAAATAGATAATCAACTGTTGAGATTATGTTCTGCGTGTGAAGACAGAGAACGTCTATTCTGTTCTGCAACATCTCCGAACTGTGCAATATCAGCAGTTAGGATTTGAACGTCAAAAGTTATGCGAACTTGGCATCAAGATTATGGAACAAAAAGTTAAAGAGCACCATGATGGGGTGGCTAAAACAAGATATAACCAACATATTTACTCGTGAAATTTAAAATTGCAAGAACTAAGCGAATACAGCTTTTAGTTTTCGCAGTTAAAAGTTAATTAGAGTCTTGAACAAGATAACAGAGTTGGTTAAGGGTGTAAGCGATAGTTCCAAAGCAATCGATGAGCTTTTCAACTTGGAGCCAAGTAAAATCATTCTTGACAGCATCAGGATGTTTTAGATCAGCCAACTTATAATCTACATCCTCAGCTAGGTTTCCTTGAAGGAACGCGTTAATTAGTTCTGTATTTTTCAGCAGTTCTGCACACATCATCTTTTCCTTTTCGTCTTCACCGTCTGGCCCAAGCTTCATCGTAGAAGCTGTGTCGTTTCCTGGATGGTCTGGTTGATTCCTGTTTCGTATTTATGCTCACACTTGTTCTCCAGGGTTGGAAGCTTTCTTCAATTTTGTTACCCTCTTCCTTCTCTGCTTCTTGGGTCCTATTGATACACAATACAGATTCACATGAATAAGTAGAAACAGAAACTATTGGTTGGACAGATTCTAAAAGAGATTTAAGAGATCATTATATTGGGGAGGTATACAATACTCATCCTTTTTACAAGATATCAGCAGAGACCTTTTTGAAATATATACTTGGACTTAATTTGCACTGAAAACGCCCCCAAGAAAAGTATCGAAAGCTCCACAAGAATTCAGTTAAAGACTTGTTTACCAACAACAAATAAAGCATAAAGCATTACATAGCAGACAGCACCATTTACGACTAAAAGAATAGGGATATCAAGGAATTTCACTCCTACTTTGTAGTTAGGAAAAACTCCTTATATTTTCTTCTCCTTTCATATTCTTGCCGGCTACTTTTAAGTTCCATTGAATCCAATAGTTAGATCATAGATGAATTATTATTTTCAGAGTATGGGCATTTACTTATCGCCGTGAGTTCTAAATGGAATTTTTTTCTCTTTAGTAAAAATGGTATTCAACATTAGGATCCAAGGCGGGAGCCCTCTAAGTAAATTTTTTTCCCTAGCAAAGAAAAGTAGTTCATATTGTCAGCAACTTAACCGATTGAAGATTGTCCCTCAACGGGGTTTGATAAAGAAGTCTAAAGGATCTATAATGATGGTCTATTTCTCTTGTCTAGAAACTCCCGACTCTCCTTTCATTTAGCAAGTTGTCCCGTGAAAGTACCCGTAAGTAAAGGAAAAATGCACCTCGCTTTGCTGCCAGATTATGAGGGCCTTTTAAGGTCTAGGGGTCCCGTGGTTCCTATGCCGCCGCGTTTCCCGGTCCTTTTCTTTTAGTGCTTCAACCCGAAGAGATAGCTTCTAGCTAGTTCAGTGGATAAGATGGCTGCACTCCAGCTCACTCAAGAATGGGACGACATCCGCCGGCAAGCTCGTTCTTACCCTAATCGCATCAAACCTCCCATAATATATTAAATAAGCTAAATTGCTACTGTCATGTCCAAAACATATAGACTCCTCTCAGCTCCGAAAATAATTGTTCACAGAAAAAAACCGAATACCAAATGATTATATGACCTCAAAATGAAAGCCTTAGTCCAGAGAACATAGACATCAGCCAAAAACATATAAACCAAATCCAATTACCATAGATAATTAGAGGTCAACCATATAAGTGATAAACTCCCTATTCCCCTTAACAACTTCCCCTAAGTCATTTCTCCATATTAAACTCATCACCCTACTCTTAATATAACAACCTAATACCAGTACTTCAGTTTTCCAATTAAGTAAAAGAGAAAAAAAAAAGCTACATATAGTTTTTGTTTTTTTTTTTTTTTTTCTATCAGTAAACTAAAATATATCAAATACCTAAGCTATTTTCGAGCTGCTTCTTTTGTCAAATTAGTGTTAGGCCATGGTTCCTCATTTTTAAGCACGCGTTTTGCATGTCTGTTTTTTTTTGCTAAGTAGGCTTTATGCGATTGTCACCGCCCTTAAAAGGTAACTCTGTCAAGTGTCAATTCAAGTCCTTAAGGACGGTGTCACCTGCAAAAAACGTGTGCAATACTTAGCCCGATACTACCACCTAGATACTAATTTGACAAAACAGTCAGCTAAAAAATAAAATAAAATAAAAATTTAGTGACAAAAAAAAACCATAAACATAAACATAAACAGTACAGATATGCTAGCGTCTCTCTCTAAAGTAAAATGCATTCAAACAATTATAATACTGAAAATCCTAGAGTCCAGAAACAAAACCCAAATAGGAATTCACATACCAGTTTGCCAAAAGAACTTATTAGCATTATTAACCCGAGTTTCATGATCACTTTCGGGTTCAGTTTCTGGCCCTTCAACTTCATCATCACCTCCTTTTTTTCTTTAACATACTTATCAATACCCTTAAACAATTCTCTCTCAAACTCTTCAGGCAATCCCAATTCCATCCTATTATTCCCATCCAATTTCCAATAACTCCCTTTCCATGGCTTCACAGTTTCTTATAATCAGCCCGAAGCTCGGCCCATTTCTTCTTACACTGATTAAGACTCCGATTCTTTACTTGTAATAAAGAGTTACAATTCTCTACCACAAGCTGCCATTTCTGGAATGAAGCTAGCGATTGTTTCCACTCTCCTTCAATCGCGTTGATCTCGTTAACTAGTGTTATGCATTCTCCAGTGGTCCAATCTGGTGCCGCCTGCGATCGAGTGCACCGCGATCCCCTTTCCATTTTTCAGATTTTTTTTTGGTTAAATGATGGTTTGTTATTATAAGTTGTTTAGTTCTGATTAAATTGATGAGGAAGGGAAACAGAAAAAAAAACTAGTTGGGGAGGTTTGCCGGAAAGAGGTAGGTGGCGGAGGTGGGAGTTTGGGCTTTGGAGAGAGTGTGGTATATTGGGACTTACTGATCCAGAGCCGGTAGTATATATAGTCCGCTAAAGAGCGTATCTTTAACCGTTAGTGTGGGAGGGCGGTAATATCTCACATCGTCCCTTAATCATAAGTTGAGCGGTTACTTTCTTTCCTCTAACCTCCTTAGTAGGTTCACTTTATTTTTTCCGTTGAATTGCAATTAAACTTGGCCCTGGCATTCCAGTTTAAATACTAGTGACCTCATGTCATGCATGAAACTAGTAAGGACCTTACCTACGCCAACCTAAAAGACCAACTCGTGGTCCTTAAGCACGAGTAGACTTCAAGAGCTTTTGCTCTACCTATCCTCCTACTCATTATATTATTCTGGGGGTTATGGAAAGTACGAATCACCTCTCTTTAAACATGATCTCTCTTTATTCAGAGCTCGATATCAAGCTTTACCGAGTTTTCTTTTTTTAAGACTTTTAAGATTATGCCAATCTCTACGAAAACTTCATGAAGATGAGATTCGCTTTAGCTGAGTCTTGCAGACGGGAAGACATACCAGCATGCGCAAGAGGTAGAGGGACGGCTTACTAGGTGTTGAAGCTGCATAGATTATTTGGGTTGTACCTACTATCACTAACCAAGGAGAAAACAGATAATGGGCGTGCTTTTACCATATTAGAGAAGATTGTAACGGTATTATCACGCCTTTCACAGGAGATGAAGACCATAAAGGACGCCAATTCAAGCCCACCTAGAAATAAAACCGCTCACCCATGGAAATTGAGTACATTTCATGGTCGAACACCCTGGTCAACTGCCCATGGGAATGAGACATTTCATGGCTAGCTACTTACCTTTTTTGGGTACAGTGAGTGATGAACACCATGGTCTTGACAAAAAAAAAAGAGTATCTTTATTCGGGGAAAGAATTAAATCACATAGATTAGGATGGTGATCAATTGGTCAAGATGAGGAAATGTGATAAGTTAATTCAATTCAGCTAACTTCACTCTTTATCTTGGAGATTTACAATGGATCGGACACAAACAAAATAAACAAGAAAAGGGACATGATCTTATGTTTTCGGTTTCGCCCTCGACCTGATGATGCGCTCCTGGGGCTCCATCTCGCTCAGAAAGATTTTTTAACGATTCCAGTAAAACCTTCTACTCCTAACTAGAAATGATATTTCGAACATTTTACGATATCGATACTCGCTTTTGAGAAGCAGACGAGAGGGACACCCGACACCACCTATCCCATCAAATGAATCATCCTTAACACATTGACTTGGAAGTTGGTAACTAAATGAGAGAATGTCTCTAATGAAACTAAAACTAACTCATACTCTTAATAAGGTCTAGAGTGCCCAATATGACTTCATATTACACTATCAAGCAAATAAGCTGGGAATTCCCATCTCGTTTAACAAACCATTAAAGAACTACAGTGTCAACGATTACAGATAATTCCACCAGCCACGAACAATATTTCTTTAACGCAAAATGTTAATGCGATATTTCTTTAATACAAAACTCAGATTCAAATTTTGATAAGTGGGCTCAACTAGAATTTGAATAGTAATGTTCATATACATAACATATGCATAAACCTGAAAATGATAAGAAGGCTATTTTGCCCTATACTTTACCTGTCTTCTAATTAGAGTCTATAACTCGTAGTTATAAAATAAAAAAAATAAAAAAAAAGTCACAATCAACAGTAATACCAGCACAGTCCTCGTTATCTTGCGTGTAATTCTGATAAAGTTGAGGCCAGTACCAACATCCTTTCCTCTGAAGTCTGAACCAAAAGAAAAACTCTACAACGAAAAAGATATATCAATCCTCCAAAGAATTTCCTACTTTCCATTCTTAAATGGAAAACCCTTCACTAGTTACTCAAAATGCCAATAAAAGGCAAAAAGATCTATGAACAAACTCAAGGTTTTGTCATCCAAACGCCTACTTGTCGAGTGCTGCTTCAGTTCTCAAGGCTGGCTTGCTGTGATAATTTGTTGTTTCCGTGAGAAGGTTGCAGTGCTGCTGCCATAAGATAAAGTACCAAGAAATAGCAAGAAAACAGCATCAACAAATATTATCTTTGAACGGTATTAGAACAGAATTCAAATAAAAGAAGATAGCAGTATTATTAGCTCTCGAGTATGTAAAAGACAGACATTCGTCCCTGCAATGCTTAAAACTTTTCTACTTTGTCATGTGTCCACACTATATATCAAGAGTCTTTGCTTGTTTACAGACTTATATGACAATTTTTCTTCATTCTTTCCATTTTTGTCGCGAGTTAGCCAAAAGCAAAAGGATTCCCCATGAACAAAAATGTTACAGGTTTAAGACCATCACAGGCTCAAAATAATATGTACCTCCTTGATTGAAAATACTTTTGGCTATTGTTTGGGCCAATTCCATTGCTAAGCTGGAATGACAACATCAAGGTTCTTTTCTAGCAGCCAGGATCTAAGATAAACAAGTTTACGAGCTTCCAAATGAAGGTGCCAATTCATTATTCTGGAACAACTGTGAGGGATGCTTTCCATTTGGTATTCATCTTCTACGACTTGTTCTATAAATGTAGTTTCCTGTGTTAATGTGGGCACATAAGTACAACCTTATACTCTGATTTAATTTGAAGAACATCTCTATGCAGAAAATAAATGCAAAAGGGAATACAGTAAAAAAATTTGTAAAGGATATTCATACTTGGAATCCTTCCTTCACAGTGTCTAATTGCCTCACTGGATCTGACGTAGGCCGTTGCCATCTCTTTGGATCCCACAGTATGGTACTATTGAAGGCAAAGCCAGACATGTCAACATGGAATCTGCGAAGTCGTTTGCTTTTCTCATTGGTGTGCCATCCTATCACTTGACTTCCATTACATACCGGACCTTCCAAAATCGTTTTACTTTTGCTTTGAGCCAGCATTGCGACAGGGCCAGGTTCCAAAACGGCTATAAACAACAACACAGAAGTTACCAAGAGAAAGAAAACTAGCCCAGGATAGGGGTTTAAGAAGGAAAAAAGAAGTATGCAGTGGAACATGAATTGCATTAGCATGAACATCAAGATATATCTACATCCCAATCACCATTCACTAAAATATAGAATACCATACTTGAGAGTGGTTCTTTCAGTTTATTCTTTGACCAACATGTCAAGGCTATTGGAATCAATTTTGGCATCCATAGGACACATAAGGAGTTGTCTCCCAAAATCCAAAGATACCATACAATTTACAAAGAACAGGTCAGCGGGCTTCCGTTTCGCAGTGCTCCCTATCGACCCCAAACTTGCACTAATGATCCTATTTGATCCAGTTGTCAATCTTTTGATCCACATCTAGACAAACAAATTACATCTGGTACACCAGAAAACCCTACACGAGATCGTATTGGTTATAGTTTCATGAAACTGCGCCCCCCCTTCCTCCCTATGTAAATGAAAGGATGTCTTTCCTTCCTCATCCTTTTCTCTTATCCTTTTTGGTTTCTTTGCAACACTAATTAAATGAAATCATATACTGGCTGAATGCTTATACATTAATCATCATGAATACTAAATCTCTTACAAGGTTTTAGAATTACAAACATCATATGCTTTGAGCTTCTATTTTTTCATATGCTTGTACAAAAGTAAGTCAATTGAGTTTCATTATGCTTTCATTAAGATGGATTTCCTTCCAATTCTCACAGGCTAAAAGATGTAAATACCTCAAGATAGCATCTCAAACGTATAAAGACTTGCAAGTTGCAGTTTTTCTTTCCTTTCAATTTCATTTTAAGAATAAGAACAGCCTCATGTAGCATCCCAAACAAAAGTGCAAGCAAAATCAAAGTTCATTCGTCATATTGTCAGTTCTGCCTTTTCATTGTACGTGAGAATGTTATAGCAATAAAAGCCGTTCATTGAATCCAAATCTGCTTATATGAAGTATAATCAATAAAAGACAAAGAGAATAGCACAGAAAACCAGAGTTGCACAATATAAACATAACTCAACAATACTTGCAACACCCTCCAACTAAGTTACCTGATGGCTCTCATGTTCTCAAACAACTCGAGAGAATATATATTATCATCATCGGCAAAAATAAACAACCCCATCAAGCTTATGAAGCTCAATATGCTCCAATGCTGTATTCCTCTGCCGCACACCCCTATCCTTTACATCTGTCAAATTCTTCAAACAAACCAAATGCCTATACATGACACCACTCTTCCTCAGTATATCAGCAGTCTCCAATGAGGCTGAATTCATCTCCACTACAATCCACATTAATGGTGGTGCCACCAGTCTCAAAGTCTGCCCTAATCTATTCAAATAGTAGGCCTGAAGAGCCCTATTATATGTAGGTGTCACCACAATCAATTGCTTTCGAGTAACAGAATCGAACTTCTCTTCCACATTTTCAACCTCAATACTCTCCAATTGAACCTTATTCACCGCGAACTTTTCGACCAGATTCTCCACAACCACCGCATCCTTTACGCCGGCCTCGGCCTCGACATTTCCCCACAAACCTATCTTCAAATCCTTTAATATCTTCAACCTTTCCAAATGGCGCCATACCTAATAGAAATCCTATAGAGAAAAATATCAAACACGCAGATAAGTTTCTTTTCCACGAATTAACACCTTTTCGAGAATTCTTCTGAACAAAAACTCCAGTAAGAAATCTCCGAACTCCAAATTGGATTTTCCCCTTGTGAGTCGGCGATTGGACGGAAAATGAATTTCCTCCGTTCTGATACGACCGATCGTTATACGGCGACAACGTTCTTCGAATCGACGCCATTGAAATTGATCCAATAACAATATCATAGAGCTAATAATCAACTAATTCTACATATGTAGATTTCAAAATCCTGAAATTTTCAACAAAATTGTTTACCCTTTAAGTATTTACAACAAAAATGTTCGATAAATATAAGGAATTTCCCCCGAAATTTAACGAAAATTCTGTAACTTGAACTGAAATACAAAATTCAGAAATCAAAAAAAGTGTATACATATATAATCTATCGAGCTAAAGGAAAATTTGCTGCGGGAATCAGATGTATCGTAACCCTAAAAAGACAGAAAATAAATGAAAAAATGTTAACAAAAAAAGCATTTTCCCAATATAATATAACTTGAGATCCAGCCTGGTGATTCAGATAAAAATTTGATGGAAAAATTTACAGTGAGTTTTGAGCTGAATATCTCAAGGAAATTCTTGATTTTGTTTTTCCTTTTTTGAATGATTTTCTATTTAATTTTTACCGCGGGGGATTTTGGAGAGCAGTGGTATATTGTGGAGTATTCTAGGGGGCAAAACATTTTATTTTAATACATAATAAATATTTTTTGATTCATCTGATTCTTTGGATCAAACAAGTTAACAATTCAATATTTTGTTGAGACTCTTATTATAATTTTCATACATTTGTTACGTAAAATAAATATTAAATATCTAAAGACATGTGTTCATAATGAGAGAACGTCTATTGCAGTATCATGACATGTGTCTGTAGCGAGAAAACGCATGTGGTGTGAAATTTAACACATGTCGAAAGCATGTAGCACTTATAGTTTTGAAACCCAATACAGATATCAGCCCGAAAAAATTACTGAATTGAACAATAAAAGCTAATTTTTTAGTCCTATTAATTTTGTGAGCCAACAGGACCACAAAGCAGACGGGACGGCGGTCGGCCAATCCAACCAATCGGCCTCGGCCAGATTTTAAAATTATGGTACAAAACATGTTCAATATGTATTAAAAAATAACGTTTGTATTATAATCGTGAGTTGTATTGTGCGCACTGGGGGCACCAATAGGTATAAATGCATTTGATGTGACTAAATGAGTTGGTGAGTATACCAGTAACAATTTAACACGCATAAGTTGTAACATGGGAGATACGGATCCCCTATGCCTGTAACATTTGTTCTGTTGCTAGTGTCAGAGAGAAACTCCAAGGGATAAATGGTTGTGATTGCGGAGATTGGTAAAACAGTGGAGTTTTAAAATTGGTATGTATTGGGAAGTTTTGATTACATAAATCTCATTTTTTGGCAAAATGGAATAGTTTTTCTGATATTTATTAAAGACATTTATCACCTACTTCTCATCTTCCATTCTCCCTTTCGTGCCCTACAATTCTCTCATTTTCTTTTTAATAACATAAACCAAAACTCTATCTACTGTGGCCGATCAACCCATCTTCAACCTCACTTTCTACTTTTCTTCCTCTCAAGTGAGTAATTATTGGTGACCAGATTTAGCCACCGCTACTACTTAGATTTGTGGGATAGAGAAAATAAATGGAAATCGATAGCAGTCAAATGATTTTGTTAACACCACTGTCAATAATGGATGAGTAAGACATAGAAGATTAGGATTGTATATTTTTCTATGGGAGAAACATATATCATCATCTTCTCTCTCACCTTTCAACTATAATGTCGGAAAATTAAATTTCTCACTTTTCCCTCTCTTAAAAGCCAATAGTTATGATCTTTCAAAAAATAATATTTTTAAATAATTTTAACAATTGCTCCAAGAGATCTTTCAGTTTGCTATAACCAAGAGATCTTTCTGTATAAAGCTTCAAAAATAATTGTCGACTTTGAATGGATTTTTCGTATCTCATAACCGCTCTTTCACACATCTGGATACTTGTACCAAATTGTTTCGTGTTTCCTTGCCTATGTGATACTAGAGTTGGGTATCTCTATATCATCGATCATACAAAGGGATTGGGTGAGTGGAATGAGGGCATTAAGAATGACAAAAGATGAGGCAGCCACTCTATAATCCGACAAAGTCTTTATAAAAAGTTCATGGCTAATTTCCAAGTCGAATCTTGTTTGTTCTGGAAACAAGCACTATTTCATTTTTTTTCTCAATTTTTTTTTACCAGAAGAAATAGAATTCGAGAAATCATACTAAAACTTAGCTCACTTGCTAAGTCTCTTTATATTCATGACTGAATGGTTAGGGCTTCTGGACTAATTCGTAGATTTGATTCCTACTAGATGTACTTAGGACATTTATAGATGTGGCACTAAGTCATTACCGAACTTGAAGCTTAGCTAGGAGGGATTTTTCTTGTGTTTAATAAATAAACGATAGCTGAATATTTGAAATGTTTGAATCATAAAGAATATCATGGAGAGATTAATTGTAAGGGAATGATAATTTGTTTCGTATTCACAAAAATAAATTGTCAAAGTAGTTCAAAAAGTGTCATTGAACTCAGGGACGAAGGCAGAAATTGTATGTTGGAGGCGAAAAATTGCAACAGTATGCCGAATTACATATATATATCTGAAAAAAAAAAGTTTAGGGGAAGGGAACTTAATCAAATATTCTAAACTACATATAAAATTTATTATATTTAATAGTATTTTTAAAAATATCGAGGAAGCACTGCCAACCCCCGCCCCTTTAGAATCGTCCCAGATCGAACTCAACCGAATTAATTAAGTCAACCATGCATAAACACTATTAGTAAATTAAAATAATAATAATAATAAAAAGAATATCACCTCACTAGTAAAAAACAAAAAGAGAAAATATCATCTCACAGTTATTGAAAATCCCTGAAGTACCCCTCTCCATCTCTCTCGCGCGCTTCAACTCTTCTTCCTCAGCCGCAGCAGACAGCAAAAAACCAACAGAAAAAAGTCTGAATAATCACAGCTAAGGTATTTTCTAGCCACTTTATCTTTAGATAAATTCTGCCTAATTTTAATTTCTTCAATTGGTTAACTTACTTTTCTAAGCTATTAGGGTTCAATTGAAGCTTTTTATGTCGTCGTTGCAAGCTACTCCCACCATTATTTAATATAAGTCGTTTATGACATAAAACAAAAATTTAAGAAGTAAAAAAAAAATTACTTTTTAATCAAAATATTAATATCACTCTTTTAAATAGAATTGATATTTTGATTAACAAAGTACCATAACTTTTGCTTCCTTACTTTTCGCTACATGTCCTAAACTACTTATATTAATGAATTGAGGTAGTATATATAAACGGTTTTTTTTTACTTTTAATTTTGCTGTTAAATTTAGATTGAAGAAATATAGTTCGAATTTTTTATTTTGTTGCTTGAATTTTTCAATTGATTTGAAGTTGTTTGAATAAATTAGTTCAGAATGAGGATAGCTGTAGAAGGATGTATGCATGGAGAATTGGAAAATGTATATGCAACTTTATTACATTTGCAAGAGGTAGAACAAGTAAAGATCGACCTTCTTATTTGCTGCGGTGACTTTCAGGTATTCTTTTTGCATTTTAAGTTCAATTAAATTGCAAGATTCGGATATGTGGTTATAGCAGGTTTCTCTTGTTTGTGGCATTTTATATGTTACAGCAGATATGTTATGGATAATTAATTCTTTTAGACTTTAGTTGAAAATCAGTATCATTATTTGTAAATTGCATGGCGCAAAAACGAATGTCGAGAAGGGATATGATATGACTATCAGTCTGGAAAAGAAATAAAGCATTGTATCTTAAAAATCGCATATGACTATCAGAACAACTCGCAAAATTCTACACTGTCTATAGTCTATACAGGATAATAAGAGGCAAAAGGAATAAAGCATTGTATCTTAAAAATCTTTCTATTTTCCATGGAAGCTTCTAAAATCTACATAAAATTACGCACAAAACCTTATATAAAAAAAGGAGAGTATATATTGTTATTTGTTGTTCTATATGTATATGTGTTTAGGTATTTGTGTACTATTTCTGGATTTGAAAAATTTCCCGTTAAATTATCAGAAAAGAAATAGGCTATTCTTTCTAGGAAATTGTTTTTATGACTTCTCTAGTCTCATCATAAGGAGAATTAAACAAGTTCCTCCTAGTGTCTCAAGGCTGTAGCGGCTTAGCTTTTTAAACTTCCAATTTTTAGTAGCCTTGTGCCTTATCACATGTTCATACCTCCCTCATTTATACCTTCCCTTATAACTTGATGAATATAAAAGTGATCTCAAGATGAGTTTCTCTCTTTTGCAAAGCAGGCTGTTAGGAATGAGATGGATTTGGAAAGCTTAAGTGTCCCTCAAAATTACAAAAAAATGAACTCTTTCTGGAAGTACTATTCTGGAGAAAAGATTGCACCATTTCCAACTATTTTCATTGGAGGAAACCACGAGGCATCCAATTACATGTGGGAATTGTAAGTTGGTTTTTCTTTTCAATCTTGATGCAAATCAATCTTCCACATTTTAATGTGATTATAATTGGATATGTTTCTTAGAGAAGGTAGGATGGCTAACTAATTGGCAATTTGATCTATTCTTTCAGATACTACGGAGGATGGGCAGCACCTAATATATACTTCCTTGGGTTTGCAGGGGTGGTCAAGTTTGGAAATATTCGTATTAGTGGACTTTCTGGAATCTATAAGAGACGGGATTATTACTCAGGTGTTATTATGTACCATGCACTTACATTAAAATTAATCTATATGACTGAAATTCTAGAAAAAAAATTCATTTTCATCAGTAATTGGTTTAAATCATTGTAAATGTAATTACCTTTGGGATGTTAGGGCACTACGAAAAGATTCCTTACAATGAAGAAGATATCCGGTCTATATATCATGTTCGTGAGTATGATGTTCACAAGCTCATGCAAGTTGAGGAACCAATTGATATCTTCCTTTCTCATGATTGGCCACTTGGAATTACTGATAATGGAGACTTGCGAAGGCTTCTTCGAGAAAAGCCCTTCTTCGAGGAAGAGGTAATCATCTAGCTTATTCCAAAATTTTCTGTAACGATTTCTAGATCTAGGTGAAATATGCTGTCTGCTGATATTCATCTTTCTCTAAGCGTAGAAAATCTTTTACTTTTTGGTTTGTAATCTGGTAAATATGAGACTTTTCCCTTAAAAGGAAGAAACAGAAAACAAATCTGGTAATAGAGACTGCAAATGTTTCCTGAAGTCATCCTTTCAAATTTGTCTACTTCATGATGAACAAAAAATTCACCCCTTTTTCAATAACCTCTGCTCTGATCTGATCATTCCACTGATCAATGCGGCATGAAGCTTTGGCTTAACAATTTTCTTAAAATTTTCCATAGTGGAACATAATAAATTACATGGCATATAATTTCAAGTTATGCTTCTTCTCCAGGAGATATGATATTAGTAAAGTTTTGGCAGATTTGCATTGTGAGTCAAAATTTTGATGGATAATTGGATTATTGCTCATTTGTGTTATTCGTAGATCAAATGCAACTGATGAATTGTTTTGAAAAAATTTCAAAAGGGATAATAGGGTTAATGGGTTTCAGTATGCGGAACAGGAATATATATGCCAATGCCTATATCCAGTGTTTAGTTGATAGGTGTTAGATGGGTTTCAATATCAACAAGTATGGGACTATAATTCATTCTAATTGCACCGTTACGATTTTGCTTCACATATTCTCATATTCATGCTCCTGAATTTATAAGTGATACTTGTCGTTGATAATTTTCTTTTTAAATCTGATGATCTTAGCACATAAAAACTTATAATTGCCGAATTTTATTTCTTCACATCTTTTGTAACCAAACTGTTGTAGAAATAGTCATGATCACCGTTTGTCTTATGGCTAAAAAATTGGTTTAAAGACTATGTTCGGGATCGTAGTGGTAAGAATTTAGTATGATTATGTAGCAATGCTGTCACTGAGTTTTGTTCATTTCCAATTGGTATAAGTTTCTTTTCAATACCAGTACCAGTTATTTCATTACCAGTGCTACTGACGTGGAACATTTCCGGTTCTCTAGATTTTAGATTTGTAACATGCGTTCCAATAGCTGTTGCAGACTTGCAGGTTATGTGACGGGCTACATTTTCTTTCCTTATGTTACCATTGTATTCCACCTCCACGTTTTAATCTTTGGTGCTGTGTTAGTGCTTTTAGTAACTTATCAACCGTCACTGGTAACTATGACTTCTTCAGATTAAGGAAGGCACTTTGGGGAGTAAACCTGCCGCAGAATTATTGGAAAAATTAAAACCTGCTCACTGGTTTTCTGCACACTTGCACTGTAAATTTGCTGCTCTAGTTCAACACGGGGAGGATGGGCCTGTCACAAAATTTCTTGCACTGGATAAGTGCATTCCAGGCCGGAGATTTCTACAGGTACTTACTGGACCTAATGGTTGTTCATCAGAGAGGCTTTAGTGTTTATTTCTCAGTTCTGATGCAGAGCTTTGCAGATTATTGAAATTAATTCGGATTCAGGACCTTTTGAGCTCCAGTATGATGAAGAATGGCTGGCAATCACCAAGAAGTATAATTCTGTACTTCCTTTATCTAGAAAGCCAGCGAATTATAGGTATCTGTTATTTTTGTATATACTCCAGTTGACAGATTCTTGTTAAAATTTGCTGGTAACTGCACTTCTTGTATATGCAGTGGTATAGAAGCAGACATACAGGAACACCGTAAATTTGTTAGAGATAAACTGCAATTAAGAGGGGCCAAACCTTTTGAATTTGCAAAGACTGTTCCAAGTCATGATCCTTCTCGCTCTGCTGCTAATGGTTCTTTCTCTGGTGATTATCTTTGCAAGGCCATATCGTGTTTGTAGTTTAGTTTACAGGCCATTAGATTCATACACCTGATTCTCAAAAAAAAAAAAAAAAAAAGGAAAAAGAAAAGAGAGAAGATTTATACATCTGCAAGTTAACACAATCAGTTCTTTTGTAGGACATGTTCGAAATCCTCAAACTCTGCAATTCTTATACTTACTGGGACTTGAATATCTTCTTGACAACACATCTGGATTGAGTGAGCCAACAGGAGGTCGAACGTCATTTAAATCTGGAGGTAATAAGATAGTCATGATTTGCCAAAATTGTGTACCAACTGTAAGTAGTATTCATAGTCTTCCATTACTATTTCTGGAGGTAATAGGATGGTCATGATGCCCGAGAAATATGCTAGTTCCTGTAGCTAAGAAAGAAATTTAACTCTTGTGCCATGGTAAATCGGTAGGCATGTGCTCTAGCTTCATGATTTCGAGGAAACCTCAACTTTCTGTGGTGTCGTCTTCATTTTTAATGAGTTTACATACAGTTGCAGGGTCTGGTCCTTATGATAATGAAGAAATTCCCATTGATGATGAGGAAGAAGTCAGAGAAGATGATGCATAAGTGAGGGGTGGTGATATCTTTTATCATCATGGATTCCATTGCGTGGTTCATGTGGTGAGTACCAGGAAGTAAATGATATGGTTAAAAAACATATGCCCACGAAAGAGCATGTAGCCAGGGACGAAGACAAGGGGCAGGTGGGTCAGTCGCCGCTGAGACTTTTAATTTTTTTACTAGATATAGTAAATTTTATATGTAGTTCGGAATATTTGATCAAATTCGCCCGCCCAACATTTTTTTTTGCTTTTATATGTAATTCGGCAAGCTGTTGCAGTTTTTCGCCCCCAACTTAAAAGTCCTGATTTCGTCCTGCATGTAGCTACGATTATGGGATAGGATATATGTTTTAATCTTATTTATTTAAAAAAAAAAAAAAAAAAGAGCTATGATTGTCGAATTATTCAGCATTTCCCAATAGTAGATAAGTGGTCTTGAACATTTTTTTTTATGACCCGTTAAAAGATCGAGCGTGCTCACCGCTTATTAGGGGTGTTCATGGTTTGGGTTGGTTCGATTTTACACATTTTTTAAACCAAATCGAAATATTCGGTTTGAAATTTTTAAAATTATTTCAAATCTTTTAAAATCTCAAACCGATGCATTCGGCTTGTATTGGTTTGGTTTGGTTGTTCGGTTTCCGAGAGATACAAAATATATTGATTATAAAGTAAAATTAAATATTTTTTTATATAATTATTTAGCTGCTAAAAATATAAAGAAATAAGACTATTGTTTTGACATTTAAACACAATAAAAAACAAAATAATGAAACATAATTTCTTGATTCTTGAACTTCAATATAAAGTAAAAATAAAACAATTTTTTTGTATAATTAAAAATATAAAGAAACATGTCTATGTTTTTTCAAAAGTTAAACACAACAAAAAAAAAACAAATTAATGAAACATAAATTTTTGATCTTGATTCTTGAACTTCAAACAAATTAATGAAAAATTATCCTACGGGAAAAAAGCAAAAAAATACAAAAAATACATCATTATTAGTTTCAAAGTAAAACAAAAACTTCAGGTGAATCAAAAACCATATAACATATGACTCTTCAATCTCTTACTTTAGCACTTTAAGTGTTTGCTTGTAATAGTATAAATAAGAAGTTAAATATGTTTTATTACAAAAGAGTTCTTTATATATATATATATATATATATATATATATATATATATATTCGGTTTGGATTATAAAAAATTTTAAATCAAACCGAAAGTTTGGTTTTAATTTAGTTCAATGTACCGTTCAAATCGAATTTGAATTGGTTTGGTTCGATTTGATTTTGTCAGTTTTGATTTTCATAAACACCTCTACCGTCTGTTTAAGTCAAACCTGTAACGAGACGGGACGGAAGGGTATGCCCGTTTTGACAAATACTAGGTAAGCATATCACATGTCAATTAACTTGGGCTCCTTATCTTATTGAGTTGAAAGGAATCAAACCTAGGAAAAGCTACTTCTGGCCAGGCCTGTAAAAATAAAAAAATGTTTTAATTTATCAAGCAATTAGTAACATCTGCCCCGGCCCAAAGGTAAACACGACTTGTAGTACTTTCCAATAATATGATACTCTCATCCTCCTATAATATAAATCGTTTAGGACAATTAAAAATTAAAGAAATAAGGTATTTTTTAATTAAAATATTAATATTATTTTTTTAAATAGAATTAATACTATACAAGTTCTATTTAAGATATTGATATTTTGACTAACAAAGTCTTTTCCGACTATCCGAACGTATTTAAGTAATTGTCATTCTGTAAGACCGTAGTGAAAACGCAGCTTGACTATGTGATTTTTATTTTTCTTCTAGGCGAATACGATATTGGGATTTTCCCCCAAACGCGATTGGTTTCTAAGATCATTTCCGGCTCTAGGCCTTTTATTCGCTGGTCCTGATTAAAACTCCCAGTCGACGTATTTTTTTCAAACGAGGTCCTAGAAATAATGGCTAGAAATAAGCGTAGGGAATCATTTGATAACACAGATTCCTCTTTATCAATGATATTTCACGATCAAGATCAAGACAAGTCTTTTTCTTCCTTAATTTTCGCTATATGTCTTAAACTACTTATATTAACTTATATTATGCAATGAAGATATTAATTAATAACTTTTAGTATAAAAATAAAAACCTTTAATAATTATCAAAATTAACCATTTAAATTGCACTAAAGAATCCTCCAAAAAAAAATTTAAATCCCAATGGGAAAGTTTCTTTATTTTTTTATTTTTTCATTTGCTGAATAACAATTTGCATGGAAAATTTTACTGAAAATTTTCCTGAATCTCTCTGACAGAGGGAATCGCATTTTTCTACCAAAGCACATGCAACAGTTATATTTCTTTTGACCACTACTCTACGGTGGGTAGTACTAAATTGGACCTTCTCTACTATCTTTATTAGCATACAATAAAGAAATAACAACGCAAATTGAAATTGACTCAGTTGGTAAGTATTTGTCACGTCTTTACAAATGTTAAGTGTTCAATTCCTATTGTCAACGTGAGAACTGTGTTGGTGAGTGATCTGTAAGTACCCTTGTAAGCGACTTATGGTCCCTAGGGCCTGTCCTAACCCTTAATGGTGATCGGAGCCGAACCCACCCAAACTTTTTTTTCTACTAAAAAAAAAATACAATAAAGAAATGTGTGGGTAATTTTTTTTTTACCATATCTTAACCTTTTGATCTTTCAAATGTGAATTATAGGTAATTGACATCATTGGTACTACTACTATTGTAACAACTTTTTTCCTTTTTTCTGAATAACATTTTGATCTACTAAGTTAATTTAATAATAAAATACTTGATTAATAATTTCTTAAATGATTTTTTTTTTCAAATTGTTTATAAATTTCGAAAGTATAATCTGACAACTTGTTGTCCACAAAGTTCAGATATATGATTTAATGGTCCTATCTCAAATTCTAACCTACCATATGATAGTATACTACACCAACAACACAAGTTGGCTCAGTTGATAAAGATTTGACATCTCCTTACAAATATCAAGTGTTCAATTCCCGCTGCCGACGTGAGGGCTATATTGATGGGTGATCTGTAAGTACACTTGGAAGCGACCTATGGTCCCTAGGGCCTGTCAGGAGCCGAACCCACCCAAACTTTTTCTTACCAAAAAAATGATAGTATACTACACTATTGTCCGGCTCAGATTCGAAACGTCTTAAATTCTACGTGCGTTGGGAATATATTTTGTTTAACAGGCTTTGGGAAGAGATCAATGTGTATTTTTTTCAAAGTAATCTTGACAGTCAGATTTTATATTTTGACAGTCAGATTTTATATTTTGACAGTCAGATTTTATATTAGTAGTTTAGTCGTGGCGACTAAACTACTAATATAAATTTGCATATCTTATAGTCTATAATTAATGTTAAGTAGAACTAGAAGAGTAAATAGTTTACTAACTACTTTGAAATGTTGCATCACATTGAGCATATTTAGCTAGTATTAGGTCGTTTTTGGTGATCTTCCTATGCAAATTTTTTTGCTTGGTAGGCAGGACAATGAAACCACCAAACTCTTCTGTCCTTCCTTCAATTCAAAATAATAATAATATTACAATCTTTATTGATTTGGTTTCCTTTTCCTGTCCCAACATGAAATTCCTCCACTTTCGAAAACATTGAATTTTATGGTAAAAAAAAGTAGGGGACAGTTGAAATCAATAAGTTACAGTAAAGTTACCACAAAAGAGAACTTGAAGTTTATACTCGCTTACAATCACATTACCATTTGCTTCAGCCCCAAAAGGCAAAAAAAATACTCTGTCCCCGTGCCTATCCTCATCCCTATCCCTATCTCCATCCAATTATAATTCACCATATGTATATATAATTAGAAAAAATATTTATATAGTAAATTCTGATTGGTCGGGGGGACAGGAATGGGGACAGAAGATTTTCACTCCCCAAAAGGGAAGAGGGTGACTGTTATAGTATATAACGTCTTAAATTCAGTACATATGAAATATTTTTTGGATAGGTGTTGCATGCTTTTTGACATGTATTAAATCCCGTACAATATTAGTTCTCTCCTTATGAACACATGTCATAAAGCTGCAACACGTATTTTATCCCGAAGAACATCTGTCCTTAGGCATGTAGCACTTGTCTTACATAACAAATGTCTAAAAATCTCAACAGGTGTTCTCGTAAAAAATCTTGTAGAGTTGAATTTTTTCTATCTAACGACTCAAAACATGCAAAATTATTTAGTATGTACTAAATTTTAGTTATTCTGCAACATAATTGTACCGTCAAGAAGAGGGGGAGGGAGCAAAAGAAAACGGTACTATAAATTTTATATATCAAACTAGTATTTCATCAAAGGTTCCTTAGCCCAGTGGAACAAGGGTCTGCCCACGACCATAAGGTCTCGTGGGTTCGATACTCTCCCCATGCAATAGGGCAAGCTTTAATTGTCTTACTTTCTAGGGCTATCTTCTCCTCTTGTGAGGCACTTCTCTCTCTCTTATGGGGCAACCGCCCATCCGGACTTAAAAAAAAAAACTAGTATTTCTGACTAAGTGTTTTTCCCTCAAGAAAATGATTTGTTCATTTCAAGCTCTATTTTAATGCTCAGAATAATGATAATGCGGTATGAAGGCGAGTCAATGACTCGGAACTTTATCGAACTTTTAACTTTATCTTTTGGCAGACAGTGTAATGTGAGGTGTACAAGATAACTCTTTTACCAGTAATTTTATCTTGGTTAATGGGTAAAGTTTAAAATTTAAATTTCGATCAATAAGTGCAATATACGTAAATTAAAAATGTCAATTCACAGGAAAGAGAATTGATTTTTTATCCTACTTGTATTGGTCTGAATATAAGTTTTAAACTTACTCAGTAATCAAGATAAATTTTTTCCTCTTTTACCTAGTAGTTTTACCGCAAGAAAGGCTCAAGTAAATTTCAGAGAAGAAGCACTAGGAGTATCATGTAAAAACAACTTTTTCTTACCAATATTGTCAAAAGTGGAAGTACTTATTTTTTAAACTGACTTTTTATTAACAATGCCTTTTTTAATACATTAGAAAAAAAGTCCAAATTAATATCAGGACTAATTGCTTAATAAAAGATACTTTAAGTAGTAAAACTATTACCTTATCAATTTGTTTATAATTTTTAATCCATTATTCAAATAAGACTGGACCATAGATTCCCAATAATGCACATATATAGTTTTAAATAATAGCCAAACAAAAATAAAAATGGTCGATTATTCCAAGGTAGCTTAGATAAAGAATTGACTCGGTAAATAAATAAAAGAGCCAATAGCAAGAAAACGCCAATCAAATCAGTAATTATTTCAATAATAAATATTGTTGGATTAAGCATACGGAATCAAACATGAATCGTGCAGAGTACAATAACTAGTTATTCTAACTTGGTCGACAAGAATGATCAGTGGCACCAACATTTTCAAAAACGACGAGTTTGTTATAAGAAAAAAATTATTTTTTGTGATATTTCTTTATAAATATTGTATTTCGCCCTCCGCTTAAAAAAATTCAGTAAAAAATTCGCCTCCAATAATAAATTCCTGACTCCGTCACTGAGAGTGATGGTTGTGGCTTTTATAATGGTGATTAGTGTTTCGTCTCAAAACATAGCGCATAATTTTAAGAGTGTTTTGTTTTTAAACAGATCGCGTAATTTTATATTCGGACCTACAATTTTCTCTCAAAACCTTAAAAGTTACAAATCTTCTAAAACAATGCATTCCTAGTCTATCTTTTTAATTAACATTTATGTCATATCATTTAAAAAAAGAAAAGAAAAACATATATCATCGTGATAACAAAAAAAATATTACTAAAGCAAAAAACTGTAAACTTTTGTATGCTAGCATGATATGTTGGAATCTAACCTGAATTTACATTATCTTATACTATTTAATTCATATTTGATCCAATAATAGCTACACTTACTTTAAATAGTGTTGTTTTTTCCTACTAATTGTTTGGAAAATTTTTTAAAGTCTTCACAAGTAAACTGCTAATTATTCTTCCTTAGGAATATTCTAATGATGAGGTTAACCAACACAAGTTGACTCATTTGGTAAAGATTTAACACGTTCTTACAAATGTTTAGTGTTCAATTCACTTGACGTGGGAACTGTGTTAGTGGGCGGTATGTAAGTATGCTTTGCATTGGTCTAGCCATAGTTTGGCATAAAGGGCCAATCATGACAGTCTTTTTTTTTAGACAACATTTTTGTCCAGAACGAATTTGGGAAATCCCTACTTGACTGACGTGGCATATTTCAGACGCGCCACGCCACTTCATCCCAAATTCGTTCTCCCCCAAAACAGATTTGGCAAATCCCTACTTGACTGACGTGGCATATTTCAGACGCGCTACGCCACGTCATCCCAAATCAATTCTCCCCCAAAACGGATTTGGCAAATCCGTTCCCAATTAATCCCTAAATCAAACAGAAGACTTTCTCATTTTTCCTCTTGCGAATCAAAAGCAACCCCTCTCCCCCATTTTCTTCCCACATTGAGATATTCCTCCCCTATCGCCGCCGGCGCTGCAGCAAGCCATCCTTACCCTCTCTCTCAATTTCAAAGGTATAAACCTTTAAAAAAAATTATTTGAGATATTTAAATATAATTAATTGTGAATATTTGTATAATTGGTTAAATATGAATTTGGTGAATTTAGTTTAGAAATATTTGGGAATTTGGGAATTTATGTAATTTGGTGAATTTGTTAAATTTGAGAATTTGGTGATTTGGTAATTTGTGAAATATTTGTGTAATTTGGTGATTTGGGAATTTGATGAATTTTTGTAATTTTCTTAAATTGGTCTTATTTTGTAGAATTTATGTTAATTTTGGTGATATAACATGTGTAGTTGTCTAATAAAATCTATGTTTTTTTTTTTTTTTTTTATGAATGTCTACACTTCCTCATATTCATCCGGGTCCTATAGATATGAGTGTTTTAACCAAACAGTCACACCATAGGTCGTTAGAAATATGGCACGGTGACGACGCACTAAACACCCCTTTAAAAGTTATTAGAAGTTATAGTCAGTTTTATGACGCGTATAAGAGAGAAACAAACTCTGCCCTAATTAACCTAATAGACGAATTAGGTTTTGGGGGAGTGTCTAGGATATGACATATTAAGGTAAATCACGCTCTAGTGACTTCCTTATTAGAGAGATGACGCCTAGAGACCCATATATTTCACTTACGTACCGGGGAGACGACCATCACTCTAGAGGACGTAGGATGTCTTTTTCGACTACCTACTAGATGACACGTGGTGTCGTGGGGTGCGAAATATAATATGTCCAAAACTCAGTGGTTTGGTATAGCAATGGCAAGTGGGTTAACCCGACGAGCTCGGGGTGAGTCGGTGAACAGTGGCGGGGCGGGGTTGACCAGTCAACGGGGCGAGGCGGGTTGGGTCCAAAAATGAAAATGACAAACCCACCTCGCCCCGTTTGGAAAACCCATCAAAAGTGGGCCGAGTCACGGGTTTACCCGGTGGGTTGGGCGGGTTGGTTGGGTTTGACGAGTTGGACGGGTTGGGTGTTTTTTTAAATTTTTTTTTTGGTAAAAATAAATATAGATAAAAGTCATACCGATTTTATTTATAACAACATAACACTTACATATGAGGGGGACTTAGATGAAAACAACATAATAAAATAAACATTACAATTTAAAATGAAAAGTACAATAAAAATTACAATTTAAACATAACAACCCGGGTGTTTATTTTTTATGTGTCTAACCATTGTTCCCGTCCCCCAACCATGTTCGTGACGAATTTCGTACCCACACATCGTACATTTAGTTGTGAGAACTTCCTCATTAAATACCCATACTTGCCAAACTTTGGAAGTCCTCCTAGTCCTAGCACTAGTAGAGGGATTAGGAGGAATGTTGTCCATATTTTCTATTTAGAAAATAGAGTAGAAAATGATAGGGTGGGTTTGGTGTGAGTTGAGGGGATTTGAGTGAGTATTTATAGGGGGTTGGGGTAATATGGGTTAAGTGGGTTGGGGTGGGGTAATATGAGTTTAAATGGTGCGGGTTTAAATGGGTTGGGAAAATGGGGCGAGGCGGGTTATGGGTTTTTGACGGGGCGAGGCGGGCTGGGTAGATTTTTCTTGGATGTACAACCCATCCTGACTCGTTTGTAAAACCCACTTAACCCGTGGGTCATAACGGGTTTAGGCGGGTCCAAATGTGGGCCGAGTTAAACGGGGCGAGGCGGGGCGGGTTTCGGGTGGGCCAAACCCACTTGCCATTGCTAGTCTGGTATTGTATTCAATCTGTTAGGTTTCGAACCCACCAGTACGTCAATTAGGGGAAACACTCATCAACTGTATGAAATTTATGCCCACATTAGTGAGCCTCTAAGACATGATTCTACTCCGATGGCGGTAGAGCAGAGGGCTAGGACATTGATATTCATTTTGATGGGTGGTTTTCTTTTTCCCGATAAGTCGGGGTCCCGAGCGAAGATGCAGTATCTCATAACCTTCACTGATCTCGAGCATGATACGACTACGTGGGCTAGAGGTGTCCTTGCGTATTTATACCGCCAGATTTGCATATCCTGTATGCCTAATTCGAAGGACATGACCGGCTATTTTTTGCTCATTCAGGTTTGTCTAAATTGTATAAACTTTTATGTTTAATGTGTAATTTGAATATTTAATAATCGATACTATTTTTTTTTACCAGTTGTGGGCGTGGGAGCACATTTCTTGTCTCCGTTCGGAGAACCGAACTTACCCGTCGGTGCTCCTTTTGGGGTAAGATGGAATAGAGCACGGACTTACCGCAACACTCCGAAAAACCATATGTTGGTGTTTCGTGATCAGCTATATTTGATGAACGAGACACAAGGGGGTAAGTTAATTTCGATTTTCTCATTTTTTTTTAATTAAATAACTTGTTTTACATTAACTTAATTTTATTTTATATTTTATGTGGAGAACGTACCCGAACACGGTAATTGCAGAGAGAGTGGCTTGAGATGCCGACTTCCTGTTAACCCTGCGTTCCCGAGTGCCACTCATTTGTTTCGATGTAGTGGAGTACCATCTGCCTGACAGGGTTATGAGGCAATTTGGATTCAAGCATATGGTATCAATAGCGGCAGGGACGCACGGTATTGTCGAGGGTGATGACGTCCACACAGTGAAAACGGTCCCGACAAAGAATTGGGAGAGATAGCACAACAGATACATAACGTTGTGGGATAAGCGCTTACAGACACTCGTGGAAGGTGTTCCCGCTGTAGGTAATGTTATTTTACCAAGCCCCGAGTACACGACTTGGTACAAGAGAATTATCGTTCTCCTTCTTACGAACCCAAGAAATAAGGATACTAGGCCACTCCCGATGGGTTATCAACCCAACGCAACATCAGAAGATATTTTGGTAAGTTTTTTTTTTCCTTTTGTTATTAACATATGTCTTATTAATTTGAATTTACTAATTTTAATATTAATGTTACAGACGGAGTCAAATAGAATGATACTGGAAAAATTCGAGAAGTCTGAGACTAAACCCAAAATGTAGGCAAGTACAAAAGTTTAATCACATGGGCGACCAAAGCCATCAAAGATGCCTTCGCGGCAATTGGGAAGGCAGTTACTTGCAGACCGCGCTCTACCGACATTGCAGAAGCTGCCATTGAGCGCCCGTTGACACAACCGAGACAATCTGTTGAAGGTAGGGGTCGGCGTGGGAGGTCGGGTGGTCGTCGGACTCAGCAGGCTACTCAGGAGATTTATGAGAGTATACAACGCACTCGACCCCGCGGAGATACGGGAGCGGCTCCACCACCCAAGGATCAGACACAGACTTAGATTGAAGTTCGCAGGGATGCGGGTGAGGTACCCTCAGCATATGCTTATCATTTTTCGAGCAACATCAGTTGTTCACTGGGAAGTCAATTTGGGAGGGATCCTGGTGCGGGGACATCTACTTCGGGACAACCAGATGTCTTTTTTGGTTCAACGACCTCTTTTAGTTTAGGCATCGACCAGACACAGACGCAGCTGCAGACTCTACTGCTCCAGCCAGATTCACCTGAGGAGCCGATACGTATCGACCCCGAAGGCGCTGAAGTCATAGAAACGGAGCACGGTAGTTCCCTCAGAACGAGGGACAGCCACACGTACTATGGAAGAACAAAAAAAAAGTTATATACACACCGTCGGGGCGGTAGATATGACATTATATTTGTTTTGTTTTGTTTAATCTATGTTACATACGATTTGTTTTTTACGTTGTTCAATTTTTATTAATAAAGCAACTTTTGTCCAAGTAAATTTTGTATACATTTTTTGGTTAATATTCTGTTTTAGTGATTTTGCTTGTTGTAAAATAACAACTGAAAAATTTGTTGGCAAAAAACAAAACTCAAAGTGTTTCTGGCACAAAACTTCTGCCAGGCCAGATGGAATTGATTGGAAAAAAAACTAAGTTTTGGACAATGCTACTGGGGTGGGAGAACGGATTTGCCAAATCTATCCTGGGGGAGAACGGATTTGGGGCTGACATGGCAAGGCGCGTCTGGAATGTGCCATGTCAACCGAGAACGGATTTGGCAAATTCGTTTTGGACAAAAATATTGTCTAAAAAAAAGGACTGCCATGGTTGATCCTTTATGCCAAACCATGGCCAGTCCAATACAAAGCCCCGTATTTTTTTAAGCAACCTATAATTCTTAGGACCTGCCCTAGCCCCCTAATGGTGACCGGAGTTGAATCTACTAAAACTTTTCTTCACAAAAAAATGATGAGTTTATACTTGTAATCCTAACTAAACTTCTCTAAATAGAGCAAAAAAATTCCACAGATATTTTGCATAGTACATCACCTCCAAAATTTATTCTTACACGTAAACATTTAACAATTATTTTCTCTCAATTAGAATAGAATATAAAAAACACACAAAAATTATGATAACTCAATTGATTAAAAGTATCAATTCAAATCATTTCGAGACAAATTAAAAGAAGAAGACGAAGAAGAAGAAGAGTGAATAAGAAATGTAAATTAACCTATACTGATTGGTTTATCTTCATTCATATTAACCTGTCTTCTTTTTTCTCAAGAAACATCTTTCTTAATATGGGAATGATTATTTATGTTCAACGTAATTGGACAAATTTTAATACTTTTTATGTTCTATAATATAAGCCATTCTAAATAGTTTAAAAAAAATTAAGGAGTTCATGGAGTAGCCCATCAAATAAGATTGGGAGAGGAAGTAATGCCAACGAGAGGATTCGAAACCTAGGAGGAGGAATTTGGACGAGCAGGTGATGTAATTTCTTGATGGGGATTATTCGACTGAGATTCCACTCGGATTTACATGCTTATTTGCTGGGACGATTCTAGGGGCGGAGAGGGGCAGTCACTTCCGAGATTTTTAAAAATATTAGTAAATATAGTAATATATATAGTAATTTTTATATGTAGTTTTAAATTTTTTTATCAAATTCGCCCCGAAATTTTTTTTATTTGCAGCTTTTATAGGTAGGTCGGCATACTGTTACAGTTTTTCACCCCCTCTCCCAAATACAATTCCTGACTTCGTCCCTGCTTATGGGTTTGGGAGAGTGACTTATAAACTTGAGATTAGTTGGACAAAGTTCAGAACCTGATTTATCTAAAAAAATATTAAAAAAATGAGAGATAAGAAACATTTTTATTCTTATACTTTAAATAATTTAGTTTATTTTTCAAGCAGTAATCCCTTATCTTTCTCTCTTTCTCTTTCTATATTAAGGAAATGCTAAAAAAAACAACCTTAAAAATTGAAAATAAAATATACGTGGATAAGCGATTAATAGGCTAAAATAACCTCTATTAGACAATGGTGGGAGTAATTTTTGTTTTTCAATTTAGTCACATCTTCCTTCACAAACCATTTCTCATTTACCGTATATTTTTTTTTAAAAAAAAATTCAAATAGTTTAATTAGACTCTAAACCTCTAGCATACTCTCAAGTACAATATTTAATACACTAATTTCATATGTACCAACATCATTAATTCAGAATTAATTTTTCGAGTTAAACTAATCACATCGTTATATGTGTAATAATATCATTGTTTATTATAATATCTAGAGCAAATAGCTTTTTCTACCACAAAACTACTTACGAGTGCTATATCTGCTACAAATAATGTTTTCGTGTTTTTTTCTGCCACAAAACTAGTTGAGAGTGTTATATCTGCCACAAATCGTTTGTTCGTGCCTTTTCTGCCATGAAACATTTTATTAGTGCTAAAAATGCCACAAAACGAGGGAAGGTGAAGGGAAAAATAGGTAAGAGACAAAATTAATTTCAAATAGACCCTAAAATCACATTTTTATATTTAATTGGGTACACAATTTATTTTCTAAATAATTGACTCCTTCTTCCCAGGTTTATCAAAAAACCCCCACCACCTTCTTCTTCATTCTCCTCCCACCTCGAGCCGCCGTCACCACCTCTCATCCCGTCACCCAATCCCCAACCCCCACACCCACTCATACCCCCTGAAAATTAACCAAGAATAGCAATCCATATGATGAAAGTACTTCTAGATCTATATTTCAGACACATATAACAAATTTCACAAATGCTTTGTTGCTCTAACCTTTAGAAACTGCTTTACAAAATACATATAAGTCAAAGCAATAAGCAAAATGCTAATCAATTTGCACTACATGATTAACCAATCGCTTTGCTGCTAAAACCATCAAAAAATTTAAACACAATACATACCAGTCAAAGTACTAAACTAAATGTAGATTAGTTTGCACTACATAATTAACCTAACATAGATGATTTGCATCTGAAACCATCAGAATTCCTGAACAAAAAAGACTCTCTCAAAGCAATATGCAAAATGCAGACCAATTTCCATAGGAATATCGAATTGTTCTTAGGCATTTTTGCTAGGTTATCACCTTCACCACGTCTCTCCAAATCATCAAGCAGTCATTTTTTGGCAGACTTGGTACTCTTTGGTATGGGTGGGGTCAGGGATTGGGTGACGAGATGAGAGGTGGTGGCAGCTCGATGTGGGAAGAGAAGAAAGAAGAAGGTAGCGGCGAGGGTTTTGGTAAATTTGGGAAGAAGGGTCAAGTATTAAAAATAAAATAAAATTAGGTACCCAATGTAATATAAAATTTTGATTTTAGGGTTTATTTGAAATTAATTTGATTTCTTACATATTTTTCCCTTCACCCTCCCTCGTTTTATGGCATTTTTAGCACTCATAAAACATTTCATGGCAGAAAAGGCACGAAAAAATAATTTGTGGCAGATATAACACTTGTAACTAATTTTGTGGCAGAAAAAAAATGAAAACATGATTTGTGATAGATATAGCACTCGTAACTGATTTTGTGGCAGAAAAAGTTATTTGCTCTAATATCTATAAGATATAGACTTAGATTTTATATAAAATTTTAACAAATCTTAAATAAATATTATTTACCATACAGAAAAACTACTTTCTTATAAATCCTGCTTTAGCGGTTTTTGGTTATCAAAAAAGGAAGAAAAGAAAAGAAAAAACAATATAAAGTAGATAGGAAATTCATAAATAAAGATCGTCATCTGAAATCAATAAAGAAAGAAAGTTGCTTTGAAAGTTAATAAAAACTCCTCTTCTTCTACTTCAACACCAGACCGCCATGGATAAGTTCGACAAATTTCTTCAACCTTTTCCGACAACTATGCTTAGTTTACTCCCAAATTTCCGGGAATCATTATCCGATTCCGGCGCCGCTTATTTCCAATTAATAATTAGCTTCTGCTCCACCGCTCTTGTTGGATTCTTCTTTCTCCTCGCCGCTTCATTACCTGTCTTCTGGATTTTTGCCTCCTCTAATAAGAAGAAGAAGAATAAGAAGGAGAAAGAGTCTCCGGTGATTGAATTTTTTGACGCCGTCGGAGAGCCATCTGAGTCGTCTTCTTACTCCAGTGATCCTTTAATCATCGAAGATTATGGTAATTCTTCTATTTTCTTTTTAATTTTTTTTATTACTCCCCGTCCCAAATTATCATTCCATCCTAGTTTTGGCATGGTCATCGAATTCTATAGTTCTAGGTAAAATGTCAAATATAATTCTATTTAACTTTACTCTCAATTTAATTATAATTTTTCGCTTTAACATTCAATGCAATAGGTGGAATTGAAAAAAATAACGGTAATTATCTATTCATTTAAAAAGTGGACGACAAATTTAAAAGAAACGTAAACAAATCATTTGGACGGAAGGATTATTTCGGAAAGAGGTCCAATTTGTTACCTATAATTTCGAGACAGAAGTTTTACACTAGCCTTCCTTCCTTAACAAAAATAAAACAAAAAATTATTATCAAAATGTCAGGGCCTATATTTTTTATTATTATCGGGTAAGAGTGTCCAATTTGGTACTGAGTCAGAAGTTTTGCACTAAGCTTTTATAACAAGAAAAATAATTATTTGATAATCCAAGCATTTCTTGACCTTGTCAAAACAGTTTACTTTGAAAAAATAGATAATTACTTGCTTTTCATTCAATCATTTTTTCCTTTTAATATAATATTTTTGTGATTTCTTAATTCAATTTGTTTCTTGTCACAAACATTCTCTAGTATCATTCATTTGAGCATTTTACCTTTCATTTACTCAGTCTTCTGCTAAAATTGTATCGGGACCTGACATATTAATTGTCAACTTTTATTATGGTAATTGTTCTATTTTATTTATTTTATTACTTTCGTAATCCCAAATTATCTATCCACTATGTTATAAGGTTTCATAAAAAATGTCAAATATAATTTTATTTAACTTTATTCATCGTATAATTATACGTTATTCTCTTAAACATTCAATGCAATGGGTACATTGGAAAAAAATTATATTAAAAAATATTTATTTAGAAAGTTGACAATTAATCCGAAACAAATTAAAAAATAAAATTTAACCGTTAATTTAGTACGAAAGGAGTATCCTGGAAGAAGTGTCCAATTTGTTACTTATAATTTCGAGTCAGAAGTTCTACACTGGTCTTGCTTAATAAAAAATTTATTATCAGGATACAGGGTGTCCAATTTGGTACCTAGCCGGAAGTTCTGCACTAAGCTTTCATAAGTAGAAAATTGTTTATCTGATAATCCAAGGATTTATTGATCTTGTCAAAACAGTTTACTTTTGAAAACATTAGATAATTAATTAATTGCTTTTTATTCAATCTTTTCTTCCTTTAATATAATATTTTTGTGATTTTTTAATTCAATCCGTTTCTTGTCACAAACATTCTCTAGTATTTGAATATTTTGCCTTTCATTTAGTCAGTCTTCTACTAAAATTCTAACCCCACACTTTTCTCACATTTTTATGTGGACCCATTTGAGCCGTCTTCTCTTCTGACTCCAAGGCTTTCGATTATGATAATTGTTTTATTTTTATTTTTATTTTTATTTTTTTAGTATCCAAGTAGAGGTATCCAATTTGTTACCTATAACTGGAGTCGGAAGTTTTTGCTGAATAAATTTTTTTCATTAATCACAAAATAGCCAATGTCATCACAATCAAAGAAAAATATGAAATTATAAGAAAATAAAAGTTATACAATGATTTTAAAAACCATGATAACAGACAAGAGCCACACTCAATAAAATTTGGGTGGTTAGGAGATACTAATATAAAAATTACTAAGATAAACAAATACATAATCTTCTTTGCAGGAGAAAATCAATTTCAACATCTTCCTTAGGGATCGACAATTTATAGGACTATGGGCGTATCAACCGTCCTACAAATTGTCTCGCGAAGATGTAGAAAGTTGATAAAGGGCCCAGATCAAGTCCGGGTTGAAAGATTTCTCCTAGAAACAGAGGAAAAAAAATCTAGATCTTGTGAAGATTTGAGACAGATCTAACCCCGTGTCTTTAATCTTGAAAAAAAAACATTTTGAAATAAATCTCATATGATTTGTGGTACAAAATAGATATATAAAAATCAAACAAAAGCATATAACTGGCCAAGATTCGACCATTAGTTGGAGACAATGCACAAATCTGACCAGAGACAGAGGAAAAAAAATGAAGAAGCAAGAAAGCAGAGGGAAAGAGAGAGAAAAGAGAGGAAAAAGGGTAGCGTGATTTTAATTTAACTGGAGTCGGAAGTTATACACTAGTATTCCTTGACAAAAAAAATTATTATCAAAATGTCGGGACCTACTAGGAAAATTTATTATCAAAATGTCAGAACCTATATTCTTTTATTATCGGGGAAGGGGTGTTCAATTTAGTACCGACTCGGAAGTTTTGCGCTAAACTTCTGTAACGAGAAAAAATAATTATCTGATAATCCAAGCATTTATTGACCTTGTCAAAACAGTTTACTTTGAACAAATAGATAATTACTTGCTTTTCATTCAATCTTTTTTTCCTTTTAATATAATATTTTTGTGATTTCTTAATTCAATTTGTTTCTTGTTACATTCTCTAGTATCATACATTTGAACATTTTGCCTTTCATTTACTCAGTCTTCTGCTAAAATTGCATCGGGACTTGACCTATTGATTATGGCTCCTCACTTTTATCGCATTTTTCTATGTGGATCCTACTTGTACCCATGAGTTAAATTCTTCACAGTTGTGAGAGGACCATGCCTCAACTTCCCAATACTGAATCTTTGTTGCACCTGAACTTGTTATTCTACCTGCTTTATTATATATATATATATATATATATATGTATATATATATATATATTATTGGGGCAGGGTATCGGACGTGCAGAAGTGCTAAGTCAAATACGCTAGCCTTGATTTATAGCAATTCAGTTGAATTGTTGACCTTTAATGACTTGCAGGCTCTGATGCCTGCTAATTTAGGTAATAATGCAACCAGAAATTATCCCTTAGATAGGCAAAGTTAGAGATACAACAAATCTCTTGTTCTTTAGTTTTTAATTTGAACTCTATGATTCAATTGAATGTTGGGTTTTTCATGGTTTCAGATTTAAAGTATTCCTTGGAACTTCAGATGGAAGAAGTTTTATTTGCATCATTTGCGCCTGATACGAGTAACGCATCTTCACTTATCCAAGAAAGAATTCTATTGCAAACGGAGCTGATTGAGACTGAGAATGTAGTAGATCTTCAATCGAAAGGCTTTTGCGAGATATGCTTGGACGATAAAGAAAGCTGGCAGATGTTCAAGAACGATACCTGCGATCATTCTTTTTGTTATGAATGTACAAGCAAGCATATCGTGGCAAAAATCGAGGAAAATCTGAAAACGATTAGGTGTCCCGGAGCAAATTGCATGGCTACACTGGATTCTGAAGCTTGCAGATGGATGATCCCCGAAAATGTACTAGCCAGATGGGATGATTTCCTATGCCTTTCATCGATCCCTGAATCGCAAAAATTGTTCTGTCCTTTCCGCGATTGTTCAGCAATGTTGATAGATGATTCAGGCGTAGTGATAAGTGAGATAAAATGTCCCGTTTGCCATAGATCGTTCTGTGCAAAATGTCGCGTGCCATGGCATCCGGATTTTAGTTGCAAGGAGTTCCAGAAGCTGAACTCGGTAAAAAGCAGGAAAAGAGGAGTCAATGTTCAAGTCACTTGTTAAGAAGAAGAATTGGCAGAAATGCCCTTGTTGCAAAATACATGTTGAGAAGAATGAGGGTTGTGTACATATAACTTGTAGGTGTGGCTTTGAATTCTGCTATAGATGTGGAACAAAATGGAGTAGTTCTCATATCTGCAAGAAGTCATAGTAGATGACTAGAAAAAAGGGCATTTTGGAGTTGTTATAGTGTTGATAGTATGAAAGAATCTAGGATTATAAGTTAAAAAACTTAGGTGGGAATACTTAGAATACGTAGCTTTGTTTAGTTGTTGAATTTGATCTAATGACCAAAAGTTTGCTGATTATTGTACTTTCTATCGAATGGGAGTGTTAACCAAGGTCTACTTGGATTATATCTTAAAATGAGATATTGAGATAATCTCAATCTCAAACTAAAATTATATTCATCAAAGGTCCTTTAGCCCAGTGGGGCAAGGGCCTTCCCACGATCAAGAGGTCGGGGGTTCGATACCCTACCCGCACATGGGGCAAGCTTTAATCGTCTCCCTTTGTAGGGCTCTCTTCTCTTCTTATGAGGCAGTTCTTTCTCCTCTTATGGGGCAACCGTCCATCCGGGCTTTAAAAAAAAACTGAAACTATATTCTAAATAAGTTAATGCTTTATGTTTCATTTTTAGACTGAATTCCAAAACAGTTTGAATTTCACTTTGAGTTTTCCACCCGGCTCTGGTTGAACTAAAAATGTTTTTTAGAAAAAAACAATTAAATGTAAGAATATCTTAATTTAATTTTCGGCTGAACTACAAGGTGTATTTAGACAATCCAACTGTGAGATCATATTCAGATTAAAAATTACTCTCTTCATTAGAAAATGGACTCTAATTTTAGACAGGAGAATATTTTTTTAAATGTAAAGTGTAAGAATAACTTAATTTAATTCTTGGAGTCGGTGGAACTACGAGGTGTATTGCGTAAGCCCAATCGTTGAATACCATATTCAGATTAATCTCTTTTTGTGTCGGATCAGCCCATTAAAAAGTTGACCATCGTAGTATCTCCATATATAAGCATGATTTGAACTCCGACCGCACTTAAGGAATGAGAGTACCAAATCATTCAAACCAACCAACTTTGATTTGACCAGAAATGCAGAAATGTTATGGGCAAGGCAAAGGGCCTGCTTTTTTTTACTGCCCTTTGGTGAGAAGATTTTAGGGTGTAACCAAGAGACTCTCACCTCTCAGGTGTCCAAACAAAGTTCTGATATTTCGTTCTTGGTCCAAAACATTTACAATGTCCGCAGCAAAGTCGAAACCATACATCAACAGTTGTCTTACTTGGTCCAATACACTACAAAATGGTCTCCTCAGATGTCAAAGTTATTATCAGAAAAGGAATTTTTACAACACCAACTCAAATCCCTTGAATCCCAGCTAGACCAGTCTCAGCCAAGCCTATTTTCCCCATCCTACTTCCCGACAACCTCTGTTCAGCCAAAACAGTTCAACCCTTTAATCCCAACCTCTGTTACAACCTACTCACCAGCTCTGGCCTTATGGAAAGACTTATCCCATCACAAAAAGAGACCAGCTCCATCATCAAACCCTACACCTATTCCAGTTTCACCTTTGAATCCTACATTAGCAACCCCTTTGATAACAGATAAAACAAATACCCCCTCCGAAGACCCTACCATTGGTGCTTCTTCCTCATCCTCCATGGCAGAAATGCTATCCTTCGATGAGCCAAACCCAATCTGTTCATTCCTCAAGCAGTAGCTGTAACGACCCGAAATTTCAAGTACCAATTTAAAGGTTAGTATCATATTAATTTTTCACTTGATAAGGTGAAAAGTGTCTTTTTAATTAAATAGTAAGGGTAAAATGGTCAAAACAATAAATTGGTAATTTTATTTAAAGGCAAGGGCATAATAGTAATTGAATAATTAAGAAATAAAATAAAAGGAAATAAAGTCATACTTATCCAATAAGAAATAATTGCATTAAAAGTCCCTGAATTATATGTTATTTACATAAGAAATTTATTTACATAAAAGGTCCTTACAAATGATTGAAATTGCCACCAAGGGCTTTCCTACAACTATAAATAGAGGCATTTGGGCTCACACTTCACTTGCACCATTCCTTAGGGAAAAACTCTACCCTAAGCTCTCTCTTCCTCACTTATACAAAACTCTTTTCCAGTCTATAGTCTTTGGTTAATATGCTCTGAATTATTCACAGTTGCCTACTTTGGATCTTCTGTGAATACTTTCATCAGAAAACCAAAGACATTATTGAGTAGTTTTTCTAAAGTATTCCCGTCACTCTGCCTACTATCAAGCTATCAGGTTCATATTTGGAAGAAGGTACAAGCAAGAAGAGGCCAAGGTGAGTTCCCTCGCAAAACCGGAGAACTTGTTTTATAAATGGGTTTTATGCAAATTGTTTACAAATTAAAATGTACAATATTTCTGAAATAAAACACTAGAAAGTATTTCTGAAAAGTATTTCTTGGGAAGTATTTCTGAAAAATATATGAACGACAAATCTGGTCATTTCATGGGATCCCAATACTGTGTGGAAGCGTTAGGGGCAGGGAAATCAACGGGCTGACTGTATCCATATTAGAGTTGAACATTCTGAGGTGTAGAGTTGAACCAAGACAAAGAACTGAGTCAACGCTAGACACAAACCCATATTAGAAGATTTTGGTATCAGAGTGTGCAGCGAAAGCTTGGGATTAGAAATCTGTACATTGGGATTCAGTCAAAGACCGAAGTCAACTTAGAAACAATAGAATAGTTTAGAAAAAATTTATCCACATGTAATTTATATTGTAAAAGATAAAACCCAGTGCCGAGAGGCACGCGGTGTACCCGACCCGAGAGGGACGGGGCGTCACAGTAACACAATTCAGAGCCCACCCAAACCGATCCCAGTCATTTCATCTTTCGATTACTTTGAGGGTTTTGACAATCTTTTCATAATGGGATCAGAACCAGTTGTTGAACTAGTGGATACTCCTATGGAAAATGATAACCCTGCTTCACAGTTCCTCAATCCTCTTGTCAGAAATGATTACTACTACAAGTTCACCATTAATGACGTCCCTCCATACTTGGATTGAATTCTAAATTAAAAAAACTGTTTTTTTTTCTTTATTCTTAAAAAGAAAAGGCTGTAAACTTTTCTTTTTTTTAAATATCGATCTCAATTTTAAAATAAAAATTTGAGAATAGATTTGGATGAGTATTTTCAATTAAAGAAAAATACATTACAGAACTAACAAATCCTAAGCGAATGACAGATTTCGGAGTAATTATAAGATGACTTGAGTTTCAAATTATTCCTCAAAGTGTAATCAATTTTCTTTTTTAAGGCTTAAAAATCCTCTCTTTTTTAAAAAAAAATCAAATCTTTATATTTTTTTTGAAGCAGAGAACTTCAATTTGAAGGGGAAAAAAAAGAGTCCATTTAAAAAAAAGAAGACAATTTCTTGCTTCTTTAACAAGAGTGGGGCATCTTTTCTTTGCATCTCCTTGGACTCCTTATCAAATGGATAACTCCTACTTCAAGTTAATCTTAAAATGTTGGGCTATCAAATTATCATAATTTCTATAAAAATTTAGTTGTCGGATCAATCCAACTTAACTATTAACATTGTAACCGCACATGTTGGAGAAAAACTATAAAGACATCTGCAAGAAAATGGTGAAAAATATATAGAATAGGACAGTTGCAAGTACATATTGATCATAACTAGTTACTTTATATCTAACTTTAATTATTTATGTATTTTTGATAAGTTATCTAACTTTATATTCTATACCTTGAATGATCCCTGTTTGTTTTGAATTGTCAACGATCCAACAAAAGCCTAAGATATTCAAGGATATATTCCACATTTATCCAAAGCCATCATTCCATTTAGTTGCAATTCTCGGTTCAAGAAAGTCAGTAAATTCCCTACAAATATACATGTCAATGTGACAACGAATCGCATCTTCAGACAGTAAGACGCTTCACTTTCAACCGGTAAATCAAGAGTTCGAGTCATACTGAAGGAAAAGTGGAAAACCACTATCGATCCTCCTTAAAATAGAGGGAGAAATAATACATATAGGTTTAAGTCATCCATTGATATGGTCCCAAAGATATCAACCAATTATAATTCATATACATACCTTATCTATAAAAACTCAAAGGTTCTCATATGTTATGCTCATTCCAAGCAAGCAGCCATACCTAAGGAGTCTGAGTTTTTTGCTCTAATGAAGAAGTCTTTCTAATTGGGATGCCACTAAAGAAGCACAGCATTTTTGTAACTACAAAAAGGAGTCGGTTGCAATGATAAAAGGGAACGTTGTGAAGATCGATATATCAGGATGGTCACTCTCTGAATTGCACAAGGTTTGGACTACCGATCATTCACAGAGACATCAAGTCCAACAATATCCTGCTAGATATCGATTACCAGCCAAAGGTGGCCGACTTTGGCATAGCAAAAGTTTTACAGGCAAGAGGCGGAAAAGACTCTTACCACCACCACAGTCATTGCAGGAACTTATGGCTATTTGGCCCCAGGTAATAAAGCTTTACACATTATAATATGTGAATCATTTATTCTGTCTAGTTGGTCGCCAGACTAGCGAGTAGTCGGCTTATCTAAATAGATTACAAATGATTTTTTAAAATTTCCTTATCTTATACTCCCTCCGTCCCAAAATAACTGTCCACATTTCCTTTTTAATCTGTCCCAAATTATTTGTCCACTTTCTAAATAAATGGCTCATTAATTACAATTTTTCCAATTCTATGTTGGAGAGAGAAGGCTATAGAGAGAAGAGGAGGTAAAATTAAATTGGAGTAATATTAAATAGGGTCATGTTTGACATTGTACCAAATTTCACTATAGAATTTGATGAAACTTTAATTCCCGTGCAAAATACAAAGTGGACAGATAATTTGGGACGGAGGGAGTATATTATACTAGTTAAATAAAATTTCATAAAAAATTAATAATCAAATACTAGTCAAATCAAAGTACACAAAATCCATACATAATAATTGAATTCAATATCTTAATAAGTAATAACACGTTAAACTACTAAAATAGTCAAACGAGTTAGTTTTGAGTAGAAAATTGATTTTAAAAAAAAAATCAGCAAAGTGATTTTGACTGGCTTTGACTGACATTGACATATATTGACCCATTTTTTTTTTACCGATTTTGGCCAACTTTTGACCGATTAAGTTGGTCAAGCGATTTTTTAGCTTGACTAGCGATCTTTTACTAACTATGATGATTTTTACAACAGCGATTCAGTGTACTAGGACTTGTATTTTCGTCCTAGATAATCATAGTCGATTTGTTACTAAAATTTCAATTGAATTATCTACCAAAAAAACATTTCAATTGAATTACTGCCAAGTAGTCTATAGTTGAGATATTCTAATCACACTAATGATGTCTGCTCTTATTGTCCATTCATGTGACAGAATATGCCTATTCTTCAAAGGCAGCGACCAAGTGCGATGTCTACAGCTTTGGATTTGTGCTAATGGAGCTAAAATAGGGAAGAAGCCAGTGGAGACAGACTTTGGAGAAAACAAGAATATTGTTTATTGGATTTCAACCAAGGTGGAAACAAAAGAAGGTGCACTAGAAGTCCTAGACAAACGATTATCGGGTTATTTCAAGGATGATATGATTAAGGTTCTTCGGATTGCCATCCGTTACACGTTGAAGTAATTGTCGTTCATACCGACGTTTTGATGTTTGTTAGCGACATTTACAGTAATTGTTGTTACAAATTGTTACTTTTTGTCACTCATATAGCAACATTTATATAATATGTCGTTAGATCTTGTGATTTTTCAGATAAATGTCACTATATTTGAATTTTATACGACGTTTTGTAGCGTCGGTTATAATATTTATTGATAAAATCAACATTTTGATGGTAGTTAGCGACGTATACATTAAATGTTGTTATTAATTTTTACTTTTTGTGACTCATATAGCGACATTTATATACAACATCGTTAAATCATGTGACATTTTGAACAAACGTCGTTATATTTCGATTTTATATGACGTTTCATAACGACAGATATATTAAATCTTATTCTTACCGACAATTTGATGTTAGTTAGTGACATTTACATTACATATTGTTATAAATTGTTACTTTTTTTATTCATATTGCGACATTTATATACTATGTCGTTAGATCTTGTGACATTTTCAAACAAACACAAATACGAAGATTAAGTTTCTGAAATATATTTTTTAAAGAAAAATTAAAGACATTAATTATTAAAAATTTAATGAGAGTGTATTAATTTTAATCCGATTCATAAAAATAAATTAAAACACAAAAAGAAATTAAAATAAGTAAAGGTTTAATATACAAAATTACATTATAATAAATATAATATGAAGAGATACAAATAACAAATGATCAATTAGCTCAGCGGTCAATTGCATGAAATACATGCAGGAGGTCGCGGGTTCGATTCTCGTGCCCTTGAGTAGTGAAAAATTTTGTGGCTGGACTCGACAACTCGACTTGTATAGGCTCCGGATCCGACTCGGCAGGGCAACCTAGTTTCAAAATTTACAAATGTCGAAATAGTTATCTTGTTGCGTCTATTTAAAAATGCCGGGAAAAAATATTTTGATACACAATAAAATGACGTAACAAATGTCGAAATAACTATTTATTCACGATATTTACAAATGTCGGAATATGTGACTTGTTGCGATTATTTACAAATGTCGGCAAAAATACCTTTTGAAACATTTTAAAATGACGCAACAAACGTCGTAATAGATAGGTACCTGCGCTTGTAACAAGTGTCGTAAAAAATAATAACGACACAGGCAAATGCGACGTTTAAGCGACATTTGTAATAAATGTTGGTATAGATCTATATCGACCTTTTTTTGACTTATTTCGACATATGACAAACGTCGCAATAGACCTTTTTTGTTGTAGTACAAGTTGAAAGGGGTGAAAATCGTCAATAGTGTATGTTTCTATTCATGTATCCGTCATGTTCACATTTTTTCTATATATATATATATATATATATATATATATATATATATATACTTGAATTTTGAGTAGTTGAACACATGAATGAGTACATACACGTATAAAGAACTCAGTTGGAAGGGGTACATAGAATCTAAGAAAACTGCTCCAAAATTTGGAGAGACTATTCCTAGAAAATCACTGTTTGGTTTTCAAAGAAAGTAGTAATAGTAATAAGAGTATATAGAATCTATCCCACTTTTTTCCTTTCTTTTGTTTCTTTTTCTTCATTGGCCTATTCTTCAAGTACTTGAGAATTATCAATATACATGCTTTATGGCAATGTAGAGAATCTATATTTTTCAATTGATCCACAAATGGAAAATAATTCTCTATCTTTTGAAAAATCATTTTTTTCCCCTCTTTACTTAATGAAATAAGTAAAGTAATGTGCACATAAATCAAAATAGTTCTTGTGTCTGCCTTCTGTAATGCCTTTTGGCTTTAATTTGAAGGCATGATTTCGTAGAAAACGTGACAGTATAGGGGACTACTGTTTCAGTAATATTCTATGAGTAGTCACTTTGCGCATTTATTGTCAACAATTAGGTCAGTTTCCAATCCATCTGTATATTTATTAGGGATTTGATTAGACTTAATGAGTTATGTTATTGTAATTCATAAGAGTTACTACCTCCGTCCCAAATTGTTTGCAACGTTTCACCTTTTCACCAAGATTAATGAAATTATTGAAAATAATTAATATGAGAAAAAAGTTCATAATACCCCTCAATTAATGACTAAAAAGTTATTATTAGTGGTTAGTTGAGTAATAAATTAGGGATAAGACTGGTAAAGTAACAATAAAGATGCATTGATTTCTTAAATATGACAAACAATTTGGGATGTCTCAAAATGTAAAACGTTGCAAACAATTTGGGACAGGGGTAGTATCCAATAAAAAAGGGAGTTTCAGTAAAAAGGAAGGATATTACGATGGTGAGGGTGGAAGGTCCTGATTCTAAGAGAGTTCTTTTCTACATGAAAGTGGGTTCCGGATACTCAAATTTAATAATTGAGAATGATTTGGTTCTACTCATCTTTTTCTCTTTGAAAGCTTATAGAACACAAAAGACTTATAAGCATTTTGGAGGATTTTTACTTCTCCTTTTCCTCTTTGCTATTGAGGTATATGATTACTTTGTAACCAACACAAGTTGACCCCTTGTACTAATAATCCTATCTGCTTTACTGTCTAACCTATCAAGTATCAAGTAAGTACAAAGCAAGTTGACCATAGATCACACAAGAATATACATATGAACAGTTTATCAGCACACACGTGTACTTGTAAATTTCAACAATTGAAAAGTACTAGCAAGAGGGGTTCTTGTAAAAGAATAAGATTCATCAAGAAAAAAAATCTCTCTTTTGGCATGGTGGAGAGTCCATAAAGAAAAGTAAGAACCACTCATGAATGAATGGGAATGGTTCTTCTTGAGACAGGAAATGAAAGACTGAAAAGATTTTTTTTTTTTGGCAATAAGAAGCTACTTTCCATGACATAATTGTCCTCTAGATGTAACAAAGAGTCTATTTTCCATGATATGTATACTTATCTATACACTGACAACGAAGCGCGTCTCATTCGATAAAACGCTTCCCTTCTAACCTACCGGTTGAAAGTTCTAGTTATATCAGGGAAAAAGTGGGAACCACTGTTGACTATACACTAAGCAATTTATATCACAAAATTTAGAGTAATTAATCTGTCAAATCATGTGAAAAAAGAAAACATGACATAGAAAAATGTACAAAAACAACCAACCTCACCCCATTACTATACTTTTGCGAGAAAAAATTAAACACTTTAATTTTTTTAAAGAACAAATAGTAAACAAAATATAAAGTTGAAACAAGAAAAAAGAAAAAAAAAGGAATTATATGAGGTTAAGATGGTTTGATATGTTTATCGGGCTAGAGCCCAAATGAAGTAGAAAACCAAGATTCATGTAAATCTAGCTAGCTGGTTAGCCAAGGCCCCGTAAACAGATGGTCCAAAAGAAACGGGTCAATTGAGTGAGTGGGCCATGTTCCGGTGTTTTCTTCGTCAGCAAATTCCTAATAGTTCCTTTTTTCTATTGGTCGAGATTGGGTGTCCATCGCTAGCAGCAGTAACTATCTGTAGTCACGGAAGTTTTAGAAGAGATAAATGACTGATTATAAAAACTTCTAACCTTATTTTTAAGAAATGAGTTGAGCTACGATACAATACAATTTCTAAGTTTTTTTTTGTTTGGTTCAAAATTTCCAATTTCATAGTACTAAGTACAACAAGAAAACTTGGGGAATGTGTCTAATTTTTAGCAATGAATGCAAAGGTCACGTATGTCTAGAGATTTACAAACAAGAAATGTGAATAAAAAGAGTCAAAGTAGACAAGCTCACTAAATTCACTTGGGGATTTGTACTTTCGTTTAGTTTATCACATTGGAATTCATTTCCTATCCCTTCTATGTTTTTTTTTCTGAATAGATCCCTTCTATGTATTGAGATCAAGTAAAAATTCCAATTCACAATCAAGTGATTTTAGTTCCGCTGGTCACATTTGTGGCTTCTCACTATTTGTTCATGACAAATTTACGAATTTGAAATATTTGGGAAGTAATTTATATAATAAATTTGCATAATTTTTTTCTAACAGAACACCATGTTTGATCAAATTACATTTAAATTTGTCAAGTCAAATACTTGAATATCGACGAAAAAATATCAACGCACACATTTTCTCCCTACTATACATAAAAAAGATGTAAATAGATACAATAATTATTTACAATTTGGATCATATATGACATATATATTTGTTGGAAAGTGTGTGGGATATTTGGGAGAAGATTGACTCTTATATAAGAATGGTTAGTGATAATGTCAGAGGAAGAATCCTTATGCAAGAGCGATTTATGTGCATGTGACCAAATTACCCCTCTTACATATTAACTAAATCTTTTAATTATTTTTTCTATTGTCTCTCCAAATATTTTCTCTCTATCTTGACCTGATCTTTATCTCCCCCGTATATTCTTTCTTTATTTTTTCTCTCAGTCTCTCTATTATTTTCATATGTTTTTTGTCTCCATATCTGTTGTTTTTTTCGTTTTTTCCTCTCTCTATTTTTTTTTCTTCTCTACATCTCCAAGTGATTTTGTTTTCTTCTCTATTCCTATTAAAAATACCTATTAGTTACTCCCTTCATTCCTATTAATTGTTATTTACATGTCTTTTATTAAGTGTCAATAATTTATTCCAATTATACTCTCAACATATTTTTTATTGGAAAAGTGAAAGAGAATGAGGAAAGAAAGGTTATTATTAGAATTGTGGTGAAAATTATTATTTGTTTGAGTTTTTAATTTTTTTTAAAATGTCATAAACGTTCTATATTGAGGAATGAAGGAAGTACTTCATACGATCTTTTGTTCCTCGACTAAGCAGGAGTACACAAAGTCATCAAATCTTGAACCCCAATGGAAGGGATTTCAATTGTGAAATTGTGGATTGAACTAAAACTTTCATTTGTTAATGAACTTTTGGCGGACAAATTTACTACCTTGACTCTTATACATGTTATTTATTTTTTTAAAGAATATAAACTAACTTTTTCAGACAAAAAAGAAAAAGAAAAGGAAAAAAAAAGGAAATACTAACTCTATATTTTTAATATATTGATTATTTTTTATTTGTATTATGCTACATTATATATTGATCGTCATGTGTGTGTATTGTAATAACGTTAAATCAAATACCAAACACAAACAATACATACAGGGCTAGATTAGATTAGACATTGTAAGAGGAATAGCATCTACTACTGCATACTACGCGTTTGACAAAATGCCTCAATGACAAAACATCGGCTAACGTTACCAACACTTCAACAAAATCCAAGAACAGGAATAAATAATTCTCTCTCCATTCACATTCTTGCGACATCAAGTAAACCTGTGATCTGTTGAAAGAGTCAAGTCATCTAAGAAAAGAAAAGAAAAGGGAAGCTTTCTTTTTTAACGTAGGGAACAGCATGAGCAGCAGCAGTACGTAGCTGATGAAGTTTTAAGGCATAACTGTTGGGCAGCGGAAGAAAACACGCGAATAATATGGAGAGAAAAAGAAGAATAAATAAATCAACACGAAAGAACACCAATATTTTTAACGTGGTTCGGTCTCAACGCAGACCTACATCCACGACCCCGAAGGGTAAAAACTTTCACTATGTAATTTTTGGACGGAACAAAATTAAAAACCCTCTCAGGAACCAAACTCAGGGAACTCACCATCTGAGTTGGTGGCGCCCAACGCGGCACACACACATAATACTAAACTAGAAGATCATTATTTATAAGGTTTTCTCCTTCCTAGTTTCCTAACACAACCGATGTGGGATATTGAGAGAATCGCAACATATCCTCCCTTCTCTCAATTTCCCAAATTACAACTTAAACAGAATAAGAAAACCTATCACTATTGGGATCTTGAGAATCTCTAACAAATCCTCCCTTTTCTCAAGTTCCCAAATTACAATTAAAATAGAAAACCCCTAACCCTAGGTCTTCTCTTGGGTTTCTTCTTCTCTGTTTCGTCTCAGTTTTACTTCCTTGATGTTGGGTCAAAGAATGCTTCTTCCCTCTCTCAGAATCACGAACCTTGCGCCTTCTTCTAAGATCTACGCTTCTCCCATCACTCGAACTCTTCAAAAGAAATCGAACCTGACTCCTCAGAGTCTCGAAACCTCGCGTTCCGAACCTGACAGTCTCGAACCTGGCTCTGATACCAGTTGTTGGGGCAGCGGAAGCAAACACGCGGATAATATGGAGAGAAAAAGAAGAATAAATAAATCAACACGAAAGAACACCAATATTTTTAACGTGATTCGGTCTCAACGCAGACCTACATTCGGGTAAAAACTTTCACTATGTAATTTTTGGACGGAACAAAATTACAAACCCTCTCAGGAACCAAACTCAGGAAACTCACCATCTGAGTTGGTGGCGCCCAACGCGACACACACACATAATACTAAACTGGAAGATCCTTATTTATAAAGTTTTCTCCTTCCTAATTTCTTAAGACAACCGATGTGGGATATTGAGAGAATCCCAACAATAACATCATCATAACAGCTTTCTGCTTTCTGCATTCTGTAACTCTATTACGGCTATATATGGATAGCTTCATTTATTACTAAATATTTTTCATTTAATTTTTCTATCTAACAAATACTACATGATGTAATAAAATTGTGGAAATGATTTGTGCCTCAACCGAATTATCTATAATTAACTAGTAATGTGGGTAAAATTGTCAAAATAGAAACTAAATACGTACTATTTATCCCCCGTTTTTTATGCAAGATTTTTCGGTACTTTACACTTTCACTCCCAATTAATTGATTATAATTGATTAAAATTGAATTGTCTAGCCCTACCCATAAAATAAAGGGGTATAAGGTTAGGGTCGGTTTGTTTGATAGATAGCTCTTCTGTATGGAAGACTGTTTTCTCAACATGTGTTAATAAATTTCTATCGTTGATTTTTTTTATCTAATGTTGTAAAAATATCTATTCTTTCTTTGAAATATATATTTTCTCATTATTTATATATATTGAACATAGCCATTTTTATTGAAATAACAATTTTCACTCAACTATTTTAAAACTTAATGTTAGAAAATTAATCCCACCAATTCTAGTACAAAAGCAAATATAATAACGAAAGCAAGTAATAGACTTAACGATTTACGTGGTTCGGCCGTTAGGCCTATAATGAGTAATGCGAGTACATAGTTTCACCATAATGGAGAAATAATAATACAATGAAGATTTCTCAAACTCAATAGACTCCCCTTGCATTACTACTCTCAAATAATATAAAAGACACTTATATATAAAAATAATAAACATTTATCTAATACGATTAGAAAATTCACATAATTAGTAAATTATCTAATTTGTATAATCCTTGACCTAACGGGACTAAGAACGTATAAACTCAACACTAAGCCATCATATAATTTTGATCTGGGAACATTAGAAAGGGAAGATAAAAACTCTTCTAAATTAGGCAGGTTCTTGTAAGACAAAAACTCTTCTATCCTCTACACAAAAAGGCGATACTCACGCTCCAAGGGCCCCCACACTCCGATTCGACAGAGTAATTGAAGGATGTAAATCAAGGCGACCCAGCAACCCGACCAGGTGGGAGGACTTTTAACTTAGTGCCACAAGAAGCCACTCCCACATTGCAGGGTTGAAACTTTCACATTGCGTCTGCCAAAAATGATCATGCGTCCCTCTACAAAATCTGCTACCCCGGAACCAAGCTGGGCTATCCTTGTAGATAAAACTCTTCTATCCTCATTCCACGATTAGAGGTTTGCCACGTGTTTATTTTTTTTACGGGTTTCACTATTTCTTTTATGTTATAATTTTTTAAATTAAAAAATTAACACATATCAAGTTTGCGGATAAAACTCTTCATGCTTGGCTCATTGATTTTAATCTCCCAACGAACACATTTGTATTCCAATGACACTACTTCTTTCATGCAAAATTCTGATATGGAGTAAGTCCACATGAAACTCGTGATTCAGAATTAAGTACATCGTCACAGAATTGTGTCTATTCTCATTCTGTAGTGACGTGACCAATTTTATACCATTATTATGAGCGGAAAAAACATTCAAGAGTATAAGATAGACCAGTCCGGCTCCTATGCGGAACAATCTGGGCAGTCGAATGATAGTTTTAACGGCCCAGATTTGGAGAGAGAAAAGTTGCGGCTGGACTTAAAAAATAAAAAAAAATTTCTCTCCAAATTTGGACCGTTCAAGGCTATCATCTGACAGCCCATATTGTTTCGCAAGGTGCAGAACTTTTCCTGTTTCGCATAAGAGACAGAGTGAAGATAGACTTCATCACAAGTTGATAGTTTAATTGGTTAAACATATTTAGACGAAATATTTTCATTCACATTTTTTTATCTCATCATCATATGTACCTCTAGAAATCAGAACTTATAACGGACTGATTGTTTAATTATAATGTGAGAGAAGGTGTCAATTATAATCATTACTAAAATTCCACACATTGTTTGTTACGGTTTGGGGGCGTTGCGATTATGGTGCGGAATAAAGAATATTTTGTACGTGCATAATAAAATATGGTTGTAAATAAAAAATTTAATGGTTGTTTTTAAGAATAAGTGTTTATCATACAAGAACATATATTCTTGAGTGAAAAACATGTGTTTTTCTAAACAAAACACAATCGTTTAAATCTTATATCTTAAGGTTGAAATTTATTCTGCACTTGTGCGCAATGAAATCCTCATTCGGGACTAAAGTCGTGCGGGGTTGAGGGTAGAAAGAATACGAGTATCAAACTATCATAACGTGAGAAAAGGGGTGAATTATCCGCAAGGGTAACCCAGTTGGTTCGGGGGTGACATATTGTGTACAACGGTGCAGGTTCGAATCTTGGCAGCCGCAGTGTAGAAGTTTTAACTTTCCAATGTGGGGTGACTTCTTGCGGTGGGCTAAGATAAGGCCTCCCACCAGTTGAACCGCTGACCAAACTAATCGTCGTACATGTGAAACGACTGTTAAATCGTTGTATTAGAATATTAAACGGTAAAAAAAATTGACTATTTTTTTAATTTAACAACTGTTAAAATTTTCTCTATTTTAATTTGAACCGTCAAATGAAACATCTAATGACTCCACGCATTTTGCAACTGTAACATTTGAATTATTACCCATTTTGGTCATCAAATTATTTTGAGCAGTCACTTTCATCATTTTTTACTTTTTTTAACTTTCTTCATCCCCAAGATTTTAGGAGTAGCCATTTTTGTCCTTCTGTCAAATAATTGTCTAAAAACTGTAAAAATTGATAATGTGTTCAAACGGCTCTCAAATTGCCTCTCTCATGCAAGGGTAAAGATGGAAATTCCAAATTAATAAAAAAAAATTAACAAACGGGGAGTAATTCATTTAAATAGGAATACAATCATTCTTACTTTGAATCTCCTACTATGGTTAATTTCGGTTCATAGAGTTTTTGGGTACTGTAGATCTATAACATTGCAGCTTGAAGATGAGTCCATCCTTAGAGTGAAATCAACATATATCACCCCAAACTCAAACTTAAGATCTTGAAATTCATTTCCATTGCCTTTTGAAACATTTTTTTTTTGTTTGCCTTTCTGAAATCTTCATGGACTTTAGGGTTTCACTTCACATTTTAGAAGAAATTAAATGAATTGAAGATTGAAGAACTATTTATATTCAGGATATCCTAAAATTTAGGTTTCTAGAGTTTTCTTGTTCTAGATTATGTAAGGAAAATTAAGATGTGACTGATGTGGCCTGTGGGTGGGAATGACGAGTTTTACAAAGGAGACATACTTTGAAATTTTCATATTTACCCCTGCAGGAGAAAGGTTATATGAGAGCAGTTTGAACACGTCATCAATTTTGACAGCTTTTAGACAATTATTTGACAAAAGAATAAAAATGACTACTCATAAAATTTTTGATAATAAAAAAAATTAAAAATAATGAAAGCAACTGCTCAAAAATAATTTGATGATAAAAATGGCTAATAATTAATAATTATGTACGTTCCCACCATAATTCGAGTAAGAACAGATGTACAAGGTGCCACGTCTTTGTCTTTGCTAGCTGTATCATTTAGCTGATATTAATATAAAAGTATGTCCAACTTTGGTACAACCTCAGATTTATGTACTCTGAATTCTGATCAATTATTCGTATAATTTTCTGTTTTCGAATTAGTAGTATATTTTTTTCATTCCTTAATATAAAGACATTTATTACATATGAAAATTAAAGAAATAAAAAATTTAAAAAAAATTAATCAAAATATTAATATTACTTTCTTAAATAAAATTAGTGGTATATAAGTAATATTTAAGATAATAATATTTATATTTTGATTTAAAAAGATATTATTTTTTACTTTCTTAATTTTTACAACATATAATAAAAGTTTTAATAATTATATTAAGGAATGTAAGGAGTGATGGTTTTGCTGGGACGGTAAGAGTACAATGGTTGATGAAGCCTTAGTAGAAGAGCTGAATATAGACAAAGATTTGAGTTCCACAATTTGGGGTCTGATAATGCTCGACATTGCATGTTGCAATTATTCGAAGTACTTGTAGACTTGTAGTAAAAATGCTAGAGGTGTTCTTTGATTACTTAGAGAGAAAAAATTGTATTTTAATTTGTTTTAGTCTAAGTTTGATCTCGTTTGAAACTAAGTTTACATATAAACTTCAGATAAAGTTGAGGAACTTTCAATCATTTTGGGGGGAGGAGGAGCAGGGACGAAGACAGATGGGGGCGGGGATGGCAGTTGCTCTTCGAGATTCCCGAAAATACTATTAGATATTAGTAAATTTTATATGTAGTTCATAATATTTTATCAAATTCGTCCTAACATTTTTATTTTTTTTTTGCAGTTTTTATATGTAGTTTGACATACTGTTACAAATTTTGTCCCAACGTCAAATTCCTAACTTCGTCCCTGAGGAGGAGGTGGGAGCAAAACTTAACATTTCAAATGATTTCTCAGATTTTTTATATTTTATATTTTGTTTTGCTTAGAGTAACATAGGTGATTTTTAAAATCTTGAGAGGGGGCGTCCAAGGGAGGATTCAAAATTTTGGATTTAGGGGAGAATTTTGTACTGAAAAATTCTTTGGTAGGTATACAATATTTGCAAAGAAATATAAAAAAAATAACTTTTTTCTATAGAAAAGTCACCGCTTCAAAAAAATGTTGGGAGGCGACCGTCATTTCCTCTAAATCTGCCACTGAAGTCATCATTCCTTCCTAGATCCACCATTGTCATTTGTAATATGTTTTTTTATATTTGAAACTCATCTGACACTGAGACCATAATCATCGATAAAATATTACAGGGAAATAAAACATTTTGTAGACTAGGATATGTTGATGTTTGAATTAATCTTGGTTTTGCAACAGAAGAAATATTTATGAAAATAAATGTGTATAAAAAGGGTAAAATTAAAATTAAAAATAAAAAAATGAAATATTTTAATTTGGTTTTGCCACTAAATTAAAATTTTAAAAACCATCGCGGAGATAAATTGGATGTTTTTTTGAAGCCTTTTTTAATTCATCAAGAAAGATATGAATTGAATTAAAAAATAATAATAATGAGTATATAAAGATTTTTATTTATTTATTAATAATTTGTGGCAAATAAAACAGAGTAAGTTAGGAGAAGGGTACTCAATGGTATGGTTGGGATAGTATAGGGTGAAGTTGACAATACAGTAGAGTTGAAGTCATTCTATGGAAAAGGACTTTTTATCAACTTATCAGATCACTAAACTAACTTCGTACTCTACAATTCATTCAATGTTTCACTTTCAAATTTTAATCGCTACCCAATAACTACTAGGGGTTGTTCCTGATGTGGGTTGGTTCGATTTTATTAAATTTTTAAACTGCATCGTAAGTTGTAATTTGAAAAAAAATAAAATTCACCAAACTAATTAAAATTTTAAACTATTTGATATAGTTTGGTACGTTTTTACAATATACAATGTCGATTTTTTGTTATTTTTATTTTTTTCTTTAAAAATTATATAGTACAAGATATTAATATATTGAAAAATACGATAAACTAATAAACTATCATATGTAATTCTAAATAAAACTTGTTGGATAAAAAAAGGTGGTGTGAAAAAAAATATGCTCCTACTATTGTTATTTACTAGAGTGAAAAGACAATATGAGGACAAAATAGCAAAATCAGACTGAAAAAGAGGAAGTCTATTGGCATTATTGCACCAGAAGGGCACTTGAAAAATTGCAATTTAGTCAACAATTTTCTGGTTGCATTGCAGACTAATGTTCATGTAATGTCTTCTATTTAAAAATAAAAATGTTAAGAATTGGAGAGTTAGTCCCTCCATTCAAATTAGATGTCTCTTAGTCGGTTGAAATTTAAATCGTATGATATTTACGAATTGATTGAGGTGTATGGGAGAGAGCCAACATGATACCAGTCTCAGAATAAACCCTCACAATATTTGAAAGAGAATTTGCTCAATACGAAATTCGAATCTACATTGTCAGAGTTACTAAACCCACATCACCCTGCAGATTTACCAACTCGCCTGTGTCTCGGAGACTCATTTAATGTCTTCTTGACCTTGGAGGAGTTGAACTTAAATACTTCCTCCATTCCTAAATATAAGATTCTTTAGACAATTTTAAAAAAATTAAGAAACTTGTCATTTTCACCGAAAGTTTTAATATTACCCCTCTCTCACTTCTATAGCATAAGAAAAGAAAGGAAAAAATAGGGATGGTATATGCGGTAAATAAAAGAAATGTCTTTGGGTATAATTAGAATAAATTGTTGACAACTAATAAAAGAGTTTTAAACGACAATTAATTTGGATACCTACAAATCTCCTAAACAACAATTAAATGAGAATGGAGGGAGTATATGTTTAGCTCTTAATAAGCTGTCCTGATTAAGATAAATTTAAAAAGAAAGAAAAAATGTCTAATAAGCTGTCGGTGATCGCCTACATTTTTCTCATGTTGCAAAAAATCTCCATCCTCGTATGTCATGAGTACTACAACATTATAAATTGAAATTTGGAATAATTTGAATTTTTTTTATTAAAATTTGTAAGGGATACAAAAATTGATAAAACATTTATATATATATATAAAGGAATTCTGCCATAAATAAAAAAGTGTAAAATTTATAAGTAGTCTACTTCTCTTCGAATGATAAATACTTTAATTATTAAAAATTAAGTAAGAATTAATTAAGGGAGTACTTTGTAATTCATATAATTGAAAGTTGGCATTATTGTTACTTTTCTAAATAATTATTCATCTCCGCGTCAAATTAAAAATATTCAATTTTCTATTTCAAAAAGTAACTTTTATTTTGATTTTCAGTGTATGTATGAATATGCATGACAAGTTAACATGTTACTCGATTAAATTATTTTTTTATGATAAAATTTAAGAGATTTATAAATTTATTTTCTAACTTGAAAAAACGAAGAAAAAACAAACCAGAATGATAGACTTGTCATATGATATACAAACTTCATATTCAAAAGAAACAATATGCTCATACTCTTTCAAAATGAGAAAGTCTCACGGGTTGTAGGTTAGTGAATAAACTCATCACGAATATCGTTGTGGTAGCATTGCATTCACTCGTAGTGTAAGAATTTTATTCTAATTGAAGGTAGCAAACAATTTATTTGTGAGTTATTAATGTGTGACATCTCTAGTAAATCTTCTGAAACACAACCGTAAACTCAATCATTTTTCTTTTTCCTTTCAAGATGAGAAAAATGGATTGAACATATATATCATATGAGTACATGACTATCAAAACACAAAATTATATTTTTAAGTTGGGTAAGAAAAATATTACTTTTAAAGACCAAGCTTTTTGATTTGGCTAGAAAAATGTTAATATTCTTCTTCTTTTTTTTTTGGTTAAAAAATGAATAATATTCTTCTTCTTTTACTGCTACTAAAACAAAATAATGAAAAACTCAAAAGGTAAGAAAGGACAGTGATATATTAATGTAACCAAAAAAAGGGGTAGACAAGAGAGACAAATTGGAGACTCATACCAAAATATGGAACAAAAAGTAAGTTGAAAAAGGCCTTTCACCTCCCTACCCATTCCCATTCTTCCCCTAAATATCCAAATTACTAAAGGACCATTTAAAAAAACAAAAACACATCCCAAGAAAAACTCCCCCATTTTGTCAAAATTTTCTTAATTGGTAGTAATGGAGTTTGTGAATTAATTTAGCTGGTCACATTCACGATATATCAAATTTATTTATTATAAAATTGTGATTTTAAGATATCTTTAAAGAAATTTATGTTGCGGTTTTGTAGAATTTACTATCAATAGACTAGTTAACGGTTATAGTACTGAACGTTTTTTAGCACATACTTAACACATTTTGGATAAGTATTAAATGCTTTTGGACAAACAATAAATCCTATGTACACAAGTATTCTTTCGTTACAAACACTTGTTCGAAGACTGTACAAATATTCTTTCGTTATAAATATATGTCATTAAGTATGTAACATATATCTTACGTAACATTTAATTGAAAATCACAATATGTGTTTCTGAAAAAATCTTGAACCGTTAAATTGTTTTTGTCCAAAGGGCTAAAACGTCCAAAGTTATCCATTATATACTTAAAAAACATATTCTCACACCATACTCACTTTAGCAGACCATAATTGTAGTTATCAATTGTATTAGTCGGATCAATACCAGATACAACCTAAAAGAAAAAACCAATTAAAAATTAATATTTTTTTTTTGTCACGAGACCTCAGAAAAAATCCAGAAAAAATACTCCGCTTCTTAGCAGACAATAACAGAAGGAGAAGGCAGGCACTGTGTGAAAAACTGAAAAGACAGAAGGAAAGATTTTCTCTCTCTTCCCCACCCCTTTTTTTTCCCTTTCTTTCTCTTTCTCTCTCTCTATTTCTGGAAGCTGTTGAGGAAATTTTTGTTGAAACAAAAACCACATTTTTAATGGGTTTTTCTTTTGAGGAGAAAGAAATGTTTTATGTTCTTGAGTTGATTTCGTTTTCATCTGATGTTTCTGCTGATGTTAAGATTTCCAGAGGAAGGAGGAAGAGCAGGGGTCTGATGATGATGTGGAAAGACGAAGCTGCCCTTGAGGTGAAAGAGGTACCATCTGACCGTCACTCTGTAAATCCAAGGTTGTTTATGGGGTTTCACAGATGAGTGAGTACAATGTAGTAGGTTTCTCTGCGTGTGTGTGTGGTTAAAGGCATACAGGATGGAGCCAGGCATAATTTTATAATATCATTTATGAAAGAAAAAAAAAATCTTTTCTTTTATATATATAGTAGCTTTTTTTTTAGGCCCATGGAAGAAATTTTTTCATACCGTTTTGTCAAATTTTTGTTTTTTCCAAGGTTTTTTAGTAGTTTTTTTTTTACCTTTAAGTTGTAGAGGAGGTTGAAGAAGTAAAAAATGAGTCGTCATCAGCGTGGTAATGGAAGATTTCAGAGCAAGAAACAAAGAATTGATTGATATCATATAAACATATGAAATATTTTGTACTTATTGGCCAATATTATATTGAATATTGATGATGATGTGCCATGCTTTGTTTAGCCAATTTTCCAGAGATATATGATAACCAAGTCATACTGGAATTATATTTCATTTCCCTTGCTTTAGTGTCTGTTTTTTTTTATTGTTGTGGTCTTTGCTTTTTTTGGACGGAAGTTATTGAGAATGATATGTATTCGTTAGATTTGGATGAGAGTATGATGTTTAATAGAAGAAAATGAAGGGAATGTATTCATGTGAACGCATACACAAAAATCTTATATTGATTCAGTGTAACCGATTCAATTGGGATTAAGGCGTTGTTGTATGGTCTTTTGTTTTATCAATGTTGGGGTGCTTACCTTCTGGTTTCTTTTGACTTATGATGCCTTCTATGATATGTTGGGTGTACTTAGATTGAGTTTGGTTTGTGTTTGGTTTGGTTTGAAACTCAAAGTGAGGTACAAATTATCTTTGATTTGATTCTGGAAATGAAACATGAAGTATTAAATCATATATAATCTGGTTTTTGGTTTCGGTTTGAGACTGCCACCATAATCTCAGTTTGAGACTCAATCCAAGCAGACCCGTCATTTGATACATGTTCATGACGAGTTAGAAGTGTCAAGCCAACTGCATTAATTCTTCTTTCCCCTCGGTTTTGTTCTGTGCTGTTTGAACTTTGACGTCCTCTTAAATGTGTGTGGCATAAAGATAGCTTAAATTACATTAATTAGTTAGTAGGTGAGCATCTAAGTTAGGTGTGGTTTCACAAATGTTTGAAGTTTTGCTTGCTATTTTCTCATACCTTAAAAGTTTAAGTTGACTCCAGTGAGCATATAGGAATATAGAAAAATGGGGTTCAGCAAATTGAAAGTGAAATGAAAAGGTTACTAAAATAACTACTGTTCCTCAAGTAGTTTCTGCAGATGGTTGAAATCTTGTATTCATGCGAACGATCACACATAAATCTTATATTGATTCATGCGAACGACCACAATATGGAATGTTTGATTATGGCGTCTAGTAATGCATCATTTGATTTGGGGGGATCAAATGTGCTTTCTGTTGTTTTGTTTAGACTCATTAGGAACATACATCTCCGAGCAGCTCGAATTCTCTGATAACTAAATGCAAAAACAATGCCTTTCCTTCAATTACGTAGTTTTATCTAATCTTCAGATCCTCGAACTGTAACATTCCAGAGGCCGCGTGTTAGTTCCCATGAATAATTCAGTCATTCTTAAGCTATTACTTTACTGTTGGAGCGCGGAACGCTCATGATTGTTTTCTTTCCTTGTACACCTACATCTTCCTTTGCATTATTTGAAATGTCTCTGTTTTGGTTTCGAATTAGTCTGTCACTGTTATTCAATTTAAAGCTTCACAATGCCTCATCATTAAAGACACGCTTCTTCTTCTTCTTTAGTTATTTTCTTCATTTCTGAGATAAACGGTTGAATAATGATTACATCTCGGCATTTTTATCACGTATTTACCTAATTGAAATCTCTCACAGTTAGATCCAGCTCAAGGGAGCCTTCAATGTTGTTGCAGGTTTCTCCCTTTTTTGAAAGTACTTTAATTTGTTATCCAATAACCACTTTAATTCTTTCATACATTTAGACAGATTGCATCTTTTGTATTTCTGTTGTACATTATTACTTTCTTTCATAGAATGCTTAAAAATTAAGAATCTTTAGTGCGATTGGAATTCGATGCAAAGCTTGCTTCTAAGTTCTTCATATTCGAATAGTTACCAAGGATGTGGTAAAATGTTGTTGCTTGATAGAGATATTTGCTTATTTCATAGGAAAAGAAGCTCATATAGTGTATTACTTTTCATTTCTTGAAAATGGGGGCAAAAGTAATTCATATTTCTTACTAAATGTAGAGCTCTCCCCCCCCCCCCCTTCCCCCCACCGCTTGTCCCCGATTTGTTATTTTGGTTCCGGTGCTGACAACTATTCTTTCAGTACTGTGTTGTTTGGAGAATGTTTACTATCAAGCTCCTAACTACTCAAAATATTTATAGGACAAAGTACAGGTCTGAAAAATACTCAAAGCTGTAAAAATGAGTTATGAGAAATGGTAGTACATCATAATTAGTTAGAAAATATCAGGTGGTCCCTTATAAGGTAATCAATGCTTAACAGCACAAAAAATTTGAAGATCTGTGTGTGATTGAGTTAATATGCAGTATCTTACTGACATTTATTGACATGTGTTGGAGGGTTTAGATATATATTACGTCATATACACTAAGCGTTCTCTCCTAATTAACATTTGTCATAAGACTTGTAACACATGTTTTACAAAACCGTTGTTACAAAATCACAACAAATGTTCACTCCCAAAAAAATTGCAGAGTCAAATTTCTTATCTGACGGTCAAAAAGCGTTCAATATATACATAATTTTTTGTATTCAGCAGTACATAGTGGGACCGTAAATTTGATGTGAGAGTACATACCATCTGCTATAAACATGAGAATGTCTCTGCATTTGCTCTATGCTTTGCCAATTTGTTCATTCTAAATGGGTACTTACTGGCTCCTAAAGTCCGTCGAGCTACTTTTTTTCTAGGGCTGGGTAAGTAATTATACTTTTTCCTTTGTCAATTTAGAATTTTGGTTATTCAGTACTCCCTCCGTTTCAACTTAGATATCATAGTTTATGTTTACACGGGTATTAAGGTAGTGGGAAACTTGATAGTAATTTTTGATTAGATTTCTAAAATGTCCTTATCTAAAAGTAGTTGAATAGTATTTAAAATTCAAATTGAACATCAGTAATTGTTTAACTATTGCTTGTTGGTTCCGGTGTTGACAACTATTCTTTCAATATTGTGTTGTTTTGGAGCATGTTTGCTATCAAGCTCCTAACGTTTGCAATTAAATGGTTAAGACCGTAAACTCATAATTGACATGGTTTTAGTGAAATTGGTTCAATGTTGAAATCATGTGAAGTACATACTGTTTGGTGAATCAAAGTGTCATTCAGATTTTAATCGAACTATGGTTAAATCAATGGATACCAGAAATGGAAAAACCGAAAAAAATCATGAAAATCTCGTGGTTTTTGTGAAGCTCGAATGGTTAGACCATTCATATTCGTTTCGGGACGCAATAAAATCCAAGTAGCAACACTCATAAATACTACTCCCTCCATTTCAAAATAATTGCTCCATTTGGACTTTTATTTTTTGTATAATAGTTGCTAAATATGTACAACCAACATACATTTAGGGGGGTGTATTCAACATAGATTCTATAGGATTTTTAAGGATTTTTAAAGTCCATAGGTATTCAATTTGGATTTTAAAAAGTCCAATGAAATTTAGAGGCATTCAATTTAGATTTTAAAAACTCCATTAAAATCTAGAGGTATTCAATTTAGATTTTAAAAAGTCCATTAAAATCTAGAGGTATTCAAAACTCTATAGATTCTCATACATTTCATTAAAGGTAGGATTTTATAGGTTTAAATGTGTATGGTGAAATCTCTTCTTTTTTCCTCAAGATTTTGATTTTCTCTCATTAATATTAAAATTAAAATGTCTTTGATAATTTTATCTTAAATTACAATTTTTTTTTAGTAATCTCATTTCTATAAAATTATAAGAAAAACAAAGAAATATTTCAAACTACAAAAAAAATGAGATTTTTTTTAAGATCGTTAGAAAACTCAATATGAAATGTTTATTTCCCAAAAAGAAGTCATAATATCCAAACAATTTATTCTCTATTTAACCACAAATTTCTATTTTCAAACATGAATTTCATTTTCCTGAAAGAGAAAATCAAAGAAAAAAAAAGTTCAAACAAAACTTATCACAAAACATATCTTAATTAAACCAAGGAAAGAAATATCAGTAAGTAAATTATACAAACCTTGAACAAATAAATCAAAAAGCCGCAGTTACGTGATCTAAAAAAAATCAAAGACTATCGTCAAACTTTTTAAATTTTTAACAAAATGATTTAATTAAAAAAAAGGATTGATAAACATATGTTGACCTTGGAAATTCAACACATTTGGATCTGTATAATACACCAATGAATCGGTTTTTTCTTTATTTTTTGGTGCTATTCAAATAATCTATAGGTTTTATAAATCAAAAGAAATCCTGATAAATCAATCTTATAAAATCTGATAGACTCTGCATAGAGTTAAAACATTCCATACAGTCAGCAAAATCCATAGACTTTTGAAAATCAGTTAAAATCTTTTAAAATCCGGATTGAATACACCCCCCTTAATGTGTATTTTATACTGTTATCCTTCGGACAAGTATTTAATGTGTTGTACGGGCAAAAAAGATGAATATTTTTATTTTGTATCACATATTCTAATACATAAATGATATTATCTGACTCATGAAAGGATGTAATTAATTCACTCTAGGGTCAATAACATTGTTACGTATTTATTAAAAAATTGTCATATTAATTTTGTATTGAGGGAATAGAGAATGAAATACATTATGTTGATAGAAAATCCTTACTTTATTACCGGGGCCAGAGTTTCATCTAAGATTTTTCGCCTAAGATTTTCCTTTTTTCAGTTAACTTATTCCGCATAAGATGCTTTTTTCAATTTTTGGATAAGGTTTATTCTTACTTTTTTGGATGAGGTTTATTCTTACTTTAAGGAATTTTTTTTTTGAATAAAAAAATAATTTAGTAATAGGTTTATCAAATTCGAGACTTTTTCTTTTAAAGAGAAAATCACTATTTATGCACCTGAGGTATCTTTCAAAAGCAACTGTTAACCCTAAGGAATATATCGTGCCATTCTTGTCCCCAACAATTTACGGGGTGCCATTTATGCCCAAAAGTGGCGGCGGCCGGCGAAAAGAGGCGGTGTTGCACATGTGCGAACCGCACAAGCATATTTTCAGGGGCAATTTCGTCCATTCATATTTTTAATTAAAAATAAAAACAAACCCTCCCCCATTCCTCCCTCCCCTCTCTCCTCCACCACTCACCCCTCCCCCTCTCTCTCTGTCCCTCCCTCCCCCGCCACTCATCACTCACTCCCTCCCCAGCCACTCACCCTTCCCTCCCTCCGCCATCTCCTCTACCACTCACCCCTCATTCTTCTTCTCATCATTCTTCTCCAAAAAGAAAAAAAGAAAAAAAGAAAAACTGAAAAAGAAAACCAATTCGTTTCTTTTGAGATAATCACTATTTATGCCCTTGAGTTTACTTTCAAAAGTAACTGTTATCCCTCAGGATTATATATCGTGTCATTTGTGTCCCCAATAATTTACGGGGTGCCATTTATGCCCAAAAATGGCGGAATCCTCCTTCCCTCCCCCGCCACTCACCCCTCCCTTCCTCCCTCCGCCACTCACCACTGCTGGGTTTTTTTTTTCTCTCTTCATGTTCTTAGCTCATTTTCTTTGTTGTTCTTTGTGATGTTTAGATGCTTTTGTGAAATGGAGTTTAAGTGAAGAAATTGGTAGAGGAGAAGGAGGTGGCGGCGGCGGCTTTGGTGGTGGTGGGGATAGGTGGTTGTTCTTGAAATTGGTAGTGGTGGGAGAGGGGTGGGGAGGAATGGGGGAGGGTTTGTTCTTTGTGATGTAGATGCTTCTGTGAAATGGAGTTTAAGTGAAGAAATTGATGGAGGAGGACGAGGCGGCGGCGGCGGCGGCTTTGGTGGTGGTGGGGATAGGTGGTTGTTCTTGAAATTGGTAGTGGTGGGAGAGGGGTGGGGAGGAATGGGGGAGGGTTTTTTTTTGTTTTTAATTAAAAATATGAATGGACGAAATTGCCCCTGAAAATATGCTTGTGCGGTTCGCACATGTGCAACACCGCCTCTTTTTGCCGGCCGCCGCCACTTTTGGGCAAAAATGGCACCCCGTAAATAGTTGGGGACAAGAATGGCACGATATATTCCTTAGGGTTAACAGTTGCTTTTGAAAGATAACTCATGTGCATAAATAGTGTTTTTCTCTCTTTTAAATTGAAAGTATTGTAACGTACCAATTATACTAGCTCACTTTAACGCGTAGTTATCAATTTGTCGTGTCATAAACTTTTTGTTTGAAAATTTTGTCCTTAAAAATGTAAAAGTCGAGAAAATGTATGAGAATTAAAATATTTTTTTTCCTTTTTAAAATTGAAGCGTGTAACCAATGCACAATTGTCTTTCCTATTTCTCTTCAATTCCTGCCTAAGGTAATGACCAGAATTTTAAAAAATTGCCAAAAGAAGAGGTAATTTCCTTTGGAAAGAACATGGACGAAGCCAAGATTTTTAGGTTGGGAGCAAAAAATTGCAACAGTATACTGCACAAAATATTGAGGGCGAACTTGATTAAATATTCCAAATTATATAATTTCTTTTTACTATATCTATTAGTATTTTTTAAAATATCGGGTCAGTCCCTGTCTTCGTCACTGGGAAAGACAATATCTATGTTACCATATTGCTTCAATTTCAAGTAGGGGAATGAAGAAACTTCAAATAGCCAAACATGAATAGAAACCTTTTTTTTTCTTTTTTCAATTCCTTAAACAAAAGAAGTAGTCTCAAATTTAGCAAAGTACTATTTCTCGAATATTTACATGTTCTTATGTGTGTATAAATGTTACTCAAATTAACATCAATAAAAACGTATTGTTCTTGCCTTTCTCCTTAAGAAGGATAAGAGGGACGGGGATTTGCCAAAGAACCAAATACGAATTCCTTTCGTCCACGTGAAGTTCTTGAAATCATGAAACAATATCCGAAGGTGTCATTTCAATTGAGTCTAATTTGTGTTTGATGTTAAAGATCACACATCAAATAGTTTGTGTGCATATTTGCAATACATATGACTTGCAGGGACGAAGACAAAGGAGGGAGCTGCTCCCGAGATTTTTAAAAATACTATTAGATATAGTAAATTCACCCAACATTTTTTTTTTTTTACAGTTTTTATATATACTTCGACATACTGTTGCAGTTTTCGCCCATAATATTTTTTTTACATCTTTTATATATACTTTGGTATACTGTTGCAGTTTTCGCCCCCAATTCCAAATTCCTGGCTTCGTCCCTGATGGCTTGGACAATTCTCCACCTCTTGAGGTACCTTTTGAGGGGTTGAGTTAGGCCCCAAGTCCATTTTAACATGGTATCAGAACCATCTAATTCGATGTTGGAATCTTATTATTGTGCACTATTCATATGTCCAGCCCTGACCGTAAAGGGTGTGTTAAAGATCCCATATCAATTAGTTTGTGTGCATATTTACAATATATATGACTTGGGTAATCCTCCCCCTCTCGAGGTATTTTTTAGGGGATTGAGGTCTACTCAAGTGCGTTTTTAACATTTGATCTAATTTTAAATTCAGACTGAGGCCTAAAGCATGAGAGTTTCGGGTTTAAATTGGATTGAATATAATTATAAAATTTCAAATATTATGTCATTTATAATATAATTTTGGTTTGAGACTAGTATAAAATTCAGACTAAAAATTTCATATTAGAGTAAAATCAGACCCCAATCTTCTTAAAGTATGACTAGATTCTACGACCATGCACCGGGTAATACTCCCTTTCTTGGAACTTACTACCTCCATTCCTAAATATATTTAAGACTTTTCATTACATATTAAGAAAAAATTAATATGTTTTTGTAATTAAAATACTAATATTACTTTCTTAAATATTACTTTTATACCACTGATTTTTTTAAGAGAGTAATATTGATACTTTGACTAAAAAATATTTTAATTTTTGCTTCTTTAATTTTCACAAAATGTAATGAAAGTGTTATATTTAGGAATGGAGGTAGTAATATACAGTAAAACCTCTATACAGTAATACTCTGTATAAGAATGAATAACATTTAATAAAAAATTATGGTCTCAATTCGGAACTAGTTATAAATAAGAATAAACTCTATATTGTAATATTCCATATTTTTTTAAGGACCATCCTTAAAAATTTACATCCATATAGTAATAAAATAATATTAAATTTTAATTATATTTATATATCTATCTAAAATATTCATAATTATTTAACTTTGTTACGATAAACTTAAGATGATATGAATTCTTGACTATCTAGGATATTATTGGCTGCGATTACTTAATCTTATGGGTATTTTCTAACCATTTTGCAAGATCTTTTTGCTTCCGATCGGGGGTTGGTTTCTTTCATTTTGCGCAACTCGACACGAATATTTTCAGTGATTTAAGTTCATTTGTTTTTAGGTGCCAATGACTTGCTTGAAGTATAAAATGCATGATTTGAAATGATTATGATAGCATTTATATATGTATAATAAAAAGAAAACAAACGAAAAATCATTCCGAAGACATAACATACATTAGTGAATCTTTTAGATGTATACATTACTGTCTAGCTCTGGTTTTGGCTCTCAAGTTGTTTTTGTTTTTAATCGAGGGTAAAAAACTTGGATGAAATATTTGGTCAGAGTAAGAACATTACTATCTGGCTCTGGTTTTGGCTCTCTTAGGCAATGTTTTGAAACCCGAACCGGACCGGCCGGTCGGACCGTCGATCGGACCGCCAGTTAGGAGTCAAAACCCGTTTTCATCAAAAATCGCTCTAATTTTACTGACTCGGTTGACCCGGCCGGTCGGACCGTCCGAACCGTAAACCGGAATGATTTTGGAAAAATCGGCCGGGTCACAAAATCTTTTTTTTTTTTTAATTTTTTCTGTATAAAAAAAGGAAAAAGAAGAAAAAGAGAGAGAGAGAGAGGGGTGGCGGGGCGGTCCGGTCCGGTAGATGTAGAAGAAGATGATGATTTTGTTTCCATATTCTTTGAAAATTTTGAAAATTATGCAGCATTTTCTTGAAGATAAACTTTATAATCTATAGCATTAATCTGGTCAGACCCAGAACGGAGAAATGAAAAGAAAAAAATGGAGAGATTTCTTCAGACGAAAACTTCAAGTAATTAAAAGAGCTGGAGAGATTTGGATGAAAGAGACCGTATTGTAGGGGTAACGCCAGAGGAGAGGAGAGGAAGAGAGAAAGAAAAGAGAGGACCGAGAAGAGAAGAAGAGAGAGTGGCGGTGATGGTGGAGGGATCGCCGGAAGTCGTCAGGAAGGAGAGAGCAGCGGGAAGAGAAGGAATTTTAGGGTAAAAGTGCTCTTATGATACTATATATATTCATGACTGAAGTGCAATTAAAATATTAGCACATAAAATTCTATAAAATAATTATATTTCAAACAAATCCTAAACTATTTACTTTGTCTAGAAGTGTATACAAAAAAAATAAATTATTACATTAGTCCTTAAATTTTACTATATATACTTACATTAACTTTATTTTTTTATTAATAAGTATATATTATATATATTTTTAATATTTATGACGTCACCGGGTTGATGAACGGGTCGATGACGGTCCGATCACCGGTCCGACCAGTGATCCGTGACCCAGTAACTTTTCCGAATCGATGCCCGGTCCAGGTTTCAAAACCTTGCTCTTAGGTGTGAAAACATCTTCCAAGATATCTTCCCGTTTTTGTCCTTTCAACTTGAAGAAAGAAATTGTGTAGGTTCCACTCCAATTCATGTAAGAGGACTATGGGGCCAGTCCCACAAAGTCGGTCCTATATTAGAATTCTCCCTTTTGCATCCACTCTTATGAAAAAGACATGAGAGGATTGAAATATCAGTTTCCACTTGAGTCTTAGGGACGACTTCATTGGAATATATGGTTTTTTTGGCGAATCAGTATCCGAGGTTCCGGATTAATTCATTTGGAAATTTTATTCCACTAACATTTGACTTAACTATATATACTTAAATCATTGTGCATCCTGCTTAGTTAACTAAATTCTAAGTCTGTACTTGTTTGAGTGATCTTACAATCTCCTCAAATTGAGAAGAATTCACATCTGCAGATAGGTTCCACCCAATTAATATAAATGCACTGTAAAGCTAATCTCACAAGTACAGTACTATAATTGAAAAGAACTCATATCATGACTTGCTCCTCATTGATAAAACTTTTGATATAGTCCATCAAAATTGTATGTTCCTGTGGAAAATGCGCCATTATCTAAGAATTTTAAAACAAATTACAGCCAAAAAGGCGCTTCCCACCCAAGATCTTTAGGTAGAGTTCTTGTAAATTCTAAGGTTTGCAATCATTTCTAACCACCAAGAATCAATCTGCTGTTTGATAAAAAAATTTCCTTTTTTAATTTGTTTTTTTACCGACCGTGGCTATTTAAAGATGTACTCATCAAGGAGAAAATTAAGGAGCTCACCAAGACTATCATCATTTGAAGAAATTCCTCGACTAATTAATCGCAATTAATTTACATATTAAATAGTAATTACCTTACATTTTATTCACAAGTAAATGTGTGTGTATATAGGCGATATGTTGTGAACTATAAACTTTATACCATCAACGAAAATAAGTCTTTCTCTTATTTAGAGTTTTCCTCTCTTTACAAATCTTCCATGTACTTTCCTATCTTATTAATAATATGTCTGTACTTAACTTGTGTATCAATGTATATACCCACCACTCAAAATTCGTCACGTGGATTGAGAAAATATATTTTTCTTATGGGTTTTACGATTTCTTTTAAGTTATAAATTTCTTAATTAAAAAATGAAAATGTGTCAATTTTTTATTGATGGTACATGCATGGGTATACAAGGTGGGGATAGAGGATTCTTAGCTCTTTTTTCCCTCCGTGGGTTACATTTTTTTTTTTTTTTGAATATAGATTTTTTTATTAAAAAAAAATCTGAGACTTAGTATATTATTATTAGTGGATAGGAAATGAGACACAAATTAATGACAGTATATCTCTTCCGACACAAAAGAATGTTTCATTTTAATTAATTGCTCAAATTATTATAGGAATTCGGGGACAAAATATCTCTTCCACTTAACTCATTAACTATTATTATTATTATTATTATTATACAGATCTACTATCAAGTATTTTTTAGTCCTACTAGAGCGCTTAGAATCTGAATGAAAAAATTATTGCTCTCGAATATTGTGATTATCAACCTAATTAATCTTGGTATAAATCTATATAAAGATAAACAGGCTGATAATGTAGCATGAAGTCGGTGTAGGATAGAGGAAACAAATGCATTGTGGATTACTACTCCCTCCATTCCTAAATATAAGTCTCTTTAGATAATTTGAGAAAATTAAGAAGTTGTCATTTTCACCTAAACTTCCAATATTATCCCACACCCTCCTTCTCTCTCACTTCTTTGTCATAAAAAAGGAAAATGTTGAGGATATAACTGGAATAAATTGTTGACAATTAATAAAACAACCTTGAACGACAATTAATTTGGATACCTAGATATCTCCTAAACGACAATTAATAGGGAATAGATGGAGTACCTTTTAGGCTCATATAGGCCCACGTATGCAAATAAATATAAACATTTGGCATCTTTTCCTTAGTCAACAGTGTGTAAGGAATTGAACTTTCTATATCTTGTGTCTCAACTTCTTAAAATAGAAACAAATAATAATTAAGAACTAGTATAATATATTCTAATTTCCTTTAAAAAATTCTTCATTTTTATATAAGTTTCTATATCTTATTTAATAAGAAACAGCTTGCGATCGAATACATAATAATCCTAAAGAGCGAAATAGAAAATTTATGCTAAAATGAAGGGTCACTTTGGCATGGATCCGACTTTGTGGGACTTATTCCACGACTCTCTCACATGAGTTGGAGTAGAGCTTACTTGCAAAGTAGGTCTCGTTACAACTCTCATTATAACTCATGTGAGAAAGTTATAGGGTCAGTCTCATAAAGCCGGTTCTATATTAGAATTTTCCTAAAATGAGCTAGTGAACTGCCTTTGGCAAATTGCAAAAGGCAACGTACATACAAGAGTCGACATCACTTTTGAGTGCAAAATTTTCAACTTTGAAATAAATATACTGTTTTTCAAACTCTTTTTTGATTTTGAGGCACATATTAAAAAATATAGGCTAGGAATCTTTTTTCTCGTTTGGTATTCAATTTTATATTCTCACTAATAAAAAATTAAAATGTATTAATTTTTTAATTAAAAAAATTATAATTTAAAATAAATAAGGAAACTCGTAGATAAAAATAAACACGTGACAAATATTTATTCGTGAGTCGGAAAACGAAATACAGGATGGGATATAAATTTTGTTTTTTGCCCAAAATCTCTCTCTCTCTCTCTCTCTCTCTCTCTCTCTATATATATATATATATATATATTTTAACCTCACAGAGAGGTGGCCTCACAGGAGGAGGAGGAGCCCAAGAAAAGTGGAGGTGGGTATCAATGCCAGGCCCACTGGACTGATAAAATCTATATATTCAACTATAGCCACGAGTCAAGACTTCCAATATATATTTTAACCTCATAGAGAGAGGTGGCCTCACAGGAGGAGGAACCCAAGAAAGGTGGAGGTGGGTATCGATGCCAGGCCCACTGGATTGATAAAATCTATATATTCAACTATAGCCACGAGTCAAGACTTCCAAGATCACCTTTTTATTTGTATATATTAAAAGAAATTGTAAATGCAATATTGTTAACCGATATTATAAGTTACACATTTCGATCAACTTTAATTTACACATTATGTTATTATAAAATCCAAAGGTATGTACATCAAAGTAGAATATTTGTGTTTAATACGTCTCAACCTCATCATTAGATTCTATTATACCGTTCAAAAGCCATAAAGAGAAGAAAAAAAGAAGATATATACTTCTACCACAATATGGAATATATGTACATCAATGGCCTGCCGTTCGATGCATAAAAGAAGAAAAAGCCAGCTATTTATATCCTTCTCTTTCTTCATTTAGGCGAAAATTTTATAAATTCATCAATGATGTTCTATTGTAGTAAGAGTTTGACAGCTTGTCGTAGGTTCGAAATATTTTGAGAGTGTCTAATATCAGAAATTTTAAGGATTCAGAGATATCTCAAATGATTGATGTTGTTCTTTTTCTGAACAAGGTCTTGTGATCGATTAAATTTTACAGAATTTCCTGTTAGTAAAAATATATTAATTGAATTAATCGAGTGAAATAACCGAAACCGAACACTGATTAAAAAAAAACAGGATTCATCAGGAAAAGAAGAAAATAATAGTAAGAAATCTAAATGGGCTCCTTTTTCTTTTCCTCAATGTTTGTAATGCTTGATATCCATTGAAAGTGGCTTGTCCTATGGGAGCATATTAAGAGCAGCATTATGATGGGTTAAAATCTTCTCCACCCGTCGTATGTTTATCCATTCTTGTGTCCAACCAATAAAAATTCGCTATATAATTATTTTTTTTAATTATATATACACATGGTGAATTGTGATTGGTTGGACACAGAAATAGGTACACAGACAGAAACAGACGATTATTTGCCATTATTATTAGTAGTGGTTCTAGTTGCTTCCCACCTAGGATATTTGGGGTGTGGGTTATTATTTGTTAACTTGTGTAACTTTTATTTTCTGTCTTGTTTGATTTTCTTCCTTCCTCAACTCTTCTCATTTATTATATTAAAGAAAGAGTTTGAAAGCTATTCACGTTATAATGGTCCCGACCACTTTATTATTAATGGGTAATACTTTATTCATAAAAAAAATGAACTGCCACCAAGTATACAACTAATTCAAAAGATTTCCAACATATTTACTTTAGACCCACTCATATACATATTTAGATATGAAGAGCGTCCAAATAATTGAAAGGAGGTCAATTAATCTCTTCTTTCCTTTTGAAACCAAAGTACAATTTAGTTAGATATATCAAACAAAGTGCTCTCTATGTTTTCAAGGTTGTAACTGTCATGCCGAAGATTTACAATACTTATATATTATTAACGGATGATCTTTTACCTATTTTGATAATTATCAAATTAAAAATGTTACCAGGATTATAAGTGTTGTCTATCTTAGTGATAAAAGACTTAGAATTACACTTTCGAATACGATATTCACAAGTGACAATGATTATATGTTCACGAGAATTTTCGTCAAGTGAACTACACTATTCTTCATATTTTAACCGGATTAGTTAAAGTTAAAGAATCTGAGCACGAATATTAACTAAAAAAATGACGGAGTCATAAATTTCACTGTCTCTTGATAAGTGGACTTAGTTCAACTAGCATTATCTTTTATTCTCAAAAATTTAATCATGATAAGGTCAAAATTTTGAGTAATTCAGGAATCATTACCAAATTTACTCTATACAAATTTCAAACAGATTAGTAGAGTTGATATTAGAATACTCGTCTATCATAAATTTCGCTCTCCCCTAATTCCCCGAGTGAAAATCGTATGTCCTCATGCATGTTCTCATACATGTACCTACCACTCAGAATTTGTCATGTGCATATTTCTTTCAATTATATATACTTGACAAATTGTGAATGGTTGTGTATAGAAATGAGACATACACGGAGATTGACGATTTTTTTGCCTCTCCGGTCCCTTAGCTTCCAACCATCCGGAATGTGATCATTTTTATTTTTATTTTTTTAGCAGATAATTGAAAATCAAGAAAAACAGAAAGAGTGTGAGAGAGAGATGATCTTCATCTATACCCATAAACGAAAAAGTGGCAAACTTCAATTGGTAGAATATAGTAAACACAAAATTGACTTGAAATAGAAAAGAAAAAAGAAAGAAGAAGAAAAACGGTGGATGAAGTGCTGAAGCAGATTGAAGTTAAATCATTAACCTACTGAGAGGCTGCAATTGCTAGAACAATGAAGAGGAAGGCAGTTCAGAGGATTACAACATGGAAATTGCCACCTAAGAATGTCTTAAAGGTCAACTTTGATGCAGATTTTATCAGAGATGATGAAGCAGTTAGTTCCTTTTTTATCAGAGATGATAAAGGGGAAAATCTGGGAATGTGGATACATAGGTTCCAGGCCAGATCTTCTTTTGAAGCAGAAGTTCATGCAGCTCTTATAGCAATGGAAAAAATTCAGTCACTTCACTTGCTTAATGTTTTATTTGAAGGAGACTGTTTAAATGTCCTTAAAAGTCTTAAAGGACACTCTTCTGATTTGCATTGGACTGGTATTCATGTTATCAAATCAGGTAGAGCTTTATTGTCTAGATTCAGGCATTGGGATGTTGTCTATATTAATGGGAAGACAAATTTCTATGCTCATAATCTAACTCATTGGGTTAAAGAGAATTTTGTAATAGGACAAGTAGATCCATATGCTATTTCACCTTCTGCTCTCTGTTATAGGAAAGGTACTTTCTGTAACACTGATTCTGATTTGGATTCATCAATAGACTAACTTTTACTTGGCATAAAAAAAAAGAGTCAACTTAGAGCGAATAGCACTCCTTTTTATTGTGATTTGGGCCATCATTTGTTTGTAACATTTTTCAATGGTTAGGACCAAACGCAAAGGAAAACGTTGGGTGGGTACAGGGGACTCTTCTTAGTTGAACCCCAAGAATAATCAAAGATAATAATCGAGTCCTAGAAGCACCATCAATGGTGTGGAGACCTTACAATCATTACTCCCTCCATCAGGGACGAATACAAGGGGCGGGGCGGGTGGAGATAGTCGCCCCTCCCCGAAATTTTTAAAAATAATAATAGGTATAGTAAATATTATATGTAGTTTGGAATATTTGGTCAAATTCATTCCCAATATTTTTTACAGTTTTTATATGTATTTCGGCATACTATTGCAATTTTTTGCCCCCAACCTAAAAGTCCTGACTTCATTCCTGCCCTCCATTCCTTAATTTAAAGCTTTCATTAAATATTTCAAAAATTAAGAAAGTAAAAAATAAGATACTTTATTAATTATCTTAAATATGAATTGCATACCATTAATTTTATTTAAGAGAGTAATATTGATATTTTAATTAAAAAAATATTTTAATTTTTTATTCATTAATTTTCACAATATGTAATAAAAGTCTTATATTAAGGAATGTATGTAATATTTACCAACCCTAGTACCCTACTATATCTATACATACTAGGTTAGGTTAATGTGTAATGCACCTTGATGAGATTTTTTTTTTTTTAACTTTTAAAAGAGAATTACATAATATTTTTTTTTTTTACAGTATCTATAAACAACATTGACCCTTTTAATATATATATGATGTATGCTATGATTTGCTCTTAGCCACTATTTTATTTGGGAATTTTTTCTTAAAAGAATCTATCTATTTATATATATATATATATATATATATATATATATATATATATATATATATATATATATATTCTTGAAGGATTGTTTTTTGTCCTTCCAATTAGAAATATTGCAAATCAAATGGATTTATGGGAATCTCACACTTATGTTACATCAAAGCTTTCCCACACGGATGGTTCAAACTACAAATACTTGAGCCACTCAGTTATTCTTATTCCTGATTAGGTTTTTTTATTCTAAAGAGTAAGTTTAGCTATGCAAATGAAAACTTTGATCAAGATAATGTGATATGAGAATAGAAATATTGAAAAGTCCTCCCCACCTGGTCGGGCTGTTGGGTCACTTTATTTATATCTTCCAACTACTCTGCTAGATCGGAGTATGGGGTCCTGAGGATGTGGGTATCGTTTTTTGTGTAGAGAGAATAAAAATATTGAAATATGCTACCTAACGTCCGAGTGCTTTTGAATTGGAATATTTTTTCCATAATAAGTTCCTACACAAGCTTGTCACATATATGCATAATTTTATTTAAATTTATGACTAAAAAGGTCTAGATTTTGAAACATGTCTTACTTTAAACTAAACAATCTAATTAACATGTTTGAGGACATTGGGAAAAAATGGTGGCCAAAAAAGGGGGGAAATGAAGAAAATTTGCAAAAAGGGTATATTTGGATTGTGTCTGTTTTGAATTTGGTTTAGTTTGAAATTCAAATTGAGGTCAACTTTATTCTCGAATTGAGTCTTGAAAAGAAACCTAAAACATTAAATTATCTTGAATTCAATTTTGATTTGAGACTGAGAACAAAATCTCGATTTGAGCCAAATCTAAATAGATCCAAGGTACAATTTAAACCACTCTAGAAATTTTCAAAAACAATTTGTTCTTCCACTTAGTGATCAAGTCAAATGAACTTATGGAATCTCACACTTGTGACCTGTGTTACATCAAAGCTTTCCCAGACGGATGGGGCAAAGTAAAAACGCAAGGCACTTAATTAGTTATTCTTCATTGGATTCTCATTTTATAAAGTACTCCCTCCATTCCCCTATATTAAACGCTCTGAACATTCTAAAAAATTAAGGGAATTATACTTTTTCACCTAAAGTTACAATATTACCCCTCTCTCACTGTCTTTGATGGATATATTAAAGGCTAAGGAACTGGATGAAATTCGACCAGATGGAAGCCAAGTTTCTGATCAAGAAAACGCATTTGATGAGTAAACAAATGAAGTTGCTTTGTGGATGAAATTATCAACTTGTTCAAATTTATTTTGTCAATCCCGTTAAGTACTCTTTTCAAATAAGCTCGAGCCGAATAAGTCCGATATGGTCCGTTAAAAATAAGTTTGCGTAGACTTGAATCAGACCGGACCAAACCGACCCGTTTGACAATACTAATAGTAGCAGACCGAATTAATTGTGTACCGATAAACAAACACAGATATCGATTGAGTCTAAAATTTTATTTAAAAAAGTATTACGGGTGAAGAAGGAAAAAGAAGAAGAAAAGAGATGGTTAAAATGATGATGTAAACAAGAACCATAGAAGGCATAAAGTGGGATGGCAGAGGTGACAAATAAAAAAAAATGTTGAGAGTATAATTGGAATAAATTGTTGATAACTAATAAAAGAATCTTAAAGGATAATTAATTTGGATACCTATGTATCGCCTAAACGACAATTAAATGGGAATGGAGGGACCGAGGGAGTAGTAATTAAGTTAAACTTAGTAAATAAAATTCTGATTATGATAACGTGACAATACAAGTATTGAAATATGTCACCTAACGTCTGAAGCTTTGAACTAAAATCTTTTGCCATGTTAAGTTCCTACAAGAGTTTGTCATATAGACATTTATTTTGTTTAAATTTATGTCTAAAAAGGTTCTAGATGTTGAAACATGGCTACTTTAAACTAAACAATAGCAATTAACAAGTGTGGGCATTGAAAAACTTGAGGTTCAAGAAGGGGAAATGAAGAAAACTTGTAAAAAGGTCGTACATAATTGGAAAAAAAATCAAATATATAGGGCATGATTGGATTGTGTCTCACTCTCAGACTAGTTTCAAACTTAAATAAAATTCTCATAATTTATGCTTGAGATTTTATTCTCAGACTCTTTCAGTTTCAAATTATATCAAACACAATTCAATTACACCCATAATAATTCATTGGACAATTTTACCCACCCTATAAAATTTTCAGAAACAATTATGATTAGACAGTCCACTTGGGTACCATGAAAACTATCCTCCGTGATATTTTTTTATTCAAATCACTTTTGGACTTAAATTTAATTGATGTCGCCCACTTATTTTTCTCCTTATATAATGGTAACCTCATTCCAAGCTCTGAAAAAACTATACCCCCACACCCACCACTCAAACAAGAGTAAACACTTTGTGAAAAATATGACTGGAGATTTTCACAAGAACACCATGTATGTTGATCAATCTCCTGAATCACTAGAAAATTGCGATTCCAAGAGCTTTTACGATGATGATGGTCGCGAAAAACGAACAGGTACGTAACTAATTATATATTCATTAAAATTGTCACAGTAATATGAGTCAAACACTTGACTAATTTCGCGATTTTTAATGTGTAGGAACTCTATTGACGGCGAGTGCACATATAATTACGGCGGTGATTGGTTCCGGCGTACTTTCTTTAGCTTGGGCAATAGCTCAGTTGGGTTGGGTGGCCGGTCCGGCTATTTTATTCGCATTTTCTTTCATAACCTACTTCACTTCAACCTTACTAGTAGATTGCTATAGGTCTCCCGGACCGGTCACCGGAAAGAGAAACTATACTTACACGGATGTCGTCCGTTCTCATTTGGGTAAAATTATTTTTCATGCATAATGTTTTAAATTTGTTTCTTAATCTACAAGTTCTTTTACGTAAAAGAGCAAATAGTTATTTCTGTAACAAAAATAATTTTGTGTGATATTTCTGTTATAAAATAGTTTTTCGATGTCTTTTTTATCACAAAAATAATTTGTGTTTTATTTCTGACACAAAATAGTATTTCAATATCTTTTCTGTCATAAAAAAAATTCGCGTGCTATAAATGTAATAATGCAATCATACCCATTTCAGATTCAATCTGACCCAATCAATTTTTAATAGCACACAAAACTCTTTCGGTATAAAAAAATGCCCCAAAAAGTATTTGTGAAAAAATAATAATAGTAGCACACAAAAATACTCATCTGACAAAAATAACTATTTACTTTTTACTTAATTGGAGAATAAATTAAACTTAGTTTTTTTCCTTTTCCAATAATTTTTGTAGGCGGCTTTAAAGTCCAACTCTGTGGACTAGCTCAGTATGGGAATTTAATTGGTGTTACCATTGGGTATACTATCACTGCATCCATTAGCATGGTGTAAGTATCTTTGACTAATATTATATAATATAATTATTTTGTTCGAATTTTCTGTTACATATTTTATAATTAATTCTGTTTCGCGTGAATCAGGGCGGTCAAAAGGTCAAACTGTTACCACAAACAAGGCCACCAAGCGGAGTGCTCGGTATCAAATTATCCATTTATGATAATATTTACCGTAATCCAAATAGTTCTAAGTCAAATTCCAAACTTCCATGAGCTCTCATGGCTATCTATTGTAGCTGCTGTGATGTCTTTTGCTTATTCATCAATTGGTCTTGGACTCTCCATAGCTAAAGTTGTAGGTAAGTTAAAAACATGATTTTCCACTAAATGGGGGGGTTTTTTTTTTTGCTGCTTGTGCAACGGTTTCAGTGTGAATTAAAATTTTAACGGTCAAAATTAATTTAAAACGGGACATCATTTTGATTAAGAACATTCAGAACAAGTGTCTTTATTATTTTTGTTTTGGTCCCATGATTAGTTTCTTTATAATAAAAATATTAATAATTTTGGATAATATATATTTATGAAGGTGGTGCACATGGAAAGACAAACTTAACCGGAGTACAAGTTGGAATTGACGTGTCAGGATCAGAAAAGGTGTGGAGAACTTTCCAAGCCATTGGAGATATTGCCTTTGCTTATGCTTATTCAACCGTTCTCATTGAGATTCAGGCAAGTTCTAAATTCTAAAATCATCTCCTCTTCTTCCGTTATCAATGATCTTAGACGGGTCGGTCCGCCTTGCTTAACACTCGTTTAAAATCTGTAACACCGGTCAGGAACGAAGTCCAGAATTTGGTGTTGGGGGCGAAACTGATAAATTTTTTTAAAATATACATAAAATTTCGATAAATATTAGTATTTTTAAAAATTTAGGAGAACCGTCTGACACCGGTACAAAAATATTAGTATAAACTAACACTTTTTTGTTTTGCGTTTTTATTTTCAATCTTTAGTATGCCTATACGTGCATGCATGCAATATCAAAACTCCACATACGCCATCTTCCTCGAGCCATCTGTTCCACGCTATATTATATACGACTAGAGGGAATTTATTTTTTAATATGACGCAGTTTTGGAATAAACTTATTTAAATAATACTCTCTTCGTCTCAAATTAATTGTTCATATTTTTTTTTGAATTAAATTAATTGTGCATTTTTTAAATAAATTATGTATTAATGATAATTTTTTCCAATTTTACCTTTCTCCAACACTTTGTTGTATACTCTTAGTTATTTAAAATGATCACTTTTTAATACATATTTAAGATATAGTTGGATGTTGTGTGAGAGAAAATATAAATTTTAAATGAAATTAATAAAACAAATAAAGGATAGTTAATTTGAGAGGGAGGAAATAGTATAAAAGTGTACATAAATACATAGGACCTTATGTGCTAGGGTTGTCAAGAAGCAAAGCAGAAATCTTGTCACTTTTTTTTGGGCTCAAAAAGTACAGAGACCATATGTCACAGGTCGAATAAAGACGGTTTATGTAATTATATATACATAAGCTAACGTGTTTTTTTCTTGACAACATCTAATCTAATAATATAGAGGCTCAAGACAAAAGATTAAAATTAGTATTTCTTGGATTTTTCGAGAAAGGCTATATATATTTAGATTAAGGTTGTATTTGAGTTTGAGTTTGAGACTCAAACTAAAATCTAAACTCTTTTTAGATTGAGTTTGAGAATGAAACATCAACCACTAATTCATGAAAAATTTGGTTTGAGTTTGAAATTATTTTGAGACTACGATAAAAAATTTCAGACTGATACTCAATCCAATCATACCCTAATAATTTTGCCTACATAGGATATGGAGTATGTGTTATTAAGGGTTATGGGGGATAGAAATTGGTTAATTCTGATATGAAAAATGGTCCAATAAATTATATGATCCATATTCATCCACCATACTAAGAGAGAAATAATATTTTTTGTGGTCATATGAACCATGAATTATATCAGAATTTTCCATAGAAATGACGTGTTAGGTTATATATTCTCTTAGCATCGTGATATCGTGATATGTTTTCCTTCTACAATTGACAGTACTATTTGGAAAATTTTGAGGAAAGTTGGAAGACCCTGGTCCCACGTAAGTATCAAAAATAAATAAAGTCCCCATTAATTATGTACTCTGGTGGTCTTTAGAGCATATTTTTGTCCTAACAAACTAATGAGCATGACTTTTGTACAGGTATTAATTGAATGGTAGTAGTTCAAAAATTTTAATTGTTCAGATCTTTGTTCTTCATTTGAAAGAAGGAAAAAAAAAATAGACCATAATCTTTGAATTCTTCAAAGAGACACTTCACAATAATTTGTCTAGTCCATCGGTTTCAATGTACTTGTACAATAGTCAGGATTGCAAAAAAAAAAAAAAAAAGTACAATAGTTACGATCAATTAAAGTGTGTAAATAAGTTGGGTTTGACTTAAGTATGATTTGGTTCGAGAAAAAAAAAATTCAAACTATTTTTGAATTGAATCCGGAAATAAAATTTAAAACATCGCAAATTATTTATAATTTGAAACTGAGATTAGAATTTTAATTTGAGACTTAATGTAAGTCGATACAAAAAAAAATGACTTGTAGTCATCAAGAAGGCTTGTGGTCATGGGGGTACATAGAGACGAGGAAATAAAGGCGGAATCAATTTTACTCTGAATTGCTTTATTAATTTTTGTATATTTATGAAATGGAGGTACCACTCTAAAAAAACATATTCCCATACCATCACATACCACAAACTTTTTAAAAGATTTTGGACTAGTAACAAATAATTGGACTTTTCTATAAGAGATTCTTTATTATCTTTTAGCCAATGTTAATGTTTTCTTGTCTTTTCATATCAACCATCCTTTTTGATTGTGATTCTGAGTATCAAACTGTCAAAGAAGATTAGTCAGTACTCCCTCCATTCTTGAATATAATACCCTTTAGATAATTTATTCAGAAAAAAAAAAAAGAAGATTATTTAGACAATTTTAAAAATTAAAAAACTTATCACTTTCACCGAAAATTTTAATATTACCTCTCTCTCTCTCACTTCTATAGCATAAAAAAAGAAAGGAAAAAATAAGGATGGTAGAAGTTGCAAATAAAAGAAATGTCGAGGGTATAATTAGAATAAATTGTTGACAACGAATAAAAGAGGCTTAAACGACAATTAATTTAGATACATATAGATCTCATAAACAACAATTAAATGTGAATGGAGGGAGTACTTTTTAAGGGTCACTCTATTATGGAGCCGTCCTTATTGGACTGACTCACGTCCCTCTCACATAAGTTGGGGAATTGTCTACTTATAAGATAGCTCTACTTCAACTAATGTGAGAGGACTGTGATGTCAGTCCCACAAAGGCAGCTCTATCATAGAATTTTCTACTTTTTAGTCGAGACAATAGTTCACGATTCGACACTTCTATTCTGGTATAAATAAAAAAGAAAAAAGAAAAAAAAAATTGAGTATGAAATTGGTCTTTCGCAGGATACACTGAAATCGTCCCCACCAGAAAACAAGGTTATGAAGAAGGCTTCTGGAATTGGAGTTTCAACTACTACTTTGTTTTATGTCCTATGTGGTACCCTCGGATATGCTGCATTTGGAAACGATGCTCCCGGGAATTTCTTAACCGGATTCGGGTTTTTTGAACCCTTTTGGCTAATTGACTTTGCTAATGTATGCATCGCAATCCATCTCATCGGAGCTTATCAGGTAAATCTCTAACTCCAATAGCATGTCCGAATCTTCCAGTACATCTTCCAATATAACATCATTAGACCAAAGGAAAGCTAAGGGGTTCAGTCTAGCTAGTCACATTTTCGTAAATATGTAACAGTTTTATACCAGACGATATATGTCACGCCCCATGATAGTGGTACTTAGACCACTTTACATATCAGTCACAATTTTCATTTTTATTTAATATGAGGCTTTTTTCCTTTATAGGACTGAAATTTCACAATATAATAGAGGATGTATTAAAAGATTTGTAACCTGGTGTAGTACCCACTTATTGACTTGTCTTGCTACATTGGTACAGGTTTTTGCCCAGCCTATTTTTTGCTTTATTGAGGCTAGATGCAAGAGCAGATGGCCAGAAAGCAAGTTCATAAACACAGAACATGCTGTGAGTGTACCATTCTGCGGACGCTTGCCCGTTAACTTCTTCAGATTGGTGTGGAGAACAGCATACGTCGTGGTAACATCATTGATCGCGATGATTTTCCCTTTCTTCAACGCGATCCTGGGATTAATCGGAGCAGCATCTTTCTATCCTTTGACGGTGTATTTTCCGATAGAAATGCACATTGCACAATCAAAGATACCAAAGTATTCATTCAGATGGGTATGGCTTAAAATACTCAGCTGGGCTTGCCTTGTTGTATCACTTGTAGCAGCAGCAGGATCCATTCAAGGACTTGCTCAAGATGTCAAGACTTACAAGCCTTTCAAGACTCATGAATAACCAACCTCCTCTGCAACATATATACATTATTATTTTGAGAAAAAAAATATGTAGATCATGTAATAAAGTTTTTTTTTTTTTTTGCTAAATGTAATAAAGTTATTTGTGTGATTATGCGACAATTATATATAAATTTATGTTTCAAGAATTAATACATGTGTGTTTGATATTTTTGGAGTTGTATGTAATGTGAATGTTACTCGAGCCAGATTTAGTTAATGGTATACTTGAGTAGGGCTTATTTTTCAGCATATGCATTTGGGGCATTGAGATTATATTACATTTATGTACCTTACTAGACTACTAGAATTATTAGATAGAAATTGGCTAAAACTCAAATTGGGGAGTGAATCCCTTATACCAGCAGAGGGGTGAATAGTATTAATTTGGGTTTTAGCCAATTCCTATCCAATAATTCTAATAACAAATTATTTTCCTACATTTATTTCGTTCAAAAAAAGAGTAAGGAACTTGTCCAAAGATGCACACTTAAATAGGTTATACTCTTTTTTCTTTACCTCGTGTTCCTACCATCATTGCTGCCTTATCAGGGACTGTAAGCGAAAAAACAAACTTAAATAGGTGCTCTCGACACGAGTTCGTGTAAATGAAGAAGAGTAAGAATAGATAGGCGACAATACACCAAACTCATTTTGAATAAAAAGCAATTTTGCAAGTTAAAGAGATTTCATTCAATAGCATTGCAACCAACCTAACGTTGTTGTACATAATAAAAATGCTTTATATTTGAAATGAAGGAGTTTTTTAAGAATCAAGTTTACTTCTCTGAAACCACATAAAAAGCATTTAGGAAGAAACACGTGTGTTTGGAGCGTGCTAATAATATCACTTCTGATCGTGTGCCGTCCACCCGTTGGCATTGTTGAATCTAAAAAATATTCCAAAAGGTGGGGGAGAGAATATTATTGATAAGATTGAACTTTGGACTTTTTGAAGAAAAAAAAACACAAATAGAGACAACGCATTAGGGGTATATATATATAGGGGTGAGCACCGAATTCGATTTGGCCAATTCGGTCAATTGAATTCGGTTTTTTCATTTTTTCAAACCTCAAAAAACCGACCGAATTCAAACCGATCTGATTTCACCCAAATTCGAATTAGTCGAATTGGTGAATTCGAATCAGTGCACGACCGAATTGGCCAATTGGAGGGTATATTTTTTATTATATAATATATTTAATTATATAATATTGAATTATATAATAATAATATTTAATTATTAAAAAATCAATAATAATATTTAATTATACATATATAATTATATAATAATAATATTTAATTATTAAAAATTCAATAATTATATTTAATTATATATATTTAATTATATAATAATAATATTTAATTATAAAAAATTCAATAATTATATTTAATTATATAATAATAATATTTAATTATTAAAAAAATTGAATTCGAATTCGGCACACCAAATTCAAAAAAAGTCAAACCGAATTCGTCCCAAATTCGACCAATTCGAATTCGGTCTTGACCGAATTACCAATTCAGTCGAATTCATCGAATTCGAATTGCCAAATTGAATTCGAATTCGGTCGGAATTCGGCAAAAACCGAATTTGCTCACCCCTATATATATATATATATATACACGCGTACATGCACTGGCGGAAACACAGTGGGATCTGGGGGCTTTTTTCCAAAAATAATTTTTTTTTTATAGTTATAGTTTTGCTATCTATAAAAAATTGCTAGTTATTATTCACTTTATTTGAATTTGAATGTACAATTTTTTTTTTGATGTCCAAAATTAAATGTCTCATTTTCGACAATAGAAATAATTTTGATTTGAACTTCCACTAGTAGTCTTCTATAAATTAATATAATTAAAATTCACTAGTATATTGATTATTTAACGTAAATTCACTAGTACAATTCTTATTCATGTATATATGAATAAATTCGTAATTAAACGTAAATTTGCATTTTGTTCCGAACAAACTAGTGAAATGGGTGTTAGGGATAAAAGGGTTGAGATTGGAGATGAAAATGATATTTAAATTGATACAAAAATAGTTGTTGAAGAGGATTTACTTGAAACTAATGTGGGAAATGTTAGAGATGAAATACTTGAATTTGATATTGAACAATTGCCTCCGGATCCTGGATTGTTCAACTTTTACCTAGAAATGGGGATATTGTTTTTACCCATGCTAATACTTTTAATTCGTTTTGTTTTTACCCATGCTAATATTAGCTATGCTCATAAAGAATTTGGGTATCAATCCAAAACGAATTTAAAAACGGGATTGAAAAGTATTAGCATGGGTAAAAACAACATCCCCATGTTGTTTAGGGTAGTAGTTTATTAGTCATTTTCCTTCTTTTTTCTCTTTGAGTTTGATAAAAGTATTCTTACACTTTTTGCCTTACTTTTTAATAATAAAATTTTATTTTTCATCCACGTAAAGATTCGTGACATATATAAACAGTGGCGGAGACATTTTTAAAAACGATGAATTTTCTATAGAAAAAATTATTTTTTGTGATATTTTCTTATCAGGAGACGAAATACCGTATTTATAAGCAAATATCACGAGAGATTGAGAGAAAAATAAGGAAATAATCTATGGGAGAGAGAAATATCAGGCCAAGATAGAGAGAAAATAGAAAAAATAATTAAAAGATTTAGTTAATATGTTAGAGGGGTAATTTTGTCACATGCACGTAAATCGCTCTTGCAGGAGGATTCTTGCTCTGGCATTATCACTACCCATAATCTTGCCCAATATTTATCCTTCTTTGCAAACCTCATATCTGAAGGATCTCCAAAATACATGAAATGTCTTTATTTCTCTCTCTCATCTATCCTACATTTTTTGAAAAATCTCCTTTAATGCTCCATTATTATCTCTGTTTTATCTTTGAAGATATTTTTTTCCCACCAATCGCTAATTTCTCCAAAATTTGTGGATCATTATAATGTCACTTTTAGATTTATCAATCTCTCTCCATCAACCATAACTGAAGAATCTCCAATTTTTCTTTCAAAATTTTATCTCCAAAGAACTTTTGATTAACAACATTTTTTTGTCCAATATATATGTTTTGCAACCATGGATAAATTCTTAAAATAGAATCGGAGTACACTATGTTCTCCCCTATCTCCATTTTTAGATTTAATGTACATATTCTGATTTAATTTCTCTCCAAATAGCTTTTCTTTAACATAAGTTTTCTTGTTTGCAACCATGGATAAATCGCTAAAAGAGAGATGGAACACTTAATGTTCATTTACAATCGTTAGTTATGTTTCTTACAACTATTAGTTGTGTATCTTACAACTGATAGAGAAGATGTTTCCTACAGCTATTAGAAAGACATCTTACAGCGGTAAGATCCACTTTTTACAGCGTTAAGATGTGTGTCTAATAGTTGTAAGCTCCACTCTTACAACGGTCAGAAAAACATGTAACATCTTTTAGACACATAATATATAACTTTTAGGAAACAAATTACAATTGTAAAAAAATTTACCAACACAAAAAGCATAATACACAAAAACGGTCTTTACATCTGTGGGGGTTTTAACGTGACTTTATTTTCTATAATATTTTTATACATGTCAACTAAATATTATAATCGGGATAGATCTGCACTATTTGATTCTTGGCTACCATTTTTGAAAGATTTATTTTCAACAATTTTTTTTTATTGATGTCTACTACATGTTTATGACCTTTAGAAGCTTGGACTATTTGATTTTTGGGGGCAATTTGGTATGAAATTGTGAAGAAATCGAACATGAATAGCTATAGATCTGTGAGATTTTTTAATTTTTTTGAAGGTTACAGATTGATGAAGGTTAAAATCGACAGGAATGGAGGTCGATTATGGATCAATGATGAGTTATGGTTTAAGTCGTGAGTTTACAGTTATGGAAGAATGTGGTAAGCGTGATAGACGTTTTGAAAAGTTATCAAAAATAATTTTGGGCGGCTGACTGGGAAGAAAGAGGAAGAAGATGAACAGTTCTTTTGGGAACTGTCATCTCGTTTTCTCCGCGGCTCTAATTATCCAGTGTGACAGTCCTAAAAGTAGCTAGTAAATGATCCGTGTTTTCTGGCCAATAGATTTAAGATATTTTCATCTAATGATTGATAAGTTATTTTATAAGTGCTGAATAATTGAATGTTTAATACCATTGCCGACTCCATGTGGACTGCGCTCCATTAAGCCCATACCCACCCAAAACCCCATCGTTTCTCTCCTATATACCTAATCGATCTTATGCATAATTGGTGTTATGTTGTCGCAAAAAAAATTAATTCATTATTTAACAAGTTGGTCTTGTAATTAGTTTTTATCTGGGACTAAAATAAAATGCAGTCGTTAAATTAAACCATTCAACAATTAAATAATTAATTAATACGTAACGTGCAACAATGACACCTGCTTTTCATTTCATAATCTATAAACTCTTGTACACATCACTGCCTTAAAATAATACTAAAAAATCGACCAAAATTGAATATTTTTATTATTAATACTTCATCCATTCTCATTTAATTATCGTTTAAGAGATTTATATATCCAAATTAATTCTCGTTTAAAGTTCTTTTATTAGTTTTCAAATTTATTTCAACTATACCCTCGACATTTCTTTTATCTGCGGCCTCTGCCAATCCTATTTTTTCTTTCCTTTTTTATGCTATAGAAATGAGAGAGATGGGTAATATTAGAACTTTCGGTGAAAATAACAAATTCCTTAATTTTCTAAAATTGTTGTCTAAAGAGTCTTATATTTATAAATGGAGGGAGCAATAATGATTGTTGGATCAAAAAATTTGGATCAAACAAGGATCAAATAGTATAAAATGAAAATGATTGTTAGAATTTAATGTGACTTTATGCCTTCTTGATCCAAATTTGATACCAAATTTTTGATCCAATAATCACTACCCTTACTTATTTTAAGAATATTCATTTTTTTTAACTATAGCAATGTGCGATCCACGTCACTATGCGCATTGAATTAGCAGGCCCCACTCTAGGTTATCCTTCTATAAATAACCACCCTTCGTTCTTTTGCCACATTTTAGTAACTCACTTGTACGCTGTTCTCTTCTCCGTCTATTATTTTCCGGCGACTTTGTAACCGACCCGGATCTCCGTTTCTCCGACGAGTCTTAGTTTTTGTACGAGAATAATCTAGAATTTTTCGAAAAATTCTTCTTTGTAATAACAAATATATAATATTTTTTAGATCGTTCCTTTAATTATAAAAAACAAATCACGAATTTGTTAAAATTTGAAATTAGGGTTATGTTTTTTGTTGCTGAAATATTATTTTGTTGATGAAAATGAGGGACGAGGACGTGTTGTTGGGAAGGGACGAGGATGGGATGATGATGAAGAAGAAGAAGAAGAAGAGTGAGGAGGAGATGATGGTAGCTGTTGGAGGGATTCCACAGGTAGTTGTGGTAGGGTATGCTCTTACATCAAAGAAAGTTAAGAGCTTTTTACAGCCCAAGCTTGAGGGTCTAGCTAGGTAATTTTGTTTCCTAATTTCTTTTATTTTGAGAAAAAAATCTGGTCGCTTTTTGTGGGGTTGTGAGGGACTTGATACTAACATTTTCTCCATGGATTTGGAGTTTTGTTTTTGTCTTGATCTTTTCTGTGAAATTATTCTAGATGTGTAATCTTTGTTGGGGGGTTGTCAAATTATTTTTGGGAGTTGTGAAAATAATGAGTTTTTTGTAATTAAAATATCAATATTAGTCTCTTAAATAGAATTCGTTGTATAGAACTCATATTTAATAGAGTAATATTTATATATACACTAATAAAATATCTTGGTTTTTTTTGCTTGCTTAATTTTCGCTACATTTTCTAAACTACTTATATATAAGGAATGTAGGTAGTATTATAGTATATGTAATGAGGTGTTCTGCTGTATTTTGGCGCTTGACGATGAGGTCACAATATTAAATATTTGCTTCTTTTGTATTGCAGGAATAAGGGGATCTTATTTGTTGCTATTGACCAGACAAGACCCTTGTCAGATCAGGGTCCTTTTGATATTGTTTTGCATAAGGTGAGTAGGTTGTGTTATCCTCTTTTCCTTTTAGTTGATGCCGTACTGTTGTTCCATAATTGACTTTGTCCGAGTGAATTTAGTTCACGGTTTAACAAGCACATTTTCTTTTTTTCCATATTGATGCAGTTATCTGGAAAGGAGTGGCGGCATGTTCTTGAGGTTGGTGAGCTGCAAAACACTATTTGTTTAATCTTTTGCATGAATCTGTCTTAACACTTGCATTTTTTTTACGATTGCCTGTATCGGATACTATATGACAGAATTCATAAATGATAAATGGGCGGCATGTTCTTGAGGTTGGTGAGCTGCAAAACACTATTTGTTTAATCTTTTGCATGAATCTGTCTTAACAGTTGCATTTATTTTTATAACAAGACGATGGCCTGTATCGGATACTATATGATAGAATTCATAAATGATAAATGGGCATGCATTGACTGTGACGATTGGGAAACTAGCTATTGTACGACTTAAAAGCTTATTCCCATCTGACATAACTTGCAGAGGTTGCTCTATCACCCGTCATGAATCATGACTTGATTATTGAGGTCAAAGCTCAACAGTCCAGCGTGTGAGGATCTTTCTCGGTACTGGACAATTTAGTTTATTTATGGCTTTTCCTTTGTATGTTGTTGAGGGTTCATGGTTCCTTAAAGGATATCTTTTCCCTGGGCTCTTCAACAACTCCTTTGTCAGCCTAAGAGAGGAAGGCTAACCTAGTTGATGCTTTTTAAAGCTTTGGTATTTTTCTGAAGTGCTTGTTACATCTTGTATTGTTAAATAGGATCTCTAATTACATTCGTTTGCTTATGGTTTTGTCCAGAGGTTCAATTAAATGTGTTAACTTTTTATATGGATCTTAAAGATAGGAACTTTATCATATTGCTTTTAATCAATTTTGTGATGAGGTATAGTGTCTGAGTAGTTAGTTTATATGGTTTGCAATTTGGAACTTGAATATTTTCTGTGGAAGTGGAATTCGTTGTTCTTTTGATATGATGAAACTTTTCTTCTGTTTGACCTGTGGAATATGGAAATGATATTTGCATAGGCAGGCATAAAGGATAAACACCATTGGTACGAGGAATGAAATAAATCTGGAACCTTTCAAAGTTCCTTACGTTTCTGTGCGTTTGCGCAAGAATATATACTTTGATATATTTCGATTAATGACTTGTAAGATTTCATGGGACCATTTTGTATAAGCCTGGTATGTGTATTTAAGGTTATTTCCAAAAATAAATTTGTGTTGGTTACATGTGTGACTTATAAGATTGATTCATTGGATGGCTTTATTGCATGTGTATCGACTGCGTACTGCAAGCATGGTTTGTCTTTATGATTGTAAAAACAATTCCGAAGATGACTTTACAGTTGGGTGTTGATCAATTTGTTACCAGTGATTTTCTAAACTCAATAAAAATCCTCTGAAAGCTTTCTTTTGTATGTAGAACATTGGATAGGTATTGTCTTTCAACTGTTTGCCTGAAGATACAGTCTTTGAGAATCCTTCCTCATCTGTCTCAGGAATGCGTGGACATGTTATTCCATAATATGGAGGGTAGAGAGGGGAAATCTATAATTGGAACTGAGCAAAGTCCAGTGTTGTCAAATGGCGCTATGACGCCGCCATGGAGCTATGGCGTGGCGGTTTTTGTAGTCACCATAGGTAATGGCGCCGCCATGGCGCTATGACTTTTGAGTTATTTGTTTGATTCATGTTTTTTTCTTTTTATTACATTATGCAGTGTTTTATACATATTTTGCATATTTTATTGTGTCCGCTATAACGTCATGACATTTTTTTTGGCTTGCCGGCATGATCCGCCATCCGCGATTGACAACACTGGCAAAGTCTATGGATACTCCTCTATTTCATTGGCTAAAGAAGTAGGGTAATAACTAATAAATTCCAGTGTTGCAAAACTCGGCCTAGTCGGTAGTCGGCTGGTGGCCGCTTAGAAATCCAAAAAATCGGGTCTTTGAAAAAATAGGTCAAAAGTACGATCTAGTCGGTCAAAAGTACGATCTAGTCGGTCAAAAATCGGGGAAAAGACAAAGAAAGAGAGAGAAATACACATACCTGAGATGCTTCAGCTTCATGATCTTGATATTTTGTGCTTCAGCTTCATGTTTATACAGAGGTAAAATTCTGTTTAAGGCGGTGACGATTATGGAGAACGGAGAGAGAGAGAGAGAATAAAGGAGAAGAAAAAGAAATGAGAGGAAGAAGAGAACGGAGAAGAGAAGCGGCGGCGGCGAAAATCGCCGAAGAAGAAGAGGAGACCGGGGGGGCGCTGAGGAGCAGAGGAGTCTGAAGGAACAAAATGTTTTTAGGGTTTTCTTATCCTAGGGTTAGATAGGAGAGTATATATAAGTAGGACTAAACTGGCAATTAAAATATTATCACATAAGTTCTATAAAACAATTATGTTATAAACAAGTCCTAAATGACCTAAATTTAGAAATAAATTGTATTTAAAGTCCGAAATTACTTTTAAAAATTATATTTTAGACCTCAAACTTTATATTTTATATTACAAACAAGTTCTAAATGACCTACTTTATATTTTTAATATTTAATTAGACCAAAAATATAAAAGAAAACATTTTCGAAAATGATTAAAATAAAATATATTTAATATTTAGGGTCGCCGACTACTCCCCGACTAGTCGCTAGTCCCCTGTCTGCCGACCGACTAGCGACTTTTGCAACACTGATAAATTCAGGGCACTCGTCTTCATGTGCCCATTAGACTTAATTTTATTGTCAAGCGTGAGAATGCCTCAAAAAATTAATCTGTGTATGTATACAAGTGGAGGGGTTTCCCAACTCCAAGTGCAAACTGCATGAGCTGGGGCTTTTTACTTTCCAGAGGATTGCTCATACCCTTCATTCCATTATAAACTCCAAGATTTCTCGTGTTAATTCAGGAAGCTGTAATGACTCTTTTGTGTGTGTGTGTGTATGTCCCTTTTCTTTCTCGAAACATCATATCCTAGTGAATACCAAATGAGTTATCAACACTGAAACTCTTCCGCAAAATCATTTTACCTAATTATTTACTCGTAAAAACCTGTGTGTGACTTATTCTGCTTTATTTGTTTTAAATTCTCTTGGTAATAATGGCATTCTATGTGAGTGCAAAGGTTATTCCTGTGTTTTGCTGGCATAGCCCAACTGGAAATGCCCCTGTAGTAATCTTCAAGCCTTCGATCTATGATGCCTCTTATCTTTGATGCATAGTTTGATAGCTAGGTTAAGGCTTTTAAGCGGATCTCATAGGAGTGAAATCCTGGTCTGCGGCTCTGCTGCTCCTTGTTTTACATCCAGCGGCCGATATGTATGATATTTTATAATGTATGGTTGTGCTGATCTACAATCAAATATGGATGTGTTCGTCAAGTAATCACACTATTTTAAGGGTTGGCTATAATATCACCTAGGATTTATTCTTATCAACCATTGTGGCATTGTGTTCTTTACTTGGGAGTTAAAGTTTAAATGTGTAAATGCCTTTTTGAATAATGTTTTAGTGTTTTGTGTTCTTTACCTGCATTAAAATGGTCATCTGACTTTTGTCTCAGTTGACAATAAAACCTAATCCCGTTGAAGAAACTGGGAATTGAATCTCCCTTCGACATTGTTATTTATTTTCTTTTCATTCTATTTGGGCAAGGAGTAGAAACTCAAGTGTGTTCTTTCTCTGTTGTTGGCATCAACTGTGTCTTTAAAAGGCCATTACTATTGACCAGTGTTGTCAATCGCGGATGGCGAATCATGGCGGCAAGCCAAAAAAATGCCATAGCGTTATATGCAAAATATATATAAAACACCTCATAATTTAAATATAAAAAAGAACAACATGAATCAAACAAATAACTCAAAAGTCATTAACCAACCATTAACTAGGATATCTCGTAAGTCATAACTCACAACATAACAAGAATGCATAACTTAAAACTCTCACAATATGATAATAAAAACGATAATCAAAACAAGACAAAAAAAAAAAAAAAAGGCAAGCCAAAAAATTTCTTGAGCTTGACACAATCTTGAGCAGCAGACTGTCATACTCTGAACATGGTAAAACCTTAATCATCAATCAAAACCTTGAGTCTTAAATGGGAAACAAAATAAAAGGAGAGAAAAAACAGAGGATAAAAAATAAGATATTAAAAAATAAAAGATTGAGAAGATTGGAAAAAAAAATCAGAGATTAAAAAAATCAAAGAGAAGAAAAAGAGAGGGAAGAAAGGGAAGGACGGTGGGAGGAAAAAAAACACAGAAAGAGAAGAAGTAACGTCACTGATACTGCAGAGACGACAAGAAAGACAAGAAAATAAAGACTGATTACGTTGATTGTTTGTTGGGATTAGGTAAATATAATATAAGAGGGGAATAATAACATGGATAGCTAAAAAGTAACTCAAGCCCGTTTAAAAAAAAAAAATTAAAAAAAGTCAATATTCCGCTATGCCCGCCATGAAACGTCATAACGTCCGCGAAACACTGAATAGCGGACACCGCCATATTAGAGCGTAACGCGCATTGCGTATAGCGGTGACCGCTGAATCCGCCACGCCATACTGCCACGGTCGCCATTTGACAACATTGCTATTGACCTAAAGTAACTGTGAAGATGTAAAAGGTCTTCGGTCTTGGTAGATGTAATAGGTAAATGATTGTTTTATTCATGCTTACTTGAGTCTCCTCGGCCATTTGTTTATCTGCTTTAATTGGTACTTTGATTCTTGTCCACTATGAGCACTTGCATAACATGGCTATGCACATCACAATGTCTGTGCTAGATTAACATCTGTGCTCATTTTCGGAAGTTAATCATGCAAGTTTATTTAATCTCTTGAAGGATTATAGGCAGACACATCCAGAGGTCACTGTTCTTGATCCTCCAGATGCTATACAACACGTGTACAATCGCCAATCCATGCTTCAGGAGGTAGCTGACTTGAACTTGACTGATGTTTATGGTAAGTTTGTTTTCATTTTCCTTCAGTGAAACCATTTTCCCCTTATGCTTCGAGGGGACCCACCGGGGGGGGTAAATGTTTGGTGATTGGGTAAAACTTCAGGTGATTGATACTGTATGCATTAATTTATTCGGTAGAATTGGTTTCTGGATCAATGTGAATGAATTGTTGGCTACATACTCGTCTCTCATTTTCGGACCATTTTAATTTTATTCTACAGCAAGGAAAAATAATGGCATCTGATTTCCTTGTGCAGGCAAAGTCGGTGTCCCGAAACAGCTAGTCATCAAGAAAGATCCAGCTTCTATCGCTGACACAGTTGGCAAAGCTGGACTGAGGCTACCTCTGGGTATATCTGCACTAAGATGCTCTTTAAAAGTTTTAAGAAAGAACAGTATTCATTAGTTGTACATATAATATTTCTCGGACCCATACTCCAGCTTTAAAGGGCTAGGCCATGTTTCTCAATTTTTTGTTCATCAATATCTTATTTCTATTTTCATGAATAAGTGATCATGACTTGTGTAACACTGATTCTTTTTCCGTTTTCCCCCTTCTATTCAGTTGCAAAACCTTTGGTTGCCAAATCACATGAGTTATCACTGGCTTATGACCAATACTCTCTCAAGAAGCTGGAACCCCCGCTTGTTTTGCAAGAGTTCATTAATCATGGTGTGCAAGTCTTCTTCTCATTGTGGAACTTATACATTAATTGCTCTGTCGAGCGTACTCTAAAGTCTGAAATAATTTTTCCTTGTAGGTGGTGTCCTCTTTAAGGTTTATATAGTTGGCGAAGCCATTAAAGTTGTCAGACGCTTCTCTCTGCCTGACGTCAGCAAACGTGAGTTGTCAAAGAACACTGGTGTATTCCGCTTCCCAAGGGTTTCTTGTGCTGCTGCATCTGCAGATGAAGCAGATTTTGATCCAAGTATTGCAGGTGAGTCTAGCTTGCTGAATAATACGGTATCGTTCTCTTTGTGGGTGTAATTGGAATCATTCGACATCTCTTTAGTTGGCAGTGTGGTCCTTTTGTGGAAGCTACTTTTTGGCTGCTCGAGCTATTGTGTCACTACTATTGAATTTTTTAGAATAACCTGCACTATAAGAGAGGAAGACTAGTTGTACTTATGAGATGCTGTAATTGCTTTCACGCAGAGCTTCCTCCACGTGCGTTACTGGAGAAACTGGCAAAGGAGCTGCGTCGCAGACTGGTACTTTTCTGTCTCGGTCGTCAACTTTTATTTTGAAAAGAAATTATGTATCTCCTTAGTTGCTATGATAGTGCAGTCATTTGTGAATGCTCTGATCTTGTTATTTATTTTCTCAATGTATTTGTGCAGGGTCTTCGTCTCTTCAACTTGGATATAATCCGAGAGCATGGAACAAAAGACAATTACTATGTCATAGACATTAACTACTTCCCTGGTAAGTAAATCTACAAATTTCTTAATAGGGAGTTCCGCTTCATTAGGGCAAAATTATCAAGCTATTTGATCTGTATTGTTGGTTCCATCCGACTAAATGCAAAACTTTAATATGGTTTCTGCACTTGCTGCAGGATATGGGAAAATGCCAGAATATGAGCACATATTTACAGATTTTCTTCTGAGTCTTGCGAGAAGCAAGTAGAAGGAAGATGAGGAAGAGTTCTAGAAATACGACGCTGACAAGCTGTGCTTTTTGGTACGTTGAAATGATGCATCAAGGATCTAGTAGTAAAAGCAAGAAAGAGTCATTTTGCAGCAGGCGCAAAGAATTCTGAGAATTGAAGGCGCGCTCTGAGTGCAACACGGGAAGGAAGTTCCGAATTGTATTTACCCGTCTTTGCTCCCTGCAGAAAGGATACATGATCACTGAGATGCAAGAATCTTGTACAGTTGCAGTTGGCAAGTTTCATTCTCGTTCTTATTTCATTTCCTAGTCGTTCGTACTTCCTGTTTTTGAAGGATGTTCAAGCTTGAGTCTTCCTCGGCCGCGTCTTCTTGTGATGTGCCGTTCCCTTCTTCTGTTGGATTATATTATTATTATTATTATCTGGTCACGAGGTGTGCTAACTTTGAGAGACCATACCAGATTAATCTCGATCGCATTGGATTGGTCCATGAAGAGACAAAGTCCTAGCAGTCCGGATCATGTGCGGAACACCTTTTTTTAGTATATACGGAATGCCTCAGACAGGTGTTTCGCGCGGTAAAAACATAACTCGTTCGTTTTAAATCAATATTAACCGTAAAAATAATAAATCTAATGGATAAGGGAAACTCCGCACGTGCAAAATTATCCCGTTCTGCATTAGAGTCAGTATCCAATTAGCTAGAATGGTGTGAAATCGATCTTTTAACCTCTCTTTAAAAGAGCAAAGTCGTCGAACCACTTACACCAAAATTACATGTATGTGCTCTGGGACCTTTTTCTTATTTTTCTTTTTAGGCGAGATTGTTGGGGCTGGGGGACGCAAATTGCGATAAAGCCCAGTACTATATTTGGGCCGTAAAGTGGAGTCTTCACATAAGTTACTAGTACTTGTACCAACCATGAGGCCCAAAGACAATAAATACTCCACTGTCAAATAATTTAATTAGTACAGACTTGGGAATATATTATGAGATGTACTAGGATATTGAGAGTAAGATAAAATAGATTATTTGGTATTATGGGAGATTGAAGAGAAAAATGAGGGGGGAAAAAAAAGGAAGTGGGAAGAAATGGAAAAAAAGTGGTTTGATTATGGTGCTGAACATAAAAAAAATAGTATTTACTCAACAAATTTTTTTTCTTTTCTATCCGACAGTCTGAATTTTTTTGGAGTGAACAGTGTGATTTAGTAATACCTATTGCGTAATACTTGTCTTAGGACGTGTTAATAATGACGAGAACACCTATTATATAAAATGTAATACATGCCAAAAAATATTTAGTATGTACTGAATATTTTGTGTTTTACGCTATTAAGTTGTGGCCGAAACAAAGGCATTAGTGATTTGGTGACAAATACCAAATCTAGCCTTGAAATGTTTCACCATACGAATAGTCCTCATGAGACCCGTTGAGAGGTGAGTGGCAGGACGAAGAAAGGGGCGGGTGATAGTTGCCCCAGAAATTTTTAAAAATACTATTCCTTTCATTCCCGTTTAATTGTCGTTTAAGAGATATATATGTATTCAAATTAATTGTCATTTACATATTTTTTTATTAGGTGTCAATAATTTATTCCAATTATACCCTCACCATATCTTTTATTGAAAAAGTGAAAGAGAATGAGGAAGGAAGAGGTATTATTGGAATTGTGGTGAAAAACTTATTGTTTGTTTGAGTTCCTTAATTTTTTCAAAGTGTCCTAAACAACCTATATTGAGGAATGAAGGGAGTACTAGATATAGTAAATTTTATATGTAGCTCGGAATATTTTATCAAATCGCTCCCAATATTTTTTTTTGTAATTTTTATATGTAATTCGGTATAATGTTACAGTTTTTGTCATAACGCTAAATTCTTGCCTTCGTCCGTGGTGAGTGGTGTCTAATGTTGATCTATAGTGAGATATCTAGAAAAGTAGGTTTTAAATTTCCCATGTGTTAGTTACTATAGCTAGAACCAAAATGTGCAAAGTATCTTTAAGAAAAGGTTCACGTGATATATTTCTCGCCAAATAGTCCTCCCTGCAAGTCTTGTTTCTATAATAACAATCCTCCCAACTTTTCCTATTCTTGAATTGGAAGTATGGAAGTATAGTTAGATGGTGAGGAATTACTTATTTTGCTTTTGAATCAAAGGAGTAAAAAAAGATCTACTTATTGAAGGCTATTGATATGTGTTTAGTAGCATTTGACTCGAATTTGCAGATCAACATGCTCGGAACAATTGAAAAAAATAACAAATATATGTCGATAGGGTTAGAAGTGAGTTGAGCCGACTCGTAAGTAACTCACGATTCGATTTGATATTTGACTCGACGAGCTCATCTCATGAGCTAAATGAGCGATACATGAGCCGAGATTTTTGGCTCATCTAAAATACGAGTCAAACTTGACCTAGATAGAGTTCGACTCATTTGGCTAATGAGCTGGCTCAATATATATATATAACAAAATAACCTCACATACCCTTTAAAAAAGTAGCCACGCATCTTCTCAAGCAAAATAAACGAAGAAAACCCTAGAAATCTCTTATAATCTTCTCATCTTATCAAAGTGAAAGAATTATTTCATATCTAGCTTCTTTGCCCGAATGCAGTTCAAGCATATTGAGTTGTGAAGGAGATTGGCTCGAGTCACTTATGGCATTAACAGAAACTCAAAGTGTATTACTACTTGTCTTTTATTACTGATGATAATTAATTATTAGTCTACAAAATACTACTTTTATGACAATGCCTCTTTTCAGGTGGAAAAACATGCCACAAAATCAAATTGCTTATATAAGAAGACTTTTGAGAATTTTGTCATTTAATAATAAAGATTAGAATATTTGGTAGCTAAACTTTTATTGGTTTACATTGGTTTAATTTTATATTTTGCTAAGATTTTTTTTTCTTTTTTTTTACCTGAGTCTTTACTTATTATAATTAGTTTAGAGATATAAAACTTATATTATATGTCATTGTGCTAATAAAATCTATTGATTTATTTGTATAAGTTGGATATTAAACTCATATTATAAGTCACCGTATTTTTTCTAAAATATTTGTAGATAAATGAGCTGAGTTTGAGCTGGAAAAATTAGCTCACATCAAATATGAGGTGAGCTATGAGGTAGGCAAAATTAGTGTGAGTTGAACCTAAGCTAACCTTAGCTCAGCTAAGTTCATTTCCACCCCTATATGTCGACCATATCAGTAAAACCCTACAAAGAAACTCTTAGCTCTCTTCACAATAGTCTGATTGGATTAAGTATAGTATGAGGTTTTTTGTCTTAGAATAATCTTAAAAAACTGAGCCTAGTTTTCAATGATCTAATGCTTAAGGTTACATATATAGATTCAGTTCAAAGAAAGTTTGAGCATCGGATTAAGTTTTAAATTAGTTAAAACTCAATTCAAATACATTATCTATCTTAGTCAAGATGATTTCTCTGTCTAGTATGTTAATAAATGCCCTATATAGTATATTTATGAGCTTGTAATCACATCGCTTCACATGCGATGATATTATTAAAATACTAAACATTAATAATTTTACCAATGTATTTAGAAGATTCGACGCTAAGCCTACAAGTTCAATTCACCTACTTTGGTAACTTTAATAACTTACCACTCCAACATAATAGCCTTTGTTTCATCTCGTAATTATAATTATTGTTATTGTTTTTCAAAACAAAAGTTCAGTACAAGATATTTCCAATACCCTTCAATACTTACAAAATTATTGTAAATGTATTATTATAAGAGAAAAAGTGAAACCAGAACAAGAAAAACTTACAAATTTTCATATATATATATATATATATATATATATATATATATATATATATATATATATATATATATATATATATATCATTAGCTTAACAAAAATATGTACATACATTCCGATTCCCATATAAGGTAGGAAAATGGCTGACCTTTATTTAATTAGGCACATAAAATACTTATTATTGAACACAGCTAAGCATTGGTCCTCTTTGTGATAAAATTCTCATCAACTCATCCTATCCACGTATCCATTGATTCTCATGCACCTGCATCCTAGCTAACTTTCTTTTTCTGACTTTTTATGATGAATAAAATAATATCTAATTGTATGCGGAGTCGAATTTATTGATTCTTGGATACATAGATATCAAATGGGCTACATCTAGTCTGAAATTCTTAATCTTAGTATCAGACTAGTATCGAACCAAAATAAAATGTAAGAAGACTTAATATTTGAAGTTTCATTCTCAAATTTGATTCGAAAAATATTTAAACTTTAGTATAAATTTTAAACCAGACTAAAGTGAGGTTAGATAAAATTTGAAAACACACCCATAATTTTTATTATTCAATAAGAAAGAGAAAAGAAAATTCAAACTAATGAGTAGGAACAACTCCGACTATCATTATTTTATGGGTTAATTGCAAATATATATATATATATATATATATATATATATATATATATATATATATATATATATATATATATATATATTGCAGTTGGGTTGGTCGATCATTTTACGTTAAAAGTTGTAAAAAATGCATCAGCGGTATAATTGTTAGGTTTTGTTGAAAAATAGTAACAAAATGACTTTATTTTTCTTGTATCTATTTTTGCATTTCACTCAATTAATTTGAGGTGTTTTTTAAATTTTGTCACTTTAATAAATCAATTAACTCATTGCTTATGATTCTAAAGTTTATATGTTCGGAAGAACAAAAACAAAAATATGAAGTTTCCTAAAAAAGATTTTTATTCTATACTCTTTTCCATTGTTTCTTTAGAAAGCCTATCTAAAATTATTACTTTTAGGTGGGGGTGATAATAGAGTGCATACACCTTCCATTAAGAGAGAGAGTATAAGTGATCCGCAAGGGTAGTCCAATTGGTTCGAGGGTGGTAGATTGTATATAAGGGCGCATGTTCGAATCTTGGCAGCCGCAGTGTGGAAGTTTCAACCCTCCAATGTGGGGGTGGCTTCTTACGGTGGGCTAAGACAATGCCTCCCACCAATTGAACCGCTGGGTCACCTTGATTTACATTCTCCACAATGCCTGTCGGATCGGACGGTGGGGGCCCTGGGGGCGTGGGTATCGCCTTTTGTGTAAAAGAAAGAGTATAAATGTTATAATTGTAGAACGAGATCATTGCATTAGTACGTAGTGGCAGCTATGACGAGGGAAAGTCCAACATAGGGCGACTCTTGTGGGTACGACCCCACATTCCTCTCACATAAATTTAGATAGGACCCACCTGCAGTATAGGTTCTTCAGGCCTCCATGTTTCACAGGTACCCATAAGGTCCATCCCATAGAGAATTTTTCCCTATTTCTAAAGAATAGAGAATGGAAGAGACTATAGAATAAAATTCATATTTTAGAAATTTTTATGAAATTTTTTTATGAAATTTTTTATTTTAAAATCAAAAGCAATGAGTTCATTCATTCTCTGAATGAAATGTAAAAATACATACAAATGGAATAAGGTTGTTTTGCTACTATTTTCCATTAAAATCCTAACAATTGGACCGATGATTCATTTTTTTTTTTTTTACAACATTTAGAGTAAAATAATAAAGCCAGCCAACTATAAGGTACTACTACCATTCTTTAATATAAAACTTTCATTACATGTTGTGAAAATTAAGGAAGTAAAAATTAAGATATTTTTTAATCTAAATATTAATATTATTTTCTTAAATAAAATTAGTGGTATATAAGTCATATTTAAGAGAATAATATTTATATTTTAATTAATAAAATATCTTTTTTTTTTACTTTTTAATTTTCGCAACATGTAATAAAAAATTTAATATTATATTAAGAAATGTTGGGAGTAGTTTATTGTAATTAACTCTTATTTGTCAATGGGGCATTGGTCTAGTGGCTAGGGTTGAGGCTTCACGACGTAGATGTTATGAGTTCGAATCCCCTCCCCGCTTATTGAATCCCCCATTTCTTGTAATATATAGGTCCCCTCCCAAATAAATAAATAAAAAACTCTTATTTTATTAAAAAAAAAAAATTGTACGAGGCTGACCTATATATTATATGAAATGTGGGATTCAATTTTTTTTGGTAAATGAATTGAACTATATATTACAATAGTCGATAATTAAGCGTGTCAAGAGAACGAAAAAATATACGAAATAATACATGTATTTTTCACCTAACCAAAAGTTATGATTTCAAACGACATCAAACACATCTAAGACACATCAATTATCCTTTCAAATCAAAGTGGACAAATGAAAAGTCGACAATTTCTATGGAAAAAAATGGGTAAAAAGTGCTCACGCATCCCTTACCTTTTTTATTTTTGACCATTAATTAAAAAATACAAAGTTTTTTAACCTAAACTTTTCTAAAGTAATAATGTTTCCCATTTATCCAATTTCACTATTAAATTTGGATACAATACAACCATATAAGTACCAAACTCGGGAGCATTTTAAAAAAAAATATGTTTTGACTCTTAAAAAAATACTAATGAGATAAAAAACGATCTTCCATACGCATAGCAGTTTTTCCTTTTTACTTCGATTTTTCACATATTTCCCATCTTCAATTTTTTAGGGCCAAAATATATATTTTCCCAAAATTTCTCAGGTTTGATTATATGAGAGTAATGTGATCTCATTCGGTACAAATTTAACATTAAAAATGAATGGAAAATGAAATATTAATAATCCAAAAATGATTAGGGTAAAAACCTTTTCATTTTTTTAGTTTAGATGAAAAAATTAAAATCGAAAAAAAAATAATTAAGAGACGTGAATACTTTTATCCAAATCGACATATTGAAGACAATTGAGTCTATTTACAGATTCGAGCTTACCGTGGAGTAAGGCCAGCTAGGTTATAATTTAAAGCCAGGCTGTACGTAGCTGTAGTCCACCCTCCCCTCACCTCACCTCACCCCACGGTCACTTTGGCATAGATCTGGTATTATAAGATTGATTCCACGACTCTCTCATATGAGTTGGAGTGGAACCTACTTGTAAAGTAGATTCCGTCACAACTTATATAAGAAGGCTATGGGACCAGTTCACAAAGCCGGTAATATATTAGAATTTTCCCACCCAGCAGCAACCAAACCCCAGTTTGTTTTTTTCAGAAACGACGGTCTTCACTCTTCCCTTCCCGTGCGGGCCCACAACAACAAATCATACAAATTTAAAAAAAAAAAAAAATCCAAAATCAACAACAAAAATTGAGGATTAATTAGAGATATTTTATTTTGACTAATCTTAAATTAAAATTAAAATTTTAATTATTTACCCTCGATTCTGATTAATGATATTCCAGTACTTTTAATTCAATTTTTTTTTAATTATTTAGTACTTAAAATTTAATTTCCACACGCAATTAAAAAAGAATTTAAGTTAATCTAAAAAGAGTTTAATTCTCAAAATCCCACCGACTCTATCTAAGTGCAACTAATAATGTGATTAGATCGAGTTTGAGTTTGAGATTTTAATATCAGTTTTGAACCAGTCTCAAATTTAAAATAAATTTAATACTCCATTTTCATTTCTAAACTTAATACAAAATTGGTTTGGATATCAATTTGAGTCTCAAATTAAACCAAACAAAATTTAATCAGACACTAAGTAGATATATATATATATATATATATATATAGAGAGAGAGAGAGAGAGAGAGAGAGAGAGAAAAAGAGAACACCAATTACCTCAAAAAGAGCCATTTTCTTTTTCCCTCCCTAAACTCTATCAATATCAACAAAACTTGTGAAAAGATAGTGAGTGTGGCCTGGCTTGGCTTCCTCTCTTCTCCTCTTTCTTGTTCTTACCGTGGGCTCTGTGAGAGGAGTAGTGGGGGCGTCGTGGGCTGTGGAGCCAAAGCCACGGGCTTTTTACTGCGCTCCAGTTCATTTCCGCTTGCTTCACGCTTCCCCATGTCCTCTTCTCATTGTTCTTGTCTTCTTTCCTTGCCCTACAACCAGCGCACCTTGGCTATCACTTTTGCTCCGCAATTTCTTCTTGGATTCTGACATCAGTCCTCTCAAAATTTTATACTGTTTTGAGTTTAGTCTGCTTCTTATTGTTGTTGTTTTTGGCTGAATTGACTCGCTCGGATGGATCCGTGTCCGTTTGTTCGACTGACGGTAGGGAATCTCGCGTTGAAGATTCCGATTGCTACCAAACCGGCGAGGTCTGTGGTTCATCCTTCGTCTTCGCTGTGTTTCTGCAAAATTAAATTGAAGAATTTCCCTCTCCAGACTGCCGTGGTACCCTATATTCCCCCTGATACTCAGTTAACGGACGGCGCGCAAGTACAAACTCCGGCGGCGGCGGCCACATTCCATCTCAGCAAAGCGGATCTCAAAAAGTTCGCCGGAAAATCGCTATTTAGTTCGAAAAGGCCTCAGCTCAAAATATCGATCTACACTGGCCGGCGAGGCACCACGTGCGGCGTCAACTCCGGCAGATTGTTAGGGAAAGTCTCTGTGCCGTTGGATCTGGCGGGAACCGAGTCTAGGGCGGTGGTATTCCATAATGGCTGGATTACCGTGGGTAAAGAGTCGAAAAAATCGACTGATCAATTTCACTTGAATGTGAGGTCCGAACCCGACCCTGAGGTTCGTTTTCCAGTTCGACGGTGAACCTGAATGTAGTCCCCAAGTGTTTCAGATCCAAGGAAATATCCGTCAACCCGTTTTTACCTGCAAATTCAGCTTCCGCTCCGCACCCGACCGCAACCAACGTTCTTGGTCAGTTATTATTCTCTTTTCCAATTCAGCTTAAAATATTAATATTAAGCTATTAAATAAATTTAGTATTATTATAGTCTACATAAGAGTGTAATATTTATATTTTAACTAATAAATTATCTTATTTTTTTAAAAAAAAAAAATTGTTACATGTTTTAACTACTTATATTATGAAATAGAAGTGAGTTACAAAATTAAAGCTCTAGTAAATTCAAATCTTCTTAATTACAAACCTTTCACGATTTCCCCTCCCCCAATTTATACAATTCGACCTTAAGTTCAATTTAAAGCATTTAATCCCTAACTTTACTGCCTTCCCACTTTTAACCTAACTTGTAGTACTAGAATTTAATTTAGCATAAATTGAGAGTAATTTTGTTGATTTTATGAAAATATAGGTCCTTGCCGTCAGAGCAGAGTATGCCGAGAGGATGGTTAAGTTCATTCGGAAGTGAAAGAGAGAGGCCCGGAAAAGAACGAAAAGGATGGTCAATCACTGTCCATGACTTGTCCGGTTCACCAGTAGCAGCTGCCTCAATGGTCACTCCATTTGTAGCCTCTCCCGGTTCAGACCGGGTTAGCCGTTCCAATCCTGGCTCCTGGCTCATTCTCCGCCCCGGAGATGGCACCTGGAAGCCCTGGGGTCGCCTGGAGGCGTGGCGTGAGCGGGGCTCCAACGACGGTTTAGGTTACCGGTTTGAACTTATACCGGACTCCGCCGCTGCGGGGGTTGTTTTAGCTGAATCGACTCTGAGTTGTAAACAAGGTGGTAAGTTCGTAATCGATTTGGGGTCTAATGGCATTGCAGCGAATGGGAGGGTGACACCTGGAAGAGCGAGGTCACCGGCCTGTAGTCCGAGGAGTAGCGGGGACTACGGGTACGGGCTGTGGCCTTACTGCATGTACAGTGGATTCGTGATGTCTGCAAACGTGGCGGGGGAGAAGAAGTGTAACGGTAACGGCGGCGGAGGCGGCGGGAGGGTGGAAGTGAGTGTGCAGCACGTGAATTGCACGGAGGATGCAGCGGCATACGTGGCATTGTCAGCAGCCATTGATCTTAGCATGGATGCCTGCATGCTTTTCTCTCAAAAGCTCCGCAAGGAACTCTGCCCTCCTCAGGATTTACTATAGTAGTACTAATTCTTTTTTACCTTTTTACTGCGTCTGTCCTTTTAATTTGTGAGTGGTAAACTTTTTAGGTAAAAATAGGATGACGGGTCTCCGTTTTTAGTGGAGAGAGCGGAGTGTTAGTTACTAATGGAGTAGTACTAACGAGGTACTAGGAAAAGGAAATTGTACAGAGTGAGTGAAGGATATGATGGTAATTGGTAAGGGATATTTTACTGAGCGGGCACGCTGTAATTTTTTTTTTTATTTTTTATGTTTGTTTCCAATTGTAATTTTTTCCTTTTGCTTTGATGTCAATGACAAGAAGTATGGTTATGTTTTTTGTTTTAGGGTATGAATTGATTGGGTCTCAGTTTTAGACTAGTATTAAGTTTAAATTTTTTTTTTTTTTTTAATTAGTGCGTGATGTTTCATTCCAGTCTCAATTTGAAGAAAGATTGAGATTGAAACCCAAAACATAATTACACCCTTATTTTTACCAATTTTTGCTAATTTTATTTTTTTGATAATTTGTGAATTATTGATTTTGATTAATATATTGATAATGGCTCTGGAAAAGAGTAATCGGTAGGAGTGTGTGCTTAAATGTGGAGAATATATGTGGTGGGGGCATTGGTGTTTGTAGTGGAGAGATGCCAAACTTAACTGGAATCACCTAATAAGGAGAAGAAGGTATCCTTATAATATAAATATTGTATTTATACGGATACCTTCTTTTTTTTGCTGAAGAATTTATAAGGATACCTTATAAATATAAAGTTAGTTGTATTTTTTGTAAATTTTTTTTATAAATACATAAAATATTGTATTTTGTTCCGAAAAATTATCTAGGAACCTAAATGATAAATTTTTTGTCTTCGACCTTCTGTGGGTAGGGGTGGGTTGGGGTCAATGATAGGTGATAGAGCATGCGTATGAGGTTGGGGTTGTTATAAGTAGTTTAGTAGAGTAGGTTTTGGGGGTTATTATAAGTAAGTGAACACTGACAAAAAGATAAAATTTAGTCAATTAATTGGTTAAAATTTCAAATTGACAATGTAAAAAGACTATTTTGCCCTTGAGACTTATTTGACTGTTTTATTATATTTTCTATTATTTTTAGTACAAAAAAGATATAAAATTCCACCTATCAATCCAACATGGAATTGTAATCAATTTTTTTTTTATAACACAATCAGCAAATTCCTTTCCCTTTTCTCCTCCTCCTTTACTTTCTTTTCCTCTATTACTAACACCTTTAATACATCAATCAATCTCACCACTTTCCTCTCCGATCACCATATATACTATCCTCTAAATGGAATGTCTAGTATAAAATCTTCCATTCATCAAACATGCCAGAAATATGAATGATAACGAACGTCATTCTTCCTGCCCAGAAATAAGAATGTTGATTCCCACAAATTCTTCTTCCTGCAAAAAACAGTGATAATGCCCACAAATTCTTTGATGATCTACCATTTTTCCTGCAAAAAACAAGGATAATGCCCAGAAATTCTTTGATGATCTTACATTCTTTGATGATCTTACATTCTCCATGCAAAAAGAACAATGATAATTCCCAGAAAACAAACAAACTGATCGTCAAAGACATAATCCTCTTTACTGGAACACAATTGAATGATCATAACCCTTTAAACAACCTTTTAAATTTTCATTGTTGGAACAACATTTAGTGATAAGCAATTTTTACCAGATTTTTTGCCAAAACTTATGTTTCTGGTGGGATGCAAATCTCATAACTCAGGAACAAAATTAAAACAAAGCAGTTAAAAAACATTTAAACAACAAAAGTTAATATATATATTGCTTCATAGAAAATTAATACATGATTTTAAGGAAACTAACATTACATTAATACATTGAACTACACTAAATAACCAAACTAAATAACAAGAAATTTGGATGTTTCAACAGGAGCTAAATTTGATTACTACACCACGTGTACACAACTTAAACATCTGCAAAAAAAACAAAAAAGGGCCTAGTAGCACCAAAGAACCCAGTTGTCCAAGCATCATCTTTTGCATCTTTAAAAACAAGAATTTCTTTGCTTGGGTTCTTCAGAAATGCCAAGCCGCAGAAGCCATAATCATTCCTTTAAAAAAAAAAAATGTTTTCCATAACAGACTTAAACCATACATCTTTCACAAAATAACTTAACACCCACCAGAGCCGGCTCTATCTGTCCTCCACCCATATATCCTCAAATTTAAGCTCACCTTCACCACCGGTAACCCACTCTCTATACCAACCTGGGCCGAAGCCAGAATCCGAATCACAAGGTATTGGATTGAATCGCGAAATTTCTTGTTTGCGTCATTTGTGACGGGACACGGCTACGAATTGTTGGGGGTTGGGGTTGACATTCTCACCTTGTGCTGGAGAAACCAATGGAGAGGGATTGTTAGGCAGACATCCAAAAGAATGTGGAAGAATGGTGAAGCCATCTCGATTTTGGAGAACAGATAACGCTACCGCCGGATATGGAAGAGACGCGGTCCTTGGATAACCCCTTCTCGCCAGCTGACCGACTCGCAAAAATTGGTCAGGCAAGCTCCGCCCATCTAATCTACTGAAACCGGAATAACTATGTGTAATCATACGAATTCCTTCAAGAATTCGTGGGACCAACACAAGAGTTTCTTCACCACTAAAGGCAGTACGGATAATTTCTTGAAGAATTAGACTGAATTTAGGGTTTTTTTTTTCCCTTTTTTGTTGTTGTTTTGGACAAGTCTGTTATACTAGTTCTACCATCAAATTTCTTGTCCTTTTTTTTGTTTCATGTGTTTGTATTTTCCCAATTTATGTTTTATTTTCATGTTTGTGTATTTCGTTCTTATGTTTTTGGTAATGAAATGGTCTCCATTAATTAATTGTTCATGCTTTTTCACATTTTTAACTATTTATATTTATATAAATAAAAAATGTAAAAAGCAAATAAGTTTGTTTCCCTACTTTGATTGGCTGAAATGTCAGCCTAATTTCTCACTCAAAATATGTGATAGTACTCTGTTTTGTAGTGTTGTCAAACTAAACAAACAATCTAACTTTTCAACGTGGGATACTTTTATGAGCAAATCAAGAGGTTACAACAAAAGTAAAATTTAACCAACCAATCGAAAATTTATAAAATAAATAATTGAACAAAAATTAATGGAAATTACACTTAGGATTTAGAAGAATTTGATTGGCTGAAACTGAAAACAGGCTCTGTAATATAAATATATTTTTTGTTAGGATTTAATCTTATGGCTCGTTGTATTCTACCATTCTTTCTATATTTTTTTATTTTTTATTTTTTTTGCTAATATAAATTTAGTTAATGAGATTATAAATTCAGTCCGAACTCACATTAAAATTTAAGCTGAACTTGGTTCAATATTCATGAGCTTTTTCAAACTGAGCGTAAACTGAGCTTTTCAAATTTTTAGTTAATGAGACTCATAAATTCAGTCGGAACTCACATTAAAATTTAAGCTGAACTTGGTTCAATGTTCGTGAGCATATGTTACGTGAAACTCATTCTCATAACTCGATGATTATGACGTTGAGAGCGAAAACTTCAACAGTATGTCAATTACATATAAAATTGAAAAAAAAAAAGTTAGGGGCCTATTTGATAAAATATTCTGAAGTACATATAAAATTTATTATATTTAATAGTATTTTTAGAAATTTCGGGGCGACTATCACCCCGCTCCCTTTCTCTTCGTTCCTGTACTAACCCATTTACTTTTTACCAAAAAAAAAAGAGAAAAGCACTATTTCTACCCATTAAGTATCTTTCAAAGGCAAGTTATGACCCTTAATTTTTTTAGGTGCCAAAATTGCACTTGATAATTTACGTTGTGCTATTTCTAGACAAAATCGGCGGAATCCGGCCACCCATAGCGGCGCAACACACGTGCGGCACACATGCACATAATTTTGAGGGCAATTTTGTCCATTCAACTTTTTTAATTAAAAGAAAAAAGAAAAAATCACCCTCTTCACCTACATCCCTCCGCCATCTCCACCACTCACCCCTCCACCTCCAAATCCCCCAACCCCACCACCACCAAATCCGCAGCCTCCTCCTCCTCCACCACCACCAAAGCCGCCTCCATCCCCCTCCACCTTTCCCTCCGCCATCTCCACCACCACTCTCCCCTCTCTCCCATGGTATTAAAAATCTCATTTGATTTCACAACTCAAACCAAAAATCTCACTGCTTCCACCACCAGAATTAACCCCTCCACCAAAATCGAGTTCTTGAAAAAAAAAACCATTGCAAGAACTCGATTTTGTTGCAATTTTAGTCCAAATTTTGAAAAGCCCAGATTAATTTGCAGGAAATTGAGGAAATGGGTGTGGTTTTTTCGATTTTGAACCCGTTGCGGTTAATTTCGGGTTTGTGAACAAAAGAATAAGCATCGTCAGAGGCCGTCTGTGTGAAGGCTGGCAACGAATCGTCATTATTATGACGACCGCCGTTGCCGTTGGCTGTTTGTTGGTGAAATTGCTTCTGTTTCATTTTAGGGTTAGGTTCAAGTAAGAAGGTAATTTGCCCATGAATCCTCCTCCTCCAGATTGCGCCCAGCTGGATTCATTACCGCTGGCTAAGACGACGACGAAATCGATCCGTTTTGAGTATCTTGACGAACATGTATCTACAGGAGCGTCAACTTCACGCGCTCATCGAATATTCAGAAAAAAAATGGCGGCTTCTCTATTCTTTTCCAGTTTTTCATTCTTTGTTGGTTTTCTTTCTGGAAATTCAAAAGCTTCTTGGAGATTATTCTTTGTTGCACTGAACTGCAGATGTTGATGGCTCCTCTGCTTGCTTATTAGTATTGGCTTGAAGTTCAATCGGACCCTTTTCTGTTTTTTTTATACAGTTATAGTTTACAATTTTGGATTTGTTATGATTTGGATTTGGTTTGGGATGGATCTTGGTTGGGTTTCTTGGTTGAGGAGAGATGGAGATTTAGGGTTGGGATTCTGGGGATTGAAGTTTGAAGGAGGGGGGAGAGAAATGGGAAGAAGAGGGGGGATTTTTTTATTTTTTTAATTAAAATAAGTGAATAGACGAATTTGCCCCTGAAATATCGTGCATGTGAGCCGCACGTGTGGTTCGCCACCAGCCCTTGCCGGATTCCGCCGATTTTGTCTAGAAATAGCACAACGTAAATTATCAAGTGCAATTTTGGCACCTAAAAAAATTAAGGGTCATAACTTGTCTTTAAAAGATACTTAATGAGTATAAATAGTGCTTTTCTCAACAACAAAAAAAAAACCTCATTTACCAACAAAGCCCATATAGAAGCTCGAGGGTAGTATTGACATTTAGATAAAATTTGCTCCGGCAGTTTCACCGGCCAGGTGAACTTCGGTCTTTAGACTTCAAGTGAATCGGAGGCGGAGAAAAATCAGAGATGAAGCTACTAGGATGGTGGTTAATGCTTGTAGGATCTCTTCGATTGGCTTCAGTTTGGTTCGGTTACATCGATATTTGGTATCTTCGCCGCGCAGTTTTCTCCAAGACTGAGAGTAAAAACCACTCCCCCTTTTTTTCTTCTCTATGTCTGAAAGTTTAATTCTTGATTCACCTGCATATACTATTTCACAATGTCCCATGTTAGTACATTGCTTTATTTGTAAATTTGAGGAAGGGCCCATGAACCTAAATCAGCTTTCGAGGGATCTGTTTTGATATGGTATTGTTGGAAATTCATGATAATGTTTTTGAGATCCCAAACAAGTCGAATCCCATAATGCACGCTTTGTGTTTGATATTTTGCCTCACAGGCATTCATCCCATTAGATGAATGTTTCCTTTATGAGCTGTATATTCTTTCTTGGGATTTTAATTGATTGCTTCATTTGAGGGCATTATATTTTGGTCGAATTAAGAATTGTTTATTAGTGGTCAGACGAGATTCTGGATGCTGCTGAGCTTTATAGCTGCAAATTTCTTGGGGAAATGCACATGTTCAAACTTCTTAAAGAACTTAATCTATACTTGCTGGGAGTGATTTTCGCCTATATTTTGACTTCCAATGAGACTTCACAGATGGTTGTTTATGGATGGATCTTTTTTATTCTAAGAGCATTGATCGAAGATGATGTGTTAAAGATATATTTAGTAACAAACATCATAAAGTTATAAGCTAATTAGAACGAATTTCATGAGATGCAGCTAAGTTTACGTCACAATCTTTAGGAACTGCATATTCACTTTTGGACTATTGATTTTAAGTAGGAATGTCAAATTTTAGCCCTAAGCAGCATGTAAATATTCCGAATGACAATATATAGGAGATTCCATATAAAGAATATGAAGAGCAGGACACTTTTTTATCATTAGTTGCTAATGTTGTAGCAATAACCTCAACAATTTTCTTTAAATTCCATGGTCGTGATATCGATAACTTATTCGCCAGTAAATGGTGTATTGTCTATACGAATCATAAGATGCAATATTCCACAAATTCATAAAATCTTATGGCACTTGTCGTATTGGTTTCTCAAACTGTTTGAACTTTTTCTGATCAAAATCTTATATGACATTTGTGCTGTTGTAGTGACTGAAGTTCATGGAAGGACATTTGGGATTTGGACATTGTTGACATGCTCTCTCTGCTTTCTTACTGCATCCAACCTTGATAACAAGCCTCTGTACTTGGCAACCCTTTTATCCTTCATCTATGCCTTCGGTCATTTCTTGACCGAGTACCTGATATATCATACCATGGCCATTGCAAACCTAACTACTGTCGGCATCTTTGCAGGTACCACCTATAATTTTTCTTACATGTAGTTATTTACAAATTAATCCTCATGGTTGCTTCTTACATTGGATATGAACCTTGCTTAGTTGTGGCCTTATATCTTCTCTTTAAGTGGTATTAGAAAAATCAGAAAGTTTTTGCTTCAGATGGTGGGTTTGCAGTTAACTTATTTGCTTAGCTCCCAGAAATGAGTATCTAGAAGTTCCAAGAAATTCAAGTGGCATAGAAAAGATACAAAGTTTTTGTTTGAGATGGTTCGTTTTTAACTAACTTATTTGTTTAGCTCCCCTGAATTAACATCTAGAAGTTTCAAGAATTCAACTTAAATAGCAAATACTTTTTGCAATTGAATCGTTACGTTTTGCAATTTCGTTAGTGATGGAAAACAGAAATCTTAACTTGAATCATAGTGCTCTTTTGTTGCCTGCTGATCATGATTAACCAACCTCTTTTGAACCATAGTCGAGATATCAGTTTACTTTTGACTCAATCCAGCAAACCGACGTTGCGCTGCTACTTAGCATGAAGTTTTCATCAAGCAGAACAAAATGGGAATCCAAATTCGCGCAATATACCCCGGATGATACAGAATATGCCTGTTATTTCATGCATTAATTAAATGGTATGCATCTTTTTTTTTTGGCTAAATAATGGTATGCATCTTTACATTTGTTTTGGAAGTCCATATTAGGATCACACCTTTATTGATCCTGCTGCACAAACCACTACTGAAGGGAGCTGCTTCAGTAATTATCTTCTTCAATCGCAATAGGGGAAATGATATAAATGAGAATTTTGACCCGAGATGGATTTGGGAACCGAGGTCCATTTTGAGCTTAGGGGACAGTTCCTACTAGCATAAATGGATATTTTATTTCTTCGAATTTGCAAAATTTTCATGTAAAACAAGAAAAAGAGGTACTTTCGTCAAGTTTTCTGACCTCCTACTACTGTTAATAAGTGTTTTGCTGCCTTATTATCCAACTTCTCTGAATTGGTTTATTCTTGCTGCACTGTTTATGAAACCAATTTGCAAGGATATAGCTATTACAATCCAAGGTCCAATAAACCTATTGTGTTTTTTTTTTCCAGGGACATCCATAGTATGGATGTTGTTGCAGTGGAATGCTCGCCAACCTATCAAGACTAAGAATTCATAGAGCTGTCACAGACCGTTCTTTTATTTGCCGGAGCTAGATGACTTCAGGTTACTTTCTATCTACTACTTATAGCAAATGCTTCATGCTCAAAACTCTGTAATAGCTTTCACTAGCTGAGCTTTCAAAGAATCTCAAGATGGTTTCTTTAGTATAAGACCCTCTGTATCATTACCTTCTTAGGTCTCCTTTTTCGAGTTCTTCTTTATTTTCACTAAACTTGTATTAGTACTAGCGCACGGCTACTCCTGTAACATTGTTCGTTATAGCTTATGACAATATTGGAGGAACTTTATTCTCTGTGATTGTTATGTCAGTTATTTTTTGTTTATTTTCTTCAGCTTAAGATGGGATAATCTGCAAATCAAAATTGTATGGTTGTTTGTTATAAGAGTAGTGCCTCCTATTTTATGTCCTTTCCTGAATTTAGAGATATTCGAAAAATTGATAGATAGTGGTCCGAATTTTTCCTTAAAAACGATCTGTATATGGACCAGAGGGTATGGTTATATAAAGAAGTATAAACATTGAATTGAATTGATTCTGGCCATTTTTATTAGCTATTCACCATATTTTTCGGCACAACTTGGGATATTTTAAGAGTTTAAAGTCAATGCGAGTTTGGATCATTTCTAATGTAATTGATATTTCAGCGTAATTTAGATGGTACAAATATTATTATTAGTGATCAACTACCAACCACATAATAATAAGTATCACTAATTTTTAATTTAGACTCTTAATTGATAAAATCTATAATTAAATTGTACTGGAGATATCACCCGTAACCTTTTTCAAACATTAATATATGCCATTCCCTTAAGCGGGCCAGTTTGACTGCTAAAGCCCAAATCCATCAGCCCAAATAGTGACCCACAAAACAAGCCCATCAAAGCATTGTAGGCCGCTCTATTCGCCCAGAGGTCAATCCAGCACTATCTTATGCAAGCGTCCGACGACTCCTTTTTTTTTTCCTCTCCCTCTTTTACCCCTGTTTCTGTTGGGGCGCCTGGTGAAATCTTCATTAGTGAGACTGATCTGAACTCAATTCCGAAACTTGTTTTGAGGTGCGCCCTCATAGTAATACTTCTAATGATAATTCAAGGTGAAAATTATCAGTTCGGCTCCTATGCAGAACAGGAAAAATTCCGCACCGTGCGGAACAATCTGGGCCGTCGAATGATAATTTTAACGGCCCAAATTTAAAGAGAGAAAAGTTGCGTCTGGACTTGAAATATAAAAAAATAAAATTTTTAATCACTTCAAATCTGAATCGTTCAAAACTATCATCCGACTGCTCAGATTGTTCCGTACGGTGCGGAACTTTTCCTATTCCGCATAGGAACCGGAGTGGGAAACAATCTCATCAAGGAAACTTAAAGTTTAGTCGAGAATTAGCACTCAATTTAGAGACTAATTTTGAGAAGCGCCCTCCTAGTAATACTTGTACTAATTACTCAAGGTGAAAATGATCTCATCAAGGAATTTCGAACTCTAGTCCCCGACTCCTTGACGTAGATTAGTAAATTGCTACCCTTTGCTGCAAACTCTGAATTAACTAAAGACTTTTTCATCCATAAAAAAATAAAAAATATATATTTCCTTTTTGGAAGATTCATCAGCTAGGGTGTGGTATGGATTACCTTGTAGTGTGCATAATAATTTTCACAAGGTTTATACATTCGAGGAGGGAAGAAGATGGAAAAAAAAGAGAGCTTTTTCAAATTCTGAATTCTTCTGGAGTAGACCCTGAAACACCCTGACATGGTTAGATTTGATACTCTTATATCCCTATCGCATTAAAAATACCAAACTCCCTTTGTCTTCACTTTCCCCACCCCAAATAATTCTTCATAATAAATAATTAAATAAATAATTCTCCTCCATCCCTCTGCAACCAACTTTTGCAGACTCTCTGCTCTTTTTCTTCATTTTCTTTCATTATTTTCTCTCTCCTCACCCTCTTCAAAACCGGACCCGCGGAACAATTTTTTTCAATTTATACGGAACGTCTCAAACCGAGTGTTCCGAGCAATAAAACATAGCAAATGTTTTGAGATTCAGAACAGACGTTCATTTTATATCATTCTTAACCGTAAAAAAATTAATTCAACAGATAAAAAAAATTATGCACATACGGAACTACCCTATTCCGCACTTGAACCTGCGTCCTTCAAAACTAAATATTGAAAATTAAATAAATATTAAATTTTTTTTATTGTCAAATAAAAAATTCAACGGTACTATTTTTTTAACAATGAACACCCATTGTACTTTTATAACACATTGCGTAAAATGTGTCTTACAATATTCCTTAAGGACGTTAATCAAAATAACATTTCTAAAAGTTCGCAACATCTCTAAAAAAATGTCAATATATCTCGACACTTTTTTATTTTGCATCAAAATTTCAAATGGTAAAAGTGAATAAAATAATGATAATAATACTAAAGAATTAGGATTAATTGCCATTTGGGTCCCCAATATATTTGCGCGCAGCCAATTTCATCCTTTTTCTTTTTTTTTAACTTTTTCGGTCATCAATTTATTTTCAAACAGCCACTTTCATCCCTTTAAACTTTTTTCAGCCACTTTCATCCCCAATATATTTTCAAACTGCCATCTTCATCCCCAATATATTTTCAAACTGCCATCTTCATCCCCAATATATTTTCTAGCAGCCACTTTCATCCCCAAAAAATTTTCAAACAGCCACTTTAAAAAGGATGAAAGTGGCTGTTTGAAAATATATTGGGGATGAAAGTGGCTGCTAGAAAATATATTGGGGATGAAAATGGCTGGAAAAAGTTAAAAAGGATGAAAGTGGCTGTTTGAAAATATATTGGGGATGTGAAAAGTTAAAAAAAAAAAGAAAAAGGATGTAATTGGCTGCGCGCAAATATGTTGGGGACCCAAATGGAAATTAATCCTAAAGAATTACTTACAAAGAAGAGATTTATAGAAAAATTACTAGAATATATAGACAGTTGAAGAAGAAATTTTATTTTCTTCATAGAACAAAAAAAAAAAGAAGGTTACTTTGACTATTGAAAAAAAATTATGGGTTGAAAATGAAGTTGCCACATTTACATTTCCAACACATGGGTTTATAATTAGAGATATCATCACCTCTTGAATAATAAGCTAAGTTTGGACTTGGATTTGAATTGAACTGATGATGATTATGACTTGTGAAGATTCTTGATTGATGCTCATCTTTTCTGAGTTTGCTTGGAACAATTGGAACTTGAACAGCCAAACAAGCCCCATTGCAAGAATTACACCTTCTCTCACATCTTGGTGGCCTTGACCCTATTAAAACCCTTTTCAATATTACCACATTATCATCTTTCACCTTCTTCATCTGCACAATGTTTTTCAAACTGCCCAATTCAAGAAATAGGAAATACTCCCTCCATTCTTTAATATAAGACTTTCAGTACATTTAGTAAAAATTAAGGAAGCAAACAACAATGTATTTTATTAGTCAAAATATCAATATTATTCTCTTATATTGGACTTGTATACCACTAATTTTATTTAATAGAGTAATATTGATATTTTGATTAAAAAATATCTTATTTTTTTATTTTCCTTAATTTTTGATACATGTCCTAAAAGTGAATTAAGGAATGGAGGTAATAGGAAATAGGAAAAAACAAAAGTAGTAGTAAAACAAAAAATCTTACCTTAGTAGAGACAGGGTTAAGGTTGTTGTCCTTGGTCTTAACCAGCTTTGGAATTTCTCTTCCTACAACATGAGAAAGAAGGAAAACTTTAGCCAATTTGAGAATTTATTTTACATAGAGGATGGGAATTTGAAATCAAGAACTCACCTTTAGTTCCAACTCACCTTTAGCAAAGCTCCAACTACTAGTACTAGTAATAACTAGGAATAGCCAAAAAATGAGTAGATTTCTTCTTCTCTGACCCATTGATTAAAAGTGAGAGAGAGTAATGATAGGAAACTCTTATGAATGAGTTAGAAAGAAAGAAAGGTTTGGGATCAGTGAGTGGTGGCAGCTGATACATACTAATACTAAGAGACTAAAAGAGAGTTTATGTTATTACACATATTTCTATAAGTAGTGGTTTATGTTCTGTTTGTGTAATGGAATAATGAGTGATAAAAGGGACCTTTGGAAAGGGAAAGATCTATCTCTTTCTGTATCAAAATAAATCAGAAATCTTCTTCTTTTGAATTACACCAAAGGTGGCCCTGTCTTTTTGCTGAAAGGGATGACCCAAGAGAGAGACCTCAAGAGGGCACAAATTCATCCGTCCTCGTTCCTTTATATCCAAACAATCACAATTCGCCATATATATATTATTAGAAAAAATATCTAATTAACGAATTCTTATTTGTTAGGTACAGAAATAAAGACATACACAGAACATGCGATTTTCGCCCCCTCAAGAGAGAAGAAAATGGACTTCTTAATCTGAATTTTAAACAATATCAAACTTAGATTAATTAGACACAATCTAAGTACACTCATTATCAGTCATCAAATGATTTAATTTGATAATAAAATTGCAAATTTGTGTCATTTAGAATGCTACTTCAATATGCCGATACTTCACAAATTTATTCTGTAAAATTCTAAACGAATTAATCGGGTTGAATTTTCGAAGAACGACCACCCATAAATAAATTCATATGTCAGACTAAATATTTAACCAGGTGAATAATTAAAATTTTAATCTTTGAATAGAGAAATAAGTTAATATTATGTAAGTATGTGGTGATAAAAATAGAACCCTAATTTTGCATTTGTACAAACAAATACACACAAATGAAAGAAAGTGGGTATGATGAGGTCATGTTAGTGTGGAAGGAATGAATCACATTCACATAAGTGGCATAATGAGGTCTCTCGTTTTCCTTCATTTTCCCACTCATTTTGTCCCTTTCATTTGTATGAATAATCACTGTTGTAGCCGGTTGGTTATTGACCAGAGTTATTAGTGTTACTCTTATAGCGCTAAACACATTAAATTTAATATATATGTAATTTTTTTTTGATAAATGTTACATTATTTTATATAAGTATTAAATTTAATACAACGTGTATTCTTTAATTATGAACACATGTGTTTTATTCTAATTAATACCGATTTTCTTTAATACATATCTTACATAACAGTTGTCTGAAAATCACAGCATATTCCCACACAAAAAAATATTAGACCGTTAAATTTTTTTATACAATAATAAAAAAATAACAAAATTATTCGATATGTATCGATTTTTTACCGACCATAATCGAACCTAGTTATTAGACCCCTGATGTATATGGTTCATCACGTCTATACCTAGACTTATGCCTTACTACATTTTAGGTTAGCCTAGCTAGTCATTCTCGGAAAAAGGGTTGATATTATATTTAATTTTTCTCGTGTTTTCTCACTTTTGAGTTAAAAGTAATATAATTGCTAACGTATTATTTTGGTAAATACTACTAGGCTTATGACATACTACTACATCTTAGGTTAGCCTAGCTATTTGGTATTATCCGATTAACAATCTAATTTAAATTTGCGATTTGGTTGATATTCGTTAATATAGTTTTGGTTAATACGCGTACTAATATCCGATATATTTTGTTTTGATTAGAATTTGAGAATCCTTTATTCAAACTGAACTGAAACATGAATTAATATTCAATTATTTATTTGTTAACTATAGTTAAAATATGCTAATAGTGACTTTTTTTTTGGAAAAACGAAAACTAACTTTAGTTTATTTTAAAAAGAAAGTAATATACATATACTTTACTAAAGTATTGAAGTTAACTATCCGGATCCTATGCAAATTTTTTTTTATATATACAAAACGCCTCAGAATAGATATTTTGCGCAATAAAAGCAGAAGAGTGTTATGAGGCTCAGAACATGTGTTCGTTTTAAATCAATCTTATCCGTCAAAATTTTAATCTAATGGACAAAGAAAGTTCTGCACCGTAGTCGTGACGTGAAGTTAGATATGTCATGGGTAAACAAGGTATTTCCAAAAACATGATATGTGCACCTTTTTGTTGTTTGCAAGTCAAAATTAAAAATTATTTTCTCAATTTAGCGTACAAAAGGTGGCTGATTCCCGTTTAATATTTCTTTTGAAAATATATATTTGTTTTAACTAGTACGTTGCTAGGTCGAGTTATTCAGGAGAAACAAATGAGAAATCACAATTGATCTTCTTTTAAAAAATTATAAATAAATAAATACTTGTGACCTTGTACTCAAATAATGTCAAGTGGTTTGGCCTGAAAACATACAAAGTTTCTCATGGAACTTATTTAATGATTTGAAAATTTTACCTACAAATCCACGCAAACAGTTAAATTCTCTGCAGGTTTATGTTAAGATATTCTGTTCCATGTTAGGTACCAATATATACATTGATAATTCTGATATGGATCATATTCATTGAATAATGTGATCTGAACTGGCAACATCACTACATAATAAGAAGATAAATAATTTTATAGTGATATGGCCAAGTCAGAATCACATGATAAATGTGAATTTGATCCATATAAAAAAAATCCTATATACATATACAATGGGGTCTTTTCTGATTGCGCTCAAGCGACTTGACGAAGAAGATAAAGCTGAAATGAAATATGCTACATAAAGGGTTTGCTTGGATTGGGTTTTAGTTTGGGTTTGGGTTTTGGTTTGAGTTTGAGTCTCAAACTAATCTCAAACCCAAAGTGGGTCAAAACTTACAACCCATGAACATATGGGTCAATTCAAATAACTCAACTCAATAGCTCATTAATCAAGTAACCCACCCAAATGAAATTCAATTTTGATGTGACGGGTCCCTCATGTCTAAAAGCCCCTGAAGTGGGTGTAAATATATGTTTAGATTTTTTTATTATATATATTTTTTAGTAATGAAATTAATGTACTCAATTCCATTTTATAACGAGATATGTTAAATTTCAAAATTACAATATTAAAGTTTATTCTCAATTTATTATTTTTTTCTTCTCTTTCCAAATAATTTCTGATACATATTAAAATTGAAATGTGGACAGTTCAAGAGAAAGTAATGAGTTTCATGCTCACATATACATAATGTAAAAACTATTCATTATTGTTGATAATTTCCCTCGTTACAGAGACTTCACCACCTGTATAATGGTTTCTAGCGTCTACTATATTTTTGGTAATTATGCAACGGTGTGGTGATTATTGAGTTATGTAGTTCTCCCAAAGTGATGCAGCCATTCCGTCTCTGAAACCTGCCCATTCATTTGATTCTTCTTGTGCATTTCCCATCTCAGTTTCTATAATATCATTTTCCACTGTATTATTTGCATCTGCACATGTTTCTTCCTCATTATAATCAGTAAAATATTTATCGGTCGAGTCGTTCTCTCGAATGAAGTTGTGCACAACACAACAAGCTATTAATATCGAGACTTGGCGCGGCATGCTATACGGAGGCATTCGTTCACCAAGAATTGCAAATCTTGATTTTAAAACTCCAAATGATCGCTCAATGACATTTCTTATAGAGGAATGACGCCTATTGAATAATTCACGAGGTCCTTTATAATTGGTAACACCTTGAAAGCTATTAATGTGATAATTCTCTCATTTATACGGGGCCAAGAAGCCTTTTGCATTGGCAAATCCAGCATCAACCAACAAGTACTTGCTTGTAAATTTATTGCAAAACAAGTAACTAGTTACAAATAATAAGTTCACAACAGCATTTAAAAAAAATCAATACGTTGAACAAACCAGGGGGTGGTGTAGGAAAATCCGCATTTTCCTTTGTTAGTGCATTTGTCAACACTCTTGAATCGTGGGCGCTTCCCTCCCAACCCGCATAAATGTAGGTGAACCGCATATCATGATCACATGTCTGCAAGTACATTCCGAGTTATTTCGACTTTCTATTTCTAAAAGTTTCCATAGTAGAACCTCGAGACATAAGCGGAAATATGTGTTCAGTCCCATTGCTCCAATGCAATCCTACGAAACATTTTTTAAAAGCACATCATCCCTTTGGGTATGGAAAATATATTGCAAAATTTATAAGAACATTTGGCGGAGTATACTTACGATGAACCATGGAAAGAACCGATCATCACCAATCGTCTTTGGGTGTGGGATTTCGACATTCCTTGGTGTGATATGATATCGAGCCAGCTTTGATAGACAACGAGACATTTTCTTCACATGCCTTGATATCGTTTCACCTGAATGTTGGAATCTTTCGGATTCATCCGTGTGTTTGTTGTTACGGGTGACGGTATTCAAGAAAATTGCCAAGCTTTCGCGGACGTCCACGCGTTGTTGTGATTTAATTTTCCAACATTTTCATTGCATAATTTTTTGAATGCCGGTTTCTGAATATGAAATGCATTCCAAAACCGTCCATCATGTCATTTAAGCAGCTCATCGAGTTACATTGACCCAGTAAGAATCGAATCGTAGCATCGCATTTTTACGGGTTGGCTCGTTGTGGCAAAATTGCACGCACTTAGCATTCATATCATTAATTTATTTCGATTTTGATAATATTCTATCTCGTCCTCCAACAAATCCACACTCTCCTCGGATGAATTGTATGCCTCGGACGCGCCTTCCATAATAGTCTCTGTGAAATAATTATTAATTTTAAAAAATATGTGTATAATGTAGAATTAGTTATTACAACAGTGCCTATGCAAAATAACATTTACCTTTAATGGAACAATATTCTGGACAACGCCTTTTGATAGTTCAACTTTGATCCAACACCTCCGATGAACATAAGAAATGACAAAAATAATTGGTTCCTCTTCGTCTTTTTTGTAGGGGGCTTGGATAACTGTTTGATTCGGTGGAACTGGTCCTATCTTCGTGCTCGGTGACAACAATATTCTTCAATCCGATCTAAAAAACCCAAAAGATGTATATTGCTTAAGTTGTAATTCATATTTTGTTACAAAATAAGACTATTTTCTGATTTGTGTGCGAGAGGAACATACCTTTTCTGGTGGAATTTCCGGTGGCGTGGTTCCGCCGGAATTGTTAGGAACGGTGATGACCTGCGAGCAAATTCTTCCCGTCATTGCAAAAAAAATTAATGTTGCTGAGAATAGTTAAGGTAAAAAAATGGGAACATTAAAACGGCTCCAGACAGTGAATAAAGATTGAAAAACTCACCTTCAACTGCAAAGAATCACTGCAAGGTGAAGAAGCCTCTTTTATGGTTGTAGAAATTGAGTTGGTGAGACGTGATGGCTGTGGTAAATGTGAAGACATTGATGGTCTCTGGAAGAGTAGGTGTGCATTCAAAGCAGAGACTTACTGGTTAACTAAACCAAAAAAAAATTAAAACCATTTCAGAAAATAGCGAAATTACTAATGAAAACTCACAAAAAATAAGAAAATTTCTAAAGAAAACAAACCAATTACAGAAAAATATTGCATAATTAACAGCCAAGATACTTACTTGACCTAAATTGGTGCCCCAAAAATTCGAGATTGCAAGTGGATCTAAACCATTCTAACACAAAAGAGACCCAATATTTCAGAATATTTCTGAGATAGACCTGCAATGAGAGATTGGATTTGGTCTTTAACGGTGGAAAATAATTGCTCCGTTTAAGGAGAAAATTAAATCCCTTGCAAGAGGAGATGCTGAAGTAGGTTTTGCTTGATGAGGAGCCTTTTGAATTGATGGAGTAGGAGGAATTTATGAGTAAATTAAGGAGGATTTGTTGTAGTAGGAGGTGGAATTGATGAAGTTGGAATAATTGATGAAGTCGTTGACGGGAGGTGATCTGAATAACCGGGCAAAATGACTCCATTTGTTAACGGGTTATTTTTGCAGATCCGGTATGACGGGCCAATTCAATGTGGTGGGTTTTTTTGACCCATTTTTATATTGAAACCCAATCCAAAGGTGGTTTGGGATTTAGTTTGAGACCAGACCAGACCAAACCCAAACTGAAACCCAATCCAAGCAAACCCAAAGATATCATTTACAATTTCTTTTTTCTTTTTTCTTTTACTTTCTTTATAGCAATATATAAATATTATTGAACCGAGTAAACCAATATAAATTTAGAAAATATTTTGATTGACCTAACAGAAATTTTTGCAAGCGTACAAAAATTATGATTATACTTTATTAGATAGAAGTTCGAATTCCCAACTTTTAGCTGTCTGGCAATTTATTTTTACTTCCAAAACATCATTTGTTGGTGTTAGTTCATTAAGTTATAAGTGAAATGGATTTTCCTGATACTTTATTTATCAATATTCCCCTTCACCTCAAGGTGAGAGTACTAAATTCAAGATCTGACCTCTACTTGTTCCGATACCATGTGAAAATAGCTCATGTGTGATGAGGATCATCCATGAAGATAAAAGAGGTCATTCATACAAATGACCAAGTTATTAACTCATGCATTCCAAATCCAAGTTTCCAAAGAAAGCATTTGTTTTAAGTATTTAAAGTATTTAATCTAAAGGTTCACGAGACAAAGAAGCCTTCAAAGAATGCAAGACACAAAGATCAAATCCACTTAATCGGGTTTGAAGGCAAGATACACAATTGGAAGGAAAACGATTAAAGGACGTTTTAGGAAACTTGTAAATTAAAGTCTATTCTAGACTTTAATTAAAATTTCAGCTCTATGTTATTTACTTATTATTGTTTAGGCGAATTATCTTTAGTAGGCTATAATAAATGACATGTTATTCATGTGTTTAGATAATGGTTCAAATTCAATTATAGTTTACTATTCTAGGATAGGAGAATTCTAACTTAATTAGGATTCTTCCTTGTGGGTTCCTTGTAACCGAAATTCCACTCTATTTAAGAGGGAATTCGGCCAAGTTGTTTGGAGAGTTATATTTTATTCTTTGAGTTACTGTATCAACAAGGTAGTTTCATTTGTTGTGGTGTTTTAGTCTCCATCGATAATCAACATTCTTATAGTTGCGTTGATTATATTCCCATTGGAAACTAATTCGAGAAAGATCCGAGTTTCAACATTTTGTGTTGAATATTGACCTTAAAAATCAAGGTTCCTCATCGATGTGTCTTCATGTCATCTCAAAACAAATTGGTCATGATATGCGTTAGCCCATGAACTTATAAGTGAGATAATATCTTTTATAGACAGTCGATGTGAGACTTTAGGGTTAAGAAAAAAAAAAACCGGAGAAAGGGGAAACTAGAAGAAAAAAGGAAATTAAGGGGAAGAAGACATACCCAAATGCAGAAGGGCGAAATTGGGTTCTTAATAATTCTTGGGGGGCATATCAGACTTTTAATGATTTCCGTCGGTAATTGGACGGATTTCATCTAAATTGTCCCTTATTTGTCTCAAAGAGAAATTTATTCTTTCAATTGTCACGGCCTCAAATTTTAAGGTACCAAAATAGAATTAACTCGAGACTCATGTTTACAACTTTTTTTTTTCTTTTCTGGATTGAATGTCTATAATTGGGCGTTAACAATTTATATTTTTTCTGTTTTTAGACATAAACTTTGTTTTTGTACATTCATGAACTTAAACAACTTATGGAACACCCGATATAGAAAGAGTTGTAAATTCCGATCAAAATTAACCACATGCCGATGAGAGTATGGGTAAATTTGTCTACCTGAAAATATGTTTTACTAAAAAAATATTTTCATATAGACAATTGTACCCCTACCTCCATCGGCATGTTATCGGCACGTGACCAATTCGTGTTAAATCTATTACTTTTTTTATATCGGATGTTCCGTAAATTATTTAAATTTATAAATGTACAAAAACAAAGTTTATATCTAAAAATAAAAAAAATATAAATTGTTAATATCCAATTAAATTCATTCACTCTTTTTTTCCTGTAAAGATGTGGAAGAGATTTTCAATTCGATTCTCAATCCCCTTGTTTTCCTTAAGACCAAAGCCTTGTGGAAGGGGGATAACTTTTCAGTTTCATAATGGACCTGTACAACAAATTTTGGTGGACATGACATATATATTGACATTGACTTGTCATATATGAAATAACAACAATAATACCAAATGATTTATCTTTTTAATTCCCCCTCCTACTCACTGTGTATACATCATGATGTCCTTTTGCCCACCTAAACCCCCCAACCCTTTCAACCAAATCAATCTTCTCACCATATTTTCTTTCTGTATTTCTATATTGAGAAAAACTTCCTATATATACATAAACAATTTTGCTTCTTTTTTTATCGATAAACTTTTATTTTAGATTTTTTTGTACATAAATTATTTTCAAATTATTATTTTTATCAAATTAATGTGAAAATTGTAGTTTTCTGCTACTTTTAATCACCAATTTTGCATATATCCCCAGTATTAAGGACTTAAATTGACAAAAATATAATTAAAACTGACAAACATATAAAGAACATGTGTTCAAAAGTAACTGAAAATCACTAGTTTTACACTAATTTGATAAAAGTAGTAGTTCAAAAATAGTTTATGTATAGAAATAGCTAAAATAAAAATTTACTGACAAAAAGAGAAAAACAGAAATTATTTATGTATATATAGGGAGGTTTTCTCTTTCTATATTTCATGTCTTACCTCAATAGATATTATTGCAACTATCATACTTCTATACTAAGAGTCTAATTAAATTGAGTCTCAGTATGATATTACTAGTCTCGGTAACCTAAATCAAAATTTCTACGATTTAATGTTTAAAATTTCATTTCAGACTCAATACAAAGAGGGTTAGAGTCTCAAATTAAGTTTCAAACTCAAAGCAGACTCAATCTAAGTACATCCTAAATATGTTCTTTAATTAAACTCATGTTATGGCCTTGATCACTTTGTTATTAATGGATAACCCTTTATTCATAAAGAAAGACTAGTATAATTAACTTATTGACAAATCCCCCCTATTTGTAGTCTTTATCTATTTATGCATTTTGATAAATAACACTATTTTTTTATTAGGCTAAAAATAGCAGTATCAATTTACGGGCCACTATAAATGTCCAATTAGTGAATCCGGTTACTATTCAAGCCAAAAAATCACACGTGCCTTGCACATGCTCTCGTAGTTAAGGGTAAAAATATCCAAAAACTCAATCCGTACCATTTTTCGACCAGATAAAATATGACCCGACCCGCAATCTCAATCTTCTCCACCATATCCATCATCTCCACTATCTCAAATCAAACCACCACCTGCTCCAGTATCCCCTCAACCCCTCCCTTATGTCTCTCTCCATCTCTCATGAAAATACAGTTCATATTGGTTTATTAATGTCATGTTTGTTGTCTTACAAATTTCTGATTTGCATTGATGGAATTTGGACATTCGAAGTTATACTATGATTCTTAAGAAGAGCTATTCATGCAATGTATGTTTTTGATCTTCTAAATATGATCTACCATTTTACTCCCTTTGTCCTTGTGAGTGATTTTGTAAATAAATATTTACCATTCAATGGCTTTCTTGGTAATATTGTCCTGGTTTGGTTGGTTATCTTAGTGCATTATCTTACTGGCCAACAATGCCAATGACCCCAAACCAGACAACCCGAAGCCAAAATTGATCTCGAAGCGAGCCATGTACGGCTTCAAATCGTTTCTTCATTTAATCCAACAATTTTTTAATACATTTTTTACAATTCTTGAATTTTGTTGGTAGAAGCATTGGTAAGGTGGGTATAGGGGTGGTACTGGAGCAAGTAGTGGTTTGGTTTGAGATGGTGGAGATGATAGATATGGTGGAGAAGATTGAGATTACGGGTCGGGTCAAGTCAGGTCTTATCTGGTCAGAAAATGGGCTGGATTGAGTTTTTGGACATTCTTACCCTTCACTCCGAGAGCATGTGCAAGGCACGTGTAATTTTTTTGCTTGAATAGTGACCGGATTCACTAATTGAACATTTATAGAGGCCCATAAATTGATGTTGTTATTTTTAGCCTAATAAAAAGATAGTGCTTATTTATCGAAATCCGTATATAGATAAAGATCGAGTTTTGACATTTTTACTCTTCACTCATAGAGCATGTGTAAGGCACGTGTAATTTTTTTGCCTGAAAAGTCACTGGATTCACTAATTGGACATTTATAGTGGCCCGTAAATTGATGCTGCTATTTTTAACCTAATAAAATAATAATACTATTTATCGAAATGTTTAAATAGATAAATGTTACAAATGGGAGATTTCTTTTAACTTATTACTTTCAACTCAAAATTATATGATACTTAGCAAAAAAAAAAAACTCAAAATTATATGTCCCAAATTTGACAATCATAATAATATTAATCAAACTGGAGCAGGTAAAAGAGTGAGGGATGGGGGGTGGAGTCTCAAAGCAGTGGAATGGAATGGACCAACCTTTTTTTTTGAAACCCCAGGTGGAATGGAATGGACCAACCTATAATTGTATCTGGGGTCGTCCTCCTTCTGTAACCTGTGAAATTGTCTGCACCGTGCATTTGGCAGAAATGTTGTCCTCGCTCATCTCATCGGCTATTGTGTTAAATATAAAAAATTCAATCTAATATTGAATATTTATTTGTTGTTAGATAAAAAAAAAAAATAATAGTTTAGATTTTTTAGAATGAACTGATGTTGTGTTTTATAAAACTTATTACGTAAAAATATATGTTATATGTCTCAAGATACGTGTTAATAATGAGAGAACACATATTCAATAATATATAATACTTGTCTAAAAATCCGTAAAACCTCCAAAATGTGTTCAGTATTTATATAATATTGTGAAGTCACTCCTCAGTCCTCACCAAGTGGAGCAATGCCAACCAAGTCCGTTCGGATGTTATTGGATTGTGTCTGATTTGAGTTTGATCTGTTTTGAGATTCAAATTCAGACTCAAACTAGTTTTGAATTGAGTTTGGAAATGAGACGTGAAATTTTAAATCATCTAAAATTTAATATGAGTTTGAGACTGATTTGAAATTGAGAACAAAATCTCAAACCCAAACCTAATCCAATGCTTACCTGTTTTCCTCAGCTTTTGAGTATTTTATAAGTCTGCAACTAAGGAAAATTCTGATATAGACCTGGACTATATGTGGGGTTGTGGACCACTTGATCCAGAATTAACCACATCACCTCTTTTGATTAAAAAAAAAAAATTCTTATAAGACCCCACCTGTTTTTATTATTTTAATCAAAACTGTGATGTAACTGAATGTGGACCAAGTGGTCCATGACCACTTGGTGGCCCAGGTCCACGACAGAATCAATCCTGCAACTAATGAGCTCTTTATTCCTCTCATGGTTTGCTATTTTCTCGATCCATATGGACCATATGTCCTTAAATACCAACATAAGTTGGCTCAGTTGGTAAGGAATTGACACGTCCTTACAAAGGTCAAGTGTTCAATTCCCGCTTCCGACGTGATGACTGTGTTGGTGGGTGATCTGTAAGTACCCTTGTAAGCGACCTTTGATCCCTAGGGCCTGCCCTGACCCGTGGTGGTGACCGGAGCCGAACTCATCCGAGCTTTTTTTCTACAAAAAAAAATATGTCCTTAAATAATTTCATTAATCAGGGAACATCAAATTATTTCTCATAAACAATCGAAAATAAGCAGCTTTTTTCAGTGTCCATTTAATTAGTCAGTGGCGTACATTCCCACCTTTTTCTTAAGATTTCAGTAAGCAATGTATGACAATGTCTACCAAATTCTGGAGTAATGGGGTTCACAAAATTACAAGTAGGAAAATGCATGCACATTTAGTAAAGGCAACAAATACAAGTAATCCATTTTATAGAAAAATTCTGATATAGACTTTCGGCTTTCAGATCGGGGGACATAGACTACTTAGCTCACAATCACCCATCATCCCTCTTTTGATTAAAAACAATAAAAACGCCTCAAACAATGCACCAAGTGGGGGAATATTTTTATTATTTTAATCAAAACCGTGATGTAAATTTGAATGTGGACTGAAAGTGGTTTCATGTCCCCCACTTTCAGAGCCTCAGTCCCACGATGAAATTGATCCATTTTATAAGCTAACAATAATACAAGGTGAGTATTAACCCCTTGAAAATCAAAAGCGAGAAAAGTTCAAGGGGTTAATACTCTATATTTATTCATAATAAAAAAAGAGTATTAACTCCTTGAACTTTTCTCGCTTTTAATTTTAATTCATAATAAAAAAAGAGTATTAACTCCTTGAACTTTTCTCGCTTTTAATTTTAGACATTGAACAAAAAAATGTAAAATTTTTGAACCTATATTTTTATGGAGTATTAAAATTGTCTCTTTCATCCATTTCCACTGTTAAATTTAGATAGAATGAGATCACATAAATCTTACATAACAAAACTCGGGGGAATTTAGGGGAAACCAAGTTCTGGCATTTAAAAAAATGCATATGGTTAAGATATGAAAAAACAAAAGGAAAAAAGAAAAACTGTTATGCATGTGGAAGACTGGGTTTTTTTTATCTCATTGGTGCATTTTTTTTAGGGTCAATACTTTTTTCCCCAAAATGCCCCCGAGTTTTATCATATGGTTCTATTACGTCCAATTTAACAGCGAAATTGGATGAAACGGGCAACATTAATACTTCGAAAAAGTGCAGGGTAAATTTTTTTGCATTTTTTATTAGTTTAGTGTCAAAAATCAAAACTGTAAAAAGTTTAGAGGGCGTGAACACTTTTTACCCATAATACAATGAATCGGAACAAGAAATGCTTGAGAAAGAAGATGAGAAATATATTGCAGAACACTAATTTTGGAATATACTGAAAAATAAATCTATCATTAATTATACAATTAATCTAGCTTTTCAATTACTCTGAGGATAGGCCTAACAAGGTACAACACTATAACCTCTCTGTCTCTCTACATAGTTTGTTCCAAGGATTTCTTCCCTCAGATGCACCGGGCTCCAGTGCGGAACGGAAAAAGTTCTGAACGTGCGAATTTTTTTTCGTTCGTTAGATTAAAAATTTTAACGGTTAAAATTGATTTAAAAAAATACCTATTCTAATTTTGACAACACATGTTCGCGCGAACACCTATTTTTTTAACTTTTAAACTAAAAACACATGTTTTAAGGTGTTCCGTATATAGTGTAAAAAACTGTTCCGCATAGGAACCGGACTGCCTCAGATGCTGCTTATGATTCCAATGTACATTTTTCATAATTTCACTTCTAATTCCTTGACTGACTCTTCCATATGAACATATGCTGGTGTGACACATGATTTTGAATTCTACAGTACGGAATTATCTATAGTATCTAGTATTACTTCCATTCCATAATATAAGATTTTCGAAAATTAATATGCAAAATTAAAATATTTTTTATAATAAAAATATCAATATTAATTTTTTAAATAAAATTAGTATATATAAATCATATTTAAAGGAGTAATATTGATATTTTCATTAATAGGATTCATATAGGTGTGCAAATTTAAAATACTGTAAAAAACTTCCTACCAGAACAAAGGATCAATAATACTAATGTCTTTGCATTCATAGATTTATGTTTTTTTTTAACGCCCGAGGGCGGAATCCCATAGAGGAGAGAACCAATCGCAAAGGGGAGAAGAACACCTCATAAGAGGAGAAGAGTACCCTAGAAGGGAGATAATTAAAGCTTACCCCATGCTTGGGGAGGGTATCGAACCCGGAACCCGAACCCGGGACCTCTTGGTAACGGGCCGATCAATGCCCCACTGGGCTATTGAACCTTTTGATATTCATTGTACACATGAAAAGGCGATATCCACGCCCTCAAGGCCCCCACCGCCCACCTTTTGATATTCATAGATTTATGTTAAGAAGTCAATATTCAATTTTGAACAGTTAATAATTGAAGACGAGGTAATGTGGAGGGTGACATGTTTTAGTATATTATCAAATTTCAATGGGCAAATATACTATGACTCTTGCCAAAGATTGAGTTCCGAACTTACTAGTTACAAAATTAATACTAATCGTTTAAAAAAAAAGCTCACTTCAACAAAAGATAAAATGATAGATTACTTCTGATATTGATCATAATATATTAAAACATGTAATTCAAATTTATCTACATTCGGAGAGAAATAGTTTAAAATAAACCATTACTAGTTAAAAATTTACAAACAATATGTACAAAATTCAATACTTTAACTACTAAAAATTTAACAAATTCCACAAGTGTACAATATGTATATATATCTATTAGCGTGAAAACTACTCCAGTGCCTAGGTAATTAATAATTACTACTACTAATTAATTTACTACTGCCCTAGCAAGCTGCGGGCGAATTGGCAAAGGGACCATAGAAATTATTATGAGGCTTTGCTCCGATGGAGAAAGAAATCTTAGATGAATTCTCGCCACTGCCGTTGCCACCGCCAGCGGCGGTGATTCTCTCACAAGATGGGCACATACTAAGGGTGGCTGCCGGTAGCTGCATGTACAAGGGTCCCGTCAATTTCATAGCTTTGAATTCTTGTAGCTCTTTATGTAACCTTATGTTTTCTTCTTTTAGTGTCTCACAACACTTCTTCAATACCTCATAGTCTACTTCTGTTTGCTTAAGCTTTGTCCTGTTTTAAAACAATAATTAATCAGCCATACTAAATATATACAATTGATGAATTTAAATAAGATTCAAGAAAATGAATAGAAAATTTGTCATCTTATTATGAATAAAGGGGTATATTGAAGAGTGAACATATCAAATCTTTTGTTTTACTAATAAAAAGATAATTGTCAAGTTTCAATTTTTCTTTTTAAAAATTCATAATCTAAAATAAAAAAAGGTAAAATCTTGGTAGGAATCTTCTGTCCCCGTTCGTTGTCATATTCCCTTTGCCACTAATAAAAAATTGGCATGTGTTAATTTTTTTTAATTAATAAAAATTATAACCTAAAAGAAATAGTGTAACGCGTAGGGGAAACGCAAATGCGTGTCAATCATCTATTCGTGTGAATAGAAAACGAGACATAGAATGGGTTTTATGATTTTTTGCCATAAAATCATAAGTAAAAAGTATGACACATGACAATTATCTATAAATGTAACATATGAGAAATAGAAAATGAGATAGAAGATCCAAAAAACAATTGAGATAATGAAAAAATTACCTGGCCCTCCTATTCTGGAACCACACTTCTACTTGCCGTGGCCTTAAATTTAACCTTTTTGCCAAGGCTTGCTTTTGCTTCTGATGAAAAAGAAAAAGAAAAAAAAGAAAAACCATTATTTAGAGGTGGTGGATCTGAATTTGACTCATTTCCAGTACGTGAAACATTACCAATACAACTACACTACGGAATGATAATAAAATCCTAACATACACGAATGTAATCTCTACCATAAAAATAATAAATTTCAATCGACGTCAGAATCACTGAAGATGAACCAAATTCGAAGAAAAATAAATAAAAACTTACCGAATTCAGAGTGCTATATTCTTTGAAACTGTCTTCTAAAACAAACGATTGTTCTTTAGTTAGTCTAAGCTTTTTCCTAGGACCCTCTTCATCTTGATCTTCATTACCATGACAAACCTTAGGAGACATTAATACTTTCTCCACTTCAACTTCTTCAAAGCTAACCTCACTTTCCCTTTTCACACTAGAATTTGAAAATGAAGAAACTCCACTCACCGATTCGGGTTTTTCATAGGTTTGGTCCGATGATAACAACCCTAACCTAAGAGAAGGAAACAAATAATCATCATATTTGATAACTAAGAACTTATTCTTCTGATCGGTCTGATGATTATTTTCATTGGTTCGACCATTTGTCGTACCTATGGTAAGGCTAAGTCTTGTATTACAAATATTATTCGAAACCATAGTGTAAAAATGTTTCTTGATATGTTAAAACGAGTAGGAGTTGATCATATATATAAAAATAATCAAGGATAGGAAGGTGAATCGAATATGAAGTTTTTATTGAGAGGGGAGTGGAGAGTAGTACTGGTGATTATTTGTAGTACTAATAATTAATAGTTAGTAATAAATATTGAGATATATGAAGATAGACGATTTTTTGCCGTATTTGTGTAGATGACATGGCTAGTACGTGGAATCACGTAAAAAGGTGGGTGTACACATGGACTCTTCAAGGCAAAGCAAGAGAATGGTTCTCAGCCTTTACTTTAATTTTTTTTCACTTTTATTTATCAATTTTTAGTTCACATAATGAGAAGAGGAGACAAATTTTATACTTTTTTGATTTATTTATATATTAGGCAAGTACTTTCCTCTTTAGCAACACATTCTAATCTTCGTGGTATATGCTTTTTTGTTTCTTTAAGATTAAACCTGAGATAGATAAATATTACTTTTCAAACCTTTTATAATGGGTAGTGATAATGCAAGAGCACAAATTCTCTTGCCAGAGCAAATTATATGTATGTGACAAAATTACCCCTCTAGCATATCAATTAAAAATTTTAAATCTCTTTCTTATTTTCTCTCACCCCTAATTTCTCTCCTCTTCCACAATCTTCTCTCTTATCCTCCACATAATTCTTTTTTATTTTTATTCTCTCTCATACGTTCCTTATCTATTTTTTACAATAAAAAAATTAATTTAATCATCTAATCGTTATACATTTTTTCCATTTAATCCGTTCCATTTTTTTATACAATAAAAAAAACCAATTTGATCATAATTACATTGAAACCTAATTTTATACATGTTTTCCATTTAATCCGTTCCATTTTTTTTTTTCAATAAAAAAAACTAATTTGATCATAATTACATTGAAACCTAATTTAGGATAGTATCAATTTGCTCAGATTTGACACACAATAGAGATGTTAAAGGATAGATACTTTATTAGTATTGGCTATAATCATTTTTTTTTCTCTGTTGCCCCATTCAGAATTGTCGTCTCTTTTGTATCATCCAATTTTCGATGATCAATAAAAGAAGATTGAGCAGTGGATAAAATAGGAGGGCGCAAAAGAGAAGTTAGATAGAGAAAAGTTTCATGAGTTGGGGATAGAGAAGGAATGGAGATGAAGAGGGAGAGGGAAAAAAATAAAGAATTAAATGGTTGATAAGAGGAAAGATTGGAAAGATGAGAAAAATTAGGAGGTGAAAGAAAATAGGAAATAGAGTAGAAATATTTAATTGATATGCTAGAGGGTTAATTTTGTCACATACACATAAATTGCTCTTGCAGAAAGATTTGTGCTCTGGCATTATCATCACCCTTTTATAATTTCTTCTTTTTATAATTTTTGTTTTTATTTGACTAGATCTGCATTAAATAGAGTTCGGATTTTCTGTCTTAAATCATATTCTATAACCTACTTTTTATATAGGTATATTCTCGCTATCACATACTTATTTGGTAGTCATCTTCCTACTTACTAATATTAGACATGAAATCATATTTTTTCTTATTTGAGTTACAACTTTTAAGGGTTTTAATTGTTGTTTAATACCCAAAATGAAAAAAATAGAAAATAAAATTAAAAAGAATCCAATAATATACAAAATAAAATATAAAAGAATCCAATAATGAACATCACAATCATTTTTGTATGATTAATGCTTTAAGTTAGAAATCCTTAATAAGTATATAAAATTTCTTTAATTATCTTAAAACATCACTACTAATCAGCTCTAAGAAGAAGGTGATCTATTTTTAATGTGACACGGATTATATATCTACCGACAAACAATTCTCAACCGCTGGATGAATTGGATAGTGATTATGATAAGAATCCATGTCTTCAAGGAGAATTGTGTAATGTGACACGAATTAGAATGTGTCACATTAGTGACCCGTCAATAATGCAGGGAAGTGATGATGACCTAATTTACTGTTATCTCAAGAAAATTATAAAGGAATTTTCAAGACGAGTCAAGAATTTTGTGTTAGGTGCGAAAACTGTAACAGTATGTTGAACTACATATAAAAACTGTAAAAAAAAAATATATATTTAGATAAATTTGATAAAATGTTTCGAACTACACATAAAATTTACTATATCAAATAGTATTTTTAGAAATCTCAGGAGGGCGACTGCCAACCCGCCCCTGTCTTCGTCCCTGAATTTTCTAATGAGTGCTTACAGGCACGTATAAATATTGATAAATTACTATGATTGGTAATATACATTTTCATTTTGAAGGATTTATGATTTTTATATATTTAAATTATCTTATACTCCTTTCGTCTCATTTTTATTGACCTTCTTATTATTTTGAAATGTCACAAAATATTTAGTACTTTCATTAATTGCAACTACATTTTTGCTTAATTTTCAAACTTACTCTTATTTCATACTTTCTAAACCTAAACAGAGTTGAGTGCATCTTCTTCTTCCCAAATAGTCTAGCATAGTAGAATCGACGCATCAGAGAAATAGTTTCAAAACCCTCATTTTTTTTCTCGAACTCCTCTTACATGTTACCAAAAAAACAAATCAATATCTTAAAAGAAGATGTTCAATTGCAAGAATAATAACATTATAATGCTCGCCAAGATCTGAATTGCAGAACTTTCCAACAATTCTATATGGGCTTCCATTGAGTTTTTTATATCCTTATAAATTCGCACTATTTCTGCTTGAGAACGGAAAAAATATTGTAAGTATCTAATTTAAAATTTTGATTCCTTATATGTACAACAAAAGGATTTGAGTTGTTCATGAAGGTGTGTGTATATATATATATATATATATATATATATATATATATATATATATATATATATATAGGAAAATGCTTTACTACTAGAATTTTTGGTATAGAAACCCTAAACCCTCAAATTGAGGGTGTTAAATGACTATCTTACCCCCTACTGATATAAGGGATTCACCCAACTATAAGGGTAAAAAGGTCCGAACAAATATTTTAGTCAATGTTTTAGCCAATAATTCTAGTAGCCTAGCAAGGTCCATATATATATTTGGAAGAGAAAGGGAAAGGCATGGCAGGGGAGGCAATTGGGGATGTAAGGTGGCCAAGAGAGGAGGAGATTCAAGAATAAGTGCAGACTCTTGCTGATGGGAATTGTGGATTGCATTTATGTCGGATATACACGGGCGTCCGGAGTTTGGCAGAAAATCGTCTGTCCCCATTTGTGCATGTCCCCGTGTCCCCAACCAATCACAATTCACCATGTGTATATATAATTAAAAAAAAAATTATATAGTAAATTCTGATTGGTTAGGGACACGGGGACATACACGGACGGGGACAGAGGATTTTCACCCCCGGAGTTTAGGGCTGCCTAGAAGGTGGGTCCTACAAAAAGAAAGAGATTATATGGTTGCCTGGATGCTGATTTATCAAATGGTAGTATAGTCATTTTATTTAAAATTGCTCTGGCAAGAGGATAACTGCTTTGACAGTATCGCTACCCAAACACTATATTTAATGCAGTTTATAACTTCAACGGATTAATTTGAACTTTTTAATTTGAAAATGACTTATTTATTATAGTCAACATCACTATCTTTAATTTTTGTGTCAAATTAAACATGATCAATCGAAAAATAGAGGCTAAATGGTTGTGGAATTTTTTTTTGTTTTTACTAAGTAAAAAAAGAAGGTGCAAGTGATGATGACCAACACCTCCCACTACCTCATGTTCGGGTTTTTGTATTCATCAGCGAACATATCAGACTTAACTGAACAACCAGCGCAAGCACTGACCCCGTCAAAGTAGCACCAACAAGGGGCAAATATAATTCCTAGAAGCCGACAGCACCAGCCAAGATTCGAACTCATGACCTCGGCTTTACCAAACCACTTGGGAGTAAGTTTGAAACCACTTGACCATCACCCTTGTTGGTAAATGGTTGTGGAATTGACTCCCAAACTAATGAGCTGTCGACTGATTACCAGATTGTGAGAAGCTTTTTGAATTTTAGTTAATTATTGAAAGTTTTCTGATCTTGATTCTTTGTGTATTGGATCATGAGCCAAATTATCGATAACTAACTAATTATTGGTCTATTAAATAAGCCCTGTGAAAATGTTCATTTTCTGCTAATTCTGCTGTTGTGGTTATATTTTTTTGGGTTAATTTTATGAAAATCAAACTAACCAATGAGCATGCAAATAAATCAGCTCAAATGACTGCAAATATTGAGGCTTTTTTTTCCTATTAGAGTTTAAAGGAGAATCCAAAGAGTATCGGAATCAGTTTTCTTGTTAATATTGAGAATACAAAGAGTATATGATCATTAAAGATTTATAGTATAGCATGAGGATGAGGTATATGTATATTATGTTAGAGAAATTGATTTTGTTAAAAGAATTGAACAATAATTAAATACCAGTTAAGGTTTTGAAACTGTTTTACAGTCTTTTTTATTTTTTAGAATAAAATATTAGTAACATCTTAGTTCAGTTCTGTTTTATTTCTTGTATTTTTTCATTATTTGACTTCAGTTTCTGACACTATTTTATTTTATTTTATTCTTTTAAAAGAATAAAAACAGTAGTAAAAGTATTTCAGAAAAGTCAGAAAATAACTAACAGAGTATTGAGAAGGTATTTTAGCCATTACAACTCACACATGATGGTGGCAGAATATCAAACTCTTATCACCACAACTTGTGAGTTACAATCACTAAATTACCTCTTCAATGATCTGCTTATACATCATTATAACGTTATACTTTTATTTTGTAACAATTAAAGTGTGTTATACTTCACAACCAATCACATCTTCCACGAAAGAACAAAATATATCGAAATTGTCGCATAGTGTGTGGAAAAATGCAAACTGACTTTTTTTTATTATATAATTGCACAAACTTTTGCAAGCAAAGAAACCATTCCAAATGTGCTTTACCAGAAAGGCCAATAAAATATGATTAATCTGTGTCCCAAACGACTGACTTGTTAAACTTTTACTCATTTCGACACACTTTTAATTGGCCAACATTTTCGCTAAGAATCTTGTTCTCTTTGATTCACTTTTCTTTTCTAATATTTTGGTTTCATTATCTTTTCTCCAAATTTCAATTTGAGGGGCATATTATATTACACACACTAATTATGAAGCAAATTAAGGAGTCCATCAAAATTAATATCGTCAAATAAACAATTCTCTCAATTAAATAATTGTAGTTAGTGCTGGTTTATTAGCATCTGTTTTATTCATAATATAAATGTGTATATGTAGATGATGTATTATAAATATTATACATTCAATAAAAAAACATTCTTTCTCCCATTTCGAATTTTTCACTTTTCATATTTCTTTAGTTTAGATACGTTATAATATTTAATTGACCACAACAGTTGGCTAAGATCCGCAAAGAAGGTGACACGTGGATAGCCATGTAGAAGTGACAAGGTGAGGGAAATGGGTGCCACCAACGATTTGGCATGATGGGGGTATTTGATTGTAATCAAGGCAAGGAGAGAGAGGAAGATGATTATGAAGCGTTAAAGTTGGCAATATATACAATGATGATAGGTAGGGTTTTGTTTACGGTCCGGTTCCTATGCTTAACGAGCATCTAATTCCACACGCATCTTTAGACACTTTTTTTTGATTTTCGGTAATGCATTGTTTATTTTTTTAATCAATCTCAACCGTCAAAATTTTAATCTAACTGACAAGATTTTGTCCCGCACGTGCAAAATTCGTACTATTCCGCATAGGAGCAGTGAGCTTTTGTTTAGCTTTTGGGATGTTGGAGATAAGGTTACCAGTATTAGTGTTACTTTGTGCGCCTTGTTTGGCTTTTTCCCATCTTTTTATCCACTTGTCCTTGACCTTTCGTATCTTTTGCTAGGGGCAGGGACTTAGGGCCCAAGACAAGGACGGGTGAGCAGTCACTCCTGAAATTTTTAAATTTTTTATTAAATATACTAAATTTTATATGTAGTACGAAATATTTGATTAAATTCTCCCCCATAATATTTTTTTACAGTTTTTATATGCATTTCAGCAAATTGTTACAGTTTTTTTACCCTAACCTAAAAGTTCTGACTTTGTTCCTGACTAAAGGCATGCATTCGGAACAAAATTTTGGAATTCGGTTTCGGTTTTTGTAACATTTTAAATCGAATTAAACTAAAATTTTATAGAAATCGAATACCAAAATTATTTCGGTATTGTTCGGTTCGTTTTGTACCGAAATTTCAATTTTTTCTTGTGGAGCTCAACTTAATAAAAATTAGATAAAATATAAATTATAATGCACAATTTAATAAAAATAACAAACTAAAATTAAGAATAAAAATACAACTCTACAACAACATAACTCATTAAGTCCCAATAATTCGGGGTATAAGCGGGGAATAATAAGTGACAACCTAACATTTGACAATAAATGCACAAATTAGCTTCTCACAGAATGTCACTGAAACAGATGAATTGAAGACAATTCTGAGTAATATTAATAATACTTATAAGTATAATACAATTTTTTTGAATAAAAAAATTGGTTTATTCGATTTCTAAAAATTGAAAACTGAATACTAAATCGAATTATTTTTATTTTTTCAAAACCGAACCGAATAAACCAAAATGCCAAATAAACTGAACCATATAGTAAAATTCGGTTGGGATTCAGTTCGGTGTTTCAGTTTAACCGAATAGTAAACACCCCTATCTCTTGTTGTATAATTTTTTTGTGTCACTATTCTATTCTTTTCATCCTATTAATAAAAAAAAATTTGTCACATGTCAATTTGTTTATTAAAGAATCTATAACCTTAAAGAAATTGTGGAACATTCAAAGAAAAATTAAACAGATAGCTTTTACCTATTAGTGGGACGGATACAAACAGAAGATTTATTTTCCGTATCCGTGAATCCAATAGAGGTCTATTCATCAAAATAAGAATCCAATAGAGGTCTCCATTTCTCTAGCTAATGTACATGTCTCTTCTTTCTTTTCAATTTTTTTTTAATTATTATTCTTTTTCTCATCTAAACTCATGATGTGGTAGATCTTGATTATGACTGGCAATTACTTTCATAATAACATAAATATTTTACCTAAATTCCTAATGTTGTATTTCAACTTGACAGTATAGTCTGATCTTTTGGGGTGAATGCAGTATAATATGATCTCTTATCATAATAAAGATGACAATTAAAAGAAGGAACAATGCTTTAAAAAAGCTATATGACCCTCATATTCGATATATAATTATTAGCATGATTATGTGTGACAATACAATATTATTTCGGTAAGGAAAGAAACTTTGAGCTAACTTTACTAAACCTTGACAGTACTTATCAGAATAATACGATCTGATTTTATGTTGTAGGACACAAATAAGATATAGGGGGTGGCTATGCATGAATGTGAGGAATATGGAATTATGTCGATGGCATTCTTAGAAGGCCAAATGGTGATGTTAAATTCCCAAACTATTTTCGATCGGGCGTGCTTGGTCCCCTAATGGTGTATTTAGTCGCAAACTATTTTCGATTGGCGTGCTTGGTCCTTAATGATTGTTTGCAACTTTATAGGTCCCTATTCAATTTATGGGTCAGAAAATAGGTCCTTCCGTCATTTTTTTCAAAATTTGGATGTCCGTTAAGAAATCATGGTCAATGGACTAGGGGTAAAATTGGTATTTTCCTACAGTACCCAAACCCATATACCCAAACCCGTTATATTCAATCCTCATCTTCTCCGGCTACCAACAAATTTTTCCGGTCATCTTCTCCGGTGACCAACAACGTTCATCAATAAAAATGCCATTTTTTCCATAAAAATCTCAACAACAACTCATTTCCATTCCATTGGATGAAAATTTAATGAAACCCAATTTAATTTTCTTGATTTAGAGAGACCCATTTCGAATTTCATTAATACATTTTGATTTTTTTTTCTTTCTTCAATTTCATGGCCTGAAACCCAATTAATACGTTTTGTTTTGTTTTTTCTTGGTTTTTTAAGATTGCCGGAGATGGGGATTTGCGGGAAGAAGAAGAAGAAAAAAAATAGGTGAAAGGTTGCCGGGGATGGGGATTTCCGGAAAGAAAAAGAAAAATTGGAAGAATGAAGAATATGATTCTCCGGCCCAACCTGAATCATCATTTTTTCTGTTGTTTCGCGGCTGAACCGCTGCCTTTGCTGCCTCAGATTTCAAACAAAATTGGCTTTGTGGAAGTTAGGGATGGGTTTGGGGATGTATTTATTCTGGGAATGAATGGAAGGGAAGGGAAGAGAATGGATTGGATGAGGATTGAATTTCAGTGGGGTTACCGGAGAGATTGGGAAAGAGGGGAGCCGAAAATGGTGGAAGGTCGCCGGAGATGGTGGAAGGTCGCCGGAAGAGGGAGAAGAAGACACCATTCTTTAATCCACAACTTTGATGCCTAGACCGGAGAAATTCGACCAATTTTTGCGAAATTGAAGGTGGACATGAGCTTGAAAACTCCGACCAAGGCCATTTTTTTGGAAAATGTGAAGGAATTGTGGGTGCTCCTTAGCCATGATTGTCCTCATCTTCCTGAAAGGGAAGTTGAAGAAGATGAAATGGGGTAGGGGTGGGTGGGTTATGGCAATGGGTCAGAAATACCATGTTAAAAAATTGAAGTTCCCCTTTTGCCCCCACCTTTTAACACTTAAATTTTGACTAACACTCAAATTTTGAAAAAAATGACGGAAGGACCTATTTTCTGACCCGTAAATTGAATAGGGATCTAAAAAGTTGCAAACAATCATTAAGGACCAAGCACGCCAAGCGAAAAATAGTTTCAGGACTAAATACACCATTTGGCCTTCTTAGAAAAAGATAGAATGAAAATTGTAGTTTGAATTGAATGAGAAAATAGTTTATCAAAATGTTGGAAAATGGATGAGAAAAAAATAATTTCTCAGATGGTTAGAAAATAGAAGTTAAGTTAGTGAAATTGGGAATCACTTTATATGTAAATAACTTTTACATGAGTTTAAAATATCTTGCAAAGATTATGACACATATTAGAACCTCGTGCAAGCTCATGCATTGGTATGAATGCTTGTGAGCTGACGCGGTCTACACACCCGAATTTGGACCAAAATTCGTGAGCCTGATCCGAACGTTGAGATAATTGTTCAAGGCTCGTCAAAACCAAAATAGCTTGAGCTTGTGTGCTGACGCGGTCTGCACACACAAATGCCGGACCAAAATTTGCGGGCCTAATCCAAACACTGAGATAATTGTTGAAGAACATAACTAGTTACGTAATGATTCCTAAACATCTATTTCAGCTGCCAAATTAAAAAAAGTTGACAACTCAAATTATAGTTTCATTCTATTAGCACTGGAACCAAAATACCTATATTGAATCATTCAATTATAAACTATAACAGTCGAGAATATGAAAGTCTATTCGTTAAAAAAAACATCTCTATATATAAAGTTATAAACTTTGTATAATCGATCATTAGAGCAGTCCATTATTGTGTGGTTAAATATTTAAAATAACTACAATTTTTCTATTCTACACAAAATTTCCATCTTATAATATGAATCTCTTTAAAGTGTATAGAAAAGAGAAAGTGGCCATATTGTCCTAACAATCATAGACATGTAGAATGTTGGGCATTACATTGGATTGCCCATGGTTTGGCAAAAAGAGTCAACCGTGACAGTCTTTTTTTTTAAAACAATATTTCTATCCACTTCCGTCTTGGGGAGAGGACGGAAGTCCCTCAAACTAACCCTAATAAAGTTCCTGAAACCCTAAAATCCCGTGACTTGAGGATGGAATTGGCAATTCCGTGCTCAAGTTGCAGCACTTTTGTAGTGTCTAGTCTTTTCTCAACCCATCTTTTTCTTTTGAATAATTGAAGACTGAAAATGAGAATGGAATTGCCAATTTGCTAATATAAACGGAATGACAAGGAGAATTCTAATTCACCAAATACGAACGGTACAATACAAATATCCACAGAAGTTTCTAGAATAGGAAAAAATGCCCCAATTAGTAAAAAGAATATTAGTATATATAACTTAAAGATTAGGATATTGAATGTAATTCTTTATTAATATATTTTGTAGAAATTCTGTTTTTGAGGCTCTATGGGTGATATTTTATGTTTATTCTCTAAGCGTCCCCTTTTAACACGTAACGATAATCATATAATTTAATAGAAAGATCAAAGGGGGAAATCCTCTCTAAAAACCCAATAAAAATTCTTTCTCTAAAAAAATTATCTCCTTGAAAAAATTATTTTTTTTTCTCTTTTTCCTCTTCCATTCTCTAATGGTTAAATCCGGCCACCGATCGGATCTTGGTTGGATCTAACCATTCTCTACTCTCTTTTTGTGTCCTTACCTCTCCTTTTGGCCACAAACATCAATGAACTTTCTTTTGTGCATTTTTTCATCAATGAACTGAAGATATTTAGAATAAGACTCATACATTAGTGGAGCTTGCTTCCGTTAAATATAAGAGATTAGTATCTTAAATATAGATGTTAATTATGAGAGTTTATGGAGTTGCGGAGAAAGTAGATCGATTTAATGAAAATAGATATTCATTCGAGATATATTGAGATATCATATATTGGATAATTAGTATGCAAATTTATTCTTTACAAAGCCTTTGCAATACTCCACTCTTGACTTGAGATATCTTTTGAGTTTTGAGAGTTAGAGATATGTACAAGTCCATTTTTTAACAAACCAAATTAAAATACAATGTTGACATTCAAAAGAAAAAATGCCATCGCCAGTTTGCAGTTGTTCATTACTACATTTATTACATAATATAAATTATTTAGAATATATAACAGAAATTAAGGAGGTAAAAAATAATGTATTTTATTAGTCAAAGTATTAATATTACTATCTTAAATAAGATTAGTAATATACAAGTCATACTTAAAGAGTAACATTGGTATTTTCACTAACAAAATATATATATTTTTTACGATTTATATTATGAAACGGAGAGGGAGTATTAATGAAAGTAAATAATAAAAACAAAATAAGAAACAGCCCAACAAACCATTGCCAATCGACTGGATCAACGAATACAAGGTCAAAAGCGACAAAGCAACCCATGAAGAATAGTAATCTTATCTAATAAAGGATAATTGGTGTATTTAGTCTTGAAATAATTTTTACTTGAGAAGGTTGGTCCCTAAAGATTGTTTGCAACATTTTAGATCCTCAAACAAATTTATGGGTCATGAATTGATCCTTCCGACTTTTTTTTGAAATATTGAATGTTAATCAACAAGTGATGTGGGCAAAATTGAAACTTTACATTTTTTTAGATAATTAATACCATATAGATTTTTACGGGGGAGTGGGTATACAGGATTCGATCCTGGGCCGAAGCCCAGGGTCATGCTTACCATTTCCACTGGGGCAAGCATCCCATACCATATAGATTTAATTGTAAAGATAATTAAAAACAAATACCTAATTGCAAAATTTGAACTTTTCTCCTCCTCCTTCTTCCTCCTCCTCCTCCTCCCTCCCTCCCTCCCCCTCGCCGCCTCCTCCCTCTTTCTTCTGCTCCCTTCTCCCCCCCTCTCTTCTTCTCCCTCCACCCGTCTGGATGATGGTTTTATTTTTTAGTTTTATAATTAGATATTTATATTTAAGTATAATTACAATTGAGTACAAGTGGTATTAATTATCTAAAAAATACGTGAAGTTCCTATAATACCCTTGTACACTTGACTAATAAATACAAAAGGACCTAAATAGCTGCAAACAATCACTAGGGACCATGTATGCCAGCCCGAAAATTGATTGAGGATCTAAAATGTTGCAAACAATCTTTAGGGATCAACCTTGCCAAGCGAAAATTGTTTCAGGACTAAATACATCAATTACCCTCTAATAAACTTATCGTCTTTTTACGAAAATTCTATTGTAGAGTCGTTCTTATGAGATTGACTCAACCATTTTCTCACATGAGTTAGACAAAACCTACCTTGTAAGTAAGTCATGCCCCAACTCATGTGAGAGAGACGTGATGCCAGTCCCCACAGGCAGCTTCATGCCATGATAACCCTTTTTTTTACCACTATAAAAACATTTGAAACTAATCACAAAAATCTAAAATTACAAAACCAAATTAAGGAGCAGATTTCCAAGAGAGAAAAATCAAGAAAAAAATGTGCTACGATGTAAAGTAAAGTGCTCAACCTGTGGAAAAACCACCTGGGGCGGTTGCGGAAGGCACGTCCCTTCCGTTTATAAGAAAATCCCAGAAGGCCAACACTGCCAGTGTAACGGCTGGCCCGGAGTTAAGACCGGCGGCGCCGACTGCCAAAAATCCGGCACCGCCGAGCGCCGACGATGATTCCAAGGGATCCTCTTTTTATAATATTCTCTGAGGATTTAATTTCTTTCTTGTTATGCAATTTGTATTAATCTTTTATGTAATATTGTGTCTCTGTGTGTTTGATTTTAGAAATTAATAATGAGGATACAATCGTGTCCGGTTATAATAAAGGTGTATTTTGGTCATTTTGTATTTTGTCGATCAATAATATTGTAATACAGAGGTCGAATTTCATTTTGCTCCCTGTAAATGGCCAGCAGTTTCAATATCGTCCCTAAACTTTCAGAAATATCAAAATCATCCCTAGAAATGGCTTGCAATGTCAAGTTTGTCCCTGCAATTTCAGAAATGTCAACCTCATCCCTAAAAATGGTCCTCTTGTTCCAAAAAAATCCTTTCGTCGTTGACTAACTCTATATTAACAAATGAAAATTTTAAATTCCCGTGAACAAAATTCAAAACTGATTATAATGAAATCAGAATCAAAGTGCAAAAATATATATACCAAAACTTTTATAGATCGCAACATCACTTGATATGAAGGTTGCCATTTTTAAATTTCAGGAACGAACTTGACACTGAGTCATTTATAGGGACGATGTTGACATTTCTATAATTTCGGGACGAACTTGACATTGAGATCCATTTCAAGGGATGAGTTTGACATTGCAAACCATTTCTAGGAATGGGTGATATTTCTAAAATTTCAGGGATGAACTTGAAACTGCTAGCAATTTATAGGGATTAAAATGAAATTCACCCTAATACAGAGGTTGTTGAAGTTGGGTTTATTTTTAACACCTTTTAACCAAATTTCTTATGTAATTTCCATTTCAATTACAATGTTTTTATCTATGTTTTTTTTTTTTTTTGGAGCTATTTGTCTATAACTAGAGTTGTAAATCAAACAAGCTATTGACTTGTGTACTATGGTATCAGTTCCTGCAGAGCCTGGTAGCTTTCTCTATCTACTTTCTGACCGGGACTAACATCTTACATCTCTGTCCACGTCAATCTAAGATGAATTTGACAAATTCGTCTTGAATAGGAAACGATAAGGAAGGAAATCAACAAATCTTATCACATGAAATTCAAAAAAAAAATTAAAATCTTTTCTATATATGAAACCTGAGATTTTAGAGAAGAAAGTACTAAATCATTTTGGTAAGTCCAAAAAAATAAAAGAAAAAAAGACAATTTTGCTAAGTTAAATAACATAACAACTCATTCAATATTGCATAATACAATTATCTTCCCAGCAAACAAATCGAGCTTTCTATAATAGAATAATATCAATCGACAATCATTTTCTTATAAAAAGAACTTTTGCAAAGCCTAATTAACATAATATAAACTTTCATAGATCATATACTTTTTTATCATTTATATACACCGTATAATTTAAGAGAGACACTATTAATGTAGGTATGGTTTTTTAATTTTTAAAAAATAAAAATATCTTTAATGTGTAGATCGCGGTATGTGACAATTTAATTCCTTGAAACGGATCTGACCGTCAACACTTGTCTTGCTTGCCTATTTGGCAACGTTGAACGCTGACATGTAGCACAAACGTGGAGTATAGAGGATCCTCCAGCCTGTTGCATTTGTTGTAAATTTTCTATTTTATTTAGTATTTTTCTTCAGCAGTAACCCAAGTCTTGTATAGCTTCTGTTATTAGTCTTGTTGTTTATGATTTCTTTTTATTTTAATGTATTGATCTAGGGACGAAATCAGGATTTTTAAGTTGAGATTAAAAACTGCAACAGTATGCGGCACAAAATATTGGAAGATAAACTTGATTAAATATTCTAAACTACATATAAAATTTAATATATCTAATACTTTCTCCATTCCCATTTAATTGTCGTTTAGGAGATATATAGGTATCCAAATTAATTATCGTTTAATACTCTTTTATTAGTTGTCAACAATTTATTCCAATTATACTCTCAACATTTTTTTTTTAATTTGCCACTATGCCATCCTACTTTATGCCTTCTACCAGTTCTTGTTTACATCATCATTTGTGGTAATATTAAAACTGTATGTAGAAAAGTATAATTTTCGTAATCTTATAGAATGTCCAAAACGTCTAATATAGGGGAATGGAAGTAGTATTTTAAAAAATCTCGGAAGCGATTACCCCTCGCCCCTGTCATCACTGTATTGAACAACATAAAAATATAGTAACTTTTGTATTCTAGCAAATTGGTGATCCGATATCAATCCCAAAAATACAAATCTCAATAATACAACATGAAGTCCTGGTAACCTTATTATGAATAAACCATTGAGATGAAAGATAATAAAATTAACTAAGATAAACTCACTTATCCGAATGAGTTTGATATGGGAAAGTCTGACATGGGGCGGCCCTTATGGGTACGACCCCACATTCCTCTCACATAAATTTAGACAGGACCTACCTGCAGTGTAGGTCCCGCAGACCTCCATGTCTCACGGGTACCCCCAAGATCCGTTCCATAGGAAATTTTTCCGTTTGATCTGCTTTGGCCCGTGTTTGTATAATTGTGAACCCTAATTCTTTTTAGTTAAAATAGCACATTCAAAAATATGAACACTCGTTGTTTAGGCATCTATTTTTGTGTGTGGTCTGTTTCTATAGGTGTTCTATAGGGTTTGATTGTACTGGATCTAATTTGAGTTTAGTTTAGTTTGAGACTTAAACTCATATCCAAATTGTTAGGTTATAGAATTTGAAGTAATGAACAAATAACACATGATGCCGGTGATTCCGCTTGCCTGTGAATTGGCCAAGGGTTCGGGGAGGGCAGCCCCCGAACTAATTTTTTTGGACTTTTCTGTTAATGAGCTGTAATTATATTTCATCTTTTTCTATAAATAGCCTACATATTTAACCTAAATATTGTATTTTTCTTTATTGTGTTTTCAATCTCATTTTCTATCCCAATATTACCGTTTATATCCTAACATGAATCAACTTTGGATTGAATTTCAAAATGAAACTTGAAGTATTTAATCATTTCAGAATTTGGTTTGGGTAGGGATAGAAATGAATTGAGTCGGTTCGTGAGTAGCTCACGATTCGATTCGATATTCGGTTTGACGAGCTAAGCTCATGAACTAAATGCGCGATACACGAGCTAAGATTTTTTGTTCATCTAAAATATAAGTCGAGTTTAAGTTAGATAGAGTTCGACTCATTTATCTCTCTCTCTCTATATATATATACACACACAAAATAGCTGCACATACCCCTAAAAAAAATAGCCGCACATATTTTCAAAGAAAATAAACCAAGAAAACCTTGAGGGTTGGGTTCTCCTCTTCAATCTTTTACTACATCCATCTTTCCTTGCCAATTTCCAGCCAACATCTCATTTTTCTCCCAAAATCTAATTTCTTCGTGAAATTATTTATCTCAATCTAATTTGGTACTAAAAAAAATCCCAAAGAATGGAGAATTTCAGAGAAATAGTCAAATGTTACCGCGCATTAAAAAGAAGCCGTAATTCTTTTGAGAAAGTCCATCAATCTCACGACAGAAACGAAAAGGTTGAGAAAGTTTTCGACTCAATAAAGGAAATAGAAAATTTAATTTCAACGAAGCTTCTAGAAGAATTGGAAAAGAGGCTCGATGAAATCGAGAAGAAGCTAATTTTATACATAAACTTGGAGAAGAGAATTATATCCGATATGAAGGAAATTCTCGAAGAATTTGCGACGGGAACAATTTCCGATGACCGTCGGGAACTTCGCCGGCAGATTTATGAAGATTTGGATAAGAACTTGCCGTCGGTGAGGGACACGAGGATGATTCTGGAGAATTGTTCTAATCTGATACGTGATGCTAAGCACCACGTAGCTGCTGATAGAGCAAACATTGTTGATTAGGATTATTGATGATGAAATATAATTCATTATGATTATTTTTTGGCTTTTTCAGTGTATCTAATTATTTTTCGGAGAATTTTGTTTTATATATTGGGAAACAACCAAACATATTGTTAAAATTTGTGCTACTTTGAAGTCCATATATACCTGTCATATAGTATTATTCACTTTGATGTGTCTCTTTGTTTTTTTTTTTTGTCGTTATACTCGATACTTTTTTATTTGATTAATTGTGGTCGATTATCACAATGCGTAGATATAAAAGGAATGGACTTGCTAACCATTGACAATGAGAACAGAAGTCCATATAGCTACACAACTTTTGTTCTAATAATATATGCCACATAACTCAGTTTCAAAAGTAGATCGATTTATCAAAGTCTATTTGCAAAATTTCTAGACGAGAATACAGTTGCCAAAGGTATTGCTAACAGAGTTCTTGGCAATCCAACTTGCATCATTGTATCTATCAAGTACTTCAAGAAATCTCACATAATGCAACCCGAGGGAAATAGTTCCTTTCAAGTACATAAGTTCCCTATCTAAGGCTTCCCAATGAGTCTGATTAGGACAATTTATATATCTCGTCATCTTGAACATATAAAATGACATGTCTTGTCTTGTGTCATTTGCAAAAATGTTGCATGTTGCCTATTATTTGAGAATACCTTAAATGAGACAAAAGAACAGTACTTTCATTCTTGAATAAAGGTAAAAAAGAGTCATTTTGAGTTTTATCAGTTTTGCAATTCAAATAACCATATTTTTCAATAATGTTGTTCTCAATATAATGAAACTGGGAAATGTTATCAGTTCAGTTGAGCGAATCAACTTAGGGATCAAAGGTGAAACCAATTAATCTGTGTCCAATGAATACAAAATGTTCAAGGTTTACCTCTTAAAGAGGAGGAGGGGGGTTGAAAATCCTCTGTCCCCATTCCTATCCCCAACCAATCAGAATTTACTATATAAATATTTTTTTTTTTTCCAATTATATATACACAAATTGAATTGTAATTGGTTGGGGATAGGATTTTTTTGCCCTTAAAGGGCTGTTGGAGCTAGCATGTTTCCTAGAACAACCGATTACTTCTAGGCCCAAAATGGATTAGACCAAAAAGAAATACAGGCCCATAACTCTTAACAACCTGCGTAACTTGAGTTAACGGCCCAATATTGTCGTTCGGCCTATCCATATAAGAGGAGTCCAGTCTATTTCAAGTTGACGAATATACTCTTATGTTTGCTGGACCAGTTCTTATGCATTTTCGTTACTGTGAGTGTGACAAGTGAGAGCAAATGGCGTTACCGTCGTCGGCAATCGCTTCTTCAAGTTGCCGGGTAATCACGTCATCTTTTGCATCTGTCCCAGATAAAGTTACGAGTTTCAATAAGTTCCAATTGGGGGGGGGGAGGGGGGGTGTACTTGTTTTAGCTCATTTAGATACTCTGGGAATTTTGTTTTGTTTTTTTAGGTTGATTAATTCTGCTTGTTTGTGAAATTTGTTTCTGGAACATTGGAGGAGAATGATAAGAGGGGATCCTAAGGTTTCTATATTCTTGTTTGCTGTTGAAATGTTTTTGTCTTAATAATAATGTCTTTGCAAGAACCAGAATTGAAGTCCTTTGCAAAGACAAGACCTTTGTATTAATTCCAGATTATTTTGGATGGCCTTTGAGATGACATATAAATATGTGATAAATTTAGCCTAGATTACTAGTCATTCTGGGCATGATTCCGTCTTTTTGCTTCAAAATGGGGTTTTGAGTCTCCTTTTGAATTTGATTTGACGGTATGATTTCGTAGCATACGTGACAGTATGGTGACAATATAGGAGATTACTGTTTCACTTTGTATATTTATTACCAAATGTTAAGTCAATCTTCGATCCATCTGTTACAGTGGTATTCTGGGAACAGTCAATTTGTGAATTTGTACATTTATTGTCAAATGTTAGTTTTGTCTTGTATCCATCCCCGCCCATACTCCCAATTATTGGGGATTTAATGTGTTATGTTATTGTTGTATTGTTGTACTACTCATGCTGGGTTTTAGATTATAAGTCATTGATAGTTTATTGGTATATTTGGATTGATGTATCTTGTCCATAACATGCTTAAAGTTTTGCTTGGGACCCTTATGAAGCTTATTTCTTTCTTTCTTATATATATGTTCTGCTCATTTAGAAAGAGCATCATGTCTTTGTTTTGTTCTTTTCTTCTAAAAGGATCGTAATACGTTACGAAATAAGTTTCTTTAGCAGGTTTTTGTTCTTTTTTTCATCTCTATATGGGGAAAAAATGTTCTTTATACCTTCCATATAATGAAACCAGCATCAGACTCCAAAAGATTGTTACATGACCTCGCATTATCATTCCTGGAACAGATTGCATCAGTTCAACGATTGCTATGCCAACCCCGTAGCTATTTAGTGAGGCATATCTGGACTTCTTCCATTACTACTTTTTACGTGAGATCATCAGCAACAGGACCTCTCAATGATCCCTCGAAGCTGAAGATGCAGTTCAATTATGCTGTGAAGAAAATAAATGAGTTTATCCCTGATTCAGTACACAAATTCCCATGGAAAACAGCAGAGAGCACAGCAATGCAGGAACTGATGGTTTTAGGGCAGAAGGCATTGAAGTGGTCCCTTATTGCCCTATTCATTCTAAGTTCTTCATCTGACATCTTGTATTCTATCTCTAGAAACAAAGAGTTATTGATTCCTTTTGGCCTTTTCTTCGGTTGCCTAACCACCGACTTCTTCAAGGAAACATCTCAAAAAAAATTTCATTCTAAGGTATATTTTCCCATCCGAAGCTTTCATTTTCCATTAACCTTTCTACTGACCTTTTTACTAAGTTCAATACTTGGTTTTACAGGATAGGGGCGTTACTTGGCACCTTATTGGTATAAGTTGCTTCTTTGTTCTGGTTAAGATCATTGCTGTATATTTTTTAGATCGACAGTCATTCTTATTGCATACTGCAAATGGTGGGCTGATGCACGTTCTTTGGCGATGGATAAGTTCATCACAACCTGAAGGAGACCACGGAACAAATGTTATTCTGGAAGATGCATCCACTACCTCAAGTCCTGCGAATTAGATCTCATGGCTCGTAATCTTAAATGGTATGCTTCTGACAAAAATTCTGAATTCAAGATTGAAGTATGCACCTATAATGACACCGGGAAATCCTCAGATGAAGTTCCTGATGATCTTCGTGATTGATAGAATCCTCAACAAAAGACGCACAAGGCAACAGTAGCCGGGACTCATGTAACGGAGGCTAACACTTTCAAGTACTGTAAAAAATTTCAGACATCTATACCATGTTTGTTCAGTTGATTAAAACCCAATGTAAACTGGGGTTGTCAATGTCATTCAAACCTAAGTTTTGATATCAATCAATCAGACCATGTTTTATTTTTTTACGAGTCTTTTATAGCTTGGTTTTAGTTGGATTGTATAATTCTGAAATAAATCCCCATCACCCCCATCACCAATATTAGAAAGCAATGTGGTTGCCAACAAAGGTCCTTCTCAGACTACTTTTCTCATTTCTATACCAAACATCTTATGATATTGTTACACCAGCATTCTATATCGATTACACATCTTATGCACACACAAAAAAGGCCAGAAATAGATCTACCTATTTTATAAGTAGATCCTTGATCTCCGGGGAGGAATGGCCAATCATATGATCAAGATAACTGGATGCTTCTCTTTCCTGCAGGATCTGAACTTTGGTATCCTGACTAAGGATGCATGAATAGCTTTCTCTACATGATGTAATTATGCACAAAAAAGGAAAACGAAAAAAAAGGTATATGCTATAGACGCGTCTCTTGTATTTCCTGGTGGGCATGTCCAGCCAATGATTCAGGTAACTGGATGATCTGCTTTCCTGTAGGACACTGAATGATCTGCTTTCCTGTAGGACAAGAAGCATTGAGCAAAAGCGAATATGTACACGAGGACCAAATGATTTTCGCGACTTGATAAAACTTAATGGTGATTCTGTGGAACAAACCTGGAGTAATGTCTTCTAGGTCTTTTGGCCCACTGGCATCATCACAGTCACAACTACTCTTCTCTTGCATGGGTTCACACCCTTGCTGAGAAATTGCGGAGAATTGACAATAAGCAGTTAACAGTTGCCGGTGTAACTCTTCCATTTTGCCGTTCTGCTCATCATGATGATCCATATCTATAAGGACCTGTAAGGTAACCAGATATATGGCAAATGAATACTTCTAGAGGGGAATGGGCTGATATGAATTTACAAAATTACTACTCACTTGAGCAGCATTGGTCTTGAATATTGGTAGAAACCTTTGCCTGCAGTACTCATGAAAGAGTAGTGTACAAATAACCAATGGAACAGTGAAGATTGCGGCAACTGTGGATTGTTTAAGTCCGAAGACTCCCAAGGCTATTACTTGGGTCAGCAGCAAAGAGAATATTGTTGTATTATGCACAAGAGGCCAATATTGTCCTCCAGTCTGATACTTCGTCACATACACATTAAGAATCTGAAAAATTACACTTTTCTGACTGTAATTTCCATCATAAACTAATAGATGGAGTGAGTATAGATAATGAAAATAAAATGTGAGCACTTGGGTGTAAAATGATTAATGGATCGTCAAATTAAAAGATAATGATCATTAATCCACTAGAACATGTGCTAATTAATAGTTTAAAAGTTAAAAATGTGTCATATACAATACCTTAAAGAAATTTCCAAAAGTAAAAATTGAAAGATGAAACAGTTAAGAGGAAGCACAAACCTGGTTACGATATACAAGATAAGCAAGGAAGAAATAAACTAGCAAGAAGGGTAATATCAATGGCGCCATAATGGAACAGGTGAAGCCCAGAACCCCAAATAACAAAACTCTTGGAACTTCAGTGTGGTATGGAAAAGTCCAGGTCCCATAAGTTGATTCATCCTTGTTTCTGAGAACATATCTATAGAAAAAGTTGCAGACAAGAGCCAATGGTTGTAGGAGCTCAACTGACAAACTGGCCCAACCTGATGTCAAAACATAGGTCATAAAGAAGGTGGCCTGCAATATGTCAAATTCATAGTCCTCATCAAGAGCGTCTCAAAGCTCTGCATTCTTATAATTAGATGTATTAAATTTCCACTTCAAGTTAAAATGTTTAAATAAAGAATAAACAGTAGCAGCTACATAATCTCTTATGGTAAAAACATAATCAATGAGTCTACTGGAGTACGATTCGCATTGATCTTAGATAATATCCTAGGCAGAATTTGAAAACCCGACAAGGCAGTCAGTAGTATGGTCAAGACCAATTTCAAGAATAACGTCAGTTAATATCTTCCCTTTCAAAGGAACAATTTTTGCGAGACTTAAAACCAGAACTCCAGTTAATTTCTGAAACCTAACAATTAATTTTATGATGATTTAAGCTTTTAAAGGTGGTGTTAAGATTGACTAACCCAAATTCACGGGAAACTAACCCAAATTCACACTTGGCGTTAAGATTGAAAAGGCAGTAAAACGACTAGAAAATGATAAATTACCGTTGTTGGGATTGCAGTGGCAAACTGGTTGAGTATAGTTTTTGGATTAGTCAATCTACGAGTTACTTCATCAACAAGATTCTTAATGATAGTTCCAGTAAGAATGTTTGCAAAGAAAACATTCCATATCATGAAGTAGAGAAGTTTGACACACGCACTCTTTTTCCTGCCACTGCGAGAAATAGCTCCTTCAAGAGTTGAAAATAAGATCATAACTGGTGGAGCAATGTACAGAAATAACATCAAGATGACACTTGGCAGGTATCCAGTAACCAGCTGGCTCATATACTTCCTGCAAGAAAGTAACGGAAGTAAGTGACCATAACTCAATTTTGAAATCACAAGATCAGAAGGATCTGTCGCGTGTTTCATTTAACTGAATATGCATCATCAAGTTACAATTGATTCAAAAATGAGTTCTAAATTACATAGTAACAGATCATAAATATTTCCTATTAGATAATCTAGATATTTAGAATAGTGTTCGTTCTACGAATCTACTTACATGGAAAGTGTATGCATATAAAAATCTAGTACACAGCTGAACCTACCTCTTTAAAATCCCTTTTAGAAATGGAAATGTAGTCGGCCACTTATCAAGGTTAACAAGGCTTTGAGTCAGTGTGACAGGCACTAGGAAAAAGGCTACGAAAAGAATAGACACAGCAAGGATAGATATTTTACGAATCCAAAGGATTCTGTAGGGTAGATAAAGGTTCGACCAAAAAACATCAGTTGGAGCTGGAGCCTTGTTTATCACCCATGTCATGGGATTTGGCGATTGGAGAGCTTGAGAGGCAACAAAAGCAGCATAGCGGGTCCTGAAAAAGACCAATGCTGTAGAACATTCCTGCAGGAAACATCAAAGTACTAGAGATTATCGTATTGTTCTCAGTAAAGAAACCCACATGACGTTCTACAACAATCCAAATACAAGGCCGAAAGCACATAGCATATCATTTATAAACTATATTAAGTGCATATTGTCTGTATATGGATCTTTTCCCAACCCAAACATATTAGTATTGCAATAATGAACATATAATCACTTAAGAGCGACAGGAACTGAAGGAAATAAGACGGGTCAAGTAACCCCACACCAAATATCAAGTCAAACTGAAAAGAGATGACTTAAATATCAGAATTAGACTGCAGCAACTTTTGCAAACTGTATATCACACTTTATAGAGAATTCAAGGAAAATGATTTGACTCTCAATTTGAATTGGCGGGAGTATTACTTGATTAATGTTTATTTGTTCAGGCTAGTTTCTAAACATTCAGGCTGCAATAGACCATATTTATGTGGTTTTATTGACCTTTTTACTCAAATCCGCGGCATCAAAGTCAATTCTACCCCTTTCACCTCCAGCTACCTCCCGGGAGAGCATCTTGAAAGATGTTGAAATCCCTCCACAACGACCACATATAATAAAATTTGGGCTACAACTTCGTTCTCTACTAGTGATCTTGAGTATATCATACATCTTCTCAGCATCGTGCTGCAGGTATAGCAGTCAGAGATGAAAATTCAGTGGAGATGGATAGTTAAAGACAAAAGGTATGATAAACTCTAAAAAACAAAAACAAGAAAAAGGATAAAGCTTCATAGAAGGGCCACCAGTGCATGCAAGAGAGTATCTAAATGAACAACAACAATGCAATTCATGATTTAAAAGAAAGCTCGAATTCATCCTGCCATACTTTCTTCTCGGTCTACTCCTGTTGTATTTACTGCATTACAAGAATTCTGACTTTACTCCTCTTTCAAAATTTATTGAAATTGCCTGAACTTCATTTTCTGTAATATGGGTAAATAATGTATTGCAAACTACAATTACCAGAATTATACTACTGTTTGTGATAAAAAAGAATTTCTCACAAGAGAAGGAAAAACAGTACGGTAACGAGAAATTTTATTTTGGTAGGTGAGTAAGTTTAAAAGTTACATCCAAACCAATGAATACAATACACGTAGGCCAAAAAGTCAATTCTCTTTCCTACGTGTATTGTATACATTGGCTTGAATGTAAATTTTAAACTTACTCACCTACCAAGATAAAACTTCTCATACGGCAACACATGATACATCTCAAAAAATTATATAGGGCGTGGAAAACATGAAATCACCAAATTGAACATTAAAAGAAACAGCACTTTAAATCTCACCATCAGTTTCTGGACTCTACCAGATCGATTAACCGTCTGGTGTGCTAAATAACTTGACGCATAGTAATTTGTAAAGAACTTGTGGACGACAGCACCATATGATTCATCTGGAGACCGTGGAATGCCACGAACAACAACTGCGAAATGACTTGGACAGGAATGGGATGAAGTAATGTATGACAACCTCATCCTTGTGATGTTCTTGTACTCCTGAGAATAAAGAATGTCTAAACATCAGGATATATTTACAGATTTTTGTAGTTGATAATATACTCAATCTAATAAAATGGATATAGGTCATCAAGATTTATTTTTGCATCCTTACAAGGTAAAGAAGCGCACATGTGCAGCAAGAAATTATGTACAGTGCCAAACAATGGGCCCATAGCCTGAAAGATTAGGAAAATTAGTAATTAGGGAATAGATCAAAATAAAAAGAAGAATAAGTGACAATGAATCAATTCCAACACAAAAGACCAATAGGCGCCAGACTACCATGCAAAACAGCTCTCCAAATGAAGAGATTAACTACAATGCTCAATTTTCAGATGATCATACTTTTCTTGTCCATAAGCAATTTAAATCAAGGAAGGCAGGAAAAAGAAGTTTTGTTGATATGGTCCTGCAATTAGCTCAATTAAGGCCAGAAACTAAAACTATATAGAGAAATGTAGAGTCTCTAATGTATATTACTTTAGGAGGTTGTCATACTCAATATCTACATCCTTGTGATGTTCTTTGAAAGTCCAGAGAGAAGCAGGATAATTGCAAGTTCTCTAGTTTGAAGATATAATATATTTAGCTGAAGTAAATAACTTAAATTTCTCAGATTGTCTTAGTCATTTCTATATATGAAACCTGAGATTTTAGAGAAGAAAGTACTAAATCATTTTGGTAAGTCCAAAAAAATAAAAGAAAAAAAGACAATTTTGCTAAGTTAAATAACATAACAACTCATTCAATATTGCATAATACAATTATCTTCCCAGCAAACAAATCGAGCTTTCTATAATAGAATAATATCAATCGACAATCATTTTCTTATAAAAAGAACTTTTGCAAAGCCTAATTAACATAATATAAACTTTCATAGATCATATACTTTTTTATCATTTATATACACCGTATAATTTAAGAGAGACACTATTAATGTAGGTATGGTTTTTTAATTTTTAAAAAATAAAAATATCTTTAATGTGTAGATCGCGGTATGTGACAATTTAATTCCTTGAAACGGATCTGACCGTCAACACTTGTCTTGCTTGCCTATTTGGCAACGTTGAACGCTGACATGTAGCACAAACGTGGAGTATAGAGGATCCTCCAGCCTGTTGCATTTGTTGTAAATTTTCTATTTTATTTAGTATTTTTCTTCAGCAGTAACCCAAGTCTTGTATAGCTTCTGTTATTAGTCTTGTTGTTTATGATTTCTTTTTATTTTAATGTATTGATCTAGGGACGAAATCAGGATTTTTAAGTTGAGATTAAAAACTGCAACAGTATGCGGCACAAAATATTGGAAGATAAACTTGATTAAATATTCTAAACTACATATAAAATTTAATATATCTAATACTTTCTCCATTCCCATTTAATTGTCGTTTAGGAGATATATAGGTATCCAAATTAATTATCGTTTAATACTCTTTTATTAGTTGTCAACAATTTATTCCAATTATACTCTCAACATTTTTTTTTTAATTTGCCACTATGCCATCCTACTTTATGCCTTCTACCAGTTCTTGTTTACATCATCATTTGTGGTAATATTAAAACTGTATGTAGAAAAGTATAATTTTCTTAATCTTATGGAATGTCCAAAACGTCTATTATAGGGGAATGGAAGAAGTAGTATTTTAAAAAATCTCGGAAGTGACTATCCCTCGCCCCTGACTTCGTCACTGTATTGAACAACAGAAAAATATAGCAACTGTTGTATTCTAGCAAATTGGTGATCCGATATCAATCCCAATAATACAAATCTCAATAATACAACATGAAGTCCTGGTAACCTTATTATGAATAAACCATTGAGATAAAAGATAATAAAATTAAGAGATAATCACTATTTATACCCATTATCTAACTTTGAAAAGCAAGTTATACCCTTTATCTTTTTTGTGTGCCATAAATAGACAGTATAATTTTTGAGGTGCCATTTATACCCAAATGAGGATTCCGTCGTGTCGTAGAAGCAATAAATCGTCTCTCTGGTTTGCCGGAGATGAAATCATTCCAACTGAGGAAGACGCAGATCGGATTTCATCGAGGTGCTTACTCACGCCTCTGAATCCTGATGTCCGATTCGTCAGCTTATCATCCGATTTCGCCTAGTTTGGGTATAAATGGCACCTCAAAAATTATACTGGCTATTTATGGCACACAAAAAAGATAAAGGGTATAACTTGCTTTTCAAAGTTAGATAATGGGTATAAATAGTGATTATCTCTAAAATTAACTAAGATAAACTCAATTATCCGAATGAGTTTGATATGCTTTGGCCCGTGTTTGTATAATTGTGAACCCTAATTCCTTTTTAGTTAAAATAGCACATTCAAAATATGAACACTCGTTGTTTAGGCATCTATTTTTTTGTGGGTCTGTTTCTATAGGTGTTTTATAGGGTTTGATTAGACTGGATCTAACTTGAGTTTAGTTTAGCTTGAGACTTAAAATCATATCCAAATTGTTAAGTTATGAAATCTGAGGTAATGAACAAACAACACATGATGCCGGTGATTCAACTTGTCTATGAGTTGGCCAGGGAGTTCGGGGAGGGCAGCCCCCGAACTAATTTTTTTGGACTTTTCTGTTAATGAGCTTGTAATTATATTTCATCTTTTTCTATAAATAGCCTACATATTTAACCTAAATATTGTATCTTTCTTTATTGTGTTTTAAATTTCGTTTTGTATCCCAATATTACTGTTTATATCCTAACATGAATCAGCTTTGGATTGAATTTCAAAATGAAACTTGAAGTATTTAATCATTTCATAATTCGGTTTGGGTAGGGGTGGAAATGAATTGAGTCGGCTCGTGGGTAGTTCACGATTCAATTCGATATTCGGTTTGACGAGCTAAGCTCATGAGCTAAATGAACGATACATGAGTAAGATTTTTTGCTCATAAAAAATATAAGTTGAGTTTGAGGTAGATAGAGTTCGACTCATTTATCTATCTCTCTCTCTCTCTCTCTCTCTATATATATATATATATATATATATATATATATATATATATATATATATAAGTAGCCGCACATATTTTCAAGGAAAATAAACCAAGAAAACCTTAGAAATCTCTTATAATATTCTCATCTTCTCAAGGTGTAATAGTAATGGATTCATATCGAGCTTTAAACATTGATTTGTGGAGGAGACTGGTTTCAAGTCACTTATGACATTAAGAAGAAACTCACGTTATATTACTACTTGTCTTTTATTATAGTTGATCATCACTTATTAATCTACAAAATACTATTTTTGTGACAATATATATTTTTATCTTTTCAAATGGAAGAATATGCCATAGAAATTAATTTTGCTTATATAAGATGGCTTCAGAAACACTGTTTACTAATAAAGATTAGAATTTTTGGTAACTAGATTTTTGTTGATTTTATTTTATATTTTGTTAAAAAAAATTCTTTTTATTTTATTTTATTTCACTAGTTTCATACCGTTGACTTCTAATCATTTTCTTGGCCTGTGTGAAAATGTGAAATGTATCAATTAATTAGGAACGAATATAGTATATATATGCCATTGTGCTAAGAAATTCTTTTAATTTATTTGGTATCACTTGGATATTAAACTAATATTATAAATCACTATATTTTTTCTAAAATATTTGTACATAAATGAGCTGAACTGCACGTGAGTTACTGATGAATTGAGTTTGAACTGAGTAAATTTAGTTCACATCACATATGAGTTGAGTTATGAGATAAAGTAAATTAATGTTTGATGATCCTGAGCTAGCCTTAACTCATGCTCGGCTCATTTTCACTCCTAGATTTAAATTTTAGACCGATACTAAAATCTCAAACTCAAATTTAATTCAATCAAACCCTAAGAATGCCTTGAGAGTTGGGTTCTCCTCTTCAATCTTTTACTACATCCATCTTTCCTTGCCAATTTCCAGCCAACATCTCATTTTTCTCCCCAAATCTAATTTCTTCGTGAAATTATTTATCTCAATCTAATTTGGTACTAAAAAAAATCCCAAAGAATGGAGAATTTCGGAGAAATAGTCAAATGTTACCGCGCATTAAAAAGAAGCCGTAATTCTTTTGAGAAAGTCCATCAATCTCACGACAGAAACGAAAAGGTTGAGAAAGTTTTCGACTCAATAAAGGAAATAGAAAATTTAATTTCAACGAAGCTTCTAGAAGAATTGGAAAAGAGGCTCGATGAAATCGAGAAGAAGCTAATTTTATACATGAACTTGGAGAAGAGAATTATATCCGATATGAAGGAAATTCTCGAAGAATTTGCGACGGGAACAATTTCCGATGACCGTCGGGAACTTCGCCGGCAGATTTATGAAGATTTGGATAAGAACTTGCCGTCGGTGAGGGACACGAGGATGATTCTGGAGAATTGTTCTAATCTGATACGTGATGCTAAGCACCACGTAGCTGCTGATAGGGCAAACATTGTTGATGACGAAATATAATTAATTATGATTATTTTTGGCTTTTTTCAGTGTATTTAATTGTTTTTCGGAGAATTTTATTTTATATATTGGGAAACATATTGTTAAAATTTGTGCTACTTTGAAGTCCATATATACCTGTCAGATAGTATTCACCTTTTTTTTTTTTTTTTTTCTAAATAAAAATTTACCCATTAATCATAAAATAGTCAAAATCATTACAATCAAAAGATAAAACGCAAATACAAAAAAAAATAAAAGTTATACAATGGTATAAACACCGTGATAACAGATAAAAATTCACACTTCGGACCACAGATAGTATTCACTTTGATGCGTCTCTTTGTTTTTTTTTTTTCTTTTGTCGTCATACTTGATACTTTTTTATTTGAGTAATTGTGGTCGATTATCACAATGCATAGATATAAAAGAAATGGACTTGGTAACCATTGACAATGAGAACATAAGTCCATATAGCTATACAACTTCTGTTTTAATAATATATAAGCCACATAACTCAGTTTCAAAAGTAGACCGGTTTATCAAAAGTCTATTTGCAAAACTTCTAGGCGAAAATACAGTTGCCAAAGGTATTGCTAACAGAGTTCTTGGCAATCCAACTTGAATCATTGTATCTATCGAGTACTTCAAGAAATATCACATAATGCAACTCGAAGGAAATAGTTCCTTTCAAGTACTTAAATACCCTATCAAAGGCTTCCCAATGAGTCTGATTAGGACAATTTATATATCTCGTCATCTTGAACATATAAAATGACATATCTTGTCTTGTGTCAATTGCAAAAATGTTGCATGTTGCCTATTAATATTATTTGAGAATACCTTAAATGAGACAAAAGAACACCACTTTCATACTTGAATAAAATTACAAAAAATTTACTTTAAATTTTAACAGTTTTGCAATTCAAATAACCATATTTTTCAATAATATTGTTCTGAATATAATGAGAGTGGGAAATGTTATCCCTTCAGTTGAGCGAATCAACTTAGGGATCAAAGGTGGAACCAATTAGTATGTGTCCCGATGAATACAAAATGTTTAAGGTTTAGCTGTTGGAGCTAGCATGTTTCCTAGAACAACCGATTACTTCTAGGCCCAAAATGGATTGGACCAAAAAGAAATAAAGGCCCATAACTCTTCGTAACTTGGGTCAACGGCCCAATATTGTCGTTCGGCCTATCCATATAAGAGGAGTCCAGTCTATTTCAAGTTGACGAATATACCCTCTTATGTTTGCTGGACCAGTTCTTGTGCATTTTCGTTACTGTGACGAGTGAGAGCAAATGGCGTTACCTTCGTCGGCAATCGCTTCTTCAAGTTGCCGGGTAATTACGTCATCTTTTGCAGCTGTCCCAGATAAAGTTACGAGTTTCAATAAGTTCCAATTGGGTTGGGGGGTACTTGTTTTAGCTCATTTAGATACTCTGGGAATTTTGTTTTGTTTTTTTAGGTTGATTAATTCTGCTTGTTTGTGAAATTTGTTTCTGGAACATTGGAGGAGAATGATAAGAGGGGATCCTAAGGTTTCTATATTCTTGTTTGCTGTTGAAATGTTTTTGTCTTAATAATAATGTATTTGCAAGAACCAGAATTGAAGTCCTTTGCCAAGACAAGACCTTTGTATTAATTCCAGATTATTTTGGATGGCCTTTGAGATGACATATAAATATGTGATAAATTTAGCCTAGATTACTAGTCATTCTGGGCATGATTCCGTCTTTTGGCTTCAAAATGGGGTTTTGAGTCTCCTTTTCAATTTGATTTGAGGGTATGATTTCGTAGCATACGTGACAGTATGGTGACAATATAGGAGATTACTGTTTCAGGGCTAATCTGTGAACAGTCGCTCTGTACATTTATTGCCAAAGGTTAAGTCAATCTTTGATCTATCTGTTACAGTGGTATTCTGGAAGCTTCTATTTGTGAATTTGTGCATTTATTGTCAAATGTTAGGTTTGTCTCGTATCCATCCCCGCCCATACTCCAATTATTGGGGACTTAATGTGTTTTGTTATTGTTGTATTGTTGTACTACTCATGCTGGGTTTTAGATTATAAGTCTTTGATAGTTTATTGGTATATTTGGATTGATGTATCTTGTCCATAACATGCTTAAAGGTTTGCTTGGGACCCTTATGAAGCTTATTTCTTTCTTTCTTATATATATGTTCTGCTCATTTAGAAAGAGCATCATGTCTTTGTTTTGTACTTTTCTTCTAAAAGGATCGTAATACGTTACGAAATAAGTTTCTTTAGCAGGTTTTTGTTCTTTTTTTCATCTCTATATGGGGAAAAAATGTTCTTTATACCTTCCATATAATGAAACCAGCATCAGACTCCAAAAGATTGTTACATGACCTCGCATTATCATTCCTGGAACAGATTGCATCAGTTCAACGATTGCCATGCCAACCCCGTAGCTATTTAGTGAGGCATATCTGGACTTCTTCCATTACTACTTTTTACGTGAGATCATCAGCAACAGGACCTCTCAATGATCCCTCGAAGCTGAAGATGCAGTTCAATTATGCTGTGAAGAAAATAAATGAGTTTATCCCTGATTCAGTACACAAATTCCCATGGAAAACAGCAGAGAGCACAGCAATGCAGGAACTGCTGGTTTTAGGGCAGAAGGCATTGAAGTGGTCCCTTATTGCCCTATTCATTCTAAGTTCTTCATCTGACATCTTGTATTCTATCTCTAGAAACAAAGAGTTATTGATTCCTTTTGGCCTTTTCTTCGGTTGCCTAGCCACCGACTTCTTCAAGGAAACATCTCAAGAATTTTTTCATTCTAAGGTATATTTTCCCATCCGAAGCTTTCATTTTCCGTTAACCTTTCTGCTGACCTTTTTACTAAGTTCAATACTTGGTTTTACAGGATAGGGGCGTTACTTGGCACCTTATTGGTATAAGTTGCTTCTTTGTTCTGGTTAAGATCATTGCTGTATATTTTTTAGATCGACAGTCATTCTTATTGCATACTGCAAATGGTGGGCTAATGCAAGTTCTTTGGCGATGGATAAGTTCATCACAACCTGAAGGAGACCACGGAACAAATGTTATTCTGGAAGATGCATCCACTACCTCAAGTCCTGCGAATTAGATCTCATGGCTCGTGATCTTAAATGGTATGCTTCTGACGAAAATTCTGAATTCAAGATTGAAGTCTGCGCCTATAATGACACCGGAAATCCTCAGATGAAGTTCCAGATGATCTTCGTGATTGATAGAATCCTCAACAAAAGACGCACAAGGCAACAGTAGCCGGGACTCATGTAACGGAGGCTAACACTTTCAAGTACTGTAAAAAATTTCAGACATCTATACCATGTTTGTTCAGTTGATTAAAACCCAATGTAAACTGGGGTTGTCAATGTCATTCAAACCTAAGTTTTGATATCAATCAATCAGACCATGTTTTATTTTTTTAGGAGTCTTTTATAGCTTGGTTTTAGTTGGATTGTATAATTCTGAAATAAATCCCCATCACCCCCATCACCAATATTAGAAAGCAATGTGGTTGCCAACAAAGGTCCTTCTCAGACTACTTTTCTCATTTCTATACCAAACATCTTATGATATTGTTACACCAGCATTCTATATCGATTACACATCTTATGCACACACAAAAAAGGCCAGAAATAGATCTACCTATTTTATAAGTAGATCCTTGATCTCCGGGGAGGAATGGCCAATCATATGATCAAGATAACTGGATGCTTCTCTTTCCTGCAGGATCTGAACTTTGGTATCCTGACTAAGGATGCATGAATAGCTTTCTCTACATGATGTAATTATGCACAAAAAAGGAAAACGAAAAAAAGGTATATGCTATAGACGCGTCTCTTGTATTTCCTGGTGGGCATGTCCAGCCAATGATTCAGGTAACTGGATGATCTGCTTTCCTGTAGGACACTGAATGATCTGCTTTCCTGTAGGACAAGAAGCATTGAGCAAAAGCAAATATGTACACGAGGACCAAATGATTTTCGCGACTTGATAAAACTTAATGGTGATTCTGTGGAACAAACCTGGAGTAATGTCTTCTAGGTCTTTTGGCCCACTGGCATCATCACAGTCACAACTACTCTTCTCTTGCATGGGTTCACACCCTTGCTGAGAAATTGCGGAGAATTGACAATAAGCAGTTAACAGTTGCCGGTGTAACTCTTCCATTTTGCCGTTCTGCTCATCATGATGATCCATATCTATAAGGACCTGTAAGGTAACCAGATATATGGCAAATGAATACTTCTAGAGGGGAATGGGCTGATATGAATTTACAAAATTACTACTCACTTGAGCAGCATTGGTCTTGAATATTGGTAGAAACCTTTGCCTGCAGTACTCATGAAAGAGTAGTGTACAAATAACCAATGGAACAGTGAAGATTGCGGCAACTGTGGATTGTTCAAGTCCGAAGACTCCCAAGGCTATTACTTGGGTCAGCAGCAAAGAGAATATTGTTGTATTATGCACAAGAGGCCAATATTGTCCTCCAGTCTGATACTTCGTCACATACACATTAAGAATCTGAAAAATTACACTTTTCTGACTGTAATTTCCATCATAAACTAATAGATGGAGTGAGTATAGATAATAAAAATAAAATGTGAGCACTTGGGTGTAAAATGATTAATGGATCGTCAAATTAAAAGATAATGATCATTAATCCATCTAGAACATGTGCTAATTAATAGTTTAAAAGTTAAAAATGTGTCATATACAATACCTTAAAGAAATTTCCGAAAGTAAAAATTGAAAGATGAAACAGTTAAGAGGAAGCACAAACCTGGTTACGATATACAAGATAAGCAAGGAAGAAATAAACTAGCAAGAAGGGTAATATCAATGGCGCCATAATGGAACAGGTGAAGCCCAGAACCCCAAATAACAAAACTCTTGGAACTTCAGTGTGGTATGGAAAAGTCCAGGTCCCATAAGTTGATTCATCCTTGTTTCTGAGAACATATCTATAGAAAAAGTTGCAGACAAGAGCCAATGGTTGTAGGAGCTCAACTGACAAACTGGCCCAACCTGATGTCAAAACATAGGTCATAAAGAAGGTGGCCTGCAATATGTCAAATTCATAGTCCTCATCAAGAGCGTCTCAAAGCTCTGCATTCTTATAATTAGATGTATTAAATTTCCACTTCAAGTTAAAATGTTTAAATAAAGAATAAACAGTAGCAGCTACATAATCTCTTATGGTAAAAACATAATCAATGAGTCTACTGGAGTACGATTCGCATTGATCTTAGATAATATCCTAGGCAGAATTTGAAAACCCGACAAGGCAGTCAGTAGTATGGTCAAGACCAATTTCAAGAATAACGTCAGTTAATATCTTCCCTTTCAAAGGAACAATTTTTGCGAGACTTAAAACCAGAACTCCAGTTAATTTCTGAAACCTAACAATTAATTTTATGATGATTTAAGCTTTTAAAGGTGGTGTTAAGATTGACTAACCCAAATTCACGGGAAACTAACCCAAATTCACACTTGGCGTTAAGATTGAAAAGGCAGTAAAACGACTAGAAAATGATAAATTACCGTTGTTGGGATTGCAGTGGCAAACTGGTTGAGTATAGTTTTTGGATTAGTCAATCTACGAGTTACTTCATCAACAAGATTCTTAATGATAGTTCCAGTAAGAATGTTTGCAAAGAAAACATTCCATATCATGAAGTAGAGAAGTTTGACACACGCACTCTTTTTCCTGCCACTGCGAGAAATAGCTCCTTCAAGAGTTGAAAATAAGATCATAACTGGTGGAGCAATGTACAGAAATAACATCAAGATGACACTTGGCAGGTATCCAGTAACCAGCTGGCTCATATACTTCCTGCAAGAAAGTAACGGAAGTAAGTGACCATAACTCAATTTTGAAATCACAAGATCAGAAGGATCTGTCGCGTGTTTCATTTAACTGAATATGCATCATCAAGTTACAATTGATTCAAAAATGAGTTCTAAATTACATAGTAACAGATCATAAATATTTCCTATTAGATAATCTAGATATTTAGAATAGTGTTCGTTCTACGAATCTACTTACATGGAAAGTGTATGCATATAAAAATCTAGTACACAGCTGAACCTACCTCTTTAAAATCCCTTTTAGAAATGGAAATGTAGTCGGCCACTTATCAAGGTTAACAAGGCTTTGAGTCAGTGTGACAGGCACTAGGAAAAAGGCTACGAAAAGAATAGACACAGCAAGGATAGATATTTTACGAATCCAAAGGATTCTGTAGGGTAGATAAAGGTTCGACCAAAAAACATCAGTTGGAGCTGGAGCCTTGTTTATCACCCATGTCATGGGATTTGGCGATTGGAGAGCTTGAGAGGCAACAAAAGCAGCATAGCGGGTCCTGAAAAAGACCAATGCTGTAGAACATTCCTGCAGGAAACATCAAAGTACTAGAGATTATCGTATTGTTCTCAGTAAAGAAACCCACATGACGTTCTACAACAATCCAAATACAAGGCCGAAAGCACATAGCATATCATTTATAAACTATATTAAGTACATATTGTCTGTATATGGATCTTTTCCCAATCCAAACATATTAGTATTGCAATAATGAACATATAATCACTTAAGAGCGACAGGAACTGAAGGAAATAAGACGGGTCAAGTAACCCCACACCAAATATCAAGTCAAACTGAAAAGAGATGACTTAAAGATCAGAATTAGACTGCAGCAACTTTTGCAAACTGTATATCACACTTTATAGAGAATTCAAGGAAAATGATTTGACTCTCAATTTGAATTGGCGGGAGTATTATTGTTTAATGTTTATTTGTTCAGGCTAGTTTCTAAACATTCAGGCTGCAATAGACCATATTTATGTGGTTTTATTGACCTTTTTACTCAAATCCGCGGCATCAAAGTCAATTCTACCCCTTTCACCTCCAGCTACCTCCCGGGAGAGCATCTTGAAAGATGTTGAAATCCCTCCACAACGACCACATATAATAAAATTTGGGCTACAACTTCGTTCTCTACTAGTGATCTTGAGTATATCATACATCTTCTCAGCGTCGTGCTGCAGGTATAGCAGTCAGAGATGAAAATTCAGTGGAGATGGATAGTTAAAGACAAAAGGTATGATAAACTCAAAAAAACAAAAACAAGAAAAAGGATAAAAGCTTCATAGAAGGGCCACCAGTGCATGCAAGAGAGTATCTAAATGAACAACAACAATGCAATTCATGATTTAAAAGAAAGCTCGAATTCATCCTGCCATACTTTCTTCTCGGTCTACTCCTGTTGTATTTACTGCATTACAAGAATTCTGACTTTACTCCTCTTTCAAAATTTATTGAAATTGCCTGAACTTCATTTTCTGTAATATGGGTAAATAATGTATTGCAAACTACAATTACCAGAATTATACTACTGTTTGTGATAAAAAAGAATTTCTCACAAGAGAAGGAAAAACAGTACGGTAACGAGAAATTTTATTTTGGTAGGTGAGTAAGTTTAAAAGTTACATCCAAACCAATGAATACAATACACGTAGGCCAAAAAGTCAATTCTCTTTCCTACGTGTATTGTATACATTGGCTTGAATGTAAGTTTTAAACTTACTCACCTACCAAGATAAAACTTCTCGTACGGTAACACATGATACATCTCAAAAATTATATAGGGCGTGGAAAACATGAAATCACCAAATTGAACATTAAAAGAAACAGCACTTTAAATCTCACCATCAGTTTCTGGACTCTACCAGATCGATTAACCGTCTGGTGTGCTAAATAACTTGACGCATAGTAATTTGTAAAGAACTTGTGGACGACAGCACCATATGATTCATCTGGAGACCGTGGAATGCCACGAACAACAACAGCGAAATGACTTGGACAGGAATGGGATGAAGTAATGTATGACAACCTCATCCTTGTGATGTTCTTGTACTCCTGAGAATAAAGAATGTCTAAACATCAGGATATATTTACAGATTTTTGTAGTTGATAATATACTCAATCTAATAAAATGGATATAGGCCATCAAGATTTATTTTTGCATCCTTACAAGGTAAAGAAGCGCACATGTGCAGCAAGAAATTATGTACAGTGCCAAACAATGGGCCCATAGCCTGAAAGATTAGGAAAATTAGTAATTAGGGAATAGATCAAAATAAAAAGAAGAATAAGTGACAATGAATCAATTCCAACACAAAATACCTATAAGCGCCAAACTACCATGCAAAACAGCTCTCCAAATGAAGAGATTAACTACAATGCTCAATTTTCAGATGATCATACTTTTCTTGTCCATAAGCAATTTAAATCAAGGAAGGCAGGAAAAAGAAGTTTTGTTGATATGGTCCTGCAATTAGCTCAATTAAGGCCAGAAACTAAAACTATATAGAGAAATGTAGAGTCTCTAATGTATATTACTTTAGGAGGTTGTCATACTCAATATCTACATCCTTGTGATGTTCTTTGAAAGTCCAGAGAGAAACAGGATAATTGCAAGTTCTCTAGTTTGAAGATATAATATATTTAGCTGAAGTAAATAACTTAAATTTCTCAGATTGTCTTAGTCATTTCCTATAGCTAAAACAAGGATAACTGTGACAGAATTCATATGTTCTTTCTATCTCTGAGATACAAAAGCACAAGCTTGTTAATTTCTTTATAAGGACTCAAGATCAAAGATGTAAAGACCCTTGGATCATGCATAGTATCCTAAAAAGGCAACAGTCAACAAGCTAACAATCATATCTAATAATAGAAACAAAGTGAATAAGCGTTTTTTGCAGTCAAAACATTTATCGAGATATTTTACCATTTCGAAGCAGTTGCAACATTTGCGATGGAGAAGACTTCAAGCGACTCTCCTGGGATATGCTTATGCTGCATGGCTTTGCCATAGTAATTAAATGGAAGCACAATAAAAAGGCATATAATAGCTGCAATGGCGAATATCCTTGTACTGCAAGAATCAGTAGAATAAGCACAAACCTATTATTGTAAACCAAAATTGTCAAGAATAAACTAAAGCTGTTGCAATTAGTTCCATATAACTAGATCAACTTGATAAGAAAGACCGACAGATTGGTTTCTGGAAATGTTATTATTGAAAGTTCAAGTTTCAGAAAGAGAGAAATTCAAATAAAGGTCTCTTAAGTGAATTTACTAAATGGCATGTACGTTTCAATTTCTGTAAGAATTTTCCCTTTCCTAATATGTAAGATTAGTGTGTGTTTGTGTCCATATACATCAACTCAACGTGAATGTACATTTTAACGTGTAGAGTAAAAAATGAAAAATCTTAAAGTACTGAAAGTTCTTCCTGATATGATTCCGAATTTCATAAGTTACAAATTAGATTAAAAAAAACTAATTACCTGAAAACAATTGTCCTCAGGAATACCACGGCATCTAATCCCCCAGAAGCATAGATTTCATCATCAGTTGCTCCCCAGGTTTTAACTATCCAGCTAGCAGAAGGTACAAGTCTCTCAAAACAAAAAGGATCATTTCGTCTGATTTTCTTCTGAGCAAGCTTTTGCCCAAAGTATACATTCATAAAACGCGGTTGTTTCCTTAGAACAGAATACAGTGAGAAAATCACCACACAAACCCCTGTATTTATTCCAGCCGAAGTCAACAAAGCAGATAGTTCCATCTTCGCTTTAGTAAAAATCTAACTGCAAGCTGCTTCCTTCCCCAGAGTATATGAAAAAGACTACCATGGTTTGAAGCCGCAGAACATCCTAAAAGACAGATAATAATTCACTTAAATGATTAAAACACTCTTATGATAGCAGCAGGAAAATCAGAATAACCATAAAATAGTATGATATCTATGAAATAATAAAGTACCAAAAGAAACACCAAAACAAAGAAAATAAGCGCGCTTTTGCATCACTCTACATCTCATTATTCATATAGATTTTCTCTGATTTTGGAAACAGGATGTGTACATGTTCAACTCGAATAAGCAAATAACAACAAGCTCCAAGTAATTCACAACTCTAATATATATTCCAGAAGTAGAACTGTAACAATTTGATATTTATCCAACTTCAACCAACGACAGATTCTGTGAGTTGCAGATCAATGGATACAAGTATAATTAAACAATAATCAACAAACAGACAATATTATGATGTCATCAATCAAAAATTCAAAAAAATAAAATAAAAAATGCAGAGAATACAACAAAAAACAAAGCAACATCAGAACTTGAAACAAGAACAAATTCGTCAAATAAGATCAACTTATGATGGATAAAAGGAAAGAATTAATCCAGAAAGGAAGAAATAAAGAGAAGTAGTAATACCTCTGATTAACAATGCAACTTGTAATCGGAGGAAATTCTGGCTTGAATAGAAGAAAAACACGAGACTTCGCTTGAACTTCACTTGAACTTCAATGAAGAACAAAATATCAAAAGCAATTGAAATTCAAACCCTAGAAGATGAATGTATACATAAATCTTCGATGTTTTAGTCTCTAAGAAAAATAATACAATAGAGAGAGAGAAATAAAATGATTTTGGAGGTGTAAGAAACTCGGCGGGGGAACGACGATAAATAATGTTTATTTAATTATTAGTATCTACTTTACATAATACAAAATTGATCGTTCCGATATGCACAAGATATATTGAATCATATGTTGTAAAATTGGTCACATTATTATTTAATGAAGAGAGAGAAAATTATGTGATAACGTGACTAATTTTGAACCAATATAAAATCGCCTAGTACATTTAGTAAAAAATCAAGATATTTGTTAATCAAACTATTAGTGTTGTTTCCCAAATAGAATTTGTATAACAAAAATTCTATTTAAGAGAGTAATAGTGATATTTTGATTAATAAAATATCTTTTTTTACCCTCTTAGTCTCAAATTATCTGTCACATTTCTTTTCTAATATGTAATTAATTATCCACTTTCTAAATAAATGGTTTATTAATGATAATTTTTAATCATACCTCTTACATTTAATGTTGGAGAAAGAAGAATAGAGATAAAATAATATATAATTAAATTGTGGTTAAATTAAATAGTGTAATATTTGACATTTTATTATATATACTACTATAGAATTTGGTGAAATTTTAATTCTCGTGCAAAATACAAAAGTAAACAGATAATTTTAAACTGAGAGCGATCTTTTTTAATTTTCATATATATATATATATATATATATATATATATATATATATATATATATATATATATATATATATATATATAAATGTGTGCCAAACTATATTATGAAATTCAGATAATATTATTCAGGTAGATTAATTATGAAAATGAGATGCGTCGGTCGGTTTTGTATGTTTTTTTTGCTAAATAAGAACCGGAATGTTTACGTAAATAAGAAAACGAGATTTGCGGGCCCAGAGGAGGCTCCACGTGGAGGAAATGATGCGGGAAACTGCCTTAAGTAACTTACTGGATCTAACTGTCACTGTTCAGTTTTCGGTTTTAAACCTCAAGCAAATTCGTTTTTATATGATTTTTTATATTATATTAGTCATTAATTGTTGTCTGAATGAAGAATGAAGAATGAGCTGTGGTAGGTGTGGTGTGCGACTATACCCTTGCTTTTCAAAATAAATATATGTTCACTTCGTATTTTATACGAATAATTTTATGGGCTAATATGCGAATTTGGTCATATATGTATTTTCGAGTTGTAAGGTTAGTCCTATAAGATTTTTTTTTGCATAGAACATCTTATATGTTTTTTTGATTTGCAAACTCAGTCCAAATCACCAAATTCTAAAATACATACAGTACCAAATTTGCAAATTTGCATATTGCATATTGGTAGGTGTGGTGTGCGACCCCTTGCTTTTCAAAATAAATATATGTTCACTTCGTATTTTATACGAATTTTATGATAAAATATAGTAAATTATTAAAATTATTTTATTTTAAATTTTATTTTAAATTTTTTCTTTTTTTAACATTTAATTTAAATGGTAAGATTAAAAAAATTATCATTAATGAACTATTTATTTAAAAAGCAAACAGTTAATTTGGGACAAATTAAAAATGAAATATTAACATATAATTTGAGACGGATGGAGTAATTCGTTTTGCAGCATTCAAGAAATATTAATTTTAATTTTTCCTTTTGTATCCTTCTTCTTTTTTATTTCTCTTTTTTATCTCCATCTCTAACTCTCCATATTTACTAGGGGTATGGATGATATTCTATATCAAATGTACATTATTTTTATAATCCTTAATTTTTGTGCAAAATGCTAAAACGACTTATATTTTGATATAGAGTAAATATTATTTTTATGGTGACAAGTGAATTTGGGAAAATTATGAGAGAGATCCATTGCACAAGTTCTTAAAAGACTTTGTTATCCGTGAGTTCAGTTCAACTAAGCTTCACCTCTGATCCATAAGGACTTGCACATTGTAAAATTACTGTCTCTAATCGCATTATTAAATAATTGAATTATTTAAACCAATCTGATCACCAATATATATTATTTTTACTTTGTTCCTTCTCGTCAAAGAGATTGAATAGTTTGGGATCATGACGTCTCTGACCTATTTACTCGGTGTTGAAATCAACTTATTTTTTTTCTTTTTTTTTGTCGGTAATTCGGAGTTGAAAGCAACTCAACTTTGCTTTCTTTATTTTTTTTACAATGAATAAGACCGTCCAGGCTCCTATGCGGAACAGCTTTTGTTCCGTACGGTGCGGGACAAGTTCCTAACCGCCAGATGAAATTTTTTAACGGTCCAGATTTGGAGAGAGAAAAATTATTTTTTATTATTATTTAAATCAGTCGCAACTTTTCTCTCTCTAGATCCGAACCATTCAAAATCCCATCCGACGGTTGGAATTATTTCGCACGTGCGAAACTTTAGCTGTTCCGCAGGAGCCGGACTGGAATAAGACCGACTCCCCTAATATCCCTTTTTAAAGAAAAGATTATTAAAGGAGAAACGAAAATATGAAAGGTGAATTATTTGAGAAATTTGTCGACCACATAAATACTTGTCCCACCCTCCGGTCCATCGAGAAATTAATAGAGGAGTTAAATCAAGATAACTCAACAATTTCTAAAATAATATGACTTTAATTTAGCGTCTACAGAAAGTCAATCCACATTGAATTGTTAAAATTTTTACACTGTGACTGTCAAGATTCGATCATACATCCTTAACCACAATTTGTCACTCCAAAACCAACTGAACTGCCCTTGCTGACCCACCATATAAATAATTGGTGTTAGATATGAGATGAAGTTTTGTACAGCTGTGCAATTTTTGAACTTGAGGTTGAGGATCATTCAAGGAATAATCTTAAAGTTGTATCTCTTAGGAAGAAGACTAGTAGTTACAAGCACAGAGAAAATTCCAACTACGAGTCTTCTTCAGACCATCACTGTCATTAAGTTAGGGAAAATTCTGATATGGACCAGGGCCATGGGTAGGGCCCTGGTCCATGTGGCTGGTAGCTGTCCACGTCGCCCCCTCTCTTCCCAATTTTTTCCTCTCGATCACGATTAAAATACAAAAAAAGATAATTCTGATATGACACAGTAAAAAAAGTAAAAAAATTAGTACAAACTTGTCACATCACTATAAAATGAGGAGAGAGAAATTTTTTTTACTTTTTAACTCGTGTCCATACTGCGACTATCTTTTTTTTAGTATTTTAACTCGTGACTGTAGAAATTTTGGGAAGAGAGGGGAGCGACGTGATAGCTACTAGCTACATGGACTAGGCGCCTCACCCTATGACTCTAGTCCATATCGTAAATGTTCCGTTAGTTAATGTGGTTACTACTTTCTACACCTTGTGATTTTGCAGAAAATCCTCGAAGAATCAAAGCATTTCTTTACCTTATTAAAGGTTTGGAGAATCTCGCGAATAAGGACTGTCTAGTATTATCTGCATTTCATAATATAAGTCGTTTATAATATATAGCGAAAATTAAAAAAATTAAAGAAATAAGGTATTTTTTAGTTAATATATCAATATTACTCTCTAAAATATGACTATTATACAACTAATTTTATTTCAAAGAGTACTACTGATATTTTAACTAAAAAATTATCTGATTTTTGGTTTGCTTAATTTTTTGCTAAATGTTGTAAATGAGTTATATTATGGAATGGGGACTGAGGGAGTATTATTTAATAATGTGATAGTGCAAAATATATACACCTTTTTTTTTTGTCTACATAATGATTTTGAATAATTACTTTCACGTTTAATTTCAGATGCAAAATCTTTATGTATGCCAAATTTGTGTTAGGCAAATTGGCTTCACGGGTTCAAAAGCTATTTTACTTTGGTGATTTTTATCCAAACTCTATGTTTTTTATAAAAATAAGTATCAAAACAATTTATATTTGGTGGCAAAGGTCATTCCGTCCAAAATTTCTTCAATAAACCGTTTATTTAAATTTTGAATTTGGTCAAACAAAACCATTAAGAATATAAATGGGATTTCACTCCCCGGACCCCCTAGCCGCCTAACAACCCCATCCCTGTGGGGCCCACATAATTACCCCTTTACTGTGAGCCCCAATCCCCCATAAATTGCTTGTTCCTTGTTCTTCATCAGAAAGGACGATCCTTGCATAATGATGGCAATTGTTTTATCGTTATGGTCATTTTGCTCAATGGCTTAGATGTGAAAGTTTCAAAAGATTAGCAGGTATCCACCTCTCACAAGTATAGGAACTTACTGCAAAATCTAGAGAACTAGCAACATAGTTTCATTGGGAGCAACAAAGAACTTTTGGGAGACTGGAGAGGAGGGTGTTATGCAAGCATTCATGAATCTTTTTATTTTTTATTTTTTAAAATCTTAGAAATAAAATAACCATATTAGGTTTTTTTTGTTTGGTTCACGATGCTTTCTGAGGAAGAAGAAGGAACAAGCAAGGCTTCAGTGCGGAACGATTAATAGCTGTCAGATCAAGAATCAGACAACTAAAATTATTTTGCTTAAAATACCTAATATTCATAATACTTTAAGTAAAATGATTGTAGCTGTCCGATGCATAATCCGGCGGCTATTAATGATTCCGCACAGTGCGAAACATGTTGTGTTCTGCACTGTAACCGGACGGGAATTTAAAGCTCCACAGGGATGGGTGCTTAGGCGGGTAGGGGTCTGGAGTACGGGAGTAAAATTACGTTTATGTCCATAGTGGATTTTTTGTTTGACCAAATTGTTTTGATACTTAAAATAGATTTTGGTCAAAAAATCACCAAAGTAAAATAGTTTTTTTTACCCGTAGAGCCAATTTGCCTTTGTATTACTTGTTTTGTAAATAAATCATGTCTATTGCAGATAAAAGGGAAATATGATATATCTTTTCTTTTCTTTTTTTTGAGCGCCCGAAGGCGATTGCCTCCGAAGGGGAAGAGCGGAGAATACCCTAGATAGGGAAGATTGAAGCATGCCCCATGCCTGGGGAGGGAATTGCCTCACCAAAGGAGGAAGAGGGACGCCTACCATGAGGAGGAGATATATTATCGCTCTATCATGCGTGGGAAGCAGAGTGTCGAACCCTGGGACCTTCCGGTCCCCAAGCCCAGAGCGCTACCCAGGTGGGCCAAACCTTTTGTTGACAAAATGATATATCTTTGATTGTCAATTTGGCAAATTTAATTATAATAAATTCAATTGAAATCGAAGAAAACTTTCAAAAAGACAAGTTAGATTTTTTTTTCCTTCTTTTTTGTGTGGAAACAAGTTAGACCAGGATACATCTTTGCTTGTCAAATTCTCAAATTTAAATTCTAATAAATCCAATTGAAATAATAAAAAATAAGTGCATTGAAATGAACTTTCAACTCGAAATAAAAATCTAAAAAGAGGAAATGCTACCTTAAACTCGGCTAATTTAGCTGCAATAATAATGAATGATTTCAAGTTCGGGCAAGCAATAGGAGATAAACATATTTCTAATCAAATATTTATTCAAAGAATCTGTAATAAATTTGTTTATCTGATAGAAGAATCAGTAAATATTATCAGACATTAGCATCTTTCCAATTACAACTCCTCAATGATCTAAAAATAAATAAAAATCTATTCGATTATACTAAGCATAGGCCTATAAACATACTACAGAAATAACAGAAGTTCCAAAACTTCCTACATAAAGAATTTCCACTTGAAGATCTTTCGAATAATGGCCAAAAAAATCGATAAAAACTTAACCGTGCCAGAGAAATTGATATTTAGCTCAAGAAAAACTTATCAGGGAAAATCAATGGTATGCCTTGAGGTGAAAAACTTGGCAACTAGGGTGGTAGGATTCTCTTACTGCAGCTTGCTCGAACTTCTGGACTGCAGCTTCGTTTTCCTCTATGCTTGTCTGGACAAAATATCGCACCCACCAAGTCGCGTTTCTCAATTTTGCCTGATAAATAACCTTTGTTTTTAGATACAAAAACCTAGGAGACTTGCTCGGTAGCTTCATTTTTTATAACTATAATTTTTTACTTTCTGATAGATCCCAAAATAAATTTTGCGACTGTTAAGTAGTCCCAATTAGGGGTGTGCGTTCGGTAATTCGGTTCGGTATCGGTACGAAATTTCGGGACGAAATTCGGTTTTGTAATTTTTTTATTAAACCGAACCGAACCATAATAGTTTGAAAACCGAAATTACCAAACCAAAATAATTTCAGTTCGGTTCGGTATGGTTCCGTAAAAACCGAAATAACAAATTCAAATTTTAGTGCAATATAATAATTCGAACTAACTCATTGCTACTTATCACTTTTAGATATCCTAACAAATATTGTGCAAATTTTATACCAAAATTTAAAGTATAGTTAATATATAGGGAATACACACTATAAAAAACATAACTGATATCCGTTTAATATGATTAGTGGCTCAACGCATATACATATCTTTAAAAAGTTGTTCACAAACACTACCAAACATAAATTAAAATCAACAACTTCCATCAAGTAATGGATTCAAAATCAAATTTGCTTGCTCAAACCTAGAGGAAGAGAGTGTATAGTAATTTATTTAGAAATAAAATAATTAATATAATAAAAATATTTTGAAATAATTTTGGTAATTCGTTTTTAAAAAATGAAAAACCGAATACCAAACCTAAATTTTGAAATTTTCGATCAACCGAACAGAATAATCCGAATATACCGAAATACAGAATCAATTAACAAATTTCAGTTCGGATCGGTTCGGTATTTCGGTTATACCAACTAGTGAACACCCCTAGTCCCAACACCATTATCCGGTGTGGCTTCCGGTCAAAATTAGCCACGTCCAACTTTAAAATTGGCTGGAAATCGCCGCGAACAATGTCAGTGGGACGATTATATATGCGAATTCTGTTTTAGGACCTACCAAAAAATAAAAAATATAAATACTTTGAGGATGATGAGAGTCATTTTTCTATTCTTTTTTTCCGATAGTTTTTTACTTTTCTCCGATGAAGAAAATACAACACGGAAACGGATCTAAAGTCGTTGTCTCCTCTGTCCGCTTACAGGGTTATTGGTGTGAGTCTCTCTACGTTTCCCCCTTTTTTTTAGGAGAAGGCTAATGTTTTTCTTAAAAGAAAAAAAATGAAAAATCCTCAAAAATAGAAATAGAAATGTTGAGAATCTTATTGAATGTAAGTGAGCAAGTTTATTCTTTATCCGACTCAAATGTAATTCTTCTCCTTTCAAGGTATTTTTGATGTTGAAGTTATGTCTAATATACTTTTAACATGGTAATATAATCACCAAATCCAATATTGAACTTCCATTAATGTCATGATCTAGATGATTAGCCTTAGGCATGCAAGGATGAATTTAGAATACCACATTAGTTAGTTAATAAGTTTCCTTAATAATGAGTAGAGATCTATTTAGAATCAACATTGGGTAACTAGTGAGTTGCGTAAACCTAAATTGAATGGAGTTTGGTTCAAAATATTGTTTAGTTGAGTAAAACTAAATTGTTTACAATTTATTACAAAGTGTTCTTAGAGTTGCATAAAAGCTGGATTGGTACATGCCCAAGTTATGCTTTCCCAAGCTTGCCAACAAACTCATTTAGCAGGAGGCCCTCTGTAATATGCTGGAACAGTAGCAGGGAAGAACATCTGTCTTACTCCTTCTGCTTTGATGATGGGGAAAATAATTCCTGATGCACTCTGTAGAAATAAGCTTAGTATTAGGAAACTGCAATGATGGAATCATTTTTTTATAGGTATTAAATGAAGAATCAGATACTAACTGAAATCAGACGCGCCCCAATCCACATACGCTTGGGAGAGGGGAAAGGAAGCAACAAACGGCCAACGCCATATACTGCCACAGCAAAGAAATGGCAAACCAAGCTTAAAGGGCGAGGGTTCAGACCAGAAAGTAGAGATACTGGCCCTTCTGAGAATACTCCTCCAAGACTCAAGTAGTCAAAACATGCCTGACGCATTTCTTTCCTTGCTAGATCAGGCGAAGCACTAAACACCTTATACAAGGCACCAGCTAATGTATTGATAGTCGATGCCACGGGCTGCAAATAAGAACATTGGAATAGAATCAACTAATCAGACTAACCTAACTAGGATTGACAAAGGAAGTATCCAAAAAAACAATTTTGGCTTTAGTCAGATCAAAATCCATGAAAATGGATCGGATTCTTTTTTTTTTTTTAACATGTACATTGGAAGCAATAAGGAATCCATCTGAACATGGTAGCAACTGGGAAAAACAAGTACTCATGGAAAGAGTTGGCATGCATATCATGCTTGCAAATCAGCCTATATCAATGACTATTGTTAACAATACGAACCAATTAAATAAATTGAGCACTTGATGCAATGGTACCTTCCGCAAAGTGTAAAAGGATTCAAGATATTTGCAAAGGGTAGGTGCATCATTCAGATCCTGAAGAGGTTTAAGAAGATCACGCAGAACAACAATATCGGACAATGCCACGGTCATTCCTCCTCCAGTCAAAGGGTGGCGCATGTTGAATGCGTCTCCCATGAGCAAAGCCCCTGGAGTAGGGTGAGGAGCTGCTGGCATGCTTCTGTTGGGCATTGTTCTAATATTTCTTTTCTCGACTGCAGCAAGGAATGACTCCTGCAATTGAGGAGGGACCTGCAATAGCCATGTGAGAAATTGATATTATATCGGTTACGGAAAGGAAAGAAAAAATATAGAGGAATGTTTAATGTGATAGTGGGTGCACGTATGACACGAAAATTGTGGTGACATAAAAATGAACAGTTAATAATTAAACCCTTATTACCTGTGGAGCAACAACTGTCTTTAAATATTCGACCATTTCACCATTTGAAATAGAAGGCACTTTTTGACCTGGTATATCAACCAAGCAGCGAATCTCTGTGCTGCTGATAGGATAAAACAGGATGGGAGATGGATCTGCTAGAATAACATGGCCATGATTTGCAAAGGGAAGTTGGCAGTTCTCCAAAACCAAACCAACAAAACAGGAAGGCACATCAACCTTCAAAGGAAACAGAAAACACAGTTAAGCCAGGCCAACATAATGACAAGTTGGGTAATCCAAAATCTTTTCAAGAAGAAATCAAAAGAGAAAAGGGACAAATGCAAATACTGGCAGATAATAAATCAACAGAATAGAAATATTTGATTAATTACTCACCTTAGGATCGCAAAGGGAACGGCGTAAGTTCGAAAAGCAACCATCACATACAATTGTCAAAGGGGCGTAAGCACTGAATTCATCACCAGATTTTGTTTTGTACTGCACACCTCTGATAGTCCCATTTTCTTCAAGCAGAGAAGTGACAGTTCCTTGATCCAACTTAACACTGTTTAAATAAATAGAAAACAAATTTATAACCATCAGTGGTGACAAAAGCAAATACTAATAGTACGGCAGTATATCAAATGTAACCTTCAACCGACTCAAAATGCATTCAAGTGATCAGATTTAGTTTTAACAACTAATAGTACGGCAGTATATACTTTGGAAGAGATGCAGCTTTCTCTCGCATCCGCTGAATGAAGCGCCCATTGTGAAAGCTCCTGCCTGCCACATCAGAGTGAAATCTTTCCAAGGGATAAGAAAGTCGAGTCCTTTTTCCATCCTTAAACAGAGCATATCCAAAAACTCGCTGAGCATCAATTCCATCAACGCAGTCTGCAATAAAAATGGAAACATTTTCAAACGATGAACAAAAAAATTTAGCCTGTATAATCAAAAGCTTATAAAGCAACTGTTAGAGTGTGTAACAACAGTAGAAGGATCAGGACCATAATTTTTCCAACTTAATTCTACCTTCCAGTCCCAGCTCCATCAATTTAAGATAGCCACCAGGTTGTAGCAGTTCTCCAACAATTCGGTCAGGCTCCGTTAAGTCTCTTTCAATCACCTGAACCCGTCTACCATCCTGCAAGTCAGTTCAAAAGAGGCTTTAGCAACGATCTGCCATTTTGTACTTCCCTTTATGTTGAATAATAAAGATCATGGAAGCACAAAGAAGACAGTGATCATTGAAGAAGAAAATAAAGGAAGAAAGTTGATCTCTCAGAAGAACAAGAAAGAAGAAGAGAAGAGCATACTGGACTCGAGCTTTGGAAATAAAGTGGGCTACAAAGCTGTGAAGAAGGATAGGCCCATTGTTACTTAAATAAAGCCCAAATAAAGATAGGTCCATTTTATATCAGTTGTAATATTTTTACAGATTAATAGAATGTAGGGGATTAATGCCTAAAAGCGGTTATCACTAACCGCCCTCATTACCTGTGTATAAATAGGACACTTTTCCCTCTTTATCATTTCAATAAGAAAATAGATAAAATTTCCCTTCTCAGTTCTTCTTGTTCTTAGTTTCTAATATGGTATCAGAGCGATACGCTCTCCGAATTGTGCCTCTGTTTCGATTTCTTATTTCTGATTTCTGATTGAACATTGTTCTTTCATTCACTGTTCATAGGATTTGTAATTTTGTTTTTCAATTTTGAAGAGGAATTGGTAATTGAAACCCTAAGTTCGTCAATTGAATCATAATGACAAATGTAGAAGTTGCTGCAGTACATCCATTCACAGTGCATCCAAGTGAGAATTGTTCTTTTGTTCTCACTCAAATCAAATTGAATGGATCAAATTATCAGGCATGGAGAAGAGAAATGAGAAGAGGAATTGTAACTCGAAACAAATTATGTTTCATTGAATCTGTTACCAGTTTTCATGTTCCTGCTAAGACAAACAAACTCTATAGGCATTGGGAACAAGCTGATCAGCTTGTTCTGACATGGATTTTAAACACAATTTCAGATACAATAAGAAGAAGTGTGAGCTGCTTGACCACAGCAGCAGAAGTATGGAAAAACCTTGAGAAGAGATATACAAAAGGTAATGCTTATAGACTATCTGATTTGCTGGAAGAATTTTATTCTTTGAAACAAGGAAATAGAACTGTTGATGCTTTCTATACTGAGTTGAAGATAATCTGGGATGATCTGAGTGTTTTAAGAGCTTTACCTAATTGTACTTGTGGTGCTTTGGCTGCAGTAGAAAATTGTTATAATAATGAGTATGTGGTGAGGTTCTTAAAAGGATTGAATGAAAATTATGCTACTGTTAGGTCTAGCATATTGATGATGAAACCTTTGCCTGACATAGAGGAGGTTTTTAGGATGACTGAGCAGCATGAAACACAGTATAAATATGCTGCTCAGCATGCTGGTGATGCACATGTGTTATACAGTCAAAATTCTGGTTATGAGAATGATTATAACACTGAAGGAATGGGCTCTATTAATGCAATTAGTGGAAATTTTAAAAGGTCTAATTACATGAATCAGAGGAATACTTTTGTTTGCACATATTGTGGCAAGGTTGGGCACTCAGTTGAAAGATGTTACAAAAAGCATGGTTATCCCCAGGATAATCAATCAAAAGGTTTTAATGGAGCAGGAAGGGGTACTACCTGGAATAATGTTCATTCTGGAGGTTATAATAGAGGAGGTAATAAGGCAGTCAATCATTTAGCAGGTGATGTGCTTGAAACTGCAAATATTGTTGGAAATTTTGGAGGAATGAAGAGTGACAAGTCTGAACAACATATACCAGCCTCTGGTTGTCTTGTTGGAGGTTTTACTCCAGATCAACAAAATCAACTTGTGCAGTTGATGAGATCAGTCTATATTTCTGAACAGAATGCAGGAAAGAGTGATCCTGATATTAATTCACAGCCTATGGTTCATCAAACAAGTCTGGTGCATGATGTGCATGATCACTTCAATGCAGCAACAGGTATGCCTAATTCACCCTTAGTAGATAAATGGATAGTTGATTCTGGTGCAACTGATCATGTTACATGTACTGACATGCATTTTAGCTCTTACATTCCTGTTAAAAATGTCTTTATTAGACTTCCATTCCAGTCACTAAGAAAGGTGTAGTTCATTTGACATCTGACTTAGTCTTAAAGGATGTCTTGTATGTGCCTTGTTTCAATCTGAATATCATTTCAGTCAGTAAATTTACTGCTCAAAATAAGTGTTTAATCACTTGTTCTCCTACTATTTGTTATATCCAGGACCTACTCACCTCGAGGAGGTTTGGGATAGCTGAAGGATGGCAAGGTTTATACTTGTTTTCTCCTCATCTTTTGTCTTCCAATGTCAATAATCTTTCTGCTGTACCTTCTACTGTCATACAACCTATTTTAGCTACTTTTTCTACTTCTTCTGAGATAAATAAAATGCTTTGGCATTATAGACTTGGACACCTTTCTTTGTCAAGATTAAAGTTGATTAAGCAAATCAATGATGTACATTGTTCTTCATTTTGTGAATGTAGCATCCCGTCCCACTTGCTAAACAACATAAACCCGACTTTCCCTATTAGAACTTCCATTGTTAAATCTCGCTTTTGATCTCATACATGTGGACATATGGGGTCCATATAAAACACCTACCATTCATGGTCATAGATATTTCTTGACCATAGTAGATGATTATAGTGCATTTACTTGGCTTTTTCTACTCAAGAATAAATCGAAAGCATCTACTACTTTGCAATCTTTCCACAGCTTTCATTAATACTCGGTTTGATGTTAAGATTAAAGTGATAAGGGACGAGATAATGGAACTGAATTTCTTATGCCAACTTTTTATTCAACTCATGGCATAATTCATCAAACATCATGTGTCCAAACTCCTGAACAAAATGGGTTGGTTGAAAGAAAACACCAACACGTTTTAAATGTTGCAAGAGCTCTTAAATTTCAGTCTCACATTCCCATTGATTATTGGGGCTATGCTGTTAAACATGCTGTATACCTTATCAATCTCACCCCTTCTCTTATCATCAAAAATCAAACACCTTATGAAAGACTCTATCATGCTATGCCTCATTATCAAAATCTAAAGGTCTTTGGGTGTTTGAGTTATGCTTGCACTTTGGTCAATGATAGACATAAGTTTGATCCTAGGGGGAAGAAATGTGTTTACCTAGGACAGTCTTCAACTAGTAAAGGATACATATTATTAGACTATGAGACAAATGACATCTTTGTTTCTAGAAATGTCATTTTCTTGGAATATCTCTTTCCTTTTGCTCCAGATATATCTGATTCTACTCTTGTCAACACTGATACTACTTTTTTGTCATCCTCACAATTTTTAGATGAGATCACATCAGTAACACCTATTACTGCATCTAATTTTTATCCTCCTGTTTCTTCCTCTCTTACTCCTTCTTCCTTACTCCCTTCTTCTTCTGTCAGTACATCACTTCCTATTTCTTCTAGAACTACTAAAAGGACCAGTAATGTTCCATCTTACTTAAAGGACTATGACACTTCACTTCATCTCCTTACATCTCCTCATACACTTAGTAAAGTTATTTCATATGAGCATTTGGACCAGAATCAACTGTCTTTTATACATGCTATGGATGTCTGTTGGGAACCTGTCTCCTATGAAGATGCAATTCAGCATCAACCTTGGAAAGATGCCATGGCTGCAGAATTAAAGGCCTTAGCTGACAACAATACATGGGAGCTTACCTTTTTACCTCCAGGAAAAGTTCCCATAGGAAATAAATGGGTGTATAAAATAAAGTTCAATGCAGATGGGACTGTAGAAAGATATAAGGCCAGATTAGTGGCTAAGGGATACACACAACAAGCAGGAGTGGATTTTCTCAACACATTTTCACCTGTAGCCAAGATGACCTCTATAAGGGTATTACTTGCAGTTGCAACTGCCAAGAACTGGTTTGTGCACCAATTGGACATCAATAATGCTTTCCTTCATGGGAATTTGCATGAGGAAATTTACATGATTCCTCCCCTTGGACTGCCTGGATTGCAGCCTAATCAGGTATGCAAACTCATTAAGTCTTTATATGGGCTTAAACAAGCTAGCAGGGAGTGGAATGCTAAACTCACTACAGCTTTGCTTAGTCTAGGTTTTCTTCAATCCTATCATGATTACAGTCTATTCATCAAGCACACATCTACTTTCTTTATTGCTTTGTTGGTATATGTTGATGATGTAGTCTTGGTTAGTGATAGTATGGAAGCCATAGATGAGGTCAAGTCTTTTCTACATGCTCAGTTTAGCATTAAAGACTTGGGGGAACTCAGGTATTTTCTTGGTATTGAGGTTGCAAGAAGTCCAAAAGGAATGGTACTTTCACAGAGAAAATACACATTAGACTTATTGAATGAGGAAGGTTTCATTGATAGTCAGCCAAGCACTACACCAATTGATCCTGCAACTAAATACACACATAATGATGCTGATCTTTTGCCAAATGCTACTGCATACAGAAAGGTCATTGGTAAGTTGCTTTATTTAACTGTAACTAGGCCTGATATAGCCTATACAGTTCAGCAACTCAGCCAGTTCATAGATAAACCTACTGTTTTACACCAGAAAGCAATAGGCAGAATCCTCAGATACTTAAAGGGGACTCCAGGACAGGGCTTGTTCTTTCCTTCACAGTGTTCTTTGCAGCTCAAGGCTTTTTGTGACAGTGATTGGGCTGGATGTTCTGAAACAAGAAGGTCAGTCACAGGATTTTGTATCTTTCTGGGTGGTTCATTGATTTCATGGAAATCTAAGAAGCAAAGCACTGTATCCAGAAGTTCAGCTAAAGCTGAATACAGAGCAATGGCCATTACAACATGTGAGATCCAATGGTTAGTCTTTTTGCTGGAAGATTTGGGGATCAAACAAGGACAAGCTGTACCATTATTTTGTGACAGCAATAGTGCACTTTATATTGCTGAGAATCCAGTCTTCCATGAGAGGACTAAACACATTGACATAGACTGTCATGTGGTTAGAGAAAAATTGCTAAGTGGACTGCTCAAACCATTGCCAGTCAGCTCTTATATGCAGCTGGCAGATTTGTTTACAAAAGGTTTAGGGACAGCTCGCTTTCAGTTTCTGGTGCAAAGTTTGAAGCTCTTCAATCTTTATCATGGTCCAGCTTGCGAGGGGGTGTTGAATAATAGAGATCATGGAAGCACAAAGAAGACAGTGATCATTGAAGAAGAGAATAAAGGAAGAAAGTTGATCTCTCAGATGAACAAGAAAGAAGAAGAGAAGAGCATACTGGACTCGAGCTTTGGAAATAAAGTGGGCTACAAAGCTGTGAAGAAGGATAGGCCCATTGTTACTTAAATAAAGCCCAAATAAAGATAGGTCCATTTTATATCAGTTGTAATATTTTTACAGATTAATAGAATGTAGGGGATTAATGCCTAAAAGCGGTTATCACTAACCGCCCTCATTACCTGTGTATAAATAGGACACTTTTCCCTCTTTATCATTTCAATAAGAAAATAGATAAAATTTCCCTTCTCAGTTCTTCTTGTTCTTAGTTTCTAATACTTTACATGAGCTTATTATATGCGCATCAAGAATCTAAAGCTTCTGATGTTCAATTTTAGATACATAGTTACATAAATAACTATACACAAATAAGATAAGAAATCTGGATTGCACATAAACACACTAATTCAATTAATCCTGGCCTGCCTATCTGCATGACATGAATCCTTAGATCCAAACTAGATAAAGCTATAGAAAACGAGTATGATAGCAAAAATGTGAAAGAATGAACAGCGAATAGAGAAAAATAAGTAGAAATAGGGATTCAACTAATATAAAGAAAAATTAGATTTACCCTCAGAAACTCTATTATACTCTAAAATCTGTATATACTGCATCATAATTACTAAGCAACTATCTTTCAATTACTACTCTAATCTACATTACAAAAGGAAGAGGAAAACATAAAGACAAAAAAACAAAAAACCACACAACTCTGAAAAGAAAATTCTGATATGGACCCTGTACAGAATTAGGCACATCATCACATAATTGTCTCTCCTCATTTGTAGCGAAGTGACTAGTTATGTGTGGTCCAATTGACCTGGTCTATATCAGAACTATCCACATTAAAATGTATGGATTTGTCAGCAGATAATGATTTACGTTCATAATTACATGCATCTAGAACAAATATGCAGCTAAGAGCCATCAACAAACATGAATTTCTGATTCCATAAACATTTTAGTTATGAAAGAGAAAAAGATGATTAGAGATGCAATTCACCTTGCCAAGAGTATGAGCAAGAGCGGCGCCAGCAACTCCGGCGCCAACAATAATGACGTCGACATCGTTATTCCTGGATCTACATTCTCCGTCAACGACCGCGGTTGTCGTCGTAGTGGTCGCGGTGACTGAATAACCGTCTCCTTTCTCGTTGACAACTTTCCGGCCACCGTATCTCCTCAAAAAAAGTCCGTACAGAGCCACAAATCCTAATGCTACCGCCAAAATTGTTCCTAGAATGTAATGATTCATATTAATTTACCGCAATGCCAAACGTTTCGTTTAACTGAAGCTCGTCGACTAGTATCGAAGGCGGCGCTTCCCCCTTCCTTCTCGCCTCGGTTTTTCTGGTGGTCGTTTCGCTCTTAATTGGCTTTTCTGTAAATTTTCAACTACTGGTAGCAGAATTTTATTTCTGTGCCACTCTGTTTTGCTTCGCTGGCGATATGCTTTCTTTGTAAAGCTCTAGAAGAAAAACCAACGGCCAATTGTGCAACCACGAGAGATTTCCGGACTTTATGCCCCTGTTATAGGCTTCACCCACAATAAGACGGGTGAAAATCCTCTGTCCCCATTTGTGTGTGTTTCTGTGTCTCCAACCAATCAGAATTTACTATATAAATATTTGTTTCAATTATATATACACATGGTGAATTGTGATTGATTGGGGACACGGGGACACACACAAATGGGGACAGAGGATTTTTTGCCCAATAAGACGGTAGAAATCTCCCGTCCCATTCGGTGTCATAATTTCTGTTTCACTAATATTATATTAATTAAAAAAATTATAACCTTAAAAAAATAGTGAAACTCGTAGAATAAAATATGAACATGTGTCAATCATCTATTTGTGGGGATAGTAAACAAGATACATAACGGGAATAGAAGATTTTTTGCCCCATATAAGCAGTCCGGCTCCTATGTGAAACAGAGAAAAATCGGCACCGTGCGAAATAACTGGCTGTCGGATGATAGTTTTAACGGTCCAGATTTTGAGAGAGAAAAGTTACGGCTGGACTTAAAAAATAAAAAATAAAAAATAAAAAATAAAAAAATCTCTCTCCAAATCTAGACCATTGAAAGTTATCAACCGATGATCCAGATTGTTACGCACTGTGTGAAATGTTTCTTATTCCGCATAAGAGTCGGAGTGCCATAAGACAGGGGAGACTACCGACCTATTGGACTTCACTGTGTGGACAACTTTTGTACATACTTCAATAGAAAATGCCTATCTCGACCCAATCCGACTTGATTATTTATCTGAGAAGATACTATTAAGTTAATTTATAGGACGTAAAAATTTATTTGTGTTACAAATAAGGGTAAATAGTGTTCACGTCCCTTAAACTATCTCAGATTTTAGTTTTTGACCCTCAATTAAAAAATGACAAGTGTTTGACCCTAAACTTTTTTGAAGTATCAACGGTGCCCCTTCCATCCAATTTCTCCGTTAAATAATAATGGAATGTGTCCATGTGACACTCACATGATAAAAAATTGGAGAAAAAATAAATTAACCTTTAAAAAAATGAATTAGAAAATTGAGGTTCACCATAAATCTTTCCATAATTTTTTCTTTATTCCATGTCTAGTGAAATCTCACTTCTTTCTGAAATGAAAATCATGCAAATTCCCCGGGAACAAGTTAAGCAATTGCTAAATAACTTAAGCGTGGCTTCCATGAAATTATATTAAACTCCATGAAAGTTTTAACTAATTATACCGAGATTTTTTACCTTAGTTTTGAGCGAAGAAGATATTCATTGTCTTCATCATATCCAATAACAATCTAAGCATGCCTTCCATAATTTTTTTTTGCCAGAAATTGAAAATACTATTTATTAATTTATCTTTTTAAAGATTAATTTATTTTTTAAGACTAATCTATTTTTTTAAAGATTAATTTAGTTTTGCCCAATTTGCCCCCATTTTTATCATGTGAGTGTCACATTGACACATTCCGTTATTATTTAATGAAGAAATTAGATGGAAGGGGAACCATTGATACTTCAAAAAATTTAGGGTCAAGCACTTGTCGTTTTTTAGTTGAGGGTAAAAAACCAAAATCTGAGACAGTTTAGGGGACGTGGACACTTTTCACCCTATAAATAATGTACGAAATTACTTTTTTAACAAAAATGTTATCGAAAAATTATTTATAACAAAAATAACACACAAAACTACTTTTATAATGGAAAATTCTGATATGGACAGGGTCCATGTGGACCATGTGGTCCAGATTTGGCCACATCCCTGCAGAATGAGGAGAGAGAAGGAAATGCAGTAATGTGGCCAAATCTGTACCGCATGCTCCAGTAGACCCGATACATATCAGAAGTGTTCTTTTATAATAGAAATAATTATTTGTACGATCTATGTTCAAGTAATTTATGTCCTAGATAGAATGTTTAATTTTTAAAATTAATATTTGCTTTCTTAAAATGAATATGTTTAAACACACCTGACTTAATAAAGAAATTGCATTACTAATTAAGTTATTGTCTATATCATCATAATGAATTATTGAACTTTTACTATTTAATTTATATATTCAAAGGACAAATTTGGTTCCATCACACAAGGAGGGATAAAGACACGAGTGGAAAATACTAGTTATATAATTCAACTCTTTTAACACCCAACTCAAAACCCAATGACATTGCATACCTTGTTTTTTTTAACTTTGAAATATGAGGATGGGTTCAATCTCGTACACGCGAATTAGATATCATAACACATTTTACTAGTTACACGCGAACGTTGACTTACCATACTTTATTATGAATAATATAAAATGTACTTGAATTGAGTTCGATTTATATTTAATTTAGTTTGAAACTAAAAAGTGAAATTAAAAATATTTTTGGATTAAATATAAAAATGAAATTTGAAGATTAAAAATCATTTAGAATATAATTTCAGTTTGAGATTGACGATAATCTCAGTTTGAAACTCAAAATAACACTTGTACTTATACAAAAGACAAAATGCTTTTACTAATCAATTAGGTCTTCGATTGGGTACCTACCTACTCCCTAGTATGCTCAACTTAATAAAATAATAAAGTAATGAAACACAGCTCACTAGCTTGTATTTTACAATGTAATAACATGATTAAAAGATGAGGAAAGTAAGATAGCAATTCGCCATGCGAATTAAGATAGAGAAAGACATGCCTGCTTGATCAGAGACGAAGTCAGAAATGATTTGTTGAAAAAATAGCAAAAAGAAATTGAGGGCGAATTTGATCAAATATTTCAAACTACATATAAAATTTACTATATCTAATAAAAAATTTAAAAATCTCGAGACGACTGCCACCCCTTTGGAATCATCCCTGTGCTCGATTCAAATTAAAAAAACATATATATCTTAGTCATTTTATTCATTTAAATTCCATCACCTTTGGTATAATAATGTTATTATTATTTAACTAATCATACTTACGATCGTATATATTTAATTAAAATTAAAATAACGTAACAAATTCGAAATATCTTACAAGCAAATCTCAGCCGGATTAGTCTCCGCACAATGTCGACCATCCGCCTGGTATGGTGCCTGGTGAGATTAAAAAAGCATGTGATTCAGATTCACTGTGTGAAGAGTAGATTGCACATTAAATCAAATTTGTTTACGCGTTAATGGAAAACCTCCATGCACATTACACGAGCCTTCATCATAACTTTACGCTTTTGGTAATGCAATTATTGAATGTGAAAATTGTTATTTGTTAAATGAAGAAACTACTTGCTTATGCCTTTTCTTCTCAAGTGATCTTATATTGAATATATAAAGAAAATACATGTGAATGGGAGTTTATAACTATTAATACTACATTTATAGAAAACCTAAAATAACTTAATTATTTGATATTGAATGAGTTAAAGAAGACTAGTACAATTTGCGTATTATTTTTTACTTGAAATTATTGATATTAAATGCTACATCCCGTCCCCTTATAATACCATATAAAAAATGATAACTTCGTTTAGCTTGTTTTGCACCTACTTTACATAATTTCTATTTGTAGCGTCCAAAAATCTTCCTTCATTTGAGAAACTATTTAAGTTTTAATAATGTTGGTAAACAATTATAGTTTTAAGAAGCAGTTACGTGAAGCCCTCTTTCAACTAGTGTAATTGACAGAGTTTGATTTAAAATAATTTTTTTTAAAGTAATATAATAGCTGAATTATTTGTGAGAGAAATGTGAACTATACAAATTATATTTTTAGGTTGATTCCAAGTCAAACCAATGCATTAATAAATGCAATGACACTTTAAAAATAAATATCACTATGTTTTCAAAATTAAATAAATAATGTTCTCTTCAGAAAGGGGCAGAAAACTACAAGAAGCTTAAATATGACTAAAAACCGTCTATACACGTAAATGTTCCAACACGTGACTTTACCACTTAAAATTTACTAAGGGTATTTTTTTTTTCAATTTTATATATATGAAAAATTGTTAGTGATTGAGATAAATATAAAAACATATACAGTGAAACCTCTATACGGTAATACTCTATATAAGGATAACCTTCTTATAATAATAAAAAAGTATGGTCCCAACTCGGGACCAGTTATAAATAAGAATAAACTCTACATTGTAATATTCTATATTTTTTTAAGGAACATCCTTAATAAATTTATCTCCATATAGTAATAAAATAACATTAAATTTTAAATATATTTATATCTATATAAAATATCCAGAATTATTTAACTATTTACATTAAGCTTTAGATGATATGAAATACTTATCTAAAGTTGTTTGTGACAATGACTTAATTTTTTAGGTTAATACTGCATCCTTTAACTTGAATGTTCGTAGTAACTTGTCAACACAATCACCTTCTTGTTTAATTCAAAATATTTACAGTTTGTTCAACATGCTTAGAACTTCTTAACTCGAGACTTTTTCTATTTCTACAATATCATCCCTTCTTGCATGATTCCTGCAATGATTTATTCTTCAGTTAAAGCATACACTATTTGCTGCTCATTTGGATGATCGAGGAAACCATCCACATCCATATTCAAATTTTTTTTTACATTTCCTATATAATGTATGTAAATGAATGAATCTTCTAAATCTAATATATACACAATGCACATGCATGATGTACGTACATTTGATTTTTTAAGACTCATGAATCTTAGATATATTTTAAATTCATGTTTTTAAAATTTGAAGGGACACATTTTCAAAGTGTCGTATAATATATATTAGTTATTTTTTTAAAATTATAATTTTTATATATAAGCCTCTATTTAAAAATAACCTCCTATAATAATATTTTTCTTCGATTTTGAGAATATTATCTGTATAGAGATTTTATTGTATGAGAACAAACGATTTTTTCCCTCCAATAATGGTGCAAATTTCACTTTATTATTCTTTTCCTTTTCTTTGCGTCATGCTATGGAATCCCATTAACTTTTTTTACCATCGGTTCAAAATTGAAATGAGTCACGATCCTTCTGGTTGAGCATAAACATTAAAGATCCCACGTTATACATGTGGAATCTTTCTCGTATTATTCACCCGAAAAAACAATTAAAAAATTATCATCTTAAGCATTATATGATTAAAAAAAAGCGGTCAAAGTGGAGAAAAAGCAAGCTTTAAAAATATCTCAGTGTAATTGTTCAGTCCGTGTCCGCGGTCAAAATATGATGAATGGATTTGACAGTACCACAATTACTTGTTTTGTATTCGTATTTTCTATATTAAAATTAATATCTTGAAATGATAATAAATGCTTATATCAATATTTATATACCAATCAGATATCTCAAACATAATTCATGTGGAATGGAGCTTAATTAAAGAAGACTTCGGTATGGTGAATCTTTGTATAAAATACTAAAAAGTTATTATTTTTTTTAGAAAGGAAAGTTGTATTGTAAAAAAATTTCTTTGGTGACCGATATTTGAGTACTTGACGTGATTAATTCGATTGGCCAATAGACAAGTAAGATATCTCAAATTCACGACTTTACCTGAATTAAGTCCTAAAGAGCAGCAAGTAAAACCAAGGAGTAAGGAGCATATATAGGATAGTTTTGATATGGATCAGGTCCATTGGACTAAAGGTTCAAAATTAGTCACATCCCTGCCAAATGAGGAGAGAGACAATTATGTGATGACGTGGCTAATTTTGGACCACAATATCCATGTAGACCTGGTCAATATCAGAAAAATTCGTATATATAACATACTCAGTGATGGATTTAGGGTGGGCACCGGGGCACGTACATCGGTGGATGCAGTGCCCATTACCGGTTCACGTGTCCCCCTAAAAATAAAAAATTATAGTAAATATGATGTATTCTTCCTCGATTTAGATGATGAGTTTATAAGTAACTCCACACAAACAAGGTGAATCGTAGTAAATATTGTCTACCCTCAGCCTATGTGCGGTAAGCTTTATTCCCCCTTATCTAGAGTGTTCTCTCTCCCCGATGTGGGGCAATCGCCCATCGTGGCGCCAAAAAAAATAAAAAATCATAGTGAATTATTGAAGTTTTACTATTTAATTTATATATTAAAAGGACAAATTTGGTTCCATCACATAAGGGAGGGATAAAGACACGAGTGGAAAATACTAGTTATATAATTAAACTCTTTTAACACCCAACTCAAAACACAATGACATTGCATACCTTGTTTTTTTTACTTTGAAATATGTGAGGACGGTTTAATCTACTAGTTACTTTAGCGAACGTTGACTTACCCTACCTTGTTATTCATAACATAAGATATACTTAGACTGGGTCCGAATTATATTTATTTTAATTTGAAATTCAAAATGTTTTTGAATTGAATATAGAAAACGAAATGTGAAAATTGAAAATCATTTAGAATTGAGACTGATGATATAATAATAATTTGAGACTCAATCTAATCACTCATAGTTTAAATAACACTTGTACTTACACAAAATACAAAATGATTTTACTATTCAATTGGTCTTCGATTGTGTACCTACCTAGCTACTCCCTAGTATGCTCAACTTAAAAGATAAAGTAATGAAACACAGCTCACTAGCTTTGTATTTTACAATGTAATAATATGATTAAAAGATGAGAAAAGTAAGATAGTAATTCGCGTGGACTTTTATCTGTTATCAAAGTGTTTACACTATTATATAACTTTTATTTTTATTTTTTTCGTTTTATTTTTTAATTATAATGGTCTTAGCTATTTTATGATTAATGGTAAATTTTTATTTAGGAAAAATAAAATAAAAAATTCGCCATGCGAATTAAGATAGAGAAAGATATACTTGCTAGATTCCAATTAAAAAACATATATCTTAGTTATTTTATTCATCGCGTGTATTGATTCATTTAAATCACATCACCTTTTGGTATAATAACATTATTATTAATTTATGCTTACGATCACTTACATTTATTTAAAATAACGTAACATATTCAAAACATCTCGAGAACAAATCTGATCTGAATTAGTCTCCGCGCACAGTCAATCTATCCACTTGTGAGATTTAAAAAGTATGTGATTCAAAAAATAAATAAAATAAATAAATGTATGTGATTCACTGTGTGAAGAGTATATTGCACTGTGTGAAGAGTATATTGCACATTCTACCTCTTGAAGTTTCTTCATTTCTTTGCTTTCATGGTTAGATTCAGTCATCCTTCTTGGTTGGATCTAACCATCCTTCTTACACTTTTGGTGTCTTCATCCCCTCATTTTGCTGTAAATCGTGATGAAATTTTTTCAAGGTATTCTGATTCAAGATTCAAGACTCAGATGCAATATCTATTTCAGATCCTTCCAAATCTGGAGTTTCCCTCTAAACCCGGAGTTGTTGGCCCTTCCTTAGTTTTCTTCATCTTTCCGAGACAATCTATGTGACGGTTGATACGCCAATGGTCTCGTAGATTATTGACTTTCTACTGCTGTTCAAAGATTTTGGAGAAGATGCTGCGATTTTTTTTATCATGTATTTATTTTGTCTACTATTTGTAGTATGTACCTAGTCCGAGGTGTGGATTTTTATCTGTTATCATGGTGGTTTACACCATTGTATAACTTTTATTTTCTTGTATTTTCTTTTTATCTTTTGAATGTAATGGCTTCGGATATTTTATAATTAATGGATAATTTCTTATTTAGAAAAAAAAAAAAAAGAGTAGATTGCACATTAATGCTTAAAACGTTGATTCCTGGAGTATTACTTCCTTCGTTCTTCAATATAATATTTTCATTACATGTTGCGAAAAATAAGAAAGTAAAAATTAAGATACTTTGTTAGTTAAAATACAAATATTATTCTTTTAAATATGATTTATATACTACCAATTTTATTTAAGAGAGTAATATTAATATTTTAATTAAAAACACATTTTAATTTTCGCAACATATAATAAAAGTCTTATATTAAGAAATGGAGGTCGTAGGATAGTAAGATCCTATGAACACATAGTGATAGTACCCCTTATATTTTGCTGAATTTATTAGTGTTATTCTATTCAATTTTAACAGGAAAAATAAATTAATTACACACTCATGTCATTAGACTTGTGCCCTCAAGTGAAAAAAATGGCATACTGACATAAGTTGATTCAAATGTTGGAGTTCGATATCCTTTTTAAATAAGGTGTTAAATTCAAGTTTAATAAGTGAAAAAACTCTATTAGGGCATTTTGAACATGAGGGTGTGGGGAACTTTACATCAAATCAAATTTGCTTACGCGTTAATGGAAAACCTCCATGCACATTACACGAGCCTTCATCATAACTTTACGCTTTTGGTAATGCAATTATTGAATGTGTTAATTGTTATTTGTTAAATGAAGAAACTACTTGCTTATGCCTTTTCTTCTCAAGTAATCTTATATTGAATATATAAAGAAAATACATGTGAATGGGAGTTTATAACTAATAATACTATATTTATAGAAAAATCTAAAATAACTTAATTATTTGATATTGAATGAGTTAAGGAAGATTAGTACAATTTGCGTATTATTTTTGGCTCGAAATTATTGATATTAAATGCTACATCCCGTCCCCTTATAATACCAATAAAAAATGATAACTTCGTTTAGCTTGTTTTGCACCTACTTTACATAGTTTCTATTTGTAGCATTCAAAAATCCTCCTTCATTTGAAAAACTATTTAAATTTAATAATGTTGGTTAATAACTATGATTTTAAGAAGCAGCAGGTATGTGAAGTCGTATTTCAGCTAGTGTAATTGATTGAATTTGATTTAAAATCAAAAAATTTAAATAATATAAAAATTGAATTATTTGTGAGAGAAACGAGGATTATATAAGTTAAAATTTGAGGTTGATACCAAGTCAAACCAATGCATTAACAAATTCAATGACACTTTTAAACAACGAACCTTACTAGGCTACTAGAATTATTGACTAAAAGATTGACTAAAATAGTGTCTTTGGACCGTTTTGCCCTTATAGTTGGGTGAATCCCGTATACCAGGAGAGGGTGAGATAGTCATTTAACACCCTCAATTTGGGAATTTAGGGTTTCTATCCCAAAAATTCTAGGAGTAAATCATTTTAAAACCCTCAATTTGAGATAGTCATTTAAAATAGTGTCTTTGGACCGTTTTGCCCTTATAGTTGGGTGAATCCCGTATACCAGGAGAGGGTGAGATAGTCATTTAACACCCTCAATTTGGGAATTTAGAGTTTCTATCCCAAAAATTCTAGGAGTAAATCATTTTCCTAAAACTAAATATCACTATGTTTCAAAAAATATAATAAATAATTTTCACTTAAGAAATCAGAAAGAAGGGGGGGGATTAAATTACAAGAGGCTCAAATATTCGTGCAAATTTCACTTTATTATTTGTTTTCCTTTTCTTTGCGTCATGCTCTATGGTATCCCATTAACTTTTGAAAAATTCTTACATAAATTATGTTCATATGGTCTTGTCGTTCAAAATAAGAGATGTCATCATATAATTGTCTCTTTTATTATTCTGTAGGGATGTGATTAATTTTGAATTAGATGATTCAATAAATCTGATTCATATTAGAATTATCATTAACTTTTGCCGTTGGTTCAAAATTGACATTGAGTCACGATCCTTCTGGTTGAGCATAAACATTAAAGATCCACGTTATACATGTGGAATCTTTCTCGTGTTATTCACCCGAAAAAACAATTAAAAAATTATCATCTTAAGCATCATATGATTACAATAGTTCTTGATGTTCAAGGCCGTCACAGTGTAGAAAAAACAAGCTTTAAAAACATCACAGTGTAATTGTCTGACCGTGTCCGCAATCGAAGTGCAATTAATAGGTCTGACAACACCACAATTACTTATTTTTATATTCGTACTTTCTATACTAAAATGAATATCCTGAAATGATAATAAATGCTTATATCAATATTTATATACCAATAAGATGTCTCAAACATAATTCATGTGGAATGGAGCTTAATTAAAGAAGGCCTCGGTATGGTGAATCTTTGTATAAAATACTAAAAAGTTATTATTTTTTTTTAGAAAGGAAAGTTGTATTGTAAAAAAATTTCTTTGGTGACCGATATTTGAGTACTTGACGTGATTAATTCAATTGGCCAATAGACAGTAAGATATCTCAAATAGACAGTAAGATATCTCAAATTCGCGACTTTACCTAAATTAAGTCCTAAAGAGAAGCAAGTAAAACCAAGGAGTAAGGAGTATATATATGATAGTTCTGATATGGATTAGATTCATTGGAACATGTGGTTCAGAACTAGTCATATCACTACAAAATGAGGAGAGAGACAATTATGTGATGACGTGACTAATTTTGGACCACAATATCCATGTAGACCTGATTCATATCAGAAAAATCCGTATATATAACATACTCAGTGATGGATTTAGGGTGGGCACCGGGGCAGTACCCATTACCGGGTCACGTGTCCCCCTAAAAAATAAAAAAATTGTAGTAAATATGGTGTATTTTTTCTCAATTTAGATGATGAGTTCATAAAGTAGTTCCACACAAATAGGGTGAATTGACGAGTCGCTCACACTACTTTCATATCTTAGATCTGTAACTGAGCATGTGCTCCATTGACCCCAGCGTGAAGCTTCTATATTATATGTAACTTAGGGTAAATTTCATACATGTATAGATTGAGAATTTTTGTCGGGATTGAAAAAATAAATTGTTTATGAGAGGAAATGTAAAACTAGGAGTGAAAGTTTTATATTCGAGATTATGTGAATTTGACCTGAGTGCCCCTAAAATTCTCTAACTTCTCTTCAAGATTACTTTTCTGTCTTGAAGTTTAATTGAGTTTTATTTTACGACAATTAGTTCTCTTGATATTACATTTTATACGTACATCGTGGATTAAACGCCCTTTTTTTTCTAAATATTAAAATTAAACGTGATGTAATTTAAAGTCAAACGTATGAATGTTTGGTTTTGATATTAAATTACAGAACCTGCCAAGAGGGAATCTTGAAGAGGAGCAAGTAGTATATTAGGTGAGCTCTCCTAAGAACTCTTTTTTATATAGTGTCAGTTGTTCTTTAATTTTGGAGTAGTAAATTTGATTTATTTTTTGTCCAAAATTTTGGGATGGATTTAGGCAAACAATATATATATTTTTTTAAATATTCGAACTTAAATTTGTTTAATGAAATGACAATTAAAAGAGTTCATTTACATTAGCAAATATATACACTTTACCTTTTTTCTTTTCTAGCTATCAATGTTTAATGGGACTCCAGAAGGACATGGTACTTGTATCTTAGATCTCGTGATTTGGATTCGTGTTTTTAAAGTACAGTACTTATGCAATATTGCTTATTAATTTTTTATTTAATAATTAAAAATAATAATTATTATTATATTTTTTTTTTTGGTTCACCCCGAGAGGCACCGGTGTCCACTTACAACGTGGTGACTAATCCGGGCTCGACCTGCAGTTAGCCCGTAGCGTGACCGCTAGCGGGGGAGGGCCTGGCCCATACTGCTCTTATACACGGAGCCCTACCACCGCGGGAAAATTCCACTAGAGCCGATGTCCACGGTGGGAATCGAACCCTCGTCAACGGTGAGGCATATGACAACTCCAACCAGTTGCCCCAGAGTTCGGGTTAAAAATAATTATTTTTCTATTGAAAATATTAGAATTACTATTTTTATTACTAAAACAATTATTCTTTGTTTTCTAAATCTAATTGTAAATTAATTTCAAGACTGATAAAATAGTAAAAAATGTTTAAAAAATATTCATTAGATTCCTAACTTTGCCATGTATGTGAGCCCGGGCGCGCCACCAGTTATTGATTAAAAAAAAAAGGTACTCTTTATAAACTTACTGATTGAACATAATTTATCAAATACTTTCTTTATTTAGTCTCAAATTGAAAAAGTTTGTACCCTTTTAAAACCAAGAAAATTAATCATCTCGTAGTACTAGTTTTCTTTTGATTTGTCATTTTTTGCCTTGGGCTCCAACCGCGGTCTAAGATTAAGTGTAGAACAACTGTTCATTCCGTACTTACAGAATACATGTTTACCCTCGAATTTCTAGATTTAATGTTTGAAGAACAAATAAATGTCTATTTTTTATAGTCTAAATAATTCTCAAGTTCTTTGAAAAATAATTATTCATTTTTTACTTAAAATTTTAATCGTCAAATTAAGTTACTTGACATCTGAAATATATTTGCACGTACAAAAAAATGACTATTTCTCACTTAATACTTTAATCCTTATTGATGGTACAATAAACAATATGTACACTAACAGATAGGTTCATCACGTGTTCTTTATATAATTTGCAAAGAGATGATTTAGTGGAGGCCGTGCCCCACACCACAGCACGATTATAAGGCTATCTAAGTAGTTTTGAAGAGCGTTTTGCAATCAATATCAACCAAATAGGATTTGATACAATCATCAGATTAGTGTAATACCATTTCAAACAATGACAAAAATATCAAAGAAAAATATCACCCACATGCTTGGTCAAAGCATTTGTTTTCTTTTTTTGTTTTTGGTCACACAGATACGGTTCTAAAATTGAATTTTCCAAATTGTAAACTTTAATTAAGTTTAAGGGGAAAAGCTTCTCCAAAATGTACTCTTACCATGAGAAAGAAAGTCAGGGTCACATCAGTATTACAATACAGAGAAATTGGTCCTACTTCCAACTATTTTTTTTTGAAGTCCGGATGGGCGGTTGTCCATAAAGGGAGAAGAGAGCACCTCAGCGAGGAGGAGAAAGTTCGCAAAAAGAGAGACAATTAAAAGCTGCACTACGTACGTGGAGAGTGTATCGAACCCACGAGTGATCGTGAAAGTCAGTCGCCCTGCACTAGGTTAAAGGACCTTTTGATGTCCTACTTCCAATTAGAACTCTGTGAATGTGGTCAACAAAATTGATATGGAACTATAGGGACCATGGACTTTGTGGTGGTGAAGAGAAGACAATATGGCGACAAAACTTTTGAGTAATGTATCAATAAATGACCTAAATCCACCAAGAGAGATTTGGTTCCGAGTCCTTTCATTTATAGTCCGATCCAGATTTAATTGTGTTGAGTTTTTTAGTCGAATCCTTTCAATTAGGATTCTAACAAATCATATCGAATTTCAAATCGAATTCGGATATATCTGTTTAAGATTTTAACGATTGCATAATTATAAAGTACTCTATTTTTTAATTGTATTAGAAGCGGATTTATAAGCAACAAATTTACACATTACTCAATCATTATTGATTCTTAATTTTCCAGAAGTGAATCGCTGGTCCCTCAAATGTGTAATAATGCAGGAGGAAAAAGGCTCAAGAGGGTACTATATATTTAACTATAGCACAAGAGTTTTGGTCGTCTCACCTTCTGCGATAACATATTGGATATATAGCAGAAGACAAGAAACTTGGTAGATTTTTCACGTGGAGTGGATCCCGAACATACAAGCCCTTCTCAAACGATCAGATGTTGTGCGTGGAAACCAATCGGTCATACTAAATTTAATTAACGATTCACAAAAACTTATCTGTCATTTTCAAACTACCCACTTCAGCTAGGTGGTACAAGAGAGAACTTAGCAACCAACCTAATAAGTAATAACGCATCAGGTACTATATATTTAAATGGATAGTTCTGATATGGATCAGGTCCATTGGACCATATGGTGCAGAACTAGCCACATTACTACAGAATGAGGAGAGAGACAATTTTGAGATAACGTGACTAATTTTGCACCATAAGGTCCATGTGAACCAGGTCCATATTAGAATTTTCCTTTAACTATAGCATACGAGTTTTGGTGGTCTCACCTTTTGCGATAACATATTGGACATATAGTAGAAGAAAAGAAACTGGATCACTTGGGCATGGAGCCGGGATTGGCCCACGACACTTTTACATGAGTCGGGGTGGGCCTACCTGCAAAATAGGTCACGCCCCGACTCATGTGGAATGGTTGAGGGGTCAGTCCACAAGAACAACTCTACCTTAAAAATTTTCCAGGGACGAAGACAAGACCCCCCCCCCTCCCTCCTCCCCTGATTTCTAAAAATAAATTGTAAATTTTATATGTAGTTCGAAATATTTTATCAAATTCACCTCCAATATTTTTTTTCGCAATTTTTATATGTAGTTTGACATATTATTGCATTTTTACGCCCTCCAACGCTAAATTTCTGACTTCATCCCTCATTTTTTCACATGGAGTGGCTCCCTCATTAATTGGTCACGATTCTCTCTCTCTCTCTCTCTCTCTCTCTCTGTTATGCTGGTTGGGTGGGTCTATATAGTAGAAAGTGTCTTGTGCATGCATGTGTTTTGAATTTGGTCCTCGCTTCCAACGTTTTGTTTAAAATTGGAAAGTGGATTTGATCTTATAATATACGGATCGAATGTTACCTTTAATTATCAATTACTTTGACTGGTGTTGACACTTTGCTTCCGATCTCAATCACAAAGTGACAATACTTACATTTTACATGGGGTGGCATGTCCATTAAACAAATACCAGAATTTGGGGGTTGGGGGGGGTGGAGTTCTAGGAAAAGAATTGAAACTTTTAGGGTGTGATTGATCCAATAGAAAAATTCGATAATTGGAAGAATTTCAAGGATTCAATTGGATAACTGGCAAAAATAATTGATGAACCTTTTCACATTCTTCTTTTTTACATGTAAAGCCCTTTTTATTTTCTGTGATTTACAATCCTTTTTTGAAATCTAAATTTGGTCAATTTTTGTTCAGGGTATTTTGAATTGAAACTTTTTATTTGGAATTCGTGAAAATAAATTATTTGTGAGTCCCCCCATTAGCTAATGGCTGAACTTACCGTTGTTACTAATGTTTACTTTGCACGAAATCGATGCAATTTGAGGAAAATTTGTTCACAGGAACTAGAGATGGAGATCTATTCACACCATCAGATGTTGAAAAGGCTTTGTGTGTGAATGGCTCTCGTTCGCTGATACAGAATTGATAAATGTTGCCTGGCTCGATTATGACTAGAGTTCAAGTTTAATTAAATTGGAATATGTGTTAATTTCAAATTATATAACTAGAGCTGCACATAAGAAGCATGGAGTAGCAGTTAAGATGTTCGACCGTTGATTAGCAATGGCAAACAGGTGAGTTCGGGGCAAGACGAGGCAGGGGGACGTAAGGCCTAAATCTCCCAAATAAAATTACATTGCACTATCTAATATTACTAAGTGCTAAACAATTAAAAGTAAATAATAAAATAAACATTACAATTTAAAATGAAAAGTACATAATTAAAAAGAAATAAATAGTTAGCCGCTGTAGTAAACCGTTGGGCATGGCAGTGGCTTGGGGGACAGTGTCTAATGGATAACAAGTGAAATTATGGGGTGGGTGGGGCCAGCCAATTAGTCGAATAACGGCTATGTGCCACATAGTTATGTTAGGCGGGTTGGGGTGTGGGTTTTTTACTTGGCAGAGTGGGTCGGTTCAATTTTTCTTGGATGGTCAAGCCATCTTGCCGCGTTTGCAAAACACACTTAACTCGTAGGTCATTAATTGTGGGTTTAAGCGAGTCCAAATGTGGGGCAGGTTAAACGGGGCGGGGCGGGTCGGTTCAATTTCTTGGATGGTCAATCCAACTCGCCTCGTTTGCAAAACCACTTAACTCGTCGTAGGTCATTGTGGGTTTAAACGAGTTCAAATGTGGGTCGGGTTAAACGGGGCGGGGCGGGGGGCCGAACCCAGTTACCATTGCTACCGTTGATTTCTTTTATTGTATCCGAATATAACAACAATAACATGACTCATTAAATTCCAATAAAACTGTATGGCGGGAATGAATATAAGATAAATATAACATTTGACAATAAATGCATACAGTGACGGCTTCCAAAATACTAATGAAACAGATGAATATGAGATTAACATACCTTTTGGCAATAAATGACAAAGTGTTTGCTCACAGAATACTACTCAATAAAAGAAGATAGATCCAAAAACTATTCTGATTTATGTGTATATTACTATACTTTTTCCCATTCAACATTTGAATCTGAATCTGGTCTCCAAAAAATTTGAGTCTGGTTGGTACAACGGAGCCTTCACGTTACGGTCATACATTTAAAAATATTCAAATATTTCCAGTTTCCACTAATGGTATGGATCATCTGAAGAAACTTGAAAAGGAGAGGGAAGAAGAATTTGTGGAAATTTTCTCTGTTTTCATTACTGAAGAAAATTAACTCATGGCTCTATTTATACATGATTAGCAAAGCTGTTAGTTCTAATAACCGTCTTTGCTCCACTAAGAAAAGAAGCAAAAATATCTACTAATAATTACACTAAACCGGGTCATTAAATTAATGAACCCATTTTTACTTATATTCTATTTACACTATTGGGCTACAAATTAACTATACACAAGCAATCAGCCCATTACACTGAATAGACTCACTAACCTTTACTCAAAGTCATTGGCCCATTCCTCTGCTGATCCAGTATTCTCTTGGTTTTACCCAAAGGGCACTCGTTGTCCACCGTCATCTCATCTGTAGCGTGATCGTTAGCGGGTACTGCTCTTATACACGAAATCCTATCACCGCAGAAAAATTCCAGGGGAATCGATGTCCACTAAGTGAATCGAACCCTTGTGAACGGTGAGGCATATGACAATTCCAACCAGTTGCCCAGAGCTCGGGGTTAGATCCAGTATTATCTTTTATTCCAGCTTCCTTTGCTAATCAAATTATTGTTCATCCTTTGCTCTTTGCTTCTGATCAATTACATCTTGCTTTTGCTTCTGCTTTCTTTGCTTTAACATCATCGTGTGTCATATGAACATACCTGAAAAGAATAATAATTACTAATAATTAAAAAAGCCGTACAAGGCTCCCTACAGCAGAGTCTGGGAAGATAAAATTAAAACTATACAGGAACGACACCTCAATAGTATTTTTCCTAAATTCTATATTTGTGTATAGGTATTAAATTAAAATTTTACTTTTGAGTAGTCATCAATAATATAGGTCTCCAAATAAATACTTCGATTGAAAATTTTATTTAAATGGAATTTTGCGATATTATACATACGATACAAGTCGTTATTTAAATTTCTCAAAATTTGCAAACTTGTCCGAGGAATTGTAAATATAAATGGCTAAGCTAAAATTATTTAACTATGAAACCTATCATTACTTCTTTTCTTATTTAGCTAAAAAGAAGAAAAAACTGTTAAACTTGAATTTATACCGCAGCTTTGTAATATTTGGACATTTTGGATTATCCAATAAGACTTCGGATTTCCCGAAGAACAGGGGGCCCAATTGATTCAACTCGCCGCGAAATGATTCGTTTCTCCCGTCAAAGAACCGTCGTCCAATTTATTTCACCTCCAAAAAAAATCTGGACGATTCCATTTCCAATTTCAGAAATTCCATTAGAATGTAGTTTAATTTTCAATTTCAATTTTTGTCTAATTCATTCCCAATCTCAAATCCCCCTCGATTTTCAAAGATATGACTTTTATCGATCGGAAACATCGCCGGAGCCCTAGAGCGGCGCCGCTTCTTCCACAAAAGCGTGACGAAGGGCATAGCGAGTTCGAATACGCCGGCGCATCGTACTCCGGCGCTGTTTTCAATCTGTCAACGACCATTGTCGGTGCCGGAATCATGGCCCTACCTGAAACCCTAAAGCAATTGGGCACAATTCCTGGGCTGATCGTTATTATACTTGGCGCGATGCTCACTGAAAAGTCAATTGAGATGATTTTGAGATTTGGCAGAGCTTCTAAGACGGCGTCGTATGCTGCCTTAGCCGGTCAAATTTTTGGTGGCGCCGGCCGGACTTTACTTCAGGTCTGCATTGTGATTAACAATGTCGGTACATTGGTCGTCTACATGATCATCATCGGTATTCACTCTAAAGTTACAAACTTTCTTGTTTTCTTTCAAAGATGCTACTACCTCCATTACTTAATACAAGTCCTTCCTTAAGTCTTTAAGTAGTTTATGAAATGTAGCGAAAAGTAAATAAACAAAAAAAAAAGGTATTTTTTCTGTCTTATATAGAATTAGTGCTATACAAGTACTATTTAAGAGAGTAATGTTGATATTTTGTCTAACAAATTACCTTTTTTTTTGCTTTGCTTAATTTTCGCTACATGTCCTAAACGACTTATATTATGGAATGAAATTAGTAGTAAAGTAGTTTTCTTGTTCTTGAGATTAGAAATTGAGTTCATTTGGTAGAAGTTTTATTAGAGAAATGGTGTGACTATATGATTAGACTTCAGTGGAGTAGTGAATAACTTAATCTATGCGTGACACTAGATGACACTCAGTTCTGAATGGACCAAATTTGGCCTACATTTGAGTTTTTTCATTCTTGATAATTGGTCTCGGGATAAAGTCGGTATTAGAGAGTAATTTTCATAATATGCAATGATAATTGTTAGACCAATAACTTTAAGGTGACTTTGAACTTTTGTCATAGGTGATGTGCTATCAGGGATGTGGGCTGATGGGGTGCATCACTTGGGTATAATGGAAGAATGGTTTGGGCATCAGTGGTGGATAACCAGATCCTTCTTACTGCTTATAACGACCCTCTTTGTTTTTGCTCCTCTGATATCTTTCAAGCGAGTTGGTGAGAACCTCAATCTTTTCTCCTTTTTGTTTTATTTTCTTTCTTTAGGAAATCTTTATTTAGCCACTTCTCTCATACTCTAAGAATTTGATAAAAGAACGTGCTCCGTATCAGCCAGTTACCTGGTATCTTCAGTTACTCAATGTCACAAATTTCTTACTAGCTTGCTTCTGAACCAGATTCTTTGAGATACACTTCGGCCTTGTCTGTCGGTTTGGCTGTGGTGTTTGTGGTCATTACAGCAGGGGTAGTCATTATTAAACTGATGAATGGTAACATTGAAATGCCCCGTTTGATGCCTAAACTTGTGGATCAAGCATCTTTCTGGAAGCTTTTTACAACTGTTCCAGTTCTAGTCACTGCTTACATTTGCCACCATAATGGTAAGGCCTGAACTTCAAGTAACTTTGTTTATGTCAATAATAATTGGGCATTTTTGTGTACCTTTTTGGGTATTCTATTTGTTGTTAAGTTGAAATAACTGAATGATGTCATGGAATTCAATGTGGCGACTGCTATCTGATGTGAAGTTGTTTAGAGTGTCAGATATAGGTATTTGTGGAACCACCAGATTTTCCGTTGTCTAGTCCACATCTTTACCCACATAATTTCCAATAAAGATTGCCAATTTCAGGTGGTTAGATACCTAGGTTGTTCTCTGCAAATCTGAAGTAGTAATGCATTTAGAAAACTTCGTGCCAAGTGATAATTGACTGCTAAATTATACTGTGTTTTATTTTACAGTATATAAAAATAAAATGAAAAGGCATGACCGATACCCTGTATCCTTGTCTGAGTGATGAGTATCTGAAATGCTTATTAGTTTAACTGGTTTCTTTGCCGGCTGCATATCTGGATTTGTATTGCAGTTCATCCTATTGAGAATGAGCTAAAGGATCCTGATCAGATGAAGTCTATAGTCCGAACATCACTCGTATTATGTACGACTGTCTATTTAGCTACCAGCTTCTTTGGATTTCTCCTCTTTGGTGATGAGACCCTGGATGATATACTTGCCAATTTTGACGGCAATCTTGGAATTCCGTATAGCTCGTTGATTGATGATGTTGTGAGAATGAGCTACGTCGTTCACTTGATGCTTGTATTTCCAATTGTCTTTTTCTCTCTTCGCCTCAATGTTGATGGTCTCTTGTTCCCACACGCTATTCCTATTGTTTATGACAATCGAAGATTCTTTTCACTGACTGCTGGTCTAATGGGTTTCATCTTTATGGGAGCCAACTGTGTGCCAAACATCTGGGATGCTTTCCAGTTTACAGGAGCTACCGCTACCGTCTGTGTGGGTTATATCTTCCCCGCTGCCATTGCCCTGAGGTGAGAAGGGGGTTGACCAATACAGATTGTTAGTCATTTCAGCACATCATATTTGAATTTGTAATGTAAAATGAATTAAGATGGTATAGGAACCTTAGGGATAATTGGTACCTTATACTGACGAAGACTGCCCTAAGATTTTGAATTCTACCTTTTCTCCTTTCTAGTTTTTTAAACTGTAGATTGATGGAAAACATTAATTTAACAGATTTGCTATTGTAAAGTTCATTTGACTGCCCTTATTATTAACCAGTAAAGTTTAGTTGCCCAACTCTCATATATCCCAAACAATGGTCATTTATCCTGCAGTTAAATAGAGGGGACTAAAAGTATATTTCTAAACCTTATAGCAGTAAAGGATAGGTATGCCATAACAAAGGGTAGTAAAAGGTGACCTTCCCAAATTAAGCAATAAATAAGTGAAGACAAAATTGTGATATATTCACTTTAAACTGGCTGTGCATGGTTTATATGCTTTGAAAGTTTATTCATGCGATAACTTTAATGTTTTTGTGTGGACTTAGAGTGGATATATGTTTACAAACTGTTTTGGGATTAAATATCAGATACATGTTGCTTTTTCTTCTTTGTGTGAATTTTGCAATTCAGTACACCTTGTTATGCAGGCATGGAGTTGCTACAAAGAATGACAGGCGAGTGTCATTGATCATGATCTTGTTGGCTGTGTCTTCAAGCACTGTGGCAATTTGCAGTGATATTTACAGTATTTTCAGTGAAAAATAGTTTAAACATCGTCTGGGAGATGCAAGGATATGGAGGCATTCTCATAACAAAGACATGCTGAGGTTTCAGTGAGAGACGCTAAGGTGTTATAGAACCAATTTTCCTGGTCCTAACAGTGCCATATGCACACGGTAATCGTTAGCTATAAACATTCTACTTTTGCATTCTGTCGTTACTGTAGAAACTCCCGTGGTAAGTTACATGAGGGATCGACGGAATCAGGTGAGGGTGACTTACATATAGTTCTGTAATTCTTTTGTTGTATTTGTCTCCTCAAATGTAAATGTACCATAAAGTACAATCTATCTAACCGGAATGGAAATACCAGCTGGCAAATAATCATTCTGAATTTAATTTCTAATAAACTCTGAAATTATAGAATGGCTTGTTTTAACTGCAGGTCACATAACATTGTGTTAATCTAGAGATATTTCATGCTGTCATTAACTTTTCTTGTTACTGCAATTTACTTAGTTACCATCTTCACATCATATTTTTCTTCTTTCTTCTGGACAGTGTAATAGTTGCAGGTTCTATAATGTGAGTATGTTTATGATTTTTTTTTAATGAATATTCTGATTTCTTTCTCAAAATGGTTCTTAGTCTGCCTTCTCTGATTCCTTTTGGCTTCAATTTCAGGGCATGATTTTGTAGCAAACGTGACGTTATAGGATGACTAATGTTTCAGTGGTATTTTATGAGTAGTCACTTTGTACCTTCATTGCCAAAGATTATATCAGTCTCCAATCCATCTGTTTCAGTGGTATTTTGGGAGCATTCACTTTGTGCATTTATTGTCAAATGTTAGGTTTATCTCCTATCCATCTCCTCCTATATCCCTAATTATTGAGGAATTAATGGGTTATGTTGTTGTCGATGAATATTCTGAAATATGATGTGAGATAATATGGATGTGTGCCAAATGAGATGGGCTGAGAGCCTGAGAGTCCTGACAGTTTTTGGTCTCCATTTACCAACCATGTAATGCATTGCATGAGTTTCTGAATTCTGACAAAAATATCATTTTTGCAATGAGGGATGGTCATTTTTTTGGCTTTTATTATGCAATTGCCCCCGAAGGGGAAGAGGTGAGAGTACCCTAGATAGGGAAGATTGAAGCATGCCCCATGTCTGGGGAGGGAAGATAAGCCTCATAAAGAGGAGAAATTATTTGCCCCATTATGGGGAGATATAGGAATCGAACACGGGACCTCCGCCCCGTGTTCGGGTAGCCTTACCACTTGGGCTACCCGATTCCCATTATTATGCAATTAATATAAAGACAAACTGCTAGCCTGGGCTTGCCATTTTTCTGTATCTGAATAGGTCTTCATTCTGTCCATTCTGTTATTTTCCTTGCTTATTTTCTCATTATCCTTCATGTTATTCACAAATCCTCTGTTCTTCTGACTTGTTCATCCGTAGATGTTTTTATTCAGCGCGATTTTCTCTACCTAATGAATGAGGGGTTTGCGGTAGAACTGAATAGAGTTTAGCTTGAAACTGGATAGATAAAACTTGAATTGGCGTGAGAGGAGATGCGAGTCTCACAAACAGGTGTAATTTTTTATTTCGTTCGGAGATGACATCACCCCCACCCCCTCCTCTTTCCCAATGACAATTTTCTCGTCTGACACATATACTTCTATATCAAGGGTTCAAAATATTCTCATTTGAGATTTATTCTTGGTGTGTTTCTTGTAGTGAAAACCAAAGCCCCTTGATGAAGTGGAATACTTGAATGCAATTTTGAGAGGGAGTATTTTCAGGAATTCTTTACTTTGGAGTGTTGGGTTTTGCCATTGTTGGGGTAGTCAACTTTATATTGAATTCACAATATAGGTGAAATAGAGCATACAATTGAATGGTCCAACAAAAAAAAAAAATCAAGATTTATAAAGAGCCCTTGATTGATAGTAGCTATCTACTTATTCCGAGTAGAATAAAAAAAAAACACTCATTTCTTAAACCAATACGTATATTTCTGATTGGATTGGATCTGATATGAGATTTTTTATCTCAGTTTTAGGTTAGTGTCAAACCAAAGCTAGTCTTTCTAAATAACTAATACTTGAGGTTTCATACTCAGATTTAACCTAAAGAGAAGTCAGAACAAACCCAAACTAGATTCTCTTAAACGAATACTAATACTATGAAACATTGTCATCAAGATTTCAACTCCATTGTTGACATTTTAACTCCATTATACTGAAAAAAATAAATTGTTGAAATTTTAACTATAATACTCATGATTACTGTTAAGTCGCCACCTGTTATGAATTAGTAAAAGCCATTAGTTAAACAGGGGTATTACGCTTGGATGCTTACATAGATTAACACCTTCTCTTTTTCTTGAATTTTTATTAGAGCAGCAAATTGATATCTATGTTTTCTAGTCAGAAGTGCACGCTTAATGCACTATTTTTATTTTTATTTATTTTTTGACATATAGAAATATAAACTATTAGTGCTTAATGATGAAGTTTGTGCCGCATCTAAAAAGGATTTATGACTTTTTATCAGTTACAACAATGGTGGTGATAAAAATGTAGTCTTTTTAGTCTAATGAGTAATTAATTAATAAGTATACCAATTAGTTCAATAATCTGGAATATGTAATTGACCCTCCAGTTGTACTGCCCATGATGAAACTTTTGAATAATAGTCTCATGATTAGGGTGCTTATAGGCAAATAAATCTAGATCGTCAGATAATTTGATCAAACGATTTAAGTTATAGTCGAAAATGATATTGTCTGTTTTTGTGGACCATCAGTGTCTAATCACTGCAGGTCTGACTAATCTGTACCGGGTACTGTAGAGGGCCAGAGGCCTAAGAAGAGGGCAACCCTCCTAAGATCAATAACTCCGTACAAATGTCCTGGTCGCGATTTTTGGTTGTTTGTCAAAGAGTGAGTTACCGGTCCATCGTGTATCAGCGACAAGCATTTGGTTAATATGTTACTTCGAGTAACAAGATTGGTTAATATGTTTTTTCAATTTGAAAACTAACTAGGATGTTTATGTGCACATGTTATATGTTTCCTGAAGAGTAAAAAGTTCAAGATGAGTAGGTTTTTATCCTTCAAAAAACAGCGGTAATTACTAAAGAAGTGCTAGTTTAATATGAGTTTGCAAGTCAAAAAAATGTAAAGGACGTTCTATGCAAAAAAAAAAAAAATGTATTGGACTAGTATTACAACTCGGAAATACATATGAGTCAAAATTACATATTAGTCTCAATGTTTTTATCTCTTAGCATATATTCTCTCCGTCCCAAATTATATGTTCACATTGTAAAATACGTGAGTATGGAGTAAAATATTAGTGAATTAGATGGTAAAATATAACCAAATGACTAAAACACCTCTCATTTAAGATTTTGTTCCTTTCTCTCTTATTTTCCATCTCCTTCTCTCACCCCTTCTCACAAAACATCCAACAACTTCTTAATTTGGTGGAAAGTATTGAATGAAGATCTTGGTATAAGACTAAACTTGAAAATTTAAACTTGAAAATTTAACATCATAGTTAATTCATAGTATTGAATGAAGATCTTGGTATAAGACTAAACTTGAAAATTTAACATCAATACATACTTAATTTAGAAAGTATAGTTTAATTTGGTATAACCAAAAAGAAAATATAGACAATTAATTTAGTAAGATTGAGTATAAAATTAACAAAATGTAAGGGCAGGATTCTCTCCGCTCTTTAAATTTGTCACTGATGCCATCTAATTACATCCCCTACCATTCATTTTCCTTATCCGTGGTTAGATATTTAATTATATCGTTGCTTTTTTTTTTTTGAAGTCCGGATGGCCTGTTGGCCCATAAGGAGAGAGAGAGAGAGAAGCGCCGCATAAGAGAAGAAAGATAACCCTAGAAACGAAGACAATTAAAGCTTGTCCTTGCCCCACTGGGATACTTGGTTACACTTGTTGTTATTCAGTACATTATCCAAATTTTCCAAAGTACACTAGTTTACAGATTGTCTTTTCTTATCCGTTTAGGATAATTGTATTTCCTTATCGAAAAAAGGAATGCTTGAATCTGGTAAGAGAAAACGTAATACAAATAACTCAATTCATGTTAAGTGATTTTCACTTAATTGGTTACACTTGCAATTCTTCGTATTTTATATATAATGATGAAAATTACTGTTCATAAATATATTGAGATAAAATAATTTTAAAAAAGTGAAAAATAATAAAAAGTGGTTAAACGAAAGTAATTTGATAATTAAAATAGGATCAGTCTGGTCTTTCCACAAGTGAATGGCAGCAGCAGCTTGGGGGCAGGTGAGGTGTGAGATTCTTCCAACGGTTAGTTCTCATCTCTTCATTTTTGTACTTTTTTAAATATTTTTATTAGTGGTATATACTGTTTATTTTTATTTTACGTGATAACCACTATATTTATCTAAAGGCTAAAAGGAAGACAAAAATGTGATGTAAATAGCATTAATTTGAAAAGATATAAACTTGTAGGGCCAAAGAACACCACATTAACTTTGACAAGGGATTTAGCTAAAACTAACAAATATTTGCACAAATTTTCTTCTAGATTTTATTCACCTTTTAAAGAAAAACGAGGCTTCCTAATTAATAAAACATAATAAACCTTTTAAGTACTATGAAACAAACAGATTTATTATATAAAAGCAAAATTTTGAGTCAAATTTGTTTGCTAAAGTACAAATCCTATGTGGTTCAAGTGATTTGCATCTAAAATTGAACAAAATATGCTATTGCTTATTGGATTAAAAACTTTAGCAATGCAACAAGTTTGATTGGAGACGAAAAGATTTTGCCTTTTTGAATACTTTTTGCCCTTTGGGAGTTCTTATTGCTCAAAAATCACCAATAATTGTTTACCCTAGTCTTACCATTAATCATTCGGCAGTCCACTATCTATACTATAGTTTATTCTAGATGTTTATTCTAGATGCTGCGAGACATATGAAAATTAAATAAGCAAAAAATACAGTGTTTTTTAGTGTTTTTTAATCAAAATATAAATATTACTCTGTTAAAGAAAACTTTTGTACCACTAATTCTATTTAAGAGAGTAATATTGCTATTTTGATTTTTTTTTAAAAAATCTTATTTTTGCTTCCTTAATGTTAGCTAAATATTTTAAAAATAGTTATTTTGTTAGTCAAAATAACAATATTACTCTCTTAAATATGATTTGTATACCACTAATTCTAGTTAAGAGAGTAATATTAATATTTTGATTAAAAAAAATCTTAATTTTTTCTTTCTTAATTTTTGCTACATGATCTGAGAAGTCTTATTATTTTTTTTTAAGCCCAAGTGGGCGTACACCCCAAAGGGAGAGTAACACCTCACAAGAGAAGGAGGAGATAACCCTATAAAGGGAGACAATTTAAAGCATGCCTCATACGCGGGGAGGGTATCGAACCCACGACCTCAAGGTCAGGGACGGATCCGGGGGGCGGGGCGCCGGAGATTTTTAAAAATACTACTATTTATCGAAATTTTATGTGTAATTTAGAAAATTTTATCAATTTCGCCCCCCAAGAATTTTTTTTTGCCCTTTTTATTGCCTCCCAAGAATTTTAGCAGTTTCGCCCCCCGCAACACTAAATTTCTGGTTTCGTCCCTGCTCAAGGTCGTAGTCGTGGGCAAGCCGTTGCCCCAGTGGGCTAAGACCTTGTGATAGAAGTCTTATATTAAGGAATGTAACGTAGTTGGTAATTTTTTGTTGAAATTTTTGAATTTCGTCGGTGGTTGTTGGAATTTTTACTGTTAGTTAGGGAGTGATTGAGATTTTTGGTGTTTTTTAACAGGTTTATCAGCAGTCTATTGGTGCTGTTTGCAATTTGGATTGGCCGAAGACAACAAACATGTTAATTCAAATTCTTGATGATTCCGATGATCCGACCACACAATCCATGATTAAGGAAGAGGTTAATAAGTGGCAGCAAGAAGGTGCCAACATTGTGTATAGACAGATAGTAATTAGAGAAGGGTACAAAGCTGGAAATCTTAAGTCTGCTATGAATTGCAGCTATGTTAAATATTATGAATTTGTTGCCATATTTGATGCCCGATTTTCAGCCTACACCCGATTTTCTTAAACGAACAGTTCCTCATTTCAAGGTATATCTTGGGGTTTTTTTTGTACAAATGCACTGAACTCAATGTTGTAGAAGTCGCTAGTCGGTCGGCAAACTTGAGACTAATCGGCTTACCTAGATTAATCGCCGACTAACCCGATTTTTACAACACTGACTGAACTAGACGGGGTTTTTACTGGAAATGGAAGGGTGGTTGTGAAATCGTCGAGTGGTAGAAAGTGCGCGTATAGTCTCTCCTCCGCCTTCCACACCCGTGAAAACCATCATCAATGCTTGACGCGATCCAGAAGACCGATACTACAAATGATTGCTGCTGCTCATCAACAGCAAAAGAACCATTACAAAAATGATGATCTTCATTGCTATATATATCTTTTAGGTTTTCTTCATTCCAATTTCATCGTTTCTGTTTCTGGATTCTTTTTTTTTTTTGGTATATTCTTTTGTAAGAAGAATTCATTCCACAAAAAGAAAATGTCAAAGTGAAAATTCAGGATGAGAGGGGAATTTTACTTTCTTAGACAAGGAAAATTGTAGTTTTTAGATTACTATAGCTAGAAATCTTGTATAGTTTTATCAATTCAATCTCTCTTAAGCTTCTTTCTTCCTCCCTTGCATTTTGGTTTAGGTTTTTGTTCGAGAATTTCTGTCTCAAATTTTGAGAGAAGATTTCGGATCAAAGTGTTCTAGATCACAGAAAATCCGGTCTTGTATATGGTGCTGACAAAACAGTCATCGCTACTGGAACCAAAATGCTCTTTATATTTCCTGTTTGATTCCAGTGATGTCAGTTATTCTATCAGTATTGTGCTTCACGTTTTTCAAGAGCCATTAATCACAAGTTGTTTCTAAACAGTTATCCCGACTTATCAAATTAAATTACCCGACAACATAAATTGGTTTTGCACGGTGCTAATTGAATAGCTATCAACACGGAAACCCAAATATACATTCACTCTAGGAAAATGGACAATTCAATGAACAAAACATTTTGTTCCTGAAATTTCAATAAAGAAAGCTACACAAAAAAATGCAGTACTATAATATAACTCTACAAGAAAAGAACCCCTCAATGGAAACAATCATCTTCATCACCAATAATCAAAGTCTCTGGCTGCTGCTAATTTTTACATTAAAGTTTTATGAATCTAAAATTGACATTCTCTTCTTCTAAAAATTCGAAGAATAAACCAAGTCAGGAGGAGGAGCTCAGCACCTATACAACTCTTGATAATAAAAACCGTATTTCTTAAACTATTTTTTCTTTCACTAATCTTTATCAATTCTGCAGTCAATCGCGGGAGTGTTATCGTTAATGTAGGGAGATACAACCACTTCACTCTTTTTCAAGAATTCTTTATAGCTCCAGTTTTGACCGCCCTGCTAGATATGATCGACTAGTTATAAAATGGTCGGAAGAGGAGTACACTATAATTCAATGCAGTTACCGTTTGGTACTAGATTATCAGCAGAGGGATTAGAATCAAATCCCATTGGGAACATGTGTTGGAGCTCAGTGTCCCAAACTGCCTGTAGAAGAAAACGTCGTGTTATCATTCTATTCCTTTTATCATTTCTGAGAAAGTATTATGAATATAGGATGAGGAAGGTATATTACCTGAGGCAACATATGAAATGGAGGTGTTGCACTGGGGAAGGTCCCCGGAAGAAACCCCGGGAAAGCATGGGGGAAGTTCATTGTTGGTCTAATGCCTAGAGTAGCTGCATTGCTACCTCTCGAAGCATGAAGAATCTAGAGAAGGAAAAAATGATAAGTTCATAATATTCGTCGAGGTTCTTACAAGCAGCCAGAGATATAGTTGATATTTGACTTACATCTTTAGAAAAGATCTGATCAAGATCTACGTTAAGTTCAGGATTCACAGTTGCCAGTTTCATAGACAAAAACTGCAATAAGACGAAGATAGTATTAGGAGTATAGCTAATGCAACAATTCATGTGTTATCAGACGATTTGATCAAAACAAATATACTCTCGATTCAGTATGTTAAGGTTACAGATGTATCCGCGGCTGAAAAGTCCATTTTTCCTATTTCTAAATATTCTATGCCATATACAGTATATGAAAGTAAAGATATCCGTGTATGCCCCCCCGCCTTCCATGCCATTCTAATATAGGCTAGTAAGACTAAGACCACTAGGGTATCAATTAGTCCTAAAAATCAATTAACAAGATCTTTTTCATTTGAGGTCCAAGTAATTGATTCATATAGTCAAAATCAAATGCAATCCGTGCTATTAATTCATAAATTTGTATTCAAAAGTTTATTATGCCTAAAGAAATTACTTCCCAAGCAAAGCTAAAGCGACCGATGTAACACATATGTCCAAGTCAGATATCTTTTAATGATGCAAAAAGAACATTTACCAAAGATTGGAAAAGAAATTCAAACCAATTAGTATCGTTAAACTTTGAATAAAACCTTGAATGGCTACTTAGGTCTAACCAAAACAGGTTAACTATGCAGATGATAAGGTCTCTAAAGTCGTATTCTCCAATAGAAATCTTTTTATACTTGAGAAACAAATCAGCATCTGCACTGGTTATAGTCTTATAGAAGGCATACCTCCACTTGCTGTTGAAGTGATTGTACATAATTGATAATCTCATCAAGCATCACTGCCTTGCCAGTTATCTTAAAACAACAAAAAAAATGTCATTTAGCATAATGTTATCAAAGATTCATAATCAACTTATCACCGAAAAAAGATAACGAAAGAGGGCCGACCTTATTGCAGCCAGGAACAAGTTCTTGAAGCAGTCTCATCCTTTCACTAATCCTTTCTCTTCTTACCTGCAAACCAAAATGAATTCAGAGGCCATACATAACCCTACAACCGTAAACTTTCTGGCCATCAATACCAGATATAGGAGTGACTTACCCTTTCAGCTAGACTGTGACTATTGGTTGCCTGGCCACTCTTGGCCCTTATATGAATGTAAGCTTCTTCATTGTTGGAATTATCCTTTATCTGTTTACCAGCTTGCTTACTTCTCAAATTGGTGCTATTATTTTGCTCCATTTTTTGTTTTACTTCATCTTGCTCTTTTGAACATTCTGAACTGTTTCCGGATATAGCCTTCTGCTGTTCTCCTTCCACATTCTTTAATTTAAACAAATAATGATATCACTCTCTACTCTCTAGAACATGACATTATTGCTGAAATTTTGACAGATATCTCAAAATTGTAATAATCAATAATAACATAACACATTAAGTCACCAATAATTGGGGGTATGAGCGGGAATGGATAGGAGACAAACCTAAAGTATTATAATAAATGCACAAAGTGTTTGCTCCCATAATACCACCGAAACCGATGGATTGGAGATTGACATAACTTATAACAATAAATGCACAAAGTAGTTGCTCACATAATACCACTGAAAAAGTAGTCTCCTATACCGTCACGTTTGCTACGAAATTATGCCATTAAATCAAAATCAAAAGGCATAAGAGAAGGCAAACCATTTTGATTTGTGTGCACATTACCATATTTCTTTCATTTAGCATCCAGATCAATTATGTGTACCAAAATATCTCAAAATTGTAATAACTAAGAAAACATTTAGGGGTTTACCTTCTTGGGATGCAATGGAGAAGGAGAGTCTAATGCTTTTCTTTTCTTCTTTCCATTTGATGAACTACCTAAAGCTCCTTCTGAATTCTGACAATCCTCTTGATAAGCAACTCCCTTGTTTGAGGTACCATTTAAATGACTTCCTGTTTCAGTAACCTGACCACAATCTTGAAGTCCAAAAGAATTGACCATTTCAGAGAAGCTCCCACTTCCAAAACATGAAATCTTTGGCACCATATCAACAAGACTTGAATCAGAGGGGTAATGAACAAGGTGGGAAGAACCCATTGACTGATTTCCAAGAACAACAGGGTAATGTGAATTTGCAAATTCATTGTTCAAGTATACAACTGGATCCCAACCAGAACCGTAGAAAGAAGCTTCTACCCCAGTTGATGAAGCCTTGAACATGGAGTCTGAGCACATTGCCACTCCTGCTTTGTCAGATATTGAATTTGCTTCCATCCCAGAAGAAGGGCAATTCAAGATACTATTACCATTACCACCACTAGACTGAAATCCCATATCAACATTATCCTCAGTAGCCATTGTTCAAACTTCAACAGATAAAAAAGAATCCCCAAAACTTGTGGAGTTCAATCAAATGCAACTTCAAAAAGGGCTTCCCTCAAATCAAAAGTTAAACCCCAAAACCAAGACTTGGGACAAATACTTATGAGGAAAGGGAACCAAAAGAAGCAAAAGGCAAAGTGCGTTTGACCAAAAAATGACTGGTAATTTCTTGCAGGACTCAACAAGGAACAAATAAAAATGGCAGCTTTATGTGGGTTAAAGCAAAAGAAAATCTCTCATCTAATAAGGGACTCAACAGACACAAAGGAAAAGAGGAAATCCAATGTACAAGGCTTAAAATCTACAGAGTGCCAACGACTTCAAGAACACCCTAGGATCAAGTCTACTCTATATAATGTGGAAAAAGTAATTCATAGAGACGAGAAAGTATGAACCTTTCAGAGCATAAAGTTAGACAATGAAGAAGTGAAAGGAATTTGGTCAAGTAAACGCTCCCGGCTCCTATGCGGAACGTCCTTTTGTTCCCCACCTGCGGGAGACGCTCCTAGCCGTCAAATAAGATTTTTTAACGGTCCAAATCTGAAGATAGAAAGTTTTTTTTTATAAATATTTTAAATCCAACCGCAACTTTTCTTTCTCCAGATTTGGACCGTTCACAATCTCATCCAACGGCTGGGATCGTTCTGCACGTGCGAAACTTTGGCTGTTCTGCACAGGAGCCGGACTGCAAGTAAACAAACACTCCGGCTCCTATGCGGAACAGGAATTGTTCCGCACCGTACGGAACTGGGCCGTCGGATGATAGTTTTGAACGGTTCAGATTTGGAGAGAGAAAAGTTTTATTTTTTATTTTTAAATTCAACCGCAACTTTTCTCTCTTCAAATCTGGACCGTTAAAAATATCATCCGACAGCCCAGATTGTTCTGCACGATGCAGAATTTTCCCTGTTTCGCATAGGAGCCGGACTGGTAAACAAACAGCACACCCCATATACTAATGAAAATAACCGATACAAGTTAACTCGGTAAAAATTTGACACGTCCTCACAAATGTCAAATGTTCAAATTTCGTTGTCGACATGAGGGCAATTTTAATGTGAGATTTGTAAATCCACTTGTAAGCGACTTATGATCATGAGGGTCTGTCCTAACCAGTGGTAACAGTATGCCGACCTATCTATCAAAAACTGCAAAAAAAATCTTGGGGATGAACTTGATAAAAAAATTCGAACTACACATAAAAATTACTATATATTACTATATGTAGTAGTATTTTTAAAAATTTAGAATCGTCCTGAGTCCTTGCATTTTGACCCCTTTTCACCTTTTTCTTTTTCTTTTTATTTTATTTTAGCGACAAGCTTCGTGCATCAAGGACTGCAATATCTGCGGCTGATGTCTCTAATGAATACGCTCTCGGTGTACCTGGGCAAGGTTCTAGTTTGTTTGATGATTATTAGTAGAAGAAGAGTAGCAGAATGTGTTGGTGGCGAGGAGGAGGGAAGGACGAGATGAGTTTTATTTTTACAATTAGGTATTTACTATTAGATATCTTTACAATTAAGTCCATGTGGTATTAGTTATCTAAAAAAAATATGTGAAGTTTCAATTTTGTTCTCTTCACTTAACTAGACTAACGTTCAATTTTTTTTTTTAAAATGACGGAATGACCAATTCCCTGACCCGTAATTTGATTGGGGATCTAAAAATATGCAAATAATCATAAAGAACCTTATCTGCCAAACGAAAATTGTTTCAGAACTAAATACATCAATTAACCTTTTTTTTCTCAGTGCCAACCAACCAAACAATTCTTTTGAGAAATGCAATTATGCACTTAAGCCAATCTGACTACATTGTAGAATATTAAATGTTTCGCACTTTACGGAATATTTAGTAACCGTCGGATTAAGAATTTGACAATTGAGATCATTTGATTTAAAATCTTTTTTATCCACTTATTCCAACTTGATTTGATACTTTGATACCAGTCCGGCTCCTATGCGGAACAGGGCGGAACAATCTTAGCCGTCGGATGGGATTTTTAATGGCCCAGGTCTGGAGAGAGAAAAGTTGCGGCTGGACTTAAAATATTAAAAAAATAAAATTTCTCTCTCCAGATCTGTACCGTTAAAAAATCTCATCCGACGGCTGATAACTTGTCCCGCACATACGGAACAAAAAGCTGTCCCGCATAGGAGCCGGGAGCCTTTGATACACTTCAATCAAATATATCCAATTTATGTTTAAGAATTTTATTTTAAGTTTCATAAAAAGTAATAGTGAATAATTTATCATTTTATTTCCACACAATTGTTTATTAATTTTTATCAGTACAATATTTCTTTTTAATAATTAGTATAGTATGGCATTTGGTCCTCATAGCACAAGGAATAATGGAATCTCATCACATTAACCTCATTGTCCTCGTACGTTCCAGCTGTAGGTATCTATTCTAGACTCCTTCCCCCCTCTTTTATATTGTGGTGCAGTGTTTATGTTGTACTTGAATTGCATTTGATTTCTATTTGAAATTCAAATAGAAAATTAAAATTTCTTTGGATTAAATATGTGAATGAAAACTGAAGCAATATTACATTAACAATTTAGTTTGAATTTGAAACTAAAAGTAAAGATCTCAGATTGATATTTAATCCAATCACACCCGTAATGTGCATTAGGACATTTCATCCAAGATCAAATACAAAATTTTAAATTTTGTTAAAATTGAATCGTTTCTAAAAAAAAATGTGTTACGTTTTAAAACGAAACAGATTATAAGTAGACTCTTAGTCAATAAGTACTTTTCACGAATAGGGTAGCATTATTTATTAGATTGGTTTTAATTATAAACTTTTCTAGCAAGTTTAGGGGATATAGGGAAATCAAATGAATAAAAATGTCCAAAGTGACCGGCTCCTGTTTGATGCTAAATTGGTCAAAGTGGAAGTAAACAGTCGACTCTTTTTGTAAGGCTGTGATCTTGCTGGAATTTGAAGTTATTCCCAAATAAACGGTTCTGTTTGTTCCCTGGAAGTGGCGATCTAGGCTGAAAGGGTGCAGGGGAAAAATGGGTCAGCGTCATTTTTATTTTTATTTTTTGTACAAGGAAAAATTGGATCGGTACATGCCCAAAATAATAAATAATTTACAAGAGTTCTTACAAATCGCTCAAGTATTGATCTTTATGTTTACAGTGAAATTTAATTATATAATCTTTTTTGTGGAAATATTGAATATTAACAAATGAGGTTACTTGTGTTAATATGGGTCAGTATCATTCCTCCATCTGCAAGGTAGGGAGTGGAGCCAAGGGGGCGACAAAATAAGTTTTGGTGTGGAGTCAATTGGCAGTGGAGATTATGATTGATGATTACTTACCTAACTTATCTACGTGGTAGTCTCTGCCCCTTTTTTTTTTCTCCTTTTCTCTCTCCCCCCTTTTTTCTCCTGCGTTTCCTCTCCCTCCTGTTGCTGGCCAGATTTGGCCATTGGTTCCGGCCAATGGTCAAATCTTGTTCATTTTGTTCAATTTATATTACTCTATTTTGTACTATGAATCATATGAAACCTTTTTCAGAGTGTTTTTCTTCAAGATTCGAGACACAGTGGTTAGATGAGTCTCAGATCTTCACAGATCTAGACTTTTTTTCTATTTTCCTAGGAGGATTTGTTCAACCCGGACTAGATCTGGGCCCTTTATCAACTTTTTACATATTCCCGAGACAATTTGTAGGACGGTTGATACGCCCATGGTCCTATTTGTCGACCCCTAAGGAAGATGTTGAAAGTGATATTCTCCTGTCCCTTTGGATCAAGGATTGCGATGAAGATGCTTTGAAGGAGAAGATTATGTATTTGTTTAGTTGGCTAGTTTTTTTAGTTGTTTTTCCTAACCATCCAAGTTTTCTTAGGGTGTCTTTTTATCTGCATTATCGTGATTTTTTAAATCATTGTATAACTTTTACTTTCTGTGTTTCAGATTTTCCTTTGATTGTAATGGCTTCGGCTATTTGTAATTAATGGAAACTAAACGTATTCAGCAAAAAAAAAAAACTTATCTACGTGGTACTCACACCACGGGCCGGTTCACTGTGGAATGCCTTAAATTTTGCAAGTTCAAGACAAAAAATTTACCATCAAATAAAAAGATTTGAGGATTAAAATTAAAATATCTGTTAATCTATCCAATATATGATAGACAAGTATGTCTCCAACGCATCACAATACATGTTAGTTAAGAGTTTACTCAGACCCATTTTTTAGTTTGCTCAAAATGTCATACAGAACCGGGTCTCTCATTTTGAGGGGCCCCAAATTGTTTAAAAAATTACTTTTTCTAGTGCAATTATTGCATATAAGATTTTTGTTAACTATTTATGTGACTGTTGTATATACAAAAAATAATTTTTTTTCTAAATTGGAGTTCTTGAAGTTCTATAGCGTTCTATAATGTAAAAAAAAACTCAATGGATCAACTTTGATAGCAAGTGAGAATGATATTTTGGAGAAAGACGATTATGAAGATTCGATTGTCGATTTCTCTTCAAAAAGTGTTAGAAGGATGACAATTTCTTAAATAAAAGATTAATATTATGACTGTTCGCATTTTTAAAACTAGTAAATGACCTCAATATTAGTAGACGGCCCTAAGTTAACCATATGTTGTCCTGCGTTGAAGAAATATTTTGTCTAACAAATATTAAAAAAAGATGAATGTGTGTTTTTTACAAAAATAACTTTGATCGTCAATTTTTTTAATTCGACAGTCAAACATTTATAACTTACGTACTGAACAAAAAGTTTTAATCACTATAAGTATAGGCGTAGCAATCCAGAGGGGCCAAAATAATCTAAAAGCCCAATGATAATACAGCTAAGGCCTAGTTTGTTTGTTTATGACGGTTTGGAAAAGTTTTGAAAGTGATGGATAAAAAAACCACAGAGAAATTATCTTCTGCGAAATAATCATTCTTGCTTGAATTCTGCAGCTTCCAGTCGCTGTAATCCTTGGCATCGTAGAGCCGATATCATTTGTATGAAAAAGGATGATGCATAGAGTAAGTACCTATTTTAGATTTTTGTTCTAAATTGTAGGAAAATTCTGATATGGACCGGGTGCATGTGGATCATGTGGTCCAGATTTAGCCACATCAATGCAGAATGAGGAGAGAGAAGGAAATGCAGTGATGTGGTCAAATCTGGACCGCATGGTCCAGTGGACCGGGTCCATATCAGAATTGTCCTAAATTGTACCCCAAACATTTTTTTAGCCCTAATTTTTGTAACATTTTTAATTATATATATTTTTATATTTAGGGGTGTATTCAATGTAGAATCTATAGGATTTTTAAAAAATTTTAAAGTCTAGAGGTATTCAATTTAGATTTTAAAAAGTCCATTAAATCTAGAGGTATTCAAAACTCTATAGATTTCAGTAAAGGTAGGATTTTGATGGATTTCCTAGGCTTAAATATGTATTGTGAAATCTCTTCTAATTCCTTCAGATTTTAATTTTCTCTCATTAATATTAAAATTAAATGTATTTGATTACAATTTTTTTTAGTTATCTCATTTCTTTAAAATTATAAGAAAAATAAAGAAATATCCAAACTAAAAAAAACGAGAATTTTTTAACATCATTAGAAAACTCAATATGAAATGTTTATTTCCCAAAAAACAAGATTTATTGTCATAATATCCAAATAAATTTCTTTTTAATCATCTTCAAATAAAAATTAAGGAAAGCAAACAATTTCTTCTCTATTTAACAACAAATTTTTATTTTCAAACATGGATTTCAAACAATTTCTTGAGGCACTTATATTCCCCTCTTGGGCAACCGGCTTGCCGGTCTTCTATCCGTCCTACTTGGGCTCCCTCCTCTGGTGAGGTCCCAAAAAAAAAGAACAAATTTCTATTTTCAAACATGGATTTCATTTCCTCTTAAATATAAAATCAAAAGGAAAAAAGTGTTGAAACAAAACACATCACAAAACATATCTTAATTAAACTAAAGAAAAAAAATACCAGTAAGTAAATTATACAAACCTTGAACAAATAAATCAAAAAAAGTCGCAGTTACGTGATCTTAAAAAAAACAAAGACAATCACCAAACTTTTTAAATTTTTAACAAAATGAGTTAATTAAAAAAAAAAAGGATTGATAAACATATGTTGACTTTGGATGTTCAACATCGCTGGATCTGTATAATACACCGATGGATCAGCTTATTTCTTGGTGTTATTCAAATAATATATAGACTTTATAAATCAAAAGAAATCCAGATAAATCAATCTAATAGAATCTGCATAGAGTTAAAACAATCCATAAAGTCAGCAGAATCCATAGACTTTTTGAAAATCAGATAAAATCTTTTAAAATCCGAATTGAATACACCCCCTTAGAGTTTAGAAATTTATATATGACACTTCTATAATTATAATATTGCAATGAATGACAATTGTGACATAGAAGATCTGAAACCACTTAAATTGCTAGTAAAAGAAATCATCGAGCTAATATGAGAATCATTGCGCTAATTCAGGGACAAATAAGGGCGGGGCAGTAACCTCGAGATTTTTAAAAATCATACTAGATATAGTAAATTTTATATGTTCAGAATATTTGATCAAATTCATCCTCCAAACATTTTTTTTGCAGATTTTTATATTAATTCGGTATACTGTTAAAGTTTTTCGCCCCAACCTAAAAATCATGACTTCGTCCTGGCGCTAATATGAGAATTTTCGCTGAGTTTCCAATAAAATACTATATATATATATATATATATATATATATATATATATATATATATATATATATATATAATATTAGAAAATTTTCTTTCGAATTGGTAACAATATATCCAGATTCAACGGTGCCTCTTCGATAACAAATTTAATAATAGAATTTTCCGACAATTATTTATTTATTATGCAGTCCTCTGGAGTAGGGATGGTAATTTGACCCGTGACCCGCCGATCCGACCTGACCCGACCATGTTTGAGGCAGATCCGACCTGACCCGTTCTGAGAACGGGTCGGGTCGAGCCTGGGCGAAGCCGCCCGTTCATGCAAACAGTGTCGGATATGGATATTGTAGTTGCCCCGACCTGCCCCGACTCGTCCTGATCCGTAACATAATTATTTTTATAGGGTTTTATGTGCTAATATTTTAATTGCACGTTTGGTCCTGGGTATATAATGTCTCTTAAGAGACAACCCTAGCCCACTTTTCATTTCTCTCCTCTTCCTTTCTCCCTCTCACAGCCGTGGCTCCCCATCTTCTCTGCCTCCGGCGTTCCGTCGTCCTCCTTCTCCTTCTTTGGCGTTTTGCTACCGCCGCCGCTCTCTCTTCTCCCCTCTTCCCTTTCTTCTCCTCTCTCTCCTTTCCCTGCCGCGAATCGTCGCCACCACCTCCTTCTGTTTTTTTTATTTTTTCCTCCTTCCTCTGCTGCCCGTCTTCTCTTCCTTCGCTACTGGTCCGCTGCCGATCGGCCTCCTTCCCCGGCGAGGTAAGGTTTTCTCTTTCTTATTTTTCATTCTTTCTTTTCCCTTTTTCCTCCGCCGCTGCTCTTCTCCCGCGGCTCCTCCATCACCATCCTTCTCTTTCCACCGTGGGAGCATCACCTCCGCCGCCACCGATCGGTCTCCCTCAACCCGATGACTGAGAAGACTTATTTTTTAATTTCTGAACCGGTCAGGTCGGATCTGCCCCGAATCCGTACGGGGCGGGGCACGGGCGGAAAATTTTGCCCCGTCGCGGGGCACGGGTCAGGTCGGGGCAGAAAAAATATGCACGGGTCGGGGACGGATCCTCAGAAATCTGCTCCGACCTGACCCATTGCCATCCCTACTCTGGAGTGACATTTCTCAGTAATAGAAGCTCTATTTTCCCACAGAAACATGCAGCTTCTTTTTGTAAAAGTTTTTTTTTTTAATAATCGAAATTGGAATTCATTCATTTTTTTTGCAAAAATAGCACCAACAATTGAACAATAGTAGAAGGATAGATATGAATCCAAATATTCAAAGCGTACAAATAAAGTAAAAATTTAGCGAGATTATAAGCTACAATTGCCCATTCGCAAACGAAACAAACGATAGCATCTAAGTAGCCTATAATAGTCCTAATCTCATGAACAATATGGTCTATAGGAGAAAGATCTTCTTTATTGTTACATATATTCGACATAAGTCTTTGACAATCGAACTCAAATAAGAAAGAACGATAGTCAAAACGTAATGTCAAAAGCGCACCATCTAAAATTGTAGTAGCCTCTACGTCTCTTTTATTCCCATTGTTATAAAAAAAAATTAAAATTTAACTCTAATTATTTTTCTTTTTCAACTTAAATATGTCAACTCAAAAGCCATGTGAAATTGTTCTTCCCACCCCCAAGATAGCAGTCCGGCTCCTGTGCTGAACGCCTTTAATTCAGTACGTGCAGGACACAATATGGGCCGTTGATTTCATTTTTTAAAAGGATCAATGGTTGAGATTTATTAGAGGAGAGAGAAAAGCTAAAAGGGTACATATGTAATTTTATTAGAGGAGAGAGAAAAGTTTCATGACTGAAAAGTTAAAAAGGTGGAGTTACGAGAGGAGAGAAAAGTTATGGGTTGAAAAAGAACGCATGTTCTCTCGTTAGAGAACACACGTTCTTGTATGTTTTTTTATTAGAGAACGCACGTTCTCTCTCAGAGAACTCACGTTCTCTGTCAATAAACACATTTTTTATTAGAGAACGCACATTTTTTATTAGGGAACGCATGTTCTTGATTATTGAACATGCGTTCTCGGTCAGTAAACACATGTTCTCTATTATAGAACGCACGTTTTTTATTATTGAACGCATGTTCTTGATTATTGAACACCCAGTTACAAGTAAAAAAGAGAAAAAGAGAGCTCAAAGTTTATCTCTAAAATACCCCTGTTTTTTATATAATCAGTTGGATCAAACAGTACAAAAGTACAAAATCCAATGGCTGACAAGCATGTCCCGTATATACTGAATTTTCTTGTTCAGCACCTGAGCCAAGGTGCAAGATAGAAGCACTCTATTGTTTTTCCAATTTATACAAAGTCAAAGTCAATTTTTGGGGGATAAACAAATTCTGGTTGAAGAATTTCACAAAGTGGCCAATGGCAAGTCGAGCAAAATCCCAAAAACCCTCTATTGAGTTACATTTAAGTGCTAAAATCTTACCTATCATTTTTTTTTTTAAAGGAAAATATCATCATCATTATATTTTCTTCAAGGAAACACCATAATTATTATTACACTGATATCATAAATTTTATTGTAAAAAATAGGAATAATTTAAGTCCTCCAACCAAGGACGAAGCCGGCAAAAAAAATAATCTTGACGGCGAAACTGATAAAATATTCCGAACTACATATAAAATTTAGTATACCTAATAGTATTTTTTAAAATATCGGGAGGGGCGACTACCCCCTCCCGCCCCCTCTGTCTTCGTCCCTGCCTCCAACTACTAAAATAACACAAATTTTATAGACTACTAATCTCGTCTTAATCTAATTCTAACCTAGTAATAATTATTAGCAAGTATTAGTAAAATCATGTAACGTTATTACAAGGACTCCACCAAGGTTTCCTCTCTCAACAAAAGTTGGAGTACAAGAATTTGAAGTCTGGTTGTATTGTGTCTATTATGAGATTTTCTTATCACAGTTTCAGACTAATCTCAAATTAAAATAAATATTTTTAAATGATCGATTTTTAAGATTTTATACTATTCCATCTAAAAAGAGTTTGTTTAGTTCAAATCAGGCTGCATTGAAAGAAATGGTCAAACCAGTTTCGCATATGTGTGGTCGTGTCTCTGCTACTACATTAGTGTAAATTTCTGATATGGATCAGGTTCATGTAGAACTTGTGGTATAGAACTGTCAACATCATCACAATGATCGTCAATTTTTACAATAACTTGAATCCACTATGGCATATTTGACCTTTCGTGGCACTGAAAAAATGCCACGAAAAGCTATTTAAGTGCCATAAAGTAGGTTTTGTGGCACTTGTGCGACACTTTTTCTAAGTGCCCCCACAAGTGGTGTCGCTTTTTTTTAAGACACTTTTTAAGTGCCACAAATAAATTGGTGGCACAATTAGTGGCACTTTTTAAATGTCACAAACACATTGAAAATATGACATATTTTGCGGCACTTTTGGTAAATGCCGCGAAAATAATTTAATTATTTTTTAAAAAATCATTGAAATAAAAATTATTTTATTTAAAAATATAAATAATAACCAGAGGAGGATCCTTAAACATTATCTATAGTCACTCCTTATCAACTATTTAATATTCGTGGGTCGTGAGATTTGAACCATTGACCTCTCGTTGCAAACACTAACGCTCTAACCAATGTAACATAATAATAAATTTTATTTAAGTACTTTTAAGTTTCATATTTATATTTATTACTGTTTATTAACAACAACCAACTTGAAATAAAACTCCTTTAAAACAAAAACTGAGTAGAAATAATTTAAATGAAAACTAGATACAAATTTTAATCTTAACATCATACGAATTATAGATAAGTTTATTTACTATATTTTCTATTTATATATATTATTGTTAATATAATGTTTTTTAAAATTTGATAAATGAAATTCAATAACTAGTCATTTCTTTTGTAAAGCTTGAAAATGTTATAAAATTTATATAAGAAATGTAGAATATAGAATATATGAATTTCGTGGAATGTGAGTTTTTTTTTTTTATTTCATCTAAAAGATTTTTTAATAATTTTTAAATGGAAAAAATTAATTAATTTCATTTTCAATTAATTATAATTATTTATTATCATTAATAAACATATATCTTAGTAACTTTTAATAATGAAATACTCAAATAGTAATATCAATGTTTTTCTTTAAATTACTTTTAATACAAATTTCATTTATAATGTTTAATTTACATTTATGAAATTAACTCGAATGAAATATTATTTGACAATTTTACTATAATTGCCACAAATTTTAAGGTACTATTTGAAAAATACCACTAAAATTTAACATTTTGATATATTGTCGTAAATTTTGTAGAACTTGTTATAGCAATTGAACAAATGTCACAAATTTTTGTAGCACTTGTTAAAGAGTGCCACGAAAACGTGATATTTTCTCAAAATTGTCAAAATTTTGTGGCAACTCATGGGCAATTTAAAAAATGCCATAAATTTAGTAGCACTTTATGTGGCAATTAAATAAATGCCACAATGTTTTGTGACACCTGTTAAAAAGTGTCATGAAAATGCGACATTTTCTCAAAATTGCCATAATTTTGTGGCACTTCACGAGGCAATTAAAAAAATGTCTTAAATTTTGTGGCACTTCTTATAAAGTGCCACAAAAAAATGGCATTTTCACATAAGTGCCGTAAATAAATGACATATATCATAAGTGCCACAAGTTAAGTGCCACCAAAGCCCAATTTTGCCAGAGTGATCTATCATTAAAAAACTCAAATTATGCTTTTGCTTTAACCAAGTTCATGACTCATGGCTTTATGCTATACAATCTTTTTGTCCATGAAGATTTCTACTTTTCAAAGAAACTTTCACATCTTTATAAAAAGTTGTCAAAGAAAGAACAACCTAATATTGTTAATGGGGCTTTGTTATGATTAAAAAAAAGTGGATTAATATAGGTTAGAACTTAATTAAATATAATAAAAAAGACCAAGAACTTCATACATGAAACTAAGAGAAATGATGACTATATTTTTTTTTTTTTTTTTTGTGAAAGAAATAATGACTATATTCTTGTAAAAAATAGTGGAAAGGCTTTAAGAAACTTTTACTGCAATTTCAAAAGACATAACCTTAATTGAAGCATGCGCATATGAGAAGTAATCATGATTAATTATTTTTCTTTAGTCTTTATAGAAGTAATAATAAAGAAGAAAGATTTCTATTAAGGAAGCTAGAATTAGTTAAAGAGGCCGCAGCCAAGTGGGGCAAGCCTCGACTCGTGATCGAGAGGTCCCGAGTTCGACATCCTCCTCAAACATGGGCAAGCTTAAAATGTCTTCCTTTCTAGGGCTATCTCCTTCTCCTGTGAGGTAGTTTTCTCTCCCCTTTATAGGCAATCGCCCAACCGGGCTTAAAAAAAAAAAAAAAAAAGGAAGCTGGAATTATAATGATTATTCGAGAATCCTAACACTTTTCTCTTAATAATTGTGTTAAAAGGGAGATGAACTCTTACGTGTTAATAACATTTATGATATGATTTTGTTGTACTGGTTAACACAAACATAAATTAAATTCGAATATATTTGGACCACATAATTATATTCGATTGGTTGAATCAACAAGACTATCTCCTTTAATATTCTTTTTTTAAAATAAAGTCCCAAATTCGTTGGAAAATGAAAAATGTTAAATTGAGTAGTCACAAAAGAAAAGGAAAGGATGAGAACAGAGGAAGATATGCTTCATAAGCTCCTAATTAAATATGCATAATGAATAAAAAAATATTTAATTTTTTTGGTTCACCCCGACTAATTCGTTATTTGTTGTTTGGCACGTACAGTGACCGCTAGCGGGGAGAGTCTGGTCTATACTGCTATTTGTAAATGGAGTCCTACCACTGCAGGAAATTTCTACAAGAGTCGATGTCCACCGAAAGAATTAAACACTCGTCAACGATGAGGCATATAATAGCTTCAACCAGCTGCAGAGCTCGGAGTTAAAATATTTAATTTGGGATGGAATAAGTTTCGCATATTCAGTCGAAATGCAATGGATCAAAACATGGAGGGCCAATGCCCATATCTGATTTCTGAATCATTTACTACTATTTTGAAGCGACTCTGGCCCATGTCGGATCTTACAGTCCATGGGCCATAGCTACCCAGAAGTTCGATAGCAAAAATGCAGATGTTGCTCCTTTGTCAAATATAAGTTTTATTTTTCTTCTTGCAACTTCTAACAAGTTACTTCCTCCGTTCCTAAATATTAGACTTTCATTACATATTGTAAAAATTAATAAAGTAAAAAAATAAAATACATTTGTCAGTTAAAATACAAATATTATTCTCTTAAATATGACTTGTATACCACTAATTTTATTTAAGAGAGTAATAATGATATTTTAATTAAAAAACATCTTAATTTTTTCTTCTTTAATTTTCACAACATTTTTTATATTAAGGGAGACATTTTAAGGCAAACCCCAAATTGAAAGGAAAAGTAAAGTAAGAAATATGAATATTGGTGGGTTGGGCCAAGTCTTGAGTTGGAGAAATTTACTTCCGGTCCAAGAACGAACCTCGGATATGGAAATAGGCCTGCGGGCCTGGCTGTGGGACTGAGATATGCTTTGAGAATAAAGAAAGTATATTGGTGGATAACCATTATTATCCCGACTAATTCGATTGAAATTTTGATAGCACATTGACCAAACTGGCATGAATTCATGTAATCATGTGATATCGATGTCCCCCCACACCAAATATAGGTAAAACTTTTAACCTTCCATTAGAAAGTCTCAACTCTTACCATCGAGACAAAACTTCGTATATGGAGTAGTGTTATCTTGGTTCAGGAGCAAATTAACTTCATCTTAAAAACCAATGCGTATAATACATATAGACAAAAAAAAGCCAATTTAAAAGAGAGAAAATTGTCTTGAGTTGACTTTTTTTTTTGCGCGTGTTTTACATTCTTCAGTCCAAAAACATGTTTAGAATGATGATAAGTTGCTCATCGACCTAAATAAAACTTCAGCGATGGTAGCAAATGATTTAACACATCAATAAAATTACAAAAAAAAGTAGTATTCGACTAGAAAAATTGCAAATGATTTAACACATCAATAAAATTACAAAAAAAGTAGTATTCGACTAGAAAAATTGAACGATATTGCCACGACTGTAATGTTGAACACCAAAAGTGTCAGTAAATATTGAACACAATACAACATGTGTTACATACTTTTGAACATGTTTTACATCCTTATGCAATAAGTGTTCTCTTTTTGATGAACACCCGTCCTATGTCATGTAACACGTCTTACGCAAAGATGTTCTAAAAATGACTCTGTCACCAAGTGTCAATATCTCTCCAGCATCTAACTTGCACTAGAAGGAATAATTGCATCGGAGAAAATCCAGTTCAGAAAAAGTAAAGAAGAATGAAAATCTAGACCTAAATCCCAGAAACAAGGTTGCTTTCAGAATTTCCAAACTAAGCAAAGGACCAAAAACAACAGAAAACAGTCACATTTGTGAAAGAATATTTTTAAGAGTACTGCCTGAAAGAATCTGAGGAATAGAAGGAGATGGCTTTTAATAAGAGAGCAGAATATACCTACATCACAATAACCCCAAATCAAGAACAATCAAAGGGAAGATTCAATCAAAGATACTGCACCAATTCAATATCTTGGATTCCATCAATCTAACATAACCATAGGAGCAACACATAGGCTAGGACGTCGAAGTTTTACAAGATTATTAACCCGTCATAAGACCACTTAGTTACGCCAACAAGAATTACCAAAAGCTGAATTTAAGACAATATATTACAATTGCAGAATCTTGCAGTCATAAATTATTGAAACAAAAAGTATTACATAACAAAGAAGCGTTTTAAAACAACGAACAGATACTGAAATAACAGTAACGACAAAGCCTTTACCACACCGCAAGAAACCACTAACCTGTCGATATGCACAAATTGAATCTAAATTCACATTCAATCTGTATTTTGTACATTACCATCTGAACCTGATTTCCTGCTTACTTCTGTACCCACCATCCCATTGTATCCGTTACTAGTTGCAGACGTATGTCTAACTCCACCATTCATGTTAGGATAAGTGGATGCTGAATTGCCATAAGTCAATGGACTTCCAACCATTTGGGTGGCATTCCACGGAGTCCTAGGTGTAAAAGGAGCCACTCCATAATCAAATCCAAAGTATCCTCCAGAAGGGTAACTACCGAAAATTCCAGGCCCGTAGGGGTACCCTGTAACACCACCATATTCAGAAATCGGTCCATAACCGGGGAGAACCCCATATCTTGGGCTATATGGTGGGTAACAAATACCTCTTTGGTAAGTGGTATAATTAAACCCTCTACCAATACCTGCTCTTCCGTTGTAGCCGTTGCTACTGCTGCTGTTTCCGTCTTTAGGAATAGCCCTCTTAACCTCCACTAGCTTACCATTTAATTGGTGAAAATTAGTCTGCACAACCTTCTCTACAGCTTCCTCTGAATCGAAGGTTATAAACCCAAACCCCCTCGGCCTATGTGTCACATTGTCATGCATTACAACTACATCAGTAATTCTGCCAAATTTCTCAAAGTAACCTCTGAATTCCTCCTCATTTAGATTAGCAGATAAACCCCCTACAAAAATCTTCTTCGTCCTAAATTTGTCGTCCGTCCTAAAATTAGTCCTATTGTTGTTCTTACGTTGTTGTTGTTGGCTTTGCTGTTGCTCATTCCTGGGGATGGCTTTCTTCACTTCTACCTATATATAAAATGACAAGGATAAAATGAATACAAGGTAAAAATAACTAAAACAAATTTAGCAACCAGAAACAGTATAAATCTAAATTCCTAATGAAAACAAGTGAGGCAATAACTTTAAATGTATAACAGAAGTGGTATATGTGTCCTCTGTTTTGTAAAGACAAACATAATAATCTCCCAATAAATAACATAAAAAAACTTAACAAAGTCTTATTTAAGAGAGTAATATTGATATTTTGACTAATAAAATAAATTAGTTTTTTTGCTTATTTAATATTGGTTATGTGTCATAAACGACTTATATTAATGAAGTAAGGTAGTAAGAAAGAAAAAAAAATCAATCTTTCTCGTTAAAAATAACGAATTAATTGAAGTAAAACAAAATCAAAAAACAAAACAGACCGTTCTGCCAAGAATGTCATGAGAATCCTTGAGAGCCAAATCAACGGCAGCCGGTTCAGAAAACGAGACAAAAGCAAATCCTCTCGGGTTACCGCTCAGGTGATCCTTAGCTACGACAGAACACAACACGGCACCATATCTGGAGAAATGCTCCGTTAGGGTTTCCTCCGTGGTCTCCCATGAAACCCCACCGACAAAAAGTTTACTCTGATCAGAAATATCATCCATTATGGAAAGAAAAAATAAACCCAATCAACTTAATACACCAAGAACCTGTAAAAATGGCGAATAAGCATACAAGAAAACAATCAAATTTTTAATTTTATGTTTTTGCCCTAGCTCTCTCCACTAGGGTTTTGAATAAAAGGATGAAATTCGAAGGAAAAATCTGTATCTGAAACTCAGGGGAAATGAAAAGAATCGAATATGGTGCGGGGATGGGAGAAATTGGAATTTGAGAGGGAGTGAAGTTCTATCGTTTTACTTGAGTACTAGTAGTACTGTTTTTGTTTTGGTTTTTGTTAATGTGGTTAGAGCTCCCGGCTCCTATGCGGGACAGTTTTGTGCGGAACGTGCGGGCCACGATCTAGGTCGTTGATTTCATTTTTTAAATGGATCGACGGTTGTCATTTAAAAGAAGGTTAAAATGGTACATATGTAATTTTACAAATAAATAATAATAATAGCAACAAAAAGTAACACGCAACCGTCACATCGATTGAGTTCACAGGAGAGAGAAAAAGTTTCATACTGAAAAAGTCAAAGTGATATTTCTAAAAGAACACATGTTCTTTTATATTGTGAACATATATTTTTATTAGAGAACACATGTTCTCTGTCAGTGAACACATATTTTTATTAGTAAACACATGTTCTCTGACAGAGAACATGTGTTCTTGATTATTGAACACATATTTTTTAAAAATTCATTTTTCCGCCAAAAATATCTTCTCCCAGTTAAAAGTAAGAAAGAGAAAAAATAGCTCAAAGTTTATCCCTAAAATACCCTTTTTGATACAGCTGTTGGATTTGACAGCTTGTCCCGCACGTACGGAATTTAGGCAGTTCAGCATAGGAGCTGGACTGGTGGTTAGAGAATTGTGAGAAGAGTAAACTCTTTTGTAAGCGGTTCATTAATTAATAATTAAGTGTAATTATTATTAGTAAACTCGAAAAAAGTGGCAAAAAATTATCTATCTCTCTGTATATATTCATATTCCTATCCAACTAATTATAATTCGCCATGTGTATATATATAATTGGAAGAAATATCAACATAATAAATTTTGATTGGTTGGGTACATAAATGTAGATATACACGAGGACAGATGATTTTAACTCGAAAAAAAATAGATACATCATTCTTTGGAAATTGAATGTTTTTTTTTGAAAACCAGGAAATTGAATGTTTAAATGGATAGGAAGATAATTTTATATTGGGAACTACTATACAGAATCACTTGTTATTACTTTTCAGTTTTCTATTGATGTCTATTTTGTAGAGATACTCAAATTAGATTGAAATCGTCATAAATTTAATTAGTTAGTTCAAACCGCATTCAAACTAGAACATTTCCCATTTTTACAGGAACTTCTATATAAAAAACAATTGGTTATAATTTAAAATGTGTAATGCGAGTCTAATGCATTTTAGGACACGCGTCTTTAAATTTCAATATCATCCGTCATGAAATCTATTGAAAGTCGTATTCCCAAGATGGCAAGATCTATCAATAGATGCCTAGGTTTTTTTAGGCTCGATATGGTAAGTTTATATAAGGTGTATTTAAATTGAATTTTATTTAGGGTGTGATTAGATTGGGATTGAGTTTGATTTTGAAATTTTGATCTCAATTTCAAATTAATTTTAATCCCAAATTTAATACTTTATATTTCATTCTCATACTCAATCCAAATTTGAATTATGTATGAGTCTGAGTCTCAAACCAGACTCAACCCACTACAACAAAAACACTTTTTTGCGACGTTTTTGTACCAACGCTTTTATCAAACGTCGCTTAAAACCAAAAGGAGTAAGTTAAAGCAACACTTTTTGCAAACGTCGCAATTTTTGGATTTATACGACGTTTTAAGCGTCAATTATAGTAATTGTTGTTCATACCGACGTTTTGATGTTGGTTAGCGACATTTACATTAAATGTTGTTATAAATTGTTACTTTTTGTGACTCATAAATCGACATTTATATATTATGTCGTTAGATCTTGTGACCTTTCAAACAAACATCGCTAAATTTGAATTTTATACGACGTTTAATAGCGTCAGTTATAATAATTATTGATAAAATAGACATTTTGATGTTAGTTAGTGACGTGTACATTAAATGCTGTTATAAATTGTTGCTTTTGCGACTCATATAACGACATTTATATACAATATCATTAAATCATGTGACATTTCATACAAATGTCGCTATATTTGGATTTTATACGACGTTTCATAAAAGACAGTTATAGTATTTTTATTCTTACAGACAATTTGATGTTAATTCGTGAAATTTTCATTACATGTTATAAATTGTTACTTTTTGCGACTCATATAGCGATATTTATATATTATGTCGTTAGATCTCGTGATATTTTCAAACAAACACAAATACAAAGATTAAGTTCCTGGAATATTTTTTTAAAGAAAAATTAAAGACATTTAATTATTAAAATTTAATGAGAGTGTATTAATTTTAATTTGATTCATAAAAAATCGAAACACAAAGGTACAAAATTCAAAATCCAAATTCTATTATAATAAATATAATAGGAGGAGAAACAAATAGCAAATGATCATTTAGACTCAGTGCAGAATGCTGACGACATACACGCAGGAGGTCGCGTGTTCAATTCCCATATCTTTGAATATGGAGAAAGTTTATTATATATTATTATTCAAAGCTAGCTTAGACTCGACGGCTCGACTTGTCTCTTGGCTCTGGCTCCGATTATTCAAAAATAACTTGACTCAACGACTTGATTTGTCGGGCTCCGACTCGGCTTGGCTCAGTTCGGCTAACCTAGTTTCAAAATTTACGAATATCGGGATAGATATTTTGTTGCGACTATTTAAAAATGTCAGGAAAAAATTACTTATTCACAACATTTACAAACGTCGGAATAGACGATTTGTTGCGATTATTTACAAATGTCGGAAAAAATACATTTTGAAACACTTTAAAATGACGCAACAAATGTTGTAATAGATAGGTACCGACGCTTGTAACAAATGTCGTAAAAAACCATAACGACACAGGCAAATGCGACGTTTACGCGACATTTGTGATAAATGTTGGTATAGATCTATACCGACGTTTTTTTGGCTTATTACGACATATGACAAACGTCGCAATAGGTCTTTTTTGTTGTAGTGACCCAATCCAAGGCCAATCTTAGATTCGAAATTCAAATTGTTTTTAGTTTGAGTATAAAAATGAAACATTAAAATTAAATTGTTCAAAATCTAATTTCAATTTGACATTATTTTAAAAGTGAGAATTGAGACATAATCCAAGCAAACACATAATTTACATATGTTGCTTTGCTCTCTTCTTCGAATGTTTTGTTGTGGCGGGTTCCGAAGTGAGATTTTTCTGATTTAATCATAGGATTAATGGCTAAGTAACATTGACTAAAATTAACTTAAAATCCAAATTAAATATTATTCACCCTTCTTAGCTTAAGAGATTTAACGAGTTATTTACAATTTTACCACTAATTTATCTAATTAATTGGATAAATTTTAGCCATTCAACCTTACACTTAATCATATCTATAAAGGGGTCACTTTGACATGGACCGGTCCTTATGGAAGTGGCCCCACATCACTCTCACCTAAACTGGAATGGAGTCTACCTGCAAAGCAAGTTTCGCCTCAACTTATGTGAGAGAGATATGAGGCCAGTCCCACAATGACCACGCTGTATTAGAATTTTCCTCTATAAAGGCATCTAAGAAGTGCTGAGATAATCTGGGCCAGATGGCAAATATTAATACTACAGGTGCAATGAGATCACCTACAACGGCCGAAATCAAGTGGCCCGCCCCAATTAACAATCCTATCTAGATGCCCTTATGAGAATGTAGGTCCAAATAAAAAACATATGGCCCGAAAACTTGGATAATTGTAAGTCCATGACTAAATGGACCAGAAACCTATCTTTCTAGTGGGCAACTCTTGAAACTGAAACATAGATGGACTCAGTGAACCAAAGTTGGTTGGTGTAAGTGCCCTAAACTGACAAGTAGAAAATGCAGTTGTACAAAACCAAGCGCTCTCATTTTTTAAACGAAGTCAGGAGTTCAAATTTCGTTCATGTATGAAGATATCATTTTAGTCCGTACTTTACATCTGAAATGGATGACTCGGTACGAGCGAGAAATAGTCTGGAAGTGATATTCGCAACATCTTGTGGCCTGATAAAGTATTTATTACGACGAGTTAAAATATTTTTTTTGTCTGATAATTTTTTAAAATTTTATTCACATCTCATTCTTTCTATAAATAAAAGAAAATTGCAAAAATAGTATGAAATATTTCATAGAATTTGTATTCCAAATGAAAAAAAATTTGAGTGAAATTTTGAGCTAAAGCAATAACAATAGCATGATCATCAAATATCTCCTAAAACAACTTTTGAGTCAAGTGAGAAGGAGATAACTTTTCTTCTTATTTATTTTGAAGCTATCTAGATATAATTATGATTGCCTTGTGAATCACACGATTCACCAATAAATTATTACTCAAACAGCACATTTGGTACGCTTGGAATGGAATCCCTTTCCAGGCAGAATCGGTTTCCACCCAGAATGACTTCGAAATCCTCTTTCCATTCCAGTGTTTGGAAGCCAAAGCCAGAATGGAATGTCGATTCCTTTTCTGTGTTTGGTAAAACTATATTTTAATGCCATAATGTAATGGAATTAAACATAATATGACTTAAATGCCCTTTTAGCATATACTAGTGATAAAACCTAATTAAACATTCATTACAAAATCTTATTGAATAACATTGACATTATATATATATATATATATATATATATATATATATATATATATTGTTGAAACATAATTTTTATTAAAATGTCAACATAGTAATAAAAATATTTTTACTTTTAAATTTAAAAATAGATTAAAACTACTACCAAGAAAAAAACGTATTTATAAAATTATCATCTATGAAATTATACTAAGTGAAATAGAATATTTATGACTAAATATGAATACGTTGCTATATAAAATGAATGTAATAATTAATTAAAAGAGGGGTATAAATGTCAGTCACTAGTTATTGATGATTCCAACTTCTCCTGGAAAGGCCATTCCATAGGTTTTGGAGTGGAATGCCCTTTCCCACTTCTTCCTGGAATCGTCATTCCCACTTCAATTTGTCCAACAAACGCAGGAATGGAAAGAGAAGTGGGAAAGACCTTTCCATTCCTTTCCATTCCCGCGTACCAAACACGCACAAATAGTATAAAAAATAGAAAATTTCTGATATGGATAAGGTTCATGTGGACCTTACGATCCAAAACTGGCCACATCATCACAAATTTGTCTCTCTCCTCATTTGATGGTGACGTGTCTAATTTTGTACCGCAAAGTCCAATGAACTTAGTTCTAGGGACGAAGACACGGGGCGGTCGCCCTAGAGATTTTTTAAAAATACTATTAGATATAGAAATTTTATATGTAATTCGGAAAATTTTATCAGTTTTGCCCCTCAAAATTTTTTTTTTTTGCCTTTTTTATATGTAGTTCAACATACTGTTGTAGTTTCGCATCTAACACTAAATTTTTAGGTTCGTCCCTATCTAATTCATATCAGAATTATCAAAAAATATAGCTTGGTTTGTTATAAGTACTATACTAGCTCGATGATAGAACCAAAAAAGGAGAAGACAGACAAAGTCACTGCTTACGTTAGAATTCTGTCTTCCACCATTTTTAGGATAACTACTAGAATAAGAACCGACTATGTAATACCTAGAGACCATATGCTTATCATTTAAATATTAAATAATAAAGTAAGATATATATAAATAAATAAATATACCTTTGGAGTGGCCCTCCTTGATAATAAAATTGGATCATGCAGGAGGGAGAAAATAAAATAAAATAAATAAATTGGGGAAGAGGTCTCGTGCAGAGAGACTCAATCCCAAGATCTTCTCACATGACAAAGTCTAAATAAACTCAATGAAAACAAATTTTCATTATATCTACTATAATAATTCCACTGGTCCTAAGGCGTGCGAATATTCGATAATTGGGTCCAAATTAATATTTTATATATTATTTCTAGATTTTTCAAACATTAACAATCATCCTTAATCATTTAACTGTCAATAAGACATTGATTTAATAGTTAAGGTGGAGGCCTAATGATATAAATGTTATGAGTTTGAATCTCCAATTCGTTTCTTGAATCCCCTTATTTCTAGTAATATATAGATCACTTCCCCAATAAAAAAAAAATTTTAAAAAAAATCCTTAATCATTTAACTAATCAATCTTTTTCTTCTTACTTCCAGGTCCATGGACAAGATGAGTGACACTTTTTACTTCCAAATTCAATAAATGTTCAAATTTTCCATATTTTCTCACCTTTGCTGCCTTATTACAAGTATCGGAATTTGATACTACTAAGGTCAGACTCATCCTCTGTGCCTCTGGGCTCAATTTAATCCAGGTTATTCTTGAAACTACCACAGGGTCGGTCTACGTTTCCCTTCCCCTGCCATGTGGCAATGCCACATCAGAATTTCCCGACCAATATGATTTATTATTATTATTATTATTATTATTATACTAATTAATTACTAACGTCTTCAAGTTCCAAATACTGGTATGATTTATATAATTAAGTACTTCTAAGAAAAGAATATGATTAACTAAAATGAGGCTGGCAGATCCATGAGTGGCAAGATATATGATACCATAGAGAGTTAGAGTTATAGCACATTTACATTCCAATTTCAAGTTTTCATGGTTAGACAATGCCATTGTGACTGTGGAAGGTCTTATGATATATAGTTTGAGTGGTAGAGATGGTATTTGATTTTAAAATATTTGTTTTAAATTTCGTAAAATTTGCTAAAAATAATGTGAATTTTAAACTTGAAATCTTTTGAAATCACCCTTAATGTTTTTTGTTTCATTGGGCCCTTCAAATGCTTTTGATAAATCATACTTGCCTATATTAAAATGGATGAAAATCGTATGTAGCTGTGTATATTCTCATTTATATGCCAAATCACTCAAAATTCGTTATGTGGACATTTTTTCTAATTATATATACACAAATGAATTGTGAATGGTTGGACATAAGAATGAGAAATACACATGCACATACGATTATATGGCTGTTAAAATATATCTCGTTGCTAATTGATTTTGAGATAATATGGAGTCCTATAAATTATTTACACATGATATCATAGTGAGCCTTTAGACGGATGTGGTCTCTTAAAGTCCTCGTGTGACCCAATGGCATGCCTTGAATGTCCTTGTGTGACCCAAAATAAGGTGACAAACCTGAATTAACTCTCACCTCGAGGTGAGAGGAAGTGTTGAAATATATAAGTCCCACTTCGACTATCTAAGAAAAAGTTTATCTTACTTATAAGTTCATGGTCTAACACATTTCGTTTTCAATTGATTTTCAGAGAATATTAAGACTAATGAATTATTTTCACATCATTTATGAACTCCAAGTCAGGTTAAGTGACTCGTCTTGTGCAGCTTGCACTGGACTTGCTATAGAGTCTTATACAACTTGCACGCGTATATTTATTCCAGCAGTCTCATGCTGCACGAAGCTTGTTACAAGAGTTCTATGCAAGTTGTACGAGACTCTCAGCGATTATCTGTTGTGATTTATAATCTATAACGTTATAATTAAGACACTCCTATTAACCTAATATATCTATGTTCTTATGCAAACCGAAGAAAAAAAATTATCCCATAAACATTTTACTTGGCAAAAGACAAAAGTGCCAGCTTCCGATGCCAAGAATTAGCAACTAGGGCAAACTTAGAATAATTCAAAAAAAACAAAAAAAAAAAAAAAAACAGCCCTGTAAGAAACCTTGGAGGGGTTTAGGTTCTAGCAAGGAGACACACAACTTGGGAAAAATCTGGGGTGGAATCAGTCCCAATCGGGTCCCTGCTCTACTCCTCTCACATAAAAGCATTTGAGGGACCCACCCTGAACGACTCCATCGAATGATTTCGTGACCCTACCCTATAAGTGAGTCCTGTCTAATTTTATGTGAGAGGAGTATGGGGCCGGACCCATTGGATCCGCCCCATGCCAGACTTACCCCACAACTTGATGCACCTAAAGACCAAGACAGTGGAAGGACAAGCATGGTATCTTCTTGAAGATTTCTATTCTTCTTTATTTTGACCAAGAAAATAAAGTTTGATAAGACATGCCTCTGGGATTACTCACTCTCTAGAAGAAAAACTATAAGGACATAGAGTAGGTATTTTTTTTTTTGGGTGTCTACCGATAAAGTGACGACTAATTGGGGTTCGGCCTGCAGTTAGCCCGTAGCGTAATCGCTAGCGGGGGAGGGTCTGATACATACTGCTCGTATACACGGAACCCTACCACCGCGGAAAAATCTCATGAGAGTCGATGTCCACTGTGGGAATCGAACCCTCGTCAACGGTGAGGTATATGACAACTCTAACCAGTTGCCCCAAACCTCGGGGTTGAGTAAGTATTCTTTTTACTTCAAAGTTCTTAAAAGCTTTTGAATAAAAAATTATATTCATTCCGTCTCAAATTATCTGTTCAAATTTATTTTGAATAAAAAATTATAATAGTTTTGAATAAAAACAAAAAGTAGAGAGGTAGTTCCCAATACATTGTAATTTGTATTCCTCCCATGTCTTGTAAACTCTCATAATATTAGTACATGAGGTGCATAATGCAGTGATGTCCTTAACCAAACAAGACCAGTTCTGATCCTTTCTTGAAAACAAGCTCAAGACTTCAAATGAAAAACTAGAGTTAGCAATATTGGTGATTCATAATTCTTCGCAAATTTATAGAATGAGGAAAAATAAATATTTTTTTTGATTATTTATCTTAGCGAGTTATGAACCACAAAGTCAATGTATGTTAAAACATGATCATATTATAATAGAAACAATATTGGTCAGAAATAAATATTAGATGGATAAAATTTTTTTATCTTTAAGCAATGTTACGTATTTGGACTGATTTTTTTGTTTGAGAATTTTTAACTCGACAGTAAAAACGTCAATTATTTGTGAGAATATGTCGAGTTAAAAATGAGAATTTGTAGTGAAGATTGTGACAAAATTGTTGTACACAAATGCGATCTTCTTCAAGACATGAGCTAGTTCATTACACAAGGTTTGTCTAGTTATATTTCAAATGAGAGATTTTACAAACTACTAATAAAAAATAAAAAAATTCATTACACAAGGTACGTAGAACATTTATTTTACACTGTATCCAAAAAAAAAAAAAAAATCATTTGTTCTACGATTCTAGCTGAAGTGTTTTCTACTAATTTTTTCTTGCAGTGTGATTCAAGAACTAGACGACTGGTGACAGAAATAATGAGGAAAAGATTGTTACTTCCTTCACTTCATTCCAAATTATGTTCACATGCTCTACTTGAATTGGGTTTTGGTTTGGGTTTGAGTTTGAGTTTTGGCGGGAGAAGCTAAAAAATGGGCGGGAAAAATTCAAATTCAAATTTTTTTTCCAAATAATCGTTCAATTCCAATTTTTTTCTCAAAAATTTGGAATTTGAACATCTCCCGCCAATTTTTGAGGCCAAAATTTGAGGAAAAACGATTATTTAAAGAAAAAAAAATTTGAATTTGAATTTTTCTCGCCCACTTTTTAGCTTCTCCCACCAAAATCTAAACCCAAACTCAAACCCAAATCCAAACCAAAACCCAATTCAAGTAGAGTTATTTTTTATTTTATTTTTGTTTGTTTAAGAATAAAATGTTCATTTTCCTTTTAAATGAATGTATTTTTTTCTCTCTATAAACTCTCGTAATTAACTAAACTTCTATATTTGAGAATGACATTAATTCATCTACACTTGTACTTAGGGGTGAGCAAATTCGGTTTTTGACGAAAGAATTGAATTTGGTAATTTGGTTTCGATAATTTAGCTTGAATTCGGTAATTCGGGCATGACCGAATTCAAATTGGGTGAAATTGGGACTATTTCGGTCAGACCAATTTTGAATTCGGTCAGACCGGATTCGAATTGGATTTTTTTATAAATAAATTAATATATATTATTATATAATAAGCATTAAGTATATATTTATTAAAAAAAAAAAATCCTAACCTAACCCACCCACCGCGCACCGCCTCTCCTCTGCGATTTGCGTCCGTCCCTCTCTCCTCTGCGATTTTTGTTCACCCCTCGAGTCAAGCTTTCTGTCCTTTGTAATTTAGCACCATTCTATGAATCAATTTTTGTACTGTCAATTCATTCATTAGAAACTAGCACACCACAAATCCTCATATCTGATTTATTTGGTTTTTGGAATCTTCTATTTGGTTATTTTTTTACAATCTATATCTCGTTTTTAATTGTTATCTGTTCAAGTTTCTCTATATAATTATATTTTTTTTCTTTTTAAGTTTCATATATTTTTCTTAAAATAAAAAATTAATACATGACAACTTAATAATTATTATTTAGAATATAGAATAAGACAAAACATTCAGACTGGATATCATTTTCTTAGGTATAGTCTAAATTTGTCTGATTTAAAACTCAAAATAGGGGTTGAAACTATATCAATTCCTATGAAACTTAATTAATAGCAATGTACATTCTCAAGAGGGAAACTTTTATTAGTTAGATATGTCTCCTAATTTCAATACAATATCTTTGAATATAATTGTTAGGATAGGACGCATGTAATCGTGATATTATGGGTCTGATTAGATTATGTATTAATTTCAAATTTCTAATTTTAATATCAGATTAGTTTTAAATTAAAATTAAATTATCTCTGATTTAGTGCTAGTAGTTTTTTTCACGTACTTTATTTAAAGAAAATTTGTGAGTTTGAAATTCAGACTATACCCGATCCAAATAAACATATGGTAACTTTTGATTATTATCAATTTTAATAACAAAATTTTGGTCCCGACATGAAATTGTTTGTTTTCAACCTCACCCCATCTTACACGTTAGAGTAGTACTAGTTTAATTTCTTTCTAAATTCATGTGCTTCTCTTGGTGAAACATCACAATGAAACCCCTCTTTTGGCTCCACATTAAATGGTACCATGTACGAGAAAAATTTTTGACAAGTGATGGTCGGTCATTTACTGTTTTCTTGCAATTCTCTAGCTGGCCGATAATTAGTACCATCAATAGTATTTAAAGATAGGAAAATGATTTACTCCTAGAATTTTGGGAATAGAAACCTTAAACCCTCAAATTGAGGGTGTTAAATGACTATCTTACCCCCTGCTGGTATAAGGGATTCACCCAACTATAAGGGCAAAAATGTCCAAAAAACTATTTTAGTCAATCTTTTAGTCAATAATTCTAGTAGCCTAGAAAGGTCCTTAAAGATATTATGAATGTAGTTGGATTAAGTTTGATTTGAATTTTAAACTTACACTGAGATCCAAATTTTCTTTGAATTGTTTGGGAATGAAACTCGAGCACTAATTCATGAAGAATTTAATTTGAGTTTGAGATTAATCTCAGACTGAGAGTAGGAATCTCATACTGAGACACAATCCGATAATATCGTATATACACCAACAAAGAGAAGGAAATCTTGATATGATGGGTTCATTGAAACTACTTTTTTATCTGGATATATATAAGCTCTTGTTATGAAACACAAGGTAATAATCCTTGTTTAACAGATCATGAGTATCTCATTTTACAAACATTTGAAAGACTTTATGAATTATTTTTTTTCTGAATAAATTTTGTTTTCATTAATCACACATAGTCGAGACCATTACAATTAAAAGAAAAATCTGAAAATACAGAAATTAAAAGTTATACAATGGTTTAGAAAAATTATTATAACAGACAAAAGTCACACCCAAAAAAACTTAGATGGGTATGAGATACTAATATTAAAACTAGTAAAATATATATATATATATATATATATATATATATATATATATATATATATATATATATATATATATAATCTTCGTCTTGCAGCATTTTCATCGTGATTCTTGAACCACATATATAGGAGAAAATACAGCATCTTTATGAAATTAAATACAGAATATGTAGTCGTTATACGAAGGAGTAGACTAGCTAAATACCGTTTCATTGAATCCGGCCCGGCCATTGAGGGGCTCAAAGTGACATACTGAATAGGGCCTCCGAAAATTGAGGGCCTCAATATTTTATTATCTATATATACATATGTGTGTATTTTGTTGAAGAAATTTGAGAATTCTTTTGTATTTTCTCCATAATTTGGGATAATCAAGTTAAAGGTATGGATTCTCATTTTTATGTTGTTAAAAAATTACATGAAAACAATAGTATTAAAATTTTATTTGCCCTAAAAAAAATTTCAATGAGTTCATTTCATTTTAGTTTTAAATGTTATTATTATGTAATATAATGTTAATCTATTAAAAATTAGATGAAATAGATGAAGAAAAATTATGACTGCTGCTGTTTGCTTTGGTTTTAAAAATCTGAAAATTGTATTATATTTGACACTTTTTATAATTTATACTTTAAAAAAAATAGAGGTCTAATTTTGATAACTAGTACAATACCTTTATATTATTCGAGACGACTCAGCATTGAATAGTTCGTAAACTACACGAGAATGCAACACCGTACTAGGTAAGTTGTGTGCAATGGGTATGAATCTTATAGTTATGAGTTTTGAATTCTGATTAGAAGTAAAAATTTCACCAATTTACCAAATAAGTCAACTTCTTAATGCTCTCATCTTTCAAAATTGAATAACCCATTTTTTTTAAAGATATTCAAATGACATATTGTATTTTCTAACTAGTATTTGTTATATAATTTTCATTTAATTTTCATCCGTCATCACCTCTTAGTTTTTGACTTAATTCTAGGAGATTAAGCTCCACAAACACGTAGTCTCACCACTAATAACATCTTCAACTTCCTTGATTTAACTTGAATAACATATGGTCTCATTATTATTCTTTTTAATTAATAAGAGTAAGACGGTAATTTATTAAAAATCAATTCTTTTTTAATTATATATCAAATCAAATTGAAACATTCAATTTACGGACTAAGAGAGTATCTAATTAAATGAGATGACGATATATAACAATGTGCATTAATACTGAATGAATGCTGGTTGAGTACATTGGATTTGCTTCGTGATTCATGAAACATGAATATATATAGAGAGAGAGAAAGAGAAAGAGGAGTTCTCCTCTAAACGTGAGACAGTACATGAAGAAGAATTTAAATGCTCAATAATTACTATACTAGTATACCTAACGAAATTATTGCATTCTTTATTTGTTAATTTTAAAACTTTTTTTTTAAAAAAAAATTATGAGAAGGGGATTTAATTCCGTAATATGTGAGTTGAATGTCACACTATATTATCCGTTATTGTGTTTCAAGGAATGGGGTATGAGGTATGCCAAAAAGACCACTCAATTTTATGACCGTATTTGTATGACTGACCCTACAATTCTCTTGCACTAATTGAGCGAAGCCCACATCTACATATAAGTCTCACCCAATTTATATAAAGGGATGTGATCCGAGAAGAACGGTTATATAATTGAATTTTCGTCCGAAAGGTAAAGTTATAAGTGGGTAAAGACTCGAGCAAAAGGTTGGATAAGGGTCCCATACAACTCCTGTCGGCCAAGAGGAAACGATTGATTCCATCTCAATACAACCAGGCAATCCATTTTTGGTGCAATACTTTGTACGCCTTTTCACAATTCTAAAACACAAAAGATTTTATCAATTGATTCCCCTACTCTTTTTCTTTCTTTAAAGATATAAGAAGAAACTATTTAGAAAACTCTTGGTTAAGAAAAAACCGGGAGGGGAAGGGTTCCTTACCTAAATCCCGATTCCTTTATTGTAACACTCTAATTATAAAAACATTTAATCGTACTTTCTCAATACACAAGATAAATTTTCAACTAATAAAAAATATAACCATAACATAATTGAGAATGTAACAGTGTTACATACGCCACTCTGTTGACAGTAGTATCTCTTAATTTTCAGTTAATAATTACTCACATCATTATTTAATATAATACTTTTATTAAATGTTGCAAAAATTAAGGAAGCAACAAACAAGATATATTGTTAGTTAAAATATAAATTATTCTATTAAATATAACTTGTATACCACTAATTTTATTTAAAAGAGTAATATTTAAATTTTGATTAAAAAACATTTAATTTTTTTTATTATTAATTTTCACAACATATAATGAAAAGTCTTATATTAAAGAATGAGGGTATTAGAATGCTAAATTATATTGGTGGTACTGTATAAACGACTTAGCCATTTGTCTTAATTGCTTACGAATTTAAGAAAAGAAGACAAAAATACTGACTTTATTTGGAACATAATTTTAGCATGTCGAGTGTCAAGTGTGATAGTCGGCAATCGTACGTTGCTAGCTAGCAATGGCGGAGCATAAGAGGGGCAGGGGTCACTAGCTAGTGTCTTGGTATTGCTTGTTTAGTAATATGTTGTGTAAAGTATATTAGATGTGGTTCGGAATTGGTGTTAGACATGGATAATTTTGGTCGTTTAATAAAAAATTTAACAGTCGAGATTTTATTAGGCAAACAAGTATATTTTTTAACAAGTGTTAAAACGAGTTTTAAAATACATTTCTAATAGGTATTCACGAACACCTCTAATAAGTGTTTGCTAGAATACCAATTAGGACTTTTTTTGTGATTTTAACACATTTTTAACTTTATTTCACACGTACTGAATAAAAACACGTTCAATACTGGAGTTGAGACTGATTAGATGATGCATGTGAGATATGAGAGAATGAGTTCTTCCAAAGAAATGTACGTAGCAAAATGGTTTTGTTTTGCTTGTAGTAAAATCCATCAAAATGTGGTCCATCTTTCAACGACAATTTCAGCTTTAGTCCAAAGGTGAATTTGAACAAATCTCACGTTTGAGCTATGGAAATTGAAAACATTCAAAATGCAAACAACTTGGAATTATAAATTTCACTATTAGTATCAAATAAATAAAATCATTATAGTAACTATCGATTATTTGGTTTCAAGAAAAAAAACTATCGATTATTTAAACTATTCTTCTTATAATGAAAATTAAATATAAAAAAATTAATTTATTTTAGATAGTGTGTTTAATTTTTAAAGAAGAAAAAAGTTCACTATATATAAACAATTTTTTACTTTTCTTTTTTTGTTAGTAAATTTTTATTTTTAGTTATTTCTATATACAAACTATTTTCGAACTACTACATTTTTTAAATTAGTGTGAAAATAGTGATTTTCTACCACTTTTAATCATTTATTCTTGCATGCATACCTAGTGTTACTGAGTTAAATTGACAAAAATACTATTAAGTCTGGTAAACATATACCTAACATGTTTTCAAACGTGATTAGAAATGACTAGTTTTACATTAATTTGATAAAAGCAGCAATTTAAAAATAATTTATATACAAAAATAGTTAAAATAAAAATTTATTGACAAAAAAAGAAAATAAAAAATTACTACCTCCGTCCTAAATTATTTGTAATGTTTCACCTTTTCACAATGATTAATGAAATGATTGGAAAACAATTAATATGAGAAAAAATTCAAAATATCCCTCAATTAATGACTGAAAAATTATTATTAGTGGTTAGTTCAGTAATAAATTAGAGATAAGATTAAAAAAGTAATAATAAAGATGCAAATAATTTGGGATGTCTCAAAATGTGAAACGTTACAAATAATTTGGGACGGAGGTAGTATTTATTTAGGGATATTAGCCTGTTTGGTCCTCAAAGTATTTACGAAATTATCGCTTTGTCCTCAAAGTTTTTTCACTTCTTATTTAGTCCTTTATGTATTTACGCGCTTCTCACGTCGTCCTTTCACCACCAAACTAGGCGGATTCCGGCCAATTACAAGCACGTGCGTGTCACGTGAGTTTGCTAGAAGGGCAAAATTGTCCGAAAAAATACACCCCATCCCACCTTCATCTTCTTCCTTCTTTTCTTCTCCTACCTTCAGTCTTCTTCTTTAGAAAACCCTACACAAAAATGGTAAAAAAAATGGCCAAAAGAACCCAAATTCAAAGCAAACTAAGAGAAACCCAGATCAGAGGGAGTTGCAAAAATGTTAAAAAAAATGAAAAGATCACCAAATTAAAGGGGGGAAAAACCATCGATTTTCGCGTTTGGGAAATGAAATTTGATGGGAAAATGTGTTCCTAGTACCAGTAGTGATACCCATTACTAAGATATTCAGCAAAAAAAAAAATAAAAAATACCCATCAGTGTCCAAACGTCATTGATGATTAGATGAGAAGAAGAAGAAGGAAGAAGATGAAGGTGGGATGGGGGTGTATTTTTCGGACAAATTTGCCCATCTAGCAAACTCACGTGACACGCACGTGCTTGTAATTGGCCGAAATTTGCCCAGTTTGGTGGTGAAAGGACGACGTGAGAAGCGCGTAAATACATAAATGACTAAATAAGAAGTGAAAAAACTTTGAGGACAAAATGATAATTTCGTAAATATTTTAAGGACCAAACGGCCAATATCCCATTTATTTATGTAGGGAGATTTTCTTTTTTAAGGAATCCGTGTAACAATGAATGTAGAGGAGAGAGGAAAAGGAAAGAAGCAAACAGTGGGTTGCATGGAATTGTGTGTGAATTAATGTCGTTTGTGTCTTAGTAGGGTAGAGGGGCCGGGGACCATTGCTCCGGTCGTTATGGGGTCTATACGTGTAGGGACGAAATTAGAAATTATCTGTTAGAGACGAAAAACTGCAACAGTATACCAACATACCTATAAAAATTATAAAAAAAAATTTGAGGGAGTAAATTTGATAAAAATTTCCGATCTATATATAAAAATTATTATATCTAATAGTATTTTTAAAATTTTAGAGGGCTCGACTCTGTAGACGTGGCAGCCTACACCACCACACCCACACCCTCTGATACGTCTTTATCACTACAACAGCAACCAGTCCCCTCCAGTTTTAGCTTCCAGTATATATTCTTCCCCTCTCTTTCTCTCTAATTTTTTTTTTGTTCTACCCGTTTGAGGGCATCCGGTATCCACTGACAACGTGGTGACTACATCCCGACTTTCGCACTCATGATTAGCGCATGCATTCTGCACTCAGCGGGGAGGCTGCAGCATCTACTCTTCTTAAAGCGGCGCTCTCAGCGGCGAGAAATTCCACAAGAGTCGAATTCCACGCGATGAAATCGTATCTCACATCAGCGGCGTCGAACTAAAGCGAACTAATCGCTGCTTAGGAGCTCGGAGTTCTCTATAATTTATCTTAGCTCATGGTCACAGGGATTTTGATATTCCCAGACGATATAATGTTATATACAGATACTATAATACCAGCACAAGTTGACTCAATTAGTAAATAATTACAAATGTCAAGTGTTCAATTTCAGCTGCACACGTAAGGATTATGTTGGTGGGCGATCTGCAAGTACCTTTGTAAGTGACTTATGGTCTCTAAAGACTGCTCGACCCCATGGTGATTGACTAGAGCCGAACCATCCTAAACTTTTTTATTACCAATAAATAAATAAATGTAGACACTATAATCAATAATTTCTATTCATTTAATTTTTTTTTGAAATATTAAATTATTTTCGCATCATTTTCCAATAAGTTCCGTAAAATTTTTCATTTTTTCAATGTATTTATGGCATTTAAAATGTGCCACAAGTTGTGACATAAAAATATTTATAGCACTTTCTGTGCCACGAAAAAAAATCGACACCACTTGTAAATCTACTTTCAAAAAATGTCGAACAAGTGATAAAAAAAAATATTTTCTAGCATTTAAATAGTTTTTTGTGGCATTTATGCAATGGCATAAAAAACAAAAAATATAATAGTGAGATACTGTATTTTGTTTAGTTCATTATACATTGTTAATTGAAACACGTACATATTTGCGTTCGTGTTCGATTAGTATCGGATTTGAACTCGAACGGATGGATGTTATTCAAACTAAGGCGAACAAATTCGTAAAACATAAACGAATATTTACGAACAAATTCATATCTATATTTTATATTTTTCTATTTATTTTATAATTTTATGGAGTAACTTTTTAACGAACTCTATTTAGAGTTTTGAATTTGTAGAAGTTATTTTAGCTACTTATATTTATTTTACCTAAAAATAATATAAATAATTGTAGGTAGGAAAACTAGTCATTAACGGCACGTTGGTGGACGGTGTGTTTCCAAGCTTCGCTTGCATAAAGTCCCCCGATGCAATGTATTTCGGTGTGAGTATTAAATTGGAGTAAAAATTAAGTAGTGTTATATTTAATATTTTATTAAATTTTTAAAATATAGAATTTGATAAAATATTTATTCCCGCAAAATATAAAGTGTACAGATAATTTGAGAGAGAGAAAGTAAATTGCTTTTGGTAAAATCAACTCCTAAACTAAACCATTGTTGTGTCTATCTTTACGGTCTAATTATAGTGCTAAACACGAAAAAAATTAATAAATACTAAACTTTTTGTTTGTCGTATAAAAAATCCGACAGTTTCATTTTTTTTTATCGAACAAGTGTTATGATTTTTTAATACATGTTGCGTAAAATAAGTGTTATATATATCTTAAAACATGTGCTAATTAAGTAAGAACATATATGCTATAGCCTAGTGAGGTTGGCCTCTGCCCACAACCGTGAGGTCGCGGGTTCGACACCCTCTCCCTACGTGGGGCTAAATAATTTCCACCTCTTTCCTGTGAGGCCACCTCCTCCCCCAGTGAGGTCTAAAAAAAAAAAAAAAATAATATATATTACATATAATATAACAACTATCTAAAACTCTATAACATCTCTCAAAAATATTTAGTATTTATTGATTTTTTTATGTGTTCTGCACTACAACCGCGACACTATCTTTATAGGTCTGCCTGAGGCCATGACTATACATATAGATAGAGGAGCTGCTGCAGCTACTACCAATACTCACTAGTAGTATTAGTACTAATAACATTCTTGCTCTTTTAAAGATGGTCCTCTCTTCAAGACACAAAGAAACCAATTGAAATCAATGATCAATTTCCCTTGTCTGGGGAACTTTTATTATAACTAACTAAACTAACAAGTTTTTCTTCCACTTTCCTAATGGATTTTGGGGTTGTGGGTTTGGACAATGGTGGTGGTGGTGGGTACAGATCTGGGATTACTAATTCTGATCAAGATGATTGGAAAGGCTTGAAAGTTGCCAAGATTGTTTCTGATGATTCTAAATCAATGCCCACAAGTCCTTTATTGAGATCTAATAGCTTCTTCTCTCAAGGAGGAGGAGGAGGAGGGCAGCAAATGCTTAGTTTCTCCTCTCCTAACTCACAAACTGTTACTGCATTACCTTATTATTATTGCCCATCTTCTTCTTCTTCTTCAATTTCTTATACTAGAAATCCATCAGGTACTTTAAAAGTTCTTGATTTCATGTGTGTTTATTGCTTAAAATGGCAAAGAAAAGTAGTTATTCAATATGTGTTATAGATAATAAGTTTCTGATTTTTGCATGAGGTTGAGGTCTTATCATACTCTGTCTTATCAAAACTTTGTTAATTTCTGTTTCTGGGCTTTCAATTTCAACAGTTTTTCATGCTTGTTTCACCCTTTTTTTTACCTTCCAAGAACAGTTTTTTTTTTAAAACTGTTTTGGGAAGATTTTAGTGCACATAAATGCTCTGAATCCTAAATGAAAGATGCATGTGAACATGTATATAAATCAAAATGGTCATTGAGTTTGTTCTTTTTTTGCTTTGATTTGACGACATGATTCCGTAGAAAACGTCACGTTATAGGAGATTACTGTTTCAGTAATATTAAGTGAGTTTGATGTACTGTTTTTTTTGGTACTAAAGAAGTAAAAGATGTTCAAAATAAGAAAATGGGAGAAATGGGGTACAAAAAATTTCTCTTTCTTCAAGGTTCTTGAAAGACTTGATGGATATTCATGATTATTGTGTAGCCCCCATAAATGTTGTAGACAAAAGCTTTTATTTTGAGTATTCTGTCTTCAATCTTTCACTAGTCTTAGTTTTATTCTCCTTTCATTTCATACTTATTTTAGAAGCATCTTTATCTTGAGTCTACTTGGATTGGGTATTAGTTTCAAACCAGTCTTAAATACAACTCAGATTCTAGACGATTTAATGCTTTAAGTTTCATTTACAGACTTAATTGAAAGACGGTTTATACCTTATTTTTCTTGAATTTGATTTGTGTTTCTTGAATTCAGGCTATGGTTCTGGAGGATTGACTCCAGGAAGCATGCAATCAGGGGCTGGAGGACTATTCACACCATCTCAATGGATGGAGCTTGAACATCAAGCCTTGATCTACAAATACATCAATGCCAATGTCCCAATTCCTTCTTATCTTCTTACCCCTATTCGAAAAGCTCTTGATTCTGCTGGCTTCTCTCTCTTTACTGGCCTCAGAACCAATTCTTGTAAGTTTTGCTTTCTCATTTGTCTTAGCAATAACTTTATTCGACTATGTTATCGGAGACTTAATGAGTTATGTTATTGTTGTTGTAAGGTTGTTTATCTAGTCGACCGAGCCAGTTGACTGTGTTTTAATTTTTTATCTGGTTTGGAATTATTTATATATGGTTTAGTTCTGGTTACTGATTTGAATCTGTGTCTTATGTATTATGTACTAGATGTTATAGTCATTCCATAGATGTCGTAGTCGTTTAGGACATGTAGCAAACATTAAGGAAGCATAAAACAATGTATTTTTGTTAGTCAAAATATAATATTACTATCTTAAATAGGATTTGTATAACAATAATTCTATTGAGGAGAGTAATATTGATATTTTAATTAAAAAAACTTCGTATTTTCTGCTTTCTTAATTTTTGCTATATGTCCAAAACGACTTATATTAAGAAATTGCCTTCTTAATTTTCGATATATGTCCTAAGCGACTTATATTAAGGAATTGAGGGAGTAATGGTGAGGAATGTGACATTGGTTTTAATAATCTTGCAGTTGGATGGGGAGCTTTCCATCTGGGATTTTCGAACAGCAATGATCCTGAGCCAGGAAGGTGCCGTAGGACCGATGGCAAGAAATGGCGGTGCTCGAAAGATGCAATTGCTGATCACAAGTATTGTGAACGACATATGAATCGAGGCCGCCATCGTTCAAGAAAGCCTGTGGAAGGTCAATCTGGCCATTCCGTCCCAGGAACCACAAACAATACTAATACTAATATTAAGCTGATGCCGGTTTCTTCTTCCTCTGCATCAGCGGCTGTGGTTCCTGGAGGTGGTTCATCAAACAATCCTGGCCTCTCATCCCATCATCAGCCTAACAACCTGCAACAAAGAGCTACTTCTCAGTCTTCTGCACCTCCTCGTGGTGACAGGTAAAAAAGAGGACTTGAGAAAATGGCGGTTTTATTTACCATAGATTAGCCTTTTTGCTCAAGTCATACTTTTGAAGATGTTTAATCCTAGTGAGATTGGCGAAATACTCTTTTAGGACAGTGTAACTTAGCGACTCAAGTTTTGTTATTCGAGCTAATTTATGTGTACGAATCAACATACTATTTTCTAACAGTTTATGCGCGAAATTGAACTTATTTAATAAGCTTATTATGTCACTTATGATCAGATTTTGGGATGATTTTGTTAGCTTGTAACAAAAAAACGCGAAAAATTTCACCGAAGAATTTTTACTAATGGAGATAGCTTTGTGTATTTGCCAACAGGAATTTACTGGACAAGGCAAATTTCGGGGGAGAAATATCAAGAAAGTGCTGGCCTTTCCATTATATCACCAGATATAAGCATGAAAGAAAACCATTATTCCATTCCTAATCCTAAGCAGCAAAGTCCTTATGTAGAATCTTCTCGTGGGGAATTCGGACAAGTGTGCTTTGATTCGCTTTTAAATCCTTTTAACCGAAGCTCTTCATTTATAAACTGCAATAGATTTGGAACTTCAGAAGATATGAATGACAGCGAAAGCAAATCGCAGCAGGGTCTTCGGCAGTTCATGGATGACTGGCCTAATAGTCGACCTGAACGCTCGTGGCCTGATATCGAGATGCACTCTGAGAGGACTCAGCTTTCCATTTCCATTCCAATGGCTTCTTTAGACTTCATGTCTTCTACCTCATCTCCAACCAATGACAAAATTGCAACTTCCCGGGAACTTGAAATGGGATTGGGAGTTGGTACAGTTGCTAACGAAAGAAACCACAGACAAGCGAATTGGATTCCGATATCATGGGAAACATCCTCCTTGGGCGGACCACTCGGGGAGGTTTTGCATAGCACTAACAACAGCAGTGGAGATGGCAAGAATAGCTCAGCCCTTAACCTCATGAGTGAAGAAGGTTGGGACGGTTGCCCTAGCCCGCGATTAACATCATCTCCCACGGGCGTTTTACAGAAGGCTGCATTAGTATCTCTTTCTAACAGTAGTAGTCCAAGAGCAGCAGATAACAACAAGATGGTTGAAGGTTCCAGCCTTTGCAGCGGCGTCTTCAGATCAAGTCTAATGAATCCAGCCTTACCTGCACTATAAAATGCAGGTGTTTCGAATATTGCAAAGTAGTCTTCTTTCTGCTGACAAATTCTAGAGCTATTAGATTTGCAGCTTAAATTTGTTTATTTGTTTTCTGCATAATATGGTGAATACTCTAAGTTTGGTTTTCGTTATCGTTAGTGCAATACGCGATCAAACAAAAAGCTTCATTGTATCTTCGATGATATTTTGAAGAACCCAGTTGCATACTAACTCATTGGTGAGGCGAAATGGCCATATTGTCCCATTTTTTCTTGAAGTCCTAACATCATGTGCTGATGTTTGGTGTTATTGATTTTATTCACCGTTTTGGTACAGGTTGGTAGGAAGCATGTTGGTTGTTGGGTGGTTATAATTGGGGGTATTGAGAGGTGGACAACCTTTTCTAACATCCACAAATGGAGAAAATAAACCAAAATGAGACAATTAAAAGCCTTGTTATCTGCATCAAACAAAGTTTTAATCCCAAGTAATTGGAATCGGCTACATCAATCAATATAAGCATTAATACATTCCCTCCATTTCCTTCCATCAAACACCGTACTCTCATTCAAGTCAAGGGCAATCTTGAACAATATTAAGGCATTGTATTAGTTATCAAAGTTAGGCTCCTAATTCTTTTTAAAAAGTATAAATTATAAAAGTGTCAAAATATAATAATCGAATTTTCAAACCGAAACAAACAGTAGTAGTCATAATTTTTCTCCATCTATTCAATCTAGTTTTTAATATATTAACAAATAATAGATTAACATTATATTGGATAATATCATAATAATAACATTTGAATTAAAAAGAAAGGAGCTTGGTGTAATTATTTTTAGGATAAATAAAATTTTAATACTATTTTTCATGTAATCTTTGAACAAAAATAAAAAGAGAATCTATACATTTAATTTGATGATCCCAAATTCTTGAGAAAATACAAAATAATTCAAAACACACACACGCATATATATATATATATATATATATATATATATCTCCTCCGTTCCAAATTATATGTCCACGATTCATTTTTAATCTGTTCCAAATTATTTGTCCACTTTCTAAATAAAAGATTCATTAATGGTGATTTTTCAAATCCTACCCCTTACATTAAATGTTGGAGAGAGAAGAATGTAGAAATAAACTGTGACTAGAATTAAATAGGGTCGTGTTTGACATTTTACCATATTCCACTATAGAATTTGATGAAACCTTAATCCCGTCCAAAACACAAACTGGACAGATAATTTGGGACGGAGTGAGTATCTATATGTATATAGGTAATAAAAAAAATTGGGGCCCCAATTTCGGAGGCTCTATTCGGTAGAGCACTTTAAGCCCCTTTGGAGTCGAGCATGATACAAGTCTAACAAATTCATATCATTTTTAAAAACTTCGGTCCAAATCTTCTCTGACGATTACAGGGGGCGCTGGGGGGCGCCAGCGTCCCCCAAGATTTTTAAAAAATACTACTATTTTTAAAATTTTATGCGTATTTTGGAAAAATTTTATCAATTTCACTTCCCAAGAATTTTTTTTGCACTTTTTTATCGCCCCCAAGAATTTTGGAATTTTTTTACCAGTTTCGCCCCCCCAACATCAAATTCCTGGCTTCGTCCCTGCCTTACCTCATACAACCCCAAGCCTATATCCTTCAAGTTTTTTAACCGGAACATCACTCGCCTTCTTTTTAGGTGTACAAACCACCGTATCCAAGTCGAAAAAATATATATCTTGTAGGCTGCGACTTTGATCTTTGTACAACAGCTACTATCACTATCTCAAGTGGACCATTCCAATTATTCCAGCTAGCTCTTTATCATTTCCCTTCTACTTAATAATTCATCATCCTTTGCATTTCTCTTTGCTTTTTTTGGTGGTCCTGCAGATTTTCTCTCAAAATCTTTGGAAGATCAGCTCTACTTTTTGTCTTGTAGGATGAAAATGTACATAGAATTTAACTGCAATAACTGCTCTGTAGGTGAGAATTAACATAGGTTTGATAGACAATTATAGAAGCGCGATAAACGTTAAGATTGGGATCCTTGTCTTAGTATTGTTGAGAGCAATTGTAGCTAGGAGTACCATTGTTTTGCTTAGATGCAGGTCCATTATTATCAAAGACTTTCATAATCTGGTTCGGAGCAAATTTTGGATTCTGCAAAAATAACTTTAGGTTCATAGCAGGATGAAGCTAGGAATTTGGCATTTGGGGACGAAAACTGTAACAGTATACCCAACCACATATAAAATTTAATATATGTAGTAGTACTTTTAAAAATTTTGACCCTCTCTATCTTCGTCCCTGTTTCAGAGCACACACAGGAGAACAACTTCTGAAATATGAAAATTCTTGGCTTGGATAATGTTGCACAAGAGTCGTCGTTTCTTTTTTTACCGGTATCCATGTATTTGACCTGAATTCATATGAATAAGTGCTCTCTGAAATGTTACGTCTTCAATGATTTTGGTCATATATCTTTTATTCTCAATAATCATCTTAATATGTAACTTGCAAATCCTTATTCATGAAGGATTCAAAGGGAATGAAAAGTACCAAATCACAAATGATTTCAAAAGGGGGATGTGGAGGTGTGCGTAACCCAAATTTCTGGATTATTTCTTGTCAAATAGGGCTTTAAACACCTCCAAATTCATTCTTAGGAGCAGCCAAAATACACAGCAATTATAATATATCATTGCCATGTAGATTAAAAAAGGGCAAACTCCTCCAAATTCTAAGGTTCACAGATCATAATGGCGGTTTAGAATTGAATGTCTACTTTTTTATACAAAATAAATAGAGCGTGTATTTGATTCTGCATCCGATGAGAGGCAAGGAATTAAGCAACATGAGATAATATAGCATATTATCATGTCCAGAGTATTTTTGGACCTATTAAAACTAAACTCTAGCTATGGATACCTAAATCAAATTGCAGAAATATATATATTATTATTATTTTTTGGTGAATTCAGTGTACAGATATCAAGATCATAGCTGCCCTGTTTAATAACCCCTATGGCAGAGCAAGAAATCATTAATACTAAGCTAGCAAAAATTCATACATATATACAATTAATCCTGCTATGAACTGATCAAGAAAAGCTGTGAAATTTCAAACACCATTAAACAACAACAATAACATAACTCACTAAATCCCTAATAATTAAACTACGAGCAGGATAGAAAATTGATGGGTGCTCATATTCTATGGGTGTAAAATGAGTCTGTCATGCCATGGCATTAGCATTCAGAACGATTAATTTTTTTTTTATAATCATTGCAGGCCATCAATACCATAGCCAAATCAACGAACAATTATATCATAAGGTATGAATCGAACGAGAAAATTTTGAAAAAAAAAACTAAAATCAATTGGATTGCTAGTTGTCAAATTAATTGAACCAGAATGCTTGAAATTGCACGGAGGAAGGTGTAATTGATGATCGAAAAAAGAAATGTCAGGATATCTATTGGAGTGGATTGGAAGAGCACTGTGAATGCGACTTTATATAGAGCATTTCTGCGAAACCCTAGTGTAACCCTAACTATTTTTACCCTGATTTTGAGTTTTCCTATTATTTCGTTCTTTAACAATTTTCGTTCTATTTTTTGTTATTGTTTTTAGAACCTTAAACAAATTTCGTTTGGTGACAATGGTCCTTCCGTCAACACATGTGACGAAAATAATTATTATTTTTTTAAAAAAAAAAAACTATTCAAGACATCGAGGTTAATTTGGGTAATTCACCCAAAAAATATAAACAATGAACCAAAACCACCAATCGCAAATTGTTAAGGGACGAAATTCACCAATTTGCCTAAAAATACTCCAAATCTCTTTTTTCCCACCCAGCTGCTCAACTCTCTCCCTCTTATTTTCACCCTTACTGATCACGGCCGTTCTTTCTCTCTTTTCGGCTGCCGGAATCTTCAAACTCCGCAAAATTTTCTCTTATATAATGGAAGAATTGATGTTTGGATATGATATCTGACTCTTTGTTGAGTACAAGCAAACTTCCGGTGATGGAGCAAAAAAAAAAAAATGGTACAAGTGGAACTAAAGACAATGAAGGTATTGATCTGGGAAAAATTGAAACCCAATCCAGTGTTTTGCGCAAACAGGTGCAATTGGCTGCTAAACAGGTTGTACTGAAGAAACAACAATGCAGAATCACAGACAGCAAGGTGACGCAGACAGTGATTTCACCTCAAGCGGCTGTACTAAGTGCGCTGCCACACCAAAAGCAACTCACAACCTGTTCAAACATCGCATGCAATGTCATCTAATGCGGGTGTACAAAAAGTGAGCTGCACCATATTGAACATTCTTCATCAAAAAAACGTCGAAAAAGATTAAATCAACATATGAGGGTGTACTAGCAACGCAACCACACCTGATTGGGGATAATTTTTTATTTTTTTTATGATATATGAGTTTGTCAAAATTAGGTGACTATAACAATTGTGGACGGAATGACCGTTATTACCAAATGCAAATTGTTTAAGGTTCTAAAAACAAAAATATATAGACCAGAGATCAAAACTACCAATCGCAAATTGTTAAATGACGAAATTCACCAATTTGCCAATATTTTTTCCCAAAATACCCTTCAATTTTTGTGTTTTTAATTTATTTTTTTGTTGACTATAACAGTTGTTGACGGAAGAATCGTTATCACCAAATGCAAATTGTTTATATATATATATATATACCAAAACCACCAATCGCATATTGTTAAAGGACGAAATTCACCAATTTTCCTTTTTCTTTTCTCTGTTCCCCTTTTCAGAGTATTTTCTTTTGTTGAAATTCTTTTTTTATAGCTGCTAAAAGTATTGTTTTCTGAAATTATTTTCTGCTTTTGTCCGAAAATCTGAATATGGTCGGAAATATGGCTCGAAATACGCTGTGAACATAGTTGAAACCCCTACCAAGTGCTCAGACACACACGGAGCATCCCCGTACACCCAAACATGGCCAAATTTGTTTAATTTCTTCCAAAACATGATTATTAGCACGATTCTTCTATAATTTTAACAAAAAATCAGAAGATTTTCCTTTTTCTTAGAAATTTTAATAGAGAAGAATTTTGTAAAGAGAGTATTTTTGTAAATAATGAGAGAAAAGAAGATGTCAATAAAAAAAAGTATCTCAGTAAAAAAATATGTTAAGATAATAGGAGAAAAGGGGTCGAATATTACTTCACTTATATGTAATTTTCTTTCTTATTTTTATTTTTCTCTTGCAGAAGCTAATTTCATTTCTTATTACAGTTAATTGTAGGTAAAAAGGTGAACATAATTAAACATATTTTTTAAAATTCTCTCTACCCATTTTCTCTCTTTGGTCTCTTCTTCTTCCATGCTTCAATAGCTAGATCCGACCAAGAGCTTCGACCATCGACCAATGCTTGATCGGATCTAGTCATTCTCCACCTAGCTGTTGAATCAAGTTCAAACTTTTTTTTTGGAATCAAATACAAACTTTTTTTAACATTCGAATCAAATTCAAGTTCGATTTTGAAACATGTCTTAGACTCATTAAATCTGAATTGATTAATTTAGGATTCATTTGGATTAGTTTTGGTTTGAGAATTATTGTCTCAGTGGAAAATAAAAAATAATTTTTTTGTGAGAAGAGATGTAGATACAATGTGAAAATTTGTGCTAGAGTTTGAAACGAAAGTATATTCGACTTGATTCAATTCGTTTATAGTTTTATTCTCCACACCTTGGTGCCCGGTTGGGGTGTCAATCAAGTTATGTGAGTTGGGTTTGGCTTAGCTCACGCTCAGCTCAAATAAAATTGCAAAGCTCAGTTCATGCTCAGCCCGAAAAAGCTCACAGACATTGAGCTCACGCTCAGCTCACATTTTAATGTGAGCTCGAGCTAAGCTCACGAGCCTCACGAGCTAAATTTATATAAGCAAAAAAACAAAAATCATGTAGCAAGAATAGTATAATACAATAAACATTGAAACTAAATTTTGACATTAATACAAATATATATATAGAATACAATAATACTTAATTCTTGAAGCAAACTAAACTAATAAAAAGATAACAAAGATAAATACATAGGAAAGTCAAAAGTTAAAGAATCTATATACAACGTAGACAAAAATCCTTATATAGACTAAAACAAAAGAAACAGAAGTCTCATAATTGTAAAAGCCTTATATAGAGAAAACAAGAGAAGCAGAAGTTCGAGAATTGTTTGTTATACTAATGAAATGAGTCTTATATAAAAAACAAGAGAATCATGCACTTAAAATTCTAACAAATTATGAAATTGCAAATTGCAAAAGAGTGATTTAATTTCATTGTTGGTGTCAAATCCAATTTCGGCAATCTCATTGAATTCTTCTACAATCATTCAAATGTATAGGAAAGTAGTGAACTGCGAAATTGATTCAAGACATGACCCCAGTGCAAAAAACACTCTCAGATGCTACTGAACTTGCAAGAATTACTAATACATCTCTTGCCATCATAGACAAAAATAGGGAATTTAAGAGAATTTTCTTTCCAATAATCCAAGATAATAAAGTCTTTATCAACACTACCACCCTTTGTTAGGTAAAGTTTTTCCTCCAAATAAACATCTAATTCACTCTTAGAATGCATCATTTCTTCCTCTTCACTAAATTTAAGGAATTCTTCAATGAATACCAATTTATAGGTTTTCTTCCTTTTAATTAGTATTATATATATATATATAATATTTTAATTATATTATTCTTATTCAGGTTCGAGTTTTTTTCGGGCTGAGCGAGAGTTTACATAAAATTCGAGCTTGAATATTTAGCTCACGCTCACCTTACAATTTTTGAAGGTATGTGAGTCGGGTTTGGGCCGGCCCAAACCCGATGACACCCCTAATAAACACCGGGCAATGCCCGGTGTTTATTGCCTAGTTTAATACATACGTATGAAATACCTTTTATTTAAACACGATTTCTAACTATCTTTTACAATTTTAACATGTATGGTTAATAAAAAAATTTAAAAAAAAGCAATATTTCAATTTTTTTTCTACCTCTCCCCTTTCCCCTCCCCAAAGCACAGAAAATAAAAGGAGACTTTAGGACATCTGTGAAACGTTTATTGGTTTTTATATTTGGTTTAATCTGCAATTTGTCAAACTATAATTGAGCAGCCTAGTTTTGCGATGAAAGTTTAGCAGTCTTTTGTTTTTTTTTTTTTAAAACTGGGCCTAGGCCAGGGATTGTGGCTGCCTTTTCCACTGGGGCAAGCCTGATTCCCTAAGTTTTGATTAGACCATTTAGAATGTTTATTAAACTTCGGATATTTCAAATGAAACATAATATACTACTTCCTCCATAATATACTATAATATAAATCATTTAGTACATATAATTAAAAATAAAAAAGCAAAAAATGAGATACTTTATTAGTTAAAGTATCAATATTACTCTCATACATAAGACATGTATACTACTAATTCTATTTAATATAATAATATTGATATTTTAATTAAAAATCACCATATTTTCTGCTCCCATAATTTTCACAAATGTCTTAAATGACTTATATTATTATCGAATGAATTTAGTATGCTTTTTATAATTAAAAAAATTATGATTTGTTTATCCCTTGGAGTGAGAGGGAGATTTACGTAATGAATCTGCTTGAAATTAAAACATGTTTTAGGCAACTATTTATACCAAGCTTGAATCTTCTAATTAATTTGGTTTGATAATGCCGTATTTAATTTTGCAGCCTGTTGCATGCAAACCACAAATTAAATTCCCAATCAAATTTACTCGAAGCTGGGCGGCATTGAAAACGATGGATTATGTTAGTATGCTTTTTTCATTTTTAAATTATCAAATGAAATTAATATGCAATGTCATGGTGCCAAAATAGACGGCTACTGCTATATTTTATAGTACCCGTAAATATTTAGAAAGAAAAAAAAGAGGTCAAGTTCAAGGCATATTTTCTATGCACTTGTTTCTCTCCTTTTTTTGTCCCATATTTTGTTTTGAAAATACTTCCTTGTCACCTGTGAATTGTGATTGAAACTTAGTATTACTAATAATATTTGTGAAAATTAGTTCATGTGCTTCCATATCCTTTCAAAATTAATTGGCAAAGAGAGGTGTTAACCCATGAGCTTATAAGTTATTCGGATCTTCCTTAGGCACTCAATGTGGGACTTTATATTTCAACAATATAATTATTATTTTTCGATGGACCCTCGGTGGTGTTCGGTCCACATTGAATGAAGCGACTAATTCGAGTCAAGTATGGTAAGATTCAATTGACTCACTTAAAATGACTCTCTCAACAATATATTTTTTCATTTATAGTATCAGAATTTGAGACCTTCATTTTACAAAGCGACTAATTCGAGTCGAGTATTGTAGGGACTCATTTAAAATGACTCTTACAATAATACATTTTTCATTTCCAGGATTCGAATTATAGACTTTAATTTTACGAAACGACTAATTCGAGTCGAGTATTATATATTATATGGACTCATTTGAAATGTCTCCCAATAATACATTTTTCATTTTCATTATTCGAACTCGAGAACTGATGCACAAAATCCTAGCAAGTGAACTAGTGTCCAGTTGAGTATATAAGTAAGACAAGTGTCGATCCCACAGAGATTATAATTAAGTACCAAAATTGTTTATTATCCTAATTTAGACCTACAAATATTTTTGAGAGTTTACTAACTAATGCTTAAAATTAAATAACAACTAAATGAAACAAATAAGAAAGAAGATATCGAATAATAAGAGAAAGGTTGATTAGGACATTGATCCAACTTGTTTTCCCAATGATTAGTTTAAAAGATTCCCTTTTTAATGTGTCAAATTCCCTTAAATTTATCCTAATTCATTAACGGTAAAATTCCCTAATCTAGGTTTTATTCAATTCCTTGCAATAAACCCCCTAATTTCAATTAACAAAAACCATATGTCTATGTGAAATTGATTAATGAGACAAACGATTAACGATTTATGGAATTCCCCAATTTCAATCCCCGTAGTTATCTACTTTTTGGAAACCGCTCAATAGAAACCGAATCTATTCCTAGTCAGTTTTACTACGAGTTATTATTACTTAGTTCCTAATTAATTACTTCACCTCCCGGTCCTTCGCAATTAAATTATGAGATCATATATAGAGTGATCAAATCCATACAAGCATTAAACACACCATAATAATAATTAATAAAATAGGGATTAAGGGAATATTGAACACAATATTAAGGGAAAAATAATAAACTAAATCATTGTTCGAACAGAGTTTTCACAAGCCTAATCCACTAGAAAATTTAGCCAATCATCATATATAAATTAACCATGACAATTACTTTAGACATAAGAAAAATTACGAATCAAGAAAATAATAAATAGGAAAGAGTTTAGATTACTAACTCGATGTCGAAATTTATCTCCACAGTTTCAATTGGAATAAGATGATGATGTGTTGATTGGTGTGATGATGATTTCTCGCAAGAAGCAGGATGATGATTTTAGGCTCTGTCTTGCGGCTCCTGCTGATTGGAGTCTTTTGCGGCTTCTCTTTCTTTATTTTCTTTTGCGGCTGCTTTGTTTTATTGCTGATCAGGTCTGATTCAGGGTGTGTCTCTCTTGAGAGCTATGCATGCCTTTTTATAGAGATAGAGATGTGAGTCTTTGTTTCCTTTTCTATATCAACTAGTATTTAATTAATATGATTTCCTGCCAAATAAATTTAAGAAAATATAATATAATCCTAAAATAAAGATTCTTAATAATATACTTCTATTTAGCATATGAAAATACCTAAAATATATCAATCAAATCAAAATAAATATATTAAGAAGTTGACATTAAATTGACTCTAAAATATGGAAATATAATATTCTTTAGGTAAAAACTAAGTGAAAAGTAGTATAATTTATATAGAAAATATGAGTTTATCAACTACCCCCAACTTAGCATTTTGATCGTCCTCGATCAAAGAAAACAATTCATGAAGATCTCAAACAAAATTTTTTATTAATATTACTACCAATTTTGCGATTCTGTAAGCAAGTATCATCAGTTATGGACTTAGGAAAGTTCAATCAATGTATGACAAATAGGATTCCAAGGCTAATAAAATCTAGACAAGAATAACTTCTTTTTGAAAAGTGAATCTTTGATTTACCATGACAACTATACATTTGAGAATTTTGTACTTAGAATTAAACAAATAGACATTCATTCTTCACACCTCCTCTTCTTGTATTTTTAATCTATGGGTACCCTTTTTCAATGTGCATTCGGTTCGGCTCTTAGATATATAAAACTAAAGAAAGAATATGTGACATCATTCAATATATTTTTTCCTTCTAATTTACATATGATATTTGGGGCACCAGTGAATGTGAACATTTTTATTTAACGCTTATTGGTGTGCTTACTTACGCATGCTCATACTCTTGGTAAAATCCGTTGATTTTGCTGGTTTTCATTTGCCAACTTATAAAACCCAAGAGCAGCGAAGCATTGCCCAACAAATATCCAAAATGTCTCAAACCCACGACCTTGCCCTAGGGTGACCATGGGGGATCGCGAGTGTGACAAGCTTTGCTTTGATCACTTGACATAAATACCATTCATCATATATGGAATATATATATATATATATATATATATATATATATATATATATATATATATATATATATATATATATGTTTTTTTTTCATCTTTAATATATCGAAGAGGTCTTTATTTTTTCGTTAGGAATATATATTCAAAAGTCAGACTAAATGCACATTAAATTAGGGTACCTAAAGATTAAATCGCAATTAGATAAAGGTTATCTTAGAAAGTCTAAAAATCTAATTCAAAATACAAGATTCTATAATGTATAGGTCATAAATATTTTGAAGAAAATATTGTTTTATTTCTAAGATATCATTAGCAAAGGAATCCCAAAGTGTCAAATTTGTCAATCACAATCTAATCCATATGAAATTCATCATCTTAACATAGCTCACATAATATGAAGAGAGGTCGCAATCTTGTATTTTATTTTATTTTTATATATATATTTTTTTTTAATTTTTTTTTGAAATTTTGCAAAAAAATAAATCATGCTCTGAGATAAACATAAAAGTAATCTCTACCCCCAACTTTAACATAAACATTGTCCTCAATGTGATAAAAGAAAAACAAAAGGGAATAAAGATACTTAGCTGGAAGTGTGCCAAGAAGTCAATTGAAGATGAATCCCAAGGAAGAAAGCTCTCTTGGACAGAAAAACGAATGTAGGGCGAAATCTTCCTACAAATTCAAAACGAAATAATAATAATAAAAAAAAAAAAGAAAATATGACGAAAAAAATAAATAAATAAAACAGAATTTTTTTTTCATAATTTTTTTTTCTTTTTTTTTAAGGGAAAAACGAAATAATAAAAAAAATAAAAAAATCTTTTTTTTTAAATGGAAAAAACGAAATAAAGAAAAATAATTTTAAAAAAATGTAGTTCTCGTTTATAGTCTCAAGCTTGACTTCCTTTAATGGTTATTCTTTTGGAGAGGGGTCGAGAACCCATTCCTCATCCTTCAAATTGTTGGATAGAGTGCTCTCCAAATATTCCTTAAGGCGTTGTCCATTGACGTAAACCTCCTCTTATTGTTGTCTTGAATCTCAATGGCTCCGGAGGGATAGACATGTGTGACTTCGAAAGGGCCTGACCACTTTGATTTTTTCTTTCCTGAAAATAATCTTAAACGAGAATTAAATAGCAATACATTTTGACCCATATGAAATTTATTAGGCTCCTTATCCTTGTTAGATAGTAACTTAGTCTTCTCTTTCTTTTCTCTAAGTATTCTCACCAATTCATCTTCCCCTAATTCATCTAACAAGTATGATATTATTGGAGATAAAATTTTATCGGCACCTGAGAGTATAGACTTAAGATTAGAAGATAGAGCTTTGAATTCTAATTTCCAAGGAGGCTCATCAATTTTATTCTCATTCCTAGGTTCTTGTTTAGCTTCCAAAAGTTTATCATCCTCATTTAATTCTTGTTTTTCATTGTCTACTGCAATATGATTAATTATATTGTGTTCTATTGCTTCACTAGTATTTTTATTCGGAACACAATTAGCCACTATTACATCTTTGGTGCTTACAGAAAAACAAGATTTATTTTCTTGGAGATGTTTAATTGATTGATTTATATTAAACGTAACACTTTCATCTCCGACCCTTAATATTAGCTCGCCCTTATATACATCAATTAGAGTTCTCCCAGTTGCTAAGAAAGGTCTTCCTAATATCAAGGGCATATTAACATCTTCCTCCATATCTAAAACCACGAAGTCTACGGGAAAAATAAATTTATCAACTTTGACTAAAACATCCTCCACTACCCCTCTAGGATATTTAATAGACCTATCTGCCAATTGAAGGGTAATCATGGTATGTTTTAATTCTCCTATCCCTAAACGCTTAAAAATAGAATATGGCATTAAATTAATACTTGCTCCTAAATCACATAAAACATCTTTAAAAAATAAATCACCAATATTACAAGGAATTATAAAACTACCAGGATCTTTGAGTTTTTGTGGTAATTTATTTTGAAGCACAGCTGAACATTCTTCATTTAAGCAAATTTTCTCACAATCTTGCAGCCTCTTTTTACTAGATAAAATGTCTTTTAAAAATTTAGCATATTTAGGCATTTGAGAAATTGCTTCAACAAAAGGAATATTAATCTCCAATTTTTTAAATATTTCTAATAATTTCTTAAATTGAGGATTAGGGGGTTCAACCACTTGAGGAAAAGGTAAAGCTTTATAATCGACTTCTACATTAAGGTATTTATCTTGCTTTTCTCTTTTCTTTGAGATTGATGGCTTAGACTCTATAGAAGCATTAATATTTAAATCTTTTTTATCCTCAACTTCTTCAATTTCTTTTGTTTCTTTTATTTCCTCCCGACTTATTATAGTTATGGCTTTGCAATCTTGAGGGTTGACTTCCGTATTACTAGGCAATGATCCTTGAACCCTATTACTTAACAAATTAGCCATTTGTCCTAATTGAGATTCTAAGTTTTTAATAGAAGCTTCTTGGTTTTGAAATCTCGTTTCAGCACTAGTTATGAACTTTGAAACCAAGTCTTCTAAATCAGGTTTTCTCTCGGGTGTGGGGGAAAAACCAGGGGGTGTTGAAGGTCTCACATTTTGATTCAAATTAGGATTCGAATTTTGACTCCAAGAAAAATTAGGATGATTCCTCCACCCAGGATTATAGGTATTAGAATAAGGATTGTTTATCCTAGGGTTAGGACCTACATAATTAACCCCTTCATGAAAAATAAGGTTGGAAGAATTATTATGCGGACAATTCACGTTATAATGATTACCACCACAAGTTCCACAATTTACTTGATTTCCAATTCCTAAATTATTAGAGATTAATGCTAATTGGGCCAAAATAGTTTGAGTAACATCAATTCCATTAGCACTTCCCTTTATTAGAGGATTATTACGTTCATTATTACTTTCGTTTCCACTAGATGTCATATCCTCTAATAATTCCCACGCTTCATCTGGTGGTTTACCCATTATACTACCCCCACATGCTGCATCAATCATATTTTTAGTGGGTTCATTCATGCCATTATAAAATATTTGGATTTGCATCCAGAATGGGACTTCATGATGTGGACACTTTCTTAAATTTTCCTTATATCTTTCCCAAGCCTCATATAAAGTTTCCCCAACTTCTTGACTAAAATTAGTTATCTTATTCCTTAACTTCATGGTTTTAGCTGGTGGAAAATTCTTATTAAGAAATTTAGAGGCTAATTGATTCCAAGTAGTTATTGAGCCAGAGGGAAGAGAATTTAACCAAGCCTTAGACTTATCTTTTAGGGAAAAGGGAAAAAGTCTTAATCTTATAGCATCATCACTTACCCCATTTTGCTTAAAAGTGTCGCAAATTTCTAAGAAATTAGATATATGAACATTAGGATCTTCATTAGGCAAACCATAAAATTGGACACTTTGTTGCACCATTTGAATTACAGCAGGCTTAATTTCAAAATTATTAGCAGATATGGCAGGTCTTAAAATAGCATGATGAAAGTCATCTACCTTAATAGTAGCATAATCTCTAAGAGTTTTAGGTGGTTCTTGATTATTAAGAGCAATATCATTAATACCATCATTTGCCATTTTAATGCTAGTTTGCATGCAAAAATAAGTTCAATCAAAGAAATAAAATAAAAATAAATAAATAAAAAACAACAAGAAATTGAAAAAGAATAATATTAAATAAAACAAAGAGTACAAAAATTCTTCTTACCCCTCCTTTGTTGTAAGAAGACACGAATTCTTCTTCTTACCTCGTCTATGCTTAAGAAGATTTTTCCTCCTGTTAAAGAATATAATTTTTTTTTAATTTTCTGAAAAATAAAAATAGAAAATATTAGTAAGACAATAAACAAATTAATAAGCAAAGAATGGTCTAATCTCAGAATTTTTAACAACTATATGATATTAATTAAATAATCCCCGGCAACGGCGCCAAAAACTTGATGCACAAAATCCTAGCAAGTGAACTAGTGTCCAGTTGAGTATATAAGTAAGACAAGTGTCGATCCCATGGAGATTATAATTAAGTACCAAAATTGTTTATTATCCTAATTTAGACCTACAAATATTTTTGAGAGTTTACTAACTAATGCTTAAAATTAAATAACAACTAAATGAAACAAATAAGAAAGAAGATATCGAATAATAAGAGAAAGGTTGATTAGGACATTGATCCAACTTGTTTTCCCAATGATTAGTTTAAAAGATTCCCTTTTTAATGTGTCAAATTCCCTTAAATTTATCCTAATTCATTAACGGTAAAATTCCCTAATCTAGGTTTTATTCAATTCCTTGCAATAAACCCCCTAATTTCAATTAACAAAAAACCATATGTCTATGTGAAATTGATTAATGAGACAAACGATTAACGATTTATGGAATTCCCCAATTTCAATCCCCGTAGTTATCTACTTTTGGAAACCGCTCAATAGAAACCGAATCTATTCCTAGTCAGTTTTACTACGAGTTATTATTACTTAGTTCCTAATTAATTACTTCACCTCCCGGTCCTTCGCAATTAAATTATGAGATCATATATAGAGTGATCAAATCCATACAAGCATTAAACACACCATAATAATAATTAATAAAATAGGGATTAAGGGAATATTGAACACAATATTAAGGGAAAAATAATAAACTAAATCATTGTTCGAACAGAGTTTTCACAAGCCTAATCCACTAGAAAATTTAGCCAATCATCATATATAAATTAACCATGACAATTACTTTAGACATAAGAAAAATTACGAATCAAGAAAATAATAAATAGGAAAGAGTTTAGATTACAACTTGATGTCGAAATTTATCTCCACAGTTTCAATTGGAATAAGATGATGATGTGTTGATTGGTGTGATGATGATTTCTCGCAAGAAGCAGGATGATGATTTTAGGCTCTGTCTTGCGGCTCCTGCTGATTGGAGTCTTTTGCGGCTTCTCTTTCTTTATTTTCTTTTGCGGCTGCTTTGTTTTATTGCTGATCAGGTCTGATTCGGGTGTGTCTCTCTTAGGGCTTCATGCCTTCTTTTTATAGAGATAGAGATGTGAGTCTTTGTTTCCTTTTCTATATCAACTAGTATTTAATTAATATGATTTCCTGCCAAATAAATTTAAGAAAATATAATATAATCCTAAAATAAAGATTCTTAATAATATACTTCTATTTAGCATATGAAAATACCTAAAATATATCAATCAAATCAAAATAAATATATTAAGAAGTTGACATTAAATTGACTCTAAAATATGGAAATATAATATTCTTTAGGTAAAAACTAAGTGAAAAGTAGTATAATTTATATAGAAAATATGAGTTTATCAACTACCCCCAACTTAGCATTTTGATCGTCCTCGATCAAAGAAAACAATTCATGAAGATCTCAAACAAAATTTTTTATTAATATTACTACCAATTTTGCGATTACTGCTAGCCCGGCAAGCCCTATCCGCGAGATTGCCGCGGATTCCATTGCCGAAAAATCAAGAATCTAGCTGGGAAAACAAGAAACACGCCGGAAAATCAAGAATCTGGTTGGGAAAGGAAATTAAGAATCTCGCCAGAAAATCAAGAAAATGCCAAACTAAGGGTTTTGGGAGCTAATCAAATCTTGAATCTTGTTCACTATTCTCTTGGTTCTTATTTTTGGATTTATGGGTTGTTTTGAGTGTAGTGACGGTGGTGGTTTTGAGTCTAGTGACGGAGAACGAGGTAAAAGGAGATGGTGGTCGGGAAGGAGGAAGGGGAGTGTTGGGGTGGGGGATTCGTCGGGGAAGACGGGGGTGGGGTGGGGTGGGGTAGATGTATATACTACCAGCTTGGAGGGACACTTCCAAAAATACCCCTTAACTATTCTTGTTTGACTCGACTTTTTTAAACAGTTTTTTGTTGACCCGTCAGTTTTTTGACGGGAGGACTTTACACACCAAATGTAAATTGTTTGAGGTTTTTAAAAAAAAAAAAAAAAAGTTTCGGGACTCTACCTCTGGATGAAAATTGTTTAGGGACTATTTATACCAATTTGCCAAGGAAAATTCACAGTTAGTAAAGTTTTGAAAGTTCCAATACTTTTGCTTCGTTTCATCTGAAACCCACAAAAAGAGTTCGATTAAGAAGATTGAGATGGAATGGCGGAGAGGGTTACACCGCTTCTTAAACACCGCCATCATTACTCCACCACCGTCCGCCGCCGGTGAAACTGATTTCGGTCGGATACTGATTAAATTTGGGGATAAACAACAAACAACAGTAACTATAACAGCTATAAAAAGTGAAAAATTAGATGATAATATCCATTCATAAAAACATCAAAAAAATTCAACAAAATTTTTTAAAAAAAAACCTAGGAATTTGTTGACGACTGTTCCTGCATATGTGTGAACTGTTTCAGAGAATTTGAGAGGAGAATATTATGTTTCAGAGAATTTGATTAACGATTGTGATGCTAATTTTTGCTTAAAATTTTATTATGAATTGGAGTGGTGTATTGGTGGTGGAGGGTAGTGAAGAAGATGATGATAACGGGTTCGGGTCGGGCTGTTTGGGGTAAATTGGTTTTTTTAAATTTTTAGGCAAAAATTTAAAAAAATTGGCCGGAATTTTGGCCGGATGCTAGAACCCACAGCACGTAAGTTTTTATGGCAAAAAACCGAAGAAATAATTGTTTTAGGTCGTAACCCGAAATAGTGAAATACTTAATGACCATTTAGTGCATATAACTCTATAATTTTTTTTGTACATTCCCTATTTTTTTCATTTGTGTTATTTATAGATGGTGAATATATGTTCATTGGTGGATGCAAAGTTTCGCCACCAGAGTCACATGTCTCCGCTTAAAAACTAATTTTTAAAATAAAAAAAGGTGTATTTTTGTTCAGTTTAGACGATAAGTTCATACTGCTCATGAAATAATAATGACAATACATGATTATAATTATAATTATACTAGTAACTAAGGTTAATTGTTGGTTAATGAAAAATAATTTGAGTCTTATATATGTAAAAAAGAAACACACTTTTTAAAAGTTTAATGAAGTCAGCAAGAGCTTTGTACATAAACCCTGATCACAACTTTGATAATAGTAACTTAGCAAAAAAAAAAACTTTGATAATAGTACAACAATAACATAATTCACAATGTCTTTAATAATTGAAGTATTAACGGGGAATTGATAGAAAACTAAACCAATATTTGAATAACAGCAGTTAATTAAATAAAATAACTATTCTTTTTCCTAAAAAGAAATAAAATGATGGGAATCGGGTAGCCCATGTGATAAGGCTACCCGAACACGGATAACAGCAGCTAATTAAATAAAATAACTATTCTTTTTTCTAAAAAGAAATAAAATGATGAGAATCGGGTAGCTCATGTGGTAAGGATACCCGAACACGGGCCAGAGGTCCTTTGTTCGATTCCCATATCTCCTCAAGTGGGAAAAATAATTTCTCCTCCTTGTGAGGCTAAAATTCCCTCCCCAGGCATGGGACATGCTACAATCTCCCTATCTAGGGTACTCTCCGCTCTCTCCCCCTCGGGGTAATCGCCCAACGGGCGTAAAAAAAAAAAAGAAATAAAATGTAATGGTGAGAATCTTTAATCTGATTGGTGAGAATATCTGTAATTTAATCTTGTTTGAACGGTCTATATATTTTCTGGGAGGAAAAGAGAAGTTCAAAGATGAGAAGAGGGATAGCCGATCACAAGAGTTTTTGCCATACACGACATTTTTTGGTGAATTCGATCCACATGTTAAGTCGTGTATTAGGTTCACCTTAGAATTTTCTTTTTTCTTTTTTTAATTTTATCTCACCATGATAAACAAATTTAACACGATGCTTTTCCAATTTTCTTATTTTATATAACCACGAAAAACAAAATTAACACGATTCTTAATCTTATAGAAGGCCTTCTAAGTTCTATCTAGTAGTCATCTTTCGTTTTATAAATTTTTAAAATATTTATTTGAGGAAATATATTTTCCTTTTAATAGGTGAGATAATTTGGGTAGGTCAAAAAGTGTTATACTTTGGGTAGTTTATTATATTTTGGTTCTTCTTGCTTAATACTACTTTTTAACCGAAGCGGAAAACTGAGGATCTTTAAAATTGTAACTCATAACTCAATATTTTGTTAATATGCTTTCTTTATCCTAAGTCTATATAAATAGTGTTTTATAGCAAAATACGAAGTTTAGAATTTAAATATTTCTTTTCTTATATTTTTTTATGAAAAATAATTCACTTAAAATCAAACATTATTTGAATATATTATGAATCGTATTCCATAGCATAATTATTATTATTTCACTTGTGCCCAAGTTCATCAATCCAACCTCACGATTAAGGTCACACGTTTTCTTTTTTTTACCGAAAGACAACATCAGTCACCATTAGCAATCAGCAAGAACTCAGTCAACCGTTATAAAAAAACATTAACATATGACCTATTCAAACTGATTCTTTTTTATTTTTTATTTTATAAAAAATCTCATTATATCGGAGCAGGTATGAAAAGTACTATGGTATTTGATACCGGAGCAGAAATGATATAAATTTATTAAACTTGTAAGATATTATGATATTTAATAAAAAGTATTAAAAATGAACTTGCAAATATGCTAAAAAAATAAGTCGATGTGATATTCTCAACACACCCTCACACTCAGGATTGAATATCTGTAACGTGAATATTAATGGCCCAACATTAGATTAGTGACTTTGATATCATGTTAAAAATGGACTTACGTCTAACTCAATCCCTCAAAAGGTATTTCTTGTGAGAATGTCCAAATCCTTATATATTCAAATATACTCACAAGATAACTGATGTGGGGTTCTCAACAAAAAGAAACGGAAGAAATGTATTAATTCCAACGACCGCATATTATGTAGCCGACTCAAAATACTTGTAATTAAAAGTTTATTATTATTATTGACATCGAAACAAGAGTGTCAAACTCGAAACCTATCATTAAAATAATGCGAAACTTCCTTACTTCTTAACATATATATAAATTGATCTACTGACCAAAAGACCACATAAATTCCCCTGTCATATTTTTTCTACTTTTATAAGGGTAGAAAAGTTCTTGATTATTTTTATATTCAAGAAATTATTAATTCTTCAGAGGAAATTAAGAAGAAGAAGAGCAATATGAACAACAAAGTTCACTCTCGCCGGACTGTGCCGCCGGCAACTTTTTCCTCAGAGGAAAAGCCTATGGATCAGAAGACGAAGACCAAGATGGCGGTAGAGGAATTACTTAATCGTAATTTCCAGCCTAATGATAATGATGAAACGATTAAATTAAAGCTGCCGCCTCCGCCGGGGCCACCGGAGAAGTATCGGACTTCATTTCATGATTTTCCAATTCCTCCGCCGCCGTGTACTTTTCAGCCGCCGGCGCCATTGAGGAAGAGTTCTTCTAGAAGGAAAGATGATGACCCTTTTCTCATAGCTTATATAGAGTGTACCAAGAGCTCCAAGAAAGATCAAAAAGTTGGATTCAAGAAAAATTTGTCTGTTTTTTCTTCTTGTAAGAAAAGTTGCAGTGTGGTTGATGATGATAGTATAATCAAGATTTCCCAACTCCCTGTTTCAAGATCAAGGAAGGAGAGCCATCATTAATATTGAAGATTCAAATTTATAATTAGAGATTTACAATGTTTTTCCTGAAATTTGCTAGCTGGAATTTGAAGTGATCTTCTTCTTCCTCTTTTAATTTTGCTAGTTGTTTTTTTTTTTTTTTGAGAAATTTTACTAGTTGTTGATTAGTTTTCTAGGGTGGAAATAATCTATATGTTCTCATACATTTACTCACAACTCAAAATTTATTATGTGATATATTTTTTTTTCAATTATACATGCACATAGTAAATTGTAAGTGATTGAGTATAAGAACGAGAACATATAGAGCAGTCCGGTTCCTATGCGGAACAGGAAAAAATCCACACGTGCGGAACAATATCAGCCGTCGGATGATAGTTTGAACGGCCCAGATCTGGAGAGAGAAAAGTTGCGGCTAACTTAAAAAATAAAAAAAAAACTTAGCCGTAACTTTTCTCTCTCCAAATCTGGGCTGTTAAAAGATTTCATCCGACGGCTGGTATGGTGTCTCGCACGTCCCGCACCAAAGCTGTCCCGCATAGGAGCCGGGAGCCATATAGAGGATAGACAATTTTTTGCCCGTTTTCTTGTCTATACTTTGGGAGATGGAGGAATAAGGAAAAAATTCTCTATGGGACGATCCTTGTGAATACCTGTGAGACATGAAGGCATGCGGGACCCACACTACAGGTGGGTCATGTCTCAAATTATATGAGAGGAGTGTGGAGCCGTACCCACAAGGGCAACCCCATGCCAGACTTTCCCAGGAATAAGATGTGGAACACCATTTTCTCTACACGTGCGGATTGCGAGGAATATTATTTTTTCTTTAAAAAAAATTGTTTATCTAATTTATTAGGAAATTTTATCCGAGAGCAAAATATTTGTTCCGCACATGTGAAATAACAGGTATTCCGCGGTGTTTGGATTGAGTTTAGATTTGAGATTTTGGTCTCAGTCTCAAACTCAAACCAAAGTTTAGAGGATTTAATACTTTAAGTTTCATTCTCAGACCCAATTCAAAGGTGATTTGGGTTTGAGTTTGAGTGTCAAACCAAACCAAACTCAATCCAAGCACACTTTTTTTTTTTTTTTGAGCGCCCGAAGGCGATTGCCCCCGAAGGGGAAGAGCGAAGAGTACCCTAGATAGGGAAGATTGAAGCATGCCCCATGCCTGGGGAGGGAAGATAAGCCTCATAAGGAGGATAATTATTTGCCCCATTATGAGGAGATATATGAATCGAACACGGGACCTCCGCCCCGTGTTCGGGTAGCCTTACCACTTGGGCTACCCGATTCCCATATCCAAGCACACTTTAACTATATTTAGATGATAGTACAACCTTAAATAGAAATAAATTGAGAAAATGTATTCATATTATAAATCACTAAATCACGTGTAATGTTTTATTTGGTCAATGAGAGTGATTGCAAAAATATTATTGATAACCTCAAGGATATGTGCTCTTTGGCATTTTTAGGGGTGAAAATTCTCTGTCCCCGTTTATGTATGTTCTCGTGTCCCTAACCAATCAGAATTTACTATATAAATATTTATTTTAATTATATATACACATGGTGAATTGTGATTGGCTGGGGACACGGGGACATACACTGACGGGGACAGAGGAATTTTTGCCCATTTTTAGGGCACTTTTTCTACTATTACTAACTATTATGGTCTGACTCACTTATGAAAAATTCAATATTAGTATCGTTTTTTTGGGATTGATAATACACTTACAGTTTCCTCACATAAATTGAATGAGTCTTGCTCGCATATATAAATTTCGCTCAATTTATGTGAGGTGCTGTAGGATCAATCCCACAATGATGATCATGTGATTAAGTGACCCTCAATTACCCAGTCTGGCTCCAGAGCGGAACGGTCCAAATCTGGAGAGAGAAAAGTTGCGGCTGACAATAAAAAATAAAAAATAAAAAAAATTTATATAATAAAAGGGTACATATGTAATTTTACAAATAAATGATTGGAGTTCAGGAGGAGAGAGAAAAGTTGCGGGTTGAACAAACAACATATTCTTTCTTTAGAGAACACATGTTTTTGGTTAGAAAACACATGTTCTCTAACAAAAAACATGTGTTCTCTAAAGAAGAACATGTGTTTTTGTTCAGCCGCAACTTTTCTCTCTCCTCCTCGGGAACAAAAAGTAACACACAACCGTCACATCAATTGGGTTACTGAGGAGGAGAGAGAAAAGTTGCGGGTCGAGCAAAAAACAATGTTCTTCTTTAAATAACACATGTTTTTGGTTAGAGAACATGTGTTCTAACCAAAAACATGTGTTCTTTAAAGAAGAACATTTGTTTTTGTTCAGCCGCAACTTTTCTTTCTCCTCGGGAACAAAAAGTAACACGCAAAGTTTATCCCTAAAATACCCCTATTTTGATACAGTCGTTGGATCAAAAAAGTATAAAATCCAACGGCTGAGATCGTGGCCCGCACCGTACGGAATTTTGAGGGTCCACACTGGAGCCACGACGTCAATTACCATTCACTTTATAAATTGTCTGGATAAATTGATGCATTCTCTTCCTCATATCTCTCTTTCTCACGCAATCTATCCGTTCAATGTTTGTATTGGAAAGATAACTAATGTAATTGTTCTTCTCAATTTTTTTTAGTAATGCTCAATAAATATATTAGTTTCTTCTCTCTTTTTTTTTTGTCTCAAACAGGGCCGTGTGGATGAAATACGGGATATGAGACAAAATTTTATCGGTGGCTTATATTGAAAAAATATTTTGAAAACTTTAACGATTTTTTGTTTTTGTTTTTATTGATTTTTCGGCTGCAAAATTACTTATTAAAGTTTTATATTCAGGATATTCTAATAAAATATTTTAAATAGATAATATATCTAATCCATTTAATTTATCTTGTGACATAGTTGATCATAGGGATGGAAATAATGTAAGATAGAAAGTCACTGAGTTTTTATATTTTTAAAGTGAGTTTCAATGAGCTTAGGCTAGGTTTATGTTTAGTGGGCAATGGGTGAGATGTAATTATATGGTGCCTCTATTTTTTTTTTTTTTTTAAGTGAAATTTTAGTAAAATAAAATAATATTGGGACTTTTATTTTGTAAAGGCATGAGGCAATGACCTAAGATGTATCGTGACTGAAACAACTCTTGTCTCAAAAGAAATCTATTTATTCGATTCTTATAGTGCATCCAAATTACTTTTGGAACTGCACTTGGTTGTTCTTGTTCTTAAATTGATTTTCTAAGCTGAGAACCGAATAATAATTAAGTTCATTGATTTGGTCATACATATGCTGTTGCTCTGCTTTACTAATAGATATATTATTTTTTTGTTTTTCTTTCCAGGATTAATATTTTAGTGTAGGTAAATCTAGCCAGAGACGAAGCCATGAATTGTTTGTTGGGGCGAAAAACTGCAACAGTATACCTACTCACCTATAAAAACTGGAAAAAAAAAATTGAGGGACAAACTTAATAAAAATTTCTGAACTACATATAAAAATTATTATATTTGATAATATTTTTAAAAATCTCGTGGGCGACTGCCCCGCCCCTAGAATCGGCCCTGAATCTAGCCTAATTACAAAAGAGTACAAGTCTGTGGATTAAACCTGTTAATTCAAATTAAGGAAGCTGAGTAATTTAAGATACTTCTCATTGGACACTAGTGTAACAATGAAAAGATTTTCATTTTTTTCCTTATATGTCAATTTGAAGTCATATCGAGCTCACTTTGTGCGACCGTAATATAACGTTGAGATTGAAAGAAATTTTTTAAAAACCCGCTATTATATATGCTTTGTAATATGGTACTAAATGTTGTGCAACTGAGAAGTGCCATACTAAAAAAATGCATGTAGTAGAGATGCGTATGTTAAGATTGATTTGCGGGTATACGATAATGAATAGAGTGAGGATTGAGACTGTTCGAAAGAAGATAGTTGTAGCACATATTAAAGACAATACGAGAGAGAAGCGTTTGCATTGGTTTGGGCACATTAGAAGAATGTCAAGTGATACTCCGATTAGAAGGATCGAAGGATTAAGTAATATTGAGGCCGTAAGAGACAAAGGGAGATCGAAAAAGATTTGAACGGAGGTGATAAAAGATATAAATTTGCTAAATTTTTATGAGTTCTTCTTTGGATCATAAGAAATTGAGAGAATGCATTCATGTGCACGATTTTACGGTGATTATTTCTTTAGTTTACGTAGCCGATTCCAATCTTTTGAGAGTAAAGTTTAGTTGTTATTGTTATATTGATCTCAATTAGGATTAAAGCAGCGGTCTGATCAACCGTCTAATATAAGTATTAATTATCGTAATAGAATTAACCCACATTAATTTCAAAAAAAGAAAGAAAAATGAATTATATTTCTTCAGCCGCTTTTCTCACAAAAAAAATTGGAAAAAATGTGAAGTTTTCAAATTGCATTATGCTGTTAGTACACCTAACATCCATATATGTATTGAATTTTCCGATGTTTGAATTAATAAAAGATTTTTTACTATAATTTTTTTTTGGTGAATATGAAATTTTGTTATATTAAGAGCGAAGTAGAATAGTACAAGTAGTTATTAATTTACACTCGACCTTTTAGAAGAGAGTTCATTCGTGGAACTGGCAAATCAACTATTCACAAGAAGAATGACAAGTTTGCTGTTCTTTACTTTACCTTCAACAGTCTCTCTTTAAAGAAATAATAAACTCTCTTTAGAAAGTTATGTAAATAAGAGACATGGAGGGTAGGCAAGAGGGGAAGATCCAACTCTTTAAATAAGTTTGTCAGGTTACAGCGCCAGTCCCTGTGTAAAGTCACATACATAATCACAGAGTCGGTTACATATACATGATACATGTCATCTATTGCATCAACGTACAAAAGAGGATACCTTTAGAAGGAAAGGCAAAAAACAATCTATCTCTATTAAAATATTTTTCACCCTTAGCCGATACACCATAACTTGATTTCCTTTTCTATACACATGAGTTAGCTTCGAATTAGATATTTGGTGTAATAAAATCCTCCAATCACCGATAACATGTGAATATCGTGGAAAATGATGAATATTAATCAATAAGATAACTATGACAGAATCTAAATTGATTTCAACATTCTATAAACCATGACACACTGCAATATCCAACCCTACTCGAATACAATCAATTCAACTAATAAGTGGGGTAGAATAAGTGATATTTTGTCAATAACGAAAATTTCATTTACCTAAAAAACTTGAACAGTATAAAAACTCTCAATGATAGAAAATTGTCATATTAACGCAAAATGCCATGTTAAAGACCTCAAGGTTATAACTTATTTCAAGCGTAAATCAGACTAGTGTTCCACAGACCGAGTCCGAATTATTGGTTACATCATTGGTGAATACATCTCCTTTTAGGATAAGTAGGAAAGTCTCATTCAAGGGAGGCTTGCAGGTCCAATTTTTTTGGAGCCCAGATAATATAAACTAGGTCCAGATAATATATATAGCCCACTAACAATCCAGTTCTCCTTACCCGGTGTGATCGACCCGGTAGCTGCTATTCATTTTCTCCTTCACCCAGCTAGGGTTTATATATTGAAATTTGCAGGAAATTTGTTTTTTTCTGTCCAATTCTATCCATTAATTCTACGTTTCAGCAAAGTTTTCTGCTGTTTTGGTTGGCATAATCTCTCCTCCTCAGGTACCATTCCTTCATGTATTAAATGTTTTCATGTTCATCTTTCATTTTATTATACTCTCTCAATTTCCTTAATATAAATCGTTTAACACATCCAGCGAAAATTAATGAAATAAAATAAAAAATATTTTTTTAATCAAAATATTAATATCACTCTCTTAAATAAAAATAAATTAGTGGTATACAAGTCTTATTTAAGAGAGTAATATTGATACTTTGATTAAATAGTACCTTGTTTTTGTTGCTTACTTAAATTTTCGCTACATGTCCTAAACGACTTGTATTAATATTATGAATGAAGGTAGTACTACTTATTTGATTTTAGTTACGTCTTTTTTTCTATGGTTCTGTAATTTATTCTCCACTCTAATTCTGTCTGAAACATATTAAGGTTTATCCATGCAAATTTCAGCTAATCCTGTTCTTTGAGCATTTATGTTTTTTAAGGAGTACTTTTCATTTTAAAGGAAATATTGGTTAGAGGTGTAATTTCAGAATAAAGAGTGCTTTTTTATCACATTGAATGTATTACTATAATTAGTTTCATGTTTAGTGTTATTAATAATAATGCTGAGGTTTATGTTTAGTTATTAAGTGTGGTGAATCATATTGTTCTTACAGGAATTTGCATAGGGGTTTTTTGTTGGATGTTATGGCCAATAATCCCCACTCGTCTGGCGCACAGGTACTTCATTTGTATTCGAAGTTGACTAGCTGCTATTAGAGTTGTTATGTTTAAAGTAGGGTGGTTTTGTGGAACACGTGAATCTATTGAATTGTTGGGAGGCTTGGAAGATATGTTTTACATCATTTGATTTGATATAGTTCTAGTAGGAGATATTTTATCAGATAGCATTTCTCATTTCCTCCTCAATTTTAGTGGTAGAGTTTAAGTTCATAATTTTTCAAATTGAAAGTTCAGAAAATGAACATGCGAAATCTGTTCAAATTTAGAATACAGAGAAGAATGTATCGCTGGGTGTATATGATTAATAACTTGCTTCTTCTTAGCCTGTAACTTTTTTTATTGGTTTCTTATGCTAGTACCAGTAATAGCTATTAAATTTTATCATCTTGTTCTAATAGGAATGTCCTTATTTCTTTTGTTCATTCCACTACAGCCACTTAGACAGCCTGCAGTGGGATTCATGGCTCCTCAGAATTTTGGAGCTGCTTTTCCCATGCAGGTATTTTGCTAAACTTGCTTATTCTTCCCAGCATTGCATCCTGATTATATGCAATTTTGTGGTTTTCTATAGAAGTAATTAACGTCTCTCTTCCATGTAGTTTCGACCTCCTATGCCGGGACAACAAGGTCAACAATTTATTTCTCCAGTATCGGCCTCTCAGCAATTTCGTCCGGTTGGTCAGTCCCAAAACATTGGGATGCAACCTGGCCAAAGCCAACCTCTGCACTTTGGCCATTCAATGCAGCAGTTTCCTCCGCATCATAGCCAGCCTGGTAATTCTTTACCTTCGTCACAGCCAATACCCATGCCTTACACTCAACCAAATATGCCTGGTAGTTCTGGCTCATCACAGCCTCAGCAATCAGGCCCAGGAATACCATTTCCTTCATCGTATACTGTAAGAATGGCACATACACCTTTGATTCTTTTGTTTGGTCTACCTGTGTCTCCTTTGATTGATATTGCTATTTGTTGAATATGCATAATCTCCTTTTGTCCAGATGCAAAATGGCATGAATATTTTGTCTCAATTTCAACATTCGTCGCAAATACATGCTCCTAATGCTCCTATGGGCGCTCAACCATGGTTGCAATCCGGAAGCCAAGGTGCTCCAGTTGCACATTTGCAGCAGACTCCTCAACAAACTCATGGCTCAATATCAGTAAGTATCTTTGATCTAGATAGATATACAATATGTATAGTTTACTTTGGTCCTAACCACATTTGCAGCAGTTCAGATATAGACAGATATACAATATACTTTACTCTTGAAGGGAACTTTGACGTGATTCTTATATTAGCTAACTATGTCTACTTGAGACCGCACTTGTTTGCTGCTGTTACTTAAGTTTCATATCCACGTTACAGGTGCCATCTGTTATAACATAATTGGCAACCTTTTCTGATTTTGTAGGCTGCAAACACTGCTCAACAGTCTGCATCTGATTGGCAAGAATATGAAGCTTCTGACGGAAGAAGGTGAGATTTTCTGATTCAATTCCTCAAGACCTGAACTTGGTAACTTCATGAAGTTCTGTATTGGAATCAACCGTTCCATCTATTCACACACTAATTTTTTGAGATATCTGTGATTCTCGAGTTTCATATCTTAACTTATTTCTGTTTGTGTATAATATCTATAAATTGGTTTTTGATATATATATATATATATATATATATATATTGTGTATTCAGGTATTACTACAACAAGGTGACAAAGCAATCCAGCTGGGAAAAGCCTCTAGAGTTGATGACACCTATAGAGGTGAGTCAGATAATCAAGCTGCTGAGGATAGAGAATTTTGTTTTGCCTCCTTGCGAAAGAGAAACATGCTTTGGATTGCTGTGAAACTTGTGTGAAGTTGTTATGTTTCATGGATGTTCATGGTTGAGTCATATTTACACTGTTCAAAATTGTTTTATGCCTATTCTTCTTTCTTTGCATGTTCTCCCAATGTTTTGTAGATGTCATGGCAAGTCCCGGGAATATAACAACTGCTCTTAATGCCCACTGTGAAGGCCGTTTCCCTTTCTCAAGACAGGCAACAATTTGCTATTTACATTTTGTTATGAGTTTTTTCTTCTGTTTCTTTTGTTTGTATTTGATTAATTGATGTTTTTCGTGCAATTAATAGTAGTGCTCACCCTCTCTTAAACCTATATGAGGATGGAGGACAAATATGCTTCTTATAGCTGGTTTAACCTTAGTCATTTGCTTCCTTGTATTCTACCATACTCGTATTTCCCTTTGGTTAGGTTTGTCTATTCTGGCTCGGCTTTACTTGTTTCATATTTTTCCCTCTTCTGTTCAATTTCTAAATTTCTCTGACAGAAGGTCAAACTGCATCACAGAATAGTAGTTCTTCTCAGAGCAAGTTTAACTCTTATGTTTCTTGCTAGTAAGTTATATTTTCCAGCATATTGGTGTAACATTTCTCTTCCTTTTCTGTTATATCTCACGCGTTCTTTTCTCATTAGTTGCTTCTAGACTACTTGAGGTCCTTGTTGTGTGGTCTGCTGTTGTGAGTCTTGTGACCACCCGTTTGTATTTGGTTGTGTAGCACTACCTATTGCTAATTTATTTCTTTATTGCTCTGATGAGAATCTCATCACTCCTCATCTAACTATGCCTGCTATGTATATGAAAGTACCGAGAGGTTGATTATTTCAAGAGCGGTTGTTGGAGTTATTTGTCTTAAAATTATGTTGGATACAGGAGTTGAGGTGGCCAAGAAAATCATTACTTCTAGAGAGGCTAGCAATGAAGGCCTGTGTTTAGTTTTCTTTGACTATTATTTTTCCCCTCTACATTTTTGGTTCGTGTCTTTGCGTGGCTGGTGAGAATGGTTTGCCTCTTTTGATAGTTTAATTTCTGATATACTGCCTTTGATTGTTTAATTCTCTGATATCTCTTTGTCACAATTCAGTAGATTTACTTTTAGTTGGTACATATCCAATTGTGCAGGTTTAATCTGCTCTTTTTATCTCATTTGCACGTGTTGTAAATTTATATCGTTGTAGTTGCCTAAGTCGATGATGAAATATTGCTTAGATTTCTTTGTTTACTTGGAGGATATATTTGTTCTGATGTGATCTTTTGTTTCCAGAGAGCTGATGCGTCGACTATCTGGAAAGAATTCACTACTCCAGAGGGTAGAAAGTGCGTTATAACAGCGGAATCTTGTCCTTAGCTATATGTTCTTATAGATGTCAATTTGGGTATATGTTTATGGGCCACTTGTGTCATATTATCAACATACTTTTACTGTTGCAGGTATTACTTCAATAAGGAAACAAAGCAATCCAAATGGACAATTCCCGAGGAGCTGAAGGTTCATTTCAAGATCTCTTGGTCTTATATGTTGTCATAGCTACCCAATTTTTCGGCGCTGATACATAAATAAATGTTACAGTTAGCTCGTGAACTAGCTGAAAAAGCAGCTGCTCAGGAATCACATTCCGATATGGGTAAGCCATCTACTGTGGCAGCTGCTGCAACCGGAAGCTCTGCTGAACAACCATCGCCTGTCACCTCTGTTGGTGTCTCTGTTTCAGTGGTATCTGCCATAGCTTCTAGTCCAGTTCCTGTAACACCGATTGCTGCTGGTGCTACTCCTCCACCTGTGGTGGTTTCTGGACTATCAGCAGTACCCATAGTCCAGCCTCCTGTATCAAGTGTATCTAGTCTCTCATCCCCTCTCGGTGAAACGATTACTCCTTCACCTTCTGTTGTGCTGGGTAGCATGGGAGTTCCTTTTCTGGAAAGTAGTTCCTTGCCTATTGAACGTTCTCCAGTTGGATCGTCCACACAGGAAATAGAGGTATGGCTATTTTCCGATTGTTATAATGTAATTGCATTGTTTAACTGCTGCTTCCTTTGGTATCTTGGTGAAAAGAGCAGTTGACCCTTTCCCATTATTTCAAGTGCTGTCAAATTTCCCAAGTTACATGGACTTTGTCATTGGTATCTGGTTTGGGTTTATATCTATGATTCAGATTTAAAACATTTGAACTTTGAAATTCAAGGATAGTACCAAGGGGTAGCTAAATTGGGACAAGGTACAATAATCTGTCTTAGAACGTATAGGTCATTCTTTTGTTAATAAACCTGTAGAAAACTACTGAAGATAATCAAAAGTACACAGGTAATTTTTCCAAAAAGTGCTAAAATTGTATAAGAATTACGATTGCAGTTTTTAGAGAGGACAGGAAAAAAAATTACCAGCGTAGAACTCTGAAGATTGCGTTCTATGATGATTTATATCATTTGGTAAAAATAACAAGATACAAGAGGTCAGAAAGTAATTATATAACATTGGAAGTTGGTTACTAATGTACATTAATTACATTAGACAGTTTGGCATTGTTTTACTTCGATAAGTCCGAGGAAAGCTTCATAACGTCCGACTCCTCATCTTTTCAATTTGAATAACTTCCTTTAGCTCCATCTTTGCCCCCACCCTCCTAAACCCAATCTCTCCTACTAATATACACTACGAGGAGATTTGTGGGTGAAGTAATTGATCCAGACACCCCTTTTTGGAAGGTTCGCAATTGAATACTGGATGTAGGAATTTGTTATCAAAGATATTCTGTAGTAAATATTTCTTCTATTTCTCTCTCCCTTTTTGCGTTCTCTTCTGTTCTTCGTTATCTCATATCTCTGGCATGTTTATAACTTCAGGGGGACACCGATTCCAACACCGATTCCATTCCCAGTAAATGGTTTGATGGGTTTTTTTATTTGTTTTATTATCATTAATTTTTTTTTTTAGGGTAAGAACAAAAGTCCTTGTAACATATCAAATTTCATTCCCTGTCCGCTTCTACTGTCTTGAAAACATTCCCATCTCGCCAAATAGGGGTCTCACTCTTCGTTAAGCATATGGTGTTGCAAACATCTCGGAATTTATCAGATGTGCGTAAAGCTGACAAGCCTTTTTTTCCCCCTCCGTCTTCCCCCCAAAACACGTAGGAGGTGAAGAAGGGTATGGCTGTTGCTGGAAAAGTTAATGTGACAACACCTGAAGAGAAACCAGCAGATAATGGACCTTTCGCGTATGCCACCAAACAGGTGTGAAGTTTGATCATGTATTTTGAGTCTTTCATGAAGTTAGATGATTAGTTGTTTACGTTACATATGTTTGTTGACTTTTCCCCTTTTTGTTCAGGAGGCAAAGAATGCATTTAAAGCATTATTAGAGTCCGCAAATGTTGAGGGTGACTGGTCCTGGGAGCAGGTAATGCGAAATAATTTTTATTTTTTAAATCATTTACTTTGATTACATCAAGTTCTTTTTGGTGAAAAATTGAATTGATTTTTCAGGCAATGCGAGTAATTATTAATGATAAACGGTATGGGGCACTGAAAACACTTGGTGAGAGGAAACAAGTGTTCAATGAGGTAAATTCTTGATGACCGATATCTAAAGGCCTTCATAACGTCTATTAACAAAATTGATTTTATTTGGCTGCTGTAAATGTTCTCCTTCAACAAATTGGATGTAATTCTTCTTATTTTTTTTTTCCTCCGATTCCATCCTGACAATTTTATCCATATTACATATCAATTGCAGTACTTGATGCAAAGGAAAAAATTAGAGGCAGAGGAGAGGCGTTTGCGGCAGAGGAAAGCAAAAGCAGAATTTACCAAGATGTTAGAAGTAAGCTACATTTTGTGTTTTGGGTTGTTTCTCGGTATCGGTATCTTTAGTGAATGTTTCTTAAGATTGAGAAAGTACACAAGTTATGATTGTAGTTATAAGAAATCTGCATTATCTCAGAGTCACACATTTTGTTTTACCCATTAGCTGTTAACTCATTTAGTTGGTAAAAAGAATATTGTTTGGTGGTTTTAGTTTCTGATTTGATTGCCTTTCTAACTTCTACTTTATCTCAGGAATCCAAGGAACTGACTTCATCAACAAGATGGAGGTATGACTTCGTCCCTCTTTTCTGTCTATCTATTGGTTGTTCATTTTCAACTATATCTAAATGAAAGGGACGGTATTGATTTTGCTACTAAATTGCTCTCTGGTAAGCAGCAAAGCTGTAACAATGTTTGAAGAGGATGAGCGTTACAAGGCTGTTGAGAAAGAAGCAGAGCGCGAGGACCTCTTTAGAAGCTACTTGGTTGATCTTCAGAAGAAGGTAATGAATTGCTCCACATTATATAAAAAATAGTTTGGATTGTTGACCCTTTTTTGTCGGTCTGGTCTTTACTTTAGTTAATTGCATACTCTTATTCATAATGTCAACTGTTTTATGACCTTAAATTTATCTCCTTTTATGTATACCAACTTTGGATCTATTATATCTATCTACTACTTGTTTTGAAATCATCTATACTTTTCAAGTTTCTCTTGGCAGCACAGGGCCTGAGCATATAGTATTGGTACCTTGTGCTTCTGTCCAAGAGCATGTACACTTGCACATATGGACACTGAACAGTGTTTATCGTGCGGAATTCTCCATGAGATCTCTATTTAAACGTGCTTTAGCTTTTTGTTGTGATGCTGACTTTGATGAGTTATATATGGTGTACAACGATACAGGAGAGAGCCATGGCTCAGGAGGAGTATCATCGGAATAGAGCAGAGTACAGGCAATTCCTGGAAACTTGCGGATTCATCAAGGTAGTTGTTTATCCTTTGGTTTTTTTTTTTTTCCTTTTTCTTTTCCCCCCTCCTAATCCTTTCTTGGTATCTTTCCCTCACTTACTCGCTCTTGCTCTTTTCTCTTGTTTATGTAGGCTAACCTCTAAAGTTTTGTGTTTTTTTCCTGCAGGTAGATAGCCAGTGGAGGAAAGTACAAGACCTCTTGGAAGATGATGAAAGATGTACACGCCTTGAGAAACTGGATCGTTTGGAGGTTTACCAGGTACGTTGCTTTGCTTGTGCCCTACTAGCGTGTGTAACACTGAAGTGTTGCTGATGATTGGCTACCATGGCAGGAATACATCCGTGATCTAGAGAAAGAGGAGGAAGAGCAGAAGAAAAAAGAAAAGGTTCGATGTGCTACTACTTTCTTGATAACTTGTTAATAGATTTATTTTCTAAATTATCTATTATGGCCAAATTTCAAAGGAAAAACTGAAACGGGTAGAGCGCAAAAACCGAGATGCATTTCGCAAAATGATGGAAGATCATATTTCTGAGGGTATACTCACTGCTAAAACTTACTGGCGTGACTACTGTCAGAAGGTAATGTTCTCTCTCTTTTATCTTGAGTTTTGTAGATCGGGAAATCCTGGTGGGTGAAGAAATCTTGCGTTTGGATAGGAAATTGACCCAAACTCCCTTTTCTGTTTTTGTGCGTGTTTTGATTGGTAGGTCAAGAATTCTTCACCTTATCAGGCTGTTGCATTGAATACTTCTGGCTCTACACCAATGGATTTGTTTGAGGATGTTTCTGAAGAACTAGAGAAACAGGTATTGATTTCTTTACTTCAATCTTTGCAATGTGATAAGAGTATCTGTCTTATTGGTTGTAAGGTTCTTTTACCCATCTCATTTTTCTACATGGGATTCATATTTGATCTTGTTAATGTTTTATGCATTGTTCATATTATTGTATAAAACCTACCCCATTCACGTGTGGTACTCTGCATATTTTATTTGACCCTCTTTAGTGGCTATGATATGTGACAGCCCATATCTTTTGGCTGACCTCTAGCTAGGTCTTATTCTCATTTGAAGGGGCATGGATCTTCTATAAGTGCCTCTGTGTTGGAGATTAATCTTTGACCGGTTTTAGCAATCTGCTTCTGGGAATCATATTTTATATTTTAATTGATCCAAAATCAAATTGTATAGTGTATATCATAATCTCTAAAGTGTGAGTGCGCCATTGCCCAGTCTGAGTTTGACTTACTCGCATCTAAAGGCGGTCGGGAACTTGTTACATGTTTAGAGATTCTTGTGAGCTTTATGGTCTGGTGACAGCTGAGAAACTATGAATATATTTCATGCTTTTCTTCAAGAAGGCTCAGAGGTGGAATCTAGATCAAGGGTGTAGAATTTTGCATTTTTTTCACCTTTTCTTTTACGGGTTGACGGGTTCTGCTTCCTCTCCCAAAAATCAAACATAGACCTCAATAAAACTGGAAAATGTAAAAAACATTTCACTTTGAGTTTCAATCCAAGTACACCCTAAATTACCTCCTCCAACTATAGTAGTTCCTCCATTAAGACCCCTTATTTCTCTTTTTAAGAAGTCTATATGAAGGGTGAAGACCATCTGGGATTGTAGTGGGGCTTTCAGTATTTTAGTTTTGCTTATGTTGTTGGGCTTTAGTACTCTTGTGTAGCTTGTGACTAAGTGACTTTCATTAACAATACTTATGATAAGGTCTTGATATGTTCTTATTCTGCTAACCGCTTCTTATTATATATCTTCAGTATCATGTAGACAAAACTCGTATAAAAGATGCGTTAAAGTCGGAAAAGGTAACATATTCAATCCCCTATGCTGTTCTAAAGAAAGGTTGGTTTTGTAGTTTTAAAAAATATTACTTGCTTTATTCCTCTTAGATCACTGTTGCACCAACATGGACACTTGAAGACTTCAAGTCTGCTATTAAGGAGAGCATCGCCGAAGGAGTGTCAGATACTAATTTACAGGTTTGAAAGAATACTTCCTATTTCTTCTGGTTTATTTATTTCTTGCAATATTAGCTTTTATTTTTCTTGGTTATTTGCTCGAATACTTCGTATTTCTTCTGTGGTCAATGCCTAGGTCTTACTGTATTTAACTGAACACGACTCGTTTATGGACTTGGGTAACTGGAGCAAATTGTTGACTAGGTTGCTTTATATAATAATCAGGTTCCAGTAGAGGCTAAACGAGCCCCTGCTTTTCCTATTGATTTCCTTTCTTACATCCATGTTCTTAAAAGAATCAGAGATCCATGTTCTCAAGGTTATGCCGGTGTTGTTCCTGCGTTGCAGTTTCTTCTGCAACCTTTGCTACCTAGTTTCTTGTATGACTTTGTGCTTGTTTGTAGCTTGTATTCGGGGATCTACTGGAAAGAGCTAAAGAAAAGGAGGAGAAAGAAGCTAAAAAGCGTCAGCGTCTTGCTAAAGATTTCACTGATATGCTCAGCACCATGAAGGTGTGTAAAATCTCTGTTTGCGGGTGTGCACTTATTTCTGCGCAGTTATTGAATGTTTGTGCCCCCCTATTTTTGTTAAGATTCAATTAATTTATCTTCTACCAGGAAATAACTGCTTCTTTTAGTTGGGAGGAAACCAGAGAATTGGTTGAAGACAGCTCAGAGTACAGGTATGCTTTTCCCCCCTTTTTTTTTGGTGGAATATGCTTTTTTCCCTGCTGATGAGGGATATGCATGCTGAATTTGTACTTGTTATTTTCTTTTAGATGCTGGAACAACTATATAACTAACTAAAATGCATTTGTACTAGAAACATTGGAGAGGAGAACTATTGTAAGGAAATCTTTGAGGAGTATAGAGCACGCTTGCAGGAGAAGGCAAAGGAAAAGGAACGCAGGCGAGAGGAGGAGAAGGTAACTGAAGTTGGGTTCTGAATACGTGGATTTAAGAATGGTCCTTGTTCCCTGGTTTCCCTGACCTTGATGCTAATAGTTTGTAAATTGAATTACTGCCTCCATTTTTAAATAGGAGTCGTTCTGCAAAAGGATCATTTTACCACAATAAGTGTCGTTCTCGACTTTTTAAGGATAAATTACTTCCCGATTTCCTATTTTGCCCCTCTATCCCTCAATTATCTCCTCGGAATCATCATCAATCACTTTTTCCCCATATCTGCCCCCACTCCCTGTTATCCTCTTCCTAAAGCTGTTCTCTTCAACACATCATTCTTCCTCCTTCCTTCAAGCACCATACAGGTTCATCTTCTCTCTTCCCACTCTTCTCCATAAAATCAAGAACTTTTCTCTATCATCATCTACTTTCAGTGAATCACCACATCCTCCGCAGTCCGCTCCACACCGTCCATGCATGATCTCTGCTATGGCTCTATGTTCTCTTGTTTTCCCCAATCTATTTTGGAACCAAGAGAAAATTTTGAAGGATTATTGTGAAGAGTGTCCGATTTTTTTTGGGATAACCCATTTATTGAATTCTCTACCCTATATGAATTCTTCAGGCGGTTTATTCTTTTGATTTTATTTTTGGTCTATCTATTCTCATGTTTCTTGAGAATCCTTCAAATATTTTGGAGAAAGAGGAGTTGGATGAAGGAAGAACTTGGATTAGGGATTTGGTCGAAAATGCTTGGTTTTTATCCTTTTCCTTTTGCTATGATTAATCATTAAAATAACTGTTCTTCTCTCAAATTGAAACAGTAATGAGTATGATTTATTAACAGCATTTTAAGACATTCTGCTCTGGTTTTTTTAACAGATTTGACATGTCTTTAAGCTCAAAGTGGAGACATTTCTGCATAAACTTAGTCCCTTTTGTATTTGTTTTCTTCCTCTGCAGGCCAAAAAAGAAAAAGAAAGAGAAGAAAAAGAGAAGAAGAAAGATAAAGAGAAAAGAGAAAGAGAAAAGGAGAGAGAGAAAGAAAAGGAGAAAGAGAGAGACCTTGAAAGAGAAAAAGAGAAGGGGAGAGAAAAATCAAAGATAGATGATTTAGACAGTGAGAATATAGATGTCACAGATGACCACTACCAGAAAGAGGAGAGGAAACGAGAAAAGGACAAAGAGAAAAAGCATAGGAAGCGGCATCATGGTGTGGCTGATGACGTGGGTTCTGATAAGGACGAGAAAGAGGAGTCGAAAAAGTCTCGTCGACATGGAAGTGACCGCAAAAAGTCAAGAAAGGTATTTTGTTTTTAATTTCTAGACCAATGTTTGTGTCTAATCTATGTATAGTTAATAGCTAACTTAAGTGGTTTGCGTTATTGAATATTTTCTGTTGGCAGCATGGATATTCTCCCGAATCGGATAGTGAAAGCAGGCATAAAAGGCATAAAAGAGATCACAAAGATGGATCTCGTAGAACTAGTGGTCATGATGAGCTTGAAGATGGTGAGGTTGGTGAAGATGGGGAAATCCAATAGTTCTAACGTTAAGTGCATAACCATTACATCTTGCAGAAAGTTCCCAAATATGTTTTTGTTAATGAACTTGGAGGGATAGTATTTTGTATTAATGCAGTCATTGTTATCGTCCCATCTTTTTCGGGGTATACTTTCTTTAAGGTAGGGATTATCTTGGCTTCTTGGGGCTATGGACAATCAAGATCCCAATCAATTCTACAAAAGAGAATCGATTTGCTGAAAAGGAGAGTTATGTGCTAGTTTACTAATGTTCTAACAAATCTGCATTGGCTCTTCTGGAAATACATAGGTTTGTTGTATATTGTACCTTATGTTTTGGAATTCCGTCTGTCCTTTTTCCCGCTTTTGCTAAATTGTGTAATTTTGTTGGTAAGTTGTTCTCCTGTTTAAAATGAATATAATTTTACTTGTATCGAGACTCTATTTGGTACAACATTTGACTATTAGTTACTCTACAACTCATCCTTATTGAAGTAACTCTACCCATCCATTCAAATTGCTTTGGATTTTAGACTTGAAATAGGAACTTAAAGTGGAAAAACCAATAGCTATTAGTACTTAAGAGGAACAAAAGCTCTATCTTTGAAACAGAAAAGAAGGAAAAAAGCAATCACGATTCACGAATGGTGTATCATTTTGCATCTTTGATGGTCCTCTTTTCGTGTTGTAGGGACACAAAAATGCAATTTTCGCACTTTTCATTTAGGATTTGCCCTTTTCTGAGTAGTTCAAACATCATTATCTGCAATAAAAACCATTGTTTTCCCAAGTGGAACTGGCTTTAGAGTAGCCAAGAGCATGAATGTATTGTTAGTATTTTACCTGATGAAAGACCTAAAAAGTTAATGCTGCTTTTTGATTATGTTTCTTGGATGCACTAAATTTGGATACTAAAAGTAGGAGAATATTGACCATCTTTTTTCATTTCAGTATCACAACTTTAATGTTCATTTATCTCTACAGAAGCTTGTCATCTCTGTGATGATCTCATTGCTAATTTCCTCCAAAATTGCATCCCCAAGTTGGAAACTTGTTTCTTGTGTTTGCTTCTCAAAATGACTCCATTTGTGAGCCGAAAACGACATATCAGAATGTACTAGATTTATGATGTTTGCTTCATTGATTGATTCTTTGCTCCTTATACTTAAATTCTCACAGATGAGCTCCCATAGCTGCTCTGCTCCCATGATTCCCTCGAATTTGTGATCTCCTGATTCCTTTTTGTGCTTCTCCACCACCGCTTCTCTTATGCAATCGAATAGAAGTCGTCTTGTTTGTTGCACAGCTTTCTTGTTTTTGCAGTAATGGGATGAAGCAATTGAGTTGGAACTGATAAGATCTTGCGTCCTCTTATGTATTGGCCTCTCTGATTTGCATTTAGAAACTTTCTTCAAGAACTGTTTCTGCTTCCTCCTGGCTTCATTTTCTGCTAAATTTTGAAGTTTTAACATTGAACATAAGACTAAACTTTAAAGGAAGCATTTTTAGCCAAGAAAACGAACTTCTCTTACCGGATGGTGAGCTATTGTAGGATTCTGTTTCTTCTAGAACTGAGATAGGGCTGAGCTGCTTGTTGTCTTCGGCGCCTTTCCATCTAAATTTCCAGCCTGCAGCAGCCTGTTATAGCTTTATGAGTAATCAAGCTGAGTTAATAAGGTCAGGTATTTTAGAAATTTGGAGTTTAACACTTTCTGAGATGCATTTTTTACCTCATTTTCTGGAAAACCATGTTCATCTTTTGAGGGTTCTTGTTGATCTGCTGTTAATAATATTTTCAAATTTTTAGATGAGTGATGTGCATCTCCTACATCACTTTCCGAACAAGAATTGAACACTGTGGTACTACTTGCCGATGAAAAGTTATCTTCATCTGCAATTCCTTGTCTGCCCTTGTCTTTCCTTGAATCACTATAATTTCCAAGCTTGATTTTGGATTTCTGAAGTTTTTGGCTATTTTTAACTGTCAGCAGCTTGCTAAATAGAGCTCGTACGATCTTGGAACAATTCGGTATGAAATTCCGGTTTCTCTTTAGATCCCTGCTAACTGACCTTTTCAAGCATGGCTTGGACTTTCTAGAGCCACCTTCTGATGAATGCAACCTGTTTTTCTGACTCTTCTGGCGTCTTTCAAGAAGGTAAAGCTCCAAGGTAAAGGGCTCTTGTTGTTCTTGTAGGAATTCAACAAGCTGCTTCTGCATCAAGGAAGTCATTATGGCTAGAGAATTTGACTTTATTGGTATGGGAATGGAGTTCTTGTTTATGAGTTGCTAAGAGGGGTGGAAAGGGCATGTCTCTGAAATTTGGAGTGAAATATAGTTGTAGGAAGGAGTAGAGGAAACTTGGGATAGTGGAATAAGGCCAAAGACTTTAAATTGGGATTAGAAGTAAGGACAAAATGACCATTTCAAGTGAAACAAAACAGTGTAGAATTGATGATGACAACAAAAAAAATTGCCACCTAATCTTTCTATCATGCAATCTTTGTAATCACAAGGTATCCTTACACTTTGTTTTTAATTTATTTATCTTATTATTGTCAGGAGAGGCGGAACCTGTGCTAGCCCTTCTTTGAGAAATATCTTTACACTTAGAATAGAGCCTAGAAAAGTTATAATTTGAGGCTCTCTCTTGCACAAAGCAAAAAAAGAAAGAAAACTTAGTCTCAAGGGCATAGACGAGTTGGTGAGGCTTGATGTGATGTGGGGAGAGATCTCCAGCAACGCAAATTTAAATTTCGACGGGAGTAGATTCTCATTGAAATATTATAGGGTATGATAGAAGTTATGCGTACTATTGGCTCTCTCTCTCAAATCGCTGTCACCTGTGCACATTCCTCGATTTAAAACCTACTTGATCATAAATCTATTTGCCTTCGAGCCTTTTTCCTTCTAAGAAAGAAACTTAGTATTGGTTAGATTGTGATATGGTCCCAAAATTTTGTCTTGTTCTAGAATTTAACCAACAAAAACACAACATGATTTGTGGGAGCAGACAAGTATGGAAGATTGACAGAATCCAATATCTCTACTCAGCTCTGAACCCCCTACCCCCACCCCCCACCCCCCACCCTAACCCCCCACCCCCAGCAGAAGCCAAAATATGGATAATAGGAAGCAGGAGAAGAGGAAAGATTGTCTGAATTCCAAGTAGTTGAATTTAGGAATTACATTTAATCATCAAATTAGAATAAAGAAATTTGAAATATGTTTTAACCACCTTGGATTAAATGTGCATGTGCTTGGACCTCAGAACTTAGCTTTCATGTTCCCTTATCTTCTAATTTATGATTATTTTCTGATGTTATTATCATAAAAGTGACAAAAATTAGATGAAACAAAGTTGAGGTTTTGTGTATAATCAGAGAATTATTGATGGGCTAATCTCTTTTCAAAATTTACCAACTGAGGAAATATAAAAAAGTCCAAGTGAGAATCCAAAGCAGTTGTGGCCACCAAAAATACCACATTAAATCATATTTTGTCAATAATTAAATTTGACTGATTATGCTAATTGCTAATGAATCATACATATATTGACATTCTCTAGAATTTGTTTTTGAAATTTATTCAAATAAATTGCCATAACCGCCTCCCTTTTGTGTAATTTTTTATCATTAATCAAATCGATGATATCAGCCTAAAACAAGCCTTTGTCAATCTTTGCCTGCTAGTTGATGGCCTAAAAAAAACCCTCTCCAAATAACATAAACTTTTGCGCGTAAAACTCGAATTTTTTTTGTAAATTGTCTGTACCATCATTGATTTAGGATAATTTTTTTGTGTCATGACTTGTGTCAGCGGGCTCAAAACACGACACATGGACATGTCAGCATCCACGACCATCTACTTGACAACCGAACTCGCTATGCCAAAAAAAATATTCCGAGATGAAAGTGAATGCTTAGTCCCACTTTGTATATCAATTCAATTTTTCATTCTTATTCCATATGAGACTTTTTTCTCATATGGGACTAGGGTTTTACAATTTGGGGTAGGAGTGTTACGTCCAGAGTCTGTGAGTCCGAGAGCGCAACATATGAATCTAGCAACATTCATGAGTACCTACCTGGCAATCGAACTCGACTATATCAAAATGAATATCCCGAAATGACCATAAATATTTAGAGCTTGTTTTATATATCAGTTAATATTTTCAGGATGAATATTTTACTAGAGTTCCATTAGCAAATGTCACATGGATGAAGTTTATCTTGTTGCATTGATTCATAAAGAATGTCTTAGTCCAAATTTGTGATACACATGAGGTTATTGTCTGGTCTCTATCACCGAAATTAAAATCTATCCTTATTAAGACTAGATAAGTCTCTAGTAATAAGTTGTATGAAAAATGACAGGTAATTTGAGGGCTGCTTTAAGTGGGGTACCTACCATACACAATTACGATATTCAACATCTTTATCTAATCTTTTCACTGGTTTTAATTGTTTTGTAATTTGTATGCTAAGGAAAGAAAAAGAAATCAAAAGCAGTCTTAGTAAAAAGCGTAACATTTAGTTTATCTATTTGAACTTCGAGTTTATTTACTATCCCCCATCAAAAGCTACTTAAAATATGAGAAATTTGAGGATTGACTAAAATTTCTCTGAGCAAAATATATGTACGTCTAATAAATAAGAAGATTGTGCACAAGACAGCCCAATTGGTTTCAGCGAGGTAGATTGTGCACAAGAACACATGATCGAATTTTGGCAGATGTAGTGTGAAAATTTCAACCCTCCAATATGGGGTGACTTCTTGTGGTGAACTAAAACAAGTCCTTTAACTTGGTCGGGCCGTTGAATCACTTTAATTTACATTCTTCAAATTTTCTATCGGATTAGAGAGTGGGAGACTGTGAGCGTGGGTACCATTTTGTGCACAGTAGATAAGAAGACGTGCATGAATAGGTTAATCACACCAAATTATGGGCACAGAAAGTTTCATGCCCTGACATGAAAGCTCTATAAATAGTCTAACGGTTGTCCGTTCTAATGTCCAATCCAACATAGAAGTCACTCCACACTCCACAGTTATAATTACTGAAAAATTTATTTATATTTTTTATTTAAAACGAAATAGAAAATGGATATTCAATTTGAGATGTATGTGCATAAAATTAGACCAAGATACTAGCATTTGACAACAACCACAATATACTAGCATTTGCTATTACAGTAAATATCTTTTTCCAAAAAAAAAAATATATATCTGTAGCTACACTTGAAATTTGAAAGAAAAAATGAAACAATGCTCACCAAGTAATGTCAGATAGCAACAATCATACATAAACTTCTTGGAGGAACATTCATGTCTGGAAAAACTATGGTACTCGATTAAACCGCCTAAACCTTGGAACATCTTAATAGTTTTTTCATGGATTCATGAAAACTTTTCGAGTTCTCGAGGAGGGGAACTACCATGAATAGTATTGACATAATATGAGCTCTGATCACCTTTCCCACCACCCGGCAGTTCAATATGTTCATCATAAATTATGCACTTAATCTTATGCGTAGTCTGATAAAAAGTCTTCACATATAAGGAGATTTCACAGACAAGCAGATATGGCTTCTCAACATCCAAGAGATTTGGATAGTGAAACTGGATTTTGTGCCTTCAAGTTCTCAACAATAGATTTGAAGTCATTGTGGAAAGACATAAGTGATTTCTGCCGACATGCAAAAGCAGTCGTAAACGTTTTTACCTCTTCTTCAAGATCTTTCCTCCTCTGGGCTTCTGTTTTCAAATCCTGTAATGCCTTCTCCTTTTGATCAGTAACCAAAGCAAGCCTTTGAGATGAGTTTGAGAACTTTTCTAGCAGTACATCCCTTTCTTCTCTCAATAGGCGAAATTCCCTTTCTAGGCTGTGGAATCTATCCTTTGTAACATCAAGAAGCTGGTTATTAGTCTCCAATTCTCTCTCCAAATTGTTATACTTTTCCATGATTGATTTGACTTCATTGTCCAGTTTCTTTTTCCAAGAAGCAATTTCTCCTCCTAGATTCTGGCCCTTGATGACATTAAGAAACCAATCTTAATAAAGACATTGACAACCTTCTATGACAACATCCCATGTATTTTCTTTAGACAAGAAGTTAAATCCTTTATCCTACTTTAAGAGAAATGAATCCTACTATCCAGCTAAAACGGTACAAACAAAAAAATTAATGTCCCCATCCTTAGGAAGTCAAACTGTTTTCCCTATGCAGGTAAAAATTTCCGCAAGAAGTTTACAAGATGTTTTCAGAAGACGAGGAAATTTTAGTTTACTAAACCAATGTGGAAAATTAGAGAAATCTTTTTCAATGTTTAGGCTTGTTTTACACTCTAGCATGAATGCAGATTCATCTGCCACAAATCTGTGTGTGAGAGAGTGACACACACACACACACACACACACACACACACACACACACGAGAGAGAGAGAGAGAGAGAGAGAGAGAGCATCAATGGGAACAATAAGGATGATGGAAAACAGTTTCAATAATTTGCCACAGTTCTAGTTATTTAACCTTCATTTCCAGATAATTGTGTTATTAGGGTCTGCAGTCCATACCTCATATATAACAGCATTCGAAGATGAAAAAAACGACAAACTAAGATGAAAAGGGGGAAAAAGCTTAGGTACGACTACTTCAGCATATGTGAGGCTTTTTATATTTTCTTAAAGCAAAAAGAAGTACGATAGAAATACAATGCAAATACTAGAGATGAGTATAACATTAGCATGGATAAGATGGGACACAGAATTCATCATCTTTTTCTCTAGACAGAACAAGTAAATGCACTATCACTAGTTCAGGTACTTTAAGATCATTATTGATGATATCAAGCACTCACTGGTATTAAACGTGGCAGATATTTACAATATATTTCAGAGTACTAGACTATGGAGAAAAGATATTTAAGTAGCCTATTGTCAGGATGGAGAAAAGAATAAGAACAGACAAGTGAAATCTTGAGATTTGTGACTTGGCAGCTACCTTATGTTTGCAGCTGTTCGGTGCAATTTGTAAATATTCGTCCTCGGGAGATGGTACATCATGCAAGACCAAGGATGAAATCATGCTATTCAATCTCTCAGAAAGAGATCGCTCTTGAGAGAAGGAATCATCTCCAGAGGAGAATCTATGACCATCAACATCGGTTGAAAAATGGGATTCCAGAGTTGAGAACAGATAGGTGCCAATATCTCTTGTGCCAGAGATTAACTTTGCAGTAACAGACTCGTCATCAGCTACAAAGTTCTGTTTAGGAGACAAATAAGAAAGAGAAATTTGCTCTTTAGTGACAAGTTTCCTTTAACATAAACAAAAAAGGAGGAACCAAAAAAAGTTTCATCTCACCTGTAGAGTTAACAAAACGTCATTGTATATGTCTTTGCAATTTGTTACAGACTCACGAAGTCTTTGAGGAACTCCTAGGATCTGTGATGCCTCTTTCTGTAACTCGGAGACTTCTCCAATTAACTGATTGTTCAATGATACTTGTTCTGCATGATTTCTCTGGAAATAATACAGCAGCGCATAAGATAAATACTGAACTAATATATGGTCATTGTTAAGGCAGACAAGAAGGAATTGATGAACTTTGATATACCCAATGTATAAATGGAGTATTCTTTACATCATGAAATTGAGGTGCATGAGTTATACTGTAATGACTGCTAAAAGCAGACTGACCTTCAGCTTATCTCTTTCCTCCGTAACAAGGCTCAGCTGTCTCTGGAGATTCATGATATCATTCTTGTAATCATCCATAGACCAATCCTGTTAGGAGATTAAAAGGTTAACCAACTAAAAGACAGGCAACACGAGCAAAATGAAAGGTATCATCTTTCACATATATGTGCTAATAATAAGTTCACCTACTCGTATGCATAAATGCTCGTGATGATCCATGATTAAAAATGCATAGCAGCTAGATAGAACCAAAATATTGCAAGGGCTTGAAAAAAAAATTTAGAAGAATTTAAATGCAAATGCTATTGTTTCTTCTTTTTTCTCTTCCTTTCAGTAAAAAGGATAGGGTTACGGAATTATCAACTCCAGGAAGGCTGGTTGAAAGGCAGAGAATATAAGAACAACCATTTTAACTACATTCTCCTCAATTCGCTTCAGTCCATTCAATAATTCTACTTTAAATATCATATACATGTACTGTAAATATTCATGAGTTAAAGGAATCACGAGTCTAAAATACCAGGTCTCCATATGAAAAACTCATTCTGTTAAGAGTCACTAAAGTTAGGCTAATAACATGACCTAAATAACATGACCTATTTGGACAAGAACAGGATTATAACAAAATGAAACCAGACCAGGATCAAAGTAATTACATCTGTTGATGGAAGTGAATGAACTTTTCTTGCAGGAGTGATGTGGAGAGAATCCAGATCAGCTACATAACCTCTGTTCATTTTCATCCATGTGTCTTCATCAGCAAAGTCACTGAATGCATCTGGAAGAGGGCTGCACTCAGGCTGCCGCGAGTAATGTGATCGCCTAGCAACAAAAGCATTTGGATTTGCCTTGAAACAAGGTGTACTAAAAGCGTCTTCCATTGACATATGATGGTTGTCACTGCTCTCTTCCTTCAGAGTTGCTTTGACATTTTCCTGGGCCTGAGAAGGGTTATTTACCTTCAATTCTCAAACAAAAAGAAGCAACCAATAGAGATGACACAAGTAATACTAAAACGAAAACACCATGAGCAACTTTACAGGAGACCTGAAGATACTTGAACAGCTATTTGGTTGTTTAGTGTGCATTAACCATGAGCAATACAATTTTTACTCGGAAAGAAATTGCTTTTTAAGCAGAAGTGTGTATTTCCGCTACGAAAGTGCACTCTGATTTCCTTAGCTTTTTTTTTTTAAATTTTTTTTTATTTTATTTTACACTTGCAGCAGAATATGAACATCACAAAGAGGCATGTTACAGACATGATGCAACATAAGATAAACATGCGGCGCAGATAGGAATTCATATACATTATGCCAACAGAAAGACAAAATGTGTCAATGTAGACATGTTTACCTAGATAGAACTTAGTAAGAAGAAAGAGAGAAAAGAAAGGGTCCAGAAGAAGTATCAAAAGTTTTACCTGGGAAGAGCTTGAGCTCCTTTCAGAGTCTGAGAAAGTTCTGAGACTGCTAAGATTATCAATTTTCATCTGTTGCTCCCTTATACACTGGTCACGCTCTTTATGCGATCTTCTCTCCTCCTCCAGTTCCGTAGCGAGCTTCTCACGTTCTAATTCATACTGATAGACAATAAGCTCATGTAAGACGACCACATATATAACTATGGATTCTTACACCGCAGTATGAAGGCTAATTACCTTCAACATGTCATTCCGTAGCTTCAGAATCTCTTGCTCCAATACCTCAGCCCGGGATCCCTAGCAACAGATTTTTGGCCAAAGTAAGATTTAACTGAATCTTACTCTCATAAAAAAAGTAAAATCATATGAAGATCACCTGAAGTTTCTGGCGCAGTTCCTCAATCTCTAATTTTTGCCTCTTCAGCAGGGCTGCATCCGTCAATATCTACAGAAGTTTCAACTACAATTAGCCCTAAGATGGAGTTTACAGGAATGACGTAAAAAACCAGCATAACATTCATTTTCATTTTATGTAGTTGTCTTTTCACCAATAAAAGATCATAATAATCATTTTAGGTGTCCAATCTTGCGACCTCAAAATCCAGTGATTATTATGCACTTGATACTGATAAGTAAAGTAACACAAACTGGAAATTGGCAAAAGTAAAAAAAGAAGCGAAATACTAAGCAATGGAGCTTGATATGAACTTGAATCTTAGTTGTTAATTCCAGCGGGTACACAGTACTCAAAACATATCATGTTGCTTGGGAGAAATTTCAGCTGTGACTCTAAATTCATTCCCATTTATACCAAAATGAGTATTCTATCAAATTCAGAGCTTATAATGATTATTCATTTTTTAATGGACAGACAAACTAGAATTAAGCAATACAAGATCCATGGAACACTTTTTCCCCCCTAGGTCATGGAAAACTGTTATAGTAGTTAGGGAACAAAGAAAGCATATCGGCCCTCCTGGGCTTTAAGCGCAAAGCAAAGTGCCAGCTTTACACAGAAAACACATGCTTTGTCCACAACATAAAATTTCATTCTACTGTGGAAGGCAAACGGAAATATCCATGAGTCAAATAATACAACTATCTACAATGAAATGCCACTGCAAGCAGTTTTTCTTTTCCTGTAAATCATGTAAACTTACTATCAATAGCAAAACAGAAAAAGTCATCAGTAACATTTCCAAAATTTGGAAACTAAAGATTTGCAGGCATGATTAGCTGATACACTGAAGGAAACATGTTATTTCAGGGAGTAAGATGGACCTCATTCACTTGAACACAGTTGGTGATGCGTTTTGCTCTGCTAGCGAACTGAAGAGTTCCCTTGCTTTCCTCAATATGAACCTAGACATATCAAGGGCTGGGATTTGTATCATTTGTTGATGGTACATCAAAAGACTGAAAAGGTAAAAGTATACAACCACTAGGCTGTGTACCTCTTCAGGTGCAACAGTACAAATAATTGAAGTTTTGGCATTTCCTCCAAGTGCAGGCTGAAGTATGCGTGTGAGCTTACTATCACGATAAGGGATGTGTCCTCTGCATATGTTTCAATATCAGAAAAGTATGCCAACGAATTGTAAATGACTCATTGACTGCCCAAAAACGGCTTACGTTTGTCTTCCACCTTCACTTAATTTGTTGATCACATTACCAAGAACCATTAAGCTCTTGTTTATGTGTTTTCCTTCCTTCAAACGAACTCCATGAGCACCAGTTTTTGCTATCCGCTCAGAGCCAGCTAGATCTACCAAGTTCTGGCGCCACAGCATGAAAAGAAAAGGTTTTAGAAAGTCTGCGAAATTATTTGTGAACATAAGACCAGTTCCTAAAAGAATTTTGAAAATTATCTGTGTTAAAGGGTTTTGAAATTTTTTATGTTGAGTTTCCTAAAAAAGAAAAAAAAGAATTATTCGTGAGAGAAGATATGGAGCCAAAGTAAAGTATTTTCATTATTTAGCAACCAAAAAAGAAGTAAAATATTTTCGTTGAGTTTTGCAACAAGCCCTTGTCCAAACATTCCTAAGATTTTAAAATTTGTGTATATTACCATCACAACCTATTCATAAGACCACTTGAAAGAAACCATTATAAGAATAACAGATCTACTAATACTTATTTTTATAACTCTAATGGAGGAAGATAACAGCAGGACCGAACCAAACAAAACCTAGGATTTACATAAACAAATATGGTCTTCTAAAGGAATTATAAGAGATTGAACAAACCAAGACCGAGACACGAATAGCATCGTCTAAACTTGAAGCATCACGGTTACCAGTGTCCTTCCCTCTGCTTTCAATGACCTGGTTTCACAAAATATCATAACATGGAAAACGCCTTTAAAATGAAAACATAAAATTGAAAAGGCGAGTTCTGTTTTGAGCATTGTTGTAATGTTGAAGAACATACCATCCTGAAGATAGTGTGAGATCGACTACTTCTAACATTCATGTTAGTCTCGCCAAAGTGTCTATTGACTGCAAATTTTGTGACAGAATATTTCAGCAGTTGACGAGCAGAAAGAAAAACATAAAGTCATTGTTCCAAGATTTATCAGGCAGACCTTCTCCATGCTGGATGAGCTCTAGCACTTGTTCAGAGGTGTTTACAATTTCCTCCCTAAGTCCCGCAACAAACACTCCACGCTGGAAAGAAACAAATGTAACTGCTATTGTACATCCAAAAAAGCTTCGCTGAGTTAAAAAGAAACCAGTTTGTAGCTCACCTCCAAACTCTCATGAATTTGCAGCTTCTGGTTCTCTACAGCAAAAAGGTCATTGATGTCTTCGTTATAGATTTCCATGTAGGAAACCCGAATCAGGAACTCCCTATCTGCTGTCTGCAAGTGTGACAAAAGCAAATCTTACACAAATTGCATAATCAAGTATAACACTAAATGAAAAATGGTATCCATAACAATAACTGAATTGATATATCATCAGTACAATTTGAATTTTTGTAAATATATCTTTCACAGCTCTGTGGATAATTCCAGGATCATTTTCTGAACCATTCATGGTATAAGTCTTGCCACTACTAGTCTGTCCATATGCAAATGCAGTTCCTGCATATGAAATTATGGTGTTAAGCAAGGCTAGTATTCGTATGCTGTGCAAATTACATAAAATCATATTACTATAAGTACAGCAGAAATTTCCGTGCAAGAATGAATGGTCAGCGTCACAAGTTATTCCATTTGTGGAGTAACACTATATTTCACGCTTAATTGAATGATCCTTGAAAAGCACCAATATGCATGCTACTAGTGAAACACTTCAATGTTGAAGCATTCTGCCGCATAGCTGATGAATTTTTCTCATACAAATTGCTCGGCTAATTAGTTTTGTAAGTCCTACTCTAAACTAATACATGAATGGCTAAAAGATAAAACCTTAATGGAAACAATCAAATAGCTATGAAACTGAACATAACAATTCGCTAGTAACTTCATCACTTTCATTAACATAGGTTCTTTAATCATTGATTTCCAAGCTGATTCTGCTCATGAAAAAAAAACATTTACAGATTATCAACAAAAACAATGGAAAAAAAAGTGATACCATTGAAACCATCCACAGCAGCATGAATTATATCTTTCGTCAAAAGTTCATAAACCCTAGAATTTGTGCAATCTTGATCGAACACGTGATCTGCGAAACCAAAACCAAAAATCCATCAACAGAACTCATTTCAATTCGAAATCAGCTTCAAAATTCCTTAAAAAAACAAAAACCGATGAATTGAAGCAGAAATAATCAAATTCCACAGAAAAATAAACAAGATTGATTAATGAATACCGAAAGCGTAGGAAGCACCGGCGATTGGAGTGCCAAGGGCGTGAAGAGAAATGCGGTTATCTTCAACTTTCCAGAAGGTTCCATTTCCATTGATGTTCTCTTCATTCTTCGCTGGTCTCACTCTCACTGCTACGCAAATTTTCTCCATTCTCTCGCTCTCTCTCTCTCTGAGTTCCAAGACAGCAAAAAGATCTGATGATTGTGTCTTGATTTTGATTTGAAAGGGCGGCCTTTACTGGAAGACGTTTGCGGATTTTGAAAGTTGTGTTTACTTACAGAAATGCCCCTTATTTTATTTCCCCCTCTGTATAATTAACTCAGTTGGGCTGATTATATCAAGCCCAAATTTGTCCAAAAAAAGTGAGAACCTACATTTCACCCCCCTGGAAGAACTTGTATGCAGTTTGAGGCCCAATCAATAGAATAGGTGGCCCGAAAGAAAACAAGGGCAAATTAGCCTAAATCGTCCTTTTCGTATTTCTATTTTTTTTTACCTGTCAACAAAGGACATCCGTCCATTTTTCAGTTAGTTTTCCATTTGCCCAGTCAAATGGTCAACACATAAAATACAATTAAGGGTACTTCAACTTATTTTCTCACAAGAATAACTTGAGTACTTAATAGTTGGCCCAGTGGATACGGCCACTGAAACGCGAGCATAGCTCCGCGTTTCGAATCCTGCATCCCCCCGTCCCTTAAAAAAAAAAAAAAGAGTTGAAACAGCCGTGGGACGCAGGACACCCCCCCCCCCAAAAAAATAAAATAAAAATAATTGTTAAACAAAATAACTACATATACCCAATTTATATTAAAACCAAAAAATAAGAATTATTCACTGAATAGGAGAGATCTATAAGATAGTAGTGTCTATTACATATAAATATAATCTTGCCATTACATAATTTAAGCATTACAAATACAAAATAAAATCTCCACAGCAAACTAAAAGATGTGAACTATCCAGACATGATCCCCCCCAATACAACCACCTTCATAGTGATGATATATTATATGTCCAGAAAAAGAAACAGGCAACCTTGCTCCATTGACATGAATATATTTTACACCTGTGTTAAAAAAGACGAGAAATCGGATGCCATATCCGGTAAAAATAAGAATCATCTGACGAATAACACGCCTACCTCTTCCAAGGAGTTCGAAACAAGTCTGTGTTTGTACAGCACATTATCAATGACCAAAAAGAATGCAAGGTGAAAAACGTTTTCTTCGGTCTCTCTCAGCATGGAAGGGAAGAAATCCACCAATTATGCAGGCAATAGAACACGAGTACTATCCAATATATGCAAGAACAAAGCGAGGCATATGGTAAGAATAACACAAGACTTATCACCAACATATCTTATTACTTCAAGTCCCATCTCAATGGCATCTTCACGGACCACACTAAAACTTCTCTTAAGTCCCTCTGAGATCTTCCAAAAGAAAAACTCCACGAGGGATTTAATTGTTTCAAATGTCACCCTGCCAGTCACATCAAGCACAAACTTTCTATTGTTTGGCACAGCCAAAGTTGACGAAACACTACTAACCCACCCGCTCTTCTGAAAGTCCACAGGCTCTTTTGTTTCATTGATCTTTCTCAAGAACTCTTCTTGCCCAATAACCTTTCCATTCATCAAGCCAGAAGTTTCAGTGTGGTCAAGAACATGACGAGAAGCATTGCTGTTCAAACTAGGATTAGATTTTGAAGTTGTCAAGACTTGGTGAGAGGTCTTAACAAGTGTTTGAACAGCCCCATTACAGAGCGAAACCAGCATATCTCGGACTTTAGACTCATGTTTAGGATTAGTAAGCCCAGAGAACATTTCATCATAAACATTAATGTTCATTGTTTTATCAAGATAAACAGCAACGGCAGTGCTCACAAAATTCTGTATACAATCAGCTACAAGCATTTTGCATTTATCATCGCACACCGCCTCCACCAATCTAGAAGCTGTTGATGAATTAGACCTTACATTGGATGCACTATCACCAATTTCTCGCTCCAAACCTTCGCGAGATCCAACATTCGTGTAAAACCCCATAACCAAATTCCTCGCAAAGCTTCCAACAACAACTGAAACAAATCCAGTCCCAGCAGTAGACACCAATTTATCCATAACCCTGTCAACAAAATCCGATTTCCTCACCTCCTCGATTTCGCTCCTGTTTTCAGCCCTATATGCCCTTAAAACCCCAATAGTCATAGACTCTGTAACTCTAGTCAATGAACTAGAGAATTCATTAGAACTAGCAATTTTAGATAACTGCTTCAAGCTATTTGGCATTTCATCTGAATCAGACTGCAAGAACTCCTTCAAATCCTTGGACACAACAGTAGCTGTATCAGCCGAATCCGAAATCATTTCAGCCAATGAAATGAAAGCTCCCAATAACCTCACAAGTCTCCTTCTTTTCCTCACCATAGAAGGCAAATTATAAACTTTATAAGCCCCATAACAAGAACACCCAGCCAAACCTAGTAAAATTATCCATTTCTTCTTTCTCCTTGAAAATTCAAAACCCCTCTTCACCACCAGCTCAAGATCCATATATCTATCTATCAATATTATACCCAAATTCCTACTTGCAGAGATAAAAAGCAGCCCAATAACCGGAATTAATCAAAACTCCAGAATTGAGCTGCGAAATCAAGAATTCTTAATCTTAGACACAAGATCTGAAATTGATCAAAACCCAGTACTGAAAACAAAAAAAGAAAAAAAATCAGATATAGATTTCCGAAAATCGAGGAACCTAGGTATTCGTTCTACTTTCTTAGAAAGTCGGATATTAATTAATTCTTCAATCAATAATTAGTGATATACAAAATCCCTCTTTCCTGTTACAGATTATTGGGTATTTTACATATAATAAAGAGAGAAATTGAAGAAGCTAACCTGTGACGATGACTTGTTGCAGAGAGAGATGGGGACGTTTGATTTGAAGACGCAAATGGGGTTTCGTTTTGGGTGGTTGGTTTTTATTTTCTGTTGGAAAAAGGAGGGAAATTTACTAGGAAAATCAGGTGAAGAATTTTGATTGGAGAAGAAAAAAGATCCAAGATTTTGGAAAATTTTGAAGGAAAATCTGTTTGTATTCTCTACTCTCCACATATATAATATAGGGAGAAAGTCCATTGAAACTTGTGGTCCAAAACTGTAGAGATAGTTAATTATGTAATGATGTGCTCAGTTTTGGATCACAATATTCATATGGTCCATATAATCTTTGAAAAATTTCGATATAGGCACTGCGCTCTAAAGTGGGGAGCATAGGCCACTGCAGTCCCATAATCAACTACATCCCTCTTTTCGATTAAAAAAAGCAATAAAAATCGCCAAACAATGCACTGCAAAGGGAATATTTTTATTATTTTAATCAAAACTCATGATAGTGATTTGAATGTGGGACTAAGTGGTCTACGCTCCACTTGTAGAGCTGCGTCCCATAACTGAAATTGATCATAATCTTTCTCATCTCATATACTCCATCCATTTCTAAATATAAAACTTTCATTAAATATTACGAAAATTAATAAAGTAAAAATTAAGATATTTTGTAATTAAAATACTAATTTACTCTCTTAAATATGTAAATATAATACTAATTCTATTTAAGAGAGTAATGTTGATATTTTAATTAAAAAAATCTAAATTTTTTAATTTTTACAATATGTAATGAAAGTTTCATATATTTATGAATGGAGGTAATATTATCATATTCAGGATGAATGGAGGTAATATTATCAACAGGGGTTGGCCCAGTGGGGCAGCCTCTGACCTGGGCCAAAGGTCCCAAGTTCGATACCTCAAGGTCCCAAGTTCGATATCTACTCCCCGCAATGGGGCAATTAAATATTCTCCTCCCTATGAGCGCTTTATCTTCCCTCCCCAGGCATGGGGCATGCTTCAATCTTCCCTATCTAGGGTATTCTCACCTCTTCCCCTTCGAGGGACAATCGCCTTCGGGCGCTCAAAAAAAAAAAAAAAAAAAAGGATGAATCAGTTTTTTTAGTTTATGGTTGAATGGTTGATGTTGATGACAGTGGCGGCTCCAGGATTAAAATTTAGGGTGGTCCCTCAACAATTTAAAGTGAAAATTAAATTTGTTTATTTGATCTTGAGTGGTCGTACGCATACTTTGATCACCCTTTGAATCCGTCTTTGTCCATGATCGATGGGTTGACGCCGTCCATAACGTGCATGTAGCACGTGAGAATTGGCAGGTGAATCACGTGCCTATATTTATATTTGTTGCTATTTGTACCAGAGGACCATAATGTTTCACTAGCCATAGATGATTAATAATTCTCCCTATGGTGCAGGACGAAGTTAGAGATTTCTAAAAATACTATTAGATATAGTAAATTTTATATATAGTTTGAAATATTTTAGTAAATTCACTCTCAATATTGTCTTTTTGCAGCTTTTATATGTAGTTTGATATATTGTTGCAGTTTTTGCCTCCAACGCTAAATTTCTGACTTCGTCACTGCTACGGTGAAATGTATAAATTAATTGCTTTTACCTTTTGAGGCAACTATAAATTGATTCCTAATTTACTATGGAGTACTATACTAGGTAGGGTGGGTTTCATAAATTCATTCCTAACAACTCTGTTTTAAAGTTATAGTATTTTGTACGAGTTTGCTTGATGCGTATCTATGAGTACATGTTAAATTAGGTCAAATAGATTATATTCAAATATATTAAAAATGTTATATCCCATTATAAATAGGATAATGTAGGGAAATGGGGAACATATACTAATACATCTGTCCCCATATTATTTGCAACGTTTCACCTCTTGAAATATCCCAAATTATTTACCACATTTCGAAATTTAATAAATATTTGACATGTCTTTCCAAAACTACCCTTCATCTAATTAGCCAACATTTATTTAATTATTTGAGTTTTTCTAACAATTCACACATTTATCTATGCACACCCAACAATTTCTCATCATTTACTAGTATTAAATTAGGGGTAATTTAGACTTTCTTATTCATTATTAATGTCTTCCAATAATTGACTAGGCATGTTTAAAAAGGTTTCCAATTGCAAATAATATGGGACAGAGGTAGTATCATATACAATAACTATATATACGGTAACTTAATTCATACTAATATATTCTCGAGGTACACGTTAGAAAAGTCCATGTTGTACATGATATTTTGTCTCAAGGTTAATAGTTGACACTTTCCAATAATATTGGGAGTTCAATTTCTATCTATTGCATGGAAACATAATGTCACGTGATGGAAAGTATACTTGGATTGAGTCAATTTGATTAGCTTGAAACTCCAAATAATGTTTAAACTCTCTTTGAAATGATTAAGTTAAAATCTAGTTTGAGATTAATCTTTGACTAAAATCAAAATTCTCATACCCTACTCCATCCAATCAAAATAAACTCAATAATGCTTGATCAACTTATTTAACTTTTAAGAAGTCAAAGCAAAACTATCTAACACAAACTCTAGCCAATTTCACACATAGCTCTCCTTTTCTAACAAATAATATTGATCAATTATAGTAAGCTGCATGCACCACGACTTTCTTACTTTCCTTGTTTCTATTTCTTTCTTTTTTTTCCTTTTTCTATGGAGGGTGCATATCATATTAACATTCAAGCTGAGTTATGGATAAAAAAAATTTACAACAATATTTACATTTGCTTAACCTAAAAAACGAATAAAGAATGACATAAGAAAACAAGATATAGCTTTGCTGAACAAACCAAAGTAATGATCACAATGTAGACCACCCTTCAACTGCCGCTATAAACCAACACTGCAGGTATCATCAAACTCTTCCAAATAGAGGTTACCAAAACCGTTGATGCATCGAGCAATGTACATATATTGGCTATGGTCAGCTGAAACCTTCTGCAGCACACGATTAGTACGAGATCACGGTCCGCCATTGCATCAAAATCCACATGAACATTCAAGCACACAGACGTAACCATGACACCCCCCCCCCCCCCCCCAAAACAACAAAAGAAACCCGAATAGAGCAATAACCAAAATCAGAGTGATAATCATGAGGCTTTGGTGGATGCACTCCAATCTTTTGCTACTGCTTTGGATTTAATAGGCATAGGACAATCAGTGTCATCTTCAAGATCACTGAATGAAATATCTTCCCCATTTATCATAGTAGTAGCGTTTCCCATATACCCCACTAGTTCCAAGTCATCTGCTAACCAGTCATCGTTATCCTCGTCAAAGTCCTGAACTGGTACTTTATAGGACGGGCCAACTACTGAATCTCTCCCACTTTTGCTCACTGGATCTTCTTCAATGACAGATTTGTCAATAAACTGGACCTCGGAACTTTCAATTGGGTGTTTCTCAATTTCATAATCAGTTATAATCTGTGCAGTCATTGGCTCAAGAGCATATGTCACATGCTTGGGTGCTGTGCCCTCATAAGAAGTTGTATATCTTGGAGTCGTGCCCTCGTAAGAAGTTGTATCTCTTGAAGTTGTGCCCTCGTAAGTTGTATATCTTGGAGTTGTGCCCTCGTAAGAAGTTGTATATTTTGGAGTTGTGCCCTCGTATGTAGTATTTCTTGGTGTTGTGCCCTCGTATGAAGAAGCGTATCGTGGTGTTGCGCCCTCGCATGAATTAGTACCCGATTTTTCATGGGAAATATAGTTCTCTCTTGGGTTAAAAGTACATATTCCAAGCCAATCGGAATCTTCCTGTGTCTGCTTTTGTAGCTCTTGCATCCACATCGCCCTTGCTTTTACCAACTACAAGATGAAATAGATAGAACTGTCACTAAATACTACAAAACAAAGGTCAGATATTTGTCCCATGTAAATTCAAAAGTAATTTTAGCATGTAATCAGGAAAATGTCATATCAGTCAAACTCCTTGCTAGAAACAATTTGACAGACGGCTCACACCAGAGTATTTAAAGTATGAGAGACCAAAAGGTATGCTTTCTCAGACACAATATAGGTGGTTGCCCTATTTAACCAAAATGCCCCCCAGAATCAACAGATGGTAGAGTTTTGCAAAAAGTTGCTATAGTCAATACAAATGCAGAAAAGCGTAAATTTCTGTAACCTCTCTCTTCCAAGGATGAGGGACAAAAGTATGCACTAGAATGTTACCCATCTGGAAAGAATCTGATAACAGAAAAATATGGGGTCATATTTAATGACGTAACAAAATCAGGCTTAATATAAACCAAACTAGTGCCAACGTCAAAGCATAAAATCTTTCGTGTAAAAAATAGGAACACAGTGTTACAATTTTAACATACCTGTGGTGTAGATAAAAGATCAGCATCGTGCTTATTGAGTCTAGTTTGCAGAAGAACAAAATACACCATCCAAAAGTAGCCGTCGCTCAAATGGGCAGGACAAAGTTCTATTCTGAGAGCAGCAAATCTAGGTGCAAGACATTCAATGGCTCGCGCATGCTTGTACTGGGCATCGGAGATTGAAAAATCTAACAAAGAAAGAGAGGTAGGTCATTTAAATGAAAAAAGTTAAGAAAAATATTAAATAAGACAAAGCAAAAGATCATTTTACTATTGTTCTCTGCTATATGCTCCCATAAATAGCAAAAGCAAAGAAGGTCGCCATTCTACTCCGCACAGTACTACCATATTTCAGAGAGAATCCATCCTGCAGTTCAGTCTTATCCTTCCTTTACATTGTTCTCTTGATAAGTCATTCCTTCACCCGATTATTTTTCTATATTATCTTACAGAAGCAATCCCATGCCTACAAGGCGACCTGTTTGCTTTCATTGCTAAGAAAGTTACTATAGCATCAAGTAGACGTTCTCAGTCTTAATCCCCGGTGATTCTCTATAACAATATATCGGTTCTTATTTGCATCAACTTTACTATTCTCATCAAATCTTTGAATGGTCCTATAAAAACAAGTGGCTTAAATCATCCAAAATCTGCAAGGACTTGAGATCCAACCACAATTTCTTACGCTACAGAAGTTAAATATTTGCATGGTATAGGTAATTAAGCAATGGGACAAAGTTGCTTCTGTTAAGAATCTAACTTAGCTTAAGAATAGAATAGATAACCAATATGGTAGATACTGGGTCAGCTATTCCCCAAAAATGTTTCTAGGCCCATTTCCTGATAAGAATCACACAAGTTGGTTAACTATTCAAGTGCAGTACACAGCAAAAACTGCTTACTGCTCCTTGCAGAAACTTCCGTGTTGGTTTTAGCATAACAGGCCATCTATACAATTAATAGGCACTCCGAAGATCTGCACCACAATGCCCATTAACCTTGATATATTAAACTATACTGAAAATTGTAAAATTAGCAAACACAAATGGATCTCCAGGTTTCTTGGTGCCTTATTTAGTATCACTCGTTACTGTGCACCAGGTCTATGTGTCCAATCTAATCAATGGAATGCTGAAACAATCAATAGTTAGCCCAAAATACTGTAGACCAATCGAACTAAGCACCCAATCCGGCATCGAATACTCTAGTTAGAATGGCAGTTTCTCTAAGGAGTCGAATTATAGTTAGTATCCATACTGTCTTAGGCAGTATCATATTGAACTGGATAACCAAGTCCTAACATACAGATTTCACAAGAGTGGAGTTCAACCTTCAGGAGTATTCTCCCGTTACAGCTCCTAAATTCGGTTACAAAGTAAGAGAGAAAGAATCCCATTTGAATAACTTAGCTGCATAATGTAGAAATATTATGAAAACCATTTGCACCAGCTGCTACATCTTGTATAAGCTTTATGCGGTGTAGGCAATAGAAAGGCAAAATAGATATTGATGCAAGTTCTCTCTGAAATGATTCTGAGGAGTGATATTGATGATCCTAAACTTCCAAACTAAATAAAGAGCTAAAAATTATCCCGTTGCCACAGTAATTATACAAGTAATTTTTTACTGAATTTCAATTTCTAATTTCACAGCAAAATCAAATTTTTTTCTCAAAACAACTTACCATCAAATTCTTCTTCTTCTGACAATGGAAAATCCAACCATGTCTCCGGATGATGAGCTATATTCTGCGCAAACGCCAATACATCCCCTGTAATCCCCACAGCCTCCCCAACTAAATCCTCTTCCTCTTCCTCCTCCATTTCGGAAAAATCTCTCGGAACTTCCCCAATATGTCCATCTCTAGCATCCTCCTCCTCCCTACATTCCCGATCCAACTCCACCCAATTAACATTCCGCCGTGGCAGCGGCGGAGGTGGCGGCGGAGCTAAAAGCGAAGCAACTCCCCAAAATTGCCTCGTTAGGGTTTCTCTAAACTCGGATAAATCTTCTCTAACACCACGTCCTTGATTATCACCATCACCATCACCATCACCATAGGTACTTTCACAATCACGATCATTATCATCGGAATTAAAATTTATATCCTCAACGCGATCTTCTAAATCAACTTCTTCTAAATCGAGAGATTCAGAAGGATGAAGAAGAACCGACGACAACGAGGCGCGATCTACGACGCCGTACCGAGGATTACAAACATTATCATGATCGCGAAGGTCAACGGAATCGGAATCATCATCACCGTCGCCGCCGCCGTCATTGTCGGCGTCGAGACGGAGAGTGTTGGCTATGGAGCGAGCCAACCATGACATGGCTTTATTGGATTCTTCAATTGGAATTGGATCGAGGAGGTCTTGGAGGACGTTAAAGGATTTTTTTTCAAAATCAAATGGGTTTTTTGTGTGTTTTTGTGCGTGTGAGAGGGTGTTGAATAAAATAATTCAATATACATAATATATAAGTTTTATACGTATTTCGGTATTTAGATAGATATTATATCACTCTCTATCGGCGTCTCCTTTTCTATCCCACCAATAAAAAAATGACATGTATTAAATTTTTATTTAAAAAATTATAACTTAAAAGAAATAGTAAAACCCACAAGAAAAAAAATATACACATGGACAATATCTATTCGTGGGGATACAGAAGGAGGATAGACGATTTTTTGCCCCCTCTATCTTACAGCATGTAATGCCTATTCTACGCAATTTGATGTTAGAAAACCACAGTATTTTTTGCTATAAACTAATTTGAATCATAGAATCTTTTTTTTTTCTTTTTTTTTTTTGAACAGTAAAAATCAAATATATCATTAACCAATATCATTTAGTATATTTGGTGGGAGAAATCCGGGAGGTTCTCCAAACCATTGATTGGAAGCTCTAAGCTTCATTGCATATTTTGCCAATTTATCAGTAGTATGATTACACGATCTATGCGTAAAGACTAAATTGGCTATTCTACCCCGACATGATTACAGATTTGACTATAATGTGCACTAAAGGGGAAAGATCTTCTTGAGCTCGATGGATTTTTGTTGATGAGTGATTGACAATCACTTTCAATGATGATAGCATAGTGGCCTTGAACTAAAGCGAACCGAATTCCTTCCCAGGTGAAAGTTTATTGCTTCGTGTATTCGGGGACTAGAAGATTGAGAAATAAATTTTGCACGACCCCCGCTATAAATCTACCTTGATGATCACGAATGATAATACCTAGTCCTCCCTCATGATTAGACCATGCTCCATCAACATTGAGCTTGAGAAGCCCTTCATCAGGGGGTTCCCATTTAAAGTCTGATGATTTCTTTGTTGTTGTTTGCGTCTTCTCCTTTTCAGATGGTGCAAACATTGGTGCTTTTCCCTTTAAAATGTATTTTATTTTGTCAGAATTGGGTATAGGTTGGTGAGCACTTGATGACTTTGAGGATGATGAGTGTATATTGCTATATTCAGCCGCATTGATTAAAGCGAGATTCGCAATTTCCTCAGAAGGTCTGTGTATACCTTCAAATATAGTCTTGTTCCGGTTGCACCATATATGCCATGTAATGTAAGCGAAAGGAGTAGAGTATTCCTCATTATCTGACAGAATGAGCATCAGACTGTATGGGAAGATATCTTTTTTAATTATAGCTTGGATGTCGAAACTAGTGTGGTTCCATATTTCCAAAGCTACTGGGCATGTGGAGAGGGCATGTGCCTCAGTTTCAACCTCATCTTGGCAGATAGGACATTGCGGGGTTATGGTATGTATCCGCTTTGACAAGTTTTTACAAGTAGGTAAGATTCCTTGGAAGACTTTCCAGATAAAAACTTGTAGCTTTGGGGGGATAGATAATTTCCAGATACCCTTCCAGTGCTTATCAGTCTTGCTTTTTGAGGAGGAAGGGATATCATGCTTTCCAGTGCTGATATCGACTTGTAGATGGTAACCGGACTTGACAGAGTATAGTCCGTTTTTTGTGTACCCCCAAACAAGACGATCAGGCGGCCAGGTGTCACAAAGTGGTACTTTAAGAATTTCATCCCTCTCATAAGATGAGAAGAACTCATTAAGCATGTTCATATCCCATGTACCTCTTTGATGATTAATGAGGCTAGAGACTGGCATTTTTTTGAACAGGTCCATATCAGTTGGGGCGGTAAGTTTAAAGGTACTTGGGGTGGTTAACTATTTGTTCCCCCAAACGTTAACCCTTGAACCATTACCGATCCTCCATGTTAAACCAGCCTTAAGGAGATCTCTTCCTTTTAGAATTCCTTGCCATACCATCGAGGTTCTCCCTCTAAGTGAAACTGATAGAAATCTATCAAGTGGGAAATACTTTGCCTGTAGCACTCTAGAACATAAAGAAAATGGTTGGTGTACAATACGCCATCCTTGTTTAGCCACCAAAGCTTTGTTGAAAGCTTCCAGGTCCCGAAAACCGAGTCCTCCTTGATCCTTTGGCTTGCAGAGTGCAGTCCATGCTTTCCAACAGATTTTCCTATGGTTTTCAGCTCCTTCCCAGAGGAAGGTTCTCATCATGCTCGTGATGGAGTCAGTTATGTATTTAGGCAATATGAAGCAAGACATTACATATGTTGGAATTGCCTGGATCACAGATTTAATGAGTATTACTCGAGCTGCAAAATATAGCGTTTTTTCTTTCCAACTGCTCAGTTTTTTCCAGATTTTGTCCACAACAAATTGAAAAACTTCCTTTTTTGAGCGTCCTGTCATGTAAGGCAAACCTAGGTACTTGCCTTTTCCATCTCCCTCGGAAATTTGGAGAATAGAGAAAGCAAGTTCCTTAACGTCATCGGGAGTGCTCTTACTATTAAACAGGTTGGACTTGTCATAATTGATCAATTGCCCAGAGCATACTTCATATGTTCCCAGTATTTCTTTTAGTTGCTTTAGACAATATTCTTCCGCCTTAGCAAAAAAGAGAGAGTCATCTGCGAATAACAAGTGTGTGACTGATGTACTCATGCCAAATTGGAACCCTGTTAAGAGCCCTCGTTCCTCTGCGGAGTGTACAAGCGCTGAAAGTCCTGCTGTGCAGATGGGGAAAAGGAAAGGAGACAGGGGGTCTCCCTGCCTGATGCCCCTAGTTGGTGTGAAATATCGTGTTGGTACTTCGTTTATCAAAATGGAGTAGCGCACAGTTCTGATACGAATCATAGAATCTTGAATTCGATAATTAAAAAACATTCATTATATACTAAATTTTTTGTATTTAATATCATAACCGAATACTGGTTGGGGTTGATGACAATGTAATGGGTCTCAACAAAGGAACTGGAAGGGCCACTATTGTGGATTTAAATGATATTTTGTTGCATTAATGGGTTGTTTTCTTTTTTGGGGGAGTCATGGGCTTTTATGATTCACCCAAATGATATTTCATGAGCTTAAGGAGTTATATGGACTATTTCTTTACAAACTTTAGGCTTTCTATGTGGGCCGAAGTTCGTATGCAAACTCTTGCTTTCACTATTTGTATTCACTTTGTTTGCCATTGTTCAAAAATTAATGTAAAAGAATACAAGATGAGGCAGGTAACTGACTTCGCCTTTGATCTTTAAAAGATACCCAATCAAAGTCAAATATTTGAATCACTCAATAATTTATCTAATATCAAATACTCATGTTCGTTCTATAGATATCTTAATCGAATTAATTGAAGAATCTCAAATACCGTGTTCATTAAAAAATTAATGTAAGAGAAAATGAGATATCTTTTTCATATATTATATTCTTAATTAACATCACTAATATAACAATGAATGATGGAATTATATTTATAGATGGAGTAACATTTCTTCCTGACTGAATCTCCGCGTTCTTTTTTAGTTTATTTGAAATAAAATTGAGTAACTTGCTTCAATAAATAAACTGAGAAGTAAAAGTGTAAAATATCTTTAACTTTAACCAACATGAGCAAAATTACTTCACTCTTTTTTAAACGATTTTACCTCTTAATTTACTCCAAAAATTTGCTGCAGGAAGCATTTTCAAAACAACAAAATACTTCCTGTCCCAAAGGTAAGCGTGACAGCTGGTATGGACTATTAGCCCTGTAAACGGGTCGGATTTTTATCCGTATTCGACTCGAATCCGATTTTATTTTTAGGATATGGTAAGAACTCTAGAACCATATACCCGCATCCGAATCCGAGTCCGTATAAGAGTAATAAAACGGTTACGGATATGAAATATAAAAAATCGTATCCGTTAAACCCGAATCCGTTTCAGGTAAAACAATATATATTCCCTAAAACAATATATTTTAGATTTATAGGATTTAGGACTTTTTTGTAATATAAGTATTTTATAAGATTTATGTGATAATTATTTATATTGCAATTTTAGTCGTGTATATATACGTTCTTAAGGGTTAAGAGATAACAAACCCTAACATTCTCTCTCCCCCCTTACCTCTTCTACCTTTTTCGGCGCCGTTCCATTTCTTTCCTTTCTTTCCTCTTCTTCTCTCTCTCTCTCTCTCTCTCTCTCTCCCCGTTTCCTCTTCTACCTTCTCCGGCGCCTACTCGTCACCGCCGCAAGTATATTCAGTTGCGTGTAAAGTATTTTTCTTCCGTTGATTCTCGTTTACAAAGATATGTTTTTGTATTTGGTGTTTGAATTGCAGTATGGTGAAAAGGCTTTAGGCTTCTTTCATTTTATTTATTCATAACCTCTAATTTTCTTTTATTTGAGAAACTATAGATTCTGAAACATAATTGTTGATTTATTGTCTTTCTCCTATAGGATGGCAAATACTCCTAGTGAAACGGGTATTACCATATCCGTATTCGGATCCAAATCAGTGGATCTGGTAATACATATTTTGGATCCGCTAGGATATGGATACGGATATGGTATAAAAAATTAAAAATGGATATGGATCCGGAATACACAATTCCGTATCCGTTTGTAACCGTTTGCAGGCCTATGGACTATGTAGGGAGTGTCATGAAGGTCGTAGCTCAGTGGGACTATCCTTCGCTCACGACTGAAAGGTCTTGAGTTCGACATCGGGACACAGCGCTCAGACTACTAATTTCCCTTACTCCCCAAATAAAAGGGACTATGTATGGAGTATGTGTGAATCCTTTTCTTTTCTTTTTTACTTCTGATAATGGGATGTGTGTATATGAATCTAGATCTAGAAACTTGCTTGACCAAAATTTGACCTTGATAACTAATTTAATTTAGGGTATACTTAAATTGAGTTTGAACTAAAACTGATATTAAAACTTCTTTTGAATTGAATATGAAAATGAACTCTCAAGAACTAAATTATGAAGAATTTAATTTTAATTTAATACTAGTTTGAGACTGAAAGTCAATCGGCTCACACCTTTAATCAATCAAAGTCCCAAAAGAAAGAAACAAAGGAAAGGATACAAAAGGAAGGAACCCATTGTTTAAAATTCAAGTTTCGGTCCACAAAGCCACATGCTTGTTCTTTGAATTGAATTGATGTGTCTCGTCTCTTAATTGCACATCCATTTGTTTTATATATTTATGAAAGATTTTATTCAGGTTTTTCCCGCTTTTTTTTGTTGTTGAATAGTTTTCTTTTTTTATTATTATTATTATTATTAATGCTCGAGTATTTGATCCAACTAATATGTTGAAATTTAAATTGATAGCAAGAAATCTTGTAAATTTACGACATATTCCATTATCCCATGGAAATTTAATTTAATTTTACCCAACAAGATTAATACGTCATATCTTATGTTACTCCCACATTATCACCATATTCAATACATATACAAAAAGAGAGAGAAACAAACAGTAAAAATTCTGAAATAGATGTGCACTCAATATAAAAAGCGTTCTTCCTAACAAAAAGCAATGCCTAATCACCAAGCAAAGGCATTTTATACTTTAGCCCAAATAAAAAAAATCATCTAAAAAAGAAATTTACTGCAAACTAAATAGCACCGTGATACAAGCAAAAGTTGTCAAGTAAGACAAGAATTTTAACTTTTTACTGTTAGGAAAAGAAGCTGAGAAGACCAACCAGAAAAAGCAGGCAAGGCAAGCAGAATTGTACTTTCACCTTTAGAAAATTGGAGAATTACAAATAGTCTTTTACTACTTTGGTTAAGGCTACGAACAATTCTGATATAGACCTGAATTACCAAGTGGTCGTGGACCACTTGGTCCATATTCAGCCACATCACAATTTTGATTAAAATAATAAAAATACTCTCCCTTTTGGTGGGCTTTTTGAGGCGTTTTAATTTTTTTTGTAATCAAAACAGGTGATATGGTTGATTGTGGGCCAAATAGTCCACAACCCCACATATAGCCCAGGTCTATATCAGAATTTTTCTAAGGCTACACATAAGGAAATTTCACACGAGGACATGATAAGAATCGAGGACTACACACAAAGAAGTTACACATCCGAACTTAAGAAGAGTTAAGAGTAACACATGAGTGCTCATGACTCTCTTTCTAGATTTAATGTCCACAATTTTCCAAATAAAATGAATTTGAGGGGTCCACCTTAGGACATAAAAAGAATCGATAGCTACACATAAGTGTCCATAGCTTTCCTTCCGGTCCACAATTATTTGAATGAGTTTGGGGTCCACTTCATGAATATGAAAAGAGTTCTGAGCTTATATTGTGACTTCTCTTCTCCTTATTTGCTCTGTTAAATCCTACTTTCGATATCAAATTTTCTGATTTAATCTTATTTATTAACTCCTAAGGTTGTAAGCTTTTTCTTTCTTGCAATTCCATGAACTTTTTTCAGTCAAAGATCCCAAACAGCCAGTACCAACAATTTGTTGCTCTCCTTTTAAGGCAAGGCAAGCTCTCGTGCACATCCCCAACCTTCTTTTTTAATCTATTTCCTTTTCCTAGTCCAAGGGAGGAGTACGTGGGGTGGGGGGTGGGGTGGGAATCACAGTAAGAAACAAAGTAGAATTCAATTTCTTTCAGACAATACAATACAATACTCCCTCCCTTCTTTAATTTAATATAAGACTTCCATGACATGTTGTAAAAATTAAGAAAGTAAAAAACAAAATACTTTGTTAATCAAAATATCAATATTACTCTCTTAAATAAGACTTATATACCTCTAATTCTATTTAAGAGAATAATATTGATATTTTGATTAAGAAAACATCCAAATTTGTATTTCCTTCAATTTTTGCTACATTTTACTGAATTATATTTATGAATGGAGGTAGTACAAGAACCTAGGTTAGCAGCATTCAACAAAACACTAATCAAGAAGAATCTTATCTCAAGCCAAATTAACGGCAAAAACGCGTATTTGGTCATAAATGTAGTTTCTAAGAGTGTTTAAGGTTCTAAATGATTAATTTTCGATTTTTACATCCTACACGTTTTTACATACTGTCATTAGCGTCTTTCCGTCCAATTTTTTCGTGATTTTTCTGTCAAGTTACTCATGTGCATCACATGTGAGGTGCTTTGAAGGGCATTTCGGACATTTTTCAATCTATTTCTCACAAGAAAAATATGAGTACTCAATTGTTAAAAAAATTAACTATGAATACCCAATTCATAAACTCATATTCTACCCCTCATCTTCATCTTCATACACCACCACCACCACCACCACCTGTAACACCCATAAGAAAAATTATAGATAGACAATTTTAATTAAGCACGTCAAAAAATTATTAAACCCGTCCTTTTCCTCTACCTCTCCTGTTTTTCTCTTCTCTTTCTCACACACAAACACACAAATCACACGCACTGTCTCTGTGATTAATACATTTAATTTGGTGATTTTTTGGTTATTTCCTGTTGAAATTGAAATCAAAAAGGAAATTGAAAGTTATTTTGTAATCATTTCGTTTTCAAGTTAGCATTTAATAATTTTCAATATTTTTTAAAACTTATCAATTCCGAGACGATAAGCTTTTTCTGCATTCCCGCGCCGTGTTGTTCTTGTTCTTCTAATCACAACTCTTCAATTTTTTCACATTTTATTTACAGGTTTGCCCCCCACCCCTCTTTCTCTTTTTTCATTGTAAATTTCATACCTGATTGGTTTTTTTTTTTTTTTAGATTTTCTATGTCAGATTGAAAAAGTGAATTGTTTGCGAGTTTAAATTTAAGGTCAATCTGAGAATTTGTGTAAGAGATTGTACAGAGATTGATGTACAAATGCAAAAATTGTTTGTTAATTTTTTGAGTTAAATGACAAAAAAAATCTCTCGAATTTTTTGGATGCTATGAATTTTAAACTCTTTATTAAGGGTAATATTGGTATAAAAAAAAAGGAACAAAATTTGCCCATAAACTATGAAGGGTGGGGGTGGTGGTTACATGTGAACAAATTTGAGCTTATAAACTTGGTGTGGCTGAACATTTTATTCAAACTAACTAAAAAAAATTAAACCCATTATTCAAATTTGGTGTGTTGAACTCGAGACCTCTCGGGCAAGGATAGAGGCTTGCCCTATTGGGCTGCAGCCCTCTTGACTCCCTCTTTATACTACTTTGAACACTTGATTTGAGCCCAAAACCTTGGTGTGGTTGAAGAAATTTTATGGAGATGAACACGAAAATAATAAGATGATATTATTACTTGAAGGTGGTTGTTACAGGGGATGGTGGTGGTGCGGGAAGGGTGGGGGGCGGAAGAAGGACCACCAAGGCTTCTTGGTGCCGATTATGGATCTTTTTCGCCTTTTTTCTCTTTATTATCGGCTGAAATTTCTTGGCTTTCTTTGGTTGCGGGTGGTGGTGGTGGTTGACGGTGGTGGGGAAAGGTGGGGCAGGAGGAAGATGTAGGGGGAGAGAGGGGATGGGTTTAGACTTTAGATATTTTATTTTTTAGTTAATTCAAATTGAGTATTAATAGATATTTTGTTTAACAATTGAGTACCCCAATTGTTTTTTAAGAAAAATATGTTAAAATGTCCGAAATACCCTTGAAAAGTGTCTCACATGTGAGGCACATGACTGACTTGACGGTATCTAGACGGAAAATTGGACGGAATGACTCTAATGGCAATACGTAAAAACGTGTAGGATGTAAAAAGAGAAAAGTAATCATTTAGGATCTTAAACACCCTTGAAAACTACATTTATGACCACATAGGCGTTTTTGCCTAAATGTAATAGAACATTTTACCCTTTTTTGGTCGGAGTTATTGGTAGGAAAGTCAAGAAAATGACCAAATAATTGAACATCCCATCTTTTCAAACATTGTTGTCTGCTCATTTTCTTTGTCATATCACTTCAAAAGAATGTAATATCAATAACTAAAATGCACCATTTGCCTATGTTATAGTAATATCTAAGACCTCTAATATTTCTATTTCAGCCGTTGAAACAGATGACCCGACGGCTCATATTGGTTTATCACAGTGCACCAGAACCAAAATGATTGAATATTGCCTAAAATAGAATCACTACCTAAGATGATAAAAAAAAAAAAAAGCCATGAGACTGTTGGTGTTATTCGACTTTTCGATCATATACAGACTGAAGAACAGCAGGTAACTACTTAACAACAACGATAACTAAGCCTTAGTTTCAAGTAATTGGAGTAGGCTAAATGAACCAACAAAAGATAGCTACTACAAACCAAGAAATACATAAATCATTAAGGGCAGATTACAGGCTAAGTAACAATTGATGATGTACTATCTTGAGAAACCGAATATTTGCACATATTGCTATCAAATTTAAAGGCTTAAAAGCACTCTACACAAAAGGAAGATTTTCAATGTAAAACTTATGTTAGAACAGTTTGACAAAGGACCTTCAAGAAAACTGCAATTGAACTTAATAATTTGGATCAATGGACTGTAAATCCGAAAACTACAATTACACGTGTAAATACAAGGATGGTAAAATTTTCTTTCCTAATCAGTTTATGAGTGTTTACAATCCCAGTTGACCGAATGGCACCGCCGATAATTACAGGGGAGGCATTAGTTTGGATGATTTAGGCAGGGCTTGCCAGGGTTTATTGGTAAACATCATCAGGAGGACAAACCAAATATGTCATTAACCAATGGTCCATATTATGAGGCATCTTCTGTTGATAAGATCATTATCGACATATACAAGGAGAAACGGATACCTCGTGGCTCAATGAAGCTTTCGGCTGAATAATCTTTGATTCCCCCGAGCTCTCGAGCTTGTTTGTCCCCTGGATGGAAGGAAATTGACTAGAAGCATATGAACAATTCGCTAACTTCCTTTCATTGTATTGTTCTTGTAAGTTTACACTTGGAAATGAAAATTGTGGCTGTGTAATTTAAACTACACAATTTCAATAGTTCAGCAGAACGTTGCTTCAACGTGGGATTACAACCGCTCTGAATAACAAGAAGCAATTTTGCTGCTAAACCGGCGTCAATAGCAAGTGCAGCACATTCTTCCGGTGCGAGCTTGAAAACCACCCACAATATAGACAATGCAAACTGAGTACAACTCTCCGAAACCTTCATCAACAACTTGACAATAATTGGGATGGCACTGGGGCAATTCTTGAGAGCCAGGCCACCCTCGGGAAGGCTAGACAAGACTTCAAGAATGTAAAGTGCTAATTCTAAGCACTCTGGATTCAAGTGAGGCAAAATCTCTACCAATTGAGGAATAGTTCCAATGCTCACAATTGAATTCCTCACTGGTTCATGTGAGCAAATCAATTTGAGCAGCCTGAGTCCAGATAATACGCCGTTCTGGTGCTTCCTATCCTTCACCAGTCTCAATAGTCCCACCAAAAGGCTCAAGCTAGAAACGATTTCGGACTCGAAATCCTCATTTTCGATTAGCATTTCAATCAATCTTGTGCAATTGGTCTTAGTATCAACTGAACCCTCGTTCAATATATCGACCATAAGCGAAATCTTGGCAGGTTGCCTCAAATTCAACTTTGCATCAGAACTGAGATCCAAATGCACAAGAATCCCAATTGCTTCTGACCCAACTGCATGTGTAGTGAAAGGACCCAATAGAGAAGAAATCAGACTCACTCCTCCATTATCCACGGCTGTTTTCTTGGCTGAATCATGGGCAGTGACCACTTGCCTCAACTCCTTCAAAGCTTGAACCCTAGCTTGGCCCTTAACTTTCTTTAATGTCTCCAAAAGCTCCAACGCTCGCCCTTGAACATCCTCTGACCTCTTCTTCATGAGAAGATACTTCTGTGTAAACCAACTGAAAATCAACTGGTGAAGTGTACTATTAGGGGTGATTGAATCATCCCAAAGCTCCTGCATTGTGGTGGGACAAGTGAAATGCCCCAAAGAGAACCATTTAAGAATGTTGGATTTCTCATAAGTCTGCCCTGTACAAAGGGTAACAGGATCTTGCATTGGCTCTAATGAAATTGGGCAAATGAAAACTGATGGAACTTCAATTGAATCCAGCTCTTCAATCATCTTTCTCAGATCGAATTTTTTTCGCCCGTGGCGCCACTATGAACCACTCCTCCTCCACCCCCCAAGATCCCATCCTTCACCGCCGTTTCCAGATCCAAGACATGCCCTCCACTCCCAACAACATCAAATCCCTCCCTCCTTCTACTAGATGGCTGATACATAGGCATCTTGACAAGCCCTCTTGCTCTCAAACAAGATAAAAAAAACCCCTAAATTATGAAATCACTTAAATATAGAAACCCTTTTCAACATCCAGAAGACCAAACAAAATGAAATGAAGCATGTGGATGAAAAAAAAGAAAGAAGAGTTTTTTCACTATTTTTTTCTCTCTCTATCTCTTTCTTATTGACCATAGCAATCAAGAAATGGACATCAAATTCAAAGGGGGCATCTTTTCTTCAAAGGCTGTTTCTTTTTCCTTTTTTGAGCTTTATCTGAACTCTTTTTACTCTCTTTGTCAAAAGAACCCCCCTCCCCCCTACTTCATTTTCAATATCATTATCATGATCAAAGATTTACCATGATTTGTGATGATTGTGATAATGAGGGACAGTTTGTAATCTTCCTTCCCTAATACCAAAGCTCTAAACTTTTTCCTCTTGAAGCTCTCAAAAAGATTGAAATCATTCACAAATCCCAGATCAGAAATATTATCATAAAGCAATAATCAGTACAAATATAAAGGAAAAAGACAACAATATCAATCAGTTCCCACTCAATCAAATATCCCCCCCAAAAATAACCCTAGATTTATTTAGATCAAGAAACACAATGTAACAATTCAGATGCAAAAATTCTAAGAAATCATACCAATTTCTAGAGATAGAAAGTAGTAAATGGATAGAGAGATGACAAGGAGGGAAAAAAACTCTCTTTCCTCACACTGCTCTGTGGGCTATTGTAATGGGCAGGTGCTGAAAACCCTACAAAATGCCATTTTTCTTAATTATTATTATTTCAATATTTTTTATTTTTTAAGAAAATGTGTCACCGGGAGTTTACAGGTTACAGACGGTAATTTTGACTATTGAATCTTGTGCACCACACGTGCATAAGACTGCACACTCCTAGGACACCGAGATATCCGGTTTTTAAAACATTTTTCTTTCATTAAAGTTTTTTTTCTTTTTTCGTGCAATGTCTAGCCTTGAAATTCACGGATAATGAAAGACTAAAAAAGAACTCAACGTCAGTTGGTCAAACTGTTACTGATGGGCTAGATGGTCTTACGCAAATGTTATTTTTTTTTTCCTTTTTTTATTATTTATTTTTTTATCCTTTTACTTTGAGGCATGGTTTTATATTTTCTTAAAGAGAAATTCGCTATATGTATACACTAATTTTTTTTAAATAATATTAATTTTAATTTAGAGACGTTGTAAATTTAACTTAATTATTTTACAAATCTGTTCCGATTGTTAAATTAAGAAATTTGACCAAAAATCAAGACGAAATGGTCATGTAACCCATTTGAAGGGTATTTTTATCTGACATTACATTTTCGTCTAACCCGATAAAAGATCCGTCCAAACTCGTCAGACCCGATCATTACACCGTACCCCTTCATTCTTCCCCGTCTCCCCCACTCCACCCTCCGTCTGCAACCTTCCTTTACCCCAGTCCAGCTCCACCCAACACCCCTTTGTGATTTCCTATAAACAAATAAGAAAACAACTCAACAAAAAATTCTTCAGCTCCACACGCCTCCAATAATAATAGTGAATTCGAAGAAGATTTCAAATTCTGTCACGACCCTTTAATTTCAAGAGAAGATTCTGAAATGTGTGTAGCTGATGAAGTCTTTTTCCAAGGTCAGATTCTTCCTTTCCGCCACTCAGTCAGCTGCGATGGCGGCGGTGGCGCCAAAGCGATATCCTTAATGCCGCCACAAGAATAAGATTCAGCATTTCCAGGTCTGATTCATTAGATCAATACTCTTATTCAGTCGGTTTGACAAGTGGTAGCAGTACTACAAGTAGTAGTATTAACAGCCACCATTCATCCACCAGCTCCGCTGCCACCTCCACCACCGCCAATTCTAAACACAATTACCACCTTAGACCACCCAGAGTTAAGAACCAGTTCCAATATTATTATTCTCACCCAAGTCCAAAACCTCAAATTCGATCTTCAAGTATAAAAAACGGATCAAACTCTCATAATTATTCCAATAAAAATTCGGGATTAGGGAGTCTTTTCCGATTAGGGTTAATGACACCACCGCCGCCGAAAATTGCAATACAAGATCTAAAAAACCGAAGCAACAGTCGTAACAGTAAATTAGTTTATCTAGCAGTAGTAGTAGTAGTAAAAATAGCTCCGCCGCCAGCAAGAAGAAGTCACCATTCTTCTTGTTCGACGAATCAGTAGTAGTTACAGAACCCGGGCTGACGATAATATTGGGCTTCGTTTCGATCGAAAAACTCATAATTGCTTCAAGTAGGGGTGAGCAAATTCCGTTTTTATCAAATTCTAACCAAATTCGCATTGAAATTGATAATTCGATTTCGGTAACTCGGTCCGACTAATTTTGAATTCGACCGAATTAGAATTGAGTTTTTTAAATAATTTAATAATAAATATATATAGTAAAGATTAAAAAAAAAAACTAACCCTACGTCTCCCTCATCTCTCTTCTTCTCAAGCGGCTTGTGTCGGTGCATTCTGAAAATTCTATGAATATTAAGTGTTCGAACCGGGCAATCTGGGACATCCCTGCTATGTTCTTGGTCACCATTTTGTTTTGTCCTAGGTGGTTGCAAAAAGTGAGCTGAATTATGGAATTGGGACTAGGTTCTAGGTTGTCAAGTCTAGAAATACATAAGCAAATTATTAGTTTAGATTTGATCCTGGGAACCACACGACTTATGGATGATTTTGTATAGAAAACATGGTAAGAATTGTGTTGTAATGAACTATAATCTGCTCAAATTTGAACTAGAAATGAACTTTATTTTTGCAGAATTTTAAAAAGAGGTTGTACCTTCCAATTCGGTCAAATCGGCAAAACCGAATCCCAAATTCGCCAATTCGAGTTAATTTGAATTCGATCGATTTTTTTGAATGAATGAAAAAGTAAAAAAATTGAATTCAAATGATCGAATTATCTAATTCAAAATCGGTATTCACTCTTAACTTCAAATACTGAGAAACAGGGGTTTCGGGTTCTTAGACTTGGAAGAAAAGGCATGGAAAATGAGAGATTGCGGGGGTGTGGTTTTTGGTTCATGGTGGTTTGGGGTGGACTGCGTCGGCTGTGGTGGAGAAGGTATAATGGGTCGGGTCAAGCGAATTTTTAAATATAAGACTAAATATAAGACTCTTTAGACAATTTTTAAAAATTAAGGAACTTATCATTTTCACCGAAAGTTTCAATATTACCCCTTTCTCTCACTTCCATAACATAAAAAAACAAAAGAAAAAATAGGAATGGCATAGGCAGTAAATAAAAGAAATGTCAAGGGTATAATTGGAATAAATTGTTGACAACTAATAAAAGATTCTTAAACGACAATTAATTTGAATACTTATAAATCTCCTAAACGACAATTAAATGGGAATGGAGGGGTATATTGCTTTGTGAATTTCTTCAAATTCAAGTAACAGAATTAAAAAAAAATGGGAAACGTTTGCCCCAGTGGAAAAGGCACCACATTCCAGGGGTAAGACCCTGGGATCGATTCCCATATCTCCTCCCCCCACCCCATAAAAAAAAGAAAAAAAGTATCAGAATTAAAAATAAAATGCATGGTGCTTTTTTCTTTGATCTTTTTAATTCAAAGTCACACATGACTTACATGTATTAGAAAATGTTTAAGAAAAATGTTTTTCGCCTAAAATTAATTGGTTGAAATTGGCTAAAAATTCAAATCCTACCTTAATTTTTTTTTTTTTTAAAAAATTTAACAGATTATTTACAATTTTATCATACTTTAGACAATTTATCCAATTATTTTTAACCAACTAGCGTTGTCCAAACACGGGACGGAGGTCCTGTGTTCGATTCCTATCTCCCCATAATGGGGCAAATTTCTCCTCCTTATGAGGCTTATCTTCCCTCCCCAGGCATGGGGCATGCTTCAATCTTCCCTATCTAGGATACTCTCCGCTCTTCCCCTTCGAGGGCAATCGCCTTCGGACGCTCAAAAAAAAACTAGCGTTGTCCAAGATTTAAATCATATTCAGAAGTAAGTGAATTACACACATCTGATCAATCTATTGTCACTAATTAATTTGCAAAATATGTTTTCTGAAATTAAATGTTAAAATTCTAGTCATTTTGTAGAGAAAATAAACATTCAATTTCAAACGGAATGAGCATATATGTAGTGTGTTTTTGGATTTTTTAAAACTAATAAATAGGCGAGGAGAATGGTTTTTTTTTAGTAAGAGTCACATAGGAAATGTGGATCAATTGAGATGTAAATTTGTCTAAATAGAGTAAAATAACCATGTCTTCCATGTTTGTAGAAACCAAACATATTTTACACTTTTATCATTCAATTGCTCCATATTTATTTCAAGCTCTTGATCGTCCAAACTCTATTCTCGTAGATAATGGTAGTTGTCCCCGAAGCAGGGACGATTACAGGGGGGGGGGGCGGGAGGGGGCCGGCGCCCCCCCCAAGATTTTTAAAAATACTACTATTCATCAAAATTTTATGTGTATTTTGGAAAATTTTATCAATTTCGCCCCCCAAGAATTTTTTTTTTTGCCTTTTTTATCGCCCCTCCAAGAATTTTGGAATTTTATTACCAGTTTCGCCCCCCTAACATCAAATTCCTGGCTTCGTCCCTGCCCCGAAGTACTCCTCCATTCTCATATATATATATATATATATATTAATTGTCATTTATGTGTATTTTATTAGGTGTTAATAATTTATTTCAATTATACCCTCAACATATCTTTTATTGGAAAAGTGAAAGAGAGGGAGGAAGGAATGGATATTATTGGAATTGTGGTGGAAATATTTTTTCAAAGTATCCTAAACGTTCTATATTGAGTAAGTATAATTTAGCTAATAAATTCATTATGAAAAGTGTTGTACTATTCTTACTTTCATTCATAGGATGAGAATTTCATTTCTCTCAACTGAAAGAATCATATCCTTTTGAGTTGTTGGTGTGTGTAACAATTTTAATAAATCTTATTTAAAAATCAAAGGTTTCTTAGCCTAGTGGGGTAAGGGTCTGCGGTCGTGAAATCGTGGGTTCGATATTTTTCTCGCGCATGGGACATCTTTAATTTGATTCCCTTTCTAGGATTACTCTCTCCTCTTCTGGTGAGGCAATTATATCTCTCCGCTCATGAGGCATCATTCAATGGGCATAAAAAAAAATCTTATTTAAAACATATCTCGCAATTTAAAAATTTAAGATAGGCTCCCTGTTTTCTTTTTTCTTTTTTCGATAATGGTAGCTAAATTGGAGTTGGAAGACTGGAAGGTGGAGATGACCGGGACCCAGAAGACTGCCTTTGATAAGGATCAGTTTTAAGTAGATATCGTGATTTAGAATTAGTTATATAATTATAAAATTATTTATTGCTTAATTTTGTAGTGAATTAGTCAATTTTAAATTACAAATCTTAATAGATCTGATACATATACAAACTATCATTAATTTAAATACAATTTTCGTCCTAAATTAATTGTAACGTTTCAATTTTTTAGACTTATCAAATTGTTTGTCACGTTTTATAAATTAATGTAACTTTATTATTATTTTTTCAGTCATACTCCTAATTTATTACTCAAATAACCACTAATAATAAATTTTTAGTTATTAATTGAGGGGTACTCAAGACTATTTTGTTATATTTATTACTTTTTAATTATTTTCTTAATATTAATAAAAAAAACTCAAATGTGATAAATTGATTTCGTCTTTTAAGCAAAGCCTAATGACAATGACACGTGGCAACGGGAAGCGTGCGGCTCTTGCAGCGAAGTGCCACTCTTTCTCTGATATCATTTTCATTATTTAATTAAAAACTATAAGATTGTTATGAAATATCAAATAATGAAGTCCTTATGGATTTCATAACCCTTATACTTTATGGATCTCCTAACTCCCCATTGATAGAGGAGTTATAATGAGTCCATGACTTCCCATTGATGAATCCACTAACCTACCTATTGATGAGAAGTTTCATAACCTATATTTTTCATCCCTATAAATAGAGAGTTTTGATTGATGTAAAGGGAGATATATAAATAATATAGAAACACTTATACCATCTTTTGTCTTTTGTGCATTTTCTTTAGTTTATATTTTAATTTTGTGGTGAAATTTATTCTAGAATAACAAAGATATCTTTAAAGAGTAGTATTTGCTTTTTGTATGTACTTGCAATTAATTAATTAATGAGTGGGGGCAGAGTTGGAAGTAGAGATTTGACTAATATTATTCTTGTTTGCAGTAGTTGCACAAAAGTACACATTAATGGTCGTTATATTAGGGGAGAATAATATTTGAAATTTTTTATGAACTCTTTTGGCTAAAAAAAAGTTTTAAAATATGGATCTTTCTAGCCTACTAGAATTATTGGATAAAAATTGGTTAAAACCCATATTGGGGGTGAATTCTTTATACTCAGCAGGGGTGAATAGTATTAATTTGGAATTTTAGCCAATTCATATACAATAATTCTAATAACAAATCATTTTCCTTAAAATATTACTTGGAATTCTGTTGCAAAGACTAAGAAGAATTGGTTGGAGAGTCATCATTTTTTCATGCATAGTATTTTTGTATTTTTTAAAAAAAATTGGAATTTCGAGCATTTTTCAATTGCAACCAAGGTATTTACTGATGATAACAGTGACTATTTTTCGGTGTGGGAGTTTACAAAGAGATAAACAGATGACTACGAAATGTGTTTTATTCTCACAATGCGGGAATTAAACGTCTAACCTTATGCTTAAGCCACGAATTAAGCAACCCAGAACGATTGAATTTTGAACCGTTGAAAAGTACTACATTATGGTGGAATATTTTCTTATATGATGATTCGAGTATTTGTATTTGTCATCTTGATTCCACTCTTGAAAGCAGCCATGGCATCGTGGTCTACTTTCTTTCATTTCATTTGGACTAGTAGTTAATAGGTTCTAAAAAAGTTGTTAGCTGGAGAATAGTCTTACTTCATTCAAAATTATACTCTTCTAGAATAATTTGAAAAAATATTGGTACTTCTCCATTCAGAAATAATTCAAAAGCATTGGTGGAGAAAAAAATAGTATTATGTCAAGTTTTTGTCTTAGCTTTTTTTGGACAATGGAGTGGGGAATTTGGGTGTCGAACCTTCGACTTATCCTTTAGAAGTTCATAGACTTCATTATTCGTTCATAGACTAAGGGGTTAAATTTTCCTTGATACCTAACTTGGGAGAGTAGTTCGGGAAAGAATCAGAGAATCTAGTCGAGCTATTAGAAAAGGGGAGAGCTCGAAGATCTGGCCGAGCTATGTAGACGGGAAAGAGCCTGAGCTAGAGTCCGAACCTGAATACATGTTGAAGGATGAATACCTGCTAAGATGAGTAAAGTCAGAGAGGGCGAGGAAATACCTCAATCTCGCTCTGATTCTTAAGTTAATTCAGATTCTAAAAAAATAAAGAACCTAACACAATAATTGAGAGTTAGTATAACATGAATTAAATCAAGTGGAATGACCCGTACTTGTAGAAGGCAATTCTCCAAATGATATTTCAATACCTATGTACGGTTTGAGGTACGATAACCCTAACTTTTATTACTATTTTTTCATCGTGTTCATTGAGCTCGGTACGACCGAGTGGCTCCCATACAATTGATTTCGGCCATCCGAGTAGGCTTGTATGTCATGGGTACTCATTCAAAGAACTGGCCTAGGACCTGACTTTGATCCGAACCCATTAATCAGTATGGCTATTTCATGAATCTAACCAAATACTTCTTTTTTTAGACCTATATAATTATGCCCAAATTATTCTACTGGCTTAATTCCATCACTCCACTGAACTAGCATTCCTACAATCTTCTTATCTTAGCTATTCAAGATGCATAGTTAATTACTATGATAGAAGACTCATGGTGGGGATGATGCAAAATTTTGCTTGTTTCTAATTGGGTTGGTGCTTCAGAGGGTCCAAAAACATATTTATTTGCTTGACTTTGATAGTTATTTATTTAAAAAATAAAAAATAAATGACTAAGATATATATATTTGGATGACTGAGATTCATTAAGTTTGTGATCATGACATAATAGTCTTTGTTGCAACAGTTATAATTTAAAATAAGATATTTCATTGTTTTTTTATAATAAAAAAAAGTTGTTATATCATAAATAGAACTTGTGAATTAATTTTAGTTTTTTATGCAAATAGAACTTGTGAATTGGTAGTTAGCTAATTGATCTAACTACTGTCCTTTGGGGAAAAAAAAAGAGGGGCTTGGCACACATTAACACATTGAGTTGGAAATGGGCCAATGTCCTATGATAGAGCAACTCTTTAAGCCTATATGTGACAACTCTTTATTGACATGAATTGAGTTGAAAATTATGGGTCCCTTCTTAATCCTTGTTCTCATCCTCACAATGTGACTTGGCTTAAAAACTTGTAGGAACCATTTAGGGCCATATTTGGGATTATGAAAAGATTAATAAATTGAATGCTTTATGATTTTTTTCTTAATAATAACTTAGAAGACGCAAGTCACATTATTGACTCGATCTTCTAATACATCAATGATATTATCACATGTATAACAACATGAATAATCCAAGTCCATAAATGCACTATAGCACAATGATAGGTCTGATTGGATTGTGTTTGAGATTGAGATTTTGGTCTCGATCTTAAATACAAACCAAATTCGAGATGATTTAATACTTGATGTCTCATTCCCAACCTCAATCCAAAGTTGGTTAGGGTTTCAGTTTGAGTCTTAAAATAGACCAAACTCAAACAAACCCAATCTAATTAGACCTGATATTTCTACTTTAAAACATAATTAAGGTATTAGACAATATATTATAAAATATATATTAGAATATCCAAAGTCGTCTTATATTGCCATTTCACGTTCTTGTGTTTATTTTATTTAATTTTTTATTTTTTGTGTGGTGTTAAGAGTATAAAATATTCATGATAACAAACAAGAGCATGTTACAATTAGGTTGCTCGAAAGAACATTGACCCACATTTTGTCCAAAAAAGAGCAATCCAACCAATAGAATTCTCTTTTCTGTTTTTCATCCAAAATTCTCCTTGGAGCTACCTAGCTAGTTGCTAGACTAATCATTGATTCATCAAATTTGTTTACATGGATTAGTTCAGACAAATACATTTTTTTTTTAATAATGTAACATTTTATGTCTACGGGTCATTTTCGCCATAAAACATCATCTTCGGGGTCCTAACACCATTCCCAATCATAGAAATGATCGGTACTTAAGGAGCAGCTAATTCTTGAACCAAAGAAAAAATTCGCGATTCTAAGGATAAATTTTTTCTGACGCTCCAATATCTTTAAGAAATCGCGCAATGTCATATGCTGTGTAAGTAGCATCTCGTGAAATCACTAGTGCATTTCCAGCAAATACCTTAGGATAAGGCATTAGCCATAAGTTACTTTCACAACTTCTCTGTTCTTCTCTGACTAACGAAAGGGTTAACTAAGGGCACCCCTAATGTATTACTGGTTTCCCTCCATTTGCTTTAGATTATCAAGAAACTTGGAACCAACTTTGGAGAGGGGGAGGGGAGGGGGGGGGGGGTGCTTTTGCTGCTAAACCACAGCAAAAATCATAAGGGGCACCAAAGAGATTTTCACAATCAATACAAATTGGCTCAGTTGGTAAGGATTTGACACGTTCTTACAGCGTCAAGTGTTCAATTCCGGATACCGACGTGAGAACTGTGTTAGTGGGTGATCTGTCTCAATCACTCACAATTCGCACCACATAAATATGAATAATGATGGTGAAAAAAGTGGAATTGAAAAGATATCCACGTAGCAAAATGTGAATGGTTAAGACACGTACGAAGACATCATTTAGGGACATGAGACGTTTTCCGTACACAATCAACCATTTTTTTTTGATGGGTTGAAGAGTTTTGGGTCGAAGTAGACTGGCAGGATCTTAGGCCCATCTTGATGGTGCTAAAGAAAGGATTGGGTCTCTTGTTGGATCCTATCCTACTCGGTATTCTCCACAGTATAATCTAAGCATGAGCTTTTTTCATATTTCAATTATCACACTTAGCGACAAGTTTAATTGATTTAACTTTAATCTTAACTGTACTTGGCCAATAAAAAAAAAGTTGATCTTAACTATTCATAATAAGGTATATGTTCAAGTCACTCAAAAATCGATTACATATTGCGTGATAAAATTTATTCTACATATATCTCAACTATCTTGTAAGTAGACTTTACTCTATACCTAAGGATTTAAGTAAAGTCACAATTTCTAACATCGTGAATGAAAAAAAATTTGGCAGACTTAAATAGAGTGTCAAATTCTAACATTACGAATGGAAAAACTTTATTACAAACTCTGTGCCCACAAGACGGGCAAAAAATCATCTGTATTTATACATGTACCCACTACTCAAAATTTATAATGTGAACAGAGAAAATATTTTTTTTTACGGGCATTGGCGGACCTAGGGTGGGGCAGCCTTTTCCTCCATTTTTTTTAAGATTTGTTTCTGTAACACCTCGTGCCGTGAGCATTTTCTAGTGTACCCATTTTGAGTCAGTTTTCGATTTGAAGTTAGATTTTGTGGTTCGTGGATTATAGGAATAACACCACTTCTATATTAACAAGTTTGGTTAAAATTTTAACAAGTTTAAATGTGTAATGAGACTATGATGTTTATTATAAAAAAAATTAATAAACTTGAGTATAAAAATTTGAAATCTTGTGAAATTTTTATTATATGTTATTATCAAAGATATTGGTGATGACTTGTTTTCTATTCTTGTTGATGAATCTCATGATATATCAATGAATGAGCAAATGTCAGTAGTATTTCGTTATGTGAAGAATGAGCAGGTATTAGAGCATTTTGTTGGTGTCAGTCATGCATCAAGTACTATCGAGAATGATGTAATTATAGAATACTATCAAAGTATGAAAATGCGTATATGGTTTTATAAATTTGTTTTATCAATGTTGATTGTGCCCCTCTTCTTTTTAAAGTCTACGTCGGCCACTACTTACAGGTTCCACTATTTTTTTTAGGTTATAGATTTTTTAATTAAAAAATTGACACGTGTCAATTTTTTATTGATGACACATGCATAAGTATACAAGTTGGGAATAAGGTATTCTTAGCTCAGAAGACGAGGGTCACAAATACCGGATGTATATTAAACCTTAAAAAAGATTTATATCTCAATTATTATTTGAATCTCATATATCCTTTAAGGAGAAAAAAAAAAACTAAACCCCTCCACTGAATGTGTATACTGGTTTGGGAAAAAAATCAACTTATTATATACGTTTCCCCCCAAAACAAATTCTTCCTTCTTGTCTTTGCCCATTTTGGACGAGAATGGGAAAGATTAATATGCGTCGGTATACCATCCGCTGGATTAATAACTTAGGACCCAACCCTTCGTTCCGACCTTAGTCTCATTCTCAAATAAAGAAGGCCGAAGCACTTTGGGGTCGTGTCTTTCTCTCTCTTTCGAATCAAGTATCACCGTGAAGCCAACGACCCATTAAGATTAAGTCCCAGTATTTATTATCGATCAGAATTAGATCATAACGGAATTTTGAACTATACTGACACCATAATATCAGATTGGGGAGAAAGATCATAATTAGAGATTGATAGACAAGCAAGGATATGGGCACAACTCCTTTAGACGCCACAAATGTTTTTGCTTGGTTGGCTCTTCACTTGGACAGTAACTGCAAGCCTTCTTCTCAGTGACGGAGCCAAGAATTTGTTATGTGGGGGGCGCCCGCCCTCTTATGCTCCGCCACTGCTTCTTCTGCTTGCACGGTAAGAAAGATAGGTTTACTCAAGCGAGAAAGAGTCTCAAGTTACCTCCATTCCTTAATATAAGACTTTCATTAAATGTTACGAAAATTAAGAAATAAGTAATTAAGATATTTTTTAATCAAAATATCAATATTACTCTTTTAAATAAAAATTAGTGGTATATAAGTCATATTTAAGATAATAATATTTGTATTTTAACTAACAAAGTATCTTGTTTTTTGCTTCCTTAATTTTCGTAATATATAATGAAAGTCTTTTATTAAAAATGGCGACAGTATCTTGTTTTTTTACTTTCTTAATTTTCGCAACATGTAATAGAAATTTTATATTAAGGATTGGGGGAGTACAATTTTACTCCTCTAACTCTGAACCATATTTTTCACACTATAAAAGAAATCGATTTTTCTATTGTTTATTGTGGTCGGCATGATTCGCAATAAAACAATGGAAAACTATAAGGAAGATACCTTCTCAAACTTTGGTATTTGTTATCTTAAAGACCCGTGACAAATTTTTAATTTTACTCTAAGTTAATTATTGAATGATATAATATTAAGCTTGTTTTATTATTATGCTATATCAATAATATGCACTATGGATGATCATAGCACACCATTATTTAATTTGGAGTTTGCATATCCATAAGCTATGTGTTTTTTTATTTAATTACTTATAAAATTATTTTTTGTTGTCACAGCAACTTGTAAAAACTTGCATCTATATGTTGCTTTTCAATTTTCATGAGTGCTATCGGATCAAAAAGATAATTGAGCCATAACTTTAAAAATTCTAACTAGTAGCGCTATTTTAAATTTAATTTAGTAAGAGCTTACCATATAAAATGTCTGTAAATTACTACCATATATCAGGGATCCAATTTTAATGTTTTAGTAAGAATTGAACTCACTTTGAAAGTTAAAAATAAGGTGAACATAACTACACTTTTAGACAGGTATCCATTGAACTATATCCGAAGGGAATAAGCTCCATTACATTAGCGGTTTGGCATTGCATAATACTAATCGTTTTCGTCAGTGACGAAAATAGGGGCGAGTGGGGTTAATTGCCTCCGAAATTTTTAAAAATACTATTCACTCCATTCCTCAATGTAAGTCGTTTATAACATTTTAAAAAAAATTAAAAAATTTAAACAAACAATAATATTTTCACTACTTCAACGTTGTCACGGCTGTCTTCCTACCCTTCTAGATCCACCACTTCAATGAATTATTGAAATTTGGACTTTTTCTATAATTTTTTTTTCTTCCTGTAAAGTTTTGTTAATTTTTAGAAGTGGGTATCAGAAAAGGATTTGATATGGGATTAATGAAAAAAAATCGTCTATCCCCAACTAATATCTTTGTGTATGTACTAATCATTCAGAATTTGTTATGTCGGTGTCTTCTCCAATTCTATTTTTTTTAATTAGCAGACATAAAAACATCTTTATGAATTTTAAGTGGTTAGAACAAACATGAGGAAACGACATACGATTTTTTTTCCCGGGATTCATTTACATGAATGTGTAAATCATGGTCAAATATAATTTTAGTTCTCAACCACATCTACCTGTAGTTTATTGACTAGTAGTCTAAACATACAAACACACCAATTTTTTCCTACAAATTGATGTCGACATTTGAGTATATAATCCCTTAATTTCTGATTTATATATTTACTTGTAGTCATATGATAATTTTATAAATGTAACATCTTAACCTAACTCTATATTAAACAAGGCCATAACTTATCGTGTACGGAAAACAAGATTTATATCATTTCTTCATTAATCTATCTTCCTCCTAATTATTGTCTTGTTTTTTAAAAGAAAAAGAAAAATTATAAATTAAATTAAACTAGAATTTTGTTTACATCGAGAGTCGAATACAACTGAGAGAAACGGAACTATAATATAATTAAACTATTAGACACTCCTCCTAATGCAACTTTTATACTTTCTATGGGTTGTGGCGTGGTAGTAGTTTATCTCATTCCTCAACCATAAGTTCAGGAGTTTGATTTTTGTCGATGGAAATAAAACACATTTTATGACCAGTCATTTACCTCTTTAGAGAACTACCGTAATGCGAGAGATTAATCACTGCTGCTGGTGGTGGACAATCAATCGGTGTGGACAATTTTTTTTAAGTATACTTTCCTCATAATGTAGTTTTTTTTTACACTAATAGTGAGGATAATAGAAAATTGAATGGACTGATACTAACCTTATGCTTTTTTTTTTCTTCCAATTAATGTGTAGTTAAAGTATGAGTAGTTTGTTTGAGTAGTTGAAGGAGCACATTATTGAATTAACATATTATTCTCTCCGTCCCAAATTAAATGTTCACATTTCTTTTTTTATTTGTCCCAAATTAACTTTTCACTTTCTAAATCAAATACTCCAATTTGTACCTCTTCCAACTCCTCATTGAATATGTATTAATGAAAAAAATTTCCAATTTTACCCCTCTTCCAACTCCTCATTGAATACTCTTAATTAATTAAAATTATCACTTTTCAACACATATTTAAAAGTTAGTTGAATGTTTTGTGAGAGGAAGGAGAGAGAAATACATAAATATTAAATGAGATTAACAAAATTAATGAGGGGTATGTTGGACTTTTGTTTATATTTTACCATCAAAATCATCAAAACCTTAATATCTGTGCATTTGGCAAAGTGGACGAATAATTTGGGACGGAGAAAGTATTTTGTAGGGTTAAAGTGAACAAATTAGTTACACCAGCTCTGCCAATTCAAGGTCTCCGGACCATAGTATATCCAAATTTAAGGTTTATGTCAATCATTAATATATAGAAATTAAAGGAACCTCAAATTTAGTAAAATTCAACTTTAGGATTTTTGGAAATTTTAAACTAATCAAAAGGGAGGAGGAGAAACCATATTAAATGACTGATGGTTTTTTTTTTTTTTTTTTGCCTCACCAGAGGAGGATTTAACCTCATCAGAGGATAATAATTTATTACCTCATGTATGGGGAGGGTGTCGAACTCGTGACCGAGAATTTGCCTCACCAAAGGAGGATTTAGCCTCATTAGAGGATGAGAATTTATTGCCCCATGTATGGGGAGGGTGTCGAACTCGAGACCTCCCGAGACTTGCCCCACTGGGCTGCGGCCTCTTTGACAATGACTGATGGGTTTAATGACTCCTAAAATCACAAAATTGGATTTTACGAGATTTGAGATAACTTTAATTTTTATGTATAACTGATTTTATCCAAAGTAACATGTGCTTCGGGCACGTGTTCGAATCATTTGTGACATTTTAATTCCAGATATTTTTCATTCATATAACATAAGCTAAAATGAGTAAATCCTATGGGTAAATCAATATTATATGTGTGAATATGACTATAATCAATACGGTGAGTTTCGTGTCACAGAAGATCTCGTGTATTTGAACACATGTTAGAAAAATCCATTTTATATTGTCCATTTATATATGTTCTTGCGGTATACAATAAATGCGTGTTTGTTACGCTGGAATGGAAAGGCCTTTCCCACTTCTCTTTCCATTCCAGCGTTTGGTTGAGCAATTTGAAGTGGGAATGATCTTTCCACGGGAATGACGATTCCAGGAAGAAGCGAGAAAGGCCATTCCACACCAAAACCTATGGAATGGCCTTTCCAAGAGAAGTTGGAATCATAAATAAATAGTAACTGACATTTATACCCCCTTTTTAATTAATTATTAAGTATTCATTTTACATAGCAACGTATTCATATTTACTCATAAATATTCTATTTCACTTAGTATAATTTCATAGATGGTAATTTTACAAATATTTCTTTTTCTTGGTAGTAGTTTTAATCTATTTTTAATTTTAAAAGTAAATATTTTTTTATTACTATGTTGACATTTTAATAAAAAATTATGTTTCAACAATATATATATATATATATATATATATATATATATATATATATATATATAATATCAATGTTATTCAAGTAAGATTTTGTAATGAATGTTTAATTAGGTTTTATCACTAGTAAATGCTAAAAGGGCATTTAAGTCATATTATGTTTAATTCCATTCCATTCTGACATTAAAATATAGTTTTACCAAACACCGAAAAGGAATCGACATTCCATTCTGCCTTTGCCTTCCAAACACTGGAATGGAAAGAGGATTCCGAAGTCATTCTGGGTGGAAAAAGATTCTGCCTGGAAAGGGATTCCATTCCAGCGTACCAAACGTGCTTAAATACCTGATTTTGCTTCTAATTTAAACTAATTATTGATTTTTTTATTACAAATATTTAATTAAGGATTTATGACACATTAATATTAATAAAATAGATTATATACGATAATTTAAGTAATAAAAATATCTAAATCCTATTACGAATGAGAGAACTATCGGTGAATAAAAAACTTATACCATTTAACGTAACTTATCATATTAACGTAGGGCCTGAGCAAGTTTTCTTGGATGGGTCTTTTGTCTGTTATCGTGATTTTTTAAATCATTGTATAACTTTTACTTTCTGTACTTTCAGATTTTCTATTGATTGTAATGGCCTCAGCTATTTGTGATTAATGAAATCATAATTTATTTAGCAAAAAAAAAAAGGGCCTGAGCAAGTGTTAGAAAATCCAAATTTTAATTAGTTAGTGTCTAGATGTGACGAGACCTTTTAGTTTGTAAGAATTAAATTAAAAATATGTAAATTTAAAATTTAAAATTGTGTATCCTGTCCTAAAATACAATAACATCTAATACAACTAGATACATGACGGAACATGTATTTTTCGAACATGTATAAAATATTATCTCAACTATTAAATTTTTGAGGATAACAGTTATTATTTCGTATAGTTATGAACATGTAAGTGAAGAACAATTGTTTACCATACAAAAAAACTCAATTGTCAAATTTAATCTTTCGATAATTTAATATGCATTCATTCTACGCGTACATAAAAAAAAATACATATTCAGTCTCAAATTGTCGTACTAAACCTCCTAAAATAAGTTCAAATCAATAGTGCAATGTTTATCCAGTTATCAATCTCTCCGCCATTCTTTTCTTCTAATGGCGGGCTCTGAAAAAGTCTCACGCATAATCACCTATACTTATATCATTACTTTAATCCAAAAAGCCTCACATTTACGCTTCTAATCATACCTTAATTTAATCCATAGCCCACAAGTCTTTAATTTCTTCTTTAAAATACACAAGTTGTTGAATCAATCAAACCACCAAACTCCCTTCTATACTTTTCTTCTTCTTCTTCTGGAAAAAAAAATTCTTTTCAATTTTGTGATCTGGGATCTTCGATTTGGGGTTTTTGAAGATGAAATCCAAGAGCAAACAGAACAAATTTGTGAGAATAATTTCGATGCCATTCAAGGCATTAGGAAAAGCTAAGGATTGTTACGTGAGTAAAATGACAGATTATGCCGGAAGATCAAATTTCGGCGGCGGTATGATGAGTGGATCGGCGGCGGCGGCGGGTAATTATGGGAATTTGCCGAGGAGTTTTAGTGCTGCTTCAACTAGATCTAATAAAAGTGATGATTACAGTGAACTCATAAGAGCTGCTTCTGCTCGGAGTCTTCCACCGGATAGTATTGATATGTACGTGTTTGTACAGCAACAAGAGATGAGGCGGAAGGCGGCGGCGGAGACGACGGAGAAGACGGTTGCCGGAGGAGGAGTTCAGAAAATGCCGCCGAGAAGTGTTAGTGTTGGGATGGGTAGAATTGATGAAGATAAAGCTTGTTTGGGTTTTGACGAGGAAGAAGATGACGTGGATATTATTATTACTAAGCAAAAGTTAAAAGTTTATCCAAGAAGTAAAAGTTATGCTGTCACTAATAACAAGACAACTCTTGGTTAGGTTACATAACAACCGCAATCATGACATTTGTCTGAAGTTATTAATATTAGAAAAAAATCGTCTTTTTATTGAACTTCTGTATTATTCTGTTAAAATTAATCAAGTCTGTTAAACCTGAACAATGAATGATTAAAGAACGAGAAGAAAAGTTTTGATTTGTAATTTTTTTTAAATTATCTTTTACGAAATCAACCAGTTTCTAAATCCGTCACTTCTAAACAAGAGTAATTTGATTCACTTCACTATCAATCTCCTTGCAGAAAAAGTTCTTAATCGAGCTTTCAATATACATAAACTCGAATACGAGAACTTGTTTAAGGCAGGTCAGCTCTAAGAGCAATTCTTGTTATGCAGTTTTTCCATTTCTTCTAGAAGGTTTATCTACTCAATTTTCTTTTGGGTAAAAAGCGCTGACGCCCCTAAACTATTCCATTTTTTGGTTTTTGACCCTCAACTAAAAACGGTCAAGTTTTACCCCCTAAACTATTTTGGTTTTTGGTTTTTGGTTTTTGGTTTTTGACCTTCCATCCATATTCTCCGTTACATCATAACGGAAGTCCAAAAAATGGGGGCATTTTGGGAAAATCATATCATTCATAATAAATAGAATTAAATTTAAGGGGAAAAAGTGCCTTTTAAATTTTTTTTTAGAGGTTGGAATTTACAGTTGGTGGTTGGAGAAGATGAGTGATACCCGACTTCCAGCTTTTTCTGTCACTGTTCTCACCGGCGATTTCTTCTTTCTCGTCAGAATAATAGGTTTTTAAATCAAACATTTTAGGATCTTATACAGATTGCCCAAAAATGCCCCCATTTTTTTGGACTTCCGTTATGATGTAACGGAGAATATGGATGGAAGGTCAAAAACCAAAAACCGAAATAGTTTAAGGGGTAAAACTTGACCCTTTTTAGTTGAAGGTCAAAAACCAAAAACCGAAATAGTTTAGGGGGCGTGAACGCTTTTTACCCTTTTCTTTTTTATTTGAGAAACTTTTATTCTTTTGAGTGAGATTGTTTTTTCCTGTAGATGTTAACATGTATATATTGGCAAGAAAACGTGTTAATTTATTTGAATTTCATTTGTTAGAATTTCAATTATATTATTCAATAAAACATATTATTTCTTCTTTTATTTTTTTGCTTGATAATTATCTTGTTTTCTTGAATATTACTTTATCCTTCTCATAATGTAAGATTTTGATCGTTTTTTCATATATTAAGAAAGATTGAAATAAGTGATATTTTTTGCTTTTTTTTAATAAAAGAAAGTGATATCATTAATTAACATCAGAAGCAACACGAGGGAGGTGGAATTCCGATGGATCCCATACCCTTTGAAATTGGCCTAAAGCCTTAGGAAATGTCTAGCTAACCATTTAGTTGGACCATTACATGACCTGTGGAAATAGAAAAATCTACAAATTATTTTCCCTATAGTAAAAAGCTCTATAACCGTATAATCAAACTCTAATACCAAACAAACAAGAGGAAAACTGAGGTCACGCACAAACCAGAGGCCTTCCACAAGTGCTAGAGTTCTTGATTGCAAACTTTCAAAACACATAAACTTAGAAGGGGAGATCAGCTGAAAACAACATAGAGTAGTTGGTCAGCGACCACGCCAGATACGAACAGAACGTCCGCTCCCGATCCTCCATACGAAACCATGTTGCAATAAAACTCTACCTTGAGAGATGCTTCTCCAAGTTTGAGACGGTCGCCCCCATTGATTGCTTACACTAAAACTTGAATTAAATCCTAAATTAAAACATGAAATAAAACCTATTACTATCATGATATTAATCATTAAGTCTGCAAACGACTTTATTATGTAAACGAAAGTGCTACTAGAGACTAAGCTTTGAATTGTCCAGGAGTTGTTAAGTCCCAGACAATTCCAAATCAAGCAACTCATGGGACTTGGCGGGGCCGACTTGCGACCTCCGCCTTGTCATCATTGTCAAGCATTTGCTTCCCAACTAGGCTGGTATTCACTGACCTTAAAATTGCAGTATTCATCATTTGTGGACCAAGAGCTACATAAATTACAGAAAAATTCATTAAGAGCTGAGAATTTGTGTCATTGGTCCTTTGTGGACCAGGAGTTGCATACATAAGAGAAACAGTCCCAAAGAATTCCGTATTTGCATCATTGGTTCGAGAAGGACCAGAAATTACAAAAATAACAAGCAAAGTCCTCAAACATTCATAATTTGCAGAATTAGTCCGTCTTTCCCAAACTTCCTCGCACAATATCCCGACGATGACGATTGGAGCTTTTGATCCAATTGAAGTATCTTGCTTAATTATCATTCCAATTTTAGAATTCAATCCTCGGATTCAATTGAAATATGTAGAGGCTTCATGGAAATTTGATACCAAATCTCATACCGATCGATATGGAATAAGCGTATTGATGTGTTACTGCCATTGATGGAGGGCTCTTGGGAGTCCTTATTAATAGAACTATTCTGAAATTCTCTGTGTTCTTATTCACCAAAGTAGTATGCCAGATATTGCACCGGAGAAATTACTCTCACGAGAGAGAGAGAGAGTCTCATGGCTGCGGCTAGGGAACCCTAGAGCCTAGAGAGTTTGCTCCCGTGGGAGAGATGTTCGTTATGAATGGGTGATATTTTTTGCTATTATATTACTTATTATTTCCATTAACTTAATAACAGTAGTTTTTTTCTTCATTAATTAGTGTACTTTCATCTTACTTATTAATCATCAATCAATTAGACATTTCCAAAATAAATAAATGAATACGACCTCCATCCCCATTCCAAAATAATAGCCACGTCTACAATACATTTCACCAAAGAACGAGGGGAAGCAATGCAGAAATCTTTGAATACATAACCATATGCTATAATGATTAAATTTTTCAACAATTTCGAATTATGTTCAAGTGACAGACGATAGATTCATCAATTTCTATATAATATTGATTAGAGAGGTTGTGAAGCTAACCACCTTTCGAACATAGCTTTACATTCAGCAGGCTTGTACTCGGGGGCAGTATGGCCTCCTCCCTGTTTGAAACATTTAGATTATTAAACAACACCACAGAAGACTATATATATGATGATTATAAGCAAAGAGGAAATGATGATTTTACTTGCCTTCACTGTCGCGAATGTCATTCGATTTGCATAAGTCCTCGTATAACTGCAGGAAAGCAATCAATCAGTTCTTTATGGTGTATCAGATCAAAGTTAATGTATATAATAAGCATAAGAACTTATTATTATTATTATACTTTAAGATTTGAACTAATTACCCTGCAACTTGGCCATCAAAGATCCATTGCCGCCAATCATCAACTATGGAGTAATTTAGAGATCTAATCCACGCTCGAGTTGAAATATGAGGTACGACCATGTCATGATCACCGCTGAATTGCAAAATATTGAACTTTTAGCACATGTTGAAACAACTAGAAAATCTCGTAAAAAAAGTTCATTTTTAACCAAATGAATGTACAAACTCTTCACATATATAGGTATTGAACCTGTATATAAGAGATCTGTAACCCTTAATACTGAGATTTGCATGGTATGGCACAACATTTGTAACTGTTTCTGTGTAATTTAGATGCTCTGGGTGGCATCGCCGCCATTCTCCAATAGTCCCCTGAATCAATAATAAGCAACCAGGATACGACAATTAGAAAGATACTTATGTCACTTGCATATCCACGACAAACTATATATATAGTTTACATGCCTTCCGAACATGGAGAGCCTCTTGAACACGCTTGTCATTACCCCAATAATAAGCAAGCCAGTTCCAATCAACCTTAAATTAACCAGAAGATTTATGGATTAATTTGAGGGATAACTTCAATTAACTCATTATGAGGTCTTACATTACGTTCAAATGGAGATCGAATTCTCTGATCATGGAACGTTTCATATAAAGCTCTGCTGCCACCGAGTAATTTGTTTGGAGTTTTGTCACCAGTTGGAATGTCGTTAGCCACAATATTTTGACCGTTAATGCCATCAAGCAGCTGCAGAAATGACGAAAGTATACAACTTTTATTTATTTCTTGTAATTCTATTACTGGTTTCCCAAACAAAAGAAATATTATCGAAGTTCCCAAAAGAAATTTGCTGCTTGCCAGATTGAAAGTCTTCATATTTTGCTTGCAGAGTGCATTACTGGGATCTATATCATGATATTTTCCTTTACATGATCCCTTCAAGGTCTGTTTAAGAAATATGAGGCGAAACAGTAAGACAACGATGAGAACATAAGACGAATAAAAAAAACGGGAAGGCAGTCAAAGAATATATATATATATATATATAAACCTCATAGAGTTCATCAGAAATTAGCCCCATTCCATGAGCAAACTGGACATCATAGTTACGATCATCGGCTGGACTTGTAAATGGATTTCCTAACAAGTAACCCTGAAACCAGTTTGGAGCTACAAATAATTAGTCATATGCTGGCACAAATAAGAAATATTTGCAATCGCGATAGTAGTTAAGAAATTCAAAGTGTTTCTCATGGACATTTTCTTCTTGTATAGGCCTTATTCCAATGTTACAAACCTTGAGATTAATCCATGGCTCAATTCCAGCTTCATTTCCTGCATTATACCACAAAATAATCTTCATTGCAATCCTCTCAACACAAATTTCTTTATTTCCTTATCAATCATTTGGCTTCAAGGTACTGAAAAGCAAATGGTACGGGAAACAAAACACTTACATACACACATTTGTATTCAAGAAGTACATGTGTCGAGGAAGACTACCGCAATTAGCATAACACGTCTAATAGGTCAGAAAACCGAAAAAACACTTTACCATTAGATATAAGCTGAGTGACAATAGGAGCGATCATGCCGGAGTAGGAGTCCCCACCGATATACAATGGACTTGAAATGTATTCTGGATATTCAACTAGCCACTGCAATACATTAAAATCAAATTAGGCCTTAATCTCAAATATGTTAAAAATGGTCAAGGAGAAATCCTCTTTGCATTGTTCTCATTTTGTTTTCAGATACCTCTACTAATAGCTAGGATTCAATTAAGCCTCGACTTCAACTCGATAAGGGCTCGACTTGGATTTAATATTTCCGCTCTAATTCAAGCATATTCATACTTGAATTTTTAAACGAATCAAATATTATAATATCTTATTCAAAGCTCAGCAACATGTTCAATTTTATATTTAAACAAATAAAATACAATTCTTTAGGGTTGTGTTTAGTACTTCAAGCTACATAACCCAACAAAACAATCAAAATACAATTTATCCATTTTGGTATCTTAGATTGAACAAAAGAGTAAATTCTTCCTTTCATGAAATTAGGCTCGACAAAGATGTTACAGAGATATATTTACCTTTCTGAGAAATTCATAGTTTTGATCAGAAGCTTTGTTATCATCAGACTGAGAAATTTCTATAGTCTTAACATAGGAAAATCCAGTATCCACAGGAGCATCCACAAATATTATGCTGGCTACCTAACACCAAAAAATCCCACTCCTAGTAATTCAGCATAATTATTAATTTCTAAGATAATTAAAATAGGACTCAGTTTCATATAATATTAATCTTACCTTTGTCCAAGAATGGGGATTTAACACAAACTTAGGTAAACTCCCATCGTAACTTACTTCCTTAAAATTTATCGGCCCTGCAGAATCAACAAATTAATGCAAAAAAAATACAAAAACAAAATCATAGGGGACATTTTAGTATGCTTATATTATTTTGTGTCAATCATAGGGGTAATGCTATTGCACGTAGTTTAGCGAGATTCTCTCGAGTTGAGAGGTTTCCGTCAAACATTTGGATGCATGTTCATTCCTCTGTTATCGCTTCTGCTATCTAAATGAATTTATTTTCACCTCAAAAAAGGATTTGCAAGTAGATATAATCAAAATTAGAAAATGCATAGGCTTGGACTAATCAAATCGTGTCAAATATGATAATTTTATTGGTGTACTAGACAATATATTAAAAAACGTATTAGAAGATACAGAGTCGAAAGGCTTGCCTATCTCATAGACAAGAGCAGAGAATCCAGTGCAACCAGGACCGCCAGTTAACCAAAAGAGAAGTGGATCCTTTTGAGGATTTGATTCAGATTTAATGAAGTAGTAGAAGAGCTGAACGTCTTCTGATTCACCCACTCCAATGTACCTGATTATTCAATTTTGATAGTTGATCATATGATCACAAATAAACAATACTGGTTCGAAATGAGATACTATTAAAAATGGAATTCGGCCTAACTCCAACACATCTAACCCCTCAAAAGGATTCTTCAATATCCTTATAGTGTTAGGAATTAAACAAAAATAATGCATGGGAAATGAGATCGAAAAACGACAAAAAAAGAAAAAAACTGTTAACCAATTTCGGTAAGAAATTGACTACGTCTGCAAGCCAGGATATATATAATATTTAGGATTTAGGTGACATAGATATGTTATTTATAAGGAAAGACGAAATCATAATTACAATTTTACGTGGACGAACATGAACGTGGATAGCCATCAGTAGTGTGAGCGTTTGTTCAGTATCTCAGACTTCATAACTCAACATATAAAAACAAACTTTGGTTACTAACTAGCTAATGTGGAATTCTTGACGGACAGAAAAATCAATATACATTAGAGAACTAACCCAGTTTGAAGTTGAAAAGGGAGGGGACCATCAAAACCCGGAAGAAACTCGACTATGGAACCAGGCCAAGGCACAGCAACCTGAAAATAAAGTTGCAGAAGAAGCAGGGACAAGAGCTTAATTCGGAGATTGATAAATCTAGCCATGGATCTTCAATAACGTGAGTGCAATTGAAGAAGATCATTTTCCTTTATAGTTTCCAAATTAGAAAATGAGTTTTTTTAAATTTCTTCTGATTTGTATTTTATTATTGGCCATGGGTGGGTGAGAATAGATGGAAGAAGATGAACAACAGTCCCTCTGTGGAACAAGTAATCTATATAAATAATTATATGTTAGAAGAAGAAGTGGAACAAGCAATCTATATCAATATAAAAGTTGTGACAGAGAAATAGGGGATTCAAGAAGTAGAAAGGGGATTCAAGAAGTAGAAAGGGGATTCGAACTCATAAACTCTATGTCATGAGGCATAAGATTGGACACTAAATCAATGCTTCATTAATGAAAAGTCTATAGGTGGAATTGGATCATTAATGATGGTGTGAATCATTAGCTAATAACGTAAGTTCAAGTAGTTAAAATTTCTTTTGAATTCAACCATTTCTTTTGATTCTAAAGTTAAAATTTCATAAGAACAAACCTTGAGATTCATCCTTTGGCTCAATTCCTGCTTCATTTCCTGCATTGCACCACAACATAATCTCTACCATACTAAATGTGTGAATGAAAGCACGATGATTTACACTCAGTGTTTCTTCCTTTTTGTTTATGGATAAATTGAACCTCAATATAAAATTTTAAATACAAAATATAAGTCTTTTTTAGGTTTTTTCACACAAATTAATATACTAATCAAAATGACTAAAGTACCTATAATTAATACTCCAGAGAACAAATAAATGAATAGAGAGTTGCGTGGGAAATAAATAATGTAGGAGTAAATTAGTTTTGTAAGGCACAATTCTTTTTTTAATTTTTTTTTATTTATTGGGGGAGGGGACATAAGTGGGGAGGAGATTCGAATTCATGATCAGAAGACCTCAGTCTTGACTACTAGACCAATACCTCCTCATTGGCTATAGGATCCAATCTACAAACAATAACATGACACATTAAGTCACAATTAGGGTATAGGCGGGGATGTATAGGATATACATTTAACATTTGGCAAGTAATGCACAAAGTAATTGCTTACACACCACTGAAACATTAATCTCCAAAACCATTTTGATTTTATATGCACATTAACATGATTATTTCATTAAGCATCCAAAGCATTTATACGATACAGTCCGTAACTATTAATTTATTAGTTCATTTATACATCTCAAAAACAAATAAACACCTTTTATTAATCTAATCCCAACCTTATCTCCCAAAGACTTTAATGTCACTCAGCTTCAGCCAGCTAAGCTGAGGTAAACAGCAGTTGCAACACCAAGCGTGTAAACTCCAATAACCGTCCCAACCACCTCTTTACCCGGCCGAACCATCATTCCAACGCCAGCAATTCCAGCAGCCCCAATCGGAACTTTCTTCAACAAATCCGCCCGTGCACTGGAAACAACCGCATCCGTAAAAACCTCAACGGAAAATTCTCTGAATTCTGCAATTCCGAGCACCACATCATCATCAGTTTCCGATTGTTCATTTGGATTAGACCGGCGGCGGCGGAGTATGATTTTGAATGCCCGGTCGACTTGCTGACGACTCGGAGGAGATGAGACCCACTTTGAGATTAACGGAAGGTGCTTCTTGTCGGTGTAGAGAGTATGGTGGAGACGTTCTGCGGCGGAGAAGAGTTGGTATGGTTTGACACCGGAGAAGGCGTGCTGAGCGAGCGAGAGTGTGGATTCGTAGGCTGAGTTGCAATCCGAGTTGAACTCGGGTGAGTTGCTTAGGGACTCACTGACTCGTTTTGAAAGTGAGAGTCCCATCCTTTTAGCTCTGTGTGTGTGTGTGAGGGAGAGAGATGATGGAAAGAGCCAAATAGAACTGGGAATAATAATTTCATTTAAGTCCAAACCAGTCTCAAATTTAAATTAAATTTTAAATAATTAAATATTTCAAGTTTTTTTTTCATACTCAATTAAAAGTTGGTTTTAGTTTGAGTTTGAATATTAAATCAAATTAAATATAATTTAATCAGACCCCTAATGTTGTTGAGGAAGTCAACATGTGTCGTGTAAATGAGCGTACCCTCTCAGGAAAAAAAATACTCTCTCTATTCTCAATTATTTGTCACCTAAATATATTTTATCCGTTTTTAATTATTAGTTACTTTAAGAATTAATAAAGTATTAAATATATTTTTTTCAAACATATGCTTATCTTTAATTAATTCAGTCAACAATTAATTTTAATTGTCCAACATAAATGTATTAATTGAAGGGTAAAAGTGTCTATATATATTTAAATTAATGTATTTCACTCACTTTCTTAATCTGCATGCACTTTATTAAAACGACAAATAAATGAGAACGAATGAAATAGAAAATGGGATCGAATCGGACCTAATAGTAGGTTCAGGTCCACATTTTACATTAAAATATTCATCATGACCAGCTAACAAAAGTGAGTCTCGCTATAACAATTTTTATTAACGATAGTGATTATTGGATCAAAAATTTGGGATCAAATTTAGATCAATAAGGTATAATATCACATTAAATTCTAATAATCATTTTCATTTTATACTCTTTGATCCAAATTTTTTGATCCAATAATCATTATTGTTTTATTAAATGGCTCTATATTCAACAAAACAATAAGTTAGATGTCCCTCGTACTAGAAAAATATCTCCAATTTTATTGAATTGCTTGCAACGTGGTTCTCATGATATCAAAATAATTGGGGATTGCATTGGACTTACCATGGTTTGGGATAAAAAGGTCAACCATGGCAGTCTTTTTTTTGGATTAATATTTCTGTCCACTTCCGTCTTAGGGGTGGGCTGACGTACCACATCCCAAATGCACCTCGCCACGTCAGCTCAGGACGTAAGTCCCACTTTCGCTCTCACCCCAGGCAGTAGCTTGGTAAAAAATAATTAATTTTTTCATCCAATTCCATAACGGAATTTCCATTTCCGTTCTGGCCTGGCAGAAGCTTTGTGCCAGAAACACTTTGAGTTTTGTTTTTTAGCCTACAAATTTTTCAGTTGCTATTTTTCAACAAAAAATATGATTATAACAGAATATTAACCAAAAAATGTGTACAGAAATTACTTGGACAAAAGAAAAGTTGCTTTATTAATAAAAACGAACAATGTAAAAAACAAATCGTATGTAACATAAATTAAACAAATAAAAGAAAAGAAACTAAATGTAATGTCATATATACTGCCCCGACGGTGTGTATCTAACGGTCGTTTTCGGGTTCTTCTGTAGATAGTACGTGTGACCGTCTCTGGTTCGCAAGGTACTACCATGCTGCATTTCGATGACTTGAGCGCCTTCGGGTCGATGTGTATCGGCTCCTCAGGTGAATCTGGCTGGAGAAGTGGAGTCTGCTTCAGGTCCAGGCCTAGGTTGTACAAGGGCGTCGCTCCAAAAAAGACTTCTGCCTGTCCCGATGAAGAGGGACCCGCACCAGTATGCCCCCCATTTGATTACCCGAAGAAACACTGTAGTTGCTCGGAAATTGGAATTCAAATTGGGAGGGTATATCATCCTAAGTCTGATCTGCCGGTGGTGGAGACGCCCCCGTATCTCCACGGTGCCTAGTGCGATGTATCTGCTCATGAAACTCTTGAGTAGCCTGCCGACTCTGACGAGCACCCGGCCTCCCACACTGAGCCCTACCTTCAACAGGCTGCCTCGGTTGTGTAACCGGTTGCTCAGTAACAGCTTCTGCATATGTCGGCAGGGCGCGGTCTGCAATTAACTGTTTTCCCAGTGGCATCGAAGGCATCTTTGAGGGCTTTGGTAGCCCAAGCGATGAGACTTTTGTACTGGTTCACATTTCTAGTCGCATGCTTCTCGAATTCAATCCAGTATCATTCTATTAGACTCCGTCTGTAACATTAATATTAAAATTAGCATATTCAAAATAACAAGATTTATGTTAACAACCGAACGAAAAAAACTTACCATAATATCTTCTGATGTTGCGTTGGGTTGATAACCCATCAGGAGTGACCTGTGATCCTTATTTCTTGGGTTCGTAAGACGGTGAACGGTAATATTATTGTACTAATCCATGTTCTCGCGGGTTGGTGCAATAACATTACCTAAAGCGGGAACACCGTCCACGAGTGTATTGAATCGCTCGTCCCACAACTCTATGTATTTGTTGTGCACGTACTCCCAATTCCTTGTCGGGACGGTCTTCAATGTGTGGACGTCCTCGCCCTCGACAATATCGTGCGCCCCTGCCGATATTGGTACCATCTGCTGGAATCCAAATTGCCCCATGACCCTGTCAGGCAGGTGGTACTCCACTACATCGAAGCAAATGAGTGGCGTTTGGGCACGTACGGTTAACAGGAAGCCTTCATCTCGAGCCACTCGCTCTGCAATTACCGCATCAGGATACGGTCTCCACATAAACTGTAAAATAAAATAAAGTTAATGTAAAACAATTTATTTAATTAAAATAAATAAATTACAAGAATATCGAAATAAACTTACCCCTTGTGTCTCGGTGATCAAATCTAGTTGATCACGAAATGAATATCAATGCCCTAGCCCTCTGCTCTATCGCCAACGGAGTAGCATCATGTCCTAGAGGCTGACTAATGTGGGCATAAACCTCAAACAGCTGAAGAGTGTTTCCTCTAATTGACGTCAGGGCAGGTTGGAATCCTAACAGATGGAACACAGTAGCAGCCCACTGAGTATTAGACAAATTGTAATCCGCACCCCACAACACCACGTGTCCCCTAGTAGGTAGGCCAAGAAGCCATCCTACGTCTTCTAGAGTAATGGTCGCCTCACCGCTACGTAAGTGAAATGTATGGGTCTCTGGGCAGTATCTCTTGACTAAGGAAGTCACTAGAGCGTGATATACCTTAATATGTCCCATCATACAGCATTCCCCAAAACCTAATTGGTCTATTAGGTTAATTAATGTAGGGTTTGTTTCTCTGTTATACGTGGCATAAAACTGACCTTCGCTTCTAATAAATTTTAAATGAGTGTTTAGTAATTCCTCACTGTGCCATATTCCTAACGATCTATGGTATGACTGTTTGGTTAAAACACTCCTATCAAAAGGACCAGGTTGAAAATGAGCAGGTATAGACATCTATACAAAAAAATAATAGACATATTTTATCAGAAAAAACACATGTTATATCACCAAAATTAACATAAATTCTATCAAATAAAATCAATTTAAGAAAAAATTAACAATAATTTAAGATTATTACAAAAATTCATCAAAATCCCAAATGTCCTAAATTCACAATTTACCAAATTTCCAATTGCTCTAAATTCACCAAATTACTCTAAATTCCCAAATTCCCAATTATTTATAAACTAATTCCTCCAAATTTAACAACTTCACCAAATTCCAATTAAACAAATATTCACAATAATTTGTATTTAAATTTCCCCCCAAAAAAATTAAAGGTTTATACCTTTGAAAAGAGAAGTCAATGAGGTGGTGATTGATGGTGGCTGTGAAAGGTGGCTGCGGCGGAAGGGGGAGGCGGCAGCGGCTTGGGGCTATTTGGGGGGGGGGGGTGGAAGTATTTTTTTTTCTTGCCTTGTGTTCTTTTTCACTTGAATCGCGAGAAGAGAAGGAGAATGGGGCTGCTGTTTGTTTTAGGGTAAGGGGAGCCGTCATCGGGGATAACGGAAGTGGGACTTCCGTCCTGAGGTGACGTGGCGAGGCGCGTCTGGGATGTGCCACGTCGGCCCAGGACGGAAGTCCCACTTCCATTTTTCCCTAGGACGGAAGTGGCAATTCCGTTCTGGACAAAAATGTTTGTAAAAAAAAAAGACTGACATTGTTTGCCCATTATGCCAAACCATAGTCAGTCAAATGCAATCCCCAAAATAATTCAAGGCGGCAATTTGTAGGGACGGTTACTAGTAAGTTTGTGATGTTGAACCGAATAGGGTCTAAAAAATGGCAAAAAATCGTCTGTCCCACGAATAGATATTTGCCACGTGTATATTTTCCTCCTGTGGGTTCCACTATTTATTTTAGGTTATACTTTTTTAATTAAAAATTTAATACATGTCATTTTTTTATTGGTGGTAGAGGGAAGGGGACACCGAATAGGGACAGAGGATTCCTGACCCTAAAAAATTGGGCCAAAATTTTTGTTATATATACATATATTTCAAACACTATATTTTTTTTGAATTTATGTTTTCGACTCAATAGGCAACCAACTATTTTTTTTTAGCTATACGTGTATTTTTACAAAAAGAGTTATATAATTTTTTATTTATTTAAGTATTTGAGCTCAATAATCAATACATTAATTTATAATATTTTTTTTATTTTATTTAGTAAAATTGATATTTTTTTTATTGAAATTGAACGTGTTTATCATTTTCATAAAAAAGAACCTGTTTCTCATGGCAAGGCCGCATGAATAATATAGTTTTCGATTATATAAAGAATTGGTTTAGAGTTCGGTACATACCTCCAAAATGATTAAGAGTGTCTGGAAATTTGCATTAAATATATAATATTAGAAAAATGTTTGATGCTTATGTGCTTTCCATATTCTTTATTATCTTTGAACAAAATTAGTAAAAAGCATGTGATCATAGGCGGAGCTAAGATTTAGATTTAGGGGATCCAAACTAAAATTTGTACGGGTAAGATGATGTATTTGAGGTAGATGGATGTATTTATATTAGAATATTTTAATTTAAACGATACTTATATTCAAAAAAGACAGAAAGAATTTGAAAGAATTTTTTTTTTTTTAAAAAAATGAAGAAAAATCGACTAGTTTGCAGAGTTTAATGTCACGGACCATTCTTTAAAATAGCATGAGAAAGTTATAAAAAAAAATATATATTATTTGATTAAATGTATGTATATTTTTAGAGAAAAATTTAGTTATTTGGAGCCTTATTGTATACTTTGAATTTGTTATACACAATAATTATAAATACTATTTTCGTCCGAAATGGAATATTCTTTTATGATACAAAAGTTAAGGGAAGAATTTGAATTTTAATGAGTTTACAAACTTCAACTTCTCAATTAAGAGAATTAGCGTGTTAATAAAATGAAACTACTAGTGTAAGTTCAAATGAAATTATTTCAATTTTTTATATAAAAAAAAATGAAAATGGTTCATTCACATCCGATTAGAGTGAGTAATAAATAATATTGTAAATAAATATTTACTTTGTGACGAATGATTACTAAATTAAATATATATTTTTCTCATAAAGAACCGTAAATATTTGTTAATTTATTTGTAATTTCAAATTGTATACTGTAATTTGATAAAAATAAAAATAAATACTCTATTATAAATTTAAAAAATTTAATGAATCAAAACAATTTTCATACATTAAAAATCAATAAGTGCAAGTGATTCTTGGGTTTACAATGATGGATTTTCACGAATTTTTATAGATTTTGTAGTAGCAAAATTGCGATTCACATGTGATTTTTTTTCGATATAGATCCTGGTCCACATTAATTATGTGATTCATAATTGATCACATCACTGAAGAATAAAGAGATAGATAATTTTATAGATATGTAATCAATTTTATACCACATAATTTAATAGATCAGGTACATAAGAGACTGGTTCTTCACGTCTACTATATAATCACAGCAAATTTGTTTGACACTTTCTTCTGATTGAGACATCACAGTGAGATGGAAAGAGGTGGTTGTCTTTGTCAAAGACATTTCAATTCAGACACCAAAACCTTATCATGTCTATCTAAAATATTGCTACCTCGTTCCTTAATATAAATTGTTAATATTATTATCTGAATTGCTTATTTTTTGTATTTTCATATCATGCTCACTATAGGGCCACCCCTATTTTTTGTTTTTAACAACCTCTATTCCCCATTTTTTTTTTTTATCCCTCTCTCTTATTTCTCTCTCCCAAAAAATCTCCCAACTTACTTTGCCTGCCCACCGGAAAACTTCTGCCGCCGCCGGAAGCAATTTTCCGGCCATTTTTTTCAGGGCATGCGGTCAATCAAATATATATATATTTTTTTTGCAAAAAATTCTAAATATTATTTTAGGGGTATTGCAACAAAAAAAAGTGTAAAAAAATTCCAAGTATTTTTTTTATATTTATTATCACTTACGGTATATAATATAACCCATCAAAATTTCAAAAAAATTACAAGTTTAAAATAGCATCACAACTAACACAAGTTTAAAAAATTTACAATTCTTAAAAAGTTTAAATTTTATTTAGAATTTTTGAAAATTTGGGGACGCGTGCTGACGTCAGCAGGCGGGCTGCCACGTCACCACCTGCGAGCGGTGATGTGGCAGCCCGCCTGCTGACGTCAGCACGCGGCCCAAAATTTTTTTTTTCCAGAAAATTCTAAATAATGTTTTAGAAATATTGCAACAAAAATTAAGTGCAAAAAAAATTTCCAAGTATTTTATTTGTATTTTGATATTAACACTTACGGTATGTAATAACCCATCAAAATTATAAAAAAAAAAAACACACAAGTTTAAAAAATTTACAATTCTTAAAAAGTTAAATTTTTTAATACAGAGTATCATATAAACTATTTCAAAATAAATGTTACAAAAAATAACAATCAACATCCATACATGTTACAAAAAAATAACTCCTAAAAAATTAATTAGAATTTTCTGGAAAAAAAAAAATTTGGGCAGCGTGCTGACGTCAACAGGCGGGCTGCCACATCACCGCTTGCAAAAAAAAAAAAAATTGGGGCGCGTGCGACGTCAGCAGGGCGGTCGCCACGCCACCACCCTGCAGGGCGGTGATGTGGCAGCCCGCCTGCTTGACGGCAGACGCTGCCCAAATTTTTTTTCCGTAAAAATTCTAAATAATGTTTTAGGAATATTGCAACAAAAATTAAGTGCAAAAAAAATTTCCAAGTATTTTATTTGTATTTTTGATATTATCACTTACGGTAGGTATTACCCATCAATTTTTTTTAAAAAAATCACAAGTTAAAAATTTTTTTTTCCAGAAAATTCTAAATATTTTTTTAGGAATATTGCAACAAAAAAATAAGTGTTAATAAAATACCAAGTATTTTCTTTGTATTTAGGTTTTAACACTTAGGGTTTGTAATGACTCATCAAAATTTCAAAAAAAATTACAAGTTTAAAATTTTACAATTTTTCTGATAAATTAAAATTTTTTACTACAAAGTGTCATATAAATTATTACAAAATAAATGTTAGAAAAAAAATAACAGTCAACATCTATATACTTGGTCTAATTTTTTAGTAAATCAAGTGACGAAAATTAAAACAATATACTGAAACAAATTGACGTCAAGGTCATTTAAACACTATACTTTATATTAATTGAATTACGCATATTCATTATATATTGAATATTAATGAAAACTAATAAATAATGTTCATTGTTCATTAATACAAAATATATAGTTTAAATGACCTCGACGTCAATTTGTATCAGTATACTGTTTTAATTTTCATCACTTGATTTACTAAAAATTAGACCAAGTATATAGATGTTGACTGTTATTTTTTTATAACATTTATTTTGTAATAGTTTATATGACACTTTGTAGTAAAAATTTTAATTTTTTAAAAATTGTAAAATTTTAAACTTGTAATTTTTTTGAAATTTTGATGAGTCATTACATACCCTAAGTGTTAAAACCTAAATACAAAGAAAATACTTGGTATTTTATTTGCACATAATTTTTGTTGAAACACCTCTAAAAAAATATTTAGGATTTTCTTAAAATTTGAGAAGTGGTTTGGGGTCAAAAAATTCAAAAATTTTTTTTTTTCTAGAAAATTCTAAATATTATTTTAGGAATATTGCATCAAAAAAAATTGCAAAAACAAATTTTTTTTTGCTCCAAAATTTTTAAAATTAATATTTTTTGGTGGATATACTCCAATAAGTTCAAGAATGGAAAAAAAAAAAAAAATTGGCCGGAATCCGGTGATTGGAGTTGCGGTTGGTGTTCCGGTGGCAGGGGCGGCGGCAGTAATTTTATATGGAGAGAAGTTGAGAGCATTTAATGGGAGAGAGAAAAAAAAATTAAATGAGGGGAGGGGGGGTGTGAACAACATAAAGGGGGGGCGGGTGGGTATTTTGACCCATCTTTTGATTTTAATGACTTTTACTATTTTATGATTAATGGATAATTTTTTATTTAATAAAAAAAACTTATAGTGAAAATTAAAAATAAATAAATAAATATTTTTTTAGTCAAAATATTAATATTACTCTCTTAGATAGAACTTATATACCACTAATTTTACTTAAAAGAGTAATATAAATATTTTAATTAAAAAAATACTTTATATTTTGCTTCTTATTTTTCGCTAAAGATTATATACAATTTATATTATGAAACGGAGGTGGGAGTATCAGCAGAGCTTGTGTTTATCATAAGGTTGAAGTGAGACCCTGAATTTCCTTCATTTACTTCTTCCATATCCTTCATTTCAAACTTACTATTCAAGAATATCGCTTTTTTATTCCTTAATAAAATTTAACCTTATTAGTTTCAAAAAAAAAAAAAAATATACTAGAATAGTGTTGGATGCTTCTGTGCTTTCCATATTCTTCATCATCGTTGACCAAAATTAGTAAAAAGCATGTGAATATTGGGTTTATGATGATGGATTTTCAAGGATTTTTTATCTAGTCACTTAATTTTAGAACTGTTTTTTATTGGATTGGCTCCACAATTTATCAATTAAATTGAACGGAGACCACATATCATGTTTAATTAATATAAAAGTATTGGGGTCAGTTCAATAAAAACGGTTATAAAATTAAATTTTCAATTTTATAGAAACATTGCGATTCATATGTCTACTATATAATCTCAGCAAATTTGTTTGACACTTTCTTACGATTGAGACATCAAATTAAGATTGTAAGAAATAGCTGTCTATGTCAAAGACATTTCAAATTGAAACACGAAACCTCACCATGGATAATTAAATATTACTACTTATTTAAAATACTATTTATATACCTACGCAACATAGGAGTTTTGATATTTTTTGTGATAGGGGAGGCACTTTTTGTAACATTTTTCTGAGTTCGGAAACTTTTACTCCCTCCGTTCCCATTTATCTGTCACTTTAAGACAGTGCACTCGAATTAAGAAAATGATTGTGATACATTAATTTAAAGATAGATTGACACTTTTAACCTTCAATTAATACATTTATGTTGGACAATTTAAATTACTTGTTGACTGAATTAATTAAAAACAAGGGTAAGTTTGGAAAAAATACATTTAATACTCTCTTGGTTTCATAAAGTGACAGATAATTAAAAAACAGATAAAGTATGTCTAGGCGACAGATAATTGGGAACGGAGGGAGTAATGATTAGTGTGTTATTTAGCAAAAAAAAACATAGGAGTTTTAATATTTTGACTTCTGATTTTTCGCTAAATGTCATAAAAACTTATATATTATGGAGCGAAGAGAGTTTCAAGAGAGTTTGTGTTTAGCATAATGTTGAAGTGAGACCTGAATTTAGAGAAGATGGCTAAATGTATCCATCTCCTAATAAATCTATTATCGCTGCTGCTGCTACTTCTGCAACTTTGTTTCGAGGATTCTGTGGCCGATTCCTCCATTGTCAAGTTTCTTCCAGGTTTTGATGGACCTCTCCCTTTCCAGCTCGAAACTGGGTAAGTTATTCGGGCTGTTGATATCCCATTTTTGTTCAATATTATGATAAAATATTTGGAAAATTCGAATAATATCACCTGATATTGAAACAGGTATATAGGAGTAGGTAAATCAGAGGATGTGCAGCTTTTCTACTACTTTATTAAGTCGGAATCCGATCCTCAAAACGATCCAATTCTCTTTTGGTTAACCGGTGGTCCTGGTTGCTCTACGCTTTCTGGGATCGTTTATGAGATAGGTAAGCCTACGCATTATTTATGTAAAATCCCAATTCATATGAGATAAGAATGAAATATTTGACTGGTATATAAGTGGGCCTAAGCATTCACTATCATATTGAGATATTCCGGTTAACATAGCCAGTTCGCTTGTCGAGTAGATAGTCGTGTGTGCTATCGGGCATGGGACGTGACATTTTAAGATTTTATTTCTTTTATCGATCAAATTGTCTAACATGTGGACTATGAATATGAAGGGCCTTTAAATTTTAAGGATGTGGGATACGATGGGAGTTTGCCCAAGTTTGTCCTAAATCTTCATTCTTGGACAAAGGTAAAATTTAGCATCAGAACGAAGTCTCATTTTAGGTCTCAAACTCTAAGAACTTGGGCTAAAACAAGAACTGGGATTTTGGTGTTAGGCTGCCAGCATAATCTTTGTGGATGCCCCTGTGGGCACTGGATTTTCATATGCTAGGACTACAGAAGCTTCTCACAGCGATGATATAAAAGCTTCTGATCAAAACTATGAATTTCTCAGGAAGGTAAAAAAGACAATCTCCCCATATGTAACATTTTCGATATTTAAGGCCTAATCTGTCATTTACTTTTTGCAGTGGCTAATTGATCATCCGGGATTCGTTTCAAATGCATTGTATGTTTGTGGAGACTCGTATTCCGGCATTATTGTTCCCATTGTCACTCAACTTATATCAAATGGTTAGACTTCTTAACAAATGACTCCATTATCCTTATATACTTACTGTTCTGGAGATTATTTTTCGGTATAATGCAGGAAATGAAGCTGGAATTGAGCCACTGATTAATCTCAAGGTTTTGTACTTTTCAAATAAGATAATGTTCAGACTATGCATTGCTGTGATTTGGCGTCTTTTTTATTTATGCTCTTGAATGATTTCAGGGATACTTCTTAGGAAATCCAGCTGCAACGCCAGGTGATAGTAATTGTCGCGTTCATTTTGCTCATGGAATGGGGCTAATTTCTGATGAACTTTATGAGGTTTGGTCTAATCTTTAGTACTCTTTTGAAGTCATTTTATGTCCTCAACATTGTCTTAATATATTTTTTTTACCATATTTTTGTTGTTGTTGAGTAGTCCTTGAAGGAAACCTGTAAAGGAAACTATTATGATTTAGATCCCCATAATGCCATTTGCAAGCAAAATATGGAGACTTTCATTCAGGCAAGAATCAACATCTCTCTATTTCATTGTCATTGAGCAATCAATTATAGAGTTCCAAAGAAAGAAATTTTATTTTAGTGGCTCTGCAGCTGCTTGATAATATTGACTATGCACATATTTTGGAGCCCAATTGTCCTTTTGCTGCCAAAAAACCAAGCAAATTACTAGGTAGCAGCAGAGCTTTGAATGAAAAGCTGCCTTTGAAGCTTAAAGATCAGAGGATTCGATCTCCATCTACATGTCGTGTAAGTTCTCATACTCTGTTAAACTTAATTTGGTTCCGGTGTAGAACCATTTTTTTGACAATACCATGCTGACAGATCTTGGTGGTCTGATAAAATGATCCGACAGTCAGAGATCTGTCAGCACCGGAACCGGACTCCATTGGACATCCTTGATTGCATAATATTTCTGGTTATTGCAGAATGATGGATATTGGCTTTCTTATTATTGGGCTAATGACGAGAGTGTCCAAGAGTCTCTCCATGTTAGGAAGGTACGAAAAACTTTTTAAGAACCTTAAGAAGATAATTTGGCACTGAAGCACCAAGAAAGAGTTCAAATGTACCATTCTTGATACTTGCAACAGGAAACTATCGGAGAATGGCGCCGATGCCAGCAGGAACATCTAAACTATACAAAAACAGTTACAAATGTTATACCATACCATGCAAATCTGAGTATGAAGGGTTACAAATCTCTTATCTACAGGTTCAAATACCTATATATTATGCTTCCCATCTATAGAGTTTGAATATTAATTTATTAAAAGATAAAAACTTTTGAGGGATTTACTAGGTTTTGAATATGTGATCAAAGTTAAATTACGCAATTCAGTGGTGATCATGACATGTTAGTACCTCATTTCGGAACACAAGCGTGGATTAAGTCTCTAAATTACTCCATAGTTGATGATTGGCGACCATGGATCTTTGAAGGCCAAGTTGCAGGGTAGGTGGTTCAAATCTTAACCTAGATTTTGGTACAATACCACAAAGTAGCTGATGAATAAGTTCCGTTGTTGCTTTTGCTGCAGTTATACGAGGACTTATGCAAATCAAATGACATTTGCGACAGTGAAGGCAAGTAAATCTTCACTTTCCCTTCACTTGGAATGCAAAAAATTCTTGTGTTATGTGGTTTTTATTACAATGATCTGTATTTTGAAATAGGGAGGAGGCCACACTGCTCCAGAGTATAAGCCTCGTGAATGTAAAGCTATGTTTGAAAGATGGTCATCTTCCCAGCCTCTCTAATCATTTAACCACTCTTGCAAGAGAGAAAAGCACAAGGGGGGAATAAACTTTGTACATCTTATAATTGCAGCTAAAAAAAGACTATGCTTTGGGTAGAAGCGATTTATTTAAATTTTTCGTAACACTTTAATAAATAGTAATGCAATATATTTTCTTTACTATTATCTAAGATTTTACCTGTTTGCATTTGGATTCACTCTTGAATTAGAAATTTATGTATAGGAAAATGAAAAAGTAAATTATATGTCAAAGAAGATATTATAGTAGGGACGATTGTACCTAGAACTAGAATGTTTTATCACTTACTAGAGTTTTGATAAAAATAAATACTCAGCGAATTTGTGCTCAAATTCTCACATTTTTTCAACACAAAATTCTTACTATGAGTAACACATCTCTTCCATAAATAATTTACATTTTTAATTTTCCAAAAACAGAAATTATCAAACAAAAAATCAATCAAAATACTGAAATGATTTTTTTGGGTGAAAATCAGCGTGTTCACTGTCACCGCGAGAGCTCTCAAAAGCCTTAAATTTTGTTTTTGAAATAAGAATAATGCTTTATGGAAAAGTATATTTTATTGCAAAAAAGTCCCTTAATATATATTATATATATTCGGTTTGGTTTATAATTTTTTTTAAACCAAACCTAAAAATTCGGTTTTAATTTAGCTCAAACCAAAACCAATCCAATGCACCAACCGAAAATTCGATTTGGATCGGTCGGTTTCGATTTTTCTTGAACACCCTAATCACAATAAAATGAAAGGATGAAGCCAAGAGGTGGAGTGGACTGTGGAGTATCAGATAGTGCAGAGAGATAGAGTCAGCAATGGTCGACTGTGGAGAATGCAGAGAGAAGTCGGCGTGGTTCGTGAATTATTTTATTTTATTTTTTTACAAAATTGGGGGCCTTTTAAAATGTGAGGCCCGGTTTTGTATGGCACATTGGGCCTGTACAGAGCCGGGCATGTTTCTTAATATAAGTAGTTAATACTATTATTTAAATTTCTTATTATATCGTTTATGAAAGTGATGAAAATTAAGGAAGTTAAAAATAATAAATTTTTAGTCAAAATATTAATATTACTAATTAAATAGAATTTATATACTATTAATTATAATTAAGAGAGTAATATTAATATTTTAATTTAAAAAAATATCTTATATTTTATTTCTTATTTTTAGCTAAAGATCATAAACATCTTATATTATGCTACGAAGGAGGGAGGAGTATCAGCAAAGTTTGTGTTTATCATAATGTTGAAGTGAGACCCTGAATTTCGATAACTCTGCTGGAAACATTCAGTACCAAAATAAAATTTCATTTAATTTCTCCAATTTCTTTACTTCTGCTACCCGAATTATAACGCATGGGGGTTTCAGTGCGGAACATATGTAAATTTTCCATGTGCGAAACTTATCTTCAGCCGTTAAATTAAAATTTTGACAATTAAGATTGATTTAAAATGGAACACATATTCTTAGACACAAAACATGTATCCTCGTACTATTCGTTTACGTATTATTTAACTTCCATCTACATAACATTCAATATCTGACATCATGTCAGCTTCTCTCTTTCTTTCAGCGGCATTGTGGGCTATGGTGTTTAACACGAAGCATTAAAAGTGTCAGCAACTTGGAACTCACCCTGAATTTCTATAACTCTGCTGGAAATTTAAAAGAAGATGGCTAAATTTATCCATCTCCTAATAAATCTATTATCCCTGCTGCTGCTACTTCTGCAACTTTGTTTCGAGGATTCTGTGGCCGATTCCTCCATTGTCAAGTTTCTTCCGGGTTTCGATGGACCTCCCCCTTTCCAGCTCGTAACTGGGTAAGTTTTTTCGAGTTGTTGTTGATATCGCATTTTGTTCATTATTATGATCAGGTACGAATAATTAGCCACTTTGATCATCAACGTTTTTTCGTCTAGCCACTTTGGTCAAAATTCAAGTTTTTTAACTTATTTCATCATTAAACATTTTATACTCGCCATTTTTGTCAAAAAAATAATTTTTTAACTTTTTTTCATCACTAAAGTTTTTTCATTCTGCCATTTTTGGTCACTAAAAGTTTTTGGTCCGCCATTTTGGTCAAAATTTTTAGTGACCTAAATGGCAGAATGAAAATACTTTAGTGAGCAACATGGCAGAATGAAAAAACTTTATTGATTAAAATGGCAGATAGAAAAAACTTTAGTGATGAAAAAAGTTAAAAAAATCATTTATGACCAAAATGGCAGGCCGAAAAATGTTTAATGATGAAATAAGTTAAAAAACTTGAATTTTGACCAAAGTGGCTAGGCGAAAAAACGTTGATGATCAAAGTGGCTAATAATTCTGATCAGGTACGAAGCTAAAAATTGTATGTTAGAAGGCGAAAAAATGCAACAGTATGCCGAATTACATATAAAAACTGTAAAAAAAAAAAAAAAAAATGTGGCGAACTTGATCAAATTTTCAAACTATATATAATTTCTTTTACTATATTTAGTACTATTTTTAAAAATCTCGGGGCGACTGACCTAGAATCGTCTCTAATTATGATCAAATATTTGGAAAGTTCTAATAATACCAACCGATATTGAAACAGGTATATAGGAGTAGGTAAATCAGAGGATGTGCAGATCTTCTACTACTTTATTAAGTCGGAATCCGATCCTCAAAACGATCCAATTCTCTTTTGGTTAACCGGTGGTCCTGGTTGCTCTGCGCTTTCTGGGATCGTTTATGAGATAGGTAAGCCTACGCATTATACTTTGCGAACTTTCGATGAGTTGAGAATCCCACATCGACTAGTTTTGTGAGCATATTTATATAATAAGGTTTAAATAATCCTCCTCTCTTTAGGTATCTTTTGGATACATTTCTCAGTCTTTTGGCTAAGATCAAATGTAATATATGTTCTTATCAGTTTAATATCAGATATGTGACCCATTGGGTCACGCATTATTAACTCTATTTTTTATGGGGGAGAGCTCAATGGGTAGCTTGCTATTCAGGTTTTCGCGGGTCGCTTGGGCGTTGCACTACAGCCCTAGCCCGGCCCACCCCACCAAAAGAAAAAAAATTAGGCTGATGTTGATTTTTAACATGGTATCGGAAACACCCTAGTTGGCCCTCATTATTGTTCACGCTCCGGGTGTATTGAGAATCTCATATAGGCTATCTTGTTAGCATATTTGCAATATATATCCATCCGTGTCACCTAGTCCAATGTTATCAATGTTCACGCTCCAGATATCCAACCATGGGCGCGAGGAGTGTATTGACGGATTGAGTTAGAATCATGTCCATTTTTAACACGAAGGTTCTTTGACTCAATTGTACATCAAGATTGTCTAACCTGTGGACTCTGCACTCTGCAGGGCCTATAAAGTTTAAGGAAGTGCGATACGATGGGAGTTTGCCTAAGTTTGTCCTAAATCCACATTCTTGGACAAAGGTAAAATTTAGCATTGGAACGAAGTTTCATCTTACGTCTCAAAATCTTTAAGAACTTGGGGTAAAACAAGAACTGGATTTTGGTTTTAGGCTGCCAGCATAATCTTCGTGGACGCGCCTGTGGGTACTGGATTTTCATATGCTAGGACTACAGAAGCTTCTCACAGTGATGATATAAAAGCTTCTGATCAAAGCTATGAATTTCTCAGGAAGGTAAAAAAAATAATCTCCCCATATGTAACATTTTTCGAGATTTTAAGGCCTAATCTGTCGTTTGCAGTGGCTAATTGATCATCCGGAATTCGTTTCAAATCCATTGTTTGTTGCTGGAGACTCGTATTCCGGGATTACCGTTCCCATTGTCACTCATCTTATATCAAATGGTTAGACTTCTTAACAAATGACTCTATTATCATTGTATACTCTTACTGTTCTGAAGATTATTTTTCGGTATAATGCAGGAAATGAATATGGAATTGAGCCACTGATTAATCTCAAGGTTTAGTACTTTTTAAATAATACAATGTTTAGACTATACATTGATGTGATTACGCGTCTTTTTTATTTATGCTCTCGAATGATTTCAGGGATACTTATTAGGAAATCCAGTTGCAACGCCAGCTGATACTAATTATCGCGTTCCTTTTACTCATGGAATGGGGCTTATTTCTGTTGAACTCTATGAGGTTTGGTCTAATTTTTAGTACTCTTTTGAAATCATCTTTATGTCTTGATGTTTTTTTTTTACCATATTTTTGTTGTTGTTGAGTAGTCCTTGGAGGAAACCTGTAAAGGAAACTATTATGATTTAGATTCCCATAAGGCCCTTTGCAAGCAAAATATGGAGACTTTCATTCAGGCAAGACTCAACTTCTCTCTATTTTCATTGTCATTGAGCAATCAATTATAGAGTTCCAAAGAAAGAAAGTTGATTTTAGTGTTTCTGCAGCTGCTTGATAATATTGACACTGCACATATTTTGGAGCCCAATTGTCCTCTTGCTGCAAAAAAACCAAGCAAATTACTAGGTAACAGCAGAGCTTTGAATGAAAAGTTCCTTTTGAAGCTTAAAGATCAGAGGTTTCGATCTCCGTTTACATGTCGTGTAAGTCCTCGTACTCTCTTACATAATTTGGTTCCGGTGTAGAACCATTTTTGACAATACCATGCTGACAGATCTTGGTAGTCTGATAAAATGATCTGACAGTCAGAGATCTGTCAGCACTGGAACAGGACTCCATTGGACATCCTTGATTGCATAATATTTCTGGTTATTGCAGAATGGTGTATATTGGCTTTCTTATTATTGGGCTAATGACAAGAGTGTCCAAGAGTCCCTCCATGTTAGGAAGGTAAGAAAAACTTTTTAAGAACCTTAAGAAGATAATTTGGCACTGAAGCACCAAGAAAGAGTTCAAATGTACCATTCTTGATACTTGCTTAATATTCTTGCAACAGGAAACTATCGGAGAATGGCGCCGATGCCAGCAGGAGCATCTAAACTATACAGAAACAGTTACTAATGTTATACCATACCATGCAAATCTGAGTATGAAGGGTTACAAATCTCTTATCTACAGGTTCAAATACCTATATATTATGCTTCCCATCTATAGAGTTTGAATATTAATTTATTAAAAGATAAAACTTTTGAGGGATTTACTAGGTTTTGAATATGCAATTAAAGTAAAAACTTTGCGATTCAGCGGTGATCATGACATGATAGTACCTCATTTCGGAACACAAGCGTGGATTAAGTCTCTAAATTACACCATAGTTGATGATTGGCGACCATGGATCTTTGAAGGCCAAGTTGCAGGGTAAGTAGTTCAAAATATTAACCTAGATTTTGATACACCACAAAGTAGCTGATAAATAAGTTATGTTTTTGCTTTTGCTGCAGTTATACGAGAACTTACGCGAATCAAATGACATTCGCGACAGTGAAGGCAAGTAAATCTTCGTTTTCCCTTAACTTATAATGCAAAAATACTTGTGTATTATGTGATTTTATTACAATGATCTATATTTGAAAGTAGGGAGGAGGCCACACTGCTCCAGAGTATAAGCCTCGCGAATGTAAAGCTATGTTTGAAAGATGGTTATCTTCCCAGCCTCTCTAATCATTTAACCACTCTTGCAATGGAGAAAAGCACAAGGGGGAATAAACTTGTACATCTTTGAGCTGCAATTTAACAATAATGATTGTTGGATCAATTTTTTTGGATCAAACAAGTATCAAATAGTATAAAATGAAAATGATTGTTAGAATTTAATGTGACTTTATGCCTTCTTGATCCAAAATAAAAGAATATTCTTTGTGTAGAAGCGATTTATTTAAATCTTTCGTAACAAATAGTAATGAAATATATTTTCTTTATATAATCTAAGATTTTACCCGTTTGCATTTGGATTCACTCTTGAATTAGAAATTTATGTATAGGAAAATGAAAAAGTAAATTATATGTCAAAGAAGATATTATAGTAGGGACAATTGTACCGAGAACTAGAATGTTTTATCACTTACTAGAGTTTTGTTAAAAACAAATACTCGGTGAATTTGTGCTCAAATTCTCACATTTTTTCAACACAAAATTCTTACTTTGAGTAACACATCTCTTTCCCTAAATAATTTACATTTTTAATTTTCCAAAAACAGAAATTATCAAACAAAAAAACAATCAAAATGCTGAAATGACTTTTTTTGGGTGAAAAATCAGTGCGTTCATTGTCGATAGTGACTAAACCTCTCACCGCGAGTGCTCTCGAAAAGCCTTAAATTTTGTTTTTGAAATAAGAATAATGTTTTATGGCTAAACAAAATTAGTTAAAATTGACTGAAAATTCAAATTAAACATCGTTCACTCCTTGGTTGCATAATAAATACAACGATTTATTTACAATTGTACCCAATTTAAATAATTAGTCATCTACCATTACCTAAAAAAATGTCTACAAACCATGACCCAGATAATATACCGAATACCAGAGCCCGCCCACCCAAACCCATTAAAAGACCCAATCTTACCTGGACTAAAATAACGAACCCATTCTAACACTAGACCAAGCTCAAAACCCAAATTACCGGAGCCCAACCCATTAATCATAAGCCCAGCACCGAACCTCAAAAGACCCATTAATCCATAATGAACCTCTGTTGATAACCGCCGTCTGAGCATTCCGCCGTCTGCAAATGTGGCCGGAAACCTCCCCAAAATCAAAACGCTGAGGAGGCAGGATTAAGATCTCTGTTATTTTTATTACAGAATTGAAATCCCCAAAAAAAAAATCTTTGCTACCCTTTTCTTCATTGGTTTTGTCAATCATCATATAGTGTAGTATCTTCAAGGGGAAGAAGAAGAAGAACTGGTGGTTTCTGATTGGTTGGAAAGATAAAGGTAGATATTCTATTTGACACTACTATATCCATTCCTTAATATGAGTGTTTTACTTTCTTAATATAAGGTTTACTGCATGTAGTTAAAATGAGTGATTTACTTACTTACTATAAGTTGATATAAGTCGTTTACGGGTGAAAATACTCTGTCCCCGTCCATGTATGTCCCCGTGTCCCTAACCAATCAGAATTTACTATATAAATATTTGTTTCAATTATATATACACATGGTGAATTGTGATTGTTTGGGGACACGGGGACATACACCAACGGGGACAGAGCAGAGGATTTTTTGCCGTCGTTTACGGCATGTAGCTAAAATAAGTGGTTTACTTTCTTAATATAAGTCGTTTACAATATGTAGTTAAAAGGTAATGAAGAAAAAAAAGATAATGCGTTTTTAATCAAAATATCAATTCCACTAATTTGATTTAGGAGAATAATATTGATATTTTGATTAAAAAAAATTACGGTTCCTTAATCTTCGTTAATGTCATAAACAATTTTTAATTTTTGTTACACGTCATAAACTATTTATATTAAAGAATAGGGGTGGTAGTGTGAGATGACTACTTCCTCATAAAATTTCATTGTGTTTTCAGTTTTCTTGATGATGGAGGAGATTTGTAGTTCCTTTGATGATGGTCCAAAGCTAGTGATGGGAGATTTCAATAGTAGCAGTAATGTCCAAGCTCATAAAAAGGGTAATAGGGGATCCAAAAACAAACTTGTTGATAGCGATACCAATCCAAATTTGTCCAGCCGCCGCCGCCGAAAACCTTTCCGTTTTGATCCCATATGGGCTAGGGAGGAATCGACGAAAATTTGTAGTCAAGAATGCTTGGAACCAGCAAGTCAGGAGGGCATCTCCACTGTTTATAATTGAAACAAAACTCAAGAAAACTAAAGATGCCCTCAAGATTTGGAACAGAACAACTTTTGTTCATTTTAAGGAAATTGCCAAACAAAAGGAATTGTATGAACTTCTTAGAAGAAATGAGATGTTGTTGGAATTGATGGACCTTACCACAATTATGGGCAGCAGAAGGTATAATTATATTGATCATATACTTCTTGATGATGATTCTAAAAGGATATCAGATTGGAAAGGCATTGGAAAATGTTTTGAACAATATTATTCCAATCTTTTTTCCACAAATAACCCATCTTTCCTCATTGATTTGAATAATCTGATTCCTTGTTCGATTTCTGATACGGATAATTCGGAACTTTGTTGTGTTCCTTCTGTGGAAGAGATTACAACTACTGTCTTTTCTATGAGTTCATCTAAATGCCCTGGTCCTGATGGTATGTCCTCCCTTTTCTTCAAAACTTATTGGAATATTATAAAAAATGATGTGATTTTAGCTGTTCAGAATTTTTTCAACTTTGGTCAGATGCTTAGAAGTTTAAATCACACTTTTCTTGCCTTGATTCCTAAAAGGGATAAGTCTTACAAAGTCGAGGATTTTAGGCCGATTTCTTTATGTAATGTTGCTTATAAGATCATTGCTAAAATCATTTCAAACAGACTTAGACCTTTTCTTGGTAAAATTATTACTCCTTTTCAATCTGCCTTTGTCCCGAATCGGTCCATCAATGATAATTCCATCCTGTGTCATGAGATTATGCATTACTTCAATAAGAAAAGAGGCAAGGTATATTTTATGGCCGTTAAGATTGATATGACCAAGGCTTATGATCTAGTTGAATGGCCTTTGTTACTTAAAATTCTTTCCAGTCATGGTTTTTCTGATAAGTTCACTAATCTGATCCATGAATGTATTTCCGTTACCAGTTTCTCCATCCTTGTCAATGGCAGCCCTTTTGGTAGTTTCACTCCAACTAGAGGTATCAGGCAAGGGGACCCTATGTCCCCTGCTCTCTTTGTCACTTTTTTTGACCTCTTGTCCCGATTCCTGACTAGAGCTGAAGATGAGGGTAAAATTCATGGGGTTAAAGTCAGTAGAACCAGCCCTAGGATTTCTCACCTTATGTATGCTGATGATCTCGTGGTTTTCTGTAAAGCAACTGAGACAGAAGCCGGTGAACTTCTGAAATGCCTGAAGGAATATTGTGATTTGTCTGGACAGCAGATGAATATTGAAAAGTCCTCCATACACTTTAGCAACAATGTAGACCAGCATACAAGGAATCAAATCTGTGAGCAGATGGGGATGCTTCAGTGCGATCATCGCGGAACCTATCTGGGGCTACCATTCTGCAAAGGGCCGTCTTCTCAAGAACACGTGTTTCAGTACGTCATTGATAAAGTTGGTAAGAAACTCGATGAATGGAAAATGAAGGCCTTGTCACAAGCTGGGAGATCTATCCTTATTAAATCTGTGGCTTTGACTATTCCAACTTACCCTATGCAAATCTTTGCACTTCCTAAGTCTCTCTGTCAGAAAATCGATGGTATGTGCAGAGATTTTTGGTGGGGTCATGACGATGATGGGAAACGACATTTGTATTTGAAAACATGGGATAGTATTTGTGCACCAAAGGAGGCTGGAGGCCTTGGTTTTAGAAGATCTAAAGATTTTAATATAGCGTTTGGGACGAAATTGTGTTGGATAATGCAAACAGATAAAGTTAAACTATGGGTTAAATTGTTGAGAGAAAAGTATCTGAAAGGCAAACAACTACTGGAAGTCGAAAGCTGCCCTAAAGACGCATCGTGGATTTGGAGCAACATTTGGGAACACAAGGAGAACTTGGAAAAGAGTTTCTATTACAAAGTTGGCAATGGTGCTAGTATCAGAATTTGGTTGGATCCTTGGATACCTGGGATAGCTAACTTCAAACCCGCTCTCTCTTTGCGATCAACCAATAGTCCAGAGCTAGTAAAGGATCTGATCGAACAGTGTACGGGTTGTTGGAAGGTGGATCTTGTTAAAAAGTCGTTTCCTCCTAGTATTGCAGCTGAGATTCTTAAGATACGAATTCCCTCCAATGGGGAACCGGATAAACCTATCTGGCTTCCGACTAAAACAGGCAGTTTCTCGATAAAATCTTCGTATAGAGTGAGCAACCGTGACAGGTTTAGCTCTAATTCTGCTATCCCACGGGCTCTTTGGAAGAAACTGTGGAACTCCAACTTGTGCATAAGGCATAAACATTTCGTCTGGAACTTCCTCACGCGTACTCTGCCTACTAAATCTAGACTAGGTATGATTTTTGATATTATTGATGAACAATGTATAATTTGTGGGGAAGAATTAGAAACAATGGAACACCTTTTTTTAAGATGTCCCGTGTCAGTACGGATTTGGAGGAATTCAAAATGGCAATTTAGAATCGAAGATTATGCAGATTGGCGTTTATCGGATTGGGTTGAGGAGCTATTGAACCCTGACAACGGCTTTCCCCTGAACTCGGAGCTGAAAGCAGAATTTCTGGTATTTGCTGTTGTTGCAATGGAAGAGATTTGGGAGTATAGGAATCATTTGAGTCATGGAGGAGGAAAGATCTGTTGGGATGAGGCGAGTAATCGGACAAATAGATTGGCTCGAGAAGAAGCAATAAGAAGGTGCTAATGAGGCATTGGTCTAGTGGCTAAGGATGATACCTCGTTACGTTGAGGTCATGAGTTCGAATGCTCTCTCCGCTTCTTGAATCACCCTATTTCTTGTAATTGATTAGTCCCTCCCCTACATATATATAAAAGCAATAAGAAGGTTGGATGTACTGGTTTTGATTCCAATCCATTTAGGCACTTCTTATTACGACTGAGGGAAAACATTTAAAGGAAGAAGATAACACAGTTATTTTTTAATATTATGTTGAGTTTTATACATGAATTATGTTTTAGTATTGAAAATTAAGTTTGATACGCTTTGGAGTATTAATATGATTTTTTTCCAAGTAAAGTTTGTATATTGTATAGTTCTAATTAGTCATATTGTGAACATGTGTTAGAAAGACATTTAAGTCCTATTATGTTAAATTACATTTCATTCAGACTTTGAATAATAGTTCTTCCAAATGTAGAAAAAAGAATCGTCATTTCATTATGCCTTTGCCTTTCAATTAATGAAATTGAAGAAATATTCCAAAACCCTCCCGATGGAAAGCTATTGTAGGTGAAAAGATATCTCATTTCATTTCATTCCAGTGCACCAAATGTGTCATTGATACGTTAGGATGAAACCCCTTTATAGACATAATCGATTTCTATCTATAATGAGTTTGGAATCCTCCTATTGTTCCATTATTTGGAAGGCAAAACTGTAATGAAATGTTGATTCATTTCAAATGTTTGGTAAATTATTTTTCAAGAGTTAATAGCTATTTATAACACTAAACTATTTACGAATTTCTCTTTATGGTACTAAACTATTTTTTTAGCTAAATATGTCACTCAACTATTTACGTTTATCAAAAAATATACAACCACCCATTTTTTGGGTGTTTTCCGGCCAGCGATGTCACGTGAGTTGCTTCAGAACATGAACAAAGGTGAAAAGGAAAAGAAATTTTGGAAACGTCGGGCCATAACTGCTTAATTTGACAGACCCGTTTGCCCTTGCAACAACAAATTAAACAATTATCGCCCGACGTTTCCAAGATTTATTTTCATTTTCGTCGTTGTTCATGTTCCGAAGCAACTCACGTGACATTGCTGGCCGGAAAACACCCGAAAATGGGTGGTTGTATATTTTTTGATAAACATAAATAGTTGAGTGACATATTTAGATAAAAAAATAGTTTAGTACTATAAAGAGAAATTCGTAAATAGTTTAGTGATATAAATATTTATTAACTCTATTTTTCAATGTCCAAATGAAATAGAACATAATATGACGAAATGACCTAACAACATAACAATAATACCTAATTAAATAAAACGTTCACAAAATATTACTTGAATAACATTGCATTATAACTCAAAAAATAACAATCATATATCATAATTATGAAACATAAAGGTCAACACACTTATAAAAATAATTTTATTTTGGATAAAAATAAATGAAAAATACAACTAACAAAAATAAAATTTATACGAAATTATCAGCGATGAAATCATACCAAGATAAATAAATATTTATAAAAATTACAATTAATCAACTGAAAATTTATCTACTAAGTTGAATCTTCCCGTATTGGATCGAGGATATGCAGTAAATGAATCAAAATGATTCTTTATGTGGTCCTGAAAGCTTTGTCAAAAAAAAAAAAAAAATGGTAGGGTTTTTAACTTGTAAGTGGGTAGAAAAAAACAAACCACTCCGGCTCTTATGCGGAACAGGAATTGTTCTGCACCATGCGGAACAATATCGTCCGTCAGATGATAGCTATGAACGATTCATATTTGGATAGAGAAAAGTTTTTATTTTTTATTTTTTAAGTCCAGCCGCAACTTGTTTCTCTCCAAATATGGACCGTTAAAAATATCATCTGACAGTCCATATTGTTCCGTACTATTCGGAAATTTTCCTGTTCCACATAGGAGCCGGACTGACAAAACCCACCCACGATCCACATTACATTTCCCATAAACCCAAACCCGGATTAAAAGCGCGCTTAAACCCTTAACCAACTGGGAAAGAAAGACCTAGTCCCCTTCGCCTACTTTCCCCTCTCCTCATATCATTTTCATATGCTCCTACCTCTCCCTCTTTCTTCCTCCGCAGCCGCCTTAGAGCTCGCCGGAAACAATCGATTCAATGGAGGAGAGTAAAATAATTGAGAGACTTGATTACAGGTGCAACTCATTTGACTGGAAACCGTCGCCGGTTTTAGCTCTAGCTACTAGCGTTGATGATACTCAGTTTGCGGCTGCTCGGGAAGACGGCTCTGTTGAGATTTGGCTAGTTTCTCCTGGTTCTGTCGGTTGGCACTGTCAAATGGTACGTTTTTACTGATTTGATTTTCAAAATTTCCATTTTTTCGAATTTTATATGAATTGAATTGATAGTTTTACTGAGATTGAGTTTTTGCTTTGTTTAGACCATACATGGTGACCCTAATTCAAGGGTTTCCTCTTTGGTTTGGTGCAAGTCGGGGCCGGGAGGTGCTCCGTCAGGCCGGCTGTTCTCCTCTAGCATTGATGGATCGTTGTCGGAGTGGGACCTTTTTGATTTGAGGCAAAAGGTGATCATGTTTATATTTATACAATTATGCCAGCTCATCGGAACTTCCAGAGCTTGTCGTCTGTTAAAGTTTCTTTCTTTTCCTTTTTCCATTAACTGTTTCATATCATTATTTAAATGAAAGTGTCATTTTTTTCCGCAGACTGTGTTGGATTCAATAGGTGTCTCTATCTGGCAGATGGCTGCTGAGCCATTGCAAACCTCTAAGCTTCATACGAATCAGGATTCAGGCACTCGTGAAAATGGCCATGCTAATCATATGATTAATGGTGGTAGTGATGATGGGAGTAGCGAGAGCGATTCTGGTGTTGATGATGATGATTTAGAACTTCATGAAGAAATAGCTTTTCATAATACTCGTCTAGCAGTTGCTTGTGATGATGGTTGTGTGCGGATCTACAATGTTTCAGGCACAGATAAACCAACTTATTTTAGATCCTTACCAAGGGTCAGTGGTGAGATAGCTGCCCTTGTAAGAAAACCTAGTTTTTTTTTTTGAATTCTTATGCTTTGAGCAAGATAAAATTAATTTTCCACTAAGTTTTTTAATCCTCAGGGCGTACTTTGTGTGTGACATGGAGTCCTGATGCAAGCAGGATATATTCAGGCAGCAGTGATGGGTATATCTTTTTCCTGATATCATCTATATTTAGCTTAACATTATTGTTATGCAAGAAAGTTTGTATTTATTAATATATGAATCTATTAGTGTAGTTCTTGAGATGGAGCATGCTTTGATGCAGGTTTATTAGATGTTGGGATGCTAAATTAGCTCAGGAGATGTATAGAATAACAGTTGGTCTTGGAGGATTGGGTAGTGGACACGAGCTTTGCATCTGGTCTATACTTGCATTGAGGTTAGAGTTCTGTCTTTTGCTAAGTAAACTTTTTAAACTTAGTTGAGCTATGAAAGAGTTATGATCTCTCTTTCTGTTTCCACACTGCTTATAATTATTTTTTTACATCTTCAGATGTGGGACCGTTGTTAGTGCAGATAGTACTGGCAGTGTTCAGTTCTGGGACAGTCAGCACGGAACACTACAGCAGGCACATTCCTCTCACAAAGGTGATGTGAATGCTTTAGCTGCAGCCCCTAGCCATAACAGAGTGTTCTCTGCTGGTTCTGATGGCCAGGTAATTAATATCCCTGCACCTGTACATTCTACCACATTTCAAACCATTAGGGGGGGAAGGCAGGAGAAATGTGTTCTTCTAGTAGTATGTATCCCATCTGAGATCTCTAGCTGGTAAATATGGTTGCTTTTTGTTTGTGACATTGACATGTTTAAGTTGAGAAGGATTTCAAAGTTGAGAATTCTCCACGATCTTTTAGTTATTGTTGCATTCATATTTATGTTTCTTTCTTTCATCTTTTATCTTCTTTCTCATAAAATTAGCCTTTGAGCCGTAAAGCAAAGAAACTTGGGTGCAAGTTAATGACTAGCGACTTGTGTTCGAGAATTGATTTTAAGGAGGGTACATAGCTTGGTTGCTGGCATAAGATGATTTGTCTTTTGTCGTTTACCATGTGCTTTTACATTGATTGTGCACTACTCCTCTCAGTACCCTTTTTGACTGAGCAAGTCACTTGTTAAATACATGGAGGAGGTTATATCTCAGGACTATTTTGTACAAAAGCTCCAAGTAGCTAAGTCACTTTGTTTTATGCTTGTACAGATGTAGTAGGCGTTGGTGCAATTTATACATGTATTAAAGTGAGTTTTTTCATCCTGCAACTAAAATTGCCAAATGAATTTTTGGTCATGTATACATTTGAAATCTCTAAAATTTGCTGTCTGGGTTTAAGATGGGCTAAGATGATTTTGTAATAGGAAAAATATGTAGCTAAATGCTATCCTGATGGTATCAACCAGCTTGCTGTTTTTTCCTTCTAATTTTTTTTATTATCTTGAAGGGTTTTTTTGTGATATGCTTTTCAGGCCAGCCACTGTTAATACTTTGTTACTCCTTTGTAGGTTATACTTTATAAGCTCTCCGGTGATACAGTGAGTTCTAATGAGGGAAAAACTTCTGCTGAAGTAAAGAAGACATGGGTCAAAGTTGGTTATGTTAGGGCTCATACTCACGATGTGAGGGCTTTGACTGTTGCAGTACCCATCAGTCAAGAAGGTTAGTTTCTTGTTTCAATAATCTCATCCATTTGATATTTTGGGGCAACCTTACCTTCCTTTGCCCTCCTCTAGTCTTAGTTTTAAAAGGCGCGAGGCGAACGTTCGAGGCGCACGCCTCAAGGACGCGAGGCGCTCTATTTTTTGCAAAAATTCTCATAAATTAAATTTATATACAATTTTGTATTATAAACATTATTTCAATATTATAAATACTAGATGAAAGCATATATTTTATACTGTCTCCCAAATTGTCCACACAAAAATATCGTATACTGTTAAACGCATAAAAAAGACAACTACTATCATATACAAGTGCCCAACATCTTAAAGCTGAGTAAAAAAAAATGGAAAATAAAAAATAAAAAATAAAGAAAAATAAGAACGTACCTGAGGAGCAGAGTGCAGAGAACCAGAGAATTTGAAATTTTTTAGAAAAAAGGATTAAATATAGAATAATAAAATAAGATGAAATATTATTTAAAAAAGAAGAGAAGAGAAGAGGATAAAGAAATTTAAAGAAGAAGAAGAAAGAGATGAAAGAAGAAGAACGTACCAGAGGAGCAGAAAGTTCTGAGAAGCAGAGAGATGAAAGTTCTGAGGTGCAGAGATTTTGAGGCAGGATACAAAAAGAAAAGCTGCCTCCTCTTTTCTTTTAAATTAGGTCAAAGAGAATTTTTAGCCTATGATGCAATTTTTTTCATTTTTGTGCGTAACGAATCGCCTCGGTCGCCTCAGGTTCAGGGTCGCCTCAAGCTCGCCTCGACCTCGCCTCGCCTCAGGCGCGCTTTTTTAAACCCAGCCTCTAGTCTCTTGTTAGCTAGTCTGTTCTAGTTTTCTCTTTGATGCCCTTTCTCCTAGTAGATGAATTTCACAATGAAGGGCCTTGTGGTTGGGGAAGTCCTTTGATTTGTTAAGAAATTTGCTTAAACAGCTCTCCCTGATATGCTTTTGTTCATGAGTGGATTATGATGTAATTTCTTGATGTGCTAATCTATTGGTAGATGCATCTCCTGAAAAGAAGTCAGTAAAGTCTCGTGGTAAGGAGAAGCCCCTTGAATCTAGTTACCATAAGTGGGCTTATTTGGGTGTTCCGATGCTTATATCAGCTGGGGATGACACTAAGTTCTTTGCATATTCTGTGAGGGAGTTCACAAAGTTCTCACCACATGATATATGTCCCGCACCACAGAGGATATCAATGCAACTTGTGCACACTAGCTCCGCCAAGTTGCTACTGGTCCAGTCTCCTAAGTGGTTGGACATTCTCTCTTTGGGCGTGGAAGAAGGTGGTGTTTCCAATTCTGGGGTTGGGCATTCTAGTGGCCGTGCAACCACTGATCCAGTGGCTCGAGTTAGGTGTATTGTTTCTCGGAAGATCATATGCAGTGCAATGTCTTCTTCAGGCGGATTGTTTGCTTATTCTGACCATGTAAACCCTAGGTTATTTGAGTTGAAAAGGAAAAAAGATATCCAGCAAAAGAAAAAGAAAGGGAATAAAGCTAGCAAGGATTCTTGGATTGTCAAGAGAAGGCGGTGGTCCCTGGAACTTCCATATGCTCATTGTATGATATTCAGTTCGGATTCTTCTCGTTTATTAATAGCAGGTCATGACAGAAAGATATATGTAAGCTTTTGTTCATTTTCCCTTTTTGTTTGCTGTGTCTGCCTGTTGCTGTGTGAGTTTGTTGTCTGCTTTTTGCTGCATGGATAATGCAAATGAAAATATATGAATAATTAAAATTGTCAGGATGATAAAAACTGTGTTTACTGGAGATGAAGAGCATATTTACGGATTAAGCTTGTGAAGGGGAAATGGAGCAGAGATTCCAAGTAAATTAAGGAGTTAGCTGTTGTATGCTATTCCATTATAAGAACGGGAGTATTCAGGAGCATGTGTGGCACAAGTAATGTTGACTTAAATTGGATGTATAAGGACCTAGTTTTACAGGAAGAAGTTTGATTAAACTTCGCTTGTTATTTCTATGTAAGCTAAGGCAAGTGTAGTGACCTTGGCCACTTTTGTTAACAAAGTATCTCGTTGAAATCCAAAATGCGGAATTTATGTAAACATATAGGACATAGTATTATCTGATGTGTTGCAAAATACTAAATATTACCGGAAACAAGAAAAGATCATGATATTAATCTATGGTCTTGAGAATTGAGATTTAATGACTTGTTTGAATTTTTTTTTGTAATTATTTTGTACTCTTCAAGTGAGCTCCTCTGAGAATTCAAGGGCATGGATCCTTTACTGCATCAGGCACCTTACTGAACCTTTTGGGTGCTATGATCAGCCGTAAGAACTTGGGTATTTTGAGGGAGGGTGTGGGGGAATCATTAAACGAGCTTGCTGTGTGTTTTTTGTTGCTTTTATAATGCAATGTGACACCTAAGTATTCTTCCGTTGAAGTTCCATTTCCTAAAGTCACTTATTTTCTTCCAAATGATTTTCCAGGTTGTGGATATTGGGAGTGAAAAAATTGTTCATGCTTTCACACCATGTCGTAAAGATCATGTAGTGGGACTGCCGCCTACTGAACCCCCCATAACAAAGATGTTTACTGATATTGATGGACAATGGCTAGCTGCTGTCAACTGCTTTGGGGATGTGTATATATTTAATTTGGAGCTTCAAAGGTGGGAAATAAGATATACAATTAATTTGTTTTTTAAAGATTTATTCTCATTTTTTGCTATAATTCTCCATATACTCATAGTTGATTTGATTCTGTTATGCGTTTATTGTTCTGATTATAATTTAGAAATTTTGCAGACAATGATTTTAAGAGCTCTTGACTTCATTATGTGATTAACTCATGATTGTATGACAGGCAACACTGGTTTATTTCAAGATTGGACAATGCCTCTGTTACAGCTGGTGGTTTTCCTCCAATAAAAAATAGCAATGTGCTTATACTTTCAACATCTTCAAACCACGTCTATGGATTTGATGTGAAAAATAAACAGTTAGGCAGATGGTCCGCGAACCATACATATTGTCTTCCAAGAAGATTCCAAGAGTTTCCTGGAGAGGTTATTGGGCTCTCGTTCCCACCATTGTCTAGCTCATTATCTGTTATCGTCTACAGCCCCAGGTATATGAGTAAACAATCAAGAACTTTTTCACCTGCCTCCCTCTCCCAAATGGGGCAAAGGAAAAAAAAAACAGATTTGCTAAATGCATCTTCACTGCATGACAATCATGGTTTCATCATAGGGTAAATACTTTTGATATTGTGTCGTGGCTGTTTGAAGCAAACCAGTATTGGGAATAGAAATGTTGCTACATTACTAGGTTGTCCATAGGTTGTTCAGTGTCTTTGAATACACTGTCTTTGGGAAATTAAAGGCCATGCCTCTTGCTACTATTGCATCATTGTTGGATGCCTGATTTTCTTTGTAGATTTTGATAGGTCATTCTGATTAGTCTTGCAAAGAGTTTTCCTAGTTTTCTCAGTAAATGAATCCAACAAGAATGGTTTCTGAAAATTTTGAAGTAACTATGATCTGTTGGAGCAGGAGAATGAGATGTTATTTTGGGAGCAAGCAATTAGGTCCAATACTATTTACTTTTTAAGCTTGAAAAAATGTTTCTGATGGAGTTTATTATGGTGCTGTTTGTGTGGTGATGGTGTGTGGGGGGTCTTGTTGTAGATTGAGGTTGGTTTTTCACGGAGTGATGGCGTGTGATTTGATTGTTTAGTGTCAGTGTCACTCAGTGCGCCCCTCTTCCTCTCCCTGTCCCTACCTCTCGTTCCCTTTTTACCTCCTTTTTTCTGTTCAGTATTTTGTTCAAAGTATGCCTTTTGTTCAAAGTCTCCGCAGACTTGCATATTTCAAAATTTTGATTCTCCGGGGGCAAGCTATTATCTATTGGGATTGATCACACATAAGAAATCGCTGATAATTTTACTTTTTTTGGGTTCAGGGCAATGTGCTTGATTGACTTTGAGATGCCTGTAGATGGAGGCGATAGTGCTGACTTGGTAGATGGCCAGGCCTTGAAAAAAAGAAAGTTGCAAAATGCACTGTTTGACCTTCGAGTGACAGGAGGACTCGATGATGCTGCCTTTGCAAATGGCCAGGAGTTGGAGTTGATAAAAATATTGAAACGGAAATATATAGGAGCCCGCGAATCAGAATCTAGAGAAGCTGATCCAAGAAATTTTAAGTTGTTCTATTTTGAAGATCCTGTTTTATTTGTTGGACATCTTTCAAATAATTCTCTCTTAATCATGGAGAAACCATGGGCGGAAGTTGTTAGAACTTTTGATGCTCCTGTTCACAGACACGTATATGGAACATAATTCCAGGTACATGCCTCGGGCTTTAATGGGAAGGTTCCAATATAGCCGAGTCCTGAAGCATGTTGTTCGAGGGTGTTTCAATAGTTTTGTAACTTGTGAAATTAGTTTCCTTACAGAATTTGTTTATTTACAGTTTCCTCGATAATTCATTCATTTCCGAACTAGTTGAATCGACATTGTTCCTGTTAGATGCTAAGTTGGCAGCATGTAATTGTCTTTTGATAGCTGAATGTGATGGAATTGGAAGTATCTAGGCCTATGATTAATGGAACTATTCTTTTTTCCCCATTTTCTGTTCAAGTCTTTGATTTTGACATCTTTGGACAAGAACATCTCTGATTTTGCATTGAAAATATTATCATTTTTTATGTGGTTTTTCTTGCACAAGAGTATTAGCTTTTTTCAGTTGATGATCAAATTAAGTTGACAGGAGTTAAGAGGACAAAAGAGGTCGGGTCCAACCATAGATGTAATAATATAGTTCACTGTAATTGGTTGTCTATCCTGTTATAAGTTGTTTATAAGTTGTTCATGACATATAACGAAAATTAAGAAAGAGTTAAAATATTAATATTATTATTTTAAATAAAACTTGTATATCACTAATTCAATTTAAGAGATTATTATTAATATTTTGACTAACAACATATATTACAAGGTTTTGAAACTCGTCCCGGCACGGTCGGTTGGACCGCCGTCCGGCATGCTTTGCGGTCCGGTTTGGCCCCTAAAACCGTTAGGATAAAAAACATGCTTCCTTTGTTCAAACTGGTAAAACTCGGCGGTCAGACCGTCTAACATGGAAACCGAAACGGGTTTAGTAGATTTGGCCGGGTCTAATATGTTGTATTTTTTAAAAAAATTGGTTATTCTAGTTGAGATTGTTATTATCTTGTTGGATTGTCTATTTATGTTTATTATTTAATCTTGTTTGGAGACTTTATTGGTTATTTAGAATTTTATTATAAGGACATATGAGTTGTAATTGGATTTAAATTAGTATTTTGTTAATTTTCAAGTTTATATTAAGCTAGTGTTTTGAGCTTTGAATTTGTGCATCACATATTAATTGGAAAATTTCACATTTATTTCATTTTAAACAATAATTATATATATTATTTATTTATTTATAATATTTGTGATGTCACCAAATCAATTAACGGGTCGATGACGGTCCGATCAGTGACTCGTAACCCAAGTAACTTTTCTGAGTCGATGTTCGGTTCGAGTTTCAAAATCTTTCTTCCTTAATTTTCGATAAATGTATTAAACGGCTTATATTATAGAATGGAGGTAGAAATAGATATGGGTCTAGTATCAAGGATTGAAAACGTTAAGAAAAGATTTTATTGGTGTCCGCCTAAAACAAATTCAATTATTTCTGATGTGATTGTACAGGTACTAGAGAAAGTTGTAGACTCTCGACTTGCAAATGTATTTTGTTGGAATTAACTTCACCATACAAAAATTGTTGGACCCTGAAATTCCATTTCGCCTTCTAGTCTGATAGTTGAGTATTTCATTTTTAACTTCGAAAAACTAGTGTGTATCTTAAAGTATATGGCAAAAGTACAATTTGAGGAACCCCGAGCTCTGGGGCAGTTAGTTAGAGTCGTTACATGCTTCACCGTTGACGAGTGTTTGATTTTTTCGGGGAGCGACTCCCGTGGGAATTCCCCGTGGTGGTAGGGCTCCATTTACAAAGAGCAATATGTGCCAGATTTTCTTCGCTAGCGGTCACGCTATGAGTCAAACCGCAAGTTAAGTCCGAATTAGTCACCTCGTGATGGACACCGGATACCTCTCGGGGTGAACAAAAAAAATACAATTTGAGGGATTTTCTTAGCATATGTTGATTTGTCATCAATTTATCAGTTTTTGCATCAGTTTTGATTTGAGTGAGTTATATACTTATATTTAAAAAATAGTTATTTTTCCTTAAAAATAACTATTTAAAAAAAAAAAGATTTCTGTATCGTTGAATTAATTCAATTCAACAGTTAAAATTTATCAGTACGAGAAAAATACTTTTCAACTTCACTTCTCAACATCCTAACGGGATCCAAAGTATGTGTAATAGGAAAATGCATCTCCCTTTATTGTTTTGATGAAAATGCAACGGCTTTCATAACAAAGTGTGGATTAATAGCATATTATTTAATTATATGAATCAATGGGTCCATCACATAGTGTGAAGTAGATATTTAGAGTGGAAAGAAAAGATGTTTGAAATTTGGTAAGGGCTTAGGAATATCTGTTCTTCTTTACCACATAAAACCATCAATTAGTCTTATTTAAAGTCTTGTCTTTTCTTTTTGTACCATTTGAATCCTAGCCCTAGGTGTTAATTTGAATAGCTTCTCTCAATCAATTGAACATGATGAAAAGAAAATATACAAAAGATGTCCCATCACTTGAGTATGTGAGTTAAGTATTAGAGTGCGATATATATTTTGATATAAAAATTGATTATCAAATATCTTTTACAACTGCTAGAAAAAATGGATAAGAGGTCATGACACAATTGATTATTGGCTTGCACCACTTTTCATTTCTCAAGGCAATGTTGAGAGTTTGAGTCACACGATCCAGCTATGGTGATGAACACAAAAAAATCAGTACATACTGAATATTTTTTGCCTTCAGATAAAAAATTCGACGGTTCAATTTTTTTTGGAACGAACATGTATTGTGATTTTGTAACACATGTTGCATAAAAGATGTGTTACATGCCTTATTGCAAGTGTTAATCAAGAAAGAACGCATATTAGATATATAATGCAACACCTATCTAAAAGAATACAACACCTGACTAAAATGTGTTAAGTACATACTGAATCTTTTGGCGTTTTATACTAGTCGCGACGCAAGTCACGATGAGTGTAACTTTAATAATTCATGTTGCTTGATCTCACAAAGATTTTTGCACAGATTTTAACAAATTAGTCAAGTCACATTCAGATGCAAAACAGTTGGAAAATGAAGGATGAAGAGATGACAAGAAGTCAAGAAGTGAATGCTGTATATTTGTAGGTAAAATGGGAAGGAAAATGCCATAAATAAGCCGAGAGAATAAAAATAAGAAGCACATGCCATATGAGTTTCTATAGCATCTTTTGGGACCAGACATAGTTTTATAGGGCTAAAAATCCTCTATACTTATCACGTGTTCTGTTTTTTATTCCATGAATAAATATTTACAATATGTTTATTTTTTATTTTTTTTTACGTATTTTACTATTTTTTTAGATTATAATTTTTTTAATTAGAAAATTAACACATTTTAATTTCTTATTAATAAAAAAAGTATATGACGTCGAATCTGGATAGAAGATTCCTAACCGTTTTATAGCAAGGTCGGCTAACAAATTTCTTTTTTGGTGAACGATCAATTAACAAGTTGGGAAAAAAAGGAAAGTCGTTCACTTAATGCTGTTTACCTGTTACTACTTTTTAATAATTCCAAACCAATTATTATACTATAATTTTTGGAAAAAAATCAAGAAACGTCGTGGAGGTGAAATCGTATAGAATTTCAATTTAAGAATTTTGTCTTACTTTTTTTTTTTTGTAAGAGTTGAATTGCTGATAGAGACATGAATTTCACATTGAGTTTAAAGATGAAATTTTATTCATAAATATCTAATAGCTTTATGTGTTTAAAATATAGAGGCTAATAATCAACTAAGAGCACATAAAGCAGAAGGAAGGAATACGGGAATCGAGTAGCTGCAGTGGTAGAAGCTCACCCGAGCATGGCTGGAGGGTCCCCGTGTTCGATTCCTATATCTCCCCATAATGGGAGGGCAAATAATTCTCCTCCCTTATGAGGCTTATTTTCCCTCCCAGGGCGTGAGGGCGTGCTTCAATCTTCACTATCTAGAGTGCTCTCCGCTCTTACCCCTTCGGAGGCAATCGCCCTGGGTGCTCAAAAAGCAGAAGGAATAATGTAATTCAAATGTATAAGAACTATAATTAATTGACTTTTATTATATTTTGCAAAAATTAAAATATCAATATTACTCTTTTAAATATGATTTTATATCACTAATTTTATTTAAGAGATCAATATTAGTATTTTAATTATAAAAATATTTTAACTTTTATTTTTTTAAAATTTTTGAAACATGTAATAATAAAAAATTTATATTTTGGGGTAGTAGTATTTTAGCATTTTTGTTTAGTATAAGGTTGAGACTAATTGCAGAGACCTTTTGTTTGTGTCTCCCTTATGTGTGTTCACCATGTAAGTGCACGTGTGTAGATGGATTTATTCAATAATTGATCCCCAAAAGTTAAAATGAAAATGAATATTTGGAATCAATCGTGTGGCTCAGTTCTAATATATTTTTTTTTTTTAAACATAATGTGGACAAATATTTCTGTCAGTATGGAACTGTGGGTTTCAATTAATAGCAATATTTCATTACAAAAATATACTCCTCAATTTGCATTCGAGGTTGTAGTGTAGTTGGCTAGCAGCTCACTGCATTTTTTTTTATCCTTCAAGGCATATGATCATAACAAAGTTGATAGTTCGAGTCATTATTTATAATTTTATGTTATTTTATCTGATAAAAATTTATGCATAAATTCTGTTAAATTAGTCGATAAAATACTTAAGTAGCTTGTTTTCAGTAAAATATAGCAGTAAAAATTATTCTAGATATATAAAGATAGATGGAAGAGAGAATACTAAAATTGGAGGGTTGTGTAAGGGAATTTTTACTTAAAGATGATGACAATTATTAGTGTACCATGAAAAGAAGTTGTCAGGACTCGGGGGCACATAGCTGGGAAGACTTTTCTTTTTTCCTAAAGTATGCGTCATTCTCCAAGATATGGGTTTATTCTAAGGATGGAAATACCATTGAAATTAAAGATTTGGAAGAAATCCCATACAAATATTATTCAATAATTGTACCCTTTCTAATAAGTTTTTTTTATATATGGATCACATTTGGTGAGAGAGAAGTCTAGCTGTCACAAAGAAGTGGGGTTCAAAGACAGTGTTGTCCGCGGCCCCGAAACGTGAAATATGAACCTGGTAGTATTCATGATTAGCTACTTGATTATAACAAAAAAAATATTTCGAAATGATAGTAAATACTAGTTAAATATTTCATTCTGATCCAATATCGCACATATTACATTTACCCCTCCTTGAGGCCGTAGCGTCCACGTTAGGTGCACCAAACAAACTTAGAGGTGGCCGCTCTGATACCATGATGTGTCTGACAGCACTCACGATCACATACTTGACAACCGAACTCGCTATGTCTAAATGGATATCCCGAGATGATGATAATATATACTTAGCCTCATGCTTATATATCAGTAAAAAAAATTATTATTATCACTGTGGATTACACCATATTTCACAAACTTGTCGTGTAAGATCTTAATCAAATTAGTAAGACTCGGATACCGGTGGCCAAAAGAAATTGAGTTCTTTTTTTCTTTGGACCAGTTTGCTGGAAAAAAATGATATTGAAATTGGCTTAAGTTTCATCATAGATTATTGTCTTCTTTGAGTTGGGGAGAGATTGTATTTCCCGATTTACCCCTTCCAATCCACCTCATTCCGTTCTCTCTAGGCTGGCAATCCTAAGAGTAATTACCTCACTTATTGCCCGCTTCAAAGTTTGGTCACCGTTTGATAATGGCCCTCCAGTCTCTTTTTGAGAGCCCGTAATATGTGATATCCCGTTTCACATGGGATGTACAAGAATTATTAATAGCACGAGACATGTGGTATAAGAAATAACGATTGTCAAATAGTTTGTAGCATGTTGTTAAGCCTGTCAGTTGCGCTCTTGCTCTGGGCCACCATCATATGATAGTTTTGTTGATTCTTGGTTCTATATTTTATGAGTTTCTACTTTTCTTGATTGGTTGTAGAGAGGGATTGATTCATTGGTAATCGGATTATGTTATGTGTTTGACAAAATGCACCAAAAAAGAATAATAGTAAAATAGAAAAGAAATTGAAATATAAGATCTGATTTTTGTGCAAATTGTGCTATCTGTCAGTACCGTGCAGACAATTGATTAGAAACAATTATAATCTTGATCTTCCTATAAAACAATTTGACAATTGAAATATGTCTTTTATACTGTGTTGATAGAAATAAGTTCTGTACCAATAGTAAATTAAAGAATATGAAAATTAAAAGAAGAAAAAAGGGAGAGTTGATATTGACATTTATGATCTAAAGGTGTTTCCCACTGAGTAGACAGGAGGAAATTAACAATGAAGAAAAATAGTAAATAAAGAAAGGTTAAAAAAAACAAGATCCTCAGGTAATTTGTGTCTTTTTCCTTTTACATCCCCATTCTATCTATCTACTATGGGAAAATTCAATCACAAGGTCGTCCTTTTGAAATTGACCATACAATCATCTTATATGAATTTGGCGTGCCTACTTGCAAATGTGACATCCGCTATTCATGTAAGAAGAATGTGAGGTCAATCCACAAGTACGATCTTAAAATTAAGTAACAATTGTTGTGCTTACACACAAAACATACTTTTCCCACTGCTTCTTCTTCCCACTTTCTTTCTTTTTAACAAATCCTGTTAAAAAACAGGAATTACGAATAGATAAATTCAACAGAATTTAACACAAGCGACTAATTTCTAATAACACATACAAGGCTAAGGTAAAATATACATTAAAAAGAGAGTTACCTGATATCTCCTCGTTCAATCTGCCTTTCCAGGTCTTGAGTTCTTGAAAAATCCAAAGTGCTTCTTCAATACTACAGATTTTCCCTGAAAACAACAACAATCCCATTTATGTTAAAAGCTTTTGAGATGAAAAAAAAGAAGAATCCCAATAGGCAGATCCATGAAAATTCATTAATTGAAACCTTGTAATGAGTAGCAGAAGAGCCAGAATCATGCTCCTTCAAAGATTTATCATTCTCAAGAACAGCATTGTTCTGATGGAAATTTGACTTGTGAGAAGCCTGGGACAAAAAATAAAGCATTCAAATTCACATTGTAAAGAATCAAATGGCAAGCAACAACGAGGCATTGCCAAATGGTAAGAGCTGAGAGAGTCTGAATTCTGTCATGTTATATACTCAGTTAATTACTTAATATAAGTTGTTTAGGACATGTAACGAAAATTAAGAAAATAAAATATAAGGTATTTTTTAATCAAAATATCAATATTACTCCATTAAATAGAATCAGTGTTATACAGGTCCTAAGAGAGTAATATTGATATTTTGACTAACAGAGTACCTTATTTTTTGCTTCCTTAATTTTTATTACATGTTCTAAACTACTTATATTATGAAACTGAGATAGTATTTGCAGATATTCTTGCCGGAAATGGATTAGTTAGATCAAACGTTTGGATACTGGTATTAAAACTAGGGATGAAGTAAGGACTTTTAGGTTGGGGCGAAAAACTGCAACAGTATACCGAACTATTTATAAAAACTACAAAAAATTTGGGGTAGCAAATTTGATCAAATATTCTGAAGTACATATAAAATTTACTATATCTAGTAGGATTTTTAAAATTTTCGGGGACTTCTGCCCCCACTCGCCCCTATCTTCGTCCCTGATTAAAACCCAAAAAGAAAAAAAGGAGGAAATAACTTGCCTTAGAGAAGGTGAAGACAGGAGGAGAGCTAGCAGTGTCATCATCAAGATGAAAATTCTGTTGCATCTTTTTTTGCTCTTTCGATTTCTTTGTGTTGTTCTTATTCTTTTTTGATTCTGCAGTTTGATCTTCAGAACATTCTTCTTCTTCTTCTAGTTCTTGCTCTCTATGGAAATGTGGAGGTCCAGAGGAAGCATCTGATAACATAGACAAATCTTCATAAACTTCTTCTTCTCCACCTCCTTTGCTTTGATAATCATTATGCATAGAATTTCTGTTGCATTGATCAGTAGAAATTTGATCAAAATACATAGTCCATCCTGATTCACACCCACTGCTACATTCAGAAGTTGATATATTCATCCCTTTAAAGAAAAGAGAATTAAAAATTACTCAATGCTAAACTTCTTTATTATTATTATTATGATGAAGAAGAAGAAGAAGAAAAAAGAAAAGTGGAGTTTGGTTTTGGTATTTCTTTATGTGTTGGTTCATCAATATATATTACTCTCTCCGTCCCAAATTATTTGTCCACTTTGACAAATTTACGGGTATTAAAATTTTGATATTTTGACGGTAAATATAAATAAAAAGTTTAAGATACCCCTTATTAATTTTATTAATATAATTTAAAATTTATGTATTTCTCTCTCGTATCTCCCTCATAACATTCAACCCCTTAAATATATGTTGAAAAATGATAATTTTAGTTATTTAAGAGTTGCAAAAGTGTAAAATTAGAAAAAAATTCATTAATACATATTTTATTTAGATATTGTACAGTTAATTTGAGACAAATAAAAAAAAATGTGGACGTATAAGACGGAGGGAGTAGTAAGTAGGGAGAGGAGGATCACATTAATCTAAACAAACTACACATTTCAAATCCTAGACTATTTTATCTGATTTTGTGGAGAATCAAATTGCCACTTGGTTTGTCATTTTGTTTTTTTGGTGGGGTCCGCGACGATTATTTATCTATTTTTGTGGGTTCAGGTTGGGGTGATGGTTCTAGAAATTCATTATCAATTTGAAGTATTTATTTCGGCAAAGTAAACATATGAGTCATTTAGTTAACCTTAAATGTTGTAAGATCTATGAATTACACTTTTATACTGGTTAACGTTTTTGTTTTTTTTTTCCTTTGGAATGATAATTTTAGATATTTATTATCAACCAAAATGTTCATTTTGGTATGCTGAATATGCGAGTTAAATTGTTGGTCATCTGTATTGTTAGACCTATGAGTGACGTTCTTGTGCTTGATGCGTGATAGGTACCTTGTCATATTGAGTAGCGGACAATTGGGGGAAAAAATTGTAGCAGCAACTAATGGCAAATGGTGTTTTTGGAAGGGTTTTTTACTTCTGATTCTCCGTATCTTTAGGCTGTAGTAAAGAACAATCTAAACATTTTGGCTTAATGAATACGAGTCAAGTAGTTGGAATGGTAGCAGTAACTAATGGCAAATGGTGATTTTTGGAAGGGTTTTTACTTCCGATTCTCCGTATCTTTAGGCTGCAACAAAGGACGATCTAAACATTTTTGCCTAATGAATACAAATCAAGTTGTTGATCTTTTGTGCTCTTAGATCTATAAGTCATTTTCTTGTACCTGCTAGCGTGTCACGTAGGTGATTTTGTGTGTTGTTAGATAATTTAAACATTTTGGCATAATGAATACGTGAGTCAAGTAATGAATACAATTGAAAAAAAAATTGATAGCAGTAAGAAATGAAAATGGTGATTTTTGGAAGGGTTTTTTTACCTCTTCTTCTCCCTATCTTTAGGCTGCAAAGAAGGACAATCTTTTAATGCTTTCAAAGGAATGGGATTGATGCAGAGTCCCAAGTGTCAGTAAAACAATCTCCTCTACTTGTATAAGTTCATAAAACTTAGGCAGGCTAGCCACCAGGAAAACATCTGTTTCATCATATGATGGCAATTTGTACCGTTGAAAGCGACCTCGTTTTGAGGGAGAAAAAAAATTGAATTTTTACTCTCTCGTCTCAAACATTTTCATTAACATATATATGTTTCAATAACATAAGTAAATTCAAAGTTAATGTTGTTTGTTCTAACTATGGAATCCCTCATATGAGAGACGGCTTAATTCGTCACACATCATGGGTGAAAATCGTTTGTACCCGTATATATTCACATTTACGTGCTCAATCATTCAGAATTCGTAATGTGGAGATTTTTTCTAATTATATATACACATATGAATTGCGAGTGAACATACACGGGTACAAAGATTATTTGCCCAACGTCACAAACTGCTTTCATTGGCAAATTTAAACTCACCAAACACAAAGATGCAATTCACACTACAAATGTACATTTATCAAAAACTACAAATGCACACCACATGTGCACATGTACTTAACGAAATTCAGCATGAGAGGCATCGATAACTCAATTAATGGGTCTGACAACATTAACAGCTGACTATTAAGTTATTTGGCAAATGTCAAAACGGGTATCACCAAATGAATGCCTAAGCCCATGCTCTTATATATTGTTTATCATCCTTGCACATATCTCATATGAAGGCTCTAGTACCTTGACTCTTGCTGAATGTAGTAATTTTCTTCAAAATACAAGTGGGAGGTTCAACCGGTTTGGACAGGACCGAGCCTGACTCAAATACCCCGTCATCAAGTCCGGGGGAACTTCATTTTTAGACTCGAAATAAATTCAGGTCAAGTTCGGGCCCATCTTTAACAAATGCCGAATAGTTTGGACTGATCTTGGACTTGATAGAGCCCGACTCATAGCATCCGGTTGACACACCCCTAAATGCAAGCATAAATGGTATGCTCTCATATCATTTAACATTCTTACGCATATCTCATGGGATGTGGGATACCCCTTTCGCTCTTTCAAGACTCTAGTGTCCTTGCTATTGTTGAATGCGGTATTTTTCTTTAGAATGCAAGCAAAAAAGTTCTTTTACAACTATTTTTTTTACAAGGAATCTGTACATTGTAGTAAAGATAAGTAGAAATAAACCATACAAGAGCAGAAAAAAAATGCAACTCTCAAGTCTCTACTTTAGTGCTTGTAGAAGCTGTAATAGGACACCCCTTATGAGTCAGCTGGTCCCAAAACCTTAATCTCATGTGCACATGTCCTTTTGCAGCTGCTGCCTCTCTTTTGTCATTTGATTAGATGATTCATGAACCATAGTAGAGTTGTTAGTTAAAAGTTTCAACCCCTGGATGACCTTAGCTGCCGATCCGGCTACGGTGCAGAACACTAAATATTTCGCACCGTGCGAAACATTTGGTAGTCGTCGGATAAAAAATCTGACAGATGAGATCATTTGAGATTGTAGGAGTTAAAAAGTTTTTTAATTATCTCACCCAAATGATCTAAGCCGTCAGATTCTTGATTCGACGACCACCAAATGTTCCGCTTGATTAGTTAGCATAAATTTATTGGGTTCAAATCAGAATAAGAAAAGATTATGCAACTCCAAAAGTAGTAATAATTGAAAAGACAAAATGCCTAAATATGGACTAGGAAAAGCCTAACATAGTATCTAATTTTTTAGTTATGAAGACATAGTACCATAAAGCTTGGGGTAGGTAACATTTTGAGACAAATTTCAAAACCAAATATTGTACCAATTATTCATGGAAAAATATCAATGAACTTGGATCAAGCAATTTTAGTTATGCTCGAAATGATTGTAAATTACAAACTCAATTCAACTTACTATAAGCTAACTATTTTTTTTACGCTTATAAATTTTAAGGGGTGCATTTTACCGCTTGTTCACTTTTTCCTAACGAATTTTACTATTTCTTTTAGATTATAATTGTTTTAATTAAAAAAATATCACATGTCAATTTTTTAATAGTGAAAAGTATAACAGAGAATATGACACCAAACGGAACAGAAGATTCCTAGCCATCATGAAATTGACATGGAGAGAAAGTAACATCCATCCATATATCTTGGAAATAAATAAATACATAGATGTATAATCATTTAATATTATTCATAACAAAAAAAAAAAATCTAGAATTTAATATGGGACATTGGTGAAATCTTTTGAGCTTGCAAAAACTTGTCCATTTGTTTAGGAAAAAATCGCCCAATATTGCTAGCATCTTTTCAAGAATTCAAACTCTTCAAAGAGTCTAATCTCAACAGATAGGACAACTCCAAGATATTTATATGTCTTTCTCGTTGATGATGAGGCACTTAAAAGAATCCAAGTCCACATCATTAGAGTCAAATCTAAATTCTCTGATCAATACAAAAAACAGCCCCCACCCCTAATCTTTCGCTCACAATTATTGTGAAGAACACTGTTTTTTTCACTAAATATAGGACATGTTTTAGATCAGTGTCATATATTTTTAGACATGTGTTAAATTTTATACAATATGTATTCTCTCCTTACAGATACATGTCTTAAAGTTGCAACATGTATTCTCTCGAAAAAAAATTTGATTATTGAATTTTTTTTTCCCAACTGATCAGAATGGATAAAATTATTCCTTATATATTGAAAAACGTGTTTTGAATCATAACCGTACTCTAATCCTCCAATGCCCGGGGTATCTTCTCTATAATACTAAATGCTTAATTAACATTAAGGTTGATAGCAAAAATGTACCTCAAAATATAATTTTGTGTGGCAATTATACCCTTTCTTTTGTATTAGAAGATTATATACCTCTAAAAATAGGGTGAAAATCGTCTGTACCCGTGTATATTCTCATTCATATGTCTAACTATTCAAAATTCGCCATTTCACCATTTTTTTCTAATTATATATACATATAGTGAATTGTGAATGGTTGGTTACAGAAATAAAAATATACACGGGGTACAAATAATTATTTGCCCTAAAAATATGCAAAATTTGCAATTATTTCTTCGGCCAATAAAAAATATAAGTATATAAAACACAATATTTTCTTAATTATTCCATGTGTAATTGGGGGGCATGACAGATGGAGAAGAATGGAAAGGATTATCTTTCTTTAACTCTCAAAGGTGACAGCCAATTTTTGCAACCTTTCACAAGAATAGTTCCGTTATTGTCCACGCATTGCCAAAAGCCAACAGTCCGGCTCCTATGCGGAACTAGAAAATTTTCGCACCGTACAGAATAATTTGGACCGTCGAATGATAGTTTTAATAGTCTAGATTTGGAGAGAAAAAAGTTGTGACTGAACTTAAAAAATATAAAAATAAAAACTTTTCTCTCTCCAAATTTGGACCGTTCAAAGCTATCATCCGACGGCTCATATTGTTCCGCACGGTGCGAAATTTTTCCTGTTCCGCATAGGAGCCGGAGTGAAAAGCCAAACCTTAGGGAAATCCTCGTCATTTCAAACCTTATGACTCTGTACTTTCTTCCACCTGAACACCGGATTTAGATAGTTAAGATATTGTCAGTCGGTACATAATTTTACGTTATAATTACTTTTTAAAGTGAATTCTGAATTGATAGAATTTTCACTTTTTTAGTTTGTATTATAGTCTTTTTCATTGTTTAAAATACTGATTAGAAATCAAACCCGTGTCGCATTTTCAAGGTTTACTTTTTTCTCTCCTTGCCTCACAATTGAATCGTCCTAAGTAACGAGTTATATACTTAATTAATATGTCTCTCTCAATCTTATGTTAGAGGTCTTTCAAACATGCGAGTAATGAATAAATTAATTGAATGAAAGAAAAAAAATAATTTGTTTCAAAAAAAATAACAATGCTATAAAGTGGATGAAATTTTAGAATGAATTTCAAAGTAAAAGTAAAACATAAACTTAAGAGAAAGAACAAAAACAAGGTATAATGAAGGAGCTTCTCTTATTATCTCATGTGTATCTATACACCAACCAAAACCCATATATAGAGATAAAGAATCTAGGTTATAAAACCTTACATCAATTGATGGTTTATGAACTTATAAATATGGAGGTTATATACTACTTGTTAACTCCTCGATAAATTGTGAGTCCCATCCCACATGAAATATGTTTGAAATGATTACCTGGTATATAAATTGCGACTAATTAGTATCCATGGTTACCTCGAGGTATCCATTTTGTAATAGTGAGTTTGGTTATTCATAACGGGTGAAAATTGTCTGTGCTCGTGTATGTCTCTATTTATGTTCCCAACCAATCAGAATTCGCTATGTGGACATTTCTTCCAATTATATATACACATGACGAATTGTAATTGGTTAGGTACAAGAAGGGAGACATACACAACTGATTTTTTGCCATTCATAACAAATACTTCATCCGTTCTCAATATATTCCAACTATTTTTTTTTTAATTCGAGTGTACTATTTTAAAATGACAGATAAATGTAGACGGAGGGAGTGTGTAAAAGATTGTAGCTATAAACTTTGTCACTGCATTGCGAAAAATAGTCAGATCTATTGCTGGAGTAATATCTTTTTCCAAAGAGTACATATATAACTTTTTTTAGCCGAAGCACAAAGGAAATATTTTATCGTGAATGAATAACATATTGAAGAATTATCAGCAATATTGAGACGGTCAACCATGTAACTCTTGATACATTATGTATTATTAATAATAAACTTTTTAATCTTTAAAATTACAAGTTAAGTATTCGATTTCGACTTTTTCACCTTTTTCACCGTCTTTATAAATCACTGTACAAAATGATTTTTACTATCCTATTTTTCTAATTTTTTGTGGAAGAAAAAAAATGGGGCATGATTAATTGAATAAATGTCAAAAACCCACGTGGAAGGTGGACCAAGATAGTACTGGTTAGTAAATTCGTCCAAGTCAAGAACCACACGTGTGATGTTCCAAAACCATGTGCTTTACAATTATGTCTCGTGCCTTCTTTCTATCAACTTCTTTTTGTGTGGTTTTTTTTTACTAATTCAGTTAGAATTTTATAGGATAAATTAGTAAAATATAACTAATTAAATGTGCAATTTATTTGAGTCGAACTTGCAAAATTATTTTTAACCTTGAAAAATCGAAAATGAGTTGAACGAGTTTGTTACAGTCCTGGCTCTGTAAAAGCCCAAGATGTCATACAGAACTGGCCCTCTCATTTTATAAGGTCTCAATTTTTTTTAAAAAAAAACCACTTAACATAATAACAAAAATTCAATATATCTCCACTCAATATTATATTTGTTCTCACTTTTGAAACTTGAGTCTATAATTATATTTTGATATTTTTTTATAATTTATACTTTTAAAAAAAATTGAGGGATTTAACTTTAATAATTAGCATAAGACTTTAGTATTATTCGAGACATACCTAGTTTGTTAGCTACGTCACTACCTCTCATCCTCTCTATCAACCTTTTCTTTCTACCTCACATTTGCTCAAACGGAGAAGAAAACTGTTTTCGTTGCAGACGTGGAGTATTTTTGGAAAAAAAATCATAGAATTTTGTTCCCTTTTTAAATTATGAGTTTATGCACATTAATGGCATTTGGAGTTATATAAAAATCCCACATTGTGGCCAACTACTCCCTTTTTCATGATAAAGTAAAATCTTGTACTTTTTCTTGCTTTTTAATTTATAGTAAAAATTAATATGATTAAGTATTCCATTACTAATCATTTTTACTACTACAATCATGAGAAAGCTAACGTTAGTTTTTCCTCTAGTAAAAGTTAAGACGGGGCAATTCAGGTCGAGTTCGAATTAAATCCCATTAATGTTGAGGATGTGGATTCTCTAATTAATAAAAAAAAAAAAAAATTGATTTTACAAGATATAAGGTATAAATGAATATGGTATTAAATTGTGAAAATATGATATATGAGCTGCTATAGACTACTGACAATCATAAAAAAGGGAAGATAAGAGAACTAAAAAAATGAAGTAATATTATTTACACACTTAAATTGATCATCTTTCATTTATTTTGTCTGGCCACGAGGCGTCTTATCTGATTTCGAAATCCATGCTAATGTCAGATCGACGCACGAAGGTGTAAAGTGCTAACCGTCCATACGTGAACGGGGATCGATACTCCAACCTCTCTTAAGGAAAGGAGATGTCGAAACACATACACCAACTAACTTTGGTTATCGGCTTTCATTTTTATTAAATGACATTTTTAATCTTGGCAAAATAGAAAGACAAAAGCCTTTTGTTGGTCATGTTTTACAGAATGCCAATTAAAAGATGTTTTATGAAGTTTGTTAATATTTTGTTTTACTAAAAAAGAACCTTAATGATGTGCAATTCAATTACTGTCAAAATTAACTCACAATAATCGTTTAAAGAAAGATTAATTATGTCATGGACCTGATAACTTTACAGTATATAAATTTATCAGGTGATGATGTAATAGGACTAGGAGTATAAGAGAAAGTATTTCTCTAAATCATTCATATTTAATATAAAATTCTAAACCACAAAGTTCACAGTACTTTTTTGAAAAAAATGGAATTTCATCCTCCATTTTTCATTGTATAAATTGGAAACTATAAAGTGAAAATATGGAATACAGTTGCTTTCTTAGCTCAGTAGGTTAGAGCACCCGTTTAGTAAGCGGGAGGTCTTGAGTTCAACTCTCAAAGAAAGCAATTCAATTTATCATCTTTTAAACAATTTTTTCCCCATGGCATAGGGCAATGGAGAAACGAATCCAATTCCTTAACCATATATTGTTACTCTATCTATTCGACCTTGAATATCTGCTTTTTATTTATTTTGCATAAAATATAAACTTTCACTTTTAGATCGATAGAGTATAATTTTTCAAATTTTCTCTCGTGTCGCGACATCACAATGATCACATGGTGCAGATGGTCCAATATGGACAACTAGTTCTCAACAAACATTTTATTTGTAGCCTAGAGAGTTTCAAGTGCACATTCTAATAACAACAAAGAAAAATTGAGGTTCTTATATTGTAAAGCTAAGTCTTAATTCAAAAATTCACCCCAAAAAAAAAGTCTTAATTCAAAAGCTCAACTTGTGCAGATGTGTCTCTTAATCAAAGCATTATATAACAAAGACATGAAGAATGGAAGAAGAGGCAGAGGCATGTGGTGTGGGCTAGTAAGAAGTATATTGGGGTGGCCCTTAAGAATAAAGGGTTACCCTTGAGGCAGTCTAGCAAGAGAACAACCGTCACGCCCCGTCCCCAAAGTCCCAGAATAGCGCACACTAACAACTATTTGGCAATCATCCTCGCTATATGCTAAAATGGATATACTGAAGGTGACCGTAAATGCCTAAGATCATGCTGATAGTATACCGTTCAGACTTTTTACAGATATCCCATGTGAGACAGTGGATCATAGGAACTCGGTAAAATGTAGGCATTGAAGACAGTCATGGTAGATGGACCTTGTGCATGTCTAGGATTTGGTGGTCCTTCCTAGTCAAACTGAAAGGGTACTAAAATTGGTCACCAGATCAAAGGGTGCTTATTTATCACTGATCTGTCAAGAATTATCCATAGAAAAATGAAACAAAAAATTTAAACTTTATAAATGTAATCTGATATTTTATTGCCAAAAGAATGCAACAACGTGGACGTTATAACAATAAAAAAAATTCAATTCTAGAGATCATAAAGGTGGGAAGAGCTTGTTGAGCTGGAATGGCAATCTATAAAATTCATCAGTTCTGCAATCTTTGTTATATAAAATAAATTTCTCCCATAATTGCGAACCATTATCCTTACGCGCATCGTCATTGACATGAGGAAGACTGCGGTCCAAGAAGAGGGCAACCAAAGCAGCTACAGTTGCGTGTGACATAAAGACGATACAGATTGTGTCATTGAACTGCAACAGGACAAACATTATATGGGTAAGGGCTGGGAATTGAAACTATTAAATGATTATAAAGATAAATAACTTTTCGAGATGATGTAACTTGTAAGTAATAATAGTATATACCCATCTTGAATGTGTATGAAGAGGACCCGCTTTTATTAGTCAGTTGATATTCTCTGAAGTACTGTGGCAGCGATAATCCGATGAAGATAGAAAATCCCAATATGAGTTTTGTTCTGAAACTGTTAAGGTTACAGAACTGGAGAAACCCCAGGCCGGCTGAGGCTGCGCGTGGAATAAAAGAAATTAAGTATTTAGTTGAAGTGATTAATATGATCAACTAGATAGTTTTGTTGAAGGATGCATACCGACATAGCCAATTAAGACGCAGTATAAGGCGGCCAGGATTGACATAGGTATGGATGCAAAAACTGCTCCAAATTTTCCTGATTAAGAAAATCAAGTAGTTTAAAGCCAAACTCGCACATAAGATCTGCGGAAATGAGGCAACGAGAAGAAAACAGGTCCGAGGCATTCTGATACCTAAGATGGAGAAAAGAATCATGAATGCAGCGGATACTTGTGCTGTTCTTCGACTTCCAGCTCTAGTTAATGCCGACAGGCCAGCATTTTCACTGCATAAGTAGTTTAAAAGCAGTAAGAGGTCTCTCTTGGGAGGTAACATTTTGACAGTAATTTTAGTGCGTAAATTTGTGAAAATGTCATTAGTTTGTATCTGAATGAGTGAATACGCCAGGCGCGGATATTTATGTCATGGTAATACCAAAGAAAGAAACAAAAATTTCAAGTGGTTAGGACTTATTACATCGTCGCAGTACAACCAGTGACAACCGAAAATGCCATTCAGCAGAGTGCCGATTCCCTATAATTTAAAGATTTTAGTTAGTAATAATCATCAAGATTGTTGAATGTAAATGGCACAAAGACGGGATACCAATGTAAAATTCAAGAAACTCTTATTTACCAGCCAAGCGATACCCCGGCTAATAACAGAAGGTGGTATAGGAGTGGCACTGCTGTACCTTGCTGATGCAAGAAATGAACCGGTAGACTGAAAAACCAGAAGATTTGAAGGACAATTTATCTTTGAAGCATACATTTGCTCAATTAAAAATAATTGTCATGCCTAGAAATAAGAAGAAATTGCAAGATATTCAAAGAATAGACCTCTGCAGAAGCAACGAAAGAGGCCACCATCATAGTGAATGCTTCTCTGGTTCTAAACGTGGGAGGTCCCCATTGGAAAGGAAAAGGAATACAAATCCTGCATGTTTAAAGCAGAAAATGCATCACAACGTGACTTCCCGAGAAAATTCTTTTTTTTTTTAAATTTATTTTCTTACAACAGAAAAAGGGCAGGACTTAGATGCAATGCATCCATCTTATAAGGCGAAGTGTTTAAATGTGAAATCATGGATTTCAAATTATATGCATATGGACATTTTAGTGTTTTCATTCAAATTTGCTCTATCAAAAGAAGGGTTCAGAATGACTATGGAAAAGCTTACCAAGAAGAATTGCGTACAAGTCCCGAGTGATCAACACGACAACTATGACCTTTAGTAGAGTTGTGATAAGCACCACTCCATGTTAAGATTGATGCATAAACCCATACAATTGCTACAGAGAACAACACTGCATATCGATCACATATGCGCTCCTTGAACTTTAGATATGTAGGAAGATACTGCAAGAGCATCAAGCAGACAGATTTACCATAGAATATTCAAAATCGAGCAGCTCTCAGTTAAATAAATGCAAACTTTGATAAGTGTTGGCCCATAATGAAAAATCATAATGTCTTTTAGTCTGGAAGATAAAGCTAGACTCTATCAAGTGCATCACAATTTGACTATAGTGACAATTTTCTGGATTACATAATAGACGCTTCTAAAACACGGTGAAGCAAATTTTGTCCAAGATGCTCGAAAGGAGTACAAGTTTCATCCCGAAATAACAACAGAAAAAGAACAACTCAAAAAATTAAATAAATAAATAAAAACAGCGGAAAGTACTAGCCTGTGAGATAATAAGCATCAAAACCAGTTGCGGAATCCCAATTTCAGGACACTTCAAAAGCTACAAGGAAGAGACGTCGTTATCATTAAAGGGAAAGAGATACAAATAGAACTATGTCCATCCTCATCGGGCTAGTTGAACTAACTCGTTATCCGATATGAATAGCTACCCTTAGGGGTGAAGTGGTACGGCTATTTCACTTGATGATAGTAAGACAAATCAATTAGAAAACTAAATCTCTTACCAGTGGGAAGCCAAGGTTGTATAGACCAAGACCAGTTAATGTTATAAGTGGAACCATTGAAAGAGGATTTAGAAACCTAAGACCAAAACACAATATATATTAACCATTATAACTGAAATAGGCTTTCATAACTATTGGAAGAAAACTCTTTTTTTTATTTTATTTTTATATATAAACAGACCTTACAATATTTCTCCATATGCCTAGGAAACCAATTATGATCTGGAAACATGAAGCAACAATAAGAGCACCTTGTATAGCCCTCATTGTCTCCGAAAACCTCTGAAAATTGATAAGGAAGATTAAATAAGTAATAATTTTGTCAATGAACTAAAAGTTTTACCATGAGGGAGATATGAAATCAAACCTCTTGAGAATCATGAAACTTTTCGAATCTTTTGGCCTGGATTATAGATGTTATGGGAATTAAAAATGCATTGGAACCACCTATGATCGACGAAAGCCGAGTCCCAAATAAGGATTGGAACAATGTGTTCACCCCTGAAATTAACAGCAGAGTCTGTATCACCTTGGCCTTCTCAGCCTGCAGTAGAACCATCATCCCACTCAATTGAAACTCCAAAAGGTCGGTACCCAGTGCATAAGGCTCCCGCATCAGCAGGGTCGGGGAACGTCTCGATGTACGCAGCCTTACCGTTATGTTTTAATTGAAAATCTAAAAATGAAAAAATAAAACAAAAAAGGCAAAGGAGAGAAAGATTCTTACATTGCCTCCACCCATTTGAGGAACAATTATACTAGGAATAAACACAATACTACCAAGAGTCAGCAAATAATGCTGAAACCCCAAGAAAATTGCTGTTGCTGCAGTAAGAAAAGAAAACGATCATGAGCTTGGCAGCAGTGGCGGATCTAAGGGGGCAGGACCTAACATTTTCCAAAACGCTAAATTTTCTATAGAAATCCTGGAAACCCTTTTGAAAAACACATCTTTTGAACATTTACTACAGTTCCACAACGTAGTTTTTTTGGTAAAATGAATACTACCTCCATTTCATAATATAAGTGACATGTAGCGAAAATTAAGGAAGTAAATGCTTTGTTAGTCAAAATATTAATATTACTCCCTTAAATAGGGCAAATAATCGTATGTACCCGTTTATGTCCTATTCCAGTGCCCATCCAATCACAATTCATCGTATGCATATATAATTAAAAAAAATGATCACATGACGAATTCGTATTGGTTAGCCACAGGAATGAGTACACAGACAGATACAGACGATTTTCACCCCTTAAATAGTGGTATATAGTAACAAAATATACTTACTTTTTGCTTCCTTAATTTGCGCTACAAGTCCTAAATGACTTATGGAATGGAGGGAGTATCACAAAGTGACCATGTGTACTTAAAACATATGCTTACAAACCATTTTTTTCGTTATCTCTGACAATTCAAATGTGGGACGGTGTTATATTTATCAATTTATCAAGAAAATCATCTAAGATTAAAGAATTTCAGTTATAAAAGAGAGAAAGAACTGACTCCAAGGAGGAGGGCTATTGAGGCAATATTGGACATCAGGCAATTGCTCAAAGAGTGGATGTGGCTGTAACTGAACTTCCTCCTTCTTGACTCCATTGTTGCAACAACAATCAGCCATTGTTGAAGCTGAGGTTTGAAATTGTAAGATTCTGAGTATTCAAATACTATTATTACTAACGGCAAAAAAATTCTTCCTGTTTATGGATAGAAACCGTTACAGAATCAATTAGTTGACAAAATTATTACCATAATTGATTAGGAAATCAACGTGAAAATCTACAGTTACAAAATAGTTTCCAAAATTAACATTTCTTACTAACAACGGTAACATATCAGGTAGTTGCCTTATTTTGGAGCGAATAAAAATTGGATAAGAAGACCTTCCCGCCTAATTCCTTAAGACCCACCGAGTCAGTCCTTACATTTTTTTCGTTCTAAATTAATTGTATCAAATTGGTCCGATGTCACTTTAGCTAATTCTTTCATATTTGTTCTTGATTAATTTAAGTTAAGTTTGAGTTAATCGTGTCTTGTTCTAATACAATTCTGTAACTATTCAATACTACATAATCAAAATATTAATATTATTATTTGTATGCCACTAATTCTATTTAAGACAATAATATAGATATTTTGTTTAAAAAAACATCTTATTGATATCTTTTTTTTTTCCTTAATGTTTCGTTACATATTATAAACGACTTATATTATAGAATAAATTTAGTACTATTTTCCTATTTATTTAATATAAAAATGTGGACATTTAATTTGTAACTTGTTATGGATGAAGTATTTTATTTTATTTATTATTATTTTATTTTTTATCAAAAGGTCCAATAGCCCAGTGGGCATTGGGTTCGATACCCTCCCCTAAGCATGGGGTAAACTTTAATTGTCTCCCTTCTAGAGTACTTTTCTCCTCTTATGAGGTGTTCTTCTCCGCTTTGCGGTTGGTTCTCTCCCCTTTGGGTTCCGCCTTCGGGCGTTAAAAAAAAAAGAAGTATTTTATTTTTAAGATTTAACCCAAAAGATAATAATAAACTATAGGATTACAATTATTAAACTAATTTATGTCACAAAGAGGGCATTTGGTCTAGTGGTATGATTCTCGCTTTGGGTGCGAGAGGTCCCGAGTTCGATTCTCGGAATGCCCCTTCTTTTCGTCATTACTATATTTTATACCTATAATTTTCTTTTTCCTTTTTGTTTCCTCTGGAATTTTCCATCTTCGCTCTTCTTCAGCTAAAACCCTCCAAAACCCGAACTGAAATCCTATAATAATTTTCGATCTAGGTTTTCTAGCTCACCGGAATCTCAAAAATGGTGTTCGGACAGGTGGTTATAGGTCCACCAGGCTCCGGCAAGACCACTTACTGCAACGGCATGTCTCAGTTCCTTCAACTCATCGGACGGTCAGTAAAATAATTCTTTTTTTTAAGTATATATATATATATATATATTCAATTTTCTTGCTTTTTATGAATTGCTACAGTTAAAATCGGGTGGATAGTGCATGTTTAAAGAGTAATTTTATTTTGTTGAGGAAAACTAAATTGAAGAATAAATGGAATTTAATAGAGTAGTCTTATTGTTTTGACAGGGGAAAAGGCAGATTCTTTTGCAGTACTATCTCCATTCCATAATTAATATAAGTCGCTTAGGATATGTCAAAAATTAAGGAAGAAAAAATAAACTGTTTTTTAATCAAAATATCAGTATTACTTTTTTAAATAGAATTAGTGGTATACAAGTTCTATTTTAAGAGAATATTATTGGTATTTTGACTAACAAAGTACCTCATTTTTTGCTTCCTTAATTTTCACTACATGTTCTAAACGACTTATATTAAGTAACGGAAGGAGTATTTCTTTTAGAATTGAAGGTGCCAATTAAAGAGTTAACTTTTGATTGAATGAATGCAGAAAGGTTGCTGTTATTAATTTGGATCCTGCAAATGATGCCTTGCCGTATCCTTTAAACCATTTCCTAATGTATGTTTATGAGCTCTTTTTTTTATGGCATTGTATTTTGTTAGTCTTGTATAGGGATGCAATAATTTGAGTTAGTCCTTAAGACATATCTAAGATACGACTGCGCTGTGAATATTGAGGAACTCATCAAGCTACAAGATGTAATGGCTGAGCATTCTCTTGGTCCTAATGGTGGTAAGTCGGCTTCTTTCTTTCGCAACTTTTTATTTAATACGCAAAATTTACTTATCTGAGTTAAAGGTTCCAATATTCTGCATAGAAACACAGCGCAACATGCACAAGCTTAACCGTATGTTAATCATGCATAGCACGATGCTTCATTTGTTCGAAATAGTTTTTTGTTTTATACAACCAATTAGATTAATTTTTGGATGATTACTCCTCAAATTTGGGTTACCTTGTCCTCCACATTTGTGCTTAAGAATTTTAGTATTTTTATAGTATTGTAGTAAACATCTGTTATGTAGTTCAATTGCAGGTGAATTTTGCAATAGCAATAATTTGAGTTTTCCTTGGACTGAGATTTTCTCTCTTTGAAACTTCTGCTTTTAGGTCTTGTATATTGCATGGATTATTTGGAGAAGAATATCGATTGGCTTCAATCGAAACTGGAGCCCCTTATCAAAGGTTTTTTACGATTTGAATGGAGACTTACTGTCTTTTGGGTCAATACTTATTATTATTTGTTCTTCTGCCTTAACTGCTTTGTTCATAAGTATTGTCCTTTACAAGATTTTGGCTGTTTTGTTGCTTTTGAGACATTATCCTTAATAGGATAGCATTGCTGATTATAACCCACAAATTTTCCTTCCACTTTTTGCTATCTGTAACATACTTAAAATGTTGTCGCTTTGCAGATCACTATCTTCTGTTTGATTTCCCTGGCCAGGTGGAGCTATTTTTCTTACATGCAAATGCAAAAAATGTCATAATGAAACTCATAAAGAGGTTGGATCTGAGGGTATGTTTTGTCAAAGGGTTTGAGTGTGCTTCAGCATTTAGTTACGCTTATACCCTGATAATTGAGGGATCTCGTGGTCGCATGAGGGCTTACGTATTGTTTTTGTGCAGTTGACTGCAGTGCACTTAGTTGATGCCCATCTTTGTAGTGATCCGGGGAAGTACGTGAGTGCATTGCTTCTCTCCTTGTCAACCATGGTTCACTTAGAACTTCCTCATGTGAATGTCTTGTCTAAGATTGATCTAATTGAAAGCTATGGAAGGCTAGGTTAGACCATTTACACTCTTGAAGTCTGACTAAAAAATATTGCCTCAATTTCTCTCCTTTCTTATTCTTTTATTTCTTCTTTTTGCAGCTTTTAACCTGGACTTCTACACTGATGTAATGGACTTAACTTATTTGCAGCAGCATCTTGATCAAGATCCCCGGTCTGCTAAGTACAGGTGACTGCCTTTTCTAACAAAATACGTGGACTGGTAGCTGCATAACTGATTATGATGTTCTCAGTCTAGTGTATCTTTAACGTCTTTGGTAGTCTCATTGTTTCATTTTGGAAGACTTTGCTTCACCTATGTCTCTATTTGTTTTCTGTCAGATAAATGTTTGAGCATTGTTCTTCTGTAAGAATAATGTACCAAACTGTCTGCTTTTTACCCTTAGCTTGATCTTTCTTGTCTGAAATATCATTTTATCATATAGATAGATTGAGAACCAGTTTTGGTTACACTTTGAAGTTCTCTTATTCCGAAGTTTTATTCCCATATTTACCTATTTCATCCCAAGTATTTGTAAAACTTTGTGAATATTCCATTAACATCTTGTCTATTTCCATATTATTTATTTGTGTGTAAATAAACAGGTAGGCATGTATGCCTAACCCATTACCTTTTCAGGGTGGTTTTTAAACATACATGTCCGTTTGAGTCCAGCTTAGCTAGTCCTGGGCTTTGCTACTGAACATCTTGAGGATAGACAAATATTCAAAGCGGTTTCATGTTTTTCAGACTAGTACTATATTTTTCTCTGTTTGAGTTGAGGTTATATAATTTTCCTTTTATTTTCTTGATGCAGAAAGCTTACTAAGGAGCTTTGTGAAGTAATAGAAAATTATGGACTTGTCAATTTCACAACTTTAGATATTCAGGTATACTAATATTCTGAACCCTTGCTCAGTATATGCGGTTAAGTTTTATTGAGGCATTAACTTCTCAATTTTGATTTTTTTTCAGGATAAAGAAAGCGTTGGAAATCTAGTTAAGTTGATTGATAAGACCAATGGTTATATCTTTGCTGGCATAGAAGCAAGTGCTGTCGAATTTAGCAAACTTGCAGTAGGTCCTGTTGATTGGGATTACTACAGATATCCTTTTGCTATTTTGTTTCTTATCACTTATTGCTGCTGCATTGCATGAAATCATGTTTTATTTGATATATTTGTATTAGTTCGGTAACTTCTAGTACGTCAATTTGACCCAAAAGGTTGAATTCTGGTAGAGAACTGTAATTGTAATTGGGCCTGTATTGAAAAAGGGCTGGATTGAGAGGCTATAATAGTTATGAGGTCCAGGAGACGTCTGGCTCTGGCACACATGCTGGTTGCTCTCTCTAGGTTATTACATTCCTCTAACAAAATGAAAGATGGATTCTTCATTCTGAACTATGTTTAGTATCCTGGAGTTGATAAGTATCTTTACATTCATGTATTGTTCTGTGTCAATTTAGGCAGATAGGCAATTCTAGAGATTGTTGTCTATCATCCTACCTACGTCTTATTTTATGTTTTAATTATTTTCTCAAAATCTCACGTGCATCACGCTCAAGTCTTATGCTTTGCATCACATATGCAATTGTTCTTCTTGGATGCTAAATTTTTATCTTCGAGTTCCCTTTTGAAATGGTGTACATATTTCTCTTTATGCATCAATTTGTTTCTTTTTATGCTCCCCATAGCCTCCTTCCTTGCGCTATTGGACCACTTGGTTTTGGATTCCTTGACCTAGCAGTTAACAGTTGCAGCAGTTCAAGAGAAATACATGAAGGACGGTGAAGATCTTGATTGATTATTACGACCACAACAACTGAACCAATAGAGCTGTTCTACTGTTGGAAGTAAGCTGTAAGCTTTTTGGTGGCACCACTATATATATTGTCTTTGAATGGCTGATCTCCTTGTTTTGTACTTTCACTAGACAGATGATGTCGAACGTTTCTCGATTTTTACTCAAGTTATGTAGCTTTTTACAAATGTGTTATTATCATCTTGTCTTTCGTTCTTGCACCCCAAGACTTGACCCCCCTGATTTTGAGGTAGGAACCATGTAAAATATCATAGAGATTCTTGGAATTCATTAGTATACTATGGGTCCAAAAGACATGGTCGTTTGAATCGGATCCAATAGGAGCTCTATCCCTTTCAATGGTGTAGTTCTATTTTTTTCCGATCTTCCTATGTATTCTTTAGTCTTGATCGTTGTTAACGTGTCTGTCTTCTATCGTGTTGCATTTCCTTTGTCGGACCCCCTCTTTCCATCGTACTAGAGCAATTTTCCGACCATATTTTCCAGCACGTATTTCTAACTCACGTTATGAGTTAGAAATACTATATCAATGGCACCAAACTTTTATGACGTCCGTTAACTTACTTCAGACCATATGGATAAACATTGTTGTTCATGTCACATACTATGGATTCGCTACAAGTATAAGCCATTATGCTTAGATTTAGTTAGATTTGGATTTGTGACTCAGATTCTTTTGGATTAATTTTGGAAATGAAAACTCAAACACTAATTCATTACAAATTTGACTTGGGTTTAAGACTAGCCTGAGATTCAGATCAAAAAATTTCAAACTGAAAAGTAATCCGATTTGTTCATCGACTTTTCTCTTCATGTTCAACCTTTATTTTATTTTTTTCAAACTTAGTTTGATTTGGGGTTTGAGACTGGTCTATTCAAATTTACCACTATTCATTATTTATTTTTCTTTTGCCGCGTTTTCAATTATAGGACACCTCCCAAACAATATTTTGGTTCCAATGTTGATGACAACAGAATCAATTTAGGTTGTCGAGTCGATCTATACGTTAGAAATAGCTAACTGTTTTGGAACAGTCATGTGACTCTCAATCGTTGAATCAAACAAATCGATAACCAATATTGGTTTAGCATATTGGATGACACAACAACCATCAGCACGGAACAGGACAGGGTCCAAAAGTTCTACCAAGGAAACATCACATGAGAACGAGAGAACTTGTGCAGAGGCAACAACAAAGTTTGTATATAAATTAAAAGAAACACGTATTACCAACACAAGTTGACTCAATTGATTCAACACGTCCTTACAAAGGTCAAGTGTTCAATTCCCGCTGTCGACGTGAGGGCTGTGTTGGTGGGTGATTTGTAAGTACCCTTGTAAGCGGCCTATGATCCCTAGGGCCTGCCCTGACCCGTGGTGGTGATCGGAGCCGAACTCACCCAAACTTTATTTAACCCAAAAAAAAAAAACACTTATTTCCCAAATGAAACATCAGAATGAAGCAAATTTTGTGTTTAGGCACAAATAATAATTAATAACTAGCATCTTACACCATGGTTAGGAAAAAATAAAGTATTTTATTAGTCAAAATATCAATATTACTCTCTTAAATAGAACATATATACTACTAATTCTATTTAAGAGGGTAATATTAATATTTTAACTATCAAGATATCATGTTTTTTGTTTACTTAATTTTCGCTACATGTCTTAAATTACTGATATTTTGAAATGTAGGTAGTATTAGAACCAGAATGAGAAATCCGCAAGGGCAGCCCATTTGATTCCGGGGTGGTAGATTATGCACAAAGACGCATTACCGAATCTTGGCAGTCGCAGTGTGGAAATTTCAACCCTCCAATGTGGGGGTGACTTCTTGTGGTGTGCTAAGACAAGTCCTCACACTTGGTTGGCCCACTGGGTCACATTGATTTAATCCTCCAAATTCTCTATCGGTTTACTGGAAAGTGGAGCCCTCTGGACGTGGATAACCCCTTTTGTGCACAAGAAACAGAATGAGAAACTTTAAAAAAAGGCCAAGGTGGAATCTCCAATTTCGCTCCAACTAGACTGGCCCAAAACTAAATTCTATAAACTCTGTGCTAACTTCCAGCCCAAAAGCCCAAAACAAATTTGGAAACTTCCAAAAGAGCCGTCTCCAGCTGAAGGAGAAAAGGTAAAAAGATAAAAAGAAAATAAAAATCTCGAATTTTCTCTTGACTTGTGAGTTGGGAGACTTCTGGAAATACATCATAATCATCAAGTTCTGGAAAATCTATAGATAAACAAACTGGGTTTTGGATCATAGTTTGAATTTGGATCGTGAATCGGCGGCTAGGGAAGAAGATGCGAGGACGAAGATGTGGAGGGAGATCGGAGATAGAGAATCCGGCAAGCTTCGCCCTTCTTCATTCAGTAATCGTATTAGGTCCACCCGAACATCCTCACTTCAGCTCTCTAATTACAAGGAAATTCTCTCTTCTCACCGTGGCGCCATTAATTCCCTCCAGGTTCTTTCATTTTTGGCTTATTTTGAAGTTCAATTTTAAGTTGCATTTAAGTAATAACAATTCAATTTAGGTTTTATTGCAAAAGTATGAATGTTTTGTTGTGGAAGTTTTCGTGTTTAATTACGGTTCGACGAGACTAGAATTTTAATGTGTTATAAGGAAGATCGAGTTTTTTAGCTGCTTCGGCAGCATGAAATCACTGGTGAGTTATCCCTTCCTTAATATAAGTCGTTTAGGACATTTAGCAAAGGAAGAAAAACTTAAGGTATTTTGTTAGTTAAAATATCAATATTACTCTCTTAAATAAGACTTGTATACCACTAATTCTATTTAACAGAGTAATATTGATATTTTGACTAACAAAGTAACTTATTTTTTGCTTCTTTAATTTTCTCTATATGTACTTATATTATGGAATGGAGGTAGTAATATTTATTTGGTACTAGTAGATTTGCCTCTTGTTCTTTATTACTTAAAATCATATGCTTTTAGCTTCTATTTAACTGAATTAGCTTACTTTAAGCAGATGCTATAGTTTTTTCGGCATCAGATGCTTTTATCTTATCTTAATATATGAATATAAGTTTCCATAATTGTAGTGTCATAGGAATGTTACCGGGAGTATCTCAGAGTATCCGAACCGAGTTTTTTTCAAGGCTTGTCGAAGAATATAAGTATCTAATTGAAATATAGGAGGTGATGCATTTATGGTATTTCTTGCTAAATAAGTCATCCTGCATGGAAACAGTAGGAAAAGCCTAGTTTCGGGTCTTTCGGCTAGCGTAGATATTATAAGATATCCACTTCATACTTGATGTAGTAGTTATCTGTTGATTCCTGCTTCTCTGAGCAGGCTTTTCTGTGCTCAATTAAAGTAAGAAGCATTTTTTCTAGTTAGCTCAACTTTGCCTTTTTAATTTAAGGTGAAAATGGTCCATGAGGACTGTTATTGTGGATTTCTTGCTTGAGATGTGGTTTGCAGAATTCTGTTGGAAGTTGGAACTTGATTTGATTGAGAAAATATTTTGTGGCTATTCCTTGTGATCACAATATCAGGTTGATTTGACAGAGGGACGGTATCTGTTAGCTGCTGCTTCAGACGGTTCAGTTGGTGTTTATGATGTCCAACGTGCAACGGATTACGAAGCCGGAGGTCTAATAGCAAAGCACAAGTCTATTTTACTTGTTGACAAGCAACATGAAAGTGGTCACAAATATGCGATATCAACTGCCATCTGGTATCCAATTGACACAGGGCTGTTCGTTACTGGTTCATATGATCATCACATCAATGTATGGGATACAAACACAACTCAGGTAGCGATATTTCTATTATCGTCATTAATCGTGTTCTTGCTGAATTATATGCTTCTTCCAGATTGTATATGCATTTCTGTGTGCTTCAGTGCATTTATGAACCAAACTAAATTGGTTGGAACTTTTTGTTGCTTTTCTAGGTTGTAATGGATTTTAAAATGCCTGGGAAAGTTTATAGGACAGCTATGTCTCCCCTGGCAAGTTCCCATATGCTAATTGCTGCTGGAACTGAGGATGTTCAAGTTCGGCTTTGTGATATTATGTCAGGGGCCTTTGCTCACACTTTGTCTGGTCATCGTGGTATGCTTTTGAACTTGGCATCTTCATTATTCTTCATCAATATCATTTTTGAAATGCTACAAAGATAAAGTCCATGACTATTATCCCAGTCTCCATGCTAGACTCCGCGTTTTTCTCCTATAACCATAACTTCCTTTATAGAGATCTCTATAAATTATCGGTCTGAAACCAACTTTAAGGTGTAAGTTTTACTATTCTGATTATGCCATGACAGCATGTGGATTTCAGATGAATTACTCTTCTGGCTCAAAACTGTATGTGATTTTGCCTACTTTAATGCCAGATATGCAAGTGTGATTTCAGATGCATGTAATGGGGCATTCTGAATCTCTGATTTTACTTATTTTCTTTGTTTAGGGGGGCCTTCATATTACAAGTAAATGACTACTGTTGCTCAAATTTTAATTCTCTATTTGTTGAGTCAGAACAACTCTTTAGTCTAAAGTAATTCATACTAATTTCGAACTAGAGATGGATCTTTTGGCTTCGCATCTCAAATTTGTTTGATCAATACTTGAATGCAGAAGATACTGGAAGTGGCAAGTTTGTCTGGAATGATGCTTCGAAAGTTTTGCTTTTGATTTGCGTTTAACTTGCTGTTACTTTACACAAGATGCATAACATTAGTTGGGCTTGCAATTTCAACTATTCTATCAATTATCCATGACAGGTCAATAGATCTTAAAATTAATGCTACAGATGATTACTGCCTTTTTTATCCCTAGGAGTAATGCTTTTTAAACCTTAGGTGTTTGGTTGGCATAGTAATGGTCGTGTACCTCACTCTGTTTAACTGCTCTACTTTTAATTATATATAGTAGTTTAGGCTTTCAGATGATCTTGACCTTCTTTTCTGGCTAATTGGCGTTACAAACACATAAGACTGCTTCTGCTCTAATTTGTTATCTCTGTCCACTGCAGATGGTGTGATGTCAATAGAGTGGTCAACTTCTAGCGAGTTTGTTTTAGTAACTGGTGGATGTGATGGTGCAATCCGCTTCTGGGATATTAGGCAAGCAGGATGCTTCCGTGTATTGGACCAATCTGACACTCAATTGGGGAGGCGGCCACCACTCCTTACTGCAAATAAGGTTCTTAATTGTCCTTTTCTCTGCAGTATCATATGCTTTTATTTCTATTTTCCTTTAATTGGAATAGTTGCATTTCTAAAATCTAAATGCAGAATAATGTAATAAACATGCTTTAGTTTGTGTTCTTCCTGAAGATGAGAATAATTGTTTTTCTTACATGGGGTTATCTCTATATTCCATACTTTGAGGAAAAGGTTAATAACTATACTTTTGGCCAGGACGTGACTTCAACATCTTCATTAATAGCCCAGAGTTCGTCTACAAAATCCAGGGCAGGTCAAAAGAAAATGACCAATGGGAGTTCTTCAAAGCATTCTGGTGTTAGTAGAAGTTCCAGTCTAGTCAAGGGATCCGTCAAGCAGAGATTACATCCAGGAATGATGTCTACTCAGAATCGTTCTACTGCCCACTATGGTGCTGTAATTGGTTTACGAGCAACTTCAGATGGCATATACCTACTAAGTGCAGGTACAATTTGATTAACTGCAACAGTGAGATGTGCATATACAATACTATAAATTATACTGCTACACCTCAAAAAATGAGCTACGTCTATTTTGCTCATTGCATAATATTTCATGACTTGCTCTCCATTTTGTTTCAAATGCATGAAGCCTTTCACGTTCCAAACAAATGAACTATATTTTGCAACCAGATATTGTCGAAACTAAATTGGTTGATTGTTGAATTTTCTGTTGGCACGCCTCTGTTATTTCAAACAGCAAAAGCAAGGGATAAAATAATTAAATATTCTTGGTTTACTTTCGAACTGCAGGTTCAGATTCGAGGGTGAGGTTATGGGATATAGATTCTGGGTGCAACACGCTAGTAAACTATGAAATTAGACGGCTACAAACAAGCAAAGCAATACAGTTGGCAATATCGCAAGATTCAGACCTTGTTTTTGTTCCGTGCATGACAACTGCAAAAGTAATTTTTTTTCCTTTCAATTATTTTTATAATTTCTTTACGATATAAGAATGTACCTCTCAATATTTGTTCTACATAAATGGTTCAGGCGTTTGATATGTGGTCGGGCAAGACGGTGCTGACTTTTCGTGGCCACTATGAAAACATAAATTGTTGTTGGTACAGTTCACAAGATCAGGTACACATCTCTCTCTTTGGGAGATGAAGGAAAGAAATGCTTCAACGTTTACAGTTATCGATTTCTGACCTGTATCTGCCGTTTGCAGGAACTATATACCGGTGGCAATGATAGGCAGATTCTAGTATGGTCTCCGTCCACTTTTACATCTGATGAACTGGTATACTTTTTATCGGAATTATATGAAGATTTTCGCATGTCGTGCTACTATTTTTTCTGCCTAGTAATGGTTTGATTTGAATTTCAGGATGAAAGGAGGAAAGGACAGACATTTGAACCTGATCAAGATAACTGGAGTGACTGAGTAAAACATATTTGCTTTCTCATTACATCAATTCTTTTGTTGATTTATAATGTACAAACCTTCTCCTATAAAAAAAACATACCACTCCCCTCAAGTGGAGGAGGGGAGGGAAGAACTTCAGATTACGATCTGCGAATAAAAGACTTCCATTTCTTTATCATGAATTATTATCAGATTTTCTAGAATGCAGTCTTAATGGACTTGATTAAAACTCCGAGTTACCTAAAAAACTCGACCAGTGAATTTTAACCAAATTTATTTGTGTTGAGTGATACTAGTTTATTTGGTTATATCTGTGTCACTTGAGATTACAATGTCTATTAAATTTTAACTAGAATGTTACCGGACTAAAATTATGCTGTTTCTCAATGAATTTTTTTTTTTCCTTTCCCTTAAAAAAAAAACATGAAGTCCGATAGGATCATGCAAAGATACAGGGTCGTCCAAGAAATCGATGCAAAGGCATTTGCCTCGAAAAGAATTTGCCCCTTTCGGGTTTCAAATAAAAAAAAACGAACAAAAAAAGTTCTCTATGTAATTACAAATAGTTAAACCAAGGCAATAATTCAGTTGGTAAAATACTCCTTGTAAAATAGAGAAATCTTGAGTTTGATGTGTATGTTATCTTTATCTAATCCGGTAAATAATTGTCTGTATCCGTGCGTGCATGTTTTCATTCATGTGTCTAATCACTTACAATTCACCATGTGTATATAATTAGAAGAAATGTCTATATAGCGAATTCTGAGTGGTTGGACACAAAAATAGAAATATACACGAGTACAAACGATTTTCACCCCTCTAATCCCCTTTTAAGCAAAATAACAAAAGTCCACCACATATTGGAGAGGAGAAATATGGGTTTATGACATAACAACTAACAAATGGCCAATGAACCTAACTACTTCGTGGGTATTACTTCGATTTCTGAGAGTTCCTCTATCTTATCTTCTTGATGATCATTATCTTCCATGTTCTCCCCTATTTTCCCCTCTGATTATTTCATAAATAGAAGTGTGCGAAAATTTATGGTAAAAGTGTGTGTTTAGAGACTCTGAATCTTCTAGTAATTTTGCCGTTTTAATCAAATTATGGAACTTAAAGTGATTATTGCTTATGGAAGCATCTAATTTCTGCATTAGAAGTGTCTACTTCATATGGACTAATCAGCTGTGGAACTGTCCATGTTGGAAATCCCTACAAAAGGAATTGCTTCTATCCTTATTTAAAGTTTATGTCTGCCCTCTTTACTTATTTTTAGGGATGAAATGACAATTGACATACATATTGCAATTGCTTATTGTCACACATTTCTTATGTGCAAATGGGGAATCATACTTATATACATCGACTTTAAATTTTAAATTTGATTGGTCTCCTAAAAATAGAATAAATAGTGAGTTTTCATTAATCGATTCATTTATTTACGTACTAATTCGGGATTATCCTAAAAATATTAGTGTTGGATTGAGGTTTTCTCGAATATTTCAAAGTGATGTGAATGAGTTAATGTAACTAATTTGTAATTTTTTAATTAACTTTTTAATCCGCAATCACCACCTGAAGTTAAATGTGCACCCATATTTCATATGTTTTAAGAGATATTTGAATCTTGATTGAAAATAGAATTAATTTACCTTAATAATGTAATGTGTCTCCTCTATACTCCCCCGCCCCCAAGTCCAACCAATAATTAGTGGGTTCAATGCCTATGGAGTGAGAAGTGTGAACAAGACTAACCATAAAAAATAGTAGACAAACATTATGATCATGTCCAAATGTCTGTTACTAGCACTTATAAGGTATGATTGGATTAGGTATCGATTCGAGATTTCTAATTTTAATTTTAAATTATTTTCAAATTCAAATTTAATTTTGAATGATTTAAAGTTTGAGATTTCATTCATATACTCCATTAAAAATGAGTTTGCATATCAGTTTGAGTTTTAAATTCAATTCATAACAAATCCAAGACACCTTGTCCAAAAATAAAAAGGGGCCTAATAGTTAATAACTTGATGAGACAAATAAGAAAAATATTTTAAGTACAGCCATTAATCTCATTGCAAGATGGAAATCGGGTAACCCAAGTGGTAAGGCTACCCGCACACGGGGCGGAGGTCCCGTGTTCGATTCCTATATCTCCCCATAATGGGGCAAATAATTTCTCCTCCTTATGAGGCTTATCTTCCCTCCCCAGGCATGGGGCATGCTTCAATCTTCCCTATCTAAGGTACTCTCCGCTCTTCCCCTTCGGGGGCAATCGCCTTCGGGCGCTCAAAAAAAAAAAAAATCTCATTGCAAGTAACAAATAAAAGGAGCGATAAGCAAAAAGTTTATTATCCAACATTGACTTCGAGAGAAGAAAAAAAAAACTTATTCAGCCACCTTTAATCATTGTTAAGGTTCATAATCAATCAAATTATACTTTTTATATTTATAATTGAATACTGGTTTTCCTATTCATGAAATAAGTTGTATATCCATGTGGATCATGTGGTCCAGATTTGGTCACTCCCTGCAAAATGAGGAGAGAGAAAAAAATGCAGTGATGTGGTCAAATCTGAACCGCATGGTCCAGTGGATCCGGTCCATATCAGAAGTGTTCTATTTTATATGGAAGATTCATTTATTATCACAAGAAGCTTAGAAGTCTTTTTATCACTAAAAGTTTTGGTCTTTACCTCTTTTATCAATTGGGAAGAGAAAACAAAATGATACCATAAGCCGACTTTAAAGAAGAGAAAATGAAATAACCAAAAGACAAAAAACATCATTTTACCATACACAAACAAGAGACGTTTGACCTTTATGATAGCATTTTTCACGAGTTACACGTTTATTTGACAATTATATGATAAGAAGAAAAACTTCTGTGAAACCCCATCCCACATGGCAAAAAATCGTCTGTCCCCGTTCTGTGTACCGTATGTGTTCCCACGAATAGATATTTGTCATGTGTATATTTTTTTCCCTGTGAGTTCCACTATTTCTTTTAGGTTATAATTTTTTAATTAAAATTTTAATACATGTCATTTTCTTATTGGTGGGACAGGGAAGGAGACACCGAATGTGGACAGAAGATTCCTAGCCATCCCACATGGGATAAGAATGAAATATTTGACTGGTATATAAGGTGGGCCTAAGTATTCACTATCATCTCCGGATATCCTTTTGGCACCAAGTAGACGATAGTGGGTTCTGTCAGGCCCATGTGTCGCGCGTTTGATGGTATCAGAGCGCGGTGACCGGACGGACGTAACCATCTCTATAATTCTGCACACCTGCGTAATAAAACGCCAAATTATATGCATTTGATTTTAACATCTAATGTTAGAGTTATTTATGGATCTTAAGTCTAAACGTGCAATGATGGCAAACCTCTTTGAACGCCCAAAATGTCAATTTGAGGGTACTTGAATTGATTATATTCCGTGTTTAAAACTCAAACTCTATTTAAATAAAGTGTGATGATAAAACTTCAAGCATCACATTATGATAAATTTGATTTTGATTTAAGATTAATCCGAAATTGAGATCATAAATCTCAAACTTATTTAATCCCATCATTACTCATTTTGCAGCACATATAGATGCATCAATATCTTTTTTTGTTATCTATGTACCAACTGAATGGGGATTTGCATCCTTAAGACATTTTTCCCACTCTAGTATTAAATTGTAGCTAAAACGATCCTTCAACCATCAAAGATATTTTTCAATCACTTTTGGATCGAAAGCAAATCGAAATTCTCATAGATGTTCACTTTTAACTATTAGAGAGAACAAATCTGAAAAAAGCTATTAGAGGGAAACATAACTTAAATTTCAATCTAATGTGGAAATGAAGGTTTACCTAAATATAGGATAAATTAATTCAATCAATTTAATCTGATATTATTAAGCATTACATCAAACGAAATTCAAATAGTGTCGAAATGAGAAATAAGTGATCAATTTTCAGAATGAGTCTATCCAAACTGAATGTTCAATTTTTATGTATTTTATATATAAATGAGACATACAATTTGAGACGTAACGAGTATCATTGTTTCACACTTGAGAGAGGCTTCGTCTAATCCGAAGTCACTATTACTATAGTGTTATAAAAAATTTAGAGCAAAAATGTGATGTATAGTTTCTATAATTTTTGTCTCGAGCTTAAAAATATATATATATATATATATATATATATATATATATATATATATATATATATATATATATATATTCTTAAGAGGGAGGTGGTTGGGGGGGGAATGGATTAAATCAAACAAATCTCATCAGGCCTCTTAATTGAAACGTTCGTTTAAAACATCATGTACTTTGTTTAACTCAAATTTTTAAATGATATCTTAAAAGTAGAGGACGGTCGGATCCTCATAAATTGCAAATATATTTATAAACTAGTTAATTTGGATTTTCAACAAGTTTCAAATGGATCAATATTTTTGTTAAATTAAAACAAAAACAGAAAAGAAAATAGTGAAAATAATATTCAATCAGTCTCAAATCGAATATTTAATTTATTAAAATGGATTTATTTGGGAATCGGGTAGCCCAAGTGGTAAGGCTACCCGGTCCCGTGGTCGATTCCCGTATCTCTCCTTGTGGGGTAATAAATTCTCTTCCTTGTGAGGCTAAGTTTCCCTCCCCGGCTTGGAGCATGTTACAATCTCCCTATCTAGGGTATTCTCCGCTTTTCCCCATTCGGGGGCAATCGCCTTCGGCCGAAAAAAAAAATGGATTTATTTTATTTCTAAACTGATAAAATTAAACTTTTAATATTTAAAAGATTCACACTCTACTAACACATAAGTCTCATTACTAATACCTTTAATTAAAAGGGACTTTTTTTATAACATATGTATATCAAATTAAACTCTTTATTTTTATGTAAAGTTATATAAATTTAGAACGAATTGAGTATGAAATAAAAAGAAAAGGAACAAAAATGAGTTAAAGAAAAATTCTAATCGAATGGCGAACCTTCTCCGCACGCGTTAAAAGAGAGCTTTCACACGTGCTTATTTATGAGTCCCGACGGGGATTCGGTACGGCAATGCACGTGTCCTCCCGTTCCCCTAGGCTTCTTCTTTCATTTATATTCCTCTCCTTCTCCATAGACATAACCAAACAAAGTTACTTGGCAAAAAAAAAAAACCAAACAAAGCCTCCAAATAAGAACAATTTCCTAAACGCTGTCGTTTTCATCAATTTCAAGATTTTTCGTCGCCACCACCGCCTGGAATTTCATTTCCTTTTTTATGCACTGCTGACTCAATTTTCCGACAGATTCTCCGGCAATGGAAACGGAGGTCCACTCCAATAATTTTACTTACATGGGCCGGAATTTCAGTAATCTCAGCATCAACGACGATTCCTCAGCATCGGCTTTTAGTGACTGTAACAGTGATAGATCCGGCGAGTTCCCAACGGCGGCTTCCGAAAGCCGACGATTGTTAATTGCTTGTGCCACGGAGAACTCCGATGAATTAATCATACAGCTCGTCTCCAGTCTCGAGTCTTCGTCGATTGATGATCAAAAGCAAGCGGCTATGGAACTCAGACTCCTCGCGAAAAATACGTCGGAGAATCGAATTAAGATCGCGAAAGCCGGAGCTATCAAGCCATTGATATCGATAATCTCTTCGAATGATCCTCAGCTTCAGGAATACGGCGTCACCGCTGTCCTTAATCTCTCGCTCTGCGATGAAAACAAAGAGTTTATTGCTTCGGCCGGCGCAATTAAGCCGCTAATCAGAGCTTTAAAATTGGGGAATTCTACAGCAAAGGAGAACGCGGCTTGTGCTTTATTGAGAATCTCGCAAATTGATGCCAATAAAATCGCAATCGGAAGAGCAGGAGCGATTCCTGCACTGGTGAATCTTCTAGAAAACGGCAATTTTCGCGGGAAAAAGGATGCATCAACGGCGCTTTATTCATTGTGTTCGGTGAAGGAGAACAAGATTAGAGCGTTGGAAGCCGGAATAATGAAGCCGTTGGTGGAATTGATGGCGGATTTGGGATCGAATATGGTGGATAAATCGGCGTACGTGATGAGTTTATTGGTATCGGTGGCGGAGGCGAGGGCGGCGCTGGTGGAAGAAAGTGGAATTCCGGTGCTGGTGGAGATTGTAGAAGTTGGAAGTCAAAGGCAGAAGGAGATAGCGGTGGCTATACTGTTGCAGCTCTGTGAAGATAGCTTGACTTGTCGTACTATGGTGGCCAGAGAAGGTGTCATTCCTCCATTGGTGGCTTTGTCACAGTCCGAAACTAGTCGGGCCAAACAAAAGGTAATTTCTTTTTCTTTTTTAATTTTTTTTTTGTGTTTCAGTTTAAATGAAATGGTAATTTTGATTTTACTTTAAAAAATGAGGTAATTTAGATATTAATGGTTGATGATTAATTCAAATTGCTTGAGTAAATAAAAAGGAAATGATTGCATGGTGAAAAAACTTCCTTTTAGAATATTTTGCTCCTAAATTTTAACCATCTATGATCTCCATTTTTGTACTCGTAAAATATTTGTTAGTATAAGGGGTTGAAAATTGTCAATCCTCGTGTATATTCATATTTCTGTATTCAACCAATTAAAATTTGCTACGTGAATATTTTTTCTAATATTATATACAAATGGTTAATTGTGGTGGATTGGGTAAATGAAGGAGAACATACACGGGACAGATAATTTTTTGCCTCTTTAAGTGAGTTTGGTAATTTAATTAGATAAAGTGCCTTTATGTGAGATGAACGTTATTTCTTCCATTTTGTTTAGCGGTGTTTTTGGTAAGTTGATATGTGATGAATTCTTCAATATATATATAATTGGACCAAAATTGGAGAGCTACAACTTTGGAGAAAAAAGAAGTGAAACTCATGAGTCTCTTAAATGGCAGTGACTCGCTAATGCCATACTTGAGACTAGAATTCAAATCCTTTAGTGGGATTAGCCTATAATTTTCATCATGAATAATTAGTGCTGTGTTAAAGAATTTTTTATGTAAGTTCGAATTAATCTCATTACTAATGAAAACACTAACACTGAGCAATTCTAAGCATAGCCAATTAAAAGAAAAATAGAGGAGAGGGTAAAATTGGGAGTGGTGATATTACATCTCCATAGGTTGGGACAAAAAGAGGGTCTTTTTCTTCCTAAACACAAGTTATGGTTCATTGGCAGGTTTTCTTGGGGTTCTTTGTCTTATTCAATTGTAGATTAAAACCGGAGTTGGAGTTTCGTGAGTAAAGTCACCGCAGTCATTATCATGAACATCTATCTTTCTCAGTCCGACTATGATGCTAAATACTAAAAACTCACTACATAGAAAATATAATTTAATCGTTGAATCACCTATTATTATTTATAATATTTGTTGCGTAAAATAAATATTATATTCTTTAATACAAGGTTCATCAATAGAAAATTTATATTGGATAAAATTTAACATTGGTATAAAAATTTATAACACCTATAAAAAAACGTCAGTATATAAAAATTGCCGCCTATCTTCTCTAGTCTCTTGAAATATATAAAAATCGTAAAAGATGAAAACACCAAACTGAAAAGATTAAAAAAAGTAAGTGGTCTCCATGTTTTTAAATAATATAATGGGGGTGGGTGTTTGATGATGTGTAAACAGGCGGAGACACTAATTTCGCTACTAAGGCAACCAAGATCCTGCAACGCCGCTGGCAGAGCTACTGATTTGTCAGTTTAGCATGTGTTTTCTTCACATGGAGCCTTCTTCTTATCATAACCAATCATACCCATAGCCGCTGCCATCGTGACGGAAAGGCAAAGAAAACAGTGCAGAAAAGAAAAATGAGAACGAACCCCAAAAAGAAGACATGTCCAATTGTACATACATTACCCCCATCGGATTGGCTTGGCTTTGTAAAGGGAACTTGTAAATTGGTTAAAATACAATCAGTCCTTTGTTTTGGTTTTGGTTTTGGTTTTGCTTTGATTTGTTTTTCCCCCTTTTTTGGTTGGAGACTAGAGCTTTGAAATTTTGAATTGAGTCCCTTTTTTATGTCTAAAATTAGAGTTTTTTCCTTTTTTACGAGTCAATACGAATTTTTATTTTGATTTTACCTAATCTTTTGTAAATAATTTAGTTTTGAAAAGCTTCAGATTAAATAATTTTTAGATATTTCACTACACACTCTAGTACACTAATGATATTATCACATGTAGAATGATATGTCATATGTGTCTAACTTTAAGTTCATAATTTCACTCTGATCAATCATTTTGTTGTGTGAAAAGTAATATTATATTATTATTAGTGTACAAGAGTGTGCGCTAAAACATGTATTAGAAAATGTAGAATCAGATTAAATATTTCAAATAGAAGAAATCTAATAATTTAGATACACTGACCCAAAACAACTGAATGGAAAGATCTGTTGGTGCAACATGTTAGTGTTGATTATTGCAATTCCAAATTGATTTTAGTAATATGAAGATGCCTTTTCATGATAAGCGAAGGTGAGCTAAGATATGGTAGTAGGTGAAACTTGCGATTTGATAATAATTCTTTCTTTGATTAGGAACTATATATTAAAAAGTGTACTAATAAATTGTTATATATTGAAGCACGTTTGATCGTCTGACAGTGCAAACTCACTCGATTATAAAATATTATATGAGGAAACAAAAAGAGGGTAATGTAATTACTAGCAAAAAAATTCAGATCTTTTCGAACAAGAAAAAAAAATAATGGAATTGATTATGTGGTATGGTAATCTATTATGTGATCTAAATTGCTAGGGTTTTCTTCATAAAGAAGATGCGGATGATATTAGCAGAGCATTCAGAAGTAAAACAATTAAATATTAGAATATTTGGAGATGAAGGACAAAAAAATGTGAATTATCTACTCTCTCAAATGAAATAACTATTAAATTCTGATTGAAATATAAATATGAGATTATTATGCCATCAGCTGCCAACCTTTACTAGCCTAGTCATAAACCACACTGAAACGTACATAAAAAGTTGGCCCGGCCCATTATCTACCGGTAAAAACAAAGTCAATGTTATCTGCGTGCTCCCAGCTCCTATGCGAAACAGGAAAAGTTTCGCACCGTACGGAACAATCTAAATTGTCGGATGATAGTTTTGAACAGTCCAGATTTAAAAAGAAAAAAAATTTATTTTTTAATTTTTTAGTCGAGCTGCAACTTTTCTCTCTCTAAATTTGGACCGTTAAATCTTTTATCGGACGGTCCATATTATTCCGTAAGGTGTGAAATTTTCCCTGTTTTACATAGGAGCCGGACTGTATCTACCTAGGGGTGTTAAAAAAGAATCCAAGTCGAGATATCCAATACAATTCAATTTACCAATTTTGGATTAAGTTTTAAAAAAAATATCGACTAGATCAAATAGTATTAAAAAATTTACAATCTAATCTAATATGATCCAGGCCGAACAAATTGAAGTTTTAAATGCATTGGATTAGATTAAAAATTTTAAAAACAAATTTTTTTCGAATTGGAAAAAAAAAATGTTTTAACCCATATATATTAGGGGAAATGGTTTCCCCCTTTAACGGTGACTCATAGGTCTACCTCTATCGACTTACCAAAAAATTTATCCAGGTGGACATAGTTTAGCTGACCTTGTTTCTATCCCTTAAGTGCATGCTCATGATAAAATTAAGAATTCTAGTCACTCGAGAAAATATCTAATATTGCATATTTATACTTATTTAATTATTCTACAGATATCTCAATTGAATTAGTTAAAACCCAATAGGTTTCACCAAAAGCAATCGTCCAAATTACGTACCAAATTATTTCATCACGATTGACCTCGTTATGTATCGCCATAATTTTTGGCTGTTAGAGTTGTTTCCCTTCCACAAAGAGAAACGGGATTCACGTTGTTGCCTGACTGCTTCTACCAATCTGACTCTAATCTACAAAAGACATAAATTCTTTTTTTTAGTTAATCACTATTTATACCCCTCATGTATGTTTAAAAAATACTCCCTCCATTCCCTATTAATTGTCGTTTAGGAGATATTTAGGTAACCAAATTAATTGTCGTTTAATTAGTTGTCAACAATTTATTCCAATTATACCTTCAACATTTTTCTTTCTTTATGACAAAGAAGTGAGAGAGAGGGAGGGTGGGTGGGGGAAAATATTGGAAGTTTAGGTGAAAATGACAACTTCCTTAATTTTCTCAAATTGTCTAAAGAGTCTTATATTTAGGAATGGAGGGAGTAACTGTTAATCTTAAAAAATTGTAGGTGCTATAAATGTTTTCAACTATTTACGGGGTGCCAATAATGCCCAAAAGTGGCAGAATCCGATGAGAGGAGCCGGCGTTCCACATGTGCAACTTGCACATGTAAAACTCCAGGAGCAAAATAGTCAAAAGAACCCCTGAATTGTTTTCTTCAACCTCTAGCATATCTCCTTCATCTCCAATTCATTTCATCAATTGAATAAGAAAATGTAAACAGACACCCATGAGAAATTTTATTTTGGTAGGTAAGTTTAAAATTTATCTTCTAACCAATAAATACAATACACGTAGTCAAAAAGTCAATTATATCTTATATGAATATGCACTTTTGACCTATCAAGATAAAACTTCTCCCCCACTAGCCAAATGCCACAATGCACTTATATACACATGAACCACCAAAAACAAAACAAACATGACCACCAAGGAAAACAAAAATAAAATCGCATTTTGGGTATCAACAGCTATAATCTGAAGTACAAGAAAACCAATAAATATCAGATTGTAAATCACCATAGTAAGAGAAACTCATACGAAAGTAATGAAAAGCCACTTAAAACAGAAGGGATAGCTGATATTTTTTGGATTGGAGTCTGGTTTGTGTTTGGTTTGGTTTGGTTTGAAACTCAAACATAGACCCAAATCAGTTTTGAATTGAGTCTGCGAATGAAATCTGAAGTGTTAAATCATCCTCAGACCAAATTTTAAACTCAATCCAAAACTGGTTTGTGTCTGAGTTTGAGTCTCAAATCAAATCAAACTCAAAACATACCCAATCCAAGCACACTCATAGTTGAAGGAAACGATACATGTTTTGAGGCGTACAAAGAGGCCACAGTAAAAACAACAGCAGCAGTAGATAAAGTGAAAAAGCAAATAGGAAAATTAGATAACAAAATTGAAAAGTTAGCATCTTTGTCCATTGAGAAGCATGTGGACCTCCTGGATTAGGCTCCCGGAGCTGGTTGATAATTGGGTAGGGTTGGAAGTAAATTGAGTCGGTTCGTGAGTACCTCACGATTAAATTCGAAATTCGGTTCGACGAGTTCAACTCATGAACTAAATGAGCGATTGATAACTCGTAAATTTATCTATATTTTCTTCTACTTTAAATAGTAATTTTGAGCTTCAAAAAGTATTTACATATCTAGTTTTGAGCTTAGAATGGTATAATCCTCACTTTTATGTGTTTGCATTTGTAGGGGTAAAATAGTCTTTTGAAGGGTAAAAGTGAACCAAACTTGCAGAACAAGAAAGAAGCTGCTAGAATTGAAGATATATCTTTTACGGACTAGAAGAGTTTTGGTGTATTTCAACTACCTTAAAGAATCTTGAAGAGTTGTATTTTATGTCAACTACTTTAGAAGAGTGGGAGAGTTTTGATCTATGTCAATTACCTTAAGCTAGGAGATTTCTATTGCTATAAATACTCTTTACTAGTCTTAGGAAATTATTATTAAGTCATGATTAGATTATTCTAGGTTTTAATTTGTTATTGAATTTTTCTCTAGTATGAGCTAAATATTTATTCTAAGGCCATGATGTAGCTAGATTAATTTTATATGTTATTCTCTTGATTTTGTTATTCGATTAGTGTTGTGGAATTAATTTCTTATTATTGTTCTTAATGCTTTTGTGTGATTAGCTACCACCCATATTGTCTTTACATTAACTTGGAAAATTTGCGACGGCTGACCTTGTTAATTAGGTTAAATAATCTGAACATAAATTGCATGCAAGATAGACATATACTTGTATGGTTTGTGCGATATTTATGATTTCATATGTTTAATGCATTTTTATGGGTTAAAATCAACATAGACATATAGTTGGTTTATTCATGAGAATAGGTTTAATAAGTCTTGAAAGAGGTTATTAGATATAATTGGAAATCGATCGATTAATGAAACTCACTCTAGAATAACATATCGTTAGGATAATATATTGGTTAATTTAGTGAATTCATGTGCCTTAGATCTTTCTCTTATCAAACTTCTTGTTTAAGTTATTTGTCTATGTTAGTTAATTAATTTAATTTAATTAAATCATCATCAACCGTCAGATTTATTTTACTTGCTTTTGATCATTGTAGAATTATTTACATAGGAGTTAATTAATCATTATTCTCTGTGGGATCGACCTTGACTACTACAACATCGACCTAGTATACTTGCTAGTATAGATTTTGCGTATCAGCGATACACGAATCAAGATTTTTGGCTCATCTAAAATATGAGTTGAACTTGAATTAGATAGAGTCCGACTCATTTAGAGTATGAGTTGGCTCAAATATATATATATATATATATATATATATATAGCCGCACATAGCCCTAAAAAAGGTAGCCGCACATCTTAATAAATCAAAAACAATTTAGAAATCTCTTATAATCTTCTCAAGGTGGAGTATTTATTGATTCATATCAAGTTTCTTTGAATTCGAAAATATCTCAAACATTGATTTGTGGAGGAGATTGGCTTCGAGTCACTTATGGCATTAGGAAGAAACTCAATGTATATTACTACTTGTCTTTTATTGTTGATAATTATCACTTATGTCTACAAAATAATTTTTTATGACAATAATTTATTTTCATCTTATCATGTGTAAAAATATGCCACAAGTTTATATAAGAAGGCTTCATAGACTTTTACTGTTTTTTAGACTTTTGTTGATTTTTACATTGGCTTAATTTCTATTTCGTTAAGACGTTTTCTTTTTCTTTTTCCGGAGTCTTGACATATTATAATTAGTGGAGAGATATTAAAATTAAATAAGATCTATTATATGTCATTGTGTTAAGAAAATTTCTTGATTTATTTTGTATCAGTTGGGTATAAAACTCATATTTAAATGAGTTGAGCTACGGATGAGTGAGCTGAGCTTGAGCGGAGAAAATTAGCTCACATCAAATATTAGCTGAGTAAAATTAGTGTGAGCTGAGTTTGAGTTAGCCTTATCTTAGCTCAGCTCACCTCATTTCCACCCCTAAATTGGGTGTATGAAGAGTGAATGGGCCAAGATTGCAAAGGAAAGTGGGAAGATTAAGCTGAGGGTTATGAGGTAAAAAGTCTTTGGGATTGTTTTGGGATAGAGATTGATTCTTTAAGAATATGGGGTATTGTCAAGAATTGGAGCTCTTTTGGTGGCAGTTCCATTGATAAGTGATGAAATAGGTTTTTGAAGATTTTTAAACTCTGGTTTTTTGTTTACCCAAAAACAACTGGGCTTGATGATCCATTACTGAACCCTGTGGAGGATCCAAAACTCTATAAGCTTGGCTGCAAAAGAATAATGGTTTCACTTTCACCTTCAATATTGAGGTTATACACATTGAAGGTGAAATTGGGGAAGGTGAAGTTTGATTAAATCGGGTTCGAAAATGGGCCGGGTCGGGTTGGGACAATTGAATGGGTTGTATACAACCCATTAAGCACGCATTGTCAGGACTATTTTGCCCCTTGAAAATATACTTGTGCGGGCTGCACAAGTGGAAAGTCGCCAGATTCCGCTACTTTTGGGCACTAATGGCACCTCGTAAATATTGGGGACATTTATAGCACCTAAAATTTATGAGGGTTAACAGTTGCTTTTGAAACATACTTGAGGAGTATAAATGGTGATTAACTCTCTTTTTTAAGTACGTTGAGCACATGTGAAGTGTGAACCCTATTTCTATATGAGATAAATTTGAAAGTTTCGACTGATATATAAAATGAGACTAATATCTCGGGATATACATTTTACCATAACGAGTTTGGTTGACAAATAGAGACATATTTATTATTATACCCCTAACATAATTTAATTTATTTTCGAACATTAACCTTTCACTTATCTCTATAGTAAGGGATAGTGTTAAAAAAAATATTTTTAAAAATTGAAAAAGTACAAATGTTATGTATAAGTTAAAAGAGATAATCACTATTTATACCCCTTCAACTATTTTCAAAAGCAAGTTATGCCCCTTTTGATTTTTGTGTGCTATTAATGCCCCTAACTATTTATGGGGTGCCAAAAATACCCAAAATTGGCGGAATCCGCGACTCACGGTGGCTTTGCACATGTGCGGTCCACATGGTCGAAATTGCAGGGGCAAAATCGTCAAAATTCCCCAACTTCATCTTCTTCAAATCCAAACCAGTTCACTTCAAATTCAAATCTTTTCTACACAATTTTATTAAAGGAACACATATTTAAACTTGAAAAAGTCACAAAAATCACTCTAGATGAATCATCTATGTGGTTCTTGATTCATTTGGCAAATTCGAAGCAATGGGGTTCTTGAGATATTTTTGTTTAATTGGTGTTTTTTTGTGTGGAAAAGTTTGAATCTTTTTGAGTTTTAGGAGATGGGTTTCTATCTAATTTCATTTTGAAGCAAATGGGTTCCTAATAAAGCTTCATATATAAGATGCATATAAGAAGGAGATTGGGGAAGAAGATGAAGTATGGGAATTTATGGACGAATTTGCCCCTGAAAATTCGAGTATATGGGCGCACATGTGCAAAACCGCCTTGCCATTCCGCATATTTTGGGTATTTTTAGCAATCGCAAATAGTTGAAGATATTAATGGCACACAAAATTCAAAAGGGGTATAACTTGCTTTTGAAAATAATTGAAGGGGTATAAATAGTGATTAACTCAAGTTAAAAAGACAACTATTATGAAATGGAGGGTGAATTCCATTTTGGTCCCTATAAATGGCTCACATTGTCAAATTTGTCCATCAAATTTCAGAAATGTCAACCTCATCCCTAGAAATGGCTCGTAGTGTCAAGTTTATCCCTAGAAATGACTTACAGTGTCAAGTTCATCCCTGGAATTAAAGAAATGTCAACTTCGTCCCTAAAAATAGCTAGCAGTGTCAAGTTCGACAATGAAATTCCATAAATGTCAATATTAATACCAAGTGATGCGATGAGTATAAGTTTTGTTTATATATTTTTTGCAGTTTGATTCTAATTTCATTATAATCAGTTTTAAATTTCGTTTACTGAAATTTTCAATTTTCACTTAGTTTTTGTTAGTATAAAGTTAGTCAAACGACAATAGGATTTTTTTGGAACATAAGGGTCATTTCTAGGGACGAAATTGACATTTATGAAATTTCAAGAACGAACTTGACACTGCGAGCCATTTCTAGGGACGATGTTGACATTTCTGAAATTTTATGTACGAACTTAACAGTGTGAGCTATTTAAAGGGATCAAAATAAAATTCACTCTGAAATGGATGAAGTATATATTTTATGGTAAAGAAGGCACTGTGGTATCTCTAACTAGGGCTGTTAGCGAGCCGAATCGAGCCGGTTTTGGGCCAAATCGGTTCGGATCGTTAAGAAAACCGAATCGATCGTTAATCGGTTCGTTAGTCAACCGATTCGGTTGTTCAATTCGTAATCGGTTCGAAATAAAATCGTACAAAACCGGTTCGTTAATCAAACCGTATCAAATCGCGCAAAACCGGTTCGCTAATCGGCTCGGAAATCGTAATTCGCATAAAATTGTAATTCGGTTCGTTAATCGGATCATACTATTACAAAGCTAGGGCTGTTGGCGAACCGGTTAACTCGCAAATCACTCGTTAATCGGTGCGCTAACTCGCTAAAATCGGGTAACTCGTTAATCGGTTCGTTAAAATCGGCTAGCTAACTCGCTAAAATCGGTAGAATATTATTAACCGATTTAACGAGCGATTTCAAACGATTTACGGCCATTTTACCGAATCGTAATCGGTTCGTTAACGAACTGAGCGAGTTAGCGAGCCGATTCTAACGAACCGATTAACGAGCGATTTGCGAGTTAACCGGTTCGCCAACAGCCCTATCTCTAACTATGTCTTCCCGGGTTCCTTATTTGCATCCGCCGACTATTTGGCAACTTATCAATTAGGAGTCTGCTTAGATTGTGTTTGATCTGGTTCGAGACTCAAATTCAAATAAGATTTAGATTGAGTTAGGAAATGAAATCTGAACTATTAAATCATCTAGAATCTGATTTGAATTTGAAACTGATTTGAGAATGATATTAAAATCTCAAACACAAATTCAATCCAATCACATCAGTTGCACATTTCATTTTCTTCAAGAAGAAACAAAAAAGAAAGAAAAAAAAGTCAAAAATTTCAAGCAAATTTACCTAACACATGTTGATCTATCATTCTTTACACAACAAATAGCCAAAGTTTACATTTTCCAATAGATCTATTAAATTCCTAATGTTCATGTGTAAAGGTCAAAGAAGAGATGATGAATTATTGTAAAATGACACATTGATGAAAACTAATTTGTTATATCAATTTTTTCTAACGCAGTGATACATAGGATTCTACTGATAAGTTATTGTAAATAGTAGTTTAGGCTTTTTATTCTCCTTAGGATTCTCCTGTTATAGAATTTTAAATTTTGATATATCTAAATGATCATATATAGTACTCCCTCCATTCCTAGATATAAGGGATTTTATTATATGTTACGAAAATTAAGAAAGTAAAAATTAAAATATTTTTATAATTATAATACCAATATTATTTTCTTAAATATAACTTGTATACCACTAATATATTTAAGAGAGTAATATCGGTATTTTAATTACAAAAACATGTTAATTTTTGCTTTCTTAATTTTCGCAAAATATAATAAAAGTCTTATATTTAGGAATGGAGGTAGTATAATTTATTTGTATTAACGCTTGCACACGTTAAAAATATCACTGTTATATTTAGAATTAGATAAAAAAGAATTGCATGCCCAAGTCATAATATACTTCTAGATGGATATGCAAATTCTTCTCGTTTGTCACACTTTTTTACTTAAAATAAATTTTCGAATCTTTGAATGAGATTTCTAAAAGAAATAGATGACGAAAAAAAGATAAAAAAAAAAAAAGATACTATGGTTTAATTAGGGGTTGAATTAGATACTATTTATATTCCAAAAAAAAAGAAAAAAAAAGAATTAGATACTGTTTGAGATTTTGTCTTAAATTTAATAAAGTGTGAATTTATTGTTAGAGTAATAATAAATCTAAAGTGAAGATTTTTTTACTAAATTATAGATAAATTTTATTTGCCAGGAACACCAAAATATAACTCTTAAACATACAATTCCCATGATAGTAACTTTTTTTTCTTTCTTTCTATGTCAGATATTATTTACGCGTCTACTATGATTTAGATATCTTACTAGAATTTAGATGTTGGTAGCCTAGTGGGTAACATCCACTGTCTGGGACTGAGAGATCCCAGGTTTAATACCGGGTCTAAGCGCCCAGCCACCTAACCCCTCCCCCCAAAAAAAAAGGAAAAATTTCGATATGGGACTGAGGGGCCACTGGTCCACTTGGTCATGAAAAGCTGCCACGTCGCTCTCTCTTTCGAATTTTTTTTCTCTTAGTCATAGTTAAAATACTAAAAAAGATTGTTACGATATGAACACGATTAAAAGTAAAAAATTGTCTCTCTCCTCATTTTATAGTGATGTGACAAATTTGTACAATTTTTTTTACTTTTAGCGTGTCCATATCGTAACAATCTTTTTTTTGTATTTTATCGTGATCGAGAGAAATTTTGGAGGAGGGCGACGAGGCGGTTTCTGTAGCCCAGTGGACCAGGGGCCCCTGCAAGTGGCCCAGTCCATAATGAACTATCCAAAAAAAAAGATGTTCTTTCAAATATGAGACAATTGTCCATTCTCTCATACTATTAGAGCGTGTTTGGTACGTTGGAATGGAATGAAGATTCCAACTTTTCTTTTCATTTCAGTGTTTGGTTTGACCAATTTAAATTGGAAAGGCCATTCCACGAGAATGACGATTCCAGAAAGAAGTGGAAAAGATCATTCCACACCAAAACCTATGGAATGACCTTTCCAGGAAAAGTTGGAATCATCAATAAATAGTAATTGACATTTATACCCTTCTTTTAATTAATTATTACGTTCATTTTACATAGCAACATATTCATATTTAGCCATATATATTCTATTTCACTTAGTATAATTTCATAAATGATAATTTTTTAAATATTTATTTTTATTGGTAGTTGTTTTTAATCTATTTTTAAATTTAAAAGTAACAATATTTTTATTACTGTTTTAACATATTAATAAAAATTATGTTTCAACAATATATATATGTAGTTGTATATAAATATTTTTTTATATATAATGTCAATGTTATTCAAGTAAGATTTTGTAAGGAATGTTTAATTAGGTTTTATCGTTAGTATATGTTAAAAGGGCATTTAAGTCATACTGTGTTTAATTACATTCCATTCTGACATTAAAATACAGTTTTACTAAACACAAAAAAAAAAAAAATCGACATTCCATTCTGCATTTGCCTTCCAAACACTGGAATGGAAAGAGGATTCCGAAGTTATTTTGGGTGAAAATCGATTCTGCCTGTAAATGAATTTCATTCCAGCATACCAAATGTGCTGTTAGAGTGCATTTGTACACAAACATTATATAAAACAAAATTGGCAAAATTGTAGATTTGATCCTTAAACATTTTACGACTTGCAAGTTGGGTCCTTTTGGTTTTTTTTTCCTTGTTGGGTACTTGAACATTTTACGACTTGTAGATTAGGTCCTTCTGTGTGTTTTTGGGCTAGTCAATGGTTAGTCAACAAAAAACCCAATTTTTAGCAAGGGTATTTTGGGTACTTCATTTACCCCTCCTCCCCTACCCATCTGAACTCTTCCCCTCTTTGGCTTTAAAAACCCACGAAGCCTTCCTCATCCTAAGGAAAACACTTAGAATCTCATATTTCTCCAAGAACCCCAAAAAATGGAAGAGTTCAGATGGGTAGGGGAGAAGGGGTAAATGTGAAGTACCCAAAATACCCTTGTTAAAAATTGGGTTTTTTGTTGACTAGCCCAAAAACACACAGAAGGACCTAATCTACAAGTCGTAAAATGTTCTAGTACCCAACAAGGAAAACAAAACAAAAAGGACCCAACTTGCAAGTCGTAAAATGTTTAAGGATCAAATCTACGATTTTGCCAACAAAATTCTCAATTTAAATTTTACATCTCTCACGAATATTTCACATTTACAAATTTCGTCACAAAAATACATTTAAATAAATGTAATATGACAACCTCATTGACCCCCATGAGAGTAGGGGTGGCAATTTGGCCCATGACCCACTGCTTCGTCTCGCCCCGATAATGTTTGGAGTAGATCTGATCCGCTTCGTATTAAGAATGGGACGGGTCAGATCTGCTCCATTGACAAGATGTATTGGGTTTGGATTTTATGTCCAGTCACGCCTACTTTGACCCATCCAGTTCGATCCGTTTGAAAATAATATATATATATATATATATATATATATATATATATATATATATATATATAACTTTAAAAAATAGGATGGGGCGGACCCGACTTATACGAAGCAGGACGTGGGACGATAAATGTTGCTCCGTTTAAATCACGATACAAAACATGACAGTTAATCAATAGCACATGGTGAGTTTGGGTATTTAAAAACTCGTCCCGATCCGCCTGATTACCATCCGTCCATCCCTACATGAGAGTAACCTATAAATAAACAAACAACAAACAAACAAAAATATCTCTTCTCCTTTTGACTTTGTTCAACTCTCTCTTGCCGTAACCGGAAAGTTAAAACACTTTAAAGCAACCAACATAGATCCACCACCATTTCCGCTAAGCTTTCACTACACAAAGATTCTCTCACAGAATTTTTTGTAGTTGAAGCTCTAGGTTTAGATCATCTCATTCTGTATCACTTTAATTTTGTATTGATTTTTCTAGTTGATCTGTTTAGTTAAAGTGGAGATTAATTAGCAGAGAGAGATGGAGAGCTATCTAAAGGAGAATTTCGGCGACGTGAAGCCGAAAAACTCATCGGAAGAGGCGTTGCAGAGATGGAGGAAGCTCTGTTGGCTTGTTAAGAATCCTAAACGGAGATTTCGATTTACTGCTAATCTCTCTAGACGCTTCGAAGTTCGCGCCATCCAACGCTCCAATAAGGTACTAATTTTTTTTTTACTTTTTCGGTTTTTGCTTTCAAAATATCTTCTCATTTCAGTTGACTTCGCAGTCCTTCAGTTTACGTTTAGATATTTATTTTGTTTTTTGTTTTTTCCTTTTTCCTTTTAGTTTATTTATAATTATTATTACGAAGGCTTCATAGCGTTTGAAGTAATGAATCAGGATTTTGATATAGTTTATTGTCTGTTTACGTTAATCTTCAGCTTTGATAAGCGATCTTATTCTGTTTGAACTCAAATCGATCTACTGAAAGTTTTGGAGTTTGATCGAGCCGCACGTTATGATTTTCTCGTTTGAAGCAATGAAATAATGAATCTATATCAATTCTAGTATATGCAAGTCTATTTAATCAATCGTTTTACTGGAAGTTTTGCAGTTTGATCGAGCCGGATGTTATAATTTTCTCGTCTGAAGTAATAAGGTAGTGAATCAAGTAATTTTAGTCTATGCATGTCTATATCCAATGAAGTTGCGAAATAGCTATAAGATTTTGTAAGCTTAACTTTCTGCACAAAGAATTTTTTATATCAGTATCTGCTGATGCTCCAATTCAGATTCAATAGAAGTTGCAATTATGACATTGATGAAATTGCTAAAAAAAAATAAAATAAAATGCAGATAATCAGAAGAATATGTATATCATGTTACATTATCTCTTCTGAAATGATCAGTTTGGAATGTTGTAGGAGAAGCTTAGGATTGCAGTTTTGGTTTCGCAAGCTGCGCTTAGTTTTATACAAGGTATGTTATTTGAAATGTCCAGTTTAGTTTACTTTCTTCTTTCCTTTTTTGTTTTATTTTTTGCTCTTTTCTTTTGTATAATGTAGCTATCGAATACTTCCAGGTATAAGTTACACAGTTCCAGAGGAAGTCAAAGCTGCAGGTTTCGATATAGGTCCTGATGAATTGGGATCAATTGTTGAAGGCCATAATGTGAAGAAGTTGAAGGTTCATGATGGGGTTGAAGGTATTGCAGACAAGCTATCGACGTCTGTTACTAAAGGGATAAGCACTTCTACTGATTCGTTTGATCAAAGAAAGAAGATTTATGGAATTAATAAGTTTACTGAAAGCCCAGCGAAGGGTTTCTGGGTATTTGTATGGGAGGCTCTTCAAGATACAACTCTTATGATACTTGCTGTTTGTGCACTTGTCTCTTTGGTTGTTGGAATGGCGACAGAAGGCTGGCCAGCAGGTTCTCATGATGGACTAGGAATTGTTGCAAGTATCCTTCTTGTAGTTTTCGTCACTGCAACCAGTGACTATAAACAGTCTTTACAGTTCAAAGATTTGGATAAAGAGAAGAAAAAGATTTCAGTTCAGGTTACCAGAAATGGTTACAGACAAAAGATTTCAATCTATGATTTACTTCCTGGTGATATTGTTCATCTTGCTCTAGGAGATCAGGTCCCAGCTGATGGACTTTTTGTTTCAGGATATTCTCTTCTAATAGATGAGTCTAGCTTGACCGGAGAGAGTGAACCAATTAATGTGACTGCTGAAAATCCTTTTCTCCTCTCTGGAACAAAAGTTCAGGATGGATCATGCAAAATGCTTGTTACTACCGTGGGGATGAGAACTCAATGGGGGAAACTGATGGCTACCCTCAGTGAAGGAGGTGATGATGAGATACCATTACAAGTAAAGCTTAATGGAGTGGCTACTATTATTGGAAAAATATGTCTCTTTTTTGCTGTTATCACATTTGCTGTATTGGTGCAAGGATTGTATAGTCGCAAACTAAGAGAAGGGTCACACTGGACCTTGTCTACAGACGATGCAATGGAAATGCTGGAATACTTTGCTATTGCAGTAACAATTGTTGTGGTTGCTGTGCCCGAGGGACTGCCTTTAGCTGTGACACTGAGCCTTGCTTTTGCTATGAAGAAGATGATGAATGATAAGGCACTCATCCGTAATTTGGCTGCTTGTGAGACTATGGGATCTGCCACAACAATCTGTAGTGACAAGACAGGCACACTAACTACTAATCACATGACCGTGGTCAAAACATGCATTTGTGTCAAAAGTAAAGAAGTAATTAACTCTATGGGCTCATCTAGTTTCTGCTCTGAGATTCCTGACTCCACAGTAAGGATTCTCATAGAATCTATATTTAACAACACTGGGGGTGAGGTTGTAAAGAACGAAGGGAGAAAGTATGAAATCTTAGGAACACCTACTGAAATTGCACTCTTGGAATTTGGTCTCTTTCTTGGTGGAGATTTTGAGGCAGAGCGACAAGCATCCAAACTGGTGAAAGTTGAACCATTCAATTCCGCGAAGAAGCGAATGGGTGTGGTTTTGCAGCTTCCTGGAGGAGAGTTTCGGGTACACTGTAAAGGTGCCTCTGAAATAATTTTGGCTGCTTGTGACAAGTTTCTGAATTCTGAAGGCAAGATTGTTCCTCTTGATGAAACATTGACTAATCATCTCAATGATACAATTGAACAATTTGCTTGTGAAGCTCTTCGGACTCTTTGCCTTGCTTATAAGGACATTGGAACTGATTTTTCAGCCGATAATTCAATCCCCTTTGAGGGTTATACTCTTATAGGGATTGTTGGTATTAAAGATCCAGTTCGCCCTGGGGTCAAGGAGTCTGTTGCAATTTGTAGGTCTGCTGGTATAACTGTGCGGATGGTTACAGGGGATAACATAAACACTGCTAAGGCAATAGCTAAAGAGTGTGGGATTTTGACTGAAGATGGTATAGCAATTGAAGGCCCCGACTTTCGTGTAAAGAGAGAGGAGGAGTTGAATGAGCTTATTCCTAAGTTACAGGTGTGGTTTTGTTGACAATCTTTCTGCTTGTGCCTCGTGAATACAATGTATAATATAATTTTCTGGTGGTATTTTGTGTCCAGGATGACACATGCTAAGCTTGCATGATATCTTTTTAGCTATGCGGATTAGAAGAGCATGGTTGGGAAAACTAACATGGTCCTTAGCAATAAGCTTTCATCACATGTATTTGACGGTGATTAAAATGCGGCCCTGAAATTACCATTAATCTTGCAAGTATTTTGTTTGATTGTCGTGCAAGATGAATAATAAATGATTATTCAAGATTAGGAAGACTAGGCAACACCTAATTAGGTTTGCTTATTTGGATTTGCTTGATTGCTTTTTACTTGTCTTTGTGTTTCATGCTGCGAGTGATTTTCATAGAGCAAATTTTTTAACTTGCTTGATGATCTATTTGCCAGGTTATGGCTCGCTCTTCACCCATGGATAAGCATACCCTCGTGAAACATTTACGCACCACATTGCAAGAAGTTGTTGCAGTGACTGGAGATGGTACAAATGATGCTCCAGCACTTCATGAAGCAGATATTGGGCTTGCGATGGGCATATCTGGGACTGAGGTGATTCTTGATGCTGCTATACCTGTCGGGACAATAATACTTGTAGTTTTAATATATTTCTCACAATGTTGGGAACAGCTTTGCATAGTCGCTTTAAATTTGGTTATATGGTAAAGTGTAGGGATAATATTTGTGCTTCCTAACATGGCCTAGATTAACTGAAATGTTGTTCGAGGATCTAGTACAATTATTCTTCCCTTTTCTTCAGAATCTCTGGATTTGCTTCCTGCATGGAACTTATTTCCTTTTATAAATGGGTCTAGGGTTTTGCGACGTGCAACTAAATGTAGCCTTAGCATCAACTGACTGATTCTCAATTTTCCAGGTGGCTAAAGAGAGTGCTGATGTCATTATTCTGGATGATAATTTCTCAACAATAGTAACTGTAGCCAAATGGGGACGCTCAGTTTACGTGAACATTCAAAAGTTTGTGCAGTTTCAGTTGACAGTAAATGTGGTTGCTCTTATTGTCAATTTCTCTTCAGCCTGTCTGACAGGTATACATATTTGAGTTCCTTTCTTAGATCTTCTAGAAACCACAATATCCTGATGTTCTGGTTTTAATTTTGCCATGGCATCATGGCGGGCTGCTTTCAGGACAGCGCCTCTTACAGCTGTTCAACTTCTATGGGTCAACATGATAATGGACACACTAGGAGCTCTCGCTCTAGCCACTGAACCACCCAATGATGCCTTGATGAAGCGGACTCCCGGTAGGAAGGAAAGGAAACTTTATCAGCAATGTAATGTGGAGGAATATATTTGGACAGTCGATATATCAGTTCATAATCATATGGTATCTTCAGACTTCAGGAAAAGTAGCCTTTCATCTGGATGGTTCAGATTCTGATTTGATTCTCAACACGCTGATTTTCAATTCCTTCGTCTTTTGTCAGGTAATATTAGAAATTATAAGTGGTTTGGTGTTATTTCTATAGTTGCCCCTCTTTTCTGTCTCTCTAAATAATGAAATACAAACACGCTTCAAAATTATTGAAATAGCAACCACCGGAGAAGTGGATATATGGTGTCTTGGGTCCAGTCTCCTAAATCAAGTTTGATTCATGATTGCTTGATATTCACTTACTAAATCCTGTTGCTTTCAAAAAATAAAGTGGTAATCATTTTCTTGTTGCAGATATTCAATGAGATTAGCTCCAGAGAGATGGACAATATAAACGTCTTCAAAGGGATATTGGAGAACTACGTTTTTGTGGTGGTCATAAGTTGCACTATCCTATTCCAGATCATTATTGTTGAATATCTGGGTACTTATGCAAACACTTCACCTCTTACATGGCAGCAATGGTTCGCTAGTGTTGCCTTTGGATTCCTTGGGATGCCAATAGCTGCCGCTGTAAAGATGATCCCTGTAGGATCAAGCTAAAATACAATGGAGAAAAATGGTTAAGAAGGATTCTGTAAGAGAATACAAAGACAAGTTTGAGGTGTTCCGAAATGGTTTAAGGAGCACGGTTTGCACCCATCATTTCCAGCAGTGCATACAGAAGATTCACGAAGGCCACATTTTTTACGACTGGCCCAATTCACTTGCTCAGCTTCAGGAAAAATTATATGCATTCTATTGTCCCTCATTGTAAGCATATAATTTGAGGAGACGACATCCATTAACATGAAATCTTGGTAAAAAAAAAAACAGAGTTTTGAAGAACTAGAATTGTGATCCCCCCCATTGTTTTTATTCTTGTGAAACTGCACTCGGACATACTTATATCTTAGTCATCCACTCATTTGCCTGTGTTTTTTTTTTTTTAATGAAATTTTAGTCCTATATACTCTTTCATATCTCTCTCTTAACATTTCATTGATCCAGCTGAAACCAGAGTTTCCATGTGGAAAAGGATATATGTATATATAGCTCAACTGGACTGCCACATGGATTTCCATTCTTCAAAACAATGAGGTTCGTGTATTGGTTGTTAACGGCTCCACTGCAGAACGCTGTTTGTTACGCAACGAAAGGCGTTTCGTACCAGTGCCGGACTGGTATTGGTTTTCACTGTAATTAGCTTTTATCTTTTTATTAAACCTTTTGATATGCTTAGTAGACATGTTTTCCGAGGATTATCTACTGATATCTCTCGAGCTCTGAAGACTTGCACACATCACAGACTTGCATGCATGCAAAAATACGGTATATTTGACCAGTGTTCCATACTTCCATTAGGCAAGGTTTCAGGTTTACTACCTAGATCTCTTCCTACAAATAATTTAAATTTTACGGTATCCAAAATAATTTTCAAAACTAAAACACTGTCCAAAAGACAAAATAATTAAAAGGATGCAGCTGCTCGTTAGAAAGGCAAGCCTCCAAAATAGTACTCATAATTTCACATGTTTTTCCATTCATTAAAATCTTGTCCATGACCACATTAGATAACTAACACTTGGATTTCCAAAGATTGAGTTCATGGTCAAGAATCCTCATGCATAATCATGAGAAGTTCTAGCCAAGGTGCTTATCTTCCTTACACATACTAATTGATTATTTTTACAGATATTTTTTTTTCATATACTGATTGACTATTTTTAAGGTAAACTAATATATTTTTAATGAATAATAGTCATGTTTTAAAGGAAAAAACCTCCCAAAACGGTAACTGAATCCTAAACGAGTTGAAAGAGGAAAACTTGTAAACTATTTAGCTCACAATTTCTTTAAAATTTTCACGTGTCAACATAAATTGTTGTTAGCCTTGAACACAAAAGCCTGATGTAAAAGCAGAAAAAGACATTTTCTTATTTTTTGTATTAAATTTTATACACGAACCTTGTAATTTATAATTTCACATAAAAAATAAACCTTTGAGAAAAATTATCTCACCTAGGCAAGGATTCTCATTCTCATGCTCATGCTCCCCCTCTCTGCTTTCCGCTTTTCACCCTTTTCCTTTTTGGAATATCGACAATAGAACAAGAAAATTTAATATGAAAAAGCTAATATTCCTTTTCGACGTACTTTTTGCAACAAATATCATGAAAATACGTATAAATACGACCCTATTATATATCATATAACTCAAATACTATGTAAAGAAAAAAGCATAAAAAATAAATCTCTATCAAATCCCATCATAAGATCTTTTATAACAACTTCAATGATGTTACATACCACCACATTATTGGTATACTATAACTATTTGTAACACTCGACACAATATTTCTTCTTCTCTATTATAAGCCCCAATAAAAAAAATGTGTATGTGTAAAGAAACTAAAGAACATAGGGAGAAATGTTTAAACAAATGTAAGAAAACGCACAATCTATTACTATTACTATATAGTATTGAATATCCAAATCATCTGGGTGGCCAGTCCCACAAGACGACTCTACCATAATTTTTTTCTCATATCACTGTTCTGCTATATAACTCCTTTCCTGTTGATACTTTCTCTACCTTTGCCTCTTCCATTCACTTTCATTGAAGTCTAAGCCTTTTCTTTTTATACTGACTGTAGTAGAAACTGAAGTAGTCCCCCTAGCATTAGTCCTTTGTTGTTGAACTGGTGACAATAGTGGAGATTTTTCACTAATGTTGGATAACTTGTTCTTCTCCTTGTCATTCTCTTTCAAATGATTATAGAATTTAAAAACATCATCCTGTCCCAAAAAAAATTTAAAAAAAAAAACATTAAAATTTTGTCCCAAAACTATGATAATCAAGTCTAATAAGATAAATTACTTACAATCTGAAGATAGTTAGCGATCGGTAACATATTGATCTTAAGCTCCATAGTGTCTTTAGTTAATGTTTTATCCATGATCCATAATGCAGCTCCTGCTGCTACAACAGATGGTCTAATGTGCAATATTTTTCCATCTGCTATAATAATCAAAATTAAAAACAATAGTTATTAATGCAAACAAAAAAAAAAAATTTATTAAATTGGCTTACCCTTAGTTGCAACCAAGATAACTTGTACAACTCTGGATTTTATTTCCCTCATTGATAAACTGTTTTGGCAAAATCTTGATACCAAGTAATGAATGAATGTAAAAGGAGTAATTATTTCCATTCTCCATTTCAATTTATCTAAAATCGCGAATTCGGTCTTCTTTATGCTATATCTATCAAAATTGTAATCTTCTGCCAGAAATTCCGATAAAATTATCACCCTTTCTTCCTCCATTTTCGCTGCCAATGTTAGACAACTCACTCCTAGTAAACGTAGACCTAAGAAAGTTTCGTCATCCTGTAATAATAACAAGAACTAAAATCAATCAAGAACTAAAATTATGGAGGAAAATATATAATTAAAAAGATTAATTACGTACCAGAATTGTCATTCTAGAAAGAAATATATCAAAATATGTGATTGCCAAATATGCTGTTTGGATTTTAAATTCAAATTTCGCTTGAGTCTGCATTGAAAAACAAACAAAAAAAATATTAAAATTAAGATTAAGATTAAGATTTTCTTGAAAAAAATTCAATTAAAATCGATTAGACTAACATCAAGAATGTAGTTGATAATTTCCAAACGGGCTTCTTTAATCCAATTCGTAGTATTAATAACATGGCCAGATTCTTGAATTTGAACTGGATTTCCACTGATTTCTTTAGCTAACATAATCTTCATATATTCATCATCATCTTCTTCTTCTTCATTTAAAGAAAAGAATTCATCGAAATCTTCATCATATGAACTACTAGCAGTATCAAAGCTTTCTTCGCAAAGAAGATTAGAATAAGAATCGGACCCAGATTTTGAATTCTCCATTATTTTTGTCAAAAATGTAGTATTAAAAAAAATTCAGGATACCAAAGAAAAGAAAAAAAAACGACGGAAAATCAAAAACGTGTCGCAAAATCTCCGCCGCCAAAATTAACGGAATTACTATAAAAAATTATTTGACTAAAAGGAATGGGATTTGTGGGTCGTCGCTAAAATCTATCGAATACCATAAAATGTTGCATGAACAAAGGTGGTGGAGTGGTGGTGATAGTGGTGGCGGTGGTAGTTTTTTTTAGGAGGCAACCAGGCTGTTGGCTTTGAGTGAGGATTCTTGGAAGTTTGTGCCTGAATCTGAGCCTATTATATAGTACTCTGAATTCTATGTAACATTTATCTGAATGCGTTATATCAGATTTTTTTATTAGAATAATTAAAAAATTTAAATTTTTTTTTTTTGAAGAAATTAAAAATCTAAAGTTTATGGCCTATTATTTAAGATACGCAAATAAAAATTAAAATGTTGCAGGATATAAGATTTTGATTTTATTTTATTTTCCTTTTTTTTGTTATAAGATTTTATTTTATGAACCGGTTTTTATAAGAAGCTTTTTGACGTGGATTGAATTTGGCGGGTCCACGGGAAGAAGAGAGTGCTCCAGGGCAATTGTTATTGGTTGAAGTATGGGGTCCACTTTCTGTTTTAGCCTGTCCAGTTTTGTCTTATGATTAGTCAATGGTTACCACCACGTCAGCAAATCTTAGAAAAGGTTTGCCAGCAAAGATTAGCTCACGTGACATCACTCATTAGACAAACCATTTTTCCATTTATTTTTCTCTATCCCCTCACAGATAAAAATCTTCTGTACTCGTTCGGTAACTTATTTCTTATTCTTAGTAATAAAAAATTGACATGTGTTAATTTTATTAATTAAAAAAATTATGACTTAAAAGAAAAGTGAAACTCGTAGAGAAAAAGTTAGTGGCAAACATCTATTCGTGGTACATAGAATGGGACATATAATAAGGATATATGTTTTTTTGCCCCTCTCACCCCCTAAAGAATGTTTTCAATCTTATTCATTGTATAGAGGAAAAAAATCTTAAATTTTTACAAATTAAAAAGGAAAAATCTTATGTCTCTTTTTCCTTTTTAAAAAAAAAATGATAACATGAATATTATTTTTCCTTTTTATATTTCTGAATGGTTACAACTTACTACGGCATTTCAGACGTGAGAATTTTTTTCATAACTTCTTATTACCCTTTTAAAAGTATGTTTTTAATAAAGATGACGATGTATAAATTAAGAAAGAAGAGAGAAGATTTTGTATGAAAGGGTAATTATTAATTTCCTTTGATAAAAATTTCTGCATTGGTGTAAATTGGTTCCTTTGGACATTTGTAAATTTTGTTGCCCGTATCTATAGAAGCTAGGAATACATTGTCTGGATGAATAATTATGTGTACGTTTTAGGACAAAAAGGATTCCAGACAAGGATGTATATGAATGGAAAATAGGTCCTTTTTGGGCAAATGGATGAAAATTTAAACCAAAAGACGTGACCCTTTGACCAATATATGTATATTGGTCAAATAAGATAATATATATAAATAAAGACTCACTAGCTCGTAAAATAGGGAATAAAGTTGTTACAAATAGGTATAACTTGAGAAACCTCATCTCAATACCCCGCCACTATATGGCTAACAAAATGGGTATGGATTGAGGTTGATGTATATTAGTTGTATACATGGCAAGTGGTTACCCGACGGGTTTGGGCCGAGTACGGGGTGGGTCAGAGAGGAGGCGGGTCTGAGCCAGGGTGGATAAAAAAATTCAAGACTTTTAACCTAACCCGGCCCACGTGTAAACTCACAACTCGAGGGCGGGTCTGGCCCAAGTTGGCATGTTTGAAACTAATTTTTTTAATTTTTTTTAAAAAAGTAAGTTTAAGAAGAAAAACAAAAAAATAGAGTTAAAAATAAATATACAGAAAGCCACATTATAGTGGTGGGATTTGACATGACCCTTCCGGTTCTATTAATAACAAAAACAAAATTACATTAAAGGTGAATTTAGGGCATAAACCTCCCAAATGAAAATACATTTTTTTTTGCTATACATGGCCAAACTAAAACTAATAAGTAGTAAACTTAATTGAAAAATACATAATAAAATAAATTTTACAATGTGGTATATAGTTGCTTGTTGGGAAATTATATATATATATTTTTAAAATAAAAAAAATTAAAACTAGTTGTTGGGCTCCAAAGTCCAAATGGCTATTTTTGTTTTTTTTAATTGGGTTGTTGTAGACCCGTAGGCTGAGCGGGTTGGTCCATGTTGAGCATGTGTTAGGATGGTTTTTGTGAGACTGTTGTGATACCCCATCCCACATGAGATAAGTAATGAAATATTAAGTGCTTATATAACATGGCCTAAATATTCACTATCATTTCAGAATATCTATTTTGGTATAACGAGTTCGGTTGGCAAGTAGGTGGTCGTGGGTGTTGTCAGACCCATGTGTCGCGATTCGAGCCTACGGGCAAAGGGCGTGACATTTTACGGTATCAGAGTACGGTACCAGGCGAATGTGTGAGAACTAAGTGCTACACTGTACGAGATGGGAGCCACCTCCAAAATCCCCACACACATGGTTGGATGTCATAGGCTAAGTATGTTTGGTGCGCCTAGTGAGGACGTTAGGGTTTTAAGGAGATTGAATGTAAACTCCAGTCCCACATGGGATAAGAATGAAAAGTTTGATTGGTATATAATCATGTGCCTGAGCATTCACTATCATCCCGGGATATCCATTTTGGCATAGCGAGTTCGGTTGCCAAGTAGGTGGTCGTGGGTGTTGTCAGGCACATGCGTTGCGCTCTCAGGCCTGCGGGCACGAGGCATGCTATTTTATGGTATCAAACACGGTAACCAAGGAGATGTGTGGGAACTAAGTGCCACACCGTACGGGGTGGGGTCACCTCTATAATCATGCACACTTGGTTGGTCATGTGCTAAGTATTTTTGGGACGTCTAACGAGGATGCTAGAGCCTTAAGGAGAGGTGAATGTGAAACCCCATCTCACATGAGATAAAAATGAAGGTTTGAACGATATATAATATGGACCTAAGTACTCTCGATCACCTTAGGATATATCCATTTTGGCATAACAAATTCACTTTCCAATTAGGTGGTCGTGAGTGCTGCTAGGCCCATGTGTTGTGTTGCCGGCCATAGGCATAGGGCGTGACAACTGGGGTGGGGCGGGTTCACTTGCGGGTTTCAGCTAGGACAGGACAAGTTTGTGGGATTGTGTTGAAGTGGGGCGAGCTAAGTTGAAAAATGAGAAATGATTACCCGGTTTGGCCCATCTCTTCGGCTTTCGACCCACTTATAAGCGGGGTGGGCCTGAGTTTGACCGAGGCGGGGACGTGGGGCAAACTAACACATTTATCATTGTTAGTGTACATACTCGTTGCTTAGTCTTCATTGTGTAATTTTCTATATATCTAATTAAGATTGATAGAGAAAATATCACATACTCGTTGTTTAGTCTTCATTGTGTAATTTTCTATACATCTAACTAAGATTGATAGAGACAATATCTAAGATTTATGCTATTATTGGACTCGATTTTTTTCTTCTTCTAAATTTCTAAGAATGTACTTTGGATATGTCGACAAAATACATGATTTATCTTTCATGTTAGTGAATTTGTAAAATGTGTATACTAATATGTTATATGAATTGTACTCAATGTCTAAATAAATTTATTAAAATTATGCCGAAGATTAGAGGCAACAGTGACAAAAGACAATTCAAACAAAGTAATACTCCAACTCTTTCAACTAATTGAAAAAAATAAGTAGTTAAACCCTAACTCAAAGGCCAGTGATATTGTTAAGGTAATTTACTTTCAAATTACAAATATATCCTTCTGGGTCAACTAATACATCCTATCAAAATATTTCCTCTCTCCAATCAATCCCCACATGCTCTCTCTCTCTCTCTCCCCTCCTATAAGCGCCATTGTTCTTTCTCCTTTGCTTATTTTCTCAATTTTCCAGGTCCTTCAAACTTCAATCATCTCTGTTATTTTTCTATTTCTTTTTTCTTTTCACCACCTAACATGCTATTGTTCTATGCTAACGCAAGGCGTTCATGAAAATATGTATGTTAATCCTCCTCATCATGGAGCAAATTTAGAGTCAATAGTCGTAGGAAGACTATGTCTATCAACCATGAAGTGAAATTTACAGTTATGGGTAATGGAACAACGAAATTTACAGTTTGGTTAGAAAACGGCCATATTGACATTGATCAATGAAATTTAGTAGACATGAATAATACTTCCTCCATTCCCTATTAATTGTCGTTTAGGAGATATCTAGGTATCCAAATTAATTGTCGTTTAAGGTTATTTTATTAGTTGTCAACAATTTATTCCAATTATACCCTCAACATTTTCCTTTCTTTATGACAAAGAAGTGAGAGAGAGGGAGGGTTGGAAGTTTAGATGAAAATGACAACTTCCTTAATTTTTTCAAATTGTCTAAAGAGTCTTATATTTAGGAATGGAGGGAGTATAAGTTTTGAAATTTAAGCTTTAAATGGTTTCAGACATCCATTTATATGAAATTTTTTAGAAGATTTTTCCATTATGGACTCGTGAATTAGCAAACATTTCTTGAGAATTCCTTGGCAATATCACCATCCTAACTCAAATGGTCCCTATTCATACCGTCTTCAAAAAATTTAAAAAATAAAAAATTTAAATCTCGAGCTGGTAATCCAACTTAGACTAATGTCCCTACTGTGCACATATCCTCAACCGACTATTTCAATATACCCTACCATCAAAATAAATTGTTCTCAAGAAAATTAACCCATAAACACCACCTATTAATAAATTTTAGTAATACTAGCAACTGTTTCATAAACCATCTCAATACATTTATTGGGCACATATGGAACATTGCAGTCATATTTTGATATCCCTTTTGGTTACTAAGTTGATTCTGTTATATTTATTGTACTCCCTTCATTCCTAAATATAAGACTATTGTCAAGAGATTAGCGTCCCAGTGGGGAAGCACTCTGCCTGGGATTGTGAGGTTCAAGGTTCGATACCCCCTCCCCTCCCCGAATAAAAATAAAAATAATAATAAGACTCTTTAAACAATTTTACAAAATTAAAGCACTTGTCATTTTCACCGAAAATTTTAATATTACCCCTTTCTCTTTCATTTCTATAGCATAAGAAAAGAAAGACAGATCTAATTATTGCAGAATGTTATATTAGCTCAAAAGATAGTATTAAACCTAATTAGGTCACTGCAACTCCACCCAATAGATAAATATATATGCCAAACCGTTAACCCCATGTGATCAAATAGTATAGGGCTACTACGACAATATCATGATGCACTTACAAAATAGCGAGTTCATCATTAGTTATAAAAAATGAATAACTTTATATAAAGAAGTTTTTAAAAAAATGTTATAGGGGCAAATTTGGAAAAACCTAGTTAAACGGTTAGAAAATCTATATACATAAAAAGAATTTTAAACATATTTGGGACGGCCCACTCCTCGCCCTCTTGTTTCCGTATCTAATCTCTATCAATTTTCTGATAGTTAAAAGTGCTTATTATTTGATCAGTATGTTATTATTTGTGAAATAATTATCTCAATTGTCAAATTAAACGGTAAACACCGGAATCAAAATGTGTATCAACCCACGTAGCAGCCCTTTGTTTTCTCCTCTTCGATCAAATTAAAGAATTCCCAACTTTGTTAATCTTAATTTGCTCTAATGAATAAGATAAGAGTATGGTAGATTAGTTTATTTCTGATACATATTCTCTCATTTGAATTAACTTTTCAGGCATACGTGTAATGCGCTCATTGGTTTTGAAGAAAGTTTTAGAATGATAATAACTTACTCCAGCATCAAAATAAAATTTCTCGTACTTATTTCAATATTCCTTTGAAATATTCTTTTGGACCCACGTATATTGCATTCGCTCATCCAAAAATAACTTTTAAGATGATTTATAATTTACTCGTAGATCAAGATAAACCTAAGTGGAAATGACTATATTAATTAATTGCTAACACATTTTTGAACCATGTATCGCAACAAAGGTATGGGCCGCAAATGAATCAAGTTCTTATAGAACTGTTCACGTTTGACAATGTTCGATTCGAGTTCGAGCTCGAATAATATTTTACGTTCGGGCGAAACGCGCTTGAATATCTAATATTCCACTCGGCTCCATAAAATATTTTTTTATATTACATTTTATTTAATAATTTTAAAATAATATATATTATAATTTTAAATTTTGTATATTTTCATATTTTTCGAGCAGATGAAATCTCGAGTTTCGATCCGGGAAGATTCCCTTTTTTCAGTGGCTTTTGAATATGACTTTTGAAACTTTCGAATCAAATTCAAACTTTAAGAGTCTTTTTGTTGAATTCGAGCTGAGTCTTATTTTAAAGTTTGACATCTCAAAATTCGAAATTGACTGAAAATGTTCGAATTCGACTCGATTAGCTCAAAGTTCGACTCAATTCGGTTCCTTTACACACAAAGCTGCTCCTCCTCCACCTTTTGGCAGATGGTCAAACCCACACCACCGGTCCGGCTCCTATGCGGAATAGTTCCCAGCAGTCGGATGAGATTTTGAACGACCCAGATCTTGAGAGAGAAAAATTGCGACTGGACTTAAAATATTAAAAAATTCTCTCCAAATCTGAACCGTTAAAAAATCTCATCCGACGGCTGATAGCTTATCCCGCACGTGCGGAACAAAAAAGTATCCCGCATAAGAGCCGGGAGCTGTCACGGGTCGCACGAATCGGCCCGTGACAGAGCCCACACCACATACAAGCCGCCGTCATTTTACGGCAAACTAGCACCCTAGCTAGCGTAACCGACTTCGTAAACAAAGCTACCCTATAGCCACGTCTACCATAGTCCTTCCTTGCCCATCTGCAAGCCAATTGGATTCGTAGACCCCACTCCTCCCCAAACTCTTGAAATTCCCCACCAATAATCCTCATACACGGCTCAGATAAATCCACGTCATCACAGACTATTCCCCAAAGGAGCCCCCGAATATTCTAAACCACAAAAGCTTGAAGAATAATTCTTTTCCTTTACTCAAAAACTCATCTCCCTACAAAATTTCCCCAAATCTAATTTCGATTTGATTTTCTTTTGAATCTATTAGAAAATTTCATAAAAATTATTTCTTAGATTCTTCAAATCTCTTTCATGGATATATTGAATTTCGATTCATTCAAGTTGAAGAAGTTGTTTAATCTTTCTGTTTTTTCCGATTTTTCCATAGATTTTCACCGTCCGATTCAGAAGAATAGTTTAGGTTTAGGGCTTTTCTTGTTTTTCCTTCTAACGATAATAATACTCGTTACGGAGGAGGAGGAGCTGTCACCATGGGTGGTAGAAGTAAGTTCTTCATTTATTTATGTTAATTAATTTAATTTATTCTGTTTTTTTATAGTTAATTTGGCCTTCTATTTGATTTGTTACTTAATTTGGAGTTTTTGTTTAATTTCTATGTATTTTTTAGCAGATCTCTTAGTTGTTTGTGTTTGTGAGATGATATGGAAAAAAACTGTCAACCCTAATTTATGGCAATTGTTTTGCCGGGAGGCCCCTTGATTTTGTTATAATTGTGTATGTGGTCCAATCAGTGGCAGATCGAGAATCTGAGAGTAGTGTGACACTAGTCAATTCACCCTAGTTGTGTGGGTCACTATTTGTTTATTTTTTAGGGGGACACGCCAGTGACGGGCTACCTGATCCCCGCCACTGAGTCCAATTGAAATTTGATGCTTCAGTTACAGTTTGAATTTTTTCTGTTTTGTTTTCAGCCTGGAACCTAATGTTTTTTTAATACAATATTTCTTTTGCTGGAAAAGCTTAGTGCCGTCCTCCTTTTCCGTCTTGTAATTATCTTAGTGGTCGTGGAACTCTTGGTTGCTTTTCCTTGTACCTCTCACTGAGGAAAATTACTTTATTGTTTGTACTATTCAGTAAAAAACGTGCTTAATATTAAGGCATATTTTGTGGGCTGTAGGGAGTGCACAAAAGAAGAATGCTGCTATGTTGGATAGTGATGACACAGATAGTGTAAGCTCGTCATCTACTGTTCGATCAGATCATGTGGTAGTGTCAGGTGTTGAAGAAGTTGAAGTCGATAAGGAGACTGTTCTTGATCAATGTCTGGATGCTCTTTATGAAAAGAGGTATATGACATTTTATATTCATTTTGGGTTCCACGTCCAACTTAAGTAAACTTGTTTCTCCACCCCCCCTTTCCCTTTTTTCTAATGATTCACTGTAAATCACTGCCTATGGGTTATTGCACTGTCTCTTGTACTGATGTGATATTCCTAATCTCTCTTGGAAACAGGGGATCTACAAGGGAGAAGGCTTTGGCTGCAATTATAGAATCTTTTAATAGCAACGTGCACCACGAATTTGTCGAAAAGAAGTAAGGAGCTTCTTATACTTGAACTATTCTTTTATGATTGTGCACTAATTTGATGGCCGCATTTGTATAACATTTAAGTCACCATCTAGTTTCCACCATGAGCAACTTAAGACTTTACAGTAGTTTGGATTCTTATATCTGAATTTTGCTTCATCCTAGCCTGGTTTTCACTCGCCTGTCCTTGAATTGTCGTTTTGGATGTACAATTATTGTATCATGTCAACAGTTATAGGGAGCCTGATAAGGAATGGGCCGCTTACTGGATTTATCAATCCATAAAAATATTGTAATCTCATCAGTGGCTATGTGGAGCCTGATAAGGAAGGGTCAGTTATTGGGTTTGTCACGTTTAACACTTTGGAACTCCCTCAACCAAAAGCTGGAACTCCCTTAAACCAAAAACTTAGATTACTTCGTCCCACTCAAAAAAGAAAAAAATTATAGAACCCCAATCCCTCTTTGTCCGTACTTGAATTTTCAGATGCACAGCCTTTTTCCTTGCCCTCGTAATAGGTAGCACTTTTAGACATTAAAGCTGTGTCTTAGTCATTACTGTATATGAGTTTTACATTATTTGTTTCATCTTGCCTGCTTGCGTGTAGTTCTCTTTTCATGGGAATGAGACTCCTAGATTTAGATCCATGATACTCACGTCGGAAGTAACCCTTAGAGAGAGAGAGCGAGAGAGAGCAAGTTAAATTTCTTCTCATAACTACACACTCATCTCATGATATTCCCGTGGATCTCTTACTTTTATGTTGCCTCTTCCAGGTTCGCTACACTATTGCAGCAATGTTTAAGTTCCATCAAGCGAGGTTCCGCGAAGGAGATATCTCTGGCGGCTCATGCCATTGGTAACTTTTGGAAATCATTATCAGTGAACTTGTCTTATGTCACACTAGAATATGTTTCTCATGAATTGTTGTATTATTCTTTGCAGGACTTCTGGTTTTAACAACTGGTCCTGGGGATAAAGCACATGAAATTCTCGAAGAGTCTCTGTCTCCCATTTCTGAGGCTCTGAAATCTCGAACAGAAACTACAAAGATAGTTTCAGTATGTGGATTAGAGATTGATGAAATGTTTATTCATAATTCATATGAGTTGGGAGAGATGGTATGCTGACGTGTTCCTTTTATTTGCTTGAATATTTCAGTTGCTGGAGTGTTTGGCAATCATCACTTTCGTTGGCGGTGAAGAGCCCGAGCAGTCAGAAAAAGCAATGCAGCTTATGTGGCAAGTTGCTAATCCGAAATTGGGTCCAAATGTATGTTTTCTTTTTATTCTAAATGCCCCTCCTAGGGGTACAAAAAAAGAAGGAAAAAGCATTCTGTCCTTGTTTCATTTGGATCTGTTCTGAGTTCTGTGATTGATTTGTCCTCCATTCAGGTTGCAGCGGCTAAACCTTCACCTGCAATGATAACAACAGTAGTATCTGCTTGGTCATTTCTACTTACTTCGATGGATCAATGGACTCTGGATCCCAAGACTTGGCAAGGGTGAGTATCAACTAGCTTCTACATCTCATGTGGGGAATGTACCAAAAATCTTATTTTGTCCATGTATATTCTTGTCTTATCCTTTTATTGTTTCAATAAAAACTCTTGGTCTACCTTGGGTAAATGTTTTTAAATGATCATTTACTACTGATTGGCGGGAGGAAGGAACTTAAGGCTGTTGCCGTATGCAGGTCTATTTCCTACTTCTCTACCTTGCTGGACAAAGATGACAGGTCGGTGCGCATAGCAGCAGGCGAAGCTCTTGCTCTGATTTTTGAGATAGGAAACTTGGAGAAGTTCTGCGGTGAACCTAAAGGATCTGGTGATGGCTCCAGTGGTGAAGGCGAGAAATCTCGGGAGCTGGTGCATGTTCAGGGACTGAGGAGTAAAATCGTAAACCAAGTTCGGAACCTCTCAGCTGAGGCTGGTGGCAAAGGATCTGCTAAGAAAGATCTCAATAACCAGAGAAATACATTCCGTGATATTTTGGAATTTTTAGAGGTATACATCTCTTCCTGTCTGGTTATTCTTTACGTTGTGGTTCAAGATGTTCTGATCTGCATTATCGAAAAGCAGGATGGATATAGTCCAGAGACCTCGATAAAAGTTGGTGGCGAGTCCCTGAACACAGATACATGGGCTCGATTGATACAGGTGATAATACAGTCTCCTAGAATTAGTCGGCTCTTTTTTGTCTTTTGAAGGCTAAGCTTTTGTTTGCTTTTAACAGCTCAACTTTCTAAAGCACTTTCTTGGGGGAGGATTTGTGAAGCATATGCAGGTTTATATCTTGACTACTTCAAGATGCTCATTCTACTTACGTTATTCTGATCTTTAATGTTTTTACTGATTACATAGGAAAATGGATTTCTTCATGATGTCTTTGATTTCACTGCGAAGAAGAAAGCTCTCTCTTCTACTGAGCATCGCTTGTCTAGCACTGAAAAGGTAATATGTTGATGCAATTTATCTAATGGGTTACACAAGTACTACTTGGATGACCTTTTTTTTTGGTGGTGGATGTTACCTTGGGAAGGGGTAGGTGATCTCCTTTGGGTTTACCTTGTGCTTTTACTGCTTTTCTTACCATGAGAACTTATGGGTTGTACTTGTCTGACGAATACGTGGATGCTATTTTGTTCTCAGAGGTTTTACAAGTCTCCTAACTCTGGTCTGAACAAAGCCAGGACTCAATTCTTGAACAAGAAACGTACAATAGCCCAGGTAATTTAGAAATTCACGATGATCCGTTTTTCATTTTTGTATCCCCTCACATTTTTGGTTACTTTTTTTTCTTTAACTCAGTTAGTTCCTTTTATTGTATTAAAAAAAAGAAAAAAAAAAATCTTCAAGTGAGGATATTTTACACTAGACTTAGTCGGATAAGTTTTGCACCAGGTTGGAAATCATGCCGTTCATTAGCTAGTTTGTCTGCTATTGTAGCTTTCTTTTGCTATCCTGGAAATAATGACCTTTTTGGTGAAATGCAGGGCCAGAATACTGGACACTATGCTGTTGGATTCGATGATTAGTGATTTGGTTAGTTTTTTAAGACGTCCTCAGCTATTTCTAAGGATGCCTACGGATACGATGATTAGTGATTGATTGTAAGGATATGCTATTCCTAAATTCTAATGATTAGTGATTGATTGTATGCCAGCCAGTGTAAGAACAGTTCCCATTGTGCTCTCATCTCAAACAATTAAAGTAGACATTGATTGCTATTTCTTTTGCATATATTCACAACAAAATGTGTTTTATGTGTGTTCAGTCGTCGGTGGTGCTCCTTTCTTCACAGCATGTGAAACCCTATCATCTCCTTACTTGCTGGACAACATTGTTCTATTCAAGTAAATGCAGAAGGCTACAACAATTTCCCCAACTTAAATTCATGCTTAACAATTTCAGTTAGGTTAACCTTTACTGGACATTAATCTTTTGTTTGGATTTTTGTTCATTTTTTACATAAATTTTGTATAGATTAAAGAAGCCATGACAGAAAATCTGATATTTTTACTAAAAAGAAGGCGACAACTGATATTTCACCAACAAACTAAATATTTTCCTTTTTGAATTAATATCTTTTACCAACTCTACTACTAACAGAAAATCTGAAAATTGTATTAATAAACTTGGGGAAATAATCTTAATTTTTGTTTTTGTAATAATATCTTTTACCAACTCTACTACTAAAAGAAAATCGGAAAATTGTAATAATAAACCTGGGAAAATAATCTTTAAAATTTATAAATATCAAACATTTTGAAAAGGGAAGAGAGTAAATCAAATAGAAACAAGGGAGTATCTCAAAACTTAAAAAATGCAACTTTAGTCGCATTCCACAGCCGGTTTATTTTAATATAGACAAAGCTTATGTTCTCACAAATTGATCTTATGTTTCAAAATTCGCCATAGAAGATGAATAATTCAAAAAAAATTAATTCTGGACCACAGGGTCCAATAGACTTGCCCATCCATGACACAAGTATTCAGTTGATACCCCCCTCCCCCCATTTATAATAAGAATGTGACTGCATCGAAGTATCAGAAAGGGCAGGGAAGGAGGGTCTCCACCAGAATATTTCACTCTTCAAAAGTTAATTTAAGGAAAAGAAAAAAGCATCAGAATCTACTAGCCTTTTATATGCAACTGCACTATAAATTAATAATAATCTCGTTTGCCTTTTGATCAAAACAACATCAGTGTGTTGTTTTTAACCTCTCAATCCAGATAAATGCTTCTTCAGAGCTTGTTCTTTTCTATAGTTGTTACTTCTTCCTCCGCCTCTCCTTCCACCTCTACCCCGGAAATTCCCTCCTATGCCACCTTGTCCTTCGACTTCCTCACTTTCAGATTCACCACCTCCTCCTCTTCTTCCTCTACCCCGGAAATTCCCCGGACCAGGCAGGCCTCCCATCCTTCCTCTTCCTCGGAAGTAGCCTCGGCCCATTGGCACTTCGCTTTCATTACTATCTTGCTCCTCGTCATCCTCCTCGTGATTAGATTCATTCATCCTTCTAACTGCACCCAAAGGAATATTACCTCCCCGTCCGAGGCCATGAATGGTCTCTTTCTGGGCTTGATTAAGTAAGGAGGCTTCATCGTAATTGGCTACTGCCACAGAACCCGCAACTTTGTAACTATAGTTCTTACCATCCTTCACATAATATTGGGGAGCTCTCTTGGATCCCCATTTTGATGTCGTATTGGATGTATTAGGCTTGCCATTATCAACCTCCCGTGATCTTCCATGATCTGGAGTTACTCTGTCGGCTGGTCTATCAGTTTCCTCCAAATATGAATCCCCAACACTCAAGCCTAGATCATCAAAAGAGTCATCGTACTCATCTTCGTACTCGAGCTGTGATATAAGAGCAGCAGTTTTTGACAGGTGTTTCTCATCTCTCGAATCAAGGGCCTGGTAACCAGGTGAAACCCCCACAGCCTTCCTTGTGTATCTTCCTACTGAAGCCGAAGATGAAAATGAATTTGAAGGGCCCTCGGGAGGATAAGATATCCTAGGAGCCGAGGATGGTGGAGGAGCTTCAACGAGCTTCCCTTTTCCCTTGTCCTGAACGCTTGCAGGAGAAGCCAACTTCTTTGGTGGGATATCTGCCAGAGAAATGTCCAGTGATTGGAGATCTTTATGCAAAGTATTTTCCAAGATCCTCTGAATCACTTCTTCAGAATTCTGGTTATATGCTTCAAGACAAATTGCCAAAAAACCTTTTCCATAATCGGGGAACAAATCTTTTATTTGACTGATCTTAGACTCTAAAATAGCAGAATCTTCATCAGCATGCTGGACGCTTCCAGTCCCAGTAAGTGGCATGTGCGATTTCTCATTAATGTTGTTGACTTCCACTGGAAGCCCAAGGATGCCCATAAGGAACTGGAATTGTTCATCGTCCATTGATATCCACTCTACAAAAAAGGTTAATTCAATACTCCCTCCATTCCTAAATATAAGACTCTTTATACAATTTGAGAAAATTAAGGAAGTTGTCATTTTCACCTAAACTTCCAATATTACCCCACCTTCCCTCTCTCTCACTAATACATCATAAAGAAAAGAAAGTAAAATGTTGAGGGTATAATTGAAATAAATTGTTGACAACTAATAAAAGAACCTTAAACGACAATTAATTTGGATACCTAGATATCTCCTAAACGACAATTAATAGGGAATGGAGGGAGTATCAGTTAAACACTATTGATAAATGTAAATATCGACGAACCATAATCATGTTATATACAAGAAACAAAAAACGTAATCCCACCAAAAGGTTTCTTCCAAATGCTGGAGCAGTTAAGTAATACGAGTGTACATCACATTATGCTAATTAGAAAAGAGTAACATAATGGTGCTATCATTGTTACCTGTATTCCGCAGTAGCTCAACTCTGCTCATTATCTTGTGATTCCTTTCAATTTCTTGGAGAAATGTTCCCTTCCGATGTACCGCATGACTGTGCAGGGATTCCTGACTGATACTTCTCAGTATCTGCAATAAAATGTCTGCCCTTATCATGGGGTCATCGACATTCACTGGAAACATCTTCACGGAAGTTGGAAAAGGACAACTAGTTTCAAAAGCCTCATCACTGAGATAACAGAAGTACAATAGTTTCCAACCCAAATTTACTATCCTCGTTGACAACAGCCTCAAACTGGTAGAAACATCTGAAAGCATTTCATTAGGTGCTTCCTGCACTACATCCTCTCCTAATGTAAAAACAATATGCAATCCCTTCTGTAGAGATGGCAGAAGTGAATCATGTAATCTTGCAAGGGTAATCAGCAGTTCAACACTCCCATTACTGTAGAGCAGAAACAAATAGGAATCAATAATAATTTATAAACAAATAGGAAACAGGTTTATATATATATATATATATATATATATATATATATATATATATATATATATATATATATATATGCAGTCTTCCTATCTCTCTATATATCCATCAATGCTACACCAGATGCTACTGACCAATGAGATGATAGGAAAGTAACTCTATCGAAAAGGGGAAAAAAAGGTTCCTGTTCTTTACTACCCATACCACCATAAAAATTGCAACCTCTTTTGGTCTTGCTAAAACGATAATGAAATTATCTGCATCAATTCTAGAACTGTGCTAGGATACACCTTCTAACGCCAAACTGAGAATTTTCCCAAAATCCAATAAATGACATAGGAAACATCAGATGGGAGCATCATTAAGGACTTCTTCACTAAAGTATAGTAATTTGTGCAATTTGTTTGCAGTACATCAATCAGCTAGTTACTTTCCTAAGTTGGAACACATGGTTCCAACAATAAATAGGTGCCCTTCTTGATTCAATAATAGCTCCCGATAAAGGTTGCAAATGCATGAAAGCTTTTGCCAAAAGCTTTAGGCAGCAATATGAGATGCTTCATTAGCTTGTTAATCAATGAGTTCCCTTGAGTTTGACTAATATCTTCTTTCTTATCAAACCAACAAGCAAAAATTTCCTGAGCTTTGGATATGAAAAATGTGAAAATTCTTTGCAGGTCATGATATACCTCAGGTCAACAGGACAAGAGAAGAAAACAGCTGCATGCTTGTATGCTCCAATAAAGGCATCCACTGTAACAACTGCATCATTTATAAAATCCATTACCTGCAAATAAGAAGATAATCATGACCTCGCCATATGAGATTATCTATTACACAAGATTGAAGAGAGAGGAATAATAACACACGACTTCAATGATAAGTAGTCATGGTTAAATATGCGCGAAAACTATAGAGTGATCGACCGTGAAATGTTTTTATGACAAATCAGGGCAAGTAATTGTAAACCAAGAAAACTTTGAAAAAAAGATTTATGATGAAAACATTTTCTTTTTTCCCTAAAGGGCTATTTTTCACTGATAAAAAAAAAAGAAAAAAAAAACAGCTGCAATATGTATCTTGCTAAAAAGTAATACTCCAAGATGATAGAAAAACTGCAGTAACAAAAATGATCCAAGATACAGCCGGTTCCTTTTTAACACTTTATTCCATTTGTCTCTTTACTTCGGATTTGATTGTGGAAGGTTGGAACCAGGTTTCATAGGAACTATCATGAATTGAACAAAGAAATAAACCAAGAATTACCTCTAAATAGTCTGAACGAAGTCGACCAACTCCTTGACCCTGCAGGTCACCAGAGGAAAACAAAACCTGCAAATACATCAGGGCGACACCTTTATCCGAATGAGTAATTGAACAAGTTCAATTCATCTTCAAGCAACTAGATACGTCACATTACTTTTGTTAATTCTAATTCTTCAAAATTATAGAATGAATACTTGAGGACAAATTATTTTCACATAAAGAGCAAATACCTTCTGCTGCAGATGCTCTTTTTACGTATAATTTCCCCGAAAGTTAAACACAAAAGAATTCAGAAAGTACCCAATTCTAAGGAAAATAAGACAAACTAACAGTAATATCAACACTATCATAAAACATGTCTACATGCAAGGGAAAGAGATCACCTCCAAAGATGAGCTGCAACGTTCATTCATTGTGTGGACAATGCTCAAGAACTGTGACAAAACCGCCAAGAACTCATCATGCATCCAGGACTGGGCTTTCATTGAGTTCAGAATCTGAAGAACATTTCAAATACATTATGAATCTCCATTTGCAAATGAGATAGGTAGGTGATCCCTAGCTCTTGGTGCAAAGAATTCAAGAATAAGTAGGACTGGGAATATGAAGATTGGGACAAAATATCATCCGGACTCCGGAGAAGTGTCTTATACAGTTATTTAGAAATTTTCATCGAAAAGGATAGGGCATGCCTCCAATTCAAGCCAATTAAGTGTATTTATGCCATTAGTGGAGGAAACCACAAAGAAAATGTAATGCACCGCTGTTTGTATAATAGGATGGGGATTCCAATTAAAGCACAAACACTCACCAATATTCTAGTGAGATCTTCATTCTCATGACCATATATGGCACAGATATCCAATAACTTGGGCAAGTCAAGCAACTTCTTTTCCTGCAAAAGAGCTACAAGTGGGATTACTGAACAAGTGTACTTTCAGGAAGATTATTAATTCATGAAACAGCGATATTCTTATCTAGAGAGTTTTTACAGCTAGAATTTTCTACTCCCATTACATTATCAACAAACTAATTTTAATGCAGAAATGAAAATAAAGAAACTGGTAAAATGTTCTCATTTGAGTTTACATTCCAGCAATTTCATGGGGGAAAATCAGGAAAAGGTGAAAGAAAGCAATCGAAAGAGTTTCTTCCCCCCCCCCCCCCACCCACACACACACACACACACACAACCTACTTTCAATTGCAGAAAAATACTATCTTATAGGATGACAGAATATTTAATTGAGACCATCTCCTCAAGACGCAATTACACCATCCTAAGGTCGACCAGAGAAACTCGCCAATACATAATCCAGGATATCTCATTCAACAGAGGAAAGGACTACTATATAACTAAACTTTTCTATTCTCTTTCAAATTAAGACATCTTCAAAGAGTGCAACCAGAAATTGTTTGAGGGCACACACACCTTCATGATCTTTTGAACTGAGACTATCAGCATTCTTAGCACCAGGATCCCTATTTGAAGATCTGTAAAGAAAAATATTTAAACCAGTTCCTGTTTAAGAGCCGAGATTACCGTCGGCATAACTTCTGTTGGCAGCACGGGGATTGAGACCAACAACACGACGTCAAAAAATGGCATTTCAAACTTACATTCGATATAAGAGAATGAATACACGCCGGCACAGCTCAAATTCACCAACAATGACCCCAGCAATTATTCCCTTGGCACCACGGTATGGGAAATCATACCATCTACTCCTGTACCTTAAGAAGCTTTCCATGAAGGCATGCAAAGAGACATCATTTGCCACTGGGAAACACAAAGGGAGAATGAAGGGGTGATTTAGAGTTTGCACAGCATAAGTTGAACAAATTTGTTTTATCACAATAGCTTCCACTACTTCCAACTAATGTACACTAAAGCCATAAAGATTACAAACTACTATAAGGGATCATATCGAATCAAACTTCCCACCTTCTACCAACGAATTTTAAGCTACACATTTTATCAATCCAACAACAAAACCACACCACACGAAATAGTGCAATGACATTTACTCCATCTTAAACATCCATTTCGTGATAAAAGTGGAACATCCATTTTGCAATAACCAATCCAATCTTTATACTTAAATATGCATTCAAACTAGAAAACTCAATAAGCCAAATAACCTTTGATTCCATTCCAATTTCCATGAACTCAAATTTAATTCTAATAATGAACCCACTAAGTCAAACTTTGTTGGCCGCTAGGTCATGGGTTCGAACCCGGAAACATCCTCTTTAAGAAAAATTAAGGGTAATGTTGCGTACATTCCCGGGCCCTGCTGATGCGGGAGCCTTGTGCACTGGTTACGACCAATTTAATGAACCCATTAAGTCAAACTAGTGATCATGCAAAAAGCTACAATTACATCTGCATTCAAATTTATTTCATATTAACAGGAATGTAACTTAAAGCAGCAAGATAAGAATAAGCATGAGCAAATTGCTTGGAAAAAGGCAGATCATCAAATTAAATAAATAGAAAAAAGCAAAAAGATCAAACCCTCTTTCCAAAAATCTCTTGGTTTCAGTTTGAGCAGACGAGAAAGCTCCCTATTCAAAAGATCCACCACCCGCTGAGACTCCAAGGGGTCTAATCCACCCTCATCGGCGCCGAGTCCCGATGCCACGGCCTCATCTTGGGGCAAATAGTTTACAAAATTACCACTTTGTAATCCACTGTTAGAAACCCAATTCCCATTCTCCCCCATCTTAATCCTACCCGCAGCCACAGCTCCGTCGGATTGGTGGGAATTATTAGAGTTTCTAAGAGAATTAGATAGCGTTTGGTTTGAATTTGATTCGACTTTTGGGACGAATTTCAATTGGGTTCTAGGGAAAACTTTCCTGTTTCCTTGATTCTTGAGCTGCCCTGACTGATTGTTATACCGATTCGACATGCTGGAGTTGTGTTGTTGAGGTTAAGAGGAAGAAGAAGATGGAAAAGGAAGTTGGAGTATCGTTATAGTTCTTCAAATCATATATCTCAGGAGGAGAGAGTATTTTGGACGCCCCTGTCAAGTTTTCTTCTTCCTATTGATCCCTCTATAATGTTTACAATTGTTTCAAGCTGTAAAAAATTGTCATTTTAGTCGTCATAACACAAAATTGTGTACTAATCCTAACGAATTAGAGTAGCTAGTCTAGTATTTTTTTACTTTTGCGACAAAATAATAGTTTCGATTTTAGTCAAATTGGAAAGATCATGTACTAAATATCACACATTTAAAAGTTAGCGTGTTCGAATTTTCTAATTGTTTGCTATTTGTGGACAATCTCGATTTTAGTCAAGTTCGTACAAAATCGTGGACTAACCATCACATAATTGGAAGTCGACTCGGATTTTTCAATTGTTTCGACCGGTGAATAATTGTAATTTTAGTTAAATTATGACAAAATCGTGTATTAGCCATTACGAATTTAGTAACGGCCGACTCGGTTTTTTCAACTATTGCGAGAGGTAAATAATCTCGATTATAATCGAGTTTAAACAAAATTGTGTACTGACCATCACAGATTAAGGGTCGTCGTGCTCGAATTTTTTAATTGTTGCGATCGGTAAATAGTCTCGATTTTAGTTAAGTTTAAAAAATCGTGTACTAACTATAAAAATTTTGGGGTCGTTGGGTTCAGATTTTCCAATTGTTTTTATTTATGAATAATTTCGATTTTAGTCAAGTTCCTACAAAATCGTGTATTAACCCTCACATAATTGGGAGTCGACTCGGATTTTCAATTGTTTCGATTGGTGAATAATTATAATTTTAGTCAAGTTCTAACAAAATCGTGTGTTAATCATTACGCATTTAGTGTCGCAATATTTTCAACTATTGCGACCGGTGAATAATCTCGATTTTAGTCAAGTTCAGACAAAACCGTATATTAACCATGATTTGGGGTGGTTGGTTCAAAATTTTCAACTGTTTCAACCGGTGAATAATCATGATTTTAGTCCAATTCTGATAAAATTGTGTACATTATTTTTTGTTGTCGGACTCGATTTTTTCAACTGTTGCAACAGGTGAATAGCCTAATTTTGGTCGAGTTCAGACAAAATTGTGTACTAACCATCGTAATTTTAGGGTCGTTTGGCTCATAATTTTTAAATTTTTGCGATCTGTGAATAATCTCGATTTTAGTAAAGTTTTAAAAATTGTGAACTAATAATCACAGATTTGGGGCCGAAGGTTCAATTTTTTCAACTATTTCGACATATGAAAATCGTGATTTTAATCAAGTTCAAACACAAATTGTGTAGTAACCATAAAAAATTTGGGGTCGTCGGGCTTGATTTTTTCAAATGTTTGACCGGTAAATAATCTCGATTTTAGACATGTTGTGAAAAACCGTGTTCTAACCTTTAAGGGTTTAGAGCCGTCGAGCTCGAATTTTTTCAACTATTGCGACCGGTGAACAATCTCGATTTTAATCGTGTTCAGACAAAATCGTGCACTAACCATCATTGATTTATGGCCGTCGAACTCAAATTTTTCAACTGTTGCGACCGGTAAATAATCTCGATTATAATCAAGTTAAAATAAAATCATGTACTTACTATCACATATTTGAGGTCGTGATACTCTAATTTTTCAATTGTTGCTATCTAGGAATAATCTCGATTTTAGTCAAGTTCAAACAAAATCGTGTACCTTACCATCACAGATTTGGGACCGTGAGGCTCGGATTGTTCAAATGTTTCTACCGGTGAATAACAATGATTTTAGTCAAGTTTTGACATTACAAATTTCGTGTTGTTAAACTCAGATTTGTAAACTGTTGCGCCCGGTGAAAAGGCTCGATTTTAGTCAAGTTTAAACAAAATTGTGTACTAACCATCACGAATTTCGGGTCGCTGAACTAGGATTTTTCAACTATTGCGACATGTGAATAATCTCGATTTTGGTCAAGTTCAGACAAAATTGTATACCAGCCACTACAGATTTAGGGTCGTTGGGCTGAAGATTTTAGCTGATTCGACCGACGAATAATCTTGATTTTAGTAAAGTTTTTACAAAGTTGTATACTAATCATCATAGATTTGGGGACGTATGGTTCAGTTTTTTCAACTGTTTCGACCGCGGGAAATTGTGGTTTTGGTCAAGTTCAGACTCAATCGTGTAGTAACCCTTACAGATTTAGGTCGTTAGACTCTATTTTTTAACATTTTTGACAGGTGAATAATTATAATTTTAGTCAAGTTTTGACATATCGTGTACTAACCATTACAGATTTTAGACAGTCGGGCTAAGATTTTTCAACTGTTGCGACAGATTAATAATCTCGATTTTAGTCGAGTTCAGACAAAATTGTGCACTAGAGAAGTTAGGCTCGTACTTTTTTAACTGTTTCTATCGGTGAATAATCAGGATTTTAGTCCATATCTATCGTGTACTAACCATTACGAATTTAGTGTCGTCGGACTCGGATTTTTTAAATGTTGCGAGCAGTGAATAATCTCGACTTTAGTTAAGTTCAAACAAAATCGTATACTAACCATAACGGATTTAGGGTCGTCGCGCTTGGATTTTTCAACTATTTCGACCAGTTTATAATCTCGATTTTAGTCATGTTAAGATAAAATTGTGCACTAACCATCATAGATTTGGGGTCATTAGGCTCAAAATTTTCAAATGTTTTGACATGTGAATAATCATTATTATAGTTAAGTTCTGAATCATCGTATTTTTTAACTGTTTCTACCGGTGAATAATCAGGATTTTAGTCCATGTCTATCGTGTACTAACCATTACGAATTTAGTGTTGTCGGACTCGAATTTTTCAAATGTTGCGAGCAGTGAATAATCTCGATTTTAGTTAAATTCAAACAAAATCGTATACTAACCATAACGGATTTAGGGTCGTCGCGCTTGAATTTTTCAACTATTTCGACCAGTTTATAATCTCGATTTTAGTCATGTTAAGATAAAATCGTGCACTAAACATCTTAGATTTGGGGTCATTAGGCTCAAAATTTTCAAATGTTTCGACATGTGAATAATCGTTATTATAGTTAAGTTCTGAAAAGATCGTGTACTACACATTACAGATTTCATGTCGTCAAATCGTGTATTAATCAGGTTAAAAAAATCGCGTACTAACAACCATCAAGGATTTTAGGTCGTCGGGTTCAAAATTCTCAATTGTTACGACAAGTGCATAAACTTGATTTTGGTCAAGTATAAATAAAATCGTGTATCGGCCAACACAAATTTGGGGTAGTTGGGCTCGAAATTTTCAGATTTGTCGACCGGTGATTAATTTCGATTTTAGTAAAGTTCTTATAAAATTGTGTACGAATCATCACATTTTTAAAGTCGTCGACCTCGGTTTTTTCAACTGTTTCGTCCGAAGAAAAATTGTGATTTTTGTAAAGTTCATACAAAATAGATTTAGTCAAGTTTAGGCCAAATATGTGTAATTATCACAGATTTGGGCATTCAGAATCAATTTTTTCAACTGTTCCGAGCGATGAATAATTGGGATTTTAGTTAAGTTCTATGTGTATTAACCGTTACATATTTAGTGTCGGGGGACTTGAATTTTTCAACTGTTGTGACCGGTGAATAATCTTGATTTTTGTCAAGTTCAAACAAAATCGTATATTATCCATCACAGATTTAGGGCTGTTAGGTTCAGATTTTTCAATTGTTGCGACCGATAATCTCGATTCTAGTCAAGTTCAGACAAAATCGTGCACTAACCATCACGGATTTAAGGTCGTTGGGGTCGGAATTTTCAACTATTTAGATCGGTGAATAATCGTGATTTTAGTCAAATTCTAACAAAATCGTGTATTAACCATTACTGATTTCGTGTCGCCATACTCAGATTTTTCAGATGTTGTGACCGGTGAATAATCTTGATTTTCGTCAAGTTTAAATAAAATAGTGTACTAATCATCACATATTTAGGGTCGTTGGACTCGAATTTTTAACATTTGTGACAATTGCATAATCTCATTTTTGGTCAAATTTAGATAAAATCGTGTACTGATAATCACATATTTGGGTTCGTTGGGCTAAAAAATTTAAAATTTTGCTACATGTGAATAATTTTGATTCCTGTAAAGTTATTGTACTAATAATCACAAATTTGGAGTTGTAAGGTTCAATTTTTTCAACTGTTTCGATCGAGAAAAAATTGTGATTTTAGTAAATTTCATACTTCGGCAGGTGAATAATCTTTAATTTAGTCAAGTTCTACAAAAATTGTGTATCATTACAAATTTAGAGCCTTTGGGTTCAAATTTTTCAACTGTTGCGACATGTGAATAATCTCGCTTTTAGTCGAATGCAGTCAAAATCGTAAATTAACCATCACGGATTAAAGGCCGTTAGGCTCGAAATTTTCATATAAGTGCTCATATATAGGTTATTAACTAAGATTTTCATATATTAACTAAGGAAGTTGAAAATAATAATAGTAACTCGGACAAAAAACGTAAATTCATAAAACGTGCAAAGCATGTACCCGCCAAATATACTACAAATGAGTCTTGCCCTTGTAAGTTGGTGATCAATACTACATTAATAATAGTTTGGATCACAAAATCTAAGTTCTTGCTAGTATATTACAAGTAGGTCTAGAAATAGTTTTCGACATCAGAACTAAAGTCCCAAACACTTGAACCAAAACTTATCTTCTTCTTCCTCTTCTATACTTGGCGTTCACTGTACATCAGACCCACTCCAAGTTCGTTTCTTTGGGCAAGATCAAACCGATAAGGCAAAGTGACGGGTTTGGAGGAATAGCCAGCATAGTACACGTCTCAGGTGAATAAGGAAGAATGAAAAGAATTCTTGCCCACATGGATTTAACGGCTGGGATTTTGATTACACCCGCGCATTCCCTTTGCTGCAGGTACAATATAAAATCTTGAAACTGCACAAAAAAGTAGCAAGTTCCAATCAGAGCAGATGGCATACATTAAGCCACCAAGTACAACATACCCCTAACTGTAAGATAACTGCTGCTACTAGAAATTTCAAGGCTTCATAGAACGAGAAACGGGTGAAAATCCTCTGTCCCCGTTTGTGCATGTCCCCGTGTCCCTAACCAATCAGAATTTACTATATAAATATTTGTTTTAATTATATATACACATGGTGAATTGTGATTGGCTGGGGACACGGGGACATACACTAACGGGGACAGAGGATTTTTTGCCACGAGAAACCCCTTTTGCAAAAGGTTTATGGCTTCATGCATAGTACTGTAAGCGCGACTCCATTTACATCTTAAGGGCAAATAAATGCTTATAGTATCATGAATCTCCTCATATACTACATCTTTCCAATATAGAAATTTCAGTGGAAGGTAGGATCAACTTACACCCTTATGGTCACCTTGATCAGAGGGAAGGAGCCAGCATACTTCTCTCTGCATCACATACAAACCACAGATACATGGTTATATCCAGAGTTGACACACGCACAATGGACCATTTTCCAGGAATTCAATGTGCTTCTTGCATGGAAATAATAGAGAAGTAAAAGTTGAAAATGTTTTAGAGAAATAAAGCATTTTCAAGAAAGTTCGTATACAATTTCTCTTTCATGCTTTGCTTATATGTGATTTCAGTGTCACTGATGAAGGTTGAATTCCTATGGTTCTTCTCAGGACACAAAAGAAGCTGTAGTACGGGAAGTAGGTGAAAATGTTAAAGAGTGTTCACCGACTCACTTTGTGCGGAGGAGTATTTGAAAATGTTGTTTTCACATGCCGGAAATCAGTGCGCTTTGTCATATCTAATTTGGTAGGCCATCTGCACAAACAACAAGAAATTTTTAGATTTCCTTTTCAGATTCGGTATGCAAAATGATCAAACCAGAAACTAATCCATACTCTGCAGGCTCAGCCATCTCATTTGAATACTTGCAAATATCAGAATCAACTCTCTGTGCATAAACACTACAGTAAGGGATCCCACTTTTGCTTAACGTGCCCTGCCACTGGAACTGTGTAGAAAACCCTGAATTAGAAGATTCTGATGGTGGAGGAGGAGGTGGAGAACTAGGAGGTGGAGGAGGAGGAACCAAAGGTGGTTGAGAATAAGGTGGAGGAGGTTGAGATGGAGGAAGTGGTGGATGAATGTCAGGTCGGGAAGGGGGTAATGGAGATATAAGAAGCGGTGGAGTAGCCATTGGAAGAGAAAACATCTGATCAAATGACATCTGGGCAGTTCCCTGTAGATGGGCCAATGAAGTTACAGAAGCTGGTATAAATGGTGGTGGAATTGGATTATGATGAATATTAGACATATTAGGCATTACACCAGGCGAAATAGGATGTACAGCAGGGCGGTTAAAACCATGTGCATCCCATGAATTTGGAGGAAAATTCAGAGGTCGGAAAGGAGGTGCCTGAATAGGCGCTGGTGGTGCAATAGGAGGGCCTAGAGTTGGTGTTGGTATGCATGAAATGCCTCCTGGCCCAGAATGCATTTCAGTTTCAGGTTTTCTGTACATCCACATTCGTTCTGCAGAACTTGAAACAACACAGCCACCTGAGGATTTAATAGAAAATAAGTGAATTAGTTATATCTTTATGCTAATTGGTAAAGGAAATAAATGATTTGGGGACCTATTATCATGTCCCCATATACATTTTAGAGATACACATATGGAGAAGGAATAATAGTACCTCCAGGTGAAGGACCCATAGGCATATTATCTGGATTTCTAGGTCCATATTCAGGCATGCCCCTATGACCCACATGGTGCCAATTTGGCCGAAACCCCTGTGCAACTTGCGTCATAATTCCACGATTTTCTGTATTTGCTCTGGGTGATGCAAGCTCCAGATGACTCCTCTCTGGTTTTACTGGAAGAGGAGTGCTGTGTTGCATGCCAGGGTGACTGTTGGCATCAATATCCAGTCATTAAATTAACAACATATTTAAGCTATTCCACTATGCAAGCTATTCCACCATGCAGAGGAGAAGAAAACAGAAGCAATTTTTTTTCTAGGCAAATTCAAGTATATATACGAACAAATAACCTAGTAAATGCACAAAGAGCTGCTTAATAACCAAGAATAACCAAAAGATGGGTCTAGACATCACCAATTCCGGAAAGATTTAAGTGGGATTAACCATTAAAAATAAAAAAAGAAATGATGAAAGCAGTATAACAAAATGGAAGAAAATATACAGGTTTTCAATAATCTGATTTCCAACATTGAAAACAATAGATTTCTTATTCCCTCAAGCCAAAAATCATCAACCATGTAGGAGAATTTAGTAAATATCATGCTGCAAAATTGATAATTTCATTGCTTCACTGCTCAAAAGCATGTATACTACAATGAAACATTAGAATATATGAATACATCAGAAACCCTGTCCTTAAGAATGAAGAAGAGATTGCTTTATAGATCCAGTCAGAAGGATAATTTCGTATAAAAATACAGAAAACAAACAGAGCTAAATTCCCCATTTTAAATCTTATAGACTCATAAAATTCACCCTTTGTTTCTTTTGAAGAAAAAAAAGCATTGTTACAAGATAGGAAGAGAAAGAAGCAGTGATATTTAAAAGAATTCAATAACAAAATTTCCAGTTTAAAGTTTTCTGACATTATCAAAACCATGCCTCTAAAGTTTTTGCATTTTGTTTACTCTGGTTTGGAGATAATAATTATGTCCGAGTTAAAAGCTCTGAGTTCCTAATTGTAACAAGTCTATGTTACCTGATAAAATTAGGATTTCAGAAAAATGTTTCATTACGAGTCTGATATTTCAGATGTCAACCCCTATAAATAAAATCGAATGAAATTGATTACTACACAAAACACCTGAATATCTGCATCAAACATGCCCTAACACTTCAAAACTGAGATTCTTTTGGTTCAGATAAAAAGGTTAATAAAAAGAAATAATAAATCAAAACGAATAATAAAGAAGGGCCAAAGGAAGTATCAGTTTGTAATTCCAAACCTGAATTCTATTTGGAAAAATATTCCTGGGCACTCGCGAAGATTGTTTACAAGTGTTTTTGCTGCGTCTATGCTGTTGCATTCAACAAGCCAAGAGGAACCCATAGGTATATTTGTTCTCTTCAACCTGATAATGGATCCTACATTGTCAATGGCAAGCTTACAAACAGCCAATAGGTCATCATCTGTGATATGCAAGTGTGTTAAGTTTGGGATATTAATCGAGAGAGTGCTGGTAGGTAAGCGTTCTGCTTCCCTTGTTGACGCCAATAGATGATTTCCAGCCATTCGATTATCGGAATAAGCTGGGTTTGTGAGATTGCACTTCGTACGCAACTGTAATAGCATAGAAGATAAGCGTGAAATCCTCGCCATGTAAATGTCGGATGGATTCTCTTCTCCACCTTGATTTTGAGATGATTCAATGATATTGCCTGCAGAGTAGCTATTTCCTGAATCAGAAAAGAAGCCAGAACCAGGTCTACTACTTTCGGCATGCACCATGGCATGAGTTTGACCGACATTGGATAGCATATGAGGGTTACCATTTTCGCCACGACATCTTCTCAAATGAGACATGGCAATAGTAGCTTCCTCAGGTGAATCAAATTCAACCAGGACCGCATTGTCACTGTTAAGATAAATAGCCGTGCGAGGTCCTTTGTGGATTACCTTTCTGATCTCATTGATTATGTCATCTTTAACCCATTGATTTGGAACACGACCAATATAAACATGACAACTAGAACCAACAGCAATTCCATTTATTGGCCGCTTGGTTCCTAATCCCACATCCAAGAACTTTACACGAAGGCAAGCACCCCAAGGTGAATGCCCTCGCATTGCTTCCCTGGCTTTTACTGCATCCATTATATTTCTGTACTGAATTAGTGCAAATCCTTTAGATGGGAAAAAAAGAAACTGATCTACGGGACCAAACTTTTCAAACTGACACCTTACAAGCCCTTCGGATGCATCAGGACCTAAGGAACTCAAGGACAGCTGTTTAGAGGCTGCAAAAATATCCAATGCTGCAGGATCACCATCAGAGTACCAGGCAACCTGATTGTTTGGAGGTTGTGGCAGAGGCACCTGATGCTTAGGTGAATCGAAGGAATGACTAACACCTCCACTAGACGATGCCAAGGAAGGTACAAGATAGTCCATGCTCGAAGCATGACTCTTGTGACTTTGGACAACTCTAAACGAGCTCCTAAAGTCCACAGGGGTTCTTGCCATAGGTGACTGACTCTGTTGGTTTGACAACTCCCTTGGAAGAGAAGACCTTGTATCAGATGAATCTCCAGGCCCTCGGAAATCAAAATCCATGGATCTTGACTCTCCAGTGTCAAGGTTGGAACTTCCAGTTGAATGGTATGAGCTGCTTCTATTCAAATGTCTGAGAGAAAATTTATCTGTCACATTCTCCTGACACGATTTATCATAAACAGTTGAAGAAAATTCTTTTCCAGTAACTTCAGATGAAGTTCCTTGTTGACTAGCTTCTCTAGGAACCGAGTACTGATTGATATACTTGGATTGGATGGATTCTCCATCATCACCATCTATATGATTATCTTCTGCCTTCATTTTTTCTGTAAAGGATTCAAATATTTCGTCCAGAGCAAAGGTAACATCTGAAATAACTTGAGGTGATGCTGACTTACATAACTTCCTATATGTAGAGAAAATCCAACTTTTCAAGGCTAGATCTCTGCTAAGAGCCTGAATAGAAAAGGTGCAAACTGGAAAGAATGAGAAGGAAAGAACAGCTTGAGAAGAAAACCAACAGGCTCAAGTTACACATACAAACTTGAGCATGATTCCTTTTAAAGAAAAAAACACGAAGTTTTGAGGGTGAAAGAAGCATGATTCCTTTGGTCATATTTCTTTTTGCTGAAAGAAACAGATTAATTTTTCAGAAAGGTAAAAAAGATGAAACTCGAAGAACGCATGAATTGACTTTATTTCTGAATATCATCAATCAGGCAAACCCCCAATTTTCGATGTCCACAATGCTCATAACCTATTCTATTAGAACTTAGACCCGCATGTACAATGAAATGCATTTTCGGTGGAGATAAATTTATATGATAAATTACTGTATTTTATTTTCTATCACATCTTTTTAGTACAAGTATGATAATATTATCAAATAATCGGACATCTTTTTAGTACAAGTATATGATAATATTATCAAATAATCGGATCACAAGTACTGCTTCAAACTTTTTGTTTAAACAAAACTCTTCCAAGAAAAGGGTTCTCTAGTGCGAAGTTCACTTTTGTTTCTACTCGAAACATGTTGAGAGAAAAAGAAAAACACATCATGCACCAAAACAAGATGAGCAAAAACTTGGTCGAAATTTTGTTCTTTCAGAGGATTGGACTTTTATGTCCAGCTTATTCAGCAATTTAAATGAATTTATTAAGAACAGATTAATACGAAGCCATCAGAGAAATGACAGAAGTAAACAGAAAATAAGAGACATCTTAAATGAAATTAAGCATTTTACAAGCACTTCCCAGTTTAGGGGAGGGATAGGATAGGTTCTATAAGCTTCACGTTCTTCAATCGACACCTAATCACCAAGACTGCCTGCTTAAACGGCCATAAAAAGTGTCCATAATAGTTCCTTGCACATTACTTGAGGTTGGAAAATGAAAATTGATTATAGCCTTGAGGCTAGTAGTACACATAGGTTAAATTTCCAGCAAACATCTTTTCAAGACTGGACTGCTGCAAGTTTAACCATCATTCCTCTCTCTTTTCAGTCCCCACTCTACTAATTGCACACCCGGGGGAGGGGGAGGTAATTTGTTTAACCAAAGATAAGAGAAAAGGCAGGTGTGACCAAGAAAAACTGATGCATTCATGCAGAATACACTTTTTATTGTTAACATGAGATATCAGCATCATCCAGAGACACAGGCAGCGAACAGATTGAAATAAAAGCAAACTTAGAGAATTACCATTCCTAGTAAGCAATTCCTAGAAACACGGTCGCTATCTGAAACAAGTTGATCATGGATAACATCCTTTCCTCTGCAACTCGTTCCATCAGAACCTGCAGTTGATTTATCTTCTCCACTTCGATGTGTCAAAAAATCAGAAACAGCACCATCAAGCTTGTTTATTAACTGTTGAAGAAAATAATATCCATCCAGGTGATGAGTTGCCTCCGTTGTAGTTTTGTCAAAGAGCTCAAAGCAAGTTGCAATGGAATATTTAGGGCAACTAAAGAGAATCCTGAGGAAACATGCAGCACGTGATTTTGATAATTTCAACAATGGAGAATCACCTTCATCCAAAAACTTATGCTTGAACTCGATATTGAAATCTTTAGCATCTTGAATCTTAAGAATTTCCTTATCAATAATCTGAAAAATGTCCTTCCCCTCAAAAGAAGAAATTAGAAAGCTAAAGACGTTAAGAAAAACAGCAGAACAAATGCCTTGAATAACATATGAGGTTGGAGCTTCCTTAGCAGCAGCTTGAGAGATATCAACTAGACCAAAAATGCACGCTTCAGCAGTTTCAAATGCAGCACCATCAAAGTCTTCCCCACTGCTCATCACCACCAAACTGCAATTATGCATGTTAATAACTACCTTTGCTGCAGCTTCAAGGGCAGTGGGACAGTATAATGCATATCTTGGAATCAAATCAGCTACCATACGTTGCATACTCGACGAACCTGAAGTCAATCATAAGAGTCGTCTGATTACACCAGATAATTATAATTAGAAAGTATCACGACAAAAACAATTCAGCTGAACATCTCTCCATACTTATCAGAAGACAAATGGCATCTAAAACACTTAAAATCTCAACATGGTTCTAAGCCAACTTGACTGATGTCAGTCCAGGACAAACCCACTAAAGAATATCTTCAATGAGCTCCAGTTGTCAAAGAAACCAGAGCCATATTGCCCTTGGTATCAACTCAAGTAGCTTTGGTTGAGTGGATTTAAAAGCAACAAATGGAAACAAACCTTGATGTCCTCAGGATTTCAGCCATTTTGTAAAGACCACCAAGCTCTGTGTGTCTTATTGTGATCCTGCTTTTATAACTGAAATGATTGATCTCAAGATTTTCTTGTATTCAATGTCTCAAATTATCTTGTATTATCATTTATAGAAACGCGAGGCTATACTGTATTCTAACAACCCCTCCCACCACCTTCCACCCCCAAAAAAAAAGAAACCTTTGCCTCTGAGCAGCTCTAGTACTCTCTCCAACAGCGGTACATCATATGCTCATTTCAAAGTATAAGTAACATCCTAATTGTTATATTGTATGTGAAATTTGGCTTTAACAGAAAGCACCTCTGCATATTGAAGCGGTATTCATATTCACTTCCACACGAAAACCCGAAGGCAATGATTGATTCTGGGGTTTAATATTACCACCAAGAAGTAACTGCAGATTTTCTTTTTCTTTTCCTATAATAATTACTTTTATTTGTCAACTAAATCCTTCAAAATCAAAATTTTCTATAACTAAATCAAAAGTAATTTGTTTTGGGCTAAAAGACCATACATAACTACAAATGAACCAAGCCATTTATCAACAACTCTTCTTCAGCTCATTATTTAACTCATAACTGCCTTCATTTGGATAGACGGGATGGGCTTCAGAAACAGAAAGCAAAACTGACTTGCTAACCAATCAAGGCATAATCATCACGGATAAGTTTGCAGGCAGGCAGCTAGGCATGTTTCACTAAGCTTTATATAATGCATACAATATACATGGTACCTAAATATTATTACTATGGTTCTTGTAGGACAATGTTCTATACCAAATTTTTGGACAATGTATGATCTGCCAACGCATCAAAGAAGGGAAACTTTCTCAAGTCCCCATAGTACTCACTTTGCAGCCTGACATAAAAAGAAACTGGATTACATAATTTACATTATCCTTCTCCAACCATCACAACAACATTCCTTCGTTCCCCCATCTTCAACCTCACTAAACCATAGATGGCCAAGAAAGAAACCTTCAAGGGTGAAAATTTGAGATATTGAAGAAGAAAATGAGGAATTCATTAAAATCATTGTTTGTCATAAAATAAAATAACAACAACTATGCTAAAAAGTTCTGCCTTTCCTTTCCAGGACAATCACCGACCAACAGAACTATGGTAAGAAGACCTATTGTCAAAACAATATCACTACTTGCTCAATAAAAGTTAGAACGAGTTTTGGCTCCAACATGAAATGCCAGCAACCAGAAAATTGAGGGGTTAATGTCAATGCCAGAGGAAAAGAGGCTTGGTCCAGATAGAATAGATTTCAGCTCCTGTGCTCATTTAAAAATCTTCCAGCCGATTAATTTGATTTTATACCTATAACTACCATTGTAGCCTCAACTGGCAGTCGAAATAATTAGCAATGTGCTCTTTCATCTAGAGACTTTGCTTGCAATCCTTATAGAATTTTGTTCTGGGTAAAAACAAGGAACAAATCTATATTGGATTAGCAGAAAACTTAAACTAAACTAATCATAAATGCTATCATATAACTACATCCAAACTATCTAAATAAACCAACTTTTGTTTGTTCATTTCTTTAACGAACTCAGCCATGGCTTCGAGCATCCTATAGCATTTGGCTGATGTTCGTGGAAACCAATAAATCACATTAAAGATTAACACCAGCAACTCCCATCTGTGTTCTGCTTACAGGATAGTAACTTGTACAATCTTGAACATATGCCTAAATAAAAATATGAAATAAAAGTATCCCAAGCAAGTCCACTTCTTCTCTCTTTTTCTCTGGATTTTACAGTTTCTTATACTTCTTCGACCTATTGAAAAGATTTGTGCTTTACTTGTTCATACTTCAGAAGATCCAGTACTTCATTTTATTTCAACTATTTGCAATTATATCATCCACCGGACAATCCGTCTTCGGAGGATAAATAAATTACCACATATAATTGCTACATTGATTCCATAACAAAGAACATTGAATGTTACTCCATCCGTACACCCAATTATCTGCCGCCTAAATATACTTTATCATATTTTAATTATCTCATTATCTGTCACTTTAAGAAATCAAGAGGGCATTAAATATATTTTTTCCAAAGTTACCCTTACCTTTCATTAATTCATTCAGCCAACAACTAATTTTAATTGTTGCAACATAAATGTATTAATTGAAGGGTAAAAGTATCTAATCTATCTTTAAACTAATATATTCCCACACATTTTCTTAATTAGAGTGCACTGTCTTTGAAGCCAGAGATAAATGGGAACGGAGGGAGTAATTTCTTTTACCTATTCTATTAAACATCCAATAAAACTGGGGGAAAAAAAAACCAATTCGAAGCAAAAACGAAATGAAATTTAGCAAACATAACATCATTCCAAATGCTATAAAATTCATAGAAAATAATAATAATAACATTAAGAGTCGAATTTGCATTTACAATTACAAAGACAGTATAACATACATAAATTATTTTTATATAACATGTCATATCGAATAATTTACTCACCTCTGGACGCAGTGATGAGACAGAGATAAGCTTGTTCGAGCTCAGGAACGCGACACCGGTCATCCTTCTCGGCTATGCAGCATTTAATTTGCTTGACGCAATTGAACACTTTCCGAATTTCTTCTAGATTCCTTTGCCGGTGAAGAATTTGTTCGTGTGACAGCGGCTGAGCTGGTGGCGGAGGTTGCGGAGGCGGCGGAGAAGGTGGTGGTGATGGCGGCGCTTCTCGTAACTGTTCGTAGAGCTTTCGCTTTTTCAGCGGCTGCTCCGCCAAGGGACATGGTGGCGCCCAAAATCTCAGTTAGAGAGTTGGGGAAGTCCGAGATCGAAGCACCGGTATGTCGAATACTAACGAAATATACGATTTTAAATCGACATAATCAATATTTATGCCCCTGAGAGATGTTTCAATAGCAACTATTACCCCTCATAATTATATCATGTCATAAATGTCCCTAATAATTTACGGGGTGCTATTTATGCCCAAAAGTGACAAAGGCTGGCGAGAAAATGGTGGCGAAGCACACGTGCGAACCGCACAAACATATTTTGAGGGGTAAATTCGTCATGACAAATCACCCTTTGACGGTTTGAATCCTACCCATTCAAACAAACCGACCCAAAACCCGGATGTAGGTGTTATATGTTAATAATCCGACCCATTTATCATATTTTCTCTGAAAATCGCAGAGAGGCAAAACACAAAACCAGAAAACTCTAGTTTCAACCATTGAAATACCAACCGTTTGTGAGTGAATCTTAGAGATTGTGAGTGATAATCCAACCATTTGTAAGATAATCGAACTAATTTTGAGTGTTTACAAGCATTTGCGAGTGAAATCCGTCAATAACCTCTGAAAACCCTACATATTCTTAGCGCATGTTGGTGATAATAATTCATAAAACCAGAAAAACCTTCAACTTGCTTTCGATGGTGAGATTAAGGATTCATCCTGCAGAAGACAAAGATACACCTCATCCTCGTTATGGTTAGTTTTTTTTTCTTTTTTTTTGCAGAATATGATTAGTGTTTAGTCTGATAAAGTGTAAGTTTTTTGTGTCTGTTATGAAAAAAGTTAAGTTTTTTGAATGAAATGTTTCTTATAGTCTGTGAATCTGGTCCAAAATGATATAATATTTGTCTGTGGTCATTTATTTTTTGTTATACGGTTTATTTAATGTCTGTGGTCCTTGCTTTGGTTGTATACTGGTTTAAAATATTGAATATGTGTTGTGGTCTCTTTTGTGTACTTTATCTGAATATTTTTTTTATTTCCTTGTTTTGTAGCTGTCCAATCTGGGTATTTTACCCTTATTATACATCATGGGGGCAAGTAAGATGGGTGAAAAACTGATTCTGATTATGTAGGTGGCACAATAGACATATTTGATTTCTGTCATAAAGACAACTTTAATTATGAGAAGTTGTTGTGTTGCATTAGAGATATAAATTTAATGAGGGTGAAAAAGACCTGGTTTATGTTGGAAACATGTGGGGATAAAATTATGTTATATGTACTTTTTGACATGGACATGTCCATTCTTGCTGTTAATGGGGGGTTGTGTGGATTAATGGAGGTGTTTGTTCAACCCTACAATCAGAAGTCAGTGTTGCCTAAATTTAAAAAAAAAATAGTAAAAGTGAGGGGTCAAGTGGGATCAAAACCACTAAAAAGAGTCAAAAGTTTGCAAAATAAAAGTAGAAGTGTGGGGTCAAGTGGTGGTCAAATGTTGAATTTTGAGGCTGATGGTGATTTAGATTTTGAGGCTGATTTTCCCGAAGAACCTTTACAACCTATAGAAACTGATGTAGAACCCATTAATGAACCTGTAGAAGATAATGATGCTTTTTCAGACCATCTTAACTCTGAAAATAAAGTTGATGAAGAAGAACTGGAAATTTGGAGATCAATTAGAGATCAGAACATAGAGGCATAGTGGGTTAGCATTGGAGTTGAGTCATCAAGGAGGTTAACTAGTGATGAAGTTCCTTTGGTAAATGAGGATGCTCAATTACCAGGTGAAAGTGAAGCTGGAGGTCAAGTTGGAGGTGATTCAAGTGGTGAAGTTCCTGTTGTAACTGGGGCTACTCAGACTGGGCAGAATGTAACAATGTCAACATAACAAAGGCTGTAGATAAACAGAAAATTGTAGATCTAGAAGGGGAATATGACTTTCAGTTGATTTTCTCAAAGAAAGAAAACTCCCTGGTAGGCCAAAAAAACTAAGGAAAGTTGATTTTGCTGAGAAACAGCCACAAGAAAAACAGTCTACAGTTCCAAAAGTGGACCTGCAAAAGCTGAAAATAACACTTCATGACCTCAAGTGTAGCATGTGTAAACAAACATGCCACAATATAAGGATGTACAAGCTGCCTTTACAAGAAGGAGAAGTACCAAGACATGAGCAATTGAAGATTCCAAATAGCAACAAATGTAGCTACTGCCATGTAATGGGAAACAACAACGAAGGATGTTCTCAAAGGAAAGATGATTTGAGAAGGCAAGCAGAAGAGGAAGCTGATAAGGAAGCTGAAAGAGAGGTTACTTTTGAAATGGAGTTGGAGAAAACCATGCAGGAATGTGAACAAAACTTGAAAAGTCAGGCTAGTGTTGCCAATGCTACTGGTGTTGAATAGGTACATTCATCTTGTAAGGTTTATCTGAAGTTGAATTTATGTTGATGTTGAAGCTAATACTGTTTTTTTCAGGTTGTGAACACTCCAACAAGGCCTTCCCAACAACTGGTTGATGATGAGAATCAACAAATTCAAGCTGCAAACTAGGTTGACAACTCAAGGAGAAGGGCTGAAAATATGTTGTAAGAAGGGGAGGTTCTTCGAGGAAAATTGACTTCTGATATGATTTGGATGTAATTAACCTTGTTTAGGTCTATAATTTGACTTGTTTTTGTCTAGTATTTGACTTGTTTTTGTCTAGTCTTTTGGTGGATGTAAGTTAACATTTGCAGATATTTTGAACATCATCACTTTTGTCCAGTTTTTGGTTTGATGTAAGTAACATTACAAGCTATTCTGAACATCATCACTTTTGGGTCAATGCAATATACCTTTTGGCATGTTTCAGTTTCAATCTTCCTTGTTTCATTTTCATTTGTATTCCATATTCAAATCAGTACTTAACATGTTTGGATAAATTAAAACTTGTCATTGCACATTGAAACAAGTACAAACATGGTTTTACACTTACAAACAACACCTAAATAACATTCCTACAAGCTGCAAACTCAATGAGCAAATACATAACCATAATTAACATGAATACACACAGTACAACCAAAACTTGGCAGCAAATCTTCAAAATATCTTCATTCATCCCCTTCATTGGTTTGTTCAATATCTCATTTGATTCGTAAAACTTCCGATTCGCACTTCCAACGTAACAACTCTTCTCTTCATTCGGATAATCAATCCATTCAAAAAATCCACATCCACCATTATTCTAACACCACAAAACAACGCACCAAACAATTAAAGAATCAGAAATCATAGTGGCAATTAACCAAAATTGCTTTGAAAAATGGCGGAATTATACATTGTGCTTGTCACACCCATTGAACCTTCTATTCGGATTAAGGGTTGTTCTTGATGTGTGAGTTACCACCGCTCTAGAAGGATTGCATCTACAATACACTTAGGTTTGAATTCAACATTTGTTTTGGACCTACTTGAAATTGATGAAGAACTTGAACCAATGTTTGACATGGAAATTGCAAATTACAGCTAATAGAAAGGGAAGATGGAAATGAAAAATGAGGAATTTGGAGAAGAAGGTTCTAGGGTTTCGAAAATGTGGAATTTTTTTTTTGGAGAATAAACTCTCCTTAAAGAAGGGTTGAAGAAGACCATGGAGAATAGTTGGGGCTAGTTGCAAATGACGAATATACCCCTCAGATTTAGAATGTGCGGTTCGCATGCATGCTCCGCCACCACTTCTCGCCGGTCTCCGCCAATTTTGGGCATAAATGGAACCTCGTAAATTGTTGGGGATATTTATAGCACGATATAATCCTGAGGGGTAACATTTGTTATTGAAACATCTCTCAGGGGCATAAATAGTGATTATCTCTTTTAAATCCTTATTTTTATATAAATTATAGAGAATGTCCATTTTGCCCCCCTTTTTTTTTCTATTTACATTCCTTGCAACTCTTTTTCTGGAAGGACATTTCTTGCAACTCGAGGGAAACTTTTGTAGTTTTTTTTTATTGTGGGAGGGGATTTATTTATTACAAAAAATAGAGTAATTCAAGAAGCGGAGAGATGATTTGAACTCATGATATCTACGTCATGAGGCCTCAGCCTTGGCCACTAAACCAATGCCTCATTGGCTTCTTTTGTAGTTTGTTTAATCATGAGGGGTGAATATATGTTTTGTATAAACTTGAGGAGGTAAATGTAATTAATCCTCCAAAGAAGCCATTAGTCTCTCCTTGTTTCATGATATAAGTATGTGTCAATTGGTTTCATAATATAAGTAGATGTGTTAATTGAGTTATGTGACTCGAGTTTGACATAGATCATGCTTAACTCACGTAAGAATTGAAAAACTCAGCATATGCTTAATTCGGAAAAGTTCCCAAACATTGAGCTCACGTTCAACTCACATTTTAATGTGCGCTCGGGCTGAGTGAGTGAGCCTTATGAGCTAAATCTATATTATTTAAAGACCTGGATTCAGACATACAACTTTTATATAATATTGTTTTATTATATTTAATTATCTTATTCGGTTTGAGTTTTACTGGTTGAGCGGGATCAAACTCACGCTCATCTCACCTAAGATTCGGGCTTGAATATTTAGTTTGCGCTCGACTCGCCTAACTTCGCTCACATTTCTATGACACCCCTAAATGTAATGTCTTTTGACATTTATGTACACTGTATATTAAGGAAGAATAAAATAAGAAAAATCTTATTTTTATAATCATTAACTAATTTCACTAATTAAGAATGAGATACTTATATTCATATGTGAGGCTGATTTCTATAAAAAGAAAACTTTAAAATTGATAAAAAAATGTCAAACATCTTCACAAGAAAGAAAATCTTCCTAATTAATCTCGTGTAACAAGAGTCCATGCCATACTCATACTCGGAGTCCTTGACTTCTTGAATTGACGATTTTTTTTTGTTTTTACTCGATAATAATTATTATGCAACTTTATAAATACCTTGGAATATGACCCCGAGCTCACACATTTGCACAAAAGGAAAATGAATTTTTGGACATACTGGAGTTATAGACTTATAGCACTTCTTTAATTGTTAAATCACTTATTGTAATTACTAGACATTGAAATTATGGGTTTAATTCTCGTTGGATTAGAAGGTACTCCCTGCATTCTTCAATATAGATCTTTTAGAACACATTGGAAAAAATTAAGAAACTCAAACAAATAATAATTTTTCTCTACAATTCCAATAATACTCCTTCCTTCCTCCTTCTCTTTCACTTTTCCAATAAAAGATATGTTGATGGGTATAATTGGAATAAATTATTGACAGATAATGAAAGACATGTAAATGACAATTAATTTGGATACATATATATCTCCTAAACGATAATTAAATGGGAATGGAGGTAGTAGTATATATCCATAATCCATATGCATTACTCTACATGGTTTAATAAACCTTTCTAAATTCTTGAATTCATTGGATTTTGCAGTACATGATATTTTTCCTTGAAGAGTTATTGTGCATGATTTTGAGGGTGCAGGAAAAAAAAATCATTAATTCCCATCTTTTTTATTTTTTATTTTTAGCTAATGTAAATAAATATATACCTTAGCTAATGTAAAATACCTTACTTGGCTAAAAAAGAAAAAGGAAAAAAAATAAAAACCATTCCCCATAAACAGAGTGAATAATCACTGAAATTTCCAATATATATATCATCAACCAGTACATTTTTGTTCTCAGACAATTTTACAGAAAACTATATTATACAATTATTTATATCAATATTAATATAGACTATAGTTTTAAGTAGAGATTCATGAATCTTAAATGTACGAACATCCGCGATCTTCTCTTCCGGTATTACCATTTGCAAAGTGGATTAATTGTCCAAACGTTAATATAAAAAACATCATATATAGTTATTTCCTCATGATTCTCATGAGATTAGGTAATAAAAACCATATTACAAGTCAAAATTAATGGATAAACTATTTCCTCATAATTAATTTTCAAACAGCAGCTTTAAATTTTCCAGGATTATAGGGTCGGGAAAATCTTCCCAAATAGACTAATATCAAATCCATTATACACGATTGGGGCATACATCCACTTATCATCTGAGCTCAGTAACTGCAAAAGACAAGTTCATAGGGTAGAGAATTTAGTAAAATATGCTTTTGGATTTTATCGCAAATGATATTATAGAAGATTCCGAGTGTTATTTTTTATAATATTAAGAAAAAAGATATTCTTGAATTTCTAACCTTAATTTGAAGTTGCATGAACTTGACATATTGAACTGCCTCTTCAAGCATAGTGCTAATATCAACCTTTGTTCCATTAGGAATAAGATTTTGCAAGATTCTCAACCTTTCATTGATTCTTTCTCTTCTTCTCTGCAATGTAAGAACATTAAACTTCGTCAGGCGAATTCTATACTGTCAGGAGCGGACGCAGGATTAAATTTTAAGAGAACTAAATGTAATACAAATATGTTTAGGGAAAACTTATTATAGCAGGGTCACTCGCAGTGACGAAGACTGGGCCAGTCGCTCCCGATATTTTAAAAAATACTAATAAATATAGTAAATTTTATATATAGTTCGGAATATTTGATCAAATTCACACTCCCCTAATATTTTGTGGTCACTGGGCATAGAGCCGTCATTGTGGGACTGTCCCCACAACCCTCTCAAATGAGTTATAGTAGTGTCTACTTGCAAAGTGGACCCCGCCCCAAGTCTTGTGAAAGAACTGTGGGACCAGTCCGCAAAGACGGTTCTACCTTGCCATTTTTCCCTCATCATATATTGAGACCAAAACGTCATAATGAATTTTCATAATCCTATAATAGGCCTATTTTCAAAGAAGGGTCATGAATCTACATCCGCCCCCTTCTTTAAAAAAAAGTTTATTATAACCGGTGGGAACATAAGAAGCGGCGAGTGCGATTTAAACTTAAGGTCTTTAGATCATTAGGTCTCAACATTGACAGGTAGATATTTAGACAAGGTTTTTTTTTGAAAGCCAATGAAATATTTTTACTTTGACTCTATCTCTGAAGGCAAGAAAATCTCAAATAAAAGTCAAATACGAGATTTTAACGTGCAGAGAGGACAAGTAATGACTTTCTTACCCTTGCATAGAGGCTTTGTGGATCAGTAGCAGCTCCCCTAGTGGCTCTTGCTTTGCCATTTAAGTTGAGGGCGGCGGCGGCCGGAGCTTTGGTATCCGAGGTTTCTCCGCCGTTCGACTCCTGAGAAGCATTCGAATCATCCTCCGAGTTGTAAGAACAGGAACTCTGTCCATTCATGTTTGGCTCCTCTTCCTCATTGCTAATTTCCTTGGCCTTCTGTCTTTTTTTAGACTTTGGCTGCACATTCCTCTTAGCTTTTGGAGCCTGCATGAGAAATCAGAAGTAATCAATAACTAATACCAAAGAAAATAAAGGTATACATAGCATAATGTAAAAGGAATAGAAATCTTCCGTCCCTTTTCAGTTTCTCACTTCCTATTCCTACTAATAATAAATTGACATTGTGTTAATTTTTTTAATTAATATATTATAATCTAAAAGAAATAGTGAAACTCGTAATGAAAAAGTGAAATGTGGCAAACATTTATTTATGGAATAGGGAACAAGACACAGTATGAGGATGAGGAAAAACTACACCGTTTATGAGTCAAAAGTAAAAAGGAGAAATTAAATCTTCCCTCCGATTCAAAATATAAATCTTTGTAGGAGTTTTCACACAAATTAAGATACTAATCAGAATTACTAAAGTATCCTTTAATTAATACTCCAAAGAACAAAGAAATTAATAGAAAATTGCGTAGGGAACTACACATTTTGACCAAAATTAATAGGGGAAATGATGTAGAGGCAAATCAGTCAATAAATAAACTTTTTTTTTGTAAAAATACTTATATTTTACAATAAATAACAACTTTTAGAAAGACTTATATTTTGAATCGGAGGGAATGATAACTTTTGTGAGGAAGAAAACCCCACAACCTAGGATTGTCAATATTGACTATGATCATTTAGATAATAGTCTAATAGTTAAGTGTTTGACTCGTAAAATTTCAAGTAATGGAACTCCAACAACTTTAAAAAAAATGGAAAGAAAAAGAAAAATAGGGACTTTACTCACATTTCTTGCAACTCGAGACTTCTTCTTAGGGTTTAAAGAAGACTCATCATTGGTTTTTTCTTCTGCTTCAGTTTGAAACTTTCTCTTCATCACAACAGATTCATCAACACTTTTAGCTGGCTGCTGAATTTCCGCATTTACCCTTTTTTCGATCTCCATTTCGTCATCCCTTGGACAGATAATAATGTCTTCCATGACATTATCAAGATTAATGAAGCTACTAATAATATTTCTTTGGTCCATTAAATTACAAAAATCCATGGACTGATCGCTTGAATCATTTGTTACTTGAAGAAGGTTAATATAGTCATAATTAGTCTGATGATCGAATTCCTGAGTCGGGTTGACAAAAACACCCTCACTTGCACTACTAGTACTACTATTGCTGCTTTCTTGAGAAATATTGTAATCAAGAATATCATTAATAACATCCACATTTTCATTATAATTACCTCCATTTGATGAAGGCCAAAAAAATGATGGTGCAGCAGCCAAGAATGAACCAGTAGTAACAGACTCATGGTTTGGAATTACTAAATTACCCTTCCCCATTTAATTGGAACATCAAATCTGCATCTTCACTGAAGAACAATTTTGCTTAATGAATCCCATTCTTCGTCAAAGAAAGCTCCCATTGCTTCCATTTTTTTTTTGTGTACTAAAAAATTTTGGGTAATGGGATAGTGTGATGATGGATACTTTAGTGAAGCTTGGAATGAAAAAGAACTCAAAAGACATATTTATACCACCAAATGGGGATGCAATGGAATGAATAAGGAATGTAGGATTGACTTAGAATAATATAATGAAATGAAGTTCTTTATAAAATATTAATCAATCATTCTCAAGAGTCCTAATTCTTTTTGTAACTAATCTCATTGAGTTCAAAGGTAGGGCCCAACTAACACAGATTGGCTCAGTTGGTAAGGATTTTACACGTCCTTACAAAGGTTAAGTATTCAATTCTGGCTGCCCACGTGAGGTTGTGTTAGTGGGTGATTTGTAAGTACCTTTATTAACGACTTATGGTCCCTGGGCCCTGCCTTGACACGTGATGATGACTGGAGCCGAACCCACTTGAACTTTTTTTTTTAACAAAAAAAAAAGGTTGGGCCAACAAACCAGGCAAACTACAACTCAGAGGGACCTCAAGATTCATGCAACGGTGAATTAAAATATTTCATTTCTGTCAATGGCCTTAAAACATCTTAGACTCGTATTAATAGAGTAATTAAGGCGTCCCTAGCCCTGTGGGGGCAAACACATCACAAGTACTGTTGTTGTAGTTGTGCTTGCAATTTGTTCCCTCCTCTTTTAGAACATGAAAATTGATTGTTGGTTTTAGTTTTAGCCTAAAATCACTGTGTTTTGTTACTTTGTCAAAACTTTTCATAAAAAGTAGTTTATTGATAAAAATATTATAAATAAATATTTTTACTAGAAATAAAAAATAGTTTATTTATTACGAAAAAAACAATATTTCTCATAGAAAATGTGACGTTTTTAAAAATGTTGTGAGGATGGTCGCCACTGTAGACGCCCCCTCCCTACCCCAACATTTTCAAAAACGTCAAAATTTTTATAAGAAAATTTTAGTTTATTTTATGGCTCCCTAAACGAGTGCCCCAGTCTCTCTAAATCTTGGATCCGCCACTGTGTACTTGCACTCTAATGTAAGGGTTCGACTCATAATTGCATTATGCTTCTGTGAGTAGTTGATGTACTCTGGTGAACTATATGAGACATATCTCGCGATTTAGCTCTTTCACTTAAATCTAAAACAGATCTCTCAATCATTTTTAATAGAGCAATTAAGGTTAATTGTTTTAGTTTAAGACTCAATTAATCATTTGATCGCGACTAATGACGAGTGATTAAATACCAATTAATGAAACTAATGATAATATTGGTTTGGAAGATAAGAGTGAGAGTAATAACAATCATAATATGGATTAATATGTAAAGTATGGTCACACATGGAACTGAGAACAACGTGGTATTATTATTTTTTCTTGAATTAACAAAAGCATAGGAAATTCTATTGAAATTGGAAGTAGGAAGGACGGCTCTGATCGTGGGAGACGAGTTTGACATTCTCTATAGTTCTCCATATCCGACATTGTAACCTTGAAGCTCGCTCTCTTGTCCCCTTGAGATAAGCTAAAAACCTAACCTTGCTAAATTAAAAACTAACCATTGTTAACCCTACTTGAAGTTGGAAAAGTATAAAATTACCCTTGTTAAGCTAAAGTTAGGGGACTAATATATATATAATTAATACATGTTGATTTATTGTTTTTTTATTAATATGTTGATTTATTGTTAGACATAACAGTTCAAAAAGAGGACCATAGGTCCATAGCAATTCTATTATCTATTTTAACTAGAGTATATAGTTATTTTTATCACCAAAAATATAGCATTTTCAATAAAAGTGAATTTTTTAATTATTAAATAAAAAATGTAACTATTAAAATAAAATAAATATCATGCTGAGAAAAATATATTAGAACACTTGGGCAAGTCCGAATACAAGCACCCTCCTCCGCTTTGTGATCATCTATCTTGGTTTTTTTTTTGTCTCATGCTCTATCTACCCCCTTAGCAAAATCAGTTATGTGGCTTATTCTCCCCCTCTCTTCCCATTAAAGGGTTTTTCATGTTTATATTTTTTCACTACTTACTAACCAAGATAAAACTACTATGTAAAATATAGAGATAGGAATCAGAAGAAAGAGTCTTGAAGGAAGCAGAATGGTCTATGACAGAGCCAAAACATAGCTGTAATATCTTGGTTTTTTGGAACTTAGATATCCCATGAAACTGTCAGATTACCTGAACTTGGTCATTAACTTCCTCAAATATTCCAAAACCTTCGATTCCGCCGTTTTTCTCGGCTCTAAATCCTACGCGTCAGATAGAGACTGTTCTTCTCTATACGTACATACATAAGTACATTAATACATACAAAATTTATCAAGATTTTTATCTTCAAGGAAATTTCTGTATGGCCTTTGAGCAACAGAGGGGAGGCTGCACCGCCCTTCCCACGATCTCAATTGGAAAATAAAAACCAACCTAATAACTCTTACAAATCCGATTCGGATATTCTGTTAAGTTTTGTATGTTATTTATTGTTTTATTATCATAAAGTTATCGCGTCTCTCGTTCTCTCTTTTTGTTTTCTTTTTTTAAAAGTATTATTTTCGTTTTAAATTAAATGTTCATACTTAATTTGCACGAGAATTAAGATTATTAGTTTGACTATAACTAAATTATCGTAATATCTCTGAATAAATGAGCATATGTATGTTAGTAAAATTTCTATTCCTTAAATATAATATAAGAGGTTAGTTGTGTAAGTTAATAAATAAAGCATGTATCAATTTTGAAAAAGTAGAAATTCAATAAAATATATATATATACATTCAATTCTGGGCAAGAGGTCTAAAGATGGAATCGGGAAAAATAAATTAAAGCTGCTATACCATTTTGTGTTTTATTAATAACAAATTACATGTGTCAGTTTTCTTAATCTAAAGAAATTGTAGAACGCAAAGATAAAAAAATATTAGTAGATAAGGAACGTGATAAAAGTTTATCTCAACTAAAAAAAAATAAAACATATAATGTTATAAATAAAATAATAACGCGACAAATAAATGATTCCAAATTAATCTAAATATTTTGGAATAGTAAAGAGATTGAAGAAACCCAAAAAATCAGATTTTGTTCGATTGGAAATTTCTCACGATGGGTTTTTTTTCTTCTTCTTAGGACGGCTTTGCACGACTGCAACTTTTAGGTGTTTTTTCTACTTTTTTAAGGATGAACTTGGAGAAGTCGACAGCTAATTTTTGTCCTTTCAAACTACCAAACTGTTGGAAATCAATTTTTTTGGCTTCTTTCCATTCATTAGCCGACACGTAAACCATAAATAAGCCGCCACGTATTAAGTTAGCTAACCTTTGGATGGTTGTTTCATGTTTGAGTCAAGGAAGAGGAAAATTTCTAGGTAGAGCCCACACCTCTTTCACATGGATTGGGTCGGGACCTACTTGCAAGTAAGTCCCGACTCAATTCATGTGAAAGAGATGTGGGGTCAATCTTAAAATGGCGCCTCCATATTTGAGTGATCTCTAGGAAGAAGATAAGAAAATGGTGGGCGACTGCACCAGATTAATTTGGCTCGACTGAACACCAATTCAAAAAAAAAGAGTACGATCAAGGAACACAAAAATAGAAAACATAATGCATGTGAAAAAATTACATGCCAGTGACACTTGTGGTTCGATTCTTGTGAAAGTATGCCATTAAATGTTTTAACCTTTAACCACTGCCATTGAATCTTAGCTGATTAATTTTGTATTTAACGCATAGCCAAACTATATAAAAGCTATAATATTTCTAGAATTTTCTCTTCCCTTGCAAAAGATGTCCAAGAATGTTTTCTCACTATAAACTCAATCTTTATAAGTTATTGCCATTATAATTTTTTATCTTTCTACAAAAGTACAATGGATATATGCAAATTAATATTTGTTTATGTTATATGTGATGGTCGGTCAGGAAGGAGTGACATTAATCCTCAACATATTTCGAATTTCCGAGTTTTTATAAGAAAAAAATAGTTTTCAAGTCTTTGAAAATATTACATGTTGCCCCCCTAATATTATTTCAAAATTTTCCACAATGCATGTTTTTTTATAATTCGCTTTTCCAATATTTTTGTTATAATTTTGCTACCGAATTCATTGTAAAAATCCTAATTTCATTAGCTAAAGCGAGAAAGACTGAACTTCTTTTAACACATTAAGGCATATCAAATTTCATTCATTTGATTCGTAACTCAGGGAAACTAAACTCGTATAGCTGACTTTGACATATAGGAATCATCATTACAAATGTGAACTCCTTAATTGGAGAGAATTAATTAAGAAAACTATATAATACACGCATTCCAAAAGGTATGCAAGTTAAGAAAATGACACATTTCAGTAATATTATACAAAGTTCTTTGATACAAGCTGTATGCGTGTATACCGTTAGTATAAAATTATTATCATGGTAATTAGATTATGACAACAAATCAACGTAAAGTATTTATTTAAATTATGGTTAGTGATTCATAATTATATATGCTGATTAAAAAAAAATGATGATTTCATCGTCTTTCAACATTAATTCAAAATACAATCTACATTGATTAAGAACTGCATTTATATTTATAAACATGCAACTAAAGTATATTTAGAGGGCCGGCAGCCAAACCATTTTTTGAGAAAGCTTTTGGCTCGTTTATTTTCTGTATTTTTTAAATTAAATATCCACTTTTCTATTTTAGAGAAGGATAAAAACAAATTCAAGATAAATTGAAGTTATATGCAAGTATAAGTTATTTTTTTTGTATGATCAAGAAAGAAAATTCTATTATACCAAAAAAAAATCTACATACAAGCCTTTACTATGTCTAAAACATTTATGTTTTCCGAAGTCCATTACCTTAGAAACTTGGATAACAAAAGAATTATTTAGTGGCACTAAAGTAATAATCCAATAAATAAATAACAAAGGATTGTTTTTTTAGTACCAAAGTGTAAAAAATACTTCAAAAAAAAATATTTACATAAAAAATTATTGTAAAATTGATCTTTATTTTGATCTTTTTGCACTAAACTACTAATCAGGACAAAGTTAGAAATTTGGCGTTGGAAATTTGTTTTTATTTTGATCTTTATTTAGAAATTTGTTTTTATATGTATTTCGAACTACATATAAAAATTGCAAAAAAAATTTGTTTGGGGGAGGGACGAATTTGATAAAATATTCCGAACTACATATAAAATTTAGTATATCTAATAGTATTTTTAGAAATATTGAGGAGCGACTGCCACCCCCCCTGCTACCAATACTAATGCCTTCTCATGATGGCTTTACTAAAAAAAAGCCTAATACATAGTCATCCCAATAATTTCTGAAACATCACTTTATTAACCTCGGTTCAGCATAATTATGGTTGATAATAAAATTAAAAATCTATTAGAAAAATAATATTGTTTCAATAAATATAAATATATTATATTTATAACAGATAAGACGAAAAGGGGACCATTTGAAGCTGTAAGTCAGCCCTCAGTGGATTAAATAATAATTAGTCCCATTGTTGGAATTAATATAGGAGGGGGAAAAAACAGCCAAACGTGAACGTGGTTGTTGAACTCAAAGGTCTAAAATTTTAAAAATATTTCTTTTATAATAATTGTAACAACCTTAATAATTCAATTACTAGGATTAACAAAATAATACTCTCTCTATCCCTCAATATATGTTGTTTATGACACTTTGAAAAAATTATGGAACTCAAACAAATAATAATCTTTCCACCACAATTCTAATAATACCCCTTCCTTCCTCCTTCTCTTTCACTTTTACAATAAAAGATATGTTGAGGGTATAATTGGAATAAATTATTGACTCATAATAAAAGACATGTCTATGACAATTAATTTGAATACATATATCTCTTAAACGAAAATTAAATAGGAATGAAGATAGTATAATTAATACTATATACGTTTATACTTGAAACTACAGCTCCTTAAACCCTGGAAAGAGCATATTTAAGTACATTCAATAATTGCACACGACTACAAGAGGATGCTAAAGGCTACTAATTGTCTCAACCCCACCCACATGGGAATTGGGTCCGGCCCCACACACCTCTCACGTAATTTTAGAAAGGAATCACTTGCAGGATAGGTCTCGCAAGTATTCATATCTCACAGGTATTCACAAGAACCGTCCGATAGCGAATTTTTCCCACCCACACTTCTTAAACTTAATTTTATTACACGAAATTCTTGTTTTGGACTCATATTAATAATGTACGAGACAAGAATGAAAAAATAATTATTAATAAGAGAGATCAATTTGACAAAGTAATTATTTAGTTCAAAAAACATTTCTTTTTAGGTTGAGATAATAATTTGATTCACATTTCTATACCCAAAACATAGTGATAATCAAGCATATATGATATATCTAACTCGCAATTTAGAAAATAAGTATTTAAGAACATCTATCTTTATTTATTATCTACATTTATTGAACAAAAAGTCTTTCAATATGCATTAAAAATAGACTCGTATCTAATTAAATCCTCAAAAAGTATTTCAAAATGGGAGGAGTGTCCATGTCATATAAGGAGTAAATATGCACACAAACTAATCGATTTGAGATTTTTAACCCATCCCTCACGGCCAAGACTGTCATATAAGAAGCAAATATACACACAAATTTGTCGATGTGGGATCTTTAACACACCCCTCGCTTCCAGGGATGGACATCTAGACTGTGAACAATAATAGGGGTCGTGTCATATAAAGAGCAAATACGCACACAAACTAGTTGATGTGGATGTTTAAGACATCCCTCATGGTCATAGCTGGACATTTAGACCGTGAACAATAATAGAGGCTCAATATCGAAGTAGGTGACTTTGATACTACGTGAAAATAGCTCATAAATCTCCATATCTTCTCAAATCCAATTGGAGAGGTGTTAGCCTCGTGAATTTATAAGTGATTCGGATATTTTTTTCGACAATCGAGGTAGAACTTTATATTTTAACACTCATCTCATGTCAATGTGGGATCAATTTCAACAATATGGTGCATGTATTTATTCATTTAATTTCATTTTTTGTCTAATTATTATTTGAAGTCATGATTCGTTACTAGTAGAAAACTAATTTATCAAAGGTTCCTTAGCTCAGTGGGCAAGGGCTGCCCACGACCATGAGGTCGGTTCGATACCCTCCCCATGCAATGGAGCAAGTTTTAATTGTCTCCCTTTCTAGGGTTATCTTCTCCTCTTCTGAGGCGCTTCTCTCTCTCCTTTTGGGATGGCTTAAAAAAAAAATTAGAAAACTAATTTGTCTCGAATTATTACATCCTATGCGATCCGCTGAATCATTTTTGTCAAATTCCACTATTTTAGAATTTTTCATTTTAGAAACAGCAATTTGCTGAGTCTGAATTTGATAAAATAATAATAATAATTTCATAAACCCGCCATGTCAGTACCGTACTGAAATTATATCACATTTAGATCGTTATACATCGAAAATAGTTGTTTTTAATAGCTATTCACTTATTTTTTAACTATCCAACAACTGAAATTTTGTTAGCACGATGATTACAGTAAGACAAGGATTGGTTCTCTGTCTCAATAAATGACTTCCCTAGTTTCCTTGTCTGGACTTGTTCTTCTCTTTTCTTACTCGTTTTGTCGATTCGATTTCATGCTTAGAGAACTGACCTGAACTTTTTTTTCTTTAAGTCAACTCCATTTTTTGAAATTGTCTAAATTAGTAGCAAAAGTCAACTTCTTTGCCAAAAATAAAATAAGAAAGGAAAGTAGCAGAAGTCAACACCTCGATGGGATATTTGTTTGAGGAAAATAATTGAAATATAAATACTTCTATGAAAAAAAAATTAATTGCGAAATCTCAGAAGTCATTAGATAACGCATATGAGAAGATATCGTGAATGTGAAAGTATCTTATTCTTATTGATGAAGTCTTCAACTTAATCGAATTAACTATAAAATTGAATAGTCTATGTTTGAGATTTGAATTTGTATAGAAAAATATGTTCGGTAAAGATGTGGAGCTAAATAAAATTTTTTAATTTCATCCAGTTTCAAATAAAATAGTATTTTAATAAATCTAATTACACAGCTAAATAGTTATGCCAATTTGGACTCGCATAAATATTTATTTCAATATCATATACTTTTTGCGAAAGATGCGACTTTTTTAATCAACTTGCTTCTTCATTAGTTGATTAGGCTCGCACCTTAGTTATGTTGCTTAGGATCTCATGGAGATTCCACTCTTAATTGTCTTGAATTTATGTAAGCTGACTTGAATTATAACCCGTTAATTTATAAGACTGCTCGACTAAAGAGTATATTTTCCCTATGATTTTATCATTCTACTCACTTTGTAACAATTCTGTCAAAAATAAAAAAAGTTCATCTCTCTGTCGTGAACATAGGTCACCTCAACTAAAATGAAGTGTTCTTTTTTTAATTTCTCTTGTTTAATTGATATTTCCATACAATTGATAAACTAGTATTGCTTTTGCAAGTTTCATTTGACTACTTTTTGCAGCATATTATGCTCTTTTTAACTAGGCTGACCGACATATTTCCGGTGCGATTACGGTGCTGAACACAAAAATTTCATTACATATTAAATACTACTTCCATTCCTAAATAGGCAAATTGGTGAATTTTGTCCCTAAACAATTTATTACTCAGGTATAAGGTCCTTAACGAATTTTTTTTGTACATTAAAATCCTCAAACAATTTACAATTGGTGTGTAAGGTCCTTCTGTCTAAAAAATTGTTAGTCAACTGTTAATTTAATTTTTTTACTGGGTCAACGGAAATATATTAGGGGTATAATTGGTATATCACAATTTTTAGCCCTCTTCCTCTCCTCTCTCTTGGACCCGTCACCACCGATTTGCCTCCCTCTTCCCTCCATCACCGCCGTCTGCGGCCTCATCTTCTCCTTGTTGCGCCGCTACCGGTCCCGCCATCTCTCCAGCTGGTTAACTGGTCATCCGAAACTCAGTTAAAGCTAATTCAAGGAACCCGATTTGGTTTTAGGGAAATTAATTCGGTTAGTTTCCCATATTCTTCAAGAAATTCTTTGGCAAAAAAGTCCTTGAAGAGAGAGAGATATATATGGGATTGGTGGAGGTGTGCGGTGGATGTTGGTGGTGGCTGACGGTGAAACGGTAGAGAATGGGAAAAGAGGAAGAACAAGTTAGGTGGGGAGGGTGTGGTTGTGTCGGGAGAGAAGGAGAATGTAGGGTCGGGTGGATGGGGTAGTGGCACTGCTGAAGTGGAGGTGGGGTGACAGTGTGAAGGTGGGGTGGGGTGGCGGTGTGGAGCTGGGGTGGGGATTTTGTCTTCTTCTCCCTATGCTAAACAGCCATCCCTTTGGGTTTTTTTTGGAAGAAGAAATGATGAGGAGGCGGGAGGTGGAGGAGGAGGGATTTCAATGGCTTTCAATGGATTTCAATGGCTTTCAATGGAGTTTGAAGAAGAAGTTCTGCATTTTGTGTGGGAGGGGTAGGCGGAGTGGGGGGAAGGGGAGCAGAGGGTGGGTTGGAGGTTGAAGAAGAGGTAAGGGTGCAAAGTACCATATTACCCCTCAAGTTTTCATTTTGACTCCATTTTTATTTTTGAAAATCAAGTTGGCCAGTCACTTTTTTAGACGGAAGGGACCCTTACACACCAATCGTAAATTGTTTGAGGATTTTAATGTACAGAAAAATTCGGTAAGGACCTTATACCTGAGTAATAAATTGTTTAGGGACAAAATTCACCAATTTGCCTCCTAAATATAAGGAAATATCGATATGGGATCAGGGATCCCATGTGGGACACATGTAGTCGAGATTTGCCACATCCCCTGCAGAATGAGGAGAGAGAGGAAATGCAGTGATGTGGCAAATCTGAGCAGCGTGGTCCAATGGGACTCAGTCATGTGACGAATAGACCAAATATAAGACTTTCATTACATGTTACAAAAATTAAGGAAGTAAAAATTAAGATATTTTTGTAATCAAAATATCAATATTACTCTCTTAAATAAAATCAGTGGTATACAAGTCATATTTAAGAAAGTAATATTAATATTTTAATTACAAAAACATATTAATTATTGTTTTCTTAATTTTCATAACATGTAATGAAAGTCTTATATTTAGGAATGGAGCGAGTACTTTTTACCGTTGATAAAAAAAAATCAACAATTCATATTTCTTTGTAGCGAATACCTATTATGATTTTGTAACACATAGCGTAAAACAAGTGTTACATGTTTTAAAACAGGAGTTCATCAAAAAAGAACACATTGCATAAAAGGTAACACCTATCTAAAAACTTGCAACACTTATTTTAGTATCGGTATAAACTGACACTTTTTTTATTCTGCACTATAACCGCCACACATTTCACAATGGAATATTTGTTTTCAGACAACAATAGTATTTTCTAGAACAACAATCAGAATGAAAGATCCATTAAGCAGTAAATTTTATAGTTTAAAAGATTCAACAAAGACATTAGAGTCTGAGAAAATGTTTTACAAACATTCGAAAATCCCAAATTTATGTGAAATCCTAGTAGATAAAGATAATTGAACTGCAATCTTCATGTCTCAATCTTGAACCCAATATCAGTTTCAGCTTACAAGAACAAACAGTGGCTTGTCCCCTAAACGATCCCGTCCCTGTATTTTAAATATATTTATAAAAAAACAGCATAATAGCACCTCAGGAACTCATAATACGAATAGAAAACTTTTTCAATTTCATTATAATTCACAAATTGACCATAAACAAGGTATATTTTATATCATCGGGACATGCTAGTTGTTGAAAGTGAATTAACAAATTAACAGAGTGATGGGGATTAGGACATAATTAATCCGAAGGGAGATCGTTATATTTTCTTATAAAGTTATCTAAATCATCAATTACGTCAGAAAACGTGTAAGCAAGGACGAAGACAAGCCCCCGAGATTTTTAAAAATCCTACTATATATAGTAAATTTTATATGTAGTTCAGAATATTTGATCAAATTCGCACCCCCAACATTTTTTTTGCAGTTTTTATATGTAGTTTGACATACTGTTGCAGTTTTTTCAGCCCCCAATCTAAAAGTCACGGCTTCGTCCCTTGCGTGTAAGGAAGCTTATTTCTATCCAACATTTTTTTGAACAATTATGGTTTGGAAATTAGGAAGGCACGAAAGTTTAATCAAAATAAATAACCATCTTCAAGATTGAATAACAATGTTACCTTGAGTTCTGGCAATTCAATAACACATGCGCACTCAACAACTTCAGCGCCAACACGCTCTGCAAAGAAACCCAACAATGTCAGAACATCATAAATTTCAAAAGACTGGTAGTATAATAGATTTACAGGGAACAAACCAAAGGAAAACTTCAACCACTGTTTTATCGGAAAAATAGATGGAAAATCATGCATCAGGTGCAAAAAAGAAGGAAAGCTAATTTCTCAACAACTATATTCTGCAGAGGTCGCAGCACTTCAAACTCAGAACAATAACTCTCTAAGTTCAACACCCCCTTTCCAATTTAAAAAAAAAAAAAAAAAACACTACATTCTGCAGTGCAGTTAAAGATAAATAACGTTCCTCTCAACAAACATAAGCTGAACTGAGCCACACTAAAAAAATATTGGTTTAGGTCTGCTAGAAAGATCATAAGGGATGAATCATTTGAGATTCTCTTTTTTTCATATCCCCTCTTCCTCTTTCTCATTTCTTTTCTTTTCCTTTTTTTTCACTTTGTGGGCCGGGAGTATTGTCGGTGGGTTGGGGGGGAGGAGAAAGGATAACTGTCGTTACCACCAGATGGCACCGTTTCCTGTAACATATTAATGCAACTAATGTGGATACAAAATGGGGAAAAGAAGAAAATGAAGGACTAGCTCTGCACACCATATACTACTATTCGTATAGAGAATATTGATAAACTTCAGTGAAAATGATAAACTACCAAGTAGCCTGATTGCAGCACATAAGGTTCCTCCAGTTGCAATGAGGTCATCAACTATCAAAGCGCGATCTCCAGCTTGTACAGCCCCTACATGCATCTCCATTATGTCTGTTCCATATTCCAAGGAGTACTCTTCTGAAATAACCTCACCTGAGAGGACAATTATGTATATATTTCTATCAGCAATTTTAACTTAGAAGGCTATATTCAAGAAATCCCAAATTACAGTATAACAAACAAAGTAAGAAGTAAACTAGAGAACTGTGTCAGGATTTTGCCTAACATATGGATTCTTTGAGGAATGCATAGGAAGACATTGAAGAAAAACTAAAAAGCTTAAAGATTATCTTGCTTATTTCATAGGTAAAAGTATCAATAAATAGATTATTCAGAGCTATCAGAAATAAGTTATTGACATGCTCTATTTTCACAAAGGAGATGGAGATACATAATAAGTTAGGGGAGCCCTAACTATCCCAGCTATGAATTTATACAAGTTCATGAAGGAAATATAGGGGCACTAGTCTGTGAAAATGAACCTGACACTACAGAGCAAGAAGTATTTAAAACTAAAGAAAATACCTCTGAATAAATTTCCAGCAATTAATGCGCAAATAATTCAAGACCCTAACCTTCTTTTTGTTTTTTTTTCTTCTTCTTCTCTTTTAGTTAGCATTTTATCCAATCGAAAAGGGTCACTCCACAACTAGAAGTAGAAAAATTATAGCAATCTAGTAGGTGTATTATCTAGACTTCATATTGTATCTTCTACGTAGATATCTTGTTCTGTTTTTTTTTCTTTTTTTCATTATTTTGTTCAAGGAAACAAGACTAAAAAGACTAAGCTGCGACTACTCCTAGCAGAACTTCAAGAAATATCAATCAGACAAACAGAATCTTTTCAGAAGAATCAGAATCCTATTCACTACTACACAGAGTGAAAAGGTAAGGCACATAGAGAAATTTACCAGGCAACTTCTTGGGTTTCCTAAATGGAACAAATTTCGCCCCAATAGCCAGGGCAATAGGAGGTCCAAATATAAAACCTCTTGCTTCAATACCTGCATTACGGAATAACTATGAGAGTTTACGGGAAAAGCATCAAGGAGATATATAGATGATCAAGCGCCAGGTAGGTATAAAGGAGTAAAGGGCAGAGAAATAAATACGGAGCAGAAGTTTTTTGCAATGATTTTAACAACAACCCGGATTAATGTCCCAATTCAGTCAACATACATACTTCAATATAAGAAAATATCTAAAGTAGCATATCACCAATATCGAGCACAACTGCAGTAATAACAGATGAATAAGTTGAATTATTTGTAGAACAAAATCTTCAGCGATCTATTATGTTATGCACTTCCTATCCTTAGTTGTAAACACGATTATAAGCTTCACCATATGCAAGCAAAAAAATCATTTTTTAAGGAATAAATAGTTATACACAACTTCAACTCTAAGCAATATGATGTACCATTTAATAACAAGACGAACTACTTAAAGAAAAAATATGGATCCATGAGGATCAGTCTGCAATCCCACATAAAGAACACAATCAAAGCTCAATTTGCCCCACAAATGGTGGATATCTTCCAGCCTTAGCATTATTTTCAAAAACACTTTTTCCTAAAACTTCATAGCTGTACTATAAAATGTAAATGAACAAATAACTTTGGCCTCATTATCATTATAACATTTTCCCACATTTGTATTCTATGTTACTCGGACTTGGGTACGGGTGTCGGATACGAGTATGTATTTAGGTGTCCGGTACTTAAACATCTAAAATAAAGGATACAGAGACACTTTACCAAATTCGGACACGGATACGGGGATACAACAATAAATTTCAACCGTCTCCCATTATTCTCTCCCCATGTGCTAATTAATAGTTTAAAAAAATCCCATCGTCTCCCATTATTCCCTCCCTCATCGTCTTTCCCTCTCCGTAACATTAAATTCTTCTCTTCCTCCTAACAAATTTGCAGCTAGTACATATTCAAATCACCAGTCAATTCGATGCCTTGTTTGACTCCTATACCTCTATGTATTCCATCTTCCCTTCACTTATGGCTTGAATTTTGTTCAAACTCCTCCATCCTCCCAAACTCCAATCACCAATAGACGTACCTTCGATATCCAGCGACAGCAACAATGGGTGTCCCAGCGATGGCGGCGATGAGCTTTCAAGAGTTGGTCAAAGTAGTCATTCGCAGTTGACCATGTCAAAGTACCCATACATATACCAATGTCGTACCCTGTCGACACCGAGTACGACTAAACGAGAGTCCGAGTAACATAGTTTGTACTTTGTTTTTCCGTTATTTTTTGTTGGGATTACTTGGGGATAATTCTGATATGGAACAGGTTTATTGGACCTTGTGATCCATAACTACCCACATCATTACAAGATGAGGAGAGACAACTCGGCGATGATGTCGTCAATATAAAAAACACAAGGTACACATGTGTTATGTACCTTGGTCCATATCAGAATTCTCTTTATTTAAGATCCAATTACCGATTGGATAGTATTACGTCTCCAAATAGAATTTCATATTTGGGTCCCACATCTTCGCTTATGTACCAATCTAACTCATTCGAGTCCATTCATTTCAAAATCAAAACACTACCCACCTAGATACTTAAAACAACAAACCTCTGCACGCCAAAACAAAATTTGTAAGAAATTTATAAACCCTGCTTCAAAAACTGATCATTCTGGAAAAAAGATACAAACTTTATAAATAAAACAACAAATCATGAAGCATTCTACTCAGAAAATCTGCAATAAAAAATTAGATCTAGAAAATAAAAAAAAAACAAATAAATCTAGTTGAGATATGGCTAAACCTGCGACGACATTAATGTTCTTATCTCCGTATCTCTCGACGAACAAATCAATAGTATCCTTAAACGCCCTTGGATCAAGCAGCAAAGTAGTTATATCCTGAAACATAATCCCTTGTTTAGGAAAATCCGGTATGACCCGAATCGCAGCCGAAATGCGGGGGATGCGATCATCTACGACGACAGCGTTTTGATCAGCTTCTCCGGTGGGAGCCATGACGAACGTGGATGATGACGTCACCTGATCTTTCTCAGCGGCTGCGGCGGGTGGTGGCGGCGGCCTCCTCTGCTGGACTTCGCTTTGGCCTCGTCTTGCAGTGTTAGGTAAATTTACTCTGACGGAATTGCCACTGGGGAAATGTCTCGGGGGATATCGTTGGACGATTTTGGCCCTGATAGATTGAATAGGAAAGGATATGGTTAGGGTGTTCATTTCTGGGTATTTTTATAATGGAAGGGTGAAGTGAAAAGTGGGGAATGAAAGCGTAGAAGTGAGGGGTAGTTTTAGTCCTAAAGATCGGACGGCATGAGGAGCGTGTGCCTTGATTATTGAATGATAAGAGTAGGTTGCCTCATTATCTTATACTCTCTCCGTCCCACATTATCTGTTCACATTTTCATTTTAATCTGTCCCAAATTATTTATTCATTTTCTAAATAAATGGTTCATTAATCTTGATTTTTCCAATACTACCCCTCACATTAAATGTTGGAGAGAGAAGAATATAGACAGAAGAGACGATATAATTAAATTGTGACTAAAATTAAATAGGGTTATGTTTGACATTTTACCATATTTCAATATAAAATTTGATGAAACCTTAATCTCCGTGCAAAATACAAAATGAACAGATAATTTGGAACGGAGAGAGTAGTTAATTGATATGGACTATGATCCACTAGATCATGTGATCCAAATTCTTTCAAATTATGAGAGAAATTATTTTTAGGGTAGTGATTATTGCTTCAAGAATTTGGGGATCAAATTTGTACAAAAAAAAGGCATAATGTCATATCAAATTTTTAATCATCATTTTTATTTTATACTATTTGATCATTATTTAATCCCAATTTTTTTATCCAACAATCATTATTGTATTTTTTTTTGCTGATGCGGATCATATGACCATGCTCTGTATTAGAATTTTCCTTATATTATGAGTATACTTCTGAAATGGGCCAAGTTCAATGGACCATTATATTATATTAATTATGATATGAATCACGTGGGTACAAATTTATTCACGTCAGGAGAGATAATTTGTGGATACATATGGATGAAATGGTCCATTTGACCATGATCCGTATAAAAAAATCATTAAATTATGATTATTTTTATGAAATAAACCATGTTGAGTGGATGTTGCGGTACAGAATTCCTTATTTTATATAATAAAAAAATTATTTTATTTAATTATTTATTTTCAATAAAAAAAATTAGACGACTTAAAATATCAAAATTTTCCTTATATTATGCCCAAAGCATCCGATTTTCCTCCTTTCCTTTTCCCCCTCTTTTTAACAAGGTTATGTATTTGTGATTTTCATATTGTTTTTTGTCTCTGATGATCCCCCACCCCCCGCCCCGGTCCTCCTAGACCGGGTTGTCTAAGAACGAGCCATCAACATTAAGAATTGGGGGATTTTGTAAGAATTTAAAAGTCTGTACGAATATGGTCACAGAGCTAGCGGCTCTAAAAGAGGGGACTTAATATGGCTTTGAATATGGGGATTACAAAGTTGGAAATTGAAGTTGAAGCTAAAGCTTTGATTCATTTACTATTACATGCAGATATCACGACTCATCTGTATTCGCTTATTATCTATGATTGCAAGGTATTACTCAGGAGGATACCGGAGAGTAGATTGTCTCACATTTACAGGGAGGCCAATGCGGCGGCTGATGGACTTGCGAAGGAGGGAGGACTCACACCTTCTACTTCTACTTTGTACTTTCATTTTATTCCCCCTCTTTGTTAGCCATGTTGTGGCGAGGGATGCCCGTGGGGCTTTTTGTTCTAGGCTAATTCCATTTACATATGTTGTAATGAATGATGACCATGGCTGATTTGTTGTTTCTTTTATATATATATGAATATACTTTTCAACCAAAAAAAATATTATTTTTCGTTAGAAAAATTCTTATTGAGAGAGATATCGACCGAAGTAGAAGTTGTTGAAGAATAATAGGAATTTATGCCCAAACATTTTGGATATATTTTCAACTCCAAAATTTCGAATAAAAAAATCTCAAACAAAATATCAATTACGATACACCCTTAGTCGGTTGATTAGACAATCACTTTTATTTATCTCAATCATATTACTCTAATAATTTTAAAATGAATATTCACTTTCTTCAATAATTTTCATAACCAATTTCTCATACTTAAGGGATGTAAATTTCAATAACATTTTTATCATATCATTAATATCAATGAATAAAGATATTATGATAATTCACTTTTATAAATTACTCTTAGTAATTATAATAAAAGTCGAACGAGTATATTCAAGTAGGATGGAAGAATTATTATTATTATTATTTTTTTTTGCTGAATATGGAAGAATATTAATTGGACGATAAAATAGTATCATTTTTATTAAAATAGAGTAACGTCAAGGGGTTGGAGGCATGCATTTCACCTTTGTTCATATATAGATTAGATTAATTCTCATGGCGGCTAAAGCCAAGTTCCTGGTGTGCGATTGCATATGGTTTCTAATTCTTTGGGTCTCAAATGTTTTTTTAGTCGAGATTAGTGTATTTATCACAGGTAATAATGTTTAATCTTACTTAACACAGGAGTTCTCAAATAGGTAAATGATGGACTATGAAATACTCATAGTCTTATGGTTAATGGACGAGGTGAGTTATCACTACGCCGCACCTCATGGTTAAGTTCCAAATTCTTTTTTATTATATATATATATATATATATATATATAATCTTTTTGTATTTGGATATTTTTTAGTCCAATAATGACTTTTTATGTAATAATTTATATATATATATATATATATATATATATATATACACGTGTGAGTCTATTTTTTAATTTATATTTATTATAAAGTTTTGCACATAACCTACAAAATAATTGAGACGGCTTGTTAATTATTATCTGAGAGTCAACTTGTAGGAATCAGACTGCCTCAGTGGAAAAGGTATAATTCTGGCTTCGGCCCAGATTCAATTTCCACACCGCCGTAATCTGAGAGTCAACTTGATTAAAAACAAAGTGAAATACTTTTGGAAAAAGAAAAAAGTACACCAATTGTGATGAGGTAAATCCAATAGTAGTGCAGTGCCAGTGAGTTTATGTAAAGTTTTTTTTTATTTATTTATAAAATGATGTTTGGAAAAGACAAGAGTGTGGAGAGAATAATGATGTTATTAGATATGGTGATGATGGATGCTAATTGAGGGAATATTTCTTCTTTGTTATTTCTCGGATTGGACTGCATGCGTCTAGGTTCATGCTTCGTTATAAACCCCTTTTTTTACTTGTGGATTGCAAATTTTTCTGATATGTATCAAGTTCACATGGATCTTGTATTACAAAATTAGGCACGTTATCACAAAATTGTCTCTCCTCATTCTGTAATGATGTGGTCAATTCTGCACCACATGATCCAATTAATCTGATCCATATCAGAACTATCCATGGATTGCAGATGTTTTTTTCTGATATGGATTATGTGATTTATATTGAGTCACATCAGTAAAAAAAATATATATATTTCTCCTTATGTGAATAAATTTGGACAATTTAGTCCATATCAGAGTTGACCAGTGCAGATTGAATTCATATAGTATCATAATTTTTTTTTATCATGACTAATTCGATTGGCTTTTACGTTCAGGTCCTTTTAGAGAGACAAAGTTCCCAACGGAGTTGGAAAGTTAAATATTACCTAAGTGACAACTAACTCATGTTGGTTATTTGAAAGAGGAAATGGGAAATGGATCGTTCAAATTATTCTCCCCCCCGTTCAGGTCCTTTTAGAGAGACGAAGCTCAAAATTAAATATTACTTAAGTGACAACTAACTCATGTTGGTTATTTGAAAGAGGAAATGGGAAATGGATCGGTCCAATTATTCCATTATCCTACATTTAGGTCCGCTAAATAAATCTTGTAAATAGAGAGTATAACCAAGATTAATGAACCAGTCCATCCCACGGGTTCCCTGAAAGTCTTTCAAGTGAGAAGTATAAAAATAGTGTTCTATAGGAAATGGACTATAATTTCCAGTCACGTTTTTAGAAGCCCAACCCAAAATCAAGTGAAGGTTCCATTAGTTGTTCAACGACTTAGTATGGGAAGGCACAGTGATTCAAAACTGAAAATGGAACTTAGGATAGCCCAGCCCACCCCGTAAGTTATTCTAAATGGGCCACCAGATTTTCTGCCTTAGCATTGCCAATCAAATTGACACACAAAAACGAACCTAACGGCGGCCCATCAAATCTAGAAAGTGCCAACTTTTGGTGACACATTAGAGTTGGTCGTACTTTAAATTAACAGCTCACCATGCGTTATCCAAGCATAGTTGGTTGAAAATTAAAAATACAATCAATTGAAGATGTCCTTGTGCTGGTGGCACCTCAGAATGAGCCTCTCTCGGGCATTGGGCGTCTCCTGAAGATGTCTCATTTTGTTTTGAGGTGTCACCAACACAAGGCCCTATCCAATTTGGTGGGCAGCTCATTGGTGGTACTTTTATTATTTTTTTTCAAAACAAATTTTCAAGTTGAAAAAAAAAGAGTATGTTTTTTAAAAGGACAAACTTGTCAAATGTATTACTGTACCTATTAAAAATACATTGTGCTTATCAATTCCTAAAAATTATTCAAAGCACCAAAAGAGCAAAGGTGTTTTATGGATTCAAGTTTATTTGAATTTGTTTTTTCGTTTCAGAATTTCTATTTCGGAAATTGAAAAATAAATTACTTGTAAAATAGATGTGGGACTCAAACTTAAGAACTTTATTTTCTTTTCAAAATTCGTCAAAATAAATTGCTAATGAAAGAAATATAACATCTAAATTGAGTTTTTCTTGGTTTGTGAGGAGATTCAAATACACCCTTAACTTCTTAGCTGCATTTGGACACCACTTGAAAAATCCACGAGTTTTTTTGAAGAAAGGGAAGCAATGGTTTAAAGAAGATAGTAAAATAAAGGAAAACAATAAGATTAGGTAAGCAACGACTTCAAGAAATTTCTTGGCTTATATTGATGCCTTCTGTTATTTGGCTTATGTAAGACAACTGTTATCGCTTTATAAATATCTATCGTAAAATAGTTGTTTCTAAAAATTAAATAGGTGTTCGCTATAAAAAAAAATTTGATCCATCAAATTAAAAATTTGATGATAAAAAATAACAAAAAATTATTTAATGTATACTAATTTTTTTAACGTTCTACATTATAGTTGGACCGCTACTATTGTTTATAAGAAACTTCTAGTCGAAAATAATTAAAGCATGAGGGAAAATACCTTAAAACACTATAGACTAATATCGGTCAACTACCTATGTTACTAGGAAATATAATAATCCACATGTTAAAACTAACCTATTCATCTGGCGGCTCAAAGCTAATCCTTATCCTAAATAAAAACTTCCGCTTGTTTCAATTTTTATTAACTTACTTATTTGAATAAACCAAGTTGATATTTTATATTTGCATACTTTCTGGACTATTGTTGATTTATTAAGATTTAATTTATTTTCCGATCCATTACTATTAAAATCGATTCTTATGTTTAAATACTTTGAAGTGACAGAATCTCAGTAGAATTTTTCTTAAACTTAAGATTATGCTTGTTAATCGTAATAGTTTTAACCAGTCAAGTTATTGCATTCTTACTTTCTCGAATAGATCATTTAGAGTGACATTTTCTTTTATTATTGCAAGATTTAAGACAATGTTTTAATTATGATAGATTTAGCATGAAAGTTTTTGTTCTATTTACTCTTCTGATATTTTTGGATCGAATCCTAATTTCTTTTTTCAATTATGATAAAATATAAGAGAATATTGAGCTATGAATCACATTATAGTGGTGTCATTTTGTGTACATGAAGGACTTCTAGTCTTTTCTTTTTTTTCGAAAAGGGACTTCTAGTGTTTTAGAGACTCGTAGGATGGTTTCTAGAAGCTTGTTTGGAATTTTGACGAACTTTCTAAAATCTAACACGTGCCATGAGTTAATACTTTTAGACAGGGACGGATCTAGTAGTCTGTGACTGGGGTCAAATGACCCAGTAAAAAAAAATTATATATAATATATTTTACTTCATTTAGATAATAAATGTATAAATGGCCATAGTGAATTGTTGTGTATATCAAATGACCCTAATGAATTATATTTCTGGATCCGTCACTACATTTAGACCAACCAAAAATGTCAAAATCTAGGTAAAAAATTGTGTGTTCATATACATGTTCTCAATTATTCACAATTTTGTAGCGGTGGAGACAGACATGAAAACATTTATATGCACAACCAATTTCTAACCCAAAATCTAAGGTACACATACACATATATGGAATCCAAGAATTTGGATGTGTAATAGTAAGAATTAGGTGCCCAAATACAGATCCTCCTAACTCCTACACTCCCAGTATGAACACGTTAATCAACTGTGATTATTCATCACAAGAAATATTAATAATAATGATAGAAAAACTGCTATAAAGTATCTCCTAGTGGAATAGTATTTTCCTTTTCATGGCCGTGGAATATTGCCTAAATTTGCAAAATTGATTGGCAGAGGTAATAATAAAACCATACCTCAATTCAGTCCAATTCCAGATCCATTAAAAAAAAGTCAAATTCTAGAATCAACTACTGGTTGAGGCACACTGATCTGTGACGATAACTCCAATGCGGAACGAGATAATTCAGTAAGTGTAGAACTTCACTCGTTCGTTAAATTAAAATTTTGACGGTTAAAATTGATTTAAAATGAACACATGTTTTGAGTATCAGAATACGTGTTCAGTTTTTACCGTGCGTAATACTTGTTTTGAGCTTTTGAGGTGCTCCGTATGTATTAAAAAAAAAAAAATCCGAATAGGATCTGGACCGCTGATCTGTATCATCGTATGTGGTCTAAATTGGTAATACTGGACAACTAAGAATTGGTTTTTTTTTTTTTTTGGCTAAAAAAAATTTGTGTGGGTTCGTCTCTAATTATCACCACGGGTCAGGATAGACCCTAGAGATCATAGGTCGCTTATAAGGGTACTTACAAATCACTTACCAACACAGCTCTCACGTCGGTAGCGTGAATTGAACACTTAATTTTTGTATGAACGTGTCAAATTCTTACCAACTGAGCCAACTTGTGTTGGTAAGAATTGGTTTAATAACGTTATAGGTAAGAATTTAGCACAAAAAAAACGTTATAGGTAAAGATGTTTAGCTGTCCAAGAAAGAAAGTCATATTTGATTCCCAAATGGCTGCTGGCTGCTGCTTCTATCATTACTACTTTTTTCTTTATTATTATTATTCCACTTGTTTAATTATTTAATTAATAATATAATACTCCATAGTTTATAATTAATCTGTTACAATTAGGTTCTTAAAATCATTTAGACAAGTTGGATTAATTAGTGGTTTCATACTTTGAGTATTAGAAGATTATATATTGGTGACTAAAATTAATTGGATAAATTGTAATAAAATTGTAAATAATTTGTAACAATAAAAAATTCAGGTAAAAAAATTATATTATTAGTCATTTTAATCAATTAATTTTTGTCGAATTTAAATTTTTAACCATTTTAATGAATTATTATAATAGGAAAGGCCAAGTAGGTAGAATTTGACTTTGACCAAGTTCCTTAAGTCTACTCGCTCAATTCACTCCCTCAATGGTGTCGTCAGTCTCACATAACCGTTCTATCTCTATTCCGTCACATTTTTTCCCCTTAATAAAAAATTTATATATATTAATTTTATCGTGTTTACATAATCTATTTTAAAATTTAAATTAAATACTTTTAAATTTTAGTAAACTTTTTAAAATTTAAATTAAATATTTATAAACTTTAAAAATCCTTAAAAATATTATATAATCTATATTGAATACACCCTATAAGTCACTAAAATGCAATATGGGAAGGAGGTGTCTAGCGGTTTTGGTTTTAGACACCACATGCGAAATACAATTTCAACCTCTAATCAATTTTTACTTAGCAAAACCTCTAATCAATTTTATCGTTTTAGATAGGATGAGCAAGTGTTCTTAAATAGTAATAAAGCACACTTGTTTATAGTTATTCATTTCTGTCTCAATTCATTGAATAAAAAATAATAATTAGAATTGAATATTATACATATATAAAAATGGAAAATAAATTTCGGCTAAGCTCAATTGATTAAAATTGATTAAAAATTCAAATTAAACAATTTTCACCCCTCTTCGTATAAGGAATTCATCTAATTATTTATAATTTTTCCACCAATTTATCTAATTAATTGACTAAAACTTAACGATATAACACTTCTCTATAAAAATACATGTTTTTGGATAAATGTCAAGCACCACAAAGTCTCCGCAGACCACAAGCAAAACACACGCGGTGACACCGACACCAGACCCACTTAAGTTCCCACTTGGCGCCAAAGTAACTCACGACTCAGCAAAAAAACGTTAAAATACACTATACAATCAAACGAAAAATCAATCGTATACAAGCCTTTCACATTAATTAATCAGAGTCTGCCTATAAATATAAATTTTACTTAATATATGTAAATGATTGTGAAAGTTTTGTAAAGACCATTTTAAAATTAAATAACTCTAACTCTCTAAGCAAACTCAACCCGACTATGATACAGAACATTAATTTGTTTCGCGTACAGAATTCATGATAACCGTCGGATAAAATATTTGATGGCTGAGAGAATTTAAAATTATATGAGTTAAAAAGTTATTTTTTTAATTATCTCATCCAAAATAATTTCAGCCGTTAGATATTCGATTCAGAATATTGAGTATTCTGCACGATGCAGAATATTGAGTGTTCTACATCGTAGCCGGATTGAAGCAAACTACGGCTACCCAAAAGAAAGGTTCTACAAACACAAGTTGGCTCAGTTGGTAAGGATTTGACACGTTCTTACAAAGTCAAGTGTTCAATTCCCGATGCCGATGTGAGAGCGTGTTGGTGGGTGATTTGTAAAGTACCCTTGTAAACGACCTGTGGTCCCTAAGGCCTACCCTAACCCGTTATGGTGACCGGAGTCGAACCCATACAAACTTTTTAAACAAGGTTCCAAGAAATCCAAACTGAATATTTATTTATTTATTCCCAAAAGAAAATTGTTAGTATTACTTGCTCAACTCAACCGTCTTACTTTCCCAACGCAACTTCCCACCCCACCTCTCCCCAACTTCCTTTAAATACCAATCCTCCCCACCTCTCTTCACTCAAATCATCTCCTCTCTCTCTACTCCAATTCCCGGAATTCTTCAGAAGAACAAACAGAAGGTATCAGCTTCTTCTTCAACAAACAACAACTTCTTGAATCAATTCCCAACTTCTGATATGGCACTTGAAGCTTTGAACTCTCCAACTACTTCCACACCGGTCTCTCACTATGAAAACGCCGCAACCCTCCGCTACCTCGATCAGCCCTGGTCTAAGGGCAAGAGATCCAAGAGGCCCCGCAGCGTCGAACGTCCCCAAGTTCAACCCACCGAGGAAGAGTATTTAGCTCTCTGCCTTATTATGCTAGCTCGAAGCGGCAATAATATTAATTCTTCCTCCTCTCCCGCCGTACTCCCAACAGCTACTCTTCCGCCTAATCCGCCGCAAGTTTCGGATACTCCTAAGGTTCTTTACAAGTGTTCGGTATGTGATAAGGCGTTTGCATCTTATCAAGCACTTGGTGGGCATAAGGCTAGTCACAGGAAACTCTCTGGCTCCGCCGGTGGCGATGATCAGTCAACGACTTCCACTTCCACTACCACCGCCGTAGCCACCACCGTTAGCGGCAGCGGAAGGACTCACGAGTGTTCGATTTGTCACAAGTGTTTTCCTTCTGGACAAGCTTTGGGTGGCCACAAGCGATGCCACTATGAAGGCGGCGTAGGGAGCGGCAGTGGGGTAACGTCATCTGAAGGTGTGGGGTCTACTAATAATAGCCACCGGGACTTCGACTTGAACTTACCTGCCTTGCCGGAGTTTTGGGCTATCGGCGGAGATGATGAGGTCTCGAGTCCTCACCCAGCTAAACGATCCCGTTTCGCTTTGCCACCACTAGTCAAAGTTGAAACCTCAATTGTTTAAGTTTCTTCTTTGACAGTGAGATTTGTTCAATTTTTGTGTGTACATACACAGTTCGAGAATCAATTTGTCAGTGGTAGTGATTAGTGAATTATTAATAGTGATCAATTTATTGATTTTGTTTACTTAATTTAATGAAATTATGTGGAATAGTTAAACATATTCTTAATTTTTGGGTAAATTTCAAGATACTGCTGCAAATATATGTTTTTTTTTTTCTTTTCTCTCAATGTTGCACTTATGAATTAAATAATGGAATTATAATGAATTTGGATTTGGCTGAATTGTCTTGTATTAGAACATAATGCAAAATATCAATCTTAGAACATTTTTCTATTTTTTTTCCTTCTCCACAATCATGATGAGCTAAAGAAAAGTATAAATAATATAGCACTCCTTCTGTTCCAAATTATCTATTCATATATATATATTTAATTTATTCTAAATTAATTATCCACTTAAAAAATATTTTAGGCGACCTTTTAAATTAGCCACTGGATAGGCCAGTTTTGTTGTTAAAATCGCGAGTCAACTCGTAAAATCGTACGATTTTACGATTCTACGGAAGCAAAACGAGTTGAATCGGAAGTAAAATCGAAATCTGGTAGAAACAGAGTAGAATCGTAAAATCATTACCGATTCCATAAATTTAAACTCAAATTTAACAACCTTTGACTCTGGGACTGCTCATGATATTCTGATCCATTATTCCGGTGATGATGAAGGACTAAATAATCTTGTTTTATCAGTTTGTATTGATAAAAATACGGTAATTTGAGTAAAGAGGCTTCAATGGAACTTCAGAGGGAATCAAACCATTTTTCTTGATGGATTATTTGTTGATCTAATGTGGGATGTTCATGATTGTTTCTTTAATCCAACCTCTGGCTATGCTGTTTTCATGTTCAGAACAAGAAATGGAATGGACAGTAGTAGATTGTGGTTGGAGGAAAAAGTTGTGCTATAAGATCAAGAAAAGCTTGAATTCTCAATGTTGATCTATGCATAATTATTACATTTAACTTCCTCATAATTATTACTCATTAAAAATTTGTAGAGAATTATTACTCAAAAATATATCATAATTATGTTTTGTCGCGTTTTTATATTTTGAAAGACTTGTAAGTTTTTTTATTGTGAACTTTGTTACGTTATTGTCTTTTGAAAAACCTTGTGAAAATATATTTTATGGATTTTCGCATTTTTTTTTTTTTTTGAAAACTATACCATTTATAAGTATGGTCTAGTTTATTACAATTATTTATTATAAGACCTCACCAGAGGAGGAGGAGTAGAAGTCTCGTTGCCCACACAAGGGAACCCAAAGAAATGACAATTAAATCATTCCCCTTGTTTGAGGTGGGTATCGAACCTGGACCTCTCGGTCACAGACAGTGGATGTTACCCACTGGGTTATCATACCTTCGATGATTTTCGCATATTGTTATACCATATGGTATGATTTATACGTTATTTATATATAAAATATATTTTTTAATTTTTCGGTACGATTTATTTTACGATTCACGATTTTCTATCCCTCTATCGATTCTACGTAGAATCGCGATTTTAACAACCTTAACCAGTTGGATATGATGGACGAGTGAGCATAAAAATAGATGGAAAATGCATGACCGTTTCTTTCTTCCTTAGTACTCAAAGCCAAGGTAGCTTGGCCATGAGCTTCACGCGTTCTGACCACATGTGCCACGTTAGCTTTGCTTTACTCTTTCTTTTTCTTTTTTCTTTTATTTTCTTCGAAGTGAAAAAATACATATGTTGCGATAAATACATAAAAATACAGGAAAATTCTGATATGGACCAGGGCCATAGGTAGGGCCCTGGTCCACTTGGCCAGCAACTGGCCACGTCGTCCCCTCCAAATTTTTTTTCTTCAAATCACAGTTAAAATACAAAAAAAGATTGTTTCGATATGGATACGCTTAAAAGTAAAAAATTGTCTCTCTCCTCATTTTATAGTGATGTGACAAATTTGTACAATTTTTTTTACTTTTAACCGTGTCCCATATCGTAACAATCTTTTTTTGTATTTTAATCAGTAATCGAAAAATTCTTTTTGGGGAGTGGGAGCGACGTGGCTAGTGTCTTGCTAAGTGACTTAGTGGCTCTACCTATGCTCTGATCCCATATCGAATTATCCAAAAATACAAGAAGGAATAATGAGAAAAATGAGATATTCTAAGAGGAATGTTTTTACATTAACTATTTTATAACCATCTTTTGAACTTCAGAGCATATCAGTTTATCTTATTACATACTATATTGATTTATCAAGAAAAATGTATAGTATAATGATGCTGCTATAAATATTTACTTACAAGTAGTGGGGGCAATCTATTCTCATTTAGTAGGCTGTTATAACTTAAGATTCTTACCTTAAAAGTTTAACCAGAATAAGAAGAAAAATAATATTTTTAAAATTCTAGAAAAATTAGTCGTCTTTTCGGCGCTATAACTTTCTGCACATACCTCGAAATGTAATTTCGTCACCGCTCACTCATAACTATTTCAGTTATCTTCGAAACGTACTAAAAGAACGTTCAAATTCGACACCGATTACTATCTCAAATATCGAATCTCTCACAGCCTCACAATGTTTCAATTTTTCTTTTCTCTCTTCTTTTTCTTGCAACATTTTCCCCTTAATTTCCGGCACTAACTACTCCATTAACTCCCAATTCAAACATCTTACAAAGTCATCCCTCAACTTCTTAACAACCACACTTAAGCCCCTCAACTAACCAACACATCCAATACACCCTTTAACATAAAAACTCAAAATGTAACACATAAAATATGTCATAACAATTCATCACACAAAATTAAATTACACGTCATTCTGACACGTAAGCAGAAAAAATAACCACGTAAGCATAAAAGTTCCAAGTATCACACCAATTGGCATAAAACATTTTTCTATTTTTTTCCTTCTCCACAATCATGATGAGCTAAAGAAAAGTATATATAATATAGTACTCCCTCCGTCCCAAATTATCTATCCACATTTTCTTTTTAATCTGTCCCAAATTAATTGTTCACTTATAAATAAAAGGTTTATTAATGATTGTTTTTACAATACTATCTCTTACATTAAAAGTTGAAGAGAGAATAATAGAGAAAAAATAAATTGTAGAATTAAATTGGAAATAACATTAAATATGTTATATCTACTACTATAGAATTTGATGAAATTTTACTTGACAGACAATTTAAGACGGATAGAGTATATTTAAGACATGTAATGGTTGGCCACTATGAGACGGGCGTGGGCTTATATACGCGCTCGGATGAGTTGCAAGCCCACTTCAATTGCGAAAGTTATTGGACTATTTGGAGAATAGTGGATTTCATTTAAACCATCTAACATGCTTTTGGAGTCCTTTTTTTCTGCTTCTTAAAGTTATTATTTTGCCTATTAGGAGCCCATTCACCATTACGAAATATATGTATACTTTGGTCCACTAGTCCTCTTGTAGTACTATTGACCTGTATAAAATAGAGAACCCCATAATTCCCATACCTATCACTAGGAAACCAAATTCATACCCTCTCATCTGTATACAAATCATCTCCATCTTGATGAGTTTATTAAGTGTACATATAATAGTACTCCCTGCCTCCGCCCCAAATGGGCTGTTCAAATTTGACACCATACAAAAATTAAGAGATTAGTTTAAATATAGATAAGTTACCTATAAAGTCTTTCCTAATTAAAGTGTTTAGTGGTGCAACTTATGTATTAGTGATGTTTAAATCCCTTAAATATAGGAGAATATTTATGAGAATGCGGAGATAAAATACGTTTATTTCAATGCAGTTGATATTTATTGTGGGATAAATTAAAATAGTAATGTTGACGTTCAATTCGGGACGGAGGGAGTAATAATAATAACAATCCACTCTATACTTAGGGGTGTCAATCGAGCTATGTGAGCCGAGCTTAGCTTAGCTCACGCTTAGCTCACATAAAAATTGGAAAGCTTAGCTCACGCTCAGCCCAGAAAAGCTCACAAACATTGAGCTCACGCTTAGCTCACATTTTAATGTGAACTCGAGCTAAGCTCACGAGCCTCACGAGCTAAATTTATATTAGCAAAAAAAAATAAAAACCATGTAGTAAGAATAGTATAATACAATAAGACTCTTTAGACAATTTTAGAAAATTAAGGAACTTGTCATTTTCACCAAAAGTTTCAATATTACCCATATCTCTCACTTCTATAGCATAAGAAAAGAAAGGAAAAAATAGGGATGACAGAGGCGGCAAATAAAAAGAAATGTTAAAGGTATAATTGGAATAAATTGTTGACAACTAATAAAACAACATTAATCCACAATTAATTTGGATACATATAAATCTCCTAAACGACAATTAAATGGGAATGGAGGGAGTAACAAGGATAAATACATAGTAAGGAAGTAGTGATATGGTTGGGAATTGTGGATATTTGGAGTTCATTAAAGTACAAAAGATATGACAACCTAGTGGAAAGAGAATCCAAATACTTGCTATTCATAAAAATAAAATAAAAAAGAATCCAAATACTTGCTGCAACTTTTTTTTTTCTCCATTTTCTCTCTATGCAAACATCCCTCTTGCATATTCTTTTGGCCAGATTTTGCCATTAGCTCTGACCAATGATTGAATCTTTGTCAGTTAACTTTATTTACTATTTTTGTTCTGGTATTATACATTTATTTTGTACCACAAACAATGTGAGACTTCTTTTAAAGTGATTTTTTTTCAAGATTAAAGACACATGGGTTAGATGTCTCTCAGATCTTTACAGATCTAGACTTATTTTCTGTTACTACAAGAAATCGTTCAACTTGGATTTGATCTGGACCCTTTATCAACTATCTACATCTTTCCGAGATAATTTGTAAGACGGTTGATATTCCCATTGTCCTATAAACTTTCGATCCCTAAGGAAGATGTTGACATTAACTTCTCTTGTCTCTGCGGTTCAAAGATTGCGATGGAGATGCTACGAAGAAAAAGATTATGTATTTGTTTATCTTACTAGTTGTAATATTAGTATCTCCTAACCACCCAAGTTTTATTGGGTGTGCCTTTCGTCTGTTATCATAGTTTTCTAAATCATTGTATAACTTTTATTTTTAACTTTTTTTAATTGCAATGATCTCGGCTATTTTGTAATTAATAAAAAATTTCTTATTCAGCAAAAAAAAAAAAATCAAAATCGAACGGTTCACATTTTTCCTTCCAAGCAGCCGCGGAAACACGCAGCTCCTCGCACTCAGAGTTTGGAATTATCAAAGATATATTCTCCCGCTTTTCAACCCATTTTTTAAAAATAAATCGCCTATTTAAAAACAAAGTGGAAAGAATTTGTCAAAAAATTATTAAATCTGATCATTAGTAGCTGTCTCATAATTGATATGATTGCGATATTAAGATTCATTTTCCTCAATGTATAATGATAAAATCTTAATTTATTTTTCTCTATAAATATTAATATAATCTCGATAGTTCATTTTTAATGTTACTATTGATCATTTTTCTCAACATGATAAAATCTTAATTTATTTTTCTCTACGAATACTAATATAATCTTGACTGTTAATTTTTAATGATATTATTAAAAATAGTTAAACTCATGGGTTGAGGTGTCAATCAAGCCATTTGAGCCGAACTTGATATAGTTTATGCTTATCTCACATGAAAATTGAAAAGCTTAGCTCACACTTAGTCCGAAAAGCTCACAAACTTTGGTGAGCTCGGGCTGAGCTAATGAGTTTCGTGAGCTAAATTTATATTAGCAAACAAATAAAAATTATGTATAAAAAATAGTGGAATAAAAATAGTAATGAGACTAAATCATAACAAGAATACAAATATACAAAAATAATTTTACTAATTCATGTTGTAACATAAACTAATAAAAAGATAAGCAAAGATAAATGTATCTAATGTCAAATGTTAATGAATCCACATATAACATAGACAAAAAGAAACGATGAATTTTGCAGATAGTTTTAATAGATATTAATTTTTAATTTTTTTTTTATAAATGTAGGTATTATATATATATAATATTATTTTTATTCGGGTGCGAGCTTTAACCGGGTTGAGCGGGGTCAAGCTCGCGCTCTGCTCACTTAAGCTCACACTCACATTTAGAATCCACTTACGCATTATCAACCCACACATCCTACCTAAAGGCCTATTATGATAACATGTGAAAATTAGTAATGAGTCTCTATATTCTTTAAAAATCACTGTATTTATAAGTGATTTGAATCTTTTTAATAAGCGATATTACACTTTATATTTCTACAATATTAAAAAAATTATGAATCAACGTATCACTTTTTTTTACGTTCGTACCCAAATAAAACTTCTCTTTTGTGACACCCTCACGTCAAAGAACAATCAGCCAAAAAATCACACTCCAATTGCCGCAAACAAAGAAAAGCAAAGCAAACCCCCATTTGAGGCAGATGGTTGGAACTGCTTAAACTGACGCCGTTGACGAGGGTTTGATTTTTTTTGGTAGAATTCGACTCTTGAGGAATTTTTCCGACGTTGTCAGTGAATACCGAATGAGAAAATTTTGTTGTGTACCTGGACTATTTGTGGGGTTCCACATTAAGCCACATCACCTCTTTTAAAATTTTAAACCTTTTGGATTCAATAGTACAAGTTCAAAGGGGGAGTGTTTTTCTTTTAATAAAAAGGGTGATGTGGATCAAGTGGATCATGACTCCACTAATCCCCTAGGCCCACAAAAAAATTATTCGGCCAGATGCCCCCAAAAGGGTAGGGAAAAGAAAAAAACAAAGCACTTAACCATGGTTACTTTTTCCTAAACCCTTTAGTCTTACTCGACCACTCTATAACATCACCACCACCACCCAAGTTTTCCATGCATATTCTCTTTCTCTCTCTTTACTTTGGGTCCAAGAAATCCAGCAACACATTAATTTCTCTATCAGAAATATAGAGAAAATAAATTTAACAACAAAGTTAATAAATCAGCTTACTTTGTGAAGAAGAAGATGAGCTGCAACGGTTGCAGAGTTTTACGAAGAGGATGCAGTGAAAAATGCTCCCTTAGGCCCTGTTTGGTTTGGATCGATACTCCCCAAGCCCAAGGAAATGCTACTCTGTTCGTCTCCAAGTTCTTCGGCCGCAGCGATCTCATGGCCTTCATCTCCGCTGTCCCCGACAATAAAAAACCTGGTAGGGTAAAATCTCAGTAAGAATCCTCCGTTTCCCTATCTCATAAATAACAAATTGTTATATTTTAATTTTTTTAATTAAAAAAACTATAAACTAACAGAAATAGTGGAGGGATACCGAACTGGAATATGTGATTTTTTACCGTAAAATCACATTTATCATCCTAATTTCAAAATTATTTCCTTAATTGAGGTCAATAATTACCAAATTTTAGCTATGTTTTAATTTTGTGATTACTGTTTGAAAAACAGCTTTGTTTCAGTCCTTACTGTATGAAGCATGTGGCCGTACAGTGAACCCGGTGAATGGAGCGGTAGGACTATTATCGACCGGAAACTGGCACATCTGCCAAGCGGCGGTCGAGACAGTGTTCGCCGGAGGAACTTTGCGGCCTTTTTTCGGCGTCGGAATTATGAGTCGTGACTCCGATCATAATTCATCGGAAACATTACTACTTAATCAGTATGCCAAATCCAAGCCGTCGTTCATGCACGGATCTAATAATAATCAAATGGTGATGGAATCTGAGTATTACTCATCGGATCGGAACTTTTCTCCGGGGTCGGAGGAGGTGTCTGAGTTGACAGGGAGTTTTGGTTTTGGAAGCGGTGGCGGTTACAATGGGGTTCAGAGAGTAGGTGGAAAAGAGCCAAAACTTTTGAATCTTTTTGGGCAGAAGCAATAATTAGTGATAGGAATTGCTACTAAGTGGAAGGAGCTAATTAATGGTGCTGTTCTTTTTTTTTATTTTTTTTGTAGTGAAGTATTCAGTTAGTTCGTAATAAAAAATATATTTTACTAACTAATCTAGTCTTATTAGTAATTATGAAAATATACCTAATTTATAATCTTAATATGCATAAAACTTTGAAATATGACTTTGAGTATTCGCAGAGTAAACTCGTACAAGGTCGTTAATTTGAATTACCTGAAATTGTAACTTCATATTATTTTGGCGAACAAATATATTTATGTGAATTTCTCAAATTAGTTTGATTAACACACTAACGCGGGTAAAAAAAAACTTTGGAATGCGACATTTTAGCAAGAGGCACTAGTATTTCACTAGAATTCAACTGAATTCGATTTGTTTATGCAAAAGTGACTTATTTGTACACTGAATTTGTTATATTCATATTTTTTTAAAAAAATATTAGTACTAGTATTCTGTTCTGTTTTGTTTATTAAAGAAAAACTTTTTTACTAGTACTAATATTTAAAAAAAAATATTAATATAACAAATTTAGTGTACATAAATACTCTGAATAACGAATGAAAGAAAAATGATAACGTGCATATAAATTAAAATGGTTATTAAATATATCTTCTCTAATGTTTTTTACTTTGATTTGAGGATATTATTATATGGCCGTAAACAAAAAAAATTAAAAATATAATAGAATATTCGACCACCATTTACTTTTAAGGAAATTTTAGTCATGATCATGTCCAAGAGAGGAAAACCATTTATTCATTCTGTTACATAATCAATTTTTATTTTTAATTTCAGAAAGAAAATTGATCAGATCAACTCATGAAACTTGAAGTTTCAAACACTATAGTCTATAGTTCAAATCATACGGCATCTTTTGCCAAAAATGATTCACAAATTAACCATATATTTAGAGTTAAATTATATGACCGAGCACTCAAATAATTAGAATTGAGGAATAAGCCCGACATGTAAGACTCGCAATTTTTTTTTGGGGTGAGAAATAATAATTGTACTCTATTGTATGTGATTTGAATCCGATACTCAAATTGAGATATAAACTCTCTTTAATTTGAATGTGTAAATAAAATCTCAAATACTAATTTATAAATAATTTTGTTTGAATTTTATATTAGTCTGAGATTGAGACTAAATATTTCAAAATTTCGATTAAATCATACCTTAAATTTGGGATTCGATCCAATCACAAGGACATCAAAGAAGTGATATGACACTATTTCTTGTTTGGTGCATGGTTCATTATGAAATGTCCCCCTAACACGTTTCATTAGGTCACTCACAAGTATAAGGAAAGAATTTGACCAATTTTCTAAAACCATATATGAGCCGATATCTACTAAAATTTCACTATAGATACTTTATAAGGTCAATTTAGCACTTGCCACACAATATTTGTTTAGCTATTCTATTCTTTTATTATACATCGAGAAACAATGTAAATTGAATTCGAATTTTTTTATTAAAAAGTTAACTTTGTTAGTACCCCTTAGGTTTCTCAGCTTTTTATAGAGTTGGAATCGACTACTACTGTCAATTCAATTTGTATTTGTATCTTTCTCGTATTGAGCAAATAGAAATGCTTTTTGACTGAACACGGAAATAAAATTGCACTAAAAAAAGAGTAATTAATACTTTTGACATGTATCGAACTAATTAATTAGGTGAATGTTGAGTCAAATAGCAGTACACTTGAGAAAATTTTGAAGAAAATGAATCAATTAAACAAGGTGAGTTGGTGCAAAAGATCAAGAGATGAGATGAACTCAATAACAAAGAAAATAGGTCAATTTCAGAAGCGTGCGGTAAGCGTCAGCAGAGCTCCGAATATTTCTCCTCCATCATCAATGGGATCCACATCACCCATTTTACATCTCCAATAATAATAGTGAGTTGGGATCTTGTACAAAACATGATTTATTCTTTCTACACGTGTACAATATTTATGTACTATTAAATATATTTTTTAACGATTAAAATTTTAAATAAGTGTTCTATACAAGCAATTACAACACATATTTCACATATAATCTATGACACAATAATAAATATTTCTATCTCACGTATAGAAAAGGACAAAAATATTTGACTAAATGAAGAAAAGGCAATACTGAAAAAAGCCACGGTATAATGCAGAATATCAAAAATTTATTAAAAATGAAACTTTCTTTTTTAAAAAAGGAGGATCAATAGTGGTTCCTCACTTTTTTTTCGGCATGACTCGAATTCTCGACTTACCGATTGGAAGTGAAGCGTCTTACCGCATGAGTTGCGCTTCGTTGTCAAAAAAAAATGTAACATTGTTTGACACATGTTATAGACTTTTAGGCAATTGTTACATTATGTGTAATATGTGTTCTTTTTATTAACACATGTCCTAAAATATGTAACATCTATTTTACGCAACAGATATTACAAAATCACAATACGTATTCGCTCTAAAAAAATCTTAATCGTCATTTTTTTATCTAACGATTAAAAATTATTCAGTATATACTAAATTTTAAGTATTCAGCATCATAGCCGGACCATAGAAAAACATAAAAAGGATTCGCTTGCGGTAGCCTCGCCGCATCCCTTCAAAATGGGGCTCTACCCACAAATGGCCTTCGACTCACGAGCATATGAAATTATGTCCTCTTTGGGCTAGTGACTGATTCAATATTTAGTGACAGTGGAGTCACTCATCTACGGACAGATCCAAAAAATAAACTAAAAATTTTCATAAAAAATTCGACGTTTCAGAAATGTTGGAAGGGGAGGGGGCGTGCATATTGACAAATTTGGAGGGTGACTACCCCACAATATTTCAAAAATATCACATTTTATATGACAATTTTTTAACAATAAACTATTTTATATTTCTAGTAAAAGCCATTATTTATAAATATTTGTATCAATAAACCACCTTTTTATGACGGTTTTAACAAATTGATAAAGTGCGATGATTTAGGCTAAAACTACATCCCACGATGGAAAAATTCCCTATGGGACGGACCTTGTGGGTACCTGTGAGACATGGAGGCCTGCGGGACCTACCCTGTAGGTGGGTCCTGTCTAAATTTATGTGAGAGAAGTGTGGGGCCGTACCCACAAGGGCCGCCCACCCCATGCCAGACTTTCCCTCCGACGATCAACTTTTTAGAAGAGGGAATGAAGTGGAGGGACAAAAATACCACTAACTCTGGTGAATATTAGTTAGTAAATGTAAATATTTTTTGATGGATTTCTCAAAAAAAAAAAATCATATTATGTGTGAAACAAGTAATTTTTTGAAGAAAAAACATTCAAATAAATAAAAAAAAAAATAGCAAATAAATTGATTGGAACACACACGACAATCAAGAGAATTGAATCACCACGTCATTGTCTTCTGGCTTGGTATTATTTGAGTGTGGAGTCACCAAACTTTCTAACGGGTCACCAGCTTAGCAACTTAATAATATAGACCTAATCATTATGCATGAGTATATAATTAAAATGGGAAATGATTAACGGCTAAATAAAATTTGCTAAAAACTCAAATTAAATACTATTCAACCCCTGCTGGTATAAGGGATTCACCTAATTATTTACCATTTTGCCACCAATATTAATTGACTAAATTTTAACTTCCTAACAATGTCCAATTAAAATTAAACCAAAAAATTTCAGTGGGGTCACATGACCCCCCACAACCCCCAGTCTACCTAGTGTGCATCCTTCTTTGCTTTGGGCCAAAACTCATAGCAAATCTTTCTTTTTCAACCGATGTGCTAGTATGAACTATGAATTGAAGAACAAAGAATACTCTTTTCTATGATTACTAATGAATCGAATCAATGTGCTACCTCAAATTGGCTTTGATCTTTTTAAGGATTTTTTTTTTAATATGTGAAAAGCAACACTTCTAGTCTTGTCCTAAAAAAAATAAAAATACATAAAGGATAAAATGGGAGGTGCATATTTCTCCATGCATCTGATTGATCTGACTTTTTTTTACATTTTTTCGTTGATAATTAGTGAATAGTGAATTTCACTATTGCTATCAAAGGTGTACATAAGATAAATTTCATATTTTGCAATAGTACACAAATTACACGAGGAGTTAACTCACACTAGACAAGTATGTGCGGCAGGCTAATTATGTCTTCCAAAAAGTTTGAATCCGATTGGAAGTAAGAAATTTCACTCATCTACTACCTTGATAAACCTAACATGTTTAAACCATACTAACACGTCAATTTTGCACCAAGCGAGGCATTGGCAAGGATCAAACGCATCACTAAAAATATTTACATTATGTTTAAACCTACTCAGAGTTTAGTATACAAATCTAATTTGCACTTCATTTCTTTCCTTCTAACTTTGCATCCAAAATACTACATTTCATAGATACTCTCCATAGTGATGAACAATCAAATACCTATTCTTCAACATTTCAAGTAAATATCTTCCTTACTTGTGGGATTCTTCTTCAAGGCAAAAAAATGTATTCAGTGTAGCGTTAGAAGTTTAGGTAAGTCAAATGATATCAGTTCTATAATTCCATTGTCAAACTTTGTGGCGTGCGCTTCATCTGCAATATATGCACTCTCAGGCTACAATCCTTGATCTAATGACATAAAGGGACATGTTAGATAGTTTGGTTTGAATTTGGTTTTGATTGTAATCAATGAGATGCTGTTACAAGTAGAAAAGATTTATCAAGCAGAAGTAAAACAATTGGGACAAGCCAGAAGAGTCTCAAAACTACTTGTTTTTCTGTATGTTGAAAACTTTACCTCTGTAGCTGTTAAATTCGACAAGAGATCTCTGCATTCAGAAAGCGAACCACGTTCACTTGTTGCCATACTTGCAAGTTCACTTGTTAACATATTCACTTGTTCGACCTACAAACGCAGTTTATTCATTGTACATTTTCAAAAGATGAAATGATACCAGCTAAGAAGGAAGAAAACAGAATCAACCATAAAAAAGGTTAATAAAAATAGGGATCAGGAACAATGCATATAATGTATGTCATTCAGTGTTGTTGACTGGTTACACTTTAGTCAACAGATAGCCTATAGTACGATGACATTAGGGCCAGAAATTTTTCTCATTATTTATTTTCATCCTTCTGACAGGATATGCAATACTATGAAATTCCTCTGCTTTTCTGATTTGTGTTGCAACATCTAGACATCAAGTTAGTGCTACATATACAAATACAACAAACTTTTTGACAACTCTGGGGAGGGGGTGGTTTGGTCATTTGGTTTCCCTATTACTAGTGTCAGCACAAAATTTGCTATTGCTAGGCAAGTGAAACCGATGAAAAGAGGTAAAAAAAATTAAAACTAGGACCACCAGGTGCTAAAAGATAATAAAGGATATGTGATCAAACCGGCCACAAATTTGTCTGTAATGTAAATGAGCTAAACAGATCAAAGCATAAAAGCAACCTATCAGACGGCATATTTCTTGTAAAAAATAACCACCTTTGTCAGCAAAGAGCATATTGACGATGCCATTGTTTGCATCACATCAACAGCTGAACAAATCACATTTTTCACTTCCTGAATGTCGGCCTGCAAATAGAATCAAGAAGAAATCAGTTAAACAGTTCATATGCCAAACTAAAAATGAGATCAACTGCAACTACTTAGAGGGAAAAACAAATACCTTGGCACCACCAACAACTGGCAGGCGGACAGTGCTGGCTTCCAACGCTTCAGTAGCCCCCAATAAAGAATTACAATGATCTCTCTCAATAATATCCCAATCCTCCAAAGAAGGAACCTGAATGCAGTGGACACACACATCAGATACATGAAAAAGATGTAGCGCAATGGTCACAAGAAACAGTGTCATGTTTGCATTATTGCCAAAACATGTCAGCAATCATGAAAAGTGAAGAACGTTGTATAAAGTGAAAATCTAGATTGCCGAAATTTATTAAGTCTAACTAAATATTTGACATTTGAAAAACCTCTGAACAACTTTTACCATGCGCGGTAAAATAATGGATCACAAAATGAATAAATAAATTACCTGGGAAGGTGGTTCAAGGGAAACTTTTACTATATATGTGTATTCATAAAAGAAGAAAAGAGCAAATCTAAGAAAATACAACTTTTAGGGCCTCCTAAGAAACAATTTTAGGAGATCAATCTTACTTGTCTATTTAATATGGAACATAGCTTCAAATTATGGCTTATTAGTTGTAGCTCCAATTTCTTTGACTTGACTGAATGTCGCAATTTTGAAGTGGCCACCCATGCATTATAGAGATTTCTCTGATAAAATGAAATCAACCAAAAATCATTCAGCAGAAAGCATATATTAGATTCCTCAATGTAAAAAAAAAAGAAATTTGGTCTCTAGATGGACTACATTCATAATTCAACACATGCTATTAGTTATTACTCTAATCTATGAACTGAGTATTCAATTGTGTCTGGAACCAAGAAATAACATATCCAAAGAATCATGTTAGCTTTATCCCTCCAGTGCTGATTTGAAACAAAAAGATAAATATTAAAATGTCCCACAGTATATTCATGCATTCTTAAAAAACTCAATGCCATCATAATGGTTCAAAGTACAGCCAAAATACCCCTTTTTTTTCTCAAAGTAACAAAGATTCAATGTCATTTTCTTCTTTTCAGAGCAGCTTTTATCTGTAGCCATTATCTCAAATTGTGAAACTGACTCACCCAAGTTTATATTCTTGAGGCCACTACGTCTCTCATATCCTTTCATCTCATACTGCATGTTTCAAGTATTGGTTGTACTTTGTGATTCTGTTGGAGAAGAGAATACTAAAAGCGATTCTTTCTACTCTCGTGTGGCAGCCCAATGGACAATGACTCCTTGAATCAAGGCTACTCTTGACATGGTAATCTTGGGAAACATGGAAATGTATTTCTGCATTTGAAGTAAGTATATAAAAAATATCTTAAAAACTAACATTTTATGAGTGCCTCCTCATCATTTAAGTTTCTTATCCTTGAGAAGATCCCAGACTATTTTGTACCTACATTATCCTAGTCATAAATGGGTATCATAAATATCAACAGCCAGCCAGCTGCAGACATAAATCTAAGGTTTCACTTTCCTCCACTTTCAAATTTGAACTAAATATTTTAATCTCTTCTAAGTTAGTATTTTTAAGCAGCAAGAATACGCAAAGCTCCATGCTACCTTTGTTAAAAAACTAACTTCACTTTCATACACACTTAAATCCTATAGTCATCAGCTTCTCAACATCAAGGCTCTAGTCTTGACCTATCTGAGAGTAGATGAGGCAGAGCATAGAACTTAAACCAATAACTAGGATTTTCCATGAACAAATTGACATTAAATCTACCAATGCAGTAGTCAAGAGAATGAAATTTTTATGCAGTAAAATTTCAAAATATACTAAGAAGAAAGGCAAAAGCAGTTATACCTCTGCTACCTCTGTTTGAACCGTCAGAGAGTTCTCTGCTCTAGCATTCACAAATCTCCACTGTAAGTGACGATTATACAGCAGCCTCAACCCATGTGCATCAAGAATCCTGTTCTCTCCCATCTTCCCTCTTCTCACATCAGCAGCAAAGCTTAAAATGGATGATGGCGGGTTACCTACATTATTATTCAACATACTTGCCGCGCCATTTCTCATTCTAATAGGACTAGACATTCCCCTAGCTGGAGAAGAACTGGTTGATGAATTGAAAACCTTATTAGTCGACGACGGCTTCACACTCCCTCGAAGAGGAGAGGATAATCCCCGACTGCCGGCCACCATTCGAGGTGAGGATGGAACATCATTCCAATGCTTTTTTACACCAATTGGCTTTGAAGCACCTGTGAATCTCGGTGAACCAGACTCTGATCCTCTCTGAAGCCTATTACTAGTATCTTGCCAAACTCTAGCAGGGACGATGATGCCACGTGGAGCTCCTTGCAGTTGAGCCACACTTCCACATTCCTGTAAACTCCCAGTACTGCCAGAAGATACACTATCAGTATCCGATGCTGCTGTTTCAGAAACAGTAGATATATCTGAATTTGGCGCGGGAATAAGATCAACTTTCTTTTCTAGCACGATATTTTTTAAATCGGAGACCAATTTAGTGCCGGCTATATTTCTTTTCTCATAATCAATTATAGGTCTTTGAATTGATTTTACTGCTCTAGCAGAACCGCTTATTCTCGCCTTCTCAGAAGCGGCTCCAAAATCTAAGCTCTTAGTAAGAAAACTCGGATTACCTGGTCTCGACCTTGCCGGCCACGGATGGTGATCGCTCGGCTTTGAAGTTAAATTCTCTCTCTGATCCCTCACTGGCGTCGCTCTCCTCCTCTCCGACGTTCCTTTCCTAACAGTAGCCAAACCAGCAGCGGCAGGAGCTGGCTTCGCCTTGCTCTTAGACATAGAAAACGACTCACCTTGAAACGACACTGAAAAACTCCTCGTCGAAGTCATAAGAAGCTTACTGGCATTCGACATCTCTCCGGAACCAGCTCTCGGCGACATCGGACGCCGCCGCTCCACCGATTGGGACCGCCGATTTGCATTAGGCAACGAAGACACCATCGGCGTTGTCGGCACCGTTCTCACCACCATCGGAGAGGCACACCGCCGCAGCGACGTCATGGAATTAAACGAGTTCGAAGAAGACGACGTCGTTGTAGAGGTCGATGTCGAAATCGAAAAAAACGATGACGTGGAAGATGATGATGATAGGTACCTCGACGCCACCTCTTTCGTCTTGATCCGCCGCGGATTCCCATTCGGTCCATTTTCAGCTTCAGATGGAAACAATGGAGGTCTCTTCGGATTTAGAAAATGATTATTTCTCAGCTTTCCATTACTGAAGGCATTAACTCTATTAGACGAGAGCTTAGAATTTGGTGTGGATACGGCAATCACCATGTAAATTCTACTTCCCTACTTCTCTTACACATCTCTTGATAAACCCTAATTCTTCCAAAAATGCACTAAAATTCAGTGAGGGATTATAAAAAATTGGGGATTTTTGACAGTTAAATTTATCGTGTTCAATTATTAAGAATCAATGTATATGGGCGAAGAGCGGGGTTTATGGCGAATATAGAGAGAAAATTAGGCACCGGGTAATATGACCGTTACGGGAAGCTGGCGAAAATATTAAGAGAGAAAAAAAAATTAGAGCATAAATAAATGTCGAACCACTATGTGACTGTGTGAGATATTCGAAAGGATACCTCAATTGGTTTCGGGATGGCAGATTGGGTAGAGATACGCAACATCGATTTTTTACAATTGCAGTGTGTAGGTTTCAACCTTTTAATGTGTGGAAGTGGCTTTTTGTGGGCACCAAGTTAAAAAGTGTCCCACCTGGTCGGGTTATTGTGTCGCTTTGATTTACATCTTCCAACTACTCTGTCGGATTGGAGTGTGGGGGGCTCTGGGCGTGGGTATCACCTTTTTGTGTAGAGAGAGGATGGAGTTATACGCAAGGATAGCCCAGTTAGTTACGGGGTGACAGATTGTGTAGAAGAACTCATGATCGATTGTTGACAGTCGCAATATATTAAAATTTAGTGATTAGATTTGGATTTTTTTGGTTTGTATGAGTATTAAAATTGTCATTTTCCCTTTGCGTTAATGTTGCTTGTTAAGCTTTTAATTTGGGAATGAATGATAGTTTAGAAAACAAAGGGTCTAATTCAAATGAGTCTAACATGAGGTTTCTTGTTTTAGTTTCATAATAGTCTTTGTATCAAATCAGATTTTAAACAATCTAATTCTACTTGAGATTTTAAATTCATACTTAATCGAAAGAAAATTTGAATATCAGTCTAAATTTTAAATAGAATAAACTCAGACTAAGCCTATATCGGAAACTTATAATCTTTTCTAATCAAGAGGCAAGTCAATCGTAGTTACTCTTTGCTTGTAGGACAGGTAAAACAATTGATAGTAGCAAATGGGTTATCTAACTCACCTAACGTTCATATCGCAAATGCAGGGAAGCTTGTGGTACGGGGCAGACGTCATGATTTTATTTTATACGGAGATTGCATAGAAAAAATTTCAATAATTTTTTAAGAGACAAAACATACTATTAAAATGATTTTATTTGAAAAAGTTATTTTATAGTAAATTTTTATTGGGAAATTGGTATGTTTGGTCCTGAAATTATTTCTCAAATAATCGAGTGGTCATTATTCTTTTTTTACTTCTCATTTGGTCCTAAATGTTATTTCGCGCTTTCTAGTCGGTCCCAACACCACCATCCACGATGGTTTTTGGCCAAATCCCCCATTATAGTATTTTTACTTCCTGGATGATCCCAGAAGTATTTGCAAGCTTCCAAGATGATCCTATCATCATCTTCTAAAATCCATCACCGCCCAAATCCGACCACCAATGCCGCCCACCCATCATTTCTCTCCCAAATTCGACCACAAACTTCTCATGTGTGGACCCTTTAGGACTGATTTCCAGTTAGAATTTGAGGTCTAATCATTGTTCTTGGAATGAAGATTCATGTGAATCCAATTTTGGGTTGGCCAAAAGTGGTGGGTGGCATCTTAGTGGTCGAATTTTGGATGGTGTGTGGACGGCGTTGGTGGTCGGATTTGGGAGGAGAAATGGTTTGTGGTCGGTGATAGATCTTGGAGGATGAAGAAGATGATGATAGGACCATCTTGGAAGCTCAAAAATACTTCAGGGATCATCCAGGAAGTATAAATACTACATAGAGAGGGATTTGGCCGGAAACCACCATGGGTGGTGGTGCTGAGATTGGTTAGGAAGCGCAAAATAACAACCAGGACCAAATGGGAAGTAAAAAATTAAAGAGGACCACTCGATTATTTGAAAAATAGTTTGAGAACCAAATATGCTTGAGTTGTTGTTTTTGTCAAATTAGTGTAAATTTGAAAATTTTCAACAACTTTTGGTCATGTATTATGCACAAGTCGATGACTGTAAAGACATTTTTGTCAATTTAAATTATCAAGGTCGAGAAAAATATCCACAGCATGAGATCAAAAGTTAACAAAAATACCTAGTTCCATGTTAATTTGACAAAAACAAAAACTCGAAAAAATAAATGGGATTATAGAAACAAACAATCCGAATGCACGTGAAAGGTTTAAAAGAAAGTAAACAGAAAAACGAGAGACATTAACACATGCTAGAAATTAACAATAAAAAATTAGAAATTGGACCATTTCTTAAGGTTCATGCCTTCTTCGGCACGTAACTTGTATAAAACCTTTCTCTCAGTAGTTATCGTCAAAGAAATTGGAAGACAACTTCCTGGCTTTTTGCACAAATTGGAAATTATATTGAGAAAAATCGCCCTATATATAAATAAATAATTTTTCTTTTTCTTTTTTTATTAATAAATTTTTATTTTAACTCTTTTTATTTTAACTTATTTTTAAACTAATACTTTTGTCAAATTAGTGTAAAATTAGTGATTTTTAGTCACTTTTGAACTAATCATTTTCTGTATATGTTTGTCCGTCTTAATGATATTTTTGTCAATAGTCTTTAACACTAAGATATGTGCATAACATGTTATAAAAAAGTGTCAAGAAACCACTAGTTTCACACTAATTTGACAAAATCAGTAGTTCAAAATAGTTTATGTATTGAAATAATTAAAATAAAAGTTTACTGATAAAAAAAAAAAATTGTTTATGTATATATGAAGAGTTTTTCTCAAGTTATATATTGTTGCCATCTTGTTTCCCCATTTCAATTCACAACACAAAAATCAATTTCATGGTCCAACTTTTAATTTGATTGTTTCATATTAGCCTCCGCACTGCTTGTTACATTTTATAACAATTCTGAAAGTGTTAAAAATAAATCTTAGTCTAATTTTCAAATTATTTTATATCTGACTCTATATTATGTTACACTTACTCTAAAAAGTGTACGAAAATAATAATAATTACTCAAATCTTATAAGTTGTAAATATTTTGACATGTTCTGATATAAACTAAATAGAATATACTCTCTCGAGATGATTTGTCTTCTCACATTAATATCGAAGAGTCACAAATCATATTTATTCACATTTTACAATCGGAATTCATTTCGTATTAGTGTACATATCTAGTATTTGTATTAGCATTCGGTATATACTACTATTGTATATGTTTCTGTAAATAATAATGATTATTGGATAAAAAAAATTGGATCAAACAAGGATCAAATAGTATAAAATAAAAAATGATTATTAGAATTTAATGTGACATTATGCCTTCTTGATCCAAATTTGATCCCAAATTTTTTAATCCAATAATCACTATCCTTATGCAAAAAGGTCGCTATTCAACTTATAATTTAATGGATAAGGATATAATACCCCCGTTTCTAAATAATTGATACATATCACTTTTTGGTATGTTTTAATTTATTTAATAGATTTCAAAATTTGATAAACATTTGTCATATTTCTTCCTGTTTTACCCTTCGTCAACTTTACTTAATAATTTAGTGTTTTCAACCATTCCACACTTATCCATTCACAACAAACTATTCTTTAATTATGGGTAATTTGGATTTTTTCTTTGTAATTATTAACTTCCAATCACTTTTTTAGTCTGTGTAAAAATGTAAAATGTATCAATTATTTAGTACTCTATCCATTCCCATATAATTGTCATTTAGGAGATATATATGTATCCAAATTAATTGTCATTTACATGTCTTTTATTAGGTGTCAATAATTTATTCCAAATATACCCTTAACATATATTTTATTAGAAAAGTGAAAGAGAATGAGGAAGTAAGGGGTATTATTGGAATTTTGGTGGAAATATTACTATTTGTTTGAGCTTCTTAATTTTTTAAAAGTGTCATAAACGATCTATATTGAGGAATGGTGGGAGTATTATTTAGTACTCCCGCAGATCTTGTTGGAAAGCTTAGGAGGAAAAATAAACAAAAGAAAATGAACCTTAGGAGGATAGACTACATCAATGCAAGTAAAAAAAACTTTAATGATGATCAAGGAGTAAATATCGGGTGTGCTTGGATTGAATTTCACTTTGAGATTTATGTCACAATTTTAGTATTGGTCTTAAATTTAAACTGAAATCTAAATTATTTTATTCTTCATATTTTATTTTCAGACACCAATCAAAGAGAGTTTGGACCTCAGTCTCAAATTTAAATCTATACCAGACACAATCCAAACACACCCATCATGTGATTAAATAGAAGAAAATATGAGTAGCTAACTCTATATGCAATAATAGTTGAAGTACTATGAGTATAGTTTTTTTTCTTTTTCCGAAGCCCTGCTGGGCGGTTGCCCCATGAAGGTGAGAGAGAACTGCCCCATATATGGGGAGGGTGTCGGACTCGGGACCTCCCGGTCACCTCCCACTGGGATGCGGCCTCTTTTGACACTAATGAGTATAGTTAATTAGACAAATTATCATAAATTTTCCTTCAAATATTATAACCTCCACTTTCTAGCAAAAAAAAAAAAAAAAAAAAAAGAACATATAATTGGACAAAGCTATGATGTTGTAGTTCGGCTAAAAGCTTCATCGGCCCTTCATGGTCCTGCTCTTTTCCCTACTGCTGTTCCTTTGTCTGTCCCTATCTTTTCTTTCTGCTACTTTACTTGCTTCCCATGGTGTCTTCCCCCTTTGGCCCTCGCGAGAATGAGCAGTTTTTTAATTCTTTATTTTTAAAGTGTAATTCAATTAGCCGACCACCTTTTAATTATTTACGCCTTTCTTAATTAGTAGAATTCAAGATGAGCTCGAAATACTTCAGAAATACTTGGCAAAATGATGAAATTTAGGAGATGAAAAGGCTTCATAACTTGAGAATCACTTCATATAATCTATTTATGGTCCTGTTTCAAAAAGAAAAAGATTATCCTATTGCGAATGAAGCAAACTCAGCTATCATATTTTTTTTTGGTCTACCCGTTTGAGGCATCCGGTATTCAGGTGGGGTAGTCGTCCCGAGATTTTAAAAAATACCATTAGATATAATAAATTTTATGTGTGGTTCGAAATATTTGATCAAATTCGCCCCCAACATTTTGTGTGACATACTGTTAAAATTTTTCGCCCCAACCTAAAAATCTTGACTTCTTGAAATGAGTCACAGTCTGAAATTTTAGACCGTTTTAAACTCAAAGCAAATTCTATATGATTTAATGTTTTAGGTTTCATTTCTAAACACAAACCTAAACTCAATGTAACAAACCCTTATTATGTCCATATTTGCTTTTATCTCAATTATTATATTCTCCAATCTTGCATCCAAAGAAAAAGGGACTGAAACTATGGGAACTGGTTTCATCAACTTTGGGCACTGAAAAAGGGCATAATTTCTTTCTATGACATTTCATCATCTCATGCCACTTTTTCATTGAAAACAATAGGGGGTGGAATCCATCCTTATGGGACTCTCTCGGACAAGGAAAGTTCATGTCAACATATAAGTGTTTTTTTTTTTTTTTGATGAAAACATATAAGTGTTTATAACACGTTTTTATTCATCAAATAGTCTAAATAGAGTGAGTTTGTAGGGCTACTGTGAAATTCTATTATTTAATCTTATCTATAATTTTCTTCTTCTTTTTTCCCAAAAAAGAAGATAGGGGATGGAACCTCCTAAGTCCTATCCACCAGCAAAGGAAGGCCCAAAACCATGTATGGGGTGAAGAATGGATATGGATCATTATTGAGTTTGTAGATCATGAAAATGGAGGTTGATGAATAATCATTTCAAAACCCCAAAAAAATAAGGAAAGAGAACACGAATGTAATTGTTTGCGTCTGTCTTGAGTTTGTTTCGATTTGAAACTCAAAGTAAAGCAGACATAAACTATCTTTGAATTGAGTATAAAATGTAACCTGAAATATTAAATTATTTAGAATAAAATTTAAGTATGAGACAAAGATCAAATTTTTAGTTTGAAAATCAATTCAAGCAGACACAAAATGCAACAACCCTATAGGCTATGCCGCTATAATAATGGCTTTACCTTTTGTTATCAAAAAAAAATAAAAAAATAATGGCTTTACCTTGAGGAAGAAGGAATCTTCTAACTTTTCCAACTAGTCCCCCTTATGTCTGTCACCATGATCATTGCATCTACTTTTGTTTACTCATCTTATAGTATGATTTAAGTCCATTTATTATACATGAAGAGATCTAATCATCTAATCTCTTAATTGAACAGAAAGAAAAGAAAACATAGATAAAATTATTGTGTACAATGTCATTTGGAAAATTTTAACATAGGACCGGGCTTATGGGACTGACCCCACAGCCCTCTCACATAAGTTGTGGCATGACTTACTTTGCAGATAGGCTCCACTCCAACTCATGTGAGAGGGTCGTGGGGTCAATCCCAGAAGGCCGGATCCATGCCAAAGTGACTCATGTCATTTCCACTCTTATCGTGGTCAGCCACTTACTGGACTTTGAATCCAATGCAAAACAACGTTTTATTTTCGAAGTGTGGAATACAATTTGAGTCTCTCAATCAATTTGATTGGACGACTGTGGTTTCTTATTAGATGAACAATGTTCAAAGCTTTCGAAAGAAGAGCTGTGGATTCTTTCCTCATTCGTTGGATAAAAAATCCACGGTAGAGATCGTGTTTCGCAGGTATAAATAGAACACCTCATATCCCGCATGGGTAGATAGAACACATGTTACATACTCCCTTCCGATCCCATTTATCTGTCACTTTAAAACATTGCACTCGAATTAAGAAAATGATTTTTTTTTGAACGCTCGAGGGCGGAACCCCAAAGGGGAGAGAACTAACCTCAAAGAGGAGAAGAACACCTCAGAAGAGGAGAAGAGAACCCTAGAAGGGAGACAATTAAAGCTCACCCCATGCTTGGGGAGGGTATTGAACCCGGGACCTCTCGGTCACGGGCCGGCCAATGCCCCACTGGGCTATAGGGCCTTTTGATATTAAGAAAATGATTGAGATACATTAATTTAAAAGTAAATAGACATTTTTACCCTTCAATTAATACATTTATGTTGGGACAATTAAAATTAGTTGTTGACTATATTAATGAAAGATAAGGGTAAGTTTGAAAACAATACATTTAATCCTCTCTTGATTTCTTAAAGTGACAGATAATTAAAAATTGATAAAGTATTTCTAGGCGACAGATAATTGGAAACGCATGTTCCATAATAGATTCAGACTGCGCTTTCTGATGCATCAAATGATAGTGGTTGATATTGTTGTTGCATTGAATTGAGTTCAAGAACTAACCTAGTGAATAACAAATTCAGACATATTTCATGAAAAAGAAATCAAATGATTCTCAAGTATAGTTAACAAAACTGATAACTATATCAGCAGCAGAAGACTCAAGGTGAGACATTGAGAGGTTAACAGCAGGTTATATAATAGTATAATACATAACAAAAGAAACTAAGTACAAGTCTCATAGTCATACATATGTGAACTGGAAACATAGATATATTAGATTACTAGACAACCTGGGATATAACAGACAGCTTAAAGATTATTACACACAACTTCAAATCAGGGTAATGGAGCTCTCTGCACTGACCTAAGGAAACATGCCGTGCTTCTAGCCATCCGGAGGCGGGGAAGGCTTGGGAATGTAAGGCATAAGAGGAGTACCATGCTGGATAGGTCCAGGCCTTACCCAAGCCTTTGAACTTGGGACTGGATCGATTGGGCGGTAGTCCTCAAGATTGATAGCCCCTGCTTTATTATCATGTTTAGGACTTGCAGCAGAGAAGCTGCTATCCTGCATATTGGAAAGAGGGAAAATCCAGAAGTTCATCAAGTGAAATAAAACAATCTAACGGGAAATGTCTTAGATGTGATTTTTCAGGATTAGAACTGCACATAATACCTTTAGCTTCCTACTCTTCACAACCATTGTTTTGTCCCTGCTATGTTGTTCAACAGCCAAACCTGAGATTAGGTTACCAAAATATTTAACAAGCAATTGAAGATAATTGAAATTTTGTAATACTTGGAATCTTGGAATTATTATTCATTGTCAATCAGAATACACCATGATTTCAGATCAATGTTCAACAAATTAAGTTATTGAAAAATTTCATCAAAAAAAAAAAAAAAAAGTTATTGAAAAGAATTTGCAATTATCGCCTATAGAACGCCTTAAATTCCGTACATATAGAACACTTTTTGGCCAGGTGTTAAAATTCCATGCAACAAATGTTCTCTCCTTGTGAACATCTACCCTAAGGTTGCAAGAGTCGTTTTATCTTGATGAACATCTGTTCTTAAGCATGTGACAATTATCTTACGTAATAAGTGTCTAAAAATAACAACAGGTATCCCCGAAAAAAATCTTGACCGTTGAATTTTTTTTATCCAACGTCCAGAACGACAAAAAACATTCAGTATGTAATGAATTTTGTTCGTTCTGCACTATAACCGGACCATGCAATTATCCCACAAAATGTTATTGCAAGTGTTCTTTCAGTTACCAACACAAAAATTACTAAAAGTGAAAACAAGTTTGAAAAAGTGATACAACACCATACTCGTAAAATTCTTTAAAAAGTTTTCCAAAAGTCATAGAACAATTGAATTTTGCATGTTTATTCTACTAGGAAAATTATTATGCAATGGTAAGAACAAAGGTGATGACCAGCATCCCATACCATTAAGGAGACCATTCAAATAATTCTGTTGTCACAAAGATCATTCTTTTCTTAAACAAGTATAGATGGAAAGTCCTTCAAGTGCTCTTTTAGTACTATATTTAAGGGCTTAATTATCTTATCAGCCAAAAGCTTTGAAAAGATTCTTGGCATCAAGAGACAACATTAGTAAACAAAAACCAAAAAACTACACCATATAGGATTTTCTAAAGCCTAAAATACAAGTCATGAAATAAATAACTAAATTATTAGTATAGTCGAATTACATAAGGATTTGTATTACAGTAATCTTTAAAAAAAAATTCAAGAGTGAAATACAATATTATTTCTAACGTTCCATAATATAAGTAGTTTATAACATTTAACAAAAATAAAGAAAGTACAAAACAATATACTTTGTTAATCAAAATATTAATAATACTATCTCAAATAGGACTTGTATGTCACTAATTCTATTTAAGTGACTAATATTAATATTTTGATTAACAAAACCCTTATTATTATTTTTTTTGTTTCTTTCATTTTCACTAAATGTTCTAAACGACTTATATTATGAAATGAAGGTAGTCAATATAAAGAAATTTTTTACAAAAAAGTGAAGTTTAAAAAAATGTTGGGCACTTGACAAAGATAGTCTATTAGAAAGATAACATTTGGAAAAAAGGAAAGAAAGAGAATGGATTCTAGAAAAATTACCATAACCAAAAGCTACAGAAATACAGAGCAGGAAGAAGAACAGCACATAGAAACCAAAAGCCTTCATAATTCGAACAAAATGGTACTAACTTCAAGCTTTTCTTTTTCTCACTCAGGACTTTTATCAAACACTTAACCAGCCAAAAGAACACTTTCTTAATTTCCCCCCAAAAGAGCACAATTTGAAGTTAACAAAGGAAAAACGAAACGGTTTATATAAGAACTCAACCCATTGAAAAGTTCCACAAAAACAAACACCCAAGATTGTGAAACTATAGCTACGTAGTCACCCCAGAAAATCCGCAAAGATAAGGAGAAAAAAAACCTAGGAGCCCATGTGGTGGAGATGGACAAATAAAAATGGGCATGAAATTTTATGTATAATAATATCCGTTTCAAATTGTTTTCAACATTTACACTTTTATCCCTACTAAGAAAATGATTAAAAATCAAAGGTTCAATAACCCAGTGAGGCATTGGTCGATCCCGTGATCGAGAGGTTCCGGTTCGATACCCTCCCCAAGGATGGGGTAAGCTTTAATTGTCTTTTTTCTAGGGTACTCTTCTCCTCTTATGAGATGTTCTTTTCCGTTTTACGATTGGTTCTCTCCCCTTTGGGGTTCCGCCCTCGGGTGTTCAAAAAAAATGATTAAAAAATTAATTATTACAAAAAAAAGTTTTAAATAATTTTAATTAATGATTAAAAATTATTATTAGTGTTAATTGAGTTATAAATTAGGTGTATAATTAGAAAAATAATTAAAATATATTTTTGAGACGTGACAAATAATTTAAATTGTTTAAAAAATTGAAACGTCGCAAATAATTTGAGAGATGACATTGAAAAAGGTCATGTGGGTTTCACATTCACTGTCTTCCATTGATGTGGAAGTGTGAAAGAGGTAGTAATGAATGAGAAGATTTATTGGTTTTGTATTTTAGTAACAGTGAGAGATGTGAAGCGAATTGAATGCAAAAGCTCAGTGGAAAACGAGCCATGGCAGTCTTCAGGGCGCGACACCTCTCTTCCAGATGGTAATGTAAATTGAGGACAAGCGAGTAAAAGATTGTGAGCGGAAAAGGTGACCAAAAACCTATCCACCACCACCTTTCGCGTTTTTACTCCCTCTATTTATTTTTAACCGTCATAATTTTTAAAATACATAGATTTTAATTTTTTTTGTAAGAGTAGGTATAAAAAACTCAAATACTCTTACGTAATTACATTTATTAAAAGCGTTTGCATTAGAATTACACATGTAATATGTTTTCCAAGTGTAAGTCTAAAGTAAAGCTAAAAAAATAAACAAGGCCAAACATGAAAAAGATTATGTAAAAATAGTAATAAGATAGAGAACAATAACATTCGAAACAATTAAAATTAGATAAAAAAGAATTACATTGTCAATATTAAATGAAATTGTTCAATATCTACATATGTAAAAAATAAGGTATAAATTTAGATTAATTACATTGTCTAACATATGGTAACTTCATTGTGTATTTAAACATTCATCTAAGATCATGAGGATTTGATTTGCACTTGCAAAGAAGAGGGAAACTAAACCACCACTACTACTTTGTCTAGTTTCTATTTTTTTTCGAGTTGAACATGTTATATTCACCATAAAAAGGTAGGTATAACAAGAGATAATTCAATCGGTTAGAATTATTAAGTTTGTTATCTCCTATAATAAATTAGATTTCGATTCATATTCCTCATCGAGTCATCCTCTATAGATATATTTAGGCAAGAGAAGACAAGTTAGAGCAAAAACCGGCCAAAGTTTGGTAAACCTGTATCAATTGAGAAGTCATCATCCCCTCACCTAAGATAGAAATATTGGCAAGCTACCATAGGTAGTGGTCTTAATAACAAACAGCACGAGCAGGAATGGGCTCAAAATGAAAACATGGAGTGATCTTAACGGTTTTGTATACATGTTACCTTCGGTTTGATTTTCGAGGACTGTTCTCGACTATAATGTTGAACAATAGGTGCTCGGTATATACTAAATACCTGTCAACCATCATATCTTCTCTTATCTTTAGAATAATTGTCACGCGCCGTACCCGTGAGTTCGAAACACGACACATGGACCTGACAGCACCCACAGTCTTTTACTTGCAACCGAACTCGCTATGCGCCAAAAGGGATATCCCGATATATATATATATATATATATATATATATATATATATATATATATATGTATATATATATGTGTGTGTGTGTGTGTGTGTGTGTGTGAATGTCTATGCCTACCTTATATACCAGTGACAACTTTCATTCTTATCTCATATAGATTTTTTTCCCATATGAGACTGGGGTTTCACAATAATGACTGCTGAAATAGTGGAATTGGAATAGATTCACATAAAAAATTATAAATGGTTAGAACATGCATTAAGACACCAATTGAGAACATAAGATTTTCCCAATCCGAGTCAGTATGGATTCAGTTTTCTCTTCTCTCTCCTCCTTTTAAAATAATGACATCTACAACAGGAGAATTAGAAAGGGATATCAATGTGACGAATTATGAGTGAATGGAATAGACATAAAGATAATTAGAGAGAGAAAATTTCCGATGGAAAAGTATTCGAATAAGACTGGATTCAGTGTTCACGTACGACGGTAATATTGGGTTCATCTCATTTTTCGAGTCTTTGAGTAACGGATATTTTGTTTAAACAATCTCAGTCATCTGATGAGTTAATCCAATAATTAATATTTGGAGGTGCTATTTCGTTTTGAAACACAATGTTAAATTTTCATCATTATTCCACATTTTCTCACATAAATTCGAAATACAAAGTTTGCAAGTAGGAATGTAGAATAAATAATGAAAGTGTAATATCTCAAAATATTCTTGGAAGAAGAAAAAATATACAAAGGGAGTCTAGTTATAAGAAACTCTTTGAGAGACAAATTCATGAACACTGAAATTATGCCTGGATTTACCTGAGAAACTGCAAAATTGGACATATGACCAACATTTGGTTAGCAAATCAGAGGTCTATAAATGTTGGTCTTCCGTGATGGGGGTTTCTTCGGACCTTTCATAGGCAACGGAAGATGAAGAAAAACCGTGGAATTAATCAGTAGATGCTTTCTGTAGACTTGCCATGTATGTCAAATATATAGTCCAGAGGTACGCGAATGTACTATTCATCAATGGCTGCCGGAAAAAAAAAAATCAAAACAACAAATCAGGAATTACTTGAACATGAAAGAAAAAACTGAACTTTTTACTCCAATATGGACTCTATTACTTATAAAGCAAGAATACCACAGCGAATGCGCGGTATTTAATTCAGGAAAAGATAACTAACATACCTGTAAATGGACAGGGATGACTTTATATGTGAAAAAATCGCATAATGGCCAGAACAAAAGCCCGTTTAGCAATGTTGGTAGAAGATCTCGCTTCAGTCTTCTGGCAATCTCAGTCATATTTTCTCCTGTAGCACAAGGTGATCAATAATAATTTTAAATTGATTGGGGAAAGATGAAAAACAAAAACTTAACACTGTAGGAGTATGCCAAAGATGAAATTAATTTAGAAAGAAAAAAAAAAGCGAAAAGCAAAATGGCACACCTAAACTTGTATGATCCAAAAGATTTAGGAATTGCACCTCGTCAATATCAGACTTATTTTTTTAACTCCTGTATGTTTATATATCTCTTACCAAGAACGATCACTGCACTAAGCTTCAGCGTCGGGAGCTAAATCCCTATTATTTGTCACTTTTTAGATGACATATTCTTTCCTCTGACACCTTAATAAACATTGTCAGCATATAACCAAATTCTGGATTACATAGTCTTGATTCCTTGGTCATTTACACCGGAATAAAAGGTCATTTATAATGGGATAACTTTGAAATGAAGAAAGGAAAAAATCGTCTGCCCCATAGTTGTTTTGCATTCAAAAGGGAAGGTATGAGAGAACAAGAGAACCCGGACCAGCTTGACTATAAAAAAAACATTGCCTACAAATGATAGTATCATGATTTTCAACTATTGATAGTGAGAACGGAGGATGACTAAAGACTGAGGGATTGAAAATGAACTCAAAATTATGTTTTTCTATTCAACCTAGCCTCTTTTTTTTTCGCTAATTCGGTTTCACCGAACCCGAACTGACTCGAACTGTCCCGTCAACTCGGCTGAACACAGACGACACCATTGTGCAGCGGATAATCCGAATCCAACGATGCTATGGGTCAGATCATCGATCCTAATCACCTCTTGCAAATTTTTATCGATTTATGTCTTCCGGATTGTAGAATCTACTATCCGACTCGCGATTTTGACACTTTGATTGATACATAGTCAATTTCTTGTTCAACAAAAATTCAAAAGAAATGAAGGAACTATGTACCTTGTAGAGCTGCATTATATGTGAAGAAAATGGAAGTAATAAAAGGTCCGAATGCAAGCTGTCCCGCCAGAATCTTCTTCAATGTAGTTAATATATCTCGCTTAGGCATCACTCTCCCAATGAAATTAAACCAAATATGCTGCAAAAAACCTAATATAAACAGCCCATACCCAGCCATCCTTAATGTCCTCATAAGATCCAGAGAACCTGAAGGTTGCATTGTAATTGTCTGAACAGTTAACAAAGAACAAACATCAATCAAAATGGTCAAAACAAACCATATTTTAACCACAACTAAATCTAAACAATTCAAGAGCGGATAAAGGCGATAAATGGTCCCCATTTCCATTTCTTACATCATTTCCCATTTCTTCTCATCTATAACTTTCATAAAAAAAAGGGAAATATTTTTCTTTAATTAAAAAGAAACTTAATAATAGAATCGAGGCAAGTGCCAGGTCCTGATGAGTAGGAGGGTGTGTCGGTCGTAAGCAGGGGCGGAGCTAAGGCCGAAGAGAGGAAAGGTTCCATGTGAACCGCACTAACACATCTGCGCAGGGGGCGTGAGGGAGGGCGAATATTGGCCTCTCTTGCTCAGTGTGAGGCCGGCACAAACGTCGGTCCCTCGCCTAGGAGGTCACGTGAAGTGTTAGTTGAATGACCCTCTCAACGAAATCGGGAAGACCTTATGACCCAAATCAGCAAGCCCTCTCCCAATGAGAGTTTGTCACGACGCGAACCCAGGCTCATATATAAAAAAAAAAACTTAATAATAGAAATAAAGATTTAATTTTTTTAGCTACAAAGTACTCCTCCATTCTCATTTAATTGTCGGTTAGGAGATATATGTATCCAAATTAATTGTTTACATGTATTTTACATGTTTGAGTTCCTTACTTTTTTTTTTTCAAAGTGTCATAAACATAGTATGTTGAGGAAGGGAGGGAGTAGGAATTTATAAATTACTATGAAATTATGCATGATTGTAAACTAGATAAATTCAAGAAATCAAACAATTAATACCATGTTCCTCACTTAAAGATACACTCTTTAAATTTCCTTAATCTACCTAATAATCAAGGCAAATACAATTAAACTAAAAATTTCACCTGGGAGGTCAAATCAGCAGCTGCATATATAAGAGCAGCCGAAATACTTTTGGTAAGAATGGGCCTGGAATTGAGCATTGATAAATACCATGATAGGAACCCCATCTTCTGATTCTTCGAGGACGACGATGAACAATAGTATGATTTCCTAATCAACGATGAACAGATTGAATTTTGCAGAGGTTTTCGAGGAATCCCAGATGAAGTATACCAAGAACTTAATCGATATTTTGGAGTAAAAATTTCAGAAATTTTGTTGGAAGACAAATTAGATCGTTGTTGTTGCTGGTAGCGGTGATAAATGTCGCATCTGGAGATTTTTCTTCTGATAAAATTGATTAATTTCATTTCTGAGAGAGAAATCCCCTATTAGTAACGTTTATCTATTTACGTATTTCTATTATTAAACTTTATCTTTTTTTAAAGTCTATTTATACTCGCATCTTTTACTGTAACTGCTATAAATGTTCAATTAGTGAATCCGGCCAATTTTCAGGCCAAAAAATAATATGTGCTCCCGGAGTGAAGGGCAAAAATGTCAATTACCATCTTCCTTCTTCCTCTCATCTTCATCATCAACTCCCTACTCCTCCTCTACCCTCCACCCTCTTCCACCACCACCGCCCTCCACCGCCCTCCACAAACCCACTCCCAAACTCAAAATTTGCACCACCCTCATCCTCATCCTCCTCCACCACCCTCCACCATTAAAGTAAAAAAAAATCCTAAAAAAAATCAACCCCTTCTTCCACCACCCTCCACAAACCCACTCCCAAACTCAAAATTTGCACCACCCTCATCCTCCTCCACCACCCTCCACCATTAAAGTAAAAAAAAAAATCTTAAAACAAATCAACCCCTTCTTCTCTTCCACCCTCCACAAACCCACTCCCAAACTCAAAAATCCTACTGCCATTCCTTTCTTCTTTTTTGCTGATTTGAAGATAATTCCCTGTAGAATTCAAAAGTTGAAACCAACCATGAAATTACAATGATGGAACTCTAGAACTCAATTGAAGGATAGTGAAACCTTTTGACAGAACTTTCAAATTTATGATAATAAAAATACATGCCATAAACAAGAAATTTCCATCAAAGGTTATTTCAGAGGAACTTCAAGGATTAAACAATCAGTTCCAGCAGTTTTGAAACAAATTAAAATTCAGGAACCATCCAACAGAAGCAATTGCTATGTCAACTAGGTCATTCCATTATGAAAGAAAACTCCAATTATCTCTCTGAACATCACTTAAAATAATATAATATCCCATACTCGAACTCCTATAGTACGAACAGAGGCTCGTCTTCCACAACGGATGCTGCTGTTTCTGCTCCGGAGCGGAGCTAGGTTCCGGTTCGGGGTCGTCGTCGCGCTTTCTCTTTTCGCCGGTAGGTTCAGCCTCGGCGGCGGCCGGTTGAGATACAATTTCGGAAGATTCCGGCATTTTAACGGAATCGTTGCCGTTAATTGGAGAGTTTAGGGTTTTTGTTGGTGGCGGAGCAGCGGCCATTGTTGTGTGCTCTGTGAACTGAAACAGTTAATTCGGAGTGAAATATGGTGGCGGGTTTAGAGGGAAGTGCTCCGAAGTTTGAATTGGTGTTTTGGGATTTTTTTGACTTTTAATGGTGGAGGTTGGTGGAGGGCAGTGGTGGTGGAGGAGGAGGGTGGTGCAAATTTTGAGTTTGGGAGTGGGTTTGTGGAGGGTGGTGGAGGAGAAGAGGGTTGATTTGTTTTGGGATTTTTTTGACTTTTAATGGTGGAAGGTGGTGGAAGAGTAGGGAGTTGATGATGAAGATGAGAGGAAGAAGGAAGAGGGTAATTGACATTTTTGCCCTTCACTCCGGGAGCACATGTTATTTTTTGGCCTGAAAATTGGCCGGATTCACTAATTGGACATTTATAGCGGCCCGTAAAAAGATGCGGCTATAAATAGCCTAAAAAAAAGATAAGGCTAATAATAGAAATACGTAAATAGATAAACGCTACTAATAGGGAATTTCTCTTTCTGAGATATTAAGAATAAGATTTATATTTTTCCTATTCGTTCGGAAAGGAGAAGTGAAAATGAAGAATGTGTTTTTAATTTTGGAATAATTAAGGTTGAAATTATATAAAGTGATTTGGGGAAATGGGAAAAGAGAGTTTTTGAGTAATTAACCGGAGTTCGTTTTCAACCAAAAAAAAAAAAATCGGGAGTCCGTTTCGGCGGTACCGCCGTTTATGGCCCATGTCGATGTTTGGGTTTGGGTGAGGAAATGTAATGAAAATTAATAAATAAAAAATATTTTATTTTTAATGATTACAAATAAAAATTTACACATCAAAATTATGTAAAAACACTAATAATAATAATAATAATAATAAAATAATAAAATAATAAAATTATTTACACTATCTATTCCGTAATCCTCTTCTATTCATTCTTTGATTAAATTTTTCTCTACATTTATATAGACCTTATACATGTACATGAGATGGTTCAATGGATAAGAATTAGACATTCATAATGGTGTGATAGAATTTCATGTATAATCATAAACTAATATAATAAGATATGATGATCATATTCTCTTATATATTCCATGATCATATATTTTTTGCTGAAAAAAAAAAATTATTCATTAATAATAAAATAGCATACACTATTACAATTAATAGATAATTTACAAATACAAAAAATTAATAATTATACAATGTTTTAGAAAAATACGATAACAAATAAAAATAAATATATAATAAAAAATTCACAGAATCTCAATTTGTAATCCTGGATATTCCATAAACATATACAACTCCTAATTATATTCATAACACATCCCACTGAAATTGGTTAAATAGTATATTATGTTCCTAAACTATTTTCATTTGGTGACTAACGTCTTAAATCATTGTTTATGTATTTTACCATCCCTACACAATTTACGTTTGGTATATAAGGTCCTTCCATCCAAAAAGTGACGGTCAACTAAAATTGGGGGAATTTTTTTAAGTCAAACACTGGTACATTACATTCAAAATACTCCACCCCCACCCAAATAACCCCTCACCCCACTCCCAACAACCCGACACTCCCTCTCTCCTTCTTCTCCGACAAGCCAAAAAAGTTGTTGCATTTTCCTCCATTTCATAAACTCCAAATCCAAGAACAACAAGACACCATTGTCAAAACAAAACTCAAAAATCTCAAACCAATCAAGAATGCAAAACCACCAACACCACCACCGCTATTCCGGCCAAATACCTCATTTTTGCCACCGCCAAAACAGATCTAAGCAACCAGGTGAATCGAGAGCTCGGAAGATTCCATTTTTTTGGTTGTTTTTTTCCTCGAATAATTGAAGACGAAAATCTCATTTTCATCGATGTTCGTAAGCGAATTGATTTGTTGATTTAGTTCATCGCGAGTGTCTGGAAAAATCGGGGTTTGCATTAGACTAACCATAGTTTAACAGAAAGGGCTAACATGACAGTCAAAATTTTGGAGCAAACATATTTGTGCCAGGACGGAAGTCCCAACTTTAAGTCCCCATCAGATTCTTCTTCTCCCTTCGCGCCACCAAGCTCCACCGCCTTGCTCTCTCTCACATCTTTCAATCTCTCAATATCAAAGGTATAAACTTTTTTTTTTAGATTTTTTTTTTTGGGCAATTTAACTTTAAATCTACTAATTATGTTTATAAATAGTCGTAAATTTGTGAATTTAGAGTAATTTGTTGATTTTGTGAACTTTTTGTATTTGTGAATTTAGAGCATTTATGGATTTTGGGTTTTTGTGAATTGTGGATTGTGATTTTGTGAGTTTATACTTAGGGCATTTGTGATTTTGGTGATATAACATGTGTTTTTTCTAATAAATTGTATGTCTATTATTTTTTTGTATAGATGTCTATTCCTGTTCATCTTCAACCTGCTCCTTATGATGATAGTGTTTTAAACAAACACAAATCTCATAGATCTTTAAGAATATGGCACGGGGATGAGTTACTAAACAATCCACTAAAAATTATTAGAAACGACAGTCAGTTTTATGACGCGTACCAAAGAGAAACCAACCCGCGAGTAATTCATCTGATAGGCCAATTAGGTATTGGGGGATGTTGTAGATTGGGACACATGAAGGTAAATCACGCTCTAGTGACTGCATTAGTAGAGAGATGGCGCCCGGAGACCCGTACGTTTCACATACGTTGCGGTGAGGCGACCATTATACTACAGGACTTAGGATGTCTTGTAGGACTACCTACTAGGGGTGACGTAGTGTCGTGGGCTGACATGACGTTTTCCAGACGCGTCTTGCCACGTCACTTCCGTCCTCAACTGGCATAAAGTTTTTGGCAAAACACTTAGTATGACTATTCTGCCCAATCAGTGTCATACTAATGCAAACCCCCGGAGAAATTGACGATCGGCTTAACAATAAAGGAGCTTTTGGTCTTTTTGCTTCTGAATTTGATTTTACTCATTACTAGAGTTAAAAATTTATCTACTGATTCAACGATTTACAATCGAAAATTGCTTCTTTTCGACGAGCTGAGTAGGTTGGCAACACAAATGGTGATTAAAGTCTTTAAATATTGATGGTTTTTCTTTCTATTTTGATCTGAAGGGATTGCTTTAGAAATGTTGTTTTTTGGGATTGAGATTTTCATGAAGGGGATGTTGAGATTTTCATGGTGATTTGATTATGTTCATGAGGTGAGATGGGGTGAGGTTGCATACATATGGAGGTGGGGATTGAGATTTTCGTGATGGAGATGTAATGAGAAATGGAGCGGTGGGGGTGGGAGGGTGAGGGTAAGGGAGATGCGCATGAGGGAGGGTGAGAGCGAGGGGAAGAAGAAAGTGTTGGGGTGGATGGGGAAAAAATTGTTGTTATTTTTTGTGAGATACCAACTATGCCCCTACAACTATTTTGTTTGACCCGTTCAAAGTTTTGGATTCACAGTTGATTAACTATTTTTTTAACAGAAGAATGATGAATACCAAACGTAAATTGTTTATGGATAGTAAAATACAGAAACAATGATTTATGACGTTAGTCATCAAATGAAAATAGTTTACGGACATAATATACTATTTAGTCACCGAAATTTAAATCTATAATATATAAAGTTAGGGAAAGTTGAGGTAGAAGTTTGAGGGAGTGACATGTGGCATTTTGTAGGATGTGAACCAATTAGAAAATTACATGTGGCAACTTCATCATTAATTTACTCTTTAAAATTTCTTCTCCATGAGCTATAATCTTCAACTATAATTTTAAGTTGTTATGGAGATAAAACCTTGAGAATATTTCTATAGCTAATGACTACAACTACATATTTATAAAGTTCATTAGTTATATTAATGAATGAAGTAGAAGAGTTTTGTAACTTTTATTATAGTAATTATATTTATTTAGTTCATTAGTTATATTAATGAATGAAGTAGAAGAGTTTTGTAACTTTTATTATAGTAATTATATTTGTTTAGTTCATTAGTTATATTAATGAATGAAGTAGAAGAGTTTTGTAGCTTTTATTATAGTAATTATATTTATTTAGTTCATTAGTTATATTAATGAATGAAGTAGAAGAGTTTTGTAACTTTTATTATAGTAATTTTTATTTATTTAGTTCATTAGTTATATTAATGAATGAAGTAGAAGAGTTTTTTTAACTTTTATTATAGTAATTATGTTTATTTAGTTCATTAGTTATATTAATGAATGAAGTAGAAGAGTTTTTTTAACTTTTATTATAGTAATTATGTTTATTTAGTTCATTAGTTATATAGAGTTTTTTCTTAGTCTTTAAGATTAGAACAATAAATTCTTTGATTATTTTAAGTTCAATATATTAATATGGAGAAATAAAAAGTCTCTTCTTTTATGCTTATCATTCTACTAATGTTTATTGTATTAAAATATACATGTATCTATACTAATTATATTCAATAATGTATCTCTTTATCAGTTTGCTAAATAGATTCTCCAATTACATATTATTAATTACATCTATGAAGATTAAAAACTGAAGAGAAGTTTTTAGTCTATTAAAATCTCCACCAATAAATAAAGAACATAATTATACTACATGGTATATGTATTGATGATAATTAAATTGAAATGTACAAAATTTATAACCAACACTTCATCTTCTTTAATACTATTGAATTATTAATTTATTATTACTACTATCATAAAAAACTTATGTCTTTTCATAATAGATGTTAGAGAAAATCGAGAGATAAAAAAGGAAAAAGCATATGAAAAGACATTGGAATTCAAAGAGTTAATTGACCAAAAAATAAGACAAATGAAAAATAAGTGGAAATCAAAGAGACAACTAACATAAATAAAGAAGAAGTTGAAAAGTCAACAGAAACCTAATAGTCAACTCAAAAAGCATAAATAGCACAACACATAATATGTGTCACACAACCTCATTTCTTTGCTCTTTGGACCTCCAATCATCAAATAATGCAAATTCCAACATGAAAGCGTGTAATTTGCATTATAGCACTTTGATGGATTCTAACTAATTAGAGTAGATGTTTTTAAATTTGTAGATCGTATTTATTTATTGATGTTTTAAATGCAGGAGCTTTGGATTTTTTCCCTTATTATTATTATTCAATCTATTATTACAATAGTATTTCAAGATTTCAGCACCAAGTATCAATAGATTTACTTTTTTTATTTTTGCTCAATAACTTTATGCGTATACAAAATTAATGATTTTTAAATTTTTATCAGATTTGAGGACTTCGTCATAGTATCGTGGATTTACGAAAGTGTTGGAACAAATAAACTGCATAACGAAGCATATTAATACATGAGAAAGCTCCTCCCAAATATTTGGTCCAATAATCTAGCACGAGAAGAAGGTAAAATTTATATACTGAATTTCTATTTGTTTATAAGAATGGAGTGAATTTATCATACCTTTTTAATGTACACATGAAAATAATGTTAATAATTTCTCGGAATGCTTTGACATGAGTCATGTGCTGTAATTGTATGTATTATTCTGGCAAATGAACATGTTTTTATATTTTTCCTAACTCAACATTACGACTTTTGTTTTGTTTTGTTTTAGTTCACTGAAAATTCTTCTCAAATAAATGTCTCCAATTGCAAAATAGAAAAAATGAAGAGATGTAGATAAATTTCTTAGAGTAAGAATATGCATTTCAAAGGAAAACATAAGAATAAATGAGCCCAAAATTTTAATAATGTAAAAGATTTTATAAATTTATTAAAATAAAAAAGGTCATGTATATTGTCTCGAAATTAAAATTTCATTAATCTTCTTATATTGATCAATATATACCATTTGTTGTATGATCAAAATTCATATTTTTTATTTAACAAAAAAATCTTATTTTATTATGACTAAAAGTAATATTATTTCGAATAACAATTAGAAAATATTTTCGTGCAACGCACGGGTCTATAAACCTAGTAGAAAAAAGAAAAGAAAAGGAAAGAACAAAGGTATCCCGTCCCAAGCCACTGCAAATAAAAACCTCAACCGGAAAATCAATATTTTTCAGTTCTCTCCTTCAATTTCCACATCCCATGAACTATCTATTCATAAATAATTCCCTGTCGAAAACCATTATTTATCGATCAATTTGATATATTTCAAGCAATTACTCTGTTTAAAGAAGAATCTAAATGGATCCTTCAATCATGAAACTCCTCGAAGAAGACGAGGTTTCGTGTTCTTTCTTTATCTCTCTCTAATATACTTCTGGGCTCTGTGTTTAAGGATTTTGAGCATGGAGGTTGAGATTTTTTTTAAAAGAATTATTGCCTATGATTTTTTTTTTTTTTTTGCAGGATGAAACAATGCATTCTGGGGCGGATGTGGAGGCGTTCACAGCTGCTCTTAATAGGGATATTGAAGGCGATGCTTCCACATCTCAGCCTTATGATTCTGAGAGTAGTTTCAAATCTTTATTTCAATTCCTAATGTTAATTCTCCATTTATTTCTTATTGTTACGTGTTAGGAAATAAACAGCAATATATGGTGAGAAAATTGCCTATCGAAAGCAATCAAAAAAGACATAAGGAATTGTTTACCCATCCGTCAAAGAATTGACTACGTCTGGGGCGCTACCAAGCCAGTATATTCACTATGTTTTGAGATGGTACCTAAATATTACGGCCCATTAACAGAAAAACCCAACTCATGCTCCATAACCTGACATTATGGTCTTATTTTCTCATTTTAAAATTCTTATTTGAGTATTAACTTTGACATAAATTTTTTAAACAATTGATTTATTGATTAAAAGATTCCTTATTCTCATTAGTTTTGGACATTGGTCATACATATACCTCGGGAACTTCATTATACTGATACCTCTGGTTCAAACTGTAGCTGCATTATCTCAAGGAAGCAGTTATACATCAAACAAATTTCTTCCCAAGTGGCAAACTTCCACCAATGATGAGAATTCTAACTCTAGAAGTCAGCAGGACCCTTTGGTTGTACAAAAAAATGAGCCACAATCAGCTGAAATGGACTTGAAGCAGCATGGATCAGTCTCAGAGAATCAGAAACCACCAGTGGACCCCTTTCAACCGCAAACTAACCAAAGTTTGCTTAATGTTTCTCAAGCAATGACTCTGCAAGATTCTGAAAGGCCTCAGAAAAGGAAAAATATAGATCACGATCCCGAGCTTACAAAATTACAGAATATAAATACTCAACAGCAATCTATGACAGGACTTGGAACTCAACAGGATGTAGCTATGAGTATAACTAATCAACAGGCAGTAGCTACAGCAGGAAGTAGTCAACCAGTAATGGATACAGCTAGCAGTAATCAACAAGCAAGTAATATTAATCGTGGTAAACAAGTGCCTTTTGCCATGTTGCTTCCAGTCATACAGCACCAACTAGATAAAGACAGAGCAATGCAGCTTAATACTCTTTATGATAAACTAAGGGTGAGTGTGTAGACTTCTATACAATATCATATATTTGTCATATGGATTTTGAGTATTTTGTTGTTTCATTCTTAGTAGTAGGCATGTTTGTTTTCAGAAAAATGAGATCTCCAAAGAGGGTTTTGGGCAACATATGCGGAGTATTGTGGGGGACCAAATGCTAAAGATGGCCGTGTATAAGACGCAGTCTCCGGTGAGTTTCTACAGAGTAAATCTATTTTGATCTTTTTAATACTACTCTTTCAAAGAATTTTGAAGATTGACACTAGAAAACAGGGTGCTAAAAACTCGCAGAATGCACCAAGTCAGCTTTCAGTTCAGTCACAAGCTCCATCTCAGCAGCACCAGTTGCTAACTCCATCTACTGGTACTAAGTCTTACCCGTCTCAATCTTTTGTATGACTTTCATTAGAAGTGTCTAAACTGTTTTCCTCAAAAGTTTCGCTCCCACATCTGCAGTGCAAGTGATGACGAATTCAAGCAATCAAGTAACTAGTGAGGTAGAACGCCACTCAGATTCTCATGGAATGCAAGCAAGCCAAATGACCACTACAAATTTGATGCCTAGAAATCAGGACAGGGATCACTCTTATTTCCCAGTTCAGGGAATTAACAAGCAGCAGCAGCATTTACATTTCTCACAATCATCATATCCTACATTTGGAGGTAGTGGCAGTAACTATCATCTGCATTCAACAACAAATACTAATTCTGCAGGCGCAACTGGCAGACAGCAACAAAATGACTCGCAGACGAGACAACTTCCAGCTCATCAGAGCATAAGCACAGCTCAATTAGGAACAACTCCTCAGGGCATGAATACAGCCAGCTCAAAGTTGGATCAGAAGAGATTGCATGGTGCAGCTCATCCTCATATGACAAACAGTTCAGCAATGCAACAGAAAAGTCTGATGGCATATGTAAAACCGGAACCAAGTGATCAGTCAAATGAACAATACAAACAGTTCTCTGCTCCACATGGGTTATCTCCCTTGTCTTCTGTGCATCCTGAACAAGGGAATGCTCCTCTTGGAGCTACAAAGGATGAATCCTTTGAGATCCAGACCTCTAGAGTGGGGTTCTCAATGCCCACTAGCACAATACCCTCGAATCCAATGTCCTCGTCCATTTCAACTCAGATGGAGTGCAATAGTGCGGTAATTATTTTGACCCCATAAGTTTTTCCCTTAACTCAGTCATAGGTTATCGTATCCCATTTTTGCATCTGATTCTCTCATGATCTGGTAGAATATTTTCCCTTTTCTTAAATTTCATGCAATAACTTTTAGTATATTAATAGAAATCGTGATTGTTTGTGATTATAAAAGAATTCTGAAGTTAATTATATTTGTATTTGTCATCACTAATTCATATGATCTCTTTCCTTGTTCTGTTCACCCCCCTCCCCCTTTTACCAGTTAAACTCCAGGTTACCTTTCACAAGCCCTTCTGTTACACTCGGAAACAATGCCAAGGCTCCTAACAAACCTTCAGTAGGCCAGAAAAAGCCATTGGAAGCACTTGGGTCCCCCCCACCCCCTCCAAGGTGATATAACCACTGCCTAGATGGATTACCTGGGATTCTCATTTAAGTAGTTTAAAAGCAATTTTTTCTTGTTTAACCCAAAGTGAAATGCCTCTAAATATTACTTATTCAAATTTATCTGTCACGTTCGGTAGTAAGAAGCCAAAAGTATCTGGGGCCTTTCTGGATCAAAGCATTGAACAACTCAACGATGTTACTGCTGTCAGTGGTGTTAATCTCCGGGTAATGTCTCTGCGCCGTGCTTTTGAGAAGCCATCTAAGTGGATCTCCATTATATAGTTCCAGGACTTCCAATTATAAGAGTTTAAACATCCTTATGTATTCTAATATATGCAATAGGAAGAAGAGGAGCAACTATTTTCTGGGCCAAAGGAAGATAGTCGTGTTTCAGAAGCATCTCGACGAGTTGTACAAGAAGAAGAAGAAAAGCTAATCTTAGAGAAGATCCCACTTCAGCGGAAACTGGCAGAAATTTGTAAAACCTTTTTTATGTTGACAACGGATGTTTCTTTTAGTATATTCATTTTGTGCAGAGATGCAACTTTAAAATAAATGAATTAAGCATTCTTGGTATTACATTTATCCTTCTCTGGCAGTGGCAAAAAGTGGCTTAAAGAATATCAGCAACGATGTGGAGCGATGCTTGTCTCTGGTCAGAGTTTGATACTCTTTCTCTTGTTATAATGGACTTAATGTTGTGATTCTAATTAGTACTCAACTTTCAGTGTGTGGAAGAAAGAATGCGTGGATTGATATGGAATCTTATCAGATTGTCAAAGCAGGTTGCTTTTTGAATTATCTCTACTGTTGTTGCCTTTGCTTCTGATAATTACTTTTGAATGGAAGAAAAGTAGTTATATTTATTTGGCTAGTGTATCCATTTCTGCAGCGACTGGATATAGAGAAGCCTCGTCACAAAACCGTAATCACCTCAGATGTTCGTCAACAAATCATGTCGATGAACCGAAAAGCTCGAGATGAATGGGACAAAAAACAGGCTGAAGCAGAAAAGCTCCAAAGATTGAATGATGCGAGTATTTCATTCTTCTACTTAAAAACAATGAGCAGACTTTATAATTTCCATTATGTTTTTCACTAATTAGATTAGAGTATAGGTTCAACTGACATTCTACGTCTTGTAAAGCAGCCTGAAGGTAATCCTGCAGTTGATGGTGAGAAGGATAAAGATGAAGATCGTGCAAAAGCACCAAAGGTACCAAAATTTTTATTCTTTGCTCTCTGCTCCCTCCTTTTTGCAGCAGGTAAAATATCTTAAGAGTTTCTGATTTTTCAATCTGTTTATAGGTAAACAAGGAAGAAGATGATAAGATGCGGACCACTGCTGCAAATGTTGCAGCCAGAGCTGCTGTTGGAGGAGATGACATGCTCTCAAAATGGCAACTTATGGCTGAGCAGGCCCGGCATAAACGTGAAGGAGGAACTGATGCTGCCTCTGGTTCGCAGAGTGGGAAAGACACTGGCCGAAAGGCGGCATCCGCCAGAAGAGATAATCAAGAAGCAGACAAAAGGGGCCAGTCTGCTTCTATGTCCACTCCTGGTAGGTTTGGTTCTTTGGTTCTATTTATCATAAGATACATGTACAGTCTAGAGCTGTTGCTACTACTATTAAGTTAGCATGTAGCCCTTTTTTTAGTCTTAACTTACTAAATGAGCTGATCTCTTTCTCTCTGAGCCCAATTTTTTCGTTGATTGTCGCATCTATAATACTATCTCCAACCCATAAAAATAAGTCCGCTTTCCTCTTTCTTCCTTCTCAACTCTTTTTTCAAAGAGTAGTGAAAAACATAATTTCCTCACTTTTTAACGTTCCTTGATTTCTTTGCAGGATCAGTTAGAAAAGTTGGTAGAAATCAAGCCATTGTACCCCATCCTAGGGTGGTACGCAGTATATCTGTCAAGGATGTGATAGCTGTCCTAGAAAGGGAACCTCAAATGTCAAAATCAACACTAATGTATCGGTTGTACGAAAAGGTCCGTAATGATGCTGCATCCGAATAATGGAATTGGGAATAACCAGACAGACAACAATGACATAAGCTCCGAAAAGGATAACCAGAAAGGGTAAGCATGGTTCTGTTATTCATAGGAAACGCCTCCAAATTATGTAGGTATCCCAACTGATTGTGAGCTAACTATTTCATTTGCAGATACAAGTTTAACGTGCCCCGTTTGAGACCCGTCTTAAGGATATGCTAGTAGACACTGGGGGATTTATAAAAGCATAACAAAACTCGAAGCGGATTGAACCAGAGAAGTATGTATTCATTAGCATACATAAATTTTTTGGTTTTGAAATGGCAACCTATAGTTCTATTGTTGATGTTGTCTTTAGAATTTTGGCCCTCTGATCTTGAAATTTGAGTAGAGGGTTTTGCTTTGGGAGACGAAAGGTAAATTTTTACAGAGTCTTTAGAGTTGATGTAGATTTATTAGCAGTAAACTTTATGAAAATTTCAAAATTTAATAGGAGAGGAAAAAGTGCAGGTTTGAAAATTTTGTAGCTCTGTCCTTGATATGATTTTATAACACTATGAAATATTAGTGAGTTACGGGATGATATTTGATTTTTTTTTTCTTTTAAGGAGATACTACCAATTAAAGTTTAATTTTTAACTATTAATTGAATTTGTATCCTCGCAAGAAAGAAAACATTAATTCAATCCAAGTAATAAGTGGTATAGCTATAATAATAGGAGTAGGAGTGTAGATCGAGCTATTTGAGTTGTGTTTGATATAATTTACTCTTAGCTTACTTAAATATTGACAAACTCAGTTCACGCTTAGTTCGAATAAACTCACAAACCTTAAGTTTATGTTCAGTTCACATTTTAATTATGAGCTCGGAATGAGATATAAGCGCTCGTGAGCTATATATATATATTAGCAAAAAAAATCGTAAGTAAACAACAAAAAAAAAGACTTTTTATGAGAAAAGAGATCTTAATATACCTGAGTGAGGTTATGTTCACGTTGAACTCACGTAAGAATCGAGTTTAAATATTAAATTTACATTCGGTTGAAAACTCAGATATACGCTCACACTTACATTTTTTAGGATGAGCAATCTGGACTCGGATCGGTCCGACTCCCGTTGACACTTCTAAATAGGAGCGCTTGAACTTATATAGAAAATATGTCAAGAATCTCTTGAAAACCCTTGTCATGAGCTATTTTTTTTATTTTATTTTTTATTTATGGCTAAATAAGAAATTATCTATTAATCATAAAATAGCCGAAGTCATTACAATCAAAAGATAAAAGGAAAATAAAAGTTATACAATGGTGGAGACCACCATGATAATGAATAAAAAGTTCACACCCTGACTAGGTAAAGTAGTATAAACTCAGTCCCAACACCTTTTTTAAATCAACAATCTACTGAGCATCTATGAGCATATCAACCGTCTCATAGATTGTCTCGAAAGACTTTATGATAAATCGAGGAAAGGTCTAATAACTCTGGGTTTAGAGAGAAACTCTAGATCTGGAAGGATCTGAAGTAGATATTGCATCTGAATCTTGAATCAGAATACTTTGAAAAAATTCTATCATGATTTACGGTAAAAGGAGGGGATGAAGACACCAAAAGCGGAAGAAAAATGACTAAATCCAACAAAAAAATGGTTAAATCTAATCATTAAAGTTAAGAAATGAAGAAACTTCAAGAGGAAGCTAAGAGATTATCTCTCTGCTTAAAAGAAAAAATTATAAAGAAAATATAGAACTTATCCTTAAAAAAGAAAAGAAACCGTGATTAAGGATAGATTAGAAAAGGCCGCCAAATGGGCCCAAAAATGTTTCTTTCTCTTCCCATGATGAAATAACATAAGTCATTGGTGTCTGATAATTCAGAAGAAAGAAGAATAAAAATCTGTGGAAAATTCCAATTGGATTCAATTCAAAACCCTCAGAATCATCTCTCTTTTTTTTTTTAAAATTATTATGTCTCAAGCTCGAGTTTATGCAGACATCAATGTTCAACGCCCTCGTGATTACTGGGATTATGAATCCCTCGCTGTTCAATGGGGGTAAATTCTCCTCTCCTATCAACCTTCTTAACCCTAATCTTACTTCTTTTTTAAATTCATTCATGATCCTTTTGAAATCTTTTTTTTATACATAGTTTGTTTTATCTGTTTGATTGATTCTAATAGGGTTCCTTGGCTACACTGCTTTCGTTTTATAATATAAGTCGTTTATGACATGTAGCGAAAAATTAATATTACTTTGTTAGTCAAAATATTACTCTTATTAATGTTAGCTATATGTCCTAAACGACTTATATTATGGAATTGAGGGGAGTAGTATTTTATTTGGCAATTATTCTATAGAGTAGTTTCTAGTTGTATGTTTGTCGAGGTACTGGGATTGAATTGCTGTATGTAACGGGCTTTGATGTTCTTCAAAATAAATGGAAAAAAAAAGAAAGAAAAAGCCCAGCTTTGATGCTGAGGCCAGAGACGTAGTATAACAAGGGACTTGATTGTTGTTTATGTGCAGCATTTTTATGTGAAGTTGTTTACTTCAGTGTCATATTTGTTATCATTGTTATTTTGTGTATATAGGGTTACCTTTTGATGATGGATATAACTCTAATTTTTCTGTTAAAAGAATGAAGTAGCAATTGTTAAGATAGATGCTAAAAGGATTCAATTTAGGATTGATTTAAATGGAAAAAGGGACAACTCTTTTGAGGTTTTGGGGGTGGCAACAAGTCTGGCTAGCATTTTTATTTTAACTGTAATTTTTTTGAATGCTTAGTTTTGCAAGTTAGCCATTTTTATTGCTGTCTAATTTGTGCATATGTTATTCTCAGTGACCAAGATGACTATGAAGTTGTTCGAAAAGTGGGAAGGGGAAAGTACAGTGAAGTCTTCGAAGGCATTAATGTTACCAACAACGAAAGATGCATCATCAAAATCCTTAAACCTGTCAAAAAGAAAAAGGTAATCTCTTCTCATAAGTCATAACTAGGTTTAGAATTCTGGTTTGTATATGAAGACAAATAAGATAATGTGATCGCTTAACTAAAAGTTTTAAGAAAAAAACATCACCGCATATTTTACTATGCTGTTTTCCTTATTCTTGCTTGTTTCTTTAGTAGTCACCTTATCACTTTCTTCCTGCTCACCGATAAAAAGTTTTATTATGCAGATAAAGAGAGAGATAAAGATACTCCAGAACCTATGTGGAGGCACAAATATCGTGAAACTGCTTGACATTGTCAGGGATCAGCATTCAAAAACTCCCAGTTTGATTTTTGAATACGTGAACAGTACAGACTTCAAAGTCTTGTATCCAACGCTTACTGATTATGATATACGTTACTATATCTATGAGCTTCTCAAGGTTCTCATTTGACTGATTATTAGTTTTCACTACCAGATAGGTTATTTGCTACACTGAAAGAGCCATGTTTCGGTATGATAGTTTAGCTGAAGATGGAGTAAGAATGACAAAAGCTTATGTGCTTTACTTTGTATGCTTCTTTTGCTTTACCTATAAAAAATTCAGCTATTGTAGCATCCGCCAGGTTGAAGAGTTTTGCAATTTTCTAATTGTTTTATTCATTGCTGGCTCAAATAGTTTAAGTGTACACTTACTATGATGATTCTGTACTTGTTGCGGAATGTTCTAGTTTTGCACTTTTAAGGACTCGCTTTGTTTATTTTGTTCCAAAGTATACATTTCTCAAATACAATGTCCTTATAGAATTTTAAAATTTTCAACATTTTCCATTTTCTGACTGCAGGCATTAGATTACTGCCATTCACAAGGAATAATGCACAGAGATGTCAAACCTCACAATGTTATGATTGATCATGAACTTCGTAAGCTACGTCTAATTGACTGGGGTCTTGCTGAATTCTACCATCCTGGCAAAGAGTACAATGTTCGAGTGGCTTCAAGGTACTTTTCTGCATAGACCATTGAGATTCCAAATTCTTTATCTTTCCTTTCAATCAGGGACGATGGAAGTTCAACTTACAATGTGTATGCAACTGTTTTTCTGTTCTTTACTTCGTCTGTATCCATGTTCAGATACTTTAAGGGCCCTGAACTTCTTGTGGATTTGCAAGACTATGACTATTCTCTGGACATGTGGAGCTTGGGCTGTATGATTGCCGGGATGGTATGGCATTTGCTTAATATCCTGTTTATTCCTCTCACTTTATTTGGAGTGGTCCTCAACTCTTCATTCTAACTTGCAGATTTTTCGGAAGGAGCCTTTCTTTTATGGTCATGATAATCATGATCAGCTTGTCAAAATTGCTAAGGTATTGTTGGCCTCATTGTCTGCGAATACAAATGGATATCTGTTCGAATAGTTTACATTCTGTCGACCTAAATATAATTTGTTACTTCCTGTGGGTTCTTTTCGTCTTCCAAGTTTGTTAGGGCTATTTACTCTTTCTGTGCGAAAAAGATTTGGTTAGTTCTGCATGAAAAGAGATAATCTGGTCAATTTGTTTGGTATATCTAGCTCGCTGTCCTTGCTTCTGACCTAAAGCCAGTTTGCGCTGCTGTTTCAAGTTATGCATGCAAAACGGCTTTATACCAATTGACTTGATAACGGAACGGAACAATGTTTGGTCCTTTTTGTTTGACCATGAACCTCTGGATGCTTCATTTACTCTAAGCCTGTATCAAGAGTGAATATCATAAAATTGGGTGCACTCTATGTATGAGCTTGCATGTGTCCTTGGTTCTTACATTTTGGCATCCTTACGTGGCAGCCCCATGGTACTACGGATATGATGTTTGTGTGCCATTCTTGTTCTTATGCTGCAGGTTCTTGGGACCGATGAGCTCAATGCCTACTTGAACAAGTATCACCTAGAACTAGATCCCCAACTTGAGGCTCTTGTTGGCAGGTAGAATAAATCATGGTTTTTGTTCTCAGGATGCAGCTTGATTAAACTGTAGAGAGGAAAATGCTCCGTGCTAGGCATGCGTTTCTATTATGTAGTTGATTTTTTTTCTTCTCCGACAGGCACAGCAGGAAGCCATGGTCCCGATTCATAAACACTGACAATCAGCATTTAGTTTCTCCAGAGGTTATTTTTCTTGTATTCTTAATTCTGTTTGCCCTTTCATTTTAATGATGGCATAATGATCGAATTCATTTATCTTTCAATATGAACGAGCAGGCAATCGACTTTCTTGACAAGCTACTGCGTTATGATCATCAAGATAGGCTCACTGCAAAAGAAGCAATGGTAAAACTTTGATAATTCATATTATGTCTGTTCCTGTAAAGGATCTAGTGATCTAATTGATTTTCTTTTGTTCACCCTTCCTTCCCAGCATTATTATGTGTTCTGCATTACATGGATTCCATTTTCTATGGAACTTTTCGTTAGTTATTTGGCTAAATGGATATTATGGTTTTGACGGATCTTATTCCTGTTTCAGGCTCATCCATACTTCTTACACGTTAGGGCCGCCGAAAATAGTAGGATGAGGACACAGTAGCCATGTCTGTCTTTGGTCTCATCAATATGTGATTATGTGAAGCCGTCTGTTGTAATATTATGATATTGATAAGTCTATATTTTACCAATATTTTGGAATGTTTTCCTAGTTGGATTGAACTTAATTGAGAGAGAAATTCTCGGATTTTTCTCTGAGTCAGATCAAGATAAGTTCCCATGGAAAGATGTTAGAAATTGTACCAAAGATCCCAAACCAAAGAACTATTGAATTATATATAGAGAGAAGAACTGGGAACAGTTTTTGCTAGACTCGACATCCTAGATTTGATCCATGTTAGTGGCTCATTGCAAGCATAAACAACATCCCTTTTATGACAGTATGAACATCACATTCAACTTATGTAACACATTCAATACTCATTCAATTTGGAGTTTTGAGAAAAAAGCTAAAAGAAGAAAATATATATTTATAAACATATTCCACAAAAGCAATCAACAGTTAGGAACATATAAATCAGAGCAACAAAACTGAAATAGCTTCAAACCAGAAAATGCTGATTGATAGTTGAAACCGGTGCACACCTCCTGATGATAGAGATCAGTTCTTAAGATGGGGAAAACACGCATAGAGATCAGACTTCGGGTGCTTTGCTTCGGCATGTTCCTTGCACTTCACCTCTGAGGTAGTGCACATAAACGTTTGCATACACACTTTGCACTGCATTTACCAAAAACGTCGCAAATTTATAAATAATCATATGAAAATGTGCACATACTTGGGCGGTAAAATTTTACAATTCATGAGGTCAAGATGATTGGAACCGGTCGATTCATAAGCCATTCCTTCTCCCCTCTTGGTTGGCCCTTTGCCAAGCCACTAGAACAAGTAAGAGAACCTACAGTGAATGAACTTAAAGAATCGCAGATTTTTATTGGATATGTATAAGTGAAATATTATTTACCATTGGATATTAAGTCTTGAATGTGTAATTTAGTTTTTCAAGCCTACCATGTTCCCTATGGTCACGTTTTGCTACGGAATCATACCCTCAAATCAAAATCAAAAGTCATCATAGAAGACAGACTCAAGAACCATTTTGATTTATGTGCACATTACTATGCTTCTTACATTAAGCATCCATAGCATTTATGTGCAATCAGGAAACTCACACAAGGGGAAAAAATTAAGAAGCATTAATGGATATTCATGTTAAAAAAAATGCAATGAAAAACCAAGTGAAGTACACAAAAACTCATAAACAAAAGTAAACAAGTCCTAATCTTTAGCTGCCTACTGAAAGACTAATATGAAATTCAGCAGCTCTATGCCCAGCATCAGATCAGACTAAAACCACTTAGAAAACACAAAACCAAGTCAAAATCTTGATCTTGATGCTTTCTTAGAAAGGGGATCAAGGATCAATGGTCAGTTACATATTCAAAGATGTTATCTTAATCTTCCCTAATTATCCCAGTGAAAAAAAAAAAGAGAAAAGAAGAAAATCCTATGTGATAATCCCAGTAAAAATTAAGTGAAATTCAGAGCCCAGATCAGAAGAAACCCAACAGAATTCCTTAATTACACTGGAAAAAACAAGAATTAACAGCTCAAAATTAAAAGAACAAAGGAAAACACCTGGATATTCATGGCCTTTTTGTTGGTTTCCAGCTGACTTCCTGAACAGAGATGAAAATCTTCAACAATTTCCAACCCAAAAAGAAGAGGATGAAGAAAGATAAGAGAATACCCTTGGTGGCTTTGGACTTTTCCAAGGCTTTTTCACGAGCCATCTTGGCTTTCTGGCCATTGCCTCCACCCATGTCTGCGCTCTCTTTCGATCCTTCTGCTAATGCCTTCTGCCGAAGGAGGAGGACTTCCCTATATATAAAAGCACAATTTTATCAATTTTTTTCCTAAATTTGTATTTTTAGTCTACGTGTTATATTCATTACTCATTTACAATTTTATAAAACTACTCTACAATTTTATTTTATTTTTATTTCCTTTTCTTCTGTAAATAATCGGATTTGGTCAATGAAGTGAATTAATGAAAAAATGTCTTTCTTTCTTGGGGGGAGTTAGGAGTTGGGAGGTATTGAGCCCTACAGCTGGAGGTCACTACTGGATTTAATTTCTCAAAACTGGTGGTAGGCATTGAATTTGAACAAGAAAATTTGGCCTAAAAGAAGAATATTAATGTGGAGTGGACCTTATCCAACAACTTGGTCTCAAAATGGGAAAATGGCTTCGACCCATATTTGCTTGCTTCATTGCCACTAATAACAAAATTCCATCACATGTTTTAATTTTATATGTATAGTAGAGGTCGGTAGGTATCCCAATTCACTCATGTAATAGATTGCAAATCAAATATTTATTTCACCAGAAGATCAAACTTCAGTTACTTTAAAAAAGAAAAAAAATAAGAATATTAACTTTTGGGTGTTTCTTTTTGCTCGTCACTTTTGCATGTACCACCAATTAAATATTGGGGACTTTACAGGCTGAAATTAAACATTGAGGATTATACGGGCTAAACAAAAAAATTTAAGGTATTTTACAGGCTGAAATTAAACATTAAAGACTATACAGGCTAAACAAAAAATTTTGAAGGACTAAATAAGCTGATTTCCCTTATAGTAGTAATACCTAATCAAATTTGACGTGTGAACAAAGTACATCCCATTTCCTTACATCAAACCTTTGGCGCCTGTCCACGATCGTGGTTCGATACCCTCCGCTTTTAATCTCTTTTTAGGACTATCTTCTCCTTGTCTGAGACAGTTCTCTCTTCTTTATATGGGACAACCGCCCAATCGGACTTTAAAAATAAAAAAATCCTTTCATAAGTTAGAGATACAAGATTTCATTTCCCTTTTCTTTTTTTATCAGACAAGTTTTAAATCGAAGAACGAATGATAAAAACCTGAGAGAGAATGCTAATAGTCACAAAACCATAGGATTTGGACAAGTATAGGAATGAAGATGAGAGAAAAGAAGATAAGCCATATAATGATACTACCTCCATCCTAAATTGTTAGGTTTACACTAAGATTAAGAAAAATAATTGGAAAACAATTAATATGACAAAAAAGTTTTAAATATCTTTAAATTAATGACTTAAAAAATATTATTAGTGGTTAGTTCAATAATAAATTATGAGTATAACTGAAAAATTAACAATAAAGATGCATTAATTTCTGAAACGTGACAAATAATTTAGTATGTTTAAAAAATTGAAATGTTACAAACAATTTGAGGTCTCATTCACTTGCACAAAAAGAAAAGAAAATGGAACTTTTTTGATTAATCGTGTAAAACGCACTTTAGTTTAAGTCATTAACATATTATTCATAGATAGTTTTTAAGTGAAATATATAGTGACATTTCTCTACTATAAACTAACTATATTTATTTCCCACATTGGTTATCACTTGTGCATTATTTTCTCTACAAAATCTCTTAATATGGTTTTATGCAAAGGGCTGATTATTTATTCAATTTATCGGTAAATTAGGAAATGAATTTTTTTTTTTATTGGTCTTATAACTGAAAGTTGTTGGTTACATAGTAGAAGCTTTCTTGAAGATTACAGGTAATAGACTGAAGAAAATCATCCTTATTCTACCTTCATTATTTCAGATTGTAATAACACTATATATATATACACTAGTCCCCCTTCATCCTTCCCTGGAGATGTAGACCATTTCCTCCTGTGCCACCACCGCCAGGTTTCGAGCCTGGACCCCATCCATAGCCAGGCCTATTTCCACCACCCCATCCCCGACCAAAACCACCAGTCCAGCCGCCACTACTGCCCCCATTATTACCATACTGTCACACCCCGTAACCAGGGTCGATGACATGGCAGTGTCTCATTGGTTAATGAAACACCAAAGCCGACAAACAGAGTTACTAAAAGGAAATTCATTAGATAAATCCATAAATAGTAATAAAACAGTAGCGAAAGCGTTATTCTAAAAACGAAATATGTTTAAGTTATTACATCTCAAGGAAAATACAAGTTTCAAATTAATTAATAACTATAAAAGCGATAACAGGTGTGAACTATCCAGTTAGGATCACTCTTCTTAATCCCCATCCCAAGCTCCATCATCACAGGTATAATCAACATCTACAAAACCTGAAAAACAAAACCGGATATCGGATCGAGCTCCGGTGCTCAGCGAGGACCTAAAACGAAAGAATATAGATAATAATGACGAAGCAGACACGTAGACAACGGGAATCGAGATACGGATAATGCAGATGCCCGTTTCCCAAAATACCCCTATGGAAGTATATGCAAATGACTCGTCCCAAGTCTAGCAAGACTCACAACTCAGTGCAGGACAGTGCAGTACAGGATATATCATAACAGAACAGTGGACTGCACAGCTGCGGTTTCAGAAAAATGAGATGCAAACTTGTGCAAAAATGCACTAAACAATACACAACCTTCCCAACTCATATGAAACCAAATAGACTCCAAGCAAACAGCAATTAAAGACCCAAAACAAATGTTCGACTATACTTATCAAATCTGACATCCCAGATCGGAATTCATGACATGAGCATCCCATACTACTCATGCACAACAAACCAATAGTTATGTCAGACAATAGAGTATAAAACAAACAAGGACCAAACAAGTAAAGAACAACAAATAAGCTAAACAACTAAACTCTTCACGTCTAAGCACTTCACACAACCGAATCCACATCAAGCACGTCTGCCCTACAGTATCCTCGATTACACAATTTACTTAGACGTTACGAACTTAGTTATCGCTATGACACTACAATCCCACGATCAAGCTCAATTGTCTAATCGGACCCATAATCACTGCTAATGACCCCTCATGTATTAACCCATCTGAGGAAGGGCCACACGGAATCCACACGTAAAACCCAGCTGAATCTTTCCCCTACTGGAGGCCAAAAATAAAGAATACGTCCATTGTGTCATTGCCCACACATGAGCTCCACAATTTCATCGTTAGCGACTCTAACTTGTTTCTCCCCGCTAGGGTCCCAGGGTCCACATATCCACACGTAAATCCACACAGAGATATCGCGAACACCGAGGTTCTAGATGGGGACGTATCCCTGCTACGAGACCTTTCATAAACAAGAGCTCGAATGGGGATGACGACTCGGTCGACCAAACCAATTAGGACAAAACAAGGACTCTCAATTAGGGACAAACTCGATGCAGACCCCAAATAAGGTAATTAAAGAAAAAGACTCTCAATAGTCCCCAATACATAACATATACATGGCAGATACAGAACAGATACAGTGCAGTGACAGTTTATATGATTTTAGCGATTAATGAAGACGATTGAAATTCAGATATAGACATGCTCAAATCATCCAATTAAAACAGAAACCCAATTAACAACGGAAAACTCAAAGATTCAATAATTAATTAATCTAACAGTTTATGCAATTGAATATCCCAAAAACAGTAAATCATGCCGAACAGATACTAACAATAATCAAAATTCGAGTATATAAATTAATAATGAAAAGCGAGGTCACTACTGATTACGATGATAACACGAGGAAAATAATTCAGAAAAATCCGCCTAGCAGCTGATGAAAATCTGGACAGAAACTGGTCACCAAAATCTTTATATTTTGATCGCTCACAATTCCCGAGGCCGGATAATGAATGCCGCGTGAGAAAGTGTCGGGAAGAGAAAATCGCCGCCGGCTTTAAATTTCTTTCCTTGTTTCTGCTTCGTGCGCATATCCCGAGGAGACCTAGCAGCCTACCTTTCTTTTTCCGCCGAGAGAAAGAGAGGACGTCTATCTCTTTCTTCTTTTCTTTTTTTCTTGTTTTGTTTGTTTTCTTGCGCTGAGAGGATTAGAGGGAGTGAAGCGCCTCCCTTTTCTTTGTTCTCTCTTAATACACGTTTTCCGAGAGCAAGTGATCCCCACGAACTGCTTTACCCTTTTTTTAATTTAATGAAACCCTTTCCCATTCCCTGGTTCAGTTAACCCACGAAGTGCCTTGTTCTTTATTTTTATTTCCCTTTTCCTTATTCTTTATTATATAAATATCTTTCCTTACATTTATTTTAATTCATTTTATGTCCTATATAATTATTATGGTGATTTATCAAATCCAATTAAATTCCTAATTAATTCCAATCCATTATCTAAGTGAAACACAATTTAAGTCACTTAATTACGATACGTGTGCGAAACGCCCCTTAATAAAACGTACACATAATAAAACATGTAATATGTTATAAAAATAATTTTACACGTAATCACATAATCACACGAAATAAATTACGTCTATACAATTACTCGAGAAAAATAATTACACGTCAGAAATCACGTACGCAAAAGTTACGGGTTTTACATTCTTCCCCCCTTATAAAAGTTTCGTCCTCGAAACTTGCAATCTCTGGTCGCAAAATAGATGGGGATACTTCAACCGACTTCTTCCTCCAACTCTCAAGTGGTTTCCTGCTCTGAACGGTCGGACCACTGCACCCGAGAACGTTAGGATGGATGAGGATGAAACCATGGCCAACGTTTATAACAAACTGAGAGAAATTCGAAATCAAATTTTTTTCACTGAACGAAGAATATTCTATTGAAAAGTTAATGAATAAGATTCTGAGGTCTCCAACAGAAACAATTGAGTAAAGTGTGCTCCCTCGAAGAATCAAAGACCGGCTAACACGAAAAACGAGACTTAAAGAAATGAGTTTGGCCTTAACATATAAGACACCACTATCCACAATAAAACTCGGTGAGGAAGAAATGGCAAAGATGAATAGATGATAAATCATACTCCTCAATCCGAGATGATTCCAAAAGCCCGATGACGAAGATGATTATTGTGAAAGTGGGGATGAGAATGTTAACAAATCAATTTATGGCTTTCTATACTGAATTTATACTTCGATGAATAGAAGTATAATAAGATGAAGGAAGACTAAGACTAAATGCGAGGAGATGTGGATGCAATTTGTTAAACCAAATAGTACGAATCAAGAAATAGGCGACAAAATTGATTCAATTAAAAGGAAGATTACAAATCGCGAACAGGCATTGGCCGAACAAAATGATGAAGCTGGGAGTAGTTAAAGAGTGGATCGAGAAATGGAATAAATGAAAGGTCAATTCCGATGATCTTCCATTAGCGAGTCAACAAGGTGGAGATCATCGATGATTACGAATTGATGGCGAGGAATCAAGGTTCGACAAGAAAACATCTTGATTCTCAACAAATGTGATTAATACGAAGATGAAACAGCAAAATTTTATAGATGATCCTTTTACTACGATGAACGCGGTCATCACCGAAAAGAAGACGAAAAGTCTACATCCACAAGAAAAATATAAACATGTGTGAGTGGCAGAACAAGAGTAGCGAGATAAAATTATGTTACTCTAATCCATACTGGGAAACAAAGAGGTCCAGATTAGACATATCCATTTAGATCAAGCGACGCACCAATAGAAAAATGGATGAATAAATCTAAAAGTCACAAAATTGACTTAGGAATACAATAAACCAAATAAATTTACTAAGTCCGAATGAAACAAAAAATCCGGGTAATGTCTCATCAGGTTGCAAAGCAGCCGGTAAACGGGAATATGAAAGAACAACGTGAGGAAACTCAAAAGGGCGAAAAATAGAAGGTTGAATGTAACAAACACAAATAGCGGAATAAGAAACACTTTTGAGAAATGACCGATGAAGGAACATTTTTTATTTTTTTTTATTTTTTTGAGATACTCCAACATGAGGTATACAACAAAAGAACCTCTGGAAAAAAAACAAAATGGAAACTATCAATGTAATGATATAAGATTTTCCTGTAAATCTTGTTGAAGAAAAAGAAGAACAGTCTCACATAACTTGATTAGAGTTCCCTTATTGAGCGGACAAAGTCTCAATAACAAGAGCCAAGAAAATCTCACCAATACAACGAGTGGTAATGATGAATTGTGATACTCACTCAGATTAAGAGGTGCAACAGACGAACGGGTATCAACCGATTAAATAAAAGAATCATCTGGTTGAGTAGGTAATTGAAAATTGATCAATCTCGATGCAAAAAGAACTTCAACAGAAATAATGTTCAGAGACTGGTTCCAAAAGGAGAGGATGTGAACATCATTGCATTTGAATGTGTATTTAGAACCAAGCCCAACGAGTTAAGAAATATTATAGAGACAAAACCAAAATGGTAGTCAAGAAAAACACTCAAGTACATGAGACGGATTTGATGAGAAGTTTGCTCATGTAGCAAGACTTGAGTCTATAAGAGTTATGTTGGCATTGAAATTTCGGGAAACTTGAAACCTCATCAGATGGATGGCGATAGTGTGTTCCGAATGGGTTGTTACACGAAGAAGTATATGTGAAACAACCTAGCGGATATGAAAAATCAGATTGTCCAAATCATGTATACAAATTGGAAAAGACTCTTCGTGGATTGAAATAAATCTCAAGAGCTTAGTATTAGAAGCCAACAAAGTTCTAGTTGAAGCATGGACACATAAGAGGTGGAGATTGTAAGAAAATGTCCATTAAGAATTGAGGAAACCAAATCATGATAACTCGAGTTGATAATATTTTGTTTGATCAACAATTAGAGGCTACGACAGAGATTAACAATTTATCAACAAAATGCAAACTGAGTTTGAGATGAATACGGTAAGTTAATTGACAGTCTTCTTGAAATTGCATATCAAATGAATGAAAGAAGAGATCTTAATCACTTAACAAGTATACAACAATTTTGCGAAAAAAGTTCAACATGAAGAACGCTTATGTAGTCAGATTCTTATCGGTGTGAACACTAAACAGGGAATGATAAGACTGGAGTTGTGGATAAATGAGAAAATGAAGAAGTTATCCTTAATTTAGAATAAAAGACGAGTTGGGCATAACTGGGTATAGTACATAAGAATGGCGTAGTACAACACAGGTAATGTGTAACGATACGATAACGAGCGTTAGATAGAGCGTAGTCGTCACTGCTTCCTTGACTCGAATCCATCTTAGCCCCCATAAGTATATATAGCAACAGTTATGATATGATATGCGATAAAACAGTTTAACAAATAGACAAGTGAAGAATAGGCAGGTAGAGCATGACATGGTATACTATAGCATAACATATAGCAGCAATTAATATAAGTGATAAAGCAACTAGCAAGTTAAACATGTAAGGCATAGGCAATTAGAGCATGGCATAATATAATGAATCACATAAAGAAAGTTACCATATACATGTAATAGTGAAAAATAGCATTAAGATATAAAACGTTAAATAAACGGAAGCATCTTAGTCCATGGCCTCTACCCATCACACATCTCACATTAAATGTTATTGTTATCCTATTTTCATTACCGATTTTATCCCTAAGGTTCGAACTGCTCTGATACCACTTCTGTCACACCCCGTAACCAGGGTCGATGACATGGCAGATGTCTCATTGGTTAATGAAACACCAAAGCCGAAACAAACGAGTTACTAAAAGGAAATTCATTAGATAAATCCATAAATAGTAATAAAACAAGATGCGAAAGCGTTATTCTAAAAACGAAATATGTTTAAGTTATTACATCTCAAGGAAAATACAAGTTTCAAATTAATTAATAACTATAAAAGCGATAACAGGTGTGAACTATCCAGTTAGGATCACTCTTCTTAATCCCCATCCCAAGCTCCATCATCACAGGTATAATCAACATCTACAAAACCTGAAAAACAAAACCGGATATCGGGATCGAGCTCGGTGCTCAGCGAGGACCTAAAACGACAATATAGATAATAATGACGAAATGCAGACACGAGACAACGAGAATCGAATACGAGATAATGCAGATGCCCGTTTCCCAAAATACCCCTATGGAAGTATATGCAAATGACTCGTCCCAAGTCTAGCAAGACTCACAACTCAGTGCAGGACAGTGCAGTACAGGATATATCATAATGTAACAGATGGATCGCATGACAATGCGGTTTTGAGAAAAAATGAGATGCAAACTTGTGCAAAAATGCACTAAACAATACACAACCTTCCCAACTCATATGAAACCAAATAGACTCCAAGCAAACAGCAATTAAAGACCCAAAACAAATGTTCGACTATACTTATCAAATCTGACATCCCAGATCGGAATTCATGACATGAGCATCCCATACTACTCATGCACAACAAACCAATAGTTATGTCAGACAATAGAGTATAAAACAAACAAGGACCAAACAAGTAAAGAACAACAAATAAGCTAAACAACTAAACTCTTCACGTCTAAGCACTTCACACAACCGAATCCACATCAAGCACGTCCCGCCTCTACGAGTATCCTCGATTACACAATTTACTTAGACGTTACGAACTTAGTTATCGCTATGACACTACAATCCCACGATCAAGCTCAATTGTCTAATCGGACCCATAATCACCGCTACATGACCCCCTATGTATTAACCCACTGAGGAAGGGCCACACAGAATCCACACAGAAACCGGCTGAATCTTTCCCCCGACTGGAGGCCAAAAATAAAGAATACGTCCATTGTGTCATTGCCCACACATGAGCTCCACAATTTCATCATTAGCGACCCCAACTTGTTTCTCCCCGCTAGGGTCCGGGTCCACATATCCACACAGAAATCCACACAGAGATATCGCGAACACCAGGTTCTAGATGGGACGTATCCTGCTACAGACCTTTCATAAACAAGAGCTCGAATGGGGCGACGACTCGGTCGACCAAACCAATTAGGACAAAACAAGGACTCTCAATTAGGACAGCTCGATGCAGACCCAAATAAGGTAATTAAAGAAAAGACTCTCAATAGTCCCCAATACATAACATATACATGGCAGATACAGAACAGATACAGTGCAGTGACAGTTTATATGATTTTAGCGATTAATGAAGACGATTGAAATTCAGATATAGACATGCTCAAATCATCCAATTAAAACAGAAACCCAATTAACAACGGAAAACTCAAAGATTCAATAATTAATTAATCTAACAGTTTATGCAATTGAATATCCCAAAAACAGTAAATCATGCCAGAACAGATACTAACAGTAATCAAAATTCAGTATATAAATTAATAATAGAAAGCGAGGTCCCTACCGTTACGATGATAACACGAGGAAAATAATTCAGAAAAATCCGCCTAGCAGCTGATGAAAATCTGGACAGAAACTGGTCACCAAAATCTTTATATTTTGATCGCTCACAATTCCCGAGGCCGGATAATGAATGCCGCGTGAGAAAGTGTCGGGAAGAGAAAATCGCCGCCGGCTTTAAATTTCTTTCCTTGTTTCTGCTTCGTGCGCATATCCCGAGGAGACCTAGCAGCCTACCTTTCTTTTTCCGCCGAGAGAAAGAGAGGACGTCTATCTCTTTCTTCTTTTCTTTTTTTCTTGTTTTGTTTGTTTTCTTGCGCTGAGAGGATTAGAGGGAGTGAAGCGCCTCCCTTTTCTTTGTTCTCTCTTAATACACGTTTTCCGAGAGCAAGTGATCCCCACGAACTGCTTTACCCTTTTTTTAATTTAATGAAACCCTTTCCCATTCCCTGGTTCAGTTAACCCACGAAGTGCCTTGTTCTTTATTTTTATTTCCCTTTTCCTTATTCTTTATTATATAAATATCTTTCCTTACATTTATTTTAATTCATTTTATGTCCTATATAATTATTATGGTGATTTATCAAATCCAATTAAATTCCTAATTAATTCCAATCCATTATCTAAGTGAAACACAATTTAAGTCACTTAATTACGATACGTGTGCGAAACGCCCCTTAATAAAACGTACACATAATAAAACATGTAATATGTTATAAAAATAATTTTACACGTAATCACATAATCACACGAAATAAATTACGTCTATACAATTACTCGAGAAAAATAATTACACGTCAGAAATCACGTACGCAAAAGTTACGGGTTTTACATTCTTCCCCTTATAAAAGTTTCGTCCTCGAAACTTGCAATCTCTGATCGCAAAATAGATGGGGATACTTCAACCGACTTCTTCCTCCAACTCTCAAGTGGTTTCTCGCTCTCGAGCGGTCGGGACCACTCGCACCCGAGAACGTTAGGATGGATGAGGATGAAACCATGGCCAACGTTTATAACAAACTGAGAGAAATTCGAAATCAAATTTTTTTCACTGAACGAAGAATATTCTATTGAAAAGTTAATGAATAAGATTCTGAGGTCTCCAACAGAAACAATTGAGTAAAGTGTGCTCCCTCGAAGAATCAAAGACCGGCTAACACGAAAAACGAGACTTAAAGAAATGAGTTTGGCCTTAACATATAAGACACCACTATCCACAATAAAACTCAGTGAGGAAGAAATGGCAAAGATGAATAGATGATAAATCATACTCCTCAATCTGAGATGATTCCAAAACTGATGACGAAGATGATTATTGTGAAAGTGGGGATGAGAATGTTAACAAATCAATTTATGGCTTTCTATACCGAATTTATACTTCGATGAATAGAAGTATAATAAGATGAAGGAAGACTAAGACTAAATGCAGGAGATGTGGATGCAATTTGTTAAACCAAATAGTACGAATCAAGAAATAGGCGACAAAATTGATTCAATTAAAAGGAAGATTACAAATCGCGAACAGGCATTGGCCGAACAAAATGATGAAGCTGGGAGTAGTTAAAGAGTGGATCGAGAAATGGAATAAATGAAAGGTCAATTCCGATGATCTTCCATTAGCAGGTCAACAAGGTGGAGATCACTGATGATTCTGAATTGATGGCAGGAATCAAGGTTCGACAAGAAAACATCTTGATTCTCAACAAATGTGATTAATACGAAGATGAAACAGCAAAATTTTATAGATGATCCTTTTACTACGATGAACGCGGTCATCACCGAAAAGAAGACGAAAAGTCTACATCCACAAGAAAAATATAAACATGTGTGAGTGGCAGAACAAGAGTAGCGAGATAAAATTATGTTACTCTAATCCATACGGGAAACAAAGAGGTCCAGATTAGACATATCCATTTAGATCAAGCGACGCACCAATAGAAAAATGGATGAATAAATCTAAAAGTCACAAAATTGACTTAGGAATACAATAAACCAAATAAATTTACTAAGTCCGAATGAAACAAAAAAATCCGGGTAATGTCTCATCAGAGTTGCAAAGCAAATTTGAGTAAACGGGAATATGAAAGAACAACGTGAGGAAACTCAAAAGGGCGAAAAATAGAAGGTTGAATGTAACAAACACAAATAGCGGAATAAGAAACACTTTTGAGAAATGACCGATGAAGGAACATTTTTTATTTTTTTTTATTTTTTTGAGATACTCCAACATGAGGTATACAACAAAAGAACCTCTGGAAAAAAAACAAAATGGAAACTATCAATGTAATGATATAAGATTTTCCTGTAAATCTTGTTGAAGAAAAAAGAAGAACAGTCTCACATAACTTGATTAGAGTTCCCTTATTGAGCGGACAAAATCTCAATAACAAGAGCAAAAAAGATCTCACCAATACCACGAGTGGTAATGATGAATTGTGATACTCACTCAGATTTAGGGATGCAACAGACGAAACGGGTATCAACCGATTAAATAAAATAAATCATCCGGTTGAGTAAGTAATTGAAAATTGATCATGCCGATGCAAGAAGAACTTCAACTGAAATAATGTTCAGAGACTGGTTCCAAAAGGAGATGATGTGAACATCATTGCATTTGAATGTGTGTTTAGAACCAAGCCCAACGAGTTAAGAAATATTATAGAGACAAAACCAAAATGGTAGTCAAGAAAAACACTCAAGTACATGAGACGGATTTGATGAGAAGTTTGCTCATGTAGCAAGACTTGAGTCTATAAGAGTTATGTTGGCATTGAAATTTCGGGAAACTTGAAACCTCATCGGGATGGATGGCGATAGTGTGTTCGAATGGGTTGTTACACGAAGAAGTATATGTGAAACAACCTAGCGGATATGAAAAATCAGATTGTCCAAATCATGTATACAAATTGGAAAAGACTCTTCGTGGATTGAAATAAATCTCAAGAGCTTAGTATTAGAAGCCAACAAAGTTCTAGTTGAAGCATGGACACATAAGAGGTGGAGATTGTAAGAAAATGTCCATTAAGAATTGAGGAAACCAAATCATGATAACTCGAGTTGATAATATTTTGTTTGATCAACAATTAGAGGCTACGACAGAGATTAACAATTTATCAACAAAATGCAAACTGAGTTTGAGATGAATACGGTAAGTTAATTGACAGTCTTCTTGAAATTGCATATCAAATGAATGAAAGAAGAGATCTTAATCACTTAACAAGTATACAACAATTTTGCGAAAAAAGTTCAACATGAAGAACGCTTATGTAGTCAGATTCTTATCGGTGTGAACACTAAACAGGGAATGATAAGACTGGAGTTGTGGATAAATGAGAAAATGAAGAAGTTATCCTTAATTTAGAATAAAAGACGAGTTGGGCATAACTGGGTATAGTACATAAGAATGGCGTAGTACAACACGAGTAATGTGTAACGATACGATAACGAGCGTTAGATAGAGCGTAGTCGTCCACCGCTTCCTTGACTCGAATCCATCTTAGCCCCCCATAAGTATATATAGCAATGATTATGATATGATATGCGATAAAACAGCTTTTAACAAATAGACAAGTGAAGAATAGGCGGGTAGAGCATGACATGGTATACTATAGCATAACATATAGCAGACGAATTAATATAAGTGATAAAGCAACTAGCAAGTTAAACATGTAAGGCATAGGCAATTAGAGCATGGCATAATATAATGAATCACATAAAGAAAGTTACCATATACATGTAATAGTGAAAAATAGCATTAAGATATAAAACGTTAAATAAACTGAAGCATCTTAGTCCATGGCCTCTACCCATCACACATCTCACATTAAATGTTATTGTTATCCTATTTTCATTACCGATTTTATCCCTAAGGTTCGAATCGCTCGATACCACTTGCTCACACCCCAGTAACCGTGGTCGATGACATGGCAGTTGTCTCATTGGTTAATGAAACACCAAAGCCGACAAACGAGAGTTACTAAAAGGAAATTCATTAGATAAATCCATAAATAGTAATAAAACAATGAGCGAAAGCGTTATTCTAAAAAGCGAAATATGTTTAAGTTATTACATCTCAAGGAAAATACAAGTTTCAAATTAATTAATAACTATAAAAGCGATAACGAGTGTGAACTATCCAGTTAGGATCACTCTTCTTAATCCCCATCCCAAGCTCCATCATCACGGTATAATCAACATCTACAAAACTCGAAAAACAAAACCGGATATCGGATCGAGCTCCGGTGCTCGACGAGGACCTAAAACAGCAATATAGATAATAATGACGAAAGCAGTACACGAGACAACAGTAATCGAGACATGAGATAATGCGGATGCCCGTTTCCCCAAAAATACCCCCTATGGAAGTATATGCAAATGACTCGTCCCCAAGTCTAGCAAGACTCACAACTCAGATGCGAGACAGTGCGATGACAGGATATATCATAACGAAAGCAGTGGGATCTGTACAACTGCGGTTTTAGAAAAATGAGATGCAAACTTGTGCAAAAAATGCACTAAACAATACACAACCTTCCCAACTCATATGAAACCAAATAGACTCCAAGCAAACGAGCAATTAAAGACCCAAAACAAATGTTCGACTATACTTATCAAATCGACATCCCGGATCGGAATTCATGACATGAGCATCCCATACTACTCATGCACAACAAACCAATAGTTATGTCGGACAATAGAGTATAAAACAAACAAGGACCAAACAAGTAAAGAACAACAAATAAGCTAAACAACTAAACTCTTCACGTCTAAGCACTTCACACAACCGAATCCACATCAAGCACGTCGCCTCTACGAGTATCCTCGATTACACAATTTACTTAGACGTTACGAACTTAGTTATCGCTATGACACTACAATCCCACGATCAAGCTCAATTGTCTAATCGGACCCATAATCACCGCTACTGACTCCCCTATGTATTAACCCACCGAGGAAGGGCCACACGAGAATCCACACGAAAACCTAGTGAATCTTTCCCTACTGGAGGCCAAAAATAAAGAATACGTCCATTGTGTCATTGCCCACACATGAGCTCCACAATTTCATCGTTAGCGACTCCCAACTTGTTTCTCCCCGCTAGGGTCACGGGTCCACATATCCACACGTAAATCCACACGGAGATATCGCGAACACCGAGTTCTAGATGGGGACGTATCCTCGCTACTGAGACCTTTCATAAACAAGAGCTCGAATGGGGCGACGACTCGGTCGACCAAACCAATTAGGACAAAACAAGGACTCTCAATTAGGGACGACTCGATGCGGGACCCCAAATAAGGTAATTAAAGAAAAAGACTCTCAATAGTCCCCAATACATAACATATACATGGCGAGATACTGAAGCAGTATACAGTGCGGTGACAGTTTATATGATTTTAGCGATTAATGAAGACGATTGAAATTCGGATATAGACATGCTCAAATCATCCAATTAAAACGAAACCCAATTAACAACGGAAAACTCAAAGATTCAATAATTAATTAATCTAACAGTTTATGCAATTGAATATCCCAAAAAGCGATAAATCATGCCGTAAACGGATACTAACGAGTAATCAAAATTCGGTATATAAATTAATAATAGAAAGCGAGCGTCACTACCGATTACGATGATAACACGAGGAAAATAATTCGGAAAAATCCGCCTAGCAGCTGATGAAAATCTGGACAGAAACTGGTCACCAAAATCTTTATATTTTGATCGCTCACAATTCCCGAGGCCGGATAATGAATGCCGCGTGAGAAAGTGTCGGGAAGAGAAAATCGCCGCCGGCTTTAAATTTCTTTCCTTGTTTCTGCTTCGTGCGCATATCCCGAGGAGACCTAGCAGCCTACCTTTCTTTTTTCCGCCGAGAGAAAGAGAGGACGTCTATCTCTTTCTTCTTTTTCTTTTTTTCTTGTTTTGTTTGTTTTCTTGCGCTGAGAGGATTAGAGGGAGTGAAGCGCCTCCCTTTTTCTTTGTTCTCTCTTAATACACGTTTTCCGAGAGCAAGTGATCCCCCACGAACTGCTTTACCCTTTTTTTTAATTTAATGAAACCCTTTCCCATTCCCTGGTTCAGTTAACCCACGAAGTGCTCTTGTTCTTTATTTTTATTTCCCTTTTCCTTATTCTTTATTATATAAATATCTTTCCTTACATTTATTTTAATTCATTTTATGTCCTATATAATTATTATGGTGATTTATCAAATCCAATTAAATTCCTAATTAATTCCAATCCATTATCTAAGTGAAACACAATTTAAAGTCGACTTAATTACGATACGTGTGCATAAACGCCCTAATAAAAAGCGTACTACATAATAAAACATGCAATATGTTATAAAAATAATTTTCTAGCGTGATCACGTAATCACACGAAATAAATTACGTCTATACAATTACTCGAGAAAAATAATTACACGTCAGAAATCACGTACGCAAAAGTTACGGGTTTTACACATACCCTCATTGCCGACTCCATAACCACCATTATTTCTTCCAGGAGCGTAACCTGATCCGTATCCAGTGTTTCCACAGCTGTCCCAACCTTCATAGCAGCCACCTGATGTCAACCCAACACGCACGGCCTCTTTAGTTGTCGCCGTCCTTCCCCTCATAGATTCAACAGCCAGACAACCATAAAACGCGTGGCATACAAGAACCAGAAGAACGAGACTCCAGGATAATAATACCTCATTATGTTGGCTCATGATTCTTGATTAGGATATGCAAAGTAGCACTTGACTATTATATGCTGCAATAACTAGAATGCTTGTAGAAATTCTTAAACCAGTTCTTTCTATATATATAAATAGGAAATATAAGTTGATTATTCTTTCTGGTTTCCGGAGGCTTAAGAATGAATTATGTGTGAGGAATGAGGATGTGCAGAGTGCGTGTGCTATCGGCTTTTAGGTGATGGTAGTTTGCCCATGAAAACAACATTCTTCATCTTCTGCTTATCCTTTCTTGTATTCTTGTGAAATTATTCAAGACTTTTTAAATTTTAATTGATGGAAATAAATAAATTACAATAAACTCTTTTAAACTTAATGTTATATATATATATATATATATATATATATATATATATATATATATATATATATATATATAATTCCTTACCTAGAATCAATAGTTGGTCGATTGTTCTCGTATATTTTTAAATTATTTATTTATTTATTATTATGGAGGTAAGGAATATCAAACTCAGGACTCATTGTCCAAGTAAGTGTTAAACCAATTTCGTTAATTAGTATTATGTCACTTTCACTTAAATGGAGTTGAGCAAACAAATTTTAAACTGCATTTGTTATTTTTTTTGCTAAGTAAAAAATTAACCATTAGAAAAATTCGAAACCGGATCGAAGTTATAAAAAGTGTCTCCTCTATCACAATTGGGCAGACAAATTTTAAACTGCATTTTTTGTTAGTAGGGTCGTATAAAATCTCAGGGCGATTGCCATCCGCCCCTTGTCTTCGTCCTGGTAGCTCTTCGTTTTCTATGGATTCTGCTTCTATTGGGAGTGCACAAAGAGACAGGGAATTCTGCTATTGGCTAAAATCCCTGATGACGGCGCGGGGAAGACGATGGGGTTTAACTGTGCCAGACCGGGTTTTCTTCGGTTCGGTTCAGTTAGGATGTTAATTAATGCATATATTTGCATTATATAATTTTAACTATTAATTTTCAATTAAACAACTGAAAATAATTATTTTAGGCAAATTGACTAGTTTGGTACCTACTCTAGTTACAATTTACCGGCTCGGTTTTAAATACTTAATTATTGAAAATAGAATCTCTGCAGTATTTACAAATTAAAAAAATGGTTCTTCCGTTCATGTCTATGAAAATTGGATTATATATGAACTTATAGATTCTTTGAAAATTGGATAATATATAAACGCTGCAAATTTACATATACACTATAAAATTAATTAATGTATTAATCAAATTTTGGGAGTAGGACAAACAATTAAGTCATTTTTCAGAGGACAAACAACTAGTCTTTGGAACGGAAATTATGAGCATGATCATCCATCAATAAGTATATTTGTCAAGAAAAATTAACGTGTAAGTACTTCTAATTTGAAATAATAAATTTTATATTCGACACTACTATTTCATTACATATATTTACCTCCGTCTGAAATTTTTTGTCTCTTTATGTTTTAAGTATTTTGTTTTTTTTATGAATATCATATATTTGGCTCAACTTTTATTATATATTTTTTTATTAATAATTACACACATTTGTTGACCGCACAACTAAATTCCAAATCAAATCGTTGTCTTCAGCTACACTCTACAACTGCGTCCGACCTGGAAAAAGGTGTCCCCTTACTCCAAACGCCGCTAATAAATCATCTTCTCTTTATATTTATCTTTTCCGTCAAAATTTCCAAGAAATTGGACTAAAATAGAACATTCTGAGATTCATCATCATCGAGATCAATGAATGCATAAAATTATTATTGCATCTTGGTTTCGTTGGGTAGTTATTACAAATTTTTCAATTTCATTAATTGATTCGAAGCTAGATAATCTCTAGATCTGGGATTTTTCAGTTTCCCTTCTGAAATTATTCTAGGATTTTTCTCTCATTTAGTTATTTAAATTTGGATTAGGAACAAAGGGTTTGTGGATTTATAGCTACAGGGTTGATAGATATGGCTTCACAATTTGATAGGTGGGAAAAAGATCCATTCTTTTTCGCTGCTGAGGAGGTTCAAGAATCTGCTGATAGGTATAATAATTTTTCTTATTTGATTATGAATTTAAAAGTTTTGTAAATGGGTTGTTGATTTTTTATGATGTTTGTGTAGGATGGAGTCGACTTATAGGACGTGGGTTCATTCAAAGAAGGATTCATTGGGCCTTTGGAATTTGGATGAGCTTCGTGGGGATCTTCATACGGCCCTAGGCACAGCTAAATGGCAGGTTAGCATTGCCTCATGTAGTGCCCTGACCGTAGTTTTTATGATTTGTTAGTGTTTGTATGCTGGAAGAATGAATTCATATATAAAAATGCGGTTTTATGTTGCAAAAACTGTAGCTTATTCTGAAATATAGGACCTTTGGAATTGATTTAGAGTCGAGAGGAGTATTTTTCGTCTTGCATTAGGCTCGTCTAATTGCTGAATTTGTTTTTATGTAAAACGTGAAGAGAGTATCTAATTGAAGTTGGGATGTGAAATGCAATGCAGTTGGAGGAATTTGAACGAGCAGTTAATTCGAGCTATGTCAATAATGTAGCTGATGATGCAAAGGATAGACATCGTGAATTCATCACTGCTATAGGGAGTTTGATTTCGGAGGTTGAGACCTCCTTAAATGCATCAACTGCTGCACAAGGAAAGCCACCATTACCGTGGGTGCGATTGGATGAGGGCGAGCGTGATGAGTTGGCTATGTTTCTTGCTGCTCCATCGACATCCTCTTCTAGGGACAATGTCAATGTCTCTTGGAAACTTCATGGAAGGGAGCACCATTTAGCAAACTCACAGGAGGCTGATAAACAATCAGACCCTACTTCAAGGAATTCTCCTCAGTCTGCAGAGTGTTGCCAACTGGAAGCTAAGGAGGAGAAGTTACCCGGACACCGAAGAACAGCTAGTGCTAGTGCTGATATTGCTTCATGGAAGATTGCCGTTGCTGATGATGCTTTTCCTCAAACTTCAAACATTCAAATCGATCCACCACTAAGAAAGATACCCAGTTTTTCTGGATTTTTAAGTACAATGGAATCTGCAACTAAGTTGAAATGGTCGAAGAATCCTTACAGGAAATTAAAGCTTACAGATCGAGAATCAGAAGTTGATATGACATTACCTCAATCTCAGCCTTTGACTAGAGTGGGTACCTTATCTAAATTACTTCTGTAGTGATACTGCAGCATTTAATAAAGTTTCTTTATATATTTCTCTTACTCAAAGTGATGCTCTTTTTTACTTTCATCAGGGTATTAATTCATGCTATGAACGGAGTAAGAGTTGCCTTGAGGGTTGTGATGAATGTTATGAAAAACAACTCTATGGTTGGCATGGAGCCATTCAGAGACAACTTCAGAGGTCTCAGTATTATATGCAATATAATCGACCTGTAAAAATCTTCCTTTCAGCTATTCTCCTTCTCTGTGTGATAGGTGAGGTTTTTTTTTATCTCTTGAACTTGTTGATGACTAATTTTCTTGATAAACAAATATTTGAATTATTTGTTTCTTGCTGTTTGGAATGTTAACAAAGCAAATTCTTTATTTCTCTATCTAATAGAACAACGAACGTTCTTGTAGATTAGGCTTGGTGGTTCGTCACTTTCAGTATTTAGATAGAAATTACTTCTGGTTACCCAATCGCAAAGACGCAAACAAAGGGAAACTCTGCAGCCAGCTTAAGAGAGAACTATTAGATACCTTCCTGATGTTTTTCCTTTTAACCTTCATTCTGAAAGGAAGGTGTATCAAATTAAAAGTAGAAAAGTTTTCAAATTAAAAGTTTTGGCTGAAATTTCCCTTTCTTCAATCTATCTGTATCTTGCTCTTCTTTCTATTGGAGACGGAATTTAGTAGCAAGGGTCTTGATTCTATCTAGAATTATGACGTTGACGAGGATTTTGGCATAGCGATATTGTGTATTTGTTTCAAGTATAATTATAGTAAATTATTTCATTAAAGAAGTCAACAGTGCATGTGCTTTAGTGTGTTAATTTCTTAAAGAAAAATTGAATTGTTTTCATGCTCATACGGTTACGGATCTTTCCTTCCCTCTGCAGTTTTACTGGCATTCCATGCAATCTAAGTGACACTTCCTCCTCTTTTTCGGAAAGAGTTGATGGGGGTTCAAGAACGGCTGGCTATTCTTGATGCTGTTTATCCATTGAAGGTAGATGCGGTTCTTTTGCTCTTATTCACTTTTGTTCTTGTACCTCAAATTTATTGTCAGGTTTCGCTTAAACGCCATAGGGCACCCACCAAGTCTACAATAAGTGTTGAAAATTTAGTTTCAGTAATGGTTGGTAAGTTTTGTGTACACTAATATAATCTTGGAAGATATAGGTTTACGCCACTTGCTAGGTCGTCTTGTATTGTATAGTTTTCTCTTTACCTTCTATTTTTATCGAAATTTTTGGAGCTACACTTTGTATCTTGCAGTCCCAATCTGTAAATCTTAAGCTGCTCCTCTTATGACTACTGCGCTTCATTTTTGTCAGTGTATCATATTCTTATTTTCTTGTGTGTGTGTGTGTGTATATTAGGCTTTTCTTTTAACATGAGAAGCATGAATTATTTAGAAACCTTAATGGTCTTCGATTTCCTCGTGTTTTGATGCAAGAAAATTTGTCAGTTTACTCTTATCAACTAGAGAGACTAGTACTGGGATGTATATATTTCCGTCCGAAATTGCATGTCCCGTTTTCTATACAAATTGGACATTCAATTCCGTCCGGACGGAGGGAGTAATAAATTCTCTTGTTTTTTTTTAGAAAGTGGATATTTAAATTTGAGTGGAAACAAATGCATGGGAATACCATCCTTGGCATGTCTCTAAATTCGTTGGTTCTTCATTTTCGGGAGCAGTTGAAGATATTGCCTATATGAGTTGTTCTCCATTATTGAAACTTTTTTAAGAGCAGCTTTTTCTGTATACACGGGGTTGTTTTCATATGCTAAAAAATCGTTAAAATAGTAATTAACTATTCTTTTAAATTGTCATTTTGGTCATCAACATTTTTATGTTCAATCATATTCATTTTTTTTTACTTTTCACATCCCCAATATATTTACGAACAGTCAAAATCATCCTTCCGTAAAAAAGTAGCCTAGAAACTGATAAAAATGACATGTAATGATGTAGCATTTTTCTCTCTCTCTCCTGCAAGGGAAAAATTGGAAAGAAAATTATTCTCCTCCCTTATCTCAAACTTCATCTTCTTCCTCAAATATTCTACTTTATTACAAACAAAACAATGATGAAGAAGAAGCAATTTCATCAATTCTAATTTTTTCTATTGAGATTTTGGTATCCATTTCTTTCATTCGATTTTATTGGGATCATCTATAAAGATCTAAAAAGATGAATCTATTGACATGATTGTGTTGGGTTCCTAAACTTTCAAAACAACTCTATTTATAAGTGGAAATTTATTTATTTGAACTTGGAGTTGGGGGTTTTTGTTGAAAACTCGGAGGTGGTGTAGTTATGAGTTTGAATTTTCTGCCAGTCGGAGGCGATAATGATTACAGGAAAGCTGCTGCTGCTGAGAGAACCATTACTATCCAAATCAGTTTGTTGATGCAACAGTTCAAGAATCTTATGTTGCAACTCCTGCATTCACGGGGTAAATTCTTTTGGGCTAATTGGTAAATCAAAATTTAGCACTTTTGCGGCGACGTTCCCCGTTTTATATTTCTTTGTATTAAGGTCCCCAAACATTTTGCGTTTGGTGACGGTGGTCCTTCCGTCCACTTCTGTCACAGAAAATATCAAAATTTGAATTATTTTTAAGGTTTTTTGTAAAATGACCATTTTACCCCTCTCCTCCTTCCCCAATCTGCTTCTCCTCCATTTCCACTCTCCCTCTTCCTCTTTTCGGAATCGATGAAAGATTCAAATGATTGAAGGATAAATCAAGAATTTGGAGATTCTCCAAAAAAAAAATTCTCTATGTTTTTGGGAGATGGTGGGTAGAGGTGGAGGTACTTTGTGATTTTCTCTTTATTTTTGGGTAGAGGTGGAGGAGATGGTGGGTTGAGGTGGAGGAGATGGTGGGTAGATATGGAGGAAATGGTGAATAGAGGTGGAAGAGATGGTGGGTAGAGGTGGAGGTACTTTGTGATTTTCTCTTTATTTTTTGATAGAGGTGGAGGAGATGGTGGGTTGAGGTGGAGGAAATGGTGGGTAGAGGTGGAAGAGATGGTGGGTAGAGGTGGAGGTACTTTGTGATTTTCTCTTTATTTTTGGGTAGAGATGGTGGGTAGAGGTGGAGGTACTTTGTGATTTTCTCTTTATTTTTGGGTAGAGGTGGAGGAGATGGTGGGTAGATATGGAGGAAATGGTGGGTTGAGGTGAAGGATTACCCATTATACCCTTCCCATTAATGAATTTTTCTTTTTTGTTTTAACCCTAATGGACATAAGTGGACGGAAGGACCACCGTCACCAAACGCAAAATGTTTGGGGACCTTAATACAAAGAAATATAAAACGGGGACCGTCGCCGCGAAAGTGCTAAACTTTGGGGACTAAATTTACCAATTAGCCATTCTTTTGGTGATGGCTTATACAATCACTCATATACTAGCTATGGGTCAGTTGTTGCAACTGGCTGGGAGTGACCTGCAAAAAAAATCCTACTTTTGTCGATAAGCCCTTAGTTTTTAGGTGATGGTAAAAGAAAGGAGGTGTACAGTCAGCCAGTGGTTTTTGGCTATGGCTTCTTGTTGGGCTTTTACCAAAACACAATATGCTTTGATAGAAAGAATTACAGATACAATTACCAAAGTTTTTGTTCCATTGGTCTGTAAACAATTTCAGGTTGCTGCTGATTTTTATGGCTATAGAGCAGAGTATTGCTGACTAAATTAATTAAATTGTTTCTTCTCCACCATTGTTATGATTGGAATAAAGAAAATATTTGAGGGAGAAGATGAAATTTCTTTCCCATATTGCCCTTGCAGGAGAGAGAAAGAAAATGCTCCATCATTACATGTCATCATTTTTAACGGTTTCTTGGCCATTTTTGGACAGAATGATGATTTTGTTGTTCGTAAATATACTGGGAATGTGAAAAGTTAAAAAAAAAAGAAGTAAAAAACGATGAATCTGACCGAGCGTAAAAACGTTAATGACCAAAATGGCAATTAATTCCAACCTAATCGAAAGAGAAATAAAAACTGAAAATATATTTGTATTATTATTTTAAATTTACACACATTATGAATTTTTAGTTAAAAATGAGTTTAAGTATAAATTATTTTTAAAAAGCACATCCGTGTGTGTTATTTTAAATCAGTTTTTTGGCTTCTTTTAAGTTATACCGGACCAATAAACAATTGAGAACATGCCAGTATTTTTCTATTTTAAATAAAAAAACTATAAGGTGCAGCACAAATGCGAATTTGTAATTCTTCGATTTGATTATGGTTCTGAGAAGAAACAAGCACAAATATGAGCAACAAAAAAAATTAAACTTGGCAAATAACATGAAATTGGAGACTAATTAACAAAGCCTCAAACTTGAAATTGCAGTGACTGATAATAAATAATTCAAATAAATATTTGATCTGACATTAAGTTTCAGACAGCTCCGTCGAGGTAGCGATAAACAAGGTAGGAGACAGCAGCCATAAGTGGAAGAAAGAATTCGAGAAAAACTATAAACTTTGGAGAAGAATGATCATCATCCTTAATCACAAAAGCTTTCATTTCTTTATTAGTAGTAATTTTGGGTTCCTTAATTACTTCATTATCGTCTTTGATAGTGTTGTAGTAACCTTGAAGATACCCAACCTGGTATTTCATTACCAAGTTCTTGGCTTCTTTACTATGTCCTATATCTTCAAATTCCTTCGTTGCGTCCTTTCCAGAAACTTCCATCAACACTTCTTCTCCTCCTGGATGTTCTTCTAGAAACTTCGTCACGTCCACTACCTGTCATTAAAAAATGAAATCATATACTCCATACTCCATTTAGGACAACAATAATAATATAATCCATTAACTCCTCAATATTTGAGGCCTTGTGCGGAGGATAGACATGAGACAAATCTAATATTTGACAATAAATGTATAAAGTGACTGATCTCATATATAAGTAGTTTATGACATGTAACGAAAATTAAAGAAAGCAAAAAATAAGGTAATTTGTTAGTCAAAATATCAATATTACTCTTTTAAATAATATTTGTATACTAATAATTCTATTTAAGAGTGTAATATTGATATTTTGACTAACAAAGTACCTTATTTTTTGCTTCCTTAATTTTTTTTACATGTTTTATACGACTTATATTATGAAATGGAGGGAGTAGTAAATTACTTCTCGAAGTTCTAAAGTTACAGATATTTTGAGAACAAAAACTAAATTAAATCTGAACAGACAATGAAAAAAAACGGAGGGAGTATTACTCTGCCATTGATGACGAGCCAAGAATCGTGCTTGGTTCTGTGCTGGGAAACTTGAGCAAGTGTGAAAATTCCTCTTTTCTCCATTTTCAATTGTTTATTCAACACCAAGAACTTATTTATAATAAAAAAAAACTTAATTGCTTTGTATTTGCTTAAGCTGTGATCTATATATATATATATATATATATATATATATATATATATATATATAGTTATTAGTAGATTGTTGAGTGGACTGCTGGAAAGTAAGCACATGTTTTTGTTTGCTAGGTAGATATGATCACTTTTCTCCTAACTACCAAATTCCAAGGCTTGTTTGATTTCTTGGTTTTTCTTGGATATTACAGGCACGTCTGGCTATGGTTTAAAACGATCAAAATTTAGTAAATATATTGAACATTTTTTTATCGTTTTGAGTAGTTGGATAAAAAATTTAAACGGTTAAAAAAAAATTGCAAAGACACATGTGATTTTCAGATATCTATTCACGTAAGACGTGTTACACGTCTAAGAACAGATGTTCATTAAGATAAAATAGTGGTTGCAATCTTAGGACAAGTGTTAATAAAGAAAGAACAGATGTTGAATGAAATTTAAAACCTGTCTAAAAACTATTCCATATATATTGAATTTAAGACTTTCAACATTATAGTTGTGTGCATTACATGTGGACAAGGGGGAATTAGGCATGGGGTGGTTGCTCTCAACATATTTTTTAAATTATTTTTTCTTGAAATTAGTGTAAATATTACATCTCGTCTCTCAAAATATATTTTGAAGTCACATCATTTTATAATTCGCCCTCCTCAAATTTAAGTTCTAATTTGGTCGTCATGTGGTCCAGAGAGGGGAAATTTTAATATAGGGCGGCCCTTGTGAGATTGGCCCCACAACCCTCTACTTTACAGGTAGACTTCACCTCAACTCATGTGAGAGTGACGTGGGTCAATCCCCACAAGGATCGCCCCATGCCAAAGTCACCCAGAGAGGATAGAATAATAGATCATAGGTTGATGTAACCTTTGGAACGTGAAAACTAACTCTTGCCAACCCCTTAACATGGATTGCCGATTCTTCTTGGATAGGCTCCAATGCGGTTTTATCAATCGTAATTGTAAAAAATAAAAGTTAAATCTATGTTTAGAAGTCAATTTTAAAAATCAGCTTTAACCACAAAATGTGATAATTCATTCATATGCTTCAAAATATTACATGAAAACATGATTTGAGACCAATGTCTACAACGAAGGATAGTTCTGATATGGATAAGGTCAATAACTGACCACATCGCTACAGGATAAGGAGAGAGACAATTCTGTGATGATGTAACTAATTATGGACTACGAAGTCCATGTGAATCTGGTCCATATCAGATTTTTCCTATAATGAAAGTTCTAACTATAGTATTCCAACCATCTTATTATTATCTTGCAATATAAGGTCTTTTAATCATTATGTCGGATTCCAGTAAAAATGCATAACACACATGAATAAGGCTTCAAGAAGCCAAGAACTCCCTTTTCTATTGAGCAAATTGTTACAACTGTTCATATTAATGATACTCACAAGAACTCAAAGCTAAACTTGAAATATAAAAGCAGCCTCTGAACCTAATTTCTGGAAGAAATTCAGTCATTACATCAATCTATAAGATTGAAAGAAAAATCACTGAGATACAGCACGGGTTTTTTGAGTGCTCGTTGATAAATCCTTGGACTCGGTAACTTTACCTGAAGCTTTAGAATCCAAATCCATGCCTTGAAATACGACTCTGGAATTGCGGTATTGACTACCAAAACCCATGCCAAATCCCCATCCAAGGCCGACACCAACTCCACAGCCTCCACCTTCACATCAGTACGAATTTATCATCTTGATATGATCACGAAATTGGGTGTTTCAGGGGGCGTATAATAATGCAAATGTGGTAGTTTTACCTGCACCGATGCCAAGAAAATTCAAAGGCATGCCTGTAGAAGAGAAAAAAGGTTTGGTTAGTAGGTAGAAATAGAACTTGATGCAAATAAAAGAGCATTTAAATGATTGGCATTCGGAGAAAGAACCAAGAGAAGAATAGTAAACAATTCTGCATTATCATAATATCGTAAAAGCTTATATGTAAAGTGTACTTTCCCATGACAATAGCAAATATACACCCGAAATGAATTGCCCGACAACACTATTCTGAAGGGATTGGACGGCATCAAAATGAAACAACGAAGACTTTAGACCAATGTGCAATCTAGAAGAATGAAACATGTGATATAGACTTGGAGGTCCGACCAAAATCTGTGTGAGAAAATGGATCTTCTCTTTTTCAATTTTTTTTTATTTTATCACTCTTTTCATGTCATTAAACAAGCAGCACACCGATCTGTTTGGTTCAATTTACCCATTTCTGATCTGTTAGGAACTCAACTATAGCCTATAGGCCATGGAACACGTTTTTAGTGTAACAGAAGTTTTAAAGAATTTGTGTCCTCTCTTATTTGCATTGATGACATTGAAATAAATTGACTAATTAGGAATGTCAAAATCATGATATGTAGAAAAAGTAAATACGCAAAGATAAGCAAGCTACTTTTATTCCGAGAAACCATTAATTAGGAAGAACATGATAGCTTTCAGGCCTAAGCATTTAGAATCGCACATGTAGGCACTGGTTGGCCAACACTTTGGCTCAGACAAAGATTTGAAGAATGTTTTTATCATCTTGCTGTAGATGGATATGGGATCATATGTTATGCCTAAAGTGTATCTAACATACCAATTATTTCACTTCATATGGTCTATTTTTAAGCCAACAGAGTAAATATAGTAGAACATACTTGAGTTTGCAAACTATAACTGAATTTTACGTGATTAATTATAGGGGCCTGCCCTAGCAAATATTCTTTCATTATCACTCTTACTATTCAGTTCCAAGAGTTTCTTTTCTGTACCGCAAACAACTTAAGGTCACTTGATGTAGAAAAGAATCAACCCCTTAATCCATCGTAAAACTACATTCTTGAAGAATCTACCCTGATAACTAGCGGAGAAAACTGAAAATAATCTTTCAGTGCATAACACCTGAACTAATAATCCTAACAAATGAAATAATTTGGGTTCTTCTCATTACTAATATTCTCAGGCTCGTCCTCTTAGTCTTTTATTTTCCTATATGACAAAGGCACAGCTGATAACTTCTCTACTCATATTTCGACAGGAATTTGAGTTCTCGTCTAGCCGAAAAGAGCAATCCCTCAGAATGGAGTTAAATATTATTAAACCTAAATGATTCGTTCATTTTGTATCCTAAGACTCATTAGATAGTATCACGAGTAATTCATTCATTAGGTAAAAGTCATATCTTGTTCTTTTTCAGTGTTGCTGGTTCTTTGCTCCTCAAGCCTGATCGATAATCTTTAATTTGTAAAGTATGTCAAACTAGTTTGAATACTTCCGTTTATATTCTTAGAAACCGGAATCAGTACAAAAAGAAACGATATATTAATCATGGCCTACAAACAGGGACGAAGACAGGAATTTGGTGTGGGGGGCGAAACTGCAACAGTATGTAGAACTACAAAGCTCGAGTGATAAAAACGGCAAAAAAATTCTTGGGGGCAATAAAAAAGGCAAAAAAAAATTCTTGGGGCGAAATTGAGAAATTTTTTCAAAATACATATAAAATTTCGATAAATAGTAGTATTTTTAAAAATCTCGAGCGCCCCCGTCTTCGCCCTGCCTACAAAATTAGGTATGAACTGGTAACAACTCAAACTTGTTTCATAAAAAACCCACACACTAATTACCTTCAAAAGGATAAAAAAACTATAACAAAAATTCCGTTCGTCCCAATAGAGAATCAAATCAAGAGGTTTTTCTAATTCTCCATTAAAGATAAAATCTTTGATCCATTTGAAAGGCACCCTTTATAATTGATGATTGAATAAGTAAACTACGCATCAGGAATCGCAAACCCAACTTATTATAAGTTGAAATGAAGCAAAGAAAAGAGGAATTAGAATCAAAATTTTCCTATTAGCTCTAGCATTTTTTCAGCTCATTTTAACATATCATAATCAGTAGATATGAAAAATTGAGCAAATTGAAGACAATATATAAGGAAATTAATTAAAAAAACAGACCTCCAAAACCCCATCCAACTCCGAAGCCACAACCAACTCCAAAACCTGAAAGAAGAATTCCAAGTTGTAATCTCTCATTGGAAAAGCAGACTAAATTAGGGGATAAATCAGAAAATGGGCACCAATTATTTAGATTGGAGAAAAGAAATACATACCAAAACCTATCCCAGTTCCACTGAAATTGGTCATAACCATTGCAACTTCCTTGAGAATTTTGCCTGAGGAGATGGAAGAAAATGATGGCAACACAGAGAGGGGATGAAGCAAAATGATGACTAAGCAAGCAGGAATAATTTGGGCCCAGTCCAAGAATTCATGGACCGAAGTGATATGGCTTTGATATGGGCTCAGACTCACCAGCCCGTATTCTTAAGATGTTCCTCCACCCAAATGAACCCAAAGTTACTACTCCGAAATGTGTGTATTCAATTCGTATTTTAAAAGATTCGAATTGATTTTCTAAAAGTCTATAAATTCAGTTGACTTTATGGATTGTTTAACTCTACGCAGATTTTATTAGATTATATTAGATTGATTTATATGATTTCTTTTGATTTTTAAAGTGTATAGATTATTTGAATAGAGAAAAATGTTATATATGTACACCAACTATTTCTACTATCGTCTAAATAGCCTCAATGTTTTACGGGCCTGCTCAAATTGCCAAATTAGTGATTCCGCCAATTGTCAGACAAAAAATATCACGTGTACAGCAAATGTGATCGTTAATAAAGGCAAAAATATCTTTTTTTAGTCCGTAGTTAAAAACCCATCTTCCTTTCTTATTAAATAAGGTTAATTGAAGAAGATGAAATTGTATAAAAATAAGGACCTTGCTAGCCTACTAGAATTATTGGCTAAAAGATTGGCTAAAATAATTTTTTGGACCTTTTTGCCCTTATAGTTGGGTGAATCCCTTATACCAGCAGGGGGTAAGATAGTCATTTAACACCCTCAATTTGGGGGTTTAGGATTTCTATCCCAAAATTCTAGGAGTAAATCATTTTCCTAAAAATAATTATCTGTTTGAGGACCCCATAAGGACACATAATCTAGCTAACACAGAAGCAGAGGAAAGATGTGGATGGATTGTCTTATATTGCGAACTCAAGCTTGTCATTTTCTTCCTTACCTTTTGATAGCTTCCTTTTGTGCTCGTAATATAATATAATACTTCTTCGTCCCTAATTAAATCTCTACGTTTTATTCACTTTAAATAGGAAAATACATATACAATTTGATTTGAGACGAATGAAGTGTTAGCAATAAACTCGGTAGAAGAAGCTTCCTTTGGAAACATATGTGCTGCCCTAATCTTGCACTGTTGCATTAGTAAATTCAGGGCGACATACTATCTGTATAAATTGAATTTAAGAGGAACCCAAAGCAAGCGTCACAGTTATAATGTTAAACCGTTTTAAAATCAGTATATATGGAACATTCTTTGAAAATGTGTTGCATGTTTTTGGACGAATATTAAATCTCATGCATCATGTAATTTATTCTAATAAACACCTATATTAGACTTGTAACAACAGTTTTACGTAACATGTGTCTGAAAATCACAACAAGTGTCTCCAGAAAAAAATCTTGGACCGTTGAATTTTTTTATCCAATTACCAAAAACGATAAAACAAAAACGTTTAGTATATATTGAATTTTAATCATTCTGCGTCTTAGCGGACCGCAAAACAGGAGTGTCTTACGGCAATCATGCTAAACCCCGGCGTGGGTATACCAGAAATGATTCGTCTTTTTGGGCATGAAGGATGAAAATGATTCCAAGTACACAAAATATGCTAATCTATATTAGCAATTTATATATAATCCCTAGCACTTAGAAGCTGAAACATGATAAATTGCACCACTTTTTATCAGCAGCAATACAGATCCAACAACCCACAAACCTTTCTCACATAGTCAAAATCAAAAATTTAAAAAACAACACATTCAAGGTGCAGGAGGGGGTCCTTACCAATTCAAAAATGTCGAATAATTTAGATTTAAGCAAATTAGTACGAGCGGGATTTAAAATTTCAGAAATTATTCAGTAACATCATTACATTACAGTTGAGATAAGTTTTTTCTCTTTTCACACAAGGTAAATATATATATACATTTCAGAATGACTTGTATCTAATCTCAAAATTCTTCAATCAACTGAGTTTCTAGCTAAACTAAATTATCTTTGGTAGTTAGTTTGTTTTGTACTAGGAACTAGCCTAATCATTCTAGTAAAAACTAGGTACAACCATATTCTCAGATAGTATCCATTTTCAGTACAAGATTATTCATATTACCATCATGTGATTTCCCAAATGCAGCAACTTTTGCTCTGTAAGCCGCTGCCGCTGCAGCCTCCATAGTAGTCCTTAACCTTTGTCCTTGAGGACGTTCACACGAATCGCTTATGGAGCTATATCTTAATTCAGCAGGTGGAATGAAACAGTCTACAGACAAACCTGGGACATTAAATGCTACTTCCTCAATGGTCCAAGCTTCTTCCATCCTTGTCTTGGTGTGACTCATTGCAGTATCACCGAATTTAAACAGCGTAACCACTGATCGTCCTGAATGAGCAATCATGATCCCCTCGACGGGCCTATAGTCTTCAAGAAATGAATTGATTGTGGTTTCCCAATACACTACATCACCTCCATTCGTCTGAATACGGGTTAAATGGGAGTCTTCTAGGTGCACAAGAAGACCCGTTTTCTGGCTGAAATAGCCGAATAGAACATGCCTTATGATTTCAGCTGGTCCTTCACTCCTAACTTTCAGTGTGTGTGGATCAGCACAGAGTTTGAGAACAAAGCAATCCTCGCCATTTATCTTCTTCTCTCCGGTGCACCTTGCATTCGCAAACATGTTGGCTGTGGTCCTCGGATCAAGACCCTGGAAACACAAAAGTTTGATCTGATGAATCTCACTAGATAGCACATAAAAGTAGTGATGAAAGAAATAGCGAATGCTCCTAATGTTACCTGAAGAGCACGACGCAAGGGTCTAACAGGCCCTTTAGCAGTATGAGCACCGAGCCAGGGGGTATGCCTCCAAACTAACTTCCCGTTACATCCAGCATGAACCTTGCTATCACCCAGGGCCAGTTCAACATACCACATGTCAGGATTCATCTGCCAGAGCACGAATCCACCAGACTCAGTTGCTTTAGCAGGATTCCGGCCCTTTATGACCTTAGTGGCAGTCTCAATATAAGATGACAACATCTTCACTTTGCCCATCGCGTACGCATTATGAATTGTATTTTGCAGCTTCTGTCCACCTGACGCAGCTGTATATTGCTGTAGTATGTATTGAGCAGATGAAGTTTCCTGCATAGTACTTTCTGGTTATATGAGACTATCCAATGATATTTTCACAATCAACCATTACAATTCGCTACGAAAAAATCCTATTCCTTTCATTCTCAACTCCATCCTATGTGTATATTCACTTATCAAAAAATACAGCTAATACGAAAGAAAAGTGAGACATTCTACAGCATTGTGATTGGTTCAAGTTTCACCAGTATCAATTTTCCAGCTAAATTGAATTTAGCAGAAACGACATGATATACGTATGTATTTCAAAATACAATCATTTTGAAACATAACCAAAATTTAAAATTGCTAGCAATACACTCCCATTATCATCCCTATATGACCTTTACATACCCAATTAGTTCATTGAAGAACCGCGATAAACAAAAAACTCCTGTAATCTAAAATCTAAAACAGATACAAATCAAGAAAGAAATTCAAGGACTCAAGTTTAAGGAAGTCCCAATACTGCTATGAAACACTGTAAATGTAGTACTACCTCCATTCCATAATTTAAGTCGTTTATGACACATAGCGAAAATTGAGGAAGCAAAGAATAAGGTGTTTTTTAATCAAAATATCAATACTACTCTCTTAAATAGAATTAGCGATATACAAATTCTATTTAAGAGAGTATATTGATGTTTTGACTAACGAATCACCTAATTGTTTGCTTCATTAATTTTAGCTATGTGTCATAAACGACTTATATTTACAGCTATATAATTCAGAAATTCAGGTATCCAATTAAGGAGCCATTGATTCAAACACAAGATTTCAAAATCTTTTTTGTTTCTTTTATTTTACTTGAAAAAAAGAATTTAGTTCAAAAGCTGAATTTCCTAGTCAACACTCGAAAACAATAAATAAATAAAAAACCAACAACTCTAAACTGCAAATCCACCAAACAAAACAACGTCGAGAACATATTAAAAAACACCCAAAAAGGAAAAATAAATTATTCTAGAATGAAGGTGAGAAATAGAAAATAAAAAGGAAAATACTAACAATTGGAGTGTCTTTGATGCTGAGATGAGGCAAAGGGTCATTGTTGCTAACATGCACCGGAGCAAGGGGAGCACCCAAGACACCAAGCAGCAACCTCAGATCAGACTTCTGATAACCCGACCCGGACCCGGCAGATGAAACCGAAGGAGCCCGACATAGCCAATGTCCCCATTTCTCACCACTCCTACTAGAGTCCCCACCACAAGCACCATCATCCGACCCATTCGGATCCGGACCTTCTCTTAAAGGTGATAAAGTATCTACAACAGGCCTTAAACTCCCCGATCTCGAAATAAAAACCTCCGGCGGAACAAAATGGTGGCTACCACCCTTCCTTCGCCGCCTTAGTCCTGAACCCGACGGCAAAGGACTCCTTCCTCTAGACCTTCCCGGCGATAAACCCCTCACTACTTCCTCCTTCAATGCTGAAAATAATCCTTGCTTTTTCTCCATATTTACACAGAAAAAATGGTTACTGAAAGAGCTGGAGTAGATAGCAGAGAAAAAATGCTGCTGAAAATGGAGTTGCAGAGAGAAGGTTACTGAGGAAAAAGCAAGAAAAGGGAAAGAGAGAGGGAGGTGAAGAGTATGACGTTATAGGGAAGCAAAACATTTTCATTGCTTAGGGTGTAAATATATAGCGTAGTTTATTCATCCAAAATATATATATATATATAGTGTAGCTGGGCCCTACCTCAACCCGGTCCAGTGCAAATCAAATTTTTGTTTGTTTATTGTAAGATAACTAGTTTGTCTTTATTGAATTTCGGTAAATTTAATGGCAGAATGATGGATTTAGTCCTTATTCTCCATTGTTTTTGCGCAAATGGTTCCCAATCTATTTTTTTTGTATAACACTCCTCAATCATTTTGCGCTTGGCGGAAGTAGTCCTTCCATCCAATTCTGTGAAGGAAGGGTGTTAATGGGCAAAAAAATTAAAGCAAAAATCGATATTAGAAAGGGTATTTTTGGAACCAGCATTCCAACGAATATATTGGGATATTTTGAATCCTTAAAAATCCCAATGTACACATCTTCTTCTTATCCACTTGTTCACCTTCCAAAATTTGGTTCCTCTATTGAAGAAAATGAGAAAAGCTTCAAATTTTGCCAAGAACCCTAAGAGTTATGGTGGTTATGAAGTGGAGTCTTCTAATAAAAGCTCCAATATGAATGGTCAAAGTGATTTTTCCATGGAAATTCCCACCCATTGTCATTTCCCTAAACCAGTTCCAACCAAAATTCACACATTTTGTACGGAATGGAACCCGGGAAGAAGATTCATGACTTGTGAAAATTACAAGGTTTGTTAATTATCATCTTATATGCTTTTCTTAATTGTGTTATTATTTCAATTTGTTTCCTTATACTGTTTGAATATCTTCATTAGGCAAAGAAGAAATGTGATTTCTTCCTTTGGGCAGACCCACCATTATGTCCAAGAGGTAGAAATGTAATGCCAGGTTTGATGAGAATGTTAAAGAAGATGGATGTTGAAATGGCTAAAGCTCAAAGGAAGATAAGGAGTTTGTGTATTGCTCTCTTGTGTTCATGGTTGACTGCAATATTCCTTTATTTTTGGTTAACCATGAAGATGAAGTAGACATTGTAATGTAAGGATGATGTTAGCCAGAAGTTAGTAATGTACCTTTGTTGTGGGAAAAATTAGGGAATGAAATGTACTTTTATTCATTGTGCAAGTAAAGATATCACATTTAGCAAAAAGAGATATCACATTCACATTTAGCAAAAAGAACCACAATATATGAGATTACATCCATATCAGCAAAAAATAGGCCTACTGGTTTGTATTTGGGACAAAAAATGACAAGTATAAAGAAACCAAAAGTCTAATCCCTAAACATTGTCTTCAATCATGTTTCTTTGACAGCTTATCGAACATCCTAATGTTCCTATCGACAAAAACTCCTGGAACCGGACAGGTGGTCATGTTATGGCCATGGTTGAGACACCAACTGCATCGGATAGGCTTCATCTTCTTCTTGGGCACAACAGCTTCCTGCAATTGCAAAAAATGAAATGAGAAAAATGTACATAATGAAGCAAAACTATACAAAAACACACATTCTCACCTCATCTGCACTTTCCATTAGAGCTTTACCCTTGTCTACAACATTTGAGCCACCAACCCCTTTTAGACTGCCTAAATTGGACAAAATAGGTTCAGAATTTCCAACTACACTGCTATCCAATTTATCCCCAACATCAGTAATCTCCAAATCAGCCACATATTTGTCAACATCATCTAAATTTGCAGTGCATTTTTTTATTATTGTGACCCATTCCCCCTTCACCTTCATTAGCAGCATCACCCTCAACGTCATCACCTTCATCCTCATTAACAGCATCCCCATCAGCTAGGTTAACATTTTCCTTATCAGCCCTATTAACATTAGTCCTATCCCATAATTCGTCTAAATTGAACTCAAGCAATCCTATTGGCCTCCATTTGGACAGTTACATCAAAATCCTAAAAAATAGGCTCCACATTATCTAGAATACTTCTTTCATCCTCATGAAGATTGTATTCTTCATCTTCATAAAATATGAACACTTCTTCTTCATTTTCAGACCCATCCAAAACTTGACTCTCAATTGGTTGTTGTGAAGAACTAGCTTCAATTGGTTTGACATTTTCAGCATTTAACATGTGTAACCACTGTCTAAATGCAGACACATCATCATAAGTGAACCATGACTCAGTCATCTACAAGTAAAAAAAAAAAAAACACAATCAAAACCCTACTAGCTAAAAAATAATAATCAACTTTAAAAATTTACAAACTTACAAAATATGGATAACCCTTTTTTGGGCAGAAAATTGAAGGGGAACTTTCCATAAATCTATATGCATAATATAGAACAAAAGCTCCACATTCCTCCCCATTAGTCTGTTGGGGCACATTTGGTGTGAGCAATGGGATGTCATTTATGGTTGTCTTATCAATATCTACCCCCTCATAAATTAACACATCAAACACAAACCTAATGAAATGTAAACACATTATGTTAACTAAATCATTAACATTAATATTTAAGTTGCATAATTATTAACATTTACTTACTTTCTTATTAGAGGATGTATTATGTTAGCAGCAACTTGAAGGGAATTCAACAATAATAAGCACTGTTTTTTGGATTCCAAAGCCTCATTGAAATTACATAAGATTAGCAAAAACCAATGACCCCTATTACATGAAATAAACAAAAAAATCATGAATAATACATTTTTCACTACAACTGTAATAAATAGCTTACTGTCATTAAAAAGTTAAAAACCTTACCACTTGACAATGGGTACAAAAACATACTGTTTTGTGAATATTTTTTTCTTTTTCACCCATTTTACAATATTTGCCTCAGAATTTCCACCAGGGGAAGTGTAATAATTGAACCATATTGCATCCAATCGAAGCTATTCATCTTACCTTTAAAAACCTCTTTCCAGATGATACTAACAAATTAAAACAAATATAACTATCAAAATAAACCCTAAATAACATTTATTGTTAAAGAATTTAAGAATACCAAAAAAAGAAAATTAACCTTAAGAAATCTTCCAACGCATCGGAATTTAATAACCCGCTCAAGATGCAAAACCCTTCCCTACCACCACCTCTATGGAGTCCTGACCTGAGTGTCATCTCCGTTCTCAGCAGTTGATCAATTTCGAAAACCCTAGTTTTGGAATCGCCTCTTGGGGATATCAGGAGAAGAGAGAGGCATTTAGGGTAAAAAAAATTTAACCCTACACTTCCTCAAATTACCCCCAGGTTAATTCAGTATTGAAATACCGAAAATAGCCCTAGTTCATATCATGTATTTTAAAAAATAAATCAAAAGTCTTTTTTCCCGTCACAGAATTAGACGGAATGACTACTTCCGCAAAACGCAAAATGATTGAGGAGTGTTATACAAAAAAATAGTTTGGGGATCATTTGCGCGAAAATAAGGGAGAATAGGGACTAAATCCATCATTCTGCCAAATTTAATTCTAGTAAAATACAATTTTTATATTAAATGGGAAGCGATATTAACATTTATTTTTTTCCGTTATCGACATGCCCGAAAAAATGTACAACACAATTTGCCACCTCTAATGTATTCAACCGTCCATCAAATTAACTAATTTGATAGTTGAAAAATTCTTTACATGTAAAAAAAAAAATATCTGATTCGTATTGAATCTAAAATTGACACTATCTTCTTAAAAGAAAAAATATTTGGTAATAGATATAATACTTTATGAAAAATATGTACTTCAAAATTTGATATGATATTTCAATTTAAAACTACTTTGAGAATTAATTTTGTAAATCACTCGTTTTTAAAATTAAAAGTAAAAAAATCATTAAGGTAGAATCAGATTATAAGGTATTTCACTTTAAAAATGTTGAGGTCGGTCGTTTTTTTTCTATGTATGGGAGTACAAAGTAATTTATATTAATAGATTTCTATTTGTTTTGATAAATATATTAATAGGTTCTATATTTTATAGAAAAGCGGCCCTTTTTGCGTTTTTTCCGGATTGTCGTATTGTTAAGAGATGTTTTGGCTTTGGCACTTTTGAAGCTCAGAAGATTATTGATTGATTGGTTGAGAATCACGTATCGTTTCTAAGAAATATTTAAACTTTTAAGCAAAATTGTTCTTTATAAGGATTGGATAATCATCTCCCTCTCGAAGTACCTTTTGAAGGAATGAGTTAAATTCAAGTTCATATTTTTAACGATCATTTATGAAACTTGTCATTTTAATAGTAATATAATATTTTTACCAATTAAACTATTATTTTCACCTTTCCTATCTTTTACACGGGTGAAAATCCTCTATCCCCATTCATATCCCTAATCTTGTCCCCGACCAATCAAAATTTACTATATAAACATTTTTCCAATTATATATACACATGGTGAATTGTGATTGGTTGGGACACACACGGGGACAGAGGATTTTTTGCCCTTTTACACATCTACATATCTCGGTTACATAATGGTTGCAAATTACACCGTATGTATCACGAAAGTTAGATTAAAGTGTAGAGGAAGTTGAGTAGCAATTATTATACCACTAATAACGCTTGTAATTTACTTGAAAACATTGTTTCCCCTACCAATTAGGAAGGATACATAATGTGGTGGTTTATTTGAAATTAATACTTTATACAAATATTTTTGTGTTAAGAAAATTCTTTAATTCTTTGATTGAAAATTAGCATGAAGCAAGTTGCTTATGAGTAATAAACTAAGGATCTCTTTTCATTGCAAATTTTGTCTTTACTTTGATTACATTACAAAATCATGGGGAATACATAATCATCATACGAGGTAATTCTATTCAACCACAAAATAATCCAAATTGAAACCTCCTTCAACCCCCTAATTAACTAAAATTGCAAAAAGAATAATTATACCTAGCATTTTTTATGTTTCTAAGTATATCGTAAGAAGAGAATGTGAATAAAATTTACAATATTTCACCAGATATAAGCATGGTTCTAAGTATATGATATCATCTCGGTATATTCTTTTTAGCATAGCGAATTTAATTGTCAATTAAATGGTTGTGAATACTATCAGGACATGTGTTGCGCTCTCATACTTGCGAGGTCGAAACGTGACACTACTCCTTTTCCTTTTTTTCACTAATTTTTTGGTTGAATTATTCAAAGGCCAGCCAGAACTTTATTTTGTTCTCCTACGTGTGTGTAGGCAAGCGTGTGGGGATTCGAAGTTGAAGATGGTAGGAACAGTGGCAATCTTTAAAAAGGTAAAATACAATAGTTACTTCCAATTGAAAATGTATGTATATATTTTTCTATTCATTTTGAATTAAAAAGTAAAGTTGAGATAGAGAGAATAGATAATTAAAAAAAAAGTCTTAGATACCTCGATACGGAAAAATTGGATATCTCAATACGGAAAATTGGATTAGAAAGTGGGGATGGATCAGTTCATTGATTCCTGATTCTATATCACAGTTCACAACATTTGTAGGCTTTAAATATATGTGTATGATATACTGAATAAATGTTGTAAGTGGAGCGTATATTAGAACCAATATATCAACCCATCATCATTTTTTCCTTCTTTTGTTAAGTCTCTTATGCACAATCCACGATGTAATTATCAAAATGAAAAGAACTAATTTCCATGAAATAATATTCAATTAAACTTCAAGGCTGAAAACTAATCCCTGGAGAAGTTATAGAACTTTCGGGTGCATTTGACCCAGTTAAAATTATCTCGAATATAAAATTATAACTGTAAAATCTAACCTTTTCTTTCACAAACAATCTACTCTCTATCCCTAGGAATTCTTAAACGAAAAACCAATCAAAATATACCCTTAACGAAATTTACACTAAGTTATACCTTTAAATAAAATAAAATAAAAAATTTACTGGGGTCCATCACAGCTTATTTAGGGAGATGGGAGGTGGACCGATTCATTAGTTCAGACCTCACTTCACGCTCGCAATATTACTTAGTGGACCCCTCAATTTACATGCAGAGGATCAAACTATGTGAATGGAGAATAAGATAGGAACCGATGGACTTGGTCCGTCCCCCATTTTCCCCTCTTATGCTATGCAAATCAACGAGAACAAAATCGCATGTCTTGAATTTTTGTCTTATTTTCTATCCCACTAATTGACGATTGCCACATATTTATTTTTCTTTTGAGGATTCCGCTATTTTTTTTAGATAATAAATTCTTTTAACTAAAAATAAATACAAAATACTTTTTATTGATTAGATATAAAAATATACGCATAATGAAAATAAAATATCATTACATCAAAGCAACGGGATCTGTCGAGTGAAAAAATCTTTTAAGTTTTTGGTCCAACTTTCTATTACTTTTGGTAGGGGAGGAAGGTACCAATAGTACACCCTACCAATAATATTTGCCACAAGTAGCGAAAAATTCCCAATCAAAGCGCCCATTACGGAGTAATGCCTGAAATAGTTGGCAAATATATATTTTCATTCATATGTCAAATTACTCACAATTCGCCATGTGTGCATATAATTAGAAGAAATATTCACATTGCGAATTCTAAGTGGTTGGTAACAGAAATGAGAACATAAACGTTTACAACTGATTTTCACCCCTCACAATTTACCATGTCTATATATAATAAGAAGAATTGTCTATATGAAGAATTCTGAATGGTTGGGCACCTGAATGATGACATATACGAATACAGACGATTTTCATTCATGCTTATGTACCAGTAAAACTTTTCAAACTTATCCATGTGAAATAGGTCACACTGCCATTATTAATTTTATCTTGGGTATTTTAAGGGTTTGAGAAATAAGTAAAAAAAAAGAAGAGAAAAAGTCAAAGCTAGAAAGTCAAGATTGAGAATCTCAATGGAATCAAGCTAAAATTGTACAATGCCAAAGGGGAAAAGCACATTACAATATCACATGTTGGTACCAACTAATTAATCAATGTTTTTACGAATTTATCTCTATCTATGTTAGTTGAATACTCTATTTCCCAAATTTGCAATCACAACTGCTCCTTACAATTCAAAATATAATCTTTTTTAAAAGACATTTTTTGATGCAAAAATATATGTCTTTTTATAAGAATGATACGTTTATTGTCTAATTTATCCCAACATTATATTCTCTCTATATTCATTTTGGTCAAAATGTGTAATTTCTATGCAACTCTTTATTAATTTATTTGTTCTTTGAAGCATTAATTAGGGGTATTGTAGTCATCTTAATTTGTATCTTAATTTGTATAAAAATTTCTAAAAAAACTTATATTTTGAATGAGAGTATGTAACAGGTACATAAAGGGTCAACCAAGCAAGGATCATATTTAAGGTAATGAACTTTCTTGCGAGAATCGCGGAGGAGAATAATAAGCTTCTCTTATACCATGAACTACTCATACTTTGCTAAACAATTTCCTCTAGCTAGGAATCTTATATCCTCGTCATTTGTCATGTTTCCTAAATCATCAATAAAAAATCGTTATCAGTATTAATTGTGTTGGAGTGGATGAGGGCTACTCCTCCTCCTTAAGAATGATCAGTATTTGAACCGCGATCATGATATTTATATAGAGCTATTGATGTTAGGAGGATCTCCCCTTTCTTGGGCCTCTACAGTACTCATTCAGATTAGTCAGGCATGTCGGGCATGGACACTGAATGATCAAGACCAATAAGGAATCGTTATGTGTTAATTTTTTTAATTAAAAAAACTTAAACTAACATAAATAGTTAAATTTTTAAGGAAAAAATTAACACGTGATAATTTTTCATTAGTGGTACAGTGAACGGAACACAGAATGATGATTGAAGATTTTTTTTCCATCTCCACTATTATCGTTTCTTACTTTTAAATGTGCCACATTAGTTTTGTTTTATTTTCACATCTCAATTATTTAGGTAGTATATTGTTTTCTCTCTCTAGCAATTCATAGTAATATAATGACATTTTTAAAATGTATTCAGTAAAACAGTATAAATCGAATTTATGGATCATTCTCAATAAGTATATTTAGAGGGAACACAATGTGAAATAAATTTGTGGGATTATACATTTACGGGTGGCTTAATATTAAATTAAATGACTTTAATATTATCCCAATTTTCAAAAAATAATACTTATAAGAAATAAATTTGTTTACTCGTTAGCCAATATGATATTCTCGATGATGGTGAAGGAACCAATATCCATCTATCACATGATTCTTCTATTGAATCTCTTTGTGTGTGTGTATATATATATATATATATATATATTAAATGTTAAGACTCATGGGTATAATTATGCTCCTGGATCAGAAATTATATGTGTCTGTTATAGGATTTATTATAAACCTTTATATACCTTAAATCCTATGTGTAAATTGGCTGATAAACCAAAAAATGAAACAATTATAATTGAAACTAATTTTAGTAGATCTGATATAACTACTAGAAGAGCAATTAAATGGGAAGAAATAACTTTTCCTGAAAATTGGACAATAGAAAGAGCAATGAAACCTCAACCTGTAATACAGACAAATTTATTGAATGTAGTTCAGACTCCTGAAGGATCTGTGACATTAAATTTTGGTGATCATAATCGGTTAAGAAATACTTCTACAACCTCTACATCAAGATCTGCAAGATCTTATAGATCTTTTATTTCTCCAGTAGATCCAGATATACCTGGACCTTCAAGAATTTTTGAAGAAATTCCTGTACCATCTAGGTTATCCACTTCTTATATCAGAGAAGATGTAAAAGATAATGATAGTAATGATTCTATCAAAGATAATAAAATTGATGGATTGAAATTACATGCTGATGATATTCTAAGAGGTTATACTGAAAAGAAAAGGGATATAGAGACTATGTCTCAAATGAGTTACAATTTTGGTAATGGATAGTACAACTAAAATTGATTTTAGTGCTGGCTCAGAAGTCAGGAAAACCATTATGAATGAATTTAAAGATTCCAAATGGAATAGTTTTAGAACATGGTTCTTTGATAATTTTAATAAAATTAGACAAAAGGAATTTCAAAAAGAATTTTATGAATTCTGTGAAATCCACAATGAAATAATATATTTTGTTCCATGGTTTTATTCAACCTATGTATTTGATTATATCAATGTTATTGAAAGAAATTATAAATTATTAAATGGTAATATAATAAAGGATGTTTACCCTCCTTTGAAATCATTTAAGGTAGAAAATTGTGATTTTCTAGCTTTATCTAAATTGATAGAAGATGATACTTTAAGTATTACTTCTAAACAAATTAATTCCCTTATAGGACAGCATAATTTTGCTAATTTGAATTTAAACATATTAGGAGAACAGATGCTCTCTTTACATAAGAAAGTTGATAATATTATAACACTTATGAATAGTTCTACAATTATGGTAAAACCAGAAACTGTTGAACCTATTAAGATAGAAACTAATTTACAGGGTCCTCCTGAAATTAGTAATTTCAAGACAAAAAAGTCTTCGAAATGGGAAAAAGATGTAACTGAAAAGTTAGCTGAAATTCTAAAAGAAAAATTGAGTTTAAATACTCTAAGTGATGAGGAAATTAATCCTTTTGGTCAAGAATCAGATGATTCTGATAATAATATTAATGCTATTATAGATGAAAAATGGGCTAGAAAACCTGAGCAAAGGTTATTTTATTATAGTAAGCCATCACCTATGGATACTCTTAATGAAGAGGATAATTTTCAGCTTAATAATAGCTATAGTGGTAAACATATCTATGAATGGAACATAGATAATTTCACTCAAAAACAAGTTTATAGTCATATGCATAGAATGCTTATGTATTCTACTATTTGTAAGAATGATGGTAATACTGATCTTAATATTGCAAAGATGATAGTTGCAGGATTTACAGGCCAACTTAAAGGTTGGTGGGATAATTATTTAAAACCTGAAGCTAAAGAAGGTATTTTAAGAACTGTCAAAATAGAAAATGGTGAAACCAAAGAAAATGTCGTTTATACACTTGTAATTCGGGATTATTGAACACTTTACAGGGAACATTTTCCGATAATTATGATATCTGTAAGGACTTTATTACAAAACCTTAGGTGTAAAACACTAACCGATTTTAGATGGTATAAAGATACTTTTCTAAATAGAGTTTTAGAACTCCCAGAGAGTGATAGTACTCACTCGGAAGGCCAAATTTATTGATGGTCCACCTCATTTATTTGCGGAAAGAATTCGTAAAGTTTTGAAAAGGTAATAAACCTACAATTCCTTATAATGAATTTACTTATGGCAAACTTATAGGAGTTTGTACACAAGAAGGATTAAATCATGTAATGAAATAAAATTGAATCAACAATTGAAAAAACCAAAAGATTGTTGAAAGAAAACAATTAGGAGAATTTTGTGGTCAATTTGGAATGGATTTACTCGCTTATAATAGGGCTAAAGGTAAAAAAGAAAATTGTTGATAAACAACCTTTTTATAGAAAGAAAAAAAAGGAAGTACTCTAAGAAAAAAATTAGAGGACAAGGTCGATAGAAAGGAAAAAAGGAAATCCTTTAGAAAGCAAAAAGATTATAATAAGAAAAAAGACAAAATAATTGTCTGCAATAAATGTAAGAAAGTTGGTCATATTGCAAAAAATTGTTGGACCAAGAAAGAGATTAAAAATCTAGAGTTAGATAATTTGGATCCTAATGAAATTAAGGATAGAATATCTAAGTTATTCTTAGAATCAACTGATAGTTCGGAACAAAGTGATGATAGTCTAGATATCATAGAAAGTGACTATTATAGTAGCACTAGTGATTCTGAATGTGAACCTTGTCAAATAGGGCAATCTTGTGTGAAACCCAAACAGGATGAGTATTTATATAAGATGTTATCACAGTTTCAAGAAAAAGAACAATATTTACAAGTTCTTGAAGCTGATCATTGGATTGATTTGTTAAAAACAATTAAGGATCCAGAATTAAGATTAAAAATTATAGATCAAATGGGTAATACACCTAGTACTTCTAAGGTTATACCTAAAAAAGAAGAACAATTTAATGTTGATAAGTATAAAGAAGATTATACTATGTCTGAGATTCATAAAATGATATCTGAAAAAACTGTTAAAGAAAAACCAACTTCGGTTAAGGATATTATCAAAGAGATTGATAATTTGAAAATTGAGATTAAATCTTTGAAAAAGAAAAATTTAGAAAATGATACTAGAATTTCTAATTTAGAAACCTTATACATACTTGATAAGAATGATAAGGAAATTAAAAAAGGGAAGGACAAAGTTTCTGAAAAAACTTCTCTTAAAATTGAAGAAATTGAAGAAAAAGAAGAATTTTTACAAGTTCTTGAATTTGTTACTTTACAAAAATGGCATATTAAAATTACTTTATTAATAGGTAATTATTATTCTCAAGAATTTACTGCATTAGTTGATAGTGGTGCAGATTTGAATGTTATTCAAGAAGGGGTAATACCTACAAAATACTTTGAAAAAACTACTCATAATATAAGACATGCAGGTGGTGAAAGAATGGATATAAAATATAAGTTATCCAAATCTTTAGTTTGTAATGATGGTAAATGTATACCAATGAGTTTCTTATTAACTAAGAATAAATTGTCAGTTCCTGTGATATTAGGACAACCATTTATTAATAAGATTTATCCTTTTAGATGGATAGATAGAGAAAAAATTATTGCTACTTATAAAGAAGAACCAATTACTTTCAAGTTTATAACTAGACCTTTTACTAAGGTATTGAATAATTTATATAATGAATTAATGTGCAAAGAAAATCAATTAGGATTTTTGAAATTTGAAGTTAATATGCTTACTATTAAAGAAAAATTGGATAATCCTAAATTAAAGGAAAAAATAGTTAATATAACTAATCAATTTGCTTTAGAAATTTGTAATGATCATCCTAATGCTTTTTGGGATAGAAAAAAACATATTGTGAGTTTACCTTATGAGGAAAACTTTAATGAGGAAAATATTCCTACAAAGGCTAGACCTTGTCAGATGAATTCAGAATATTTGAATTTATGCAAAAAAGAAATTGATAATTTGCTAGAAAGGAAAATTATAGGAATTTCTAATTCACCTTGGTCATGTACGGCTTTTTATGTTAATAAACATTCTGAAATAGAAAGAGGAGTACCAAGATTGGTAATAAATTATAAACCTTTAAATAAGGTATTGAAATGGGTAAGATATCCCATCCCTAATAAAAAAGATTTGTTAGATAGGTTATATGATGCTTTGATATTTTCCAAATTTGATTTAAAATCAGGGTATTGGCAAATACAAATAGATCCTAAGGATAGGTATAAAACTGCCTTTAATGTACCTTTTGGACAATATGAATGGTATGTTATGCCTTTTGGTTTAAAGAATGCTCCCTCTGATTTTCAGAGAATTATGAATGATATTTTCATGAATTACAGTGATTTTATTATTGTTTATATTGATGATATATTAGTCTTCTCTAAAACAATAGAAGATCATTTTAAACATTTAGAAATATTTAAAAAATTAGTAATAGCTAATGGATTAGTGATATCTAAACCAAAAATGGTTTTATTTCAAACTAAGATTAGATTCTTAGGCCATAACATCGAAAAGGGTGAAATTATTCCTATCAATAGGAGTATAGAATTTGGATCGAAATTCCCAGATGTAATAACTGATAAAACACAATTACAGAGATTTTTAGGAAGTTTAAATTACATCCTACCTTATTACAAAAATCTAGCAGAAGATACAGCTATCTTATATGATAGATTAAAAAAGAATCCTAAACCATGGACTGATAGTCATACAAAAGTTATACAAAAAATTAAGAGTAAAGTTAAGACTTTGCCATGCTTAATGATAAGTAATCCCAATTGGGATAAGATTATAGAAACAGATGCCTCAGATGTAGGATATGGAGGAATCTTGAAACAGGTTGACCCTGAAAGCAGAAATGAAAATCTTATTAGATTTCATTCAGGTAAATGGAATAATTCTCAAAAGAATTATGCTACTATTGCAAAAGAAATACTTGCAATTGTTAAATGTGTATTAAAATTTCAAGATGATTTATATAATCAAAAATTTATCATAAAGACTGATTGTCAATCAGCTAAATATATGTTTAATAAAGATTTTAAACATGATGTTTCTAAACAGATGTTTGCTAGATGGCAAGCTAATTTAGCTCCATTTGATTTTGAAGTGGTATATAAAAAAGGACAGGATAATAGTCTGCCTGATTTTTTAACAAGAGAATATTTATGATTCATTTAAATGATATTGTTCAAGATATGTATTTTGAAAAATGGTTAAATGAATGTGTTTCATATGAAGATTATATAGATAGCACTATTAAGAAAAATGATATTGATTTAAAGTGTTATGAACAACCTGATGAGGTTATGCAAGAACAAATAGAAACTATGTATCAAATACAGGAATTAGAAAAAGAAATATTTTCTGAAAAAATGGAAATAGATATGAATCTATTTGATGACCCTTATAATATTAACAGTCATGTTGATCCCTATAGAATTGATAAACATGTTAATAATCATGTAACACCAATATATGATTCTTATAGTTACATATTTGATGATCCTTATAATCGATATATGATAAACATCCCGATGACCGGTTTTATGCATATTCTATCGATGCAATCATGTCAAAGTTATCGAGGAAATTCCTCTTATAGAGGAAGAGGAGGTCGTGGAAGAGGTTCTGATAGAATCTTAGCACAACATGGAAATAAGAAGTTAATAGCTTCTAATATCTCTGGTTTATCCAAAGATGATGATGAAATTCAACAATTCAGGGCTTGGAAAAAAGCTCAAGAAGAAAAAGAAGGAGTTAGCAGTTCTACTGCTCCGTCTTTCGCTAGAATTCTAGAGGAAGGAAAATCTAAAGATGAATTAATGGTTAAAAACTATGAGGAAAGAGTTATTTTACTCTTGAATAGTGAAGATAAGAGATGGGAAGATCAGCCCTGGACTCTTTATGAGAGATATCTTAATAATATGGGATATCCAGCAGAGGTTTATAAATCTCAACAAGTTTATGAGATGATACTCTCTAATCATGGTTGTGAATTTAGTCACTTTACAGGGACTAATAAAGAAGTTTATAATTTCTAAAATTATAATCAAAAAGGTAATAACCATCGAAGAATGGGGTATATCTCCGTTTAGAGAAAAGACAGTCTTTGTTAAAGACATCCAGATAAAATGCAATTATCGGGATTATATCCAAGCTTTTTGATAGAGTTTTTCTTATATGAAAACGGAAAGAAAAGTCATACTTGGTTTATTAAGATTTGTTCAGAAGTTTATAACAAACCTATTCCAGGATGGTTAACAGATTGGTGGCAATTTTATGGTGCCTCAGAAGATATTCTTCCATTATTATTTAAAGAATATTACCAAGAATGGTGTGAAGTTACACCAAGAAAATCTGAATTTATAATACCAGGATATTATCAGATGGGTTTCTTTATGGAATTCTCAATTCCTTATATTTGGAGGAATGATCCAGTTGTTGGTTATAACAAAAACAACTTATTATGTCTTAAAAGATGTTCTTATACAAGGTTTTGGGACACTATGATGAAAGAAGATTCCCATACTAAACAATTAAATTGTCATGATACTTTGGAATTAATAAGACAAAGGTTAGATGTTTATAACGAGAAAAAGATTCAAGAAAATATCCAGATGAAATTTAGACAAGAAGCAACTATGACAAAGGCAGAGATAATTGCCCAACATATGGAAAAATTAGAGCAAGCTCTAAAAGAAAAAGAATATATTGAACAGGAAGAAAATTCCAATAGAAGTGATAGCTCAATGATATCTTCAAACAGATTCAAAGAATTGGAAGATTTCCAAGATGCGCAAGATCCAAATGATTTGGATTTGAATATCAAAGATGTGCTGGCAAGTGCACAAGAATTATTATTGACAAGATTGGAATCAGCTAAAAGCAAAGGAAAGGAGAAGATTTCTCGGGATAAGTAAGAAGATTTACTTTTAAGAAGAAGTTAAAATACTTTACCGACAGGAATAGATGCTGTCTACTTTAACTTTTATAAAGTAGCTTTTAAAAAGCAATGTAATAATATAGTTTACTGTTGTTATAAGTAGATTGTATTTTATTTCAAGTCCGGACTCCTATAAAAGGGGGGTTATGTTTTAGTTTAGATCTAAGCTTTTTCCTACCGATTCTCTCTCTCTTTGTAAAACTCTTATAAATAATATCTTTGAAGTTTGCTGTACAAGAAGGCTTTCGCATTTTAATTTTGTAAGTCTTTTTATTTTTTATTTTGTTTTTATTTTATTTTATTTGAATTATGTTTAGCCTTATAGGCTAAATTATCTTGTGTTGAATTATGGCTGATTAATAAATAACTTGAAAATTCATGATGAAGATGTCTTAGGACTAGGGGTTTTCAAGAAATCTGGCGTTATGGTTAGAATATGAATAAGTATGGAAGTTATGTTCGTGAAAGAATGGCCGAACTTATCGTTAAGCCCTCGTTAACCCGTTGCCGTTGAAAGGATAAAGGCGTTAGGGTGTTAAGGCGAGGTTTAGTGGCTGTTAAGTTCTGAAATGGCTTCTATGCTAAAGCATAATCTGTAATTTATTCCATGTATGCTGGTGGCTTAGAGATCCTGACCCCAAGATGGTATCAGAGCCATGGAGTTTTAAGGAAGTTAAAGATAACTGTAAATTTGGATGAACATTAAAATAAACTGGTCCATGTGCCAGACTGGATTTTATCACACCCATTATAGATTTTTTCCAATCTAAATTTCTACCATCTCTTAAGGCAGCTATAAAACTTTCTGGTAAACCTTCTAAAGTTAAAGGTTTAAAAGCAACTTGTACTAATCCAATATGAACATATTTATGTCCAGAGTACCTATAAGGTGTAATATCATTTTCATTTAATAAATGAATTATCATTTCTTCATTAGTCAAAGAAATAGATTCTTCAGATTGTTTTAACAACTGCTTTTAAACCTAATTTTTTCAAAAGTACCCAATTGATAAATTGTTCTGGTTTCAATCTTAGTGGATTGTCCATCTATTTAATAGATCTAGATTCCGAGGTAAATCGGATTCTTGAGTAATACTGCTTTTTAACAAAGAGGTTTTCTATTCATTATGTTTTTGAACTTATTGTTCATTGCATAAAACTTATGTTGAATTATGAACTTCATAATAAATTCCTTAAAACTCCATGGCTCTGATACCATCTTGGGGTCAGGATCTCTAAGCCACCAGCATACATGGAATAAATTACAGATTATGCTTTAGCATAGAAGCCATTTCAGAACTTAACAGCCACTAAACCTCGCCTTAACACCCTAACGCCTTTATCCTTTCAACGGCTTAACGGGTTAACAGGCTTAACAGTAAGTTCGGCCATTCTTTCCTGAACACAACTTCCATACTTATTCATATTCTAACCATAACGCCAGATTTCTTGAAAACCCCTAGTCCTAAGACATCTTCATCATGAATTTTCAAGTTATTTATTAATCAGCCATAATTCAACACAAGATAATTTAGCCTATAAGGCTAAACATAATTCAAATAAAATAAAATAAAAACAAAATAAAAAATAAAAAGACTTACAAAATTAAAATGCGAAAGCCTTCTTGTACAGCAAACTTCAAAGATATTATTTATAAGAGTTTTACAAAGAGAGAGAGAATCGGTAGGAAAAAGCTTAGATCTAAACTAAAACATAACCCCCCTTTTATAGGAGTCCGGACTTGAAATAAAATACAATCTACTTATAACAACAGTAAACTATATTATTACATTGCTTTTTAAAAGCTACTTTATAAAAGTTAAAGTAGACAGCATCTATTCCTGTCGGTAAAGTATTTTAACTTCTTCTTAAAAGTAAATCTTCTTACTTATCCCGAGAAATCTTCTCCTTTCCTTTGCTTTTAGCTGATTCCAATCTTGTCAATAATAATTCTTGTGCACTTGCCAGCACATCTTTGATATTCAAATCCAAATCATTTGGATCTTGCGCATCTTGGAAATCTTCCAATTCTTTGAATCTGTTTGAAGATATCATTGAGCTATCACTTCTATTGGAATTTTCTTCCTGTTCAATATATTCTTTTTCTTTTAGAGCTTGCTCTAATTTTTCCATATGTTGGGCAATTATCTCTGCCTTTGTCATAGTTGCTTCTTGTCTAAATTTCATCTGGATATTTTCTTGAATCTTTTTCTCGTTATAAACATCTAACCTTTGTCTTATTAATTCCAAAGTATCATGACAATTTAATTGTTTAGTATGGGAATCTTCTTTCATCATAGTGTCCCAAAACCTTGTATAAGAACATCTTTTAAGACATAATAAGTTGTTTTTGTTATAACCAACAACTGGATCATTCCTCCAAATATAAGGAATTGAGAATTCCATAAAGAAACCCATCTGATAATATCCTGGTATTATGAATTCAGATTTTCTTGGTGTAACTTCACACCATTCTTGGTAATATTCTTTAAATAATAATGGAAGAATATCTTCTGAGGCACCATAAAATTGCCACCAATCTGTTAACCATCCTGGAATAGGTTTGTTATAAACTTCTGAACAAATCTTAATAAACCAAGTATGACTTTTCTTTCCATTTTCATATAAGAAAACTCTATCAAAAGCTTGGATATAATCCCAATAATTGCATTTTATTTGGATGTCTTTAACAAAGACCTGCCTTTTTCTCTAAACGGAGATATACCCCATTCTTCAATGGTTATTACCTTTTTGATTATAATTTTTCGAGAAATTATAAACTTCTTTATTAGTCCCTCAGTAAAGTGACTAAATTCACAACCATGATTAGAGAGTATCATCTCATAAACTTGTTGAGATTTATAAACCTCTCACTGGATATCCCGTATTATTAAGATATCTCTCATAGAGAGTCCAGTGCTGATCTTCCCATCTTTTATCTTCATTATTCAAGAGTAAAATAACTCTTTCCTCATAGTTTTTAACCATTAATTCATCTTTAGATTTTCCTTCCTCTAGAATTCTAGCGAAAGACTGAGCAAGAGAACTCGCTAACTCCTTCTTTTTCTTCTGAGCTTTTTTTCCAAGCCCCCGAATTGTTGAATTTCATCATCATCTTTGGATAAACCAGAGATATTAGAAGCTATTAACTTCTTATTTCCATGTTGTGCTAAGATTCTATCGTAACCTTCTTCCACGACCTCCTCTTCCTCTATAAGAGGAATTTCCTGTAACCCGACATGACCGCATCGTGAGAATATGCATAAAACCAAACCATCGTGATGTTTATCATATATCCAATTATAAGGATCATCAAATATGTAACTATAAGAATCATATATTGGTGTTACATGATTATTAACATGTTTATCAATTCTATAGTGGATCAACATGACTATTAATATTATATGGGTCATCAAATAGATTCATATCTATTTCCATTTTTTTCGTAAAAATATTTCTTTTTCTAATTCCCCGTATTTGATACATAGTTTCTATTTGTTCTTGCATAACCTCATCAGTGTTGTTCATAACACTTTAAATCAATATCATTTTTTCTTAATAGTGTTATCTATATAATCTTCATATGAAACACATTCATTTAACCATTTTTCAAAATACATATCTTGAACAATATCATTTAAATGAAATCATAAATATTCTCTTGTTAAAAAAATCAAAGTGGACTATTATCCCTCGTCCCTTTTTTATATACCACTTCAAAATCAAATGGTGCTAAATTAGCTTGCCATCTAGCAAACATCTGTTTAGAAACATCATGTTTAAAATCTTTATTAAACATATATTTAGCTGATTGACAGTCAGATTTTATAATAAATTTTTGATTATATAAATCATCTTGAAATTTTAATACACATTTAACAATTGCAAGTATTTCTTTTGCAATAGTAGCATAATTCTTTTGAGAATTATTCCATTTACCTGAATGAAATCTAATAAGATTTTCATTTCTGCTTTCAGGGTCAACCTGTTTCAAGATTCCTCCATATCCTACATCTGAGGCATCTGTTTCTATAATCTTATCCCAATTGGGATTACTTATCATTAAGCATGGCAAAGTCTTAACTTTACTCTTAATTTTTTTGTATAACTTTTGTATGACTATCACCCATGGTTTAGATTCTTTTTTTAATCTATCATATAAGATAGTCGTATCTTCTCGCTAGATTTTTTGTAATAAGGTAGGATGTAATTTAAACTTCCTAAAAATCTCTGTAATTGTGTTTTATCAGTTATTACATCTGGGAATTTCGATCCAAATTCTATACTCCTATTGATAGGAATAATTTCACCCTTTTCGATGTTATGGCCTAAGAATCTAATCTTAGTTTGAAATAAAACCATTTTTGGTTTAGATATTACTAATCCATTAGCTATCACTAATTTTTTTAAATATTTCTAAATGTTTAAAATGATCTTCTATCGTTTTAGAGAAGACTAATATATCATCAATATAAACAATAATAAAATCACTATAATTCATGAAAATATCATTCATAATTCTCTGAAAATCAGAGGGAGCATTCTTTAAACCAAAAGGCATAACATACCATTCATATTGTCCAAAAGGTACATTAAAGGCAGTTTTATACCTATCCTTAGGATCTATTTGTATTTGCCAATATCCCCGATTTTAAATCAAATTTGGAAAATATCAAAGCATCATATAACCTATCTAATAAATCTTTTTTTATTAGTGGATGGGATATCTTACCCATTTTAATACCTTATTTAAAGGTTTATAATTTATTACCAATCTTGGTACTCCTCTTTCTATTTCAGAATGTTTATTAACATAAAAAGCCGTACAAGACCAAGGTGAATTAGAAACTCCTATAATTTTTCTTTCTAGTAAATTATCAATTTCTTTTTTGCATAAATTCAAATATTCTGAATTCATCTGACAAGGTCTAGCCTTTGTAGGAATATTTTCCTCATTAAAGTTTTCCTCATAAGGTAAACTCACAATATGTTTTTTTCTATCCCAAAAAGCATTAGGATGATCATTACAAATTTCTAAAGCAAACTGATTAGTTATATTAACTATTTTTTTCCTTTAATTTAGGATTATCCAATTTTTTCTTCAAGAGTAAGCATATTAACTTCAAATTTCAAAAATCCTAATTGATTTTCTTTGCACATTAATTCATTATATAAATTATTCAATACCTTAGTAAAAGGTCTAGTTATAAACTTGAAAGTAATTGGTTCATCTTTATAAGTAGCAATAATTTTTTTCTCTATCTATCCATCTAAAAGGATAAATCTTATTAATAAATGGTTGTCCTAATATCACAGGAACTGACAATTTATTCTTAGTTAATAAGAAACTCATTGGTATACATTTACCATCATTACAAACTAAAGATTTGGATAACTTATATTTTATATCCATTCTTTCACCACCCGCATGTCTTATATTATGAGTGGTTTTTTTCAAAGTATTTTGTAGGTATTACCCCTTCTTGAATAACATTCAAATCTGCACCACTATCAACTAATGCAAGAAATTCTCGAGAATAATAATTACCTATTAATAAAGTAATTTTAATATGCCATTTTTGTAAAGTAACAAATTCAAGAACTTGTAAAAATTCTTCTTTTTCTTCAATTTCTTCAATTTTAAGAGAAGTTTTTTTCGTAAACTTTGTCCTTCCCTTTTTTAATTTCCTTATCATTCTTATCAAGTATGTATAAGGTTTCTAAATTAGAAATTCTAGTATCATTTTCTAGATTTTTTCTTTTTTCAAAGATTTAATCTCAATTTTCAAATTATCAATCTCTTTGATAATATCCTTAACCGAAGTTGGTTTTTTCTTTAACAGCTTTTTTTCGTATATCATTTTATGAATCTCGTATATAGTATAATCTTCTTTATACTTATCAACATTAAATTGTTCTTCTTTTTTAGGTATAACCTTAGAAGTACTAGGTGTATTACCCATTTGATCTATAATTTTTAATCTTAATTTCGGATCCTTAATTGTTTTTTAACAAATCAATCCAATGATCACTTCAAGAACTTGTAAATATTGTTCTTTTTCTTGAAACTGTGATAACATCTTATATAAATACTCATCTTGTTTGGGTTTCACACAAGATTGCCCTATTTCGACAAGGTTCACATTCGTAATCACTAGTGCTACTATAATAGTCACTTTCTATGATATCTAAACTATCATCACTTTGTTCCGAACTATCAGCTGATTCTAAGAATAACTTAGATATTCTATCCTTAATTTCATTAGGATCTAAATTATCTAACTCTAGATTTTTAATCTCTTTCTTGGTCCAACAATTCTTTTGCAATATGACCAACTTTCTTACATTTATTGCGCATAATTATTTTGTCTTTTTTTCTTATTATAATCTTTTTTGCTTTCTAAAGGATTTCCTTTTTTCCTTTCTATCAGCCTTGTCCTCTAATTTTTTTCTTAGAGTACTTCCTTTTTTTCTTTCTATAAAAAAGGTTGTTTATCAACAATTTTCTTTTTACCTTTAGCCCTATTATAAGCTGTAAATCCATTCCAAATTGACCACAAAATTCTCCTAATTGTTTTCTTTCAACAATCTTTTGGTTTTTTCAATTGTTGATTCAATTTTATTTCATTACACGTATTTAATCCTTCTTGTGTACAAACTCCTATAAGTTTGCCATAAGTAAATTCATTATAAGGAATTGTAGGTTTATTACCTTTTCAAAACTTTACGAATTCTTTCCGCAAATAAATGAGGTAGACCATCAATAAATTTGGCCTTCCAATGAGTACTATCACTCTCTGGGAGTTCTAAAACTCTATTTAGAAAAGTATCTTTATACCATCTAAAATCAGCTAGTGTTTTACACCTAAGGTTTTGTAATAAAGTCCTTACAAGATCATAATTATCGTAAAATGTTCCCCGTAAAGTGTTCAATAATCTGAATCACAAGTGTATAAACAAAGATTTTCTTTGGTTTCACCATTTTCTATTTTGACAGCTTCTAAAATGCCTTCTTTAGCTTCGTGTTTTAAATAATTATCCCACCAACCTTTAAGTTGGCCTCGTAAATCCCGCAACTATCATCTTTGCAATATTAAGATCAGTGATTACCATCATTCTTACAAATAGTAGAATACATAAGCATTCTATGCATATGACTATAAACTTGTTTTTTGAGTGAAATTATCTATGTTCCATTCATAGATATGTTTACCACTATAGCTATTATTAAGCTCGAAAATTATCCTCTTCATTAAGAGTATCCATAGGTGATGGCTTACTATAATAAAATAACCTTTGCACAGTGTTTTCTAGCCCATTTTTCATCTATAATAGCATTAATATTATTATCGAATCATCTGATTCTTGACCAAAAGGATTAATTTCTCATCACTTAGAGTATTTAAACTCAATTTTTTCTTTTTAGAATTTCAACTAACTTTTCAGCTTACATCTTTTTCCCATTTCAAGACTTTTTTGTCTTGAAATTACTAATTTCGTGAGGACCCTCAGTAAATTAGTTTCTATCTTAATAGGTTCAACAGCTTCTGGGTTTTACCATGATTGTAGAACTATTCATAAGTGTTATAATATTATCAACTTTCTTATGTAAAGAGAGCATTTGTTCTCCTAATATGTTTAAATTTCAAATTAGCAAAATTATGTCATTCTATAAGGGAATTAATTTGTTTAGCAAGAATACTTAAAGTATCATCTTCTATCAATTTAGATAAAGCTAGAAAAATCACAATTTTCTACCTTAAATGATTTCAAAGGAGGGTAAACATCCTTTATTATATTACCATTTAATAATTTATAATTTCTTTCAATAACATTGATATAATCAAATACATAGGTTGAATAAAACCATGGAACAAAATATATTATTTCATTATGGATTTCACGTAATTCATAAAATTCTTTTTGAAATTCCTTTTGTCTAATTTTATCAAAATTATCAAAGAACCATGTTCTAAAACTATTCCATTTGGAATCTTTAAATTCATTCATAATGGTTTTTCCGAGCTTCCGAGCTAAAGACTAAAATCAATTTTAGTTGTACTATCCATTACCAAAATTGTAACTCATTTGAGACATAGTCTCTATATCTCTTTTCTTTTCAAGATAACCTCTTAGAATATCATCATGCATGTAATTTCAATCCATCAATTTTATTATCTTTGATAGAATCATTACTATCATTATCTTTTACATCTTCTCTCGATATAAGAAGTGGATAACCTAGATGGTACAGAATTTCTTCAAAAATTCTTGAAGGTCCGTATATCCGGATCTACCGGAGAAATAAAGATCTATAAGATCTTGCAGATCTTGATGTAGAGGTTGTAGAAGTATTTCTTAACCGATTATGATCACCAAAATTTAATGTCACAGATCCTTCAGAGTCCGAACTACATTCAATAAATTTGTTCAGACATAGTGTCGAGGTTTCATTGCTCTTTCTATTGTCCAATTTTCAGAAAAGTTATTTCTTCCCATTTAATTGCTCTTCTAGTAGTTATATCGATCTACTAAAAATTAGTTTCAATTATAATTGTTTCATTTTTTTGGTTTATCACCCAATTTACACATAGGATTTAAGGTATATAAAGGTTTATAATAAATCCTATAACGATACACATATAATTTCCGATCCAGAGCATAATTATACCCATGAGTCTTAACATTTAATGTTAAAGCATCAAGTAGATTATCACTCGCTAAAGATAATCAGAAATTTGGATTAACATTAAAATAAATCGTCCATGTGCCGATCGATTTTATCACACCCATTATAGATTTTTTTCCAATCTAAATTTCTACCATCTCTTAAGGCAAACTATAAAACTTTCTCGTAAACCTTCTAAAGTTAAAGGTTTAAAAGCAACTTGTACTAATCCAATATGAACATATTTATGTCCGTAGTACCTATAAGGTGTAATATCATTTTCATTTAATAAATGAATTATCATTTCTTCATTAGTCAAAGAAATAGATTCTTCACTTGTTTTAACAACTGCTTTTAAACCTAATTTTTCAAAAGTACCCAATTGATAAATTGTTCTGGTTTCAATCTTAGGGATTGTCCATCTATTTAATAGATCTAGATTCCGAGGTAAATCGTATTCTTGAGTAATACTGCTTTTTAACAAGAGGTTTTCTATTCATTATGTTTTTGAACTTATTGTTCATTGCATAAAACTTATGTTGAATTATGAACTTCATAATAAATTCCTTAAAACTCCATGGTATTTAGGTTAGAGATCTAATCACCTAACTTGAGTTATATAGAAAATGTTTGGACAGAATATCACTTTAAAGTTTAAACCACTTTCGACCTGTCTTATATCTAATCACCTAATTGGAGTATTCTTTTAAAGATATTCTAAACAGTTTTTTTTCCCTTCCAAAACCTAGATAATTCTATGATTTACCCCTTAAGTTTTTCTTTTTACAATATTATTTTTATTTTCAGAGTGAGATGAGAATGTCGAACTCTAGATATTGAATATAATTTTGCTCCATCATATATTTTTTACAGTTCAACTAACACTTGTTGGAGTTGCGATTAAAATAACTTGCCAGTTGTAAAATAAGTATAAGTTCGAAAAGGCAAAAAATTGTCCGTCTCTATAAATGTTTCTGGGTCAAACTTATTTTAACTCAAATCCATCAGCCAATTGCTTTTGGGGTTTAATGAGTATATTTGGGCCAATACGTCTCATGAAAAAAAACTTTTGGGCCTGATGTCAGAGTTAAAAAATATTATTCACAATGAGTAATAACAACCATCAGGTGTCGCGTAGCGGTGTAAGTTATCGTGTAGTGATAATTCAACAAATCTCTTAATTATGGGGTTAGAAGTTTGATTATTGCTTACAGAAATGAAGCACATTGCATGACATTTAATTTACTTCTTTAGAGAGATCTTGCGGGGAAGGGAATTAGTCAATACTGACGAGTAACGTCCAGATTTATTCACTAAGGAAAAAAAGAGAATAATAACGAGATTCATGCACACTTTTAAATCATTTTTCAATAATAAGAGTCATAATGAAATTTAATGTGAAAACTAGTTATTCTTTCCTTTAGAAATTAGATTAATATTCACATTTAAGACATGTGATAATACATAATTTCCACCCTTTAGTTGTGCATTCCAATTAGACTACTATTCCCTTTTTTTTATATATAGCTAATAGTAACATAATTTAAAGAGATATAAGAGAGAAATGCATGTAGATATAATGATATAGATTACCAAAAAATTATCATACCAGTTTTTATTCGGAATAATAAGTTTCGAATCTAACACACTTATCCTTTCTTTTATTTTGTTGAGGAAAAAAATAAAAAAATTCCATTCTGGTTTTGGAAACATAATAGGGAATATGTTCTTTTGGAGTATATCAATAACATTAACCCTTGTCATTGAATCAAAGTTCGGTCAACCCGAGGTTTGGACAAAATCGGGTAGCGACTTGTTAATGAAATTTCGAATTAGTGGTATACGAGTCATATTTAGGAGAGTAATATTGGTATTTTAATTATAAAAGTATTTTAATTTTTGATTTCTTAATTTTCGCAATATGTAATAAAAGTTTTATATTTAGGAATAGAGGTAGTACTATATAAGTGCTCTAAGATCAAAGTCTAAACCCTTAGTTATAATCACTCTACAAGTGCTTCAAAAATCAAGTTCAAATTAGTCTTAGAAAAAAGTAGTAGTATCTTAAACAAACAAATGACCCTTGTCAAACTGTCTTCCACTTTCATTGAATTCTTGTGGAAATTGAAACACTTATTTATTTATTTATTTATTTAAGGTGGATTAATAGTGATTTCTCAACTCCTTTTCAGACATTACTCAAACTTACGATATACCAGTTAAAAGTGAAACGTCTAACCACTTGAAACACTTTCCTCCACCCAAGTCCTACCTACTCTTCTAATTGCTTTTTATCACACTATAGATACCCCCTCCCCTAACCTATCTCCTCTTCACTTCACAAGTGCTCCTCTAGCATTCATCTTCATTGCGTCATGATAGTAGGAACGAAGTCAATAATATTAATATTTTGATTAATAAAATACTTTGGATCGCTACTTATTCTAAAAGTCATTTAAATTAAGGAATTGAGGAAGTATAGTTTATGAGGATCAATATAAATCTTGCATTGAACTTGAGAATATTATTATAAGATTATTTTTCATGTAAGGAGTGAAATATTATATCAAAGTTGTTGACAAGTGATCAAATTAATTACCGTTTTTTATTCTCAAAATAGAAGTTTCTCAAATAAAAAATCATTCCAAATATACCTCGTAATAAAAGAAAATTGGAATAATGAAAAGAAAAAGACCAATCAGAGGAGACGAGGAGGTATGAGTCTGAGGTTGACTGAGGATCGTGAAAATAAGATGGGCTCAGTCACATGTTATGTTCGAGGAGGACCAATCGTTGGGCCCCGCCCAGGTTTGTTTATTTGGGCCCCTGTAAATCACCTGTGATTATCAACTGCAATACTTTGTTGCATCTCTCAAGAAATATATTAGAAGCAAAGATCTTGAATTGAATATTTAAATTTTCATTTTATAAGCATATAAAAATATGAGAAATTAGCTATAGATGTCTTTCAACTATTATCATATTTATTAAAATATTCACAAAATTAAATCTCATAAATATACAATATAGCAAACATTAATCGATTACTATAAACCCCCGAGCTTTGTGATAACTGGTTGGAGTTGTCATATGCCTCACCATTGACGAGGGTTCAATTCCCACGGTGGACATCGACTCTCGTGAAATTTTCTCGCGGTGGTAGGACTCCGTGTAAATGAGAAATATGGGTCAGGTCCTCCCCGTTAGCGGTCACGCTATGGACCAACCGCAAACCAAACTCGAATTAGTTACCACGTTAACAGTAGACACCGAGTGGCCGTCGGGTGTTAACCAAAAACAATTTATTACTATAAGAATGTTATCTTTTCATCTTTCCATCTTTCTAGCAAAAGTAAAACAACTTTAGCTTCGAATAAAGTTAAATGTCGATTCATCCCCCGAAAACATAGGTCCAATGTAAAAAGAGAGCAGTAGAAAATGGGTATTTAGAAACTTGTCTTAAATAATGTGAAAAATTCACTGCAGTAAAAATGGATGAGGAGTTCTACATCAACAGAACCAAAGTTAATATACCCTGTAAACAAAAAACATTAGACAACAAAAGGGCTACAGAGTCTACAATTACAAAAGAAGAAACAAATTAAAGCTACATAATAAGACTCTTGTAGGACTATGGTTAAGTTACTGACACTTCCTACTTGTACATGTATTTACAACACTCGGCTTCTTTTTCTCAATAAAACAAGAAAGGATCCTCTTCCCAAACGCGTGGCTGCGCATTCTTGGCTCGTTCTCCGAGATTAAATTATGCAGTCGTTGAGATACATATCCCTGTTATTGCAGAAATTTGAAGCAAATGAGGAAGGACGGACGCAGGATAAGCGTCAGTGAGCAATAAGTCGATAATCATATGTATGACTGCATTTTTACGAGTGTGAAATGAGATGGGGGGAGATAAATAACAGGCAAACATGAATTATGGTTTCGCTTGTGAATTGGCTAGTAACTTTTTAGCCTCACCACGATAGCCTTCGTGAAATTTAAGGGCCGTGAGTACACAGGTCGAAGCTAAACCAGGTGCATATCAATACAACAAGAGAAATTATGGGTAGAAAAAATCATGATCGTTGTACGATTCATGCAACTGATAAGAAGCTTCATAATTTGTAAGAGCCAAATAATGATTTGCAACCATTTCCATGACGGGAGAAAAAGAATTTGAATGGAAATAAGATACTGGAAAATCATTAGGACTTGTAGCATAAAGAATCGAGTAAGTAGTGTTACCTCCGCAACAGATAGTGCTGTCTGAATGACGAAGTTTCCAAAAGGATCGAACAAAAGCATAGCAGCATTTGGACTCTTGACCAGCTCAATGATGATTAGTTTGGCGTTCTCTTTTCCAGATTCAGAGAGAAACTTCTCCACAACATTACTCCCATACTTGTTGCAAGACAAGGCAACAAAATGGTATTGAAGCTGTTCCAAAAGTTTAGCTACAACTCCCGGTATCTTCTGACTCATAAGATGTTGCACGACGTAGTTTCTAATTAAAGAGGATCAAATTTCATTTTAGTAGGTGAAAGAAAGTCAGATGGAAGAAAAGATCAAAGAAAAAGTTTTAGAATCAAACCCATAGGGGTCTTCTGCCAGGTGCAATGCATTTTTTATAATTTCGTCTATGAGATGGTCTCTGGTTTCTCCATGAGCCTTCTCCACACAGTACTGCAGCACACAACATCCAGTCCTGTCGATACCTATTTCATAGCAATTTTTCGCTACTGCATTTAGAAGATGCTGAAATGTACAACAAAACAGCATCAGATAGATGATTGATGGCTTTTTAAGAGAGTCAAATTTTGTAGCGTAGAATTTGGAGTTTTATTTACCAATGAACGACTGAAAAAGCACCAATAACCTTAGTAAAACATAAGGGATATCGCCTATTGCGTACATTGATGTCATGAGAGCAACCAATGCTGAGATTGAAATTATGGTCTTACTCTCTATTCGCGCAATAAAAGAAAACATAGAATGGAACTCTAATCTAAAGTGCAAATCTTTCACATCCAGCAGAAATCTAGCACATATATAACAGCAATCCACTTATGAAACCAGCAATTCCACGAGTGATACAGACAAATCAAAGACTGCATACTTCAGCAAATTGTGTCCAGGAAACGCATTGGAAGAAGAACAAAGGTACTAAGTACTTCTATCAGAGACAAAAAACAAATGTACTTTGAGGTTAGAAACCTAAAGAATGCGTATAAGTTTTAGTATCTTGTTTTCTGCTTAGCTTCTTTTCACTCTTCTTAGTCGAAGATTAATAATCAGTATATATTAACGTTACTTCTTACATATTTTCTCTTAATTGGGGATTTTTATCATATGATACATAAACCAATTGGGGGCTGATGTAACCAAAAACCAAACATAATACCACAATGTCTAATCTTAATTAACATAATTCAAGAACAAAATGCAGCTACCTTGTTGTACTCAGGGCAGCAATTCACCACACAGTGTCTCACCAGATGCTGAGCATCAGCATCATTAGCCAATCTAACAATTCTTTGGCACATTGCAGTTATAACGAACGATATATGCTCTGGAGTAACCAGATTCTCCAAGATTTTCTGCATTGTTTTAGCCCTGTAATCACATATTATCATATATTAAACCAAAAAAAATCCAACCCAAACTACCTCCCTTCCATAACATAAGTCGAACATGTGGCGAAAGTTAATGAAGCAAAAAAATAATGTGTTTTTTTAATCAAAATATCAATATTACTCTCTTAAACAATTAAGGAATTGCCTTCCTTCTTGCTTACTTAATTTTCGCTACAGGTTTTAAACGACTTATATTATAGAATGGAGGGAGTATTAATCAAGAATAGAGAAAATTCAATCATAGTAAGTCTATGTGGGACTGACCCACAACCCCTCATATAAATTGGGATGAGCCTACATGAAGATATAGACTGCTTAATTCATGTGAGGTGACTGCGTGATCGATCCCACAAGGACGATCTGTATTGAGTGACCCAAGAATAGGACATACCCATGGGGTTCCAAACAAATACCCACAAACTGAAAAGAATTCTTGGTAACAGCCATGATAATCCTAGTCCTTTGTTCCTCAGAGCAGACACCAAAAAGCCTACTAAATAAAATGACTCCCAATTTTATTTGTCATCAAATCAGCAACATAATCTACTACTTCAGACACCACCATCTCAATAGATCCCTCATTACAGGGTTTTTCCAATTTCTCTTGCAAAATCATACTTAAATTTTCATCCATAGCTAATTTTACAATATTTCCCCTAAAATCTTGCAATGATAAATATTCAAATTCTTTCCCACCATAACTTGGTGAATTATTATGCCTTAGGCTGGAACAGGGTAAATTAGGGAATTCAGGATTCAATCTTCTTGGAGAAGATTTCTTGCCCTGCAAGAAAGAATAGTATCCATTACCACTATTCAGCAAAGCATTCAACCTGAGAGAGTCATTGGCATTGTACATAGTAGAATTCCCAAAAACCCCTTCACCACTGAACCCAGAAAACCCTCCGTAATTCGAAGAAGTCCCATGATGGCCCACCCTCAGATTCTCATAGGCCCCACCAAAGCTCAAGTCTTGGCTACCACTACTACTCCATTGTCGCCCTCTGTAACCCAAACCCGTTTCTGAAGGAGTATAATAATAACCCAAACCGGGTTCTTGCCCTGCTGCTACCAAGTCATCAATACTAGCCGACAGCGGCGACGGCGGAGGGATTTGATACTGAAATTCCGGCGAAAGATTGAGTCTTGAAAAAGCTGATTCAAGAATTTGGTTCTGATCACCTAAAAACCCATCGAAAAGGGTTTATCGAAGAATTCTGGCGAGGAGAATAAAAATAAGGATTTTCCGGCGAAAACCCAGCAGGAAAATAAGAATTATGGCCGCCGTTGCCATGACCTTTCTGCTGCTCCTCCCCCATAGCCTCCGTTACAAAACAAAGAGTGTATAGAGACTGAAAAAGAATTAAAATAGTGGGGGTATATAAAGTGATTAATGACACTTAAAAGATGGGATTTTTTTTGGGATGTTTGAGCTTAAATAAATTTAAAATAAAAAGGAAGAGATTAAATAAAAAAAAAGATGGGATTTTGATTCTGTTGAATCTGTAGAAGAGATATGAAATCAAATGTGATTTGGTATGGAGAAGTAGTTTTAGAGAGAGAGAAAGAAAGATAATAAGGAAAGAAGTTAAGAGTTATAGAGGAAATGAAAGACTGTGAGAATGCATGCAATTTTATAGCAAAAGGACTCATGCGTGAATGTTTAGGATTGGTCAACGACTCTCCGCTGACTCCCTCTCTCCTATTCTTTTTCCTTAATTAATAGCTAAATTTGTCACTAAATTATTTACGCTCTCGATTTTATCATTTAATTATTTTTAAACTAAATATATTATTATATTATTTATATTTGATTAAAAATAAATTATTACCATTTTTTAGACGGTTTTTTACTCAATTAGACATGTGAATGAAAATAAAGAGTTAGAAAAGTAAAATCACTTTAAACTCATTTAATCTAAATTACATATTGAATTTTAATGGGTTACGGATGACTGTAAGTAAGTTTAGAGTGATTTTACTTTTCTATCCATTTATGTTCAGTAACATTCTCGATACATATTAAAATAGGTGAGAAACCACCACAAAAAATAATGGCAATTTATTTTTAGTTAAATGTAATTAAGTGACAAACACTTCACAAAACGTTAATAGTTTTAATGTCCAAAATAACTACTAACTCATTTTTTATACATACACTTCTTGTGTGCCTCGTATTTCATAAACTAAATGTCATTTGGTTTTCTTTTTCTCAATATTAAATCAAAGAATTTCATACTATAAGCCCATAAAGGAGCGCATAAAAAAAACTAGGTAACACAAATTAACTATATTCGGACAATTGTTGACTATAGCCCCCCAATTTATTTTATTTTTAACCAAGAGTTTTCTTGAATTTTTTGGTACTCATTCTATATATTTTACTTATAATTTATACTCTTGGTTCTGCCCAGTGCTTACTGGAAGGAAAGATTTCAACTGAAATACCATTTTAAGTGTAGAAATTAAGCAAGATGGAAAAATATAGCATCATTTAAAAGAGTGTGAAACATGGTTTTGTATAAAATATTAAAATGTATTTATTGAATTTATTGGAAACATGAAGAAGGGCTGTTATACTGTGCTATGTCGCGGAAGAAGTTATAATTGGAGGTTTAAAGCAGTCATTTAAAACATTGAGATATTATACATTTTTTTTTGCTAAGTAATGAGATATTATACATTGAAACACAAGTTGATGGGGTCAAGTTTAAGACAATAGTGGGTTGATTGATTTAGGTCTAATAAAGACGTATCTGATTGAGGTTCACAAATTGGCTATGCTAGTTAAGGGCTAGGATTAAAGTCAGATTCTGGGGTGAGCTCTTCGTATGACCCAGCAAGTACAAATCCACTCGGACAGACGGATTAAGCGCATGAAAGCTAAATAGTCGTACCGAGCTCAGCGAATAGCCCACAAAAACGCGGTGACAAATCGAAAATAAAAATTGGAGACACCCCAGTACGGACTGTACAAGGTATTGTAAAATCCCTTGGATAATGCTCTCTATAAATAGTGACATTCTCACTTCATTTACTCAATGTCTTTCTAGCTCTCGAAAATTACGGTAAGTTATTTCTACTCTTAGAATCTGAACTAACTTTTTAGCATCATATAGGAGTTGAAATCTCCCACACACCCTCTCTAAATTTGCTTATCTTAGCAGGTGATTAGGTACTTGACTAGGATAAAAAAAAATTGACTTCTTACTCGAGATCTCTCCTCCATATCTAACTCGGCTAGTACTTCCCCTACAAGTAGCTCAAAAAAATCTTTAGTTTTTACCGAACTCCTTCACTAACTTACTATCAGAAATAAGAAGTTAATTATTCCTAGTTAGAAATGCATCACAAGCTAAAAAGAACACGGTGAGTTACCCATAACATTCATTTTGAATCATATATTGAGTTAGTATTAATATAGTATTCGGTGAATAAGATTTTTAAAGAAATATATAATTCATATGAACAAGAAAAGAGAAATAAAAAAGAAGAGAGGAAATATCCTATAAGGGGTGTAGTAGTAGTACCTTCAATCAATAACAAACTTAAAAGAACTCGTCTCCCATCCTTTGTTTTTTTTTTTTGAAGACTCCTTATTCATCATATTTCTTTCGAAAGTATATAAGACATGCTACTTCCCTCCCAAATTATTTACAACGTTTCAATTGTTGAGACATCTCAAATTGTTCGTCACTTTTCAAAAATCAATGTATCTTTATTGTTATTTTTCAAGTTATACACTTAATTTCTTACTCAACTAACCATTAATAATATTTTTTTAGTAATTAATTGAGGAATATTTAAGAATTTTTTTTAATCATATTAATTGATTTCTAATCATTTTACTGTTAATGCATCAATAAAGAGGAGCTTAATTTACCTAATTCATGTGTGGGATTTGTTATTTCTCTGTTTTACTAATAAGAGATTGACATATATCAAATTTTTAATTAAAAAATCTATAACTTAAAAGAAATTATGAAACGCGTAAGAGAAAAGTGAATACGTGACAATCATCTATTAATGAGATAAAGAATGAGACAAGTATTTGGACAAAATATTTTTTCCGATTTGCATATAGTTAAAGAAAATGATGGACGCTTTATGGCATTGGGCACTTTGCAAAACATTGACATACCGGAAGAAATCTTATGTTCCGAATTTATACTCAAGAAAAATTAGAGACTGTATTAAAAGATTTTGAATGAATTCTGATTGGTTGGTTATGTAATAAATTTTGTAATACATTATCTAATAAAAAAAATGAGATTATTATAAAACGGGCAATGTGATTAGTTCACAATAATAGAAACTTGAGTTAAATCCATATCTTTTAAATTCTAATAAAATTTTCGGTCAACATAATTAGAGAAAAAATGAATATCATAGCAGAAAATACAAAAACAGAATAATTAAAATCAATTCCAATGCAATGCACCCAAACCGGTGTGCCAAAAATTTGGACCAGTAAATTTCGTGTAAATTTCCCACTCCTCTTGACTTGAATACATTTGAGTTTTCTACTGGTGATTTTTTCTTTCTTTTTCCTTTGACAAAATTTTTATATCGACTAGGTCTATATAATTTTTGTGATTCAAAATAAATCACGTCATCACAAAATTATATTTCTTTTCAATCAGTAATAATGTGCTCACTTCTAAATCACATAATTTAATAAACTTAATCCATATTAGAACTATCATGGCTATCTTTTTTTTTTTTTGTTTGCTGGGTAATGACGGGTTCATAGGCCATTCCAAATATGGCAAGGAAGGACTAGGAGGACATGTCTATTCCAATTTCCCTGATGGCAGGACCTCCCAATTAATCAATTGAATATCTTTACACGTCGAGGAAGATTAGAAGAATTGATGCTCGCCAATTCATTATTTGGATTGTGTTTAACGTTGTTTTTTTTTTTCTAGTTTGAAACTGAAACTGATACGCAAATTCTTATTTTTTATTGTGTCCGAAATTTTAACTATCTAAGATATTTTGACACTGTTATAGTGTTGAACGTTTTAAATTGAGTGTATATGGAACATTTTTTTTGATATTTGTTACATGTTTTTTGGGAAACATTCAAAGTTAAATCTTTTCTTCAAATAATCGCTTCAATTCCAAATTTTTTCTCTAAAATTGTCAAGAGATGTGTCAAATTCCAGATTTTTGAAGCCACTTTGATTTTAGACGATTATTTAACATAATAATTTGAATTTGATATTCTCCCGTCATTTTAAGTGTTTTCGAGGATTGCATCCAGAAAGATGCTTTCGAAGCAAAACGATCTATGTATCTGTTTAGTACTTTGCTAGTTTTATATAGTTGACGTTTTCCTAACCATCCAAGTTTGTATATGGAACATTTTTTTTATATTTGTTACATGTTTTTTGACATGTGTTAAATCTTATGCAATAAGTGTTCTCTCGCTTATCAAACATTTGATCGTAATGGGCTCAGCAATTTGTGATTAATGGAAATATAATTTATTTAGCAAAAAAAAAAAACATGTGTATGAAAATCGCAACAAGTGTCCCAACAAAAAATCTTAGATCGTTGATTTTTTTATCCAACGGTACATAACGGCAAAAATTACTTAATTTATAATGAATTTTGGTCATTCTGCACTATAATCGGATTGAAGTTGTTTAAAATCTTATTTGAAAATTGACATTAGTCTGAGACTGAAACGTAATCCAGTCCAATATTTCTCCTCGGGATAAAATACATAAATTTAATCATTTATTTTTGGGAAAATCAAATTAAAACACTTCATCGATTCTAATTCCACGCAAGGTGATATATAGGAAAATTTTGATATGGACCGGGTCCATGTGGATCATGTGGTCCAGATTTGGCCACATCCCTGCAGAATGAGGAGAGAGAAGAAAATGTAGTGATATGACTAAAATGGAACCGCATGGTCCAGTGAACCCGCTCCATATCAAAAGTGTTCGTGATACATATGAATACCTTAGACCGATTCTGCCTAGAACTTCTCAAGAAATCTTGTGTTTTTTGTGGTTAATATGGTTTACATATATTTTTATTGACAGATACAAATTTTTAATGGTGTTCTTTATCTTGAATTAAATGTTCATTTTTCTTAATAATATTTTTATATTCGATTTTGAAAGGAAAGTACAATTTGCAACAAACTTGAACTATGCAACTATTAAAATCCATTAGCTTTAAGTAAAAGATTTGTTTCATTATGAAGGAATATTAGCAAGGATAGTGTTCTATCTTGAAAAAGAATATAAGATTTTATTTTGAGACTTATATTCTTTCACAAATAATTCAACTTCTACTACTAATAGAATTAAGAGGGTGCCTCCTCCTACCCCCTAAAAAAAACAATTCAACTTTTTTTGCATTTTATGAATTATAAAATTCTAATTGGATTGTGTCCGGTATTAGATTCTTAGTGTCAAATCAAAATTATATTCTATATGACTGAATGTCTTGACATTTCATATACTGGCTTCCAAAGAGAATGTGGGTCTCAATATAAGTTTAAAGCCAAACTAAATACAATCCAAGTAAAATTTCAAATTTCGACCATTACTTTTACGAAAATTATAAAATATTTCGTTAAAAAACTAAATACTATCCAACCAGCACCACGACTCCATTGAGGAACGGGAAAATGTTTCATATGTGCAAAACGAATTTGTATCCGTTGGATTAAAAATTTTGACGGTTGAGATTGATTTAAAAAACACCTGTTTTTTAAAAAAAATACATATTCGTCGAACACTTATTTTTAAACAAAAACACCTATTTTCAAAATAAAAAAGATTTTTCGCATATACTAAAAAAACTCATAGAGCCGAACTGTCCAACCAGGCCACAAAAAAAACTATAATGACCATTAACGAGTGAATATGACTAGCAAGTACAACGACATCAACATGTGTCCATGTCGAATGATCATAGTAATAGTACTATAGTTGGAGTAGTAATATGTGGATTAAGTCAAAAAAGTAATCTTAATTTTTTTTTTTTTTTTTGCTAAATAATCTTAAATTTGATATGGTGAGACAATGACTTGCCTTTGTTTTCTTCCATTTTGTTGATTTTAATACTACCTCCATTCCTAAATATAAAATTTTCATTACATGTTGTGAAAATTAAAAAAATAAAAATATTGATATTTTTGTAATCAAAATATCAATATTACTCTTTTAAATAGAATTAGTGGTATACAAGTCATTTAAAAGAGTAATATTAGTATTTTAATAACAACAACATTTTAATTTTTGCTTTCTTAATTTTCGTAACATGTAATGAAAGTTTTATATTTATGAATGGAGTGAGTACTTTTTTTTGGCTACTTGAAGAAGCACCAAATAGAGGGAAAAATCTGGGGTGGAACGGTCTCAATGGGTCCGGCCCCACTCTCCTCTCACATAAAAGAGGGAGGACCCACCCTGAATGACCTGCGGGACCTACCCTGTAAATGGGCCCTGTTTAATTTTATGTGAGAGTAGTGTGTCAGACTTACCCCAAATAGAGATATGAGTAGCAGAAGTTGGACCAAGCTTCCTCTAGAATTGTCTTCACCAATGTTTACTACTTTTATCTAAGGTCCACTCTGTTGCTAACAGATAGCTAAGTTTTGGATATTCAGGTTTCTTTCTCAGTGTTTTGGAGGCTATTATTTTCCCTGCAAAAGTATTCACGGGTAAGAAAACTAGAAAGCATGTGCAAATGTTTCTTTCTTCTTTTTTTTTTTGCCGTTTGATGACTGGGTATTTAACTGACTAATCTGGTTTGAATTTAATAAACATTATGGTATGCTAATAGGAAATCATGTCCGGATCTTATGTGGAATAGCAAAAAAATTCGCACATGTGAATCGAATAGGGACAGGTGTCTCAAGCTCAACAGGTGTCATGTCGTGCATGTGTCGCAAATCAAGACAGATGCCAATTTTAAAATCAATCTTAACCGTCAAAGTTTTAATCCGAGGTACGGGTAAGTTCCACACTGGAGCGACAATGCTTAAACGCGTGACTTTGCGTTGGGCTAAGCTAGAAACACTTGACAATGATGTGCATTTGCGTACCATATGATAAACCCTATTTTAGTAAAAGTCAACTTATATCTGCCCTGGTGAACTCCGCAAACTCACTCTCGGCTACATACAACTCTAGAAGTGAATTCTATTGTTTAATTTTATATATGAAAAAAATAATAGAAAACACAAATTTCTTTTCTTTCTTTCTTTTTTCCTCTTGAAGTTATCAAAATTTACATTGATATACAAATCTCATTGATTTCTCCCTAAAGGTCACTTGTTGCAATAGCATTCCATTATAAGTTCATTATTTGCAATTTTTTTCCTTGAGGTTTCTAGAATTACAAGGATTTGATCAATTGCTAGTAGAATTTTGGAACATACAAAGTAAGAGTTACCTTAGTAGTCCCCTGATCAGGTTGGATGGAAGGGCTCTTTGCTTCTCAAACTTGAATGATTCTGATTTTCCTATGAGCAAATGGATTGGAACTTTCAATGTAATGCTGCCTCGGACTTCGATTCAGCGACGTTTTTGCGAAAACTTCTGACAACAGTTTCATGTGGAACTGTTAGAAGAGAATGTAGACTTCAAGCCTTGAAGTTGTCGGAATTCATTGGGGTGTATTTGTCCGAAAAATTGGAAGGAAGATCGTCACCACGAGAAATGAGATAAAAGATGAAAGCTATGTAAGCCAGAGCACCAATGCAGGTTATGAACACGAACAACGGTCCTTTAACTTCAGATATGAAGAAATCTAGCAAAACATATCCATTGATCACTATCACCAGAGCAGTCACAGTCCACACAGTTCTCTACAACAACACAATGCAGGAAGTTTCAGATATTTAAAAACAGTTTCAACATGACATATCGCTAGAGAAGGATATATAGGCGCCACCATGACTTTTTAACCATAGTTGATTCCTAATTTCCTCGAAAGATTTGGCATAGTTGATGACTTACCTTCATGACATTTCCAATTTTGAAGATTCCCATGACTCGTTCGTTTGAAACCAATTTGAGAAGCGGAATAAGAGCAAATGGAATCTGCATCCCTTGAAGAACGTTTAGATATTCGTTCAAAACGTCCAATGAATCTTCGGACCTATTGAATACAATGGCTACAATTATAGTAGGCACAATAGCACAACTTCTAGTAATCACTGATCTTAGCCATTTCTTCATTCGAAGGTTTAGAAATCCTCCCATTATAAATTGTCCAGCATATGTACCAGTCATGGTGCTGCTTTGCCCGGCAGCCAAAAGTCCGATGCCCCAAATATAAAGAATCGGTAAAAATCCCCCGCCATATCTCTTTTGAAGATATTGCCCTGCATTTATTAGCCCTAAACTACTGGCTTGGGAAGTCTTGTAAAATCCCTTTGCAAAGACTGCTGTGACAAACAAATTAATCGTAAAAGACACGAAAACAGCTATGGAAGATTCAATAGTGTAGTAATTCAGAGCTTCTTGGACTTGCCCTTTCTTCTTTGGATCAATCTTTCTTGATTGTACTAAAGCAGAATACAAAAAGACATTATGTGGAGTTATGACACACCCGACAACTCCCACGGCTTTCTGGATTGTTTTCGCGCTAAGCCTTGGCAACAAAAGACCTGAAATATAGGAACCATATCTTATTGATCAGTACAATGTAGGATGAATTTTAAGGAAACAAGAAAAGATTTACCAAGAAAAACAAATTTCTAACCTATGATAAGTTCATTTTTGCTAGGCTTTGTGTCAGCAAACATCCAGGCAAAGGATAGTGCCATAGTTGTAATAAGAACAGCAAAAACAGCTTCTAGTTTTCTAACTCCATAGTTCTCAAGAAACAAGAAGATGAAACTGTTGGGAAGCAAAAAGGAATCACATTAACACTAGTAAAACCACAAATTATGAAAAAAAATTCAAGAAAACATGGAAGCAATCCTACTAGTGATACTGATAATCACCTTTGCTCAAAGAATTCTACATTCCTAGAACAAAACAAAAAAAATAGCACATGAAAAGCTTTGTCCTATCACTACATTTTTACATTTTGATCTAATTTACTGCTTTTTGAAGTATATCAATGATATTGCTCCACACGTAACAACATTATTGTGCCACAATGAATTCATGGGAGGTGATAATATGTACTACATACAACAACAACAACATAACCCTATTAAAGTTCTCAATAATTGGAGGTATGGGCGGGGAATGAATAGGAGACCTAACATTTGTCACAAAGTAATTGCTCCTAGGATACCATTGAAACAAATGTCTTGGAGACTGACTTAACATTTGACAATGAAGGCACAAGGTGGCTACTAACAAAATACCACTGAAACAAAAGTCCATACACCGTCACGTTTGCTACGTAATCATGCCCCCAAATCAAAGCCAAAAGGCATTAGAAAAGTCAGATTCAAGAACCATTTTAATTTATTTGTATATTACCATTCTTCTTTCATTCAGCATTCAGAGCAGTTTATGTTCAATAATAACATTTACTACACAAATGTACTAAAAAATTGTACCAAAAGGAGAACAAAGTTCAAACAATGCAAAATTGAAATAGAAAAAAAAATGCAAGAATCTCTCACCAATCAGAGGCAGTGATAAGAACACCAGCCCAAAGTGGGAAAAATCCCATGACTCAAAATCTCAATAGCTATAGCACTTCCAATAACCTCTTGAATATCAGCTCCAATAAGGGCCAATTCCGCCATTAGCCACAACAAAAGCTTAGCCCAAGATGGATACTCTTCCCTACAGAGCTCAGCCAAATGTCGGCCCGTAGCGACACCTAGTCTCAAGGACAATAGCTGGATCAAAAGTCCCATAAAAGTAGACCACATTAACAACCACAATAGTGAGTAACCCGCAATTGCTCCGGCTTGCAAATCCCCCTCCAAGTTTCCGGGATCAAGAAATGCAACGCTCATTAGAAATCCCGGGCCTGTAAATTCCCATAATTTTCTCCAAGAAAATGGTGGGGATTTTGGTGTGGATTCTGTTGGGTCGGGTTGATCCATTTCCAGAGACAGGATTTGATTTTGTAATTCGACATTGTTAATGTTGTTGTTGTTTGATGATGATGGGAATTGGGAAGGTAGGAGAAGATTTGATTCTTGGTCTTCTTCTTTTTCTGGGTGTTCTTTGGGAGAATTGAGAAATGTTGGAGAAGAGTTCATTGTAATTTGATAAACTTATTATAACCTTTTGATCTTCTTCTTCTTCTTCAGTGATCCTCTGTTCTTTTTCATTGCATGCTTTGATGAAGCCGTGATTTGTGGGGGAAAACTATGAAAAGAAACGTGAGATCTATTTTTTACAGTCATATTTTTCTTAGTTAACACCCCCTTTGAAAAGGCAAATAATCTCTATATAAATATTTTTCTTCAATTATATATCACATAGTGAATTGTGATATAGTATAAATGAAACACACTAAGTATACAACCGCTCATGAAGACGTTTTTTTACCTATTTTTACAGTCATATTTTTCTTAGTTAACACCCCTTTTGAAAATATACATTCACGTTTTCATGAACTATTGTATTGTATACTAGTTGAATGCGGGTACAAGTTGAACCAGTGTGCAACTTGCATGTGGTGATGCATGCAACCGCGTGCTTCTAGGCATGCATGTGTAATTTTTTACTTTTTTTTTGTTTTCTCCCATTTTCTTGTGTTGTTCTTGCATTGTCTTGTATTATTTTACATTTGAATTATTCAATTTTTGTTTAATTTAAAGAATTTTTTTAGAGAGAAAAAGGTTCAAGATGATGTGAGAGATAGATAATGTCAACAAAGAAAAAATAATAATGTATGGATAGTTTGCCACAAAATAAAGAGAGACGGCTGTTAGGTGAAGAGAGCAAAGTAAAATTTACAAGTCTATTGGTCATGGGTTTCGTACTTTATATATATAAAAGTCGGCAAGGCAAGTAAGCAATCAATAAGTTAAATCGGTGAATTTGACATGCAATTAGTACAGAGGAATAATATTTGTCGTAAATTTACAAGAATCTCTATTAAATTGATCACAGGGCTCTCCAAATTCTCTATTAGAGAGGTGGAATTAATAATATCTTGATATCGATAATAAAAATGAACAAATACATGAACTTTTTAGTAAATTGGGATTACTTTTTAGTTTTTACATTAAAACAAGATAAGGAGATTAGAAACATCTTGCATTACTTATAGAGCTATAAAAAGCTTCCAAAGTTTTTCAAAAACTTTCTCTAGATGCCCAACTTTTCCAAAGATGATGTATTTTTGGATTCAATCATTTTTTCAGTTTGGAAAAATGTTCCTTTTGCTGTAAATATATAGTTTGATTGGAATTTTTCTAAAAGTTTGTTATTCAATTTGGGGAGGGAAAAATTGGGTTCTAATGTAAAGGAAAGGTGGGGTGACAAAAAAAAAATGATATATCATACCTTTTTCTTTTGTTTAGTGTCCAGGTATACCCAGGGAAGAAGGCAGGAATTTGGTGTTGGAGGGGCGAAACTGGTAAAAAATTCTAAAATTTTTGGGGGCAAAAAAAAATTCTTGGGGGCGAAATTGATAAAATTTTCTAAAATACACATAAAATTTCGATAAATAGTAGTATTTTTAAAAATCGCGTCACCACCCCCCCCGGTCTTAGTCCCTGGGTATACCTGACTAATCTGAGACATCCGCACATGTATATCTCAAGTGATGAAGACTCATGACAACCGCGCTACATCCTCTGGTAGCATGCCACAATTGCTGCTAATAATTTCCTTAAATTCCTGGGCTTATATTTAACATCACAAAATAATAGTGGCAGGGTCCAAGATTCAGAAATCACAACACAAAGAACTAACAAAAACATGAAAGGAAACATCTCATACCAGAAGTTGAAAAGGGCCACTACAGAACCCAGACCAGAACTGTAAGCAGACAATATTATTTATATGCATTAAAGAGAGAAATAGAGCAGAAAGGTATCGAAATAATTCGTCTGTTCTTTGTTTACTCTTTTTTTTTTTCCGATTCGAGTCCCCCTCTAGGTTTCCAACAATTACACACTTGACTATTGCAGGGGGAATATCTACCTGTTATGTAAACGTATGGTACAAAATTTTCGTTATTTATCTACTCAACATTAAATACAGTGTAACAAGTATGGTTGTTCTTGTACAACTTAGCCACATCCTCCAGTATTTGTCCTTACCTTTTCTCAAGAAGGCAAGTTTATCTCCTTAATGCACAACTTTCTGCATCTCTGCCCTACCATCTGGGAACTATGTTTGTAAACAAGCCTCTAATTCCGAATGTGAAAAGCCACTGTCAGCATTATATAATATTACCTCCCACAGTGCATGCAAAGATGGAGCATCGCCAAAAAGAAGTTTGCAATCTCAGCCAGCAGCAGAACTATATCCCTTGGAGCGTAATATATTGAGCCAATTTGAGAATGTACCACCTCTAAGTGTAATCAGGTATAGTATAAATGCCAAATACGCAACAGTAACAGCACCTGCTAGAAAACCAAACAGCAGTCCACTAACTTCGGAGAAGAAAAAATCAAGCAAAAGGTACCCATTTATAACTATAACCAGGCCGGCCACAGTCCAAGCAACCCTCTGCAGTACAAAGAGGGGATCACAAATTAGTCTCTCTCTAATTACAATACATGTCCGTAAATTAGCCAAAAATAAATAAATATGTGTCCAGTTTATTGATGGTGCTCTTGGAATTAGTAAAACAGGAATCTATAAATTGGAAATATTCATAAAGAAAAAATTCAAACTACCACAAGTCTATTGCAGAAAAAAGATCAAAGAAATCAGTGCAAAAGTTTGGTCTCAACTCGTTCAGCTGAAAATTAGTAGCTTTCTAGAATGACAAGGACATACATTGACTAAGAAAAATAAATCAAGACAAAGCAAGTCAGTTCAGAAGGGGCATAATTAGGCATGCTTCTTTTTCTGTATCATTTTCATTATAAACGGTTCTGTTCCTTATGACATTACTTGATATTGCATGCTTCCTTAGCAGACCTAGCACTTTCTGTTAGCATTTATAAAGTTAAAACTGAGTCAAACTAACCAATTCTATAATGTTTCACTGGCAACAAACATTCAACTGCTATGGAAATTATCAATTTAGATACTTTTTTTTCTAACAATGTTATTGTAAAGCATGAGATGTGGCTCCTAAAGGACAGTTGATATTAAAGGATAAATTTCAACATACCTCCAAAGTAGGGCCAATTTTGAAGACTCCCATCACCTGCTCCTTCGCCACCAAAGTAAGAAGTGGGATAAGCGCGAAAGGAATCTGTATGGACTGAAGGACATTAAGCCATTCGTTCAAAACATCTAGCGAAGACTCTGACCTATTGAAAATAAGGGCTACAACTATAGTTGGCACAATGGCACAGCTTCTTGTGATTAGTGCTCTCAGCCATTTCTTCAATCGAAGGTTGAGAAAACCTCCCATAATAAACTGTCCAGCATAAGTTCCAGTAATGGTGCTACTTTGTCCGGCTGCTAATAATCCAACGCCCCAAATGTAGAGAATGGGAAGCAATCCTCCACCATACTTCTCATCAAGATATTGACCAGCATTTACTAGACCAATGCTGTCTGCTTGTTTACTGCCATAGAACCCCTTGGCAAAGACAGTTGTAACAAACAAATTAATCATGAAGGAAACCAAAAGGGCCAAAGAAGATTCAATCGAGTAGTAATTGATTGCCTCTTGGACCTGCCCTTTCTTATTAAGATCAATTTTCCTTGACTGAACCAAAGCCGAATGTAGAAATACATTATGAGGCATTATCACACAACCCACCACTCCAACTGCTTGACGAATTGTTCTTGAGCTCAGTTTTGGGACTAGAAGACCCACTAGAAGTTCTTTACCATCAGGCTTTGTGTCAGAAAACATCCAAGCAAAAGCTACGGCCATAGTTGAGATAAGAACAGCAAAAACAGCTTCCAACTTCCTCACTCCATAGTTCTCGAGAAGCAAGAATACAAAACTGAGGAAAAGAAGAAACGAGCATCAGTGAACAGAATAGCAAACCACCGGTGCAATTGGTTCAACAAACAGCCAGTATAACACCTTTTCTAAAACCATCTTCTTTGTGGAAAGAATATGCCTACTAGAATTTCTGGGTTTTATAACTGTTAGAAATTACTACAATATAGTAAAATAAATTATATATTCAGAACATAGAGGGGGGAAAGAATGTAAAATAAGGATAAAAGAGTTTGCAGGGGCTGCTTTGATGAATCAAGCCAATGGATTTTAAGGGCCTATAATGGTTCCCATTGCTGCATAGCCACAATCGTAGCTTGTAACTCTTTCTATAAACTTAGATTCCCCAAAAGAAGCATAGAAGGCATACCCATTAAATCTTATAAGTGAATGAAAACCAAAGATTTAATTATCAAAATACAAACTAAGCAATCCCAAAAAAACCTATGACAAAAATTATATTGATCTAGTGAAATGGTTCTGCTAAGCTTTTTGATACATTGCCCTTACGTCCCATAATGTGCATACTGTCATTGATCCGCACTGAATAGGGATTTTAGAGGTTCTAGATGCAACATCCTCCATATTATGTAACATCCTACTGGCATTATCTACTCCAGTAGAAATTCATCTTGTTTCATTTCTTTCTAAACCACGTCCTACATAAGATCAAAATGAGCAACTTCAGCAGAAGTAGACATCAATATCTTCTTAAAGGCATTGCGAAGAAAGAGAGGGAGGGGCTGTGGAGCTCCTTAATGAATTGAGATACTTCTTGTTCAAAATACAAGATTTCAGAAGGTTTAGTTCCTATAGAAATTACTTATCCATGAGAACGATACTTTTTTAAGGTTCAAAATGTGAGAATGTTGATCTCCAACTGCCTTTTTCTAGAAATTGTTTGCTTGCACTGGTTCTTTATGCCAAAAAATAAAAATAAAAAATAAAAATAAAAATAAAAATAAAAATAAAAAATAAACTTTCCTCTAAGACAGTACTGCTTCCAACAGTTCCATTTCATGGTAGGATGTAACTGTAAACATGGAAACTAAACCGTAGTCGTAATTGATAATTCCTTAGATTTTGTGCAAGCTCAAAACAAATGATACCTTAAAGCAAGAAAATTTAACTTCAGTTCTTATCCATCAGTACAATTATTACTTAAAGACATAACATCTTTTTCCTCCAAGATGACAACTTTAAGCACTCTACCAACCTAAATATCAAGAATGAGTTCAAAAAATAGCAAAAATAATATCAAAAGTTCCTATCCTATAAACTTTTAGATCAACAACAAAACACAAAACACAAAAACAAACGCAACAACAACAATAACATAACCCATTAAATCCCCAATAATTGGGTTATGACGGGATGGATAGGAGACAGACTTATCATTGGACAAAAAATGCACAAAGTGATTGCCGCCAGAATACTACTGAACAGATGGATTGGAGATTAACCTAACTTTTGGCAATGAATGCACAGTGTACTCACAAAATACCACCGGAACAGTAGTCCTTCTATACCGTCATTTTTACTACAGAATCATGCCCTCAAATCAAAGCACAAAGGCATCAGAGAAGACATACTCAAAAACAAAAACACACCCCAAAAAATGAAAGTAATGACTTATTACCAATCAGCAGCAGTAATAAGAACACCAGCCCATATAGGGAGTAGACCATTACTGAGAATCTGAATAGCTATAGCACTCCCAATCACCTCTTGAATATCAGCTCCGATCAAAGCCACCTCCGCCATGAACCACAACAAAAGTCTTGTCCAATAAGGATATTCTTCCCGGCAAAGCTCCGCCAAGTGCTTACCCGTTGCCACCCCAACCCGAGCCGATAACAATTGGATCAACAATCCCATTATAGTAGCCCACATTAACAACCATAACAAAGAGTAACCCGCAATTGCACCCGCTTGTAAATCCCCTTCTAAATTACCCGGATCCAAAAACGCTATGCTCATTAAAAAACCCGGACCCGTAAATAGCCACAGTTTCTTAAAAGAGAATGGTGGAACTCTCGAGTAATCTCCGCCGTTCAATTCGTCTCTGGCGGATTCAATATCATCAGCATCTATAATCTGGATTTTCTCCCGTGATTCGAACGCAGCTTCTTCTTCTTCTTCCAATTCTTCATACTTTAATGCATTTCCATCGGATAACGGTAGCTCTACGGATAAGGATTGGGATTGAGGAGAGAGGAGACGATCGGCTTCTTCGTTTGTACGGGCCGTAGGATCCTCTAATGGTGGCGAGCTCATTCTACAATTAATAACGAATTATGTGATCTTCAGAGGCTAAGGAGGTCAACGGTGGTAGTCGACTGTGGCGGTCAACGGTGGTGGTCGACGGTGGCTGATGGCGGTGGCTGATGGCAGAGGATTGGGGCGGTCGTGTGGCGAGCTAGTGGTGGAGGGTGGCAATACCGTTAATAGATTTATTTCTTTACTGAAGGTGCGATCAGATGTGCATCCACTATCCAGGTAAGAAAAGATGATGAAGGGCTTTTTAGTCAATTCGTCGAGAGTAATTTGTGCGTGTTTGGTTTGACTTGGGAAAAAGGACTTTCGGGGAGAGAGAGGGAGAAAGAAAATTCCACCCCATGGCATGGGAAAATGTTTGTAAACCCATTGAATGGGGGGGACTGGGTATAAAAAGTCTTAGGAAGTGAAATGCTACTTTGTTAGCAAAACTTGCATGGCGGATGATCGATAACCTTGACAGGTTGTGGGCGAAGCTTCTTTGGAATAAGTATGATAATTCTCTCGAAACAACCTGTCAAAAAATAGGAAACCTCTCATATTTGGTCCGGGATTGTCAATGGCATTGGGACTGTCGCCCAAACCGACTACCCAAACACAGTTTCATACCAAGGAAGCATATCAAACTTTTTTCCCCTTGGATGCTTCTAAATGGAAAAAAATTTGGAAGTTAAAGGGGCCTCAGCGCGGGAACATGCTATTATGGCAAGCGAGGCATGATAGATTACCCACCAATGCGCTCCTCTTCAACAGGTATTATGCAAAAAAAAAAAAAAAAAACCAATTTTGTGACCAGTGTGGTCAAATCGAAACAAGTATCCACGCCCTACGGGATGTGGTAAATACATCGAATTGTGGAATAAATTGATTGCACCAAGTTACTGGAACAAGTTCAAATCTTTTGACCGGATTCAGGAATGGGTGGATTGGAATCTCACTGAAAATATTGGCTTTAGTTGGATGCAGGAAGAATAGAGCTATATTTTTAGGGAAACGTTGAACACATGTTGGTTTTGGAGGAACAAACAAGTTTTTGCTAGATTAGATAACATGTCGGGGACTAGAGAACTGATTCAAACAATTAGGGTCAGGGTGAAACAGGTCCGCCAAGCTCAGCAAATCCATTCTGGACAGCAATCTTTACATACTTTTTGAACCCAGACTGATGTAACATAAGTTTATAGGATTAACCTCGGTAGACTTGGTTAAGTTTTTTTGTTTATGGCCTAAGGCCGGTTGTATACATTGTACATTTTCCACATGGTTGAAATATATTGATCCCTTTTCAGACCCCAAAAAAAAAAACTATTTCACAAATAATTTCTTGCTTCCCAATGTTTTTTTTTTACTTCCCATTAATGTGGATGTTATTTCGCGCTCCTAACTGATCCTAACATCATCAGTCACAGTGATTTTCGGCCAATTCTTAGCACGCCACAGTCATGTGCATTTGTCGAAATGTCAAAATAGTACAAAAGCTCATCTTAAATATTTATACTTCTTGAATGATCCAAGAAATATTTATGAGCTTCTAATATGATCTCAACATCATCTAAAACGTATTTGTGAGATGGCCCTAGTGTTGAGTGCATCTAACCCGTTCGGGAAGGATTCTTTGAGTTTTGTCGATGTTAATAGCGATCGTCATCACATTCTATATGATAGTCAAATTAATGATATAGATATTGACTCTCAATCGAGATAATATTGGGTGCGCTTTTATTGTTTGTTGAATTACGAAATTTGATTGAGTAAGTTTTAAGTGTGGTGTGTTTCATCATTGTTAATGTGGTTTGAATTAGGCGAATATAGTAATTTTGAAAGTTAAATGGTTTGGTGGGCGGAGGAAGGAAGAAGAAAGAAAATATGGGGAAGAGAAGAGGAGATTGGATTGGTTTTGGCCGGACCTAAAATGATTATATTACCCTTGACTATGACGATATGTGTCATGCACTGATGCACATGATAATAAGTGACCAGAATAGTTGTCGCTTTCATTAATTTGACACGTTGAGTCGCCCGTAAAATGTTCATATTGCTGAGAGCTTAAAAAGGGTGTTGTGACAAAAAGTGAAGTAAAAATGGTTATTGTACAAATATAGCTGCTTTCTCTAATTTAAAAAAGAAGATTGTTGACTCCAATGACATGTGTCACGCACGTGGTAATAAGTGGTCGAAATCGTGCCTATTTCAGTAATTTAACACATTGATCTGCCCGTAAAATGTTAATATTGCCGAGAGTTTAAAAAAACAATGACCAAAAAGAGAAAAGTGAAAATTATTGATATATTCGTATAGCGATTTTCTCTATATCACTATTAAAGAACAAATTAAAATGTTACTCATTCTATTTGTAATAAGTCTTTTTAACCTCACAATCTTTTTTTTTCTTTTTTTTTTTAATTTAAAAATTTTTAAGGTTGATTTTTTTATAAAAAAATTACTCATACTCATGTTATGGATAGAGAGAAAAAAAGAGATAAGACAAACTAGTGATGAAAATTTAAGGGTATAATAGCAAAAATTTATCTTATCTTCTTCTTTCTGAATCTATACTAATAAAAAAAATACAATACACGTAACGTAGCTTACGTGTATTGTATTTATTGATTTGGATGTAACTTTTAAACTTACCCACCTACCAAAATAAAATTTATCCCAAGCCTCTTGAAAGCGAATTTCAATTATTGTACAATATATACTGCAAGGTTTATACAACAATAAATAGTAATACTAATAGCATTCTCCCATGAATGATTACATAATAAATTTTACTAAAGTTTGAAAACAAACTCCTTCCCCTACTAATCTCTCCCTTCAAAATCATATGATTTCAAATCTGTGAAAGAAGATTTAGCATTGCCGGACGCGGTCTACATTTAGCGATCAATGGTTGAGCCTTAGGCAAGGTCAGGCCCGCCCCCTCAGTCATATCGATCAACTCATTACCATTTCTTTCCCAGTCAAAGCACTGAATAAGCGAACCCAAAGCAGACCCAACCATTCTCATAGCCAACCCCTCACCGGGGCAGCCTCTTCGTCCGGACCCAAATGGCATCAATTTATAGCCATCTCTAGTCCCTTCTAAGCCTTCGAACCTCTCTGGCTTAAACTTTCTTGGCTCGTCCCAGATTTTGGGATCGTTATGAATAGCCCAAACATTAACCAATAGCATAGTACCTTTTGGAACTCGGTAACCTCCTACCGAGGTTTCTTCTGAGGATTGTGCGGTATCAGTAAAGGGCCTGCTGGGAACATCCTTAAAGTTTCGTTTATAATGCAACGAAGGTAAGGGAGATTAGGGACATCTGATTCATCTATTAACCGGTCATTTCCTACGTATTTGTCGATTTCGGCTTGTGCTTTCTTTAAGGTTTCTGGATTGTTTAGCATTAAAGATAATGCCCATTCCATTGTTCCAGCTGATGTATCAGTTCCTGCTGCTAATAGAACCTGCAAATAGGTTTTCGAAATAAGTACTCAATGAAATTAATTTAATGTAGAAATTATTATTTTTAAGAAGAAAAAAAACTAATTAACTCGAAACACAGTGTATTTGAACAAGGTTTCTATCTTATATCTTAAATTGGTGAAACTTTTCTTACTGATTCCAATGAAATACATTAATGTTGTACTCGTTAAACTGATTCCACCCCGGAAATTCAACTAATGTCTAATACAAAGAGCTACAACAGTCTATGTTGACCAAGAGCCTTCGCATCTCGATTGAGTTAGTTGGGTTAATAGTGCATATACAAACGGCAAATTAAATTTTCATCAAAAATGAGAAAAATCAGTATTCTGAAAAGATGTCCCATGTAACAATTACTACATTCATTACATAATATAAGTCGTTTAAATTAAGATATTTTTTAATCAAAATATGAATATTATTCCCTCAATTCCTAAATACATATAAGACTTTCATTAAATGTTGTGAAAATTAATGAAATAAAAATTAAGATGTAATGAAAGTTTTATATGACTTTCATTAAATATGACTTATATACCACCAATTCTATTTAAGAGAGTAATATTGATATTTTCGCAACATCTTAATTTTCGCAACATGTAATGAAAGTTTTATATTTAGGAGTGGAGGTAGTACTATTTTAAATTGAATTAGTGATATACAAATTTTATCTAAGAAAGTAATATTGTCGGACTAGTAAAATAGCTTCATTTTTTTACTTCTTAATTTTCACAACATATTCTAAACGACTTATATTAACGAACAAATTTAGTACTTGTGTGAATGATTAAAAATTCTGGAAATTTGATGGAAGGGATGTTGAATATGATATTGAGAAAAGAGATCTTACCAGCATGAGGCTTCCAATAATTTCATCCTTATAATACTTAGGTTCTGTTTCTTGCAGAGTCAACAGCACTTGAATCAAAGATTTCTTCTTCCCTATAACAACTTCTGAATCATCATCATCTCCACAATTCTCCTTCTCCATTTCCTTTCTACAATCTCTAATCAAATCATGAATAAACAAATTCCTCTTCTCTTGAAGTTCTTTCAAGCTTTTTTCCACTTTTTCCAATTTCAACCACCTCAACACCGGCAAATAATCTCCCATACTCGACGCGCCGCCGATTCTCATCGTCTCCGTCACGATCTCCCGGAATCTCTCCGCCTCCTCAACATCCTCAACGTTCTCGCCGTAATATCTTTTCCCGCCAATCATTCTCATCATTACATTTAACAACATCTCGAAAAGAGCCCCTTTCATATCAACGGATTGTTCATTTTGAATCTGGGTCGATGAATAAAGCCCGCGAATCATCGATTTAACTTCGTCGATTCGGATCCCGTGAAGCAATTGAAGGCGATTCGAAGAAAATATCTCCAGAGAAGCGATTTTCCGAAGATTTCGCCAATGATCTCCATAAGAAGACCAAGCTAATGAGGTGTAATTGTAGCCCAGATATTTTCCGGGCAATAAATGAGGGCGGTTAGCGAAGACGATGTCGTTTTTGTGAAGGCATTCTTCCGCCGCCGACGGAGAGGAAACCAAGAGGACGGGACGGGAGCCGAAGTGGAGGAGGAGAACAGGGCCATAACGGTCAGAAATGTTGGCTAAGCCTCTGTAAAGAGGCTTTTTGATGAGGTGAAGATGGCCAAGGATGGGTAAACATGGAAATGGACTTGGTGGATGGTTTTTTATCTTGTGGAGGAAATGTTTGGTGAAGATGTAGAGGAAGATTAGAAGAGGAAAGTAGAGATAATACAGAGACTCCATTGATGGATGATGCTTGAATCTTGGAATATGGAAGCTGATTATATATGTATTCTGGTTGTCTTGACTTTGGATAGAATTTGGATGCCAACGTTATTCTCGGATAATTTAATAGCAGGACATTTTTAGGCTACTAGAATTATTTGATAGAAATTGACTAAAATTCAAATTGAGGGTGAGCCCCTTATACCAATAGGGAGTGAATAATATTAATTTAGATTTTATTCAATTCTTATTCAAGAATTCTAGTAGCAAATCATTTTCCTTAATGGTATTACTAATTTTAGGCAAAAGAAGCGTTGGTCCTCGAAATATGTCCCATTCTATTCTCATCACTCATAATTCATCACTTGTAGATGAAATTGAAAAAATTGTTCAAATGACTAATTATAACTTGTTAAGACGTGTATAGAAATATTTATGGAGACAGAGAATTTATGGTTAGACTTGTTATATCTATTAACACAATTTTAATAGACTTTTTTATGGAATTAAGTTTTGCTTACAGTATGATTAATTTCGAGTCAAATTAAGTGTTTGACTGTTGAATTATTATATTTGACATAATATTTTTAAAGATAAGGACTTAGTTTTAACTTTAAGTGTATCTAATTAATTTAAGGAATCAAGTAGATACAAGATGGAAGATTAATTTAGGATAAAAAGATTTAGGTGCACTGGTTTTTTTTTTTTGCTAAGTTTGGTGCAATGTATTTTTCTTCTTTTTGGAGGGGGAGATTATTGTTCCTTTGAAGCTCTGGATAATTTTTCCATTACTGCTGAAAAAGAAGTAGATATGGGTTTCCAAGAGAAAAAGGGAAAAACAAGTAGATAACATAGTACAATAAACTATCCCAAAAACATGCTAGTGAAACATCTATGTAGTAATACTCTATATAAGAATAACCTCTTTATAGTAATAAAAATCACAGTCTCAACTTGGGATCAGTTATAAATAAGAATAAATTCTACATTGTAATATTTCATATTTTTTTAGAATCATCCTTAAGAAATTTACCTCCATATAGTAATAAAAGAACGTTAAATTTTAAATATATTAATATATCTATATAAAATATCCAAAATTATTTAACTATGTTACATTAAACTTAAGATGATCTAAAATTGTCTGTGACAATAATTTTGCAAGATCTTTTTGCTTCCGATCAGAGTTGATTTCTTTCATTTTGTGCAACTCGACACGAATACTTTCAGTGATTTTAGTTCGTTTGTTTTTATGTGTCATGACTTAGTTAAAATATAAAATGTATGATTTGAAATGATAATGAACTTTATGATTATACTACCATTTATATATGTATAATAAAAAGAAATAAACGAAAAGATATTTTGAAGATACACCATACATGAGCTAATATTTTAAATTCATACATCATGTACATACATTTTTTTTTTTTACATTTCCTATACATTGTATGTAAATGAATGAATATTATAAATCTAATATATACAAAAAGTACATTCATGATGTACGTACATTTATTTTTTAAATGCTCATTAATCTTATATATCTTTTAAATTCATGTTTTTAAATATGAAGGCACACATTTCAAGTGTTGTATAATGTATATTAGTTATTTTTTAAAAATTATAATTTTTTATGTAACCCTCTATTTAAGAATAACCTCTCTATAGTAATATTTTTCTTCGGTCCCGAAAGTATATTATTGTATGGAGGTTTTAATGTATTATTTGTTATTATTATTATTACTATTATTATTATTATTATTATTATTATTTTGGATCTAGTTAGCATTTCAAAAACCTTTACTTTGTCGTTTTGTAAAGAAGATAAATTGAGTGGATTATTAAAAGGCAAAATCGTAAATTTCGTCCTAGAATATTTTACGATTTGCACGTTGGGTCATTTTTTTATTTTTTTCCCTTGTTGGATACTTGAACATTTTATGACTTGCAAGTTGGGTCCTTCCGTGTGTTTTTTGGCTAGTCAACCGTTAGTCAACATAAATCCCAAATATACTCAAGGGCATTTTTGGTACTTCAAATTGACCTCAGCTGAGCTCCTCCCCTCAACATCTGAGCTCCTCCCATTTTTGGTATTTTTGAAGTAATGCTCCGGTAAAGGCCCGCAAAAGATGCTCCGGTAAATTTCTACAAAGCCCCGAAAATTACCACTACCAAGCCCATGTTGATTCCACCGGTGGTCTACCGGAGCTATTTTCCCAGCAAAAACAAGTAAAAATGGCGACAAAGAACCCAATTCGTATATTCTCTTTCTCTTTTGCAATTCCATCCATTCCTCAATTTTTTTTTTTTGTGTAATCCCCTGTTCTCCATCGATCAAGATCAATTACCATAACACCCGTGTTGAAATAACAAGCTTTTCGATAAATATGAAAATCATCAACTACAAACAATTGAAGATTCCCATAAAGAACCCACCAACCGCCCCCCTCCCAACCACCCCCCTGGAAAAGTCGAGAGAAAATTAAACCAAAGATACTCAGATCTAACAAATTCCCACAACGATGCATATGAAATTACAAGTAATGAGAACATCAAATGTGAATGCAAGGGAAGTACATCATCAACAGCAATAAATTCAACCCCAAAAAATACAAAAAATGGGAGGAGCTCAGATGTTGAGGGGAGGAGCTCAGATGAGTTCAATTTGAAGTACCAAAAATGCCCTTGAGTATATTTGGGATTTATGTTGACTAACGGTTGACTAGCCAAAAAACACACGGAAGGACCCAACTTGCAAGTCGTAAAATGTTCAAGTATCCAACAAGGGAAAAAAATAAAAAAATGACCCAACGTGCAAGTCGTAAAATGTTCTAGGACGAAATTTACGATTTTGCCTTATTAAAAACCACCCTCTTTTCTCTCTGTGATTTGTTGCCCTCCTCCCTGCAACTATTCTGTCTGCCTTTTCTAATGGCCAGATCTGAATCGGATCCTGATCAATTAATTTTATTTATTACTTTTCTTTGGATTTTATACCTCTATTTTATACCATACATTATATGAAACCTTTTTTCAAAGTATTTTTCTTTAAGATTCAAGACATAGAAGTTGGATATGTCTCATATCTTCACAGATCTAGATTTTTTTTTCTACGTTTTTAGGAGGATTCTTTCAACCCAGACTTGATCTGGGCCCTTTTTCATCTTTCTACATCTTCCCGATGTAATTTGTAGGACGGTTGGTACGTCTATGGTCCTATAAATTGTGGATTCCTACGGAAAATGTTGAAAGTGATATTCTTATGTCTCTATGGTTCAAGGATTATGGAGAAGATAGTGCGAAGAAGAAGATTATGTATTTGTTTAACTTGCTAGTTTTTTCTAACCACTCAAGTTTTTTTGGGTGTGATTTTTGTCTGTTATCATGATTTTTTAAATCATTGTATAACTTTTATTTTCTTATATTTTCAGATTTTCCTTTAATTGTAATGACTTCAACTATTTTGTGATTAATGGAAAAAATTTTAATTAGCAAAAAAAAAAGATAAATTGCGAAATGTATAGTACAAAGTCAAAAAAAAAAAAAAGCTATCATTTAAAGACTTTTCATTCTTTTTTTTCTTTTTTTTTTTTAAAATAAAGACTTTTCATTTACCACTGTGCCATATGTCGGAGACATATTATCTTTTTGGGTAAGTCTGGCATGGGGCGAACCCAATGAGTCCGGCCCCACACTCGTCTCACATAAAATTAGACAGGACCCACTTACAGGGTAGGTCCCGCAGGTCATTCAGCAAATCATTCAGGTGAATTCTCCATCTTTTATGTGAGAGGAGAGAGGGGCCGGCCCTTTGGTACCGTTCTACCCCAGATTTTTCCTATCTTTTTGAACCATGGGAATGGATTTCCTTGATTTGTGCCCCAATAAAAGGAGGATTATAGTGTTCCTTTGTCAAAAGATGCTGCGTCAGATTTTACATTCTAGAAGATGTTGAGTGATGTAGCATCTAGCACGACTTTGGAAGGTTCCTAGCCCCTGTACCTTTGAAATTTGCGGTGTGAAAGCAAGAACGTGAAATTAACCAAAAAAAAATTATGTGATTTGTTCAAGTTTTTAAATTCATTATGAATAAATAATTTAAATATACTTAAAATAATATTATTAGTGCACCAAAAAATGTATTAAAAAGTGTATTCGAGTTCTCATTCTCTTATCAATTTTCTATGCTTTTTAACTTGGAATCTGTAAACAAGTATAGTCGTCGCGTTTCGTTCACATGAAACTTAAACAAATAGTAACGAGTGGTGGTAACGTAAATTAGAAGCTGGGTCAGTCAAAAGAAAAGAAAAGAAACCAAAAAAAAAAAACAAAATGGGTCAGTCGTCTACGACTTGGAAACTTCTGCAGACGACTACATTATTAGGGTCTTGGCTCCTATGCTGAAAGTGGAATGGTCTGTATATGCTAGTAGCAGTGAAGTAGTTGGATTAAATCCAGCGATTGTTTTTAGTAGGGGGTATTTAGGGATAAAGCGTTAAATTCTTTTTCTTGACAGTGACTTTTCTGCATCGAAACATGTGTTTATTAATGAAGAACATGTGTTCACGGAAAGAAACGTGTGTTCAGCGAACAACATGTGTCCCATCGAACAAAAATATGTGTTGATAATCGAAACGTGTGTTCACGCAACGAAGCGTGTGTTCGCGAACGAAACGTGTGTTCACGATATCGAGAACATGTGTTCATTGCACAAGAACATGTGTTCTTGTAGAAAGGTGACTTTTTGCTTTTTCAGCCTCTTTTTTTTACCTCGGAAACCCGACCGATGTGACGGTTGCGTGTCCCCTTCTTTTTTTCTTTTTTATATTTATTTGTGAAATTACATATATATCTTTTTAACCCTCTTTTAAATCATAGCCGTCGATCCATTTCAAAAATGAAATCGACGGCTCCCATCGTGTCCCGCACGTGCGGAATTTTGGGCGTTCCGCATAGGAACCGGACTGCATTATTAGTTATTACAAATAAAAACTTGGCGCAAAAAAAAAAAATTATGTACATACTAATTCTTTTGATAAGTGTTATAAATTTAGAAAGGTATTACATTTTATTTAATATGTGTTATCTTATTATTATCACATGTACCAAGGAATATAACACCTAATTATGCAACAAGTGTTGTAAAATTACAAATTATGTTCGTTTTAAAAAAATAGAACTGCCAATTTTTTATTCTACGACAAATTTTTTTTTCAATAATTACTAAATTTTACGTGTTCAACAGTCAACCCCCATATCAGACCGCAAGTGAAACTAAAGTCCGAGAAAAATTATGATTTTCCATATACCTTGACGTGGAAGAAAAGCAAAGTCAATCCATTTGTATGAGATGAAACTTCAGCGCAAAATTTTATTTAGCAAAAAAAAAAACTTCAGCGCAAAATTGCAGTCCGGCTCTTATGCGGAAGAGGAATTGTTCAACACGTGCGGAACAATCTCAGCCGTCGGATGAAATTTTGAACGGTCCAAATTTGGAGAGAGAAAAGTTGCGGCTGGACTTAAAATATAAAAAAATCTCTTTCCAGATCTGGATCGTTAAAAAATATCATCCGACGGTTGGTAGTTTGTCCCGCATGTGCGGAACAAAAAGCTGTCCCGCATAGGAGCCGGAAGCGCAAAATTGGGATTCGATTTTTTATTTTTTATTTTTCCAATATATTTTAAATTTTATTTATAAGCAGATCCATTACACACTTGAATAAATAAGTAGTTATTTTGGAGGGCCCACACCAATTACAATGGGCTGTTGTTATTTGGGCCAGTCAGAGAAAGTCCAAACTCAGTTCGGCCCAAGGAACTGTAACGAAGCGGTCCATATTTTGGCCCTCTGGACTAAATCTACTTGTATCTTTGGATATATACATCCATCATAAACCCATTACCCTCATGCCTCATCGAAAAATTCAAGCATAGCTCTGTCCTTGTGGGGATTTGGTAGCTTTCATGATTTAGTGCCTCTCTCAATTTATATAAAAGAGTTTCGTAAAAGTCGATCTCAATATTGAGTGACCCTACCCATTCGTCTGGTTGGGGTGGTCGGGTTATGGTAGTAAAATACCAAAAAAAATCAATTTATTTTTAAAACAATGACATGTAAATCACAATATTCTTGTATAGAAATATAGATTAGGTCAATAACATAATTTTTTTTTTTTAATGGTCACAACATTCATGATGAACACCATTAATGTGAACAAATTCTACACATGGTCTTTCTTCTCTATTCTCATGCACCTTCTTTATTTTAATTATTTTTTGAATATCTCTTATTCCAATCTCATCAGACTAATCCAACTCGTTTGGATTGTACTTACAAAGTTTGACTTTTACTTTAAAAAAAATGTCGAATAAACCTATATTCTAATATGAAGCGTTACACAAACAGAATAAACACTAGCGTACATTAAACTCCGCTGTATATTATAGAATAAAATTAGTATTGAAAACACATTTCCATTTTCGCCATAATCACACCAAAACAAAAACCCTCAAAATTTTGGATTCCCCAAAACCTTAAAAAAAAATAAAAATTGAAAGAGATTTCAAATGGCGGCAATATTTTCATCATATACACCCTTCATTCCATTTAATTTTCTCACCCTTCTTTTTCTTCTCTGTTTTTCCAAAACCCTAAAAAAGATTCAATCTTTCAATTAGGGGAAGTTTAAGAGGGGAAGAAAATATTGATTTCCTTCTATAGTAGCCATGGCTTACAAAGAGAATTGTGTTAGGGTTACTAGATTGGCTAAGGAAAGAGCGGCAGCTGCTGAGCAGCTGGAGCAGAGGCCTAGTAAGGAGAGAGTGTTGTTGGGTGAGTTGAAGAATTTGTCAAGTAATGTTGAGAAAAATCAGATGAGGGATTTGGAATCTGAGCAGCCCCAGAAGCAGCAAAAGAATAAGAATAAAAGGAAGGCGAAGGAGGAGGAGGAGGAGGTATTGGAGGTGAAAGAGAAGAAAGTGGAAGACGATGCCGCGGGCATTGATGTTGATGGAGATTCGAATGATCCGCAGATGTGTGAGGCTTATGTTTCTAATATTAATGAGTATCTTCATAAGATGGAGGTGAGTTTGTGTAATGAATTTCGTTTCTGTTTTCTTAGTTTATCTATTTTTTAATTGCAAATTGATTCACTAAATTAGAGTGATAATTGCTGTTTGATTGATTGAAGTGGTTCAACTGGGGTGGATTGTATTTCATTTCTTAGATCAAAATTTGCCTAAATGTTTGGCCATTCATTTGGCAAATGGATTTTTTTTTATAATTAGGATTGGTGTATTTAAACTGGGATGGATTGCAAATTTTTTATTTAGGCAAATGTTGGTTTCTTTTGATTGATAGAATTTGTTTTTCTAAGTTTGTTGATTTATTGGGTTTAAAGTCTTCCTCTGTTTTTGTATCTGAATTAATTGAATAATAGGTTCTCTAGAAATGAAATGTATTGGTTGATTCTGTTTCAAGGGTATTTTGTGTATTCATTGCCAAAGGTTAGATCAGTTTCCAATCTATCTGTTTCAGTGGTATTTTTGGAGCAAACACGTAGTATATTTATTGCCAAATGTTTGGTCTATCTCTTATCCCACCTCGCCCATACCCCCATTATTGGTGACTTAATGGGTTATGTTGTTGTTGTTGTATTGGCAGTGTATTAGAGTTTTGAATTTTAGTTCTCATGTTTGGTATTGGCACATGGAATTTTGATTTAATACTATGATTTATTTGGTTCAGATGGAACCAAAGAGGTGACCATTGCCAGATTATCTTGAGAAGGTCCAGAAGGATGTGAGTACTAAGATGAGAGGGGTCTTAATAAATTGGTTGGTTGATATTAGTGAAGAATATAAGCTTCTTTCAGATACACTCTACTTGACTGTTTCTTACATTTATAGATTCTTGTCGACGAATCCCATCACTAGGCAAAAGCTTCAACTCTTGGGTGTATCTTCGATGTTCATTGCCTCGTATGCATTAAATCCCTGATACAATTTCTACTTATCAGCATGAAATTCTCTGTTTGGATCTATCTTCTTGGTTACTTAATATTTGTATTTTGTGGTAATGAGTAGGAAGTATGTGGAAATTACTCCACCCCACGTTGAAGATATCTGTTACATGACTGATAATACATATAAGAAGGAAGAGGTTATTAAGATGGAGGCTGATATTCTCAAATTTCTCAAATTTGAAATGGGCAATCCCACACAATCAAGACATTCCTCAGGTAGCTTAATGAACAATGATGCCGGCTTTATGTAAGCTCTGATTAGATTTAGCATTCATTTTGCTGATATTTCTTTGTTATTCTTGTCAACGCAGACGATTCAACAGAGTTGCTCAAGATGATAACGAAGTATGACTTCCAACTCTTTTTTTGTTTTTTTGGTCATTTTTCTCTTTAATATGAATGCTGCCATTGCTGTAGTCCTCATTGTTTATGTCTTTTTATCTTATGCAGAATCCTAATTTACAATTGCATTTCTTGGACTGCTATCTAGCCGAATTGAGCTTATTGGATTATGGCTGTGTGAAATTTCTGCCTTCTTGAATAGCTGCTTCTGTTATATTTCTCTCAAGATTCACTCTTCAACCCAAAGAACAGCCATGGGTAAGTAAATAATGTCAATTCCTCATTCTCCTTGTTTCTTTTTCGCGATACTTCATACATGGCCTAGTTTTCTCATTAAAAATTGTATATTCTATAGAATGCTGCACTACAACAGCTCTCTGGGTATAAACCAGCAGACTTAAAGGAGTGCATCCTCATCCTACATGAATTACAATTAAGTAAAAGAGGAGGCTCTTTGATGGCAGTGAGCGATAAATATAAGCACCGTACGGTATATACCCAAGAAAATATCCGCTTTTTTGGCAAATTAATTACCTTATTATATACAAATCTGACCTGAATTACATTATTTCTTGTAATAGTTCTACCGTGTATCAATTTTGACTCCACCCCCTGCAATACCTGATGAATTTTTCGAAGACGCAGGAGAATGCTAGCCCAACTGGAGTTTTGAACCTTGCCAACAGGCTTGAAGATGCATAGTTGATTAGTGCTCTTGAAGAAATGGAAAAACTTTGCCATTTGATTCCATAATTCTTCCGGTCGAAGGGATCTTAACGATTTCATTAGCTAGATTTCTTTCTTATATTAGTATAAACTACATGCTTAGGCTTTACTATGGTAGTTATTAGGCTTTACAATTAGCTTAGCAAGCTCTGCTGACATAGCTAAAAGGCTTTCTTGCTGGTATTATTTATTTATTTATTTATTTGGTGGGCATATTGTTGAATTTGCTTAGGGGACCTGCATAAGGAGGTTTTGTATAAAATATCTTTAGAAATAATGAAAAATGTTTGCTGGCTTCTACTATATGTGTGTGTGTGTGTGTGTGAATTATTATTGACTGGAGGGTAATAGTCTTTTTGATGAAATTTGCTCTGGCAGGAGGTAATTTGCTATCGCCAGTCTTTTTGTCCCTTGAAAGAGCAAAAAAGATTGAAGGTTGGAACAGAAAAAGGCACGTAAAACAAAAGGAGAGAACATGACATTACTCTATGCGTAATACTTTTCTTTGTATGAAATTGGATCTCGTATTTCTTATTCATTTATATAACAAATGAGACATCCAATTCCAAATAGAGATAATAGTTATCTATTTAGAATAGAAAACTCATTTTCATTTGCGATAAAATATCCTATATGTTTTCTTCTGGGAGTCCAGATCCTTTTTTTTCCAAAAATCTTACTTAGGAACCATGTATTGTGGATTATTTTCAAGTTTATATGGATTATTTTCACAGGAAGTTTGCAATTTAGCTAGGGACTTGGTTCGCAATAATTGAATTTTCGACGGTTAAGATTAATACACCATATAACTTTTATGTTGCACTTTTATACTATATAACTTTTATGTTGCACTTTCTAGTATAAAAGTAAATTAGTGTATTTAATACCAGTAATATATGTTGATAGTTCAAAAAATTACACTAAAATAGTGCAATATTAGTAACTGGAGCGCGCACCACCAATATGATGTACTTTTACACAATTAGTGCACCCAGTAGTCCATTACACAACACAATATATATATAAACGACAATTAAATGGGAATAGATGGAGTACCAATTAACCACAACCGGTGCAAGCGGGCCACAAGGCCCAAGGATCCCTAGTAATAATCTAGTGAATTCAAATAACACTGCACATGACAGGCTGAAAATTTCTTGAACCCACATCCAGAATAAATTAGAATTGTGAACTCCTTTCAATAGCTAAAGATAATTTACCATTTACAACCTATAAGGGACAACACAGCTAAATTGCTGTAATTACAGATTCCTTATAACCTCTAATTCAATCCCTAAACTAACAGCAGCAAATCATTGATCTCCACAATCTACAAGAGGACTTCAAAATTGTGATGGAAATTATGATGATTCCTCCGATCTTTACATGCGAAAATCAATGATGCACACTACATTGTTCGCAAAACAAGCAGCGAGTTTGTCGCCTTCCTTGTTCCAACAAACTTCAAAAATCCCACCGTTACCACTGTATGTTTTCACCAACTTTGCTTCCTTAACAGACCATATATTAACACATCTATCCAATGATCCACTGGCCAAATACTCGCCGTTGGGGCTAAATGCAACCGAATAAACAGGGTCCCTAGTGAGAAAGGAAAAAGGAAGGAAAATCTTTCAGAATGAGAAGAACTGATGCAAAAGATAACATAGTTGTTACAGAAATATTAGCCCTAAATGCAACAAAATTGACTATTAGCTTCATTATGTCTCCTACAAACTCAAACTCAAACGCCCAAGGATTTGGTGTAATAAACTATTGCAAAAATGCCCTCTACATTTCCGTTTCAAGCAAGTAGGTATCATGCACCTTGATTATTGCAGCAGTATATGTGTATTGGAAAACTGCTTGTGTGGTGAAAGAGCAAAGATTGCAATCGTGTGCCTTATATTTGATCACTCCATACCTAAATTTTTCTTTCGTTTATGGTGATAATAAAATGTGTCTCCATCTCATGAAGTAAACTATATAGGCTAACAAGGGTTCAATCTTTTATTTACAAGGAGCTTCGTACGGCAACATAGTCTAGGAAAACAATACCTGTGTCCATTCAAGCTGTGAAGCAGACTGCCTAACTCCACATTCCATAGCTTTATGGTTGAGTCAAAGGAGGCACTACACAAACAGGGAAGGGTTATCAGGCAACGGTAAACAGAAACAAAACGTAATCCAAGAGGTTTAGAAAATATCCTGAAAAGAAACAATATGGAAAAGAACGGCTGGACGATATCTTGATCACATAATTTACATTTCAGGTTACAACTGAGTATATAAACCGAACAATCCTCAAGACTGCTCATGCAAATAGACGGTCATTATTCAGAGATATAATGTTACTGCTAAATAGTGGAAATCTGACCTGGCCAGTAACAATGGATGGCTAGGATTGTTTGTACCCTGCCCAGTAGGACTCCATCTGATAGTGTATATTTCCTTCAAAATATTATGTTTGAAATATTCATTAACATCAATCCAGTAATAAATAGAAGAAAATGGAAAGTAATAAATTTCATACTTTTGCATGGTCCCTAAAATCATGCAAGCAGGTTTCCTGCTTCGTACTCCAGATCTACACCATTGACATAAATGGTAAACAAGTTATATAAACAATTCCATTATATCATCATAAATATACCCAATTTTCCAAATCAAAATGATTAATACCAAAATTAATGAAACAGAATAACAGCAGAAAATATGACAAATGATAACTAATTGTTTCATAATACCTGGATTTTTCAGCTTAGATTTTAGAATTTATCAACTGTGCTTTTGGGTCTAAATGAATTTCCGAAGAGGAATAAAACCTCAAGGAAAACAATTACCTTTGCAGTGGCATCATCAGAGCATGAAGCCAACAGAGTTCCTGAGGGGTCCCACTTGATAGCATTAACTTCACCCTTGAAGAAAAAGGAAAAGCATATGTATTTTTTGGTTAGCACACGACAGAACTAAATAAAACATGCATGAGAATGAAAACTAGAAACCATAAAATTTTCTGTAGAAACTGTTGGAATTTACCTTATGCCCTGCAAAGGTTTTAATTGGACGACTCTCTCCAACTTTACAGACGTATACCATGTGGTCTGTGGAGCATGTTGCGAACGAAACATTGTTTCTCCAATCAACATCAAGAGTAGGAGCTGATGTATGTTGCATTCTTACAGTCAGCACACAAGCAATATAAAGAGTAGTATGGGATGTAAGCGGTAAAATTTATGAAGAAAGCAGCGAACAGTTGTATAATAAGCAAAATTATGAAAAGCACCTGCATGAAATTCAAACTGTTGTTTCCAATCGCCGGTCTTTACATCCCAAACAATTGCAGTTTTATCCACACTACCACTAAGGAGATAATCTCCTTTCTTGTTCCACTTCAAAGAGAATATTGGTCCTTTATGTTTGTTTAGGGTACACATCAATTCACCTGGACGGAATGTAAAAAAGTTCACCAATGTCGATAATAATGACATTGTAACGGCATACTTGATAAGCCAGAGTTAAGATGCAACATGCATATGATGTTCTACATGGACATAATGCAACACATACACCTTAAATACTAATGATGTCTTACATCCGACTCCTTATTAACTAGCAGAGATTACTAGTTCAATAGAAAGTAGAATTGCAAACTTCGGTATGATATTCGGGGTTAGATTTTGAAAACATTGTAGAAACAAGCCAATCATGTTTGTCAAAATTAGATGTTAGCAAATGACTAGCATTCCATGCGAACATATGAGAACCTTACGAGTGGTTATTTCAGGTGTTCTGATAGAGCATAATCCATGTAATTGTGAATAACCGAAACTTCTTAAAATGCCCCAAAATATGCTTAGAAGGCCGTCAGAAAATTTGCCCATGCTATTTTTTGCACTTATTTCGCACTTGAATGATGATTTTGCTAATGTTATACTACAAAAGCACGGTTTCTGCAACACAATAAAAGTAGAAGCTTGAGAATCTCATGACATCTTGCAACAAAGAAGGAACCAAATTCATAGCTTAAACACACATGAAAGTGCAAGAAATCATCAATAGTAACAATACGAAAATATAAAAAGCCACACCGCAAAATGTAGAATATGAAACTATATATATATTCTTAATTTGCTCTTCAGATTCAGAACATTAAGCTGCTACACAGACAAACCACTAGTACGTATATGTATTCCAATTTAAAGTTTGATAGTCTAGATATCTACAATTAAACTTGTTTCGCCAAGTGTAATAGCTTACCATCTCCATTCCATATTCTTGCTTGGCCGTCATAAGAACCAGTGGCAAGCAGTGTCCCCTCATCCTGTACATGATACAATTATTAGAAAGGATTTAAATTTCTTAAAAGTTTTCACCCCTTCGGAAGCAAAGTTAACCTGAACTGAGATATAAGTACAAGAATCGAAGCTGAGTTTACAGATAATGAAAATGTATAAAAATAGTGGATATATAAGCTCACGTTCCAGTCCAGTGTTGTTACATCCTTGCTTTTCTCGCTTGTTCTACCCTTGAAATGTTTCAATACTAAGACACCTGAAGGTCCATTTTCCTTGCTAGAGCCCTGTGCAATATCTCCAATAGACCAAATACGAGCAGTTGAATCTCCAGACCTGATAAATAACAGTTCATAGAAACATTGTTAAGCACGAGAGATACTATCGTTAAAAGTATCCAAGTACATGGGTAATGGGTATAGATAGTATGCATATAACAGACTGACACCAGAACATGAATACAACAAATTATCAACACACTACAAGACAGACTTTTTGCACCAGAGTGTGAGTTTAGTTCAAAAGGCAATATAAAGCAATCTGACAACACCCAGTGCAGGGCTACCACTATATATTATGCAAAATTCTACTAAGAATGAAACTAAATGGAGCCAACTGATCTTGATGAATATGCAACTTTGGCACATTTAGTTTGAAAAGATGCAGCTCCACTCCTGAGAATTGCAATATCTCAAAGTCTGAAAGTTTACTTTTCCCCAAAATAGAAACAAATTGCATGGAATTTTCCATCGAACAATGGCAAGTCATTAACTTTTGCCGAAAACCAAGTCGTTGCAAACCAACTCACTGAGATTCACAGTGATTAAGATTAAAATTATACTTCTCAAACTAGGGAAGTAAAATCTGCCAAGGAATATAGTCGAGGTATGTCATACGATTACTAATAGCTATACTTTCATCTTTAGACATCCCAACATAACTAAAATCAAACTATATATTGGACCAGTATTCTTTGAATCTTCAGATGCACTTTTAACTTCTTCTATACATGAATTAACAAAGGACCCTAAAACAATTGATGAGCCACAAAGAATACAAAGCAGTGGTGATTATGACGCGTGTTTTTTAAGCAAGGAATTAGCAAAGTAACATCTGTGCCAGAATGAGAAACGGAAAACTCATAAAATGGAAACTTGGAACAAGCAGTGTTGAGCTCATATACCCACCCAGACGCAAGAATTGAACCACTAGGACTCCAAGCACAAGCAAAAACCTGAAGTTAACAAATAGATTGCAATGAGAATTCCCAAACTAGACAATCAGATCAGCTGGATGATAAAAGGGGAAATATGATTGTCGAACCTCAGAAGTATGCCCTTCCAAAACCATCACATCAGAACTTGGTATTTCACTAGGCACAGATATTAAACTTGCGCAGATCTCCATAGGTTCTGGCTCTGATATGCAAATCAAGAAACATGCTAAATGATAAAGAGTTGCCAGATACTAAAATTGAAAATGACTCTTAACATGAAGCATGCTATTCAATTATCTCTCACAGGACCTTTTCCTCCTGAAGATACAATCCTTGTGATGAAAACATGATTAGACGGAATACAATAGAATGCAGATTACCTCCACCATTACCATTCTCCTCATGCCCGAAACTAATCTTGTCCTCACACTGTTGTACACTGGAGATATCGTCATGTGGCTTCTCTTTGTCTTTACCCTTGTCTCTTTCTTTATCCTTATCTATCCTCTCCCTGTCTAGCTCTTTCTCCCTTTGTTGTTTTTCTTTCTCTCTTTCTTTTGAAGGTTCTCTCTCATGCTTCCGATCATTTTGAGCAGTACCTTTGTCCTTTAATCTAGGTCTGTCTCCAACAAGATTTTCTTTCCTTTCTTTCACGATCTTTTGTAATTCTTGTATGTCCTTTGTAAGAAGATCAAAAGGCTGTATAAACTGGAAATCATCGTTCATGTCTGCATCATCCTGAAGATCTTCACATGTCAAATAACGGAATTTTTACAGTTAATTGGTACTAAAGAACAACTAAAATAAGGAAACTCTAGAGCAGCATGCTTACATTATCCAAGTTTGCTTCTAACTCAAGATACTGAATCCCTTTCTGTACAAATTTCACAAGAGCACCTGGTGGAACTGAATTGCCGTCAATAGGGCTTTTGTCAATACCTGCTTCATATCCTAAAGCAAAGGCTGAATGCGTAAACCCTGACAAAGACAATACTACCAATTATGAACAAATAAGGATTTTAGAAGTATAGGTTTCCAAACCAGTGACAAATAAACAAGTTTGCATCTTTGATGCATCAAATGACAGCGTGATGTCCTGTTCCAATAATACTTATACAACATATTCAAGAAACAATGAACAAGGGAAAACACTGTTTCATTACTCAACTCGTCAACATACCAAGTACACTGAAAGAGCATTCAACAAAGGACTTCATTATCAATCTGAAATGTAGCTGTTACGCAAATAAAGGGCAACTTCAGCGGTTAAAGCTCTCAACATTGCATGGCCAGGAAATCCTATCTATAGGTGGCCTTACTCGTCAAAAGACATTTTTCGAGTACAAAATAAAACAGGCACTGTCAGTAGAACTGACGACTCTAGGAAAATATATTGGTTTTCTTAACCAATGAATGCTTAGAAGTTAGAAGTCTTTGAGACAATTAATTAGTGTATAAAAAATCTTATTACCAAATCGCCAAACTCACAAAAGCAAAGCATGACCATTTCGACTTGGGGCAAGACAGCTCAGTTTAAGATCTAAGGATATCCTGTGCCAACTAGTAATAAATATTTAACAACAAAAGCATATGCAATCAAAGTACACATGAAATCCCTAGAAATTCCGCTATGGACGTGCATTATATAAAATTCTATTAAAATACAGACTTCCTCACAAAAATTAGGCAAAACAATAAGCATTCTGGACTCTAAATTATAGTGAATTAACAACTAGATTAAAGCTTAAAAAGTAAATAAAGTAAATTATATTCCGAAATGTCACTGGTGGAATCAGAGAAAACAGCTTTCACAATTGAATTGAATTCAGCAAATTCACCAACTTTACCATTCAAATTAAGAAGTTCATGAAACTTCATTCTCTCCGAAGAAAATAAAATTAAACTCTCACATGCATTCATCTCATTAGAAATTTTAAAAACAGAACAAAAACAAACAGTTTGATATATTTCTCCAGAATTAACATTAATTAGCACAAAAATCCAGTTTGAGGACCATAATAAATAAGTTCTCTATGAATGTAAAAAAAAAAAATAATAATTAAACCTGATTCGTGAAGATAGCGGAAAACTAGGTAGTTTAACTCGGTGGAAGTTAAAGATATCATCGCTGAAAATCACCGGTTTCAAATGCAATCATTTATTTGTGTAGAAAACAGAGCGAGAAAGTGGAGGTGGCGCGGTGGCGGTGGGCGGAGATAGGACGGGAGGGGATGGAAGGGGCGGTGGGACTGGTTATTGTAAGGAAGATAAATTCTTCGACTTCGACTGTTGGGAGAGTGAAAATAAAAACAATAAAATTTGGCTATTTGCTCTCAGGTAGAACGGAGGGTTGGGATTCGAAGTTTAGTAATGTTCCGGTTAAATGACAATATTGCCCTCATTGTTTCTCCTTACTCCTGATGCATCAGTTTTCAGTACTCGCCTGCGAGATTTTGGGGTCACTCGATTCTATGACCTTCATTTTGTGACTAGTCACACAGTTTTATTAAATGAATTGAATGGAACTCGTATCTTTAATTAGACTCCTTTCAATTAATGTGAGAGGGTTATGGGGTCAATTCTATAAGGACGATCCTATAAATAAATTTTTTCAATTTTGGTTGAGGTGTTGAGGGGATAAATCCTTAGGCACAGTGCGCACACTTTTGAACAGTTCGAAAGATTTCGATTCGACATCTGTAATATAAAATACCTGTATTAAGTTAAAATAGTTATTTTAATATGAAAATAGTTAATTTGTCTTAAAAATGACTATTTTGCATTACGTCTTTCAGATTTTTTATTTAAGGCCGAAAAATATTGGTGCTGAGGATTTAGTACATCAACGTTTTAATCGCTCATCACCTACTCGATGACGTTGTCCATTTGGATGCACCGTGGGTATTATGCAATACGTATTTTTTGTGATGATACCGATGTTTTCACGTGTACAATAAATGTTCTTAATGAATGTGAGCAGCAAATCAAATGTTTCAAAAATAGTTGTGAACACTTGTATGGTAACAAATGTTTTACACGAACAACAATATGTGTTCATTTACGTTGAGAAAGGTTGCTCACTCCGCTGAAAACACTTGTTGTACACTCTTAACTCAACTTGATAATAAGACGTGAAAGTAAACATAAAATGAGAAAGAAATCCGAACTGATCAACGTATTTATTTTTTTTTTTTAAACCGTAAGGCTAAGGATAATGCCAACATTTTCAATATTTGTTAGAAGGGCAGATGTACATTAAATTCAAAACTTTTTATTGGTACATAATGTATTTAAAACCATATTGAGCTGCTACTTCACTGATTCATGAACTTACAAAATTAAATCACAAAAATGAATCTCTATTTTTTCTGCTATGATATTACTTTTCATTTTTTATTTCAGACTTTCATAGAGGGAGGGGCGGCATGTTTGTACTTTTCTGGGCTAAAACATATTCATTACAGCGTCAAGGAAGCTGGGCTTTGCATGGGCCTGGCCCATTATTTTCATTTCAGTCATGGCATGCCACCCGAAAGAGGAGGACAAATATTTTTGTCCATAACGGAAGTCCCATTTCCGTCCTGGGTCCATAACGGAAGTGGGAGTTCCGTCCTAGATGACGTGGCAGGTTATTCCCACGCGCAGTGCCACGGGTCCAGGACGGAAGTGGTACTTCCGTTATGGAACCAGGATGGAAGTGGGACTTCCGTTATGGTCCTGACAAAAAATACCCTACGAAAACCCTAACTTTTGTCCGTGACTTTGAGGACGGAATTCCCAATTCCGTCCTCAACTTCCAGCCAATTTGCAGCGTGTAGTCACTTCTCACTTTTGCTTTTTTGACCCAAAAAAAATTTCTGAACAGTTTTTGCAATTTCGTGCGCATTTATGACCGGTTTTCAGAGACTTGTCCAATTCGGGAGAAATTTTTACAATTTTCCACCACACCTATAAATACCCCTCCAAACCTCTCCACAATCTACAACATTCTCAAACCCATAAAAACCATATCCTCCTTAATACTAGCTTTGAAATTTTTTTTTATTTTACAAATACCCTATCCTCCGTAATGGCCAACTTTCCCGAATTTTTGCAAAAAGAAATGCGTAACAAATTCAAGGATGTTGATTTTACTAGAGAATGGCCAGCCGAATACGAGGAGGTTTTAATAGAAATTTGTTATGATTTCAGTCTACAGGGTTACCCTGGAGAAAAACGTTGGTCTGATTGCTACAATGAAATTGTTTACGGAATTAATTCTGTGAGCGGGATACAATTCACAGTTGCGATGATCGACGCAGGTCTAGCAAAACTACGTAGGCGGTTTTGGGATTTCGAAGCGCTCACCCACAAATCAGGGTTCAAGTACGACGGAAGGACGAACGTTGTTAACTTGGACGGTGCTGAGGCCCAGTGGGGGGAATACGTTGCGGTAAGTTGCATGTAATTAAGGCACGCTGTATTAATTGTATAGTTTCATAACTAAACGTTTATTTTATATAACTCTAATTTAGGCTAATCCAAAGGCTAAGCGGTACAGAAGTAGTGGCGAATTTTTCTTTATACTTCTCTGCCATATTTTTGGGTACGAAGGAAGAGGATTTGTGGACGAAGCTGGACAATGTTCAATTTCTCCTGAAAAGGTAACTGTGGAGGCTCCCCTTGAATACCCGATGTCGGATGCATCGTCCAGCAACAGTAGTGCTTGGAAAATGATTGAGCATAAGTTTCGAAAGAATTAGGGTTTGAATAACCGGGACTTTGTATTTTTAAATGTTCGATGTAAATTTATTTGTATGAATTTAATGGAATTGTCAGTTATTTGATTTTTGAAAGCTGCGAAATTAGCAATATTTTAAAAAAACATTGAAAAATAATAATTATAATATGAACACGTATGGAAAAAATTTAAGTTTTTGAATTGGACAAGTCTCTTAAAATATGTCAGTAATTAGAACGAAACTGCAAGAAACCGTTCCAATAAATTCAGCCAAAAAGCAAAACTATGGGGTCGGTGGAGAAGCGAAAGTCGGACTTAGTCCGAAGTCGAAACGAAGTCCCACTTCCGTTCTCAACGAGCGAATGCTTTGCCCATTTCTCTGCAAAAAGTCTCTATAAAATCCAATACCCTCCCATACATTTTTCATACCCCAATCAACATTCCCCAATTAATTTGTCCTAAACACCCTCATCTTTCCCTAAACCCGTATTTTGTTTTGCTAAAAAATGGCACTAGAATGTCCAATGAGATTGTATTTACATTTCGACCACAATATAGTGTACGAAAATGGGGGTTACCCCCGTTTCGCCGAGCCTAGCGAAAAAAGTTTTGAAGTTATACAAAGGATTTCATTCAGGCAACTTTGCAATAGAATATGTCGCCGCAAAGGCGTCGAGCTTTCTACTGTCAATGTTCGGCTAATAATGATCCGTCCATTCTTCATGCCGACGTTCAACATGGTGGCGTACGATGTTGTAAGCACTTAGCGAGGAAGAAGGTTTAGACGGTTTGTGGGGAATCCAAAGCGGATTTCAAACTCCAAGGGATTCGTGTTGGTGCCCTATTCGAACTCGTGCGAGAGACATGCAAATAGCTTTGTAATACCGACATCACGGTTTGTACTGGGAGCCACAATTTGTTCCAGAACAATTCTTTTCGGACCCAAATCCATTACCAAATATGCCATGACCGTCTACTTACGAACCCTGTACCGATACTTCGGTCATGGATTCGTTGGGTCCAATATCAGACATTGACGGCGTTCCGGAAACGGAAGACGACCTCGCAGACGATAGTGCCGAAGACCACGAGGGACGGCGGGGTGCGAGGGAGGGCGTTGAGGGTAGCGGAAGATGACAACCCCGAAATCCAACAACAAAGCCCGGTGGACCAAGCATCGAAGAGGCAGTGCAAGAGCTCGAACCTACACCCTCTACTTTCGCCCGGCCATTCCGAATGGAATTTGCCATCGTACTGGTAACTATGCTAATTTTTGCTGTTGGAATGATATGGGTTCCATGGAACTCGTACACGAAATCACATACGGGGGAGAAAAAATGAAAACATGGAATCCCAATATTCCCCGAAAATATGCTTGGGGATGCAATTCGAGGATAAAGCGCAAGCAATGTTGGCGGTGAACGTGTGGCATGACAAGGTGGCATTAAGGGGAATGGAAAAGAGAGAAGAGCAACAAACAATGGTTCAGTGGGGGTGTGTAGAAATTCAACCGAAAATGCCGATGCGGTTGAGTACGTTCGCGTAAATCATAGCGGGGTGGATGAAATGTGGAAGGTTACCAAGCTTAACCAGGGCCCACTCTTGCTTGATGGACCCGGAACAAAAAAGCGCGACATGTCCTCCCGACTACATCGAGGTAAAAATTCTACACCTTGTTCGGGTGATCCTGAAATATACATTAAATTGATTAGAGTGCTTGTACCAGCTGATATGAATTTGACTTCCACCTATAGAAAAGGTTGGTATGCTCGCAGAAATGCTATAGAAACACTTTTTGGTACTTGCGATCAACTTTTCAGTGCTTTGCCGCATTATATCAGGGCACTAAATGATTCAAACCCGGGTATGATAGTCAAATTTCTCTACCACCCTCGAGAAACCGATAATGGGCCCCGAGGTGTTCGGGATCATTGTTACGGACTTTTAAAGCCGATTGGTTGATGAGTTACCCGTAGTGCAAGCCCGTAATTTCGAGTTGATGGGACACACGCTAGGGGGAATTATAAAGGGACTCTCACGGTTGCAAGCACTACGGATGCTAATGACCAAATTTTACCCACTTGCTTTTGCGTTGGTCGATTCGAATCATCTTTAACTTGGGACGTGGTTCTTTAGGCACTTGAGGGAACATGTTGTCAAAGACGCTTCAAGTGTGTCTTATCGGCGATCGTCATGCCGGCATTCTTACTGTCGTGGCAACCCTCACCGGATGGCAACCCCCCAAAGGCGGTGCATCGATCTTGCCTTAGGCATTACGAGTCCAATTTTCACACTCATGCAAAAAACAAAGAATTGAAAGATTATGTGTGGATTCTTTGCAAGACAACAGAAAAAGGTTAAGTGCGATTTTTATCTAGAGCGTATCAAACAAAAAAGATGAGGATGCGTTTAGCTGGTTAATGCACGGCAACCCCGAAAGAGTTGTGGACTTTGGCATACGACGGGGGAATGCGTTTCGGTTGCATGACTACAAACATGTCGAGGCGCTTAATAGCGTTCTAAAAGCGATCTAGAGCGCTGCCTTTGAAAGCGCTCGTGGAGATGATATTTTTTAAACTTGTACATTATTTTGACAAACAGGAAAGACGCAAATGGTTGTCAAACGCCTTTCCCTAAAAGGATATGGGAGCGGTATTTCGCGTACGAACAAAAGCGGCAACTACGGGTGTAAACCGACACCACGCGGAAAAAGGTATCTATAGGGTCATGTCCCGACATAGAGGACCGGGCCTAGGTGAAAAAATATACGCGGTCAATTTATCAGCTCTTGAGTGTACCTGTGGTAAGTGGGCTTCTTATTCATCTCCATGCTCCCATGTCATTGCCGTGTCCAAATCGATAATGCAGGATGCTTCTCGATATATCCACCCTGTCTATTCTCTTGAGCATTATAGGAATACTTACAAGTCTATTTTATATCCTGTACCTGATCCCGTTCACTGGAGATCTCCCCCTTTTGATATGACATATCACCCTCCTAACATGAAAGCTACGCATGTGGGTCGCCCTCGAAGGCGGAGATACCAAATGCCTATGGACACAGAGAACAGGGGCACTCAAAGGGGAAAAAAAATGCGGCCACTGTAAGCGAGTCGGTCACAACCGGAAGACTTGCCCCATGTTAGCACATCTTCAGCAACCACCCCCTCCACAGTAATTGTATTTAAATTCTCCAAATTGTAATAGTTTAGAATTTATAAAATTGTTGTGAATGTGCTCGATTTTTTCCATTCAATATCCGATATCATCTTACAATTTGAATTACATATTATTAAAGTTGGCGTAATAAATCGAAAAAGTCATCATTCCGACTACTGTAATCAAGGATATCGTAAGAAGTTTGGATGAATTTTTACATGGTCACCCGGTGTAATCTAGAAAACACAACAAACTCATCCCACCCCAAAAAATAGTAACAGTCGAAGCCTTCGTCTCTAGTCACTCGCATTGTCAATTGCGCATGTGTAGTACTTTTGGGATTCCAAGCTGCATTCTAACACGCCATTGCATGTACTGCGGACATATCCACTGTACACGGGAAACAACATTACAACACATAAATGTAAAATGAGCGATTTTATTACTAAAATTTTAATATTACTTAACGTCATAGGTTTGGAAAGTCCCAGAATATGTTTTGTAAATGTCTATTCGAAAACTCTGCTAGGAAAAAATGCCCCGTCACGGGGGATACGATAATTCGCCCTTCGGGTAACCTATCTCGGGCCCTCACTTAACATTAATATCTAATACATTCATTGGAGATGGTATAAAATGAACTTTATTAGTGGGCAGAAAGATTGTTGTCACGCAAAAAATTGTTGCAATCCTCAGATCCCAGGTAGTATGTGTCATCTATTTTGGTTACATACACGCACCATTGATTCCCATGGTCATCCTTCGAGTAGACACAACTAGCTAACCCGAGACCGGTTTGCTCCAACCAACTTGTGTACTTCGATGGAAGACGCTACAATTCGAAAATGATGAGTTACATAGCTAAACAAATTTCATACTAGAAAAAAATTACTCGAGTACTAAATAGAATACTACCATTTTTTCCATCGGTTTGATTTCCGACCGCAATTCTAAATTGGTGTACGAAATACTCTTCAGTAGGGATCCGTTTTCGCTATTCATTTTCAACACTAGTATTACGGAGGATAGGGTTTTTAAGGGTTTGAGAAGGTTGTATGTTGTGGAGAGGTTTGGAGGGGTATTTATAGATGTGGTGAAAAATTGTAAAAATTTCTCCCGAATTGGACAGGTCTCTGAAAACCGGTCATAAATGCGCACGAAATTGCAAAAACCGTTTCAGAAATTTTTTTTTGGGTCAAAAAAAAGCAAAAGTGAGAAGTGACTACACGCTGCAAATTGGCTGGAAGTTGAGGACACGGACAAAAGTTAGGGTTTTCGTAGGGTATTTTTTGTCAGGACCATAACGGAAGTCCCACTTCCATCCTGGACCCGTGGCACTGCGCGTGGGAATAACCTTCCACGTCATCCAGGACGGAACTCCCACTTCCGTTATGGACCCAGGACCCACTTCCGTCCTGGACAAAAATGTTTGTCCTCCTCTTTCGGGTGGCATGCCATGACTGAAATGAAAATAATGGGCCAGGCCCATGCAAACCCCAAGGAAGCTCCTCAGACAAAATCCAGCAGGCCCAAAGCCTTCTAAATCCATAGAAAGCCTCAATTCATAGTTTCCAATTTTTTTTTCTTCTTTTTACTTTTGGTTTAAAGTCCAGCTTCTCTTTCTTTTTTCTTTTTTTGGCAGGGAGCAATTACTATTGGGAGGATAGCTCATTTCTTCAGGGACGATGCCAGAAATTTGGCTTTGGGGGCGAAAACTGCAACAGTATGCCGAACTACATATAAAAACTGTAAAAACAATGTTGGGGGCGAATTTGATAAAATAGTCTGAACTACATATAAAATTTACTATATTTAGTAGTATTTTTAGAAATCTCGGGGGGCGACTTTCACCCCCGCCCACCCCCTGTCTTCGTCCCCTGCATTTTTTGAGCCTCTGTATCACATGGTCCAGATTAGTCAAGTACGTCATACCTAAATACTTAATGGTGTAGAACCGAATTTATTTTTTACTAGAACCATTCCAATGATGAATCTACCACACACTCGAAAATTTAGTTCTGACTCTACTTGTAAAAGTAGATCCAGCTTCTACAAGTGTGACCATTACTAAGTTTTCTAATGTCAATGATAAGTTATGAATCATTGAGATGATTCTAAGACAAAGTTATCTGAAACTTAGACCTTATCAATAGACGTAACTATTTGCATCCACAAGGAAGTTCTAATCTGGAGAAAATGAAAAGACCTTGGAGCTAGGTAGAGAGAAGAGAGAAAGGAGTTATGGAGATCTCAGGATGGAAAGGGAAAGAAGAGAGACGAGACTGGAGAGCAGAGACGAAACTATGAAATGCCCGTTGGTGACGTAGTTTAAATTGTCAACAATTTTTCTGTATAAAAGCGGTGGAATCATGTCATCGTACTTATCGTCTAAATTAAATTGAAAACATATAGATAATAAGGGCGATTCATGATCGAACGGCCAGTACTTGTTAAAATCCATCATCCTAAAATTCAAAGTCATATATTTCTGAATAAACTTTGAGTTATTCATTTTGGAAGAAAAAAAAATTTAGGTAGAAGAAAATGTTGTTGTTTGGAGATTTGAATGGTTTCAAATGGGAGAATACAAATTTTCAAGGTGATAAATTGTGTAGAGTGTGGAGAGGTCATTTATAGAAAGTGTGTGGATTATTTTGTGATAAAAATCCCAAAACACTGAAAAATGGGATTTTTATGATCAAAATCCGGATAGGATATTTCAAATTTATTGAGATTTAACAATACATTAAAAAATGGTCAGAGTTGAAATGGATATGCCAAATTCGTCATCAACTCAGTCTTGAATTATTCAAAGTTGTTAAAAATTGATATAACACTGGAAAAATGTCAGATTTCAAGACGAATTTGGCAAAAACGTCCCTAATTAAATTCGTCCTTGCTAAAAAAAAAATTCCCAAATTTTTATAATGCAATGCTTGATCCATTCATTGCTCTAGTCTAAAGACAAACCCCTAATGATTTCACCCTTCTGTTTTACTATTCTTCTTTGCAAAATTTTACCGTTCCTTACGCAAGAATATTATTTGTAGGTCCTGCACATGGTCTGTCACCTAATCCTGAGGGAAATTCTGTCACCTAATCCTTATCCAAGGTCACCCAAGAATTTTTTTATTTTTTATTTTTTTTTTTATTTCCTCGCAACAAATAAATAAAAAAAAATCAAAGTTGTTTGTAGTTCCTGTGAAGAAACCATTTAGCGAAATAAATTTCTTCTACCAAGTAGAAAGTTATTATATACTCTTTACATTCGAAATTAAATATTTAATTTATACAAAAATAATGCATTTTATTCTAGAAAAAAGAATAATAAAATAATTATAAGTCAGATCTTTAGTTTTTATTTCAAAAAAAAAAAATTCAGATCTTTCTATATAAAGGTACAAATTGACCTGTTAATAAAAAAGATTGCCACATAATATGTCAAGCCAAGCTAATTATATTCGATGAGGTATTGATCTATTGGCTAAGACTGAAATTTTAAGACATAGATATCCTGAGTTCAATCACACTCCCTGCTTCTTGTGTTCTTACCTTTTTCTAATAATAAGAAAAAAGCTAATTATATTCCCTCTATTCCCCAATATAAGTCGCTGGTAATTATGTTAGGGTAAAAAGTGTCTACGCCCCCTAAATTATCTCGAATTTTGGTTTTTGACCCTCAATTAAAAAAGTCAAGTGCTTGACCCTGAACTTTCTTGAAGAATCAATGCTTCCCCTTCCATCCAATTTCTCCGTTAAATAATAACGGAAGGTGCCCATTTGACACTCACATGATAAAAATTGGGGCATATTGGGCAAAAATAAATTAACCATAAAAAAAAATTAGAAAATTGAGGTTAGTCATAAATCTCTCCCTAATTTCTTCTTTATTTCATGTCTAGTGAAATCTCACTTTTTTCTTAAATGAAAATCTTGCAAATTCCCCAGTAACAACTTAAGCAATTTTTTTTTCTAAATAACTTAAGGATGCTTCCATGAAATTATGTTAAACTCCATGGAAGCTCTAATTATACCGAGTTTTTTAATTTAGTTTTGACAAGAAAAAAATATTGAATGTCTTCATCGTATCCCACAACAACCTAAGCATGACTTCTATAAGAAAAAAATTACCAGAAATTCAAAAGATTTGGGAGGATTTTCCATTTTCTAATTTTTTTTTTAAGATTAATTTTTTTGTCAAATTTGCCCCATTTTTATCATGTGAGTGTCACATAGGTACCTTCCGTTATTATTTAACGGAGAAATTGGATGGAAAGGGAACCATTGATACATTAAAAAAGTTCAGGGTCAAGCAATTGGCGTTTTTTAATTGAGGGTCAAAAACCAAAATGCGAGATAATTTAGGGTGTGGGCACTTTTTACCCATTATGTTATGGTGATAAGATTTTCCGTCGTATTTCATTGTCTCATTAATAAGAAACAATCACACATTAAATTGTTTTATTAAAAATTCCATAAGTTAAAAGAAAGTGTAGAACCTTCGGAGAAAAAAACAACTTTGGTCAAAAAATTTAATTTCATGACTGTTTTTTTAGACTGGTCTCATAGTCATCTCATATGAATTGGACAGAGTATATCTTTTTTTTTTTGCTAAGTAAATCATTAATCATTAGACGGATCCAAAGAATGATCATTGTTACAAAAAGTTCCAACCCTATCACAAAGAACTGCAGGGGAAATGGAAGAAGGTTCTAAATAGCCCACCACAGAATTAGTTTTAGTCCACTGAACAAGATTATGAGCATGGTAATTTGCTAACCTATTAACATAGTTTACATTTCATAGATTAAATCTAGATAAAAAGGCTCTATCCGATTTAACTATGTCAAAACCAGTCCAATGAATAGCATCAGACACGATCCGGCTCCTATGCGGAACAGGGATTATTCCGCACGTGCGGAATAATCTCAGCCGTCAGATGAGATTTTGAACGGTCCAGATCTGGAGAGAGAAAAGTTGCGGCTGGACTTAAAAAATTAAAAAAAAAAAAATCCCTCTCCAGATCTGGACCGTTAAAAAATTTAATCCGACGGCTGATAATTTATCCCGCACATGCGGAATAAAAAGCTGTCCCGCATAGGAGCCAGGGCGCATCAGAATGACCCTTCAAACCTTGCAATGGACACAGTATATCTACAAATATGAATTTCACTTAAATGCATGTGGCGACCAGTCCGAAAAGGATTGATTGAGTGATCCGTGTAAGGGACATTCGAATACAGCCAAAGACTTTGGAAGCTTTAACAAAAAAAGGACAAGTATTGAGTTGGTAGATTAAAAGAAGTAGGTGATCCAACAACATTTATAAAGGCCCATATTTGCGAGGGAATTGTTCTCTTAAGATAATAAGAGAATCTCTCTTCCCATCCTCTATATATTTTTTTTATGAATAAGAAATTTTTCATTAATCACAATGTAGACGAGGTCATTACAATCAAAGAAAAATTTGAAATTACAAGAAAATAAAAGTTATACAATGATTTAAAAAATCATGATAACAGATAAAAACCACAACAAAGAAAACTTTGGAGGTTAGGAGATACTAAATTAAAAATTAATAAGATAAACAAATACATAATATTTTTCTTCGCAGCATTTCCATCGCAATCCTTGAACCACAGAGGCAGGAGAAAATCAATTTCAATATCTTTCTTAGAGATTGACAATTTATAGGATTTCAATATCTTTCTTAGAGATTGACAATTTATAGGACCATGGGCGTATCAACCATCATACAAATTACCTCGGGAAGATGTAGAAAGTTGATAAAGGGCTCATATCAAGTACGGGTTGAAAGATTTCTCCTAGGGATTGAGCCAACAAGTCTAGATCTGTGAAGATCTGAGACAGATATAACCTCCATGTCTTGAATCTTGAAAAAAAACACTTTGTAAGAATTATCACATAATTTGTGGTACAAAATAAATATATAAAAACTAAATAAAAGTAGATAACTGGTCAATGGCCAAATCTGATCAGAAGCAGTGAAGAAAAATGGAGCAGCCTGAACGCCAAAGGAAGGGCAAATAATCCTCATGCCCCCAATTCTGTCACTATCCATCATCAAAGTCAATCACAATCCACCCTGTGTAAATATAATTGGAAAAACTATTATATAGTAAATTTTGATTGGCTGGGATAGGGATGGGGACAGAGGATTTTCACCCCAAAGGAAGAGAGAGAGAGAAGGATACAGTTTTTCAACTGTTCGGTCCACCACCTACAATGTGTTTCCCATCTTCTCTATGCTCACGGCTCCTATGCGGAACAGGATTTTGTTCCGCATGTGCGGGACAAAATCCTGACCGTCAGATGAGATTTTTAACGGTTCAGATCAGGAGAGAGAAAAGTTGCGGCTGATTAAAAAAATAATAAATTTTTTTTAAGTCTCTCTCCTGATCTGGGCCGTTCAAAATCTCATCCGACGGCTTCAGTTGTTCCGCACATGCGGAAAAAAAGCTGTTCCGCATAGGAACCGGACTGTCTATGGACACGTTTTTCCCCCCCACGAGAAATCATCATTTAATAAAAGAGGCAATATTGTGTGGCCAATAATGTCACTTTATCTCATAGTAGCTGGATAATTAATATATGTCATATTCGTATTAAATTATTTACAACGTTTTACTTTTTGAGATATTTTAAATTATTTTTTACGTTTTAAAAGTAAATGTATCTTTATTATTATTTTTTAAATTTTACTCCTTAATTTATTACTCAACTAATTACTAATAGTAACTTTACATTTATAATTAATTGAGGGCTATTTTAAATAATTTTTCTCATAATTTTTCATACATTTCTTTAATCTTGATAAAAATGACAAATGTGACAAATAATTTGAAACGAAAATAATATCTAGTGTAGTTAACACATTATTACTTCCCATTTAATTCGACATTTCTGATAATATAAAAAGTTTTTAAAAAAAAACACGAAAGAAAAGCTAGTTCCGACTATTATAGATAAGCCTGCTGGACATTGTGGCCGGTGTTGCAGAGCTCTCCGAGACCAGTCAATGTTCCAGCAGATTTTGCATGTAAAACGAGTTGGAAATCCTCCTCCTCCTCCTCCTTGCTAAATAAAAAAAAACTTAGCAGGTTCAAGTTTCCGCTTTATTAAATGATATACATTCGTAAAACATATATATAATTAGTTTAATTACCGAATGAGAAACAGAAATATCGAATTTAAAATCTATATAATTTCGGATTAGACGTGATACGTCAGTCCAACACTAGTCTTGCTTGAAGTCTGAATCCTATGTGGAATAATTTTTTTCAGTACTTACGAAATGTCTTAGAATATGTGTCATTAGGTTTAGAACAGGTGTTTCGCACAGTAAAAATAGAACAAGTATTATGAGACTCAAAACACGTTTCCGTTTTAATTAAATATTAACTGTTAAAATTTTAATATAGCGAACGAGGAAAGTTTCACACGTGCAAAATTATTTCGTTCTGCACTCGCTTAGCTCTCTTCTTGACAACTAGAATAATATATACCAAATCTATTTTGCTTTTAGAGAAAGAACAAAAGGACGTTTGGACCGCCCATTATTTATAACAAAAAGAGAGATAAAAAAAGACATTATAAAATTTAAAATACGTTTCAGTCAAAAATCGTGGGAGTATTCCCATTCCTAATAGGTGTGCGTAAGAGTGCTGCCGCAAATTTACAAGTTTGGGGTACATTTAATAATTAATAAAGATAAGAGGCAGTTTGGATTCATTCTATTATAATGTCTAATTGGGTTCATTTGTATGGTATAATACTTTTTTTGGTTTACGAGCGCATGCCGATTTCACCGCATCGCGTGGTAGTAATCGAGTCTTAGCATGCGGTTGGCGTAGGCGTTACATGTAGCGGGGAAGGCTGGCCATCTCTAGCTCTTTACATGGATCCATACCACTAGTGGGAAAATTCCACAAGAGTCACTCCCCGAGGGAATCGAACACTCGTCAGACGGTGAGGAATGCTAATTTCCAATGACAATTCTGCAGAGCTCGGGGTTGTATGGTATAATACTTTGACATCATATTCATGCACCATTCCTCAAAAGTATATATATATGCACCCCATCCCTCAAAAGATGCAAGTACTAATAAACATATGCATCTTTATATATTTAAAGATATTATGATTACTCATTTATGGTCAAACTACTCTTCTTACTCTTTCCGTTTTTAATTATCTGTCACATAAACATACTTTATCATTTTTAATTATCTGACAGTATTAAATGTAGTTTTTCCAAACTTATCCCTACCTTTAATTAATTCAGTCAACAACTAATTTGAATTGTTCCAACATAAATATATTAATTGAAGGGTAAAAGTGTCTATCTATATTTAAATTAATGTATGCTAATTATTTTCTTAATTCGAGTGCATTATCACTTTTATATATAAAAAATTATATGTATTCAACATTTTCTACATTATACATAAATATATATCTAATAAACAATTACTTCCATGTCAAACTAGTCATCCCACGAGAAACTTCAAATCCTTGATCCTTGTCAAAATGGGGGCACTAAAGAAATTCCACAAAAATAAGTAAGCATAAAGCTCGATGACCTTGACTGAAAAAAAGATACCTCGTCTCTTTTACTTATTAAGCCAAATTAATAAATTACTACTCCTTCCATAATTTAATAAGTGCAATTTTGGGGGAAAAACTAACATACCAATATATCTAAAATTAAGATGTATCCTCAACAATATACCCAACATGCCCTTTATCTTTTCACCCAATTAGAAGATGAGGAAGAAGAAGGGTTTTGGGAGAAAGAGAATATTATGGGGACAGTTATACGGGAAAACACAACATGGTAGAAGAGAGATGATGATGTTATCAAGGAAGGGTAAATGGTAAATACATCAATTTCTTCTCAATAATTGCAAAACAATATTTATTGTAATAAACAAATTTGGGTCCAAAACTACACTTATTAAGATATTTAGGGAGTACTAAAAAAGAGAGAGGAATAAACACTCTTCCTTAATGCCTGAATATAAATTGTTTTTTTTTTTTGTATCACTGAATATAAATTGTTGAGAGTGCCTTATTGGATAGGATAATCTTATCATGGACATTGTGTTGCAAAATTGTCCACACTATTATCAAATAAGAAGACAAATAATCCCGTGATGATGTGTACATTTTTGGATAAAAATATTTATATGAATCAAATCCATGTCAGAATTTTCTCATTGGATAACACATCACAAGGAAAAAATTGTTACTCAGAACACGTTTATTGCACAATAATCCACCACCCCTTATCTCATTATTTTAATCTTTGTCTTTTATAGAAACGAGACTTATATCTAAAATGCAAGAAGTTAATTTTATTTGATAAGAGAGTGGACCATTTTGCAATGCTCTCATAACTCTCTCACTATGTGCAAGACGGCTTACTACAGCCCGAGACTGTAATTATAATTAGTTAATAATTACTAACATCTGCCCATGTTGTACGCTGCCTAGAGCTTATATATACAAACATAGACTGCAGTACTCCTTAGATACTCAACCAAGTTCGCCCCACCCCATGGACAATCTCATCCCCTTCCTGGCATGCATTTGTGCTCTGTTCTTCATATTCAAAAAATTATTCCTAAATCCTAAACAAAATTTGCCTCCAGGACCACCATCTCTTCCAATAATTGGTCATCTTCACCATATCAAAACTTCGCTCTACACACAATTATCTCAATTTTCCCACCAATATGGTCCAATTGTATTTCTCAGATTCGGATGCAGATCTTTCGTTTCCGTTTCTTCTCCATCCGCCATTGAAGAATGCTTCACCAAAAACGACATTGTTTTAGCTAATCGCCCCAAATCAATAGCCACTGACCGATTAACATTTAATTACACCGGCTTTGCTTGGGCCCCTTATGGCCAATTCTGGAGAATCGTACGGAAATTCACCGTTGTAGAATTATTCTCTACTAATTCTACCCTTAAATCCCGTTTTATTCGCGAAGAAGAAATTCAGTCAACTATACGGTCAATTTTCAAAATCACTAAGGAAAAAACCCAGAAAATTGATTTAAAATACTGGGTCTCTGTTTTTACATTCAATATCTTGATGAGAACAATGGCCGATAAATTGGCCGTAAATGGGGAAGACGGGGGTAAGGAAAAAGGGAAGGAGATAATGAAGGAATTAAGGGAGATTTTTTTTACGAATGTGGCTATGAATTTGTGTGATTTTTTCCCAATTTTAAGGTGGTTTGGTTATAAAGGGATTGAAAAAAAGATGATTGATTTGCACGAGAGAAGAAATATGTTCTTGCAGGGGCTTGTGGATAAGGTTCGGAGTGTTCATGATAAATCCGATAATGTAAGAGAAGATAAGGAGAGTTTTAGGTCGTTAATTGAAGCTTTCCTTTCCCATCAAGATCAAGATCCTGAGTTCTATACTGATGATCTCATCAAAAGTGTTCTACTGGTAAGTGAATTATCGTTTTTGCTCTTTTTTGGGTGCCGAATAGTATAATACAATTTGTGAGAGCATTTTGGTGCAATTTGCATGTTTCTCACTTAATATTAAGGAAATATCTTATATGGGTCAAGGTCAGTATGGGATCAGTGTAGATGCAGATTTGTGCCAGTCACTGCGAGAATGAGGAGAGAGACGGAAATGCGGTGATGTGGCGAAATCTGAGCCGCGTAGTCCGATGGGCTCAGTCACGTGACGAAATAGACCATTAATATTAATGTACATAATTGGTAGGGTTGTCAATCGAGTTATGTGGCTAGAAGCTTCGACTTTACTCACGCATTTCAGTCATAAAAATTGAAAAGCTTACGCTCACGCTCAATCCGGAAAAGCTCACAAACATTGAGGTCACGCTCATCTCACCTCACATTTTAATGTGAGCTCGAGCTAAGCTCACGAGCCTCACGAGCTAAATTTATATTAGCAAAAAAAAACAAAAAACATGTAGCAAGAATAGTAGAATACAATGAGTATTGAAACTAAATTCTGACAAAAATACAAAAATACATAATATATAATATAATGATACTTAGGGTGAGCTTAGACAAGGTTTGGCTTGAAATTGTGGGAAATGCCCAAAATTTGGCCAATTAAAATAGGCGGGAGAAATTCAAATTCAAATTTTTTTTTTCAAATAATCGTCCAAATCCAAATTTTGGCCTAAAAAATTTGGAATTTGAACATCTCCCGACAATTTTAGAGGCAAAAATTTGGAATTGACCGATTATTTGAAGAAAAAAATTTAAATCTGAATTTCTCCCGCCTATTTTAGAGGCCAAAAAATTGAATTTCTCCCGCTAAAAGTGAGACCAAACCAAAGCAATCTCAAGTCAAAGCCTTGTCCAAGCACGCCTTAATTCTTGAACCTAAATCAACTATATATATATATATATATATATATATATATATATATATATATATATATATATATATATATATATATATATATATATATAGTCAAGAGATTAGCGACTCAGTTGGGGGAGCACTCTACCTGAGACTGTGAGGTCTCAGGTTCGACACCCCCTTCCCCTCTCCTAAGAAAAAAAAAACTAATATAAAGATAACAAAAGTTAAATACATAGTAAGTTCAAAGGTCAAAGAATCTACCTATAACGTAGACAAAAATTCTTATATAAACTAAAACAAAAGAAGCGAAAGTCCCATAATTGTAAAAAATCTTATATAGAGAAAAACAAAAGAAGCGAAAGTTTCAGAATTGTTTGTTATGCTAATAAAAAGAGTCTTATATAAAAACAAGAGAATCTATGCACTTAAAATTCTAAAAAATAATGAAATTGCAAAAGAGTGATTTAATTTCATTGTTGGTACCAAATCCAATTTCGGCAATCCCATTGAATTATTCTACAATATTTCACTTTTTATTGTGATTCAAATACACAAAAGAAAAAGAAAATATAAGTATATAATATTTTAATTATATTATTCTTATTCGGGTTCAAACTTTTTTCGGGTTGAGCGGGGTTAACCTCACGCTCAGCTCACATAAAATTCGAACTTGAATATTGAGCTCACGCTCACATTTTTTCGAGCTATGCGAGTCGGGTTCGAGCCGGCCCGAACCCGTTTACACTCCTAATAATTAGCATTGGATCCATTTTCTTTTGGTTCTGAACTCGCTCTCTTTTCTGGAAGAATGGATGAATAGTTCTGTCGTAAATTTGATACACTAGTGAACGGGTCACTTTGGCATGAATTCGCCTTTGTGAGATTGGCCCCACAACCCTCTCATATAAGTTAGAGTGGAGCTTACTTGCAACCATTTGTAACTTATCTTACAGTTGTAGTGTAATTAGTGTAGTGTCACATAAAATCTGAACCAAAAGAAATAAATACAGCCACAAACATGACTTTTAAAATTCCCAAATTTTCACCTGAAATTAAAATAAATTTACACAGCCTACAACACTGCTTTGCACCAAAAGATATAAAATTAATTCAAAAAAAATCTAAAACCAGAGAATAAATTGGGAGGAGAGAAACAATTAATTGGAGGAGAGAGAGAATTGGGAGGAGGAAAAAAATTAATTGTGAGAGGAGAGAGAAAATTGGAGAAGAGAAAAAGCTACGGCTGTCATCATATTTTCTCTCTCCTATATCATCATATTCCCATGTATCCCACTATTTTATATTTTACTTTTTCAAGATTAATCTCAACACTTAATTTTGATCCAACGGCTGGCTGTGTATTCAATACTTGCTGAAAAAATCCTTGTTCTGCAAGATAGCCTAGTCGGACATATTAGGGCGGTTATCTCAATATCCAGCCTGTGGTTATACTGCGGAATAGGGTAAGTTTCGCATGTGCGAGACTTACGCTCGTCAATCAAATTGAAATTTTGACGGTTAAAATTGATTTAAAATGGACATCTGTTATGATTTTATGAAATTTGTTGTGTTTTTAAAAAAACACCTGTCGTTTTTTTGTGTCTAACAACACTTGTCCTGAGGCGTTTGTTACATGCGAATTTTTTGAATTCCGCATAAGATTCGGACTAGTTTTTTCACATAAAATATTTATGTTACGGTTACATTATTATTATTATTATTATTATGATTTTTTCGAGTTGGGATTTTTGGGAACTTTGGCATTCCAGCGACTTCGATTTTTTTTTATCAGCACCTTAATTCTCTTCTAGAAAATTTTATTTGCCTCACGTAAGAGGTGGGTGTCGAACCTGAGACTTTATGATCGCAGGTGAAGGCTTGCCCCACTGGACCACTGCCAGCGACTTCGATTGTCAGCTAGGGACATCTGGGGAAGAAATCACGTGTTATTTGTTACTACCAGTTCCCATCTGTCCTTATTCCGTGGTCATAATGGATCTTGGAAAATAATAAGATAATAATTATAGTTAAGAAAATAATTCACAATATTTTATTCTCCCTAGATGACTAGTTTATCTGCTGCTGTGACCTTGTAAGATTTCACAAATTAACACAAGCTTTTCAGATAATGTTTGTTGCAGGAACTGAAACATCAGCAGTGATCATCGAATGGGCAATGTCACTATTACTAGCTAATCCAGAGGTACTAAAAAAGCTAAAAAATGAGATTGACGAGCAAGTTGGAGACACGCGTTTAATGAACGAATCAGACATTCCTAAACTTCCTTATCTACGATGTATAATCAACGAGACAATGAGACTATTTCCTCCGGTACCCCTACTACTGCCTCATTACTCATCCGAGGATTGCAAGATCCAGGGTTACGACATTCCTAAAGGAACGGTCCTATTTGTAAATGCCTGGGCTACTCATAGAGATCCGAAATTATGGGACGAGCCCGAAAAGTTCATTCCAGAAAGATTCGAAAATATGGAGGTCGAAAAAGAATTAGGGTACAAGTTTATACCATTCGGAATGGGAAGAAGAGCGTGCCCCGGGACTAATATGGGAATTCGGACAGTTTCATTAGCATTGGGTGTGTTTGTACATTGTTTCGATTGGGGTAAAGCTCGCGAAGGCGAATTAAACCTTAGTTATAATTATAGGATTACTCTTCAAAAGGCTAATGAGTTAGAAGCTTTCTGCTCCCCTCGCCAAAGCTTAGTCCAAATTCTATCCCAACTTTGAAATTATTTTTTTCGTCCGCAAAGACGGAGAAAATTTCATTTTAGGTGGGCGTTTTTTTTTGCCTTCGGGAAAGGAATTTTGGTGGGTAAGTGGATTGACTGACTGGCTTTGTATTTATTGATATTTTTTAGTATTTTAATTTGAGGATCAATAATTGTGTAAGTATTTTACTACCAAGACAATAAATAAAGTTTGAACATGTTGGAAATAATAGGCAAAAAAAATTATCTATCCCATTAATATGTGATTGTCACGCATTCACCTTTTTATTTTTTATGAGTTTCACTAATTTTTTTATGTTATAATATTTTTTAATTAATAAATGTCAATTTAAATTGATTAGTGAGATAGAGAATGAGACACCAAACGCTAGTGTAGCCCTTTCTGAATTGGTGTGCTAAGAAGATTAATTTATTTGGAGTTTTTTGGGTAGTCAAATTGGAAATAACTATATATCGATTAACACAAATTGTCCTTACTTCTTGTTACATTTCGATTCGTAATTTTATAAATTATAAGTTAGATGTTGGACTATGAAATCATTATTTAAGGCCATTTTAACGTGTTATTAAACACGTTAGTGTTTTCCTAGTATTGATCACCATAGGTATGTACAAGAAAATATATCGATTTTTTACAAACTTTTTTGAAATTTGATAATTGTGGTTTTACAAAATCAATAATGGTTTTATTATCTCTATTATATTCTTTTGGTTTTTAATAGAGGTTTTTTTTAGTCTCTTTAAGACATATTCAGCGATTTAACGGAGGTGGAGATTCTTGGAATTAGGGTTCAATCTTTTTATTCTCTTCATCTTATTTTCAAATTTTCAGGTTGTTTTTTTAACATTGTCCTTACCCTACAGAGAATGTGAAGGAGATTATGTTTGAAAATAAATTAAATTATTTAAAAGTATAAGAATAAAAATGTTCATTGTCTCTACGTTCCTTAATCTATTCAAACTATATAGGAGTATAATTTTACCTTACCAATCTTTGTAGTAGGTCCGCCCAAGAATGAAACTATCCGACCAGGAAAACACCAATTAAGAGAAAATGTTTAATATCGCCAAATATGATTGAATAATTTATAATGTGAATGCTACCTCCTAAATTTTTTTAAAATGCTTTTTAGTTTGTCTGGAAAGTCCATTTAAATATCATATCTTGCCCTATATCAACAAATTTTAAAGTGTATTGTATCAAAAATCTTTTTGTAATTTTCCTCCCTACCTACCATAGACGGGACAAATTATTTAATTATGAGCATTTTTATCTTCTCTCCACCCCCTCCTCTTCTTTTCTTGCCTAGTAATGTTGGTGAAACGTTACATCAACTCTGAGAGGGAGAGGGAGAGGGAGAGGGGAATGGAGTGGGGGCATTGACAGTAATGCATGTACAAGGGATTGCCCTAGAGCACAACCCTTTGGAATAGTTGAAAATCGCATATTTCTGTGTATATTCTCATTCTTATACCTAAGCAAGCAGAATTTACTATAGAGATATTTTCTTGCAATTCTATATACAAATGGTGAATTATGAATTATTGAGTATAAAAATATGGATATACACGGGGACAAAGAATTTTTTTGCCGTTTGGAATTAGGAGTGAATAAAGTATTGGAGATATAAAAGATTATACAACAATAGCTTAATTTTGATTAAACGGAGTCTAAATATTTAATAATTTTACAGCACGAAAATTTTAAATTTTAAAGGAATTTTCCTATTTTTTAATTTTATTTTTATTTTTTAAAAGAATAAAAATATATAATTTTCAAAATTGTAAAGGAGACCGCTACATTTACTTCCTTAAACCTGCCTTTGCCGAGCGTAATGTTTGTTCATATGATAGATAGATTGGTCACACGTTACTGTCAATAATGAAGGAAATGTCCCATTTCTTAAAAAATAAATAAATTAAAAACTGTGAAGGGAGACGTGGAGATCTTCCGATCATTTTCTCCAAATCTGAGCACGTGTCGCTGCTTGTGGCTAGTTGGCAGCGGAGTATCTCAATGCAATAAATTAATTTAATGGAGTTGGCAGTACCGCAGTAGGGAATCGAAAGGAGCAAACTTCAAATTCGTCTATTTAGTTTTATTTTTCTCGTTTTTTCACATTAAATTTATTGTCGGATAATTTAATTTTAACTTTTTTCATTTTTATATATTTTTGACTTATCGTTAAAAGACTTTCATCCAATTTTCTCTCAAATTCGCAACCTATCTCACTGATGTACCCTATGTTGACAATTAGCGAAATATTTGTCGTGTCTCCGCCAACCAAATCTTTTTATCTAAAGCTATAAGAAGACAGAAGTTACTATTTAGAATTACCTAATTAAATTAGGTAATACTTAATTAATTAGGAAATTTCTAATTAGTATTTAAGACATTTACTTAATTAGTTTCTACATCATGTATAGTAATTACCTAAATAGTGTGTAGTATGGTATAATTGGTAGTTAACTAATATAGTGTAGGGAGTGTTGAAATATGAATTCCCACATCGAGTGCATAAGGAAGATCCAACTAACTTATAAACTCATGAGTTAACACTTCTTATTGGCAATTAATTTCAAGAGAATATGGAGGCGTATTAGCTAATTTTCACAAAAAGTTATCAACAATTGAAAGATTACCATAAAAAGAAGTCCGGCTCCTATGCGGAACAGAGATTATTCTATGCGGAACAGGGATTGTTCCGCACGCCGTTGGATGGGATTTTGAACGGCCCAGATCTGGAGAGAGAAAAGTTGCGGCTGGACTTAAAATATTAAAAAAAAATAAAATTTCTCTCTCCAGATATGGACCGTTAAAAAATTTTATCCGACGACCTAGTAAATTGTTTCTCGCATACGCAGTAACAAAAACTGTTCCGCATAGGAGCCGGGAGCCATAAAAAGAGTGATAATTTCTTGCAAGATTTGGTTGACGAAACTCGTAGAAGTGATGGGATTTCAGAATCAGCAGAGTATCATCACAAGACAATGACATTATCAAAGGAATTATACTGGTGAATCTGCTCCCGGCTCCTATGCGGACACCTTTTGTTCCGTACGGTGCGGGACACGCTTTCAGCCGTCGGATGATATTTTTTAACGGTCCAGATCTGGAGAGAAAAAAGTTTTTATTTTTTATTTTTTAAGTCAGCCGTAACTTTTCTCTTTCCAGATCTGGACCGTTCAAAATCCCATCCGACGGTTGAGATTGTTCCGCACGTACAGAACTTTGGCTATTCCGCATTGGAGCCGGAATGGGTAAATCTAGCCTTTCCATTTTATGCTTTTGTTTTGACATTAAAGACAAAGTAGGTAACAAACTTAGGGTGCACTTGTGTTCCATATTCAATGTGGAAAGATTCTAGTAGTACGCTCAACTATAAAATGTTATTCGAATTCAAAACTTAGGACTCGTTAAGGTTTTTCTAATAAACTGAGTTACCATAAATAAAACTAATAATAACTATATCCAAAATAGGAGAGCTTTTCTAGATTACTTAGGTTGCTTAATCATATGACCGTACTTGTGAAATTGGTCTCGCACCCCTTTTACATGAGACTCCACTCAATTCATGTGAGAAAAATGTGGACCAATCCAAAAAGACGATCGTAGAATTGAATTTTGCAGGTTATGGCATGGCAATTAGAATAATTGCTTTGACATTTGGCAACTTTGATTCAATGCTTTGAATGGGAGAGGATTGGGCCTGAGTTGGTGGATTAAAGGAAGGGTCTGGGTTAACTTTGTCCAGGGGCCCAGCCACTAGAGGCAGTTTACAGGCCACGGCCAGTTGACCATCTGCTCACTTATTTACTTCTTATATTTTTAATTTATATAAATATAAATAGTTAAAAATTACGGGTAATTCAGATGATCAGGTTTTATGAATTCCGATTGATCTTACAATCAAGTTCGATTTAACTTAAACTTATGCAATGTTCATTTTTTGTTTTTTATTCTTAAAATGCAATATTTTTATTTTCATAATATATTTTTAAAAATAAATAAATATGGATATTTAAAAATGAAAAAAAATCAATTCGCTTTATTTATAATGCAAAAATCAAGTGAATCTTCTTTTAAACTCTCTCGAGAGGAATGCTACACGAAGAACGATATATTTTTTGCCAGCAGGCCACAGTGTATTGCTTCTGATCATATCTAAAGTGTCTACGAAAATACGGAGGTGACTTTCTCCACGTACGGAGAACATTGGCGTAATGTTCGAAAAATCATGACCATAAATATTCTTTCCTCCGCGGCCCTCAACAATTATTCGGGTATTCGGGCACAAGAAATTCGCTTTGTTGTTAGAAGGCTGATGTCTAATTATAACCAAATTAATCGGGTATTCGGGCACAAGAAAGTGGATCTAAGTTGTCTGTTCTTCGATTTGTCAGTAAATTTGACAATGAAACCGACGACAGGAAGACAGTGGTCGGACTCTGAGCCTGCTACTACTGAGAAAATGGTGAAGTATTTCATCGGAGAAGTCGATAAATATATGCAATATTTAGTGAATCAGAGTCGAACAAGTAATATAAATGAAGCCGATGATGTTGCCGGTTCTGGTAATAAGACTATAATCCAATCATTGTTGTCCCTCCAGAAAGCGGAACTTGACTACTACACAGATGGTTTGATCAAGGGGATTCTAATGGTAAGCTACTCTTGAGGTTCTATTATACTCTCTCTCTCTCTCTCCGATTCAAAACATAAGTCTTTTTAAAAATTTTCACATAGATTAAGATATTAATCATGATGATTAAAGTAGTCTTAATTAATACTCTAAAAAACAAAGAAATTAATAAAGAGTAGTATGTGAACTACCCATTTTGACAAAAAATAATATAGGGAGAAAATGACGTAGGAGTAAATTAGCTAATAAATACACAATTCTTATAAAGATGCATATATTTTGCAACAAAAAATCACTCATAAAAAAAGACTTATATTTTGAATCGGATGGAGTATATTTCACATTATCACACAAACCAAGAAAATTATTAGAATACAATAATTATGAAGAAAATGTCCAAATTATCCCTATTTATAGACATCAAAGTATGATTTGATATGAATGAGTAAACGTGGAATTGTTGAAAAAATTAAAGTATTAAATAACATGAAATAAAGTAGTATTAAATAAAGTAGACTAAGAATAAAGTTAGAAGAAATATGACAAATATTTATCAAATTTTAAAAATGTATCAAATAATTTGGAAAATAAAAAAATAAAATGTATCAAATATTTAAGAACGGGTATATTTCGATTCACTTTTGAATTAAAAAGCTTCTGTCTCGAAATTTAAGAAATAGTAAATTGTATGTGACAGGAGACATGAGGTCTAAAGTAAAATTTTATATTGAAGTTTGGAATGTAAGGGGTAAATAAATTCAGATCAACAATTAATTAAGTACATCTCTTTTTTTTTCTTTCTTTTGCCAAGTACATCTCTCTTCATCCGGGGAAGACGCTAAGGATTCTGAAAATGCTAGACTACTACTCCCTCCAATTACCTAATAAAAACTGTTTAGGATATTTAGTGAAAATTATATTGTTATTAAGTTGATATAATTGGAAACTTGATGGAGTCTCTCGGATGAAATGAGGGAAGTAGCACCTCACATTCTCTTTGTAACACTCATCTTCAATACTTTCTTTAACATTCTTATTTATTGTATTATTTATGCCTAGAGGTTTATCAGTTAAAATTTATAATATATATTAATAGAAACTATTACTATTACATTGTTATAAAAAAGTGCTACAAAAAAAATTCTAACCGCGGAACTAATCCTTTAAATTGATGAATATTCGATTATCAATATGTGAAGTTAATAATTAGTTACTATGATTATTGATTCTATAATTACAGTCACTTACCTAAGATGTGACAGTAACATTCTATACATACATTTTTCTTATCTTCTATATATTATTTCAAGAATGTATTTACGGCTGGGACAGAAACTACATCGTCAGCGATTCAATGGGCAATGTCTCTATTGTTAAATCATCCCCAAGTCATGGAGAAAGTAAGAAATGAGATTGATCTCCATGTTACATCGGCACGTTTTATTGAAGATTCGGATCTTTTCAAATTATCATATCTCCGTTGTGTAATTAACGAGACACTTCGACTTTTCCCTCCGATTCCACTTCTTCTACCTCGTGTTTCCTCCGAGGAGTGCACCCTTGGAGGATTCAACATTCCACGTGGAACAATATTATTGGTGAATGCTTGGGCTGACCATAGAGACCCAAACACTTGGGAGGAACCAAACAAGTTTAAGCCAGAAAGGTTTAATGAAGAGATGAAAAAGGAAGGTGAAGGGTTCAAATTTCTTCCTTTTGGTATGGGAAGAAGGCCTTGTCCTGGGGCTGCCCAGGCAATGAGATTAGCTGGGTTGACAATTGGTACAATGATCCAATGCTTTGAATGGGAAAGAGAAGGGCCCCAGTTGGAGGATTTGGAAGAAGGATCTGAATTTGTTTTACTAAAGCACAAGCCTATAGAGGCATTTTACAAGCCTCGGCCCTCCATGCAGCACCTCATCTCCCAACTCTAAGATACTCACAAGTGTGTATTTTGATTGATTTTGGTTTGAGAATTTCTATTTTGGAATAAGAAAAGTATATTGTTTGGAATAATTGTGATAATTGTGGTTTACAACTGGTCACGTCATAATAGAATGAGGGGAGAGACAATTATGTTATGATGTGCTTTGTTTTGGACCACAAAGTACAAATGGACTTGATCCATATCAGAAATTTCTTATTATTTATGAGATAAATTGTGATTCTGGATTTTCTACACATTTTTTTTTGTTTACTAGTATCACTTATAGAATAATGCGATTAGTCCAAATTTATTTATGCGCTTTACTTTAGTAGTATTACTACTTGAGCAATTTTATTAGTGTACTAAAAGATATGAACTCATAAAATGAAATATTCAAAGTGAAACTTATATATTTAGGGGAGATTGTGTGAAAATTGTATCCAAATAAAATTTACTTGAAAATAAAAATTCTAAAAGAAGATTAAGAAAACCCTCCACTATTTTATTTGGCCGTTGTAATTGGTTATTCAGAAAAGTAATTCCATTTTTTACTTTTTTTTATGAATAATTCAAATTTTTACTCATATAACCAATAGACATGTCTTTTATATATATATATATATATATATATATATATATAATACAAGTGGCACTATTGATGGAGGCCATCAATATAATAGAAAGAATAAGAATAGTGACAAATTAAATAAATAATGATAAAAGTATTTAAAGAAGAAGAAACTAAAATCTTGCATAAAATAAGAATTGCCCCCCTCAGACCTCGCCTATTCATAGGGATCCTAAATTATGGGATGATCCTATAAGTTTCAAGCCAGAAAGATTTGATGGGTAGGAAGGGAATGATTATAAGTTGAAATTGATCCCATTTGGAATGGGAAGAAAAGGTTGTCTTTGGTTCTGGTATTGTTAATAGAGTTGTGGCTTTGGGAAAGAATTAGTGAAGAATTATTAGACATGGCTGAGTGCACAGGCCTTTCTATGCCTAAAGCAAAGCCATTAGAGGCAATGTGTAGACCCCGTGAAGAAACGATAAGTCCTCAAGGCTCTATGAAATATCATCGCAATTAATGCAGTATTTTTTAATATGACCTACCGTGTGAATTATATGTTTTTTTTCAAGACTTTCCGACAATAAATAATATAATATTGCTAAGAAATCAATTCATTTTGTTTTCTTAAATAAACTGCTGTTGAAGTTTTTTGTACCTTCTTTTAAACATGAAAAATGAGACTTTCCATATATCTTGCATTTTCTAGAGGTGTGTGTAACCCTTCGCCGTATAAGCACATTCAAAAGTTTCACCTCGCAATTACTTGAGTAAAGTAGATGCTTAGCAACTAAAGCCTAACAAATGCTTGTATTGCTTAGCAACTTCTGCCTTACAATTGCTTAAACCAAGTAGTTGCTCAACATCTCTCAATCTTATATAAATACTATAATTCGTTACTTCATTCACGAGGTACATTTTTACATTTATGTTATACTTTCTTTAAATTTGGTATTATGTTTCCGTTAACTACGTTTTCGTTTTCCTTTAACTATGATTACTAACTTAAATATAAGAGAACGTCTAGGGGAAGTAGCCCTGCGATTTATTCTTGTGCAGGGCAATACGACAAAGCTTTGCTCTTTCGAGAAAAATAGCAGCGGGCGCTCGATTCGATCCTATCTGACCAGAGGGCGATTCAGAACGTCATAGTGTCAAGATATAAAATAATAGCATTTCATGGTATATACACGGACAATTTTTTATTATTTACGTATCACAAATTTATACATTTTATCTTACAATGTAATTTACAATAAAAATCTCAATGTAAAACTATATTTAATCGTTCCATTCGAAAAAGAAAAAAAACCCAACAAATTTGAAGATCCAATTGGTTATACTACATTTCAAAGTTGAGCAAACACGAAACAGATGTTACTCTTCCATTTCTCTTGCTTGAAGACAAAGATCTCATTTTTAAACTTTTTCAAGTCTCTTTCATTTCTTCCTTTTTCTTTGAATGGTCATTTTTAAATAATACTGTTATGAAATTAAAACAAATTTCGTTTCCAGAAGGAAAGGGTCGCTTCTTCCGCCACAACACCCCTCATCAAAGGAGGGTGGCTATGGTGCAGAAACGGGATAATTTCGCATGTATAAATTTTTTTTAGTTTGTTATATTAAAAATTTTAACTGTTAAAAATTAATTTAAAACGAAAAATTTATTTTGAACCTCAAAATATTTGTCGTGTTTTTAACCACAGAACACTTGTTTTAAAAATTCGAAGTGTCATCAAAGGTAAAAAAAAATCAACGGTCCATACATACTCGTACATATATCTGTCCCAACCGATCAAGGGTGTAACCGTCAATTTTCATTTCAATGCACCGAACTTGCTACATGTCTGCCATCATTTTTATATTTATGGATCTCTTCTCTACCCATGACGAATTTTTATTTGTTAGACATAAAAGTAAATATACAGACGGTATAACGATTTTCATCCCATTTCTATTGCCTATCAACTGTGAAAGCAGTAAAAAAAAAACCTCCCTAACATCTACCCTTCTCACCGCTCCAAAAAAATCCCCCAAAAATGGCCGACGATAACCTCGATTCCCAACTCCAGCAAATTAAACTAGAAGAAGATCAGCATCCAAAATCTCCAACCTCGGCAACAATGGCGGAAATTGAACAACCTCAATCTGATCAAACCTCATCAGCTTCAAACAGTCCTAACAAGAAAGGAGGAGCGTCGATTTCGTTCAGCATTTGGCCTCCGACTGAGCGAACTCGCGACGCCGTTATGAATCGACTCATCGAGACGCTTTCGTCTCCGTCTGTGCTGTCGAAGAGGTACGGCGTCGTTCCGCACGACGAGGCTTCCGATGCCGCCAAGCGCATCGAGGAGGAGGCTTTCGCGGCGGCCGGGGCTTCCGCCACCAGTGATGACGACGGTATCGAGATTTTGCAGGTTTATTCCAAGGAGATCTCTCGCCGTATGCTCGACGCTGTCAAGTCCAGATCTGCATCTGCCGATACTCCTCCATCCTCCGTGCCAGAGGAGGTAGCCGCCGCCGCCGCTGGTGACGGACATGGTGAGGAGATTTCGGCTGTGGAAAATTAGGGTTTGAGTGCATTTTTCTAGCATTTTATATTTAATGCGAAATGATGTTATTGCCTCTGGCTGTGAGATAAATTAGGTTTCTTTCCTAGGTTAGCTGAATAAATGACCTATGTCCTTGTATTGAGATCTGGATTTGTATTATTAATGGATGTTGCAGATTCCTATTCTAATACTACCTTCATTCCATATATGGAATATAAGTCTTCTAATACACATCCGTTCCATAATATAAAATCATGTAGGAAAAATGAAGCAAAAAAAACAAGGAACTTGTATACAACTAATTCTATTTAAGAGAGCAATATTGATATTTTGACTAACAACTTGCCTTGCTTTTTGCTTACTTGATTTTTGCTACATATACTAAACAATTTATATTATGGAATGGAGGGAGTATGTATAACTCTTAATAGACAGGATTCCATGAGTATTTGGGGCTTTTTTTTTGGGCTCATTGCTTGTTCCCCCTGGGTAAATTGCATTTGTATTTCCCCCTATCTGTATGCTCTGTTACTTTTGTGCTTTGTTTGTTTTGGAATGCTTTGACTTTTTCTTGGTTCTGCATTTCTTTAGTTGTCTTTCCAAGTTGTCTCTTATTCATCGTTTTAACTTTTAAGCAGGTTGTGAATGGATATTTTCTTTGTTTCTCTCCTTTTCTTCTGTATGCTTGATAAATGAGCTACAACATTAGAGTGTATACAGAGAAGCATCATTTCAAGAAAAGATAGACCATATGGATACAAGTTTAGGGTGATCATAATTGGGATACATCTTAAATGTTTTCTAACAACTTCATGTATTCAGATTTTTGCATCCATTTGGAGATATATCAGGGCAATTTCGGTCTTTAGAAATCTTGAATAAGGTTGGAAAATGGAGTGGTACTCTACATTTCTCTCTTGTTAGTTGTTCTCTTTTGGATTTAAATTGATGTGTGTATGCAATGAAGTGTATCCTAGTTAATAGATCATGGTAAGTAGTTGGAGAGTGTTTTCTGGATTTTAGGATGATCATACATTGTGAACATCTTAATCATTTCAAGCAACACCATTTATTGAGTGTTAAGAATAATGGGACATTTGAAATATCCTCGTATATCTCATTTGAGGATACAGACACAGGATTTAGAAGTCCAATTAGCCAGCTAGACTGTAAAGATCAACATTGGATTGGACATGTACTTGGTTGCTGGTCTCTCCAGTTTTGTCTTTCAATATTCTTTTTATTCTCAAGGTTGCAAGTAGTAGCTTCAATTTGGAGGTCTAACTCATTGATTGTTTCTGTGCTTTTGCCTATTCATTCTCTTCCGTACAGTTTCTGAGGATTCTTGGGTGCTAATGTCACTAGCATTCAATTTTATGTTGCATATATTTCAGAGAGTTCTAGATGAGTAACAAGGAAAGCATACTTTTGATTGTTTACCATAGGTGATATACATTGTCAAGAGATAAAAATATGTTAATTTATTTCCGGAACGTAGAAGGTTGTACTCAGTTATATTTTATCTTTTGTTGTAAGTTGATTTATTTGATTATATCTTTGACGAAAGTTGTATCCTTGAGTGGAGGTGATCAATGTCAGTTGTTACTAGCTTAAGGTGCATTGTCAAATTATTTTGAATTTCTTGGTTAGATATCTACTGAAACCAAATTTGCTTGACAAGTGCATTGGTCTAATTTTGTCAGGATTTTGGTTGGAGGTTATTGATGTAACGGGTACGTTACAACAGGTTAATCTGAATCAGGTTGTTCATTATAACATGTTTATAATTTGGTTCTGCATTTGCTACTCTGATTATGTGAGAGACAAATCATTAAGCAGTATTTCAAATTTGCATCATACTTGGTGCAGAGTATTGATTTCTTTACACTGAATCAGGTTTATCATAAAAAACATATAATTTGGATAGATATTTGCTACTTTTATCATGTCGCAGGAGCATCTTTAAGCAGTGTTTCATTTTTGCATCATCCGTGATACAGAGTTTTGATTTCTTTTTGTCGTCTTAACATCCAGTATTCCTTCGATTGTATATTCAATTATGAAGTCGTTTTCTTTTGTGAGATGCTTATTTGTATTGGCATTAGGTGTGTTATTTCATCCAGTTGTTGTCTATAGTCTGTACCTTTCCAATGCTGATGAACAACATGGTGTTCTTGCCATCATGGTTTTGGTGCATTCTGTGTGCTCTCTGTATGGCATCTGATCTCTTAATTTATAGTATGATTTAAGCATAAGATACAATTCGTGCATATACTACTGATCTGCTTTCGTTGTAAAATTCGTGCATAAGATACAATTCATGCATATACGACTGTCTGCGTTCTGAAATCTTCGAAATGCTGGAGACTTCTTGTTTCGGAGCTACTTTGTTGTGGTGGTGTGCAACAGTCTTTCTTATGTAGTATGCTCTTTGTTTGCGACCTATTATCGCCCCATAGTAGAGATGCCCAAAATTGAACCGGACCGGGGGTTCTAGTTTTGTCCGGTTCCGGGCCCAGACCCGGATTGGACCTGGCCCGGTGGTTTTGATCTGTCGGTTCAACTGGTTCTCTAATTTTTTTAAATGGATGGCTCAGATCAATGTCACGTTAGAGAATGGATGGCCCAGATTAACTGTCTGTTGGACTTGCCATTTGGTTGGGCTGGCCATTAGGTTTTTGTTTTGCGCTTGGCCATTTGGGTCACATGAATAAAATCGGATGGGCTGGGACCATTGGTTTTTTTTTGGGCTTGGCCATTTGGGGAAGATGGACTATTTATCTCAACCAAAATAGTATAATCAGACTTGTATTTATTTAACTCTCTTGCAATAATGAAAGTGGTTTTATTTTACCAAAAAAATTGTTTTGGTTGAAGAAATTTAAATAGTTAATAACTAATATATTTTATTTCTAATTTTTTAAAGTTAAACAATCTACCAATAAAAAAAAAATTTACAATTTACCGATTTTCTATTGGAAATTAATACTATTTTTGTAATTTATTAAAACTAATTTTGCTTTATTACGATTGAATTGGATTGGAACGGTGTCCAAAAATAAAATCGTATAGAAGCGTATAAAAATATAATCAAAACTGTATCGGAACCCAAACCAGAAAATCGGACCGTAGGCATCTCTACCCCCAAAGGTATCAATGCGGGACTCAACTTGAACTGATTACTACCACGGTTACCATTCGAAAGATTTTAAGAAATATGCTCATTTGAGCCTATTACCCATTTTCTACTCTGTTTCCTAATTATATAAGATTAAAAAAGGTTTCCATTGTAGTTCATTATTATTGTTATTATTTTCTTTTTGGGAATTGGACAATCACTCACTTTTCTTCTCAAAGTAGCTTTTGTGATCTCCTCTCTTTGACTATTCATCATTCTTATGGCATCTTGTAGAAAATTTCACCTAAATCATTCAACCGAACCACTTTTAGGTAGTAGTCTTCTTTTTTTATTACTCCTCCATCGAAAAAATAATGTTAACATTTGAATTTTTTTACACATATTAAGAATTTTCTAAGAACAATAATAATTAAAGTCAAAATACTAATACATTCACATCAACTACTTTCTGAAAAATTGGAATAATGATTAAAAGAAAAGTAAGAAGTGGGGTAAAAGTTCATTTAATGTATATTGATATTGCAAATGTTAACGAGCAATTTGAAGTTCGAGAGGGAGTATAGAACTTTGAGCAGAAAATGTTAAATTACACTGGTTTTATTTTCAATGAAGTTAAATAGTCTACCCTGTGCGATGGAATGTCTAAACTTTTATTCTTATTCTTTTGCAATTACATTTGGAATTTCTTGAGATGGTTAATATGTTTCGCACGTGTGAAAAAACTGTCCGTTCGGCACTGGGATCTGGACTATACTACGTTTAGCTAGGTAAGAAAAGTCAACTTCCAAATCCAACAATTTATGCATGGTATATATTTCTGTTGTCCTCGTGACATTGTCTGTTGACTTCTACGTAATACTCCATCTATTATATAATACTCCCTCCGACTCCATCTATTATATAATACTCCCTCCGATTCAAAATATAGGTCTTTTTAGTAGTTTTCACACAAATTAAGATATTAATTTAAATGACTAAAATAATCTTAATTAATACTCTAAATAACATTAAATCTCTCCTCACAATCAACATCTCCAAAAAATGTTCCATCTTCCCAATAAGAAAGACTTCATAATGGAGTAATAGATAGAACTTGGGAATTACACATTAAATGGTGTAGGGGTAAATTAGTCCACAAATGCATATTTTTTTGTAAAAAAACTTATATTATGCAACAAAAAACAATGCCTAAAAAGACCTATATTGTGAATCGGAGGGAATATAAATTATTTAAGACATATAACGAAAATTAATAAATTAAAACGTAATGTAATTTATTAATTAAATATCAATATTATTTTCTTAAATAACACTTGTATACCATTAATTCTATTTAAGAGAGTAATATTGATATTTTAATTAAAAAAATATTGTAAATTTTGCTTTCTTAATTTTTACAAAATGTAATAAAAGTCTTATAATATTTAGGAACGGAGGTAATAGTAGACTAATAGTAATAGTAAAAGTAACAGAGTATCGAATTAACATCAAGAAACTTTGTATAATTTGCCTGATCATCTACTGTCAGCTGTATATGTTACATTGATAATGTGTATATCTTCCGACAATGTCCAAACCAAAAAAAAGGAAAAATCCTAGAAGAAACCCAAAAACCCTTTTACAAGGTTTACATCCATGTCCGAAGCTAACAACAAATTAAATGAAATAAATTCTGAAATTAAAGAAGGAACTTCTTCACGACGAAAAACAGGGCGGGTGAGAGCAGTCACCCCCAATATATTGTTGCAGTTTTTCGTCCTGCATCAGTGGCCAGGACCTTTCCTGCTTGGCCCCGAAGCCAACTGGGCCCTAAAACTTCTGTCCGAATGCCGAATATTAGTACTACTAGAGTTCTTGGAAGAAACCGCAACCGTGGTCGTGCCCTTTGTGCCAGAAACGTCCTTCCCGGCGGCCCCGTTCGAGGGCCGAAGGGATCGACAATCGGAAGCTCTGAAATGCATGGTGGTTAGAACTAGAATGGCGAAAAGAATAGCGTAAAAAGTCTTCATTGATTGATGCTGGAATTCTAGAATTGAAGATCCCTAGCTCTCTTTATATAGTGGCAGTTTGCAAGAGGACGACGGTGAAGAACTTTCGAATGTGGACCCTATAACAAAAGGGAACTTTACTATTATGAATGCTCAGTTGTGGGGAAAGGAATTTTTGGAGCTTTGAATAACTTGAAAAAAGGAGATGATATATTGATATGAGAGAGGTTGGTTGTAAGGGTTTTACTTTGGGGAATGTTTTTGAATATGACTTTTTGCATTTTGAAACACACGTATTATGATGTCACGTAGACATGTAGTTTCTCTAGTTTTGTTTTTTTTTAATTTTGGTTCTAGACCGTGGAGCTAACTAATCTGGAGCGAGTGCTGCAGATGCTTAATAAGGGGCGACCCTCTAATTACATACAAATATCATGATTGCGGTTCAAACTCCGATTATTAGTAAGGGAGAAAGAGTTATCATCCACACCACCACAACAGATGTTGGTTAGGAGTTTCTCTAATTGTTACTTGAAGAGTTAGAATTTTTGGTGTGTCTCGTTATTTCATAATCTATTTCGTTATTATCAAATTATCACATTTCATTTTACATTTTTCAAAAAGAGTAAATCATGACCAAGCAAAACATATAACAGTTTTTCCAAAAAATACACACTATTTGATGGAGCAATTTGCTCTAATAAACTACAGAGTAAAAGTGTATAATTTCACTTTTTTTTTTTAAAAACAATTTTACCAATCATATTTGCTTCAACAAATATTTTTGTTTTAAAAATAGGACTAAATAAGACGGTAAGTGAGACAAATGATATCAAACGTTTAAAACAACAAGTTGGAATAGAAGAGAGCTTTGATCCTGTCTCTTTTTAGGAACTTTGGCTTTCGAATTCAACTCACAGATAGGCTTTTCACACGCCTTTGTTTGAACGCGTAGTCATTCAATCAGCAACGCTGGCCTTTTGCATATTTACGCAAGCTTTTTGGCAGTATTTTTTGCTACCAAAGAATAGAAATGGCGGGTTTGATTAGATTGGATCTCAATCTGAAATTTTAGTCTGAATTTTATATTAGTATTAAATTTAAATCAAATTTTAGATGATTTAATACTTTCATGTTTAATTTACAGACTAAATTGAAATAGATTTATACCACAATATCAAATTTTAATTTTAATTTAAATCAGACTCAATCTAAGTAAAAATGACAATTAGAAATATGACAAGGTAGCACGTGGCACGGTCGGAGCTATAAGATGTGTCGTTTGAACTGTCCCTCTCTTTTCAGCACAAGCCGGTGCCTATTTGTTTCTTCAAGATTTAACAAAACCCCTTCCTCAAGTAACAACAAACTACTAAGTGTATAACTCTCTAACCACCAGAAAATTCCATTTCGACTCTCATTTTATCATTTTTTTCTGTACCGTCTTTGTGTGGGAATTCTAATTCTAAACAAACAAATCACATCTTACAAAACTCGAAAAAAATTAAAAAGGGAAAATTCAAACAAAAATTCTATTCAACACATTTTTAGACACACATATTCCTTATACAATTCGTTAATTACTTAACTAGTTATAGTATTATCCGCAATTGAATATTCACTTTTTTTTATAAAAAATAAATAGGACAATGAATATTCAATTCTGTACGAAAAAAGTTCAAATACCATGTTCAAATTAGGGAACTAGGAGATGTTCGCGTGGCAATTTCTAAGTAGTTGGAACATGAATATGAACATCATTTAGGTACATTCGACTTTTTTTTTCTTTTCGTTTTCTCCCATTTTTGGCAACTAGTCACACCCTATCTATAATATTTGGCAGCAGTCCTCCTTAGGCATAAATAAACATTGCAACAAACACCGAGATACTGAATAAGTTTTTGTGGTTTTATAATCATGCTCGAGGGAAACTACGTTAAGGCAATCATATTTCTTGTGCTTCTTCTAACCTCCGCAATAGTGAATGTTGAGGCCTCCAGCCAGGCACCTCAGACATCGTCACAAACAAAAATCGAACAATTCCCAGCAAACAGATCTCATTGTGAGTTCCGGTTCAAGTAATAAACCGGGTTTGGGTAGCTATTTTACATCAACGGGAACCAATGTTGCAGGAGTCACTAATCGGGAGTCGAACCGGGGACTAGTGAGCGACCCTAAATTACAATGTATTTTTTTTAAAAATTTTACCATTTTCTTTGCTCCCTTAGTAAAACAAACAGCAAGTTCAGCCAATTAGGAGGAAATCCAATACAATGTATTTTTTTAAAATTTTACCATTTCTGTTGCTTCCTTAGTAAAACAAACAGTAAGTTCAGTCAATTAGAAGGAAACCCAATCAAATTAACAGGATTATTAAGCCAATACTTCAAAAAATTAATACTAAAGAAGCCACATAAAACTTCAAATACATAAAGAGAAGCTTCTCTTTCGAGGAAAAAAAATAATTTTTTTCTAAAGAAGCCAATATTTAAATTTTTTTTTCTTAAATTTTTCTGCTCAAAAAGACGTCGTTTCGGGATAGAAAACTGATTTTTTTTAAAAGTCAACCGATTTTTACCGACTACCCCGACTTCGACTAGGTCCGACTAGTCCGATTTTTGACCGATTTTCTGCAGAAACGATTTTAGAAATTTTTAGTCAGTTGGAGGCCGATTAGTGATCGCCGACTAAGCTAACTTTTACAACAGAAACAATGAATCAAGCATTTCCTGGCCCAAGTCAAGGAGTAACTAGTCATTAGCATCAGTCCCTGTCTTTGCTAATTTATTGTTTGTTCATTTACATTTATACTCTCCCGTTCCATAATACAAGTTGTTGATAATATGAAAAATAATATTACCAACTACTTATATATATTATAGAACGAAGGAAGTGCCTTTTAGTTTTCTCAGTTCTACTTTTCTAATTTAAGTCGAAACTAAAGATTTGCCAACAGATTTTTGGATATGGGCCTAATGATTTGTCTTAGAAAAGAAGACCTTTTGTACCAATGGGAATTTTCCTGAGTAAGACTATGGGCCTAGTCATGTATCGTAAGAGCCCAGATCATGTGTCCATTAACCTTAGGCTTGTTCCTTAGGGTGTATTCGGGCCGCTCCTTCCAATATGTATCAGTATGATTACATCTCCAACTAGAAACAGTAGACCATTACTTACTGTTGACTTCGTTGCAGGAAACAAAAGCAAATACACAAGGACAATTTGGTCATTCCGCGACCCCAAAAGAACTCCCCGACAACTGCATTCATTTCTTCTTTTGTCTTCTTCCATAACAATCAAATTCCCCTCCACGCTTTTTTCCACCTTCCCTAATTAAATTAACCCCCAAATCGGCAAATCCCCTACCCTTACCTCAATAAAAAAAGGAAAATTCCAGATCCGGCGATGAAACGGTCTGTCACCGCCGGAGATGCTATAGACGGTGTCGACGCCGAGGTGGAGATGATGAAGAAGAAGAAGATCAAGATTGAAGATGAAGAAGAGATCTCCAAAGAGGTGGAAGCTGTGTTATTAGATGAGAATTTGTTGTATGAGTTGTTCAAGCATGTGGACGCGCGCACGTTAGCGTCGTCGGCGTGCGTTAGCAAGCAGTGGAAGAAGACGGCGCAGGATGAAAGGCTTTGGGAGCTCATCTGCACCGAGCACTATGCGAAGAATCCGCTTCAGCTCCGTTCGGTGGTTTTAGCTCTCGGCGGCTTTCGCCGGCTCTATTCGCTCGGTCTCTGGCCGCTAGTGAAGCCGCCGTCGTCTTCTTCTCAGCCAGCGGCTTCCTCCTGGCCTTGTCTTCCTCTAGCACCGCCGGTTCCGGCGAAGTCTACTACCGGCGGCGCTGTCAAGGCACGGTGGGGAAAGGATGAGGTTAATCTCTCACTTTCGCTGCTTTCTATTCGGTACTATGAGAAGTTGAATTTCAATAACCGAAGCAAATAATTTGCGGATTTATTCCAATTTCATTTCACTTTTATTATCTTTAATTACATTTTCCTCAAATGTATCGGTTTTTAAACTTGATCTGTATGATTATCTTTCTATTCCACTGATGATGTATGATGTAAATTAAGATCCGATTTTAGTAATTTATGGTGTGCTTCTATAAATCTATGCTCTACTCCAATTTCCTTCTATGTTTTAGCATTTATTTCAATTTGGCTCATTTCGTCTCTAACTGAATATTCATTTCTCTATGTTACAGTTGGAACTCTGAGTTTTAACTGCAATTATGAACAACTGATACTTCTATTTCAAATCAAATGTCAATTTTTTTTATTTGAGAATTTTATTGGATTATCAGGAAAAAGAACTATATATAGGTGCAAGTCTGTTCTTTATAAGAACTTTGATCCTTCCCCACTTGAGGTAGCTTTGAGGGTTGGATTTAGGTCCGAGTTTTTTTTTTTTAATATGGTATCAGAGCTAGCTAATCCAATGTTAAGCCCATGGTAAAGAGGCTGGGAACAATGAAACGGGAAATGGAGAGGTGGTTTTGGAGAGACGACAATGGCAATGGCCTTTCTGGAGTTTCGTTTGTTCAATCTTTTAGCTGGAAAGATGGTGATTGATGGAAGATGTTTGGGTTGTTTGTCTTGTTTAGTGTTCTTTTCCTGTTTTAACTTCATCTAGTAGGTTGAAATAGACACAGATAAGTTGGATTCATTTTCTCTTTACTGTAGTTTCTGTTTTTAATGGAGATTGGCATCATCTGATTTGAGAGCTCATTTTAGTTGTATTTGTGCGGTTCGGTTATGGGCTGAACACATAAAATTTATTATATACTTAACATTTTTTGTTGTCAAATAAAAAATTCGATGGTCTATATTTTGTTTTGAGTGAACATGTATTGTGATTTTGTAACACTTGTTGCGTAAAACAGGTGTTAAATGTGTTAAAACAAGTGTTAATCAGGGAAGAACACATATTACGTATAGAGAATGTAACACATGTCCAAAAATATATAACACTCGTAAAAAACTGTTAAATATGTACTGAATATTTGAGTTCTATACTATATCCGCAACCGAATTTGTGATGTTTTAAAAGAGTCCTGAAGTGAAACCAAGAAAACACAAGGCATTGCTTCATTTTCATTTCCATTCTTTGCATATGCACAGACAATGTTTTGAAACCCGGATCGGACCGGCCGGTCGGACCGTCGTTCGGACCTCTGAGCGATCTGGTTAGGTGCCAAAACTCGTTTTCGTCAAAAACCGCTCTAATTTCACTGATCCGGTGGACCCGGTCGGTCGGACCATCCAAACCGTAAACCGAAACGGTTTTGGAAAAACCGGTCTGGTTACAAAATACATTTTTTTTAAAAATTTCTGTATAAAAAAAGGGAAGAAGAAGAAAAATAGAGAGGGCGGTGGCGGGGCAGTTCACGGCAGAGGAAAGGAGAAGGAAAAAAAAAAGAGAGTGAGGTGGCGGTGGCGGTTCGTGGCAGAGAGAATGAGAGGAGAAGAAAAAAAAAAAGAGAGGGGGCAGTGGCGGGGCGGTTCACGACAGAGAGGGGAGGAGGGAAAAAAAAAAAAGGAGGGAGTTGCGGCAGAGAGAAGCAGAGGAAGAGAAGAGAAGAGAAAGAGCTTCAGAGAAGGAGAAGAGGGGAAAGGGGCGCCGGAGAAGGAGAAGGAGAAGAGGAATGGGGCGCCTGGAGAAAAGAGGAGAAGGAAATGATAGGGTTTCTTCCTCTAGGGTTGGATAAGAGACTTTATATATCTAGGACTAAAATGGCAATTAAAATATTATAACATAAACCCTAAAAAATAATTATAGTACAAACAAGTCCTAAAAAGTTTATTTTCAACATTTAGTTGGATATTAAAATTAAAGGAGATATTTAAGGGAATAATTAAGATAAAATATATCTGAACTAGCTTTACATTAACAACATATTTTATTAATAAGTATATATTATATATTTTTTAATATTTATGACGTCACCGGATTGATGAACGGGTCGATGACGGTCCGACCAGTGACCCGTGACCCAGTAACTTTTCCGAGTCGATGTCCGGTCCGGGTTTCAAAACATTGTGCACAGACTTTCAGATTTGGGACAAAACCAGATACAGTACGACAAGAACTTTATTCTTTAACATTGATGAATTTGCAGTTCTCAATGGTGGAGATAATGGAGCATCTCAACATTTTAAGTGAAGAATGAGAAAAAAAAATTGTTGCTTAATCTTGAATGGTTTATTATTCAAGAAGGGACATACTCACAATATTTACTTAGCGGGTTCTTATTTTACATAACTGTCCCCTCCTACAACGTGTATGTAAATCGATGACTCGCTAACTAGATATTATGATTTTGAGTGAGAGACCAGAGTCCATCTCATTTTTTCAGAAAGAACCTTAAAGAAGACCAGTTTTGATTTTACAGCTTGTTATCTAGACACGTTTCTAGACATGTTTGGGGCAAAAATTTCTTATAGTTAGGCTTTTCGAAGGATCTGTGGATGTGTGCAAATACCAAAATCGAATGTTTCTACTTTTACCTTTTACTGGCTGACCTATTCTAATACATTTGACCAATCTATTCTACTTAGGGGGCAGCCTTAGAGTTTTATGTTGAATTTGCAATTGAAACTTCTTCTGATTTCTTCCAATGCTTTTCCAAGATAAGAGGCTAACATTCCAATCTTTTGATCAATGACTATTCTTGTACAAAAAAGGCGATACCCACGCCCCAGGGTCCCCACCACCTTAGCCGACGGGCATTGTGGAGGATGTAAATCAAGGTGACCGAGCGGTTCGATTGGTGGAGGCATTGTCTTAGTCCACCGCAAGAAGCCACCTCCACATTGGAGGGTTGAAACTTCCACACTACGGCTGCCAAGATTCGAACTTGCGCCATTGTACACAATCTACCACCCTCGAACCAACTGGGCTACCCTTGCGGATGATCAAGGACTATTCTACATTGCACTAAAACATGTTCTAGGATTGGAGGAAGAGAAATGATAGTTAAAAAATGGCCATAAAAATGCAATATGGGGATAGCAATATTCCCAAGAATTTCTTGGTCTTCACAACAAATTGGACAAATTCAGAAGCTGCTAGCTCATATAAAATTTACTAAGCATTAACAATATTTTCAGCAGAACAAATGAAGCATAGTCTAAATGGAAAGAGTTGAAGTCTCTCAACTAAGAATTCAGTTTCTGCCAGCATAAGTTTTATTATCCTTTGTAATGGATTTTGGAGTTTGATCTATGTCTATCATATGGTGTCTTTCTTTGTAGTTTAGATTCGTTGGAACTTAGCACGTACTTGCATTGTTTTTTATTTGAGAATTTATGTGTTGAGATTGTAAAAGTGAATTGTTTATGAGAGAATAGATCAAACATCAAATATTTTATTCAAAATAGTACCAAAAATGGTATTCATAAACTTTTTTAGGGTGCATTTGTGCACCATTATTCACGCAATCTTCAATACAAATTTTCACTTTAAGTCTCATAACATGATAGAAGAATGTTGAAGAATTGGTATCTATCATCACAAGGCAAAAGAGATACGCCAATTACACTATCCTTCATTGACATTACCAAACTCAACTTATTGGCTTATTGTAAACATTGGATTATCGTTGCATTTTCAGGATATTTTAATTTGTAGGCAAATGGTAAGAGTTGATATGTACCGTCTCTATCAAAGGTTGGGACAGGGACGAAGACAGGTAGTAAAGAGTTGATATGTATTAGGTATAGTAAATTTTACATGTAGTTCGGAATATTTTATCAGTTTTGCCTCCCAAGATTTTTTTTTGCCGTTTTTATATCTAGTTCGACATACCGTTACAGTTTCGCCCTCCAACACCAAATTCTTGCCTCGTCCCTGGGATTGGGAGTACAAAAAGATTGACAATATATAGCATATTGCAGGAATTCCTGTTGAGTGGGCCAAAGTGCTATTAAGATCTAACTGAATTAGTCGGATCAAATATCTAGATACCGGTAAAAAATAATAAAAAATAAAAATTGCATCATTCCTTACGCCCCAGTTCTCCCCTACTTGGCATAGAATTCATCTCCGTATGAACGCCATGAGGAGAACATAGAACAGTCAAAAAGTGAAGTTCTACACCACGGACACTTTTCCCCTTGCCATTTAAGAAACAATGAAAAGTCTCTATGGCGCCCCAAACTAAACACCCTTTAGAATTCCATTATCCTACACCCATTAATATAAAGCCATCAAATTAAAAATACTTAAATTATTTTGACTTGGCAATTCTCACGTCAAATCTTTTTTTGCTTCTAATCGTGGCCAGGGACGAAGATAAGGTGAGCGGAGAGTCGCCTTTCGAGATTTTTAAAAATTCTATTAGATATAGTAAATTTTATATGTAATTCGAAATATTAGATCAAATTCTCCCCCAACACTTATTTTGTAATTTTTATGTATAGTTCGACATACTGTTACAATTTTTTGCCCCAAAATCTCAAAGTCTTGGCTCCGTCCCTTATCGTAGCGGCACCATTACTCTTTTTTTTGTTTTTTTTACTCCCGTTGGGCGATTGCCCCCGAGGGGGAGAGAGCGGAGAGTACCCTAGATAGGGAGATTGTAACATTCCCCATGCCTGGGGAGGGAATTTAGCCTCATAAGGAGGAGAAATTATTTGCCCCACTTGGGGAGATATGGGAATCGAACACTGGACCTCAGCCCCGTGTTCGGGTAGCCTTACCACATGCACTACCCGATTCCCATCGGCACCATTACTCCATGTGTCCAAATGTTGTGGAAAACGGAATAATAATAATAATAAGAAGAAGAAAACAAAACTTATATTTCCACCCATAGTCAAATTAACTAACCTCCTTATTCCAATCGAGCACTATAAATATGCATGAGAATTAGTAATACAAGAAAACAAGAACATCTCCTCACAACAAACAATTTAATCAAACGAAAATTCAAAACTCAAACTCTATTCAGTTGCAGTTTTCATATAACGTCCTAATGGCTGGAAGTGGAAGCAAGTCTGTAGCATTGGTAATTTTTTTTCTATTCTTGAGCTGTTTATTTTCCATCAATGAGGCTGCACGTCCTCTAAATTACTCTTCAAAGGTTGAGACAATAATATACGACAATGTTTTCGATTCATTGTTCATTGAAGCCATTAAGAACAGTGGTCCGAGCTCAGGAGGACGTGGAAATAAAGTTATCACCGGTGGTACAACGTTGGAGGTGAATGAGATCGGGGGACCCAGCTCAGGTGGAGACGGAGAAGCTATTACTACAGCTGATGAAATGTTGGGGGAGAATCAGAGATCTGGTCCTAGTCCTGGCAAGGGAAATTAGTGTCATCATATATAACTGATAAACATTTCAATTCTTTACTTATTCTTCATATATTCATATTTTGTTACTCTCAAAAATCAATAATGCGAGTCGCTTAATACATGTAGAGAAAATTAAGAAAGTAAAAAATAAGGTGATTTTTTAATCAAATTTTCAATATTACTCTCTTAGATAGAACTAGTGGTATACGCAAGTAATATTTAACAGAGTAATATTGATATTTTTACTAATAATTTATCTTATTTTTTTTGCTTACTTAATTTTTAGCACATATATAGTAAACAACTTATATTATGAAATGAGGGAGTATTATTTTATTTTTATTAATTAGTTCTACATATTGCTAGTTTCATTTTTGGGTGTGATTGTAACGAGTTTGTTCTCCTTGTAATTTTGTTCTCAATTTGTTTTAATAACCATGAATTAATCGCCAATTCTTTCCTCTTTGTATGTCATTTTAACCTTTTGTTCCGTCATTTTAACCTTTTACAATATAGGTCATTCTATTTATTTTAGCATAGATTAAAGAAGTGAGAGATACAACTTTTTTTATTACCATTATACCCTTAAGTCTCAACCATCTCTTTCTTTCTATTTCATAATATAAATATAGGAGAAAAAGATATATATTTAAAGAAAATGTGGAGAAACTTTAAAGATTTTTATTAAAAAACGGGGAGAGTATAATACTGTATATTTTTCCCAAAAAAATGTTCGCAGACTTCTCCAAACAAAATATCCAAACGAGAAAAAGAAAGAGGAACAAAATACAATGTTTCGAGATATTAAAACACGAATGCAAGCACCGACAAGACTTTAGCATAAGTGGAATGGATTTAATCATTAAGCAATGTCTTAGTTTGGTGTATTCACCGTGAAAGCGGAGAATTAGTTTGTAAATTGTAAAATGGAAATAAATGTTTATTATACCTTTAAATCTTGTGGAAAAAAAATTGCAAATTCAATACTAATAGGCCACATAAAATTTTGACAAATGATATACAATATGTCTGTTAGTTTATGTCAATAAGATAAACATATTTGTTAGTTTGAGTATGATGTTTATCTTATTGTCATATTATAACTTAATACAAATGCAATTCTAAGCAAAATATAGTGAGGGAGGACATACAATTTTTTTTAGAAAATCCTCGATTTAAAAATAAATAAATAAATAAATAAATAATTGGGGGAGGGCCAAGACCCCTCCCACCCACCCCACTTAGGTTCGCCCCTGAAGACATGATGCCAAATTTAAAAAAATTTAAATCTCAAATAATATTCAAATTCATTTAACTCTAGTAATATATAATTAAACTACTCTTTTTAATTCTTAATTTTTGTACTTACCAAAAATCTTGGCGTTCAATGTTGGACAGGAACACATCGGCCGATTCTAACTACTACATCTTGCAATACCAAAATAATCTGCGGTATTTGGGTAAATCTGTATGTGATACTAACTTAATTAATCAGGGATAAAGTCAGAAATTTGGTATTGGGGGGGCAAAACTGATAAATTTCTTGGGAGGGCAATAAAAAAGGCAAAATAAAATTCTTGGGGGGACGAAACTGATAAAATTTTCCAAAATACACATAAAATTTCGATAAATAGTAGTATTTTTAAAAATCTTGGGGCGTCGCACCCCCTGTCTTCGCCCATGTAATTAATTACACATGTGCTTTTTTTAGGACTTATTCAGGTAAGATTACTAATTCGAAAACATAATGAGAGCTATAAATGTTATAAAAACATAATTTCTTATCATCATACCACCGTACTTATCAAATCACAATTGGATTAGTTGAGTGGAATACTCGAATAACAGTAGCAAGAAAAAGAACAAGGAGGACAAAAGTATATGTTATTTTTTTCTGTCGTGGATGTCACCGGCGAAGCTCCCTGGGGGGTTCCCCTAAAGAATTTAGAGGAGGTGGCGGCAGTGAACCCCCAAATTCAAAGCATCTCACAAACCACCCCCACATGTTATAAACAGGGAATATGGGAAAAAAAATCATATATCCTCATTCTGTGTCCCGTTCTCTATTTCCATAAATAGATGATTTTCACGTGTTTAATTTTCCTTTACGAATTCCACTATTTCTTTTAGGTTATAATTTTTTTAATTAAAAAATTAACACATCAATTTCTTATTAGTGGTAAAAATTAATTTTTAACAAAAACTATATGAATGTTTCCAAAGTATAAATATTTGTGTCTTTAATAGAAAAATCTGGGCAATCTTGATTATCACAAAAATGGTATACGAAAAAGATAACGAATTTACTAGAATTTATATTTTCTTGTAGGTCATTTTTTAATGTTTAAAGAAATATTATATTACATGTTGTCATTTATTCTCTCTTGCATACGATCATTTAGTTTTATATAATTAATTTGACTCTTCAACTGTTAAACATCTTTTACCTGGTCAATTTTGTATAAACCATTAAAAAGTATTATGAAATACAGATAAAGAATTATGTTTAGAGTTTGGGGAAAAAAAATAAAGATAGTAGATATATTTTTTTAGAGGAAGATAATATATGTCATTCCTTATTTGAGGATATATTCTCTGTTAAAAAAAACAAAGGAACAAATTAATAAAAGAATATGGAAATAAGAAAAAATGGTCAAGATCGCATGTTCTATTAGAATATAGTATAATATCTAATTAGAATATAGTAGTACTTGTTCTATTGATTCCAGTTACGATCAATGTCTAATGCCAAAAAACAATCACCAGTAATGCCAAGAAAAATCGTAATAGAAACAATAAAAGAAAAATAATCAAGAGAGCAATATGTCTCACCTTTATTTAGAAGAGAATATTTTTAAAGCCATTTGAACGGATTCATTAATTCTAGCTCTAGTAATTGATCAATTCTAATTCATAAAAACTACAACAAAAAAAGGTAGTGGATAAAATTAAATTCTAAATAGATTTTTGTGAAAAAGAAAATTGTTGAAGAAATTAGTTCTTACCTCATGGAATGTTGGTTGGCTTGAAAACATTCTCAAGGAGAAAAAAAAGAGGATTCTTGAATGAAGCCGTAGAGAACATGATAAAACCTAAGATATTGTTTATATTGATAATTAATTAAGATAACTATTGATATTGAATTTTAATATCTTTTGATAATATCTTAATTAATATCAATATTTATAAAAGATATTTATTAACAATATATGTTAAGTAATTAAGAATATTTAATTAAGATAATAATATCTTTTAATTGATAGTATATCTTTGTTAATATTTATTTCCGGTTGTTTCTAGTTGTTTGGTGTTCTTATCACTTTCCGCTCATTTATTATTTTTTCCAACTTTCCTCATTTATTTAATTCTAAAAAATTTATAATTATTATTTTGTTGATTACGCAGAGGAATTTATTCATGTTCTTTGCATCCCTTTTTTATCTAAGAAAATATATGATAGCAACTCGAAAATTTTGAATCTTGAGACAGGAAAAAAAAAAGAGGGGAAGGGAGGGGGGAGCGATCCCATCATTTTGTTGGTAAACATCTGAAAGGGTTCTTTCTCAAATGTCAAGGAAAATCACCCTTATATGCAAAAAATAAAATAAAATAGTGAGCTTCCTTTGATGATTCAAATAGAAATATATCATAACTCATTTTATTAGGTAAACTATTTAGGATTTTAATATATGACATTATTAGCTTTTATTTTCCATGAAATGTCCTGTGAATGTGAGGTATTACAATAATATTTACTTAATATACTTTTCTTTTACGATAACATTTTGTGATCGTTGAAAATGAATTCACCAATTTTTTGCGTAAATGTTATTGTAATGCCTCACATTCACATGACATTTCATGGAAAATAAAAGTTAATAATGTCATATATTAAAATCCTAAATAGTTTACCTAATAAAATGAGTTATGATATATTTCTATTTGAATCATCAAAGGAAGCTCACTATTTTATTTTATTTTTTTGGATATGAGGTGATTTTCCTTGACATTTGAGAAATAACCCTTTCAGATGGCAAATAATCCTCTGTCCCCAATTCCTGTCCCCATCCCTGTCCCAGCCAATCACAATCCACCCTGTGTATATATAATTGGAAAAACTATTTATATAGTAAATTTTGATTGGCTGGGACAGGGACGGGGACAGGAATTGGGGACAGAGGATTTTCACCCCTTTCAGATGTCTACCAAGAAGATGATGGGATTGATCCACCCTCTCTTTTTTTTCCTCCACTCAAGATTGAAAATTTTCGAGTTGCTATCATATATTTTCTTAGATAAAAAAGGATGCAAAGAATATGAATAAATTCCTTCGTGTAATCCACAAAATAGTAATTATAATTTTTTTAGAATTAAAGAAATGAGGGAAGCTGGAAAAAAGAATAAATGAGTGGAAAGGGAATAAGAACACCAAACAACTAGAAACAACTGAAATAAATATTATCAAAGATATACTATTAATTAAAAGATATTATTATCTTAATTAAATATTCTTAATTACTTAAAAGATATTGTTAATAAATATCAAAAGATATTAAGATATTATTAAAAAAAATTGATATTAATTAAGATATTATCAAAAGATATTAAAATTCAATAGCAATAGTTATCTTAATTCATTATCAATATAAACAACATCTTAGAAAAAGTAGAATTTAATGTGATAAATTTAGTTTTTAAATAGTAAATTTTATTTTTCACCACATTTACTATTTTATAAAATAAATTACTATTTTTTTCATGAAATTCACCATTATTGCATTTAAATTTATTATTTTATAGAATATAAATATGCACGATAAAAATAATAAGTTTCAAATTAAAAATGACAAGATTATAAAATAAAGTAGTAATATTCAACATTTACTAGTTATTTATTAAATTTTACCAAATTTGGTTTTAATTTTACCATTAAAAATACAAAAGTGGAAAAGAAATATGGTCAACAAAAGTGTGTTGACCGGTTTGACAGGTAACTGGTTACTTGACTAGGGTGACATGGCAAACTCTAATTCATCCATGTCATTTAGTTAATTTTTTTTATAAAACAAAAAAAGCATGATAACCTGCTATTACAGGTTTTTTTTCCACTTGTCAATTAATCACTGGTTGATCTCTAAATTTTCGGCACACATCTCATAAAAAAAAATCATATCCACCAATTAAAATAAGTAATCTCATTAAAAAACTTAAAACTCTCAAAAAATTGTGATGGTTATTTAGGAGCCTTCCTCATATATATTGGAGTTAAAAGAGTGTTAGATGCAAAATATAACAGCCATGGAAACTTATAAATCTTTCTCCATCTTCTTCTTCCTTATTCTTCTAATTTCGATTCGCGAAATCGATGCTCGTGCTCTAAATGCTGCTAATCCTCTTGGGTACATTGATGTTGAACCTATTCAAGCTGTGATCAATGGATTGAATATCGAAGATATTAAAACTAGAGACCTAACTAGTAGTGAAAATGGACACAAGTTTGCCAAAGTTCTCCAAATACCTAAGATCAAGATTTCTGGTCCAAGCCCCGCTATAGGCCACTAGAATTTCCTAGCCAAAAAAAATGCATAGTATGACACATGCCGATTTTCTTCTTTGTACATACAAATAAATCAGATAATCTCACATTGGTACATATGTTATGGTTATCATGTTTCTTTTATACTTGAATTCATATTATTTTATTTATTTATTTATTTATTTTTATGATGGATGATTTCATATTCTTTTAATTATTGATATCTAAAATAGATATAGTGGTTTCTATTTCAGCTTCGAACCGATTGTAGATCGAAAGGTATTTATTTCTTTGTGGAGAACCCAACAACAAGGCAATAGTTTCAAAGTTAAAGCAGAAGTCTAAAATGATTTGTTGTAAGGAGTTGTACCACTACTAGCTGCGCATGAAACTGTATTTTAACACAAAAGTTTCTTGACACACTTATATTATGTTTTATCACTAGTCAGGGGCAGATCTAGAATTTGGCATTGGGGTGAGTCTAAATTTTAAATATTTTTTTGGAAGAGGAGCGTCTAACCTTAAATTTTCAAATGATCTTTTGGAATTTTTTTTCCTAAAAGTAAATAAATTATTTTTGAAAAATCTTGAAGTAGTCACCGCCCCAACTCCCTTAGATATGCCACTATTACTAACATATGGTGCATTTTAGAACTTGGCTAACCATAAAATACTAAAAGATAAACTTGATCTTGGATGCTGATGTTATTATATTCAAAATCTTGGACACCAATTTTTACAAATAATAGGAGAAAATAGTCTATTAGAAAAATGACAAATAAGGCTATCTAAAAGTTGATGAAAATCAAGTGTTTATTTGCCTAGAAAAATAAAAGGCTAGTTAACATTAAATCTAATTAGGTCAGAGCAACTCTACTAACACAACAATGAGTAAGCTCTTCGAACCTCAAGCATTATAGTTTGACGAATACATCCCATAATACTCCTAGTCCTATAAAATAATTAGTTTCATTGTCTTTGATGATGTTTGTTCTGGTGATGAACATCTCGAATTTAGTTACATTGTTGATGTGTATTTTCTTAAACATAATTATTATAATATTAACTATTAAATTTTCATTTAATAATTAAAAATAGTAATTATTTTAATTAAAATAACTATTATCAACTTTTTAAAATTAACATTCGAATCGATAACCTTGGGAAGTATCTTTGGTTTCCCGTTTTCCATAAGAGGCCAAGAAACTTAGACTTTCAATTTATTCTGGACAAAGTTAGTCAAAATTTATCAGGATGGAAAGCATATTTGCTATATTTAGCGGTTGGCGCGCCATTATCCAGACTTCATCTTCTCAAATTCTTTCATACTACTCTCGATGTTTGCCTATTTCAGCTGATATTTGTGAGAGAATTGATAAGGAACAAAGGAATTTTATGTGGGGAGGGTCTAGTGTCAAGAGAAAATTACATCTATTCAAATGGGAAGAGTTGCAAGACCCAAAAAATCAGGGGGTTTTGGGCCTTCGGAAAGCCAATCACATAAACCAGGTTAGTCTTGTTAAGCTGGGTTGGAGACTTAATAGGGATAATGATAGTAAATGAGTGTGGTGTATTAGAAGAAAATATATTAAATGTGAGAAATCACCGTCCATTGAGATCAAGAAATGTACAGGTTCCATCAATCTGAAGGTTTTGAAAAAACGGGTTGCCTTTGTTTCACTCTTCCTTGACATGGATTTTGGGCACGGGGGAAACCATTAGAATATAGCATGATGACTAGACATACTTGGGGCCACTCAGAAATGCTATAAGCGGGCCGCTCAACAAAGGGGAGGAAGATATGAGATTATTCGAACTGTTTGGTAATTGTGATGGTGGAACTTAAAAAGAATCTCCTTATTCCTTTCTACATTAGAGTAGTTCCCATAAATGAACTAGGAACTCTATCTGACCGTCGAAGATGGAAATGATCAACTAATGGGGGAGTTTACATCTAAAGCAACACATGATTCTATTCACAATGTGGTTTTGGATAACAATGTGGAAGATTAATTAGGAATATGAATGGATTTGGACTGTCAACTGCAATAAGCATATTAGGACTTTCCTTTGAATGTGTGTAACCGTCACCATTTGGGGACGCGAGCACACTAATTCAAAAGAAATATCACCGACTGTCCTTTTGTGCCCTCAATGCGGTATGCATGAGGAAACGATCGAGCAAGTTTTAAGAACTTGCCATAAGGCATGCGAGTCCTGGGAAAGCCTTTCTACATACCTTAATCTACCAGATATGCATGCTTTACAATTTGATGAATGGTTAAGAAAAGGTCCAAGGCTGTTAGGATTTCTCCTTTTAACAAAGTTATGGGGAACGATCTTCAACTACGGGTGTTTGGCACTTTGGATTAGGAAAAATCATATTGTATTCTCAACGAGAAAATCGATTTCGGGCCTGGTTAAGGATACAATCGAGAGGGTTATGGAGTACTACGATTTTGGTTCGAGTAATATGAAGTCGATTAAGAATAAGCAGATTGTGGTCTTGTGAGTCGTGGGGTCGCCCGCCCGAATGATGGATGGAGCTTAATGTCAATGGATAGTCCTTTTGTAATTTGGTAGTCTTATTAGAAATAATAACGGGGATTGTATTTCCGGGTTCTCTAGGCAGTTGGGATTTGCTCCAATAATGTCGCGAAGATGTGGGCACTTAGGGATGTTTTAAGGTTGGCTACAACCTGAATATCCAGAAACTAGTGGTTGAACTTGATGCTAAAGTAGTTATTCATCTTTTACTTAATTCTAATAATGATATTCATCCCCAAGCTATTCTTATTAACGATTGTAGGTTGTTGTTTGAGAGTTTACCAGAGACTAGTCTATTACACACTCACATGGAAGCAAACTCTTGCGAGGATGCACTTGCCAAAGCTGGAAGATCTATGACTACTTTTGATTTTAGTATTTTTCAGTCTATTCCCCATTTTGTTAGCCAAACAGTGACAGGAATGTCCGTGGAGCTTCCTTTACTAGACTTATATGTAATGTAACTGATCTTGAATCAACTCCATCTTTGGCTTAATATATTTCAGTGTGTTATTACCAAAATAACAGTCTAAAAATGAAAGAAAAAACTTATATAACACCCATAATCAAATCAAACCTAAATATATCGCTCGCCAATTTGCAACCAATTCCATATTTATACAGTAAAAACTCTCAACAGAAATATTCTTGAGACTATGGGAAAATGTTATATAAATACTAACTATAGTATGATATTAATTTTCATTAAGTAGAAGCCACATTATCTGCCATTTAATCACTTGCATAATTCTAGAAAGTTCATTTAGACACGGCATATTTCTAGGAAAGATTAATCCTCCTAGGGATATTTCATTTCTGGGTATGGCTCGGCTGCTTCTCAGCATCTGATTTCCTGAACTTGTAGAATTTTAAATAATCAGTAATATGATTTAATTTAGAGTGCATGTGATTTTTTCAGTTCCTTAGTTAACCTTTTGTTTTCTGCAGTTAAATTGCCAGAGATATTATATCATGCAAATATTGAAGAGAATACGCTGTTGGAACTGCAGCAGAACTTGGTGGAGTTTCTCAAGTATGATCTCTTTCGACTTCTTTATTTTGATTGCATTTTTGGTTTATGTCTAGGGATTGCTCTAATATATGCATTAAAACTTATAGTATTTTCTATATAAAAAGAATGATTAGGAAATAATGTTGGGCAGCGGAACACTCCAAACAATAAAATATAATGGAAACGAAAAGAAAGCAGAAAAATAACACAATAATTTTAACGTGGTTCGTTCTCAACGCAGACCTACATCCACGACCCGGAGAGTACAAACTTTCACTATGTAATTTTTGAACGGAATAAAAATTACAAACCCTCTTCTAAAACTCCAAGTCTAAACACTCACAAGACTCAAGGAGTTGGTACAAATAAACTCAACACTATGTGAGTCTATTTATAAGGCCTTTTGTCTTGACCTTTTTCTTTTCTAAAAAATGTGGGATTAGAGAAACATTACCTAACATATCCTCCATTTTCTCAAATTCTCAAGTTACAACAGAATCAGAAAACCTAACTTTTTTTTCAGTCTTCGCAGTCTCCTTCTCTGTCTTTTTCCAGCTTTACTTCCTTGCTTCTTCAAGGAATGACCATCAAGATGGTATAAATTCTTCCCTTACTTCATGCCTCGCATAACCAGACGGTTGCCTCTATACACTTTGCAGAAATTCCCAATTTCAACATACTTGTAACCCTTTGATACCAATTCATCCAACGAAATTATGTTGGCATTCGAATCAGGTACATCTAACATCAGGAAGTATTTTTACCTCATCATTGTGGAATTCCAGGCGGACTCGTCCAACGCCCTCAACCTTCACCTTCGAGTTGTTGCCCACTTTGATGTAGCCAAAGTCTCCCATCTACAAAGTATCAAACACGTCTCGGTCCTTGCAGATATGCACGTCAGCAATATTATCCATAATCCAGTTTGAATGATTCTCAACAGTTTCATCCAAACATCTCGTCAAATATAAATCATCATAATCGTTGACCACATTTGTAGAGGAATCACATACCTTTGCCTTAACTTTTCATCTGTTCACGGAGATTTTTCAAATCATCCCTCATCTTTGGACAACGGCTTTGAAAATGACCAAGTTCCCCACAATAGAAGCACTCTACCTCGCTACAATCACCTGTCTGTCGAGATTTCCCTCTTCCTTGGTCAACTCTACTCTTGCTTCGATTCCTCCCTCTACAAGAACTCTCTACAGCTAGTATTCAATCATCCTCAGGGTAATCCTCATTTATCATCTGTTGGTTCTCCTTCAAGGCTTTTGAAACCTCATTCAATTGCAATGTGTTCTTTCCTGCCAACTGTGACTGCACCAACGATTTATAGGATTTCAGTAATTAAGCCAATAACAGCAACGCCTGTTCTTCATCCCTAATATCTTCCCTGCATTCTCAAGTCGAGATACTAACTCATTAAATTTATTAGTGTGATTAATAAGATTACCTCTTTCTTCCATTTTGAGTGAGTACAGATCCATCTTCATCTTCAAACGGTTAGTCAAAGTCTTCGAGGAATAATTATTCTCTAGAGTCTCCCACAACTTCTTTGGTGACGTCTTTCTCAACACCGTCATCTTGATTTGTGGAGCCAAAGCCAATCGAATTGTACTAACCGTCATCTTAATTGTAGCCCACTCAGAATCTTTCATACCTTCTGGTTTTCATCATCCATAGCAGAATCAAGACCTTACTGCACTAAATAGTCTTGAATCGTGCATTGCCATAAGGTAAAATCAATATTTCCATCAAAGAGTGGAGATGGAACATCACTCTTCATTGGCACAACGGTGTTTAAAGACTCCATAATTTAAACACTCTAACTTTAATTAAAATATCACCGCAATCTTAGTTAAAGCAACACCGAAAACTTATCCGCAAACTAAATCTGCAACTTCTTTCGTCTCCTCCCAAGCCTAAACCTCGCGCTCAGATATCAGTTGTTGGGCAGCGGAACACTCCAAATAATAAAATATAATGGAAACGAAAAGAAATCAGAAAAATAACACAATAATTTTAACGTGGTTCGTTCTCAACGCAGACCTACATCCACGACCCGGAGAGTACAAACTTTCACTATGTAATTTTTGAACGAAATAAAAATTACAAACCCTCTTCTAAAACTCCAAGTCTAAACACTCACAAGACTCAAGGAGTTGGTACAAATAAACTCAACACTATGTGGGTCTATTTATAAGGCTTTTTGTCTTAACCTTTTTCTTTTCTAACCAATGTGAGATTAGAGAAACGTTACCTAACAAATAAGGCATTAAATTCTGGACGGAGACAATATTTCCTACGCACTTGACCAGAACTCAGAGATGCCAGATAATTTTAACATAGGGTTAAATCTAAAAACACTCCGAAGTCTCGTCGGAGTTTCAAATGGGTGCTTTTTGAGTTGATTAAGAATGTTGTATATAAATAATTATTTTATATTCAAATATAATTTTTTAAGTAAATATTAAATCAAATAATCTTATTTTTGTTTAATGAATTTACAAAATAAATATTAATTCTTAAACAAAAATTAATTGATCTTATTTTTGTTTTATTTTATATTCAATTAATTAAATCAATAAGCTAAAAACACATATATTGTTTCATTAAGAAAATGACCGCTCACCGGAAAAAGAAAAAAAAAAGGAAATCTCCTAAAAAGTTACTAAAAAGAGAGAAGAGGTAATGGGAATGATTTGTCGGAGCTTGGAGGAGGAGCACTCCGGCTTCTATGTGGAACAGAAAAAGTTCTGCACCGTGCGAAACAATTTGGACCGTCGGATGATAATTTTGAACGGTCCATATTTATAGAGAGAGAAAAGTTAGAAAAGTTTTTATTTTTTTTATTTTTTAAGTCCAGCCGCAACTTTTCTCTCTCAAAAATTGGGTCGTTAAAACTATCATCCGATGACTCAAATTATTCTGCACGGTGCAGAATTTTCCCTGTTTCGCATAGGAGCCGGACTGAGGAGGAGAAGATCTATGAGGATATGATGGGAGGTGAAGAGTTTTGGAGGAGGAAATCTGCCGTGGAGGGAGGAGCTTACAGGGGTAGAGATGGCGGCCACAACTACGGTGATGGATAATGCTGCAACTCCAGTGCGGAATGAGGTTAAGTTTCGCACATGCAGGACTTAATATTTTCCGTCGGATTAAAAATTTGACGGTCAAAATTAATTTAAAACGGACATATGTCTTGCTTTTATGACACATGTCATATTTTTATAAGGACATATGTCCTGATTTTGTATCTAATGACACCTTACGAACTTAGGAATGATTAATCCCCGAATACGTGAATCTCTTTTGGCACCCGGCTACAATATGGAACAATATGTGTTATTATGTGCAAAATACCTGTGAGCGGTCGAATTAAAAAATTAAACAATTGAAATCATTTTTTACAACACCGATTAGAAAATTTCTAATATAAAATAGGCGATTTCAAACATTAAATCTTTAATCCATCAGTTGACATGTGTTCACATAGAAAATTCATAACAGCCCTGCAAGTTAAGGGATGACCTAATCTCCACTATGTGAATCTCCTCTGGATTCGTCCTCTTGACTAATTTATTAGCGAGGCAAAAGGTAGGGTCTACCACAATGGTCATTAATGCTTTATGTTTTGGTCACTGGCATTGACAACTCATGGATGACCCAGTCTCTTCTTGAATGAATGGCTTAGGAAAATCACCACGACTAATGTGCAGAATATTAAATGTTGTATATTTATTAAATTAAAAATTTAACGATAAAAATTATTTGTGTAAAATAATTAAAAAAATTAACTCGTATTGTTTTAATCTATCAAATTCTTTATTTGACAATCATTAAATGTTTGATGTTCTGCACTGTACCGAACGAAATTGTGGTGGGATCAAGAACACAAACAATTCTTTGTTGTCCCACTTATAAACGCGGAATATAAATCTACCCTTGTACACACAAAGGCGATACCCACGCCCCCAGGGCCACCACCACCCGATCCGACAGGCATTGTGGAGGATGTAAATCAAGGTGACACAGCGGTTCGATTGGTGGGAGGCCTTGTCTTAGCCCACCGCAAGAAGCCACCCCCACATTGGAGGGTTGAAACTTCCACACTACGGCTGCCAAGATTCGAACCTGCGCTCTTGTACACAATCTACCACCCTCGAGATATAAATCTACCCTTTCTCCCTAGGTAAGTTGTTTGTGTTTTGGAAGTGGAATCAGACCCAGTGGTCCAGTCCCATTTCCCAATTTTAACCTCACACTAGGTAGTTTTCTCCTTCTCTGATATTTTAATGGTACGAAATCATCTTGACTTCCCATCTGTGTCACCAAGTCAAGCTGATATTATTCTGTTCAGACCGTGAAATTATTAAGGAACTAAAAAAAACAATAATTTTTTCATTATAATTTTAATAATATTCCTTCCTTCCTTTCTTTTTCTCTTTCACTTTTTTAATACTCCCTCCGTCCCAAAATAACTGTCAACATTTCCTTTTTAATCTGTCTCAAATTATTTGTCCACTTTCTAAATAAGGGGCTCATTAATTACAGTTTTTCCAATTCTAACCCTTACATTAAATATTGGAGAGAGAAGGCTATAGAGAGAAGAGGAGGTAGAATTAAATTGGAGCAATATTAAATAGGGTCATATTTGACATTATACCATATTCCACTATAGAATTTGATGAAACCTTAATTCCCGTGCAAAATACAAAGTGGACAGATAATTTGGGACGGAGGGAGTAAAAGATATATTAAAGGCATAATTGTAATAAATTATTGACACCTAATAAAATATATGTAAATGACAATTAATTTGGATACATATATATCTCTTAAACGACAATTAAATGAGAATGGAGGGAGTAAAAAGTTTTTCTACAACTAAGTTGCTACATTGCTTCTTTATTGCAGAGTCATGAGTTGCAATACTCCGGAGTTTCGTCTTATAAATGCACCACGACTGTCATATATTTTTGTTCCATTACTAACCGCTATTCTATCAACGCTTATTTGGATTGTCGAGTTATTTAATCAAATTCATCCAAATTGATTGTTGAAATATAAAGTCACACATTACTTGTCTAAGAAATGTTGTCATTTATAAGCTTATGTGTTAACAACTCTAAGTGTAAGTCTGTTTTGAGAGAATTAAGAGGTCTACAAACAAAATTTCATGTGATATTAGAGCGAGCACTTAAGATGTGAATGTGGACTTATAATGTCAAGACCAAGTAGGGCGACGAACTTTAAATTGTCACCATGTGACCCAAGAAAGGCGCCGGACATTGAATTGACCCTCACATTTAGATGGAAGTGTTGAATTTATGTCACATCGATGTGAGGTTAGTGTTGGAATATAAAATCACACATCGCGTGGTGAGAGAAGATTCAAGTCATTTATAAGTTAATACTCCCTCCGTCCCAAATTATCTGTCCACATTTCCTTTTTAATCTGTCCCAAATTATTTGTCCACTTTCTAATTAAAGGGTTCATTAATGGTGATTTTTCCAATCCTACCCCTTACATTAAATGTTGGAGAGAAGAATATAGAGAGAAGAGAATGTAGAATTAAATTTTAACTAAAATTAAATAGGGTCATGTTTGACATTTTACTATATCCCACTATAGAATTTGATGAAACCTTAATCCACGTGTAAAAGATAAAGTGGACAGATAATTTGGGACGGAGGAAGTAAGTTAATAACTCTACTTGCCAATTGATTTTGAGAGAACGTGGAGGCTCATCTACCGAGAAAATTCAGTCCTTTACCATTACTTAGTTCCTTCCTTCACGTTTGTGCTTTCCAGCTTTTGATAAGAACAATTCTGATATAGACCTGGACTACCAAGTGGTCCATGACCACTTGGTCCACATTTAGCCACATCACAGTTTTGATTAAAATAATAAAAATACTCCCCTTTTGGTGGGCTTTTTGAGGCGTTTTTATTTTTTTTAATCAAAAAAGGTGATGTGGTTGATTGTGGACCAAGTGGTCCACAACCCCACATATAGCCCAGGTCTATATCAGAATTTTTCTTTTGTGGATAATGGACCAATGGAGGAAGAAATTACACGAGAAAAGACCAGGTTGACTCTCCATCCTGGTCCCCCAACAAGTCAACTATTGTCTGATACTTTCTAAATATCAGCTTCCATTTTATAAAACCCCAAAAAAAAGAAAAAAGAAATTATCTCATAGTTCTAAACACCTTAGCCATTACTTAGCAAAAAAAAAAAACACCTTAGCCATGGCCATTTGCATTATAGTGTGTTTTCTTGTTTCACTTTTACCACTTTCATCTTCTTTTACACTTACAAACTTGAAAATTGATTCCCATCTTTCCATTGGAGACTCCCTAATTTCAACACCAAAAGGAATTTTCGCAGCCGGGTTTTTCAAAGTTGGTGAAAATGCGTATTGTTTTAGTATATGGTACACTCATGAATATGATCCCAATAAAACAATTGTTTGGATGGCTAACCGTGACCAGCCCGTTAACGGGAAAAAATCGAAGTTTTCCTTACAAAAATCAGGCAATCTTGTTATTACAGATGCAGGGCAGTTCTCTGTTTGGACAAGCAATACAATGTTGTCAAAATCAATACCTCAATTACAACTTCAAGACAATGGTAATCTTGTTCTTATTAACACCACTTCTAATATTGGTGAAAATATTTTATGGCAAAGTTTTGATTTTCCTACAAATACACTTCTTCCTACACAATTTTTAACCGAAAGTACGAATTTGATCTCATCAGGAAGCCTTACGAATTATTCTTCGGGATTTTATAGGCTTTATTTTGATAATGATAATATTCTACGTCTTATGTATAAAGGTCATGGAATAACAAGTGTTTTTTGGCCTGATCCTTGGTTGAATAGCTGGGAAGATCGGTCCACGTATAATAATAGTAAAATTGCTATGCTTGATAATTTTGGACATTTCTTATCATCAGATGAGTTAGAGTTTAATACTACTGATTATGGAATTGGTAAACTAAGAAGATTGACTATTGATGTTGATGGTAACCTTAGAGTCTATAGTTTGGATAATACTAGTAAAAATTGGAAAGTTTCATGGCTAGCAAATCCTGAACCTTGTAAAATTCCTGGGATTTGTGGAGGTAATAGTCTATGTAATTATTCTCCTGAGATTGGCAGGAAATGTACTTGTTTACCGGGCTATACGATGAAAAATCGGACTGATTGGTCTTATGGGTGTGAACCAGTGTTTAATTTTTCTAAGAGTTGTAATAAGAATAGTAGTAGTAGTACTTCAGTTTTTCTTCAACTTCCTCATGTTGAATTTTATGGTTTTGACATTGGCTACTTTCCCAATTATACCTTGGAAAAATGTGAAAATTGGTGCTTGCAATATTGTGATTGCAAAGGGTTTCAGCATAAATTTGATGATGGAATTGGCTATACTTGCTACGCAAAGAATATTATGTTCAATGGATATCGCTCGGTTGGATTTCATGGTTCAGTTTATATAAGATTGCCTAAGGATTATTCATTTGAAAAGCCTGTCCAAGATTTCAATTTGCAATGTCACAAAGGCTTAGTTACGCGGTTGGAAAGAAATTATGGAAGAAAAAATCAGCAGGCTTTATGGAAATCCTTCTTCTGGCCGACTCTTGCAGTTGGGATCGTTGAGATCATCTGTTTGCTTGCTTACTTTTTCACAACTCTCAAAAACTCTAATCCGTCTGTTCAAGGCTACATTCAGGCAGCAACCGGGTTCAGAAAATTTACGTATTCTGAGCTGAAGAAGGCCTCCAGTAACTTCAGCAAAGAGATAGGACGAGGAGGAGGAGGCGTTGTATATAAAGGGACCTTATCAGATAATCGCGTTGCTGCAATTAAATGCCTCAAGGAAGCCAATCAGGGAGAAGCTGAATTTTTCGCAGAAGTTAGTATGATTGGAAGGCTCCACCACATGAATTTGATTGATACTTGGGGATATTGTGCTGAGGGAAAACATAGGCTTATGGTCTACGAATATATGGAACATGGTTCTTTAGCCAAGAATTTGAATGAAAATAGACTTGTTGATTGGAAGAAAAGGTACGAAATTGCTTTAGGAACCGCGAAAGGATTGGCCTATTTGCACGAAGAATGTTTGGAATGGATTTTGCATTGTGATGTGAAGCCCGAAAACATACTATTGAACGATACTTATCAGCCTAAGGTAGCAGATTTTGGCCTCTCTAAATTGCTGACTAGGGGTGGAATGGGCAATTCAAGTTTCTCGAGGATTCGTGGAACTAGAGGATACATGGCTCCTGAATGGGTTTTTAATCTCCCAATCACTTCAAAAGTCGATGTTTATAGCTATGGAATCGTTGTGCTAGAAATGGTGACCGGGAGGAGCCCTATTGGTGGCTATGATAGAGGTGGGATGGAGCCGAGGGGACTAGTTAGTTGGGTTAGAGAGAATTGGCACCGCGATGAAAGTAAATTATCAAAAATCAAGCAAATTGTAGACCCTTCAATGAATGAATTTGATGTGATAAAATTGGAAAGTTTAATTGAAGTGGCTCTCCAATGCACAGAGGAAGATAAAGATGCTAGACCTACAATGAGCCAGGTTGTTGATATGCTGAAGCTTGATGATGGTGAAAAGTAGTTCTCGTAAGGAATGTCGGACTTGGGACTTATTATTCCGAGCAAGAAGTATTGCGTTACCTACGCAAGCCTTCTTTTGACATCCCAAATGTACTTCTTGTTGAAATTTGAGGTTAAATAATGTCTTCAAAATATGAAGATTTTATTAGATAGTTTTCTGAGATCTTTGTTTAGAACTTAGATGTTGTGCAAGCCAATAATGGCTTCTTTTCATGGAATAAGTGTATAGTGACTTGTCTTTTGAGTTCCAACTTTCCTAATGATGTTCTTGAATTATGATTTGGCAAAGAATAAAAGTGATTTGAAGTTCAATGGCTAGCAAAATATTTGTACTCGGATAAAATATTTTGTCCGTCACAAATTAACTGTTACAAAATTAATTTTTTCTTATCTTAAATTATTTATCAATTCATGAATTCAAGATAACATTTAATAACTTTTTTCAACTTTGCCTTTCATTGATTAATTTAACTAACACAACATAAATTATTATTCAAAACTTCAATATGATTTTTTAGTCATTTAACTAAATTAGCTAACCTTTTTCATTATCTTTATGAGGCAAAAAATCGTGAATCTCCAACGGGTGTTCTATGTCTGTCTCAATTAATCAGATTTCGCCATATGATCCCGTGTCTACTAGTTAAAGAAATAAAATTGGAGGGACGAATTCTAAGTGATTGGATAGGCATAAGTACATCAATCGAAAACAGACAATTTTTTCCCTCTTCATGAATATTAATATAGTGGCAAATAATTTGGGAAGTATGACCGGAAGTAAGTTGATAGGGGCCTCGAACGAATTTGCTGGTTGGACGGCTGGTATGACCTAAGCAATTAATCTTCTGGGTCTCGAGGTTGGATTGGGTTCCTTTCAGTGCAAACGTGAGTTCTAGATTTTCTGTATCAGCTGATTGAAGGGTATGATTGATTTTTTTTTTTTTTTTTTTTTTAATGAATAAATTTTTTTCATTAATCACAATGTAGCCGAAGTCATTACAAGCAAAGAAAAATCTAAAATTATAAGAAAACAAAAGTTATACAATGATTTAAAAAACCATGATAACAGATAAAAACCACAACCAATAAAACTTTGGTGGTTAGGAGATACTAAATTAAAAACTAGTAAGATAAACAAATAGCAAACTAGTAGATTTCGTCCTTAAACATTTTACGACTTGCACGTTGGGTCCTTTTTCTATTTTTTTTCTTTGTTGGGTACAAGAACATTTTACGACTTGCACGTTGGGTCCTTCCGTGTATTTTTTGGCTAGTCAACAGTTAGTCAACATAAATTCCAAATATACTCAAGGGTATTTTTGGTACTTCAAATACCCATCATCCCCTACCCATCTCAACTCCTCCCCTCCCATTCTATCCTTTTCAGCTTCTCAGACGCCCATAACCACCGCGGTCCGGCATCTCCACCACCACTTATCCGCCGCTGCTTCCCATCCTCTTGAACAATGGCGTTCAAATATTGGAGTCGTGTCAACCTAATTCTCCATCTTTCCTATCCGACGAACTCCTAGTTGTCGACAAAGAATTCGGTCTCGAAGGCGCCGCTGCCACAAAATCTTCCGATGTGGAACTTGTAATAACTTCGACGAGCAAACCTACATCTCAAACGGCGAGGATTAGGTCGTCGAAATCGGCCACAAATAGATCGGATTCTGATTCTAAGGTTAAATTCTTACTTGAACATGCCTTTGGGGATTCCGATTTTTCCCTGCTGGTACCTTTACTGCTCGCCTCAAAAGTTCGCGGTCTGGAGCTCAGGTTTGTGGCCATATTTTACCCACTGTTGTAGTAGTATAAGGTTCACATTTAACTGCTTAAATAAATTCAGGAAGTGATTCTACCTTACATGGAGAATGTAGTATTTATACTTTTTAATATACCATTCAAAAGACTATGTTTAGAATACAAATATGTACCAAAACTAACTGTTGTTTTGCATTCTCGAATTAATGCTTCATTTTTCTTTTTCAATTTCGAGCATGCTAATTGGTACCAAAGGTGTTATGCCACAGAAACTCACAAAAAGATTTTAGTTTTGGAAACAAATTTGTACCAAAGCTCCCTGTTGTTTTGCATTCTCGATTAATGCTTCATTTTCTTCTTTCAATTTCGAGCATGCTAATTGGTACAGAATGTGATATGTTACAGGAACTTATGAAGCTTAGGTTCTCAAGAAATGATTTCACAGAAGCTGAAAAGGATAGCTTCAAGGTAATTTCAAAAGAATGGGAGGGGAGGAGTTGAGATGGGTAGGGGATGATGGGTATTTGAAGTACTCAAAATACCCTTGAGTATATTTGGGATTTATTTTGACTAACTGTTGACTAGCCAAAAAATACACGGAAGGACCCAACGTGCAAGTCGTAAAATGTTCTTGTACCCAACAAAGAAAAAAAATAGAAAAAGGACCCAACGTGCAAGTCGTAAAATGTTTAAGGACGAAATCCACTATTTTGCCTAAACAAATACATAATATTTTTCTTCGCAGCATCTTCATCGCAATCCTTAAACTACAGAGGCAGGAGAAACTCAATTTCAACATCTTTCTTAGATATCGACAATTTATAGGACTATGGGCGTATCAACCGTCCTACAAATTGTCTCGGGAAGATGTAGAAAGTTGATAAAGGGCCCAGATCAAGTCCGGGTTGAAATATTTCTCCTAGGGATAGAGCCAACAAGTCTAGATCTGTGAAGATCTGAGACAGATGAAACCTCCATGTCTTGGATCTTGAAAAAAATACTTTGAAAGAGTTATCATATGATTTGTGTTACAAAATAGATATATTAAAAACTAAACAAAAGTAGATAACTGACCAAGATTTAACCATTGGCCGGAGCCAATGGCCAAATCTGGCTAGAGGCAGAGGAGAAAGCAGGAACGCCAAGGGAGGGAGGGGGGAGAGAAAATGGGGAAAGGGATTGGGGGTTAGGGTATGAGTGAATTTGATTCTACCTAATTTAAGATTTGATAGAGTTGTATTTCGGTAGGAAATTTCTGATATCAGTCTCATATTAATCTCGACCCCACATCAAATTTTACATGATTTAAGTACTCTAGTAGATTTTCTGATGTAACTAAACATTAGATTCATCTTAATCACAACCTAATCCAAAAGTCAAACCACTCTTGTGAGCCAAAAAGGGATGAGAATGCACCCCATTAATTGCCAGCCCAAAACAACATATAGAGGAGATTAATATTTTGTTAAATGTTGCTTTTCAACTACTCCATAGAGATTCTAAATTTTTCCAAAAGAACATGAAAGTAAGCAAATAAAAATTTAGACAGAACGCGCAAGTTCTAATTTTTCCCATTTGGATTGCTTTTTTTTTTTTTTTTGGCATTTTCAACCCTGAAATATTTTAAGTTAAAAACCTTCAGAGTTGCCCTCTTCCATCCCCCGTCATCTTCCCTCTAATCTGTACATTACGTTACCCCCTCCAAAATTATTTCTGTAACTTCCATTTCGTGGAGGTTCCAAAATCAATCAACCTTGCTGATTCCAATTCGGTTCACCATGGCGTTCCTGATAGCATCAGTAGGAGAGCACAACCCATTATTATGGTGCTGCTCTACCCCCGACATATAGCTCCTTACTTCTTTCCTTATCACATCTTGCAAAACCCCCAAAAATTCCTCGCTAAAGAAGTGTTTTTCTTGCACGGGTATGCAAAACCCGAATCCCGCAGCCCATTGTGGGACCAGTACGGGTGGTGGCAAGGTTATTGACGGCGGTTTTAACACCGGTGCTCGGGGAGCTTGTGGTGGTGAAGATGTACCCGAACTTAATACAGTTGTCAGTTCATCACCCGAAACCGATATTTGGAGCGGGTTTCTTACCCGACGCAAATCCGGGTAAAGATAGGGTCAGAGAGGTAGGCGGGTCAGCGACGGATGGAGGAGGCGTATCGATCTGCAGAACCGGAGGGGTGATACATCCAGTAATTGGAACGGGTAGGAAGACGTGGGTGGCGGATTCAACCCCCGAAATACTCGAAACACTTAACTCCGAACCAGACGGGCTACTGGGATTAAAGTACAAACCTGAAACAATTGTACCCGGCCCGACACTATTGGATCTCTTCAAAGGCCGTTGAGGGATTTCAAAATTGAAATCATCCGACATAGATGAACACCTTCTTTTCAGAGTCGAATTCCAATGATTCTTAATCGCGTTATCAGTCCGACCCGAGAGTAACCGGGCTATAGTAGCCCATTTGTTCCCAAACCTAGCACGAGCCCGGATGATAGTCTCATCTTCTTCCGTCGAAAAAGTCCGGTGCTCAACCTGTGGTGAAAGCTGATTACACCACCGGAGCCGGCAGGACTTACCGGATCGACCCGGAATCGATTTGCTAATCAAAGACCAATTTCTCGCCCCGTGTTTCTCAACTAATCTCTGTAAGAGTTCATCCTCTTCAGGACTCCATGGACCCTTTATCCGATCCGTATCTTTTCTCTGCGATATAGTCCCCATGAAAAAAAAGATTAAAAAGAGAGATTTTTTTTTCTTTTTGAAACTTTACAATTTAGTGGAGAGGCGGAGCCTTGCCTTACCATTGAGAAGTAAAGAAGGGAAGGGAAGGGAAGGGGTGATTTTATACTTGGGAATTAAGGATATGGATGACCGGTTTGAGACGGTGAGTATTACCGGTTAAAAGCAGTTATAGTACTATTTCGTTACAAATATATATATAATATATATTTTTTTAACATCGTTACAAATAGTTTGTTCATGTTTCTTTTTTTAATCCATTCCTAGTTAATTTTTTACTTTTAAAATAGTTTGATAAATAATTCTTTTTTCAATCTTATTCTTATATTGAATGTTGCAGGAGATTAGAGAGAGTAACGATTAAGAGTAAATTAAATATGGTTATATTTGATATTTGATCTAATTTTACAGAGTAATTTTATCTTGATAGATGAGTAAGTTTAAAATTTATATTCGGATCAATAAATACAATATACAGAGGACAAAAGTGTAAATTCACAGGAAAAAAATGACTTTTGTCCTATGTGTATTAGACTAATTAGTCTGAATATAAATTTTAAACTTACTTATCTAACAAAATTAAATTACTCAATTTTACATCAGATTGTAATAAACCTTACTTTTTTATACAAAATACGAAGTTAATAGATAATTTGGCAAAAACACCAATTTTGTCCTAAAAGATGTTTCTAAGGGATGTTTAAGTCCTGAAAGAAAAATTTTGTCCTTTAATATCCTAAATGTATTTACGTGCTGCAATTAAGGTCCTTCCGTCCAATTTTTTGTTAAGTCGACGTTAAATCACAAAAGCGGTCAACACGTCCACTTTATACCGAGGGGCTTTTCTGTCTTTTCAACTACAACCTCAGTTAAAAAATACCCCAAAATACTTCACCCCCAAATTCATTTCCACTTCCATCTTCATCTTCTTTGCTTGCTTTAGGATTTAGGGTTTTTCTCATATGAGAATCAAGAAATACATTTGTTTGTTGAACTCCATTGATGAATTTAGTGAGATTTTTGTGGGTTTGGGTTTATTTTTTTTTCTCCATTATCAAGAAACACATTTCAAATTTTCTTGGAAATCCAAAAGCTTGAGAGAATTGAGTTGGAAGTGCTATTTGATTTCTTCCTAATCCTGCTGTTCCTTTAGATCCATTAGCAAGATTATATGTGATAAAAGTGGGAACACAAGCGAAAATGAAGCGTTGGATCGTAACAAATCTTCGAGGATTATATCCATCAGTGGATTGGATTGAAATTACATCATCACCAATTTCTCCACCATCATATACAACGGGATTAAAATGATTTTCAGGGGAAATTACACAAAAATTCTCGTTATATCTCGACACATTTGGCGGTTGAAAACAGAAGCAAAAAACGCCCCCTTCTGAAGATGATGATTTTCATAAACAAATGGGTTTCTTGATAATGGAGAAATAAAAATAAACCCAAACCCACAAAAATCTCACTAAATTCATCAATGGAGTTCAACAAACAAATGGATTTCTTGATTCTCATATGAGTTTTGTTTCTTTTCAATGAGGTTTGATGGATTTTTGTTTTAATTTTGAATTGTGTTCTTGTTTATCAATGAAGAAGAAAAACCCTAAATCCTAAAGCAAGCAAAGAAGATGAAGATGGAAGTGGAAATGAATTTGGGGTATTTTTTTGTAGTTGAAAAGACAAAAAAGTCCCTCGGTATAAAGTGGACGTGTTGACCGCTTTTGTGATTTAACGTCGACTTAACAAAAAAATTGGACGGAAGGACCTTAATTGCAGCACGTAAATACATTTAGGATATTAAAGTACAAAATTTTTCTTTCAGGACTTAAACGGCCCTTAGAAATATCTTTTAGGACAAAATTGGTGTTTTTGCCTTAGATAATTTAGAATGGGACGGAGAGTAATAGAGAGCTGGCAAAGGACACGCGTCGATAAATGAAAGAGTGAAGTGGGCAGATATATGAATCACAGTTACTAAAATCTCGGGGTTTTGTTTTCTGATTAAGGAATTTTAATTTCAAATCACCGACCGTTTTGGAAGTTAAATCACAGAAGGATGGTGTCGTGGGCATACAGTTGAGAGATTGATGACTTTGACCGAGACAGCCTGGAGAGCATAGTCGGTTTAGTTTTCCTTTTCTCATTTTTTTTATATTCATTAATTGCATTCTAATATCCCCAAGTTAGAAGTTAGGATCACTTCAGTTCATTCTAATATCCCCAAGTTAGAAGTTAGGATCACTTCAGTTCCTATTGTTTAAATATTAGCACCTCGAATTCTGATATCATTAATTATTTTTTTAAATAAAAATATTAAAATTTACTAAGTACTCAAATTAGAAAGCACAACATGAACAAATGAAGTTGGAACTTCTCACATCCATCTACTACCCACTAAAATCAATTTTAGCTAACAAATCAAAGGGTATATTATAGTCCCGTTCGATAAAAGAGAAACATACAATCATGAATACGAGCCTAATAGTGTATTAACCGAAACAAATGACCATAAATCACAAGAGCTCTTCTAAGCACACTCAAAGTCTCAACCAATCCCTTACTATATTACCTTCAATGCAAAAAAAAAAAAAAAACATATTAAAGTGGTAGAGATTCATTAGATATACCAATGATCAATATCTCTTACTCATAATTTTAAATGGAATTATTATCCACATTGGTCTAAGTTTGTAATCATTTTAACTTCCCTTCGTGTGAACAATCATTGTGTTTATAAACAATACACTTATTAACTGAAAGTAGTGCTGTCAAAGTGGGCCGATCCGCCGTAAACCGGGTATGGACTTAGGAAATATTGATCCGCAAAAAATGCAGGCTTTTTAGCGTCATTTAAAAAAAAATACATATTATATATAATATTTTTGGGAAAAGTATATATATTATATATAATATGGTATATATTAGCATATTTCCTACTCGCTTGATGGTAAAAATAAAAGTATACATATTATATATAATATTTTTTGGAATAGTATATATATTATATATAATATGGTATATATTAACATATTTCCTACTCGCTTGATGGTAATAAAAAAAGTATACATAATAAAATAAAAGTATACATGACCTTAACTATTTTATTAGGTAAATCTTTATTTAACAAAAAAAAAAAAAAATTGAATCCGAGTATTTTTTTTCCTTGTTCCATCTCTTCCATTGAAAATCTGACTAGCAAATCAAATCAGAGAACCAAAGCATATTCAGAACTCTCTGACTCCCTCCGATCAAAAGCTTCTCGGTTGCTGAACAATGGTTGTCGATATAAATTGATAGGATATACTTTAGGATGGACCTCAAGAGTCATGAATCCTCATCACTTTCTTTACAAAAGTATACTAGGCAGTAGGCACATTAACTGGAGAAAAGGTCAGAAGCAAATTAGGGGAAAAAATAGGATGGGCCCGCGGGCATTGCGTGGTCGCGGTATGGGCATGTGTTTCATTAATCCGCAAAAATTGGGCCCGTCCCGTCCCGCCCCGTTTTAAAATAAGCCTGGCGGGCCGGCCCGTTTCACAGTACTAATGAAAGTAATGTCATTACCAGCTATAACCTAAGAATATATTAGTCGTTTTCCTATCAAATGAAAATCCTGATTAACAATCTTGAACAAATTATCTCATTTTAAAATAATATAGACTAAAGTGTTCCTACCATATCTTTCTATGAACAATTTACTTTCTTAATTACAACACAAAAATTCTTAAACTAAAAATCAATTCAATTACACATTAATCCAACTCAAAATATATGCCTAACAAATGCTAGTACCTTGGTGAATATATCTTTTGATCGTCAGTTTTAATTTAAAGGAAATGGGAGCAAAAACGGTCACCACGGTTCCAATGCGGAACGGGTTCTTAGTTGTTATATTAAATTTTTGATTGCTAAAATTAATTTAAAAAAACATAGGTTCTGATTTTGAAAACATGTATTGTGCGAACACCTACTTTTTAATAAAAAATGACTGTTTTTCATGTAAAAAATTGCTTCGTATGTGCAGAAAAAATCCTATTCTACATAGGAGCCGGACTGAAAAACGGTGGACGATGCTAGGCTGTAAAATAAGTAACTGACCAACCCAGGCTAACGGGCACTCTTGGGGGGGCTTTTTCGTGCCTCCACGTGCCAGTCACAAGTGGACCCCATCCAGCCTTTTTGAACCGCCAAAACCGACTTTAACGTTTTTCTTGCTTAATTAATGACGTTTTATGTGATATTGATGTATTTATTTCTTTAAACTCTGCACTTTAAATAGACATCAATTGAAGATTAGTAGCTTCAAATTGCAATTAGTTGCTTTCTCTCTTTTTAATCTGCTCATTAAGAGTATGATTTGATTGAGTTTGAGTTTGAGTTTGAATTTGAAATTTTTGTGTCTCAGTTTAAAAAAGTCTCAAATTTAAACCAAATTAAATTATTTAATTCTTCAAATTTCATTTTTAAACTCAATTTAAAATTAATTTGTGTTTGAGTTTGAATTTTAAAACAAATACAAACCAAACTCATTCTAATCATACGCTAAGTATCTCAACTATAATCAATAAGAAAACAATTTCACATGTCACTCGCGTCGTCTTTAGTTATGTTGTTAAAAGGCATATGAGATTAAAGTCACAAACAATTTATATATAATTAATTTTGCATCTCAAAAATACATATTAGACCAAATTTACATATTAAACCAGCAATTAAATAAAGAAAATAAATTAGGCAGCCGTTAATCGTTATGCGGGGGACAGCTGTGTGCAAAAGAATAGGGATTCATAGTGAGTTAAGGCCACAGATATTCATTAAAAAAAAATGTTAAGGCCACACAGATGGAATTTTCACGTGCCAACCTCCATCGGCTCCTATGCGGAACAGGGATTGTTCCGCACGTGCGGAAAAATTCCAGTCATCGGATGAAATTTTGAACGGTTCAGATTTGGAGAGAGAAAAGTTGCGGCTGGACTTAAAATATTAAAAAAAATAAAATTTTTTCTCTCCACATCTGAACCGTTAAAAAATATTATCCGACGGTTGGTAGCTTGTCACGCACATGGGAAACAAAAAGCTGTCCCGTATAGGAGCCGGGAGCCATCTACTTCTACTTGGCAAAAAAAAACCTCCACCCACTTCTGTCCTTTGGCCGTACCCGCACGTTCTTCCCCTCATACTATTCACTTCGCCTCCTATGCGGAATAAGAAAAGTTTCCGCACCCTACGAAACCAGTAACGGATCTAATCATCTGTCACTGGGTCAAATGATCTCAATATTTTTTTTTTAATTATATATAATATATTTTACTCTATTTAGATAATAAATGTATAAATAACCACAGTGAATTGTTGTGTATATCAAATGACCACAGTGAATTATATTTTTGAATCCGTCACTGTGCGAAACAATCTGGGCTGTCGGATGATAACTTTGAACGGTCCAGATTTGGAGAAAATAAAATTTTTTATTTTTTAAATCCATCCGCAACTTTTTTTTTCTCTGCAAATTTGGGTTGTTAAAACTATCATTCGACTGCCCAGATTGTTCCACACTGTGCAAAATTTTCCCTGTTTCGCATAGGTGCCGGACTGCATACTATCACATAGTATTGTAAAACGGACTTGAAGTTTTCAAACTGACCCGGATCCGTTTTATATATACTGGACTAGAATTTTAAATTTCAAAACCTTTTAGAGGCAGATTTTTTAGGTCCAGGTCCGTTTGAATATAGATCTTGTGACCGATTCGCACAAAAAATATAATCATAATTTTAAAATTAATGAGTTTAATTATTTTGTTTTTTTATTTGCTTTAAGTTATATAAATGCATATATAATTATGTAACAAATATAAATTTTCATTGATTTTTTTTATTTTTTTTGCAATCACCATCTTAATTAAGCTATATATAAGGAAGGAGGGTGGATAACACCATTCCATTCCATTGCCAAGGTATCTCACCAGTTATATCTGGCCTTATAATACTTTTAAGCTCTATAACAAAAGAAAAAATGAGCAAGGTTATAGTTAGAATGCTGGAAAATAAAGAATTTTGCAAAAAAGAAAAAAAGAAAAAAATGAAAAAAAGAAAACCAGAAAGAAAAAGAAAAAGCAGGAGAGGGAGAATTTGATGTTTATCTTCTAGGCATATTTATGATAGACCAACATTAGTACATGGCAAAAATAACAAAAACTTAACTAAGCCATTTTCCCTTTATAAGGGTAGAGTAAAAATATAGTCATAAAAATATAGTCATAAAAATTGATAAAAAAAGATTATTAAAGTAGCAAATGATGGACATTGGTATTTCGTGTACTTTTGGCAACAAGTCTTGTTGTATAGTTAGGGGTGAGCAGATTCGATTTTTGCCGAATTCAGACTGAATTCGCATTGAATTTGGTAATTTAGTTTCGGTACTTTGATTTGAATTCGGTAATTCGGACGTGATCAAATTCAAATTGGGCGAAATTGGAACTTTTCGTTCAGACTAATTTTGCGAATTGAGTTTTTTAAATATATTAATAATATTATTATATAATAAGTATATATATATATATATAGTAAAGTTTAAAAAAAAAAAAAACCCTAATTCCTAACCCTCCGCCCCCCTCTGCCCTCGTCATTTTTTCTCAATACTGAAGCGGCTCTCCGCCTCCGCTGTTCCTCTCCATCTCTTTTTTCTCATGCGGTTGCGCTATCCAAAAGCCTCCCATCGCACCCACTGACCACCACTCATCAGCCTCCACCCAATTACTTTCGACGATTTAATTGTATTTTTTCCGACATGGTTCTGGATTTTTTGTGGTTAAATTTGTTAAATCTTATATTAATGCAGATATATCTTGAACTTAAGTTGCTCATAGTTCTTCTGTTTGCTAGAGTATAGCTGATTCTTCTTCTTAGACATTTTCTTATTCTGGTCTATATGATATGTCTGTTCCTTTTCCTTGCGTATACAAAATATACCTCTATTTGTTAAAGCATGTTAGGAAAAAAGTTATTGAGATTACTTGCGAAATTTTGGATTGAAAATTATTTATTTTACAGAAGCTTATCTTCTGCTTGTATCTTAAATCAGTTCTTGTATCTTAAATCTGTTGGCAGAATTTTTTGTTCTCTTCTACTTGACAAAAGTATTCCAAATCGGTCGAAACCGAATTTCGAATTCGGTCGGTTTTTGAAAGATTGAAAAAAATAAAAAAAATCGAATTCAAATAATCGAATTGGCCAATTCAAAATCAGTGCTCACCCTTAGGTATAGTACTCGGAAAGCACGGCCTAATTCGCTCAACTTTAAAGTGGACAAAAATATATATTGGTCATTGGACCTCATAAAGTTTAAGAAACTAAATTAGGGGGGAAATCAGTCAAGAGTATACACCCAAAGAGGAATTTCCAAAGATTTAATGCATGCAACTTGTAATACTACCTTTTGTGTCGAGGATTGTGAGAGATTGAGATTCTTACACCAAAATTAAGGGGAGGAGGACCACAAAATTGCTGTTAAAGTATATGCACAAGTGGACCAAAACCTAGGGGTGTGTTTAGTTGGAGTCTAACTTAAATTTTATTTGATTTGAAAATTTCAGACTCATGCTAATTTTGAAGTACAGTCTTATAATGGGTTAGTAGGTTATTGAATTATTTATTTGAATTGACATCAGAATTATTCATAAGTAATGGGTTTGCCAGCTTGAACTAGGATTAAATTTGAAATTAATTTAATATTGAGATTAAAAAATTTAAACATATACTCAATCCATATCTCCCTTTGTGGGGTAATACATTCTCCTCTTGTGAGGCTAAGTTCCCTTCCCGGCTTGGGGCATGCTACAATCTCCTTATCTAGGGTATTCTCCGCTCTTCCCCTTCGGGGGCAATCGCCTCCGGGCGTCAAAAAATAAAAAATAAAAAAAATCAACAGCACTCTTTAAACAATTGCAAAATGTATTGGGATAAAGTTGATAAAGATCGACTAATTGTGGTCATTGCTTTCCACAACAAAATCTTTAATCTAACGACATGAAAAATGTGGAAAATATATTTATGACATCTTTTTCTTGGAGGCACCATTATTCCAAAGCAACGTGGAAATGTCAGAAAAAGGAGGAATGGTATTACTAGTACCATGAAATGGTTACTTTGATGTTTTGGATTTGATTCCATGATTCCATCCATTGTATGTAGAACTACAAACTGATGGATTTTTCAGATCGATTAACGGACTTTTCATAATAATTGGGTTAGAATATATATATAACATGAAATCGTTTTATAGTAATTCAAATTCATAATCTCATTATGAGCAAAATCTTAGAATTAAAGGTAAAATCAATTGAAATGAATTCACTCGTTAAACTGATGATTTTTTCAGTTAATTGTCTTTTTCGTTGTCATTTTGAAGATTCAATACGAGATTGTTATTTATTTATTTGTACGCGTGGATGCAGGCCTAGTCATTTCATCAACCGAAAATGACAAAAAAAATTAATTAAAAAATTAATAAAATTAGTATTATGTCGGCTTTGGTGGTGAAACAATAAGTTGCTTACAATGGTTCTTATAGATTATCTGCCAATATTGTTCTCACGTCGGTAGGGAGTTTTCAACACGTAACTTTTTGTAAGATATATCAAATCTTTATTCACTAAGTCAACTTGTGTTAATAACTTAATACTGAGGTGTTTAATTATAAAACTAAGAAATTTTGAAATACTCTTACTATATGCACTCAATATTTGAGAATTATTTGGATCAAGGCGCAGAATAGGAGTGTGATTTACCAAAAATGAAAAGGAGAAAGGAAGATGCTACATACTACCAATAAAAGGTAAAAAAGAAAAGAGAAACATTAACATGAAGAGATTTTGGACCCGGTGCAGTGTAGAATGTGTTGGAAAAAGTAGCTAAGTTGAATGAGAAATTTGAGTGGAAGAGTCCCACATTGGTTCTGGAGGGAAAATTGGAAGCACTTTATATTAGAAAGTGCTCCATGAAGGTTCAAAGAACTTTGCAAGGGGGGTGCAAATCCAAGGCCTTTGCGGGCGCGACCTGCGCACACGATTGCCGGAACAAAAAATCACGGGCCTGATCAACCCGCGTTTTTCTACTGGTTTTATTTCCACTTTCAAATTTTTTTTTTTTTTTTTTGTAACTGGCCAGAGAATTAATTCTGTAAAAAGAGAAGAATAAAAATTACAGAAGCTCTGCAATTCTGGGGGAGACGGACGCCATTTGAACTCCAGGCACATTACTGGGAGTTGGCGAATCTGTTTTAAGGAAATTGCGTTGAACGCAATCCTCGGTTTTCTTTTTCTCTCCCTTCTTTCCCGTTAATACTGACTTGGCTTTGTTTGCAGCAATTGTGTTAACAGAATGATGGTCTTGTTCTAACAGGCAGAACACAATATCAGATAGTTATCGAATTTGACGACTACGTTGCTTTACTATGATAAATAAATGTGAGTCTAATTATTAATCAAGTCCTTACGATGCTGATACTCTTTTCCCATCTCTAGCTTTCTCAATTCTCTCCCTTGAATTTTTGCATTCCGTCTCCTATGCGGAACAAGAAAAGTTCTGCACCGTACGGAACAATCTGAACTGTCGGATGATAGCTTTGAACGATCCAGATTTGCGGAGAGAAAAGTTTTTATTTTTTTTATTTATTAAGTCCAGCCGCAACTTTTCTCTCTCCAAATCTGAACCGTTAAAACTATCATCTGACGACTCAGATTATTCCGTAAAGTGCAAAATTTGTCTTGTTCCGCATAGGAGCCAGACTGAAAATTTTGAGTTCTATAACTATTACTACTCTATACAACAGCAACCACCAAATATCCTACATGGTACGGTAACAACCGAAAGAAATTTTTGTTTTGTATTCGAATTTTCTTTTTTCTTTAAGCAAGTATTTTAATTTTTATTTGATTAAGCACGTTGTTTCACTTGTGTCAGTTAAATCAGTGTTTCTCTCCGTCCAAATTTATTTGTCAATTTTAATAAATACACATATATTAAAATTTTAATAAATTAAAATGTACTACTTTCTTTAACTATTACCCCGTTAATATAAGTGAAAGTCTACATCGCCCCTCTTTAATTCTGTTAATTTTACTTTAAATTTATGTCTTTCTTTTTCATTTTCTTTCTCTTCCTTTTCTCCTTCTCTTATTCAACATCCAACTACTTATTAACTATATATTAGAAAGTGATAGTTTTAATTAATCAATAGTATTGAATGAAGAGTTGGAAGATAGTAAAATTGGAGAAAAAAATATCATTAATACATATTTTATTTAGAAAATAGACAATTAATTTAAAATAATAAAATATAAACAATTAATTTATGACGAAATGAGTACCAGATGTATAAAATCTATAGTCCTTATATTGAACACCAATTCAAAGAAACGATATATCTCTTTTTTCCTTACTGATGGATGAACTAGTGAAATAAAGAATTCATGACGCATTATTAAATTTATCTTACTTATTTCTCACCCCAAGAACCAGTTACCCAAAAAAAGAAGAAGCTGAAAGCAATTTTATTTTATGTTTTTCCTTTTCTTTTTTCTTCAAAGCCTTGCTGGAGCCGGGAAGCAATTGAAATGGTATAAATATGGCGCCGAATATCACCTGCAAACGACAATTGTGCGGCAAAACATCATCTGTCTCAGTTCTGTATTTCGCTCTTTATCTCTACGAATATATATTTTTCACGTATATATTTTTCTTTCTGTATTTTTGTCACACTCCGTTTTCGAAATGATGACATGGCAGTGTCTCATTGGTTAATGGAACACCAAAGCTGACAAACAGAGATTACTAAATAAAGGAGTTAATTATTCAAAGTCCATAAATAGTAATAAGAAAACTAGCGGAAGCGTTATTCTACAAATGAAATATTTCTAAGTTATTACATATGAACAATGAATTACAAGTTCCAATGAGATAACTATAAAATCAATAACATGTGTGAACTATTTAGTTAGAATCACTCTTCGCAATCCCCATCCCAAGCTCCATCATCATAGGTAGAATCAAAATCTACAAAACCTGAAACAAAACCGGATATCGGACTGAGCTCCGGTGCTCAGCAGGGAACTAAAACAGTAATATAAATAATAAAGATAGAACAGAACAGAAACAGAATAGTAAAAACAGATAGTGCATACGCCTGTTTCCCAAAATACCCCTGTTGAAGTATATGCAAACGACTCAATCCAAGTCTCACAAGACTCAGAACTCAGTGCAGGACAGTGCAGTACAGTACAGAACAGAACAGAACAGAGGGTTCAGAACAGAACAGTACAGTGGATTGCACAGCTGCGGTTTTCAGAAAAATGAGTTTTAAAACTTGTGCAAAAGTGCACCAAAACATTTCCCAACATCCCCAACTCATATGAGACCAAATAGACTCCAAACAACAACATATAATAATCAAAACCAAAACGAACACATAGAATGCAACAATTAAGCAAATAACCACCTTCTTCACACCTAAACGATTCCATAACCGAGTATACGACAAGCACCACGCGTTGCCCATCCGGTACACCCAATCACATACTCGTCTTAGATACTTAGAACGTAGCTACCTACTATGATACGACTCCCACCACATGAGTTCACATATCTATTCACAACTACTCAACAGTAACGGCAGTGGTCCCAGTTATAAACCAAACTAGGACGGTTTCAGTAAACTCGTGGGTTCGGATTCTCCCCCCCAAACTACGGGACACAGATTTTAAGGTTCAATCCTTACATTGTCTCATCATCCCCAACCAGGGACTCCACAAAACCACCACCGTACTTAATGATTAGCCCCATTAAGTATGGGCCATAGGACAGAACAGAGCAGAAGACCTGTTGGGGGTCACAGAACAGAGAGCAGAGCAGAAGGCAGACTGAACCTGCTAACGAGCGATCCTAGATACGAGCTCAATAGGGGGCGACGACTCGGTCGACCAAACCAATTAGGACAAAAACAATTATACAAAATAAACGACTCCAAACACGACCCAAATGCAATTAACAAGAACAGATACGAAACAGTACATAATAGTTTATGTGAGTATATTTAGCAATTAATGAAAGCAATTGAAAACAGATTATATGACATTCTCAATTTACCCAATAATGCCATAATTCAATTAAACAATGTATTCGGTAATCAAGCAGTTCATGCAATTGAACATCCCAAAACAGTACATCATGCCAGAACATAAATTCAACAGTGACCAGTATTACAGGACATAATTTAATAATGGAAAGCGAGGTCCCTACCTGTTGCGGATGCGATAAACACTGAAAGTTCGTAAACAGTGCTCGCAGCCTCACTCGCGGTGCGATAACTTTCTGATGGAAACTCCGAATTACGTTCCGTCTGCGCTCACTCGAAGCCCTTTCAAATATCTTCGAATTGATATGCTGTGGGTAAAAAATGGAGGTCGGTAGCCCTCTCAAACATCCTGTCGAAGTTCTGGACAGACTATATTTAATCGCACAAAATCTGGTTCTGCCCTCCACTTCTGAGATACATTACGGAAGATCTAACGGTTAAAATCTCAATCCCTCCGGTCAGATTATAGCCCTATCAGTCTAGTTTATAAATCAAAAAGAATTACTCCGTTTGGAGCTCGTATGTTACATGTACGACGATTCTACTGGAACTGCACAGAAAAGAAATTCTGAAAATCAACCCTCGTTCTTGATGCGATATCTTCCAACTCCGAAATCGAAAAGTGAATCCGATTTCACGATCTTGTAGCCTGTTTTGTCGTGATCAATATCCATATAAGGGTTGTCGAAATCCGATAAGGATTGCCCACTCAAAAATCCTCTCAAAGATGCTAGAAATCAAAACTCTCAAGACTCCATTTTCTTTTGCTTCCCTGTTGCTCACGGCTTTGGAAGCCATTTCTCTTTTTCCTGCTTTCTTTTGTGCGCTATTCCTGAGGAATCCGCTGCCAATGATTTGCAATGGCAAGTGGGTTTGGCCCACCCGCGACCCACCCCGCCCCGCCCCGTTTAACTCGGCCCACTTTTGGACCCGCCTAAACCCGTTATGACCCACGAGTTAAGTGGGTTTTACAAACGGGGCGGGGTGGGTTGTACATTTAAGAAAATCGACCCACCCTGCCCCGCCCCGCCAAAAACCCACAACCCGCCCCGCCCCGTCTCCCCAACCCACTTAAACCCGCCCCATTTAAACCCATAATACCCAACCCTCAACCCACTTAAACCCATATTACCACAACCCCTATAAATACTCACTCAAATCCCCTCAAACCCACACTATCATTTTCTACTCTATTTTCTAAATAGAAAATATGGACAACATTCCTCCTAATCCCTCTACTAGTGCTAGGACTAGGAGGACTTCCAAGGTTTGGCAATTATGGGTATTTAATGAGGAAGTTCTCGCATGACTAAATGTACGATATGTGGGTATGCAATTCAGTCACAAACATGGTTGGGGGACGGGAATAATGGTTAGACACATAAAAAAATAAACACCCTGGATTGTTCGTTTAAATTGTAATTTTTTATTGTACTTTTCATTTTAAATTGTAATGTTTGTTTTATTATGTTGTTTTCATCTAAGTCTCCCTCATATGTAAGTCTTATTTTGTTATAAGTAAAACCAGTATGACTTTTATCTATATTTATTTTTACCAAAAAAAAAAATTAAAAAAAAACTCCGAACCCACTTAACCCACCAAACTCGCCTAACTCGCCAAACCCAACCGACCCACCCAACCCACCGGGTTAACCCGTGACTCGGCCCACTTTTGACGGGTTTTCCAAACGGGGCGGGGTGGGTTCGTCATTTTCATTTTTGGACCCAGCCCGCCTCGCCCCGTTGACTGGTCAACCCCGCCCCGCCACTGTTCACCGACCCACCCCGAACCCGCCCCGAACCCGCCGGGTTAACCCATTTGCCATTGCTACCAATGATTTCCATCAAAGATTTTTGACGCCCTGAGGCGATTGCCCCCGAGGGGGAAGAGCGGAGTACCCTAGATCAGGGAGATTGTAGCGTGCCCCATGCCTGGGGAGGGAGCTTAGCCTCACCAGAGGAGGAGATTTATTAATGCCCCATAGTGCGGGGAGAAGGTGTCGAACTTGGGACCTTTCGGTCCCAAGCCAAAGACTTACCCACTTGGGCAAGCCCTTTGTTGACTTCCATCAAAGATTGCTCAAATGATTTCCTCACCGATTGCTTAATTTCCTTTTTCTTTTTCCATGTTTGCTTTTGATACTCACGGAGCCAAGCCGTTTTCTTTCTTAATTTGTGTTGTAAATGCAGGGGAACCGAGAGAACCCCCATGAGTAACCCCCAAATCCAACGATATGCTTTCCATTCCTTAACTTAATTATTTTAATTGTTTCGTGACCTCAACCAGCAATCCCACAAGTTGTTACTTTTTTTTTTTTTTTTTATTCTTATTCTTTATTCCTAATTCAATTAATCAATTATCTATATGAATCACAATTAAGTTCTTCAACTACGATATGTGTGCGAAACGCCTCTAAAACGAAGATACACAAAAATAACACGTAACATGTTGTAACAATTAATTAGACACGTAGTCACATCATCACACAAAATAAATTATACCTACATAGTTACTCGGGAAAAAAATTAATTACACGTCATAAACCACGTAAGCAAAGGTTACGGGTTTTACAATTTTATTATTTTTTTAAGTTATAATTTTATAATTAAAAAATTAACACATATCAATTTTTTTATTGATGGAATATGAAATGGGAAACCAAATGGAATAGAGGATTTCTAGCCCATTTGTGCAGGCAAACAAAATTAACAAATTTAAATGTAAAAAATTGAAATCTTGTGAAAATTTTAATATATTGTGATTATCAAAGATATTGGTGATGGATTGTTTTCATTATTGTTGATGAATTCCGTGATATGTCAATGAAGGAGCAAATGTCGGTAGTATTTCGTTATGTCAAGAATATGCAGGTATTAAAGTATTTTGTTAGTGTCAGTCATGTATCAAGTACTAACGAGAATGGTGTAATTATAGAATATTATCAAAAGTATGAAAACGCATATGATTTTATAAATTTGTTTTGCTAATATTAATTGTGCCCCTCCTGCCTTTAAAATCTACGTCCGTCACTGATCAAGTGTTTTGGTGTTAGACTCGTTAAATATTTTATTTGATATTTGTTAAATATTTCATTTGACATTTGAGAATTATTTAAAATGTGCGAACTAAAATTCGTTTCGCGAGAACAAGATATAGGAGGGTTAATATACTAAATTAGGACTAGCATGAAACTTGTATTACAAATTGGTTTAAGTGGATGATAGTAACAATGGAGTTTAATAAAACAAAATAAAAGAAGAATCCGTCGTTGGAGGTTCCGTAGCCTTCATAATCTCCCACCCAACTTACGGGTTTTTGTCTCCACCCTTTTTTTCATTCCTTTATCTTTAAAATGATGTTAATTTTTTTATTAAAAAAATATCTTTGTTTATACTATTAGAGAAGTCAATAAGTGGATTACAACTAATACAAGCGTTCAAGTTGGGTTTACTTAAAGTTAATTGTGAACTTCATCCCACATAAGATAACATTTAAATTTATGACTGATATATAACTATTATAAAAAATATTCATTATCCTCTCAAGATATTAATTTTGGTATAACAAATTCGATTGTCAATTAAATAATTATAAATGTGATCAGATCCATTTGATGCACTTGCACTCTACTCTCTACATGACATTATTGATTTGCCTAAATCCAACCGAGTTGCACACGTAGTCTCTGTCCCGTCTTGATTGCTGCTAATTAGGAAAATCCTTCTAGAAATTTTTTTCTTCTTCTCTATAACCTATAGTCTATGTCACAAATTATTATAATACTGTAACTAGTAAGTAAGATTAGAAATTGTGTCAAATACGGGTCAATGTGAGGAAACAAGAGGGATCGGTTTTGGATCTTTGATTGACGCATGGAAGATTTTGATCCAACTCTTGATTAGTTAGCAAATAAACGTGTTCAATTATGGTGGTAGATAAGTTTTATTCAGTTAAATTTAACTTATTTACATATTTAACAAAGAAATAATATATTATGAATGCGTTGTCAGTTGAATATTCATGTCTTAGATAATTGTATTAATAAGTACGAATAAGTCTTAATTAGGGGTGGACACAAGTTGGAGGCGGGAGACTTACCCCGCCCCACTCTTTTTAATAATAAAAAAATTGAGAGTTTTTTAAGATTTTTAAGTTTTACTTTTACCACTCAAAAAAAAAAAAGTTTTACTTTTATATATTTCACTTATAATTTAATTTTGAGAATTGTTTTTTATAGTAACATAGATTAAAAAGGAGGCAAACAACAAACACTTTTACCATTATACCCTTATATAGTTTCGCAGTTTACACCCCTAGAGTTCATTTTCGCAAAAACATTATGAAGGAGATGAGGTTATGCCAAAAATAACTAATATGTTGGTTGGTGAAAGATTTTATTCATAATAAAATGAGCAAATAGCTTTTTTTGCCACAAAACTAGTTACGAGTGCTATATCTACCACAAATCATGTTTTCGTGCTATATCTGCCACAAAACTAGTTACAAGTGCTATATCTGCCACAAATCGTTTTTCCGTGCCTTTTTTACCATGAAACATTTTATGAGTGCTAAAAATGCCACACAAAGAGGGAGGGTGAAAGGAAAAATAGGTAAGAGATCAAATTAATTTCAAATAGACCCTAAAATCAAAATTTTATATTATATTGGGTACCTAATTTTATTTTATTTTTAATACTTGACCCTTCTTCCCAAATTTATCAAAGCCTCCACCACCTTCTTCTTCCTTCTCCTCCCACCTCGAGCCGCCGCCACCACCTCCTATCCCGCCACCCAATCCCTAACCCCCACCCATACCCCCTGAAAATTAACCAAGAATAGCAATTCATATGATGAAAGCACTTCTAGGTCTATATTTCAGACACATATAACAAATTTCACAATGCTTTGCTACTCTAACCTTTAGAAAATGTTTTACAAAATACATATAAGTCAAAGCAATAAACAAAATGCTAATCAATTTGCACTACATGATTAACCAAGTGCTTTGATGCTAAAACCATAAAAAAAAATTAAACAAAATACATACCAGTCAAAGTACTAAACAAAATGTAGATTAGTTAGCAGTACATAATTAACCTAACAGAGATGCTTTGCATCTGAAACCATCAGAATTCTTGAACAAAAAGGACTCTCGCAAAGCAATATGCAAAATGCAGACCAATTTCCTAAGAATATCTAATTGTTCTTAGGCATTTTTTCTAGGCTGTCACCTTCACCACGCCTTTCCAAATCTTCAAGCAGTCATTTTTGGTAGATTTGGTACTCTTTGGTATGGGTGGGGGGCAGGGATTGGGTAACGGGATGGGAGGTGGTGGTGGCTCGATGTGGGGAGAGAAGAAAGAAGAAGGTAGCGGTGAGGGTTTTGGTAAATTTGGGAAGAATGGTCAAGTATTAAAAATAAAATAAAATTAGGTACCCAATATAATATAAAATTTTGATTTTAGGGTCTATTTGAAATTAATTTGATCTCTTACCTATTTTTCCTTTCACCCTCCCTTTTTTTGTGGCATTTTTAGCACTCATAAAATGTTTCATGGCAAAAAAGGCACGGAAAAACGACTTGTGGCAGATATAGCACGAAAACGTGATTTGTGGCAGATATAGCACTCGTAACTAGTTTTGTGGCAGAAAAAGCTATTTGCTCTAATAAAATTCTTGAAGAGCTAGAAGGGAAAAGAAGAACAAAAATGACATTATTTTTTTGTGCGGGAAAGAAGACGTTTAAAATAAGGGTAAGATAGATCTGGGCCTGAGGAAGAGCAGAATGTGGGCTATGGGTATAAATAAACCGATACTAATGGGCTATCATGGACAGTGGCGGAGCATAAGAGGGGTAGGAGGGGTCCCGCCCCGCCCCGCCCCCCCCAAATTTTTAGAAACAATGAGTTTTTTATAGGAAATTTTTGTTTTTGTGATATTTTCTTATAAATATTGTATTTAGCCCCCCTAAAAAATTTCGGTAAGAAATTCGCTCCCCTATAACAAATTTTTTGCTCCGCCACTGATCATGGATTAGGCAATGCCAAGGGTTTTTCAATAAAAACGAATTTGAATCCCTTTTTTTCTGACAAGACAACGTTTTTTACCCATCAAGCCAGGTCAGCCAAAGACATAGCTTTTTTTTCTTTTCGTGAATAAAGACATAGCTTTTGTTTCCTTATGGGACAGAATACTCCATTTTATATTCTTTGAACTTTTGAATACGTTGGAGCTCTTATTAAATGTGTGACAACACAATGGTTAAGCCAACTCCTCTCAACAAATCAGCATAAACCTCATTTAAAAAAGTCTTAAATCTCACGTTTCATCCAATTAAAAGTCTCTGGAAAAAAAAATTATGAATCCCAATTTTGTTTGCTTGATGTTTCTTGCTTGGAGCAGCTTGTTGGTAAATGCAGCTCAACAACCCAAAAACATCTTTATTTTAGCTGGACAGAGCAACATGTCGGGCCGAGGAGGAGTAATCAACGGCACCTGGGACGGTGTCTTTCCTCAAAAATGTAAACCCAACCCATTGGTATTTCGGTTCACAAGAGCCCTTAATTGGGTGGAGGGGGCGGAACCGTTGCACAAAGACATTGATGTGAACAAAACTTGTGGAATCAGCCCCGGAATGGCGTTTGCGAATTCAGTGTTGGATAAGGAGTCGAGCCTCGGGGGAATTGGCCTTGTTCCTTGTGCTATTGGAGGTACAAGTATTAGTCAATGGGCTCGTGGAACTTATCTTTACAATCAACTAGTTAGTAGGACCACAGCGGCCCTGAAAGATGAAGCATGTTTGAAGGCCCTTTTATGGTATCAAGGGGAGAGTGACACTGAAAAAATTGAAGATGCCAAACTGTATAAGACGAGATTACAAGAGTTTTTTACCAATGTCCGAAACGATCTCAATTCGCCTTCACTTCCTATTATTCAGGTACATACCGCTATTGAATTTATTAAGTTTCGTATCGACTAGTATAAATGTTGTATTCAATGTACAAGTCTTCCGAATCAGCAGGGTCTAGAGAAGGTTCTGATAACGCAGTTTTACCCTTATTTTTCATAAAGAGGCTGTGTTTTAAGAGTTCGAACCCGTAACATAGCGAACCACAGAAACAATCTCTTTATAAAAAATAATATTTTTTGGATATTTTTTTGCAAATAAGACTTGGTTAATCCTTCATTTTATGAGATATATACCTTCTGAAATGCAGTTAGAACTATGTCCAAACTTTGAACATCTGCTGCAAAAAGGATTTAGTTGTTAATTACATCTCCATCATTTGCAGTACCTATAGCTCTAGGGTGGATTTCGATTGGATTTTGGCTTGATCGGCTTGGTACCAAATTCAGACTTTTTACTTGTGAGACCTACGTATTTTTTTACGAGAACTTTTATTTTTAGGCAACTTGCGAAATTTGTTTTTATCTTAGACTAGATCATTCTCTACTTGTACAAGTAGGGATCACTAAAAACATGTATATAAGTGGCGGGATCATGACTAATGTAACAAGTATAGAATATAATTTTTCTAACTGTCTGGTTACAAACTAAACATAAGTCAGACTTGATTTGCTTACACACTTGATATATGTTGTTGGTCTTGCTTCAAATTTGAAATAAATATTTGGTAATTAATTAGTAGTGATTTGGTGTTTATAGGTGGCATTGGCATCAGGAGAAGGACCATATGTAGAGGAGGTGAGAAATGGTCAATTGGGAATTAAGCTTCCAGGGGTAAAATGTATTGATGCAAAGGGACTAGAGGTGGGGCCTGATAATTTACACCTGACTTCTCAAGCAGAGGCCAGGCTTGGAGAAATGTTTGCTGATTCTTTTCTTCAGACTCTGCCAATAATAGTGTAATAGAATCCCATCCTTCACTAGTAAAGAAGTAACTGTTCTGAGGATCAATTTTGTTTTATTTAAGCAAGTGGTTTTGTATTTTTTTTTTTTGGATATGTGATGAATCAGCGGTTTTGTCTTGATCAATGTTAGTCGCAACGGCTTCAAAATAAAATGTAGAAAAAAATGTTACTGACACGATAACACCAATAGTAGACGCAACATAAGATTGTACATGTACTAGTGTTTATTGGACTTTGACATTTGGACAGTTAGTTATTCCATCACAAAATCTAATAGGTCCGGCATGAATCGAGTATTTATAAACACAGCCCAACCCAATATCTCATTAACTGAAAAAATAATGAAAGTATAGATTGTATTATCAACCAAAGTAATAATAAGAATCTATACATTTTTTCCTCATTTTTCTGCCATTTTTACGTAATGTTACAAGTTCGTCAAAAATGTCATATTTTTGTTGAATTTCAGTTTACTTGATTTCACTAAAATGCAGTTTCTAATTACAGTATCTCCTCGATTAAAGTTGGTGACTATTTTATTTTATTAATTTTTACAACTAACTGAAATATGCAAAAATCAATATTTTTATTAGGCCATTGGAACTTGGGCCAACGACATGAAAAATTTCCAGTCCGGCTCCAGTGCGGAACCCCCAAAGTTCCGCACCTGCGGAACCATCCTAGCCGTCGGATGCAATTTTGAACGGTCCAAATCTAGAGAGAGAAAAGTTGCGGCTGACAATAAAAAATAAAATAAAAAAATTTATATAATAAAAGGGTACATATGTAATTTTACAAATAAATGATTGGAGTTCAGAAGAGGAGAGAGAAAAGTTGCGAAAGTGAAACAACAGCATATTCTTCTTTAGAGAACACATGTTTTTGGTTAGAAAACACATGTTCTCTAACCAAAAACATGTGTTCTACTAAAGAAGAACGTGTGTTTTTGTTCAGCATAACTTTTCTCTCTCTCCTAGAACAAAAAGTAACTACGCAACCGTCACATCAATTGGGTTGCAGGGAGGAGAGAGAAAAGTTGCGGTGAACAAAAACACATGTTCTTCGTTAGAGAACACATGTTTTTTTGTTAGAGAACACATTCTCTAACAAAAAACATGTGTTCTCTAAAGAAGAACATTTGTTTTTATTCAGCCGCAACTTTTCTCTCTCCTCGGGAACAAAAAGTAACACGCAATGTTTATCCCTAAAATACCCCTATTTTGATACAGTCGTTGGATCAAAAAGTATAAAATCCAACGGCTGAGATCGTGGCCCGCACCGTACGTAATTTTGAAGGTCCGCACTGGAGCCACGACTTTCGTGTCGTGTTAGGTCATGTCTAATGAGCTATAGCCTTATCAGACTATTTCAATTTAGTCCAATTAAAATCTGATCGACACAATTAATTACCTCTAAATATATAAGATGAAAATATTATTTCTCTTCTTTAATTAACAATGAAAATAAAAGTAATATAAATGACATATCCTAATCATTCGATACCAGTATCGTAATGGAAGTTTCGTACTCGATGCAAACAAATTCACTCTTGTCACTCTTCTATGAATCAATAAGTTTTTTTTAGGCATCAAATCGTCTATCTCGAAATTCTATCACATTCTTTGTCTCACCATTAAAAATGTGACACGTGTCTAATTATTCATAACACAATCACCTCATGTATTGCAATATGCTCATGGAACATTCGATATGGGACGAGGCGGGGGTAGGGCCTGGTCCCACTTAGCTGAGAAAGCGTCACGTCACCCCTCTGCGCAAAAAAAAATTTATCTACCGATCACGGTTAAAATACAAAAAAAAATAGTTACGATATGAATGCAGTTAAAAGTAAAAAAATTTCTCTCTCTCATTTTATAGTGATGTGACAAGTTTGTACAAATTTTTTTACTTTTTAACTGCATATCAATATCAGGATTATCTTTTTTTGTATTTTAATCGTGGCTGAGAGATGAACAAAATTAAGAGAGGGGGTGACGTGGAGCTTTCTCAGCTAAAGTGGACTGAGGGCCCTACCCGCTGCGCCAGTCCATATCAGAATTTTCCTATGCTCATAATTTCTCTCTCTCCTCCTACCTCTTATTCTATAAGTGAGACATGTGTCACATTTCTAGTGGTGGGACAGACGATTTTCTTCATTTTTTTTTATTCGAATATCTATGTTTTGAAAGATAGTGTATCATATGACATTCTTTTTAAGAGATTTTTTTTTCATCAACGGATTATGAAAATCCGTCTTTCAGGAAGAACAGATTCCCAAAATCCGTTTTTCGCCCATTTTTTATTATTTTGTTTCCGAGGATTGAAAAATAATATTTATGGACATAAACTTTAATGAAAAAATTAGAGGGGCAGATCAAGTTTTTTGGTATGAAAGTTATGAGTTGGGAGTTTAATTTTCTCATTTTTAATTAATTAGTATTGCTGTAAAGTAGAATTATTTGTAACAGTTTAAATTCAAATTGTTTTATACCTACTTTTGTAAAAAAAAAAAAGATTTTGAACAAAAATCACCAAAGTAAAATTATTTTTTAACCCGTAGAGCCAATTTTCCTTATATTTTCATTCAGTTAACTATTTTCGTTTTGTCACATGCCTTTTAAAGTTATTCAAAAAAATTCAACCAATCTCTAGTGTAATTATAATATGTCGACAATTTGACAAGTGAGCTCAGCTGAATTAATTTCACTTTGATCTCAAAGACTTGTCCATAGTATGTTACAAGTTTGAGTCAACTAAAAAGCGACTTTATATTGCACGATTAGATTTATCATGCATATATCCCATCGGTTTGATATTGGTCCACCCTTCACCAAATGAAAATAATATCAGGAAAATCTACATATGTCTTTTGTTTCTTTATGGGACATAATACTCACTAGTTTTTTTTTATCAGTATTTGATACTCAATAATTGTCAATATTTGATCCTATTCTTTTTTGAATTTCTGAAAACGGTAGATTACTCATTAAATGTGTCTCTGCACAACTGTCACGCCACCTCCTCTTGATAAAACCTCATCAAATAACAAGCCGACTACAATGTAGAATATCAAATGTTTCTCAACGTGTAAAATATTTGGTGGCTGTTGAATTAAGAATCTAACATAGATCATTTGAGTCTCAATATTTATTATAAAATTTTTTTTAAGCCAAATAATCTCTGACGTCAGATTATTGATCCTACACAATTGTGAGGCCACCTCCTCTTGATAAAACCCCATCAAATATAGGAGCCTTAATGCCCATGTTTTATCCATTCAAAGTGTCTGGTAAAAAAAAATATGAATCCCAATTTTGTTTGGTTGATGTTTCTTGCTTGGAGCAGCTGGTTGGTAAACGCAGCTCAACAGCCCAAAAACATATTTATTTTAGCCGGACAAAGTAACATGTCCGGCCGAGGAGGCGTAATCAACGACACCTGGGACGGCGTCGTACCTAAAAAATGTCATCCGAACCCATCAGTCTTTCGATTCACCGCAGACCTTAATTGGGTTGAGGCCGCAGAGCCCTTGCACAAAGACATCGATGTGTACGCAACTTGTGGCGTAGGCCCAGGGATGGCGTTTGCGAATACAGTGTTGGATAAGAAGCCGAGCCTCGGAGAAATTGGTCTGGTTCCTTGTGCTGTTGGAGCCACGAGTATCACTCAATGGGCTCGTGGCAGTTTTCTTTACAGTCAATTAATAAAAAGAACAAGGGCGGCCCTCAATGGCCAAGGAAGTTTGAGGGCACTTCTATGGTATCAAGGGGAGAGTGACACAATAAAATATGAAGATGCCAAACTATACAAGAAGAGATTAGAAGAGTTTTTCACTAATGTTCGAATTGATCTCAATTTACCTACACTTCCTATTGTTCAGGTCAGATTTATTAAGTCCCGCTATTTTTCTGATTAAATTTAAACAATCTTCTAAAAATACCTTACAGTTAGACTTAAGTCCTATTTTTTCAACAGATACTGCAAAAAGATTTTAGTTGTTAATTACTTCTCCTGCATTTGTAGTTTATAACTTTAGTATATGTTGAAAATAATGCTTTCATAAATTAACTTTTTTTATTTATTTTATATAATTAACTATTAGTAATTGTGTAATTGGGTGGGTATATAGGTGGCATTGGCATCAGGACAAGGACCATATGTAGAGGAGGTAAGAAAGGGTCAATTGGGAATTAAGCTTCCAGGGGTGAAATGTATTGATGCAAAGAGACTAGAGCTGGGGCAGGATTATGTACACCTGACTTCTCAGGCAGAGGCCAGGCTTGGAGAAATGTTTGCTAATGCTTTTCTTTAGACTCTGCCAATAATTGAGTAACAGAACTCTATCATTTACTCGAAGTAACCATAAGGAAGAAGGCTAGTGCAGTTTGCATAACTCTATCATTTACTAGTGAAGTGTACGGATTTTACACTCTATGTCCCGAATATTAATAATAATAATAATAAAAAGACAAAATGGTAGAAGTAACTTTTGTTTCGTTGTTTTTTCTTTTTCAAAATATTTTGTATGGAAAATTCATCTATTATAAGAAATTCGAAATTTAAAAAACAGATATGGGATTTAAACACCGTATCTCTATTAACTGGGGCCTCGACATTAACTACTTGTCCCATGTCTTATATATTCACAGTAGAAGTAACTGTTGAAGAGGATCAATTGTTGTTTTATTTGGGTTTTGTATTTTGATTTTCTTTTGAAAATGTGTTGTTTTGTCATCACCAATATTAGATACAACGGTTTCAAACTTTTTGAGGATATAAGCTCCAAATTTTCTAGAATTTAAATTGTTTTAAGACATTAAAAGAAACAAAAAATATGAAAAGAAGGAAAATTGTTCCTTTCATGCATGGCTCGATTAGAAACTTCCTTTTGTTTAATTAAAGATATGAAAAGTGCAGTATAACCAAACTGTCGTTTTAGAAAGAATTGGGTAACACTTAACGAGTGTCTATTAGCTAACAGTCTAGAAAGAATTAATTATTGTATTTGACAAAAATTGAATCCCATATTCCGAATGTAAGCAAGACGGCTTGTTATAGTCCTATTAGTAAGTTCTCTTACTGAACTATACCCAGTAAAACGTGTTTCTTCATTTTAGTTTTTACCAAAATGAGTAATCGAAATATATTCCGCCATGAGAGTCGTCGTAAAGCTTAATTTGATCAAAAACTCGCTTTTTTTTCAACACAAATGAAGGATATGAAAGATATTTGTGAAGCTAAAAATTAGAGGTGAAAATTGAAGACACATTAATTCATATGGGTTGGAGCAAGCTGTTTCAATTAATTGATATAAAGAGAATAAAATAATTATTCAGTAGCAATATTTAACTCGAGTTCATTTTAACTTTAATTAATTAGATCAACTTATTCTAATAAAAAGTGTTCAGAGTGGGAAAAAAAATGACTTTCTAACAAATATTATTGACTTGAATGTTTGACTAATTAGTAGTAACAAGGAAAACTGGAGCGTGGAATTGATCTAATGGTCATGACCATACAATCTACTTAAATTAGTATCCAAAAATTATTCACAAAGCATTACACCGATTTTGTAAATGAGGAACCAAGATCTAGTGCACTCCAATTTTCCTAAGGTTTAAGGTTTCACACACAAGGCCACAACCAATTACGTGCCTCTCCTCTTATTATAACGCCACTTGAATACTTGTTTATTTTTCAGGCCACTTACATATTTATTAATTTGATTATTATGGTTCTAACCAAAGATGTTTCTTTGCTTTTTAGTTCTATAAGATCTCTCGTTAAAGAATGTCTCAAGGCACATGGCTTTGGGTTTAGGCAATAGTAGAAGATATTGTCTCCGTTTAAAATTAAATATATTATTTTTTATACAAAGAAAAAAAAAGATTGGACATTCATTTCGACGGGACAGATTAATACTTCATCCGTCCCAAATTATCTGTTCACATTTCTTTTTTAATTTGTTCCAAATTATTTGTTCACTTTCTAAATAGATGGTTCATTAATGATGATTTTTCCAATCCTACCCTTTACATTAAATATTTGAGAGAAAAAAAAAGAGAGAGAAAAGAAGGTGAATTAAATTGGGAGTAACATTAGATAGGGTTATGTTTGACATTTTATCATATTCCACTATAAAATTTGATGAAACCTTACTTCCCGTGCAAAATGAAGAAATATGAATGAAGAAGAAATTATGTAAAAGAAAGAATGTCTTTCATTGATTGTGAAAAATGTTTACAATGCATCACCTATATATACATATTTACATATGAATAAAATGGAAGGAAATAAATCTATGTTAATTGCAATACTAATTACAATCAATTAAATAAGAGATTTGCTCCCTTGATTATGGTCTTGATTAGCTCCCTGATTTTCTCCTTGATTGGCTCCATTAGTATATCTGTAACAGGCCCCCTCAAACTGGACTTGGGAGAAAAGATGTCAATTAGACCAAGGGATTGTATAAGAAAAGTGAATCGAGGAGAGGCAAGATTTTTGGTGAAATTGTCAGCCACTTGAAAATGGGTCGAAATGGGTAAAGGTTTAACAATGCCAGTTTGCGTTTTTTCACGGAGTATGTGGCAATAAATTTCGATGTGTTTGATTCTTTCGTGAAAGGCGGGATTGGTTGTGAGGTATAAAGCGCTTTGGTTGTCGCAAAATAATGGTATAGCATGAGAATGATGTATAAGTAGGTCATTGAGGAGGTACTTTAGCCATTGTAACTCACAAATGGTGGTGGCAAGAGATCGATATTCTGCCTCAGAGGAACTTCGAGAAACGGTGAGTTGTTTTTTAGATTTCCAAGAGACAAGAGAGGAACCAAGAAAGACATAATAACCAGTGGTAGAGCGCCTGGTGTCAGAACAGCCGGCCCAATCAGAATCAAAGAAAGCACTAAACTTTAATGGTGATGAGGAAAAGAAAAAAAGTCGTTTGGCTGGAGAGCCTTTCAGATATCGTAGGATATGGTGAGCAGCCTTGAGATGTAATTATGTGGGATTGAGCAAATTCTTCTATAACACATTGACCACCAAATCGAACCGTGAAACCGCCATTATTTTCGCTATCGAGTGATAGACTAGCAAAAGACATTTCGACTAAAAAAAATTATATGAAAGAAACAACTTATATAAGTCAGATAATGAAAATAGAAGGAGAATAAAATTGCGGAAAAATCTTAAAAAGTTTTCTTTGATACCATGAAGAAATATGAATGAAGAAGAAATTATGTAAAAGAAAGAATGTCTTTCATTGATTGTGAAAAATGTTTACGATGCATCATCTATATATACATCTTTACATATTAATAAAATGGAAGAAAATAAATCTATATTAATTGTAATACTAATTACAATCAATTAAATGAGAGATTTGCTCCATTGATTATGATCTTCATTGACTCCCTGATTTTTTTTTTTTATTGACTCCATCAATATCTGTAACACAAAATACAAGGTGGACAGATAATTTGGGAGGGAGAGATTAATTATCTAAGCAACCGCCGGGATCTTCTTCGTTGGGTCCTCAAAAATAAAAATCTATAAAAGGGTTACCCAATAAAATCCCCGATTTCGCAGATTTCTCTGTAAAAAGGGGATGTCGGCCTTAATCTGGATCATACTTTGGGCTAACGCCAGATTAGTAAATTCTGCAGATCAAAATAATAATGGCTTCAACTGGCAACCACAAAGCATATTCATATTAGCAGGCCAAAGCAACATGGCCGGCAGAGGTGGCGTAATTAATGAGACATGGGACGGCGTCGTTCCCCTCCAATGTCAGCCCAATTCGTCGATTCTCCGGCTAAGTGCCGGACTAACTTGGGTGGAAGCTCAAGATCCATTGCATCAAGATATAGATTTCAATAAGACATGTGGAGTTGGGCCCGGAATGGGATTTGCGAAATCAGTACTGTCTAAGGACCCGACCCATCATGGTGTGATTGGTTTGGTCCCTTGCGCCGTTGGTGGAACCCGATTGAGCGAGTGGGCCCGCGGTTCGGCCATTTATAACCGGCTGGTGAGACGGGCGGAGGCGGCGGTGCAGGGTGGTGGTGGGTCAATCCGGGCAATGTTATGGTATCAAGGGGAAAGTGATACGGTCACTGAAGAAGAGGCTAAACTGTATAAGATTAGATTGAGAAGGTTTTTCACTCATGTACGAGATGATCTTAAGTTGCCTACACTTCCTATTATTCAGGTATTAAATTTTGATTTAATAATTGCACATATCTTTTACAATTGAATAATATTTCATTGATTTAATAATTGCATTTTTTGCTCGTGCATTATTGGCACATGTTCGATACGTGTCTAATTTTGCCGAAAACCACAAAAAAGTAATAGCGATTTATTTTTAGCCAAATATAAATAATTAGGGTGATATAATTAGTCAAAAAATAATTGAGTATCCAAAACAACAAAGTGTAAATAGTTTAATAATCTAAATAGTTAATTACTCAAAAACAAATATTCATTTTGTATATAAATGTAGTTATGAATTCGAAAAGGAGTAGATAGACTAAATAAGGAGATGCAACAGATACACTAGTGCGATATTCCTTAGCCCTTAGATAACTAACTGTGTACTATACCTCACATATTAGTCATGAATTTAGACAAATTTCATGAATGCAAAAGTTTTTTTTTTTAAACTTTATTAGCGCTACTTGTGAAAGTAAGATTGATAGAAATATTTGAAGAATACAATGTGAGGCTAGAACTAATATATAAAAATTTAGATAAATTTTAGTCAAATTGCGCAACAAAAACACTAGTGCGGTCCTTGAGTGACTGTATACTAAAGTGTGACATGTTGGATTTGAACTCGAAGTCTTCTAATAAGTGTAAAAGTTTGTTTTACTTCATTAGCGCTACTTATGTAAGTAGAATTGTCAAAAATATATGAAAAAATAGTATGAGACTAAAATTAATAAGTCAAATTTATAATACAATTTTCCCGTATATTTGAATTTGATTTGGGTTCTTAAATGTTTTGGTGAAGGTGGCATTGGCATCAGGAGAAGGGCCTCATATTGAGAAGGTGAGGGAAGCCCAATTAGGAGTTGAATTACCAAATGTGAAATGCATAGATGCAAAGGGGTTACCTTTGGAGCCAGATAACTTGCATCTTACAACACCTTCCCAAGTGGAGATTGGTGAGATGTTGGCTGATACCTTTCTTCAACCTTTGATTCTTCCTGTTCAAATTAGTGCCAGCATAAGGTTACATAATTTTCCATTTGGGACTTTATTATTAAGTGGGGTCCTCTTTCTTGTATTATTTTTATTATTTTGGTAACCTCCTATTTGGATGGAGTAATATGAGGAGTATACAAGAGTTCTATAAAAGATAAAAGGAAATAACTTTCAATGTGATGCCAAATGCTATTCTCATGCATTTATTTCTTTTCTTTTCTTCGATTATACTTCGAATCTTCTACCATACTATACGCTCTTTTTTCTACACTAATAATATTATTACACATTGAACGCCGTGAATAAATCAAACATGTCATTTCATATATAATAATATTATTGGTGTAAAAAAAAAATGTAATAAAATATATATTAGGATATCCGAAGTCCTCATGATGATGCATTTTTTAACCACGTTAGGATCAAAGGAAGGTGAAAACTCTTTTTCAGCAACTGATTTTGATCTTATAATTGACATTTGACCAATTCCAACAACACAATTCTACAGTTCTTTTCTCTTTTCTTTTTGTTTGACTGAGGAAACAATAGTCTTTGTTTAAAAAAAAAAACAATAGTCTTGAGATTTCCCCGTTTGATTTTTTTTTTTTTGGTTTTTTTTGGTTTTTTTTCGGAAAGACAAGTTTTAAAGGCTATAGTGTCTAATTTTGTGCAAGGCTAAAATATAATTTTAATCTTATATTTATTTTCGAGTTGCAAATTTTAGTCTCATCTTTATTATTCGACTTTGACCGTATATTATTTTTTCTTGCAACTTGCAAACTCAAGTAGAAGTGGTGGTTTCTAAACAGAATGTTTAGATGCACAAGTAGATATTTTCTGAAGAATAAAAAAATATTTCATTTTAAAATAAATTCTTTATACATGATCTGCTTAATTGATATTCTAATAACAGTTTCAAATTAGTCTCAAATTCAAAACAAATTTTACATGAGTTAATACATCATGTTTCATTTTCAAAATCATCCTCAAAAACTTTGGACCTCGCTTTGTGTCCCAAATTAAACCAAACTCAATCTAAAAACACATAATATAATACACCATTTTTATTAATTTCAAACATACTCGAACAGAGCATTACACACAAAATCCTAAAAGATCCGAAAGTAAAGTACAATCAAGAATATCATTAATTCTGAGGTATTAATGGTAATTTCACTTGGATTTCTCAGAATGTGTGGTCTGATCATCATGAGTAGTACCAGAAAGGGCTTCCTTAGCAGATTGGATAGTTTCAGCCACTTTCGCAGTCGTTTGAGCCATTACTCCACCGGCCGCCGGCTTATCATCATTCTTGGGCTGCTGAATATGGGTTATTTCCACGTTTTCTTTCTTGGCTTCTTTGTCTTCCCCTGCAGGTGACCTATAATCCACTGTCTCCACCTTTATCTCCTTTGCTCCTTCTTCATTTATACTTTCGGTTTCCTGCAAATCTTATTGTCATTATTACTTTCTATGTCCGGATCACTCAATTCTATGAATGTCCTTGTGAGAGGACTTCACAGCCTCCTCAAATTAATTGAGCGAAATCCACACCTACAAATAGGTTCTCGACCAATTCATATGAGGAGACTGTGTGTTCAATCCCACAAGAATTGTTTTTATCCCAATAGAAAAAATCAATCTCCATATTTGATTTGGATAACAATTAAGAAGAAGAATTTCACTATTTGTGCATAAAATTTTCCTTCAAAACAACATTCTTAAATTAGCTCTACATTCCTCTCTCAAATAATTCACTCCCGACACACAAAAAAATCTTAAACAAAAAACTAATCCAAATCCCCTCATAACATCCTTAGTCATATTTACTGAAATTTAAATTTACGGGCAAAATATATTGTATTAAAAATAAACAAAATCTAACTTGGTAACAAACTAAAATAGAAAAAAAAAACAATCAATTTTAGATTGAGAGAGTATTTGTAATACTCATCTCACATGGAATAAATCTTACATGTTTAAATGATATATAGAATAGTATTCATTTTGATATAACAAATATATTTTAGCGTATCATATATACTTGCTCAAATACAGTTGACAAGTATGTGATAAAAATTAAAGGTTCATTAGCCCAGTGCTGCCCACGACCATAAGTCGTGATTCGATATCCTTATCATGCAATGAGACAAGCTTTAATTATCTCCCTTTCTAGGACTATCTTCTCCTCTTGTGAGAGGCTTCTCTTCCTTGGGGCAACCGCTCATTCGGACTTAAAAAAAAGTATGTGATAAAAAATGTTGCTAGACTATAAATCGCGTTTCGAATCCGCGGATATGGAGTTTGTGAGTATTATTTTACTAGCTACTACCAATTGGCAAAGAATTAAAGAGAGTACAAACCTTTGAAGTATTCATGTTTCTGGCGCTTATGAGGGATAGATGGATCGATGGATGTAATTCTAGTTTCCCCTCAGCTGCTCTTCTTTGTGTTATTTTTCTCAAGATATATATGGGATGTTGAGAGGGTAGTGGCTTGGGACACCTCACACAAGACGTGGCGAACGTTGGGTGGTGGCAGCCAAGATAACACTTGAAGAATTTGGACACGTAAGCGTTAGGTAGTGCTCTTCTCTGCAATTTAATAATGCAGTAACCTTTTGATGTCGGTAAAGGTATACAGTAATAACCTTTTGATGTCGGTATAGGTTTGGAGAAATCGTGGATGAGCTTTGTTTGTTACTATTATGTTACAAATCATCTGTCTATTTCATATTTTGCACGAAAATTAATATTTTATTAAATTTAATGATAATAAATGATAAAATAACGAATATGACTTTATTTAATTTTACTCACAATTTAATTATATATTTTTTCTCTCAATTATTTTTTCTCCAACATTTAATGTAAGGGTATAATTGAAAAAATCATTATTAATGAATCATTTATTTAGAAAGCGAACAATCAATTTGAGACAAATTAAAAAATAATGTGTACAAATAATTTGGGATAGAATGTATATGTGAAGGACTAAAATACCTTTGTCTTAGGTGTGTCATGAGATTTTATTTTTTATTTTTTTTGTTGGGATAGCCTTGTGAACATTTTATAATATTGAGATCGTAAGAGTAATAGAGAGATCAAGGAAGATATGGAGGAAAGTTATAAAAGTGATATTGATTTGTTAATTTTAGGTAAGATTTCTATTTTAAATTGAAAAAAATTGAAAGAATGCATATGTGGATGACACGTAATTATTTTCGTTCAACTCAGCTATATATTATGCATATATATGGGCCTCAAAAGATTTCAGCGACCACCAATTTTATGTTTTTTGGGAAAATATGGGCTTCTTATCAATTTGGAATAGTTGGACATCAAACTTGGGCAACAAAAGCTTCATTATAATTATAAGGATTTTTCTCAGGCCCATTTCATTGAATTTATAGTTGCCATCCTGCATTCACCCCCAAAAAAGCATAAAGCATAAAATGCGGTCCAGATACCGGATCCAATAAAAATAAATAAAAAATTATCCTGGTTGAAAATCTCAATTCAGCTAGTTTGAGAACACATTTATAATATATAAGACTTGCACAATTCTCCCCATCTTGAGGTACCTTTTGAGGGTTTGAGTTAGTCTCAAATTCATTTTTAACATGATATAAGAGTTATCTAGTCCGATGTTGGGTCCTCGTTGATATTCACGCTCCAGATGCCCAGTCTTAAGTAGACCCCCATTGATATTCACGTTCCAGATGTATAACTCTAGGCGTAAGGAAGTGTTTTGAGAATCCCACATCGACTAACTTAAAAAATATTTGCAATATATAAGGCTTGGGCAATCCCGAAAAAAAATGAGGGGAGAGGAAGGATTTTAGAGTTAACTTTTTCTGAAATCGCCAATGTGGTATTAGTCTAGTGGTCAAGACTGATGTCTCATGACGTAGAGAATATGAGTTCGAATTTCCTCCTCGCTTATTGAATCCCTCATTTTTTGTAATAGATATGTCCCCTCCCCAATAAATAAATAAAAAAATTGATGAAAACTAAAAAAAAAACTTTTCTGAAATCAGTATAAAAATTCTAAATATTGAAGTTGCTTGTAAGTTATTCATTCTTATATTTCTCTCTATATATTTTGTTTCTATCCTACCTATTAATGACAATGGCTCTAACAAAATTATTTAAATTTGGACCACTGACATAAAAAATTAATAGAACAAATAGCTTTTAAACTTGGTCCTCAATATTCCTTTTAAGAAAAAAAAAATGTCTGAAATGCAATAATACCACAAAACAGTAAAGACAAGATCCTAATATTAGATTGGACAAACTTTAGACTGCAAAATCTGTTGGCATGCCCTCAAAGTCCTGACATGCCCCCCTCTACCCACCCAAAAAACCCCACTCAAGGACCTAGTGGTGGAGTAGTGACTACTCTGCTTTTTTTTTTCTCTCTTTACTATTTGCTCTATTCTTCTTCTTTGGATTTTTTCATTTTTTTTTCACCTTCCACGGTTAGATCCAACTAAAAGCTTCGACTTTCGGTCGGATCTTAATTAGATCTACCCATCTTTTCTTCACTTTTTATGTATTCACCTCGTATTTTAGCCGTAAATCGTAATGAAGTTTTCTCAAGACATTCTTTTTCAAAATTCAAAATTCAAAATTCGAATGCAATATTTACTTAAGATCCTTCCAGATCTGGAGTTTCTTTCAATCTTACTTGGAGGATTCTCTCAACTCGGATTTGTTTTGGGCCCTTTCTCAATTTTCTATATCTTTCCGAGACAATCTATTAGACGGTTGATACGCCCATGGTCTTATATATTATTGATTTCTAAGAAAAATGTTAAAACTGAACTTCTCTTGCTACCGTTGTTCAAGGATTACGAAGAAGAGATCGTGAAGAATTTTAGTATGTGTTTACTTTTTCTACTATTATTAGTGTTTTTTTACCCAGTACCAGGGTGTGGGCTTTTATCTGTTATCATGGTTGTCTAAACCATTGTATAACTTTTATTTTCAGATTATATTTTGATTATAATGGCCTTGGCTATTTTATGATTAATGAATAATTTCTTATTCAAAAAAGGAGTAGTGACTGCTCTCAACATATTTTAAAACATCAATTTTTTTTACGTGAAAAATATTATTTTAGTGAAATTGTCTTGTAAATATTGTATTTCTTCCTTCAAATTTTTTGGGTGATGATATTTGCGCTCCTCTTTTAACTTTTTGCATTCATCACCTATTTATTATTTTAATGAAAAGACCTTAACACCCAAATCAAACAAATCCAACACTCAAATAAAACTATAGCCAAAAGTATTAGAGTTCTTTCATTGAAAAGAAAGTGAAAACAAATGTAAAAAGTTAAATTACGAGTGCAAACATCATTTCCTAATTTTTTAAAGTTTACCAGAATAAATACCTTAAGTAATTCGCATCAATCTCTGAGTTCAAAATCTGCGTGCATTTGTTTTCATCTTTCAACCCAAACTTTAATACAAATTTTTACTTTAAATTCCACGACTCCTTTGACGAATAATCGCTTTTTTACGTTTTCGTAGATAAAAAAACCTTAAAGAAAACTCAAATACGAATAACTGCGTCACCCAAAAAAAAAGTGGAGAATGGGAAAGGAAAAAGGAAAAGTCTCTGGACCCAAGATTTGTTCATTTCATGAAGAAATGGGCCCATAGCGTCAGATATTAGTTTTGTTCTTTTCTACCAAAAAGGCCTAAAATCTATTTGACATATGCTATTGTTGATCCTGGGACTTCACAGCAAATCGAACCCATTGGACCATCTATGGTTTTCTTCCCCCTATTTTAGGACCACTTTTATGCCCATTTTACATTTCGTATATTATTTATTTCTTTAATCAAGTTGTGGTTGGTGTAATTGGTTCGGCAGTTTCGTTACTTAATAGAGATCGAGTGATCAATCCTCATTCACGTATGAAATCGCTACTTTGACAAACACTTTACTCTTTTATGGGCCAATCCAGTGTAAGTGAGGATTAGTTTAGTGTGATCTTTTAAAAATCGGAGACAGTTAAGACACGAGTCAATAAAAAAAAATTATTTTGTCAGCTGAGGCATGAAAATCCTTTCAACCTTCCATTCCATGTGAGTTCATATCATTACACACAAACAAAACCTAAACATTCGCCCGTGATAGTACGAGCAAGCAATTTTTTTTCGTTTATTGGGGGAAGAAAATATAATTAAAAGAGTTTTTTACCAGCTAAACGGTTTTTTTTTAATAATAATAAAAAAAATCCGTTAAACAAGTTTATTTTTTATGTTGATCATAGTTATGTATGATAAAACGATTGTAATGGTAGCTAGAAATAAAACTAACAAAATTGGTGAAATCAATGTGCGAATAGCTTTTAACATTAAAAACTCATTTTTCGTATCTTTTATTATATTCTTATAATTTTAGATGGATTCGAAAAGGGGGTAGGCAGCCTCAGCCATAACAATTTTGAAATTATTTTATATGTACTAATTTTTTAAACTTTAAAAATCTATTTCTTTAAAAATCACTCTCAAATATTTACCTCATTTAACTGTGCATTCACATACTGACCAACAAATAACACTAGTTAGTTTCTCTTATTTATATTTGGCTTCTCCAACTATATATTTATATGTCCGACTCTTCTAACTTCTTAAATTCAATATTCTAGTTCCGACAATGGTTAACAAGAAAAACCCAAGCAGACCAATCTATAATAGAGAAGAAAGAGGTCCTGAACCTAGAGGTCAATGTACAGGATGACGACCATGAATAAGGATCCATGAATTTTGGACCACGTGTAGGATCTCATCTTATATTGCCTTACCAAAAATAATGGAGTATTCTTTACCAAAGCTCCACATTATAGAAATCAAACATAATATTAATAACAATAATATTCCTTCGATTCGGATTTGAATGTCTCATTTCCTATTTATGACATTGGAGCAATAATAATAAGAAACTAAATGACATGCAGATAGAGCTCTATGTCTTCATATTTCAAGGAATGTTGCATTTGGCATTACCTGAGATTAAGACTCCTCATTACCTGCAGAATGCATATACAATATTGGATACTCATTTTTTTACTCTATGCTATGACATTCACACATTTTTTTTTTTTGGAAAAAAAATAAATAAATCAAATTTTACGCGAAAAATAAATAAATAAATGAAATCTAGTATCAAGAGGAGATTCTTTATAATTTATACCAATCACGAAGCAAATGTGCATTCCCTGGAGAGACAGATGTGGTTATGCAAGGATAGAAATAAAAAGTTTGCCCTATTTTCCCCAAGTCAAGTTATTATCAAATCATATCTCCTTTTAATAAGAATGGGCCCTTAACATAAATTCTCTTGTAACCTACATACTGTCTTTGCTCAGAGGAATCAATATGTCCTGAGTTTGATGATATATATATTCACAAGACAAACCTAGAAACTCATACTCACATTTAATCAAATAAATCTCCATAACAACAACAACCACAATAACATAACCTATATAGTCCCCAATAATTAGAGGTATGAGCATAAAATGGATAGAAGACATACTTAACATTTGACAATAAATATAAAAAGTGGTTGTTCCCAGAATATCACTGACAGTAATACCCTATAATGTTACGTTTGTTACTGAATCATTCTTCAAATCAAAGCAAAAAGCATCAGAAAAGACAAACTCAATAACCATTTTAATTTATATGAACATTAGAGAAAATATACAAGGAAGAGATTGTTACCTTTTTATCAACTTTGTATTAGAGTAAAACATATTGGTTTTCTTGAACGAGTTGCTATTTTCTTTCAACTATTAGCTTATTTTTTATCTAGCCCAAGGTGTCATATAGAATCGGACCTCTCATTTTATGGGGTCCAATTTTTTTTAAAAAAATTCATTATATCTCCACTTAATATTATGATTGTTCGCACTATTGAAACTTGAGTCTATAATTATGTTTTCATATTTTTTATAATTTATACTTTATAAAAAAAAAGTTGAGGAGGCTAATTGTGATAATTAGCATATGGTCTCAGTATTGTTCGAGACGGGCCTGTTTTTTATGTGAAATATGTCGACTGATTTTGAAACTTTTTTAAGTGTCAACACTTATACAACACATTCTTCTCTTATTTTAGATCTTTTCACTAACGTCAAATTGGGACAAAAAGATTGGTTGTGATCAAAGTCTAACCCTTGAGATTTGGTATAGTGTCATTGACTAATTTTGTGGTAGAAACATTTAACTTTTATTTTCCCCAAAAATGGGAATAATTAACAGTTAGGTGGGTGATTGATTATTGTTTCTTTAAACCCACACAAAATTATTGTCTGAAAAAAAATTTAGTATGAACATTAGGTAAGAAATGTAGGAATAATTTCAACTAGGGCATCCAAAAACAATGACTTATGTTCATGACTTGGAGAAATTATTATATGAAGCTGTCCAAATAGAGATTTGATGAGTTGTACATTGATTTCTGAGGAATGAATGAAGGAGATTCAGCCCCAAATAAATAAATAAATAAGGGTTTTTGTAATGTGTACCATCATGACACATGTTAATATATATCAAGTTACTGTATATAGTAATTTAAGTTTTTTATTCCTATAGGTTTTCCCGTTTCTGATATAATTTTAGATTTTTAATATACTTACGATGAATTTAGACACCATTTTAAATCTCAAATTTTAGAATTGGTGTCACATCTCTATTCACAAATAATTCAATTTTTACAAAATTTTAAACCAAATCTCAAATGAAAAATGCAATCTAATGCAAGCCTTGAAGTATAGTCTACTTTACCAAAATTAATATCTGATCGGGTCACACACGCTAGACATACCCAACAAACAAAATGAATGAATGAATGAAGGAGAGGGAACTCAAAGTGGAAAACACTTTAATTATTTTTTGTTCAAGTTTGAGATATTAATTTTTGGAATGTACAGCTAAAATACTAGTAGTAGTGGTATTCACTAGACAGGTGGACTAGTCTGCATCTACATTTCATTAATCTTGAGGAAATTAAGCTTCGTCTATGAATCAATAACCTATGAGTTCCCTTCATTGTTTAGAATTGACCATCTTCAATCCCGGAGTACAAATGCAGATGGCTAATATAAATAAATCAACAATAAATATCAGGAAGGAAGGAAAAAAGAGTATGTTCATGAAATGTACTACTCCCTCCATTCTTAAATATAAGACTCTTTAAACAATTTTAAAAAATTAAAGAACTTGTTATTTTCACCGAAATTTTCAATATTACCACTCTCTCACTTCTATAGCATAAGAAAAGAAAGGAAAAAATAGGGATGGTAGAGGCGGCAAATAAAAGAAATGTCGAGGGTACAATTGAAATAAATTGTTGACAACTAATAAAAAAATCTTAAACGATAATTAATTTAGATACCTACATATTTCATAAACGATAATTAAATAGGAATTGAGAGAGTACTATATATTATCTAGAATAGAAATTTCGAATCAAAACTTATTATTAAAAGTTTAAAGTGTCACGTCAATTAGAAAAAGATATCAAAGTGTATAACAAAAATGTAACTGGATGTTTTGAATTTTCGTCTTGTTTTGTTTTGAGCTTAGTAAAAAAATGAATTGTTTATTAAATAAGATGTGATGCCAGATATATAAAATCAGAAATGTAACAATTTTCTCCAAATGCAACCCAAGTGAAGAAGTCAAGAATGTAGTAGAAACACATGATGATAATGATGGTAAGAAATATGAGAATTGCATTGGACTGACCATGTTTGGTATAAATGGCAAATTATTGTTGTTTTTATTTTTTGACAAATATTTTTGTCAAGAACGGAAGTGTCACTTCCGTCTTGGGGGGAGAACGGAAGTGGGACTTTCATTATGGGCCTACGTGGCACATCTCAGACACACTTCACCACGTCAACCAAAAACGAAAGTCCCACTTCCGTTCTACCCACAACTACTCTTGCCCTAAATCAAACTCCAGCCCCTCTCTCTCTTTTTCTCTTGCGTTTGATTAAAAAAACTCCAAGGCAAAGAAGAAAAAAAACCTCCCCTCGCTGCCGCCGTCGAGCCCAGGTCACCGCCTCCATCAATCACCACCTCTTGCTCTCTCTCTCAATTTCAAAGGTATAAACCATTATTTATTTATTTTTGGAAAATATAAATATAAATTATATTGAATATTTGTTTAATTGGAATTTGGTGAATTTGGTGAAGTTGTTAAATTTGAAGGAATTAGTTTATAAATAATTGTGAATTTGGGAATTTGGTAAATTGTGAATTTAGGTCATTTGGGATTTTGGTGAATTGTTGTAATTATCTTAAATTGATGTTAATTTTTTCTTAAATTGATTTTTTTTTATATAGAATTTATGTTAATTTTGGTGATATAACATGTGTTTTTCTGATAAAATCTATGTCAATTGTTTTTTTGTATATATGTTTATACCTGCTCATCTTCAACATGTTCCTTTTGATAGGAGTGTTTTAACCAAACAGCCATACCATAGATCGTTAGGAATATGGCACGGTGAGGAATTACTAAACACCCCTTTAAAATGTATTAGAAGCGAGGGTCAATTTTATGTCGCGTATAACAGAGAAACAAACCCTGCCTTAATTAACCTAATAGACAAATTAGGTTTTGGGGATGTTGTAGGATGGGACATATGAAGGTAGATCACGCTCTAGTGACTTCCTTAGTGGAGAGATGGTGCCCAGAGACCCATACGTTTCAATTACGTAGCGATGAGGCGACCATTACTCTAGATGGCGTAGGATGTCTTCTTGGACTACCTATTAGGGGACATGTGGTGTCGTGGGGTGCGAATTATAATTTGTCTAATACTCAGTGTGCTGATACTGTGTTCAATCTGTTATGATTCTAACCAGCCCTGACGTCAATTAGGGGAAACACTCTTCAGATGTTTGAAGTTTATGCCCACATTAGTCAACATCTAGGACATGGTGCTACTCCGTTGGCGATAGAGTAGAGGGCTAGGGCATTGCTATTCATTTTGATGGGCACTTTTCTTTTCCCGATAAGTCGGGGTCCCGAGCGAACATGCGTTATCTCCTCACCATCACTGATATGGAGCATGATACGACTTTGTGGCACTATGGCATATTTGGCTTTTGGTGGCACTCGATAAATGCCACGAAAAGTTATTTAAGTGCCATAAAACTACTTTTGTGGCACTTGTGCGACACTTTTTGAAAGTGCCCCCACAAGTGGTGTCGCTTTTTTCCGTGGCACTAATTAAGTGCCATAAATAAATTGGCGGCACAATTTGTAGCACTTTTTAAATGCCACAAACACATTGAAAATATGACATATTTTGCGGCACTTTTTGGTAAATGCAGCAAAAATAATTTACTGTTTTTAAAAAAAAAATAAAAAAAAATTTATTTATAAAGAAAATAAAATAACAAGAGGATCCTTAAGCTTTATCCATAGTCACACATTATCTATAATTTAATATTTGCATTTGACAGGACTCGAACACTAAACCTCTTCACTGCAAACACTAACGCTCTGACGCTCTAACCAATGAACTACAATGACTTTTGTTTTAATTTTAACCAAATTTGTTTATATAACATAACAATAAATTTTATTTAATTACTTTTAAATTTAATATTTATATTTATTAATGTATATTAACAACAACCAATTAGAAATAAAACTCTTTTTTATAAAAAAAAATTGAGTAGAAATAAAATACTAAATGAAAACTAGATACAAATTTTAATCTTCACATCATACGAATTATAAAATAAGTTATAAACTAATAAGTTTATTTATTATATTTTTTAGTTATATATATTATTGTTAATATAATATTTTTAAAATTGGATGAGATGAATTCAATAACTAAATATTTTCCATTTCTTTTGTAAAACTTGAAAATGTAATAAAATTGATATAAGAAATGTATAATATAGAATATATGAAATTTCGTGCAATGTGAGTTTTTTTTTTGTATTTCATCTAAAATATTTTGTTTAATAATTTTAAAATGAAAATAATTAATTAATTTCATATTCAATTAATTATAATTATTTATTATCATTAATAAAATATATCTTATTAACTTTTAAAATTGAAACACTCAAATAGTAATATCAATATTTTTTCTTTAAATTACTTTTAATATAAATTTCATTTATAATGTTACATATCTTTATGAAATTAAATGGTTAATTATCTTATGGAATATTATGTGATACTTTTTTTTTTTTTTTGCTAAATATATTATGTGATACTTTACATGCCACAAATTTTAAGGTAATAGTTTAAATTTTGATAGATTAGTCATAAATTTGACCATATATGAATTTTTGATAGATTGTCATAAATTTTGTGGCACTATAAGTGGCAATTGAATAAATGCCACAATGTTTTGTGGTACTTTTTAAAAAGTGCCACGAAAATGTGACATTTTCCCAATATTGCCATAATTATGTGGCACTTCATGAGGTAATTGAAAAAAATGCCATATATTTTGTGGCACTTTATGTGGCAATTGAACAAATGCCATAATATTTTGTGGCACTTGTTTAAAAATGCCACGAAAATGTGACATTTTTCTCAAAATTGTCATAATTATGTGGCACTTCACGAGGCAATTGAAAAAATGCCATAAATTTTGTAACACTTATTATAAAGTGCTACAAAACTATGGCATTTTCACATAAATGCCGTAAATAAATGACATATATCATAAGTGCCACAAGCTAAGTGCCATCAAAGCCCAATTTTGCCATAGTGTGGGCTAGCGGTGTCCTTGCGTATTTGTACCGCCAGATGTGCATATTCTGCATGGTTGTTTCGAAAGACATGACCGGCTGTTGTTTGCTCATTCAGGTTTGTCTAAATTATATACACTTTTATGTTAATATTTAATTTGAATATTTAATAATCGATGTTGTTTGTTTTGACCAGTTGTGGGCGTGAGAGCACATTTCTTGTCTCAGTCCGGAGAACCGATGCGAGATTATAGATGAGATCCCCGTTGATGGTGCTCCTTTCGGGGCAAGAAGAAATAGAGCATGGAATTTTCGCAACACGCCGAGTCACCAATTGTTGGTGTTTCGTGATCAGCTAGATTTGATCACCGAGACACAAAGGGGTAAGTTAATTTCGATATTCTCGTAATTTATTTATTTTAATTAAATAAATTGTTTTACATTAACTTGATATTATTTTATAGTTTATGTGGAGATTGTACCCTGATGCGGTAATTGCAGAGCGAGTGGCTCAAGATGAAAACTCCATGTTAACCGTGCGTGCCCGAACGCCACTCATTTGTTTCAATGTAGTGGAGTACCACCTGCTTGACAGGGTTATGAGGCAATTTGGATTCCAGCAGGTGGTACCAATACCGGCAGGGACGCACGGTATTGTCGAGGGTGAGGACGTCCACACAGTGAAAACTGTCCCGATAAGGAATTGGGAGAATGAGCACATCAAATGCATAGAGTTGTGGGACAAGCGCTTTAATACACTCGTGGACGCTATTCCCGCTTTTGGTAATGTTATTTTACCAACCCGCGAGTACATGGATTGGTACAATAATATTACCGTTCACCGTCTTAAGAACCCAAGAAATAAGGATCCTAGGCCACTCCCGATGGATTATCAACCTAACGCAACAAGAAAAGATATTATGGTAAGTTTTTTCGTGCTTTTGTTAACATAAATTTTGTTATTTTGAATATACTAATTTTAATATTAATGTTACAGACGAAGTCCAATAGAATGATACTCGTTGAATTCGAGAAGCCTGCGACTAGAAATGTGAGCCAGTACAGAAGTCTTATAACCTGGGTCTACCAAAGCCCTCAAAGATGCATTCGATGCGGCTGGGAATATAGTTGTTTGCAGTCCGCGCGCTGCCGACGTAGCAGAAGCTGTCATTGAGCAACCGTTGACACAACCGAGGCAGCCTGTTGAAGGTAGGGCTCAGCGTGGGAGGCCTGGTGCTCGTTGGAGTCGGCAGGTTACTCAGAGTTTCATGAGTAGATACGACGCACTAGGCACCGCGGATATACGGGGGCGTCTCCACCACCGGCAGATCAGACACAGACACAGACTCAAAATGATATACCCTCGGAATTTCAATACCAATTTCCGAGCAACATCAGTCTTTCTCCGGGTGGTCAAATGGGGGGAATACTGGTGCGAATCCCTCTTCATCGGGACAGGCGAAAGTCTTTTTGGGTGTGACGCCCTTTTACAGCCTACGCTTGGACCAGACACAGACACTGCAGCAGACTCCACTTCTCCAGCCAGATTCACCTGAGGAGCCGATACATATCGACCCCGAAGACGCTCAAGTCATCGAAACGGAGCATGGTAGTGCCCTGTGAACAAGAGACGGTCACACATACTATCTACGGAATAACCCAAAAACGACCGTTAGATACACACCGTCGGGGCAGTAGATAGGACATTACATTTAGTTTCTTTTCTTTTATTTTTTTAATATATGTTACATACGATTTGTTTTTTATGTTTTCATTTTTATTAATAAAACAACTTTTCTTTTGTCCAAGTAATTTTTGTACACATTTTTTTTATTAATATTCTGTTCTAGTCATATTTTTTGTTGAAAAATACCAACTGAAAATTTTGTAGGCAAAAAAATAAAACTCAAAGTGCTTATGGCACAAAGCTTCTGCTAGGCCAAAACGGAAGTGGCAATCGAAATTGGATGGAAAAAAAACTAAGTGTTTTTTTACCAAGCTACTGCCAGGGGAGGACGGAAGTGGCAAGGCTCGTCTAGGATGTGCCACGTCGGCCCAGGACGGAAATCTCATTTTTGTTCTCCCCCAGGACGGAAGTGGCACTTCCGTTCAAGACACAAATGTTGGTAAAAAAAGAAAGACTGCCATAGTTTGCCCTTTATGTCAAACCGTGGTCAGTCCAATGCAAAACCCAATTATGGTAATAATTGTTGACAATATATTTTTGATCAAGAGAAATGGCAATGTCCTAATTTTGTGTTCATACATAATAATACTACCTCTGTTCCAAATTATTTGCGACATTTCACCTTTTCACCAAAATTAAGGAAATGATTGGAAATCAATTAATATGAGAAAAAGGTTCAAAATACCTCTCAATTAATGACTGAAAAGTTATTACTAGTGGTTAGTTGAGTAATAAATTAGGGGTAAGACTAAAAAAGTAATAATAAAAATGCATTGTTTTTTAAACGTTGCAAATAATTTGGGACGGAGGTAGTACTAAGCAATGTTGTTAAAATCGCGAGTTAACTCGTCGATTATACGGGAGAAAAACGTGTTGAATCGGGAGTAGAATCGCAATCTGGTAGAAACGGAGTAGAATCGTTTGAATCGGATCGTAAAAACGTACGTTTCTACCGAATCTACAAAATAGTATGGTGGGTCGGGTCGCCTAATTTGGAGAGAAAAACCAAATTCAAATTTGATGTTGACCAATTTTAGGTGCTACCAGTCTCAACTCTCAAACTTTTGACGACACATTTCGTCTTCTTCATCAATTTCTTAGACTACTAGAAATCCGGTTCTTAACTCTGAGTTCGTAACTTTCTGTCATCTTGTTTGTTTTGTATTTCCAGAATATATGTGATTCTTTTTGTTTTGTATTTTCATAATATATGCCATTTTATTTTGCTGTTGATGTATCTCGTGTGTCTAAATTTTTATAATTTCTAAAAAATTGAATTGTTTTCAGCATGCCATAGTATTTCGTACATTTGCCATTCTTGTGAAACCGATAAATGGTTCGGTCTTCTTTATTCTATCTAAGTGGTATATATTGCTTGTGGATAATCTTATTATGTGCTTTATTTTATTTTGATCTTTTGAAAGACTTGTAAGTTATTTATTGTAAACTTTGTTGCCTTATTGTCTTTTGAAAAAACTTGTGAAATTATATTTTTATAGATTTTTTCTCATATTGTTAGACCATATGATATTATTTATATGTTACTTATTATCATTTACATATAAAATATATATTTTAATTTTTTGATAAAATTTTACGATTTACGAGTTTACAATTCTATTTTCCTCTTCTGAATCTACGCATAATCACGTTTTTAATTGCCTTGGTACTAAGTACTAACTTTAGTAGCATAAAAAGAATCATCAAGTAATGTATTTTGTTATCATTGTTCTTTCTCTTTTTCTTTATAAGTTGAAATAACACTAAAGTCTATTCTCTTATTTCTCACCAAAAGCAGTGAACAAAAAAGACATCTCAAATACAAAATCAAAAGATATGTGTCCCCCAATTTCAACATTCCCTTATTCACCTTTTCCCTTTTTTGTGTATTTATTTATTTTCTTTCTTTTTTTGGGGGGTGCCCTTTTTGTATGGTTGCATCCTTATGAATCTAATCGCATCCAATTTCTTTTTAATCTTTTCTTAATACACCTTTTGATTCTGCTAATTCTTGTTTTTTGCCTTTAGAACATCCATATTCTAATTCACTTTTATATTTCCTCTTTATATCCTTTGTCTTTTGAAAATATTTCCTCTTCATTTCCAATCCCAGTTTTACCTTCTTATACCGATTCTAAATCTTTTAATATATCTTTTAATATGTTGTCCAATACGTCAATAAAATTGCTTCACATGTAACAATATTATTGGACTAATAATAAATTTGAACTAATTTAATTTCTTCACATATTATAATATTATTTGTATCCAAAACAATGTACTAAAAGATCCGTAGTTATATATCAACTTCAAATTTGTCTTTTCCGTGGATGATACAAAGAAAGCGTCATAGATTATCAGATGATCAGTTCTGAAATTAAAGAATACTTTGGTGTAACGAAGGATGAGTGTGGAAAGAAGACAAGAAAAAGCGTGGCTACATGCTTTAGTGTGAAGCCTTTGTAAGCACGCTTATTACTAGTTTAAATTTACTAGAGGACCCTCTGTGGAATTGGTCAAGATGAATGGGGATGAAGTTTGTAATAATATATCAAATCTCCGACAGTCACGCTATTTGAGTAAAAAGAGATCGCATTATGTTAGGAAAAAAATAAAAATTGTCCCGAATTCCTATTATATTATGTGTCTCAGTTCTAGATGATTGTCATGTAGTATAATTTTGTTACGGTTTTCACTTTTAAAAATTTTAATTAAAAAATCGACACATTGCATATTTTTATTAATGAAATAGAAAAGAAAAAAACATAGAAGGATATGTATAAAAGATCCATACCATAATATTACATTGGTTCAGCTGGTTAGAACTTATAGAGATACTAATAGTTAAATGATTAATGAATTATGTTATTTTCACTAGGAACAATACAGCCAAATTCTTTATGTTACCAACTATTTATATTATTAAATAAAGGGAGCGAGAGAGTTATGATTGGTAAGCCTACCTTAGAGTGTGTACATGATGTATTTAAAGGATTGATATCCATATATATTATAAATGTTACAAACGAAATTTAGGGTGAAAATCGTCTGTCCCCACGTATATTCATATTTTTGTACTCAACTAATTAGAATTTGCTATGTGAACATTTCTTCCAATTATATATATACATGGCGAATTGTAATTAGTTTGATACAGAAATAAAGACATACACGGGGACAAATAATTTTTTGCCCCAAACTTATTGTAAATATTAGTTATCACATATCATGTAAAAAAATTCTTACTTATTTCGTAAAAGTTAAACAATTTATAAGAGAATATAAAATTTCAAAACCTAAAATATTGCATTGCATTTCATTTAAGTTTTTTCATTTACGGTTCAACGTTATGCGGTCTTAAATATTATTATGATTTCAGCTATTTTAAGTTAGCCCCGTCAAAAGAAACTAGCAATTAGTGGCAAATTACTGATGAGATATTGTCCCAGCAATAAGAATCGACGACTTTCAAATAAATATTGTCTGAACTAAAATATCCTCTATATTTTAATCGAATTAAGAAAATAAATAATAAAAATGAGTTTGGAGTCCCATTCACGAGGCTTAAAATTCAAACACGATCTACAAGACTTGTTCAAACGAGGTCAATTTTTTACAAAACTATTAAAGCCCCAAAAGAAGCCAATGGCAGACAACATGTACCTAAATCAACAAGCAAACAAAACCAACCCTTTTGATAATTTTCCCCCCTTCACATCCGTCCTTTTCCTAGTTGAAAAAACGAAGCAGAGAAGACTTCTCCATCTTTTCATTTCTCTCCAAAAATTTATTCTCATGTCTTTGCCTAAGAAAATGAAAGATTTGAATTTGGTAACAAGAAAAACATATTATAATATAACGAAAATGATTTGCTACTAGAATTTTTGGATAGAAATTGGATAAAAACTAAATTAACACTATTCACTCCTGCTGGTATAAGGGATTCACCCCCCAATTTGGATTTTAGCCAATTTCTATTCAATAATTCTAGTAGTCTAACAAGGTCCATAATATAATACTCCATCAATTTCTTAAATAAAAGTAGTTTAGAACATGTAACGAAAATTAATAAAATATTTTTTAATTAAAATATCAATATTACTCTCTTAAATATATACAAATCATATTTAAGAAAATAATATTAATATTTTGACTAACAAAGTATTTTGCTTTTTACTACATATCTTAAACTAATTATATTATAGAATGGAGATCAGCTTCGATCATTTTAAGGTTTTATAAACCGAAAAAAGAGGTTAAGTTCAAGCTTAAAATTTACTAGGTTTAAAATTAAGAGGAAAAAAAAACTGATTATTTATCAATGTAGTCTATTTAGCATTAAATTTAGATACCTTGATCATCTCGTTAATCCAATGCCTTGTTTTAATAGAGTGTGACGGATAATTTCAAACAAGAAGCATATTCTTCTTCCTTAATATGTTCAAGTTCTTTGCTCTCTTTTTTTTTTTTTTTTTTAAATTCTTTTTGGATAAAATGCCGACCATCTCTACTACTACTTTAACAACAAATGGAATTAATTGTAGAGATGGTTGGCAATTTAACTTGAAAAATAATTATTGAACATTAACTAGTCCGAAGGAAATGCCATCACATTCACTTAATTTAAGGATGTTGTTCCTCATGTTGCATTGGTTCAAGGCTTTTGCCCAACTTGGTCTTCAGTAGCCTGGGATTTGTTCCTCTTAGACAATGGCTCCGGCGAGGAAGATACCGATGCCGCCGCCGCCACCACGGACCATGAGTCGTTCGAGCAATCGGAGCTGAAGGACATGTCCATCACCCCTCTGGGGCTGCCGGGCAGTGATCGGAACTTCCTTTTATTGGATGAGCGGAAGTAGAAGGCGGATGCCACCACTGGGATTAGTCTATAGCATTCCTCCACTTTCTCCTGTTTTGTACCAAGAAAAATACTACTTTAAAGATTTGCTAATAAAATGGGATCAACTGGATTACTGTTAAAATGAATTCGGGACTAAGAATAATTTTTTTCATCAGCTAGCCTATGTAGACTAGACATCAAGAACGTGAACATTTGATCTAGTAGTTATCATACCATGTTACTAAATTACTACCAAGCACTAACCCAATCCTCACATAACTAACCTCAGGACCGCATATATTTTATTTTTTCCAACTTTATCCTCATAGAGCCGAAGAAATGCCCTTATTGATTATTTCAACGTTTCAAAAGTGGGTTCTTAGTCATTTAACTCAATAAATAAAACTAGTAACATTTCCTTAACATGTGAGAAAGTTGATTTTTCGACCAATAATTTGGAACGGAGGAGTACTAATTACTATGATTTATTAACCAAAATGAGTTGATTAATGCATAAAAAGAAAATCAGAAAAAATCGTCTGTCCTATATGGTGTCTTTCATACTTATTCCAACCACTCAAAATACGCTGCGTGGATATCCCCTAAAATTTTACTTCTTCAATTGTCATTATTCCAAAGATACGAGAAAGGATAGAAGGGAAAAACTAGTTAATGAACGTGAATAATGACGACGGAAGAATTGGAATTCTTATAAGTAATTAAAATACCAGTTGAAGACAAACTATTATTCTTTGCCGAGAAAACCAATTACCTTGTTGGTTCCAAGAATTCCCAAGAGGTCTTCTCTGTATTCAAGTCCAAGACAGGGCTCCACACTGTCGAAAACATGAAGCATTGTGGCAGTGGCCATTACAGAAGGAAGATAGCACATGAATCTGCAATCTGCATTACTACTAATTAATAAAAGCAAAAACCCCATTTTTTCTTCTTTATATATTTACTTATAATTAATGACATTAATTCCAATAATGCCTACCGGAAATGACAGAGAGAAGAAGACATTCGGATCTCCTAAGGAATTCCAAACAAGCCTGGTTCTTTAACCTTAGTCTCCTCGTAACATAGTTCACAAATGAAATTGGAGTCACAGGATTCATTTTCCATTCAAGTGTTGAAAGAACGAGTATCTCCATTCTCTGTATTGTTTTGGCCTCAAACACATATTTACATTCCTCCACCTATACAAATTAAATATTAAAAAAAAACCAAAAAATTAATATTATTCCCATAAATAACAAAAAAAATATCCATTCTTTATTTTTTTTTGGCAAAGAAAAGTTTGGGTGGGTTCCGGATCCGGTCACCACCTCATCCAGTGAAGGAGGAACATCAACTTGGTTACTCCTTGATTCCTACGCCCAAACTTTATGACCACCTCCAAACTGACAAATAATTGTCTGTATTCTTGTATGTTCACATTTATATGATCAATCATTCACAATTCAAAATGTGTATATATAATTAGAAAAAATGTAAACATAGTGAATTCTGAGTGATTGTACAAAGGATATGGAACATACGCAGGTAAAGACGATTTTTTTTCCCTTCAAACTAAGGTATTTTGTTAATCGAAATATCAATATTACTTTATACTCTTTTAAATATTATTTGTATATTAATAATTATATTTAAACGAGTAATATTAATATTTTGATTAAAAATATATTATTTTTTATTTTTCTTAATTGATTTATACATATTCAAAACGATTTATATTAAGTAATTGGAGGGAGTATAAAAAAAAAAAAAAGCATACTTGAAGGTCTAAAAGAAGAGGGGCTTGAGTTTCTTCAACTTTAGCAGCAAGAGAAAGACAAGCCACAGTAGCAAGTTGAGTCATCCATGGCTTCTTCTTAATCTTCTCACTTTGAGAACAAAAGTTAAAGAGAAACCTATCCAAGTAATTGACAGCAAGAATTACAGTTGAAGCAGAGAAAGAATAGTAAGAAGAGACTTTCAGAATCCAATTCACAGATTCACTTCTAGAATCTTCCAAAGATGGGTTCTTTTGGATCCCATTGTTATTATTATTGCAGAAATCATCCTCTTTTTTCTCTTTAATCAACAAAAAATTCAATTCTTCCTCTTCCCATGATAAATCTTGTTCCAATAAAATTGGAGGTTTTTTTGGGTCCAAATTATCATCATCTTCTTCATATTCTTCAATGAAACAGTCTTCTTCCAAGTGCTCCTCTTCACAATACAAAGTAGTATCTAAGATTGAAGATGGGAAGTTTTCTTCACCCATTTTTCTTGAAGAAAAAATAAATTGTGATAATGTTGAGTTTCAAAATAAGATTTTGAAAAAGAAAGACAAGCCCAAAGGCATGCCTTGAGCCATCTCTCTCTTTCTCTCTCTAGAGAGTGGAGATTGGGGGGATTGGGAGAGAAGGAAGGGAGGGAGGAGGGAAGGAGGAGATGGGGGTGTAAATAATTTGGTTTTGTGGGTTTTGAGGGGGTCTGAGCAGTTAAGGGGAAATGCTATTGGGGGGAAATGCCCCTTGTGGGGGCGGACCCAATGGGTCTTTGTGAGACATTGTGCTCGGGGACCTATTTTCAGGTGAATCATATCTCAAATTATGTTAGAGAAATGTAGGGCTGGTATCATTGAGTTCGCCCCATGCCAGACCTTCCCCTACTGGGGGAGGAAGCCGACAGGAATCATATGGGTCAATGCATGAAAATTCAATTGTAATAACGTCTTTATATGACTGGGTCATAACTTCTCACATGAATTGAGTTGGTCCTGCCAGTAAATATAAGTTCCGCTCAATTCATTTGAAAGATTATGTGGTCAGTCCATAAGGACGGTCATATGATTGATTGACCAGTCAATGCAATGCAATTACTCGAAACGTGACATTTGTACGTGTTACCATATATCTATCGTCCGGCTATGGTGTAGAACGGACAAAATTTAGTACATATCCGTTTGGAGCCGTTGGATAAAAAATTCAACGGTACAAGATTTTTTTGCATAACACTTGTTGGGATATTCAAACATCTGTTATGTAAGACAAGTGTTAAATGATTAAAACGGATGTTCATTAGGATAAAGTAGAAGATGTCATTGTACTCAGAAGCTGTAATTATTGTGCTCATAATTTGGTTAAATGAACCAAATATAACAACTATATATGCTATCTTCCCCTAATTCTATTCCCCTCAACGATGAAAACATTTGTAATAATTTAGGCCCGGTTCGAGGTACATATTCCTTAGAAATTTTGTCAAATTCTGATGTCAATTCTAACCATATAAATGAAAGTTAAGCATTATTCATATAAAAAAAATGTACAAGCATATACTTAATTTGCCTTGGACCTATGATGATCGAGTCAAATAATGCAGTGAACTATTTTAGAATACTTTATTAATAATATATTTTTTTTTATCGAATAATATAATATTCTTTATTTTCAAGATTCAAACACAAGACTTTTAGTTAAAGTAATAACTTCAAATAAGATTAGTATGCAATTGTACCTAATGAAATATGAATTATTTTACTTTTACATTATAGAATATGCTTAGTACATTGTATGTTATACCACAATAATTAAGAAATCAACCGAGGCAGTCTAGAACCAAAGAGCACACTCTTTTTTATTTTGTAGGGAAAGGAGGACATTTTCAACGCACTAAAATGACTAGTTTAAGAGATGGGATTAATAAGAGTAGGGTTGGACAGATCTGAATAGTTTTCGACAGCCAATAAGATGACTTTCCCCAGCCAATAGTTGTGTTAATGGTGGTAATTAATTTTTTATTTTTTTTCTAAAAAAAACATAGTGGTGCTAATGGTTAGTAGTAGAGGTTCTCATAGTATGAATGTAACACATTATTAATGGTAAACATTGAAAAACAAAAGGGAAATTGAAAGAGGACAATACGTCGCGAATTGCAAATTGTAAGTGATTAAAATAGATATGAAGATATTAATTTTTTTTTTTTTTTGCTAAGTAAATGAAGATATTAATTGTGGACAAACAATTTTTCCCTTAATTAAAAACCAAAATGGTCCATAGTGTTTCTAAAAATATAAATACGACCATATATTCTCTTCCTAGCTAAACCATAATAGTTTTCACAAAGGATAATGAATTTCCTACTCTATTTATAACATCACATTTTGTATGCCAGCAACCCTAGCAGAGCAGATACATACTTTGAATAGCATTTGATTTTTTCCAGGACCATTTTACATTTTTGGTTTTGCGACAACTTGTGATAAATCAATTGCCATCTTCAATATTTTCCCCTTTAGTCTCATACATGTATTTTGATTGCGTTGTTTTTTTTTATAGAGTTTTTGTATTGAAATTTGTAAAAATAATTCGTTTGTGAGAGGAAATGTGATATTCAAACTTAGAGTTTTATATTAAAAATTGAGATAAAAGAACAAAAGGAGATGTCGGGCATAGATATATTTGTATGTTTATTTGTATAGAAAAGTAAACTCTAGACGAATGAAGTACTGAGTAATTGGTTTAATAGTGTAAGCACCTTTATATCATGATTACTAATCAGTAATCATGTATGTACTTAAATTATATTTTTTGTCCGAGTAATCGTTAAGTATTTGAATTTTATAAAAGTGAAGGATTTGCTAGAGAAGAGCTAGTTTCGTCAGTTTCTCTAAAAAAATCAAATATTTTGTTTCTTAGAGTAAATAAAACCTAATATAAATACACCATTAATTAGTTCCAATACAAAACACTTCTCAAGAAAAAGAAGAGGTGAAAAGAAAAAGAAAAAGCAGACTATAGCAAAAGAAAAAGACAACAAAAATTAATTAATTTAATCTTGGTTTCATATCCCGAAATGTTACTACTAGTCTACTAGTACTAGATCATCTTATGTTTAATTAATTAATTTATCATTACATCAATACTCGTGCTAATTAGCATATTCTTTTGTAAGAAAAAAAAAATGCAGAAAGGAAGGGTAAGTGTTTTTTTTTTTTTAAGAATTAATCTTTTATTGAAATAAAACCAAGAACTAATATGGAGAGGGACATTGCCCTACTCTCGAATAAAATGTGCAAACAAATCCACTACTACATAAACCTAACGTCTATTAATATTAGTAGTTATAAATCTTAATGTCTTTTAAAGGGTTTGTACCTAGTCTCCATATGGTGCTCAGTAGGAGCTTTTATGTTTCCCTTTTTGTCCTTGCGAGTTCTAACGGGAATAAAATCGTCATAATCGTCCTCCAATTGAAGATCTGCTAATTCTTCGAAAGATCCCATGTCCGAAACCTTGGTATTTTCAGGAAGAGACTCAGTCTTCGATTGCACAATTGTATCAATGTACCCCTAACAATTGACTTGAGTCTTGTATTGAGTTCCTGAAAACTTGCAAATAATTTGTGTTTATCCTTGAAAAGAGCATCTAAAATATTTGAGTCCTTTTATTTGCTAGGAGCTTATACATCATATATTGTAGTTCAAATTGGCTCGGATTTTTGTGCTCGCTCTTCATTCGAACTATGTGACATTAGCGAAGTCGGTGTTGGAGTAACACACATCATGAAGGGTAAGCTTTTCTTTAATCGTCAACGCTCTCTTTTGTTAGTTATTGTATTGTAATTGTAGCTCTAGATAATGTATTTTCTCTTTACCAAAAAAAGCAGCCAAAAGTTGCACAGCCTGCCATATTTTAATACGAGTGCGCAACATGTATTTTTCGCACTATCAAATACTATTTTTTTAGTTTTAATTTAACGGTTAAAAATATTTATTTTTAATTATAATTATGAACAATACTGCAACTTAATCAATAAATCAATGTATCCAATAACTGAAATGTGTACCACATTATTAAAAGAACACTTGTCCCACTATGAAATTAAAATCATCCAATACTTTCCCCTAGCTATTGATCAGAGTTATTCCCATGAGCGATCTGTCATTTTATAAAATTAGTTATAAACCGTAAAACTGATATTCTGACAAAAAAATATATTAGAACCAACATTATAAAATACTTCTTTTAACAGTACAATATAAATTACTAAGCGTAACATTTTAATTTTTAACAAATAAGTGACTTCCGTGTGAACTTCCTTGGCATAACATATTATTGTAATCTACCACTAGCAAAGATGAAAAGAAAAAAGAAAAAAGAAAAAATAGGAAGGTGGTGATAGTCTGATTGAATTGGGTCTCAATTTGATATTTTTGTCCCAATCTCAGATTAGTCATTCAAATCAAATTCTCAATAATTTTTTTTTTTGGCTGAATAAATTCTCAATAATTTAGTATTTGAAATTTCATATATAGACGCAGTTCAAAGAGAGGTTGGTCTTAGTTTGAATTTCAAACTCAAATCAAATTCTATTCAAGTACACAATGACAGAAATTTTGGAAGGATTTGGAATCGGAATCGGATTTCCTAATTTCAACCCATTTTGCCCATTTAATGTCTCCTCACTGCATAATGGAATTTATAAAGAGCTGTCTACCGCCAATTTTACCAGTAAAAGGGAAAAGATGGCAGAGAAAGAGTACAAAGTAACAGAGGTAAGAAACAGCATAATTTTCCAGTGGATCTTTACTGCAGTAATAATTAAGGTAGTAGGAATGGGACTTGAATCACCCCGGCTACAATGCGGAACAATAGGTGTTCCTTTCTGTATATATGAAACACTCAAAACACCTATCAGACGTTGTCTGGTTAAACTATAAGATGGTTGAGATCAATTTTATTTTATAACACCGACTAAAAAAATTTAACAAGTATTATAAAATAAGTGATTTTAGTCGTCAAATCTTTGATCAAACAACTGCTAAATATTTCGCAGCGTACGAATTTTTTTGACATTCCATATTGTAAAGAGACTGGACTTGAATTATAGTTTACAGTCTGTTTGGATTGGGTCTGATTTGAATTTGGTCTGAGTTTGAATTTGGATTCAGTCTAAGAATGAAATCTGAAGTGTTAAATCATCCAAAATCTGATTTGAGTTTGAGATTAAGATCAAAATCTCAATCTCAAACCCAATCCAAGCACATATGGGTTCCCATGTAATTCCAAAAAAGTGGTACAAACATATGGCTAAGCTAAAGTGCAATATTTACCAGAATTATACATACATTGATATTATGAATAATAGCTGTACAAGTTGTTTCCTTGCCAATATAGACGCGTCACGCGTGTAGGGTTTCTTCTTATGATCTGTTGCTTTCTTTCTTTTTTTCCCTTTACTTGCTTCTTTCACTTTTTTCTTCACTCCCTTCTCTCTCCTCTTTTGTTTTAAGGGCTCAATCTCCAAGGACTAAGTCTAGCTAGGAAGAGAGTCATTTGTAATCAATGCAGAACATGTTTTTTTTTTGTGTGAATCATTGCTATAGTCGTTAAGTTTTGATTTAATAGTTGAGAATAAATTTTATTACACTTATACACAGTACTGCATGTATAGATTATTAATGTTGATCTGAAAAAATAACTCAACCGTCGAATCTACTAATCTGATGACTGATATGTGTTACGAACATGTGGAAAGATCATGTACCGGAAAAGAGGAGGAGAGACATTTTATGGTACATGCCATCACAATCTCTCGAACATTGATTCTCGATTAAATTGAAAATAAATATTCAATTAATTTAAATAGTTATTCAAAAATTTCTATTCACTTATATAAATACTTTTTTTTAAAATAATATTTATTGAAAATTAAAGTAAAAATACATACATGGAGGGGGACATGACTTTACCTCGAATTAAATGTAGAAACAAATCAACTACTACATAGTATTTAAGTTCGTAGAAGGCTTTAAATTCCCAATGGAAATAATCTCTATCGTTATAGCTAACGTCTTTTAAAGGATTTATATATAGTTTTCATGTGATGTTATGTATGAGCTTTTATGGTTTTTTACCCTTTAATGAGCGGACAGGAGTAAAGTCGTCGTATTCATCTTTCAGTTGAAAATCCGCCAATATTTCAAAAGATCCTGTGTTTGGGACCTCGATATTTTTTGTTTCACGTAACGCAATTTCTTCTTGCTCCTTTGTTTCAATAGGCCTTATTAATGTTGGCGCATTAATACATTTATTAAAGTCTCGAAAATTCGCAAATAATTCGTGGGGATATGAAAATAGAGTAACTATTATATAAATACTTAATCATCAGTAGAACTATTCACTTGATAGTGTTAAGCATTAACACGTGATGGTTCTAACAAGAGGGTGGTTGAATGTTGATGTCAGATGAGTCATGGGAGGGACTATAGGTGGATGACCACAACAATGTAAACTTCTCAATGTGAATTTCTGAGAAGGTAATGTTAGGTAACTATAATAATCGGTTATAATTAACTATAATGTGGAGTAAATTATTTAAAATATAATTAAATTCTTTTTAAAAATAAGGGTTAAAAATATTTTATAATCAATTATAAAATAAATATATAAGATACGATAAAATATTTTTTTTTAAAACAGAGGTTAACAGCATTTTATAATCAATTATATTCAATTTCTTTGAAGTACACAGAATTTCCCTTCTGAGAATTGATGGAGATTTTACTAGGATGATGATTCATAAGAAAAACCTAAAGTTATTACCCAAAGAGAAACACATTGATTTCTCAAAAGAGTGAAAGTAGTCAACGGTTGCTGCTTTGTTTCCCAATAGCGGCAATCATTTCAAACTCAACTTTTAACACCTTTTTGTTGCTAAATACTGTCTATAAGACTTTTTAGACAATTTTTAAAAATTAAAGAACTTGTCATTTTTACTGAAAGTTTTAATATTATCCCTCTCTAATTTCTATAGCATAAGAAAAGAAATGAGAAAATAGGGATGATAGATGCGTCAAATAAAAGAAATATTGAGAGTATAATTGTAATAAATTGTTGACAATTAATAAAAGAGTCTTAAATGACATTTATTTTAGATACCTATATATCTCCTAAACGACAATTAAATGGGAATGGAGAGAGTAACTTTTAACACCTTTGAGAGTGCAATACTAATACCATCATTTTCGGGCAAAAAAAACTTATATCATCCTACTTTGTCTTATCAATAAGAAATTGTCATTAGTTCATTTTTTTTCTATTTTTTTTAGTTATAATTTTTTTAATTAAAAAATTAACATAGAAAAATTCTGTATTGATAAAATAGAGACGAAACACATAATAGTATAGACGATTCTTACTGTGATTTTAGTACCTGTCTTTTATCATTTCTGTAACTTCATATGTATCGTATTGTAGTTTTGTTTTCTTCAGTTTGGTCAAACTCTGATAACCCTATTCTCTCTACTTCAGAAAGTAGCCGATTACTTTTTCTCTGCATTTTATTCATTCATTGCAACAGGAACCAGAACCAATCCGGCTCCTATGCGAAATAAGTTGCTTTCAGTATGTGTGAAATATTTTTTTTTTACTTTGAAAATATGTGTTTTTTTATTTTAAAACAGGTGTTCAGCGAATAGTTATTTTAAAAAAAAAATAGGTATTTTTTTAAAATCAATTTCAACTGTCAAAATTTTAATCTAACAAATGAGAATCCGTTTCGCACATACATAATATTTCTCGTTCCACACTTGAGCCGTGGTGCACAGAAACCAGCAATATGCTTTATTGGGGAAAGTCTGGTATTAGGTCCGACTCCACACTCATTTCACATAAATTTAGACAGGACCCACCTATAAAGTAGGTCTCACAGATCTTCATGTCTCAAAAGTACCCACAAGAACCGTCTTATAGCGAATTTTTCCCTTTATTGGGACTCAATGATCATCTCCATACTCCACTGCCATCTGTAATTTTCAATGACTGCAGTTATTCTATTTAGTATTGTAGTAAATCAATTATAATTGTCAAATTGATCAGATAATTACATGAACAATTTCACGATTGTTTCTCAACGGCTATCTCACCCTCGGATCAAATAACATGATAACTAACCCAAATTGATTCAGCACTTCCTTATACCATAACCTACCATGCTATATATTATGGGTTGATCTTTGCCAAATACGAAATAATATGATTAATGTAAGTTCTTTATCTTTACTTAGTTCAACAACATTCTTGTATGTGGAGAAATTTTATTAAATAATATTCTAGAAAATGTATTAAAATATTTGAAGTTGCACTCTATTAGGAAATAAACAACAATATTTGGGAAAGAAAATTAGATCAAAAAACAATATAAAAAAAAAAGACACAAGGAATTGTTTACTCAGTTCGTCAAAGAATTGACTACGTATGGGGGCGCTACCAAGCCAGAATATTACTATGTGATGAGATACAATATTTAGGTTACTTAGATGAGCTATTTATAGGAAAATAAAACTTGACTCCTAATTGGATTCAATATCCGATTCCACTTAGCATTAGGATAAGTCATGTAGAATAGTCCTACTCTTTTCTTATTTCCTAATCCGTTGATATTTCCTCATATGTTCTGAACCTCGCTCTGATACCCATTGTTAGGAAATAAATAATCTCTCAGTTCTAGCCAACAAGGAAATATCAACAAGGCAAGCGATAAAGGGACACAATGATTTACGAGGTTCGGTCAATCTGACTTACATCCACGGGTAAGGCGAGCGCATACTCTCATTATAATGGAGAACCAAGAATACAAGGGAGATTCCTCTAATCCATTAGCTCTCCCTGTCTTACTACTCCAAACAATATATAAGGCACATATATGAGTAGTAAATCTTTAGCTAAAATGACTAAGAGTTCACCTAATTAATAATTCATTTAATTACTAATTCTTAACCTAATTAGTATCCAATTAGAAGTCCACATAATTAGTAATTTATTTAATTACTAATTATTAATCCCCGTGAATATGGGACAAAACCCAACACATCCTATATAAATACCTTCTTTTTCAATCTTAAAATATTGTCACGTTTCACATTTTTCTTTAGATTTTCCCCCCAAAAGAACAATAAAAGACGATCCGGTAATATATTGGCCCAGAAAATAAGATAGAAAGTGATTGAGACTCTGGAAATACTAATCAATATTTATGCATTGGTTATTCTTAGATCAGTAGTACTCTCTCCATTCCATAATATAAATCGCCACGTTTATGACATGTAGTAAAAATTAAGGAAGTAAAATATAAGGTACTTTGTTAGTCAAAATGTCAATATTATTCTTTTAAATATAATTTGTATACCACTAATTATATTTAAGAGAGTAACATTGATATTTTGACTAACAATCTATCTTTTTTATTGCTTTTCTAATTTTCTCTATATGTCCTAAACTGTACTGTTTATAAGCTGATGTCTGATGGGACCATTCAGCCCTTCAAGGTCCTCAACAGTACAAGCGTTTGCTTTGTTTGGGGGAAGGGCTTTGAAACATCTTATGTTGTTTTCACTTTTATTACCACCAATAAATGGACTACGAACATAATTATGTTTGGATTAATTAAGAAACTTTCATTATGGTATATCTCATTAAGTAATAATTCGTGGGGTTTTCTCCAGCTGTTTGCTGTGTGTAATCTTTGGAGATTCATGTTAGGTGAAGGGGGAATTTCTTTCTATGTTTTTTTTTTTTTGCTGAATAATTTCTTTCTATGTTTGTATGCTTAAGAAAAGAACTACGAGACAATTGTAATTTCTTTTCTCCTGATTGTCACGTTTTCATTGTTTTTTATGGAAATAATTACCACTGTATCTTATAAAGTTTCTAACTCCGACTTTCAGTCGGATCTTGATTGGATCTAACCATCATTCTTTCATTTTTTGTGTCTTCATCCCCTTCTTTTACCGTAAATCGTGATGGAATTTTTTTCAAAGGCATTATTATTTAAGATTCAAGATTCAGATGCAAGACCTACTTCATATCATTACAGATCTGGAGTTTCTCTCTAAATCCGGAATTGTTCTGGGCCATTTTTCAATTTTTTTTCATCTTTCCGAGACAATCTATGAGACGGTTGATACGCCCATGGTCTCGTAGATTGTTGATTTCTAAGAAAGGTTTTGAAACTGAGCTTGCTACTGTTGTTCCAGGATCTCGGAGAAGCTGCTGCGAAGAATTTTATCATGTATTTATTTTTTCTACTATTTTTTGTGTTGTTTACCTAGTACGGGGTGTGGACTTTTATCTGTTATCATGGTGTCTACACCATTGTATAACGTTTATTTTTCTTGTATTTTCGTTTTATCATTTGATTGTAATGACCTTGGTTATTTTATGATTAATGGGTAAATTCTTATTTAGCAAAAAAAAAAAAAAATACCTTACAGCTCACTCCAACCTGAGTTGGTAAACAGAAGCATTTTTTTTTTTTTGATCCAAGGTAAACAGAAGCATTATATTCTTATTATTATTGCAAACAAAACAAATAACAAATTCATATAAGGGAAATGATTAATGCCTCAAATAATTGGCTATAATTGACTATAAAATACCATTAATCCCCTGTTTTTTTTCAAAGGATTTCACAGTTTTTTATATTTTTACTCCAAATTATAGTCAATTATAGCCAATTATTTGAATCACCTAGCCCTACCTTCATAGAAAGCAAAAGTTACTGAAGGGTAAAACCATGCATATATTGCTTCTGATGTTCAATGAAGGTACAGTACAGTGTACAAACCTCTCTGTGGCTCAGCCATGAGATTTACTTCTCTTGAGACTGTTTCTTCAATGGCAAAAAGCAAAAGTTCATACTCCCCATTACATAATATAAGTTGTTTATAACATTTAGCGAAAATTAAGAAAAAACAAAAGGTAAGGTAATTTGATAATCAAAATATCAATATTACTCTTTTAAATAGTACTTGTATACCATTAATTCTAATTTAAGATAGTAATATTAATATTTTAACTAAAAAAACACGTGTCACAGTGGCAGATGTTGTAATACCTTCTCTTCAGACTGTTTCTTACCACATTTTTTTTCTATCTTTTGAGTAAAAACTAAATGAGAAAATCTGCAATGGATTCTTCCTGTTTTCTAGTACATCCTTGGAACTAGAAGTTTCCATGACAACCAGTTTCCCCTCTTGCTTAGCTTTTATACTCTGAATCAGTCTTTAATGTTTTTCTTATTTGGTGAAAAAGTCTTTTCATCTATTTATTAGTTTTTTTATGGATAAGAATAACCCAACAAATTTCACAATTTTCAATCGAACCACATGAGAAGGTAAATAACCGTAATATATATATATATATATATATATATATATATATATTGAGTCTACTATATGCATTAATTTAATTAGTGGGTTTGAGACTCATATATAATTGTCAAGAATTCCTTAACCTTATTTGAAGTGGCTTAAATAGATCATAACTAAGACATCTCATATAAATTTAGTTTTTGCCCCATTTATAGAAGCGGTGATCATGTTTACTTGCGAGAGACTTGTATTTATATGACAGGAGATTGAGCCAGAATTCATTAGAACCGATCCACCCTTTTTCCGTCATGAATCCTGTCGTATATAACTAACGGTGGCTGCAATGGTAGCCTCTTTGAATATTACAAAGGATAGTGATTATTGGATAAAAAATTTGGGATCAAATGTGAATCAAGAAAGCATAATATCACATTAAATTCTAACAATTATTTTCACTTTATACTCTTTGATCCTTGTTTGACCCAATTTTTTTGATCCAACAATCATTGGTGTGTTACAAAACCAGCATGCCATTGATCATTATTATCATAACACGGGCTAGGTGGCTGAATCAGGTCGTGACCCAATGGTCAGTGGTGGATGCAGTCATCTCCCGCTACTGGGGTCACATGCCCCACTTAAAAAAGATTTTTTTTAAGTAAATATAATGCTCCATTTATATGATAAGCTTACGAGAGTTTTTTCTCTCATTCCTCTAAGGAGTGGAGCAGCCTCCCTACGATGTTAGGGTTTTCTACGTTGCCTTTGTGCGCGTTTTCTAGCCAAACGATGATCTCTATTATTTGTGAGGCTCCTCATCTCTCAATGTCACCATTAATTCGCAGAATATTTGATTCTCACGTCGTTTTTGTGACATTGAATTTGTACGATACTTATGCTAGAAAAACAAACCATCGATTTGATAATATTGGAATGGGCAGCCTGATATGGCTTGATTGTTTATCAGATCGCCGGACTGGGGTTGCTCCGGTAACAAGGAGAGTTTCGGAACGGGGAGCTGTGGGCACTCTGTCGGAGACGATGAAGACAATCGGCGTTATGGATGACGCAGGCCAAGTTGCTATGAATGGGCCAGGTCAGGTTGTGCAACAAATGTTGGGCCACGTAGCTTATGATTGGCCCAGTCTATTAGGCCAATGTTTTTTTAGTATGGGCTTAGCCTCTTATGACCCATATGATATTGAGGGCTATGCTGGCCCATTTTGGGTCATTTTAACTGGTATGTCTATGAGAAATCTGACTCAGCATATTGCTGCTATGGCTGGAGCTGTCCATACTGGGCTATTTTTTGAGGAATTAATGTTTAAAATCCAAATTGAAAAATTTTGGAAGCACGATTTTAAACTCAATAATGATGGGTTTGCACTGGTCAATCAGGTTTCCGCACTAAAATGGTGGAAGCAAAAGCTAGACGATAATGATAAGACGGAGGTCGCAAGTCGGCCCCGTCAAGGGCCATGAGTTGCTTAATTGAGAATCTGCCGGGATTTCATAAACCCCCGTGCAATTCAAAACTTAGTGTGCCTCAAAATGGCTCACAATTCTAATAGTCATTTCCTTTTAATAATAAAGTCGTTTGTGGACTTCATGATTAATATCATGATTGTTTTAGGTTTTATTTCATGTTTTAAATTAGGTTTTATTTTAAGTATTAATGTAAGCAATCAATGTGGGCGACCGTCTCAAATCTGGCAAGGCATTCCCCAAGGTAGAGATTTGTTGCAACGTGGTTTCGAATGGAGGATCGGGAGCGGACGTTCTGTTCGTATCTGGCGTGGTCGCTGGCCAACTATTCTACGCGATTTTCAGCTGATCTCCCCTCCTAATTTTATGTGTTATGAAAGTTTGCAGTCAAGAACTCTGTCAATTGTGGAAGGCTTCTGGTTTGCACGTGACCTCGATTTTGTTTTTGCTTTTTTAGTAGAGTCTGTTTACACGGTCATAGAACGTTGTAACTCTTGGCACATATTCTCTAGTTATTTCTATGTTCGCATGTCATGTAATGTTCTGGCTCTTTTGCTAGCTAGACTTTTCCTATGGCTTGATGCCTCACTTCAAAGGGTTGGGGATCCATCGGAATTCTACCTCCCTCATGTAGCTCCTAATATCAATTAATGATATTATTTATTTTTCAAGATGATAAGCTTACAAGTGTCTCACACAAATAAGGTAAATTAGCGAGTGTCATTAATGTCCTCACACAAATAAAGTGAATCGGCAAGTGCCAATGGTCCCTCCCTTTAGCAGACAAATTTTTAACAATAAACAAAACATGAAGTTTCAGTCAGCCAACTAATATCTACCATATTGACAATGTGGGAATGCAAGCTTTATAAACACAAGCAAAGTCTCCCATGAGCAAAAATGCACTTTGAAGAAAGCGATATAATCCCGAAAAATATGACTCTTAAATGTGCCAAAAATCAGAATGATTCAAGAGAAACCGAATTTACCCTTTCAGCCGCTACCCCGTTTAAAGTGTTCTTTTATAAATCTTTCTGCATGAGATCGGTATTTCTCTCGAATGTAAGCCCGAAGACACTTCTGATAGGAGAAATCAATCCATCCACCATCCGTTCTTATAACAAAGAGGCATCTTGAACGTCTAAACTGAGGATGCCGATCAACCTTCACAAGGAGTGACATGAGATATCCGCACAGTCGATAAATTAAATTCGTAAGCAAACATAAAATGCTGCAATAGCACCAAAATTATCAAAATTTAACTGACTGTCAGTAAAAATAACGACAATGTACCTTCCGTTATTATCAGTTTACATCTCATTCTTAACAACTTACTACAATCATGAATAATTCGTAAGGAAGGAGAGTACAAAGAGTCTGATCAACAGCTCATCTGTGTCTGCTAATGTGGACCGTGGAATCTGGTCCCTCAAGACAAAAAATCATGTAAAGAAAACTAGCAAAATCGCGTAAAACTGGATTTCCATATTGAGACAAACTTAGCCAATGTCTCATAATAACAAAAGCAAGAAATTAAGAATGTAGGGAAGCTCCAGCATAAACTCCTTATTCCCTGGGGGACCCATCTCTTCCAAATGCCCGAGGCAGAAAAAAGTACTGAAGAAAAAAAGGGAAAAGATGCATATAGATAATATATATGTGGCTTGGCTTAAGCACCAGTTTCCATCTAAGAAATTAGTATCTCTTTTGGAGATTGCGATTAGGGAGTGAGGCACTGGAGCTCCCTTAAACAGCATTGGATTGAGTGAAGAAATGAAGCAACACCAGACACTACAATAAGAGAATGCAATGGAAGCTATCATAAAAAGCAATCTAGAGCGAGGCACAATTGCACATTTTTAAGCATTTTATAATGCAATAGTTTGGATAACATGTGGATGATTGTTTATCGCGAGAAAACCATCATTTGATGAAATTTCCATCACACTAAATCCAGTATAAGCAACAATAATGCCTAGTTCCATTCAGTTGTTTGAAGCCTCAAGGGAGGATGTTCGGATGAAATCAGAGGTACAGTTAAGCTTGGCGTTGGTAAAGCTTCAGACTTTGACTTACAACATAACTTAACCCTAATTGGTAACATAAATGCATTACATCAAAAGCTAGTGCAGATAAAGTGTCATTGCACCACCACTGATAGGAATTAGTAGCATTATATTTTTCTACAACCCCTCTCCCCACCTACCCACCAATAAAAAAAATTTAAAAATTTGATAGAAGAGCAGAAATAACAGAACCCTAAAATAACTAGAAAAACTAGGTCTAAGAAAAAGAAGGCAAAAAGACAATAACACATGCAAAGAAACGCAAAATGCAAGAACTTGTAAGAACAATTGAGAGATATAATTAAGAGATACTTTTTTTATATATAATATAATTAATGATTTACTATTAAGACTCCAAAACTAAATTATAATTTATCTCAAACACGCTTCTTTGAACTACCTGTTATAGAAAATGATATATTAAGAAGGAAATAGCAGCAAACTGTTCCAATCAAGGGCTGAGAAAGCCACAACAGCTTGCACAGCAGTAATCATATGAAAATCTATTCAGAATAGAATGAGATGAAAACAGTATTTGATTCCTTCAAATAAATAGGCATAACACAGAGAGAAAAAAGAGAAACTCAGATGCAATGAAAAACGAATGCAAGAGACGAGAAGAAAAGCTCAGGTGAAATGTCTCTCTCAAAGTTTTCAGAACAACTGTCTGTGGAAGTATGATTCAGAACATCTTTTTTGTCCAAATTCAAGAAGTTTAGTCCATCATCTAAACTAAAAACATCCCAGCATGAACAATAGTTTAAACTTCAATGAGAAAACTTGGTGTCTGCAAATTCTCGTATAGAATAACACTGCAACTAAACATAATTGAACAATACTTTTTAAGTTTTGATTTTCCATTCTATGGAAGAAGCATGTTATCTCAGTGAAGCACAAACGAATCTATTAAACAGAATGCAACTCACCATAATTGAATCAATTCCAGATCCAATTTTATCTTCACAATGTGGGTGATAGGCAAGAAGTCTCTTTACTACAAGTTTCTCATCTTCTGCGGTAAGACGTTCTCCATCCAAGTACCTGGAAGAATGGATAGTCTATCAATCAAGATATTCCAAGAACCAACCAAATTAGATTAAAATAAATAATCTAGAATACCATAGTGGTAGTTATATGTTAAGCAAACAATAGAATGACAGACTAAAGTGTCAATTCCATTTGTATAAAGTCATTTCCTATCACACAAACGCCTGCAATGACTCCACTTGTTTCCTTTGAAGTAGAGAAACAAGATAAAGTTTTAATGTCCGAGAACGTGGGGATACAAAAGAAAAATTTCACTAACTTATCACAGAAAAAGAAAAGGAAACAAAAAGAAAGTAATGTGCCACAAATAACATTTGTATGATTTGGCATGTAAAATTGAAACAATTAATAATGTCTATGGAAGAAAAGAGGAAAATGAAGGTAAATTTCACCAAGAATCCACAAGCAAGATCATGATATTCCTCAGTATCAAGAAATCGCAAAAGAATTATCCTCGCGCGGAACTAAATTAACTTTCTACATAGTGAACCATGGCCTGCCTCAAATACTCAGCACGAGGGAAGGGGGAACAACAAAGTTTCAAATGAAATAGACCGTTACAGCAGCTATAGAATCAACCTGTTGAGTTAGACATCAATCATAACTCATATATGCAAAACAACATGCGAGGACCTAAAAAGAAATCAACTAAACAACTTGAATCTTCTCTACCTTTGCAAACTTAAAATGAATTCGCTCATCAACACTTTCTAGTTTTTGCTCTACATGATTATTTTCGAAGTACAAGTATTTCTACCAAGAAGAACCTTAATTTGCACCAGATGCAATTGCTTCTTGCAACCTTAGCAAATGGAACATGTCATTTTCCAATGTACCGGTTCTTTCTCGTCCGTGGACAGGAATATATTCATAGTGTATAGGATAATTTCTCCAGACTAAAAAAGCCATTATCGAAATCTAGTATATCCATCATATTTATCCAACATGCCCCCGTCCCCAAAATAATAATAATAGTAAAAAAGGGAAAGTGTCACCGCACACTAAATCAAGCATAAAGCTCCAAACAAGAACAAAACATTATAGATTTTGAAGCTACAATTTCCCATTTTAGTATTTCAATTCAGAAGAATATTTGTAAGTGGTGTAATGTCTTCCCTTAGGCCAAAAAAATATTTCCTAGGCAAATTCTTATTCATAAAGCATTTTTTTTTCAGTTCCAGTTTGATTTAATTTACACAAAGAAACAGTAAGTCATAATTTAGTAATCATTTTGGCAATAATTTTGGTTCAACTACAACTCAAATACTATGTTGAATTACCACTATTTCTCCATTCGTCTTCTTCAATTCAAATGTCCACACAAACATGCCCACAAGCCAAGAGCAACAGGTTCGATCCAAATTACTTCCTCCATTCCATAATATAAGTTATTTAAAACATGTAGCAGAAAAATTAAAAAAGCAAAACAAACAACTTTGTTAGTCAAAATATTAATATTACACTCTTAAATAGAATGAGTGGAATACAAGTCTTATATAAGATATACATACAGTAATACTGATATTTTGACTAATAAAGTACATAATTTTTAACTTATTTAATTTTCGCTATATTTACCAAAAGACTTATATATTAAGGAACAGAGGGAGTATTTACTAGTAATAGCAGCCCAACCATTTTGAAAGTGATAAGAGAAGAGAGAAAGTACAAAAGAACCTATTAGAATGGAGTATTTCTTTTGTAGCGGAGGTTATAGGATCGATATCTTTAAGAATTTCAGCTTCTTTATTCTTCCATTTTCTGAAATCAGGGTCATCCCATCTATGATGCTTCCCTGGGTTTCTACTGATGCTCTGACCACCGGATAAGGAACCTGAAGTATTGTCGCTTGCCGAACTGGATTCGGCCAAAGTGGACCATAGTCGGCGAGTCAATAAACTGGTGTCGACGCGGTGGTTGTGGTGGTGGTGGTGGTGGAGGCGGTGGCGAAGGAGTGGTAAGACTCTGATAAGTGGAGCAGCCATTTTTGGAGTATTTTTCACTCAGTGAGTTAACGGCCGGTGAGATAGATGATCCTACTTCACTCTTTCTCCTTTATTTTTTGGGTTAATAGCATTGTAGTCCCTTTAGTTTAAGAATGTAATCGATTTAGTCCATAAAGTTAAAACTTGAGCACAAACGATTCTTTGACCGTTAGTCAACCATTGATAAAGCTATGTGCCGTTAGAGTTAACTTATTGATAAGAAAAAATATTATTTAAATATAACATTCCACACCCTTTCAACAAGTTCAATAAATTACGGAAGAGGTCAATTCCTCTGTAAGTGCAAATATAACTCTGAAATTATAACTGCAACTACAGAGGAATTGCCCCTCCGGGGCCACGATTCAACCCAATGCCACCATAGAAATAGATGAGGGGAGGTTGAGGCTGACAAGACAAAACAATAAAAATGTGCATAATAGAACTGCAATGAATTTTGTAAGAGAAATTATGGTCAAATTTGGGGACAAAATTATGTAAACACGTGGCGGTTGTGACCTCCACCGCCAACAACCCTTCATTTACTGTCCTTTCTCTATTCAAACAGCCCTTTTATTAGACCAGCAGACCTTTGACGATTCATTTATTCAACCTCACACAAGTTGAAAATGTGTTCTTAGAACTGATGTGCCATACAGCCATAGATCCCCCTCTCTCTCTCCCTTATAAAGTTCAAGTATCCAATTCTCTCTATCGACACGAGTGATCACGTGTCGATGGTTGATCCGTAGATACCCTCAGAAACGACTCCAGGCCTGTCTCCGACCTGTAGCTGATGACCGAAAGTCGAACCCACTCAAACTTTTATTTACCAAAAAAAATAAATAAATAGATCCCTATCTTCATCGGCGGAGCCACAAGTGCCCCACAAATTAGGCACTATCTTTACTCTTCTATTGCGAAAACTTCTACTTAGGTCACCTCATTACCTGATTTCAGAATAAATGTACAATTCCAAACTAACATAGATTACAAACCATTAACTTTTTTGTCCATAATTTTCTTCTTTTAATTACACTGTCATCAAATATTTGTCATCATCGATCTACAAAACAATTGACGAGAAGAAGAAGAAACTAGAGATAAATTTTTATTTTTTTTTTATTTCGGTAAATGAGTTTGATCTGACTAATCTAGTGAGGTTTTAATATGATAAACCTACAAATGTAACCAAAGTCACTCTTTCATAACTCAAACTTTCAACCTTGTTTTGTAAGCCTAAGACGAGTTTGCAACAACTTACTCTAAAGTTCAGTTGAAAGTAGAGATAACTTTGAATTTTCACATTGCCTTCAATTTTGAAAGTTCCGGCCTATTATATTTGAACAAAGGGTCACTCAATTCTAAAACCGTTCTTGTGAGGCACAATCTCTTCACATAAATTAAGAAAAACTTATATGTGCATGTAGACCCCACCCAATTTATGTGAGAGAGTTGTGGGGTCAATCCAATAATAATAGTCATAAGATTGAATTTTACCTGAACAAGTAGCCCATGTGACCATTCCCCATGCCGGGAATGGCTGATGCCATTATAAGACCATGGGAGGCTCTGTAGACAAACGTGGGTTATCCATTATTGCCCCAAACAACGTAGCTCCCCTATTCAGTTTATGTCCAATACCCGCACCACCTCCATCATTTAAAAGAGTAAATTTCAGTTATAGTCCTTCGAGTTTAGAGATTATCCCATGTGAATCCATATCAATTATTTAGGAGAGCGTAACCTATAAGAAAAACAAAATAGATTAGCGAAAGTTCTTTCACACGCATTATTGATCCAACTTTTAAAATATATAAAAAAAAATTATCTACATAAATTAGAATAATTAATACATAACCCTTAATATGAACATATTTATTCATCATATTAGGACTAATTGGATAGTTCTCAATTGAGCTTAGCTGTGATTCAAGATCCAAGTTCTGGTAAACTCGGAATTCAAAACTAATTTACTTATGAAATTTTCACTATTAGAGTTACAATTTTTTTTATGGCAAATATAAACTTTAAGTAGACAAGCATTTAATTCAGTAGATTTAAGCCATTTGCAATATTGAGGTTTTCTTTTCCTCCTTTATTCAAAGAGTAATGCTATATTAGTGTGAAGTTACTAATCTTGTTTTTGAATTTTCACTTAGTAAACAGAGTACTATATAATTAAATAGGGGACATAAGTTGAACAATCTCCATATTTGAAGGGCTAAAATCGAATTTCCAATCACCCAAACAGTTTGAATCTCACGAGTGCTTTCTGATGCCGTAAAAAGCCAACAGTCCTCACGGAACATCCATGGAATCTAGCATACAGTCTCACAACTATCCTGCTAAACGTTTTTCCTAGTATATATAAACTCGTTTTGAACCGGTGTAACATTTTTTTGTATAGATATTAATTTTCATATAATATGTGATCTTTTGTTATAAACACGCATTCTACGACTATAACATGTGTTTTCTCGATATAAACACATTTTCTTTGACATTTAATATATATTTTACGTAACAAATATTTGAAAATCACAAAAAGACATCCTCAAAAAAAATTATTATAGACCGTTAAATTTTGTATTCAATGCGCTAAACTAGTCCAAATTATTCCTTAAGTACATAGTAACCCTTTTTCTTTTTAAGTGGATAATAATTATTTTCCTTTATAAGCTTCCCGAAAAGGCCCGAATTAAATCTAATTTTCAAGTCCTTCCTCTCAAAAAATAGGAAACTTTTTTATAGGCCTCTCCTATTATAGCTCATGAGCTCACCACCACTGAAGGGCAAATAAAAAAACGAAAAAACCGAAAACCACCTGACCTGTGGGCAGCTTACGATCGCATTTCGCCTGAAAGCTCCGCGGCTGCGGTAGCTATTCCTCCGCTTTCCGCCGCCGTGGATTTATGGGCCAATCACCCTCTACCACCGCCGGAGCAGGAGCAGAAGCAAATCAACTTCGCTCCATCATCATGGCCAGATCCACGTCTGTAATCGTTTCCAATGTGAAAATGAACAATTATATTATCAATAAGGAGGAGGAGCCGGCCGATTTCCTGGATGACTTCATCGCCGGGGAATTCTTCTCCGACTATATTGATAATTTACCTGATGAGTGCTTGGCTACAATCTTTCAATCCTTGAGCTCCGGCGACCGGAAACGTTGTTCATTAGTTTGCCGGCGGTGGCTTATGGTTGAAGGTCAGAGCCGTCACCGGATTTCTCTTAATGCTCAGGCTGATCTTCTCGAGGCAATTCCATCGATCTTCACTCGATTTGATACTGTGACGAAATTAGCCCTGAAATGTGACCGCAGATCTATTAGTATTAATGATGATGCGTTGGTATTGATCTCGTTGCATTGTCGTAAGCTCACGCGCTTGAAGCTTCGGGCGTGCCGTGAGCTCACCGATGCTGGAATTGCGGAGTTTTCAAAGAACTGTAAGAATCTTAAGAAACTATCATGTGGTTCTTGTAATTTTGGGTCCAAAGGCATGAATGCTCTGTTAAATAATTGTCCTGCTCTTGAGGAACTATCTGTGAAACGCCTCCGGGGAATTACCGATGGGGCGGCCGTGGAGCCTATAGGTCCTGGACTGGCTGCATCCTCGTTGAAGGTTATCTGTTTAAAGGAACTTTACAACGGGCAGTGTTTTGGGCCATTGATTATAGGGGCAAAAAATTTGAGAACTTTGAAGTTGTTTAGGTGCTCAGGTGATTGGGATAAACTGCTTGAAGTGATATCGGATCGAGTGAATGGATTGGTGGAGGTGCATTTGGAGAGGCTACAGGTAAGTGATGCTGGACTTAGGGCGATATCGAGTTGTTTAAATCTTGAAATATTGCATTTGGTGAAAACACCTGAATGTAGTAATGATGGGCTAAGGATTGTGGCAGAGCATTGTAAGCTTTTGAGGAAACTTCATATTGATGGGTGGAAAACTAATAGGATAAGTGATGAAGGTTTGATTGCTGTGGCCAAGAATTGTCCTAATTTGCAGGAATTGGTTCTTATTGGTGTGAACCCGACGCATGTGAGTTTGGAGAAATTGGGAACCGGATGTTTAAGATTGGAGAGGTTGGCTTTGTGTGGGAGTGAGACTGTTGGAGATTCGGAGATCTCTTGCATTGCCCAAAAATGCATTGCATTAAAGAAGCTTTGCATAAAAAGTTGTCCCGTATCGGACCATGGCATGGAAGCATTAGCAGGAGGGTGTCCCAATTTAGTGAAGGTGAAGGTTAAGAAATGTAGGGCTGTCACTTCTGAAGGTGCAGATTGGTTGAGGGCTAGTAGGGGCTCACTTCTTGTGAATTTGGATGCCACAGAACCAGAAAATATGGATGCAAGTGCCAGTGACAGTGGGGCTCAAGAAGGTGGTGCAGAGAATCAACAGACGACGGGTGGCCAAGGTAGGGGGCCTAATATTGCTTCCGGTAGTACTGGGAGGTCAACATCATTTAAGGCAAGGTTAGGACTATTATCAGGTAAAAAGCTAGCTGCTTGCACATTCAGGAGGTGGTCAAGTTTCGGTGGCAGTTCTTCTCGAAATAATTAGACATGTAGTTTACTGAAGGAACACTCTTGGTCTGTTTACATTAATTTGCATTGTAGCTATTGAGCTTCTATCTTTCTCTGTATTTAATTTAGTTTGCTGTTCAATGGCTTTCGAGACTACTATTCTTCATTCTTGGATCAATGCTCTTCATGTGTTCATATATTTGCCATTGCTGGTTCTCTCAACATTAGTATCCTTCTTGTTATATGATCAACAGTTGAATAGCTGTTGAAATATCCTTTTCTTTTTAAAACTTCTTATGCAGCATAGATTCTTGTTGATAGTTGATCTTATTTGAACTAGTTTTACTTATTGATCAAGAACTGCACGCCGCGAATGCAATCTTGATGTTGCATTGTCTATTTTATAATTCTCTTGATGTGTGTTGTTTATGACCTCATTGTTCACTTTGTATCCTGATGAGAAGTATTTTGAGATGGTAACTTTAGAAGTACAGCCCTTCTTTCTGTGTGATTCATTACTTAATTGGCAGGCGGTTTCATCGAGTCCAACCTTACACCTCTCTCAGAATTGTTACAACCGTGGGATTGTAAACTAACGGCCCTATTATTGTAACAAAGATGGATGGAGCTGCACCCCTACCTCTTATCACAATGTTGTTTCTATCTTTGCTGTTAGTTTACAATATCTGGAAATAAAGGAATGATCATAAATAACTTGATTCCAGGAGATATTCCAATCAATTGAAAAGCTGAATCATCAAATCATACATCAAAAGGTTATTGTGCACCCACCACAGTGCACTAATTCTCATCCAAACTTCCTAATAAGCTCAAACAACAAATTATGGCAGAGTTGTTGGTCACATACACACATCAGAAAATGAAGAATCCACTGAATTTAATAAATATCTTTGAATGTCAGTCTAAATATATTGAAAATGATGATGATAAATTAGTACGGGCGCGGCATATATGTCGCATTTGCTGCAGGTGGTGGTGGATTGTACTCGGAAGATGGATGATGCCCAGGAGGAGGAGGGTACGTTCCAGTAGGAGGTGCTGCAGGAAAAAAAAAACATATTTAACAGATGAAGAAGTTCCCTTTTGAAGAGGTATCAGAGAAGATTCTGAATTTTCTAATACATTGTTTAATATAACATAAAAGTACACACATACATAGTAACATATCATCAGTTGTCTAAACTGACTTCATAGATTTATACTAATCATATTGCACAACACGTGATAATTTTATTAGTTATACCGGATAATATACTAGAAGATCTTGAGTTGTCGATTGTCTACTAGATAATTTTATGTGAATGAAAAAATGCAAATGTCCGTATTATACTAACCAGAGGGATAACCACTTGGAGCCCCTGGATGAGAAGGGTAACCTGCAGGCGGAGATGTCTGGTGCTGCTGTGGCGGATATCCAAGTGATTGACAATATGGTGCCTGAGTTGGCGGATAAGCAGGATGAGGAGGATAGGTAGCTGATGATTGAGGATAAGGCGTTGGAGGAGCCGAAGGATAAATAGATGACGGATTTGGCGGGTAAGTTGAATAATGCGAATTGTGGGTCGTTGGATTCGGAGGGTACATGTTGTACAGGGGAGTTGTTAATGGAGTTGGATTTGGAAGAGATAACGAGGCAGGATAAGCTGATGGAGGAAGGCCATTGTATGGGAGGAGAGTGGAAATTGATGCATTAGGTGTTGCATATAGTTGGGACTGTGGTGCTGCATATTTCCTAGTTGACTCCGAATTTTCTGACGCATTTCCTGCAATGAAAGAAGAGAAACAATATTTGAGATATCGCAATATTTACAATATTTATTACAATGTGTATGAAATTATTAGTAGGCGTACCGGTAGCTGAAAAGGGCTGGTGGGATTGATTTCCAGAGGAAGGGAGGGGTGCTCCTACCATGGTAGTGAAAGCCTGGAAATTGTAATTGACAAAAAAAACACAAATTTTCATTGATATATAAGATAAGGAAAATAAGGAATCGATTAGGAAACTATTTTATTTGAGAGCTGACTTGGAGAAATCATTATATATATAAAAAAAGAAGTCCATTAAATGAAATCAACTTCAAGTTGTCTGATTATTTATTATTATTAGCAACCTAATGGAGATGGGGAGCATGAAAAATTAGGTAATTCAATTTTATTGACAATTTGATGTGTAGCATGTGGTGCAAGAACTAAAAGAGTGGACTCTTTGAGAAATATGGAAATGCATTCTGACCAATTCAACATGATTTGGTTTCAGTTTCAAACTATCCTCAAAATCTTAATCAAATTCTAAATTTTGTAATGCTTCAGATTTCATTTTCAAACTCAATCCAAAATTGGTTTGGATATGCGTTGAATCTCAAATTAGACACAATTCAATCAAACGATTAATTTAACATCCTTTTTCATAATAATCAATGACCATGAAATGTGCTGAGATTCGCCCCCCAAAAAAAAACTCGAAACAAAAGTTTCAAATAGGAATTCAATGTGTATACAATAATGTTGTATTTGGCAAATCATAGTTTAATAATTCAATATTTAGATTAGTTGATAATTCTTTTCTATAGACTCATGGAATTTCATTAATATTTCAAGAAAATGCTAATGAAATACTCCCTCCATCCCAAATTAACTGTCCACATTTCTATTTTTTGTCCGTCCCAAATTAACTATCCACATTCTAAATAAATTATGTATTAATAATAATTTTTCTAATTTTACCCTTTTTCCAACTCATTGAATGTTCTTAATTAATTAAAATTGTCACTTTCCAACACATATTTAAGAAATGGTTTGATGTTGTGTGAGAGGAAGGAGAGAGAAAAATATAAATCTATAATATATAAAGTTAGGAAAAGTTGAGGTAGAAGTTTGAGGGAGTGACATGTGGCATTTTGTGGGATGTGGATCAATTAGAAACTTACATGTGGTAATGTAAGCTCTCTAAAATGCAAAAGATATTGTGCTCCATTAGCTAATAACTTAAGCTAAAGTTTTAAATTGCTATTGAGATAAAATATGAAGTAAGAAATTTTAGCTATAAGAAATTTTAGCTCTATATATACACACAAAAACTATAAATGAGTATTAATTATAACATACAACTAATGATATAACTCATGTATTAATGTTAATTGGAACTAGAAAAGTAAGAACTATAATGAATTATGATGTTTCAAGTGACTTTTTGAGTTCTTATTCATGTAAGGGAATTTTAAAAAGCATGTATTAGTGTTAATTGGAATTGGAAAAACTTTAACTATTGTTAGTTATGATGTTTCAAGTGACTTTTGGAGTTCTCATTCATGCAAGGAAATTCTAAAAGAGTTAATTATAAATTATAACTCAAGTATACTTAACTCCCAAGACTCTTCAAGTTCATATAAAAAAGAAATATGAACCAACATACTTAACTTAAAGTTCATTAGTTATATTAATGAATGAAGTAGAAGAGTTTTGTAACTTTTATTATAATAATTATATTTGTGTAGTTTATTAGTCATATTAATGAATGAAGTAGAAGAGTTTTGTAACTTTTATTATAGTAATTATATTTATTTAGTTCATTAGTTATATTAATAAACGAAGTAGAAGATTTTTGTAACTTTTATTATAGTAATTATATTTATTTAGTTCATTAGTTATATTAATGAATAAAGTAGAAGAGTTTTGTAGTAATTATATTTATTTAGTTCATTAGTTATATTAATGAATGAAGTAGAAGAGTTTTGTAACTTCATTCATTAATATAAAATTTTGGGTTTTTATGAATCAATGAAGTGCCTTTTTAGTTTCTTCTAACCAACTATATTTATTTAGTTCATTAGTTATATTAATGAATGAAATAGAAGAGTTTTGTAACTTCATTCATTAATATAAAATTTTGGATTTTTATGAATCAATGAAGTGGCTTTTTAGTTTTTCTAACCAACCATATAAATCAAAAACAATCATGCATTCCCTCAATAACTTAAATATGAAAAAAGAAAAATTGGATTTGATCAACTAAAAAAGAAAAAGAAAATATCAGTTTCCAATACTTTATTATTTCCCTAATGAAAGACTCTTGATATTCTATAACAATAAAAACTTTAATAGTTAAAAATATAATATAAAAAAATAGGTTTCAAAAAACCATTCTTTTTTCAAAGAAATGACTTTTCATATTATAAACAACAAACTATAATGACTATTTAAATAAAAAATAATCTTTCAAAAAATGGGTTTTTAATTTCTCTAAGAAAGTAACTTTTGACTTTCTCGGGAAACCAAAAAGTCTAAAAAGTCTAAGAGTTTATATATTTTATTTATTGTCATTATTATTATTATTATTGTTTTGTCGGTTAGGAAAGTTCAAGAGTTTTTTATTCTTATAAATAGAGAAATGATATGAGCAAATATGTCATGGGCTTCTTAGTTTTAATAGGTAAGAAATTCATTTTTTTAAATAATGCAATTCATGTTTTCACTTGATATATTAATTTATATGTTTATGAACAAACATCTAATAATTTTGTTTAGAGACAAATTATTTTTCAAGTACCAAGTTAAGAGAATATGCGTCTCAATTTCCAAAACATGTTTTTGTTGATTGAAGACAGAGAACTTGCCACCTGAAAAACATGGGTAATAGAAAATCTTGATACTTGATTCAATTCTTTTCTTGCCTTTTTTTTTCTACGTAATTATTTCCTTGCTTTTGTTTTGTTTGATGTGTAATTATTTTCTTACTTTATTTGTTTGAGAATGAGGATGGATAACATGTAATACGCTATAGAGGGTGAACATTTTTTGTGTGCAGGTATAATGGCTCTTAAAGGTTCCCAAAATAAGCTTCTTAAAGAGGAGTAATTAGAGAATGGGCGCAAAAAAATTGACGGGAAAAGGGGGTGCTAAGTAGCTCTTTAGTGACAGAAGGCAAAATAAATGTAGGCTAAGCTTCTTTGAGGATTGTTTTTTGTATTTTGTTATATTTATTTCATTTGATTATATATTTTATATCATATGTAGAACAATTATAAAATATGAAGGCTATTTTGTTTTCTAGAAAAAAATAATATTTATGATGGTTTTGTTCTTAGACAAAAAGAATGAATTAGCAAGTTTATGAATAAAAAAGTAGAATTATTACATCTTATCTAAATTTATTTTGAGACATATTAACATGTTTTTCAGTTTCAGGTTATATCTCTAAGTAAAATGCAAGCTAGAAAACATGTACGACATCATCAAAAGAGATGCAAATTAGAAATACAACCGCGCATCGCGCGGGGATCAAACCTAGTTTTAAATGAAATTAGGTATCTTAGACTTTTACTTATATTTTACCATCAAAATCACCAAAACATTAATACCCGTGCATTTGTTAGAGTGAACGGATAATTTGGGACGAAGGGAATATGTAGTAACTTCTTTTAAGACCAAAGTTATATCTTAAAAGAATAAATATGACTCACCTACCATATAAAAAAACTAGCCTCAAGAGTTACAAATAATTTCATTGTATACCTGAACCAGTAGATACAGAATTCTTCACATCATTATTAAATAATATGAAAAATTCTGAGTCACAATTACCTGAATCAGAAGTTCCACATGGTTATACTACTTGGAAATGCAAGAGGCCTTCCATGGGAGGAAGCCAACCTCCAAACTAGTGAGCCCAACTATATAACCTATTGGGCCAAATAAGTTAGGTAGCAACTAAACGTCGGCCTAGGCCCATATCTGCCCTACCATCATCTTCCAGCTCACAACCGTTGCCTTCGCCATGGTTAGTTTTAACAGAAAACAACAAAATTAAAACAGAGGCTTTCCCTTGAACACCATATATTATATAATATAATACAAGTAAAAAAACTAAAAATTTGAAATAGAAAGCCGACAAATAGGGAAAAGAAAAAATTGAGTAGAGATTCATCAGATATGAACGTCGGTGGCGGAGGAACAACAGGTGGAGCCGCCGGCAGCATCAGCGGTGGCGACGCGGCGACCTCCTCCGCCATATCTCAATGGGTTTTCACAGTATCACGGAGATATCAACATCTTCTTGATAAATCAACACCACAGGTTCTTAACCGTTGGATCTTCTTGTTGGTGATCGCTATAATCTACGCCATAAGAGTATACTTTGTTGAAGGATTCTATATAATTACATATGGATTGGGAATCTACGTCTTGCAATTGTTGATCGCTTTTCTTTCACCTCAAGTAGACCCGGAGATTCAACAACTTATACAAGATGATGGGCCCACTTTGCCTACTCGGGGCTCCGATGAGTTCCGACCCTTTGTTCGACGCCTTCCCGAGTTCAAGTTTTGGTAATTTTTTACAATCTCTTTTTTAGTTTCTGGGTTTGTTTAATAGATAAAGATTTGATATTTATTGAAATTCTGCTTCTTCTTGTAAATGGGTTCTCATAATTTCATGGATCTAATAAAAGGAAATGGAACTACACTTTTAAGAAAGGAAAAGCTGAAAATTGAAAAGTTATGGAATTTGAGGTTATATTATACTACCTCCATTCCTTAAGATAAGTCGTTTACGACAGGTAGGAAGCAAAAAAACAAGGTAATTTGTTAGTCAAAATATCAATATTACTCTTTTAAAATAGAATTAGTGGAGGGGAAGGTTTAAAATTTAGGGGTTGGTTTTGGTGCTTTTGGTAACTTATGAAATATGGGATTCCACTTCTAATATTTCTCATGTCACTTAGGGGGCTTCCATGAAGATTCAGCCTAACTAGCGAGTCCATGAGGAAATGAAAATACTCAAAACATTGGTTGCCTTTTTTTGTGTTGATGTTTTCTTGGCACTTGTGTTGTTTCTAAAATTCCCTATCTATACACTTGTATCGTAAAATGCCCTTAGCAGTATAATGGCATATTGCTTGCACCAGTGCTCTTTTAGAGTGAACACGTCTCCTGAGTCCTGGCTATTTGAGATTGAAAATGTTTCAGAGTTTATTTCTCATACTTCTCTGCACAATTGTTGCTTTATACTTCAGATCTACTGAATGGATCAAACACTTTTTGCTTTTCTAAAGCAGTGATAAAACTCCGGACAATACTGCATTGATAAAAATGTCGTATTGCGCTGAAGTTACCTTCATCAATTTACTTCTACTTTTAGTTGGTCGAAGGGATAGTGAATTTGGAAGAGCCAAATTTTACTCTCAGCTTTTCGATTTGTGAATATAGTATAGCTTTTTAGGACCTTAGGAATCTTTAACTGTATGACGGGGTTTATTTTCCACGAAGAATGCATTGGTATACATGCTTTAACAGTTCCGGTTATGCAATTTGATTTATCTTGTGCACAGAGGAGTAAACAAAGAGATGAAAACTTATTTGAATAGACATAAAAACTTCATTTATGGCAAAGTTGGATTCAGTCTGTCAAAAGTGTTGCATCTGCAAGACCCTAACATTTCCTAGATATTCATTTATTAATATACTTACCTTAAGCAATACCATTTCTAATCCTGATATCCCGCCAAGATTGAAAGCATAAACTTGTGCAATCTTGGTTCTTCAAGACCCTACTTCTCCTTCCATGTCTAGCAATGGATGATGACATGGTTCTAATCATTCATCGCTGTAGTTGTTTCTTCAAAGTGCTTTTGCTTATTAAAGCTGTAGTTGTTTCTTCAAAGTGCTTTTGCTTATTAAAGTTGTTAACATGCAAATCTAGATAATCTTTGAGTAGATGTTTTCTCAGAATAGCTTTTCAGAAGCTCAAAGAATCCCAACCAAGAACCTACCTGCAGTGTGTAATCAGCCAGCACTTCTTATTGTTGCTTGTTTTCTTCTGGATAACTAAGGAACTAATATTCTTTGCTTCCCAATGACAGGTATTCTCTAGCAAAAGCCTTTTGCATCGCTTTCGTGCTGACTTTCTTCAGTGCATTTGATGTGCCTGTATTCTGGCCTATTTTGTTGTTCTATTGGTTGGTGCTCTTCGTTTCGACAATGAAAAGGCAGATAATGCACATGGTCAAATACAGATATGTCCCATTCACCTTTGGCAAGCAGGTAAGACAATATAGTAGTTAGTAGTTACTATATTCTACCCCCACCACCCCCTTTCTGAGGATGAAGAATTCAGTCTTTGTAATTTCATATTCTTTCACTGCATCACCTCAGTTTTTCAATATTTTTTGAAGTTACAGAGACAAATATTCTCCCTAACCCCCTTGTTCCCTTTTTCTTCTCACTCAGCGTTATACTGGGAAGAAAGTAGCTTCAGCTGACGATGCAAGCGCTTCAAGATCTTGAGGTTTCAGGTAGATTAAACTGTTAATGCAGACAGACAGCATGCTGTATTTTAGGTTGATTAGGAGGTTATAATCTTCAAGCAGTGCAACCTTTTCTTGAAACAATCCTCCCCGTATCTTATTTTTGTTGTGGAAACAAGGTAGTTTCGTAAGGCCCCAGAGCTCATATGTAACACCTTTTCACTTATCCCTGTAAATGCTGAAAGATTTAATCTTTCATCTTTCCATTTACTGTACTACTATTTGGAAGATATTCATTGAAAATTTAGAAATTTCCTGTCATACCCATGTACCGTTTCCCTCTTTGCGCTCATCTTCTAGCAACTTTAATGAATGCTCATGTTCTTTCTTGCTATCTGAGGCCCTGGTGATTGTCATGTCATGCAAGGGTTGTTCCTAATCAACATGAGTTCCGGTTCTGGTTCTAAAGGGCTTCAGCCTTTACTGGGAGGCATCCCAATAACTATGAATTCTTGGGTGCCCCTAGCTTTTTATTTCTTTTATATATATAATATGAAACCCACTAATGGCTAAAATAACAGACAGCAAAAACCAGTTGATGGCGATTTTCCGTGTAAGATCAACGTCGTTACACGGGTATCTGGGTGTAGTAGGCGGGTCTGGGCTGAAATAGGGGCGACAGAGGGCCAAATCAAACTGGGTGGGGGTGGAGTTGGGACAAGATTAAGTTCAGGCAGGGCCTGGAGTGATATTCGCAAAGATAGCCCAGTTAGTTTGGGGTGGCAGATTGTATAAAGGGACGCATGTTCGATTCTTGGCAGTCGCAGTGTGGAAGTTTCAACCCTCCAATGTGGGGGTGGCTTCTTGTGGGCACCAAGTTAAAAGTTCTCTCACTTGGTCGGTCTGTTGGGTCGTCTTGATTTACATCCTCCAACTACTTTGTCGGATCAAAGTGTGGGGGTCCTGGAGGCGTGGGTAACACCTTTTGTGTAGAGGGCGTGGAGTGATATATAACTAGTCAGGATGGGGAGGACCCACTGGCACTTCTTCGGCTTCAAACGATCTGTCATTCCTAACTTTTGATCAGCTACTTGTGATTCTGAGCAATCACTGAGTGGCCTCCTCAACATTGGGGATGGATTTTACATTTTTTTAAAGTTTGTTTTATTGGGGGAGAGTATTCGAACTCATTATTTCTACGTCATCAAGCTTCACTCTTTGCCATAATAAATTGTATTTCTAGTACAATATTTGTTACATAACTAAATATCGACCGTGTATTTGAATAGCCGTTCAAATTCAGATTGTGTTCTATATCAATATCTCTTCTTGCAAACGGATATAGTTTTTGCGAAATACAAGCCGAAAATTCAAAGCTCATATTCTATCTAATTTCAGCCTCATCATTTCCTTTGTCAAACCCAATGAGGTTATTCATGGAGGATATAAAAAATATTAATCAAAACAGATCAAGAAAAATTGACATTTTTTTCTTTAATAAGTGATCCCTTCATTGTGTAATATAAGTAGTTTTAACATTTTTTTTTCTTTTTCAAATATGTCATTTTTCAAATTTTAAATAATATTTTTCTACAACATACCGTACTTATATTATGGAATAGAGAAAAAGATAGCTAGTTTGGTAGTTTAGATTTAATAGTATAATATTTATAATAAAAAAAACTTGTCTCTTTATTCTTTAATCTATTTTAAAATATCTAGAAGGACCTCTATTATGAAACGGACGAAGTAATAAAGTTGAGAATTATAGTTGGGGAAGTTGATGTTAAATGATTAGTAAAAATCTTCGGTTCCCGTTCTGTATTCCATTCTCTGTAGCACTAATCAAAAATTGACATGTGTTATTTTTTAATTAAAAAATTTATAACTTAAAAGGAATCGTGAAACCTGTAAAGAAAAAATAAACACATATCTATAATCTATTCGTGGTGATATAGAACGGAACACGTAATGGGAATAAAGTATTTTTTTGCCGTAATTGACAATTGCTTTTGCGTAAAACGATGGCATGAAAGGTGAAAGAACAACATTAGCTTCTCATCTGAAGTTCCTGTCATCAAATTTTTTATTTACCTAGTCAATTATAAACTTTGAAGCCCAGCCCATATCGCGCAATAGCCAATAGAAAAGGTTTAGCTTGGATAAGACAAGGCCTTCCACCAATCGAACCGCTGGGTCACCTTGATTAATATCCTCCACAATTCCTATCGGATCGGAAGGTAAGGGTCCTGAGGGCGTACATATCGTTTTTTGTGTACAAGTAGCCATGGTGTCTCAATACTGCTAGCAGAGGTTGGGAAGTCTTATCTTGAATCCTGACTAGACTTGGCCGTTGGTGAAATGTGCATTATCATGTTAGTCCAATAAAAGCAAATCCAAAGAAACTTGTACTAACCTCCACAATGTCATTCTTTTTTCTTTGTTTTTTTGAAAGGGATAATTTTAACATGAATTAGGTTCATTAGATCTTGCAGTCTCAGAATTGATCGCATCACTACATAATAAAGAGAGATAATGATCTGGTATGGATCACAATGTCTACATAAACCTGTTACATATCATAATTTTCCTTTTGAAAGTCCATAATGTCATTCCTTTGTACAAACATGATATTCAAGTTCTAATTCAAGATTAGATACTTTCCAACAAAAGAAAAAAAGAAAAAGGAAATAATAATAATAATAAATCAATTCAAGATTAGATACACTCTTGACTCTTCATCTTTTCTTCTTTCATTTATGGTTATTCAACCCCATATTAGTATCTAGACAGTAAAGAGTAGGAAGTTAGAATATAGACCTGATTCATCGGTTCTAATATCATGTTTCTTTTGCAATTGTTAAAAGTATTTACTCAATCATCTTACTTTTGAAAACATAGTGCCCAAGACCAATCGATGTGGCCGAACCCCAACTTTCCTCGGAGCCCTAAAAATATGGAGCGCTTTTTTAAAAAAAAAAAAAAATAGTGTAATTCTCGTCCTAAATAAAATATCCGTGTAAGTCTAAACCTCATATGAGTATGAGCTAACATTCATAGTTATCTTGATATATTATTCTAAAAAATAAAGACATTGTTAATTAGTTGATCATAAGTGCATGTCAGACCTATCAATCGCGGTTTGGATGGGCCCGAGATATGACACAATGTGTACTTCTCTTTGGTCACGCGTGAGTATAATATTCCTCCAATATGACATTTTCCATTTAATTGCGATATGAACCAACAATTCAGTTGGAGCTTTGTTTTTCTATCAATTGTTCTCTCAGTCCCTAGAGTGGATAATGGATGATGGAATTCCCATGCTCAAATGTCTTTTACATCATACTCTGAAAAGCCTTTGTACTTTTTCTTCTTCAGATTCCTCAAAATGGGTATATTCTATCTTTTGGAGAATCTTGCCCAGAAATTATCCACCTCCTAAGTAATTAAGCAGCACCCTTGAATGATCAAACTCAATTTGGAACACCATTTCTTGAAAATGCTCTGTTTTTTTGTTTTTTGTTTTTTTTTTCAGAATGTTTAATTTTTTGCTAAATTTCAGGTGGGATCATGGTGGGAGCTTAATTGATCGTGCTAAAGGAAACAAAAGGAACTGGTAATTTTCTCTGATTAACTAGCTTCCCAATTTCTATGTACTATGTCAAACAAGGATAACATAGATGATGCAACACTTATAGCGGCGGATGCAATACCTGCCACTGAGGTCACGTGCCCCTACACAATAAAAAAATTGTACTAAATAAGTTGTATTTTTGCTCCATTTAAATTATAGGTTCATAAGTGACCCTACACGAATAGGGTGAATCGATGAGTGCCCCTACTATCAAATACTTAATTCGCCACTGACTTTTGACTTGTAAATATAGGTCACGGTACACTCATTGGCGGAGCCAGGGGGGGTCCTGGGGAGGCACTTTCCAAAAAAAAAAAAAAAAAAAAATTCTTTTATAATTTTAGTTTTGTTTTTGTAACACCTCGTTCCGTGAATATTTTGAATCACTTTACGATTTAAAATTAGATTTTTTAATTCGTGAATTATAAGAATGACACCACTTATATCTTAACAATTTTGGTTAAAATTGTAACAAATTTAAGTGTGTAAAAGACTATAATATTTACAAGATTTTATAAAAAAGTTCATAATTACTAATAGATTATAATATAAGATTTTATCAAAAAAAAAAAAAAAAATAGTCTACAAGTTATAGTCTTATAAATTACAAGTGGCTTTTGACATTGACTCTTGAAAATGAGGCAAATTTATGTGATTATGCTTGGATTGGGTTTGAGTTTGGGCGGAAGAGGCTAAAAAACGGGCGGGAACAATTCAAATTCAAATTTTTTTATCAAATAATCGTCCAAATTCAAATTTTGGCTTTTCAAATTTGGAATTTGAACTTCTCCCGCTAATTTAAGAGCTAAAAATTTTGCATTTAACGATTATTTGAAGAAAAAAATTTGAATTTGAATTGTTCCCGCCCATTTTTTAGCCTCTCCCGCCCAAACCCGAACTCAAACTCAAACCCAAACCCAAACTGAAACCCAATCCAAGCACACAAGTTGGAAAATTTTGATATTAATTACGGTTCATTAGACTATGTGGTGTGGACCGTGTGGTCAATATTCGTTCACATTAATAATAAGCACTCCATGTTTTCTCCAACTTCATCCCTAATATTTCATCCCTAATATTTCTAAATGGCCTTTTATTTTGGTCTAATCATACAAAAAAGGTCTTTGGGGCCTTTTTATTCAAATTTGTTCTTTTTGGATTCAACAATCAAACATGATATATATTTTAATTTCCATAGTAAATATTTAATTTTTTTTTCTCGAGAGTCCTTCTCTTTGATGTGCCATGCACGTTAATGACAATGAAAACTTTGTAGCTTTGCCATTTTTTTTTTAAGCCAGAGGACTTGGAGATTTATGAAGCATTGATCAGTAGAGTGAAAAGGGTGAACAAAATGTGAATAACTCTAGTCTTATAAGATTTCATCAAAAAAAATTTTTGGCCCCGCCAATGTTTATATGTTTTTATGAATTTATTTTATCAATGTTAATTGTGCCCCCAAAGAAAAATTTCTGGCTCCGCCACTGGGTACATTCCCGGTTTCTATTTACTATAGTCTATAAATTGAACTGAAAAGTTGGGTTTTTTGGTTCAGGATACTAGTTTGGGAAGATGGGTTCTGTGATTTTTACGAATGTGGAAGGGCTGGAAGTGGATATGTGAAAGGGAGATTTGGGGCTGATGTTTTCTTTAAAATGTCTCATGAAGTCTATAATTTTGAAGAAGGGTAAAGTCGTCATCTTTGTAGAAAATTGTTTCATTTTCAGTTATTCTGCTCATACCTCAATTATTGGGGACTTAATAGTTATGTTATTGTTGTTGTAATGTTTATCTGATCTTTGCTTCAGATTGGTGGGAAAAGTTGCTTCAGATAACAGTCATAAATGGGTATTTAGAGATGGTTTGAATTCTTGGAATGTATCTATTGATCCTGTAAGCAAAATTTACTTTCTTTTATATTATTTTTTTTTTATCCAGAGAAATGAGATTAAATTTAATGTAGCTAATTCCATTTTCTTGAACTTCCATCCTTTTTTCTTAATAGCAACCAAGAGCATGGGAATCCCACTTCAATTCAGGGATTCAAGTAAGTGTAAATTTGGATGAATTTTTATTTATTTATTATTATCAGAGCAGTGAATGTCTAACACGTACTGTGCTAGCCTTATTTAACATGAAAACTCTTTCTCAATTCTTCTTGAGATCTGATGTTCAGAACTAATTAGAGTTTTTGGCAGACCATTGCAATTATATATGTGAGAGAAGGCATCATTCAACTTGGCTCCTTCAACAAGGTTTATCCCATTTCTTTCTACATATTAAAGGTCTTGTTGGGGGTACTGTTTTGTTTTGAAACAAAACAACTTGCATTTTGTAAAAGTTGAGTTGTTTGTCAGAGAAGTTATGATTTCAAAATTGAAATTTTTTGTTTTGTTCCGAAACAAAACACTATCCTGCTAGACAGGGAGACAAGGGTGACAGTTGTCCTCGAGATTTCTAAAAATACTACTAGATAAATTTTATATGTAATTCGAAATATTTTATCAAATTCGCCCCCCCCCCCCCAACATTTTTATTTTGCAGTTTTTATATGTAATTCGGCATATTGTTACAGTTTTCGCCCCCAATACCAAATTTCCTAACTTCGTCCCTCATGCTAGAACCTAAACAATTATGTCTTTTTCCTGGAGCAAATGATTTACAACCATTGTCAAATTTTATAGATTGTTAAAGATATCATCCTGGTGATAAACATCCAAAGGAAATTCAGCTACCAGGGATCTATGCAGTACAAAGCTATGTTACTCGGACTCGTGTGCGGGTGTCGGGTACAGGTATGGGTATCTATTTAGGTGTCGGGTACTTAAACATCTAAAATAAAGTGTCTTATCGGTGTTGAACAGATCCGATAAGTATGCCATACCCATACCCATATCATGTCGTGTCGACACGGGTACTAAACGAAGAGTCCGAGTAACCTAGGTACAAAGGCCATATTTACCAGTCCAGTATCCACAGAGCAAATTCAAGCCCAACATACATCATATTATGATTGAATCAAATGATCAAACAGATTATGGAGTTTAAGACAAACGACAGCTAATTGGATCAAAGATATATTACAGCGAATGGCGCAACGAATTTCCAATAAAATCCATTAATTTAGGCTATAACAGGTCCCAATAATGTCATCCCTGGACCACCTCTTTTACCCTACAACAACACACCTTTCAATCCTGCTGCAACTTTTCGTTCGAAGATTCCCGCTGCTGCTGCTCCACCTCCACCTTATCATGTTGTGAGGGAAGAAATTGATATCAACTTGAAGATTACTACAAACCAATGTATTAAGGTTAATCAATATAGCAGGTCAAGTGATATTCTAAGTGGTGAGATTAAGTCCTGTATACTAGAGGCGGATCATGGAGAAAAACCGCGGTCCAAGAACTGGGATTTGGACCGGAGCAACCAGGGAGTGCTCTAATTCTTGATTAATTGGAGCAATAAATCATCTTCATTATCATGTCGTTAATGATTAGAGGATAAAATTCTATTATTAGTTTAGCAGCTTCATAGCGTTTGTTGTAATTATGTACATAGTAATCTTTGATGTGAAATTTATTATTTCTCCTTAGCAGTACAATTATTGGATTTCTTGAAAAGGAGAAAAATGTTCTTCTGATTTCTGTGATTATGCAACAAAAACTCTTATGAAAAACTTCCATGATCAAGTATGACAGCAGTAGATGAAGAATGTTTCGGACACTGAGCAATGTGAATTCAAGTACCTGATGAAAACAAGGTTGAAATAGACACTACTCCGATCAGTAATTGGCGAAAACACCGGTATACCTCACAGAGAGCATCTTTAGGAATGACAGAGAGATTACAACAACAGCCTAAACATATCTACCAGTTATGCAGATGCAAATAATCTGTTTCTTCTTCTGAACGAAATCCCAGGAATAATAGAGCGCACTATATACAAATAACCATCTATTAATCTTTGTCGAGTTCTGCTTATGTTTGCAATAATGGTGGGGGGGAAAGATGACCATAAACGTTGCACGAAATAAAATACTGATTCATTACTGGTGCAACTCTTTTCTATCTCCCATTTCCGGTCCACTTTCCTTGTCCCACCATTGAAATGGAATTCTTCTCAAGAGCTGCTCTTCTTTCCCTCGCCCTTGCCAGAGGACTTAATAGGCCTGGCAAGCATGTGCTTCATCACCTTAACTCCAAGTGGGTTGTTCTTGCTCTGCATCGACAAGAAAACATAATTCAGTAAGCCAATTATATCGCGATCTGCAATAAACTAGGTATAGAAGGCACAACAGGAACTGCTGTTTTAGGTAATAGCCCAGCAGTCGAGTGTCTGACTCGTAATATAGAAGATCAGGGATTACTTACAATGGAACAGGTGCCTGCATATATATTACAAACGGGGTAATCGTGTGGGCAGCAACTGTAGTGATCCTCGCAGCAGGTGGCACCTTCTAGGGGGCAGCATCCCCATTCATAGCAGTAGCCACTGAATTCATAGACACAGCAGCAAGTGGTGGCCTCGGGGCATTCGTAGTAATCATCACAGACAGAAGGTGGGGTGACTGGAGATGGAGGAGAAGGACCTGGATTCGGAGGATTGAGGCCTGTCTTAATAGGGTAAGAGGGCTCTATCGCGATTCCACAAAGACCTACTTTCTGTGGCACATTTCGCTGCATCCTAAGATACCCATTCTCTCCCCAGCTTCCACCCCAGGAGTTCCTCACTATCCAATAATCGAGACCGTTTTCAGTACCATATCCTACCACATTCACTCCATGGTCCAATGATGTTCCACATTTCCCTGTAAATACACCCTGAAGAAATTCAAAAGGTGTCACACTTGGCACATTAGTTTCAAAGCCACCAGCAATAAATAACAAATACCTTTATGTGACAAGGTAGATCCTTTGCAAAACAAGAATGAAAAAGGATAACTGTAGGAGCGTGATTTATGGGTCTAGTAGCACGCGGGGTCAACTACTTAGCAATAGTCTTCAATCTTCATTATGTCAAAATAAATATTCCATATTCCAAGATAACATGAATGTACTATACATATTTCGTACAGTATCTCGTGTGGGACAGGGATCTTGTTACAAGCAAATAGTTGAAGATGAACTTACCGAATCATAGAGCTGGAAGTCCCGGCTGCTACCTTCAATGGCAACACTGACTACTTGATTAGCCACAGCTGTTTTAAGGGCTGCCTCATTTTGTCGAGGTACATCTTCATAACCATCAATGGTAACCACCTTGGCATTTTTCTACATTCAAGTAAATAGGGTTTAATAAAAATAAGGTCGTACCAGTGCACAAGACTCCCGCGTCAGTACATTCAGGGGAAGGAATAAATTTATATTTAGAAGAAAAAAAATATAAATAAATTATGACATACCCTGTTTTGATCACATCTGCTATCCCTAGCCTTATAAGGATAATCCTCCTCAGAATCAATACCACCATTATTGATGATGAATTCGAATGCATAGTCCATGAGACCTCCATTGCATCCTTCATTGTAAGATCTATCACAATCCACTAGCTCTTGCTCAGACAATGAAATCAATTCACCAGTTGCTATGGCACTTACACATTCTACTGAAGCAATAGTTGAGAAAGCCCAGCAACTCCCTGCATTTCAAATTTAAAAAGAATTTTACTTGTATAAAAAAAATATTCACAGAATAAATTAGTATACATAGAGAAGTCAATGACACCCCACAAAGATTCTTCATTTTTTTTACAAAAGATTCTTGGATTGGGATTTGGGTTTGAGATTTTGGTCTCAGTCTTAATCCCAGACTCAAACCCAAACTAGATTGTAGATGATTTAACACTTCAGAATTCATTCACAAACTCATTCCAAAGCTGGTTTGGGTCTGAGTTTGAGTCTCAAACCAGACCAAACCCAAACCAGACTCGATTCATTTTTTCATTTTTGAACAAAAGATTCTTCATTAATCATTATTAGTCACCAATTATTGGTACCAAAGATACTTTATGATTTATTTATACTGACAATTAGTAAAATAAAAGTTGATCAAATTAATTTATTCTGATGCAATTATAGATGGCTAATTGAGCAGATCTATACAGTTTTTTACTTTTTTCATCCAAGCTGTTATGGTACTAACTAAAAGTGGTTGATTTACAAAAAAGAAAAAAAAAAGGAAAAAATAGTTTTTCTTTTTTCTTTTTTTAGTGTCTAAAAAGATACTCCTTGATTCAATGTTTTATGTTATGTATTAAATTCACATACAAACTAAATAAAATAATATCAAAAATACTACTTCCTTAATTTATGATGACCTACCAGCATCAAATCAAATGTTTTCCATGAAAAAACTAAAGTGGTGGGTCAACCATGTCTAATAATCCACCTCCAACCAAAAAAACCATTTCTTGATCTATGTATACAAAAATTTACCTAGTATTAATCAAATCAAATCCTAAATTTCATGTTAAAATAAATAATCTTTTGGCTACTCAGTGTAATAATTTAATAGTCGAATATTGATTCGTAATTAAAATTAAAAGAAAATCTCGTTAAAAATTGTATGTTTCTATCATGTGTCTCCACGTATTATTTTTTTAATTAAAAAAATTATGATCTAAAAAAACAGTAAAATTATCAGATGAAAAATTAACATATGATATTTTTTTATCTGAGGAATGGGACAGACAATTTTTTTGCCAACAAATCTTAAATTTCAAGATTCTTACTTTGATTATGATAATCCCAATTCTCCTAAAAAATGATCATATAAAAAAAAAAATAAAAATAAAAATAAGCTCAAAGGGGAAAAAATACTACTACCACAATCAACAAGGGCAAATCAGTCAACGCGCACACAACTTTCCAACTATAAACAGAAGAAAAAAACTGGAAAAAAACAACTTACCACAGCTGCCTTGATCTTTGACCGGAACGACGGCACCTTTCTCCCTCCAGTCAACGGAGTCCGGCAAGCTTTCGCCGACTTTAGGAAGATACCGATCTGTCTGAGACCGGGTAAATCTCCTCTTAGAATCGGTCCGGGTACCCAAGTACATAGACCGATACTCATCATTAGTAAGATCAGCGAACCGGTTCAACCCGAGTTTATAAGTCCGGTTAGAAGCTCCGTTTTGTTCATCTATGTACCTAAGATTATCCTTAAAGATCTCAAATCTCTTATCTTTTTCTCCTAAAGCATTATATGACTTTCCATTATTGACTAGCCATTCCTCGTATAAGGACATGACTTCATCATCTGTTCTCGATTTTGTTTTGTGGGTTTCATCGTAGCTAATTATCGACATATCCGAAGCTAAAGAAATTGATAAGAAAGAAATTAGAAAGAAAATCAAAGCAAAGATCTTCATGTTTTTTATGATAAAAAATTTCTGTGGGGAGGAAGAGAATGATGGAGAGGAAGATAATAATGCAGTGGATATTTATAAAAGGGAAAGTAGGAGGAGGGTAAAGTTGTCTCTTAATAAGATATTTTTATTAAGAGTTGTAATGTTACCTTATTATTAAACGAACGAAGGAAATTTGTATACGTATCAATTAATGGAAAATTAAAGATAAATTGTATCACTAGAGACAAAAGAAAAGCGAGGAGGACAGATTTTTTTTTTTATTTTAATAAAAAGTGATACGAGTACAGTTGTAAATAAAAAAAATTGAGAGAATATAGTTATGTTAACAGCCAAACGTAATTCTTTCCAAAACTAATGCATATTTTAGTGTAATTATTATACATATATAGTATTCATGTATTATTAACGATCAATATGTCAAGAGTGTCAAAGCCCAGTGGGGCTGGCCTCTGCCACGATCGTAAAGTTGAGGGTTCGACACCTCCCTATATGAGACCAAATAATTCTCTCTTCCTAGGGCGTTCTCCTCCTCCTCCTATGAGGCTAAAAAAAACGACTAATATAGTTAAAATCTAAAGAGCATTTTATATAGAAAATTCTTTTTTTTTGATGAATATTTTTTTATATATAGAAAATCTTATAAAATATCAAGTGAGTTAAACTTTTAATATTTAATTTGTATGTCTCAACTCTTACAATTGCGGCGAAATTGTTGGTTTGGAGGGTAAGAGAGTAATATCATAATTACTCATATCATACAATGACCAAAGGATAAGATGTTGTAGAGAGAGACAGCACATGAAAGAGATACCATAGGTGAAAATTAGAGAAAATGGGAAGTTGCCTGGAAAAAGTAGGAGAGAGAAAGTGATGTAAATGGTGGAAAGAATGAACGTAGGAGATTAGTGCAGTGGGCTACCAAGAAAAGAAAAAAACGGCAAAAAAAATTATTTATTTTTATGTATGTCTTTTATTTTTATACTTAACTAATTATAATTTATCAGCGTATATATAATTAAAAAAATATTAAATTACTAATTCTAATTAATTGAGTATAAGAATAAAAATATACGGTGACAGACGATTTTCACCTGAAAAAAAAAGGGACAGAGGAGGCTCCCAAAAGTTTGGTTGTTTTGGCCAGAGAAGTAGGAGCTGTATGAGATATATTTTTTTACTTTTTATTTTTACTGAGGTAATAAAAAAGATGGCCAGTCATTTTTACTCTTTTCACCGTAGATTGGTTTTTCTTAGTTTCTTTTTTTTTAAAAATGAATTTTTTTTTTTGCTAAATAATAATTTTTTCATTAATCACAAAATAGTAAGCCACATTCTGATCGAAAGGAAAATACGAAAATATAAGAAAATAAAAGTTATACTGATGATTTAAAAAACCATGATATGCAGACAAAAATCATACTCAAGAAAACTTAGTTGGTTAGGAAATACTTAAGATAAAAACTAAGTAAAACTAAACAAATACATAATCTTACTTCTTCGCTCTGCATCTTCTCACGAGACAGGGAGAATATCACTTTCAACGTCTTCCTAGGGATCGACAATTTATAGGGACTCATGAGCGTATCAACCGTCCCCTACAAATTACCTCGGGAAGATGTAGAAAGATGATAAAGAGCCCAGAATCAAGTCCGGGTTGAAAGAATCCTCCTGAAACGTAGAAAAAAAAGTCTCAGATCATGTGAAGATCCGAGACAAATCCAACTTCTGTGTCTTAAATATTGAAGAAAAATACTTTGAAAAAAGTTTCATATAATTCGTGGTACAAAATAGAGGTATAAACATAAACAAAATGACCAAGTTTTTTGTAAGAGAAAATTTGTATTGAAATTGAAATGGAAGTAGAACACAATGCACTGTTCTTGTTCTCAAATTAACTATTGAGTGAAGAATAATTCACACGCTACGTACATAAGTACGTACAATACGTTGTGTTTATTTGAGTTCTATACAATTTCTAAAATAATACATCGATAAGATAAATTTAGACGATGATCCGTTTCAAGGTAAAATATTTCATATTTGAGGTCAACATCTCATTTAGGAAAGAATTTCATTTATATGGAGTCAAGAAATAAAATTTTCAAAATCGAACACTATTCAATCTTTGTTTACTATAATTTTCTTAAATTATTAGTAATGTATGGTATATTTTAATTAGTTATTACTCCCTCTATTTCAAATTATCTGTTCACTGTGTGTTTTGCACGGAAATTAAATTTTATTAAATTCTATATAATATGTTAAAATGTCAAACATTACCATGTTTAATTTTACTTTCAATTTAATTATACATTTCTTCTCTATTTATTCTTTTCTCTTCAACATTCAATATAGAGGTTGAGATGGAATCAAGGAGTAACTCAGTTGTTGAGGTTTCTCCTTCCCTGGACGAGATCCTGGAATCGATTCCTACTTCCCCTCCCCCAATAAAAAAAAAAGTAATTCACTAACATAGATGACAGTTACTCAGTTAAGTCAAATACTTGCTAGAGTAGATGACAACGTCGTGTAGCATTCGACCTACATGTTGTGGGATCGAATCCCCCTCCCTCAATTTAAATAAAATAGTTCGATTTAAATTATAAAAAAAAATCAAGAAGACCGTAGCTCAGTGGGGCTCCCTTTCATTCACGACCGAGAGGTCCTGAGTTCGACACCGGACCACAGCGCCCAGACTACTAACACCCCCCACCCCCCCAAAAAAAATTTGAGGGTGAGATTGAAAAATCCAGCACTAATGAGCCATTTTTTAGAAAACGGACAATTAATTTGAGATAAATTAAAAATGAAATGTAAACAAATGATTTGAGACGGAGATAGTAATTGTGAATAACATCTTGTTAGAATTGAGTCCCATCTATTAGAAAGTTTGGGAATATATTATTACGAAAAATTAAAAAGTTATACAATAATTAGTAATAACATCTTTTTTTTGCTTTACGCCCAGCGGGGAAAATAGAACTGCCTCACCAGAGGAGGAGAGAGTAATCTAGAAGGAAGTCAAATTAAAGCATGCTACATGCGCGGAGAAAATATCGAACTCACGACCTCACGATCGTGGGCGTCACCTCACTGGACTAAGAAACATTTGATAGTAATTACATCTAAAAGTGGAAAGAAAGAAAATCCATATGAATTATGAAATCAACTTTTTTTAAAGCAAAATTTGAATTCATTTATGTATTATTTTGTCATAATTGTATGGAATTATGGAGAAAACGTTTTAAACAACACTACAGAGTTTCATTTTTTGTGGTGCCAAATGATCCAACGATACAGGGACAAAAAATCAAACAAATTCGATCTAAAGTCAAAGACCTATCTACTACGGTGAAAATCATCTGTTTATTCATTTTTGTAACTAATCAATAAAAATAGCTATATAATTATTTTTTAATTATATATATATATAGTAAATTATGATTAATTGGACATAAAAATAAGTAGACAAATTGGTACAGACGATTATTTGCCATCTACTGCGGGGAGTTAAAATTTATCAATAATTTTAAAGAGATTTTTTTTTGAAGGAAAAAGGTTTCTAAAGATTAAAAATATGTGTCTATGAAAATTGTGAGGTGGCGGCTTCCACTCCACTCCTAAATCGACCATAACCAAATCATTTTTAATTTGCCTAATGAATCTTAAGCTGATACTATCTTCATTTCTAAATATAAGAATCTTAAGCTGATACTATCTTCATTTCTAAATATAAGAATCTTAAGTTGATACTATCTCCAATTAGGGTGTGATTGGATTATACTGACTTAAGTTTGGTCTGATTTGAGACTCAAACTCAGCCCAAAACAGTTTTGGATTGAGTCTGAAAATTAAACTTGAAGCATTAAATCATCTAAATTTGGTTTGGATTTGAAACTGAGACAAAATTTTCAAAATCAAACTCAATCCAACCACATATATTTCTTACATGTTGCGAAAATTAATGAAGCAAAAATTAAAATATTTTTGTAATCAAAATATCAATATTATTATCTTAAATAGAATTAGTGATATACATATCATATTTAAGAGATTAATATTAGTATTTAATTATAAAACATCTTAATTTTTATAACATGTAATGAAAGTCTTATATTTAAGAATGGAGGGAGTATTAATTAGATTAGATTCTTTCTAATAATTTTTTTCCCGATTTCTATTAAAAAAATATACCGTCTATAAAGGTCGGAGTGAAAAAAAAAATTTGAGTTGAAAGCGTTGTGGGTTGTATTATTTCATTGCTTAAAAAAGAAGAGAACACCGGAACAATTTGCCAATGAAATTTATAATAGTCCAACATTAATCTATATAGTTCAGCATTTATCAAATCGTAATACTCTCTATTTCATAATACAAGTCTTTCTTTTTTCCTCGCCCAGAATTTAGTGCAAATGTCCTCTTCTCAATAGCTGCTCTTCACTTCTGCGCCGCGGCCACCAGATCTATTAATAGGCCTAGCAAGCAGTGGCGGATCCAAGGGGAAGTCCAAGTATGCCCAAGATCACCCAAATATTAAAGAAATAAGTTTAATTTTCACCTTAAATTGTTGAGGGACTACCCTAAATTTCAATCATAAATTGTCTAATATGCAACGAAATTTGTAAGTTCCTCCTAAATTGTCGAGGGACCACCCTAAATTTCAATCCTGGATCCGCCCCTGCTAGCAAGCATGTGTTTCATGACCTTAAGACCAACGGGATTGTTCTTGCTCTGTACAAAACAATTCAACTTTTAATAAATCGCAATAAATTTTTTTAAAAAATCAAACATTATCTAATCACATACTTACCATTAAACAGGTACCTGCGTTCGTATTACAAACGGGGAAATCATGTGGGCAGCATTGATATGCTACACATAATTTCTCCCAATTACAACAGCAGGTGGTTCCGGCGGGGCATTCATAGAAATGATCGCAAATTACTGGTGGAGCAACTGGAGGAGAGGGGCCGGGATTCGGAGGATTCGGGCTATTCTTAATTGGGTAAGAGGGCTCTATGGTAACTCCACAAGGATCTGAACCATCTGGCCGGTTTCGATATAGCTTCATGTAGCCTTGGTCTCCCCATTTTGTGGCCCAGGAGTTCCTGATGATCCAATAGTCAAGTCCTTTCTCAGAACCATATCCAACTATGTTTACAGCGTGGTCCAATGATGCTCCACATTTCCCTGTAAATATACCCTGAAAAGAGGTTCAAATGACCAAACTAATACACATTAGTTTAGAGGCTCTGAAATGCAGTCTGGTTATGCTCCTGACAGTTATTCTAACGAATTGAATGTTCTTAAATCAGACCTATCTCGAACAATACTGAGATTCTGTGCTAATTACTAAAGTTAGGCCCCTCAATTTTTTTTAAAAAGTATAAATTATAAAAAAATGTCAAAACATAATTATAGACTCAAATTTTCGGGTGTGCAAACAATCATAATATTAGGTGGAGTTATAGTAATTTTTTTTTAATATGTTATAGTAATTCTGACGGACATGACTTGGTTCAATATAGTACTGACATGTGCTTGAAATGGCATTAATCTACTGCTTAAGTGCGAGTCGACTACTAGACTATTAGCCTCAATAGCAACTGCTCAATCCGGATCTTATGCAGAATGCCTTTTTGTTCAGTACGTGAGGAACGCTTCATGACATGTGTCCTGAGGCAAAAAAAAGACATGTGTCCTTAAAAACAGGACATGTGTTCGTTTTAAATCAGTATTGACCATCAAAATTTCAATCCGATAGACGAAATTAAATTCCGCACGTAATTGAAAAAAAAATGTTCCGCACTGGAGTCTCAGGCCTGGTAGCCTAGTTAATGTGCAACTTTTTTGGTGGACATGTAACAACACTATCTATCGGTTCCCTCTTTTCCTTCACATTTTATGCACACTCAAATGGAATGTTAAAAATTGATTTTACTTTTGTAGGTAAAACCATGAAAAAATTATGTGAAGGGAAAGTGAGATCAGTGTAATTGTTACCTTACTAAAGGTTAATTAACTTACCGATTCATAGAGCTGGAAATCCTCACTACCAGCTTTAATAGCAGCACTGACTACTTGATTTGCCACAGCCTTTTGAAGGGCTGCCTCATTATTTACAGGTATATCTTCATAATCATCAATTGTTACCACCTTTGCAACATTCTTCTGCATTTAGTAAACTGGATTAATCACTAATTTCTCTTGCATTATAAATTATATGAGTAAATAGCCATTTAGGTCACTAAACTATTTACACTTTATTGTTTTAGGCACTCAACTATTTTTTAATTATGTCACCTTAGTATTTATGTGTGGCTGAAAATAAACTGTCACTACTTTTTGTGGTGGTTTCCGGACAAATTAGACACGTACCGACCGGGTATGTCGCCAATAATTCAGGGGCAAAAATAATATTTGTGAATCAAAATAAATATGTCTCTTTATTTTTTATGCCTCAAACAACAACAATAAAAAACTTTGCACGGAGTGAGGTTAGTGTATTTCCCCTGTATTATTGGTCACATGCCTGACAAATATCTAATTTGGCCGGAAACCACTACAAAAAGTGTGGAGGGTTTATTTTCAACCACACGTAAACTAAGGTGATATAATTAGCCAAAAAATAGCTGAGTATCCAAAACAGTAAAGCGTAAATAATTTAGTGACATAAATAGCTATTTACTCTAAATAATCTTAATTTGCTTTCTTAGAAAATTATAAACATACCCTGTATTGATCACACGCCCTGATTCGCCCGCTATATGAGTAGTCTTCCTCAGTGTCAATACCGCCATTTTCGATTATGAATTCAAATGCAGGGTCCATAAGTCCTCCCATGCACCCTTCGTTTTCTTTTTTATCACAATCCACGAGTTCTTGCTCAGATAATGAGATCAATTCACCGGTTACTATTGCATTTATCGCTTCTACTGAAGCAATGGCTGAGAAAGCCCAACAACTCCCTTCATTTCAAATCAAGAAAATTCACAGCTTAATTTAGTATTATTTCCCAGAAAAAGAAGAAAAACAAAATGACAAAATTATGGTTAATAACAATTTAGTCCCTGAAAATATAAAAAACATATCAATTTAGTCCTTAGAAACGAAGTGAAAAGCTTCATTTAGTCCCTTGAAATACAATGGTTACGTCAATTAAGTCACTACAAATAGAAATATTTCAACTTAATCCATAAGAATTAGAAAGTATTGTCAATTTGGTTCTTCTATATAAACTATTGAAAATTTAACAATAAAAAATTTCAAACGTATCGACTATTTATCACTTTCACTAAGGTAATAATTATTCAACAAGTGATTTTAAGTAAATTCGCTTTTATATTCGTTTACATACAAAAAGTAACGCACGCTTTTGATATTTTAATAGTTAATGTATAGCAATTTCTAAATAAAGAATGGTATTAGCGTATAACATCATTATAATTATATTAAGAGACTTAATCGACAATTATAAGTGGGACACAATGTGGGGCACATATTTTATATTTTTCATTTTCCTAGAGCGGGATACAATCACACAATGTTAATATCTTAAGGCATAAGAGAGAATAAACTGTTACATTTATTCAAGCACCAAATTGAAACAACCTAATATTTTTGGGGACTAAATTATCATTAACGAATAAAACTATATAAAAAAATTAATATGGACCAAGTACACATATACCTTGTACTAAAAAATTAGACATATAATTTTCTCTATTCTTATTTTTTAATGATATTGCCCATTCTGAATCACAATTGATCCATAGCATAAGTATCCTTAAAGCTATGTAGAAAGAGAGAGAGAAAAAAAAAACTTACCACAGCTAGCTTGATCTTTCACCGGACTAACGGCACCTTTATCCCTCCAGTCAATTGATTCCGGCAAGTTATCGCCGGCTCCGGGAAGATACCGGTCACTCTGGGACCTAGAGAGCCTCCTCTTAGCATCACCCCGGGTATTATAACCCAAGTAGATGGACCGATACTCATCATTAGTAAGGTCAACGAACCGGTTCAACCCGAGTTTATAAGTCCGATTAGCAACTCCATTTTGCTCATCAATGTACCTAAGATTGTCCTTAAAGATCTCAAATCTCTTATCTTTCTCTCCCAAAGCATTATATGACTTTCCATTTTTGACTAGCCATTCCTCGTACAATGCCCGGACTTCATCATCGGTTCTAGAATTTGTTTGCTGATTTTTTTCCGAAGCTAATGAAAAAGATAAAAAAGAAAGGAGGAAAATTAATACTATTGCGAAGGTTTTCTTCATATTTGATAAGAAGAAAATGGGGAAGAAGGGAATGGATTAGGAAAAGTGGATTCTACTTAGAAGATCTAATTACTTGGGATGATGAGACAACCATTTCCAGATTATTTAATTTTTTATATATATTTAAATTTTCTTGATTAGAGAAGCATTGGGTATTGATTATGGATGGATCAATGCATTTCACGTGGTGAATTAAAAAAAACAAATCATATGACTTTGTTATGAAAGGATAATTGATATGGGATTAGAGCAGTAGGTAGAGGCACTGAGTCAAACTAGCCCTGAGTCGCATCACGCCCTCTCCTCAAAAATTTCTCCCAGATTCATGATTAAAAATACTAAAAAGATTGTTACGATATGCATGCGATTAAAAGTAAAAAAAATTCTCCTCATTTTATAGTGATATGACAAATTTGTACAATTTTTTTACTTTTAACAGTGTACATATCATAACAATCTTTTTTGTATTTTAACTGTAACTGGGAGAAAAAAAATGAGGAGTGCGGCATGTAGCTCAGTTGAGTGAAAGTGACTGCGCTCTACCGTGCTGCTAGTCCCATATCAAAATTTTCCGTTATGAAAGGGAACAACGTTAGCCAGACACCCCGTAAAATGAGTCAAGAAAGAAAGGCTAATTGGTGAAATTTGTCCCTAAACAATTTACGATTGGTGACTTGGGTCTCCAATCATTTTTTTTTTTTTTAGATCCTCAAACAATTTGCGGGTTTGCACCATGGGTCCTTCTGTTCAAAAAATCACTAGTCAACAACAGTTAGTCAACACGAATTTAAAAATTTCACTCAAAACACAAGGGTATTTTTGGTATTTCCTACACTAACTCAACCCCAAACCCACCCACCCGCCTCTACCCACCCATTCCCTCTTCTTCCTCCTCCTCCCTTCTTCAACCTCTATTTTTACCAAACTCCCATTTCATAACCCATTTCCATAATTAACACACTATACAAATTCAATTACTCAATTGCATACTTATCTTCTTCCTCCTCCCTATCTTCTTCAACCTCTATTTTTACCAAACTCCCATTTCGTAACCAATTTCCATAATTTGTTTAGGGACCCAAGTCACCAATCGTAAATTGTTTGGGGACGAATTTCACCAATTTGCCTTAAAATTAAAACCCATATTTTTTTTCCAACTTTTTTGGTGTGTTTTATTAGCTGTGTGATGGTTTGGATTTTCTGAAAGGTGGGTTGTTACTTGGGGATTAATGGTGTGTTTAGACCTTGGGAACATGTTCGACTATCGTTTTGTTCCACCTAGCATGGATACAAAATTAGAATTGATTATCGTTTTGGCCATCCTAGCGGGAGTACAACTAGGTCTGGCATTAGGGTTTGACCCAATGGTTCTCATGAAATGAATAACCTTTATAACAACTAATTTGTTTTGACAATTTGTAAGTTTTGTACGAATTGATTTATGCATTATTTTGTAACGTTTAGACTAACTATAAGGGATTCTTAAAAGGTTGTTGGTTTCATTGATTTTCCGAAAATTTATAAAGTTTATATATATAGTCTCACTAACTCATAGAAAATTGTAGTCCAAAATCCCATTAAAACAACCCACCTTTCAAAAAATCCAAACCATCCCGCAAGTAATAAAACACACCAAAAAAGTTGGAAAAAAATATGGGTTTTAATTTTAAGGCAAATTGGTGAAATTCGTCCCCAAACAATTTACGATTGGTGACTTGGGCCCCTAAATAAATTATGGAAATAGGTTACGAAATGGGAGTTTAGTAAAAATAGAGGTTGAAGAAGAAATGGAGGAGGAAGAAGAAGACAAGTATGCAATTAAGTAATTGAATTTGTATAGTGTGTTAATTATGGAAATGGGTTATGAAATGGGAGTTTGGTAAAAATAGAGGTTGAAGAAGAAAGGGAGGAAGAAGAAGAGGGAATGGGTGGGTAGAGGCGGGTGGGTGGGTTTGGGTTGAGTTAGTATAGGAAATACCAAAAATACCCTTGTGTTTTGAGTGGAATTTTAAATTCGTGTTGACTAACCGTCGACTGATGTTTTTTTTAACAGAATGACCCATGGTGCAAACCCGCAAATTGTTTGAGGATCTAAAAACAAAACAAAAATTGATTGGGGACCCAAGTCACCAATCATAAATTGTTTAGGGACGAATTTCACCAATTAGCCAGAAAGAAAACAATGTTTTTGTATCTTACAGATTAAATAGAGTTTAAAGTTATATATAAGTGTTTGTGATTTTTTTTAATCAGTAAGTCTAATTAACTGTTTAATATCACTTAAGATTGTTTACTTAACAACCGAACACACTTTGTCAAAATGAATACTTTTTGCACTTATATATCAGTCAATCTTCTTATACATATTCAATGTTGGATGGAGCTCACATTCACCGCCTTATATATAGTCTAAGTAGTGTCCTTTCTAGGTGTCTCAAACATACTTAGCTTAGAAGCATATTACGAGTGTACGATTTTACATATAGTTCCTACATCTCTTAGTATAGCACTTGGTTTTTAGACGTATGCTTGGAATCGCGCTATGATACCATACTGTCATCTCCCGTGCCTGTCGGGCTAAAGTGCAACTCATGAGTCTGACAGAATTTACGATCACTTACTTAATAATCGAACTCACAATGACAAAATAAATATCACGAAACAACCATGTATAATAAAAGTATAAAACCAGGCCCGTCTCCAAGGGTGTCCAAGGTGACATCCGGAACCGGGCCTCACATTTACAGGGGCCCCAAATTTTTTAAAAAATTACTTAATTTGTATATAATTATTAGTTAAAAAAATTGAAGATCTTGATGTTTTACAATTTGTTGCTCAAAATATTTTTTACCATACACCCAAAGTCTTAGGTTAATAGTGGGATGCGAAAGCTGAAGCGATCATGAGAGGGCTTCCCAAAAATTCGAGGCCCCAATTTTTGTTTTGTTTATATATATATATATATATATATATATATATATATATCTATAAATCTAGTACCTAATTTTTTTTGTTTATATATATATATATATATATATATATATATATATATATATATATATATATATATATATATATATATATATCTATATATCTAAATATGTACCTAATTTTTTTTGTTTATATGTATATACTTAGCTAAAATCTAGGGCTCTAATTTTTTTTGTAGCATGAGCTCTGGATATGTTTGAGTAGGCACTGTATAAAACCCTTCTATACCAACCAATTTTCTCATACGTACTCCATGTTCGATGAGAGCTCACATTTATATTGTGATTTCTCCCCTTAATGTGATATGTTGTATCCACTTCTCGACGTGCTGCAATTCTCTACTTCAACCAATCTATGCATACAAAAAAGTATGTTACCAATTAGTGAGCTTTAAATCATATAAAGGTCTGATGTATTTCTGCTGCATTCATATTTTAAACTGTTTAAAAGCTTTTTGTTTCTCTGATAAAATTAATAATAAAAAATATAACAATAAATTTGTAAAATTTGTTATCGTACTTTAAATAATTTATTCTGTCTACAGAAAATAAATTGTTATGTAAAGTATGAATGCGTTTTGTAAATGTATGCAGACTATTTTATAATAGATTTCAGAAGCTGATCCTTTTTTGAAGAACTTTTCCCAATTTGAAAGTCCGGATCTTATGCAGAACAGCTTTTTTTGAATGCATACTGAAACGCCTCAGAAATCAGAACATATATCCTGAGACTCAAAATCGGTGTTCCGCACTGAATAAGTGTTTTGAAACTCAGAACAATTGTTCATTTTAAATCAATTTTAACCGTCAAAATTTTAATCTAATGCACGAATAGAGTTTCGTACGTGCGGAATTATAGCATACCAATTTGGACCAGATTGGTAAATTGTTTTTTTAAGGGGCAAAAAAAAAGCAATAGGACAGACCAATAAAAGCGGATTTCATAAAATAAAAAAAATAAAAAAAACCAATAACAGCGGCATCCAATGCTCCACGTTGCAGATTTTAAGTGGTGGTAGAAAGTAGATCTTTTCCAAATTTCTTTGTGCAGTATTGCATATATTGATTTCTCCTGTCCTATCCATTGTTCAATGATCGGATGGTCCCGTGGAACAGCACAACAATTCTAATTCTTTTAATTTGGTACCATATGACTAGGTGCACACGCATGATTAAAATTTTGAAAATTCAAATTATAATATATATATCGCTATAAAAAAATTAAAATTTTAAAAAGATCAAAATACAATTATATATGAGCAAATTATAAGGAAATACTACTTTAAAGATTCTAAAAATTCATTGGCTTTAATAAAATGGAGGACCAAGGCCCTACACATGTCCGTCCTTGCGTGACCGAGTAAAATAGTGAATTGAACTTAATAGCGATGTTGGTTGAATCCACATGCGAAACTAAGGGGGGACGGCCTTGTAAATAATCCAAAATTTTAAAAATATAGTATTTTCTCTTGTAAATGTCTGAATTTTCAGATATCGTCGTTAAAAAATATAGCTTAGACTATTTGAGAATTGGAAAAAAAAAAAAAAGTTAACGACCCCCATATGAAATTTCTAGTTGGTGCAGGGTTGAATCATTTCCTTCACGTGTTACACGGATGAGGCTCCTCTTGGTGGTCACTACATAAAAAGAAGAGTAAATTAATTGCAGAAGAGATTCTTCAAACTGCAAACATTTTTTTATTTATATAATATGCTTATTCATCCGAACCAGAATAGCCGGACATGACAAAAAAACTACTATAGCTAGTTGAAAAGGAATACCATTTTGCATATGTTTATTGATTAAAATGGGACAGAGTTATTAATATAAATTCAAAAAGTTCCATCAATACCAGAAGAAACCCTGAACCAAGAAAAATCTCTATCTCACATCACAAGTCACACATTCTAAGCTTGATTTTTTTTTTCTTACTAGAAGGGACGAAGCCAGGAATAATTTTTGCGTTAGGGAGCAAAATTGCAACAGTTTATCGAACTACATATAAAAATAGCAAAAAAAATTTGTTGGGGCGAAACTAAAAAAATATTTCAAATTACATATAAAATTTACTATACCTAATAGTATTTTTAAAAATCTCCCCCTCCCCTGTCTTTGTCCCTGCTCACTAGATATTTTATCCCTTGATGTCATAATTAACAAACTATCTAATGGCTACTTTCAGCCATTTTTTTTCTCTTTAGCAGAAAATTGGCAAAAATATTCTGGTACCAAAGTTGTCAACTAATTATTGATTTCAAACAGTACTTTAGGAATAGTTTAATTGGGTATGGTCTAAATTTGAAACTCAAATTCTCTTTATATTGAGTCTGAGAATGAAACTTTAAGTATTAAATCATATAAAATTTAGTTTGAGTTTATAAGTCTAGTATGAGGGTCTATATATAGTTTCTTCATTTTTCTTTTGAAGTTGTTGGGGCTTATACACTAATCAATAATCACTCAAACTACGAATGGAAATACTCCTTCTTCTCTCTAGAGAATGAATTCCTATCTGGTTGGTCTGGTAATTTTGTTTATGCAGATTCATCATATCCCTGGCCATAGTACCTGATCTCAGTTTTTATTTTGCCTATCTCTAGTTTCTTAGGTTGTCTGGTCTTGTGTGTGTTTCTTTTCCTTTTTTTCCTTTGTTTTATTGCTTGCTTTTGTCCTTTCCTTCTTTATGGCTAACAAAATTCCTATTCTTGTGGTTAATGCTACTGATCTTTCTAGTACAGATAATGTTTGTACCTTAGTGGCCAAGATACTTACTGTTAAGCGTCAAAATCCCAAAGCATTTATGTCTACGATGTCAGAGGCTTGGAATGTTATGAATAGAATACATATTTCTCCTATAGAGGAAAACATGTTCCAGTGTACTTTTAAGAAAAAAGTGATTTTGCAAAAGTCTTGAAGATGGCACCTTGGACGTTCAGGGGGGCACACATAGTTTTGAAAAATTGGAATCCCACTGTGACGATCTCTGAATTAAATTTTGAGTGGTCTCCTTTTTGGGTACAAATTCACAATATTCCTCCAGATAAGATGAATTTCCAGAATGCTGAGAGTATTGGGAATTTTATTGGGGTTTTTATGGAAACGGATTTATGTGATGGGATGAGTGTTTCATGGAAGAGATACATGAGGGTCAGAGTTAATTTGGATATGGGGAAGCCTTTGCAAAAAGGTTTTTTTATGGATAAAGGAGATGGCCTGGAAGAAAAAAGATGGGTTTCTTTTAAGTATGAAAGATTAGCAAATCTTTGTTACCTGTGTGGCAGAATAGGACATGTTCGTTTGCGGTGTAAAGAACTGGTGAACGATGAAGATCAATACGATGACTCAATTAGGGTTGAAGCTAGAAGTAAAGTGTCTTATATTTGGAAGCCCAGAGAAATAGGAGAGTATTTGGTTAATCGGAGAAATGAAGAAATTGGGGAAAAAGAGTCGGACGTCTTACCGGCGAAAGATGGTCAAGGGCGGGAAGAAGGTCAAGTGGCGCCTGTATGGAGGGAAGGTAAAGAGCCGATAGACACTGACAAAGGATGTGATAGTCTTGTGATGGAAGTGGGTAACCGAAAGTGTGTCTTTTCTCCTATGGAAATATCAGTTTCAAATATCACCAACCTAGGTAAAGAGCTAGGACTGGTAAGTGGGCTGATCCAGTCTAAAACTAATTCAGCCTTAAGTAGTGTGGTTGAAGCCCGTCTCCCAAAAATAATCCCAGACCAAGGCCTTCTTGCAACAGTGACTAAAAAAGCTGGGCTGATACCTCTTTTGAACCCAAAACGATCTTGCCCTTTCAAGGGGCCAACCTCCAAAAACCAAAAGAACCAAGATACAGTAGGGAACTTTTTACCTATTATAATAGACCAAATTCTAGATACTGTTGATCCTCGTAACAGCCTTTCTCTGCAACTCGTTTCAGGACTTCCAGATATTTCTAATTCCTTTTCACAAATTCATATATCTGAAATCCCCAATTTGGAATCTCTTACAAATTTCCACTCTGATTGTAAAGCTCTCCCTGTGGTGGAGGAACCATTTTCGGATAGTGAGGAAAGATATCAACATCTCAGGAAGATTACTTCAGTTAGTGCAGATCAAGTAATTGAAGAGGAAAAACTGGTCGTTACAAGGAGAAGATTTCGGCGTGTTAAGAGAGAAGCGAGGGGGACCGATTAGGGATTATTTTGGGGATGAAAATCAAGATTCGGAGGAAGGAGAGAAAGCTCATACGGAAGAAAACCAGACAGAAAAGGCGGGCCATGAGATGGCTCAAATTAACCAATGATCACAATCTCTTGGAACTGCCGGGGGATATCTCGGCCCTCGGTAGCCAGAACACTTCGAGATATGGTACGAAAACATAAACCCTCTTGCCTTTTCCTGAGTGAACTGAAATGTAGTGTTCCTACTAAAATAGCAACTGTTATTGCTGCTGTGGGTTTCCAAAACCATTGTATAGTTCCTTCTGTGGGTAGAGCGGGGGGTCTTGTGCTTTGTTGGAATAATAGTGTTGCCATTGATATCATTGTATCCAATAAATTCTTGATCAATGCTACCGTCTCTTCTCATCCCCCCTCTAGCATATGGCTTCTGACTTGTGTTTATGGTCCCCCTAAAAGCCAGGGGAAACAGGATTTTTGGAACTGCCTTAAGGATGTGAGTAATGTGTTTGGGGGGCCTTGGTTAGTTATTGGGGATTTTAACTCTGTTTGTAATCAAAATGATAAGATTGGTGGTAGACCTGTTATTCTTAATAGTCTTAGTGGTTTGGCTTCTGTCCTTGATGATTTGGGGTTGCTTGATACTGGTTTTGTTGGGAATCCTTATACCTGGAATAACAAAAGAGGGGGTCGTGCTAACATTAGAGAAAGACTGGATAGGGGAGTAATGAATGCCCAATGGAAAACTCTTTTCCCTAGAGCTACCATAACCCATTTACCTGCTCTAAACTCTGATCATAACCCTATCTTATTAGACAACTCACCTAATTTTAGCCAAGGACCTCGACCCTTTAGGTTTGAGACTATGTGGACTAGGGAACCTATTTCTCACGTTGTTGTCAAAGAAGCCTGGTCACCCCTCATTCCTGGTCCCCCTCATCTTCATCTTGGTATCAAAATTGATTCTACCCGTGTTGCTCTAAAAAAATGGAATAAAAACTCTTTTGGTCACTTGCAATCTTCCATTGAAAAAACTAAAGCTGAGATCAATACCCTTCAAAATTTAAACCAGACAGCCCAAAATCTTATGTTTGAATCTGCTAAGCAAAGTGAGCTGGATGAGCTGTTGACAAGGGAGGAAATACTCTGGAGGGACAAGGCTAAATCACAAGGTATGGAAGAAGGTGATGCCAATACTACTTTTTTTCATTTATCTACTATTATTAGAAGAAGTTCAAACGGGATTGATCATATCCTTTTTGGAAGATCAGTCTTGGGAAACAAATTGGACTAATATTGGTCAAATCTTTGAACAATATTATTCAAATTTGTTTTCAACTTCTAAACCTTGTTTTCCTTCCAACCTGGATAATTTGATTGCTTCGGCTGTGACTGAGTCTGATAATGTGGATTTGTGTTCTATTCCTGATGAGGATGGTATTAAGGATGTTATTTTTAGTATGTCTGGGGGGAAAAGTCCCGGTCCCGATGGGATGAGTGTTAGCTTTTTTAAAACTTATTGGTCTATTGTTAAAGATGAGATTATCCATAGTGTGCAACACTTCTTTGCTACTGGTATTCTGGAATCTAGGAGAAATAAGACTTTTTTGGCCCTCATACCTAAAAAACCAAATTCTGTTAAACCTGACCACTTTCGACCTATAGCTTTGTGCAATGTAACTTACAAAATCATCTCAAAAATCTTGGCTGCTAGGTTAAAACCCTTGTTAGATAAAATTATCACTCCTGCTCAATCTGCATTTGTTCCCAACAGATTGATTACTGACAATACCATTTTGAGTCAGGAAATTATGCATTTTATGAATAGGAAGACTGGTAAGAATGGGTGTATGGCCCTGAAAATTGACATGTCTAAAGCTTATGATAGAGTAGAATGGGATCTTCTTTACCTTATTCTTCATAAACATGGGTTTTGCCCTAAGTTTATTCTGCTAATCAAAGCTTGTGTTTCTTCTCCAACTTTTGGTATTCTAATTAATGGGTCTGCTTATGGGAATGTGATTCCTACTAGAGGGCTAAGGCAGGGTGACCCTATCTCCCCTTCCCTCTTTGTTATTTTCATTGATCTTTTATCTAGACTTATTTATTTGGCTGAAAATCAGGGGGAGGTACATGGGATCAAAATTTCTCGGGTCAGTCCTCCCATTTCCCACTTACTTTATGCTGTTGACCTTGTTATATTCTGTAAAGCTAACAATGCAGAGGCTAGGAATTTTAGAAGTATTTTGTCCAAATTCGTCATCGGGTCGTCAGAAATCAATGCGTAGAAATCATGATACATTTCAGCAAAGAACGTGGAACGGAGACTAAGAGAGGAGATATGCAACAGTCTACATATGAAGATGTGTGATCATAAGGCAAAACATTTAGGAATGCCTTTCTGTAAAGCTGTTTCAATGAGGGCTGCTTTTGATGATTTAGTGGGAAAAATTTCAACAAAATTGGCGAGTTGGAAGAGGAGATGCCTTTCACAGCCTGGGAAGAAGTGTGCTTATTAAGTCTCAGTACTTTCATCCCATCCCAAACTTATGTAATGCAAACAGTGGCTTTGCACAAAGTCCATCGACTGTGAAATCGATGAAAAATGTATGAGATTTTGAAAGTGGGGTTATAAGGAGGATCGGGAGTAAACATATCTATTTAAAGGCATGGGACGCTATCCGTCTCCCAAAGGAATCGAAAGTGGGATGGGATTCGGAAAGTGGGTGATATAAATCAGCAATCGAATACAAAGTTGGCATGGAAGATGGTCACCGACACAGGGCAAAGAAATGGGTGAATCACCTCAAATAAAGTACTGGCAGAGAAAATCACTGGGAGCAGTAAAGTTGCAAAAGAGGTGGATCTTGGGTTTGGCAGTGCTATTTGGAATAGTAGAGAAAATGTTAAAGTCGCGCATGTTACGTATCAGTGGAATGATCCTATGCAGAGAATTTGGGAAGACCCATAGATACCAAGCATTAAAGGATTTAAACCTCCTACAAATAATCATGTTCCTGGTGGACCTATATGGATAAACCAACTCATGGATATTTCTGAGGGTACTTGGAAAGAAGAAGAGATTAGGCAGCTATTTACAGAAGATATCTCAACAGCCATCTTGAAAATACAAATTCCACAAAATGTGGAACCAAGTGCCATTGTCTGGGCTCCCTCCAAGTCGTGGAGCTTCTCGCTAGGGTCTCGCCACGAGAAAATCAAAGAATGGAGGTACAATGTTACAGGGTAATATTCCTAGAAGTGTGTGGAAAATTTTGTGGAAAGCTGGCCTTCACCCTAGACATAAACATCTGGTGTGGAGGCTTTTATCCAATATTTTGCCAACAAAGGACAGACTGGGGAGATTTATGGATGTAGGTGGGAATTTTTGTGGAATCTGTGGGAGTGATTTGGAGGATGTGAAACATATTGTCCTGACTTGCCCATTGTTTAAACTAGCATGGCTGAGATCTAAATGGAATATAAATGTAGATGCTTTAAGAAATTTGGATGTGGTCCAGTGGTTTGAAATGGTACTTGAACCAGAGAAGATGTTGTCTTTGGATGGGAAAGAATGGAGTGAATTTACTCACTTTGCTGTCATAACTATGGAACAATGTTGGAAGGAGAGAAACTCAATTCTCTTTGGAGGACAAAAAAAGAGCTGGATGGATATTAGTAATGATATCAATGAATTGACAAAGAAATATCTGGAAGCTGAGAAGAGAAGGGGAATGAAAATCAAAGTAAATGATTCACCTCAACTGATATGGGTCAGACCTCCTACTAGGTGGCTAAAAATCAATTTTGATGCTTCTTTTAAGGAGGGAAAGTTTATGGCAGCAGTAGTTGTAAGGAATGAATATGGAGCTATTTGTGCTGCTAGAACTGATGCAGGAAGGGCCCCTGATGCTTACTTTGCTGAAGCAAAAGGGGCACAAATGGCTATTCTTTTGGCTATTGAATCAGGTTGGAACAAAGTCCTAATAGAGGGGGATGCAGCAAATGTGATTTTTACGCTGAGAGGCCAAAAAGATACGGAACAATGGCAAAGCAAAGTGATTACGGATAAGTGTAAACATGATCTCAGTAAATTAGGAGAATGGATGGTCTGTCCAATTCCTAGGAATTGTAATAGATCTGCCCACAACTTAGCAGTTTGGGCTAATCTGTATAATGTTACTGGTAATATCCCTTTGTTAAACCTCCCACCTGAGGTCTTCTGTGATTTTCAAACTGGTGGGATTTTGGAAGACACCTCAACTGGAGGGTCTGTTAATATTAATGAAGAATGAGTTTTTCATCAAAAAAAAACATTCAGAGTGCATGTGTGCACAAAATCTTCACATCCTCCAACAAAAATTTCTCAATCTGAATTTCACATATCTTTCACATATGATACATTTTTCAATCTTAATCAATCCAAATGCACCCTATATCATTAGATTATTACCTAAACAAAGTACATATATGAAAGAAAAAAATTTATAGACATTTTCCATGTCAGTCCTAATTTAGAATCTAGAATAAACTAATAAACAAACAAAAATAAGGCCACTCGTGAAAGACTCAGTGGGGGTTTCTTGCACGGTAATGGGACCAAGCCGCAAGGAACAAGTATGAAATGAAATACGTGGAGGATGCTGTTCTACCGGATTTTATTTTGGAAGAAATGAATGGATGACTTTATGTGATCCAAAAAAAAATGAAATGAAATACGTGGGGGTGGGTGGGTCCGAGGGTCCCTCTCGTTGAAAATGTCGTCTTGATAAGTTGCAAGTTTGGTGCCAAAGATATGGCAACAAATGTAAACATCATTTTCTGGCTTTTTAATTGGCTGTTAGATCATCAAGCTATTTCATTATATATATATATATATATATATATATATATATATATTAATGATTAAGACTTCAGATTTTATAATAAATTCTCGGTAGATCAATAAAATTATCATATATAAAATGATGTGATCAATCTAAGTTCATAAATAGACTTCGACGCAATTATATTACTATATGATGTATAGCAATTTTATTAGTATATTGAACCATATGCGTTGTATTAGAAGTTCCATAATTGGTTTAATTGATATCCTTGCTCCATTTCCTTGCAACCTACCCCCGGATTCCATTAAAAGTACACAAAGTTATGTTTAGGAAGAAGTGGGTGCCTTGCTGGGAAATTCTTTGATTTTCTAATGTGATATTAAATTCATCATGATTGATGTAGTAACGAATATTAAGAGTGAATTTGGATTGGACCCGATCTGAAATTCAAATTAAGACCTAATTTTTTTTTGTATTGTATAGAATTTAGTTTTCGTTTTGAAACCAGTCTGAAACTTAATACATAAATCTCATACCGAGACCAGTAACGAAGATAGTACGGGTGGGGATAGTTGGCCCTCGAAATTTTTAAAAATACTATTAGATATTGTAAATTTTATATGTAGTTAAGAATATTTGATCAAATTCACCCCAACATTTTGTGCGACATACTGTTGCATTTTTTCGCCCCTAACCTAAAAAGTCTGCCTTCGTCCCTGACCGAGACTCAATTCACACTCAATTCAATTAGAACCTACAACTAAATATGTTTGATATCCAAAACTAAATAATTAATGGCGAAATTCCGACAATAATTTTTTTTTTTTATAATTGATGATTGATGTAACATAAAAGTGAATGGTTCATTGATTAAATTTATCATATGTTTTCTCCATTTTGAGCTACTACTAGCTTATTGCTAATAAAGATTCCATGAATCAGGAGTTAGTTTACAGACAAGAAAAGTTGAGATTAATCTTTTAACATAGGAAGAAAAAAGGAAAAGTAAAACAATATACAGAATTTTGTCTTTTGCTCCTCTGGTTTTTGTTCCTCTCTGGTGAAGCAATCATATTGATCAAAGGTGCTGGTTTCACTATTGATGAACAAGAATAAAAGTTGAACCCAATATTAAGATACTACCTACCTAGGTTGTTAAAAGCGTAATTCTATGTAGATTTGAAAAATGGATGAAAGATTATAAATTTGTAAATCGTAAGATCGTAAAAAAAGTTAAAATATATATTTAATATATCAACAATACTAATAAATAACCTATAAATCATATTGTATAGTCAAACAATATGTGAAAAAAAATTCATAAAACAGTTTCACAAGTTTTTTTAAAGCATAATAACACAACAAAATTCATAATAAAGACCTTAATAGTCTTTAAAATTATAAAACGCAACAAATCATAGTTCTTAAATTACGAGTCTTTCAAAAGATCAAAATAAAACAAAGCACATAATAAGTCCATAATCTAATCAAGCAAGTCATTCAAAGACTTGAATTTTGAATCACCATCACTATTACCATCCTACACACTGGCGGAGGCACAGCGGGGCACGTGCCCCACCAGTTTTTTCCAATTTTTTTTTTTTTTATAGTTATAGTTTTGTTTTTGTAATACCTTATCTCGTGAACATTGTTTATTGTAACAAGTTTAAATGTGTAAGAGACTATAATATTTATTTAATAAAAAAAAATTACTATTAGAAAAGGGTGGACAAAAGTGTGTATAACTCTAGGTAACCCCTTTAATGCTTCTTCAATGAAAATGAGGCAAATTTATGGGATTCAAGATTTAAGTTGGAAAAATTTTCTTTATGTAATTTTTTTTTTAAGTTTATGAAGCACTGATCAGTAGAGTGAAAAGACTACATTGTCCCCCTTCCCAGTTGGTCCCTCAAGCAATAAAATATCGGTTCTCTCGTACTGGCGGAACCAAGGGGCCACTTTTTTCCAAATTATAGTTTTGTTTTTGTAACACCTCGTCCCGTGAACATTATTTATTGAACTCATTTTGAATCACTTTACGATTTAAAATTATATTATTTAATTCGTGAATTATAGGAATGAGACCACTTATATCTTAATAATTTTGGTTTAAATTGTAACAAGCTTAAGAGTGTAAGAGACTATGATATTTCTTTAATAAATAAAATTTACTACTAGAAAATGGTGAACAAAATTTGTATAGCTATAGTTTATAAGATTTCATCAAAAAAATGTTTTGGCTCCGCCAATGTTTATATACTTTTATGAATTTATTTTGTCAATATTAATTATACCCCCAAAGAAAAATTCCTGGCTCTGCCACTTATCCTACATATTATTTCCGTTTCATCAAACTCTCTTCCAAGCTGATTTGCTCTGCATATCAAGAAGATTCTGAATTTCATTTTTTTTTTCCAGTGAAGTCACTGACACTAGTTATGGAAATGGTTTAAAAGTGGCCAAAAAATTTCAAGTGGTTAAAGACAAACCCCCAAAAAAGACAAGGGCCAAGATCGGCCCACTTGCTCTTCCTACTAGCTAAGTCATTTATTACTGATATCGGCCCACATATACCATTCAATATAATTGTCAGGGTGGGTCCACTTAAACTTTTACCGTCGATGGTAAATTGTAGGCATATTGGTGAAATCCGTTCTAAACAATTTACGATTGGTGACTTGGGTCCCCAATCATTTTTTTTATTTTGGGTCCCCAAACAATTTATTTTTTTGCACCATGGGTCCTTCTGTTGGAAAAACCGCTAGTCAACGGTTAGTCAACACAATTTTCAAAATTTCACTCAAAACACAAGGATATTTTTGGTATTTCCTATACTAATTCAACCCAAACCCACCCACCCGCCTATACCCGCCTCTAGCTTAGGGACCCAAGTCACCAATAGTAAATTGTTTGGGGACGAATTTCACCAATTTGCCTTAAAATTAAAACGCTTATTATTTATTTATTTTTTTTGTGTGTGTTTTATTGGTTGTGGGATGGTTTGGATTTTCTAAAAGGTGGGGTTTTTTTTTTTGAATAATAATAATAAAAAGTTTTTTATTATAAAAGAATTCTATACAATGGCCATGGCGCTATTGTGGCGATTTCGGCACAAAAAAAATCAACCCACCTTGTTTCAATATCGCAAGTTGGATCGTAAAATCGTACTATTGACAAACTTCATCGTAAGAATCACTCCGGCTCCTATGCGGAACGTGTGGAACAATCCCAGCCGTCGGATGGGATTTTGAACGGTTCAAAATCCGCACTGTTCCGCATAGCCATTGTAAGGTTCTAAATCCGCACGGTTCAATAGCGTGCGGATTTTGAACCGTGCGATTTTACGATCCAACTTGCGATATTGAAACAAGGTGGGTTGTTTTTTTTTGTGCCGAAATCGCCACAATAGCGCCATGGCCATCGTATAGAATTCTTTTATAATAAAAAACTTTTTATTATTATTATTCAAAAAAAAACCCACCTTTCAGAAAATCCAAACCATCCCACAACCAATAAAACACACACAAAAAGTAAAAACAAAAAAAAATTAAGCGTTTTAATTTTAAGGCAAATTGGTGAAATTCGTCCCCAAACAATTTACTATTGGTGACTTGGGTCCCTAAGCTAGAGGCTGTATAAGCGAGTGGGTGGGTTTGGGTTGAATTAGTATAGGAAATACCAAAAATATCCTTGTGTTTTGAGTGAAATTTTGAAAATTGTGTTGACTAACCGTTGACTAGCGGTTTTTCCAACAGAAGGACTCATGGTGCAAAAAAATAAATTGTTTGGGGACCCAAAATAAAATAAAAAAATGATTGGGGACCCAAGTCACCAATCGTAAATTGTTTAGGGACAAATTTCACCAATAAGCCTAAATTGTATGATTGATTGTTACACCGTACAGTTCTCTTTCAAAGAGTAAAAGTATACCAAATCGTGAAATATTGTTTATATATGCACGTACAACTAATGTTTCTAAACACACAAAATTACTGTTGTGGCAGAAAATACACCAAAAAATGTTTTATTGCAAAAATAGTATACAAAACTACTTTTGTGACAAAAATAGCTATTTGCTCTTAAAAATACCTTATGATGTTATCTCTTATTCATTAACAGATACTCATACTCCTTAATCAAATGGATAGTGATTATTGGATCAATGATTTGGGATTAAATAAGAATCAAGAAGGTATAAAGTTATATCAAATTTTAATTGTCATTTTTCATTTATACTATTTGATCTTTATTTAGATCCCAAATTTTTGAGTCAACAATTAATCAAATATGCCTTTTTACTTCTTTGGAAAAAAATAAATTAAAATCTTTATTGATGAGCTTGGTACAATTGGACTTTTGGAAAGGCTTATGATGGCCCACCAAAAGTAACATGGGTTTAACAGGGCCGCATCCCATAGTTGTGGACTTTTAGCTCATGAAGGTATTTGGACATTCTGGATCTTGATGAACTTAATTGGGCCAGGCTAAATATCGAAAACCATATTGCTAGTGTCTGGGCTTTGGTATGAAGCCCATTTTGATACTTGAACCCCCAGATGAGTTGCGGTCTGCTATGATGCAGAACTGACAAAATGTAGTACAAACAATAAAAGTTGGTCGATGTAGCTGTTTCGGCAGCTTCGCTCTTTTAGAGATGTCGAGGGATCGATCTACACTTATGTATAGAGTCACCACTTTGATCAACACTTTACCTCTTTATGGCCGACCTAGTGCGAGCGGGAATTAGTTTGGTATGATTTTCCAAGATCGGATCCAGTTAGGACACCTCGTGGCAAGAAAAAAAAATGCAGTGCATACTGAATAATTTTTACAGTTGGATAAAAAAGTCAACGGTCTAAGATTTTTTTACGAGACACATGTTACGTAAGACATGTGTTACATGTCTAAGGACATGTGTTCTTCATGATAAAACACCTATTGCAAGATAAGTGTTCATAAAAAAAAGAACGCTTGTTATATGGGATTTAACACATTCCAAAAGAATACAATATTTGTCCAAAAAATAGTCTATGTGTACTGAATTTAACGCGTTAAATAATATAGCTTAGGAGATGAGTTGCTACAATAAGGAAAATTATCTGCTCCGAATACAAAATCTAGCTTCCTTTCAAGCTCATTGTTCCTTTTTTTTCTGAACAATTTCAAGCTCAATGTTCAATTTGGTAAAAGAAACAGGTGAATTCATACTTGCCTCCTTAAATACTTTTACCGTCCTTATTTAGAAAAGTTAAAGCATGAAAATGGTTATTTATATATAGTGAAAGAAATTGTTGTTTAAAACAAGAATGAAGCTTCTATATAGCGAACACAAAGATTAGTAATTACTTCAATATTAAAGGTGTTTCCGAGTATAGTTTAACAGGAGATATGTCTACAAGTGTTGTTGTTTACCTTATAGTCATTTTGTCTCTACCTACAGAGTGAGAGTGCGATTCCTATCGAAAAGTATGGAATCGAATCCGTTACGTGGTAATGATGTGCAAACATCTTATAGTAAATTCATACCAAGTCACAACGAAATTTTATATGTACTAACCCTAGGGACATGGAGGTGAGGCTATTAGATCTATTGCTCAATCTTTTTTTCCCAATATTAAAGGTCGATTTTGATGATATTTGTATTGAAAACTTTTCAATTTAGTGAGTGTGAGTTGACTTTTTAAAAATTAAACAAAAAAATTCTTCAAAATTCAATCCAAGTGAAGTCTAACTTTATTTCTAATAATAAAAAACTAATACCACGATACCACATATTATAGTCTACCCTTATTTATTTCAAATGCAAGGTGCAAAATCCAAACCTTATTAGACAATTAATCGACTATCGTGAAGTTACTTCATCATTACAATGTATATAGATTATAAAAAGCTCGAGTCCTTCAAAGTAAACTATTAGGTTTTATATAATCATAAAAAAATATAATAATTAAATATTTTATTTATAAGCTTTCTAGAACGTTTAGATAATAGAAAAACCATAAGAGGAATAGATCCTAACTTTTACTACAAGACAACGTAATTGGTGGAAATGGTCATGCAACAAAACATAATATATATTTAAGATAATACATAAAATATTTCTAGTCTATACGAATGATTACTACTTCATTAGTGGTTCTAACTTTAAATTAATCTAACAAGATATGAGAAAGTAATCAAACCCCACCGAGTGTTATATAGTCTGATTGGATTCGGCCTCGGTATCGATTCCAAACTAATTTCTCAATGATTCAATGATTAAAATTAAAATTTCATTCTCATATTTAATTTAATGAAAAATTTTGATATTAATTTAAATTTTAAATCCAAACCAGACCAATCCAAAGTAAACTTATTAAAGTTTCATTTTTGTTTCTTGGTGGGACAATTTGCAATATAAATTATTAATTTTAAGTTGATTATGTCATTAAGCAATACCATTAATATATTCTCCATTACACACCAATGCCAAAAAGTCAAACTCATAAAACGGAAAAAAGTAACATCAATTGTTCAAAAAGAATAAACGCAGCAGTAGAGTTTGACAAACAAACACTAGTGCTTTTTTTTTTATTTTATAATATATGCTAGTTGGAACAATTTTTATTTCTAGTAGGTTTCAGATTTGTTGAAAAAAATAAAATATGTAACATGCAAATCAAATAGATTTCACACTAAACAGAGGTAATAGTGTGGGAATATTTGAATTTTTTTAACAAACAATTAATTATATGTATTCTGTTTAACTCATATTCCACATGAAGATACACCCGTGTTTGCAGACTTGAAATGCAATTCATGGAGTCGATAATATCTATAATCACTTATTTAGCAAGCGAAATAGCCATGTTAAAATAAATATTCCTATATGATTTTAAATTTTAATTCTATATTTATATATCAGTAAAACTTATCAAACAAATCATATGTTTGACGAGGGCTCACATTTGAATGGGAAGCATTGTGTGGACTTTAACGTGGTGTTTGATTTCTTTCGGGTACAAAAATCTTATAATTTCTTGCCACACTAATATATTGTTTCGTTTTTCATGGTTTGTATATTTGTTTATTTTATTCACCAAAAATATATATTTATTTATTTTAGTAGGTTTATTATTTCATATCTTTTAATATACTGTAGGTTTTTCTAGATATAAAATTTTATCTGTTACTTATGTAATTTTTTTTAATGTTATGACAAATTCTAACTTTTTTTTTATACTTTTTTTAGTGTTCTTGTATGGTACAGAATGTTGGGCTTGGGCCGTGAAAATATGTCATATCCATAAAATGAGTGTAATAGAGATGCGTACGTTGCAATGGATATGTGGGCATACTAGAAATGATAGAGTGATAAATGAGACTATTTGAGAGAAAATAGTAGTTGCACCTATTGAAAAAAATATGAGGGAAAATTGATTACATTGGTTTGGACACGTAAAAAGAAGGCATGAGGTGTAAGAGTTAGGGGGAGGCCGAAGAAAGTTTGGACCGAAGTTATTAAGAATGATATGGATTTGTTAGACTTGGATTAGGGTATGACGTTTGACAGAAGAAAATGTATTTACGCAAACGAAGACACTGAAATTTTATATTAATTCATGTAATCGATTCTAATTACTTGGGATTAAGGTTTTATTGTTGTTGTAGTAGTGAAGGACTTTGACTGGAAAAAAAACTCCTTCACTAAAATGGCTTTGTATTCTTAATATCATTCAATGGAGTAGCAAATATGGGAATCGGGTAGCCCAAGTGGTAAAACTACCCGAACACGGGCCCGTGTTCGATTCCCGTATCTCCCCTTTATTGGGGCAATAATCTCCTCCTCTGGTGAGGTGTCCTCCTCCTCCTCCTCTGGTGAGGCAATATCCTCCCCATGCATGGGGGGATGCTTTAATCGGCCTTTTTAGGGTACTCTCCGCTCTCTCCCCCTCGGGGACAACGCTCTTTCGGGCTTAAAAATAAAATAAAAAATGGAGTAGCAAATACTACATTTTAAAGGCGAAACAGAAAAGCCATGAAAAAGGAAGTCAATGCACCCCATTATGGACGAGTAAGAATGAATACTTTGATGACCCAACCTTTACTTTTCCTTTCACTTTTATTTCTTTCAAATTCTTTTGCTTTTTTTTTCTTCTTCTTCTTTTATTCTTTTCAAGGCCTCATTTTTCCGTTATTGAAAATTGCTTTTGAAAGACAACCTCTTGAATTGAAATTGGTATCACGATGTCCATGTTTGAAAATATATCTTTTATGGTCTCTTTAGTTGTGGACAATTCTTTGACAAAACTCGGGGTGTTTTGGTCTTTGTATTTTTATAATTTTTTTTTTTGTTAAATAGGGAGTTTTAAACGTTGAAGCAACATATTTTCGATGATGCACGAGAAGAGAAACGAGACTTGAATGCAAGACTTTCACGTCTTAAAACTCAACTTAGACTAGTGTTTTATTGGCTCAAATAATTTATTTTTAGCGACTATTACAAGAGAATTCAGAATAAATTATTTTTAACAGTTTTATAATATTATGGAATCTCTAATTAATTGATTTTTTCTTTTTCTTTTTTCGACACATCAAAAGATGGAATAGGAAAAACTCTTACCAATTAAGTTATTTTTTTTATTATATTTCAAATTTTATTTTTACTTATTGACATTGTTCATAATGATTTGTTTATCGTGGTTGCTATAAAATAATTTTGGGACATGTATTCAAAGGTTTCAAGCAAGAACTTCGTTCAAAGTCAAGGCAATGCAACGATTTTGGCAATGGAACAATTACAATCAATTTATTTACGGCATGCTATAATTGAAGGTGACTGCTTGAATGTACTTAGATGTTTAAAAGGTCATTCGATTGATATCTATTAGACTGAAAAATATCAAGTAGAAGCAGGGAAAACCATTCTTAGGATGTTCAAATTTGGAATGTGCACTAAGTAAATATGATGGCAAATTTCCATGCTCACAACATAGTTTAGTGGACTAAATTAAACACTATAATTGGCCATATTATTCCCGTTGATATTTTCTTTAGTCTTACGTGATAGGGGTGACATTTCTTTTAACTCTCATCAAGGTTTAGATTCGGTTAACTTTAGTTAGGAAAAAAACTCCAATGTAATTTTGAGAGAGAAAAAAAAACATTTTATTTTCCTTTTTTCCTCCGAGAGATAAAGTTCCTATCCGTTGACCATACAAAGTCACAGCATATAATGCTCGATCACTGGCTAGATGTGGATCTTATCACATCTCATATTGATTATTTTTTGGTAATACTATATCTGGCAGTCAACTTCAATGCCAAGAATAAATCAAGAGCAAATCTTCTTCCTAAGTTGTTCTTCATATCATATGATCAAGTGGCAGACCACACATTAATTTAAGAGAAGAAAAGAAAAGAAAAGGAATATAGCACTAATAATTGGATATTGGATTTTTTTGTAACACTTTCATTTACCTTATTTTAGTTTGGATATAAAAATTTAAAAATTTTATACTTAGAAGTATTTCATATAGTGTCATACACTTTCCAATGGACTCGAAGAGAATGCCTGATAAGAAATTCTGATCTTAGCTGAATACATATTTGATCTTCAAAAAAAATTTCCCTTAATTGTAAGATTTAAAAAATTGAGTTACTCAAAGAACATTCACGTAATTTATCTTTGTACAAAATTAATAGTATGATTAAATTGCGTTTGGATTTTAGATTTTGATTTCCGTCTTAAATTAGGTTCAAACTCAAAATTTTTTTTAAAAAAAATGTAATAATTAATGTTTCATTTTTAAATTTAATCTAAATCTATTTCAAGTCTTAATTCGAGTCTTAATTTAAATCAAACTCAATCTAATCAGGTTGATATTAAAAAAATACTGGTCAATAAAGACAAAGAAACCCATGTGATGATTTTTGTGGTTTTAACCCAAACTTTGACAATCACCACCACAATAATCTCCGTGACCATAAAATCAAAAACGCATCCGGTGTCCGGTAAAGCCAAATGCCTAGTGGGTCCCAAAGAAGTGTCAAGACTCCTCAATTCAATGCAAATCAAGTTTTACATTAAAAGTAGAGTAAAAGTCAACCTTACCTTACTGGCACCAACCTAACCCCAGCGATTTTGATTGATTCCTTCATCCAACGGCTCATTTACTGTGTTATGACTTTTTGTATCCCTCAATCTCATCAACTCCACACACTTCTCTCACTGGCTCACCCGTTAACCTTGTATACAAAAAGACGATATCAAATCTCCAAGTCTCATTTCTCAATCCGATAAAAATGATTAAGTGTTAATTAAAATTATTTAATATCCCGATTGCTTGAAGGTCTTGTCTAATAAGAGAAGATTGTCAATGGAAGACAACACCTTTTTCTTTTTGCAAAGGAGACCATAATTAAATGGGGGTATGAATTTGTTGACTTCTAAATATCCTTTGAAAATAAATTTACAAGTTTCACCGGTTATAACATATTTATTTACTAATAAAACATATTAAGTAATTACTCATCATAATAAATATGGTTAATAAACTATTTATGCTATGCTATTTTGTACACTTGACTACTTTTTTTGGTTAATTATATTAACTTACTATTTACGTATGGCTGAATATAAAGAACCAACACTTTTATGGTGGTAACTAGCCAAATTAAGCACGTGTTGAACATGTGCCCGATAATTCATGAGAAAAAAAATAGAAGTACACACTAATCTCATTTCGTGCAAAGTCTTTATTTGTTATTATTTCAGCACTAAAAATAAATCAATATATTTATTTTGTCCCACGGATATTGGTTATATGTCCGACATATGTCTAATTTGCTTATAAAACCACCACAAAAATTAATGGCAATTTATTTTTTTTCAACTACACTTAAATATTTTGATAATATAATTAGCCAAAAAATAATTTAGTGTCCGAAAAAATCAAAATTTAAAAACTTAATATTTATTCATCTATAAAAAAATAATAATAATAAGGTAAAGAAATGGAATCAAGTTTGCACTGTTCAAGGTAAATGGCCCTTCACTTTCACTCTTCTCTCTCAACCGAAAAAAAAGCAGAAAATTCATCGTGGGCCCCCTAGCTTTTGACGGCAAAAGCTGGTCAGAAGCAACAGACAAGAGAGAGAAATTAAAGCATCATCAGTTTGACTCCCTCCATAACCATTTTACCCCAACCCCCACCCCATACTATTCCCATTTCTATTCCCTTTATATATCTTCTTCTTTGCCTTTCTTTCCAGTTTCAAAGCCCTCTCTACTTTCTCTCTCTAAAAAAAAACTCTCTGTTTCAGAAGAATGGCTGTGGAATTGATGTCTGGTTTTAGGACCGACAGTTTCGCTTCTAAAATGGAAGAAACCGCCGTCGTTCAGGAGGCGGCCACCGCCGGACTTCAGAGTGTTGAAAAGCTTATCAGATTACTTTCTCAATCTCAATCTCAGCAACAAATCTATAAAGATCCTTCTTCCATTTCTACCTCTACTGAATACCAAGCTGTTGCAGATTCAGCTGTTAATAAGTTTAAGAAATTTATCTCCCTCCTGGACCGGACAAGAACAGGCCATGCCCGGTTCCGTCGCGGTCCAGTCACTAACCCACCCCAAAGTCAACCAGTGAGTACTAATTTTATCCAACCCATGGAAGAGGAAAAGGAAAAGGAAAAAGTAAAATCTAATAATTCTTCAAGAATTTACTCTCCGATGCCGTTTCAAGGGCTGCCGCCGCTAGGCCCGCTACCGCACAACAACCACCATCAGCTGGTGAAGAACGTGGCGGCGATCGAGAGGAAAGAGACATCGACTACTATAAATTTCGCTGCGGCCTCACCGGTGAATTCATTTATGTCATCCATAACAGGGGACTCTGAGAGCTTACAACAGCCTTCTTCTATGACTTCATCTGGATTTCAAATTACAAATCTGTCCTCTCATGTTTCGTCGGCCGGTAAACCGCCTCTGTCAACTTCTTCCTTTAAGAGAAAGTGTAGCTCCATGGATGATTCCGCCGTTAAGTGTAGCGGTGGTGGTGCTTCCTCCGGCAGCCGTTGCCATTGTCCTAAGAAAAGGTAAACGAAATTCAACTTTAATCTATACTTATTTATACTATTTCCATTCCATAATAATATAAGTCATTTAGATCATATACAAAATTTAAAGAAATAAAAAACAAATTTTTTTCTTAGGTAAAATATAAATATTAGTATTTTCACTAGTATACAAGATTACTTAATAATGTAATATTAATATTTTGATTAACAATTTATCAAAACGAATTATATTATGTAATGAATTGAATTATATTTAATAATTTGAAGTGAATTTCCTTATTTTGTTATTGACTAATCAATTAATTGTTTATTTATTTAATCAGGAAATCAAGGATGAAAAGAGTAGTTAGAGTTCCGGCGATAAGCACGAAGATGGCCGATATTCCACCAGACGATTATTCATGGAGAAAGTATGGTCAAAAGCCCATTAAGGGATCTCCTCATCCTAGGTGAGTTTGACTCAAAGTTGACCTCCCTTTTTCTGCTTGTATTTACAATAATACCCCTTATTTTGTGACATATTTAGGCCTTAACTTAAACACGATGGGGGTGCTGTTGGTCATTTTAAATTTGATCTACTGAGCTGAGTGTGAGTCTAACAACCGAGTTTTGATAATTTTCAGGGGATATTACAAGTGTAGTAGCGTAAGAGGATGCCCAGCTCGTAAGCATGTGGAGAGGGCATTGGATGATCCTGCTATGTTAATTGTTACATACGAAGGTGATCATAGCCATTCACATTCTTCATCGGAGGGTCCAGGAGCTCTAGTTCTAGAATCATCTTAATTCGTTGATATGATCATGAAGTTTGATCAATCATCCAACGTCGCAGATAACTTTTGGCCCCACTACAATAGTCCAAATAGAAAGATGAAAGGCGAAAGATGAGGAGGTGTGATAAGTAGATGATCGAAGCCCAAAAGTTGGTCAACGGTGGATGCCTAAGGACAGGATTTTTGTACATTAATGTTTGTTCACTCATGATAACTTTGATTTGGAAAACTGATAAAGCAATGAGAAATGGAAAAAAAAAAGATAAAGAATATCAAAATTGTGGGAGATGAATCATGCAACTAGTGAGGATTCTGATTTTCTTGCTTTGTTCTGCGAATCTTAATCAATTAATTTTTATACATTATCTCATTTATTTTATTTTATTTTATTATTGTGGGGGTTGATTTGAAGTTGGATGGTAATGGTGGATTCTTTTGAGGATTGCCAGTTTTTGCTTTTGTTATAATTTTTTATGTGGAAGCCAATCCCAAATTCCCCAAATATAGTCAAAAGAAACTACACTACTACTAGGAGAGAATATAATATGTAAATGGAATAAGTAACGTGGAGTTCAATTTGAGATAGATAGAATATTTCAGGGAAAGTTGATTTAATTTTTAAGATAATTGTAGTCTTATATTACAAGCTCTATATGCAAATATGCTTTTACTCATAATTCAAATATTTTATAGGACATATAAGTCATACGGGTAATTTCAGGCAACGACTTTGAATCAAAAGATAAATAATAAATAATAAAAAATAAAAAAATATGTTTTTATAGAAAATAATACAAATTAGTCAAGGCACTTGGATGATTGGGAAGCATAATAAAGAAATGGTCAACTTTGATGATGAATGGAGAACGTGTCATGTGGGACAGGGGACGACTTCTTCCGCCATCACGCTTATAAAACAAAAGTGGGAGATAGACCGGGTAAAAGATGAAGGAACCGCCAAGGCTCCAGCATAACATATGCTAGTCGTCACATTCTTGATATGATAACAAATCAGAAATTTTCATGTAGAAAACTTTAACCGTTTTACATCTGAGTCGAATTAGAAAAAATTACGGTGGTTAATCGTCACATTTTTAATTTGATGGTTAATAAAATTTTATTACGTGTAAAACTTTAACCGTTCTTCACCCAAGTCTGAAGTTCAACTGGGCGTACACTTAAAGAGAGGGAGAGAGTAGCACCTTATAAGAGGAGGAAGAGATAACCCTAGAAAGGGAGACAATTTAAAATATACCCAATTCGCGGAGAGGATATCAAACCCACAACCTCAAAGTTATGGGCAAACCGTTGCTCTATTGGGATAAAGACTTGTGATCCTCTCCACCTAAGTCGAACAGGAAAGAAACGTCGTGGGTGGAAAAGCGTAGGAGAGAAATTTTGACTTCTGGGATTTGCATGATCTGCCTCAATTATTATTATTATTCTATACAAATACATTATGATCTTTAGGTATAGATATTGCTGTCGTTTTCTTTAATATGCGTTATCAGTACTAGTAGATGAAAATTTTCAAGGTAAGAGAGTGCTAGTCAGCTCCAATTCAAAGAATTAGGTATCGAGTTTGATACTTCTCCTTACAACCTTTGACAAACAAGCAAGATTTCAATTGTGAGTGAGTATTGAAATATGAAGTCCCACATCGAGTGCCTAAAGAAGATTCAAATAACATATAAGCTCATTGATTAACATTTCTCTTTGCCAATTGGTTTTGAAAGGATATGGAGGCCCATGAGTTAAATTTTACGGAGGCTTCCATGATTCATAAATTTTGAGAAGTTGTATTATGCGTAACGAATTTCATTTGAAATGCATAATATCTTAAAAATTTTTAACTTATAGATATTTGAGTTTGTAACATAATTCGAACGATAAATTCACTCTCAAGGGGTAGAGAATGTTAAGAATGCAAAGTGAATGATAGCATGATTTCTCTTTTAATTAGTTATTGTCTAGATATGATGAGATTGTAATGTACATTTAGGGTTCGATTGGATTATATTTGCTTTTTGAAATTTTGATTAAAGATTTCAAACCAGTTTTAAATTTAAACTAAATTCTAAATGATTTAATATTTCAAATTTCACTTCGAGATTCAATCAAAGCTGATTTGAGTATCAAGTCAAATTAAATTCAAGTCAGACCTTTATATTAGAGTAATTTTATCTTGGTTTCGGAGTAAAATTACTCCTCCTTCATGTATTTTATCTATGATTTATTACTTCTTCTTGTATTTTGTTGCGTCTATTTTTTTTATTATTTAATTTTACTTATTAAAAAAAATGAAAAAATGGTGGTAGATGCAATAATGCCATTGGGGGAAAATGTGAGAAAGCATCCAACGTACATTGCGCAACATGTTGGGATATCTTGGAGAGGGGTTAGATGATAGCTTACGACTTTTAATTATTTGCTTTAAAAATATTTGAAGAATACAGAGAGATTTTTTGTTCCTATCTTTAGTACTCCTCTGGTGTGGCCTTTGACCCCATCTAGAAATTATAAATAAAAAATAAATTTTGACCCATCTAGAAATTAAAAATAAAAATAAAATTCATATCATAGTAGTAGTAGTGCCAAACAGGGACGAAGATACTGGCCCTACATTTTTTAAAATACTATTAAGCATAATAAGATTTTATATATAATTTGAAATATTTTATCGGTTCCTTTCCCAAATATATATATATATATATATATATATATATATATATATATTTACCATTTTTATATTTAGTTCAATATAATATTACAGTTTTACTTTCAATACCAAATTTTTAGTTCGTCCAGGTGCCAAAGATTACAAAAATACAAAGTGCTGGATGAGTGAGTCTCTCTGTGTGTTCTGCAACTTTGACGTTTGGCTTAATTTGTGAGTATTCTTTTCTCTGTCGGTCAAAAGTTAAAGAGGAAGAAGCTAGAGTCTTTCTTATGGTTATCCAACGTGTGTGGCATTATTATGGGAGAATACTTCAATGCCCTTCAATTTCGCCTACACGAAAAGGTGATACCCACGCTCCTAGGACTTCACTTTCTGATATGATAGAAATTGTGAAAAATGTTAATCAATGTGACCCAGCAGTTCGACTGGTGGAAGGCCTTATCTTAATTCACCGCAATGAGCCATCCCCCACATTAGAGAGTTGAAACTTCCACACTACGATTACCAATATTCGCACATGCGCCCTCCTACACAATCTGCCATCTCCGAACCAACTGGGCTACCCTTGCGGAATATGCCCTTCAATTTCTTGAGTCTAGATCCAGTGTGGAACCAAGGGGCGGAATCAAGATTATAAGTTAGGGGTTAAATTATATTGTATGTTATTATAAAAAAAAAAAATCCTAAAATAAGGAGAGACAGTAAAAATATAGATAAAATATGATGAATATGTATATAAAAAGCCCTAAAAAACTCTTGGGTTAAAAAAATGGTCCTCCCTTGTGGGACGAAGTATTTTGTTAAAAATGAACTTCCAAGTTTAGATATTACAAATATGCTCAAAACTTAGTTAATGTGGAATTTTTAACACATCTCCTTACGGTCAGAGTTGAACATTTGGACCATGAACATCAATGAGGTCAACATCGAACTAGGTGTTTCTGATTCCATGTTAAAAATTGACTTAAATCTAATTCAATCCCTAAAAAGGTACTTCGATATGAAAAAAAATTTGTCTAAATCTTATATATTATAAATATGTTCACAAACTAGTAAAAGTGGAAATTTTAACATATTTGCAACATGTACCAACCCATTTTAAATAGCTAATTCTCACAGAAGTGAGGAAAAACAGATTCACCTCCATAAGAAATAACTATTCAAAACATATTCAACACGCGTAGGCGAAACAAATTCTCTCCCCCCACAAAGTTTGGCTAACAATTGGTAAACTTTGAAGTGAGTACTTATCTCAAAAGATCTCTTTCATGATTGAAACTTATTTGCATTTGAAATAGGAACAATAGAGAGTTCAAATTGTATTTGTTTATGAAGGATCAAATAGATAGCGAGGGATTGAAGTCCTCCAAATCTACCAAAACTGTAATTCATAAAGCATTCTTTTTTACTAGAACAAATAGTTATTTTTATTACAAAAGTAGTTGCGTGTTATTTTTTGTCATAAATGATTTTTCGGTGACTTTTCTATTACAAAAGAAATTCCGTGTGTTATAAATGACATAATGCGACATATCCAATTCAAACTTGATTAACCCAAAAGTTTCTTCTCCACTACATTTTAATTCATTGGTAAAATTGACAAAATATTAAATTCTAAACAATTTCCTCCAATTCGATTCGACCCGACAATTAATGCGATATACAAATATCAAAAAATGCCTATATCGACCGGACTATTAAGTTGATATTTATATGATCAAGTGATGGAATTCCGTCAAATGTTGTCCTAATCCGTTAACCAGCCAAACATACATTCTAGTCCGTCTCGTATGCGGAACAGGGAAAAATTCTGCACCATGCGGAACAATTTACACCGTCGGATGATAGCTTCAATAAGTCAACAAGTTTGATATCACTTTCAATTCTATTAAGAGGGCCAACCAGAATCCTTCTAAGACCTGCAAGCATTGTGAACTCACTAAGGGCTGTCCAAAGATTTTGTTTCAGCAATGAGGTGGACAGGAGATTTTGGAAGGGAAGTGCAAATGGTGAATTTAGCTCAAAAGCGGCTCATGATGTTATTCATGAGGACAATTGGGATGAAGGGATTGATGGGGAAAAATGGTCGTGGATTTGGTCGAGTGCTTGTAATTTGAGAATTAAATTATTTTTATGGATGTTGTCTTTCCATGAGACATATCCTTTTTAGTAGAAAACTTTATAAATTGTCCCTTGTGTCCTTTGTGCAATACAAATGAAGAAACAGTGGACCATATACTGAGGGATTGCAAATTTGCTAATGTTTTTTGGAATGAAATTGGACTATATATGGTGAAGCCGAATTTGAAATGTAACAGGTTTCAGGATTGGTTGAGGTTGGGGGCATCTGAGAAAGATGTTTCTAAGTTCAATGGTGGGCAATGGGGCACAATATTTTCTTTTGTTTGTTGGATATTGTGGCACCATAGAAACCAAACTGTGTTTGGTAATGGCAAAGAAAATGTTGATATGGTGTTGGAAACTGTGTTTTGTAAGAATCTAGGAGTCTGTACGAATATGGTCGCAGAGCTAATTGTTCTGAAACAGGGACTTAATATGACTTTGAATAAGGGGATTACTAATTTGAAAATTGAAGTTGATGCTAAAGCTTTGATTCATTTACTATTACATGCAGTTATCACCACTCATTCGTATTCGCCTATTTTCTATAATTGCAGGGCATTACTCAGGAGGATACCGGAGAGTAGATTGTCTCACATCTATAGGGAGGCTAATACGGTGGCTGATGGACTTGCGAAGGAGGGAGGACTCACACATTCTACTTCTATTTTGTACTTTCATTTTGTTCCCCTCTTTGTTAGCCATGTTGTGGCGAGAAATGCCCGTGGGGCTTTTTGTACTAGGCTAGTTCCATTTACATTTGTTGTAATGAATGATGACCATGGCTGATTTGTAGTTTCCTTTTTGTATATATGAATATGCTTTTCAACCAAAAAAAAAAAAACATTCTAGTCAATTAAGGAGTCCTAGCCGTTCGTATAATCACTCCGGCTCCTATGCAAAATCGGAAAAGTTATGCACCGTACAGAATAATGTGGGTCGTCGGATGATATCTTTGAATGATCCAAATTTGAAGAGAGAAAAGTTTTTATTTTTTAAGTCCAACCACAACTTTTCTCTCTCCAAATTTGGGCCGTTAAAACTATCATCCGACTGTCCAAATTGTTTCGCACGGTGCTGAATTTTCCCCGCATACGAGCCGGACTGTCGTCTAATAAGTTGTAATAAATCTCAAGACTTCAAACTTTGAAATCAGGAAAATGTTTTGAATTCCAATTTTATGGTAATAAGGTAACGTCAAAAAAAGGAAATATTATAAGTCAAAATTCAACAATTATCATTACTAGTACTAACGTAGTTAGAAGGCAATTTACTTTGACCATAAAATTTTCTCAGAATTGAATATTTCACCCCAACTATAACAGTTGTGAAGTCCATCGTCAAAATTCGCTTAACAAATTCGTTTTGCTTCATTATTCATCAATTGACTAACCAAAGTTTCCTTTCTTTTATTGGAAATGTATTGCTGACGAAAAGTTCCAAAGTCAAAACTCTATAAATAGTAGACACACTTATACAAAAATTATATTTTAATCGAATGTGTGACAACTTTCATCCCTCTAATTTTAATTTTTTTCAAATGTAAAATAAATTGGTAGAAGACAATTGTACTCTTCACATTCAAATTCAATCAAAATTTTGAGATTTCAGTCTATTAAAAATTCAAAAGACACACATTAGATAACAAACTTAGATAATGCAATCGACTTTTGCATCTTATCTACCAAAAATAATGTATTTTTAAAATATTTTCTTCTAACCATAATGACTAATTCTTTATTCTTGTATTAATTCATTAAGTTCTAACCAATTCAAATAAAACTGTTTATATTCATTCTTTTCACTAAAGTCATTTCTTTAAATTAGGACAAAAATTATTTATTTAAAAGTTTCGGATTAAGTAAATTTGTCTCGTGTATTCAGCAGAAACCAGACAATAAGGTATGTCGTACAAATCTTATACGACGGATTCATGTTGTTGACGAGATTTGAATTCTGATTAAAAAATCAAAAAAAAATCACTTAGCTACTTATTAATTAACTAATTATTATGTCAATTCCTTTTTTGAGCAAAAACAAAATTTCATTAGCCCTCTTGTGTTGGTTGATTGATTCTGTACAGTCTCATTGGGCTTCAGGAGAATGCTACAAGCCTATAATAACGAATTGGGCCTCTCGGAGCTCATTCTCAATTGGGCTATCCACTCTCTTCAATATCAGAAATTTGGAGCCCGTAATGTTCCTCAATAGTTGCAAATTAATCGTTGACTCTAGTTTCGGCCCAATTACATAAATAAAATAACAAAAAGTCAAAAAAATATATTCGGAAAGCTTCCGTGACGAAGAGATTAATCACTGCGTAACGACGATTAATCACTTCATGATCTCGTTAGAGTTTTGTTTATTATTTACATTTTTTTTAGAACAGAAATGATAATTGCTCTTCGTCTGGTGGTCAGACTTTTTTTTTTATAAAAAAATTCGTATGTGAAATGAATTGTGATAAATTTGAATAAGAATCCTTAAGAGTTACGGAATTATGATTTATTTTTTGCGAGGAAGATAATGGAATACATTGAGATTATTCTTCATACTCTACAAATCTTTAATTTTTATTTTTTCAAAAAATAAGATATACGTGTTTTCTCAACGAGAACACTTAAATTGATGCATGAACAGAACACGTAAATTGATGCATGTTTCATGCATCAAATTGTTGATTGATGCAGAGACGAATCTAAAAATTTAGCGTTGAGGCGAAAACTGCAATAGTATTTCGAAGTATATATAAAAACTGTAAAAACAATGTGGAAAGATGAATTTGATAAAATATTTCAAACTAAATATAAAATTTATTATATCTATTAGTATTTTTAAAATTGTCGTGGCGACTGCCACCCACCCTGTTTTCGTCCCTAGATTGATGCTAACTACATTTTCGTAGAACAAATCATTCTCAACTTGTCAATAGCTACATCAATCAATTCCTCTTGTTCCATTTTCAACTTCAAACTCAATTCTCTTGCTTTTCTTTTAAAATCCAAATCATCATTCCCACAACTCCCCTTCAATACAACTTCTTCCACAACCCTTGCTATCTCTTCCCTTCTAAACTCCCCATTTTCATCCTTCAAAACCTCCATTCCCACCCCAATTTCCACTAACAATCTTTCATTAGTAGGTTGATCAAATTTCATTGCCATTGATATAACTGGAACACCATAATACAAACTCTCTGTTATAGATCCCCACCCACAATGACTCATAAAGCCACCAATACTTGGATGCCCTAGAATTTTTGCTTGTGGGGCCCATCCTTCGACAACTATCCCTCGATCTTTAGTTCTTTTAAGAAACCCTTCTGGAACTGTCTCTACAGTTTTCATACTAGTCCCTTTCGGAAATCTAATTACCCATATGAAATTAACCTTACTAAGCTCTAACCCGTGTGCGATTTCTTCGATTTCCTCCTTGGATAAGTAGATCTCGCTACCAAAAGAAATAAACACAACGGAAGATGGGTTTTTCTTGTTTAGCCAATCGAGGATCTCCAAATAATCTCCCTCAATTTCTTTAGGTTCATGAACTAATGGACCTAAAGGTACAATTTCTTTTCCAGTTAAGGAAGAAAAGTAATCGAGATATTTCCCTTCAAATTCTCTAGAGCTTTTAATTAGAACAATTTCATTAGAAACATTCAAGGAATTGAAAGGAGAATCATGGAATACTTCTAATTGAGCATCGGAGTTTACCGTTGCAATCATTTTTTTGAATGTATGAGGCCTAATAAATATTTCAGAAAAAGGGTAAGTAAAAAAACCGTCTTCATAACCATATTTGTTTCCATGATAAAAAAAGGTGTTTGTTGCGGCACCTGAAGTAAGGAAATTAACTGAGGGTACCTGTTAAGAAAAGATAGCGTAGTTGGTTAGAACTTTAGGTCAGGAGTTTAATACTCTCCTCCGGATATTCTCTCCATTTCAAATTATCTATTCATTTTGTCAAATACACTAGTATTAATGTTTGGTGATTTTGATCCTAAAATATAAGTAAATGTCTAAAATACCCCTCATTAATTTTATCAATCTTATTTAAAATTTATGTCTTTCTTTCTCCTTCCTCTCACACAACATTCAACCACCTCTTAAATATGTAGGATAATTATGATATTGATCAGGTCCATTGGACATTGTGATGTAAAACTGACCACATCAATACATAATGAGGGGAGAGGCATATGTGTGATGATGTGGTCAGTTTTGAACCACAAGGTCCATGTGGACCTGTTCCATATCAGAATTTTCCAAATATGTATGTGTTGAGAAGTGATAATTTTAATTAACTAAGAGTATTCAATGAGGAGTTGGAAGAATGGTAAAATTGTCATTAATACATATTTTATTTACCAGTCGTGCTCCTATGCGGAACAGGAAAAAATCCGCACCGTGCAGAACAATCTGGGCCGTCGGATGATAGTTTTAACAGCCCATATTTGGAGAGAGAAAAGTTGCGGCTGAACTTAAAAAATAAAAAAATAAATTCTCTCCAAATCTGGACCGTTAAAATCTATCATCCGACAGTCCATATTGTTTCGCACGGTGCAGAACTTTTCCTGTTCCGCATAGAAGCCGAAGTGTTTATTTACATACTTTATTTAGAAAGTGGTCAGTTAATTTGTGACAAACAAAAAAAGAAATATGGACAATTAATTTGGGACGGGGAGTATTAATACGAGGGGGAAAAACAAAGGGTACCTTATGCAATGAAGCAAAATCAGCAGCCCAAGATTGGTAACAATCAAATATGAGCAAATCAGGTTTCACATTATTAAAAATGTCAAAGAAATTTGTCTTTGATTTGTAAAAGGCATGATTAAGTGTATTGGCTAGATGAGGGGGTAGGCCTTTGGTTGTATGGTAATGTGGAGGAAGCTCTGGCATTTCAGGGAGATTAAGTTCTATGAATTCCATTGAAAAGTATTGGTTAGATGAATTTTCATTGCAACTTTTCTTGATAGAATTCAGATTGATAGCTGTTGAACAAAAGAAGACTTGGAAATTTTTTTCTATGAGCTTTTTGGCTAGTTCAAAGTATGGAGAAACATGACCATGACCTAACCATGGAAATAATAGAACTTTTAATTTTGTGGATTTTTCTTTAGTATCCATGAATAAAAATAAAAAAAAAACCTTTTTTTTCTCTTGATTATGGAGATGGATTGAAGTGTATGTTGATAGATTAGAAAGGATGATTATATATAGGAGTTGATACTCTTGAATTTTGTTGTAGTGCCAAGCTCTTTTGTGATTTGCTAAGTTATACTCACTCCATTCCCTATTAATTGTCGTTTAGGAGATATCTAGGTATCCAAATTAATTGTCGTTTAAGGTTCTTTTATTAGTTGTCAATAATTTATTTCAATTATACCCTCAACATTTTACTTTCTTTTCTTTATGATGTATTAGTGAGAGAGAGGGAAGGTGGGGTAATATTGAAAGTTTAGGTGAAAATGACAACTTCCTTAATTTTCTCAAATTGTCTAAAGAATCTTATATTTAGGAATGGAGGGAGTATTAACAAGAGTTTTAAGGAAATTTTGAAGGGGAATAAGGTAAGTTTGATGTATAAATGGTAAGTTTTGAAATTGTTGCTATTAAATTTTGGAATGATACCATGTATCATTTTTTTATTTTTTTTGCTAATCATTTAAAGGTTACAATCTTTAAATAAAATCTTATTGTTTGTAAAGTGATAATTGAAATTAGGGGTGACAATGCACCTGGCTGAATTGGAGGCTCAATTCGGTTTGGTTTAGTTGGGGTGAGAATTCTCTAGTTTAAGTCTGGGACGGGATGGAGGCGGGGGATAAATTTTGCCCTGCTATTAGTGAGCATAAATATTATGAATGTCGAATGAAAGAATCATGATAATGTGCATATAAATGAAAATGTTTCTTGAGTATGCCTTTTTTTATGGTCTATTTTGTCATGGGACCAGGTCCATTGAATCATGCGGTCCAGATTTGGCCACATCACTGCATTTCCTTCTCTCTCCTTATTCTGCAGGAATGTTGCCAAATCTAGACCACATTGACCCGGTCCATATCAGATATTTCATTTTTTTTATGCCTTTTGGATTTGATTTGACGACATGATTCTATAGCAAACGTGAAAGTATATATGAGACTACTGTTTTAGTCGTATACTATGAGTATCCACTTTATGCATTCATTGTCAAATGTTATGTCAGTACCCAATCCATCTATTTCAGTGGTATTAAGAGAGCAATCACTTTGTGCATTTATTATCAAATGTTAGACATTTTTCTTATTCATCCCACGTCAATCTCCCAATTGTTGGGGATTTAAAGAGTTATATTATTGTCAAATTGTTTTTTGTCCCCACCTTGATCCGCCCGCCTCGTCCCATCCCGTTTGTCCCGTCTAAAACATTAAATACAAACAAAAAATGCATAAAATACCTAAAATACCTAAGGATAGTGAAATGATGTACTTCACTTGGAATTAGAGTTTGCTTGTATAATATTTTCTCCATTTTATTATATAAGTTATTTAAGATATGTAAAAAAAATAAAAAAAATAAAATCAAGGTACTTTATTAGTCAAAATATTAGTATTCATCTTTTAAACAAAATTAGTAGTATACAAATCGTATTTAAAAGAGTAATATTAATAATTTTGAATAAAAAATACTTTGTATTTTGCTTTCTTAATTATCGCTAAATATGCTAAACAATTTATATTATTGAATGTAGGGAGTAACGAATTACATTGATTGATTTTTGTACTCCATCTATTTCTTAATATAAGACTTTCAAGACATGTAAAAAAAATAAAGAAGCAAAAAGTAAGGTACTTTGTAAGTCAAAATACCATTATTATACTTTTAAATATGACTTGTATACCACTAATTATGTTTAAGAGAGTAATATTGATATTTTGATTACAAAAAATCTTAATTCTTACTTCATTAATTTTCTCTACAGGTAATGAAAGTCTGGTGAAAATCGTCTGTCCCTGTGTATGTCCCTATTTCTATACCCAATAAATCAGAATTCGCTATATGGACATTTCTTCAAATTATATATACACATGACAAATTGTGATTGATTGAGTAAAGGAATGAAGACATAGACGGGGACCTATAATTTTTTTCCATGAAAGTCTTATATCAAGGAATAGAGATAGTATTTGACATGATTCAAATCTTTAATTTATTGGGCAAAAAACACTAGGCACACTAAAATATTTTCGATTCTTCATTGTAACATTCAAATTATCATTTGTGCCTTTTTGATACATGAACTATCAAAAGTTATACAAACTAACATAATCGTCCATTTAAGGCGTTATCCAGTGATGAAATAGCATCATGTGAGATTTTTAAGGGGTATTTTTGTCCACTCAATGGGGGTTAATGGGTTAACACTTGTCACGAGAATAATTTTATCCTAATGAAAACATGTCTTTAGACATGTAACACATGCTTTGATGTAACACGTGTCTGAATATCACAATATGTGCATCTTAATTGTTGAAATGTTTTATCTAACGTTTCAAAACAACCAAAATTATTTTGTATGTACTGAATTTTATCGAGTCAGAACCATAACTGGACCACATCAAAAGAGTTGTTCAGTATGTCATTTATCTCACATAGAAAGAAAGAAAGAAAGAACCCTTGAAAATGTCACATGTTTCTCACGTAATGTTATTTTGTAACCAGATAACACTCAAAATGAATGTTTATGCTAGTTTGAATAGCTATCGATAATTCGAGTGACGAAAAACTATAAATGATAGTTTGAATGTTAAAGTAAAGAATTTAGAATAATTTAGGTATGCCTAATATTTTTTTGCCATAATTTATAGGTAAATATAAAACTAATACACACTATTTGTGGTAAATTTTCTCAGCCCAATTATACCAAAGGGTGACGTTGGAATTCCCCACCCTCTTTTCCCTCGTTCCATTTCCATCTTCACGTGATTCTGACTCTGTCAGTGCACTCTAATTCGTACAGTTGCCTCTTCGTCCCCTCCTTCCACCCTCCCCTACCATAACTTTATTTTTGTCACCTAATGCTCACCTCTTCCTTCCCCCCCTCACTTTAGCTCCTGAGAAATCTCAAAATGTAGACCAACAACAAATCCATAATTTCCAGCCTACTTTCCCCATCTTAAACACTTCCATCTTGTAATTTTCTTTCCTTTTCCACCACCATGAAATCAATTTCCCTCAAGAATCTTGTTTTTTCCTTTCTATTCTCTTTACTGTTTACAGTAGAGACAGTTTCTTCTTCTTCTTCACATTCTCATTCCAGCTTTTTACTTCCACCTGATGCTTCAGCTTTACTAGAATTCAAATCAAAATCCGATTTACAAAACAAACTTAATCATGGGTTCTCTTCTAAAACCAGTTTAGGATTCTGCAAATGGCAAGGAGTACAATGCTCACAATTTAAGGTTGTTCGGTTTGTTCTTGAAGGGATAAATCTTGGTGGCATTTTTGCTCCAAACACATTATCCAAACTTGACCAACTCCGAGTATTATCACTCAAAAACAACTCTTTAACCGGTTCAATCCCCGATCTTTCTGGTTTAATCAACCTTAAAGTCCTCTTTCTTACCCATAATTTATTCTCTGGATCTATTCCCCTATCCTTAACAGCCCTTCATCGACTCAAAACACTTGACCTTTCTTACAACAACCTTAGCGGCCCGTTACCGGTTTCTTTAAACAACCTCGACCGTTTGTACTATCTCCGGCTAGACTCGAACCGGTTCAATGGGTCCGTCCCACCTTTAAACCAAACCACTCTAGAAAACTTCAACGTTTCTGTAAATAATCTCGCCGGCGCAATACCGGTAACCCCGACATTGCTAAGGTTTAAGACGTCGTCGTTTTTGTCGAACCCCGGACTTTGCGGAAGAGTCTTACACAAAGAATGTCATTTAATCCGCCCCTTTTTTGGTTCTCCGGCGATCTCACCACCACCACCAATGGCGCTAGCCCATAAAGCTCATGAGTTTGATCAAGGAAATAACTTGGATTTGCGCGGGAAAAGCAAGAAAAAACATAAAGTTTTAGCACTGATTATAGGATTATCAATTAGTGCCTTTGTTTTAATGGGTTCATTAATTTACTTTGTATTATTATTAGCTACTAAGAAATTCAAGAAAAGTACAAAAGATTATTCAAATTCAACTCCAAAAATTGCTATTGGGGAGTCAAATATGGAGGATGTGATGAGAATTGAAGAAGAAAAGCATGAATTGGAAGAGAAAGTGAAGAGGGTACAAGAGGATATGACGATGATGGCTGGGAAGAGTGGGAATTTGTTGTTCTGTGCAGGTGAGGCACAGGTGTATTCCGTGGACCAGCTGATGAAGGCCTCTGCGGAGCTGTTGGGAAGGGGTACAATGGGAACTACATATAAGGCAGTGCTTGACAACCGTTTGATCGTTTGTGTTAAGAGACTGGACGCTTCGAGATTGTCTGGTACGAGTAAAGATGTATTTGAGCGGCACATGGAATCAGTGGGTTGTTTGAGACATCCAAATTTGGTTCCTCTTAGAGCTTATTTTCAGGCCAAGGAAGAAAGGCTTTTGGTCTATGATTATCAGCCCAATGGCACCCTCTTCTCTCTCATTCATGGTCAGTTTTCTCTATTTGTTCTTTCTGATTTTTAAATTATTGTTAGTTTGGTTGGATCTCGCTATGAGATTCCTAGTTTTAGTCACACTAATCTCAAAATCAAATTAAATCCTACATAATATAATACTTGGGGTTCATTGTCAAACTTAATCCAAAATAGTTTGAGTTTCAAACTCAGGTCGACTGTTGAGATGTAGTCACTCCATTTTAAAATTATATGTCCATTTTCTTATTAGCATGTACATTTTTTCGTTTTAATATTCAATTTAAAATAGAGAGAAAAATAATTTAATTTGATTAAGTATGACTTGAGTTTGTTCTAATTTGAGATCCAAACTAGTTTTAGATTGAGTTTTGAACAGAAACCTGGAGTTTTAAATCAATCTAAAATTTTGATTTGAACTTCAGACTAGTTTAATATTGAGATTAAAATCTTAAATTCAAACTCAATCTAATCACATCCCTCAAAGTTGTATTAGATAAAAAGGATAACCTTGTAACAACGGACTCAAGATATTCTACTGCATTTTTTAATATATCGTATAATAAATTAATAAAATTATCACACAAAGTAATATTATTGAATCAAAATAAATTCACAGATTTAGATTAATTACGTGATAATTTTATTTGTACAGTTAGACAATTGAATAAAATTTATGGTCATCACAGAAGAATGCAACACAAAGAGGCTAAAGATTATGGAAATCGGATAGCCCATGTGGTAAGGCTATCCGAACACGGGCCAGAGTGGGGCAAATAATTTCTCCCGTGTTCGATTCCCATATCTCTCAAGTGGGGCAAATAATTTCTCCTCCTTATGAGGCTAAAATTTCCTCCCCAGGCATGAGGCATGCTACAATCTCCCTATTTAGGGTACTCTCCGCTCTCTCCCCTTTGAGGGCAATCGCCCAACGGGCGTAAAGAGGCTGAAGATTGGAACTGGTTTAATGGTCGTTAACACGTAATTTAACATTTAAATAGTCTTTTTTTTTTGGTAATTTAACATTTAAATAGTCGCTGTAATCCAGTGATAATTTAGTTTATTTATCTAGATTTTTGTATGGTTTCTCTCTCTCTCTCTCGCGTAGCAATTCAGAGAATCTAATAAAAAGCTGACTACATTGGTAATCGATAGATTCTCTTTCTATTTCCCATCAAGAGACTAACTTTATTTTTTTTTCTCAAATTGAATTTTATTTTTTCTTAAAGTAAATATTTATCAAATATAATTGAGCTCTAAATTCTCATAACTTCCTTTCTATAAATAAAGAATTCAAGCTTCATCAGCACATGGTCTACCACTAATGATTGGTAATAATTTACTTTGGTTAAAGTATTCTTCCTAATTTTGTGTAAAGTAAAATGTGGACATTTAATTTGAGACGGGAGTTAGAATAATTGTGGGGTCACCATAAAAAGCATTTCATTTAACAGTCCAACTCCTATGCGGAATATGTTTTTTTTTCAGTATGTATAAAACATTTTTTTTTTGCCTTGAAAACAAGTGTTTTTTGCTTAGTGTTCGGCAAACATATGTTTTTTTTAAAAAAAATAAGTTTTTTTTTAAAATCAATATTAGGCGTTAAAATTTTAATCTAATGAATAAGAATTTATTCTGCACATACGAAACATTTGTTATTCTGCACTATAGCCCTGGTCTTCATTTAAGGGCTTTGGTCTGCTTTTCCGGAAAAGTCTTCCATAGGTCCCTACCTTGTCAGTTATGGGCCCCACCAAACATATTATCCCGCGACCTTACTATTTCTTCCCCCCTTCTAGTTAAAAGAACATTATTTGATGAGGCAACGGACTGCCTGTGCAGGTTCCAAGTCAGCAAGAGCCAAGTCACTCCACTGGACTTCATGTTTGAAGATAGCAGAGGATGTAGCACAAGGCCTCTCTTACATTCACCAAGCATGGAGGCTAGTCCATGGCAATCTCAAGTCTTCCAACGTCCTCCTCGGCTCCGATTTCGAGGCCTGCCTTACCGACTATTGCCTCTCCGTCCTCGGCAACCCCATTCCCGAAGAAAACCCCGATTTCATTGCTTACCGTGCGCCAGAAATTCGCAAGTTGAATAGCCAAAACCAAGAAGCCACCTCCAAGTCTGATGTTTATTCATTTGGGATTCTTTTGCTTGAGCTTTTAAGCGGGAAGCATCCATCGCAACACCCTTATTTGATGCCTAATGATATGATGAATTGGGTTAGGATCAATAGGGATGAGGAAAATGGTGAAGATACTAATAAACTGGAAATGATTCTTGAGGTAGCTATAGCTTGTAGCATGACCTCCCCGGAGCAGAGGCCGGCAATGTGGCAGGTTTTGAAGATGATACAAGAGATTAAAGATGCTGTTGTAACGGAGGAAAATGAATCGAATTCACATCCAACGGGGACCTCTTAAACAAGTAGTACTTAGTATTGATTGATAATTGTTGCTGTGTGCCTATTCTTGGAATCTTTTACCTATCTTGTTCTTGTGCTGGTTTAGTGGCGATTTCGCAGTTGTTGGTGGAGGTGGTTTCAGTACAAGTCCTTAGTAAATAGTAATGGTGGTAGCTGAGATTTGTCTGCAAAAATTTACCGAATGATCATCTGGGGGTCCTTTACTGGATTAATGCATTTTGAATCTCATTACTAGAGGGAAGTTTGTGTTGGAGAATTGAGAATTGAATTGTAATAAAGTGTAGTGAGTAAATCTTTGAGCCAATATAATTATATCTTACACCGCTCGGTTTTGAATGTTATTGAGATTATCACGAAGTGGATTGCGCAAGCTTCGTGATGATATATAATATGTGAGAACCAAATTTTGGTGTGAATGATAAATTGGTATAAAGTGAGGTGGTTGAAATATGGTAAATGAGATTTAAGTGGGATGTGTGTGGAAGTGAAAATCACTTTATAAGGAAAAGTGGTTCACATGGGTATAAAATGTCTTACCAATATTAAGCCCCGTGTAAGAACCTCGTGCGTAACCGCGCAAGGGTACAAATCTTTTTGAGAGCCTATAAAAGGCAGCATTTGTACTGTCAGAAACTCGGAACTCTCTTCTCCTTGCATTCTTTTTGTCTTCTAGTTTTGTTCTGCATATTTTAAGAGCATCTTGTCTGAGAGTTCTACTGTTCTAAAAGATTCAAAGGTTTTGTTACTGCTGCTTCCAGTTAATAGTAGGTTGGGCGTTTTACCTTGCGAGTTCAGTGTTCAAAAGGGTTTGAAGCTAATAAAGGCAGGACATTGAATTTAAGGGGAAGCGAAAACTGCTGTCTCGTCCAGGATTCAATCCAAAATCCAGTAACATTTCTATGTTTGTTTATTGGTTTTCTTTATTTTTATGTTTTTTTTCTGTATTGGTACTGCTTTGATTTTCTGAAAAATATTTATAACCAGTAGCAATGTATTGTTTTTGGTTTTCAGTCTTCGATTTCTGCACTGTTTTAATTTATTCTATTATGATATAAGATTAAAAAACAGTAGCAAAAATTTTAAACCAGAAAAATTCTAACAGTTTGCAATCAAGAAATCATCAGCCGTGGAAGAAGATAGAATTGTGGTCCAAATTGCAGATCCTGTTCTCTGTGTCTAGGTTGCTGTCGGATCAAAGAAACTGCTTACTAGGTTCTATGTTCTAACCAGATTATAAATTGATATCAAGATTGGCTTACCGCTTTTGATCTTAATTCATGAGATAGGCTATCCTTCCGTGAACTTTGGATATAGAATGTTGAAATGCCAGTCTTTTGCCAGTTTATTAATATGCAGCATATTTTTGGCCAAGATGATACTCTGCTCGCTCTCCTCCCATAAAACTATGTTTCTTTTATGAAAGTGAATATCTAATTTTGCGACATATTAAATTATTATACAAAGGAGTGTAACTTCCTTAAAGTTAAAGGTTACAGGCAGATATTACATAAATCTACACAATTTAAAAGCAAAAGTTTTGTAGGGACAAAGAAATACCTTAGGAATAGTGTTTTATTTGAGTTTGATGTTTTTTTTTGCTAAGTAAAATTAATCATTAGAAACATCAAAATTCGGATTAAGGGTACAAAAAGTGTCTCATCTATCACAAAGGATTGACAAAAGGATCTAAATAACCAGTTACAACATTGGATTTAGCCCAAAGAGCAATATTGTGAGCATGAAAATTAGTTAATCTATTCACATGGTTAAACTGCCATAGACTAAAGCTAGATATAGTTGCTCTACCTTCTAAGATTAGATTAGATCATGTCCAATGTACCTCTGATAAGTGACCTTGAAGTCCTCTTAGCACATTCAGGCAGTCTCCTTCCACAATTGCATTGTGAATGTTTAAAGACTGTAATTGTTCCATAGCCTTGAGAGCTGCCATTGCTTATGCTTCAAAGATGATGGACTCATAATGCCCAAAGTGGGCTCTAATGGTCACCGTACGATCCAAGAAGGGCGCCGGGCCTTAAATTGGCTCCCACCTCGATGTGAGGGGAGTGTTGAAATATGAAGTCCCACATCGAGTGCCTAAGGAAGATCCAAATAACATATAAGCTCATAGGTTAACACCTCTCCTTACCAATTGGTTTTGAGAGGATATGGAGGCCCATGAGCTAATTTTTACATGGTATCAGAGCCACCTAGTTCGATGTTGGGCCCCATTATTGTTCACGGTCCAGATGTCCAGCCCTGGCCGTGAGGGGGTGTGTTGAAATCCCACATCGACTAGCTAGTGAGCAAATTTGTTCTTTATAAGGATTGGGCAATCCTCCCCCTCTTAAGGTACCTTTTGAGGGAATGAGTTAGGTCCAAGTCCATTTTCTACACTTATCGCTTGAAATCTAAGTATACACACCCCTTTAATCTCTCCTATATCACTTCGGATAATGAAAGCACTAACAACCTTGTCCTCCTTAATGTACCCAGACATCAAAATTTATCTTCATTTTGGAGGTAGACTCCACTTGATCACCTTCATTTTGGAATTTTTTTTCAGCCGCCTACTTGAAGCTACTTCCCAGTAGATATGGGCTTTATGCTCAATCAATTTCAGCAACTGTTCCTCATTCTTCTTCTCTTTTCCATGCAACAACTCATTTCTGTACCCATATTTGTTCCATCAAGACTGCAAAAAAATTCAAGAACTCAGATAAAGTATCCAAAGACATATGTAAAAAATTAGAGTTTGCACTTACCTCAAACAACCACCTCTTGACAGTCCAGTTCATGAATGATTCCATTCGGATCTTCCATTTTGAAGCATACCAAATTGATTTAACGAACGGGCTATTAAGGAACACATGATCAATTGTCTCAACCTCTCATCGGCAGATGATACACTCATCTTCATGAATGCTAAAACTAGTACTTTAATCTACTTATAGTAGGCAAAACATTGTGAATGATCTTCCATAAAAACTGTTTATGCCTATTATGAAGGTTAAATTGCCATAACAAATTCCAATACTTCCTTTGATTAGTAGAAGTACCACCCAACCTTTCCTGGATCAAAGTTCTATAAACTGATTTGACCGTGAGTTGTCCTGACGAAGAGGGCAACCAAATCAAAGAATCTTGTTCCCTCGAGGGAATAATTTCCAAAATTGCTTTAGCCGAAACTTGATCAAAGGAGCTCTCGATCAAGTTCCTATCCCAAACATTTTGGTTAACCAACATCAAGTCCTTAACCAACACAGGAGAATCAGCACCCCTCAAATTCCAGACATCCTAAAACCTTCCTTGTTAGGAATCTAAGCATCCTCCCAAATATTAGCATAAAAAAACATACCAATATTAATACAAGTCCATTTCCTAAGGATATCAATAGTTTTAAACACCCCAGCCCACGTCCAAGAAGAAGCCGAACCAACATTGACCACATTAAGTAAATTTCTACCTCTTAAATATTTAGACTTCATCAAATTTTTCCAAATTTTCTCAGAATCATTCATAATAGCCCACCCCAGCCTTAGCCAAACAAGACAAATTCATATCCATAGACTTCCTAATCCCCAAACCACCAGCTAACTTAAGAACACAAATAGCATCCCAAGCTTTCAAATAAAGATGCCTACCACTATTCTCCTTAAAACCCCACCAAAAGTCCCTCAGTAAGCTATCAAACTTGTCACACAAAGAAACGGGCAATAAGAAGTTATGCATAATATGTACAGGAAGAGCCTGAGTCACATTCTTAATAAGGATAGTTCTACCAGCTTGAAAAAGAGCAGAAATCTTCCACCCCGATATTTGAGCTTGACGTTAAACTAATGCTTAAACTGGTAGATTTCAAGAAAGTAAGCATATTTGACAACTTCTATAAGTTTGGCTACAACTATATACTTTGCAAAGAGTGATAAGCTTGAAAAAAGAACTCATCAGTTTCAAATTTACCATATAAGTATAACATTAAGGGGAGGAATTTATTTTTATTTTTTTATTATTATGAACAAGATGTTTAGCACAACAGAATCCTTACAAATAGGAGTAGAAAATGTTTGAAAAAGTAGCATTGGATTGAATTTTATCTCCAAAGCCTAAAGTTTATTTATCTATGCAACTTGATACAATATAATCCCAAATCAAATTGCACCCAATTCCATTCTAAGAATGATGCCGATAAGCAAAAAGAATTTCTTCCGACTAAATATGATAGATTTAGAATTTGTGTTTGACAGCGTGTACCAATTATAATAGTGGTTTGGCTATGGTACAAAACAGATAAAATTTAATACATACTGAACAATTTTTGCTGTTTGGTTCGTTGAAAAAAAAATTTAACGGTTCAAGATTTTTTTTGGGTATATCTGTTACGTAAGACATATGTTGCATCCTAATAACAAGTGTTTATTAGGATAAAACATCTGTTAGTTCTAGTGATTATAAGGAGTGGACACTTATTGCATTAAATTTAACACATGTCCCAAAAACATACAACATTTGTTCAAAAAATATTTAAATGTATTGAATTTAAACCGTTCAGCACTATAGTCGTGACATTATATATATATATATATATATATATATATATATATATATATATAGGGAAAACAGCCCCACTAGTCCCCCAACTTATTTGTATTAGCCTCGAGAATCCTTATTAAATTTTTTCAGCAAAAAGAATCCCTTTAAATTTTACGTTTTGCCCATAGAGTCCAAAACACCCAATTGGCGGTGGTTTCCGGCGGAATCAGGTCACGTGACTTGCAGCACCCCTTTAAAGAAGGGTATTTGTGTCATTCCAATAAAGGAGCACAGGAATAAGAGCCCTAAAACCCCAAAATCAAAATCATTTCATACTCTTCCATACTCAAACTTCTTCACTCTTCTTCTTTTTGCCCCAATAAAGTGCAGATGCAAGCTTGATGTGTTGATGTTGACATCTTGAACTAAAATTAGAGCTTGAAAGGGCATCCACGGTGAATTTGGTTTCCTTCTCCTAGGAACAAACTCTACAAGAACAAGAAATCCTTTTCCAATTAAAGATTTGAAAATTTCAAGTTTCTGAAATTTACTAAATTAAAATTGAACTAAAATAAGAACTAAAAGAGATTAATACAGATGCTTGGGGGTGGGGGGCTACCTTGAGGTACTTTGATGCTAATTACAAACTCTGGCATTATATGTGTTTCCATATGAGTACACCAAACGATGTATTTTGTAGGATTCTCCAAATTATCGACACCGAATCGAACTCCTCCGAGCTCGGATGGAATTGCTTAGAACCGAGGTTGAACCATCTCTCGTTTCTTCTTAAAATAACCCCAGCAAAGCAAAAGATGCCTTAATCCATCCTCATCCACACTTGAATCATGCCACGTGCATACAAGAATTTGACTGTCCCCAGCCTCACAAAGACGATCATAGGGACTCGAGTGAAGTCGAAATTACATCTCGAGAAGATGATGAACAGGGGAAAGATAAATGCCACGGCCATAGATTCCCAGGTATTTACAGTATGGCCAAAGCCATGAGAGATGATATTAGTTATATCCTGTTTGGAACCACCATACCAAGCGTATTTCCAACTGGGATTCCCATTATTCTTCTTCTTCTCCATAGCCCTAAAAAAGTACATAAAAGCTTCAAGTTTCGATTTCCATAAAGCGGCTGCCCAAGAATTCCTATGAATAGCCTCGATATTGGTCTCAAGTCCAAGTTTCCCCAAATCAGAGATAAATTTTTGCTTTATAACTTGTTGGGTCATATCATCTTCTTCAAGCTTCACAAAACCAGACACAAATAAGGACACGGGTTCTTCATTTAAGGCACCACCAGAGACACTACTTTCAGAATCAGAAACCGACATCCTTTAACCAAGAAATTCAAAGAAAAACCACCAAATGTATGAACAAATCAAACTGCAGTACAATTTTTTTATACCTCAATATCAACTCTTGGAAAGTATCTAACAGTAAATCCAATTCATTGGGGCAAAAAGAAGAAGAGTGAAGAAGTTTGAGTATGGAAGAGTATGAAATGATTTTGATTTTGGGGTTTTAGGGCTCTTATTCCCGTGCTCCTTTATTGGAATGACACAAATACCCTTCTTTAAAGGGGTGCTGCAAGTCATGTGACCTGATTCCGCCGGAAACCACCGCCAATTGGGTGTTTTGGACTCTATGGGCAAAACGTAAAATTTAAAGGGATTCTTTTTGCTGAAAAAATTTAATAAGGATTCTCGAGGCCAATACAAATAAGTTGGGGGACTAGTGGGGCTGTTTTCCCATATATATATTGAAAAAAAGAGGAAAAAGATGGAGAAATACAACAACCTTTACAAAAGCCCAATCTTGAACCACACAATTGTCTAATAAAAGCCCAAGGGCCCATGATCTCCAGTCCACAACATAACAGTGAATCAGAAAAGCAGAAGAGAAGAAGCGGTGGTGGCCCCACAGTAGAAATTACTAGAAACATCTGGACTGGTCCCCTTATCTATATAATAATAATAATGGTGTAAATCGAATTTCATTGATGGTTACTGGAGAAACTGAAATGCCATGAGCAATAGCAGTAGAGACAGTGAAATGATGGAAGCGGCGGCTCCTCCTCCTCCACCGCAACTGGCGTCGCAAATGGTAGGATCGAGCTCCGATCAAACCGATGTTGCCAGAGCTCTGCTGATAACCGCTCGCCAACTCATCGATCAAGGCAAGCCTTCCGAAGCTCTCCAAGCGGTACTGATTGTTCCTCTTTACTTCTTCTTATTCTACTTCTCTAGTGATTGATTGTCTCTTGCTTTTTAATTGAAGTATTGAAGAAATAATAGGTAAGGTTATTATTCTCTGTTGAATTGATGCATTCCGCAGTGTATTAATTTGCCTAGACTGGTGTTCGGAAATAAATAGCAATAACAGGAGGGAAAAGATATCGGAAAAAAAAACACAATAAATTGTTAACTCAACTCGTCAAAGAATTAACTACTTTTGCGCCAAGACAAGATATTTACTGTACCTATATACAATATTTAGGTTATATAAGTAACTATTTATAAGAAGAACGAAACTCTAATTACAATTTTACGTGAATGATCATGAAGACAAGCCCAAAATAATTGGTTCGCCGTCAGTGTGGGCTGTTTGTTCAGGCTCCATACCCCAACAATCCCATCCAGTTGATCCAAGAAGCAGAGCTGGTTTTTTGTTCTACAAATCAAACATAACATATCATTGTAGCTTGTTGTCCTGGATAGCTCCTGAAGTTTTCAAACTATTTCTTTCTCAAATTTTCTGTTGATTCTCTTCAGTCTTCCTCCTGATGTTGTCTGCCTGTAATTTTGCTTGTTTCTTAGTATATGTTCATTGTATCATCCAGCACTTTGCCTTTAACTTTAAACTTTGAATAGTTGAAATAATTTATGTAGCTAATCCTAGCATTTAAGTCATTTCTCATGGTTCGTTCACCACTCAACAATAATGTCTTTGCTCTCAGTTCTTGTAGTCCGTGTGTCATCAGTCCGGCTCCTGTGCGGAACGCCTTAAATTCCGCACGTGCGGGACACAACAAGGGCCGTTGATTTCATTTTTTTAAGAGGATCAATGGTTGAGATTTAAAAGAGAGGTAAAAGGATATATATGTAATTTTATTAGAGGTGAGAGAAAAGTTGCGGCTGAAAAGTCAAAAAGGTGGGTTACCGAGGAGAGAGAAAAGTTGCGGCTGAAAAGTAAAATAGGTTACAAGAATGCATGTTCTCTGTTAGAGAACATACGTTCTTGTATATTGTGAACACATTTTTTGTTAGAAAACGCACGTTCTTTATTAGAAAACACATTTTTTTGTTATAGAACGCAAGTTCTCTATTAGAGAACGCACGTTCTCTGTCAGTGAACACATTTTTGTTAGAGAACGCACATTTTTTATTAGTGAACGCATGTTCTTGATTATTGAACATGTGTTCTCTGGCAGTAAGCACGTGTTCTCTGTCAGAGAATGTTCTTGATTATTGAACACCCAGTTAAAAGTAAAAAAGAGAAAAAGAGCTCAAAGTTTATCTCTAAAATACCCCTGTTTTTTATACAACCGTTGGATCAAAAAGTACAAAAAGTACAAACTCCAATGGCTGACAGTATGTCCCGTATATACTGAATTTTCTTGTTCAGCATAGGAGCCGTGGTAGTGTGTCATTGGGTAGGCATTTCTACAATGGTATGCCTACCTAAAAGGGATAGGTAAAAGTCAGTTATTTCATACAGGATTGTTGGATTAAGTATGAATTTTGGTGATTTTTCAACATGTTTTTGGCTGAAAGTAGAACCTATTCTGCATGTTGTATCGTGAATTGCTTTTGATTTGACCAGCACTGGATATACGGGTTAGCGAAATCATTTCTTCATGCTTGCTTTCGATTGCTGAGTTTTGCCGCTCTTGTTATAAAATTGCATCAAGTGGATTTATTTCTTTCTTTCTTGGTAGTTTACTTTTATATTAATGATATTTGCTGTTTGCAAATAGGTGGTCACGGCAATGAGGACAAGAGGTGGGGAAGAAGCTGTGCTTCTAGTCCTCAACCGTGCTCAGGAGCTGTATAGGAGCAAAATTCAAGAAACTGCAGCAGCTGATGAGCTTGCTTCCCTGTTTGCTGAGTGTGCAATAGCAGAGGCCATGCCGTTAAAGTCTGAATCATCCGATCACAGAAGGGTAGAACAGTCTGTTGAAGTTGATGTTCATAGAACTTCAATTCTCTCAGAGTCCGGACAGAAACAGGTGGTGTTGGATGCGTTTGCAGATGGAAGCAGCTTTGTCTGCTCACAATGCGGGGGACTTGTAAGCAATCATCGTAAAGATGAGCATTTTACATTTTGGTGTTGCAGAATATGAGTAAGCTAGCTCTTCCCCTACCTCTTGTGGCTGCACATTTTGGATATTGTTGTCTATACTTAGCAGCTGGATGCTGTTAATAGGTCATTGGTTCTTGGTTGTATATCCTGCTGAGTCTGATCATAAGCCAATTCTTGAACTGTTATGGCTGGGATTTGAATGTTGTTATCTGGTGAATCTTATGAATGTAGAGAGTGAATTAAACTTTTGTATATTACTTGCTGTAATACAGACAGAATAATCAGGATTTGAACAGGCAAACATCAAGATGTACAACTTAAGTGAGTATCCATGTAGGTTCTCATTTCTTAGACTGCTACTAGATATTAATATGAAATTAATCACTTATAATCTAAGCTTTGTCCAAAATACCAAAATCAATAAGAAAACAGTAATGGAAGTATGCTGATGGAAACATTGCAAAATAGATGGACATAAAACATGGTATGTTTGTGTGTCTTGCACCCTGTAAACAGTCATATGTATGAATAGTTCTTTTGTAGACCTGTTTTAGTGGACTTTGCGGTCTAATTATTTAATTATTTATCTTTAATGTTGAATTGTGGACCATAAGGGGGCAAGGACCATAACATTTACAATCAAGAATGCCTCATTGTTGCTGTTAAGTATTTGAACACTGCAGATTCAATCGGTGAAGCTGACGAGTACCCAAATCTACAAAACTGACAAACCCAAACTCCAATTCATCATGTACAGTGGGTTTTGATTTTGAAATGGACAGAGTAAAACTTCGTAGAAAGTTTTACCTGCAACTATTTCCATTTACATCCTTGAGCTACTGGGAGACGAGAAGAATATACAACTGATTTCCTAGCATGCTAGTGTCCATTTCTACTCATAATATCTGGTTGAGCCTGTGGACGAGGCCTTGACGACCTCATGATCGTCTCATCACTGTGTCTAATCCATTCTGAAAGTTTCCACGGTTTTTGCCACTTCCATTTGAATTGCAATAGCCACTGGTGATGACTCCTCTTCCACCTCCATAGCTTTCCGCCTTGCCCTACAACTGCTAATTTCTTCATGGATAGCTGTCCAATTGGCATCATCTGTGTAATGGAAATACAATGTTAGCCAAGAGGGCAAATTTAGTGCTTGATGAAACAAAAAGTGCGGTAAAATAAATCGACCTTTCGAGTTTGATCCGTGAAAGCTGCTGACTCCCTGACTGAAGCATTAGCAATGCCGGCAGTATACTTCAGCTGTTTCTGAACCGGCACAGGGATTGGAGAGAGCGGGCTGCTCATCTCATCTGCCAAGTGTTTGTTTAAGTTTACCTGTTCATCAAGAACGACACAACCACCAAAAACGGAAATCAGCAGAATGAAAAAGGACGAAGAATCTGAACAAGTTAAAATCACGGAACAAAGAACGAAGGACACAAAAGTCGAGTACAGGCATATCGGAACTTACTGGGGGTGGGGTGACCATTCCATTAGCAACAGCTTGCTCTCTCAATTTGAGCTCTTTTTCGACCTCCCTTTTTCGTATTTCACTCTGCCGCAGTAAGAGTAAAAGTTCTTTCAGCTGCTCTTTCATTTCCTTTACTTCAATTTCCTTTTCCCACACTTGGCACCTATTGACAGAAAAAAACGGAACTTAAAAGAACTGTCTTGGGGAGATCTATCGAGAAAATCTGTTGAGATCTTGACAAAAAAAGACGATATAGAGAAAAAATATAATGGCAAGATTCTGTCGCACAATAAATACAGTCCGTCTCTAAGTCTAGAGTAATTTTAAGTAGTATAGAGTAGGTAAGGGAAACACCTTGCATCTCCAAGAGAATTGAACATGTACTGGAGCAAGTTTTTTGCATCCCCCATGGAGCGTAGTTGGTTCCAACGTCCTCGACTAGTGAATGCACGCTCCCTTTCTTCTGCTTCTGATAGCTGTGAAGCCATTGCAACAAGCGAGTTCGAAGAGATGCTTAGCATATTCTCAAGTGAAGCAATTCTTGCCATTCTTGCATTTGGTGACATTGAAGCCGCTCTGATCAGACGACAAAAAGAGTTACCTCTCTAAATACATGCCAATTAAATACATTTCAAGCAAAAGCTTTATTTCATACCTAGATAAACCATTTTTCTGTCTTGGAGGGCTGAGTCCTTTTGAAGCAAATTCGTCTACTTGTCGCAAAACAGCCAACTCTTCTGCCAACGCAGCTCGCCTGCACATGAGAAAACGAGCAAAGACAAACAAACTTCAATACCAGAATCTATAAATGCTAAAACAACAGTGTGACCGAATCAGTACATACACTTGACTCTGCTTCTCGTACTCATAACGAACTTCATGAACATTCACCATGACCTCGAGCTCGTGATCAAGCCAACGTTGCAAGGATTTATCATTGATCTATATATAGTTAATGTGGTTTACTTCAAACAGATTACAAGATGAAAAAGGATAAAAGCATTTGCAAGAGAATTCTTAATGCTTAATAATTACCGGTCCATTTATTCCATTCACATTGCTGCTCACTGCAAGACAAACCAAAATAAGTGATAAGAAACATTAGGTACTCCTCACATAATTAGTACTTAATCTACTTGTCACACTATATATTTAGTTTCAAAAGAAAAAAACAACAATAAAAGATAAGAAAGAACTGCTACGCTCCAGCAGGGAGACATTCATACCTGAGTTCTCACGAGCCGAAGATTTACGTGCTTCCAGCAGTTCTTTGAGCCTCTTAGTGGCCATTGCAGCCTCCTCGGTTTTCCTTTGCAGAACCTACAATCAGTTCATTCAAGTAAAAAACAGCAAATGATCTCCTCAGTATGGACGTTCAATTAAAAATGACGAGAAAGTGTTTCCTTAGATATGATTCCTCTTCTCAGAGCAGGATAAGATGATGCCGGGATGATATATAGACGGTAAATTTTTTACCAAAAGGAATTTCAACTGAAGACAAGAAATTCTTACCATCTTCTGCCGCTGGTTTAGAGCCTGTAGCTTATGCCTCTCATACTCATTTCTTCTCCCCTCTTTCTTCAGCTGAAGTTTTCGCAATAATTAGCACGTAAAAGAAGATGGTATGAGTAACATAATCCATCATGGTCTTAAGTACATACAAGACTTCCCTTTTTTAGAATATCCGAAGATGTTATTTACGCAATTAAATTTTAAAATACGCACCACGTATTCTATATGTAGTATGATTATACACATAATATGTATGATAGGAAAAGGGATAAGGTACAATGATATGCATCTTACAGGTCTCATTACCGGTAATGTATAAATCAAACTTCTCCTTAACAATTCAAGCTTTTGCTAGGTGGGAAGTTAAAATAAAGGCGGTGTAATTTTCTAACTGGAAGCAACTGCATAGAGAAGAATTCGTCACCATGAAGGGAAAATATTTAAGAAGCGTTCCAATTTAACACGGAAATATTTGGCCATGACAGCTGCCGCAATTATTAAGGCAATGTTAGTAACTAGAAAAGCAGTACCTGCAACAACTCCTTTTCTCGAGATGCTTTCCACTGCCGAAATTGTTCAGCCTCTTGCTTAATCTTATGCTGTAATTGAACCTATGGTTTCAACAAAATAGTCGATTTTACTCTGCACGGAACCAATGATAGCAAGAAAATGAAAAGAAAAAAGTGGAAATCAACCTTCTGTGCCTTGATATATTGTATTTCATCTTGTAGTCGTTTTGCTGCTTCATCGCTTTTTTGCTTTTGCTTCAAAAGCTGAACCTGGCTTTCTTGTTTCTTCTTTAAATCTTGTATCTGATACGAGACGTTTTATACTGTTCAGACAAAATCAAAAAAATACTCTAAATTTTACTTCTGAATCCTCCAGAAAAGACATATACTAACCTGCCCTTCAAGCGATTTAAGCTTCTGGGAATGCATATCTTGCAATTTTTGTGCTTGTCCATCAGAATTAGCAGCAAGGTTTTCCACTTCTGCTAGTAATCTATCTCTTTCTTGCTGCAAGTATGAGATACAAAACAAGAAATTAGTATCCTATATCGCGGGACAATGATAAATACATCGAATCTCATCAAGTAATTCTTTACCTGCACAGTTCTTTTCTCCTCCTCAAGTTCCAGAATTTTTTTACCGAAATGATGTTTGAGAGCTATGGTGTCGGATCCTCCAACAAGTTTCATCTCTGACTGCAAAAATCCATATGAACGTATAGTGTTAGTTATTATTGTTGATATAACAATGTCGGTAGATTTGAAGTACAGGATACCTCTTTCTGCTCTAAACGCTTATTTAACTCATGCAACTCTTTGTCCATAGAATCTTGAAGAAGTGTATGCTCCCACTCTTTTGCCGCTTCTTCATCAATATCTCTAGAATCACCTGCCAGTATTCAAAATGGGAACCTGAAAGAAATTAGTAGTCATTTGTGTGTATTCAATCAAAATGAAAATAACAGCGTAAGTTTAGACCTTTCATCTTCTAGAAACCAACTTCTACTCAGTAGCTAATTCAATGACAAACAAATAGAGCATGAAATCCCAGAGAAATTTTAAAGCAATGAATAATTGTACCACTTTCACTCATTTGATAATCAGATGACTCCATACTATGCAATCCCCTTTTCAGCCCTTCGCTTTTCACAGAGAAGGAACCACCAATCTGGATAAACGGCAGCAGGTTTATGAGCAAAGTTAAAAGGGATCGTTTATAATTATCATCAAAAGAGTTGATTTAAGGTAAAGGGACTCGAGTAATAAAAGTTATTATGAAAGCATGTAGCATTTGTGTTTACTTTAGCATTTGTTTCACATTGGTCATTTCCAGTGAATCTGCTACGATATTCATGAAGTTCGCGAGAAAGATCCTCATTAGTAGCTTCAAGCCAAGCAATCTTGTCCTTGAGAACCTACAACAATTATTCATGATTAATATCCTTACAAGAAATTTACTTCATATGAATAAAACCAACACAAGATATTTGAATAGACCTATATAAGCTTGAAATACCTGAACTTCATCTGGAGATGTTCCCCCTCCTCCTCCACGGGCACAAAGTTCAGCCTGCAGGAGTTCTAGTTGTTGTCGCATCTTCAGCATCTCATTGGAAACGGGATCTCTGTTGATCTGTCAAGTTTCCAGAAAACATTAGTAGAACAGCATCAAGATTAGGGGAAAAAATTGAGAGAGAGAGAACAGAAAGTTAAGTGTATAACTTACAACTGGCTTATTTCGGATATTCCGAGCTCGATTTGCATACTTTAGAGTGTTAAGAGTTTCTTCAGCATTGATGTCAGCAGGGCTAATGCAGGCTGTACAATAAGTGAATTATAAATAAATATGTCTGCAGTATATAGACCTAACTAAGAATATTCCGTATTGAACTCTTCATCTGAGCATATGAAAATCCTCAAGATACTCTTCTGCTAAAACAACATGAATTAAGTCTTTACGGGGGAAAGAAAATAAATGATGCCTCTTTTCAATGATAATATCACCTATATAAGCTTGCAAAATTCACATTAAAACAGTTTATTTAAAATAAAACCACCCGATTTACCTAATTGCTTAAGAGCTTAGATATATTATCATCTGGAAAAAACAGATTCAAACAAAGGAAAGTACCTATCATGAAAGTTCTGCTATTGCCACCAAGAGAATCCTGCAAAAGCCAAAATTAGACTGGAAATATTTATAAATAAAAAAACATTGTTATAAGCTCCCCTTAACATATTTAAAAAATGGTCAAACCTGCAATAGCCGAGTAAGTTTACTATCCCGATATGGAACATGAACACCTTCTTTGCGCTTTTTCTCATCTCCAAGTGCGCTAATGACATTACCAAGAGCAAGAAGGCCCTTGTTTATGTGAACTCCTGTTCAGAAAATGAATGTCTTAAGCAAATTTGTTCTGAGCAATGGCATCCTTAAACACGGCGTCACGAAAGAATTTTACCTACCTTCTTTAAAACGAAGACCATCAGAACCTGTTCTTTTGGCACGCTCGGATCCAGCTAGATCCACCAAATGCAGTTTGGCACAGAGATATTCTTCATTTATGAACTCATTTGTCATGCCATTAGTAGGACCAGTAGCGTTATTCTTGTGCATCTGTTCCACAGTGATCGTGAAGATGGCATGAGAGCGACTGAAAATAATAATTAAAAAATGGTCATCATAAGCCCCATTACTTAAAATTTTAATCATGACTAAGAATCAAGAAATCAACCTTGATTGATTGTTCATGTTTGTACTTCCCGTTGCCCTGCACAGCGATCCTTGCTCTAAGCAGTCGGCCATCTCTTTCAGCGATTGGACACTTTGCTCGGTGGATCCCGCCAACGTGATCACACCATTTGATGTTTCACGAATTTGTATCGGAGGTTTACCGGGGACTGTTACTTTCGCTGCATGCCCATTTATAGCTTCTGATCTGTTGACAGATGCAGCATCCAGCAAGTCTCTTACTTCTTCTTTGTGTATCTATTCAAGAACGTTTATACAATCATTAATGAAACTCCAATAATATCAACAGTTCATACTGCTACTTGAGAACCAGATATGGATCATGTAGAACAATCAAGAACAAAATAAAGAAAGGTTGAACCTCAATGAAGGAGACATGTAATTGGAATTCAGTTTGATGCTTCAAAGTTTCAATCTTGTTGAATAAAGAACTCATAGCTTGAGGAATCAATCCGGTCGGGCAACCATCTCTGAAACTAGTTCCCATTGTATATGTTTTCCCTGATCCCGTCTGCAATTTACTACCCCCGTTAGATTGTCGACAATCAAAACACACAAGCTGCTACATTAGTAACAAGGAACTGGAACCATTTTAAGAATGCTTTTACCTGACCATATGCCAGAACAGTGGCATTATATCCTTGGAACAAGCCATCGACAAGAGGCCCAACACACTCTTCAAACATGGCTGAAGACGGAGAGCCTGCGCTTCCGTAAACATGATCAAAAGTAAAAGAATGTGTGCCAATTTGTACCTGCAGCATAACCAAAACTAGTTTTAGAAAAGATAGAAAATAAGTCTTAACTACTTTTCAGTGATTCTTCTACCCCGAAATTTGGTTAATTTTACATTAGACCAGAGCGGAAGGTATCCGTATCAAGAGGGGGAAAGTATAGAAATTTCTTTTTCTTTTTAATTCCTTTCTAGATCATTTTAAAAATTGAAATCTAGCATGATTAAAAACACACTTCATAAAGAGATCATCCTCGTCATTCCTTTTGGCTCTAATCTTCATCCATAGGCAAGACATGATAATGATGAGAATAATGAGACCAGAAGAGCATAAAGTAGCCACTAGCATTACAAAGTTGAGAAGTATGAACTGTAATTACAATGGAATTTTTTTATTAAACTTAAAATGGCTGGCATTCATCATAATATTGCGATATAGCTATCGCCCTTTGTCGGGAGGTATGGATTATACAAGAACAACTGGAAAATGAACCAGAAAAGTCAGAAGAAAAGTCGAAGGAGATCAATCTGAATTATGCATATAACAATTCACAGAGGTCAAACCAACATTCATTCAGTTTCCAGTACATTCAGGCACAAAATTCAGAGCTCTAATCTTAAAAAAACTAGGACATGCAAATTTAAGGAAAGGCGGTTCATACACTTCTAAGGGGATATTGGAAATAAAGTTAATATCTTTATGAGAAAACCAAAAAAAAACCACAAAATTATGGGAAATTTAAGAAATAACTGAGGAACCAGTAATACCACCCTCTAAATAAAAAATCTCTGCAAACCCAACCTCCCCAAAAAATAAGTTCAAGAATCAATGAAAGCTTCATCCTTACATTGGGATCTAGGAATTAAAGAGAAACAACAACTATTCACAAAAAGAGATGATCAAAATGCATTTTTTCATCAAGAATCAGAGCAAAAATTAAAAAAAAAAAAAAACTTGAATTTTGCAAACAAGAATTGGCACTCCAAATTATTAAAACAAAAAAAAACCCCACAAATCAATCAATCACATTAGTACTTAGCAAAGGTAAAAATGTACCTGGGGTTTACCAGGGACCACAGTAACACAATCTTTACAGCCTTGAAGCCTCTCATCTCCAATGAGTGGCCTAATATGAACTGCAACTTTAACACAACAATCCTTATCCTCCCCAGAAGAACTGTTAGGAGAAGAAACACCAGTACTACTTTCCATAGCTCAAGAAATAATTAACAGTGAAAATTTAATAAAAATAATAAAAAAATAATAATGGGAGAAGTAAATGTAAAGCTTGAATCTTGAAAAGAAGTAGGTAAATTAATTTATTTTCTTCCCACAAGAGGAGGACTTAGAAAGTGATGCAGCAACTAAGGAAACTCTCTTAAAAAGACAACACCAAACAACTAGAATATTTAATTGTTCTTTCTTTCTTTCTTTCTTTTCAGACACACAAAACAAAATATAATATAGATATGGTGAAAGGGGAAGAAGGAAAACTAGAGAAAAGGGTAGTTGAGGAAATAATAGTTATAGAGAAGTAGCAGCAGCAATCTTTTTTCTTTTTTTTTCTTCTGGGGTTGTTTTGGAAGAAAAAAAATCTTCAATCTCCAACTGGTATCTTCATTCATTTCCAATCACTTTTAATTCGTCACGCAAATGTGAATAATGAATGTTGAAGAAGTGAAATTAAAGAGATATTCAAAAACGAATGGTGAATGGTTGGAACAAAAATAAAAATATCAGTTTGAGAGAGACGATTTTACCAATGGTATATATTAAAAAAATGGCAGTGTCCTCTGCTGTGTGTTAGTAGTGCAACTGGTAGGACAACAACAATAACAACAACCACTTTGATCTTCTTTTTTAATTTTTATTTATTTGCTTGAATTTTATAATTAATTACGAGTTAGAATCAATACAGATTAAATCAATTTAAGTGGTCGAGGTTTATTCCCTTTAAACAAAGTTTCAGATTCCGAGTCAAAATGAAAATTGCATTGTTGAAAGAGTCACTCCAATAAATCTCTGCAATACTCGACCTAGATTAATCCGCTCGCAAAATACAGAGTGGACACTAAAGGTCTAAGATCAAGAACTAATTTTAAATTAGAAATGTTATTACGATTATTACTTAACTTTAATTCTCGGATTCAAGACTTGTAACCTCCGATAAAAAATGTTGCACTAACCGCACTAAGCAAAGACTACTTTGATGATTACTTTTGTTTTCAGTTATTGTTTATGGACTTTGATTGCTTATAACTATAATGCTGAACGCTTTCTTTCAGTACATATGTGACACATTTTGTATATGTGTTACATACTTTTAGACATGTGTAAATTATATGTAACATGTGTTCTCTCATTACATACACATGTACTAAGGGTGCAACAGATGTTCTCTCGCTATAAACACATGTTCTAAGGTTGAAACAAGTATTATGTTGATATAAATAAGCGTATTTAAGAATGTAGCACTTGTATTAAGTAATAGATGTCTGAAAGAATAATATGCATCCCTAAAAGAATTTTAAGAACCAGATCGGTCAAAATTATTCATTTTTGTATTGAAAAAAGTATTTTGCACCAAAGATGTACTGTGACTTTTCTTGGTCGCCACACTGCACTACTGTCAATGCTGCACACCAGCCCAGACGGTTTATGGCAGTATATTATTATGGTATATAAATACTTACATCGCACTCTTTCCATTTTTACCCCTCTGCTTTCCTAACGGCTTTTTTTCTTCATCTCCCTCCTTTTTCATTTTATGCTTCCGAAACTTTTCAACCATCGTCTTTGAATATTTTTTTTGTTTCGATATTAAAAAATAAATTATTTGTCAGAAGAAATATTTAAATTCGTTAAAGAATACTACTGATAAAACAATGTTTGAAGTTTCAAAGTCAATCTTAAAGAGAATTTATATTTTAATTTGAATCTCAAACTAAATCAAACTTAAACTAAATTCAATCCAATTTAATATGTACGTTAACCGTACAATTAAAACTTTGGGTTCATTTTGAGCTGTACATCTAATGGATGCGTACGTGTTGCGATTGGATGTTTCCAAAGACCAAAGTTGCCACAAAATACACTCTGACTATAGTGTAGAACGAATAAAATTCAATATATATTAAATGTTTTTTTGTCGTTTTGGAGCATTGAATAAAAAAATTTAATGGTCAAGATTTTTATGAGACATCTGTTGTTATATAAGACAAGTATTATATATCTCTAAGAACATATTTTCACCAGGATAAAATATCTGTTGCAGTGTTACGATAAATGTTAATAAAAGTGAATACATATTGTATGAGATTTAACACATATTCTAAAATATATTGTATATTTAATTTAAAGTGTTATACGCTAAAACCGTGATGGAGAAGATATGATTGGAAAGAAAGAAAAAAAAGTGGTGCAAAAACACAGCTCAAAAGCACGTGATACGGAATCAGTCACGATTACGGAATAAAGAGAAGAAGAGTTGTATTTTGCACGAGGATGGTACAGACAGATAATGCGATTGCCCCCCCCCCCCCCTCCCCTTCTCGCTCTCTTATGTGTTATGTGTGTCCAAAGATTTATTAATTAACATAGTGCCAAGTTTAATTTAATTAATTAATGTTTTTTCCAGTTTAAGAATAATAATAAGATTATACTTACGTTTGTTGTTTATTGTTTGTTTGGTTTCTCGCTACACCTTTTCCCCCTACTTTGTCAATTCTTATAGGTACAAAGGGCCCCGGGAGTTAATTAGCCATAAATAAATCTTCCTCTACTATTTACTTCTTGTTAATGTGGATGAGGGAAATAAAGTCAACAAAACAAGAATTTTGTAGTTTAGAACATTTTTTTTTGTTTATAAGATTTTACGATAGTTTTAACAAATTTTGTTTAAAACTCAACCGAGAAAACTTCTATTGAATTTTTTAGTATAAAAGAGTTGGAAAAGCACTTTTATTTTTAAGTTATTATTTTCATTTTGTAAAAACACTTTTTAAATGTGCAAGAATGTTACATGCATTCGGGGAAATATGAGCAATGTTTAAACACATCAAACACTTTAAGATTTAATACTACCTTTGTCGCTTCACATAGATTAAAGAAATAATTGGATCTTCACATATTATAGATAAGAAGGTCTAAAAACTATACTCTACTTCATTATAAGTAGAAATAATGAAGAAATTGATACGTGTGGTGAAAATTCGCCAAATTCTGTGTGTATTTTCATTTATTTAATTTCATGGACAAAACATATTATTATTTAACAAAAATATATGGGGTGAAAATTTAACCCAAACGCTCAGCAAACTTGCCTTTAGTTGTACAAATGTATTGATTTACCTCAATTTGGTAATTTAATGAATGACAAGTTTGACTTTGGTACAGAGTAGAGGGTACATAAAGGTAAATAATTGTTTGTACTAGTGTATTTCTCATTACAATTCACCATATATATATATATATATATATATATATATATATATATATATATATATATATATATATATATAAGAAATATTCGTATTTGACTAATTTTGAGTGGTTAGATACATAAATAAAAATATACACGAGTATAAATGATTTTCACCCACACATAAATATACCAAAAAAAATAGAAAACACTAAATAGGAGAGGAATCCCTTAGATCTTTTGCAGGTCAAAATTTGGATATGTAACAGCAGAGCTTAATGGATCTATGGACCCGATTGCATTTAACTCCTAACCCACCAAGCTGTACGTATTATGATTGGATATTTTCGGTTTCCTTTTCCATTTTCCTTTTCCATTTATTAGGGGAGCAATCAGATTTCAGTGCGGGACATGTATTCTTCCTCTATACTAGTTGAAATACTTGTTCGGTTATTAATTTTTTATTATTATTATTATTATTATTATTTTGTGAACACACTTTATTTTTGTTTTGTATAGTTATTAATAATATTGTACGTGCATAATATGCAGTTGTTGTTGGGGCAGCGGAAGCAAACACGCGGATAATATGGAGAGAAAAAGAAGAATAAATAAATCAACACGAAATAACACAAATATTTTTAACGTAGTTCGGTCTCAACGCAGACCTACATCCACGACCCAGAAGGGTACAAACTTTCACTATGTAATTTTTGGACGGAACAAAATTACAAACCCTCTCGCAAACCAAACTCATGAAACTCACCATCTGAGTTGGTGGCGCCCAACGCGGCACACACAAATAATACTAAAGTAGGAGATCCCTATTTATAAGGTTTTCCTCCCTCCTAGTTTATTAACACAACCGATGTGGGATATTGAGAGAATCCCAACATATCCTCCATTCTCTCAATTTCCCAAATTACAACTTAAACAGAATAAGGAAACCTATCACTATTGGGATCTTGAGAATCTCTAACAAATCCTCCATTTTCTTAAGTTCCCAAATTACAATTAAAATAGAAAACCCTTAACCCTAGATCTTCTCTTGGGTTTCTTATCTGTTTCGTCTCTATTTTACTTCCTTGATGTTGGGCCAAAAAATGCTTATTTCCTCTCTCAGAATCACGAACCTTGCGCCTTCTTCTAAGATCTACGTTTCTCCCATCACTCGAACTCTTCAAAAGAAATCGAACCTGACTCCTCACAGTCTCGAAACCTCGCGTTCCGAACCTGGCAGTCTCGAACCTGACGCTCTGATACCAATTGTTGGGGCAGCGGAAGCAAACATGCGGATAATATGGAGAGAAAAGAAGAATAAATAAATCAACATGAAAGAACACCAATATTTTTAACGTGGTTCGGTCTCAACGCAGACCTACATCCACGACCCCGAAGGGTACAAACTTTCACTATGTAATTTTTGGACGAAACAAAATTACAAACCCTCTCGCAAACCAAACTCAAGAAACTCACCATCTAAGTTGGTGGCGCCCAACGCGGCACACACAAATAATACTAAACTAGGAGATCCCTATTTATAAGGTTTTCCTCCCTCATAGTTTATTAACACAACCGATGTGGGATATTGAGAGAATCCCAACAGTTGTTTGACAAAATAAACTTTACCGCCAATTCAACTTATCTGATGATTGACAAGTATTTCACACGTGCGAGGTGTTAAGCTTTTTATCATCCTGGCGTCGAGCTATTTTTCCGCAGGACCTCCCCTACAGTATCGTCACCGCAGTAGAGTTTAACCACCAAGTTCGGGATGGATTGGTATGGTTCCTCTACGCCTAGGACACCAGAATATCGAACCATGAACGAAGAAAGGCATGAGAGAAAAGCGTGTTGTGTTGGCTAGTGATTATGAGGCCCCACAAATTCTTGATTGGAGGGGACACCAAAAGCTCTACCCTTCCATCCGAGAGGGAGGACTGAGTTTTTGATTTTTTCATGTTGTCAAAGAGTTGAACAATGTTTTTTCGTATTGTCAAAGATTTGAATAATGAAAATAAATGGCGAGTTCCGATCATCTCTTGCCCATTACATCCAAAATTGGGGGGAAGATTCACTAAGTTGGTAATGGAAGTGTTGCCTTCAAGGCTTCACCAAAGTTTGCTCCCAAGAATATATATATATATATATATATATATATATATATATATATATATATATATATATATATAGCTTCACCAAAGTTAATTCTACACGTAGTGGGATTTTTCCTTTTTTCTGCCTTTGTAGTGATTTATAATTATTCCACGGAATGGAAGCACATTGGATATATGCTGTATTATTAAGGTAAAAGGGCCAATTAGTCATTGCTTGGTCCCTTTCATTTTACAAAAGCATTTTCATTCTAGAATGCCCGTTCAAGAAGCATTTTCCAAATATTAACCGAGTTTCTAATCCTCAAATAGCTACAATGCCTGCCTCTAGGATAGTTTAGAACTTTATATATACCATGCCAAAATCCTAGGTACGTATATTTTGCCCTTTTATTCCTAAAATTCAAAATTTTATGTAATATCAGCATCAACGTTTCTTAATTGATTTTAACTTACAGTGATACAGAGTTATTTTAGTTGATTAAGAACACATATTATTATAGAATAAATTTTGTAATTGATTCATGCAATTTATTTAACTTAGTATATCGAAATAATTTTAAAATAACTTACATGTCTCGTTTATTGAGTATTATTATTTTTAGATAATTTAATAAATGATTTCCATGATCCCATACAACTTGACAACGCTGATGTGTGCAAGGAAAATAGCACAAAAACAAAGCTTTCCGAAGGAAGACAAAACTTTCTCTGTTAAAAAATGAATGTTCATTTATTTATTTATTTTGTATAACAAATTAAACATTCAATTGCGGTCAAGAATAATTGATAAAGAAAAGAAAGTGGTAGAGGAAGAAAAGTGGTTGCATAAAAAAATAATCAATATAAACTGGTACTTCTTTTACAAATGTTGTAACCTTTTAGATAGATGTTACTGCATCATATGTATAATAAGTGTTATTTCCTTATGAACGTCTATTCTAAGATATGTACTATATTTTTTATGCAACATGTATTATAATATTATAATAATTATTAAAATTTGTACCGCCAATTTTTTTTATTTGATAATAAAAATATTTAGTATTTACTAATTTTATTATGTTCAGTACAGTAGAAAAAGAGGGGTGGTGGCACTGCTAGGGAGAAGGTGAGTGAAGGTGGCACTTTGGGAAGTGAAGAAGTAAAAACTAAAAAGGATGATAGGTCAGAGAAAAGAGGGAGGCTCACATAATTTAGACATATGTGTGCAAGGTTGTCAAGATCGTAATTTTGACTCGGAACGGAAGGGGTCTCAAAAATCGTAAACACGAGGATCGTAGCACGGATCGGAAGATCCAACAAAACTATTAAAATAATATTTTATGATAAATTTAAACCAATATTTTATGATAAAATAATATTTTTCCTTAGTTCTTATTCATGTAACAATTATTAATAGTAAGATTTTATTTTCTCAAATGTATTATAGAATTTTTTTTACAGTAAAAATCATAACAAATGATTAAATCAGTAATTAGTAACTTCATGATTCACTAACTAATTAAATCAAAAACAAAAGAAAAAATAGAGAGGGATTTCTCACATTAAAATACATTTTTATTATGTTGTCGGGCCAGAATCTAAAAAAAAAAATGAAAAGAGACAATATTGAATCGTAATGGATCGTACGATCCTACGATCTTACGATCCGGATCGTACGATCTTTTACGATTCAACTCTGATGCGATTTTTAGTGCGATTTAACTCGATTTATACCATTTGGATCGTAAAATCGTACGATTTTACGATCCAACTCGCGATTTTGACAACCTTGTATGTGTGGTCTCCTACCTCACATGGTCTTTTTAGTCCCCATGGATCCCCACCCTTCGTTCAGTCAGACAGGGACGAAGGTAGAGGGGCGGGATGACAATCGTCCTTCAAAAATTTTAACAATACTATTTTATATAATAAATTATATATATATATATATATATATATATATATAGTTCGTAATATGATACTTGAGGTGCTCTAAGAGTAAAAAGAAAGAAAAAAGATTATTATTCTAATCTCTATTTTCTTTTCTGTGTAAACATTGATCCGTATTCTTGTAACAACAGCTCAACTCCTAAACAAAGATCAGTAATGGTCATTTTCACCCTAAACTAGCCTTTAATTATTCGTGTTTAATTATTAATAATTTTTTATTGGCCTAAGCTAATTGACATATTGTTCTTTCTCCCCTAGCTGGGGAATATAAAGACCAAAGAATTTAATTTCTTTTGTTACACTCTTTCTTTTCTGTTTTTCCTGTGAATGTGATCAGCTTTGGAACGGGCACATTCTTTGCTTTTTCTCCCAAACCTTTTCTGTGTTTTTTTCCACTTGCTTAATACTACTTCCATAGTCTATTCCATAATATAAAACGTTTGAGACGTGCAGCAAAACTTAAAAAAAATAAAATTAATGTATTTTGTTGGTCAAAATATTAATATTACTCTCTTAAATATGATTTGTATACCAACAATTCTATTTAAGAGAGTAATATTGATATTTTAACTAATAAAATATTTTATTTTTTACTTCTTTAATTTTTTTGAATATTATATTATTGAATAGAGGTAGTAATTCAATAATCTTTTCTTTGCCTCGTTTTTTCGTTCTAATGTGATCAAACAAAGGTCTAGGAAGACAAGAAAGTAGTGACCAAAAAAGAAAAGAAAAGAAGAGGAAGACAAGAAAATATGGGCTTTGGATCTTAAAAATATCTTATTAATAATGTACAGACAGCAGTTGTACGGCTAGTGAATTCAACCATGAACAAGAAGGAACCATCATATATAATTCGGATATGAAAATGTTGGTTCTTCTGGTGGGCTTAGGCAATCAAATTATATAATTGGCATGTACCGTTGGTTGGATGTTGGGTAGGTGTATATATGGACATATATATCTTTAACAAAGCCATTTATTTTAGGTACAATTTTGTTTGGGTGGATTCGGCTTCGCTCACCACTACGGGTCAGATCAGGGCAGGCCCTAGAGATAATAGGTCACTTACAAGGGTACTTACAGATCACCCACCAACGTAGCTTTCACGTCGGCAGACATTTTTTTTATATAGATATAGTGAGGATGTGATTCGAATTCAGAATTTATAATCTCGTAGGAAATATGTTACTCTTTTTATTTTATAATATAGGGTGTTTAGTACATTTTTTTAGCGATTAAGGTAATTACAAATATAGCGATTAAGGTAATTACAAATAAGGTATTTTTTAAGTCAAAGTATCAATATTACCATTTTATCTCTTATTAAGTGGAAGATATTTAAAAATAAAAATATGAGAAAATGAAAAAGTAACTAAAACGAATTACATAATGTAAACCTAATAACTATATAAAACAACTTACATATTGCGGAATGAAGTGAGTACTAACCAACTAAACTACATCTAATACTTAGCACTAAACTACATCTAATTGTTTTGACGTGGCAATTTGGCTTGAAATATGTGAATTAATATGCGTTCTAATGTTTCCACGTCTATAGAAAGTAAATGATATATTGAGCTTTGGTAACTAGGAGGTGAAATCAGCTCAATCCTATCGCACCTTCTAAACTCAATATTCAACATTGGTTTCACTTACAGAAGTGGGGCTTGCTTCTATCCGTAAGACTGTGACTGAATATTTGAGTGTGAAAAGTGAGATCAAACTTATTAAGCAGATTCCACCTCCTAAGTTTCTTAGAGTTGGAGATAGTGAATAGAATGTCCAAGAAAATCTAATGTTTAATTTGAAAGTGAGGAATACAATGATGTTATCATGAAAATGTCACATAGAGTATGGATACAATGAAGACTTGGGATTCAATTAATTGAAGAAGTTGCTTCCCTAAGTCATTAAAAACTTGCATATTCTATGGGTTACTACTAACTTGGAAGTGGTAGACTACAAGTTAAGCAAATTGTCATACCCACCCCACCCCACATACACAAAACAAAAATCCTTCATTGATAAGGGAAGAATTTTTTTTGCAAAAGAAGGTGAAGTTAGAAAGAAACAATCTCAACCTTAGATTTCCTTTTCTCTCTTAACCTAACAACACTTTACTCATTGGATTTTCCAAAATCCAAAACCAACTGCTGGGTCCTACATTCTATATTTATGACATTCTATATTTATGTGTCAATTGTCTAGTTAGGTAACTATTTATATGCATATGACATGATAATAATCTTTCTCCCACTTAAAATGGAAAAGGAAACCAAAGATTAAAACAGGAGGGAATAAAACAAAATAAGGCCTAATTACTATGACAGTTTAACTTAAAAACACATTTATAACAATTGGAAAATGGAAACACTAGTATATATTGTTTCAACTTTACCTACCGTTGTGGAAATCTGATTTGCCCACTAAATCTTCTGTTTTCAACAACTTTCTTGCAATATACGAAACCTAAAGGGGAGCCCCGTAATTAGGGTGAAATTGGTCTATTAGGTTGCTATTATATTATGTTCCGTGTCCAAAAGCGTAACACATGAGCCTGATAGCATACAAAATCATCTACTTAAAAAATCGAACTCGTTATGCCAAATGAGATATCCAAAATAACTATAGATACTTCAACAACATCCTAGGATTTGTTAGAAATCATAATTTAACCTACCTCCTAGGCCCGGAAACTATGAAGAAGGATGGCTAATCCACATGCGTATCACCCAAAAAGAGGCAAAAAACAATTTTTTCTTTTTTTTTTAAAGAAAGTAGGGTGTCACAAATGTTAGGATTTAGTAATGAATGCAAGAAACTAAGATCACGAATTATATATATTATTATTATTAAATTTAATTATTTGGGAAATGGACCGACGATTAATAAGATTAATAATCAAACCGCGTATGCTGAAAAATTTTTAGCCAAAGGATCCAGTTACCAGGCATCAATGCATAAAGGACACTGAGGTAGCTGAAGAGTGAAGATAGTACAAATAGCATAGGTCTGCTGGAGCTTATATACATAGGATAGCAGAAATGCCTTCATAAATAAACCTCATTGATGTTACAACAATTGCAGCTTTTAATTATGAAATGACTAAAAAAGGAAGTAGTAATTCTTGTATTTTATGAAATTTATTGCTTAGTATACAGATAAAACTTTATGTATTTTGAATTTTATTTATAGAGGAGAGAAACTATTTATTATAAGAAAGATGAGATTTAAGAAGCGGTGAGAAATATTGATTATGACCTCTACGTCATGAGGCTCTAGATCAATACTTCTTAAACATTATGTATTTCAAGTAATTAGTGGTATAAGTTCCATTCTAAAAATCTCAAAACGTCCATTATAAAATTTACCGACTTAGAATGTATTTTAGACAATTTGTTGTCGAAATAAAAAATAAGATTTCAAGCTTAGACTCACTTCTTTTCTTACTAGCTTTTTTTTTTTATACCAAATAAATAAACCAAAGAAAATTCAAAGCCAACAATAGCCATTTATACTTTTAGAAAATTAGAATGTTTGATTAGATTTTCTTTTTGTCTTAAAAATTTTATTATTCTCATAATCGAAACCTATTATTTTGAGTCATTAATGCTAAATCAGCTTCTCTAACGTTCCTAAATGAATGCTGGAATAACTAGGAATCACAATCTCCCCCCATATGTTCCTTTTTTATTCAATGCCTCCACAAAAACCGACTTGTAGTTTTCAAGTTCTATTTATTTTTATTTTCTCATATTTTTCTCTGTTTCTCGCTTTCCAACGTCACCACCATACAATTAAATTTTAAAATATCTTTTTTTTTGGGGGACGATAATATACGTCGGAGAAAATAAATTTATTTGTATTCTTGATTCAATTTAGAAACTGTTCTCTAATAACAACAACTCATACAAAAATAGCACTCTTTTAACCATATGACCTTACCTTCCTATCTATAGCTTTGACATTTTGCATTGAAATGCTACCATAGGTTTAAAATAAATAAATAAATACAATCCAATTTAACACCTTTTAAAAGTCTGCCTAACTCCTATTATTGTTACATAGTACTCTTAATAATGCAAGACTTAGATTGTATCCCCAACTCAATTTAATCCCAAATTAATAAGCAGTGGCGGATCCAAGTAACATGCTTAGCGATCATCTCCAATTTTTTCTAAAACGTTATATTTCTTATAAATGATAATAATTTTTCTGGAAAAAAGTCTTCAAAACTTACATCTCCCCCGCTCTCTATCCCAATTTTTAAAAGTTAAATAAATTATATGTTTTCTTATATTTTATTCCCTTAACATATACTCCCTCCATCCCCAAATAATGTTAACATTTGGATTATCAATGAAAATTTAATGAACTTTTACCATTTTTACCCTCTTCTTATTTTTCTTTTAACCACAATTTCAATTTCCAAGATATAGTTAATGGGGATATATTAGTCTTTTGACTTTGACTTTTATTGTTTTTAAGACTTTCTTAATTTATGTGAAATACTCAAGTGCTAACCTTATTTAGGGATGGAGGGAATAAGTCTTAGGTCCGCCCTAATAGTATGGATAGCTTTTGGTGGTCAAAGCTACAAAGACAACCCACAAACCACATTCTCAAATAGACCATTGGGGACAAACAAACCACCATGCCAAGAAAGGTCTCCCGATGATCTCCCGCATGAATTAAGATTTTTATCTATGCAAATATATATACTCCTAACCTAAGTCTTTCATTAATAACCAATTAAGTACTCTTTTTTAAGTAGGCAGAATTTCAGAGGGAGAAATATATCATCATCACTGCTGAATTGAACTCTTTGTGGGCATTATATACAACTTTTAGTTCCTTTTCCTAGCATGTGGAACTTTGCATCACATGCTCTCGTCTCCCACGTCTTTCCTATCCTAAACATTATTCGAATATATATTTAACAACGAGTAATATCTACAATTTAACTTTTGTAAATAATATGTTGGTGAGTAACATAAACGTAAAATTTCAAGTTTCCGATCTTTTTCTATCCTAAACATTATTCGAATATATGCTTTCTTATCAACGAGGAATATTTACTATTTAACTTTTGTAAATAATATGTTGGTGAGTAACATAAACGTAAAATTTCAAGTTTTCAATCTGAATTCTTTACTCCACTCACTTTTACATTTTCTGTAATATTCTAATTGTAAATATTTTTTTCATATATCTTAAACTAAAAAAGATAAACTCTAATTAAAGTGTGAATATTGTATAATTAAAAAATATTGCAGGGAGTATTATAAGAAGTGAAACAGAGAATTCGATAAAATTGATTATCATGAAGCTAGACGGGAAGAGCAGTGGCGGAGCCAATCGTCCCCCGACATTCTTTGAAATCTCATACTTTTAGTGTAATAGTATCTTTTTTCGTCCCTGAAAGAATTATATTTTACCCCGCAACGTGTATATTTTGCCTCCGCCCCTAAATTTCGGTATAGTGACCCGATCTTCAACCCGTTGATCTTATGATCTTGAGCCAATATGCTCAGTGACCAACCTAGAAGAGTCCCAATGCAATTGTGCAATTGTGCAGGTTGATGAGAGATCTAAAATGTCACGCTGTGTGCTCGTGGGTCTTTAACGCGACACATATAGACCTGACAACAGAGATAATTATTTATTTGACAATCGAATTTATTATGCCAAAAGGGATATCCCGAGATGATAGTGAATACTTAGGTCCACCTTATATATCAGTCACATATTTTATTCTTATTCAATATGAGACTTTTTTTCATACGGGACTGGAATTTCACATAAACTCTATAAAAACTCAAGACATTTTGTTTCTAAATCACACCCTATATATACCGGCAAAAAATCGTCTGTTCCTATTTTGTGTCCCCACGAATAGATATTTGTCACGTGTATATTTTTTCCTGTGGGTTTCACTATTTCTTTTAGGTTATAATTTTTTAATTAAAAATTTAATGCATGTTATTTTTTCTTATTGGTAGGACAGAAAAGTGGACACCAAATGAGGACAGATATTCCTAGCCATATATACCATCACACCCTTATAAATCTCCATCAGCCAATCAAATCTCAACAATGCATTCAATTTCAAAGGGAAAAAGTTATATGCCCTTTATTATTATATTTTCATCTTTCTGTCTCCTCTCAATTGATCATTTCCAAAAACACTTTTCTCTATTTAATTATTCATTACAAAGAAAATCATTATTAGTACCATAATTAACTAAGATTTTTCTTTCGGTCCAAATGCAGTTTTGTTAATCAGTGCACTAATTGTTTTTTAAGTACATGTCATTAGATTTGTGGCTCCTAGGATTCCTTGTAAAATCCTAAGAATATAATTTGTGTGCCTCTCTTTAATGGGATGAATTTTTCAATGCCTTTTTTTCTATATAAAAAAAGAATATAATTAAGAGTTTAAGTTCAAGAAAAATGTAGACATATCGTGTGCTTCATTGAAATAGTTCATCACTCGCCCCACTTTCATGTGCTGAATTTTTTACAAAAAATAAAATAAAATATTAATTACTCTGTTTAGAATAACTGATTTCTTACTCTATCTCATCATTCGTTCCATTTTTAAACAACTAAAATGTGTTTTTCTTTGCTCAATAAGGTTTCATTATCTTTTTTAAGTTATAAAAAATAATTGACATGTAACATTTTATTGATAATAGAATAAGAGATGTGACAACAACACAATATTTTATGCTAGCTCGAGAACATGTACACATGGATGGGTAAGGGTTTTTTTTTCAGAAACAAAACGCAAATTTTAAATTTGCTGAGTTACATATGATCATCTTACACAGAATTTAACTTTTATAAACGTTGAACACAATTTTTTTTTATACTCAAACACCAACTCAATTTGTGTTTGACATATCATAGATCTTAAGTTGTTTTAAAGATAAATATGTCTAGCTGAGTTTCATAACAACAAAATTTAAAACTGGGCTATGTTTTAATGTATTTACCCCAAAAAAAGAAGAAAAAAAGAAAGAACAAATTCTACTTGGGCCAGCTTCGTTTCTGTTGATAGTGGCCCAAATAATTAGTAAAGATAAACCTATAGGTAAGATAGCTTTTTGCTTGATGACCCAGCAACAGTGAGATGTATCCTAGGGGAAGGTCTGGCATGAGGGGCGGACCTTGTGGGTACGGCCCCACACTCCTCTCATATAATTTGAGACATGACTCACCTGCAGAGTAGGTCCCGCAGGCTTTCATGTCTCACAGGTACCCACAAGGATCGTCCCATAGGAATTTTTTCGGTATCCTAAATTACAAGTGTGACATAATTAATTTTCTTATTTAGCAAAAAAAAAAAAAACATTATTAATTTTCTTTCTCGAAAAGGATTTTCAAAGTACCAGAATACAATTGTTTTCCATCTAATTAAGTTGCAATTCATATTCAATTATTTCCATGATGTATAATTCAAGAAAAAAATTTAATAAATGATGGTTGAGGATTAAAGTCATATTAATAAATGATGGTTAAGGATTCTTCCCGAGCTCGTACCACAGTACTGTGTCAGATTTGCTTGGATAGTTCTGATATGGATTAGATTCATTGGAACATGTGGTGCAAAACTGATCACAACACTACAGAATAAGGAGAGAGACAATTCTGTGATAACCTGGCTAATTTTGAACCACAAGATTCTTGTGGACCGGGTTCATATCAGAAAAATCCGATTTTTGCTTGGGTTTAAGACATTTTTTTAAGCTGCTGCCTTCGGGTGAATATTCTGAGGCAAATTTGTGGAGGTTGTCCTAAAACAATTTATAATTTTACATGTAACGTCTCGACTTATTATTTTTAGACAAAGCTGTATTAAAACAAGTTTTATGTGGTATGTAAGGTCTTTTTGTTCAAAAAGTGACGTGTCAACTAAAAATTTTTTTTAAAAAAATGTGAGAGGTTGGATTTGAAGGGATTAATTAAAATGTAGATTTCCAAAAATATTCTTTAAATTTTTTCCTTGACCCGACCAATATTTTAAATTAACAATTGACTAACATTTTTTTAATGAAATGACTTTACATATCAAATGAAAATTGTTTAAGGATAATAATATTTTTAAAAAATTAAATTGTGACGTTACATGTAAATATAAATAATAAATCCACCAATTTGCCTCGGAATATTCACCCAACTTTCCAATTATAAAAAGGTATTAAACCCAAGCAACTCTGACACATAGGACTTTACAGGCTGAACGAAAATTTCTGGGGGACTAAATAGGCTGAAATTAAACATTGGGGACTCTACAGGCTAATCGAAAATTCCTGGGGGACTAAACAGGCAAATTTCCCAAGTAAAATTTATAACAACATTTTATGTAAATGTCGCTAACGAAAATCAAAATGTTGATTTCAACAACAATTATTATAACCGGTTGCTATGAAACATCGTATAAAATTCAAATGTACCAATGTTTGTCTGAAAATGTTACAAGATCAAACGACATTACATATAAAATGTCGTTATATGAGTCGCAAAAGTAACAATTTATAACAACATTTAATGTAAATGTCACTAAATAACCTCAAAAGGTCGGTATGAAATCGTATAAAATTCAGATATAGCGACGTTTGCAAAAAATGTCGTTATATGAGTCGCAAAAGTAACAATTTATAACAACATTTAATGTAAATGTCACTAAATAACCTCAAAAGATCGGTATGAAACAATTTTTATAACCATCGTATGAAATTCAGATATAGCGACGTTTGCAAAAAATGTCGTTTTAACTTACTCCAATCAATTTTAAGTGACGTTTGAAAAAAATGTTGTTACAAAAACCTCACAGTAGGGTGTTTTTGTTATAGTGATAGGAGAATTACTACATTTAAGAAATGGGAGTTACAAATGAATGTTTGAATATTTGAAATAATAATTTGCTAAGTAGTTTTGGAGTTTTGAAAATTAATTTTCAATACACTAGCGACTTCTTCGAGTGATTCTTACCGTTGTTTATGTTTTTTTTTTTGTCTATTATTTTGGCTGACAATTGAGTTATTTTTCTCCTACACGTACTGAAACTATCAATACTAACCTTTTTATTCATTCAGACTGACTGGGATGGTGGCTTTTACCCGCTAACGATGTTTTTTAGCGACGATTACCCGAGTAAACCTCCAAAGTGCAAGTTTCCTTCAGCGTTTTTTCATCCTAATGTTTATCCTTCTGGAACAGTGTGTTTATCCATTCTCAACGAGGATAGTGTGAGTACTTTGATTATGCTTTCGCTTAACCATTAATGTTAATCAGAGTCTCCACAGTGTTGTAAAAATTGGCCTAATCGGCCCTAACTGATTAGTCAGGGTAAAAAATCGGTTGACAATTTAATCGGTCAAAGTTGGTAAAAAAATGGGTCAAAATCAGCCTAAATCGGTCAAATCGGTTATTTTAGTATTTGAATTTGTTATTACTTATTATGATAATGGCTTTAATTATTATGGATGGACTTTTTGTACATTGATTTGACTAGTATTTGATTGTTAATTTATTATGGAATTTTGTTTGACTAGTATAATACATAGGATAAAGGATTTTTAAAAAATTCTGTGTAATCTAGGTAAGCCGACTAATAGCTAGTCACCAGTCTGGCGACCGACTAGCGTCTTCTGCAACATTTGTGCCTACCAAATGTGAATTTGAGTTATCTTGTTCTTTTGACTAGGGATGGAGACCAGCCATTACAGTGAAACAAATTCTAGTGGGCATCCAGGATCTCTTAGATGCGCCAAACCCGAACGATCCCGCACAAACCAAAGGCTATCAGATGTACATGGAGGTGAATTGTCTTTAAATAAGAATATATTTTCCACTCTCGCTCGTTCTCTGAAGAACTTGAGGTGGCACTTGCAGGAACCTACCGAATACAAGGAAATGGTGAGGCAGCAGGCTAATCAATACCCACCTGTTCTTTGATATTATTGCGTTTTGCGCCCCCCAACGGATAGTAAAAGATACTAACTAATTCCTGATTTAGCACTCATCGTAACGTAATCAGGGTAAGGGGGTGCTTGAATTATCTCTGTCGGTCTAAACCTATATTCTTCGCGTAGTTGTGCTTGAATTATCTTATTGGGGATCTTTTCAGCTCGAACATAAGATTTTACTTGCGGTATTTAGGTCTTGCAACTTGGTAATTTTCTGTGAAAAACTTTGTAAGAGAAATTATTGTCGCTTCTTGTGTTTTCTTTTGCATGCATTTCTTACTCTTTTCTCAGAGTTTTTAGTCTGTGGATATGAAATTTGTACACTGTCATTCTGATCGGTGGGGAAATACGAACAATGATTTCATGGTCTTTTGGAAATAGGAAATGTATATAGTAGACTAGTTTTTCAACGAGAAAACAACCTAATTCATCCTCGCTCTATTTTATTTTAGCATCTATAGTACTAGTTTAGTATTTTCGACATAACGAATTCTTCAACAATTTACGTGCAGCGCAGAAAGTCATTTCCGTCAAAATTTGATGAAATCCGTCAATTTTAGAAGTAAAATAGTCAATATACAAATAGCCCTCTTCATATTCTCATCTCACTCACCAAAACTCCCCTTTCTTTCCTCCTCCCCACACAACACCAGTATTACCTAAAAAAAAATTCCTATGTGGGGGTGGCTTCTTGCGGTGGGCTAAGACAAGACCTCCCACCAATCGAACTGCTGGGTCACCTTGATTTACATCCTCCACAATGCCTGTCGGATCGGGTGGTGGGGGCCCTGGGGGCGTGGGTATCGCCTTTTGTGTACAAGTACTACCTAAAAATCTAATAAAGAGCTCCGTGATTCATCATCAAACCTAAAAAAGCATCATACCTAAAAAGAGTTCCAACTTTAAGCTATCAAAACATGAATTATAGCAAAAGATTATAATTTTTTTAACGAAAATCAAAATCCACTTGCAAAAGAAATCAAAGAGAAAATCAAAACCATATGCTATTTCTTCTCTTTTTTCCTTCTTCCTTGTTCATCCCTATTTCTTATTCTGAGATAGAAAAAGAAAACTTAACTTGAAGATTAATTGAGAGAAATTGGTAATATATAAGGTAAAAATGGTGGTGGTGGAGATTGAGGTGGTAGTGGAAAGTGGAAAGTGACAAGTGTGATGAGGAAAAAAAAGGTTTGGGGTTTAATGACTATTTTACTCTTAATTATTAAAGTAAAAATTGACGGATTTTATCAATTTTTTACGGAAAAGACTTTATGGGCTATTAGTAAATTATTGGGGATTTTTTATTCAGAAAAAAAACCAAATTATAACTATCCAGACGAAAATAAAATAGATGTGGTACGACTGTGAATTTCTGACTAATTTCTCTTTTCAACATAAATGCGCAATATTTTAATTTCTCGATTAATAATTCAAAATTTTCATAAGATGAACCGCCTTCTTCCACGGCCTTCTTTGCAATGTCCGCCATCTTATCTGTATTTTGTCTGATCTTCTTGCTCTCTTCTGAATCATCAATCAACTTTTTTTATGGGGTTTTTTTTTTATTACACTACACTCTCGACGACTGAGGTATGACAGATTTTTTTTTATTGAAGTGGCTTCCGTCTTGGTTCTGGATAAAAATATTTTTCCCACCTTTTTAGGCTGCCATGTTATGACTATTCTGCTAAATTCATGTTAGTCAAATGCAAAACCCTTTGTAGTATGACAGCCAATATGGTAGTACTACCTCAATTCTTTAATATAATATTTTCATTAAAAGTTACGAAAATTAAGGAATTAAAATTTTAAATTTTGTTGATGAAAATGTCAAAATTATTTTCTTAAATAAAATTTGTGATATACAAGTCATATTTAAGAAAATAATATTTGTATTTTTACTAACAAAGTATTTTATTTTAGCTTACTTAACAAAGTATTTAATGATCATTTACACCCACGGTTCTTTTGATTAATTATCATGTTTATAAATATTTACTTACCTTGGTAGAATTTTATAAATGATAATTTCATAAATATTTTATTTATTTTTATTTAAAATAAAAAAATTCATTTTATACAAAATAAAGTTATTTCTATAACTATGTTGTTTTTTGTGTATAAATTATCCCCTAATATCCTGCCAAATATTTCGGACAAGAAGCCATTTTCAGTTGCATCCCTTGTTTTGACTCAGCCCCCTCTCCTCATAGTAATAATCTCCTGCCCTCTCTAACCTCAATCTTCCCTTATTATATAATACTTGGATAATCAAGAGACTGAAAGAAACAAATTCTTCTCTCCTTCCTTATACCCTTGTTGAATGTTTTGATTAATGGAGCAATCATCAATGGCAGCTAAACAAATTAACAATGAACTTCACGTTCTATTTCTTCCATATTTTACACCAAGTCACATGATTCCTCTAGTTAATGCTGCTAGGCTCTTTGCTTCCCACGGCGGCGTTAAAGTGACTATAATCACCACCCCATCAAACGCCGCCCTCTTCCGACCGGAAACTGATCATGATACTATCAAATTAGGCCACAAAATCAATGTTATTACTCTTAATTTTCCGGCAGCCGAAGTGGGCTTACCAGAAGGAATCGAAAACTTCAGCTCCGCAAACTCCATGGAAATGCTAAGCAAAGTCGGAGAAGGAATTTTTTTACTCCAAAAGCCAATGGAGAATCTAATTCTTGAAATTCATCCTCATTGTATTTTCTCCGATATGTTCTATCCTTGGACTAATGATTTAGCCCAAAGGATGAATATTCCGCGACTTTTATTTCATCCTACCAATTTTATTTATCACTGTTTGTCTCATAATCTTGAATTGTACGAACCTCACAAGAAATTAAATTCGGATTCCGAAAGTTTCTTGATTCCTGATTTACCAGACAAGATTGAAATGAAGGGTTCTCAAATTGAGGAATATTTGAAGACTACTAAAACCCCTTTTGGGGAAATTCTTAGAATCATCAAAGAATCAGAGCTTCATTGTTATGGTGTGGTTCATGATACTATATATGAATTGGAATCTGAATATGTTGATTATTACAAGAACATAAAAGGGAAAAAGTATTGGACAATTGGTCCTCTGTTTCACTTCTCAAACAGAGAAATTGATCATCATCGACATAAATATTTATTTGATTGGCTTGATTCACAAGAAATTAATGAAGTCCTCTTAATTTGTTTTGGAAGTTTGGTAAGATTCTCTGAGTCCCAACTCAAACAGATTGCTTTAGCATTGGAATCAACAAACCAAAAATTCATTTGGGTTGTGAGAAACACAGAAGAAAATTGGTTAAAAGATGGGTTTGAAGAAAGATTGAGAAATAGTAAAAGGGGTTTGATTGTAAGAAATTGGGCACCCCAATTGAAGATCTTGAGACATTCTTCAATTGGAGGGTTCATGACTCATTGCGGGTGGAATTCGATTCTTGAAGCTATAACTTCTGGGGTTCCTTCGATTACTTGGCCATTGTTTGCTGAACAGTTTTACAATGAGAAGTTGATTGAGATTTTGGGACTGGGAATCGGGGTCGGGGCAAATGTTTGGCATTTAGCGCCTATAATTAAGAGTGTTGTAGGGAGTGAACGGATCGAGGAAGCCATGAAAAGATTGATGGATTATGGTTCAGAAGAAAGTAAGAAGATTAGACAGAATTCAAATAAGATGAAGGATATTGCAAATAAGGCTGTGGAAGAAGGTGGTTCATCTTATGAAAATCTTGTATATTTAATTAAGGAGTTAAAATCTTGTGCCTTTGGGTTGAATTAATAACTAATAACCTATAATATTGTATCATGTGTTAAATTTCCTTTATTTTTTGTTTTTTTAATTTCAACAAATTGAAAATTTGAGAGAGGCTGAAAAAAAACTTTGGAGCAAGTAGAGTAGTGGATGTGTAAAGAAGGTAGAAGATCTTGAAAATTGGAACCAAAAAATCTTTAAAGATATCAATGGATGTAAGAACAAGGAAGGAAGATGTGAAATAATCCTTCATGCTTGTAATGTAAGTTCAGGAGTTTGAGACATTTTACAGAATTTTCTACCGATCAACCCAATTAGTAAAGTCAATTATCCAGATACTGATCAATAAAAAAAAACATTAAAGGAAGAGATACAAATACCATAACCGCGATTCAAACTCAAATATTCTTAAAGGTAGAAGAAAAATTGAGTCTGGCGACTGACGCCTAAAAGACATAATATCCTTATCGATTAATCAGAGGAACCCATTAACCTTACAAAATCCTAACAACATCGAAAAAACATATCAAGCTCTAACTAACCCGATGTGCCACCCTAAAAAATCATCATTATAATTCCTACTTAGGATATTTGTATTTCCTTGGGAACAAAAAAACATAAAAAAAAAAAAAAAAAAAATTATTAGGACAAAAATGGATTTTGGGAAAAATAAGTTCTGACCCTAAAACAAATGTAGATAAGAAAGATGTAAAAAACAGAAAGAAAAAGGAGAACCTACCATGCATATGTATGACTAGTTTTTATAACCCATTGCTGCATTTTTAAGGGTCAAAATTTGTTTTCTTCTTCTTTCCAAAATGCCCATAAATTGGCCATATAGTCTTATACTATCCAGATTTAATAATAACGCTGGATGAGAGAATTAACATTAATATTTCAGAAAATGTTCAGAATAAAAGACTTTATATTTATTAGTATACGGTCAAAAATCAAAATAATGAAAAATTCAAGAAGCGTGAGCCTTCTTACCCTAAAAAATTTAACACAAAAAATACTTGTAATTTTATTTTTCTCTTTCTAAATATATGCAAAGGTTACCAAAAGACCTTATTTTTTAAGAGAAAAAAAAAACTTGAGGGGATAATTTGTGAATATTCCCAATTTCCCATTTCTTGAAAGGCCTTATCCATGGATCCTCCTCAAATATCTGAAACTTTCAGAAGTCCTAAACCTTTTTCTTCTCCTCAAACTGGCACCCAAAACCTAAAAGAATTCACGATGTTAAATTCCTTTCTCACCTCCATTGATCCTCTTCATCTCAATCCCTTTCCTACTCTTTTTCCAATTCCTCGTCTCCATTTCAAAACCCCCAAATCCCATTCTTTCACACTTCAATTGAGACCCCAAAAGCCCATAAAATCACTCTCGATTTCCCGCCACAAATGGCTAATCAAGGCCTCCAGCAACATTGCGGCGGACAGAGAAATCGACATGGTGAGGACTAAAGAAGGTGTATATACAGCTAAACCTAAAAAGGTTGTAGTTTTATGGGATTTGGATAATAAGCCACCACGTGGGCCGCCGTTTGAGGCGGCGATGGCCTTAAAGAAGGTGGCCCAGAATTTCGGAGAGCTGGTGGATATTTCGGCGTATGCGAATCGGCACGCCTTTATTCATTTGCCTCAATGGGTTGTTGAAGAAAGGCGGGAAAGGCGAAATCTTGATTTTCTAGAACGAAAGGGTGTTTCGATTCCGGCTGAGACTTATGTTTGTTCTGTTTGTGGAAGGAAATGCAAAACCCATTTGGATTTAAAGAAGCATTTTAAGCAATTACACGAGAGGGAGAGGGAAAAGAAACTGAACAGAATGAGAATGTTGAAAGGTAAGAAACGGCAGCGTTTTAAGGAGAGGTTTATAGATGGGAATGACAAGTATAGGGATGCAGCCAGGAGTTTGATCACTCCGAAAGTTGGGTATGGATTGGCTGCAGAGCTGAGGCGAGCCGGGGTTTTTGTAAAGACTGTTGAAGATAAGCCGCAAGCTGCAGATTGGGCAGTGAAAAGGCAAATGCAGCATTCAATGAGTAGAGGGATTGATTGGTTATTCTTGGTTTCCGATGATTCGGACTTTTCTGATATGTTGAGGAGGGCGAGAGAAGCGAATTTGGGAACCGTTGTGGTTGGAGATTGGCACAGGGCATTGGGGAGGCATGCCGATTTGTGGGTTCCGTGGAACGGTGTAGAGAATGGGGAGATTACGGAGAAAGACTTGGTGCCAAAGAGTGGGAGTAGTAGTAGCAGTAGGTTTTCAGTTAGTGAGTTCGATGGGACAGTATGTGGGGAAGGGAATGTGGATAGTGTAGTAGACCAACTTCTTGAGGAAATGCAATTTGATGGAGCCCAAATTTCTGTATTTTCTGAAGAAAATGAAGAAGATTGGATAAGGGCGAGATTGGGTAAGCGGGGTAATGTGAATGTTGAAGTTGAAAAGCCTGTTAGTGGGGATGAGGATGACACGGTAGATTATTCGTTAGACATTGAGTCTGATGGAGAAGAAGAGGATGATGCATACTACTGGTGATTCTAAGTGGTTGAGGGTGCTTTCTGCGCCATTTAGCCGCAAGATTCCGGAAATTGTTTGCCTCTTAGAATATGAGATAAAGGTGAAAATGCCGCAAGGAGGGATTGGAAAATGTTATGCTTAATTAGCAGCTTTGATTTTGGCTGTTGCTTGTTTATCTTGAACTGCTTTTCATCATCCAAAAGTGTTCCCTTTCTGGATGCCCCTTTTCTTGGTAGTGTTCTTAGCCAATCTTACATGTTAACCTCAACCTTGCTGTAGTTTACTTTTGCAATTCTTGTGTAAATATCTGAATTATATTCTGTTACATACTAGTTGTGATTGTGATTTTAAAAGGTATACATTGCTATCTACACAGAAATCTTATATTGATTCATGTAGCTGATCCCAATTGCTTGGGATTAAGGCTTTGATGTTCTATTGCTATCTTAACAAACTTTAGTTTCTGTCGTTGATACTCATTGGAAGTAATGGCAAAATTTCTTCAAATTTAGAGAAAATGACCCCATAACTGATCTGATCTAAGTATTCAGTCATCATGGATCATGTGCGTTGTGCCGTGTGCGCATATACGTCTGCATCTACAAGTATTTAGGCTGCAGAAATGTGGTTTTGTTTTGCTGCAATAGCAATTCCATTGATAACTAGAATATCTCTTTAAAATATTTTATGTGGACATGTTATGTATTGACACAGTATTGTAGTGCAGATGTTATCTGTGTTTAATTAGTTTTGTCAGGAAGTTCCTTTGCATGAATCAAAATGCTTATTAAGAGTTGAAAGAGAATCCTACTGCTGCTGCCGATGCACATTAAAGACAAACAATTAGAAAGGTAGAATTAGCAGCCAGACAGATTATACCTATATCATTTTTATTTGGATTGGACATGAAAATTTGTCGGAACTGGCACTGGCGGACCTAGGGTGGGAGCATGGTGGGACACTTTCCCCAATATATATATATATATATATATATATATATATATATATATATATATATATATATATATATATATATATATATAGTGTTAAACTTTGTTTTTGTAATATTTCAGTCCAGTGAACATTTTTTAGTGTATTCATTTTGAGTCAGTTTTCGATTTGAAATTGGATTTTGTGGTTCGTGAATTATATGAATAATACCACTTGTATCTTAACAAGTTTGGTTAAAATTTTAACAAGTTTAAGTGTGTAAATGGACTATAATGTTTATTAAAAAAAGTTAACAAAATTAAGTGTAGAAATTTGAAATCTTGTGAAATTTTTACTATATGGTGATTATCAAAGATATTGGTGATGACTTGTTTTCTATTTTTGTTGATGAATCCCGTGACTTATCAATGAAGGAACAAATGTCGGTAGTATTTCGTTATGTGAAAAATGGGCGGGTACTTGAGTATTTTGTTGGTGTCAGTCATTTATCAAGTACTATCTCGAATTAGGTAATTATAAAATATTATCAAAGTATGAAAACGCGTAGAGAACAATTGTAATGAAATATTCTATATGCTTTTATAAATTTATTTTGTCAATGTTGATTATTCCCCTCCTATCTTTAAATTCTGCGTACGCCAGTGGGAACTGGTAAGTAGGTTCTTGTTTATACTTGAAGATCTGTTAGTATTATGGCATAATGCATTTGTTTGCAAAACTCTGTTACTCACATCAAAGGAACATTAAATAAGTGCAGATTATTTATAGTCGTATATGATTATTTATGGTCCATACCTTTTTACTCTTTCTAATAGCTCGATTTGTAATGTCGTATATGATCACTGAAACTGCTATATTTTCAAACAAATTGCAAATTATAAACAGATTTGTAAGGTTACTTTATGCTCCATTCATTTGCAGTTTTTTTTTTTCTTTGCTTATTTATACGTTTAACAGATCTTGTAACTTTGACAAATTGCAAATTCCAAAAGAAAAACTTTATCCCAAGCAGAGTTCTTCACGGCCTTTTGAGATCCGAAGTTGTAACAGTTGGGGCGATGTAACGTGCACCAAGTGTACCCTTTAATGTAAAAGTACACAGAATAGTGTACGTACTTGCATTTAGTATTTATGTATTTTTTTTTTTTTTGGTAAAAAAAAGTTCGGGTGGGTTCAGCTCTAGTCGCCACTCACTGGTCGAGCAGAGCCCTCAGGGACCATAGGGTCGCTTACAAGAGTACTTTACTGGATCACCCACCAACACAGCCCTCACGTCGACAGCGGGAATTGAACACTTGACCTTTGTAAGGACGTGCCAACTCCTTACCAACTGAGCCAACTTGTGTATACTATAACTATAAGGTGCACTTGACATACTTTTTAATATAAGTATGAAGCATCAGAATATTATAAAGTGGGAGTGGGACTAGGGACGAATTCAAGAATTTAGCGTTGGGGCTAAAATAGCAATAGTATGCCGAACTACATATAAAAATTGCAAAAAAAAAATGTTAGGGGCGAATTTGATAAATATTCCGAACTACATATAAAATTTATTGTATCTACTAGTATTTTTAGAAATCTCGGAAAGGGGGGAGGGGCGACTGCCACCCCCGCGCCTGTCAATTGAGTATGTTGAGTCTAAAATATTGGGTCCGGACTCAACCACATGGGTCTTGGATCTAATTTGGGTCCGCTCATTAATTTTTTTATTTTTTTTTTGGGTTCACCCCGAGAGGCACCCGGTGTCCACTTACAACGTGGTGACTAATCCGGGCTCGATCTGCGATTGGCCCATAGCGTGACCGCTAGCGGGGAAGGGCCTGGCCCATACTGCTCTTATACACGGAGCCCTACCACTGAGGGAAAATCCCACTAGAGTCGATGTCCACGGTGGGAATCGAACCCTCGTCAACGGTGAGGCATATGACAACTCCAACCAGTTGCCCCAGAGCTCGGGGTTTGGGTCCGCTCATTAATTTTACTTATAATTTTATGGTCAAATGGTGTATTTAGTCCTGAAACAATTTTCGCTTGGCAAGTTTGGTCCCTAATGATTGTTTGCAGCTTTTTAGATCCTCAAACAATTTTTGCTTGGCAAGGTTGGTCCTTAACGATTGTTTGCATCTTTTTAGGTCCCTTTGTATTTGTTAGTCAAGTGTACATGGGTATAATAGGAATTTCACATATTTTTTAGATAACTAATATCATTTGCACTCAATTGTAAATATAATGAAATATAAATACCTAATTATAAAACTAAAAAATAAAACCATCATTCACAATTCCGGCCAATATCCAGAGGGAGCAGGGGTGAGGGAGGAGGCGGCTAGAGAAGAAGGAGGAGGGAGGCGGCGGCGGAGGGAGAAAGGAGGCGGCGGGGGAGGGGCTGGAGAAGAAGGAGAGAGAGGCGGAGAAGAAGGAGGAGGAAGGAGACGGCGGCGGGGGGAGAAGGGAGTAGGCCGCTGGAGAAGAAGGAGGATGAGGGAGGCGGTGGCGGAGGGAGAAGGGAGAAGGGAGGAGGCGGCTGGAGAAGAAGGAGGATGATGAGGGGTTGGAGAAGAAGGAGGTGGAGGGAGGAGGTGCTTTAGTTTTATTTTTACAATTAGGTGTTTATTTTTAAGTATTTTTACAATTAAGTCCATATGATATTAATTATCTAAAAAATGTGAAGTTTCAATTTTGCCCACATCACTTGTTGACTAACATTCAATATTTAAAAAAAAAAAGTCAAAAGGACCGATTCCTGGCCCATAACTTGATTGAGGATCTAAAAAGTTGCAAAAAATCTTTAGGGACCAACTTTGCTAAGCGAAAATTGTTTCAGGACTAAATACACCAATTGGCCTAATTTTATTGATACTCAATTTTATCGATAGAAATGTGAATATTTTTTAAATAAAATAAATATTGATTATTAGCGAAATATTTTGTTCATTAACACTAGCATCATATCCTTAAGTTCTTATAAATCAAAATAAAAAAATAATCTTAATTGGGTCTTTCGGTCCTTGGGTCTATTGGATCTATACAATTATAATTTAAACTCACAACTCTTGGATCCCATACTTGGCTTGGATCCTACTCATATGAGTCCATATCCAATCTAAATCTGAGCATAGAAAATTCTATCCAGACCCAAATTGAATTTTATGAGTTTGAATATGGATTTGGCCTCTTGAGTCCAATTGACATGCATACCCTGCCCTCTGTCTTAGTCCCTAGGTGGGACCATGCAGTAGTCGGCTCAAATTAGTTGGTTTGCAAGATGCGAGCTGGATATTGAGGGGTCTAAGATTTTTTTAAAAAAACTATTTACTCATCAAATACACTATTATCGTAATATAAATACTATTTTGTGTACTTTTACATTAGAAAGTGCACATAATATACTCTTTCCGTTTCCATTTATATGTCGTTTTAAGACATTGCACTTCAATTAATAAAATGAGTCGCATATATTAATTTAAAAATAGATAGATACTTTTACCCTTCAATTAATACATTTATGTTGGGAAAATTAAAATTAGTTGTTGACTAAATTAATGAAAGATAAGTGTAAGTTTGAAAAAAAAATATTTAATACTCTCTTAATTTCTTAAATTGATAGATAATTAAAAACTAATAAAGTATGTTTATTTGACATATCATTGGGAGAGATGGAGAGAGTATTAGCTAAGAAAAGCAATTCGATTGGTTAGAAAGCGAAAGAGAGTTTTGGCAGCAGAGGTTGGGAACTTAAAAGGTCGTTGGGGCAGTTAAATGAGCAGATTCCATGAATTGCATTTGACGGCTACGGCTACGGCTACGGCTTACGGCTGATTTCTGAAATTGGTGTCGGCAAAGGGAAATCCTTTTGATGTGCTGACGGCGCTCTACCAATTTTAGCATCAAACGCAAGTGCCAAATCTTCTATTTTGTCCAATATATTTCTTTTGCTTCTTTAGTAACACAAAACTTCCCATTCTTTATGGTCTTTTGCCAGGTTGTTATTCAATCCAAAACCGAATACTTGTTATTCCAACCCGGCTAAATTGTAGAACACAAAATATTTTGTACTTTACGGAACATTCTGTGGCCACAAATGATGAGATTAAGATTTTTACAGCTGAGATTATTTAACTTAATACATTTTTTATGATAAGTATTAAGACACAAATGATGTCAGCTGTCAAATTTTTAATTCGACGACCACTAAATATTTCGTATTGTGTAGAACATTGGATATTCTACGGTGTAGCCGGATTGTTGTTATTCCGCCCACAAATATTCACTATGATCTCACCTCCGGGTGGAACCGGTCTATTAACTCTGATTTCACCTCCAATTCACAAATATTCAGCTCAGCTCTATTTGTAAAAGTGGGTCACCAATGTCATCTTAGCAGTTCAGTTCAGTGATGAATATTTTTAAGGGAAGGTGTGACCAAATTTAATACTTCCGTCCGACCTCGTGTTCATGAAAAATCGAAATCGACCAAACCAAACCGATCAAAACCAATCCAACCCGATTTTTCGATTTCAGCGGTGCATTGGACTGGTTTCGATTTGGACTAAATTAAAACCGAACTTTCGGTTTGGTTTAATTTTTTTTATAATCCAAACCGAATATATATATATATATTAAAGAACTCTTTTGTAATAAAACAAATTGAACTCCTTATTTATAATATGACAAGCAAGCTCTTCAATTGTTAAAGAAAGAGATTGAAGAGCCATATGTTGTACGTGGTTTTAGATTCACCTGAAGTTTTTGTTTTACTTTGAAATTAATAATAGTGTAATTTTTGTATTTTTGTATTTTTTCCTCGTAGATAATTTTTCAGTAATTTGTTTGAAGTTAAAGAATCAAAATCAAGAATTTATGTTTCATTAATTAATTTATTTTTTGTTGCGTTTAACTTGTGAAAAAACAATAGACATATTTCTTTATATTTTTAGTAGCTATGTAATTATATAAAAAAATTATTTTATTTCTAATTTATATTGAAGTTCAAGAATCAAGAATTTATATTTCATTATTTTATTTTTTATTGTGTTTAACTTGTGAAAACAATAGTCTTGTTTCTTTTATATTTTTAGCAGCTACGTAATTAGATAAAAAAAAATTGTTTTATTTTTTACTTTATAATAAATATATGTTGTATCTCTCTAAAATAATAAAAAAATTAAAAAAAATATTTTGTATCTCCCGAAAATCAAACAACCAAACCAAACCAAACCTATACAAACCAAATGCATCGGTTTGAGATTTTGAATGGTTTGGATTGATTTCAAAATTTTCAAACCAAATATTTCGGTTTGGTTTAAAAATGTGTAAAACCGAACCAACCCAAACCATGAACACTCCTATTGAATGACATCAGATCGTTTGATCTAACGATCTTACAATCCGGATCGACCATCATGTATGATCTTATACCTCAACGTTTTTTTTTAAGAATTTAACTCTATTTATACTTTTTGAATCGTATAATCGTACGATCCAACTCACGATTTTGTCAACCTTGTTTACAAAGACTGACTATGGTGTCGTAATATTTCTTAACCCTCGGATAAAAAATTTACTCTTCAAATTTTTTTAAACCGAACATGTGTTGTGATTTTGTAATACATATTATGTAAAACATATGTTACATGCCTTATCTATTACATAAAATGTAACACTTACCAAAAAAATATTCAATATGTACTGAATTTTTTATATTATATACTATAACCGCGGCCATTTACTTTCTTAACACAAATACTACACAATTAAAATGCTTTTGTCCCGACTGCCACCCTATTGAAATTATACTAAAGATTATAATTTTCAGAAAAAAAATGAGATCCACTTGTCAAAATGGAATGCTTCAATGATCATCATCATCGGTTGGACAAACTCCACAAGTATTAAAATCCAATTGTATTTCAACAATGGTCAAACTCCCCACTCACCCTCACGTTATGTACTACAACCCCACCCCCCCCACCCCACCCTCACAAATCACATTTTTTCTCTCCCCTTTAAATTTTTTTCCTCTCCCCCTACCCTACCGGAGCACCACTCACGAGCCACCACCGAAACACTTACCGAAACTCCGTTCACCAGTTTCTAGCAAAATGAAAAAATGAAAAATCCTAATTTTTATGGCGGCAAGTCTACAGTATATAATGCAAGGGAAAAAATCAGGAAACTTGATAAAAATGGTAGGACTGAATTACAAGATCTAATGTATCGTCTTACCGAAGCTGGCTATGTTGTAGAGTGTCGTCGTTATGTAAATAGCGGGAATGACGGGACAGGTGTCAGCAGGCGGCGACGTAGCAGTCCGCCTACTGACGTCAGCACACTGTCAATTTTGATTTTTGATTTTTTTTCCAGAAAATCCTAAACCTTGTTTTAGGAACGAAAATTAAACAAGTCTAATTTTTTTAAAAAAATCTTAAACAAGTTAAAACAATTTTTTTGTGATTCCAAATTAGTTTAAAATTAAATTTGTTTGAATTCCCAAATAAATCCGGCAAAATTTTTTGAATTGTGATGATGGAGTGGTTGAGATGATTTGAGAGAAAATTGTGAATTGTAAAGGGTAGGAGACTGTGAACAACATAATATGAGGGTGGGTGGGTAGTCCCCATGTTTCAACATCCATATATACAATAAAGTTGGTAATATTCTATTTTAGTCATTAATTATTGTTAGTGTTAGACAAATTTAGAAACCTCAACAATAGAAATCGAGCAGCTTTAATTTAAAGGAATGGATCCATCATTTTGAGTTGCGTAATGGAAACGGAACCATTTCCATCCACGTCGGCATATAGCCAAAATCATTAATCAATCGCTCTATAGTTTTCAATCTCAACCCAGATTCATGGGACTTACTCGACTTTGTTATACTTCCCAAGTCTCGAGTTAATATTTTTTGCATTTGTAAAAAAGAATTTAATATGACATTGTAATTTATCCTAGATCATAAAACAAAATCACAACTTCATTGAATTTGCTATCAATCTTAAAACAAACACACATAATTCAAATAATTTATTATCATTCACTCTGTTATAATGTAAAAATTTATGAACCACAAAATTTAATAGATTAAACCTACAACAAATATTCTTATCAATAATCTCTTATCAATGGATTATTGAGAAACAATAGTAAAAACGAAGAGTGAGATTAGATATGATTTTTATTTAATAATTTGTTAGAAAATTAATCCTACCAATTTTAGTCTCAAAAGCAAATAATCAACGAAAGTGAGTAAAATGACACAATAATTTATGTAGTTCGATTTTTTAGGTCCACATTCATAAGTAAGATGAATACATAGTTTCACTATAACGAAGAAATAAGAATATAATGAAAATTCCTCCAAATATAACGAAGAAATAAGAATACAATAAAATATTGTTGAATCTGAATGGTGCTTTTCGACTGCAAATATAAAATTTAGATTGTTTTCGTCTTATTTTACAAAATAAATTAAATATTTTAATGAATTAAGAATTGAAGAAACAAAAATAGAAATGAAGAGTGATGGACTATGTCGGCCAGAATTGTACTTATCTTTAAGGTGGATCAATCAACGTGGCGGCCCGTGCCTTGACGCCAGACTAGCAGCCAAGTCGGAAAACCCCTTCCTTAATGCGTCTTCCTCAATCATCCTTTTTTTTTTTTTTTTTTATTTTATGAACATTTCTTCCTCAATCATCCAACAATTACAATTTACAATTCAATTCCAATTTGTTTTGATAATTTAATTAATCGACTGACATGTTGTCATGTAATTTTAGAAATTTGTGATATTAGTTGTTTTTAGTGTGTTTGTACCGTTAAGTTATAATTACTTGACAATTTAATTTTACTTTTTTATAACATATTTGGCAACATTTTATTTTTTCCCTCCAACGGGAATGTAAATGTCTGTTTATTATTTATTTTGTGTAAAAAATAAACACTTAACTTGAACCAATAGAATATTGACTTTTTTGAATTATTGTTCTCATTGGAATATAACTCGATTTAAATTTTATTGTCTCAGCTTAATGCTAATCTCAAACTCAATTCTTCATAATTTAAAACTTTAGATTTTTTTATTCAATCCAAAAATAATTTATGTATCAATATAAATTCAAATTTATGATAGAAATCAATCCAAATCCAAATACACCGTATATATGCAATATATACTCTATACTTAAATATACTTGGGGAAATTTTCAATTATTAAAGTGTTACGGAAAATATTAGAAAGCATAAAAACAATCCGAACCGTATACGATCCTTTTTTTTCTCTCTCTCTCTCTATATATAAACCTGATTATTTTGTATCTATATGTTCCACCTCCATATAAATAGGACTAGTACCGTCAAGCCAAGTTTTCTCTTGAACAGCCAAGTTTACTTAGCAAAAAGGTTTTCTCTTGAACAGTTTAACAAAATCTTCTCCTCAATTCTTGTACTTAGGTTTTTCAGTTCTTCTTTCTCAAAAACACCAAAGAAAAAAAAAGGGGTTTTTAAAATTTCCCCTCTATTTATTATGGATGGAGGATGTTGTTCCGGAGCAGAGAAAAGAAGAAAAATGGAAAACAACAATAATAATCATCATCAAGAGAAGCCTTACAGAGGAATAAGGATGAGAAAGTGGGGAAAATGGGTGGCTGAGATTAGAGAACCCAATAAGAGGTCAAGAATCTGGCTCGGATCTTATTCTTCTCCGGTAGCCGCCGCTCGTGCTTACGACACCGCCGTCTTTTATCTCAGAGGTCCTTCTGCCAGGCTTAATTTTCCTGAGTGCATAGTTGAAGATCATGATGATGGAGTTGTTCATGATTTGTCCGCCGCCGCTATTCGGAAAAAAGCTACCGAAGTCGGAGCTAGAGTTGATGCCGGCCTTCAAAATTCCGACCATGTTTCCAAAGAGTCGAAGTCGAATCGGGTTGTGAAACCCGACTTGAATGAATATCCAAGCCCCGAATCTTCGGAGGAGAATTGAAAAAGAAAAAAAAATTGTTTTTTTCAATTTTCCACGTCTGGAGACGGGTATATTTGAAGTGAGTATAGTTTGAGGTAGAGACTAATCTGAGACTGAAATCAGTAATATCAAAATGATACTCAATTTAACTATACCAAAAACTGGTACCAGATGAGAAATTGAAGAGAAATTAAGATGTACGGAATCCTTTGTCACACTTTCTGTAATTCTTCACAGTGCACATCTTTTTATAGTCGTGTTCATGCTTATCTTGTTTAGCGCATTTTATTATATATGAAGTTTTTAAAATTAGAGCGTAGTGTTACAAAGAGGTTACGAAAAGTGTCACAGAGCCTTTTCGGATTAAGGCATGATGTAACGGTTGCAGTTATTATAGAAAATTTTCGTATTTTTCTCAGATGTGTAATCCGAAGGGAGTTTCATATAACAAAAAGAAGTTGAATCTTCTTCCTTCTTCCTTCTTCATCATTAATTGTTATTATTGTTTTTGTGACCGATATTTGAGTATTTGAATGATTAATCTGACTGAAATCAAATAAATACTCCGATAAGCACTATGACCTGCCGGAAGAAAGTTGTTTAATTCTGCAAAATTAGTTATTTTCAAATCTTCTATGGTAAGTGTGAAATATGATCTATTAGCGAAGATAGTAATTGTTGTTATTAGTACTTTTTTTTTCTTCATGTGAGGAATGATTTAATTTGATAGAGTGAGTACTGTTCGATTGATTGTGTTGTGTGAGGCTTTGAGGGCTCTGATAGTTTGAAGAAACAGCTATGGCCTACGTTCAGTTTCCATAAGAAAGAAGATAAGACGAAGATAAGGGAAGGGGAAGGTTGGAAGGAAGGACCATAGTTTGGTCTCCTAACCGGTTCTTGTGGCATTCTGTGGAGACCACACAATATCAACTAGTAGACCTGTCAATTGAGTCTATTGAATCTAAAATATTGGGTTCATACCCATATCCATTAAATTGATACCCAAGTTGTATTTTTATTGGATTGAGTTTAGATCTTTTCATTTAGAAAAAAAAAAAAAAAAAGAGTTTAGATCTTTTCAATTGGAGTGCGGAACACAATCACATTGGGGTCTTCGTTCTAATTTGGGCCAGCTCACTAATTTTACTTATAATTTTATTGATAACCAATTTTATCGATCGAAACGTGAATATTTTTTTAAATAAAATAAATAACAATTATTAACGAAATATTTTGTGAAAAATAATATGCACCGTTAATTAACATTAGCATAATATTTTGGAACTTCTTGTGATTATACTGAAAAAATGAGAGAATTAAAAACTGAACTGGTTTTATATTTTTCTGAACAGAAAAATCTGCACAGTAAAGTAAATAAATTCTGCACTGAAAAAATATATTCTGGACAGGAAAAATAAAATTCTGGACAGAAAATCTGCACTAAAAAATATATTCTGGAATCTGCACTGAAAAATAATTTATGCACTGAAAAATTAAATTAGTGAACAGGAAAAAATATTACTGCTATAAAATAAAGCAGTAAACAAACCGAAACAACTGAAACCTTAACCGGAATTTGGATTGAATCCTGGACGAGACAGTTGTCTACCACTTCCCCTTAAGTTCTATATGTCCAGCCTTTTATCAAACTTCTGGCTCTCTTGAACACAGAAATCCAAGGTACAACGTCCAACCACTTTCTGTTTGTCTGAAGTAGAAGAGAAACAGAGCTTTCGAACCAAACAAAACAGCAGAACTTTTGAACAATATGATATGTTTGGCAGAAATGTATGTAGAATGCAGAAGAAGAAAAGAGAAATTTCGGATTTCTTCCTGGCAGTGCAAAGGCTAGGCTATCTCAAAGCCTTGTAACTGATGAGGTATAACTCATCAATAAACCCCTTGCTGTTACATAATTAAGGGCTGCCAATAATGCCAGCAAAATTCGAACCAGTAGCTGATTAAGCCCGTGAGTGTTGGTCCGACATTCGTATACGCAAGTCGCGCCTGCACACCAGTTCAAGCTATTTTGGCATCAACAGAACTTCGAATTGCACCCCCCCTGCGAGGGCGCACACGAGGTTCTCACATATGGCACAATACAACTAACACAATTTAAACCCATGTCAACCACTTTAACTTATAAAGTGAAAAACACTTCCAAAGGTTTCCCATGTGGGATGTGGTTTAAAACCCATTTTCCACATTTCATCCACCCTACTTTATACCAATTTATCATTCACACCAATAATTGGTTTTCTCACATGTCATATATCATCGCGAAGCTTGCGCAACCCACTTCGTGATAAACTCAATAACATTCAAAACCGAGCGGTGTAACATATAAATATATTAGCTCAAATATATCCTCACGACACATTAATTACACATTAATTCTTTGAGAAAAGCACATTCTCCAACAATAAGTTAATCTTTTTTTAAATTTTTATAATATGCAATCTTGCATGTATTTTTTATAAAGAGATTGTTTTTTATTTCGAACTCATGACATAATGGATAGAAAGCAAACACTTCACATCACACTGCCAAATAGGAAATAGCGGATAATACTAAAAACATACTGATTTTTTATATTAAAAAAAAAAATCGAGTTAGTTACCATCCGGCCCAGTGACGCACTCCCGCCCAAGATTTTTAAAATTCTACTAGATATAGTAATTTTTATATATAGTTCGGAAATTTTTATCAAGTTCGCCCCCCAAATATATATTTTTGCAATTTTTATACGTAGATCGGTATACTGTCGCAGTTTTTTGCCCCCTTGGCTCCGGCCTTAGACGTCCCTGTCTGTCACCATTAGGAGGTGGGAGATTCGGAGCACTAGAAATTTTGTTCTATCTCCTACACCAAAGGCGATTACCACGTCCATAGGGTCCCCATCTCTCGACCCGACAGGAATTGTGGAGGATGTAACTCAAGGTGACCCATTGACTCGATTGATGGGAGGCATTGTCTTAGCCCACCGTAAGAAGCCACCCCCACATTGGAGGGTTGAAACTTCCATACTGTGCTTGCCAAGATTCGAACTTGCGCCCTCTTACACAATCTGTCACCTCCGAACCAACTGGGTTACCATTGCGGATAAATTTTGTTCTCTCTCTAATGGACTGGGGGTGGTACATGATGAGAAGTCGGCGGTGAGTATTTTTTTTTGTAGGATTATTCTTTTTGTTTTTAATTTAAGTTTTAGTTTTGAAGTATATTTCTTCAGGCCTTATGGACCAACCAAGGAAGACACTCGTATTTATTTATTTTTTTATTTTATGGTACCTAATTTCAAATCGTACTTCTAAAATCTGCTTGAATTGAGTTTGGTTTATTTTGAAATTTAAATTTAGATCCAAATTAATTTTGGATTGAATTTGTGAACAAAACTTGAGATATTAAATCATCTAGAATCTAGTTTGAATTTAAGACTGAAACCAAAATCTCAAATTCAAACCCAATTCAATCACATATCTAGTGCATATGTAAACTTGCCTCATCATATTATACATCTGCGGACTATTGTTTTGGGAAAAGATTAGTTTGTCCCTAATTTATATTCCCATACTTGTTTTAACCGGTTAGAATTCGTCCCGTGAAAACATTTTTTTAATTCCATTTTTTCAAGTTATTATTCATATTCATATTATGAATTGTGAATGGTTGAAACCGAAATTGTAAATTATTGGGACAGATATGTGGTGCATACATACAACTTTTGTCAATGAATCAACTGATTTAAAATTCTATACGACCCCAACACTTTTATTTTCCCTTCAAAATAATCAATTTTAGCAGAATTTAACACAATACATGGTATAATTCTATATTGTAATATTTCATGTTTGCTTAAGAATAAACTTTACATTGTAATATTTCATGTTTTTTTAAGGACCATCCTTAAGAAATTTATCTCCATATATTAATAAAATAACATTAAATTTTAAATATATTTATATATCTATATAAAATAACAAATTAAACTTATGGGTATCTTTTAACCATTTTGCAAGATATTTGTTGCTTCCAATTTGGGTTGGTTTCTTTCATTTTGAGCAACTCGACACGAATAGTTTTTAGGTGTCATGCCTTGCTTGAAGTAGAAAATGTATGATTAAAAATGATAATGAAATTTATGATTATACTAGCATTTATATATGTATAATAAAATGAAAACAAACAAAAAAACGTTTCCAAAATACAACATACATGAGTGAATATTTTGAATGCATACATGTACGTACTTTTTTTTTTTTTTTACACATTTCCTAGAAACTGTATGTATATGAATGAATCTTCTAAATCTAATATACATAATGTAAATGCATGATATACATACATTTGTTTTTTTAAAACTCATGAGTCTTATATATCTTTTAAATTCATGTTTTTAAAATATGAAGAGACACATTTTACTGTACTAGTATTGGAAAAAAAAAGGCAGATTGGTGAATTTCATCCCCAAACTTATACACGTTCGCGCGAATGGTCCCCGTTCTAAATTTCTTTGTATTACAATCTCCAAACAATTTGTGATTGGTGAAGGTAGTCCTTCCGTCCAAATATGTTACGGAAAAAATGAATTTTGATTTTTTTTTAAATTGTTGCAAAATGATCATTTTACCCCTCTCCTCCTTCCTCACCCTTCCTCTCCTTCACTTCAACCCAGTCCCGCCACCACCGTCATTTCTGGCATCCCCCTTCCCCCTCCGCCGCCATTTCCTCCTTCCCCACCCTCCCTCCCTCTTCTCCCGACACCACCACACCACCGAACTTCATCTCCATAACATTAAACTGTTCTTCAATCAAAGTGAGGTCAACAAAAAATATTTTTATTACTATATTTTGATCAGATTCACAGGTTGAGACAGCTTGGACCCTCGTGAAAATGTTTTCTAAAGATTCCCCAGCTAAAGGATTTTAAAAGGATGTATTCTACAGCAATCCTGGAGTTATGTCATGTACTGAAGATTGCTTCTTTGAGAATTGAAACCACAATTGGTCCTAGAAGCTGACATTTTGATGACAATGATAAGCATCTGCACCTAGAAAATCCAAAACAGGTGCTAGAAAAGACTCAATGCAAAACAACGCTAATGAGATTGAATTTTTCCGCGGAACAAGTATTTGTTTAGCATGTGTGGAACGGATTCTCAACTGTTGGATTAAATTTTTGACAGCTGAGATTAATTTTAAAAAACACTTATTCTCATTTTGACAATACCTGTTCTCCGAATACTTTTTTTTTAACAAAAAAGATATGTTTTTCACATAAAAAAGTTCCGCATGTGCGGAAAAAACCCTGTTCCGCATAGGAACCGGACTGCCTATATAGATATGATTTTCTTCTTTAAGGGTAAAAACAAAGGTTGTCTACATCACCTGGCAAACAATCTGCCAAAGTCATTGCTACATTTTTTTTTGATGAATTTAAAGTCATTGCTACATGAAAACCAAATAAGTAGAAGTAAAGTAGAATTCATCTACATCAATGGATTAAGGCCTACACACGTCGTGGGTTCGATACCCTCTCCGCGCATGAGATATACTTTAAATTGTCTACTTTTTTAAGGTTATTATTTCCTCATCTTATGAGGTGTTATTCTCTCCCCTCTTAGGATGTAGGCTTAGTTGGACTTAAAAAAAAATGGATTCAAATCCAAATTCAGCATCAATTGCATCCATGGAATCAAAACCAAATTCTGACGAATCGATATCCTTCCAATTCCTCCCTTACTTCCGTGCTTACAAGGACGGACACGTCGAGAGGTTCTTCCACAACGATATAGTCCATCCGGCATCAATTTACGCCGCCGTCTCCAAAATCAAACCGAATCAAAAGCTTCCTCTGTTGATTTACTTCCATGGAGGAGCTTTTCTTTTCGAATCGCCGTTCTGTGAGGTTTATCATAATTATATTAGTTCTGTTGTAAAGGAAGCTAATGTGGTGGCGATGTCCGTAGACTATAGATTGGCGCCGGAACATTTACTTCCGGCAGCTTATGAAGATGCTTATGCTGCGGTGGAAATTTGATATACCAAGACTGAAGGACATTAGAGAACCTGAAGCAGTGCCCTAATTGAAAAAGAAATATCATCATAGCCTCTCTTTAAATCCAAGAACCCAAACAGTGCCCTAATTGAATAATCAGAAGCAAATAAGTTTAACCATCGTCGTCGTCGGAATCTGAGAAGAAATGAAAAAAAAACATACGTAGGAAGGGGAATGGGCGTCGGGAAGAAGGGGAAGTGGGGATACATAAGGGGTAACTGGGTGCTAGTGGGGACACATCAGGGGTAGGGGGGTGATGATGCAGGCTAACTTCCCTTATTACCTTTCCCATTTTCGATTTTTTATTTATTTTTTTGCACTTTAACAGTTGATAATGAAAAGAAATGGACGGAAGGACTATCTTCACCAATCGTAAATTGTTTGGAGAGTAATACAAAAAAATTAGAATGGGAACCATTTTCGCGAACGTGTATATGTTTGAGAACGAAATTCACCAATCTGCCAAAAAAAAACCAAAATGGAGATTTGATTCGGTAGCATGGGCAGACCCAAGTGGTGTGTAGGGGCGTTGGCCCTCCCATTTTTTTAACCGAGGTCTTTTTTCTTAAATTTTTTTGTTGGGTGTAATTATTTATATATTTTCTATATTTTCACTTCAATTTTTATTTTTTTATTTTTAAAAAATAATATAGTAACATATAATTTAATATGACCTCTGACTTAAGATTCTGATTGTGCACTCGGTAGCCGCCGCTCGCCTTCAAAGTGGTTGGACAAGAAAGATAGCGTCCAGCAGTTTACACTCTATCTTTAAAAAAAAACCATTGGAAGTTGTTGGAGACAAAATATTGCTGTTAATTTGTCTCAGCTTGAGAAATTTTCGGACAGTCTGAGTGGATTATGTCTCCGTCTGAGATTTATACTCTCAATTTTCAATTAATCTAAAACTCAAACGAAATTCTTCATTATTTAGTGTTTGAGGTTTTATTTTCAGATTTTATCCAAAGAAAATTTCAATTTCAATTTGATTTCAAAATAATATCAAACACAATCTAAGGACACTCGGAGCATAACCGTAGTGGAAAGCTTCAAATTCAACAGGTTGTCAATCACTTTAACCAGGTTGTCAGCCCTATGAATGAACAATATGAACTTAATGCAGTCCAACAAATTATTACTAATATGATAAACTAATCAATGTGTATAAGTGGTCCAGAGTCAAGATTATGATTGCAGCACCACACCAAAAAAAAATCCAAAAATTCCTCTATAGCATAGTTGCTGAATTCAAAATGGAAAGAATAAAACCAGTCAAGGAAAAAATTCAGAGACAATGAGAAAGACATTCCAGCTGAAAGTGTACTGTATTGACTAGTCAAGGTGTTTCATTTCAAAGCAGACCAACAATGGTGTTTTCACCAAGACCAAAAACTACTTCATAGAGTTTGGTTTTTCAACTTTGGGTGACACAAATTCAAGTTTGACTTCGATATCTGTTTAAAAAATGACTTTTATTGAGGAAAATGTTTGACCCATAACTCTTTTGATTTAGTATCACAAGCAAGAGTCAAACACGTGACATCACTTTGACATTAACATTAGAGAAATTTAATATCAAGCAATATATCATTCTAGTCAAAGATAGTGCCTTGGATTAAAGAGTAACACTTATATAAGAAAAAGAAGAATTATTTCTTTGTAGTAAAAGAGATTTTATATAGTGTCGAGCTGAAGAATATGATCAGGTATATCTTTTATTCACGTCTGATAATAATTATAATTACAATCTAACTTGGCTAACATATGCGCTGGATTATTATCTTTTTTTTTTAACCTGTAAAAAGTTCACATATGAGAACATAGATTTTGGTAATTTGACTAGCTGGATTAACTGTAATAGAAGAAGAATTATTATAATCCAATTTAGAGTAGGCAACTGATGGCTCCGTTCAAACTAACACACATGTGATAAAAACCCTAAGCAAAAAAAAATTAATTCCTTGTACCTTGTTAGTTTTCTCCTTCCAAAATACAACATATAAAAGTTAATTATGAAAATATTTGCAAATATTGGACCACATCTAAGTTGTTCAATAGAGTTTTGGAACATAGTGAATGTAAGTTTACACTTCATAAACTTTCAAAAGCAGCTTCAGCTCTCGGGGATTTAGTTAAAGTATATCCCGCGATTTAATTTATTCATTAGTCTTGAAGACTTTAAGGTGGAGGCCTTTAGAGTTGGGGTTCAATCATTTTTTTTTAAAGCAGCTTCACACATTTTCCTTAAGACCAAAGATCTTATCGAAGCTTTCGATTTTCTGGCAACAAATAGTATAAGTGAAACTGTTTTTGGACATTAAACAACAAAAACACCCATAAAAGTAAGCCTCAAACTCGGCAATAAACTTCAGTATTGGACAGATGAATCAAAAAAAGACCATAACTTAAAAACAATAATAATAATATAACTTATTAGATCCCCAATATTTAGAATATGAACGAAAAATTGATAGAAGACAAACATAATTGATACGTACCAACTAAACAGAATCCTATTATTCTTCGATCTCCGCCCTCTAAGGAAGCAAACCAGTCTCGATGAGGTAGAGAGTATGGTTAAGGAAACGTGATCCAACGAGTATTCAAATTTATAGTAATTGACATATACCGGACATATCTAATTAACGCATGTCAATTAGTATCTGAGCAGATCGACTTGAATTGGGTCCAACTCAAGGCCCAATAATAAATCTCGAACTAAAACCCACCAATAATCATTAACAATAAATTAAAAAAATAATTGATCACATGATTATAAATCAAACACGTGATCTCACTTTGACATCTACTTTAGAACTCATTGTTTAGTCGTATAATACTTATTGTACCATAAAAGATTGAGAATATATACTATGTGATCACAATCCAAGGACAAAATGACAACAAGCGTCTTGAAAGCAAATAAATGTCCCACCTTATACCAGACCAAATTCGGACACAAGAAACCTGATTTATTTACCTTAACAATGATTTTATTTATTTATTTTTTAAAATCAAAAGGCTTCCACTTTATACGGTCATTAGATAAAAGAAAGACTTGGGCCGGCTAAGGGAAAAAAGTCACCAGCAAATTCTAAAAGAATTCTGCCATTATATTATGCAAAGCCCATTGGCATAAAGTTACTCCGTCTTGACGCTAGCGGCCCAATGGTAAAACAGATCTTCTAATACATATTTTTATAGTAAATTAATGAAATTGTTCTACGTGTACAATATTATTGTACCAAAATGAATTTATGAATTTGAATTAATTACATTTCTCTAAGTATAATAATTTTATTAATTTATTAGACAATGTATTAGAAAGTGTAATAGAATATCCAAAATAAAAAAAATCATAGTTTCTTTTTTAATTTAAAAGGGATTAAAATTCAATCACAATATTTTTCTGTACATATATGGCACAAGAAGAAGTACATATTCACATACTCTTTATTGATACACGAGGAGTGAAAACAATTTTAAGTCTGAGTTTTTTTTTAATAAGATTCAGACTCTGTTTGTTAATGAGAACTAAATTTAAATTAATATTACGGAGTTTCAGAATATCTAAGGGCTTTAACAAAAAAAAAACAAAAGAAAATCTTCTTAAATATTTTTTCTTATAAAGTGGATGTTATGGAAGCTAGCTAATTACCGCACTAATAAACATTATTCATTGAACTTTAGCTAATGTCATTATTAATGCTTACTTTATGTTGACTTGTATTAAATTACACGTGTTAAGTCCGGAAATAGCAGTCGGCCTATGAGTTTTTTTTTTTTTTTTTGCCTTTGAGTTCATTTGGCGGGAATATTTATCTATCCTGTTTGTCTCTTTTCTTCCATAATCCTTTTTTCTGCATACTTACGAAGGGTACTACTATTTTGACACTTCATTTTTTTTTACCCTCTCAATTTTTTTATTTGTAAGAAATCAAATTTTGAAGATAAACATTAATTAACACGAATATGATTGGAAAACATGAACATGGTCGAAAATATGAAGATGGCTAAAATTATGACCGGAGAGAGGATCATGGGAGGAGTCGTGTCGCGTGCCAAATGTGAACATTAAATTTTGATTGAAGAGATTTTTTTTTTTTAAATTAGAAAGGCTGGAAACATAAGAAATATAAAGTGAGGTTTGAACTCGCAACCTCTACATCTTGAAATCTCAGTCTTGATCAATAAATCAATCACCTGGGTAAATAAGAAAACAACTCAACTTCTCTGGTTGTGGATGTAAAGTCACGTTGACTGAATCATATGTAAAATTTATATTATGTGTTTTAATTTATTCAGTTCCATTGTTGTTTCTTATCACAAACATAAAATACAACATAGAGAAAGCAAAGTAGAGCAGTAGTACCAAAGTGGGACTCGGGAATATCATTTTCATAGATAGTGGAAATGAAAAAAGTGAAGAGAAAAAAAAAGACATTTGGACTTTGAGAAGAGTCAAGATTTACCTCTTTTTGAGTTTGTGCAAAACACCATTAAAGAGGCCAAAAATCCTCTATACTAATTTGTGTGTTTCGTTTACTGTCCCACAAATAAATGATTGTCACGTATTCACTTTTCTCTTACGAATTCCATTATTTCTTTTAGATTATAAATTTTTTAATTAAAAAATTAACAAATGTCAATTCCTTATTAGTAAAACAGGGAATAGAACATGTAACATCGAATGAGAACAGAAAATTCCTATCGACCAAAGAGATAGATAGGCTAAAAATGAAACAAAACATGAAAAGGCAATGCTACCAAACAAGAAAAAGCTAGCTCTAGTAGGAGAATAAAAATGAAGGAAAAAAAAGGTTAGCATAGATGGAGGGGATCTATCAGTGGCATCAATTCACCAAATTGTATTCTTAATGGACTGTCATCCATTTATAACAAACACCTTTCCCAGCATCATTTGCATTCACTTTCCCTTGCATGATATGAGAATTTTGTTAAAACACGATCATTATTTTCATTTCTTTCTTTCTTCTTTTTCCCTCTTTTTAGGTATATATAGTAAGTAAATTGTGTCTGATTTGAATTTAACTTGAATTAGATCTTCTGAATTTCGTAAAAATAAAAATCTACGTGAAAGAATGTGTATCCCACAATTGAGACATTTAAGTTTGACTCCAAGAAAAATCGAATCCAAACGCACTCTTAAAACTTACACATTCTCTTACAAACAAATATACTTAATTTTACGAAACTATAAATATTTAAGAACTAAAGCCTATGCAATTAGGGAAATTTGGAGTTATCATGATCTCACATAATTCTTCATGAACCTATTTACACACATCCTACTCCATGTACGTAAAATGTAAGAGAGAAAGATATGACAAAAAATATTATTACATGTCTACCTCTCGAGTAAACTGCTCTCAAATCAAATTAAGAAGAGAGAAAGAGAATCTAATGAAAACATAGTACAAGTAATTATCAATTAAATATGTTAAAATATGTTCATCTTAAGTCTAATTTGGGAATAAATTTCAATCAAGACAATGCCTACCCTAATCCCAATTAACTTTATATAATGTGCCTTTTATGTGTGTGTTAAATTATGGTGAATGGGATGGATTGGTAGCAATTAACATCACTACCGATTCTCTTTTTCAATCAATTCCCAACCTAAAAAGGCTTCCTTATCAAAACCATAACTAATAAAGGACAAGAAGATGGCTTTTCTTTTCTTTTTCCTTTTTCTTTTCTTCCTTCTTCTCTTTATTAAATTCGAATCTTATGAATAAAAAAACTTATATTAGGAGCTCCGCCCGAAAGATGGAACGAGGAATGCAAATGGATATATAGGCGAAAGCTGACATTTACTGTCATCTTCAGCTTGCCGTCAATGGCATGCATATAGCAATTTCTTGCTGCCCTTAGTATGTACAATCATGTCAAAGAGGCAGCAGCCTAATGGGACAAGCCTCGACTCGTGATCGAGAGGTCCCAAATTCGACATCCTCCCCATACATGGGGCAAGCTTAATATGTCTCCCTTTCTATGACTTTCTCCTCCTCCTGTGAGGCAGTTCTCTCTCCCCTTCATGGGGCAATTGCCCAGCCGGACTCAAAAAAAAAATAGTATGTACAATCATTGTGCATGGTCGTGGAATGATACGTATACACGTTTCGTTTTTTTTACCCATTCTGCAAAAGAAAAATTTTAATTGGTGAAATTAATTAGAAAATGTTTTGTCTAGATTTTTTCCTAAATTTGAAATCTACAACTTTCACATTTTCGAAATTTAAGATTTTTCATTAAGAATACCATTCATCCCCGCCCTTAGATTAAAAAAGATAAAATAAAATCGTTGAAGGTTACTTTTCTTAATACATATTCATTGCTTATATGTTGTTGAATAATATGATAGCTACTTCGTAAAATTGCTATTTTTAAAGAAAATTATCGTTGCTGAATAATATAATTGCTATTTTTAAAGAAAAATAACTTCTTCTTTTTTATCTTAGATTGAAAATTCACAGTTAATATTCGTAAATACATGCAAAAGAAAATACACGTTAAAACTATAGTAGGATCTAATTAAAGATATAGGATTCGTGGAAATTACTATAGGTACTCCTAAACGGGATTCTCATATTGTTGAGGATTTTGAATCCAATACGAAAAGGATGTTTCTTCTACCATAAGATGTTTCTTCTACCATATGTGTGGAACACTTATTTACTATTAGTGAATGAATTTGACAAATGAGTTTGTCAGATAAACATATTACGCACGTTCAATATTATTTATCACTTAATAAATAAAAAAAATAAGTATTCTTAACTATTAAATTAAATTCAACCGCTAAAAAATGTCTTGCAAAAAAAAAGGTGTTTCGCACCGAAATTAGTTCAGGGAGGGAAGGGATGGTCCATTGATACGTGCAAATGATGGCATTGTCGTCCTCTAATGATGGATTTCCACCGTTTCTTCCACTGTGTGGGTTCCTACCTCATATCATACCACTCCATCTTCCTAGACTTTTGCTTTGACCGACAAATATGAAATAATCCCCCCTCTCTTTATCAACCATTTTCATCTTTTCAATTTTCCTTCATTTTTAACACGGCTTTTTTTTTTTTTTTTTGAGACCCAACAGGAGAATTGAAGGATTATGTAATGTAGATGGCGTTAGAGGTAGAGGGAGACCGAGGAAGACTTGGATGGAGGTGATAAAAGGGGATATGAATCTGCTAGAACTAGATGAGAGTTGTGTTTGGGAGCGAAAGAAATGGAGAGATTGCATCCATGTGGATGACCTTTACGTGATTCTTACTTTTGCTTACGTATAGTTTAATCCCAATCTGTTGGGATTAAGGCTTGGTTGTTGTTGTTGTTGTTTGAGACCCAACAGGGTGCGAACTTCATTAAGGATAATTCATACGATAAGAAGCGATCGCAGACATTACATCAGGTGGAAATTGACAATTCTATAACATAGAGGGAAAGCTATGACCATGACGAATTAGACAATGTGCAGCCATATTTCCTCCACGCTTAACAAATAGAAAAGCTACCGAATCAAATAACGGAAAAAAAGACTTAACACGGCTTAAGACAAAATTCCACAAAAGGTAGATAATGTTTTCTCCATCCCAAGGATAACTCACGAGTACAATAGTACTACCTCCATTCCTTAATATAAGACTTTCAGTTGAAAAAATTAAGATGTTTTTTAATTAAAATATCAATATTATTCTCTTAAATAAAATTAATGTATACAAATCATATTTAAAAGAATAATATTTGTATTTTAACTAACAAAGTATCTTATTTTTTGCAATATATAATAAAAATATTAGATTAAAGAATGGAAGGAGTAGTTAAGAAAAAATTGTATTTCGATTCTTGACATCGAAAACTAAAAAAAATCCCGTGTTAAGGAGTGGAGGTGTATATATAACGTTTGGTTTGAATTTGGAATCAGTTCTCAAATTGTATAAAATGTAAATTATCTGTGGAAAAAAAAAATCCCACAAATACTTTTTTTATTTGTTTTAACCTTAAACTCGAACCAAGTATATCTAACTTAAATTTTTTTTTGCAGATCTTATTTTTCTTAATGAACTGTAAGTAGTTTTCATTTATTATCACCACAAATCCTTAATGGTTTTTTTTTTTTTTCCACTTTCTAAACTGGGAAAGGGGAAGCAGCTGAAAGAAAATGATTAAGGATCCATTTTATTGAAACTTTTTTTCTCTATCACCTGCAACTTTTTCTTTCTCCATTTTTTCTCTCTGCAAGCCCTTCTCTTGCCTTTTCTACTGGCCGGATCTGGTAATTGGCCCCGGCCAATGATCGGATCTTGACCAGTTAACTTTATTTACTATTTTTATTCGGGTATTATACTTCTATTTTGTAACACAAATCATATGAGATTTTTTTCAAAGTGTTTTTTTTAAGATACAAGACACGGATGTTAGATCTGTCTCAGATCTTCATATATCAAAATTTATTTTCTCTGTTCCTAGAATAAATCTTTCAACCTGGATTTGATCTGGGACCTTTATCAACTTTCTACATCTTCCCGAAGCAATTTGTAAGACGGTTTATACGCCCATGATCCTATAAATTATCGATCTCTAAGGAAGATGTTGAAACTGATATCTCTTGCCTCTGTGGTTCAAATATTGCGATGGAGATACTGCGAAGAAGAAAATTATGTATTTGTTTATCTTACTAGTTTTAATATTAGTATCTTCTAACCACAAGTTTTTTTTAGTGTGGTTTTTGTCTGTTATCATGATTTTTTAAACCATTGTATAACTTTTATTTTCTTGTATTGTCAAATTTTCCTTTGATTGTAATGATTTCGGCTATTTTTTTATTAATGGAAATTTTCTTATTTAGTAAAAAAAAATCAATTCCATTGATCTTCTTGGCACGTGTCCTTAGTGGCGGAGCCACAGTGGGGCATGGTGGGGCAAGTGCCCCACCAGTTTTTTCCAAAAATAATTTAGTTTTAGTTTTGTTTTTGTAACAGCTCATCTCGTGAACATTGTTTATTATACCTATTTTGAATCACTTTACGATTTAAAGTTAAATTATTTATTTAGTTTTAGTTTTGTAACACCTCGTCTCGTGAACATTGTTTATTGTACCCATTTTGAATCACTTTACGATTTAAAATTAAATTATTTAGTTTGTGAATTATAGGAATGACACCACTTATATTTTAACAATTTTGGTTAAAATGGTAACAAATTTAAGTGTGTAAGAGACTAAAAAATAAAATTACTAATAAAAAATTCACAATGAGCTCTCTTGTAAATTATAAAAATTTCACAATAAAAAGTCCACAATATGAAGCCAAGAGGACTTGGAGGTTTATGAAGACTGGCGCGAGTAGAGTGAAAATGGTGAACAAAATGTGAATAACTCTAGTCTATAAGATTTCATCAAAAAAAAAATTTTGGCTCCGCCAATATTTATATGCTTTTATGAATTTATTTTGTCAATGTTAATTGTGCCCCCCAAAGAAAATTTCCTGGCTCCGCCACTGCGTGTCCTAGTTCTAGTTGATCATCATCAAACGGCATATATGGTACTTGACCTCATAATTATAATTTGCATTATTAGCTAATTTTACAGATAGAAAGTGCATGCAATGCATTTCGTTCAAATTAATGATATATTTGGACAAAACTATATAGTCATTATTTCTATACTAAAATAGTATCTATTTCTTTGTAATGGATAAGGTGAAATGGGAATATATTCTTAGTATGATTTATTTTTTTCTTAAATCTTTGTAACAAAAGGAATTACTTGTAAAAGAATATATGTGAAGGTAAAGTGAAAATTCTTCATTCAATTTGGAATGGAATACTTGTCTCCAATGGCAGATCTCCTGCACTAACATTTTAAAAAATATCTCAATTTTTATGATTTTTTTTCGACCTCAACATTTTAAAAATCTTATTACATTAATCTTCAAACATAAATTTCTAAATCCGCTCCTACTGTTTCAAACACGCAGGAAGTAGGAAGAAAATTACTTAAGGTTACCAAGATTAGGTATAGAAAGAAAATGATGAAGCCCTAGGAAAGTCTTTAGAGACAGATTTGGAAACGAGGACATATATACATGATCTTTGTCGTGATTGATGGGGTAGGTTATGGAATCTGCCAATCAGTTGTGGTCTGCTTATGTTACGATATGGCTACAATTCGGAACTAGGTGTTATTCCGCATATACAAAATAATTGTTAGATTATTGAATGAAAAATATTTAACGGTAAATAATTTTTTTTTAAATAAATTTAACAATTAGAAATTTTCTCTATGTAAATTTAAACCATCGAATGAAATATCCGACGACTCTATGCATTCTACGGTGCAAAGTTTCATACATTCTACATTATAATCGGACACTTTATGTTAAGATAATAACAAAGAGTCAGATCGTTATTTGGGTTTTTGTCAAAATTTGGTCTCATCAACCCCCGGAAAACGTGTTCGACTCTTCCAAGGAAGAAAGAGATCACTTCATTCTGCAAGTGCAAGGAGTCAAGGACCATTCATTACTAAAGGTTTCAGATCATCTGTCTCACATTCCATTCTATCTTCTGTTTCAGTAAAAAATTATTAGTATTCGTATATATACCTATTCTTATTTTTAATTACTCATAATTTATCACGTGTATATAGAATTGAAAAAAAAGTACACATAACAAATTTTGAGTGGTGAAAATATATCTGAGAACATATACAAGTACAGACGATCTCCAATCGTCTGTTTCACCTATAATTGACGGATATATTTGCAGGCTTAATTTATTTTCAGAACACAAAAGTTAAAAAAAATTGTTTACAAAATAAATTAGTACTCTAATGGAAATATTGAACTATATAAAAATATCATATTCTTCTCCAAATGCACGCATTACTTATAAAATATTATTAACAATACCTTTGGTGCTACTATTGAAAGAAATGTTTTAAAAATGAAAGTTGCTTAAATAATATTTGAGATCAACTATGTTACAAGATCGATTAAATGGATTAGCAACATGATCTATTGAGAGTGAAATGTTAAAATGTCTTAATTATAAATAATTATAAAACTTTAATAAATAATTTATTACTAAAAGGATAGAAAATAATATTAAAAGCTGTTAAATTAGGTCTCCCCTACATTTTTCACTTAAGACCCAAAATGTCTAGACATAACCCTAATTATGGTGAAAACAAAGGAAGATTACATGTATATCTTTCATCAAATTTGCTTATTATTTTCAAATGCATATCTAGTTGTGTTGATAAGAAACTTCATAGTGAAGGGATTCTTTCTCTGCTTCCACAGAGGTATTATCTTCATTCTTTAATATAAGTCATTTAAGACATGTAGCAAAAATTAAGAAAGTAAAAAAATAAGGTACTTTATTAGTTAAAATATAAATATTACTCTCTTTAAATATGACTTGTATATCATTAATTCTATTCTAAAGAGTAATGATGATATTTTGATTAAAAAACACATTATTTTTTACTTTCTTAATTTTTACTACATGTTCTAAACGATTTATATTAAAGAATGGAATGGAGGGAATATTATTTAGTTAATTACTATATGTTCCAGATAAGCCCTCGAAATATAGACAACATATTATTAGTAGAGACAAAAAAATATATGCAATAAATGTCAACATAAACGTTACAATCCTGTCATATTTGGTTCTAATATTATCAAATTATTAGGTTGTTCTTTAGCAATTATAGAAGATAATCTCAATTGACATACTTTCCATTCTCTTTTGACTTTCTACTTGAATCCTCATAAAAATGATTCCTCAAAGACTCACAAGATTGCTTAAGAAAATAAGTGGAGAAAAACAAACAATAAAACAAGAAAATCACAATCAACTAAGATGCCAGATTTCATTAAAATAATCACATCTGTGTGACAGATAATAATGTTCATATATAGTTAGTTGTAATAGAAAAACATACATTTGTATAAAATACTCCCTCCATTCCTAAATATAAGACTCTTTAGACAATTTGAGAAAATTAAGGAAGTTGTCATTTTCACCTAAACTTCCAATATTACCCCACCTCTCCTCTCTCTCTTACTTCTACTTGATAAAGAAAGGAAAATGTTGAGGGTATAATTGGAATAAATTGTTGACAACTAATAAAACAACCTTAAACGACAATTAATTTGGATACCTAGATATCTCCTAAACGACAATTAATAGAGAATGGAGGGAGTATTAATTAAATGAGTGCATTTGGTCATCGTATGCCTACAAAAAAAAAGGATGAAAAGTGAGGAGGTGGATATATACTATTTTGGAAATTGGAGAAAATAGTTCCAAAAGAGAAAAAGAAAATGAAAGATATGGCTATGACTTATCAAGTAGATTTGGTTTGGTTAATTAGTATTCGCTACATTCCTTAATATAAGACTTTCATTACATGTTACGAAAATTAAAAAAGTAAAAAACAAAGATACTTTTTTAGTTAAAATATAAATATTATTCTTTTAAATATGATTTGTGTATAACACTAATTTTATTTAAAGAAGTAGTATTAATATTTTGATTAAAAAAATATTTTAACCTTTGTTTCCTTAATTTTTATAAAATGTAATGAAAATCTTATATTAAGAAATGATCGTAGTATTATAACTTTAGAAATTATGTGCTTTGTTTTTTCAACATGTTCTACACACTTAAAACGGCATTCAGTGCTTCTCACACCCAATACCAAATCCGTATCTTAGAAAGTAGTAGAGTTTTCATTTTCAACTTTTGGGATTGGAGGAATCTTTTCTGATTACCTCCCTCACAAATTTTATAGTGAAAAGCATAAGAAGGTTACGTGATTTATAAGATTAGTTTAAGTATTTATGTTCATTTCGTAATATTTATTTTGACATAGCAAATTCAGTTGTCAAATAGATGATCGTGTGTGCTATCAGATTCATGAGTCGCACTTTCATACTAATATACAAATGAGTAGTTTTATCTTAGGTATGAGTAAATTTAAAACTTACATCCAAACCAATAAGTGCTATACAGGTATATCAAAAGTGTCAACTCACAGGAAAGATAATTAACTTTTTATCTTACTTGTATTGTATTTATTAATCTGGATATAAATTTTAAACTTACTCACAGTTTGAAGGAGGGAGCCAGAGAGGCCACCGAAAAGCATGGACACCTTATCATGAAAGCACGAGGGAAAGAAAAATCCATTTGTGTAGATGAGGGAAAGAAAAACAAAACCACTCCAAATGCCTATTGTTGATTAGACTAGCCAACTTATATCACTTATTTTTTTCCTTTTTCCTTTTTCCTTTTTCACCACCACGGCTCCTATGCTGAAAAAGGCTAAATTCCGTACGTGCGGGACAAGCTGCCAGCCGTTAGATTTTGTACTTTTTGATCCAACGGCTGTATCAAAATAGGGGTATTTTAGGGATAAACTTTGAGCTATTTTTTCTCTTTCTTACTTTTATCTGGGAGAAGATATTTTTGGCGGGAAAATGAATTTTTAAAAAACATGTGTTCACTAATAAAAAACATGTGTTCTCTAATAAAACATGTGTTCACAATACACAAGAACATGTGTTCTCTAACGAAGAACATGTGTTCTTATTCAGCCGCAACTTTTCTCTCTCCTCGTTAACCCAATCGATGTGACGGTTGCGTGTTACTTTTTGTTGTTTTTATTATCATTTATTTGTAAAATTACATATGTACCCTTTCATTATATAACATTTTTTTTATTATTATTTTTTAAATCAGCCGCAACTTTTCTCTCTCCAGATCTGGACCGTTCAAAATCTCATCCGACGGTTAAGATTGTTTCGCACGTGCGGAACTTTGACTGTTCCACATAGGAGCCGGACTGCTTTTTCACTCTGCACTAGCTCTCATTAATAAGATAGTAGCTTAAAAAATAAATAAATAAATAAATAAAGATAGTAGCTTAATAGGTTTGCGATCAACATCTTTTTTTTCCAAGTAAAAGTCCTGAATTTGATCAATACAAAAATCTCTTTTCTGATGTAGAATGAGAGCATGGGTATACGTTGTTATATATGAAACTTTCATTAGTATGCTAGAGAAAATAGGGTTTTGCATTAGAATGAGCATAATTGTTAAACAATGACATTCTTTTTTTTTTTTTACACTATATTTTTAGTAAGGACGGAATTTGTCATGGTTTGACAATTTTGCCCAAACAATACCATTCTAATGCAAAGTCCGAGAAAATGCTAAAAGATTTCTAAAGCACGTGCAAGTCTGCATTTCTCATATTTGCGCATACAATAATGTGAGAAATTATGAGGTAAACATATACCAATTTTCTTGTGCAAAAAAAAAAGTGTTACTCACGCCCAAAGAGCCCCTCACTCTCCAGTTTTATAGAAAATTTGGAGAATGTAAATCAAGGTGACCCAGCGGCCCGACCAGGTGAGAGGATTTATCTTATTCCACTACAAGAAATCACCCCCACGTTGGAGGGTTGAAACTTTCACATTGTGACTGCAAAAATTGGATCATGTGTCATTGTGCACAATCTACCACCTGGAACCAACTAATCTACTTTGCGGACATATAACAATATTTCCGACCTTATGATCTTCCTCTCTAGGGGTGAGCAAATTCGATTTTCACCGAATTACCGACCGAATTCGAATTCAATTCGGCAAATCGAATTCGGTAACTCATTGTGAATTCGGTAAAAGCCTATTTCGATTTCGTAAAAAATGGAACGAAATCGGTTGAGCTATTACTGAATTCAGTCTGACCGAATTCGAATTCATTTTTTAATAATTTATTGATTTTATTATATAGTGAATATTTAAAGTAAATAGACCATAAAAATTGTCATTTTGTCAATTGTGTGATTGGTTTTCGTGTAAATATGATTGGATTAAACGATGATGAATTTATTGTTTATATTTATTTATTTTGAATTTATTATTTGTTTTGATTTTGGATTTGTCTTGGTGTTCAATTACGTTTCTTGTGAAATCGGTCAATTCAGCAAAAATCGAATTTCGAATTCGGTAATTTTGAATTGGAATTTGAATTAGGTCGGTTATTTTAGTTCTAAAAAACTAAAAAAAAAAAATCGAATTCAAATGACCGAATTGGCGAATGCAAATTCGATGTACCCATATTCCTCTCACATAATCTTTTATAATTGGGCCAGTTATTTCAAAAGTATGTAAAATTAACGGGAAGTATGACCAATACCAATAATGCATGTCTACACCCCCATGAATATGTCCTTAAACACTAATTAATGAATTGTGCTAGATGATCGAATTGACAAGGCATGTAACTTGTTGTTCATCTCCCCCCGCACGCTCATGTTACATTACATACTATTATAGGGTTAGTAATTCTTTATTCTCATTCGGTGTTCCTTTTCTGTTCCCAAATAATAAGAAAATGATATGTATTAAATTTTTAATTAAAAAATTATAACCTAAAAGAAATAGTAGAACCCACAGGAAAAAAATATACACGTGACAAATATCTATTCGTGGGAAGACAGAACGGGGACGGACGATTTTTTGCCCAATTATAGATATTTAAATCATCACTTTTTTCTCCTTTTCTTTTTTAAAAATGGAAACCTCATTTAGTCAACCTCACCTCATCATTTGGTCTTGGTTCTTCTAAGCACCATCTCATTTCCCACTTATTTTTTTCTCTTTTTCCCTTTTCTTTTTCTATATAATTGTCACTCTTTTATCAACAAAATTTCCACCCCCATGGGCGGAAACATGAAGGTTCATCAGTTCGCACGTGGATTCTGGGAGCTCGAATCCCCTTCCCTCACGCTTGGTTGCAAGCGTTTACGCCCTCTTGCTCCCAAACTTCACCACCATCACCACTCTGATAGCGGTGACGACGCTGATGATGTCAGCATCGCCCCTTTCGATCTCAAGAGCTTCATTAGACCTGGAAGTGTCCCCCGGAAGCTTGGATCTCCAGATGATAAGAGAGAACCACCTCAAGTAAGTATAAGTACTTATTCTGAAATCATGTCATGCTTTTTTACCTCGTGGGTCTCAAGGCTAGGCTAGCTAGGGGTGAATTTAGAAAATATGGGAAATTAAATTTACATAAAAAATAAATTTTCCTTTTAAAAAATTTAAATAGGGTAAAATGTTACATCCATCACTTCCCACTCCTAGATACTCCTAGATACGCGATGTTGGGTTTGTACTTCTTTCTACGTACTACCATCTCCATTTCATAATATAATTAGTTTAGAACATATAGCAATAATTAAGAAAAAATAAAAAGTAAGTAATTTATTAGTAAAAATATCAATATTACTCTCTAAATATGACTTGTATAACACTAATTTTATGAAGAGAGTAATATTAATATTTTAATTAAAAAATACCTTATTTTTTGTTTTCTTAATTTTCACTATATGTACTAAACATCTCATTATTACATTATGAAATGGAGGGAGTACCTAGTTTAGTTTGTGAATATTTAGGTCCCTATGCCCAAGAGAAAAAAAAAAAGAAGAAGCAAGATTATGAGGCCAATATGACTTCTTTTTTGGCTGCATTATCATGGGATATTGCATGCATCATGCATGCATGAAACTCAAAAGAGAAAATATTGAATGAAAATAGATACGAATACGATGATTCTATTTTGAGGGGAAAAAATATAAATATAGGGGTTAAATAACAGCCTGCAAAGCTACATGAAAGAAGTAAAACACATTGAATATTAATAAACTTAGTACTTTGGTACTCCTTTTCCTTTTTAAGGATTCTGAACAGTATTCTATTTCGAAAATAATAATACAAGATCTCATATTCGGAACGAGCTGTAAGATATATAATTGAAATATAAAACGCAGATTGATACACATCCTGGCGGAACAAGGTGGAATCCGACACAAGAACAGATTGGAATACTAGAAATGTTGTATAGAGGAGGGGGAATGCGGACGCCTAATGCTCAACAAATTGAGCAAATCACTGCACAGCTTAGCAAGTACGGTAAAATTGAGGGCAAAAATGTATTTTACTGGTTCCAAAACCACAAAGCTCGCGAGAGACAAAAGCAAAAGCGTAATACTCTTGCTCTCAACCTTAGTCCTATAGCACAAGATCACATAAGGGTATGTATCATCAAAATTTTCCTAGAATCGTCAACGGGACTGGCCCACAGCCTCCTCACATGGATTGTCTGCAAATGTCTGCAGTGTGAGCTCCGTTCAATTAATGTGGGGGAATTGTGGGGACAGTCCCTCCATGACTATCATAGGATTGAATGACCTCTCACCAATGTCATCCATATTTATATTATTAGTTGTGTTACAGTCTAACTCTTCTAATACGTTCATCTTTTAATGCATTAATAAAATTACTTCACATGTAGTAATACAATTAGTTTCGACTACTTAATTACACTGCTTCACCTGTAATAATTTGAGTTGTGTACTAGGAAATCTAAATTTGATTTTTTAAGGATCTGATTCATATCTCCACGAATGAACAACAATGAGGTCCTCATTTCACAATTGTCAAAAACATGATCGGGGGAGAAAGAATTTTCTTCAATTGGTACTCGTCAACTGTGAATTGAGAACCACAAGATTCATATGTAGGGAAATGCATTAACCTGATTCTTTTAGTGAAAAGCAAATTGTTTCTGACTTTTAAATGTAAAAATATTCTTGTAGGGAGATCTTAAGAGGGAAGAAGATAGTCCATATAAGAGAAAGTGCAGGTCTTGGGCATTCGAATATTTTGAAGATGAAAAGAAATACTTTAGAGAGGAGGAGAAATCAGATAGGACACTAGAACTATTTCCATTGCATCCAGAGAACAGATGAAGAGGTCTTCACACTTTAAGACAATGTGAATTTCTTCATCTTTCTCTCACTCTAGCTAGTACTTTCTTAGTTTCTTTGTATTTATTTTCTTTTCTCGATTATGTACTTTTCTTGCTTCTTTTACTTTATTTGTTTCGGAAAAGAATAAATATATCTTTGCGGTACGACTATGGTGCTGAATACAAAAAAAAAAATCACTGAATATTTTTTTACCTTCTGATGAAATATTAGGCGATCTAGATTGTTTTTGAGCGAACGTGTGTTACAATTTTCTAACACATTGTATAAAGCAGGTATTACATGTCTTAGGAGGTGTATAAAATTTATTACATGTGATGTAACATTTGTTTAGAAATATATAACACCTGTTAAAAAGCGTTTAGTATATATTGAATTTTTTGTGTTCAGCAATATAGTAGCGCAACTATCTTTGTACCTTATTTCTAATATATATGTAGGACACTGAAGTCCAAGAACCTACATCTTTACTCCAGTGAAATTTAGAATCGCAACAGTTGAAAATCAAATAATATGAAATGGCATTTGCTTGTACAATATCACTTGCATATATATAAGTAATTAATATAATATACATTACTTTATGTATTTATATATTACTCCCTCCATTCCCTATTAATTGTCGTTTAGGAGATATCTAGGTATCCAAACTAATTGTCGTTTAAGGTTCTTTTATTAGTTGTCAACAATTTATTCCAATTATACCCTCTACATATTCCTTTCTTTTCTTTATGATGTATAAGTGAAAGAGAGGCATTGTTGGGTAATATTGGAAGTTTAGGTAAAAATGACAACTTCCTTAATTTTCTCAAATTGTCTAAAGAGTCTTATATTTAGGAATGGAGGGAATATAAAATATACTTGATACACTGTATAGTGTACTAACGTCTCCTATTGTCCCACATCCGCTTCGTCCTATGCCCACCCATGCAAATATATTATGGTTCAGAATTCGAAAGGAAATGATTGTGTTTTCACTTTCATGCAATAGTGGTAGTTTGATTTTGGGACTAGTTAATTATAGAGCTAATTATATCTTCTCTTATGACTTTGATAAAGTAAGATATGCTGTTAAGAGGTCGACATTTCAAAATATTATACTTTAAGAATTAGTGCTTAGTGGGGTCAAATTAGATTTATTGTAGATATGATTTTGGAGTTCTATACCAAATTGGAGAAAAGAATACAATATATAGGTTTGGAGGGAAATGAAAAGCAGCACAATTAATTTTAAATATTTAAGATATAATAAAGTATGATTGGATTGAATATCAGTCTTAGATTTCTCAGACCGGTCTCAAATCTAAACCAAATTCTTTATAAATTAGTATTTGAAATTGCATTTTTATTTTCAATTTAAAGAGAGTTTCAGTTTGAGACTCAAATTTAAATCAGTCTCAATCTAAATACGCTCAGTATGATCAAGTATAAAAGTCTTCTTTGGTAGAGAAATTATTTTATGCATCAAGAAAACTGTTGTCATGGACAAACTGGGTCTATATGCATGCAGTAATTTGAATGAAGGAGCATATTTCCTTTTTTTCGGAATGCAGTGGCGGATCTAAATATGTGGGAGGGACTGTCCTTTATATTTTAGAAAAGGATAATTTTGATATGGACCAGATCCATTGGACCCTGCGATTTAGAATTAGCCACATCAACACACAATAAGGAGAGAGACAATTTTTTGATAATGTAGTCAATTTTGTATCACATGTAACTTGTCCATATCAGAATTTTCCTTTAGAAAATGTCATATTCTTTTGAAAAATAAATTTTTGCCCTATACATATATGTAAGGGCTGACTAGATACGCATGACATGCATGCAGGTGCTTTCTTTTCCTCCTAAAATAAGAAGAAAAAAATCTTATGTGCTTAATTTTTTGTTTTATTTCCTATCTTCTAATAGATAATTGTCATGTATTATTTTTTACTGATTTAATTTTTTTTAGGTTATAAACTTTTTTTAAAAAAAGTAATTGACACCTTATTTTTTTTTATTGATGAGATAGAGAATGAAATACGTATCCGCTATGCTAAAATATTGTCCATGTGCATAGCTAGGGGTGTGCATTAATCGATTTTAATCGAAAACCGCACCGCACTAAATTTAATTTTGGTGTACGGTGCGGTGTTTGGTCAATTATGGTGCGGCTAAATACGGGTTTTAGTAGCCGCAAATTATTTTTCGGTGCGGTCGCGGTTTATAAAATTTTAAGTTATACCGCACCACAAACCACATTATATACCTATCTAATTTTTTATTTTTTATTTTTAGAAGTATATGGTATATTTACATAATTATGTTTCCTTGATTCAACTGCTTGTAATACAATCTTATACAGGATATCGCATTTCTTAGTAAAATTTTCTAAATTTATCTTTCATGTCAGCATTTGAAATATATATAGTACGACTTCCTACTAATTCGGTTTAGAATTAATCTTTGAATTCTTATATTTATTTAGGTGAAATAATTATTTGATATTCTCTTTTTTCAGTGACAGGTTGTTCAAGAGTTACTTCATGGCTGTCATCACCTCATGATTCAAGATGTTATTGGTTGGAATTGATTTTCTGATGAGAACTTTTGATTTATTTGTTTAGAACTTTGAAAGAAACATAAGTATTTTGCTAACGTTTTCAACTTAGACATGTATTTATTTATTTGAATTCGCATTGAAACTGAGAGATTCTGTTACATAATTTTTTAGATATTTAAATACTTTTACAAGTTTTTTAGATCGGTTTTCACCGCACCTAATTTCAGCAAACCAAAATAATTACGGTTTGGTGAAATTCGGTTTCGAAGTCAAAATAGTGCGGTATAATTTTAAAAAACAGTAAAAAAATCGCATTAATAAATCGGTTTTCACCAAACCGCACCAATGCACACCCCAATGCATAGCTACTAAAAAGAAACTCTGGCAAGACAAAGTCAGGTAGTTTTGTTAATTTATTTAAATAATGACTATGAGGATTAGTTTATTTATGTGCAACGGCCCATTATCCCTTATCGATAAAGTCTGGCCCAAATGCTAACTTCTACCATAATGGGCTAGCTAGCACAATATATTTTCCCCCATTAAAACGTTGATTACGTGTTTTTTAGCAGTAACTATGATATTTAACAAAATTTGGAAGAAAAAAAAATCTATTAACCTTTGAACTTTCTTAACCCACCCATTATGAGTTGGTTCGACTTACAAATTTAACCAGACATTATAAATAAAGTCCTTTTAGAAATCCGCAAACGATAGTATTGGGCCCGATATGATTCACTACTCATCCCAAATTAATTTTTTTTGATTCTATTCTATACATGTAAAGCGTGTTTGACAATTTTGACAAATGCACGGGTATTAAGAATTTGATTATTTTGATGGTAAAATATACGTAAAAGTCTAAAATAGCCCTCATTAATTTTATTAATCTCATTTAAAATTTATGTCTTTCTCTCTCCTTTCTCTCACATAACATCCAACTACCTCTTAAATATGTGTTGGAAAGTGATAGTTTAAATTAACTAATAGCATTTATTGAGGAGTTGAAATAAGGGTAAACTTAGAAAAATTATCATTAATACATACTTTATTTAGAATGTGGACAGTTAATTTGGGACAAACAAAAAATAGAAATATGGAAGTTAATTTGGGACGGAGTGAGTAAATGAATGAAATGACTTTTCCAACTTCTCTTTTCATTCCGACGTTTGGTTGTCCGATTTAAAGTGAGAATGACATTTCACGGGAATACTCATCTCAGGAAGAAGTGAGAATGTTTATTCCACTCCAAAACCTATAAAAATTTCCTTCCAAGAGAAGATGGAATCACCATTTAATAAAAAAATAACTATTATACTCTTTATTTAATTATTATAATGTTCAAGTTAAACAACATGTTCATTTTCTTCATAAATATTTTATTCTCTTGATAAAATTTTATATATGATAACTACTTAAATATTTTTTTTATTTTGTTACTTTTTCATTTACTTTTAATAGAAAATATATTTATTTTATATTATGTTTGACTTTATATAATAATTATATTTCAATGTTGAAATGTTTGTTTGATGCGTATCGGTATACAAACAGATGCGGGGCCAAGAATTTGTCATTACAATTGCAAATATTTTACTGATTTTATTTTGGGATACAACATTTATAAGAAAATCTTACAATAAATAATTTTTTCTATAAAAAAAATAGTTATTTCTGAAAATGTTGGGGTGATTGTCTCCCCCGAATCCTCCACTATGTACAAATACGATTTTTTTCAAAGAAAGTTTATACATTATGCAATTAATTGGCTTTATCATCAACATATGTTAAGGGGCATTCATGTCATATTACATTGAATCACATTTCATTTCAACATTAAATAATTATTTTCCCAAACACAGGAAAAGGAATCACCATTCTATTATGATTTTGTCTTCCAATGAATGTAATGGAAAGAGAATTTCGAAAATATTATGGGTAGAAAGGGATTCTATTTCATTCCATTACATTTTACCAAACATGTTAGCAGTAATTAGTAAGAGAACGCATCATTAAACAACCGCATGCCGAAAGTGGTGGATACTGAAGTCTCAAAACGAGTTTACCAGAAAGAATAAAAAGAAACATATTTTCTTTTTGCATTGTTCCAACAAACTAAACTACAATAATGTAGAACTTCCAATGAACAGGTCAAAATATCCATTAAAAAGTAAAAAATTAAACGTGGTATAATTAAGTGGTAAAAGAAACAAATTCCTCTTGACTTGCGTAATATTATCCGCTTGATTTGTTGATTTTTTTCAGTAACAACAAAAAAGAAAAAAATGGATCGGATAAATGTTTAAATAAAAACATATAGTTTAATCTACATAATGGGCTATTCCATATTTGTTGTAATTGGACCTGAGATAAATCACGAACATTCAATTATTTTTTAATAATTCCGTCTAATATACAGATAATTTCGAAATTTTCATCAATATATTTTTAGTTTGTGCTTTATTTTCACTTCATAACAAGAAAAAGAAATTAGAGCATAAAGATATCAAAATTCATTTTCCAACTGAATATTCTCCCCCTCATGAAAAAGCATTTAAAAAAAGAGAGAAAACCAGGTCCACAACGCATCAAAGATAGATTCTGCCACGTCATAGAAGCATAGTACACGTGTAGCGATCAAAGAGAATCTCAAAACGCATGCAGAACATCCGATGAACTGTAACCGCCAAATAGAATTGAATTCTAATCCAACGGTGCAGATTATTCCCATTAGGGTTTTTCATCCGTTTAAAACTCCTCTTCAGTATATAAACCCCACACCCTCTTCTTTTGACGGGTTGCAGTGCAGTCACCCCTCTGCCCTCCCTATTCCGATAAAAAGAAAAAAGAAAGAAAAAAACCCCAAAATTTTCTCCTTTTTTAATCTTCAGTTCGGATCTCCGGCGATTTTATCCCCATTTTACCCTTCCCTCTTCATCTTCTTTAATCGTAATTATTATTAAAGAGGAGAGGGAGAATTTGAAGAATTTTTTTAAAAAAGGAAAAATTAAGTTGTGGTTTTTTGGGTAATTTGATAAGGGTTGAAATGGCTCAGATACAGGTTCAGAATGTGGCAGTGACAGCGGGGAACAATGGAGTACCGGCGGCACCAGGTGCTGCTGCTGCGGCGACTAGCGGTGTAGGCGGCAATCAGTTCCCGTCGACTTCGCTTTATGTTGGAGACCTGGAGTTGAATGTAACTGACTCGCAGTTGTATGAATTGTTCAGCCAGGTTGGCCAGGTTGTTTCAGTTAGGGTTTGTAGGGATCTTACCACTCACCGGTCTTTAGGCTATGGCTATGTGAACTACAGCAACCCTCAGGATGGTGAGCTATTGGATTTTGAATTACATTGAGAATTTCTTAGTTTTGCTGATCCAAATTTTCTAATTGAAAAGATCATTACTTCTTTAGGTTTTGAATTGAAATCCTTTTCGCATTTAGATTTTTTCAAGTGCTGATGTTATTTATACATGCAATGATGTCCTATAACTACTGAATTTGGCGAAAGATTTCATTTTTAATGAAGCTTTTCGTAAGTCGGATAATCCTATTACTCCCTCCGTTCTCATATGCACTAGAATTAAGAAAATGATTGAGATACATTAATTTAAAGATAGTTAGACACTTTTACCCTTCAATTAATACATTTATGTTGGGACAATTCAAATTAGTTATTGACTGAATTAATTAAAGATGAGGGTAAATTTGGAAAAAATACATTTAATACTCTCTTGGTTTCTTAAAGTGACAAATAATTAAAAACTGATAAAGTATGTTTAGGTGACATATAATTGGGAACGGAGGGAGTAGTATTTAGCAAGCCGGAGGGTGATGGTGTTGCTTTTGTTGGATCATTTGGAAAATATTTCATTAACCTGTTGAAGAATATTGATGCATAAATATTTGTTGAGAATTAGAATGGAATTCAGGGCATTTTGATTTTGGCTCTGTTTGTAATACGTTACCAAAGTTGTTTTCTAAATACATTCTGAAATTATTTTCGGAACTTTATTCTATGCCCGTTAAGACTTCGTTTTTGTTGATATCAGCTGTCAGGGCAATGGATGTGCTGAACTTCTCTCCTGTTAATGGCAAGTCCATAAGAATCATGTATTCTCATCGTGACCCCAGCATCCGGAAAAGCGGTGCAGCAAATATTTTTATCAAGGTAAACCACTGACGTAGATCAGTTTTCAACTACCGTCCTGCTTTGGCAGCAGTGAGTTTGTCATATTGTGCATAATCTGGTTTGGTTTTGATTCAACCCATAGCTCCACTTATGATTTTTTTTGGCTGTCCTGTCTGGATCCGTGAGTGGGTCCCTAGTCGTTTATACTTTTGGGCTCTCGCACTGGAATTAGTGGCTTGCTTTTGCAATTTTTGCTCTTATGGTTCCTCTGATCTTTCTTCGTTGTGCGCTTTTATTTTATCACTGCCAACTAAGAAGTTTGCAGAAAGATAGATGGCTGTAAAATTATCAAGTGAATAGTTTTTTTGTGACTTGTATTTCTCAATTGAAATTCGAATTTAGAAAAATCTATGGGTTAAGGATTTGTTAAAATTATTGATAATTTTGGGTATGATTCTTTAGTTATGGTTATTTATATGTTTGACTTCCTATGCAGAACTTGGACAAGTCAATTGACAATAAAGCCTTGCATGATACCTTCTCGAGTTTTGGAAACATTCTTTCATGCAAGATAGCTACAGACGGTAATGGACAGTCCAAAGGATATGGCTTTGTACAATTTGAAAATGACGAATCTGCTCAAAGTGCGATTGATAAGCTTAATGGTATGCTTATTAATGATAAGCAAGTCTATGTCGGGCCTTTCCTTCGTAAGCAGGAAAGAGACACTGCTATGAGTAAGACAAAATTCAACAATGTTTATGTGAAAAATTTATCTGATTCCACCACGGATGAGGATCTGAAGAAAACCTTTGGGGAGTATGGAACGATAACCAGTGCAGTTGTGATGAAAGATGCAGATGGAAAATCAAAGTGTTTTGGATTTGTTAACTTTGAGAATGCAGATGATGCTGGTGAAGCTGTTGAGGCACTGAATGGAAAGAAATTTGATGATAAGGAATGGTATGTTGGGAAAGCCCAGAAGAAATCTGAAAGGGAGCAAGAGCTCAAAAATAAGTTTGAGCAAACTGCAAAGGAAGCTGTAGACAAATATCAAGGAGTGAACTTGTATGTCAAGAACTTGGATGACAGCATCGATGATGAAAAACTTAAGGAATTGTTCTCTGATTATGGTACCGTAACTTCATGCAAGGTATGCAATTGAGTTTCTTTTTGAAAAAGTATTTTGAGAAAATATTTTGTCCAACTGCTTTCTCTTTCCTTCCATCGTTGTATACAATTAGTTTAACTTTAGTGTCAATTTTATTTCACCTCTGGTTGGTGTGTCAGGTGATGCGGGATCCTGGTGGCATCAGCAGGGGGTCTGGATTTGTTGCTTTCTCAACTCCTGAAGAAGCTTCTAGAGCAGTGAGTCACTGATTTAGACTATGGTGCTAAATTTTGTCTGTGTCACACACACACACACACACACACACACACAGAGAGAGAGAGAGAGAGAGAGCTGATTGTGTTCTTTGTTATTTACAGCTGTCGGAGATGAGTGGTAAGATGATCGTTAGCAAGCCGCTTTACGTTGCATTGGCTCAGCGGAAAGAAGATAGAAGGGCAAGATTACAGGTTAAATGATTTCTGGAGTTTTCCCTCTTCCTTGGTCTATTCCCAAAATTTGAACCATGAGCAAATGTTTTTACAATTCTTTAGTTTAAATCATGTTGCAGGCTCAGTTTGCTCAGATGAGGCCTGTTGTGATTACTCCATCAATGGCTCCACGTATGCCAATGTTTCCTCCAGGCGCTCCTGGCATGGGACAGCAACTATACTATGGGCAAGGCCCCCCTGCTATAATTCCACAGGTAAACATTTTGCCTCTATGTTTGTCCAAGTTTCAAGTATTTGGCATTGCAAATTTTTAATCTTTAGCGTTTCTTATCTGCCTCCTGAACTGTTCTGATCTCGCTGAAAAGTCAACTGCTGAGTGAGACGTAGGGTTAGTTTGGGAGAGTGGAGAGGGCCTTGGGGTGGGGGGGGGGGGGATGTCATGGTTGGTTGCTAGACCGTCTAAAGCGCTTTTATTATTTGTATTATCTGTATACATGTCAAAGGTTTTCTGTAGGTTGCCTGCACTGCAGTGTTTTCAAATGTTAATTCAAGATAGATTTTTAAAATAATATTCAACTTGGATGATGAATTTGTTCATTTGGATCGTAGTGTTTGATGTTAAACCTCAGAAAGTTTAGCTTAGCATTTGTTTCTTTTTTGGTACTCTTACTGCATACTTAGAATATCGAACCGGTTCAATCATTTTGAACTTGTTAGGTTATAGAGTTGGAGCATGGATGAAAAATGAATTTGATAAACAACATATGATCTTAATTAAGATAGTTCTGTTTCTTTTAAAATTCTAACTTGTTTTTTCATTGATTGCCAGTAATTTTTCTGGTGCAATGATCCAAATCCATTATTTGAGTTATATGATATCTACTTATTTATGTGGCATCCTCCCACCGGTAATTGTTATTGCTTTTGACTTCAAATAACTTTAAGTTCGAGATTATATGTAGGCTGGATTTGGTTATCAACAACAGCTTGTGCCTGGGATGCGGCCGGGAGCTCCTTTCCCGAACTTCATCCCCGTGCCATTGGGTATGCAGCAGGGCCAGCAAGCTCAGCGGCCTGGTGGTAGGCGTGGAACAGGAGCTGTGCAGCCTGCTCAGCAGCCAGTACCATTAATGCAGCAGCAGGTCGATCAATTCTTTGTTATTAAACTTGCCGAGTTATTTCCCGCTCTTGCAATGAGTGTAACACTTCTCTTCTTCTCAGATGATACCAAGGGGACGTATGTATAGGTATCCACCTGGTCGCAATGTCCCTGATGTCCCTATGCCAGGTGTAGGGGGAGGCATGCTTTCTGTTCCATATGACATGGGCGGTATGCTTCCACGAGATGCTCCTATTGCTCAGACTATCCCCGTCACAGCACTTGCTTCTGCACTTGCAAATTCATCTCCTGTGCAGCAGCGAACTGTAAGCTCCTCCCTAGTTTTACTTGACAATTGTTTACCATCTATGTTATCGTTTGTGACATTGTGTGAATCGATGCAGATGTTGGGCGAGAATCTCTACCCACTTGTTGATCAGCTCGAGCATGAGCATGCAGCGAAAGTGACAGGCATGCTTCTGGAGATGGACCAGACGGAGGTCTTGCATCTGCTAGAATCACCAGATGCTCTAAAAGCAAAAGTTGCCGAGGCCATGGATGTTTTGCGTAATGTTCAGCAGGGAAATAGCCCAGCTGACCAACTTGCTTCCCTGTCCCTCAATGACAACCTTGTTTCCTGAGCGCGTGAAGTTGACTATGAACATTTGAACGGAAAAAAGTACATGTGGTTCTGATACCATCAGAATCATCAACCATTTTGTTTTCTGGAGGCGCTAGAATTTTTAGAATTAAGAGTTTTTTTTTTTGTTCTGCATAAATATTTAGGGTTTTGAATTTGACTAGTATTGTTATTATGAGTGTTTAATTTATTTTCACCTGGATATTTGAATCTTCTCATGTTTGGTTTAAATAGGATATCTATCAGACTTCCTTTATACTTGTTTAAATAGGTAGTATTACATTTTTTATAAAAGCATTAGGACTTACTTCGAATATTATTGGATATTGAAGATGCAAACACGAAATTTCATGATGGTAGTAGCCTCATCACTTGTCAGAGAAGGCCAAGGGTCCGTTAAGAGTTAATCGTTAGCTAGCTGTGAAATAGGATTGGATTGGATCTTAATTTGAAGGTTCTAGTATCAATTTCAAACTAGTCTCAAATTCAAACTGAATTTTTCATGGATTAGCATTTGAGGTTTCATTCTCATATTCACTCCAAAGAGAGTTTAAGTCTGAGTTGGAGTCTTGGGTCCAATTCAAATACACTATAAATATCATTAGTGTTGTTCCAAATCCTTGATTTTGATAGAGCAACACCACATCTTCAAAAAATTTGTTCTAACAATGATCTGCTTCACCAAGAAAATATCTGTCGAGTACAATAAACTGTACCAAGAAAATATCTACTGAGTTCCAAGAATGCCTTTTATTCTTGTAACAAATCTTCTAAGAATATTGTTGAGGGGGATAATACATTAATTTACAAGTCTTTACTTTTTTTCTTAGAGGGGGAAAATACCCTATGATTATGTATCTTTGATCCTTACAAAAATCACTACAATTTACAACGCTTCTTATATGAAATAATATGTGTCGAGTTCGATAATTCTAGTAATATTTGGAAAAAAAGAAAGAATGATAGAAAGCCCCTCGTGGGCCTCATCATTTGACTGCTTCAAAGTTTCAATTAACAAGAGTCATTAAGTTCGTTGGAATGACAATCATCTCGAAGGGGGATTACTATTAAAAATAACTCAAACCTATAAGGACTAAACTGCAAATTAACTTTGATGATTCTACTGAAATAGTGATGTGATAAATATAATCTATGGTGAATACAACCAGGGAGCACGTACACCGGTGACCGGTCCCACAGAATCCAATCCCCACCCAAACTTGATGACCAAGATTTGCTACTTCCAATCCCTTTTAAACCCTTTCCCCGTCAATTCACAGTACAAAAAATTTCCTCTTTCGGCAAAACCCCCAAATCCATCAATGGGGGAACCCTTGAAAAATCCTGTAATTCCGACTTGGAGTAATTCTCTTCCGCCTGGTTCCCGATTTTACCCTTCTGAAGAGCAGATCGTTTTCTACTACCTTAATTCGAAAAACAATGGAAGTAATTATTATGGCTTTGATGCAATTAGTGAAATTGATCTTTACAATTTTGACCCTTTCAATTTTCCGGAAATCGCTTGTTTTAGGTTTGGTAGGGGAGGGAGGCGGCGCCACTGGTACTGTTATGTGGGAATGGGAAGGGTAATTAGAGAAAATGGAGGAGGGAGGAGAAGAGCCGCCGGCAGTGGGTATTGGAAAAAGAGTGGCAGGGTTAAGGATGTGGTGGTGGCTGACGGGAAAATTCTGGCGGGAAAGAGAAATAGTTTTGTATTTTATTTGGGTGATTCGCCGAAGAATGCTGTTAAGACTGATTGGGTTATGTATGAATATGCTCTTGCTGATCAAAACATGGTATTATTACTGTAAAGAATACTACTTTTGTCACAATGATTTCTTTCTTTTACATTTATGGTAATCTTCTGTCGTTTGGGACATCTTGTGAAAATTAAGGAAGAAAAACAACAAGGTACTTTGTATTACAAGTCATATTTACAATAGTAATATTGATATTTTAACTAATAAATGAGCTTGTTTGTTTTGCTTACTTATTTTTCGCTACATGTCATAAAGGAGAAAAAATAATACTTTATTGTCTGCAGCTAAATTGAGTAGTTAAATCACTTCCTTCTACAGGGGGAAAAAATGGAATCTTCTGCAGTTGCCATGCTTAGAATAGTGCAGAAACTATGTTACTATTATAATGTCATATACATTTTTCTGTTCTGGAGAAACAACTATTATTAAATGAATCGGAAAGTGAACATTCAATTTGGTACAGAGGGGAGTATTATTTTTTTAGATATGGGATTAACTTTTATATCCTGATTATTTATTTGTTCCGACTGTTATTGTCTTCTGCATACACACTCGCTTAATGATATATTCCTATTGCTAAATCATATGAAGGGCAGATTGAATGTTCCTTTGCTTATATTTATATATAGATGGTTCCGTGAATCTTTAAGAAAGAAATTATAAAGTCTACACTCTAGAGTGCTCTATGTATATTTTTGTTATTTGATGAAGTGTTAATTTGTTACTTAATATTTTGAGTAGTGGGCATATATGCTTGTGCCTTTACTTCTTTTTTTTTGGGTTGGAAACTTGGGAGGGGAGGTTCTTGTTAACAAAAAATTTGGCTAGCTATGTTCTTTACTACGTGTGAAACTGTTCTGACTAACACTTCTCTGCTTTGGTAGGGTTCTTTTGTACTCTGCCGAGTGTTTTTGAGATCCCGTGCTGCCTATAACCATATAGTAGCAAGTTCCTGTGGTGATGATAGTATTGCAACAGTGCATCGAAGTGTAGGCGTTCAGTGCAATGGGACTGCTACATCTGTGATTGCAGAATCTAGGATGCGTGACGACAGTTATAATGATGATGACAATGAGGATTTGAAACTTTCACCGGCTCTAGATACGGTTAATCAAATTTTTAGTGATCAATTGTTTGACAAGGTATCAAGTTTAATCCTTTATCTGGGTTAAGTGGTTTAACTACTGTGAAAATTCTTTTGAAAAAGATGCTTGTAACTTCTTGTATGTTTCATGAATGGGCTGGTCATAGTCTTGACGATAGTTTTATGTTCGGTTTCCTTTATTTTGAGAAACCTAGAGAGAAATAGAGGGAGAGCAGGGCTGGGTTCTTCTTGGTCGTTATTGGATTGTTAAAGATCAATTCTATACAATTTTCTGGGAGGTTGTAAGCAGATAGAAATGCTATAGCCTATACAAAATTTAGAAGGGGTTTATTCTTATTGTTTACCTGTTCAATATGAGTACTTACTTCACTAGTCAGATTTCCGGTTAGCAAGGATTATTGCATTTTCCATAATGCATATATGTATCGGCAATACTTCTTTGTTGATTCTTATTACTCTTTCTTGCTATGGGCATTGCTAAATGCAGTCCCCACATATCCAGATGGTATTATTATGGCATGGTCTAAACTTTCGGCACCATTGTTAAGTAAACAGCAGTGTCTTCAGTACAATTTCCTTAGTTCCCTCACCGCTCTAGTTGCTAAACTGCTTCTTATGCTTTGTTTGTGCAGGAATTGTTAGCTATACTAGAGGAAGATTTCATAGAGTTGGACGACCTTCTTTGCCCATTTTCAGGGCATTGACTAATTTAAGCTGCGTATCAGTAGCATTCCTAATCAAGGAATTGTTGAAGATAAACATTACTAATCAACAAACAGTTGAAGTTGGATATATCTATCCTCAAACGGGAGCAGAAATATTGTTTCCCAAGATAAACCAGACGGGTGATCTTGATGCCAATATCATTTTCTTATATGAACCTATACAGACAACTACAGATATTCATGTCCGGGGTTATCGTGCAGTTGAAAAGTATACTCTTGATATGAAGACAAAGAATGAGAAATAGTCTTCTCAAATATCAGAAAGAAATAACAGTTTGTTCAATTATATAGTGTCAATTATGTGACGACCAGAAAATTATGTTCTCCAAGGTAGCTTTTGATACTTATTTCTGCTATTTAGTCATTTCTATTTCATTTCGCCTCCAAGAAAGAGTAACTCTCTCTCTCTCTCTCTCGCAGAAAGTGTGCTCTTGCGTTAAAAACTATGTCGTGTAGCAAGGAAGATAGCGCGCAGAAAGAACTCTGCAAATTTATGTACACCACAGTTTATTTTTCCTCAAGTTGTTTATGGATGTCTGCAGCTCCTTCCTGTAATTTGCTTGGCTTGGCTACCAAATGTCTGGATTGGTAGACTTGTAAATGTTGGCTGCACTATGGAATGTAGATTTTATATTACTCAATTTTTCAGAATTAAATTGCTTTTTTTTTCTTCATATTTTCTCTCCTAGTGAACTTGAGAAATCAGACAGAAAAGAGGAAAGGGGCAGAGGAAGTTGAAGAGAGAATGATATTATTAATAGAAACCTGACTTCCAAATAGAAATGTAAATAGTTTTTAACCAATGATAGAATGCCTTCCTATGATTTCTTCCACCAAAGAAAAAGAAAAACTCATTTGTATGTTTTGGTACCAGTCAGCCACCCAACTCCTCTTGCCGCAGAACGATGTTTTTTCAATACATATAAAATACATTTTGAACAGGTGTTGAATGTTTTTTGAAATGTATTAAATTTTATGCAACATGTGTTATCTCATTATAGACACTTGTCTTAAGACTGCAACATGTGTTATCTCGTTATAAATATTTCTTTTTACTCATGTAACACATGTCTTACGTAAAAAGTGTCTGAAAATCACCATGTGTGTCCCTCGAAAAAAATCTTAGACGTTGAAAGTTTTTATCCAACGATTCAGAACCACCAAAATTGTTCCTTATGTACTGAAAAAATACGTTATGCACCATAGTCATACTCTATTATACACTCGAAAGAAAAAAGGTCTTTGGGCTGGGCCGGGTCAAAGAAAGTGGTCGATCAATATAGTGATGGCCGATGGGCTGTTCAACCCGGCCCAGACTCGATCCAGAATCCACATTCTTTCTCCTCTTTTTCGTTGGGTTTATGAAAGGGTTCCGTCTAGTTCATTCTCTCACTGAACTTCGCATTTGGAGCTTCGACCGACCTCCGATCGTTCTCCGGTAAGCTTCCCTGCAAATTCATCTCACGCTCCCCGTTATGCCCACCTGGAGAAGAAGCCACAAGCCTACTTGTACAGACAATCTAGCTAAAAAAAATCACTGCTTTTTTAGTTGGATTTACATTTGCTTTCTGCATTTGTGATTAGTTCTTGGAATAAGAAAAAGACAAGGCTTAACTCTGTAATTTCTTATGGTCTAGTGTTTTTTTTCTGCTTGTACTTCAAATTGAAGTTTTTTCTTTCTTGGGTTCTGTTTAATTACTCGTTTCTTGGTTTTAATTGCTCGAATTGGCTTCTGCATTGCTCTATTGGTCTAATATTTTTGCTATTATGGCTAACAAATTACTTTTTCTTTTTTTGCTTCCTTAATTTTTGCTACATGTCCTAAACGACTTATATTTTTAGGACTTATATTATGGAATGGAGGTAGTATATCTATTGGCATTCAGAAGGATATTGCTTGTAGTATTCTAATTTTGATGTTTCTGGGGTTTATTTTCAGGAGAAGTAATGAGGTGAATTCTTTTCATATTTTTGCTAAGAGAATATTGGTGGAGCATGGCAGTTTCAGTTACAAGGAAGGCTTTTCGTTCTTTGAATAGTGCAATTGCTTCGACATTTGCCTCTTTTAAAGGCATGTTATGAGTTCATTTTCGTTTCATGATTTGATCCCATGGAACATGTAAAGTTTTATTTCAAAGTTGTAGACTTTCTGAGTTCTGAAGTTCTTTTGTTTCGGGGAACTTTTTTACAGAGTTAAATGGTCACTGTGTTCTTCGGCGCAGTTATTCTTCATTCGGATCTTCTACTTTGCAAAAGGTAAATTCATTATCAGTTGTATTATAAATTATAATTGAACTTAATGTTGCTAAACATTGAAATTCATATTGTCTTTATTACTTGCTGTTACATATATTGTTATTGTTTCAAATCTGTTTTACGTTGGGCTTCCTTGTTGTCTGTTATTTAACTCATGCTCAAGAAATTGAAGCTGAGGGATGGTTCTTGGCATTTATTTCATACCTTATGATCTTCTGTCCCACTTCTGAATGCAGAACCATTCATCTCTCCTTGCATCCCGACGATTTTCAACTTCTGGATCATCGGATGATAGTTTTCCCTCAAATTTGTTATCTAGAAAGAATGTTGTAACTCCAGAACGTGATATTGGTACGTTGTATGTACTTGGTATTCCTATAGTATATTAGCTTTCTACTGTAAAAACAAAAGTACATGAATATTTTGGCATGCTTTATTTGTGGTATAATATTTAGAGAGCTTTTTAAGCATTTTTTTTCAGGTAGATTTTAGATTGAAAATGCTCAAGTGCATGCTATATGTTTAAGTCAATTCAATACGTGATCAATGGATGCTTATGTTAGTTTCCTGTTTCTTTTTCTGAACAATCTATTCTGAGATTACAATATGTGGTTTTACAAGACGCCTTAGTTTTACTGTCAAGAACTTACACCATACATCATCTCAGCATGTCGTTACCTAAGTTTTATTGGCACTGAACTTGTTCTTAACGTAAAATGCTATGTATATAATAAGTTTATTTCTGTCCCTGAGGAGACTTGCAAGACGAGATGTGAATGGTGGTTGAAGTAAGCTCTTTTGTCCCAAGTAGAGTATAAAGAGTCTGTCGGTCCACTACTCAGTTTTACCTCTTTGTGCATTAGAAAGTGGTCTTCTCTTTCCGATTTTCTTCGTGTTATTTGCTATCCTGTATTGTCTTTCTTAATTGTAACATATTTGTAAATTGCATATGATTTGTTTTTATTCATATAGCAGACCTTTCCAAGACACCTTGTTGATTATTGTGATGTCATAGGTATCTATCAGGACTTGGTCATACCTGTAACAAACTTCAGTAATGAAGACAAAGGCTTTATGGTTTTGGCTGGTGATGTTTTCGACGTGCCTATTAGGAAGGATATTATCCATCGCGTTGTGAGGTGGCAGCTTGCGAAACGACAGCAGGTCTGATTATCCTGTTCCTGATATTTTTACACGTGAACTTAGATTCTTGTGCAGTAGTCTCCTTGTAATGATGTATTTAGATCAATACAACTTGCTGCAATTTTTTAATTTTATGATGTTCTGTTAACTCCTTTTTCTTTTGTTAGGAGTGATATTCGTATTATATTTTATGCATTAGACTTGTCAATGTTAAATTAACTGCTTTAATGGGTGAATATTTATCAGGGAACCCATTCAACAAAAACTATTAGTGAAGTCAGTGGGACTGGACGAAAACCATGGCGGCAGAAAGGTACAGGTCGAGCAAGACATGGTACATTGCGAGGTCCTCAGGTGGGTATTGCACACTTTATTCTGTCTCAAATAAACGTATCTTTGTATTTCATGTGGCTCTGGTTGGAAGTTTATGGGTTTGCTTGAATTGGAAACAGTTCAGAGGTGGTGCTACTATGCACGGTCCAAAGCCACGAAGTCATGCCATCAAACTGAATAAGAAGGTCCGGCGATTAGGGTTGAAGATTGCACTGTCTGCTCGTGCTGCTGAAGGAAAGGCATGTTTTATATGGTCCATCTCTTGTTACTTTTTGGTACAATTTTCTCGTGCATTTTTTTTTCTTTAGGAGCATAAATTTGATTCATCATGAGGTGAGAGCCTATACTAACCATAACAGAACCGACTACATAAAACACTTCGTTTGGCATCTATATGATTGCCGTTTCTTAATAAGACTATTAAATGAGAAATATGAAATTGACTTCTTAGTTGCTACTTAAGAGCAATTTCCTCAAGGTCTTTCCATGTATTATGAACGTACAAATTATTATTATTACAAAAGTTGATAAAAGAACACCCAAAAAAAAACCTATTATTGTTTATGTGGCTTGTCTTTATGGAAAGAAGCGTTACTGCCTGATATTCATTCTCTTCTTTAGAGGGTTAACGATAACTGGAATCTTGATTTTCCCCCCCTAATGTACAGCTCATGGTATTTGACGATTTAGACCTCCCTACGCACAAGACTAAGAACATTGTGAACTATTTCAAGCAACTGGAGAATACTAAGAAACTTCTGATGGTGGATGGAGGTCCAATTGATGAAAAGCTTAGGCTTGCTACTCAGAATTTACATTATGTCAATATCCTCCCTTCATTAGTAAGTTTCTGATTCGCGTTCCATCTCTGCTTTTATTGTGGTTCAAACTGCTATATTTGTCAGTGTCAAGATATACATGCGAATAAGAGATTTGCTTAGCACAACTTCTGAATATCATCAAGTATAAGCTTTCCTTGTAGTTTGTATTATTTTCATAATATTTCGTCGCACCAACGTTGGATTATGTCAGCACTTACTAAGATTATATTATTTTCGCTGTTGTAGGGTTTAAACGTCTATAGCATTCTGCTGCATGACACGTTAGTGATGTCTCGTGGTGCCATCGATAAGATTGTTGAAAGGATGCACACCCCAATTAATCGCTGAGGGGCACATCAGACACGTTGGAGTCTACTTGGGACTTTTATTTTCTTCACATCCCCATCATTTCCCGGGATTTGAAGGGTGGGGATTGTTGAGATTTTTGTTTTCGTAAAAAGGTGAATTGTCTATGATAGAAGAAATTGAGAAATTTTAATTGTTTTTCATATAAAAACTGCCCCACCTTATCATAGACGGAATTAATGAGCGGTTGGTCGATTAATTTAGGTGCATAATAATGTTTATGGTGAATGAGTAATGACAAAAAAAGCATTATTCACGTTACGTTTTGTTATTTTGATCGTATTCTAGGGGTGAAAATACTTTCGTCCCCATCCTTGTCTCCCAATCAAATAAGAATTTACTATATAAACATTTTTTTCAATTATATATACACAGTTTGAATTGTGATTGGCTGAGGATAAGGATGGAACAAGAACGGGACAGAGGGAATTTTTCATGAAAACGGTTTTTTTCAAAATGAAGACGACTTTAATCAAAATTATTAATCCTCAAATCCCTGATTTACTTTCTCTTCTCGTCATTGTATGAGACTGGATTTTTTTAGTAGCGGAGAGTGGTTGGGATAGAGAAATCAGCAGTTTCTTCTGCTTCTTTCCCATATGCTTACACATGGGAATGGTGTGGATCATTTCAATCCTTGTGTCTTTGTAGACCCAATACCTCTCTGGCTATATTTATTCTTTCCATCTTCTTCCGTTCTAGGGAAATAACCAAACATTAAGTGATAGATAAGTAAATTCTACATGAACATATATGTATGCTATGGTCCATGACTACAGGTTTGACCAGCTAAACGAAGCTAGTCACACTTAAAACTCGAACCCTAATTAAATAATATATAATTTTAAGAATGTTGGGAAAGTTGCCACTCATTTATCTTAATTTATTAAATCTCATTATTGAACTTGAGAAATAGTAATAACCAAAGAGGATGGTAAAAAAAAAAATTGTGTGCAAAATTATGAGAATTGAGAATCAACCAAAGTTTAATGCCCAACTTGAACAACTAAGAGCACATGTCGACAAAAGAAAATTGAGAGTTACCAAGTTATTCAACACACTAGGCTTTGTGTGACCTGACAAAGCATATTGGAAAAAGAAAAATTCAATTTATATGCCTCCCTTCAAGAAATAATGAGGAAAGAATAATTATTACCTACTTAGTTTGTTAATATTTCAAAGTGGCCATTCGCATACAATGCAAGGGTTTGTTTGTTGTTATTCGGTCAGTGTTGAAAACAAAAAATATCAGTACATAATGAATTTTTTTTTATCGCCGAATAAAAAAGTCAATGGTTTCATATTTTTATGAATCGAATAGGTGTTGTAATTTTTTTGCACATATTACGTAAAACATGTATTACATGCTTTAGGATAAATGTAAATTAAGAAATAATACTTATTACATAAAATGTAACACCTGTAAAAAAATATTTAGTATGTACTGAATTTTTTATATTCTGCATAATGATATTAACTGTTATCATTATGTAGACCATATGAAGAAGATTGGAAGGTTTCTTTTGATTTTCCTTCATGTGACCTAAATCAAAGCAATATTACCAATAAACAATGACAAAAAATAAAGCAAAGCAAACCCCAAACTCCAGCCCACCGTTGATAGAGGAAGCATAGCATATACTCCCTTCATTACTAAGATTTTCACTGCATATTGTGAAAATTAAGAAAGCAAAAATTAAGATATTTTTATAATTAAAATAACAATATTACTCTCTTAAATATGAATTGTATATCACTAATTATATTTAAAAGAGTAATATTAATATTTTGATTAATATGAAGAGATGAGATGAGATGAGATGAGCTTGGTGTGGTAGAACCTTGCAATTAAAATAAAGGTTGAAATTTGGACCATGAAAAACACTTGCATACTTGTACGGTTGCATACATATTTGAATTGAAAACTTCTATCTCGTACAGAGTGCTTTTATACCATAATATTTAGATTTAGGGTTAATGTAACATTTATTTCCATCGTTCTTATTATAAATTGTGTTTGGAATTATCATTTTTATGGAAAGCAAATGAACCCCCAATATTTATCATAGTAATTAGGGGTAAAAAATCGTTCGTCCCCGCTCTGTGTCCTCACGAATAGATATTTATCACGTGTACATTTTTTTTTCCCTGTGGATTCTACTATTTCTTTTAGGTTATAATTTTTAATTAAAAATTTAATACATAGTCATTTTTTTATTGGTGAGAAAGGGAAGGAAATACCGAATGGGGATAGAGGATTCCTAGCCGTAATTAGGAGATAATTTTGACCACGAGATACGGGTGTGGTTGGTGCTCATTTCATCTTTTAATCATATGAGTTTTTGGGTCCAAGTCTCATCCATGAGAATATAACACATATCGTGTCAGATATTTATCATTTTTTTTTATAAAACAACCACTGTCAGACAATTAATCACTAATGAGGATGATGAAACACCTTAATTTTTAAAACAACAAATATGTCAATCGTAAATTGTTTAGTGATTAAAAAAAAAAGATGATTCCACTCATTGTAATATGTTTTGGGGACTCCCTAGCATCTTTTTAACCATTATTAATTTGCTTATTGGAATAAGGAAAAGAAGGTAAATATTGACAAACAAAAGCAAGTCCAGTCAGACTTTTGCATCCACATGCTTATCATTCAAGAGGATATAAAATCATCATCAAAACCATAGATAGCAAGAAAAATGGGTGCTACCAATCAAGTAAATTCCCAACCTCACAAGACATTAAGATACATGGTCAAATTTGTACTAACAACAAAAGCAAATTTGGTGCAAGAAAATCTACCCCTCATAAATGAATAATTCTGATATTTACTAGATATATTATATTTTGCGTTTTAGAATTGGCAACATCATTATAAAATGAGGAGAAATACAATTTTGTGATGATATGATCAGTTCTGTACCCCAAAATTCACATGTACCTGATCCATATCATAATTTCCCTCATAAATTGCATTTGTTTGTTCCTACCTAGTCATTCCAAGATAATGATTTAAGCAAACGGTTATTTTATTCTATTTCTTTTGTCATTACCTCTGTGAAAATGTTATACTTATTTTTGTTGTATAATTTGTAAGATTTTTCATTTTTCACGAGGACATATTTTACTACATAGCATAGTGAAGAATGTACATTACACAACATTTATATTTTTTATATATAACATAGCATAGAGATTAATGTATATGACACAACATTTATGTATACATGTGTTATGACGCTTGTATATTTTATTCGATGTATTTTTATATTATAGAATGTCTATATATAATAAAGTGTACTAGTAACCACCGATACATGCTATTCAATGTACAATGTAGATATGTTCCAATTCATTGCAATTATAAAGCTGCTTTGCCAACGAAATCAAATCTCTCAATCACGCCATTCTTTTTCAGTCGAGTACTCCATTTATTTGTTTCTTTAATTAAGAAATGAAATTTGCATTTTTCTAAATTACAAATGAAGAAAAAATTATGAGATTTATATATTTCTTCATCAAAACAAGAAAATTTTCAAGGAGAAAAAAGAGAAAAGAAACACAAAAATGATAGAAAGGTAGTACCAAAGAGGGTTACAGTGTTGAACATAAAAAATAAAAATTAAAAAATTCAGTATATACTGAACATATTTTTAACAAATGTTACATGCTTTTAGATATGTGTTATATACTATGCAATGAGTATTTTCTACTAATTAATACTTGTTGTAAGACATGTAAATGGTAGGAAATAAACGGCAATATTGGAAGCGAAAACGAAATCAAAAAACAATAAAGAAAGACACAAAATTATTTATCCATCTCGTCAAGGAATTTACTACGTCTGGGCGATAACAAGCCATGATATTTACTACAATATTTAATTTACATAGATATGCTATTTATGGCAAATACGAAACCCTAATAACGACTCATTAACAGAAAAATCCAAAATTTCGGCTTGGAGACTGCCACCTCCGAACCCCTGGCAAACTTACCGACAAGTTGGATCGTCAAGAACAAGGCTCGTTTGTTCAGTACCTCATTCTCTATAAATTAACCGTAACACTTATTTTACGTAGCATGTGTTAGAAAATTACAATACATGTTCGCTCTAAAATAATCTCGACCATCAAATTTTTAATTTAGTAATAAAAAAAAGCATTCAGTACATACTAAAAAGAAAAGGAAAATCAAAGAAAAGAAAGGGAAATTACCCAAAACGAACGCATAGATAAATCAAAAAAAAAGAGAGAGAAGGGAAAGAAAGACAAACATGTGATTAGGATGGCAAAACCTAAGGACAGCTGCTTGGCGTGAGATTCATTCATTTAAAAACTTATTCTTCAATCACTACTGACTCTTTCTTCCTCTCCTTTCCCCACTCTCTCTCAAACTCTCCCCTTGAAAGAAGAGCTTTGATTAAAGAAGAGACAAAACAAGACTAGTCACTTGGTAACCCCCTCCTCTTTTTTCTTCTTCAATTCAATATTTATCGCGTATTTATAAGAATTTTTATTAAGTGAATCAAAACTGGTATAAAATAAAATAAAAAATTGATTTTGTTGCTGTTTGGCAAATCTAATGAGAGGATGAACACCCAATTAGAGTTGTCTAGAAATTGTTACAAAAAGTTTTTTACTTTTTTTTTTTTTGTGTAGTTAGGGGAGAGTAATTTCTCTTTTTTTCATTAAGTGCTATTGTTAAATTAAATTAAAGATTCAAAGGTTTTAATCACCCCTCATTATCCCACCACAGCTCTCCAATTGTAGGAGCATTCCATTCTCTCTCTATTTTATTTCTCCAATTTCTCTTTCACACCCCACACAACCCAACCAATTCTTTCTCTCATCTTCTTCTTCCCCAAACCCTTTTCTCTCCATCTATTGTTCTATATCTATCATCCCTTCTTTGTGTTTATTCAAGGTTTGTTTTGAGATTTTTGTTGTTAATCTTTATGTGTTTGAAAGAAGAGAAGAATCTGATGTTAAAGGGTCAGAAAGAAATTGAATTTATTAGCTGTTTTGCTTTAAATTCCTTTGTTTCTAACGTTTTTTTTTGTATTTCAGGTTCGGGATATAGATCCATCTTTCACTCTGCTGCTCTTTGGCTGGTAAAGATTTGATTTTTATTTCTGGGTTTTTTAAAATTTTCGATCTTGGATGACTGCATCGAACGATTCTTCTTGTTTGTCTTATGATATATCTGGACATTTTTTGGCTCTGTTCTTGAATTTTGGTATCTGGGTTCTGTTTTTCCTTCATCTTGCCCTTTATTTGTGGATTTTTAGGTGTTTGACTCATTGGATTGTTTGTTTTAGTTCTGATTGGAGATGGGATTTCTAGACCTCCTCTACATTTTGTATAAATGATTTAGGATTTCTGCAAGAACCTTTCTTTTCTCCCATTACATAGGGACCTTCCCAGACCCTGCTGCTGATGCGGGAGATTAATGCACTGGGTACTTTTTACAAATGTTTTTGTGCAGTCACAAAAAGAAAATTCCTTTTCTATCCAGTTCTCATCTGAGTTCGTGTTGATACATTGTCTATAACTTTTGTTTTCCCTAAAAAAATATTCTTTTGCTGCAAAGTTGTTGTTTGGTGGGTTATGCTTCATGAGGTCTTTGATTCTGTGTAAAGATTAGGATGTCAGAAGAAAAGCTTTGTGCTTTGAGTATTTTCCGTTCTTGCTGCCGTTTGTTGATTTTGTTTCTTTAAGTTGTTTAGGATGATGGTGTAATAATATTCTCAAAAAATGCTTCAACTTTGGTTCCTTTTAAACCTTGCTGTGTTTAGTGGCCTAATTTATTTTAGTTCAAGGAATTGTTGGTCATTGATTTTTCTTCAAGGCCAATAAGCAATGCCTTCATCGGGCAACCTTGCATCATATGATTGTGTACTTGTGTCGTGAAAATTAGAAGATTTGATTGTCATCCATGAACTGTTTGCTTGCTTCTTTCTGCTATATTGATCTTTCTTTTTAGTATTAGTATCCTGACGTAATCAATAATCATCCTTAATTCTTCATCCACGATAAGCAATAGAGTTCTATTTTATAATGAAATATATTCATGTGAATTTGTTGGCTTATTGTTTCAGGACTGTTGAAGAACACCTGCTTGACATCCCGTCTTCAGATTACCTGTCTGTAGCTCTTCTATCTTGAATTGGTACTTTGGCCCTAATGCAGGGGCAACGAGGGTGCTGTTGGTTCCTTGCCGGAAGTTTTAGACTTTGATCATGGGTCTACATCAAGTGATGCCAGTTTAGACCAGCAGATGCGCTGGACTAGTACGAGGAATTCTGCCCAAAATCGGCTTCCTGATTTTATGACATCATCAGCTAATACAAGTGTTGGATATCTAAATGCTGCAACCCATCAAGGGCATGGCTTGAGCGGATGGGATTTCGGTGAAGGCAGTTCCAGACATAGTGAAGACACTCAAAATGATCAGAAAACTGAACATGGGTGGTCGTCACCAGTTAATGTGCTTAGCTCGGACAGGCAGCAACATGAACCTTCTCACATTCTTGCATTGAATAATGTCTCCATCAATCTGCATAACAGTGAAGAAGGAAATCAGACTTTGTTTGCACAAAATTCCGACTCGAATACCATTCCTCGAGATCTAAACATAAATTCAGAATATATAGTAGACGACGATGATGATGATGATGATTGCCAAGTAGTGGAATGTCCTAATGCATATAAATCTGGTGTATCAGTGAATGAGCAGATGCCATCTGCTAGTAGCTCTTCTCATCCTTTTCGGGTATCTTCTGGTAGTGGTGGATATTTAGTGGAGGATGAAAGTGTTGAAAGACCTGGCTGTTCTTTGGATGGTCGACGTTTATCTTGCAAAAGGAAAGCTCTTGAAGGCAATGTTGGGCAATCTTCTGGAAGTGGAAGTACACAATATACTCAGCACACTCAAAGTAGTCTATGGCATGGTGGACCAATTAGGCATAATGCATCTAGTAGCACAAGTGTAGCTTCCCCTGCAGGAAATAACATTCGAATTAATTTGCCAGAGCAGGTAAACCCAAGACTCGGATTAAGTGTTGGCCGTGTCACTTGTGAAAACTCTTCCGGATTAACTGCTCAAGAAACAACCGAGAGTTCCCATAGAAATTTTCGTTTGAGGATAAATGCTTCTCATCAACAAGATCCCGTTCCAAATACCATGTTTTCTACAGAGACCGATAGCGGAGGGGTAAGTGTTTCATCTACTCAGCAGCACTCGCTGAGACTGCTTCCTTGTAACAACTCCTTGGACTTGAGGCCAGAATCATCTGCAATGGAGAATGCAAACCCTCAGGGCCAGTCTGGTGCAGCGCAAGTTTCTTCTGCACGTCGAAACCCACACTCGAGGTGGACTAGAGCATATAGCTCGAGAGCTGGAAGTTCATCGGGTTTTGCTGTATCCGGAGATAGAGCTGCTGCTCCATATGAGGTGTCTACTTCAGCAAGTGTTCCACCGCCAAGAAACATTTCAGAATATCCCATGTTTGTACCACCCTCCGAGACTAGAAATTCCTCACCAAACCCTCCTAATTGGTGGAGCGTCAGTGGTGGGAACGCTAGTACTCCCGGAAATGTGGCATCCACTTCTCGGAGTGGCTCTGGTGTGGGCGTGCATTCAGCTGGCCCTTCTTGGGTTCCTCATCGAAACCCTTCACGATATCCGCAGAGACTATCGGAATATGTCTGTAGATCGTTATTATCGTCAACTGAAATGGAGCCTGGAGTTCAGAACACTAGTCATCCGACCTTGCATCCAGGAGCTTCTTCTTCTCAGGAAACGGCTCTACCTTCTGGATCTGGTAATCACGTGCGTCATTCAAGGTCCACAATGTTGTTGGACAGACACCTTGATACTGCCTTTGGAATTCCTCATTCCTTGAGAACTTTGGCTGCGGCTAGTGAAGGAAGAAGTAGGCTAGTGTCTGAGGTATGTCTATCACATTTTATGTTTTGGTTAGAGTATTGATTTCCTGAACTTAGGATATGCTATCACTGAAATCGGCTTTCGTTTTATTTTTGCATCTCTAAGATAAACTTGGTATACAGTTGGTTAACTTTCAGGATGCATTAACATATCCTCCCGTGCATCAACCATCTCTGATAAAACTTTACTAAAGAAAGCATCCCGATTTATTAACTGGCAGGGGTAGGTAGGGGCTGCTGCTTTGGGACTTGTTAAAACCTAAATATTCCAATTTTACAATACTCATTTGTTGATTTGTGACACCATTATTCAACCACTTCTAATCCTGTTCTATTTTTTTGTTGTTTGTTTGTTTATTCATTTATTTGTTCCTATGCAGATTCGAAATGTCTTGGACCTTATGCGCAGGGGAGAAGGCTTACGAATTGAGGTAGATTTATATAAATGTCATAAAGCACTAGGATCATTTGAAATGGCACTCGGAGATTTGCATGATTACTTTGTCTTGCAGTTTCTGCCCCAATATTGTCCAGGGTGATAGTTTTTGTTGCTTTTGTCTGAAAGGAAAAGATGGATTGGGGAACGGGAAAGTTCTCTTTCCTCATTTTCCTTGGGCTTTGCTTGGAAGTTTAAGGGAAAAGAGAAAGCTGAAGTTGGAACATATGAACCCATCTCTCTCTCTCTCTCTGAATTGGGGAATGGGAAAATTCTCTTTCCTCATTTTCCTTGGGCTTTGCTTGGAAGTTTAAGGGAAAAGAGAAAGCTGAAGTTGGAACATATGAAGGCAGAGTAGTTTTGCTAGGACATAGTACTTAAACCATGCATTCTAATTCCTTTATCTAATCTAAAGGATATGAATACTCCAAAGGGCTGACTTATTTTGTTTAATCATCTGAAAAGCAACCTGCTTTTACTTGGTAGGAATTGTCGGTAGCCTTGCCTAATCAAGAGATGTTGAAAAATTATAAAAACATTACACTTTTAAACCATCCTCCTTTTTTTGCTCCAGCAGTGGGATGGCAAGCTGATTTCTTTCTTTAGGATTGGACTTAAAGATAATGTAAGGATTGTTTTCTGTATGATAACTTTTGTTTCTATTTTCATTAGGATGTTATGATTCTTGACCAATCGGTCTTCTTTGGGATGGCCGATATTCATGATCGACATAGGGATATGCGGCTAGATGTTGATAATATGACATACGAGGTAAATAAGCCAATACTCTGCCTCTAGTTTCTGCTCGCATTGAACATGCTCTGAGTCTGGGATGCATGCAGGAACTATTGGCATTGGAAGAACACATTGGAAACGTGAACACTGGGTTGACTGAAGAAGCCATTTCTAAACAGCTTAAGCAACGGAAATACGTGGGTGGTAAAATGAATGAGGCGGAAGCAGAGCCATGCTGTGTATGTCAGGTAAATATCGTGCCCTCTTTGGGATTTTCATGGTCGGCATTCTTTGTTCAACGTTTAAATTTCTTGTGCTTGAGGCTCTTTTCCGTTGCTTTTCTCGGCATTTTTGTTCAATGTTTAAGTTTCTTGCGTCTAAGACTCGTTTCACTTCCGTTTCTCATATTTGTTAGTCGGGTATGTTACTTGCAGGAAGAATATAATGACGGTGATGATCTTGGCACACTAGACTGTGGACATGATTTTCATGCCGAGTGCATTAAACAGTGGCTTAGTCACAAGAATGTATGTCCGATATGTAAAACCGCAGGATTGGCCAAATGACACAAGTCAATTACTTTTGGCCTGTTCTCATTTGATCTATTATAAGAGGTGGGTAGATTGCCTCTGGAAAATTATCTTCTTAAGATTAGATCGTCTCATACCTTTTTCTTGCAGCAAAATGGAAGATTTTTATTATTTTTATTCATATGTTATTTGCCTCCAATACAATTGTTTCAACATTTATGAACAAGATTCTTCTTTTCAACTTCTTTTATTTAGTCAGGTATTCAATTTATTATTGGAAATTCACAATATTATTACATTACCACCTTTTATCTCTTTTATTGCCGAGTGGCCTTATTACTTTATTAATGCAGCAGAATTGCCTTTGAATGCTGGCGGATTTCTTTCAGCCTGTCCTTAAAAACCTGAATTATAGGATTCACCAGAGAGACTCTATTCTACACCTGACCTATTAGTCGTGGATCTATGTTCCTTTTACTATTACAACTCTAGTAGAGCTGTAAAAAATGGTAGTAGTTGAGAGTTTAAAACTAACAAGTCAGGTTTATGATAGAATTTTCCGATGCACAAGAAGTGTCCTTTTTGCCTTATATATTGGCTTAGAATTTGGTTTTTGAAAGCTTTAGTTAAAAAAAGTTTACTTGGGCTGTTCTTGAAAGTATGGTGCCACTGCAAATCTGCAATTGGAAATGTATGATTGAAATAGTGATGTAGTACTATTTGAATAAAAAATGGGAGAAAAAAAAGGAAAAAGAAAAAAGGTGATATAAATACATGAACACTTTCATGATATATTTCTCTTCTTTTATCTGCAAAAAGTATTGAGAGAGAAAAGTTACCTGCAAAGTTTTTATGGGGGCAACCTCAAACTTTTAAACATGAAGAAGTAGAGAAAAACTGGTGAAAGGTTAGCTACTTTGCCTTGGATTTGACTATTCCTTGGCTTTTATGGTTGTTTGCCTTCTGGTTTTTCCTTTTCCTTGCTAGGAAGCTACTATGTCATTATTCATTTCTTATGGAATAAGTACTTGAATTGTGTTTAGTCTAGTTTTGAAATTCAAATTGATACCCGAGTTCTTTTTGGATAGAGTCTATGAATGAAACATTAAATCACTGGAGAATTTAGTTTGAGACTATTCTGAACCCGAGACTATAAATTTAAGAAGCATTCTCAAATCAAGTGGCATTCTCTTGAAGCAGCTCAGATCTTTTGCGGAATTGCATATTTTTCGCACATATGGGTCGCATGAGGACATTTGTTATGGGTTTCAAAACAGGTGTCCTAAATCAGAATTGGTGTCTCGTTTTAAATCAATCTTGATCGACAAAATTTCAATCTGACGGCCGATGATAAGTTCCGCAAGTGTAAAACCGCACTGGAACCGCTCTGTCTCTTAAAGTTGGGTCAAAATGACTTTATTGGTTTTCTTTAGCTTTGTTAAGTTGATAATGCCCTCCAACAAGAGAAGACTCCTATACTCTTCCAACTTCCAAGTGCTACATTTGCTCCTTTTATTTTTCACGTAATAAGGGTTGCATCTACAATATCAATTGTGAGAGGTAATGTGTTTTTATAATTCTTATCCTTCTTCTAACGACTACTCAAATTTTAAGAATGAGTAAAAGAAGACTAGTTAGTCTTTTTTATCTGAATATTTATTTCTTTTAGAGACTTCAATATGTGCGAAAAAAAATACAATTTATCTTGGTTGCATATTAACAACCATCAAATATGAGCTAATTATTAAAGGAGATATTTTTTTGCTATCCAAGCCTTATTGGAAACTCAAAACATGGAAAGCTGTCAGAGCAAATCCTTGACTACTAAGGGAAGGAACTACCTGAATAAATATTTGAAGTGGAAAATGACATTCATACCAAGAATATGCAATATTTTTGCACATAATCTAGTCAAATTGGCAAAATGTAATAATTTCATAGGTTATATTTTCCCTGGAACTATCCATTTGTCATCTGGACATAAATATAATAGTCTAGGCTCGGATCGAAGTACTAACTTCGCGAAAATAATGTCAAATTTTGATGTCAATTCTTCAAATTTATATAACAACTGAAGTATTATTCATCAAAAAAAAACTAATTGGGAACCAATTGGTTTTGTCATCGCACCAATTGTATACATGTATAAATATGCCTATCTTCCACCTGTTTGATAAAAGAATTTATTAGGTTGAAAATGGAGATGAAGATGGGAATCGGGTAGCTCAAGTGGTAAAGCTATCCCGAACACGGGCGATTCTTATATCTCCCTTTTATTGGGGCAAATAATTTCTCCTCCTTGTGAGGCTAAGATTCCCTCCCCAGGCATGGGGCATGCTACAATTTCCCTATCTAGGGTATCCGCTCTCTCCCTCGGGGGAATCGCCCAACGGGCGTAAAAAAAAAAAAAAAAAAGGTTGAAAATGGAGATTTGGCAGCTTTAAAGATTGGAGAGATCTTTCATGATAAAAGCAAGACGACCACGCATATGATGATTGTTTCTTGTCATTATAACCAGAAAATACTTAAAAAGTAGTAGTATCTGTTTTTATGCTCCTGTGATTGTTTTTTTTTTTTTTTTTCCAAATTGATACTCCAGTCCATTGGATGAATATTGTAGTATTTTAGTAAATTCTTAAAAATTCAATATAATATATAACTCAAATAGATGACTCTCTTATGAGATTGTTTAATTCCAATTAAGTTCGAACGCGCAATGCATTTTTTCGTATAGTTCAAAATAACAATAAACATGAGACAATTATTTTTTACGAGGTAATAATAACTATTTATAAAATATTTTTTTATTAACAACTATTCATTCTGAGAGTACTGTTTTTAAAGGTAATTAAGTAATAAGATCGGCACAATGTATCATTCTTTCATAATTTATTGCATACTGCTACATTTAAATAAAGGGTCTGCAATATATTATAAGAGAATAATGTATTAGACCTCACGTATTGAAGAAAATATATCAACAGCCTAATCGAGTTAGAGATTTTTTTTTTAACAAGAATGAGACTTATCACCAATTAGGTAAACACACGCAACAAGGAATTATAAGGAGAGAGGAGAAGGACCTAGGGAAATGTGAAATGTTATTAAATGATTTCTGGTTTCGGGTAAGGTGGGAATTGGCATCCGTTGAAGGTGATGAGGGTATGGGCGGAATTGATGGATAAGGCAATCAACCAAAGCAAAGAAGAAAGAAAAAGATAGTGCTGCCAAAGGAAAAGAGGTCCTCTCTCATCTCTATTATTCTTTTTTTGGATATATATATATATCACTAGCGTCTTCAAAATCTTTCTCTTGAACTCTGTAAAAAAGATAATTGTTGTTCCTCTGTTATAAAATGAAAGCAATAAATACAGTTCGGATTAAATCCTGAACGATGCAGTAGTAAACTACTTACCATTAAACTCAATTTGTTCATCTAATTATTTCAACCCTATAAGAGCAATGAGTTGGCAAGGAACAACGTCCAATCACACTACTTACCGGAAACGTCGAGTAGCAGTACTTCGAAATTTTCAGTGTAGAACTCTCTGTTATCTCTAATATAAAATGCAAAAATGAAGAAGGGAGAAAGATTTCGTAGTAAATGATTTTGTGGGGAGAGACTGACTTTTATAGCAGTCAGAAAATACAGTTTCACTCCACTCCCTCACCTCGTAGTAGATAACGTGGGTAACTGACTCGTCTCAATGTGGAGTAATGTGCAGTTACTAAAAAACTGCTGGAGAATTCCGTGTTGGGACTATTCTGCAGTTATAATTCTCCAACAATAATTACTCATGAGATATGTAATGTGAAGGAGATAAATTGCGAAATCGAGTTTTCAACTTTATGAAACGTCATTCCTACAAACTCGCCCTTTATGACTGTGTCATATGCTCGAGGCGCTTTCTTGGGGCTTTTTGTATACAAAAAAGGCGATATCCACGTCCTAGGGTCTCCACCTCCCGATCCGATTCTCATGGCTCTTTGCTTCTTACTTTCGGTTGTTGGAGAGCAACAAGTAGTAAAAACTAGTGCAACCAACACATTTAGTCGGGAGTTCCATTCAAAAGGACAAACTCCTTTTTGGGATTTTTCATGGAACTTGCATAGACATATATCTCAACAAACTTTAGTTTTGTTCGTAAAATATCAATTACTGCTTCAACAAGGGATTAATTACAGGAAATATCTGATATGGACCGGGTCCATGTGGACCATGTTGTACAGATTTGGCCACATCTCTGCAGAATGAGGAGAGAGAAGGAAATGCAGTGATGTTGCTAAATTTGGACCGTATGGTCCATGACAGAATAGACATTAATTACAGTGAAGGAATACAAATACACATTCTTTTATTAGACATGTTTTGAATTGGATTTTATTCTTGTTTTAGTATTTTGATAAACAAAGATTAGTCTAGAGATTATTTGTAAGAAGTGCTTCAAATGCACAATTGGACTAATTGCAAATGGTTTTGGGAGCTAATTTTTCTCTCCCTTTCCGTGGGGATAAAAAGATTAAAATAAAACCTTTTACTTTTTTTTGGGGTGAATATTATGTTTTTTGTAAATGGCTGGTAATGAAATGACCTCCATTCCTATAGGTAAAAATCGAACTTATGACCTCATGATTAAGAGACGAGACGAGTTATCACACCAAACCTCATTGTTAAAAGAAAAAAAAAAAACCTCTTTACTAACATCATATGAAAAAGGATAGAATCATGACATTGAAAAGCCAACATATGGACTATATACCTTTTGCTTTACATCACTTTGTATATAATACTACTATGATTCAAAATAATTGCTATTTTAAAAGATTTATTTTGTTGTACAATAAGCGTTATTTTACAAAAAATATACATTAGTTGTCATATTTACCCTTACAATAATTCAATGTAATTTATGTGTATTTTCTCGTATGTTTTTTTGTCAATACTACATTCAGAAAATGTTTCATGATTCCCATGAAACTTCTTCAATTAATTATGGATACATTAGTCATTCCCATTAATATTTTAATTTGTGTGAAATATTGTAAAAGGGAGTAATTTTTTCTTTTTGTGTATTTGAAAAGAAACAAGTTTAATTATGAAGAATTTTTTTAATTGATAATGAAAGTTGGAAAGAGATTGTTTGTTTGGAGAAAAGAAAAACATATATACATACCCATTCAAAATGCCCAAAAGTAAGACACTTGGAAACTTCAAAAGAACCTTTGCCTCCAAATATGTGATTGGATTTGGATTTTGTTTGAGATTTTCTATTTTGAAAGACGTAAAAGTTAATTTTCTGTAATTGGATTAACAGTAAAAATTTGTATTTGGATTCGATATAGAATTGGAAAACAAATACAAGTACTTTTATGATAATATTATATCCATTCCTTAAAATATGTCGTTTAGAAAATGTAACAAAAATTAAGGAAGCAAAAAATAAGGTACAAGTTTGTTAATTAAAATATCAACATTTCTCTCTTAAATATAATTAGTGGTGCACAAGCTATATTCAAGAGAGTAATATTGATATTTTGACTAACAAATTACATTTTTTTTGAACCCTTAATTTTAACTATATGTTATAAACGACTTATATTATAAAATGGAGGGAGTAATGAAAACCAATGTTCTAATTCAACAATAATAAATATCTTAGGGACCTTTGCGAGAATAAACATAAAACAAAATAACAATTAAGGCGGGAGAGCAAATCAAACCTGATTATGAAAACTAAACCCCTCTCTAATCCCTCTTTTAACACTTTCAAAATAAAATAAAATTTTTCCGCACACCCAAAAACAGAAAACACTCTCAAACTCTCTGCTCAGCTCACAAATTTTCAAACAACAGAAAAGGAAAAACACAAAAAAGAGCGTAAAGTTTCCCAATTTCGGATCAAAATCTCAATTTTATTTTGATGAATTTCTTGTTTTAATTGGGGGAAAAAAATAATTTCAATGCGATGTCGGATCTGTACGGAACAGATGATCATTCTTCATTTGAGCAACCACAATCTCATGAACAACCGCCGGAAGATATGAGTGTGTTTCTTCATAATCTTCTTCAAAATTCGCCGGCGGAGACGGCTGCCGGCGCCGGTCAATCTATGATGATTGATTACCGGAGGTCGGTTTCGATTATTAATTCATCTTCTGCTGCTAGCCTCGATTTCTCCGATCCTGGAGGTTTTTTTGGGAAAGAAAGAGTTGAGAGGACGTTTTCTTCTGCTGCGTGGTGGTGGTGGTGACTTTGATGCTGTTACTTCTTCGATGAATATAGGAGAAGGTTCGAATGCAAACAAGGTGAAGCAAAAGTTAATGTTTCTATTGCTCAATTTCTCAACTTTCATGTGTATGTATATTAATGTATGGTAATTGTTATTTATTTGGCCTTGTCGGCATATTTGTTACTGATAATTGCTATCTGTTAGTAGTGCCGATTGGGAATATGTTCGCATGTTAAATTCTGCTGAATCTACCTTCTACGTGCTGTTGTTTTTCTAACATTAATGTTTTGCACTGAATTTTCAATTTTGGAACTTGTCTGATTCTGTTGCTTAGTTCAATAGTTCGGATACTAAATAATCCTGCAGCGTCGGTAATTCCTAAATTGAATTACCATAAGATATTGTGGTTGCAGTAATTCATATTTGGTTGACAACTTTGTGTTCAAATTCAGTGGAAATGCTGTATTTTTTTTTCTTTGATTTACATTTTGCAAAGTGAAGTTGCTTATATTTGTGGTTTTATGGTGCCTCGTCTTGATTTATTTGTTAAGGAATTGGAGGCTTCTGACAGCGGAGGAAACCAGGGTCAAGCTCGTTCTTCAAAGAGGACTAGATCAGCGGAGGTTCATAATTTGTCCGAAAAGGTTTTCCTCCAACATAAATTCTAATTGCTCTTGCAAAATTGTTTTGATCTTTTTTGTTTATGATTGGGTAACTTTCGATGACAGAGGAGGAGGAGTAAAATCAATGAGAAATTGAAAGCTCTGCAGACTCTTATTCCAAATTCTAACAAGGTTGAACTTGTTACTTATCCTTTTGCTGGGCGAATCATTTTTAAGGTGTAACCTATGTTCTTTAGGGCTTGACTTAGCTTGATCTGTTCTTTCTTGTTCATTTCTTTGCAGACGGATAAGGCTTCAATGCTGGATGAAGCTATTGAATACCTTAAACAGCTGCAACTACAAGTTCAGGTGTATAGTTTCTCCACAAATTGCTCTATGTGTGCGAGTTCCTTATATATTGAAGAAACTCTGTTTACTTCCTCTCTAGAAACTGTTAGGTTATTTCCATCTTGTTACAACATATCTCTGTATTGTGTATTGTGACTTGATGAATGTATATTGATAGCCTTCTGTCCTGCAGCATTATCCGAACTTCGTACATCATGAACAATTTTCTTTTGGCTTGAAAACTTGAGTGGTAGATATCACTACATCTTAAAAAGGTTGTTGCCTAGTAATATTTATGTGTCTTTCATCAAGTGTCTTCTTTCTGTTCCTCAAGCTCAAGAAGGTTTCTAGAACTATGTCTTCATAGTATATTTTTGTTTCAAAGCACTAGCATATGAAAAGTTAAATCCAAGAATTTCTTAAACGTAAATCTTAAAGGTCTGTTTACACATGCTTTGGAAAAACTTCTTATCCAAACTGGTAGTTTCATTCTTTATGTTCAGTTTGCCCTTAAGCTACTTGCCACGTCTCCAACTATCCTCTATCTAAGTCTTCTTGGTATTTTATGAAAGGAAACTCAGTGTATAAGAACTTATTAGAAAGCTTCTTATTCAAACTGCTGTTGTTCTTCTTTAGTAAACTCCGTTTGCCTTTCAGACGATTAGCATGTTTGGTAATTAATTTTTACTAATTAGCTTTTCTTAAGTACACTATCTGAGCATTAAGATAGAGTTGGCTGCTGAATGGCTAATAGGATTTCTTGTACAATAATATTTTTAGTTGGGAACTGATAAGAAACCTTCAAGAGTTCTGATTGTTACCAGTGCACATAAATTTCAATAATGTATCAGAAATGTCATTCTTCTGACAACTGAACTTCCACCGCTTCACTCAATGGTTGAAACAATAACCAATTGAAGTTTGAACTACTTGATAGTCGAGTGAATTTTCGAATCCAGAATTCTAATCTTTGAAAGAACGAATGATATGTTTTGAGGCAGAACTCTATTTTGCATTGAATTTCACTTTTGCATTGCCCTTGACGAAAAAGAGAAACTTTGGTGTAATAAATGATTTCCCGGGTTACGATTGTTATTGTCATGTAACTACTAGGAAATCCTGCAACTACGAATGCATTGATAGTTGCTGACTTCCGTTCTTTGACTCTATTTGAAAATATGCCCTCAATGTGGTACTTCTGCCAAGTACAGGGAATATTTCAAGTTTTACAGCTAGCTAAATTCTTCATTTTTCTTTGGCTTCTCAGATGTTGACAGTGAGAAATGGATTTAGTTTGCATCCAACAAATTATGTACCAGGATACCTACCACCAATGCAGCTACCCGTGCAGTTTGATGAAGGGAGTGCGGCACCTAATTCAAGCAGAGGAGCAGAGATCGTCTCTGGTAATCAAGAAGTTGTCATGCAAAATATGTTCGGAACTAATCACCCCAAAGATTCAAGCCATCAACTACTTGAACCTTCAACAATAAACAACAGCAGTTCGCGAACTCCATTTGGACTGGAATCATCATTTCCGAGTCACTATGGACTTCTCAATCATTTGGCATCTGCAAAGGTATCTTTGTTCGATATAACATTAGATCACTTGTGAAAAGTAGTTATGGAAATTAACATAATTTCTGTCATATGGTAGGATATCTGCCGAGATGATACACTTGCGCACCTGCCATTAAATATAAGTTGCTCGGGAAACAATTCATCTTCAGGTGTATCATCATAGCCACAAGACCAACATATGGGGGAGGCATGGTGTACATCAATTTGCTGCTGATTACATGAAATACCAATTGTTTGAACGTTGCAGGCGTTACGAATTGACATAAAAGATGCTGGTAATACTGACACTTAAATCTAATTCTCTTGAATAGACATTAACAAAATTTCTCTTGTAAACTACTTTTGAACTTCAATAGAAAAGAGAAGTTTTATGCAAATAATTCCATGTTTGGTGGAGATTGATAGCATTCGGCTTTCAAGTTCTTAGATGCCATAAGATTAATGAATCTGCACTGTGAGAAGAATGTGTGTGTGTTTTTTTTTTAACTAGAGAATTCAGAATTCTAATTCAGTTTCCGGGCCAATTCCATATTTCTCTTGTTTTAAAAGTACTCCTTTATTTATTTAGACTGTGGTGAGGAACACTAAAAATACTGCATGTGCGAAATGTGAAACTGTCGTTGGATGACTTCATTTGACGGCTAAGATTTGTTTTATGAAACAAGTGTTTTATTATTTATTATTAATTTGTTTTAAAAAAAAACATGTTTATCTCAATATTTGTTCTGCATGTGCAGAATTTCGCACCATAGCCAGTTCAACCTGTAGGGTTAAAACAAAAAAAACTCAAATTTTCCAAGAATTTACTCTCCTCATTCATTCTGGTACTTGGACTGTATCAAAATTTCTTTTTTATTTTTTGGTAGAAAAAGTTTGGGCGGGTTTGATTCCAATCACCACCACGGGACAAGGTAGGTCTTATAGATCATATATCGCTTATAAAAGTACTTACAGATCGCCTACCAATACATCTCTCACATTAATTGTTGGAATAAAGCCTTCGGTTTCAATGATTGAGCCAACTTCTGTAGATAATAGGTCAAACAACCACAAACAGTACTAGAGACCCCTCGATTCTCCATGGCCAATAAAATATATCATTGAGATAATAAAGAAATAGTTAGAGCACTATCAACCAATTTCTAAATTTCTTATTATATTATTGGTCAATATTCTTATTTAACAAAGCATTTTAGTATCCACCTAGCCACAAAAAAGAGTGTCCTATTCCTTCTCTAACTTACTCTCATATTGCTTTGATGAAACAAACACAAATATTTTCTTCTAAATGAACGTTATTGCACTCATGATGCATTCAAACTAGGCTTGTCAATTAGACTAAAAAGCTCAGATTCAGATTTATAAGGCTCAATTTGGATCTAGATAGACTTTTCTATGCTCAGATTTAAATTGGGTCTGTACTTATATTGGTAGGATTCAAGCCAAGTATGAGACTCAAGAGTCTTGTGTATAATTTATAATTGTATAGATCCAAGAGACTCAAGGACCCAAAGACCCAATTAAGATTATTTTTTTATTTTGTTTTATATGAACACAATTATATGATGTTAATGTTAATGAACGGTGCATATTATTTTTCACAAAATATTTCACTAATAATCGTTATTTATTTTATTTAAAAAAATATTTACATTTTGATCGATAAAATTGAGTATCAATAAAATTATAAGTAAAATTAGTGAGCGGACCCAAATTAGATTCAAGATCCAATGTGGTTGAGTGCGGACTCTAGTTGAAAAGATCTAGACCCAATCCAATTGAAATCCAACTTGGGTCTCAATTTAGTGGGAATGAGTCTAAACCCAATATTTTAGACTCAATAAGCTCAATTGATAAGCCTAATTCAGACCGTGCTGTTATCTTCTGTCATTTTGTTGTCACCATCAGAATGAGATGATATCAGAACCATGAGCGAAGAGGAGCTCCACTAGGCTACGGCCTTCTTGACTATTCCATTTCTTTAACAATATGAATCAAACAACAAAAAAAATAACACAACCCATTAAGTCCTTGATAATTGAGGGGGTGTACGAGTGATGAATAATTGAGGCCAGTCGTTTCAACCATTAAGTCCTTGATAGTTGAGGGGGTGTACGAGTGATGAATAATTGAGGCCAGTCGTTTCAACGATCAACTTACATGTAAAGCATGAATTAGAAGAATAAACTATACAAGTTGACTTAATCAATGTGTATTAGCCAGCAAACCTAACATGTTCTTGGAAACATCTCATGGCCACCTCATTTTACACTCTGTTATAATTCTCTTCCTTTAACCAAACATTTGTTGATTATGTATATAATAAAGTTATAATTTTCTGGACTCAAAAGTGAGAAGAAACAATGAGTTTTCTCTTCATAATTTGTTTCCTCTCAGCCATTCATGATGGTTTTGGCATGGCAGAAAAGTCCAGTACTTACATTATTCACATGGACAAGTCCTTCATGCCTAAGGCTTTTGCCAGCCATCATCATTGGTACACTTCTATGATCGATTTCACCAAACTTCTCCACAGTTATGACAATGCATTTCATGGTTTTAGTGCATTGATGTCCGAAGATGAGCTCGAAGATATCAAGAATTCGCCCGGCTTTGTTTCATCTTACCCTGATAGAGAAATGATACCACATACAACCCACAGCACTGATTTTTTGAAGCTCAATTCCGTCTCAGGGCTGTGGCCGGCTGCTCAATTTGGCAAAGATGTGATTATCGGTGTCATAGACAGCGGAGTCTGGCCTGAAAGTCCGAGTTTCAAAGATGATGGAATGACTCGGCCAATTCCTTCCAAGTGGAAAGGAATTTGCCAAGAAGGCGATCAATTCAATTCTTCTATGTGCAATTTGAAGCTTATTGGAGCGAGATATTTCAATGCAGGTGTTCGAGCTGCAGATCCTACTCGGAATATATCAATGAATTCAGCAAGGGACACATTTGGACATGGCACACATGTCGCGGGCACTGCAGCTGGAAATTATGTTGAGGGTGTTTCATTCTTTGGTTATGCTCCCGGTACAGCAAGAGGGGCTGCTCCTCGCGCTAGATTGGCTGTTTATAAGACTTTATTTGATGAAGGAAGTTATGCTTCTGATGTGCTTGCAGCTATGGATCACGCAGTTGCTGATGGTGTTGATATTATCTCCGTCTCCCTTGGTTATGATCAAGATCCTATCTATGAAGATCCAATGGCTATCGCATCTTTTGGTGCTATGACTAAGGGTGTTTTAGTTTCCTTTTCAGCAGGAAATCGAGGCCCGGATTTCGCAAGAGTAAACAATGCCTTTCCATGGTGCTTGACTGTCGCATCTGGCTTGATGGATCGTTGGTTCGCTGGTACATTGATCCTTGGAAATGGGCTAACCATTGTTGGGTGGAGTATGTACCCGTTAAGAGCCTCGGTTAGAAACATGAATTTGGTTTATAATAAAAACATTTCGGCTTGCAATTCGACCATGGAAATACCCGATTCTTCGACCACCATTGTCATATGTGAACAAGACGAAACTGAAACTTTCGCATTCAGTGATCAAATTCGCTACATTAGCGAGTCACAACCTCGAGCAGCTATATTTATTTCTAATGAACCAGCAATATTTAGATCCAATGAGTTTCCTCATCCGGGTGTGGTTATCGACCCAAAGGATGGTGCCAAGGTGATCAGGTATGCCTTGAAAAATGCTAATCCTACAGCAACCATCACATTTCAGGAGACTTTCTTAGGTACAAAACCTGCTCCGACAGTTTCGGCTTCTTCTTCAAGAGGTCCTTCTAGAAGCTTCCCTGGAATAATGAAGCCGGATATTATGGCTCCAGGAGTTTTAATCTTAGCCCCTATGGTCCCTAATACAGCTGAAATACAAGTTGGTCCGAATGTATTCTTGTCAACTGATTATAATCTCATGTCGGGGACATCAATGGCTTGTCCCCACGCATCAGGAATCGCGGCCCTACTAAAGGCTGCACATCCTGATTGGAGTCCATCAGCCATCCGATCCGCCATGATGACCACAGCTCGAACAATTGATAACTCGGGTAGTGAAATCAAAGACCAGTTCGATCCCAAAAGAATCGCTGGACCCCTAGACATGGGGGCCGGGTTTGTAGATCCAAATCGCGCACTTAATCCTGGCCTTATATACGATGCTACTACGCAAGACTATGTGAATCTTGTTTGCTCATTGAACTTCACTCGAGTACAAACTCGAGCTATAACAAGATTAGCAAATGCCAATTGCTCAAGCCCTTCATCCGATCTCAACTATCCGGCATTTGTTGCTTTGTTTGAAGTTGAACAAAATACGAGTACGAGGTTCGTGAAGAAATTTCAAAGGACAGTTACTAATGTTGGCGACGGTCCAACTTCATATACGGCCCAGTTGGTAACACCAAAAGGTTCTACGGTTAGGATTTCGACAAAGACGTTAAGATTTAGTCAGAAGAATGAGAAACAGAGGTATAGTTTGACAATAAGTTATCGAAGTCGCGATGAGTTTACTATTACACATGGCTCCTTAACTTGGATCGAAGAAAATGGTAAACACATCGTGAGGAGTCCTATAGTTGTAACTCCTATGCCGGATCCCTTATAGCGAAGATGATGCATTTCTCCAATTCATGCATAATCCTTGTAACGAATTGGTTCTTCTATCACACGTTCTGTGTCTCTTTATCTTATTAATAAGAAGTTGTTACGCGTTTATTTTTTAATTTAAAAATCTATAACCTAAAGTAAATAATAGAACCCTTAAAGAAAAAAAGAACATGCGACAGTCATTTATTACTAGTATATGGAATGGAACAGATCCGCCCCATTTCAAAAATTCCCTCTCTACCCATTTTCTCTCCTTTGTCTCTTCTTCTTCAATACTCCAATGGCTAGATCCGGCCAAGAGCTCTGCCACTGGCCGGTTTTTGGTCGAATTTAGCCATTCTATACTCACTTTTTATGCCTACACCGTTCCTTTTGGAGAAAAACATCGATGTACTTTCTCTTGAACGATTTTCATCAAGATTCAAGACTTCGGGGCGAGATATTTTGTCGATCTTCTTAGATCGGCTTGTTGCTCATTTCCTCGGTGAAAGGACATGTTTTCCGTTTTTAAATGGCTAGAGCCGTATTTGGATGTAGCAGCATTAGCTATGCCTTAATTTAAGGGTCAATACCAATTAATAATTGCAAACAAGGCAGTAGAACTCGAGATCCTACGTAAGATTGGAAATGCATGTGAAGATCGTAGAATCGTAACTCGGATTGTACATCTTACTTAATTTAAAAAATCATTTGAAAATATATACGTACTCATAGAACAACATGTTATCACAAATTCAAAACACAAAAGTACAATTTATTCACATCAAATATCTTAATTGAAATTAAATTGAAAAGAGTGAGAAAATCAATTTATGTATAATAAGTATTATATATTTATATAAGCTTTAAAATGACATGCAAATAAATTGGTTAAAATGAAACTTTACCATCTCAAAAGCACTCCAATTACGCTCACAGCCGGACTAAATGTCAAGTTTCTAACATTAATTATTTGATTGAATTTGAATAACGTAATTGATCAAATTTGAGTTTATGGTTTCAATTCAAATAATCTTTTCGACGTCGTTGTTATAGAATCTAGTAGATAGCGGAAAAGAAACTCAGAGATAAAAAATTTGATGCAAATATGTAAATTGGAGTTGAGAAGATTGAAATTTAAAGAAGCCCAAGAAGCTGCGAAGTGTAGAAGAACAAGATATATTCACCAAGTAGAAGAACAAGATAAAGATTTTTTTACGGCCTTAGTTAAAATAAAACATCAGTTTTTTTTAAAAAAAAACAAAAAAAAAAAATTTGACCCAAAAGGAAAAATAGTTGACTCGTAAAATCGTACAATCCTGAATCCGATCCCACGAGTTTACACCGATACTTGACTGTCATGGTTGCAAAGCGGATGGTCGTCCAGGCTGGTTAGTAATAATTGGTAGTATTTGGATCTTGATTTGGCTGTCACCACCCTTCCATTTTTATTGCCTTAGAATATAAATATATGTTTATGTCATTGATCATAACGGGCATTGATTAAAAAACCCAGAAAAAGAATAACCGGGGTGTGTTTTTTCTTCTCAAAATATTACTAATAATTATAATAATAATATGATGGGATTAATCCCAAGCCAATAGTCTAGATTCAATGGTCTATGATGGTATTAAGTCTAAGACAATAATTTGTGTTCAATGGTCTAGACCCAAGTAATAAGTAACTGACTTAGATACACGAAATAGAAATTGTTAGTTATTTTGTTCATCAAAGTATTTTTGCGCAGCCAGTTTCATCATGTTTAACTTTTTTTTTATCCCAATGATTTTAAGGACAGTCAATTTAATCATTCCATCAAATAATTGGGTAAATTACATCAATTTTGATGATATGCTATAGCAAACTGAAATACTATCTCTCCTACATGGGTAAAATGATAAAGAAAAATATAATTCAACCTTAACCTTGGCTTTCTTTAATTCTGCAAAAAGAAAAGAGCAAACAATTTTAGAAAAAGAATTCGATAATGGCTATTAATTTTAGCAAAGAATCTGGTAAAGTATTATATTAAAAAAAAAAATGTAAGATTGGAATAAATATAATAAATCACTTATTGAGATTTTAAAGTTATATAACTTCATATCGACTGATCAAATTTATTCAGATCATCGGTTTACCAAAAATAACTCTTTCCCTGTATACTAACAAGTTGATGAAGAAGAAATACATTGCAATAATCACTCAAATTAGTACAAGAAAAAAATGAAAGGCTTCTAAAGGAAAGCAAAGTTCAAAGTGGTGGGCTTCGTTTTGATGGAATTGCAGAAAAGAGAAAGGAAGAAATAGACAAAGACTTGGACTTGCATGCGCACTGTATTAATTGATGGTGAAGTTTCGTGTGTTTTTGAAATGTGACGTAACTTCCTATCTCTTTCGCTGTGACTCCAGTGCGGAACGGGATATGTTGTGTACGTGTAAAACTTATTTTTATCCGTCGGACTGAACTTTTGACATTTAATATTGATTTAAAACGAATATCTGTCCTGTTTTTACGACACTTGTCATGTTTGTTAAGGACACCTTTTTTTTGTGTCTCAGGACAGGTCCTAAGGTGTTCAGTATGTGCGAATTTTTTATTGTTCTGCATAGGATCCGTACTGCTATCTCTTTACCCTTGTATCTTGTATTTGTAGGTGGACATCTTCTTTTTCGGTCCGACTATGTTGTTGAACATAAAAATAAAAAATTCAGTGTATACTGATTATTTTTTGTTGTTGTGAGTTCGACAATTTAGATTTTTTTACAGCGAATATCTATTGTAATTTTGTAACACATGTTGCGTAAAATATATATTCATTTTTAAAAAATTCGTATTAAATAGAAATAACACATGTTTAAAAATCTACAATATTATTAAAAAAAATATCAATATATACTGACACTTTTTTATTGTGCAATGCAATGCCCTTCTTTGTGGAGGTGTATGGAGTTTGCTGGCATGGAATTAGCACATGGTGGGTTCCTTTTCAAGTTTCTTTGTCTTAGACGTACGCATTAGCCACGATTTGTTATGGACCTCAAACCCCAATTTCCTTTTTATCTTCACTCTCAAATCCCAATCAACTCCTCTTGGTTCACCCAGAGGGCACTCGGTGTCCACTGACAACGTGATGACTAATTCGGGCTCGGCCTGCGGTTGGCCGGTATTGTGACAGTTAGCGGAGGAGGGCCTGACCCATACTACTCTTATACACAGAGCCCTACCACAGCGGGAAAATCCCTCGAGAGTCGATGTCCTCGGTAGAAATCGAACCCTCGTTAACGGTGAGACATATGACAACTCCAATCAGTTGCCCCAGAGCTCGGAGTTTCAATCAACTCCTCTTTGAAGTCTCATATCACGCAAATATTTAGATAAGAGTGTATATGATAAATCAAATAATGCGACATAAAATATTTTCTTTTAAGCTATCACTTCACTTTGCATCATGGATTCCTTTATTAATCAAAACATAAAAACATCAAAGATTCTCCTAATTAGACTGTTGGATGATTCTTTATAAATCATATATCGGATAGGCTCATAGCTAGCAAACCATGTACTTTAAAATGTAAGTTATAAATATTCATATTCAACTTACACTTATTTAGATTCACATTCAACCACACTTTAAATATATAGAGTATATTTTTTATCTAAAAAAATAATAAATAAGAATAAATGTCATGTGTAATAAACGGTGCACTACTATCGTTCATATCATATTCAATGATACTTTAAATGTACAAATTACATGTTTTAACGTTTGCGTTAAAAAGAGTAAATACCACACATAATATACAGTTCATATTCTATACTTTAAATGTATAAATTACATATTTTTATCTCTGTGTGGAATAGAATAAATAACACACGTAATATACAAATTATATAATAAAAAAATGAATTACACGCGAAATCCCACTTAAATTTCATTCTCATGCAAAGTTATTGTCACCATTAATTTAGTGGAAATGGTCGATGAAAAACTTAATGAGAATTGATATAAAGCGGTTGTGACAAAAAAGATGCTTTAGATACTGATAGGAGAAAAGTTTTGACAAATGAGGTATTGAAATTTGTTCCTTTTATAAAAAAGATTAAAATTGTTAAATTTCAATCCTTCAAGCAACATTCTACAAGAGTTACCAGAAATAATATATATCCACCATAAGGACAAGCTGAAGTGAGGAACACTACCTCTTATGGTTTCCCATACCTCTTATTACCGGGGGGAAATCATCTGTATCCAACTAATATCTGCATGTCTGTCTCAACTTTTTAGAGTTCGCCAAGTGAATATACCTTTCAATTTCGCTTTTTCATTCATCATTATTTCGAAGATAGGATAGAGGAGAGAAAAGAGAAGTTAGTTAATGAATATGAATAGTGACGATTGAAAAAGTGGATTTGGAGGGGTATTCATATGGTGAATTGTGAGTGGTTGGAACAGATATGGACGTTTGCCCTTAATTCCCTATATAAGCATTCCATTTCAAGTTCAAAAAAAAAAAATATCATTTACTCTTACAAAATGGTTATCCAAATCCCACTTTTCTTATGGTTACTCTCTAAATTCCTTTCAATCTTAGCACAATCTGATACTTACATTGTCCATATGGACTTAGAATCCATGCCCAAAGCATTTTCTACTCATCAAGATTGGTTTTTGACCTCTCTTTCCAAAGTAACAGATACTACTACTAATAGTAATAGTAACACATTTTCTTCCAATAAGCTACTTTATTCCTATACTAATGCTGTCCATGGCTTTAGTGCAATTCTTTCTCCTTCTGAGCTCAAATCACTTCAAAATTCCCCTGGTTTTGTTTCGGCTATTAAAGACAGGACGGTAAACGTTGACACGACTCATTCCTCCAAGTTTCTTGGACTCAACACAAATTCCGGGGCATGGCCTAAATCCAACTATGGAAAAGATGTCATAATCGGCTTAATTGACACCGGGATTTGGCCTGAGAGCAAGAGTTTCAATGATGATGGAATGACTAATATACCATCAAGGTGGAAAGGGGGATGTGAAATTGGCACTCAATTCAATTCCTCTGTGTGTAACAAGAAACTCATAGGAGCTAGATATTTCAACAAAGGCTTACTTGCTAAATATCCTAATTTAACCATTTCAATGAATTCGGCCCGTGACACGGACGGACACGGGACCCACACGTCGTCCACGGCTGCCGGAAATTATGTAGAAGGTGCATCTTATTTTGGATATGCCTCAGGGACTTCTTCTGGTATGGCACCACAGGCTAGAGTGGCAATGTATAAGGCCCTTTGGGATGAAGGCTCATATTTGTCTGATATTATAGCTGCAATTGATCAAGCAATTTTTGGACGGTGTAGATGTATTGTCCATATCATTGGGACGAGATGGTTTAGCTTTATATGAAGATCCTGTGGCTATAGCTACATTTGCTGCCCTTGAGAAGGGCATTTTCGTCTCGACGTCAGCTGGAAATGAAGGGCCTGATTATGGGACTTTGCACAATGGGACACCTTGGGTTCTCACAGTCGCAGCAGGCACAATTGATCGTGAATTCGTTGGGACAATTTCATTAGGAAATGGAATTTCGGTCTCTGGAGCGTCACTTTATCCGGGAAATTCAACTTCAACTAAGGTCCCAATTGTTTTTATAACATGTGACAACAAGACGGAATTTCAAAAAGTTGCTCACAAAATTGTAGTATGCCAAGATTTAAATCAAACGTTGTCTAGTCAAGTTGACAATGTCGAAAATTCCAAAGCTTTAGGAGCTGTTTTCATTACAAATACAACTGATTTGGAGTTTTTCATTCAATCTAGATTACCAGCTGTGTTCTTTAATCCTCAAGATGGTGAAAAGATTTTGGATTATCTTAAGAGAAATGCTAAGCCTATAGCAAGTCTTGGATTTCAAGAAACACATCTTGGAACTAAACCAGCACCAAAAGTGGCAAGTTATAGCTCGAGAGGACCATCACCGAACTGTCCATTTGTAATGAAGCCGGATCTCATGGCTCCCGGGGTTTTAATCTTGGCGTCGTGGGCGCAACAATCTCCAGTGACTAGTGTGAATTCCGGACAACTTTTTAGTAATTTCAACATCATATCAGGCACTTCGATGTCTTGCCCACATGCTGCAGGGGTTGCAGCCCTTTTAAGAGCCGTACACCCCGAGTGGAGCCCTGCAGCAATCCGGTCCGCCATGATGACAACAGCCGATGTATTGGATAATACTCTCAATCCCATTCAAGATGACGGATTAAATGGCAAAACCGCGACTCCTTTAGCTGTCGGAGCTGGTCATATTAACCCAAACAAGGCATTAGACCCCGGGCTCGTATACGATTTGGGGTTAGAAGACTATACAAATCTTTTATGTGGCCTAAATTTCACATCAAAACAAATTCAGACCATCACGAAATCATCTTCTAACAATTGCTCAAATCCATCATTGGACATCAATTATCCATCATTCATTGCCTATTTCAAAGGGGATTCAACAATGCAAGAATTCGAAAGAACGTTAACTAACGTGGGAGAGGATCAAATCTCATCTTATACCGCGAAAATCACCCCAATGGATGGATTCAAAGTTAATGTTGTCCCAAACACCTTAACTTTCAGACAGAAGAACGAAAAGCAAAGCTTCAAGTTGTCCATAGATGGGCCAAAAACAATGAAAGATGCGGTAGTTTTCGGTTATCTTAGTTGGATCAGTGGAAGTAAAAATATCGTCAGAAGTCCCATTGTGGCCGCAAGCATAAGAACAGAAGGATAACTAACTAACTATCCCTATGTATATTTACTTCCTTGTAGACATCAATTTCATGTGTGGTAAAAAAAAATAGAAAAAAATGCATATGTAACAAGATATCTTATTAGTCATTGTATAACAAGGACAAAGATGCATTAATAAATTTGAACTTATGAAAATACAAATATCACAAAATGTCGACCTCAATCCGATGAGATCCGACCATTAATCTAATATATGTGTGTCAGGTTAATAGTTGGATTGGGTCGGCTTGGAGTGAATTGGTTAGAGATGATTTATAAATTTTATCCTGAAATATAGTGCAGTGGAGAATAGATTATCAGGTTAATAGTCGTGTCTGGTCAAATCGAATCTAAATTGGATAGGTCGCATTATGATATTTACAACACACGAAATTTATTTTGTGGCAGAAAAGACACCGAAAATTAAAAAGGCACAACAAAAGTATTTGTCACAAAAAGCACACGATTTTTTTTTGTGACAAAAATAGCTATTTGCTCAAATATAAATATCTCATTCCAATTATTGTTTTTTAGGTACAAAACATTTTGGTGTTTTTGAGCTTTAAGATAATAATGATAATAATAATAATACAACATGTTCTTGTGAATGATTAATTGGAAAATGTGGTACGTATAATAGATGTTATGTCTTTTTTATCAATATTAGATCAGCTAAAACAATTCTATTACCTTAAAAGATAGTACTTTCTTCATACTTTCATTACATGTTGCGAAAAATAAGAAAGCAAAAGTTAAGATATTTTTGTAATTAAAATATTAATATTACTCTCTTAAATATAATTAGTGGTATACGAGTCATATTTAAGAGAGTAATATTGATATTTTAATTATAAAATATTTAAATTTAATTTTTTTTTTTTTATATTTTCGCAACATATAATATAACTCTTATATTTAGGAATGGATGGAATAGTATTATCTTGTCTTTCATCATATTAAAGTGTTATTCTTTTCTTTGCGTAAGAAATTTTGATTTATTCCATGTCAATTCATCATAAATCATTAAAGAGTAGTCATGTTATGTTATTATCATATTATATTATCAAGACAGATGCTAGTAAAGAAGTTTAACATCGTCTATAAGGTTGATTCCATTATAATACCCATTAAGTTAGAGGGGTTTATCAATTAAGGGACCAAACTTAGAGGTATGTCAATCAATTAAGGGACTAAGTTGGATGAAACTGTTAATTAACAAACGGGTGTGGTAAGAAGTCTGATTTGCCCCTTTTAAATGCTTACAAACTCAGCTTTACAAACTCAATTGACAAATCACCTAATTTAAGGGTACTAAAATGGAATTAACCCTCTTTTATATTGGTACTAGCTTAACATTTTCCATATTGGCTACCATCTGAATTCTGCCCCGAACTAAGTTGACACTTCTTAAGTCGAAATTGAATATAAGAAAGTAGATTTTCAATTTTTAACGTGAGCAATAAGTATAATTTATTAATAAATTAGATATGACAAGCATATTCATGTTTCCTGAATATTTTATCAGATGATTTTCACCAGGGACGAAGGCAAAAGTTTAACGTTGGAGAGAAAACTACAACAGTATGTCGAACTAAATGTAAAAACAGCAAAAAAAAATCTTGGGGTGAAAATTTGATAAAATATTCCGCACTACATTAAAATTTACTATATCTATAAGTATTTTTAAAAATCTCAGGGGCGACCGCCCCGCCCCTGTCTTCGTCCCTGATTTTCACTGAAGAATCAGTACTGACAGAGAAGTAGAACCAAACTGGAGATTTCAACAAGTGCCAAAGGTTTTAATGAATAATTTAATTTTATATATATATATATATATATATATATATATATTGTACTAGCTAGCCGATAGAGACTTAGCAAAACCATACATTTCTGTGAATACCAAACTCTAAAGATGAAATTTGTATTAAAATTCTGATAGCATGTTTTTGTATCTTTCGTGACTCATTTAATTTAAGTTGTAATAACTATAAATCTATAAGCACAAAATCCCAGCCGCAACTTTTCTCTTTTCAGATCTGAACCGTTCAAAATCCCAGCCGCTGTTCCGCATAGGAGTCGGACTGCTTTTAAAGGGCTTATATCTAGTATTCATGTGATGTTCTATAAGGGCTTTTTTGTTTTCCCTCTACATGAACGAACCGGAGTAAAATCATCATACTCATGTTCCAATTGTGATTTGGCCGAAACATCAAAGTCATGTCCCGTATCGATGACCTCGATAATTTCTGATTCAGTCGATGCGCATTCTTGTTGCGATATTGTTTCAACAGGTACTTGTAAAGTAGGCGCCTTAATACGTTGATTAAAATCACGAAAACTTGCAAATATTGCGTGACGGTCTGAAAATGAAGGAGTCGTTGGTGTATTTAGTTTGGTAGCTGAAAAAGTTTTGGGCAACACATCATTTGTTATTGCATGGATCGGTGCTGAGTTAAATATCGCTGGTGACTCCGAGCAGAATCCATGAGCCAAATTAATCCGAATAATTTTATTAGAAAAGAACCTGTTAAATGGGCCAGAACCCTCTGGAGCCACCTGATCAGCTTGGGTCAGGTCCCCTATTAATAAAGCTGGTGGGCTGATATGTGGCCCATCGAGTCTGTTTTTTCATGGACTTCCTGTCCCATAAATGGGCTGTCCAACCCATTTGGTGAGGGCCCAGAATTGTACATTTTTTATTTATATATTATAAGCTAAAAGAGATCAACTTTAAAACTAAAAAAATATGATTAAAATGTAAGCGTTATACATTAAGAAATATTGCAGAGAGTGTTATAAGGACGGTAACACAAAATCGGAGGTGAGCGTTATATATAAGAGAGGAGGGGTGCGGTACTCAATAATAGTCAACAGCCATATAATAATTCGTTACTAGAAGTGATAATAGGAAGAGCAACAACCACAATTATCCACGTTTAAAAATTAAATTCAAACTAATGGAATCTCCGTATTGATTGATCAATAAAAATCATCCAGTGGATGCAAGAAATGATTGCCCTATATTTTGCATATTCCAATCTTGGATAATAAATAACCAATCTAACGACTAAATTGTAATCCAAATCATTAAAGTCAAAATTTAAAATATTAACATTCTATATTTTTATAACGATATATATAGGATCCTCCAACAAAAAATACAAAGGAGCGTTCTCGTTATCTTATTGAAAAGCTTAAATCATATGAGATTTTCAGTGAAATATTAAAGATGAGCCAAATTCACCTGAGAAGTCGAAGACTCAAAGATCAAATGAGGCATTCTATCCACGTTGAGTCGGATCTATTTAGATAACAAAGGAATAATGGATTTCTGAGTTTGGTAATTGAAACCCATACCTTCGTGCTCATATAGTTCAAAAACAAATCCCCATATTCTCTATTCTCTATTTGTCAGTTGCCCCAGACGGTATCTCATTTTGATTATCTTCAAATTCTTTGTGATAACAATAACTTTTGCTTACATGATTTCTGAAGTTTAATTAATTTTTTTTTAGTAAGACGTAATTTATTTCGTTTAATTATATATTTACGTGTCTATTTAATTTTAAAACATGTTACATGTTTAATTTTGTATATGTTTTAGTGAGAAGTATTTCGCACGCGTATTGTAGTCGAGTTATTTAATTGTAAGTCACCATAATAATAATCATAGGAATTTAATAAAATGGATTATATGATTTAGGAATTTATTAGAATAAGATAATTAATTTTTCTCCCTAGGCTAGGGTTTCACGTTAGGGTTTCAATATTTTTCCGGTGACTTCTTCTCTTTCTCAGCCATCTCGTGCATCCAATTTCTCTCCCCTGTCCCTCTCTACGTGCTGTTGTCAGGATTGCTATGTGGAAGAGAAGAACCAAACATTTCATAGGCAAACTGCGAGGGAAATGTTCCTATTGGCTACTTCAGTTTTTAAATTATTTACCTAAAGTGATGTCGTTTTAAGCCAAAACGACACCACTCTACTTGATAACTACTTTTGATGTCATTTTCGTTTCTGTTGGGCTCTCTTGTCCTTGGTGTTGCTGCTAGTGGTACTATGAAGAAGTAGAGGACATTGATTCTCTGGCAATGAGGATCATAATTAAGGCTCCTATTGGCTGAAAAAGGATTCCATCTCCACTGTTGATTCTCGGGTATATCCAGAGGAGGGGTGAGCTGGATGGAGAGGATCCTCCTTGGAATCCAAACCCTACTTATAAAAGGGAAAACTCATCTCAAAGAGGAGCAGCCAGGAAAAATATAGCCAAAGTGGCCATTGCCATTTCTCCCCCTTGTAAGCTTCCTTCATTCTTATCACCCTCTTACCCCCAATTTCATCCAGATTCAATATCTCTCTTGTTACTGAATAGCTGGTGCCTTGCCATTGCAGATTGAAGTTCAACTGTCCGAAGTGGAGATTGCATCAGCTAGAGTTTGCTTCTTCTTCCCCTCCCTACATTTCTAGTTTCTATGATGATAATGGTAGTACTTAGTTGCTGGGATGATGTACTGAACCATTGATTATTTCCTTAATATATCATTCCATTTTCCCATGTCTGATTATTTCAATTGTTGGGGCTTGAGGCCACTGGTATTATCTGTTAGCTTGTAGTTGTGTGTGTCCTTGAGGAGGGACATGACAGCTGTGAGTAACCGGCTTCACATAATGGACCAAGAACTTGCCTTGCAACTGGAATCTATCACCTTGACGGAGGAAGAAGCCGCGGCCATTAATCTTATGGCCACGGATCTGATAGTTGGTTTGGCAGAATGTCAACGCAGTCTTGTTGGGCGGGTACATGCGTACGGCCCACTTTGCTTCATTATATGTGAAGAAAAATGAAGGTGGGTTACTCTTAAGTGACTAAATATACGATAGTATCAATGTAAATTCGATAGTGAAGATTTTTTTTAACGGGTTTTATCATGTTAGAGATATTAAAAGTTATTATGATGTTGAAAGTTTTTTTAATTAATAGAAAATTGGATATTATTAAATAATACAAGAGGTTACATAAAGGAGAATGAATTTCAGAGTATCACCCACCCATTAAAAAGAGGCTATAAGTCTAAACGAGTATATAGCTTAGTGATGAGCCGAAAAATTACATGATATATATGTATAGTAAATCCTAGTAAAAAAAATCTCTTAAAATACTACGTACCACGTCTAAAATATGACCAAATAATAACAAATCAGCATCATACTTATCGTGCTGAAAAATAATCACCAATTGATAGAATCCCCACCGTGTACAAGGGATTTACCAATTTGAAAAATCAGAGGGAGTTTGGATTGCATTTTTTTTTCTTTTTTCTTTTAAACAATTGGGCTTATATTCTTAAAAAATTAATATTAGGAGACCTGAACAACCTAGTAAGGGCTGAATAGACTTTTAGCCCACTAAGATTGAATAGCTGAGATGAGCATACTCGATATTTCTTAAAGTGTACTGAAAAACAAATGAAACTTTCAGAAAGATTGGGCTTAGAGGCAAAAAATATCTGAAATTACAACTTATAAAAGACTTAAAGGCCCATTGTCATCCAGAGATATTTGGGATTTGCATGGGCTTGGCCCACTTTTTCCATTTAAGTTCATAACACTAAGACTAAAAAAGTGCGACAAACATTTTATCCATAACTAAGTCCCACTTCGTCTCGAGCCATAACTGAATGCTGACTTCGCTTCTACTGACGCGTACTGCTTTTTCCCACGCGCAAGCTGACGCTGCTGTAATCGAAGTCCCCACTTCCGTTCTGAGACGAGAACGGCAACGTGATTTTTTTTGCTGAACTTTTGATACATTTGTGTTGTGCCCCACTTTTGTCTTTTTTCTTTTGTTTTTGTTTTTGTTTTTCTTTTGTTTTTCGTTTTATATATATATATATATATATATATATATATATATATATATATATATATATATATATATAGTTTTCTACAATATGCAGTGAAAAACTCTAAATCATTTAGTACACTATTTAACGTAGTAATATGATTATTTTAAACACATTAATTGATTTTACTCCAATAACACTACTACATATACAATAATTTTAGTAATATATTAGATAATGTATTCTAGTATACTACTAAAATAAGATTGACATTTTAAAGAAGAAAAATTGAGTCATATCCACGGTTTCCTTTTCCTTTTTAATTTTCTACTTTATTTCTTATATTATTTTATTAAGTAACCCCCTATTTAATTCCTTATTAAATTGATGTGATTTTCTATATATATTATTTATATTATACTAACTTTTCTAATCCAAATAAAATTCCTAATTAATTCTAATACCAATCCCACATCTAATTAACTTATTAATCTACGTGATTTACAACTACACTCCCGATTACGATACACTAGTAAACGCTCATCAACAAAACGTTAATCAAATATAGCACGTAATACGCGATGAAAAAAATAAATTGTTTAAAATCTCATATCGAAAGCAAAATAAATTCAAGTCAATGTAACAAGTCGTGAAAAAATTTAATTACACATACTAACACGTAGTTTGAAAACTTACGAGTATCACAAGTGCTTTTCATACGGGCACAGGGGAAGGGATGGCACGCACTCTAGTGCATGGGACACGGCTCACACATTCTCTCACATATTTTGATGCATGACCCACCTGTAGGGTAGGCCCCTCCTCACTCAAAGTTATACAGCCCCATTGGGACTCGTCCCACCCCTGCATTTTTTCGAGTCACAGAGTCTAGTTTGTCAAGGGAACATTCTCCAAATTGTTTATTTATTTTATTATTTTTTTAGTAGAGCTGGATAAATTACGGGAGATGCAGTACTAGTCTTGATGTCAAACTCGCAAGAGAGAGTACTGCTGTCATATAAACATGTTCTCATTGACTCCAAATTAACTACTTAGAGTATAAATTCTAACCCCCGATAACTCCTAACAAACCCTAATAACACTAACAACCCCTAATAACTCCTAACAAACTCCTAATAACCCTTAAAATCCCTTTTTAGTCTTTATAGTCAAACTCGCAAGAGAGTGTACGCCGTCATTAAAACATGTTCCCATTGACTCCAAATTCTTATCGTGGGTTTGTTAGGGGTTATCGTGGGTTAGAATTTATACTCCTAGTGGTTTGTTAGGGGTTATTAGTGGTTAGAATTTATACTCCTAAGTAGTTAATTTGGAGTCAATGGGAACATGTTTTAATGACAACAGACTTTCTCTCATGAGTTTGACATCAAGACTAAAAAGGGTTTTTAGGGTTTGTTAGGGTTAGTAGGGGTTGTTAAAGTGTTATTAGTGGTTTGTTAGTAGTTATCGTGGTTAGAATTTATACTCCTAAGTAGTTAATTTGGAGTCAATGAGAACATGTTTTAATGACAACTGTACTCTTTCTCGCGAGTTTGACATCAAGACTAAAAGGGTTTTAGGGTTATTAGTGGTTTGTTAGTGGTTATTAGGGGTCATAGTGTTATTAGTGGTTTGTTAGTAGTTATCGTGGTTAGAATTTATACTCCTAAGTAGTTAATTTGGAGTCAATGAGAACATGTTTATATGACAACATGACTCTCTCTCATGAGTTTGACATCAAGACTAGTACGCATCTCCCGTAATTTATCCACTCTACTAAAAAAAATAATAAAATAAATAAACAATTTGGAGAATGTTCCTCGACAAACTAGACTCGTGACTCGAAAAAATCTAGGGTGGACGAGTCCCAATGGGACCGTATAACCTCGAATTGAGGAGGGGCCTACCCTACAAAGTGCGGTCATGCATCAAAATATGTGAGAGAATGTGTGAGCTATGTCCCATGCACTCAGTGCATGCCATCCCTTCCCCCGTGCCCGTATGAAAAGCACTTGTGATACTCGTAAGTTTTCGCTACGTGTTAATTATGTGTAATTAAATTTTTTTCACGACTTGTTACATTGACTTGAATTTATTTTGCTCGATATGAGATTTTAAACAATTTATTTTTTTCATCACGTATTACGTGCTATATTTGATTAACGCTTTTGTTGATGGGCGCTTTCACCGGCGTATCGTAATCGGGGGTGTAGTTGTAAATCACGTAGATTAATAAGTTAATTAGATGTGGGATTGGTATTAGAATTAATTAGAATTTTATTTGGATTAGAAAAGTTAGTATAATATAAATAATATATATAGAAAATCACATCAATTTAATAAGGAATTAAATAGGGGTTACTTAATAAAATAATATAAGAAATAAAGTAGAAAATTAAAAAGGAAAGGAACCGTGGATATGACTCAATTTTTTTTCTTCTTTAAAATGTCAATCTTATTTTTAGTGTATACTAGAATACATTATCTAATATATTACTAAAATTATTGTATATGTAGTAGTGCTATTGAGTAAAATCAATTAATGTGTTTAAAATAATCATATTACTACATTAAATAGATGTCTAAACGATTTAGTAGCTTTTTTTCGACTCGTAATCGTAGAAAAACTAATATATATATATATATATATATATATATATATATATATATATATAAAAATGAAAACAAAAAGAAAAAGAAAAAACAAAAACAAAAGAAAAAGACAAAAAGTGGGGCACAACACAAATGTATCAAAAGTTCAGCAAAAAAAAATCACGTTGCTGTTCTCGTCTCAGAACTGAAGTGGGACTTTCCGTTCACGCACGCCAAGACTGCACGTGGGAAAAAATAATCACGTCGCCTGTAACTAAGTCCCACTTCCGTTATGCCCCTGGGACGGTGGCGACTCACATGTGACAAAAACGTCATTCCACTTTTTTCTGCACGTATGCATGACCGAAATTGAAAAAGTGCGCATGCCCATGCAAATCCCCGAGATATTTAGGCCACCAAAGTCCACTAACAATGGTCAATGCTCAACAAGACAAACGCAATAGGCTAGTGAATTAGCCAGCGAGATTAAGTACAAAATATGGGACAACTGTATTTTTCTACACAGTGCGAAATACAAATAAATAATGAGAAATATCTAATTTTTTTTATAAATTAATAGTAGTTGTTCATGAAGATAAAAAATATAACGGCTATTCAATTTTTATAAACAATTATCCACCCCCAGATAGAATAATTGTTCTCCACATCTTATTTGTTGGCACAATGCAGAATGAAGTCAGTTTCGCACGAGATATGGCTGCATTTAACCATTATTATAATAAGGGTATGTTTTTTATTGCTGGAAAAACAGCTTAAGAGATGAAAATTTGTTTGTATTATTTTGTATTTTAGCAATCTTATTTTATGAATTTTTAATTAAAAAATTACTTTAGGTGTAAGTTATTATAAAAAAGCACATCCCGTAATGCTTTTCGAAATTAGCTTTTTTAGTGTTTATTTCAAGTAATAAGCTGGATAAATAAGAAATTGTTTACATGTCAATAGTAGCGTATTTTAAGTAAAAAAGTATAAAATATTATTTTTAAACTATAAACAGTATGTTTGGTACGCTGGAATGAAATGGAATCGTTTTTCACCCATAATGACTTTGGAATCCTCTTTCTATTCCGGTGTTTGGATGGCAAATCCATAATGGAATGTTAATTCATTTTCTGTGTTTGGTAAAACTATATTTTAATATCAGAATAGAATGAAATTAAACATAATATGACAAAAATGTCATTTTAGCATATACTAACGATAAAACCTAATTAAACATTCCTTACAAAATTTTACTTAAATAACATTGACATTATATATCAAAAATATTTATATATAACTATATATATTGTTGAAACATAATTTTTGTTAAAATGTCAACATGGTAGTAAAAACATCGTTACTTTTAAATTTAAAAATAGATTAAAAACTACTACCAAGAAAAAAAATATTTATAAAATTATCATTTATTAAATTATACTAAGTGAAATATAATATATATGACTAAATATGAATTTGTTGTTATGTAAAATGAACGTAATAATTAATTAAAAGAGGGATATAAATGACAGTTATTATATATTGATGATTCAAACTTCTCCTCGAAAGGTCATTCCATATGTTTTGGTGTGGAATGACATTTCTCACTTCTTCTTGGAATCGTCATTCCCGTGAAATGGTCTTTCCAATTTAAATTTATCAAACCAAACACTGGAATGAAAAGAGAAGATGAAATCGCCATTTCATTACAGCGTACCAAACGTGCTCTAAGAAGAATGGTGTTAACAAATCCACTATAAATAGTATTGTGCTATTCTTGTTTTCACTCTTAAAATAATATTCAATTCCTACGAAAATCAATTCTTCGTATTTGGAAATTTCTAACTAAAGCACGTCCCGTAGTTTAACTCCATTAACTTTTAGAGACGAGGAAGTGGATGCTATTAAAGTAGGTATTTCGATAATAATAGTAGAAGCATATGCGTTCCTGTGGACAAAAGCATGGGCGAAGACAGGGGCGGGGGACCGGTATCACTTCGAAAATTTAAAAAATATTATTATTTATCAAAATTTTATGTTTATTTTAAAAAAAATTATTAGTTTTACCCCGAAGTATTTTTTTTTTTTATTAGTCCCCTAAATAATTTTATCAATTTTACTTTCAAATATCAAATTCCTAATTTCGTCTCGGACAAAAGGAAAGGTGCTTAGCGGAAAGATACTGAGTTTCTTCTTGCTTCCACATGGTTCCACATGTTTTTATGGATCCCACCGTACTACTAATTCCGTTTCCAGTATTTTTTATTTTTGGAATCTAGTAGTAGTAAAAGAAAGTAGAACCGGAAAAAAGCCTCCAATTAGTCCACTGCCAACACGGGACTAATAATGTCAACTAAATACACTATACTAACCACTTATTCATATTATTCTACAATTCCTTTTCACAAAATTGTTTTTCCTTTTTGGGTAATATGAGATGTCTACGTCTCAATTTATAATAATAAAAAATATCTCAGTTTCAAGTTAGTCTTAATTCAAATTAAATTCTCTATGGAAAAATGCTTGAAGTTTTATTTCCAAACTCAATACAAAGAGAATTTGGATTTTAATTTGAGTTTCAAATCGACTCAAACTCAATCCAAATACACCTAAGAATTACGAGAATTTTATTGATAGAGAAGAGTGCTTGACCAAAAATAAATAAAATAAAATGCAGCCATAAGTTGGCACAATTTTCTTTCTTTCTCTGGGTCACTCAATTCTAGAACCGTCTTTGTGAGATTGACCCTACAATCTTCTCACATGAATTTAGTAGAGCTCACATTTGCAGATAGGTCTCGCCTAATTAATATGAATGAGCTGTGAAGCGAGTACAGTACTAAGATTTGAATTTTCCTTTGCTCCAGCCATCCATATAAGTGGAAATGAGTGCTGCTCGATACATAGCCCAACAGTTGAGTAAATGTTTGACATTGTGAATTTGTGATATTCAAATTCATTCCTAACATCAAGTGTAACTATCCATGGTGACGACTTGATAATTCAATATTTTTAAAAGCATTTATTTTTACACTATAAAATTTTGAATTTGAATCACTTCATTTCTGTCTTCTAATATAGCAACAATAGATAGGCTAATTGGTGAAATTCGTCTCAAAACAATTTACGATTGGTGACTTGGATCCTTAATCAATTTTTTTTTTCTTTTAGATCCCCAAACAATTTACTTATTTGTACCATGGGTCCTTCTGTTAAAAAAACCGCTAGTCAACGGTTCGTCAACAAAATTTAAAAATTTTCCCATTAATAACCATGGGTATTTTGGGGATTTTCAACAACGACCCATTCTTTTTTAACCCGCCCCATTTATATTACCCAATTCCATAAAGAATTTTGTTGATGAAAAATTCCCAAAAATAAAAAAAAAAATAAAAAAACTCCATTGAAGCCTTCTGCAGTCTGCTTCCTCTCTCTACAATACCACCATCTTTTCGTAATACCAGTTTTTCCCCTTAAATCCCATTTCCGAAGAGCTTGCTGGAAACTACCTCCTCCTCCGAACATGGCTAAACACAATGGGCTCTCGCCCAAAGCAATAATATAAGCAGACTTTGCAGAGAAATTGTGCAATCTCGAAGAACTCAAAACATAGTGAGTCTATTTTGGTTTCTACATTTTTGAACAAGTAAATAGGCAACACGAACTATAACAATGATCCTCTCGCCTAAATCACAAGCTCTATAGAACAATTACGCCATGCCTCCGCTTGTGGTCATCCCGATTATCCGGAACAGAGCCGCAACGAGACTGAATTTTCATTAGAGACGCTCGTTAATTCAAATCAAACAGATTTACAGAAAACCGAAACGGGCTTCCATGTAATTCAAATTACAGCCTAGAAATGATTATATCAATACCATGATTATATCTGCCTTTCACAGCTTATATATTTCTGGACTAGAAGAATTAAAAATTGAGTATGTAAGAAAAGATTAGTGAAAGCTTACAGGATCCAATGACCACAAAGATGAAGAAGCCAAGTAAGATAGGGCCAACAGGGTAGTTGCTTCCCTTCTTAGCAGTGGTTTCTGGGACTGATCCACGCTTGGTAATGTTCTTCTCGAACTTCTCTACCTTCCTATCAGCTAGGCGCCTTGATGTTGTCTATAGGAAATTGTTAATGGTAGCACTATCGACATGATATTGCATATGCAGATCAACAGATGAATAAATATAAGTGCATCCTCCCCCAGCAAAACAAACCTTAGTCAAAGAGGACAAGGTTTACAAATTCCATACCAAAAAGTATGGTAGAACCAGCTACAAGGCACCTACAAGGTTTACGATTTGTGATACCCTCTTCAGTAAAGTTAGGGATATAATTTTGAGATTTGTGATCCCCAAATATAGATGGCAAATGTAGATGGCAAATGATGAAGAAGAAGATGATGAGATGTGTGGGTTTTGTTTTGGGTCCAAGTTGGAATGGGTCAGGGTATGGGTTTGGATATGGTTCAGGGGTGGGTTAGTATATGAATTACCCAAAATGCCCCTGATATTTTGAGTGAAATGTTTCAAATTTTGTTGACTAACCGTTGACTAGCGATTTTTTGAACAGAAGGACTCATGGTACAAATAAGTAAATTGTTTGGGGATCTAAAAGAAAAAAAAAATTGATTGGGAATCCAAGTCACCAATCGTAAATTGTTTTGGGACGAATTTCACCAATTAGCCCAATAGATATAAAACAAATAACTCAAAAAAAAGTTAAATATAAAACAATTAACTATTAGTGGGTCAATCGGTTACGAGCTTTATCCTTGGGTTCTAAATGATGGAGAAGACATGACAGCTATCAATTCGACTCATATTGCTCTTATTCCAAAGATTAAAAACCGATTACAATGACGCACTTCCGCCCTATCAGTCTATGTAATGTGGTTTATAAGCTTATTTCCAAAGTTCTAACAAATCGTCTAAAGCTAGTGATGAATTCACTGATTGATGATGCTCAAAGCGCCTTCTTAAAAAATAGACTCATAACTGATAATGCTATTATTGGTTTCGAGGTATTCCATAGTCTACAAGAAAGCCAACCAAATGGATTTCATCAACTAGCACTTAAGTTAGACATGAGCAAAGCTTTCGATAGAGTTGAATGGAACTACCTAGAGATGGTAATGAAATGTATGAATTTTCCGCCAAAATTCCTCTCTCTTGTAATGAATTGTATCAAAATAGTCAGCTACTCCATCATGCTCAATGGAGTTCCTACTAAATCTTTTAGGCCAACTAGAGGAATACGCCAAGGAGATCCGCTCTCCCCTTTCCTTTTCTCATCTGCACGGCAGGACTATCCTCTCTTGTTCGTTCTGCTGAAGAACGAGGATTTTTAACAGGATTTCAATTTGGAGGGGGACTTCTGTCACACATTTGTTATTTGCAGATGACTCTCTATTCTTTGCTAAAGCTGAAGAAACATGCATACGAAGACTAAGAGAGATTCTAGAAACATATGAAATTTGCTCCGGACAACTAATAAATTACGACAAATCCAACATTTTCTACAGTAAAGGCACACCAGAGGACATTAAAAATTTAGCATTTTCCATCCTTCAAATTCCGGAGGGTGATGGAAAAGGAAATTATCTAGGGTTGCCTTACATGACAGGTCGATCTAAAAAAGAGGCATTTCAGTTCGTTGTAGATAAAGTCTGGAAAAAACTAAGTAGTTGGAAGGAGAAGACTCTATCCTTTGCAGCAAGGGTAGTACTAATTAAATTTGTGGTTCAAGCTATTCCCACATATGTAATGTCATGTTTTCTTCTGCCCAAGTATATAATAGATTCCATCACTAGCATGATGCGTAATTTTTTATGGGGTGGAAATAAAAATCACAAAAAAATCTGTTGGCGAGCTTGGAAAGAATTATGTAAACCAAAAGATCAAGGAGGGCTCGACTTTCGTGATCTAGAGACTTTTAATATGGCATTAGTAACAAAGCAAAGCTGGCGTATTTTCCACCGACCTTTTTCACTTTGCTCAAGGGTATTGCAGGCTAAATATTTTCCTCTAGATAGATTCTTAACTGTGCAACCTAAAGGTCGTACATCCTTAATCTGGCAAGGGATCCTTAAAAGTCGAAAACTACTTGAATCAGGGCTACGGTGGAGGATTGGTAATGGGTCACAAGTTAGTATTTATGGAGATAAATGGTTAACAACTCCTAGTACTTTTAAAATTCAATCCCACTGCATACATGCATATATCTCAAAGAATGATGGCTGTCTCTAGACTCATTGACTTCCAAACTTGTCAATGGAATACGACATTATTGAAAGAATTTTTCTCTTCATATGAGATTGAGGAAATACTCAAAATACCACTATGTGACGCATGGCCGCCAGATCGTCTAGTTTGGGGTTATACAAAAAATGGACTTTACTCCGTAAAATCCGGATATCACCTCCAATTTGATATCAACGGTGGAAAACGAGAGGCACCATCAACCTCAAAAATTAAATGGCCTTGATCATTGGGAAGAAATTTGGAAATTACCTGCTCACTAAAGCTACAAATTTTCATCTGGAAAATTTTCCAACGTATCCTACCAACTTGCCAAGCCTTATCACGGCGAGTTAATGCTATTAAACCTCATTGCCCTATCTGTCACGAGGCGATTGAATCTACAATGCATGCGCTTTTCTCATGCCCAGCGGCCATGGAAGTATGGAGCCAAACCAGTTTTGACTTACATGACTTACTAAAGAAAGATGCATTCCCTTTTTGTTTAAAGCCTATTCTAACAGGGGTAGAGGAGATTTCCACTCCTTTTGTCTATATTGCATGGCGCATATGGTGCAATCGAAACCGAGCAGTATTCGAAGGAAAGCGTCATACACCAGAAGAGATTGGTAATCTTTCTCTAATTGACGCTGCCGAATTTAGCAAAGTTTTTGCATCATCTTTAGGGACAAATGAGGCTCGACAACCTTTGCCAAGTTTTAATCAAATCCAATATATGCTCAAAGGAAAGGCAAAAGTATTTGCTCCCATAAATACAGATAAATTACCTGAGCCCTTACAACAAGTATCCTGTATTAAATGGAAACCTCCTGATCTGGGTTTTCTGAAAATTAACATTGATGGAGCTTGGAATAATAAATCGGGAGGTATAGGAGTGACCGTGCGCAACCATGAAGGCATCTTTATAGCAGGACTTGCAAATTTTATGCACAACTCACCAAGCCCTGAATACGTTGAAGCAAAAGCACTTCTAGAAGGACTAAGGTTTGCAATAGCTCAAGGATATCAGCAATTCACAATTGAGAGCGATTGTAAAACACTGATCAACAGAATTCATCAGATAGAGGAAGATTTTCCCCCATAGGTCACATTGTTAGTCAAATTAAAATTATGGGGATTAGCATAGCCAATTTATTTTTTGTCTACAGATCTTGTAATATTTCAGCTGATAGATTGGCAAATTATGCAATGAGGACTAGATCCTCCAATCAATGGTTTGGAGACCCACCGGTTTTCTCCTACCACATGTAATTTTTTATTCCACTTTATGAAATACAATGTATTTCCTATCCAAAAAAAAATAAAAAAATAAAAATTAGTAATTTATTGTATTGTTTGGAATCCAATAATTAAATAGACAAATATGCTATTTAAAAATTTGATATAGTTAATGTTTGGTTTTAAATGTTAGTGAACTAGGGAATCATTGTAGTACAGTAATCAAAGGTGGTTGTTACATTTTAATATTAGCGTCAATATTAAGTCATGTTTAATGTCTACTTAATTTGTCAATGGAGGTACATATTTTAGGGTTGCATATGTTCTTGTTATATGAAGAGTTACATATGTATTTTTGGTGTATGAAATGGTATTATTTATGTGTGGATTGTTGGTCATTTCATCGACATATTATGTGGTTATACATCAATCATGTGAACATCACATACTTATTTTCGTAAGCATGTATGTGTTCATTGGGAGAGAAATCTAGTCTAAGAAAGGTGTTCTTTAGCGTAGATTGGAATTGAACATTTTGTGCAAGATTTGCTAGGAGTCATACTCAAATCACTCTAAACATATCCGAGAAATCCGCGTCTCAGCCTTGTAGTTTTGTACAATATCCTTTATACCTCTACTTGTAATTTGTTTATATTAATTTTATTAAATATTTCACTTACAAAAATGAATATTTTATTTCATTGAAAATGATTCACTCGTAATTTAAATAATATATTACGTGGCTGACAAGAAAATATTCTCTAAGTTTATGTGTTTTGAAAGTTTTGCAGACAAGAACTCTGACACTTGTGGAAGGCCTTTCCTTTGTGCGTGACCTTAGTTTTCCTCTTGTTTCTTTGGTATTAGAGTTTGATTATACGGTCATATAACTTTGTACTATAGGGAAAATATTCGCTAGATTTTTCTATGTCCGCAGGTCATGTAATGGTTTAGCTAAATGGTTAGCTAGACATTTTCTAAGGCTTAATGCCCAATTTCAAAGGGTATGGGGTCCATCGGAATTCCACCTCCCTCATGTAACTTCTGATATTGATTAATGATATCACTTTCTTTTTCAAAAAAATAAAAATAAAAATTACTGGTAGAATACATGATTCTTTAGAGTCCAAATTTTTAAAAAAAAAAAGTACATAAAAGTAAAACTCACCCATGTGACACAACATCTAGTGCGTGACTAAAATTATGGTGCTTATGGATATTTATTTTTAGGACCTTGATATGCTACTAGAATTATTTGATAGAAATTAGCTAAAACTCAAAGTGGGGGATGAACCTATTATACCAATAGGGGTGAATAGTGTTAATTTGGGTTTTATCCAATTCCTATCCAAAAATTCTAGTAGCAAATCATTTTCCTTATTTTTATACATGTTGGCAATATGTTTGAGCAGTTCCATTTCATATTTAAATTTTTAAAAAAAAATAGTTAAAATGAAAAATGTTAATATTTCCAATAGTCAAAATAAAAAATTAAGGCAAACATAAGTTGGGTGTAGTGGGTGAGAGTTCATCCTCCCTTAAAAATGATCAGGGTTCAAATCACAATCATGACATTTGTATGGAGCAATTGGTACTGAGAGGATGACCACCTTCTTGAGTCTCTAAAGCATCCGGTCTAGATTAGTTATATCTATCAGAGTGGACATTGGTGGCCTAGAACAAAAAAAATAATAATAAAATTTGATTTTCAAAAGAATTGAGCATCAATTTTAACGGTACTCAGCTCCTCGTACTTAGAGTTAATAGAGAATTTAAATTGTTTATACGCTTCGATAAAAAGTTACTACAGTATGTTTGTAAATTAGTACTAGGGATGATAATGAATATTGCTGAATTGGAGACCCAAGCCGAGCCCATTCAATTGGGGCGGGATTCCCTGTTTTAAGTCAGAAGCGGGGTGGAGTGAGGATGAATTTTGCCCTTGCTATCGGAGACGGGGATAGGGGCGGGAGAGATGATATCTCGGCACCACACTTGACCACCTTGACTCGGTGCTTCTGTTCCGTCTACAATACTAAATACAAATAGAAAATAAAAACTCGTCAAAATGGAAAGACGCCGAGAATTTTCAAACTCTTTAGAGACTTCCCTCTTATAAACCTTTATGAATCCCTATATTTTTTTAGGGATCAAACTTGTATTTTTTTAGATAATATTATTTCACATAAACAAGCGTTAAATATTTGTTGTTGACAATTCTGTGTTCTTTATTGAAGGTTATATATATGGGAGACTTTTGTGAAAAGTTAACTTAATTTCTTGAGTTGGAGCTAAGCGAAAGTCGGGATTTTGAAGAAAAAAATTGTTTTCCAGTTGGAAATGGCCCTCGCTTAATCCGGTACTGGGATCTATATTCATTACCAACTGCGAAGCTAGGTTGAGAATAAGGATCAGATAACAAAAGCGGGGCCAAAACTGGAGACCGCCGTCTTTGTTCTCACTCACCTCACTGACATCCTTAATTACTACCACACAAAAATCAAATTTCATATTTTTAACAAAAATCAAATGCTAACTCAATAGTTAAAACTTAAAAGTAAGATTGTAACAATAACGCTATAAACTTATACCGATCTTCATATGAGTTACGCCAGTCACCTTAACTAGATTCCCAGTGAAGAGATAAATGTATGTGCTTGGATTGAGTTTTAAATTTTGGTCTCAATCTCAAATTCAAATTAGATTTTACATGATTTAACACTTCAAATTTCATTTTCAGACTCAATCCAAAATCTGGTATCAAAGACAGCTGTATCAAGTTGGAAGCTTCCCACACTCCACCTCTGCCAAGTCCAAAAGTCTATTCCTCCCAAACAGACAGCTCACCGAGCTACTAACGAAATTTTTTATTTTGATAGGTGAGTAAGTTTAAATCTTACATCCAAACCAATAAACACAATATATGTACGCCAAAAGTCAATTCTATTTCCTATTAATTTGTACTTTTTGGCCAACGTGTATTATATTCATTGGCTTGAATGTAAGTTTTAAACTTACTAACCTACCAAGATAAAACTTCTCATTATATAAAGAAAAAAAAACAAATTTCATTTCTACACAAACATTTCTTAATTAACAACACACCAAATTTCATTTTTACACAAACATTTCTTAATTAACAACACAAAAAACGGTAAGAATCGTCGGTCCTCCTTCTGTGTTCTATTTTTTATCTCATCAATAAAAAATTGTTATGTGTTAAATTTTTATTTAAAAAATTATATCTCACAAGAAATAGTAAAATACGCAAAAATAATTAATAAATGATAATTTCTTATTAAAAAGATCAGACCCAACTCTAAACAGATCAAATGTACCTTACGTAATCGAGCCTCTCATTTAAAGAGTCCAATTTTTTTTTCCAAAAATTACTTAATATAAAAAAATTTACTCTCTCCATTCAATCGATTCGTCTATGCTATTCTCTATCTCGGGCTCTCACCGCTCCTGTTGCCTTTTTGAATTATGTTGTTTTCCTCTTTTCTCCGAAATTTGAGAATTCTTTAATTTTTTTCAAAATGTGTGTTAGAATGGTGTTAATTTTTAAATAAATTATCAATATTATAATTATTCACATTTTGAAACTTGAGTTTATAATTATTCTTTGTCGTTTTTATAATTTATAATTTTAAAAAAACTTAATTTTAATAATTAATAAATAAATTTAATATTATTCGAGACGAGCACAGAAAAAAATCCATCAAATTCCAAGTCACTTTATACCGCACTCCCCCACTAACACTGTTTTTTCCTCTCAGAGAAGCAAAGCCCATTTCTCTCTCAATCAAATCGAGACCAACAAATCTTCCATTTTCCTTTCAATTTCTCCGGCAGCAATTCCGGGCAAAATTGATACAAAAGTTTCAGTTTTTTTAATAAACAAGAAAAAATGCACGCCAAAACGGACTCAGAGGTGACAAGCATAGCCCCATCATCACCGGACAATAACCGGAATCCAGTCTACTACGTGCAGAGCCCGTCGCGTGATTCTCACGATGGTGGGAAAACCACTACATCTCTTCACTCAACGCCAGTCCTCAGCCCAATGGGTTCACCGCCTCACTCTCAATCCTCCGTCGGCCGTCACTCTAGGGAGTCATCTTCTAGTCGCTTTTCCGGATCATTGAAACCCGGATCCAGGAAGATTAATAATCTTAATGATGTCGGATCCGGGGCGAAGCGTAATAAAGGAGGGCAGAAGCCTTGGAAAGAATGCGATGTTATTGAAGAAGAAGGTTTGCTTGAAGATGGAGAGTCAAGAAAGTCTCTACCCAGACGCTGTTATTTGCTTGCTTTTGTTTTGGGTTTCTTTTTTCTTTTTTCGCTGTTTTCTCTCATCTTGTGGGGCGCTAGCAGACCTCAGAAACCTCAGATCACAATGAAGGTTAGCTCTATTTCTTCACAATTTAATCAATTGCTCTATAGTTCTTGTCATTTGAGCTTAATTTTGCGAATCTTCAGACTTCAGCTACACTCCCGGCCATATTCTTAATTACTAACTCAATTACTTAATATAAGTCGTTTGAGAAATATAGCGAAAATTAAATAAGCAAAAAAACAAGGAATTTTGTTAGTATGACTAATTCTATTTAGGAGAGTAATATTGATACTTTGATTAAAAACATCTTATTTTTGGCTTACTTCAATTACGACTTATACGAAGGAAGGAATTGAGGGATCAAACTTTTAATTTTGCCACTAGTTTGGAAATGTTTGTCATTAATTTACCAAAATCTGGTCTACTTTGGACTAATTTCTTTAGTGATTGAGCTTGCATATGGTTATGGAATTAAAAAAAAAGCTTGAATCTTTGTGTTCTTTGATGTACATTTTGTTATGGGTTGGTGTTGAATTTTGATTTCAGAGTATAACATTTGAGAGATTTATGGTTCAAGCTGGTTCGGATAATTCTGGGGTGGCGACTGATATGATCTCGACGAACTCTACACTTAAATTCAATTTCCACAACACTGCTACTTTCTTTGGTGTTCATGTCACCTCAACCCCTATCGATCTTTCATACTCTGAGATCGTCATTGGCACTGGAAATGTAAGTCCCCTGAAATTGACTAGTGTTTAATGCGGTAGGTCTTTCAGTGCAATTCAATGTTGATGATTTTGCCAATTGGTTATGACTTATGGATTGATTGTAACCTTGACCGCGTAAATAGTCACTTACAGCCATTGACAGAATCTCTACCATCGTATTTGTACTGAATAATCTTTCGGTTATTCTTACTCATTTTTGTTATGGACCCAAAAATTCTGAATTTTTCGGATGGTTTGATTTGGTGGATGTTGCAGATGAAGAAATTTTATCAATCAAGGAAAGGTCACAAGACAGTAACTGTAACAGTAATAGGGGATAAAATTCCGCTCTATGGAAGTGGAGCTAGTTTGAGCACGCCCAAAGGGATAACAACATTGCCTGTGCCATTGAAATTGAACTTGAAGCTTCGATCCAGGGCTTATGTTTTAGGTAAATTGGTAAAGCCAAAGTTCTACAAAGAAATCCAGTGTTCCCTTACCTTTGATCCTAAGAAACTCAACGTTCCAATCTCTTTAAAGAAATCTTGTACATACAGATGATCATTGATGGAGCATCTCATAGTGTTGGCAAAGGTTCTTGGTCTGAATTCTTTTGCTTTTTTAATGCCATTAAAGAGAAAGGTCATTTTTTTTTAGTTCATAGATAAAGATTAAATCAGAGAATTTCATAGTGTCAGCGGAGCTCTGCTGACGTTTTTCGGTTGCCCATAGGGGTGTGAAAATGCATACACTGTAAACAGGCTGGAGTGGGGTGGATTGAATGAACTGGCTTATTGATAATTTTCTGGAGGATGGTATAATTCAATACATACATGTCATTATTTGTAGTATAATTTGTTTGTTTGGAATCTTGTAATATTTAAATAAATTAGGGAGTAATAAGTTCTTTTTTTTGTTGTTGCATTGAATTATTTGCCCATTACTTGTTTTCTTGCAATTGTTGAACTGGATTGATCTGTCTAAATGCTGTCGTTTTAGTTGACAATTTGATCTCTCTTCACTTTGCTCTGGCAGCAACTAATCATTAGTCTCAAAAGATTAGAATCGGCTGCATGAACCAAAAAAAAAAATTAGTCATTCACTTTCATTTTTTTTTATCCAGAGAAGAACTCTCATTAAATTTAGTAAATCCATATCTCTTTTATCACCTTCGCCCAAGTTTTCTTCGGTATCAAGTCTAAACATAGTTTTACAAAGTTGTAATTGACCTAATCAATCAAGTTAGCACCTATATGCAATTTAGGTGAAGTACTTAATTAATTATATAAACTTGTTAGTAGCGCTTTTGTTGAAAATATCCCCAATTTAGTACACATCGTGGCATTAGCCTCATCTCCAATTCTTACATTGTAAATATCAAAAGTAAAAAAAAAAATTTAAAAAAAATGCCATATTCGGAAGATGCTATTTTGAGTTATTTTTGCTCCAAAGGATGAAGATTGAAGAGTTCATTCATGGCATATGAGTTAGCATCTAAGCAAGAGACCCTATGTTTTAAATCGGATCGAATTTTTTTACCAGTACAAGTGTCACTAGTCCAATCCGGATCGGACCGGATAATGTCATATATATAAATAAATTTATAATGTGATTTTATGTTACAAAATTATACTACGATGTACAATCTCAAATTTTACAAATAAGTTCTTCTCACATATTAAACTAAACTAAACTAAAATTAGGAATTTGATTGTCTGAATCGACCTTAGTTTGTTTTTTTTTAATAAAAAAATAATGCTAAAACTGGTTTCAGAGCCAACCGAGTCAGCGGTCCAACCGAGTTCTTGACCACAATTGACCGATTCATAGCATTTCTGAGTTTTGAGGGCAATCGGACCGGAAGACTGGCCTAGTCGCGGTTTGACCCTACCTCACTTGATCATCACGATTATTTTGCAATATGAAACGAAAAGGAGAGTATACATCTTGCTTAGTCCATCCGTTATAATAACATTTTTTCAAGTATTAATTTCTACTCAAAAGTCAACATAATTTTTTTACTTTTGTTCATCTTTTTTCTCATGTAGAATTCATTTTTTTTTAAGGAAACAAGTCAAAAAAATAATAATCTCAAGCAACATAAATTTCATGTATTCACACTAATTGCATAAACAAGATCATCTAGAAGATCAAGTTATTAATGCCAGCATTGACTTATTCACAACCTCTTAATAATTATACATAGAAATTACCAACAAATAGTAAGAAGAAGATACATTTAGATTCAAGACCAAAATAAAGAAAACAAAATTCTCAAATTAACAAATGAAAAAAATTCTCTTTCAAAAAAGACGCATTCTCAATTTTTTGACATGTCAGTAAAAAAACGGATTACTGAAAAACGATTTCTAAGAATTCGTTGATGCCAAACAAATTTTCCAAAAAACAGTGTCATGTGAAAATTATTATGTAAAAACGTACTAATTGGCAATGGCGGAGGATAGTGAGGGCAGGAGGGGGCCATGACCACCCCCTTAGGATTTTGGAAATTTGCACATTAGTACTATCAATATTTTTTTTTGTATAAATAGGTCCTTATAATATAAAATGTCTTGGCCCCCTAAAAAAATTGAAATTTAATAGTAATATTCTCTAACACACAATTTCACCACTAACTATCACAATAATATTGTTTATTGCTCACTCTATTCGAATTTGAATGTACAATTTTCATTTTTTGATGTCTAAAATTAAATGTCTCATTTTTTAATATAGAAATAATTTTGATTTGAATTTTCACTAGTAGTCACATATAATCTAATATAATTAAAATTCATTAATATATTAATCTCGCCAATTTCCGAATTAAGTAGATTAAACTCTACTTAGTACTAACACAGTTCAACAACTAACTTTCTTAATTTCATTGATTAAACTTTATTAACACACTAATGTTGGCGATTTATTTTTTTCCAAATGTAAATACTATGGTAATGTATTTAGCCCAAAAAAAAATGATTGACAAAACCTCAAAACGTAAATAGTTTAGTGACCAAAATAGCTATTAACACTTCTATAAAAAAATGCATATATTTAATCAAATAATATTTTCTTATAACTTTCTCATGCTATTTTGAAGTTTGGTCAGTGACAATAACCTCTATAAATTATTTGATTTTTTCTTCATTTTTTAAATTTTTTTGTCAATTTTTAAAATTAGTTTATGTCTATTTTTTAATATAAATATCGTTTAAATTCAATTGTTCTAATAAAAATATATTCTTCTACATCAAATATATCATCTTACAACTTGAAAGTAAATTTTATTTTGCCTCCCCTAAATTAAAATTCTGCCTCCGCCACTGCTAATTGAGATAATCATCTCCCGCAACGCGTGATAGAGGAACATCTTCTAGTGTAAGGATTAGCTAGGGCGACTAGATTTATGACAATTGTGGGTATAATAAGACCTCCCTGACAGGGGCGAAGCCCCGGATATTTATAAAAATATTATTATTTATCAAAATTTTATATGTATTTTTTAAAATTTTGAAATTTTTTATCAGTTTCGCCTCCTTAAGATTTTTTTTTTGCCTTTTTTATTGCCCACCAAGAATTTTTTTGCCGTTTTCAACTCTATAGTTGTACATACTGTTGCAGTTTCGCCCCCAACACCGAATTCCTGACTTCATCCCTCCTCCCTGAGCGAGGCGGACATGGGATTCTATTTGCCGAAAGTGCCCCGTACGATATGTATGGCAAAAAATCATCTGTCCCCGTTCGTGTATGTCCCCGTGTCCCCAACCAATCACAATTCACCATGTGTATATATAATTAAAACAAATATTTATATAGTAAATTCTGATTGGTTAGGGACACGGGGACATATACGGATGGGGATAGAAGATTTTCACCCGATATGTAGTTACGCCGACTTGGGCTTGATTTGTGGTAATAGTACATCAATCTCCTACCGCCGCCGCTGTCGTCTTCCATGTCAAATTGGGTCTCAATAGTTGCATTCATCGGCCATTCTTCTAGAGATTCAGGCATTTGGTCGAAGTTGAAGTCGAGGCTAATGTGATCAAGATCAACCTCATGAGCAGAAGTATCATTTGAGCAGAAATTAAAGGGGAAAATGAAGAGGAAAATGACAAAAGTAACCTTTGGAAGTGGCATTGGAGAAATTTTGGGTTTCTAGTGAAAGAGAAAGAGAGAGATCAGATGGAGTATATATGAAATGAAGTTGAAAATCGTCTGTACCCATGTATGTTTTTATTCATGTGCCTAAATAATTTTAAATCATAATGTGATTATTATTTTTAATTATATATACACATAATTAATTGTGATTGATTGGATACAAGAATAGGTACAAACCATTATTTGCCTATGAAATGAGGCGCCGATTGCTAATTGATTGATGATCTCTGTCCACATGGGCAAAAAAATATCAGTCCCACTGCTAGTATGTCATCAATTCATTTACTTTCGATTAATTACTGATTTCTTAGTATGTATATATAATTTTAAAAAATATTAGCATAACAAATTCTAATTGGTTAGATATATACACAAGTAAATACAATTTTCACCCGTCTACATGCATGCTCACGTTCTGCTGTTCGTCTGCCCTTGATTGCCTTGCTTCTTTATAATTTGTTTTCTTTTTTCTTTTTTCCCTTTTTTTGTTTGACATTTTTTATTACTATTTTTAAAATGTCAAACACTACCATATTTTTCTTTTTTCATCATTTAATCCAAGGAGTAAGATTAGAAAAAACCATCATTAAAGAGTATTTTATTTAGAAAGTGAACAATTAATTTGAGACATATTAAAAATATGTTGACAGATAACTTGAGGCGGAGGGGTAGGTAGTACTCCCTCCGCCCTAGAGATGGCAATGAGACAGATAAGGACGGATATCTCAAATACCATACCTGCCCCGCGACTGTGAAGGCCTGCCCCACTCCGCCCAGCCCCGTGATTCGTCCCGAATCAGTTATTTCTGCCCCGTGCGGGGCTGATCATATCTGCCCCGCCCATCCCCACAATCTCTTCCAAGAAATCATCTCAAAAAGTATTTTGAGTTTTGAAGTGTTCAGTGAAATAATAATTAAAATCCATTTTTCGACTTTGGCATTAACAAATTTACAGACAAAATTTCGGTTAACGACAATGGCACCATCTTCATCTCCTGCAACAACAACTCATTTTCAGAGCCCTTTTCAAAGTACAAAACAAAGACTCAGAATGGTAATGTAGATAGGAAACAAATCAATTAAATTTCCCAGTAGAAATTTGTTAATCAATCAGTAAACATTACCAACATTACTTGTGGTGGAGTGGATGGGGCTCCTCATCTCTTAAGAATGACCAGGGTTTGAACCCCGACCCTGACATTTGTATGGAGTTATTGATGTTGGTATGGTCGTCCCCTGCTTGGGCCTCTGCAGTACCGATCCAAATTAGTCAGGCCTGTCGGGCTTGGATACTAGATGGGAAACCAAAAAAAAAAAAAACAGTAATCATTTTATGCACTAATGGTGAAATATGTGTGTAGAAATATATGAAGAAACTCAATGGTGAGAAGGATAGAGTCGGCGGCGGATCGGCAGAGTTTGCTGAGCTGAGAGAGAGTGGAGAGTCTGCGCCGCAACGGTCGAGAATCGAGATAGTCCGAGAGAATGAGGGAATTAGGTATTTAGGGTTAGTAATAATATTATAATAATAATTTATCGGGGCGGGGAAAACGTGAATACCTGACCCAATCTGCCGAGTGGAGAGTCTACGCCGCAGCAGTCGAGAATCAAGATAGTCTGAGAGAATGAGGGAATTATGTATTTAGGGTTAATATTATAATAATAATTTATCGGGGCGGGGAAAATGTGAATACCATACCCAATCTACCCCTTTTCTCTATGGGCGGGGAGGGGCGGGTCTGCCCCAAAAGACATTGGGGCAGGGCGGGTCGACGGGTCACAGATCAAATTGCCATTCCTACTCCGTCCCAAATTATCTATCCACTTTGTGTTTTGCACAAGAATTAAGGTTTCATCAAATTCTATAATAGAATATTGTAAAATGTCAAGTATAACTATATTTAATTTTACTCCATGTTTAATTCTACCTAATTTTCTTTCTCTAGTCTTCTTTCCAATAATTAATGTAAATGGTAGGATTGGAAAAATTACTATAAATAAACTCTTAATTTAAGTAGACATTTAATTTGTGACATATTTGAAAAGAAAATGTGAATATAGATAATTTGGGACGGATGTAACACATGGTAGGGAGAACTTATAATCAACTTTAGCCAACAGATTTTGAATTTAATGTAGTGTGGGCTTTGTAGCGAACTCTGTAAAACCCAACCCACTTTAGAGTCATAAGAAAGCCCAATATCATAAACGGACCAGCCCAGATATAATCTGATTCAGTAAAATCCAGAACCTCCCAACATAATAACAAGGACCAAATAGTATTCCTCCGCCACCGACCGAACCCCCTTCGTTATTACCAAAGACATCTCTCTCTCTCTCTCTCTCTGGTCAGCTATGGCTTTTCCTCAGCAACACCACTTCCACCAAAACCACCGTCAACAACCACCGCCTCCGATGAAACCCTTTAGGTAAGAATTCAGGATTTTCTTCTTCTATCTCCCAATCACCCCTAATTTTTTTTTAAAACTTTTCAGGGACATCTATAACAACAACAACATGGACGGTCAGATTTCATCTCCGGATAACTACTTCGCAGATCAACCCCAGCACCCTCCTTATGTTCCTCCATGTAATTATCATTTCCCTTTTGAATAATTCTTTTAACTTGAATTAATTAGGTTTCTTGAAATTTTCTTCAAGATTTTAACAAAAATATTTCCAATTTTGTTTTTGTTTCCTTTTGTTGTGGGCCCAGTTCATAGGGCAGCAGCAGGTGTGACACCATGTGGGGTGATTGAGGATGATCAAGGACGATTGGAATTACAGTGGAATTTGGGTTTGGATTTGGAGCCCAGGAAGAAAAGACCCAAAGAGCAAGATTTATTGGAAAATAATACTAATAACAACAATTCCCAAATGTCTTCTGTGGATTTCTTGCAGCCCCGATCAGTTTCTATCGGATTGGGCTTATCATTGGATAACAACAACAACAAAAGTAATGGTCGGCTGGCTTCTTCTGGTGATTCTGCCCTTATAAGGTTCGTGGGAGATGATTTTGAGCGCGAGTTGCAGAGACAAGATGCTGAAATCGATAGATACATTAAAATTCAGGTCTTCTTCTTTTTTTTTTTTTTTTATTCTTATAATCATGCTACCTACATTCCATAATATAAGTCTTCGTTTAGGACATGTAACAAAAATTAAGGAAATTAAGGAATTTAAAAAAAAAGGATAGTTTGTTATTCAAAATGTCAATATTACTCTCTTAAACAGAATAGTGGTATGCAAGTCCTATTTAAGGGGGTAATATTGGTATTTTGACAAACAAAGTAGCTAGATTTTCGCTTCCTTAATTTTCGCTAAATGTCTATATTTTTATTATCTGAAATATTTTTTTCCCACTTATCCAGTGTTGAAACTTTCTCGCGTTTTATATATTTTGAGATACTAATGAATGTTTTAAGAGTATCTTATTACAAATTTCCCTCCATTCCCTATTAATTGTCGTTTAGGAGATATCTAGGTATCCAAATTAATTGTCGTTTAAGGTTATTTTATTAGTTGTCAACAATTTATTCCAATTATACCCTCAACATTTTCCTTTCTTTATGACAAAGAAGTGAGAGAGAGGGAGGGTGGGGGATAATATTGGAAGTTTAGGTGAAAATGACAACTTCCTTAATTTTCTCAAATTGTCTAAAGAGTCTTATATTTAGGAATGGAGGGAGTACAATAATAGGTGGAGTGAAGTAGTTTTGATGTGAAGGTGTAACCCCAGTGATGAAAGATTGCTTCTTGTAATTACTCCCTCCGTTCCAAATTGAATGTCAACAATTTGGGGCAGAGGAAGTATTAAATTTTAGAAAAGCTACGGAATGTGTTGTTAAGGATATTTGTTTCCTTTAAAGTGAAAGATAACGTTTTGATTCTATTTTCTCAAGTATCATCCCTGTTTTGTGAGGTCGTTAAAAAGTTTGGTTCTTTTTATGCATACTTGTACACAATAAAGCGATACCCATGCCCCCAGGGTCCCCACCATCCGATCCGACATGCATTGTGGAGGATGTAAATCAAGGTGACCCAGCAGTTTGTTTGGTGGGAGTGTGTGTGTGTGTGTGTTAACGTGCATGTGTTCATATGTATTCTCTAACTTGTCTGTGCATTAACTGTCCCCTTCGTAGTGCATTTTGATTGACGTTTTGTTAACTTTCTGAAGGAAAATAAGATTCTTTGATATGTAGTTTTTGATGTATTATTTGGATATGAGATACTGCTTTGTCAGAATTCTCACCTATGTACAGGAGTTCTTTGTTCAAGTATTTTGTGATACATAGACTTCTGTCGGGATGTATTCACTACTTGGATCAATTTTGGTTTCAAATGATGTTAAACCCCACTGTTCGTGATTTTTAAACTCTGAAGAACTCGCCATGTAATGCTATTTGTAGTAGTAAAGAAGTGCACTTATTTTTGTACCATGTGTCTTATTTAGCTTCTTCCTCTTTTCTTATTCTTAAAAAGAGTGATCGACTGAGGCAAGCTGTGTTGGAGAAGTTTCAGGCTACTCAACTTCAAACTCTCTCTTATGTGGAAGAAAAGGTCATGCAGAAACTCCGTGAGAAAGAAGCAGAAGTAGAGGAAATCAACAAGAAAAATATGGAGCTTGAGTTTAGAATGGAACAAATCGCTCTAGAGGCTAATGCGTGGCAACAGAGGGCTCAATACAACGACAGCATGATCAACACCCTTAGGTTCAACCTACAACAGGTTGTTGCACAAAGTCGAGATAGTAAAGAAGGTTGCGGTGAGAGTGAGGTGGATGACACAGCCTCCTGCAACAATGGCCGGGCCATTGATTTTCACCTGCTAAGCAAAGATGGCAATGAAATGAAGGAGTCGAGGACTTGCAAGGTTTGTAGAATTAATGAAGTGTGCATGCTGTTCTTACCTTGTAAGCATCTCTGTCTGTGTAAAGAATGTGAAAGGAAGACTGGTCGCTGTCCGTTATGTCAGGCCTCTAAGAGTATGGGAGTAGAGGTTTATATGTAATATGATCAATGTGAAGCTAATGTAACATCCATTTGCCAGCTGCTGAGTACATTCTTAGTGAACCTTAAACTTGTCGTCTGTGTGGTCACATAAGCTGTAAGTTCAACACCCTTCCCCTCTTTATTCAGAAAATTTGTCTTCGTGACAAATGTTAAACCGAAGCCCTTAGCTTCTGCTGTTCCTTTTTCTTTACAAAGTATACATATCTTTTTTTTGGGGCTTTTCTATCCTCTCTCCCAATGTACTATTGTGTTTTAGAGCTAAGATTGTTACCTTCCTACTATGCAAGTTATTTAATCTGCTGAAAAGATAGTTACTGGAAAATTGTTTGAGAACTTGGAGTGTTTGGAGCGTATTCTGGTGCTCATGTAAGGAATTCTTGCTAACGGACAAGCTTCGTTTATGATAAACGATGCGGTACAACCTCCACTGCCTTGCCACCTTGCCCCTTCTCAAAGGTAAGTTTGATAGTAACTTTCGATTTTAGTATCTTCCTACTATGTGATTCTGTTACCTGTTAAAAAAGGTAATTACTGGAACATTGTTTGATAACGTGAAAACATGTTTATCCTCTTTGAGTTTTGACGATCAATATTCATTTTTCAAAAGATATCTGAGTTGCTTCTTGAAACCTTTATGAACGAAAAATGATACAAGTTTAAGCGAAAAGGAGCAAGCCCTTCATTTCTTCTTGATGTTATGGGCTTGTGGTACTATATTTTCAAATGTTCAACCTACATGCATGTTGTAGTTTCTCTTATGTGCAGAGGTTTACTTTTAGAAAAAAATTAACGGTCTCTGCTTGTAACGGAATATTAGCTTGTACGTTCGCCTAATAGGCTGCATGGTACGATACTTCACTTCAGGTGCTTTAGGAATCTCTCTCTCTCTCTCTCTCTCTCTCTCTCTGTGCAATGGTTATTGCTAGTTAATTCTTTTCTTATTTGTCATTTCTAGTTAGCCGAGCATTAATTATCGTAACTATTATGAAGATCAACTAGAGCATGATCTATTCTAAGCATTATGTGAACTTTGAAATCAAGAAAAGCTTTTTAAGCATCAGCTAGCACAGGCTGTTCAGTTAATTATCAACGCAAGATTGTGGAAGCATAAGATAACGGCTTTTCTGCACCTAGTATCAAGTAGTATTCCCCTTGGCATCTTAATTTTTTTGCAGAAATGTGCATTTGCATTGTCCTGTTTATCTTTCAGAAACTGTATCGTGTACTCATGGCCATTAGAAAGTCCTCAGTCACCATGTATTTGGCAACCATTTTGGTACGACGATTTGTGCAGTGGCAGGTTGCTTTTAAGGTTGAGTTTTCACTTGTTCGGATTCCAGACAACCTTATGGGGGATCTGGATATCAAATCTATGAATCCGTTCTTCTTTCGTCTGATGGGGGATCTGGATATGGGGTTGCTGTTTAAGTCCTAATCTGCTGTATTTAAGCATTTGCAGTGTGGTCATTCGTGCTAGAGAGACTGCTTGGTTTCTATTTTAGGTGGCAGATGGAAATTTGGTTAGTATGCTTATAGGCTTTTATATAAGGCACTATCAGATCAAGTGATTTGACGATCAAAATCTATAAGCATGTATTTATAAATGACCATATAAGCATATTAATCAGAACAAATGTTTGGAAAAAATTATTTTGAGGAACCATTTTATTATGGCCTAGGATCCTTTAAGCATATAAGCATATTTGAATTGAGTTCACATAATTGGCTTCCAAAGTTATACTCACATTTTAGGTTAGAAGTTCGAAGAGAACAAGTTACATTATTATACTCACATTTTTTTTAATACAAAATGTATAAAAAAATAAATATTGAATTTTTATACCCCGGAGTGTTGACAAATTGGTCGATGCATCCTATTTTCAAATCTATAATCATTTAATTATTGTATGCACGCATGATGGTGGATTCATTAAAATGTCAAAGAGTAACTATATCTTAATTAATGATAACCCTCACTCACATCTGTAGGTAGGCCAATGATTTTTTTTTAAAAAAAAAAAAAATGATTGCACGATTTTTTTGAAAATTAAAAAAACAGAAAGCTCTCTAAACCTTCCATTAAAGCATTCTTCTTCTAAAGCTAATGATACTACTACTCGTATAAGTGAGTCAATATGGTTTTAATTTAAGACTCGAAATGAAACAAAATCTCTCGTTGAATTGAATGTGGGAATGAAATATGACATACTAATTGATTAAGAATTTGGTTTAGGTTTGAGACTAATATGAAAATGAGACCATAAATTTTAGACTGAGATCTGATACAATCATACCCTATTTAGTTTGGGTTTAAGACTAATATGATACTAAGATTAAAAAATCTCAAATTAAGCCTCAACTTAATCATACTCTATCATATAGGTAGGAAGTAAATATTATATATATACTTTATTAAATTGTCAATAAAGTGAGAATACTAATTGTATATAGTATATACACATGAAAATGTCAAAAAAAAGGGCACTAAAAAGACTCAACCAAAGAAACCTCAAAGTCTTTTCTTTTTCAATAAAAATAATGCGCAATTTTTTTGTTGCTCCTTTTCCCTTTCCCGTCTTTCAAAACTGTGTCAAGGTCCGATACGGCTGTTAAGAAAAAAACAATTTTTCTTATTCTTTTCTTTCCTTTTATTTTTCCCTTCCTCCTTAAACCATCTTTACCGGTTGATCCGTATACCACATCCCTTATTTATTTGGGCAAAAAATCCTCTGTCCCCGTGTGTGTCCCCAACCAATCACAACCATGTGTATATATAATTGGAAAAAATATTTATATGCTAAATTTTGATTGGTTGGAGACAGGATTAGGGATAGGAATGAGGACATAGGATTTTCACCCATTTGTTTGTGTGTTTGTTTAACGCATGCTCCTGAAGTATAGGAAAACTGGTCCTTAGATGAGTGAAAATTCTCTATCCGCATACATGTTTTCATACATGTACTCACAGGGACGAAGTCAGGATTTTTAGGTTTGGGCGAAAAACTGCAACAGTATGTTGAACTATATATAAAAACTGCAAAAAAAAAAAAAAATGTTGGGGGACAAATTTGATCAAATATTCCGAACTACGTATAAAATTTACTATATCCAGTAGGATTTTTAAAAATACCGAGTACACACTACTTAAAATTTGTCATTTAGATGTTTTTTCAGTTTTATATATATATATATATATATATTTTCCGGTTTGACCGAGGGTGTCCACTGTCGATAGTAGTGACTAATCCCCTCGCCACGGGGACTCTTCGAAGAGGTGAATGGATGGTCATGAAATGTGCTTCATTCCCATGGACAGGAATCAAACTCCTGACCTCATGGTTAAGGGGACGAGGCGAGCTACCACCACACCACACCTCATGGTTGTTATATATATGTTTACACATGGCGAATTGTGAGTGATTTAGTATAGGAATGTGAACATACACGAATTTTTGTCTCCTTAGATATAGAACATTGCATCTCTCTTAGAAAACCATTTTGGGTCTCGTGCGAGGGTTCGCAATGGTTTTATGAGATGGAGAATGCTATGTGCCATGAGTTACAGTCCGGCTCCTATGCGGAACAGGGATTGTTCCGCACGTGCGGAACAATTCTAGCCGTCGGATGGAATTTTGAACTGCTCAGATTTGGAGAGAGAAAAGTTGCGGCTGAACTTAAAATATTAAAAAAAAGAAATTTCTTTCTCCAGATCTGGACCGTTAAAAAATATCATCCGACGGCTAATAACTTATCCTGCACGTACGGAATTTTATTCTAAGCCTAAAATTCCTGTTAGAGAAAATTTTCCTTTTACTATACGTTAATTTAGATCAAATAATAATCAAATATAAAAAATCCTGTAAAAAATGAAAGACTATAGAAGAAAATGAAATTTATATTATTATATAAATTAATTTAATTCGTATTAACATGTGTACTTAGAAAAATCTTTATTTAGTTATTTTTTAGAAAAATTCTGATATAGACATGGCCTACAAGTGGGGACATAGACCACTTGGTGCACAATCACCCACATCCTCTCTTTTGATTAAAAAACAATAAAAACGCCTCAAACAACGCACTGCAGTGTGGAATATTTTTTATTATTTTAATCAAAACTGCATGATGCATTGAATCGTGACCAAGTTTAGTCTACGTCCCCCACTCAGAGCTCTCATCCCATGACGAAATTAATCTATTTTTTAAATGGAGCTTCAAAATTCAAATTCTTGTAATTGACGAGACGTATCATTCTACAAACTGCATTGCAGTCAGGTGCCACTTCCCCCTAAAAAAGACAAAAGGAAGGTCCATTTCTCAGGTCTACTCACTAATGCCCATCATGTCAAAACTAGGGTTAGGGTTTTATTTTTCTTTTCTTTTTTGAATTTTTATTTTCGTTAAGACCAAATCATTGCACGACCAAGATTTTCTTGCTTCTCTTGTTGTCTAGATTTTTTGTACTTGTTTCTCCTTCTTTCTTCCATCTAGGTTATTTTGGTATAAAATTTATTTTTCTAATTAGCGCATCATGTCAAGTAAGACAAACACACTTAAACTTTTGAATTTTAATTTCAATACTTCTCTCGATAATAAAAGTTTTCTAAAAATTTACTATTAATGCAGCATGTGAGTGCATTATTAATATACACAGTGGTCAAGAAGATGAATAGAATTAAAGATTCAAGAAAAAAGAAGAAAGGAAAAGTTACTCGAAATGCTTAGTCTAACTTTATGTTGAGACTTTACCATTTTATTTTTTTTTTGGTAGAAAAAAATTTAGGTGGGTTCGGCTCCGGTCACCACCACGGGATAGGGTACTCCCTAGGGACCTTAGATCGCTTACAAGGATACTTATAGATCACCCACCAATACTGCTCTCACGTCGGCAGGAATTGAACACTTGACCTTTGTAAGAACGTGTCAAATCATTACCAATTGAGCCAATTTGTATTGGTACAACTTTACCAGGTATGTCAATGTTGGACAAAGCAACAAGAAAAAGCCCACTATGATAAAAGAGAAAGAAAATATACGGATTTTGGGAATATTTTTTACTACGTAGATTCTGTAGGCATAACAGTAATTTATCTCTATTGCCTACTGGTCAATAAGCTATCTCTTTCTTAAAAGATTACCTTAATGGTCCCACTTCTCCGTTTTTCAGAATCAGCAAAAAAAAATTAAATTGCAAAATATACTTCAATTAAAATTCACCAAAGCTGTCTTTACATCAACAACGCACTCTAAGGTATCTCTTTCCAACTATCATAAGTCACTGGTTGGATGGTTTGAACAGAGAGGACGAGGGGAAGGTATCCCAGAAAGGCGCTACAGCTCCAATTAGAATATGTTTAAAATTTTGACAGTTAAAATTGATTTAAAACGGGACTACATGCGATCTGTATGTACGAAAAATTTACATGCAGACCGCCAAGAAGAGATTTGAAGAAAATGAACAGATACTTAAAGTAGGAAAAGGCAAAGGTTTTCTGGTCCTCCGAAGAAGTATAGAAGCCAACGTTTTCAAAAAACCCCAATTTTTCTGGTCAATTTTCACCTACATTTCGCTTTCATTGAATAACCCACCCGTGGCCACTTTTCTTTTTCTATTTTTAATTTCTTACACAATTTGTTTGTATATTTCTAACTTTTTTTTTACCTGTACTGTTTTCACATAAAGAGAAATGGAGATTCTTAACCTTAATCACTAGACATGATCATGATTTTCTTTTCCTAAATCATCTTGTAAGATATTAATTTCTTCTCCTTCATAATAGTAGTGATTATTACTATATAATTAACCATTTTGAAATCAATGAGACATTTGTCTAGTGGCCAAAGCTGATGACTCATGACGTAGAGGTTATGAGTTCGAAACCCCTCACTACTTTTTTTAATCTCTATTTCTTTGTAATAGATAGGTCTCCCAATAAATAAAAAAATTAACCCTTTTGAACAAAGAATTTTTTTTTGGTGTGTGTGTCAGCTGCTCCTTTTAGATCAGTTTGGTTCCAATGTAGAACTTACTTCTGTCAATATTGTGCAAGAAGGTCTAGGTCGTTAGATTACTTGATCAGAAAAACAAAATTATAATTGTTCTAGAGAAATTATTTCGGAAATAACTGTTAGGAAGTGTCGATATGGTACAACGATAGTCTAAACCGTTTCTTGAAGTAGAACAAGGTTGTCTAAACCGTTCAACGGGACTTCTACGACACCCGCTCAACGGGACTTCTACTACTCCTCACGGGGCACCCGCTCAACGGGACTTCTACGACATCCGCTCAACGAGGTCATCTACTTCTCCCCTCACGGGGTCTTCTACTTCTCCTCCTCTGGTGAGGTCTTATAATAATAATTGTAATAAACTAGACCATACTTATAAATGGTCTAGTTTTTTGAAAAAAAAAAACAAGGTTGTCTTTTGACACACTTTTTCCCTTTTTTTTAAATAGATAACTTAAGATTAAACCTAAAATTCATATTGAGATTCGGGGAACATTAGAACACATGAGAAGGAAAAGAACCCAATATATGTGAACTCTGGAAACACACCTTATTCGGACAATTGCTGACTAGATCTTGATTTTATCTTTCCCGGACTTTGAAATAATAATAAGTTATTATGGATTTTTCCTTTAGGATATGGCCATATTTGTACGTATAAACCATTAAAACAAAGGTCAGGGGATCAGTAAGCGCAGACGAAAAATACCAAGAAAAACTAACCAACGAAATGCCTGCCAGTAGTAAAGGACCAAATTACCCTCCTCAGTCTCCAGTAGAACTGGAAAAAGAAAAAGTTCTCCAGATCACACCTTCACCAACTACTATCTGATCACTCTCTAAAATTCTCTCTCTCATGTGTGCATTAATTTTACTGAAACATTCAGATATTACCAGAACCAGAAAAAAAGAAGAAGAAGAAGAAAATTAAATGCATCACTGAAAATAAAGTAAAAGAGAAGACCTTTAAAGAATTAGTATAATTATAAAAATGGATTTGATCTTTCATAAATAACTCTAATCAAAACCCACCTGCATTCATGACTTCGGAAAACCAGATGAAATACGATGCCACAACTATAGTGCTGAACGCGTTAAATTCAGTACATACATATGTTGTATTTTTCTAGACGCGTGTTAAATGTTATACAACACATGATCTCTCATTATGAACACGTGTCCTAAGTATGTAATATGTGTTTTATTTGATTAACACTTGTTCTTAGCATTTAACATTTATCTGGAAATTACAAAAGGTGTTGCGCAAAAACAATTTGGACAGTTGAAATTTTTATCCAACGGCCAAAACGACAAAATTTCAATATATATTGAACAATTTTAGCCGTTCTGCACCATAGCCGGATAGATAAAATAATACCGGTATATATACAAATCGCAAGCACGCACATCTAATCAAAGAGAAGTCTACTTTAGATATATTGAGAGAAATAAAAAAAAAAGACTAGAATCTTTAAAAAAAAAAAAATTAACATTGAGAAGGAGGCATGAGATTTAACCCTAAATAATCTTTTTCCATTACCAATCTAGTCTTGCTAATAGTCTCCTGATGATCTGTGTGCAATCTTTTCTTGGAATGAAGTGGAACACCAAATAATTTTGTTCTGGAAGCTTCTTCAAGAATTGTAACACTACTCCCATTTGGAGAGTTCATGTTGAATGAAATATTGTTATTGTTGTTAACTTGAGGATTAGGACAACAACCTTGCTTAGGATTTCCCTGATGATAACAATGATGTCCGTACCCTATTAGCTGATTCAAAGGTTGCTTTTCCATTAATGATGCCGCCGCCGATGACCCATTATTCATTAAAGAGTTACTAGGAGCCACTGGCTTAACATGGTTCTGAACAAAATATATAATGTCATTATATAACTTTCTCATATGTGACAGCTCAGACATTAGCATATTATTTTTTCTCCTTAGTCTCTGATTATCCTCCGAAAGAGCTGTCACGGAGTTGTTGTTGTTGTTGTAGTAGTTAGTATTGGAAGAGGCGGCGGCAGGGGAAGATAGTGGTGGTGGTGAGTCACATGACCAGTTAACTTGGTCATCAGAAGAATATTCCGGTGGAGAAATGCTGACTCGGGTCGGGTAATTAGGAAAGAAACCCGCTGGACTTCCGCCGCCAAAAGCATGGGGATGATGATGAGGGTGGTGGTTGTCATCAACTTGTGGTTGCGTCGTCTTTCTCCGATGGATCTCACATAATAAATGCTTCTCCCCTTTCTTAAAGAACTCGTTTGCAAATTCCCATCTGTCCGGTACTATTTTCCTAAAACCCTAATTTCATCCAAAACAAAAAAAAAATCAGTACTCCCTCAATTCCCATTTAATTATCGTTTAAGAGATTTATAGGTATCTAAATTAATTGTGGGTTAAGACTATTTTATTAGTTGTTAACAATTTATTCTAATTATATCCCGATATTTTTTTTATTTGCCACCTCTGCTATCCTTATTTTTTCCTTTTTTTTATGCTATAGAAGTGAGAGAAGGGTAATATTGAAACTTTCGGTGAAAAATTTAAAATTCCTTAATTTTATAAAATTGTCTAAAAAGTCTTATATTTATGAATGGAGGGAGTACTTTTTTTCGATTACTCCAACATTAAATACTACGTACGAAAATTAGACATAATTATTACTCCCTCCACGTATCAAATATAAATCGTTTAAGACATGTTATATGAAAATTAAGAAAACAATAAAATAATTTGTTTTTTTTTAACAAAATATTAATATTAAAAAAAAAGTCGTACTCAGTAAATAAGCTCCCGCATCAAAAGGTTGGGGAAGTCGCGATGTACGCAATATTATCTTTATTTTTCATAAAAATATTATTTTCGGAGTTTGAACCTGTGATCTAGCGCATAGTAAGTAAATACTTAAAAGTCGCACCAAGTATAACCTTCATAAAATATCAATATTACTCTCTTAAATACAATTTTATTATACATGTTCTATTTAAGAGAGTAATATTAATATTTTGACTAATAAAGTATCTTATTTTTTTACTTACCTCAATTTTTTATTAAATGTCCTAATTTATATTATGGAAATGTAGATAGTATATCTATAATGATTAATTAAGGTAAGAGAGAGACTTACGTAGGTGTTGAGTTGGCGGACGAAGCTGGAGAAATTGTTGTGTTTAAAGTAATTAGGGAGAAGGTCACGAGCGAACTCCGGGGGACGCCAAACCACGAAAGTGCTGTCGTCTTCGCCCCAAGATACGATGTGGTCAGTGGCTGTATCATCCACTAGTTGGTATGTTTTTGTCAAAAACGGCGCCGGAACTGCTTTTTGGGAGACTAGTGAGAGTAATATGCCCTCGCAGTTGTCCATCATTAGAGCCATTTTTAATTTAAAAAGAAACAAGAAAAAGAGTCAGTTTTTTTTGGGAGTTTGGTTGGGGTGGCGGACGGAGGAGTAAGGAAGAAGAATGGAAGAGAAGGGAGTGAATTTTTATATTTACTGAGGGTTGGGGTGGGGGGTGGGGGGAAGGATACTCCTCGGTTATGGAAGCGAGGAGAGAGGGGAATATGTGTCTGTCTGTCTAGGACTGTGAAATAAGGGCATTTCAAGACAAACCCGTGACACACATCCACATACACCTCTTTTATCTTCCTCGCTTTTTTTCGAGAAATTTTTTTGTTTTCTCCTTGCTGCATGTTTTCGTATATGTCTAAATTATTCAGAATGCACTATATGAATATCTCTTAAAATTTAATCAGTCGTTTTTATACAGCCATTAACTAGCATTCTTTAAAATTTAATGACAGCATGATAAATAGAAATGAAAGAATATATATGTGGCGAATTCTAAATGGTTGGAGACAGATATTAGGATCTCAATTGGGGACAAATAATTTTTTTACTGTGGTACCCTTTAGTCTAGTTTTGATATTCTATTCCATTCTATAGTTCATTCACAATTTTTTATGTTTACAAGGTGTTAAGCATCTATTTTCTTTCTAAATATCTACAATAAAAAAAAAAAAAAAAAAGTTGAACTCTAAGATAAAACTAGAGCACATAGCAAATATCAACGAATGAGATGATGATGAAATATAGAAAGGGGGCAGAAGATCCTAAACCCCTTGAGTCCTTTACTTTTCTTTTTTCTGGTTAAATTTTAGGGTGGTAATGCATATTTTTTATGTACATGCTCCTTTATTATCAGTTGTCGATTCAGATCCTTTTTTTTTTTTTTTTTTCAAAATTTATTTATTTATATATAAACAAAATAGGATACAAGAAGGCCAAAATACCTAAGACATAACATGCCAAACATCTAAAAAGAAAAGACTAAGGCCTTTTAAAAGGCTTATATCTAGTCGTCATGTGATGCTCCATAAGTGCCTTTTTAGCATTTTTCTTATTTTCAATTATTAGATATAAAAAATCAATGAATTGAAATTACAAAAAAAATGTAACTAGAGTTTTCTTTTAGGTTGGGGGTTAGGGTTGTTTTATTACTGATATTTAGCATTTGTTAGCTGGTTGGTGTTGTATTTACTGGGTAATATTAATAGTACTAGTAGTATGCTGGTACTACTACTAATACAAACAGACTAAAGGTCAGTTGCTTTTTGGCTGTATGAGACTAAAAAATCAGAACTTATTTTTGTGTTAATGTCCCCAGTTACAGGCCATCTGAATATGTTTCTTGCAGGATTGAAAATAAAAAATAAAAAAAATTCATTGATAGAGTTTCATGACCGTTATAAGGATGGGAACACAAAAACTTGAACTGAAAAGAAGGGCGAAGAAACTTGCCTCTAGCATTGCTTGAGGGCATAAATGTAACTTTCCACTGTCTAGTAAACCAATCATATTTTTTTTTGCTGAATAAAAACCAATCATATTATCATACATGGAGTGATACATTAAAGTACGACTACTGATATCAAAATGTTATTATTTTTTTTTATTTTTTTTTTGCTGAATAAATTTAGTTTCCATTAATCACAAATAGCCGAAGCTATTACAATCAAAGCAAATTCTGAAAATACAGAAAGTAAAAGTTATACAATGATTTAAAAATCAAGATAACAGACAAAAGACACACCCAAGAAAACTTGGATGGTTAGGAAAAACAACAATAAAAATTAGCCAACTAAACAAATACATAATCTTCTCCTTCAAAGCATCTTCATCGCAATCCTTGATTCACAGGGACAGGAGAATATCACTTTCAACATATTCCTTAGGGGTCGACAATTTATAGGACCATGGGCGTATCAACCGTCCTACAAATTGCCTCAGGAAGATGTAAAAAGTTGATAAAGGGCCCAGATCTAGTCCGGGTTGAACAAATCCTCCTAGAAAAATAGAAAAAAAGTCTAGATTTGTGAAGATCTGAGACTCATCTAACCACTGTGTCTTGAAGAAAAAAACTCCGAAAAAGGTTTTATATGATTCGTAGTACAAAATAGAGTAATATAAACAGAACAAAATGACCAAGATTTGACCATTGACCGGAACCAATGGCCAAATCTGGCCAACAGCAGCAGCAGGGAGAAGAGCAGGGGAAGAGAGAGAAGAGAGAGAAAAAAGGGAGGTTTTCTTATTACTATTTTTTATTTGGTGTTCGAAAGAGAGAAAAAATTGTAACAAGATGGATATAAATTTCATGGGCATTTTGGTAAAAAACCATGGATAGAAGGGGATAATTGAATTCACGAATTCAGCAACTATTGGAAAGAAATGCAAGGAAGAGGAAGGAGAAGAAGAAGGTGGTGGATGCATAATTTGCAGGGTGAAGTCGTCTGTCCCCGTGTATATCTCTATTCCTTTACTCAACCAATCAGAATTCACTATTTAGACATTTTTTAAATTTTACATACACATGACGAATTGTGATTGGTTGGGTACAGTAATGTGAACATGCACGGGGATAGATGATTTTTTGCCCAATTTGTATGGTCCAATGTTGAACACAAAAAATTCAAAAATATTAAACATTTCTAGGTATTAATAAAAAAATTCGACAATCCAATTTTTTAAAAATAAATACATTTTTTGATATTAAAACATGTACTATGCAGAAAAGAACACTTATTGAATAAAATATAAGGGATATACTGCAATGTTGGACATTAACAATTTTTGCTTTTCTTTTTTTAGACATAAACTTTGTTTTTGTACATTATTGGACTAAACTATTTACGAACACTCAGAAATAAAAAAAAAAAATCAAAATCCGGCCAAAACTACCCGTTGCTTAAAACGAAGTCGTTTTATTAAGGGTATTTATGTCTTTTGAGCATTGTAATAATTCGACCGGGTGAATAGCCAATGTTGGACCTTAACAATTTTGCTTTTCCTTTTTTAGACATTAACTTTTTTTTGCTGCAATTTTGGACCTAAAGTATTTGCGGGCACTCAAAAATAAAAAATAAAATTCAAAATCTGACCAAATTACCCGTTACTTTAAACGAAGTCGTTTTTATTAAGGGTATTTATGTCTTTTGAGCCTTGTAATAATTCGACCCATTGTTTGTAATTCGGAGCATCAAATGGGAACCCATCAAAATCATGTGTGGAAGATGATTCCACTACAAATTCGTAATAATTCCACTGCAAATTCATCCATCTCTACGAATTCTCATCTCTTTCAGCTCAAACACATCAAAATCATGTGTGGAGGATGAGCAATTTAGAAACCTTTTTTAAAAAAAAAAAATGGATTAGGTTATGTAAAAAAAAATTTGCCATCGTCATCGTCTGCCGTGTTGACGCCTCAGTAGCAGCAGCAAGGGCTTGATCAGCAACAACCGCAACATCAAAGACAGGTTGGGAGCAACATCCAATTGGGTGATTCATGAGTACCGTGCTATTCAGAAGGAGCTTGACGGCACCCACCCTGGACAGGTTGCAATTACTATTTCTCTTTTTTGGTTCTATTTAACAAATTGAAGTCCATTGCCTATAATGAATTTTAGACTTTTAATTGCGTGTGTATATATATATATATATATATATATATATATATATATATATATATATATATTTGTTCTTCAACAGATGAATGTTGAGGAAAATGGAAATGAGGAGGCGAAATTCATTTTGATTTGGTCGATGAGATTGATTTGGGTCGTGAGCTAGTGAAGGATAGCGGCGGAAGATTGGGAATGAAAATTGAAGCAAATGGAGAAAAAATGATGAGGGAGGAGGTTGGAAAATGGGTTGGGTCGTGTTTCCAAAGCGGGTTGGTTTTATTTTTTATTCATATTTGTAATTTGACTATTGTGCCCTCAGTCAAACGATGCCGTTTTTATCAACCACCACATTTTGGCCGGATTTTGAATTTTTTTTTTATTTCTGAGTGCCCGCAAATACTTTAGGTCCAAAATTGTACCGAAAAAAAGTTAATGTCTAAAAAAGGAAAAGCAAAATTGTTAAGGTCCAACATTGGCTATTCACCCGGTCGAATTATTACAATGCTCAAAAGACATAAATATCCTTAATAAAACGACTTCGTTTTAAGCAACGGGTAGTTTTGGCCGGATTTTGAATTTTTTTTATTTTTATTTCTGAGTGTTCGTAAATAGTTTAGTCCAATAATATACAAAAACAAAGTTGATGTCTAAAAAAAGAAAAGCAGAAATTGTTAATGGCCAACATTGCAGTATATCCCTAAAATATAATACATATCTAATAATTTGCAACGCATATAAAAAAATTGTCAATACCAACTTCGTTACATATTCCATTTCACGTCAAACGAGTGTCTTCTTTTTTACATTTGTTTTTGTAGCTTTCTCTTTGTTCTTTTATGAAGGCATCAATCCAACATTTCTCTCTCTTTCTCTATAAAAATTCAAATCCCCATCATTTTCATTTTCTTCTTCTTCTTCTACTCGGTAAAATTCACATTTCTTGGGGTTTTCCTAGTTTTGCAGAAACAGTATATAAATAAGGTTACATCGAATTACGTGATGAGATTTAAAGCCTGTAAATATCATATGGCTGACGACATTTCATGACTTTTTATTCTTCGTTGGATAAACCTTTTTTTAATATGTTGGAACAGTGAAAGTATAAACACACATATAATATGAGAGAAAAAAGAACAATAATAAATCAACAAAAGAAATGTCGAAATTTTTGATGTGATTCAATTTTAATACATATCTACGTACATTGTCTCAAACTTCACGATTTAATTTTTGAACAGAATAAAAATTACAAATTCTTCCACAAAATAATTTTTGCAAGGACAAATTACAAACCCTCTCACATAAACAAATTTAAAAAACTCGCCATCTGAGTTGGTGGCACCTCAACACAAATAATACTAAATAATTATGAGGTTCATCAAAAGTCTCTTAGCCTAGTGGGGCAAGGGTCTGCCCACGACCTCTTGGTCGTGAGTTCGATACCCTCCCTATGCATGTGGCAAGATTTCATTGTCTCTCTTTCTAGTGCTTTCTTTTCTTCTTGTGAGGTGCTCTCTTCTCCCCTTATGGGACAACCGCCTATCCGGGCTTCAAAAAAAAAGTGAGGTTCTTATTTATAAGGTTTTCTCTCTCACAGTTTTCCAAAACAATCGAAATGTAATAATTAGAGAATCCTAACATTATTATTCGAAATTGAATGTTTACTCTTTTTATACAAAAAAATAATGAATAAAAAGTTGAACATTCAAATACGGACTAGAGTGAGAAGTATGTCTACAAAACAGGCCTTAATGTTCACTCTTCAGGGCTCATCTATATTCATATACACCACCCCCATTCATATTGAACACTTCTGATATGGATCGGGTTTATTGGACCATGTGGTCCAGATTTAACCATACCACTGCATTTCTTTCTCTCTCCTCATTCTGTAGGGATGTGACCAAGTCTGAACCATATGATCCACATGGACCCGATCCATATCAGAATTTTCCATTCATATTTCATAACCTTGCACAAATACGAACCTACTTTTCTATGCCATTTTTGGCTGACGTGGCCAGGTGCTTGAATTATTGGCCTAAAAAGTTTCCATGAATAACTGCAAAAATCTACTCCAAAGTCCTACCTTTTCCTTTCTTTCCTTGTAATGCCCCAAGGAAATAAAAATCACTTTCTTTTATTTACATGTGCCCATCCCCACTTTCAACTCTTTCACTTTTTAAACCCTCAAGGTCAATAATCACAAATATTCAAGGAATAAACTTTTTTAACTTTTGAATTAAAATAATTTAACAATTAAATACATTGTTCTACTTTAACCATTAAAATACTTTAATAAAATTTAGATTTGATTTTTTTTTTTGAATTTACATATCTTCTTACAAACAATTTAATTTTATAAAATTCTAAACAAAAATTTCAAACTCTATCATCATTATTCATTTGTCCATCTTTCAATACTAATTTCTTGGATCTATAAAATAGGTTCAATGTTTTCTTGAACGTACTTAGTTTCTGTTTCAATGGACCCCCCGAGATTTTTAAAAATACTACTATTTATCGAAATTTGATGTGTATTTTGGAAAATTTTATCAATTTCGCCCCCCCAAGAATTTTTTTTTGCCTTTTTTATTGCCCCCCCAAGAATTTTGGAATTTTTTTACCAGTTTCGCCCCCCCAACATCAAATTCCTGGCTTCGTCCCTGTGTCTCATAACCCTTCAATTTAAAATGGAAAAACACGATGATGATAACGCGGAATGAATGAGAGGTCTCCCTCACTTGTACATCTCATTTTAACTTATTTCCTAGTTAAATGAGTAAATATTTTTAGTAAGAATCTTCTATCCCCTTTCGATGTCTTATTCTTTATGCCACTAAAAAGAAATTGACATGTGTTAAATTTTTAAATAAAAAACCTAAAATAAATAATGGAACTTGTAGGGAAAACATGAATACATATTAATTATCTATTTGAAGAGACAAGACAAATGACACAAAATGGGGGAATAGGATTTTTTTTGCCAAATATTTCACTATTTACCTCCTGATTAATATTATCTCTCGTTTTAGTCAAACTTTTTGTCCCATCAAACTACCTCTTAATTTAGGTATAACTGTATGGGGTCTTAATATGAGATTTATGGTCTCAGTCTTAAACTAACTTTAAACTCAAACTAAGTTCTCAATGATTTAGTGCTCGAAATTTTATTATCAGACAAAGATAATTTGAGTCTCAAGCAAGCGCATAACGAATATATTAAATACACCATTAAAGAAATTTGAAGATGAGATCAAGAAATCTCCATGCAAATAAAGTAATAAATTAATGTTACTACTATACTAAATACAATATATAATAAGTTGTACTAAGTACCACTTAGGTTGGGGATATAATGGGATAAAAATTAAAAGCAAGACATTGATTATTTTTTGATAAGTGACTTATAGTAGTAGAGGGACATAAAATTGCCCAAAGTGAAACAATAGGAAAATGATGGCTAATTATTTCACCCAACTGATTATTTTTTATTATGGCAATGATACTCATTATTGGGAAAGCAAAGTTATAACTTTATTATCCATCAAAAAAAAGTTATAACTTTATTCATAAAAAAAGAAGAAGTTATAACTATTATAGCTCCCCACGCCTATCATCACATCCTTCCTTTTCATTTTTAAGGCTGTTCTCCATATTCTCAAATATTTCAATCATATAATTGGAAAACAAAAAAATATATATATATTCTTAAGTAAAAATTAAACTTATTATGGTACGTAATAATTAATCACTGTGCTAGATTTTCTTTAACAAGCCTTAGCTAATTTCTTTTGAAAGTTCTTTCATAAAAAAAATCATCTCCTTCCCCCTTTTTCTCTCCGACCTCCATATTTTTAAAACTTTATTATATCTTTTCATAACGTAGAATTTCTGGATCTGTCACTGTTGCTCTTGTAGTCCTCCATTTTTCTTTGTTGTTGATCTTGTAGTCTTTCCTCAAGATGCCACAGCTGGAAACAAATTCTTGAATATCCAGAAAATAAGGAAAAGAAAGCCTTTAATTTGTTCTTGAAATGGCGGTAGGAATCTTTTTCACGTTCGGTATCTTAATCTCTGTCACACTAATAAAAAATTAATATTTTAATTTTTTAATTAAAAAATTTATAACCTAAAAAAAATAGTGAAACCTCGTAAGAGAAATTTAAATACGTGGAAATATGGAACGAGATATAGAAGGGGATATATCGCATTGAAATGGAGCCTTTTTGTTTACTACTAATAATACTATACTATCTTTTTGGGAAGAAAATCGTAGTTAACGAGGCAATTGACAGAATTTTCAATGCAGTGCAGAGTTTTTTTTTTCGCTCATAAACAAGCCAAGAGATAAGAAGTACTCCCTCCATTCCCTATTAATTGTCGTTTAGGAGATTTCTAGGTATCCAAATTAATTGTCGTTTAAGGTTCTTTTATTAGTTGTCAACAATTTATTTCAATTATACCCTCAACATTTTCCTTTCTTTTCTTTATGATGTATTAGTGAGAGAGAGGGAATGTGGGGTAATATTGGAAGTTGAGGTGAAAATGACAACTTCCTTAATTTTTTTAAATTGTCTAAAGAGTCTTATATTTAGAAATGGAGGGAGTACTATTATCAATTAAGGTTTGGTTGGATTGAGTATCAGTGTGAAATTCTTATGTCAGTTTCGGATCAATATCAAACTTAAATCAAATTTTAAATTATTTTATTTTTCAGATTTAATACAAAAAGAATTTAAATTTCATTCTCAAATCCAAACACTCAATATTCCAAACAAATCCAAACTCAACAAATACAGTTTAGAGTGTGACATTGTTTTTCCTTCTTTTCCAATTAAATCAGAAACCCCCAGAAAATATTAAACAAGAAATTACTAAATTCAGAGAAACTTTAAAGAAAGTAAAAGAAAACAGTGTCAGCACCAGTTCCCGATAATTTAAATTGGTAACAAAAATGATTCCCTTTTTTTTTTTTTTTTTTGCTAAATAAATTATATTTCCATTAATCACAAATAGCCGAGGCCATTACAATCAAAGGAAAATCTGAAAATACAGAAAGTAATAGCTTATACAATGATTTAAAAAATCACGATAATGCATAAAAAGACACACCCAAGAAAACTTGGATGGTTAGGAAAAACAACTAATAAAACTCGCAAACTAAACAAATACATAATCTTCTTCTTCAAAAGTATCTTCATTGCAATCCTCAAACACGAGGGACAGGGAGAATATCACTTTCAACATCTTCCTTAGGGGTCGACAATTTATAGGACCATGGGCGTATCAACCGTCCTATAAATTATCTCGGGAAGATGTAAAAAGATGATAAAGGGCCCATATCAAGTCTGAGTTGAACACATCCTCGTAAAAAAATAGAAAAAAAATCTAGATCTGCGAACAAAAGACACAACCAACAAAAATGATTCCCTTAGTCTGATAAGAAGAAGACTTATAAATCTTCTTCAAAACCTCTTTTGTTTTGGCTTAGTTCCCATTTTAACATCTCTTACTTCTGTTCTCTCTCTGAAATGTTTCAGCGGCTGAAGGCCACGGTTATTTTGTACAACACTAATAATTCAGTACAAACTGAATTTTTTTTGTAAGTGTTACAATTTTTTAGATATGTGATACAATTATATCAAGTGTTACAAAATCACAACACATATTTGCTGTAAAAATATTTGGACTGTCGAATTTTTTATTGGACAATAAAAAATTTGTTTAGTATGTACTGAATTTTATATGTTCAGCACCATAATAAAAGGAACGTGAGAGATGGTCCTCTCTTGTAATTTTTGAGTGGTTTTTTTTGGTTTTTTATAACCATTCTCGTGATACTTCAATTTTGGATCTTTCTATATGAATGTATACTTATTCCCCACCCCTCTATTCCCTTATTCATGTTACATGCTTATTTATGGGAATATTATTTCACATGTATTCCCCTTTGCGTTTGCATTAATCAATTACAGGTACTGTAAAAATTCCAATTTTGAGTACTGCTACAAATCTGTCACCATTTGTGGACCATCCAAGCATATCTCTCAAGAAAACAAACTTGTTCTTTTGATTTATAACTAGGATTATATGGTATGCCCATTCATTAAGAGGTAACGCTAGGTCTCAATTAGAACAAGTTCATTTTTGCAATATGCTATCGGAGTGATGTTGGGTCATCACTCATAAATCAAATCATGTCAAATTTCATATCTTGCAAACTACAAGTTGCAAATATCTAATCTGAATTAGAACAAGTTTATTTTTACAATTGTCGAAGTAATATCAGATCACCACTCCTATATCAAATTTCATAACTTGCAAATTATACGTTGCAGATGTCTAGTCTTAGATAGGTGAGAGGTGTAGAGATATTACACATTGACTATTTTAACAAAAAAATCTTCCTTATACCAATCTTCCCTTCAAGAGGTGCCTTTTGGGGGCTCAAATAAGTATTTCAACGAACGTTTATCGATCTTTTAAGTAGACACCTTTAAAACTAATTTTCTTGTGACCGTTCATTTTTTTTTTTTTTTTAGAAAATTCAATATCTCAATCCTCAAGAAGATTCTATTCTAATATTTAAAACCTCAGTGGAAGTGAACCCCACCTAGCTCCTCTCACATGACCACTGCCGATGGCCTTGTCCTGAAAATTAAAATATATATTATCACATATTAATGTTTAAATAAAATTTAGAATTTCAAGAAGAGAGAGATTAAAAAAGAAAACGTTATTTGTCCCCAATTAATGTTTTCATACCTGTTACAATTACTCAAAATTTATTACGTAGGTATCCTTAAATTTCAGTCCATCAACAGTAATTATTCATATTCACGTGGTAAATTATAAATAATTTCGACATACATGGATACATCAATTGAGAATGTCGATTTTTTCCGCTTAAAACACATACCGAATACATGTTTCACTGATCCTAGTTTCACTTTGCATACTCAATATTTATTTAGCGGGTTCGTATTTACATGTAGTTTGAGTGTAAGTGTAAGAGTCAGAGGCGAAGTTAGTATTTTTAGGTTGGGGCGAAAAATTACAACAGTATATTACATATAAAAATTGCAAAAAAAAAATATTAAAGGGCGAATTTGATCAAATATTTCGAACTACATATAAAATTTATTATATTTAATAAGATTTTTAAAAATTTCGGTGAGACAATACCCCACACCCGCCCTCTATCTTGGTTCCTGGTAAGAGCGGAACCAATAAATCAGTTCATTTCTAGTTTTCTCCTCTCACATGACCACCGCCGATGCCCTTCTCCTAAAAAATAAAAAATAATTTATCACATAATAATGGTAAAATAAAACTTAGAATTTCAAGGAGAGACCGCTTAAAACACATACCCGAATAAGGATAAAACCCTCTATTAAATCTAGATTCATATTAGGCCCCAAAACCTATATACCATACATAAAAAATTATAAGGCACGCTCTCTAGGAGATCCTTTTTTTTCTATCTAAATTGTTTATTATATATAGTAAGAAACAAAAGAAAGGAAGAATCAAAATCTGTATTGTATACGACAAGGCTACAAGGTTCCTTGGTCTGTCTCTTCCTCACACTCTCTTTTGTCCGTTTCACTGGACCCTTTCTGCTGGGTTAGAAACACAACGCTTTATACTCTTATTTTATGTTTAAAAATAGAATATTGTTCATATAATAATATAATAATCCATATCAAAACATAAAATTTGAGGTTTTAGATGCATGTTCGAACGAATAATCATGAAATGGAGGATTGGTCAAAGATTGTCTTAAGCTGATCTGCAACATGCATTGCAGGTTCCCTAGCTAGGAATGAAGTATAAATGAATGGAGGGTGAAATCCTCTGTATCCATACCTATTTTCACCATTTAAAATTTATTATATGAACATTTATTCAAATTTCATATACACGTAGCAAATTGTGAATGATCGAGAATAGGTATAGGGATATATACTGGGGATAATCGATTTTTTGCCGCAAGAGAAGATGATTCGAAATGGGGTCAAAAGTTAGAGTGCCGAGACGTATTTTTTCTTATTTCGTAGTTTAATACATATTTAAAATTAAATAAAAAAGTATTCAAAAGAAAATACCAATCTAAACACTAAAATTACATACCACACTCACTGAGAAAAGTGGCTAGCATTCTGAGGTGTTGAAGGCTATTTTTTCATCACTTATTCTTGTACTACTAACTGGGGATGATCAACTCGATGCTAAGTTTTTAAAATAGATAAATATTATTATTTTTTGACGGATATAGATGAATAACTATTTTCTAACTATAAATTGAGTAATTAATAATGCTCAAGATTGATTTGGCATGACAAGTAGTCTTAGTTTTTTTTTTTTGAAGTCCGGCTGGGCGGTTGCCCATGAAGGGAGATAGAAGTGCCTCACAAGAGGAGCAGAGAACCCTAGAAAGAGAAATTTAAAGCATACCCTATGTATGAGGAGGGTGTCGAACTCACGGTCGTGGACAAGCCATAGCCCCACTGGGTTATGAACCTTGTGATGACAAGTAGTCTTAGTTTAATTGACACTTTTAAACCCCATGGCTGGTCTAGAGAAATGTTTGAGTGAATCAAGAAACAATTTAATTTTACATTATCAAATTTATTCTATTTAAATATGAATCAAATTAGTTAAATAGATACTCAGATGTCATACAATTAAAATTATGTCTGCATATAATGAAAAACTGGATCTCAGTAATGTAACGAATCCGCACCCTAACCCGGACCGGATGGCCATTACGGATTCGAAGTATTGGTGATGAAATATTATTATGGGGTCACGAGGAAGTAGAGATCTGATATTAATGGAAAGGACAAGGTACCCATTTGTCTTTCTTGAGATAGAGCCGCGACTTCTTCTGCCTTCTTCTTTCTTCGATTGTGGTTGGTTCGAGTTTTAGACTCATCTAAAGATCTGAACTCCTTTTGAATTAAGTATAAAAATAAAATTTTAGATACTAATTTATAAAAAAAATTAGTTTGAATCTAGTATTAATTGATATCAGAAATCTCAAGCTAAGATTCGATCAAATCGTACTCATTATATTTGTCCGACTTCTGTCCACTTTGGACTATTCTATTTCTGCCCCCTCACATCTCTTCAATTAATGAATATGCATATGAAACATTTGATTTGTACCCCGCAGAAGTCGCTACTAATATACTAATTACGCACGACGCTGATATTGAACTAGAAAATATTGAGACCGCGGACACAAGGTCAATTGAAGCGGCAAATTTTCAACGAGAATATGATTTTGAAGATTTTATTCATGTCCGTTCACGTAAGAGCAAAAGGAAAGTCAAAAAGACTCCTCCTGAATAGAATAAATAGCCATTTTTGTCACTAAGGTATTTTCATCCTGCCACTTTAGTCAAAAATGAGTTTTTTTTAACTTTTTTCATCACTAAAGTTTTTTCATTCTGCCATTTTGGTCAAAATGAGTTTTTTTAACTTTTCTCATCACTAAAAGTTTTTTCATTCTGCCATTTTCATCACTAAAGTTTTTTCGATCTGCCATTTTGGTCACTAATTTTTTTTTCAAAAACTCATTTAGGTCACTTAAGTTAGTGACCAAAATGGTAGAATGAAAAAATTTTAGTGACCAAAATGGCAGATAGAAAAAACTTTAGTGATGAAAATGGCAGAAAAAACTCATTTTGACCAAAATGGCAGAATGAAAAAACTTTAGTGATGAAAAAAGTTAAAAAAACTCATTTTTGACTAAAGTGGCAGGACGAAAATACCTTAGTGACCAAAATGGCTATTTATTCTCCTGAATACCATATGGAGAGTAGATATAAGCCGTTTAAGAGAAGTTAATTTAATACTGATGGTTCCCCTTTGGGATCTCTTGACCAAACGGGATTCCCCTATCTCCGCTACCTAAAGTGTATGTAGGCGGATTTACCTATTGTTTTTTCTGTGTCATTAGTCCACTGTGACTAGTCCACAGACCACTTATTTGTAATTTTTGGCTTATGTCTTTCAATAAAATCCGCAGTTTATTAAAAAAATAAAAAATAAAAATAAATTAATGAATATGCATGTACATTTCCCTTCATTTTTTCATGAATTTCAATTTTCTTTTGCTTCTTTTGGGTAAATAATGGATCTGATTTGATTGGTTTCCAGTTTTTGAGTCATATTCTTAATCTCAAACTCAAACCAATTTCGGGAATCGGGTAGCTTAAGTGGTAAGGCTATCCGAACACGGGGCGGAGGTCCCCTGTTCGATTCCTATATCTCCCCATAATGGGGCAAATAATTTCTCCTCCTTATGAGGCTTATCTTCCCTCCCCAAGCATGGGGCATGCTTCAATCTTCCCTATCTCCGCTCTTCCTCTTCGGGGGCAATCGCCTTCGGGCGCTCAAAAAAAAAAAAAAAAAAACTCAAACCAAATTCACCATGATTTAACATTTGAGATTTTATTACAGACTCAATTCAAAATTCAAAATAAATTTGTGTCTCAATTTGAGTTTCAAACTTAAATCAAACACGATAATCTAAATAGGGTTATTTTTTTCTTTAATATTTGGAGGATGTCCTCATATATTCTTTGTGATTTCATAAATATTGTTATGGAATTGCTTGTGACTTGGGAGCACATATAAATGAGTTGGTTGAGATCACAAAGTTGCATTAGAGGAATAACTAAACGGGAGATAATAAAATTTCTGAAAAATGCATGCATAAACGAGATACTATGAACATTTTGTGGAGCTTTTAGAAATGATCCAAACCGATGGTCCATATTTTTTTTTTTTATTGATTTTTCGTCTCCTTTCCAAAAAGATTATAGTGATTACTCATTTCTTCTTCAGCATTACACAAAGTTCTAACCTATCAGTTGGAAGTGAAGCGTTTTACCGGTTGAGATGGGATTCGTAAATTTGAGAAATGATTTTAACCATATTCAAAGTATACATCACTTTACCTTTTCGAATTACTATATGACCTTACTTTTATAATTAAACGAGACAATACTTTTCTAATCTGAATCTGTCTTTGTCAATCTTATATGGACCCTTTGCACTCCACTGCATTCAGATTTGAAATGAAACATCTAAAGGAAACTTAACTAATGAAAAGAATAATAAAGGTTTAATTAGAAGCTTAGATAGGGAAGGAATATACAAATAAATAGGAGTTTGATGGAATTATATAATTAATATCGGGTAGTGATAATGTCATAGCAAGAATCCTCTTGCAAGAGCGATTTATGTGCATGTGACAAAATTACCCCTCTAACATATTAACTAAATCTTTTAATTATTTTTTTATTTTCTCTCTATACTGGGCTGATCTTTCTCTCCCCCCATATTCTTTCTTTATTTTTCTCTCAATCTCTCTATTTTCATATGATTTTTGTTTCTATATCTGTTGTTTTTTTTCATTTTTTCCGTCTCTATTTTTTTTTTCCCACTCTCCATCTCCGAGTGTTTTCTTTCTTTAGTGATTTTTTTATGAATTTTGAGTTTTGCATAAATAAGGATATTGACATTGAAACTAGGAGATGTGATATTTTCTTGATTTATATTACTGTTATTACTGGCTTTTTTGTTTAGTTTAGCAAGTTCTTGGCTCATTTTTTTGGAATATGAACATGAGAAAATGACTTGAAATGGAGGAGAGTCCAAAAAAAATAAGCAAATCCCACTAAATGGTTATTATCATTACTGTTATCCCTTTGCTAATAGTGTTAGTCTAAAAACTTTTAATTTCCAATGATTCAGAGATTTTTTGATGGGTACTAACGAAGTACTATTGTTGTTGAATGATTCAATCCAAGAAAATGGTCTATTCAGTGAGGAAATTGAGAGAAGAACAAATAATAAAAAACAGAGAAGAAAACAAAATCACTTGGAGATGGAGAGAAGAAAAAAAAATGAAGGAAAAAACGAAAAAAAAACAACAGATATAGAAACAAAAATCACTAAAGATTGAGAGAAAAATAAGGAAAGAATCTAGGGGAGAGAGAAAGTTCAGGCCGGGATTGAAAGAAAATATTGGGAGAGAAAATAAAAATAATAATTAAAAGATTTAGTTAATATTTTAGAGGGGTAATTTTGTCACATGCACGTGAATCGCTCTTGCAAAAAGATTCTTACTCTGGCATTATCATTACCCATTAATATCAATTGGGGGTTGGGTCTCCATGCAAAAGTTCCTTTAAGAAACATCAAAAAGCATTTTTTTTTCTCCCAAGAAATTTCTCAAAGCATTTGTAGGTCTCTAAAAGGGAATTTTCTAAACCAAAGCTATCTAGACTTGCATGGGTTGATTATTTCTTATCAAATAAAGAAAAGCCCATTTCTAAAGACACATTAAAAGTAGAGAAGAACAAGACTAGTCTTTCTTTCATTTTCTTATCTCAAAAATCCCTCTTTTTCTTTGGTCTTTTTGGGAAAGGTTCTTTGGTCCCCTTCTTTGTTGAAAAATGAAAACTTCATGCTGTCAACTCCACATATAAAAAATAATATGCATGTACATACGACTTTTTATATAAATATTAGAACAAATTATTTAAGACTTGCCTTTTCTTTTTCTTTTTCCCTAATATATCGAGAAAATGTGTTAAATTCAGAGACAAAATTATAAATTTACAATGTTGTTTTTAAGTTTTAACCGTGATAACTTTTATTGACAATTTTGAACTCGTCATTATCAATATATGATACTATAAATGCAGTGGTGAAGTATTTTATTGTAACCTTGGACAAAAATGGCCTAGGATAGTCCACACGTATGACCTTAGACATGATTAAAATGATTTAGTAGTATTAGTCATCACCGAATGTCAAAAAAGACGTATGTAGATAAAGGGGGAGAGTTGGGGATCTAGTTTTTCTTTCTTTCTTTTTTGTAACAATTTGGTTATAAGAGGGGAACATAAAGGCTGTTGGATCACATGCATATCACCTTCTTTTTCTTCTTCTGCTTCTCTTCTTTTTATACTATGCCTCATAAACGCGTTAAAGAAAGCAAAGTTGAGTTAATTAAAAAGAAGTTCCATTTGGATGGAAAATTCAATCCTAGAATCGTTTTTATGGGCTGACTTTATAGTCTTTTTACATGAACTGGGCGAAATTTAATTGTAGATATGGGCTCCACTCAATTCATGCAAGGCAGTGGCGGAGCCATAAATTTTTCTTTGGGGGCACAATTAACATTGACAAAATAAATTCATAAAAGCATACAAATATTGGCGGAGCAAAATTTTTTTTTTGATGAAATCTTATAGACTAGAGTTATTCACATTTTATTCACCCTTTTCACTCTACTGATCAATGCTTTATAAACCTCCAAGTCCTCTGGCTTCATATTGTGTACTTTTTATTGTGAACTTTTTATAGTTTACAAGATATCCCATTGTGGATTTTTTATTAGTAATTTTATTTTTTAGTCTCTTACACACTTAATTTTGTTACCATTTTAACCAAAATTGTTAAAATATAAGTGGTGTCTTTCCTATAATTCACAAACTAAATAATTTAATTTTAAATCGTAAAGTGATTCAAAATGGGTACAATAAACAATGTTCACGAGACGAGGTGTTACAAAAACAAAACTAAAACTAAAAATCGGGTGGGGGCAAGTGGCTCCGCCACTGATGCAAGGAGATTGTGAGACTACCCCACAAGGACGGTTCTAAGATTGAATGGCCTCATTTAGAGCCCCCAAGGCTACTTCATCATACAACATTTTACTTATGATGCTAACAAATATCTTTTATTTATAGCGTACTAATATGATCTCAGCTATTAAGTTATTAATTTGATAATATAGAAATAAGTGAATAATTATTGAAGAAGAGTTTTTAACTAATAATTAATTATATTGAAATAATGTTAGTAAGATATTGATAAAAACCTGTATGATTATATAGAAATCATTATATTGAAATCAGATTGAAATTCAACTGTATATGCTATATAGTATAAACTCCTCAATTGAAGGGATTCCATTTGTAATGATAAAAGGCAGAAAATCAAGAAAATCCCATATGATTTTTGGGTCCCTCCATCATCTTAATCACCACCATTTCATGCATGTCAAAGACCCACCACCTCTTCCACCTCTCTTCTTACGTCCAAAGAAAAAAGCATGGCTTGAAAAAGTAATCATTTTTTGGTGCCCTTCTTGGATTTCCTCCTCATCAAAGACAATAATGCTACTCCCTCCATTTCTAAATATAAGACTCTTTAGACAATTTGAGAAAATTAAGAAAGTTGTCATTTCCACTTAAACTTCCAATATTACCCCCCACCCTCCCTCTCTCTCACTTCTATGTCATAAAAAAAGAAAAATATTGAGGGTATAATTGGAATAAATTGTTGACAACTAATAAAAGAACCTTAAACGATAATTAATTTGGATACCTAGATATCTCGTAAACGACAATTAATAGGGAATGGAGTGAGTATTAGATTTCCCCTTCTTTCTTTTACTTCGATTTACTATATGTTTTTTTTATTATTGGGGTAATGAATATCTCATCATATATAGCATAAATTTACCCAATTGTTTCATTTTTTATCCACCGTTTGATTTGATACTTTGTATTGGTTTTGGAGAAAGTAGATTCTCCTCTCTCCTAGCCAATGAGTCATTGGTCTATTAGTCAAGGTTAAGACCTAATGACGTAAAGATCATGAGTTTCGAATTCCCTACCCGCTTTCTTAAATCTCCCAATTTCTTATAATAGATAAGTACCCCATCCCCCAATAAATAATAAATAATAAATAAAAAGATTCTCCCACTAAATAATTCCAGAAATTATTTCCCCTTTTTTCAAGTTTTTTTGTTTTTCTCAATTGGTGAGGCGTTAATTAATGAATAACATTATTTTCACTTCATAGAAAAATTAATAGCGGTTCCACTTTCTCTTTAGTATAATTCGAACTCTCGACTTATAAATTGAAGGGTAAGCTATATTTCGTTATCAATTAATTAATAATTTAATAACTATATACTATTTTGAGATGAAGATCAATGAACTTTTTATTATCTAATCATGCCCTAGAAAGTGAGGACAAAGAGGAAAGTGAATATGCTTCTCCCATGATTAAATTGATCACTATATAGTATAGCTCTGCTATTCCCAATCTACAATTATTTTCATTTATTATTCCTTCTTCCACTACTTAGAAGTTACACCTCTAGCCGATCTCGGTCCTTTCCTTGCTTTTCTTTTCCCGATCATTTTCTTCCCTTTTTCTTGAATGACTACTCAACTAATCCTCAAACACACAAATTTGACCAACACACAGTCCATAACTCCGTTAATGCTTATCGCCCCGTCTATTAATTGATCACGATTTAAAATAATAAGATAACGTTTTTTATAATTATTTGGCTTGTAATTTAGAATAACAGTAATTAAGGTACATTTTTTTTTTAGTTAACTAGTCGAGGTAAAAATCTTTACTGGACTTATCCTATTTTGTATTGCCATTAATGCCTATCGTGATTTATGATAAAATTGATAAATATTTCATAAATACTTAACTCGTAATTTAAAATGATAGTAAAATACATTTCTTGATCTCTTCGTACTCCATCAATGCCTATCGTGGGCAATCTACTAGTTGATCGCAATTAAGTTACATTTTTTTTTTATCGAAAAGGTACATAACCCAGTGGGGAGATGACCTGCCCACAACCAAAAGGTACCAAAAGGTTGTGGTTCGATAACCAACTCACACAAAAAAGGAAGGATTTAATTTCCTATTCTTGGTTCCCTCTTATGTGGGTTCTTATACTCCCCTTCTTGGGGCACCCGCTAGTCGGACTTCTACTACTCCCCTCACGGGACACCCGCTCAACCGAGCTTCTATCTGCCCTACATGGACTCCTCCTCTGGTAAGGTCCAAAAAAAAGTTAATTTTTTTTTAGTTGGCTAATCGGGGTGGAAAGGTAGATGAGGCTTAGATATATTCTCTCTGTAAAGCTGTTTTCTCCTTTCTTTTTCTCTTCTTCTTTACTTCGTGGTTTTCTTTTTTACTTTTTTGCCTTCTAAATTTCGACTTTGTATGTCTGTTCGGGCAAAAAATCTTCTATACCTTTCGAGTTTCACTATTTCTTTCAGATTATAATTATTTTAATTAAAAAATTAACACATGTCAATTTTTTAGTAGTGACATATCGAATGAAACACCAAACGGGGATAGAAGATTCATACCGGTCTTTTCACCGAGGGCAAATAATGGTATGTACTCGTTTATGTTCACATTCATGTGCTCAACCAGCCACAATTCACCATTGGACACTCACAATTCACTATGTGTATATATAATTAGAAGAAATATTCACATAACAAATTCTATATGATTGGGCACGAGAATAAAAACATACACGGGTACAAAGAATTTTCACCTTTCACCCACCAAGAGAGGTCAGACAAACGTGGATATTGTTCTGGAACCCAACAAAATATGCGATTTTATACTCTCTGCCAAATGCCAAAGTTACTTGCTTTGATATGTAATTATCTTTTGTGTAGGTCCAAAATATTTGTACATTCTTCTGCTAATTTTTCAGCCTTTTAAATCTACCCCCGAAAAAAAGGCTGAATACTAATCAAAGCATTCCATTTTACACACAAATGTCAGCAGAGAATTCTCTGGCTCATCAAGCAGAATGCCAAATGATCCATTTTTCTGCCAGTCCAAAGGATGGTGAATTATAATTCAAAAAACTGACCCATGCCAACTTCTTATTTAATGGTACAAAAAATAAAACACGGAATTAGATAGAGAATATTTACCTTGTAAAAACGCGTCTTAATTGAATCCATATCCCATTCTCTGAGATGAAGCTTGAAACTCAATGTTGGTAGCGAAGAAGTAAATTTTATACTCTCTCTGTCTCAATCTGAATATACCCTACCAAGAAAATACAATTAGTGAACATTTAATTTTGAACTTAAAGAGTATAGTCCTTAACAATAAAAAGGAAATTTAATTAATAATTTTCTAAAAACTTATAATTTTATAAAGGATAAAAATATCCTGGAGGGCCCTATACATCCATCCTCCCCATTCTCTTGTCTAGATTCGCACGAATCTGATTAATCTTGTAAGATATGATGCAAAGTAATATATCATTTTTTCTTATTTAGCAAAAAAAAAAAAGTAATTTATCATTTTTTAAGGTAACATAAAGCTGCCCTTTGCAGTAGAGTAGTTTTATCTTATTAGGCTACTAAGTTTAAAACTTACATCAAAGTCAATCAATACAGCACACGTAGGGAAGAGAATTGAACTTACATCAATTCTCTTTCCTAAGTGTACTGCACTCATTGGTTTGTATGTAACTTATAAATTTAATAGCCTACCAAAATAAAATAAAAAAATCTTTGCAGTATGAGTCTGCTATGAATCAAACTCCTGATGTTGTCATAAACAAATCCCTCAGCCATCTGAACGGCCCAATCTTCATTCTCAATAGGGTAAAAAGCGCTCACGCCCACTAAACTATTCCCTTTTTTTTATTTTTGACCCTCAACTAAAAACGGCCAAGTACCCCCTAAACTATTTCGGTTTTTGGTTTTTGACCTTCCATCCATATTCTCCGTTACATCATAATGGAAGTCCAAAAAATGGGGGCATTTTGGGAAAATCATATCATTCATAATAAATAGAATTAAATTTAAGGGAAAAAATGGCCTTTTAAATTTTTTTTAGAGATTGGAATTTACAGTTGGTGGTTGGAAAAGAGGAATGGTACCCGGTTTCCGGCTTCTTCTGTCATTGTTCTCACCGGCGACTTCTTCTTTCTCGTCAGAATAATAGGTTTTTTTTTTATAAAAACAAAAGTTTTAGGATCTTATATCGGAATAGTTTAGGGGGCGTGAGCGTTTTTTACCCTTCTCAATATAGTAGGAAAAAACAAAAAAAAAACGCTTGAGAAATGTTTGGGCCTGCTTTAAGATAAAAAACACCATTAAGACAAATGTTTCAGCCTATTTCCAAATTGGCCATTTAGAAACAATTTTCATAAAACAGGGCTGAAAGCCCGTTGAACAAAGCCTTAAATGTATTTTAGTAGCCCAACCCAAAATCCTGTAAAGCCGATATTTCGCGCTCAGATTATATTTACTATTACAAAAAATCTTGTGTCCCGTATTTCCTCATACCTATCCCTATATCTAACCAATCACAATTTATCATTTGTATATATAATTAAAAAAAAATCTATATAGCGAATACTAATTGGTTGAGAATAGGAATAGAAACATACACGGGGACAGACTTCACCCATTTACTACTGTCGTCTCACCGTTACCAGCGCCGTTAACTCCGGAAAGATAATATTTGGCATTAGCTTTTTTTTTTTAATTGATTCGCTTATAGTGTCAAACTGTGTAGAGTCGTATCAGTCATGAGACAATTTAGATCATTGCTTCAACTCCGCAAAATAAAGGCCCCAATTTTATTTTATTGATTAAAACTTCACTTCAAAAAAAAAGAATAGAGGCCCATATAATTACATTTAACACATTGCTCACTAAACATAGGTCTAGCCTAAGTCCATTGAGACTCACTTTAAAAATATAAAAATTCAGTGGCTTTCTATTTTCCATAATTTTAATTTTTAAGATCAACTATGTCACAAGATAGATTAAATGAATTAGATATATTATATTTTGAACATAATTTATTAGAACGTCTTGAATATAAGCCGCAAAATCAAGAAAAATAAAAAATTTCGTTAAACTTTTCAAAATAATTTTTCAATATAAGTTTTCGATAAAATTTTGTCTCATACCCCGTGTTCCCCGTGTTCCATTCACGCTGCCCTGGAACTGTGAAACCAGTAAAGGAATTCCATCTACTTTGTTGTGTAAATGTTATGCCTCTGATTTACAGTTCTTGCTCTCTGAGAATATTCAGTGAAATTATTGCTTTTTTTTTTTTGTAATATAACAGAAGTTTCTAAACTTTCTTCTTCAACAAACAAGTTAAAAATATCAAGGGCCTCTGGACCTGCATTATTATTAAAAATTCAACTCTATATTTTCAGACAAGTGGTGGATCAATTTCTGACATATTGGAACATGATTTTGTTTCGTTGCCCCCCCCAGTACAAGAAGAAAATGAACAGTGGCCCCTGGCTAATGAATTTTTGTCATTTTATGTGACAATTGTTGGGGCAAGGGTTTACTGAGAGTTGATTAGTTTCCTATGGCTTTGGCAGTTTATGTATGGCAAAAAATCACATGTTCCCGTGTACGTTCAAATTCCTGTATCAACCAATCACAATTCGCCATATATATATAAAATTGGAAAAAATATCCATATAGAAAATTCTGATTAGTTGGAGACAGTAATATGGATATACACAGAGACAAACGATTTTCACCCTGTATGTATTGCCTTAGTAGTACTTTTAGCCATGATGTTTGGAAAAGGTCAATTTTTTGTTTTTGTTTTTTTTAATGGTGCTACCTTTATTTTATAATATAAGTCGTTCCTTACGAATAACGAAAATTAATGAGGCAAAATACAAAGTACTTTGTTAGTCAAAATATTAACATTACTCTCTTAAATACGACTTGTAAAACACTAATTCTATTTAACAAATGTAATTGTCAAATAATGACGATGTATAAGCTTTCATGGTAGGCTGTACTGTAGGCAGAAATTAGAATTTAATTCTTTTCCTGAAATAGACACTACCAATTCTTTTTTAGGTTGTGAAGATCAGAATTTATGGGATGGGTAGTCTTGAATAATGAAATATTCTTGGTCTTTTGCAGGTAAAATGAGGGAAATAGACATATAGGCTATCATGTTGATAATTTGGTTATTTTGTAGAACCCATTTTCATCGGTACATGCTAACCTACTTGTTTGATTAGACGGTTCTCTTGAATAACTAATCTCAACTGTTTAATCATACGATTACTCAGCCGAGATGTGTAAGAATGTCATGGGTGAAAGGTTATGTTAGTATCGAAACAAACTGTCTCGTTTGTGGCGTGTTTGTGGTGTTCTTATTAACATATACAAACTACTACCAAAAGTTTTTTTTGATCTAAACTGTTCATTTTTATTTTTATTTTTTTCCCTCTTTTGAAGTTTGCTAAGGTTCGACCTTTTATTTCTGAACAATAGACACTCTCCATTTGAACTCACAAGTAAGATTTCCTCAGTAGAACTCTTAGAAAATATCTTCTGAATTACGAGTTACACATTCTAAGCAAGTAGGTTATTACTTTGAACGGCAAAAACTGGTTTCTCAGGAAGGACAATGTCGCTATTGATTTTATGGTTTAAAGGACAAAAAACATTTGCTTCTCTAGGCTTGTTGCACATGGGTTGTTATGAACCCAGTGTCCAATGACTGAGTAATAAAGAATTTGGGAAACCAAAAAGGGTCACTCAATCCTATGATCGTTTTTATGCGACTGACCCCACCTCTTTTACATAAATTGAATAGAGTCCACAATACATCTGCAGGTAGGTCCGTTCAATTTATATGAGAGGTTGTAAAACCCTTTCTACAAAGACGGTCATAGGAATGAATCCCCCGAAAGTGACTTTCTAAAGGAAAAACCAAACTCTTAAACTTGCAACCCTTAAATCACACGCACCCCTAAAAAAGAAGCTAAACTAGAAGCAATCTAGTCCTAGAAACTCCATCTTTACACTCTTTTCCTTTCCAAGAAAAGTTCCCTTTTATTGTAAGAGCACAAAAGCTTCAAAACAAAAGAACAATTGGCAATGAATTTAAGCAATGGAAATTTTCAACTTTTGAAGGTGATGAAAATCATGTAGAAAGAGAATGATGAGAAGAAAAAAGAAATGAAGGGGGACCCACTTTGTTAAGTGATCCAACTTAACTGGGCATATATGTAATTTTCAGGTTTTTCTGATAAAGGTTATAGATTCAAAACATTTTGAGAGCAACAAATGTTGTAAAATTACAAAATTTTATGCTAACAAGTTACATTATCTATTCAATCCCAATTAAATTAATCTGCCCAAATAACTAGACCTCTATCATTAAAACCAAAAAGAGGACCACTTTGTGGTTCAAAAAACTATAGAATAAGTGTAATACAACAACTAGTAATTGTTTCTATTCTTCTGAACTCCCTGCCTACAATTCCCAATGTGAAAAAGAAAGGTTAGGAAAATGGGTGGAAATGAGAACTATTTAGATATTATTCTTTTATGTATTATTGATTTTAAAGTAATATATAATACATGCATACATGTAATAGAAAAAACAAGAAGTGGGGGAGATAAGATAAGGTGGTGATAATGTTATGTAAAAAGATAAGAAAATAAAATAGAAAAGAAATGAAAAAAACCAACAAACAACAAAATCTCTCTCTTATGGATTCTTTTTATCCAATCGAACCTCTTCTTGCAGTCAACAAAAGGTTTGGCCGAATGGGTAAGCCGGTCCCAAGTTCGACACCTTCTCCCCGCAAATGGGGCAATAATATTATCCTCTTTATGAGGCTAAGCTCCCTCCCCAGGCATGGGGCATGCTACAATCTCCCTGATATAGGGTACTCTCCACTCATCCCCTCGGGGCAATCGCCTTCGGGCGTAAAAAAAAAAAAACCTCTTCTTGCAGAGAACATGTCGCTTTTTTCATGTCTTTGTTGATAAAATTCACCATTTTATTTTTATTTCTAATTAAAGAAAAATATGAAAGTGATGTCTAGTGGTGGTAATTCTGCTCATCTAGTCTGGAACCTGCTTTGGAATCAGTGGGCTGAAGCTGATATCATTCGGGATTAAGTGTAGAATCCACATTTTTTCTGTAAATAAGTCGTGAGTAATAATTATTTTTTATGGGATGAATAATTGTTTATGAAAATAATAAAAAATTATTAACAGATTGGACCCTGCTTTGGAATTAGGGGTTGAAGCTGATATCATTTAGAATTAGTTGCGGAATTAACATTTTTTTTGGCATCATACAAGATGTAAACAAGTCACCAGTAATAACTATTCTTCACAGAGTGAATAGTATGAAAAAAAAATCATTAACAGTTACTCGATGAGAAAAAAAAAAACAATTGTCCACACGCTTTATTTGTGTTTCGTACGATGAGAAGAAAAAAATTCATTCTACACTGAATCTGTCTTGAAGCTGATATATTCTTCTTTTTTGTATGTTCTTAGTTTTATTTTATTTTATTATTATCTGAGTAATGAATGAATCCGTCTGTTCCTTCAAAATTAATGAATAATTTGGATTGGTTTCTTGCAGAAAGAAGGTAAGGTAAGGAAAGAAAAGATAGAAAGTGCATAAAACACGCGGTTCTTTTCCTTTTCCCCCCTTTCATGCATCTCTTTACATTTTCCTCCCAACCACCATCATCCTCTGCACAATACAACTGGCTAGCTAACTATATCTATCTTGATGATAAATTCCAAGAAGAATAAAATAATTTCCACCAACTCATATTTTTTTTATTTTTTTTTGGGATGGAGGGGGATGGGGTACAGGGATTGAAAGCAGGACCGAAGCCCTGCGTTTGATAACCGTTTTCACTGGGCTATCTTGATGCCTGCCACCAACTCATATTTTAATTAGACCTAAACAAAAGAAGAGGAATGATCACGCGTTCGGTGAGTATTGGATTCAAAACCGAATCAGCAGTGGCGGAGTCAGGATTAAACTTTAGGGGGCGTAGTAAAAAAAATTAAAAAAATTTGAGGGGTCGTAGTACAAAAAAATCTCTTTTATTCTAAACCGTTATATATATATATATATATATATATATATAAATTGAAAATTCTTGGGATGCCCCTTAGTAACTCCGCCATTGCGAATCAGTCAAAGCGGATGCAAGATTATAATTTTGAAGAGTCAAACTATAATATATAATTCTTTTTTTTATAATTTTAAAGGATCAAAGTAAAATTGTGAGCAAATTATAATGATGAACTACTTAGAAAACGGTTGGATTAAAACACATGGGTCGAAGGCCCCCCCCCCTTCCTACTTGGGACCGTCCTACTATCTGTATGTCAAATAGTATTTTACAAACTAAATTACTACTAATTTTATAAACGAACAAATAAATCTTTAACTCCGAACATTTTTTATACGAGAAATCAAAAACGACTAAAAGTATATTTGAGGTGATCGACCACATAAGTCCTTCAAAAATTAGGGCTCCAATGTTCGTGTTATATATATATATATATATATGTACACACACGTGTATGTTTCCATTAAAAATATATTTGTAATCTTTTTAGATTTGGGCCTCCCGAGCTCAATAGTTACTATAAAAATTGTTTTGTGTTATGTTTACATGAAAGTCTCATTTTTCGGGTATATAGAGTATTATTTTGAAGTTGAATTTTTCTAACGCATGTCCCTAGTACATGTTAATATGAATTTAGTTACGGTACATATATAGTTTAAGTTTCTTAATCCCTTAATGTTCTCTTGTTTCTTTCTGATAGGATATTAGATTTTAATATAGTTAAATTAACATATGTAGTTTAGTTTATTTTAATTAATGTATATTCCAGGATACAAGTAGAAAATCTTTTAAAGTTTAGTATATGTTTTTAAAATTATTGAGACGGCATTGCGTAAAATTAGCTAAGGCTGTGCGACAATATGATTGATGCCCAGCTCAGCTTAGCCCTGCAAAAGGATTACGCAGTAGTAGATGATGAAACCCTTATCGCACTCTCTGCTGCTGCATTCATTCAACACATATATACATGCAAAACTTTTACGTGCATGAAGATGAATTGCATGATGAACGTAGTTTTCACCTTTTATTCGAGATAAGGTTATATCCCTCTATGTATAATTTTTTTTGCTTTAATATTTAATAAATATTATTTAAAAAAAAAAAAAACTCAAGTTCGAAGACTCCCGAATTAATACAACCAAATATGGTCCTGAGACAATTAATATGGTATTTGTCCTTTACTATGATCGATCAACCTTTGTCACTTCCTAAAGGTCATCTGTTTGTTTTTAGACACTGTTCCTATATATTGTCCGTTTGATGTCCACTTCAATCTAAAACATCTTTATTGAACTGATAGGGGTAGAGAGGCGGATCCAAAATTTTGGGTTTGGTGCGAAATTTTTATTGAAAAATTCTAAGAAATATAATATTATAAAAAAATAATGAAAAATTCACCCTTCCAGAAAATGTTAGGGGTGGTCGTCATCTTACCTTTGTAAATCCGCAACTGGATAGGAGCTTGGTTGCAGACCAATTTAATAGTGCTAAGAGAGATTTTTTTTCCCTTTTGAAAGTAGGGGTGTCAACGCCGAACCCTACTACATAAACTGAAAAAAATGTGAGCGTGAATGAGCTCGAGCTTAATATTGAAGCTCGCTTCTTATGTGAGTTGAGTGTGAGCATGACTCGCTCAACTCGAAAAAAAGCTTTCGAACCCGAATAAGATTAATATAATTAAAATATTATATATATAATAATAATAATAATAATAATAATAATACTAATTAAAAAAAGACTTATATAAATTATAATTATAATATATTGATAAACTAAATACTCAAACAATGGGCTCATTGATTTTTAAGTGCATGGGTTCTCTTGCTTAATATAAACTCCTTTTATTAAGCATATCAAACAATTCTGGGACTTTTGCTTCTTTTTTGGTATTCTAGAATTTAATTTTAAGGCTCATTGTATTATACTATTTTTGAGACAGGATTTTTGTTTTTTGGCTAATATAAATGAGCTTGGGAAGCTCGTGAGCTAAGCTCGAGCTCGTGTTAAAATGTGAGTTGAGCGTGAGCTCAAGGTTTATGAGCTTTTCCGGGCTGAGCGTGAGCTCAGCCAAGCTCAGCTCACATAGCTCGATTGACACCCCTATTTTTTTTTTTTTTTAAAAAACTAGACCATTTATAAGTATGGTCTAGTTTATTACAATTATTTAATTATAAGACCTCACCAGAGGAGGAGTAGTAGAAGTCCGTTGAGCGGGTGCCCCGTGAGGGGTGTCGTAGAAGTCCCGTTGAGCGGGTGTCGTAGAAGTCCCGTTGAGGGGAGCCCCGTGAGGGGAGTAGTAGAAGTCCCGTTTTAGCGGGTGTCGTAGAAGTCCCGTTGAGCGGGTGCCCCGTGAGGGGAGTATAAGACCCACACAAGGGAACCCAAAGAAATGACAATTAAATCATTCCCCTTGTGTGAGGTGGGTATCGAACCTGAACCTCTCGGTCACAGGCAGTGGATGTTACCCACTGGGCTATCATGCCTTCGATGATTGACACCCCTATTTGAAAGTACACATTAGGTTAAATTTCATCTCATACAATAATTCGTAAATGCATGAGATATATATCTCAATATCGTATTTATGGAATCCTCCTCCAAAAACACATGTTAGTGTCTAGTTTGATTGGGATAGAGTTCTTATTTGAGAATTCGGTCCAAGTTTCATAAATTGCTCTAAAGTGAGAGACGAGTAAAAATAAAATTATATTAGCTTTTGGAATGAAACTTTGTTCATGTATACCCTTTAATTGGTGAAGTTCCTCTTACTAATAAAAACAATGTTAGTATTTAATGTTTTCAAAGTTAAAGTTGGTGCATCCACGGTATGATTCATAAATAAAATTTAAAAAAATTAATTTATTGCATGGTTCAAATAATGGACTGGTAATTAAAGAAAGAAAAGTCTCCGGTTGAGGGGACTTTCAACCGTTACGTATAAAATTAAAAGAGCAGTTTACCGCTGGTAGGTTCGTTGGGCGAAAACCAGCACATGAGATAGTTGCAGCAGAACCTGATCCACCTCGAAAGGCGTTCTAGCTGGGGGCCATTTTTATAAGCTGTAGATTGACCAGTCATTTACCTCTTCGAAAAGCACCGCGGCGAAGAGATTAGTCACTGCTATCCACGATGAACACCTTCGGTCTAACCAAAAAAGAAAAGATAACACCCCCGTAGGACCCCTTTTAGTCGCAACCGTATGATCATCAAATCCATCCTGATTATAAACGAATCACCGGCACACCGGATTCTCCGATAAAGGTTTTATTACTTTGGTAATAAAAAAATTAGGGCGTCGATCCAGGAATAGAGAACAGTGAGACACACGACGATTTATTTAGGATTACTTATATATTTATCATCTAAATTGAGTAAAATATATTTTATATACTTTTTTTTTCTTCAGCGAGGTATTGACCCGTTCCCAGCATTCTGAATCCGATTGTCGTATATATATACTATCTAAAGAGATAAACAGTTTGTCGTGAAATGTGTTTCATTTCTATTGGGGACCAAACATGTATCCCAATGGTTAACAAGGTAGCAACCGCAATGCTCCACTTGGTTGCAAGTAGGGCTGTTAACGAGCCGAACCGAGCCGATTTTGGGCCAAATCGGTTCGGATCGTTAAGAAAACCGAATCGATCGTTAATCGGTTCGTTAGTCAACCGATTCGGTTGTTCAATTCGTAATCGGTTCGAAATAAAATCGTACAAAATCGGTTCGTTAATCGAACCGTATCAAATCGCGCAAACCGGTTCGCTAATCGGATCGAAAATCGTAATTCGCATTAAATCGTAATTCGGTTCGTTAATCGGATCATACTATTACAAAACTAGGGCTGTTGGCGAACCGGTTAACTCGCAAATCGCTCATTAATCGGTTCGCTAACTCGCTAAAATCGGTTAACTCGTAAATCGCTCGTTAATCGGTTCGTTAAAATCGGCTCGCTAACTTGCTAAAATCGATAGAATATTATTAACCGGTTTAACGAGCGATTAACGAGTGATTTAAAACGATTTACGAGCCATTTTACCGAATCGTAACCGGTTCGTTAACGAGCCGAGCGAGTTAGCGAGCCGATTTTAACGAACCGATTAACGAGCGATTTGCGATTTAATCGGCTCGCTAACAGCCCTAGTTGCAAGTATAGTATAAAACACAAAAAATTCAATATATTATGAACAATTTTTTTTCAGGTGTTATATACTTTTAGACAAGTGTTACATTCTATATAATAAATGTTCTCTCTTAATTAACACATATTTTACACTACATTTGTTAAATAATCAAAACATCTATTCAATCCAAAAATATTTAGAGCGTCAAATTTTTTACTAGACAAAAAAATATTGAGTATATATTCAATTTTTAATATTCAGCACTATAGACGGATCGTGCAACATCTCTTGGTTGATTGCCAGTATAAGTAGAATCAGCTATTGTGGTAACTTTGATTTTGAAAAGAATAAACAGCTTTAAGACTTCAAAAAATAATGTGTATAGAACTGTTTAAAAAGATCTTGGGAAGCAGCCGCCACTACGCCGACGCTTAACTCCATCCTTCATTACCGGCCACCGACGTGGTCATTTAAAGGGATCTAGTGAGAGTTCTGACTAGTGTCATGTGAGTGGGGTTTTCAGACTTCTTTGAAAAGAAAGTAAATTTTAAGGCAAAGTTAGACTGATCAATATTCCACTCAAAGCATATAATAAAATATATATATAATTTTTTGACGCACCATCAAAAGCACTTATTATGGCATACCTCTGGAGCAGTCGGTGGATCTGAACCATTCAAATACACAATAAAGTCTTAATTTCAAATAATTGGGGTCAGTTATATTAATCAACATAAGATTTATATGGTCGTTAACATTAATACATTTCCTCTATTTTCTTCTATCAACAAAAGATTTGTGTGGTCGTTAGCAAGGAATCAAGGAGTATCCCAGTGATTGAGATTGCTCCTTCCCTGGACGAGATCTTGGGATCGATTCCTACCCTCTCCCACCTCCCAAACAAAATATATATATATATATATATATATAAAACAAATATGGTCGTTAGCATGAATACTTCGGTCCAAAGGTTAGGAATAGTGGAACCCACAGGGGAAAAATATACGCGTGGAAAATATCTATTCGTGGGGATACAGAATGGGGATAGACGATTTTTTGCCCGGTTCAAACATCCCTCGGCATTTCCCGATCTCTTTCAATATCATGACTCTATCTCTCAAGTTTTCGAACTGAAATGTCACTCAATTTTTTTTGTGTCCAAAACACCGCAAACGATTTTCTCTCATTTTATTTTTAATATGTGTCAGCTCATATGTTCTCTCAGACTCTATCATTTCTAATATGCCAACCATCAGAACCATTCAAATGGCTCTCACCCTTTTGAGGAAAAAAATCGTTTGTCTCCATCCCTGTCCCCAGCCAATCACAATTCACCCTGTGTATATATAATTGAAAAAAATATTTATATAGTAAATTCTGATTGGTTGGAGACCGGGATGGGGGATAGTAATGGGGACAGAGAATTTTCACCCCCTTTTGATCATTTCTATTTTTTTATACAATAAGTCGATCTATCATCTTCTTCATGGAATCTCTATGATTATATTCTAGGGGTGGTTATAATGTAGAGTTTTTTTTTAGTATTTTTTATTGAGCGTGAAAATGTAAAACAATAAGCTTAATCTATTTGCTAACTAGCATAAAACAATAAGCTTAATCTATTTGCTAACTAGCATACTTTAACGCTCGCCTTATAAACATGCTTTTGATTACCAATCAAATATTAATTTATTATTTCTTAAATACTATTTAAAACTTAATCTTTCTTCATCTTGTCTTGATAATTAATATAATTTTGTTACATCAGCTATCGTCATGCAAGAATTTTTATGTCCTTTCTCCAAAACGGGCTAATAAAGATTTTGGTTTGATTATCCAAAAAAGGAAAGGATTGGAGACAAATCTTGGAAAGAATAAAGGAAATAAAGGGAAAGTTTACCAACTTTGTAATAGAATAAAAGAAAAGGACACAAATAATGTTATTAGCATAATATTTTTTATATTTTTATCCAATATAATATTAGGTTAGAAATCTCCAGTCCCCATTCGGTATCTCATTCATTATTTCCACTAAAAAGAAATTGACATGTGTTACTTTTTTAATTAAAAAATTATAACTTAAAAAATAGTATAACCCATAAAAAAAATGAACATGTAGTAAATATCTATGGGTAGTGATAATGCCAGAGCAAAAATCCTCCTGCAAGAGCGATTTATGTGTATGTGACAAAATTATCCCTCTAACATATTAAGTAAATCTTTTAATTATTTTTTCTATTTTTCTCTCCCAATATTTTCTCTCTATCCTGACCTGATCTTTCTCTTAGATGGGAAATTGGCGAAATAAGTTCTCAAACAATATGCGTTTGGCGATAATGGTCCCCGTTTTATTTTATTTTTTGTTTTTAGGAACATAAACAATTTGCGTTTGGCTAAAATGGTCCTTCCGTCCATCCCAGTTACGGTAAAAATTAATTTTTTTTTTTTAAAAAACCCTTTTTAGGAACCGGGGCTAATTTGGGAATTTCACCCTAAAAAATAGAACCACCACTACCACTACCAAACCTCCACCACCACTACCAAACCTCCACCACCACCACCACCACCCGCTGCCACCACCACCACCACTACCAAACCTCCATCTCCACCATCTCCTTCTTTCAAGTAAAATCACCATCTCCACCTCCCACCAAACCCCCATCTCATTCTTCCAAGTAGAACCACCATCTCCACCCTTCAAACCTTCATCTCTATCCACCAAACATCATCCACCCCTCCTCCTCCACTTCCCCGCTGCCACCACCACCACCACTACCAAACCTCCATCTCCACCATCTCCTTCTTTCAAGTAAAACCACATTCTCCACCTTCTCCACCCCCACCAAACCCCCATCTCCTTCTTCCAAGAACCACCATCTCCACCCTCCAAACCTTCATCTCTACCCACCAAACATCATCCACCCCTTCTCATCCCCTTCCTCGCTGCCACCACTACCAAACCTCCATCTCCACCATCTCCTTCTTTCAAGTAAAACAAACCCATAAAATAGTGCTCTTTTTATTGGGTGAATTCAATAGGGTTTTTTTTTTGTGAAGATTTTGGGCATGGAGATAAAGGGGTAATACAAGGAATTGGTGGTGGAAGGGTGGTGGTGCGGTTGGTGGGGGAAGGGTGGTGGTGCGGCTGGCGGGGGAAGGGTGGTGGAAAGGGAAGGAGAAAGAAGAGAATGAGATGAAGGGAGGGAGGATGAAGATGGGGACCATTATCACCAATCGCATATTGTTTGAGTACTTATTTCGCCAATTTCCCAAAAATAAAACAGTTTTTTCCCCAAAATACCCTTTAATTTTGCTATTTTTCATTTATTTTTTGGTTGACTAACAGTTGACATTAACTGGGATGGACGGAAGGACCATTTTAGCCAAACGCAAATAGTTTATGTTCCTAAAAACAAAAAAAAATAAAACGGGGACCATTATCGCCAAACGCATATTGTTTGAGTACTTATTTCGCCAATTTCCCTAGATTCTTTCCTTATTTTTCTCTCAATCTCTCGTGATTTTTGTTTTTATATCTTTTTTTTTTTCGTTTTTTCCTCTCTCTCTCTCTCTCTATCTCTGTTTTTTTTTTCTTCATTTTTTTCTTCTCTCCATCTCCAAGTGATTTTGTTTTCTTCTCTGTTTTTTATTATCTTTTCTTCTCTCAATTTCCTCACTGAATAGACCATTTTCTTGGATTGAATCATTCAACAACAATATAAAATCGAAAGCTCAATAAAAATAATAAAATTTACCTCTTTTACCCAAAGTAGTTGAAAATTATCTGGATATATATATATATATATATAAAATTCAAAGTTAGACAAAAGAGAAAGAAGAGATAATGAAGAGAAGAAAATAAAATTACTTGGAGATGGAGAGAAGAAAAAAAACGAGAAAAAAAACAGAGAGAGGAAAAAACGAAAAAAACAACAGATATGGAAACAAAAATCATATGAAAATACAGAGATTGAGAGAAAAATAAGGAAATAATATAGGGGAGAGAAAGATCATGTCAGGATAGAGAGAAAATATTGGGAGAGAAAATAAAAAAAATAATTAAAAGATTTAGTTAATATGTTAGAGGGGTAATTTTGTCATATGCACGTAAATCGCTCTTGCAAGAGGATTCTTGCTCTGGCATTATCACTACCCAATATCTATTCGTAGTACAAAATGCATGACACAAAATGGAGAAACGTGATTTTTTTACCATAATATTGATCCCACTTGCTATATATAGCATTTACTCTAGGATGATAGTCTGTTCCCGATATCACTATTTTATTCCCTTTTTCTCCCTTCATATTTCATCACCCAAAAAAAAAATCCTAATAGTCTCACTTCTTTAGCTTCACTGCAACATTCAGATAAAACTATCAGTCTATATACACTCTCCTCTTTACCTTACCAATCCCTCTGTTACACTACTTCCTCAGCTTTTCTAAGCACTTCTTTTTTTGATTTATTTTTTTTGGGAGGCAGGGTTCACTATATAAGTAGAGGGTGATTATTAAGCCAATATGGACATTGACTTGTTGAAGTCATCTTCTTCTGAAGAACAGATGGAACTGATGCTAATGTCGCAGATGGACAAGATTTCCGAATTCGCCGGGGCCGCCTATTCGGAATCTCCCATGATGGATTTTAGTGCTCATGGTAGCACTAGCAGTACTAATGCTACCATGGCACAACAACCAACTTTCATGAACCTAGCGTTTAGCGGGTCCCCTAAGGGACACCAAGATCCTTCCACTTATCCTTTCTCCTCGAGTGGGGAGTTGACCGGGTCAACTGCATTCTCGGGTGATTCTCATTGTAAGAATAATTCAGTGGCAGCGATGAGGGAGATGATATTTAGGATAGCGGCAATGCAACCGATTCACATTGATCCGGAATCGGTCAAACCGCCTAAGAGAAGGAACGTGAAGATATCGAAAGATCCTCAAAGTGTAGCGGCACGCCATAGAAGGGAAAGGATAAGTGAGAGGATTAGGATACTACAAAGACTTGTACCTGGTGGGACTAAAATGGACACGGCTTCTATGTTAGATGAAGCAATTCATTATGTGAAATTCCTAAAAAACCAGGTGCAATCACTCGAAAGGGCCGCCGCCGCGACTAGGCCGGCTTCCGGGATGGGGTTCCCGGTGCCCATGACTAGTGGGAGTTATTTATCCATGGCAGGTGCAACAAAAGGGTACCAAGCTCATCAAAATGTTCAGCACTATGCAGATGCTTAATTAATTGAAATAGAGAGAGAGAGATATGGGATAAATATGGCAAATAATCGTCAATTCTCGTGTATGTTCCTATTTATGTACTCAACTACTTATAATTCGTCATGTGTATACATAATTAGAATAAATATCCACATAGTAAATTCTAAATAGTTAAGTATATGATTGAGAATATACACGGATAGAGACAATTTACACCCATAAAAAAAGAACTTATTCTTTAACATAAATTCTTAGAGAAGATCATTTATTGATCTTGTGATTAATTATGGGGTTTTGTAAAGGGAGGGTGATTTTGAGGTATAAATATCATATAATATAATATATAGTCTCCCCCATGCATATGATGTACTTTGTTAAATAAACAGTTTACATGTTAATCCCCCTTCCTATGGTACATAAACCTTGCAATGTTTAACAAATTCTCAATCTACTTATGAATAGTAGAAGCAATAAAACAATTCACATTTGTCAATTTGTCATTTTTTTAGATATTTTGAGAATCGGATAAAAATAGAGTATTATTAAAATTACGAGTTTATTGTTTAACTTGATACTAAGGGTTTGCTTGGATTGGGTTTGGTTTGGGATTTGGTCTCAAACCTAGTCCCAAACGAGTTTGGGATTGAGTTTGGGTTTGAGTTTGGGTTTGGGTTTGGGCGGGAAAGGCTAAAAAATGGGCGGGAACTATTCAAATTCAAATTTTTTTCTTCAAATAATTGTTAAATTCAAAATTTTTAGCTCTTAAATTAGCGGGAAATGTTCAAATTCTAAATTTGTGAAGTTATAATTTGAAATTGGACAATTATTTGAAAAAAAAAAATTTGAATTTGAATTGTTCCCGCCCGTTTTTTAGTCTTTCCCGCCCAAACCCAAACTCAAACCCAAACTCAATCCCAAACTAGTTTGAGACTAGGTTTGAGACCAAATCCCAAACCAAACCCAATCCAAGTAAGCCCTAAGTATTATTTTCTCTAATTATTTTTCAGAAATTTGACGCGGTTCTAGCTAGATCATACTTTGTCCGTGTAAAAAAATCTTGAAATTACTAAAAAGATGAAATTAGATGTGATCTTATTTTTATTTTTTATTTTTTTAAGGGAGGGGTAGGGATGATTGAGATGAGACTAGGGAGAGAAGAACACGTTAGGGGATGAAAATTGGGACCATTTTGGGGGGCGCATTTCAATTGAATTGAGGGTGTGGGACTTTGGTTGGGGAATTAAGGCGCTTCCAAGGTCAAATGGTAGCACATGCTCCTTAGACCCGCTACTTGTAGGTCCCATATTTAGACCAGCTCTGGAATAGAATCGGCATACGGCTCCAAATTAAGAATTTTGACTTGCATGCATTTTTCTCAAATTTCATTTTTTTCTCCTTTCTATGGAAGAAAAAAATTTCATGCTTTGATTCTTGCGATCAACATTCCCTAAAGGAACTATTATGTTTCGTATAAACAAGAAAAAAGTGTCAAACTTGAAATTTATAAGTTCGGATTAAAAGTGTTGTATAAAATATACTCACGCGGTCCTTTATGTCTAATGTAATGTATGAAAAAACTTCATACTAAATGGAAAGGAAAATTATGAGAAAAATGAGAAGAAAAGAGTAAAGTTGAGGTGTTGAGGAAAGTCTTTCTCAGTCACACCTTGATTCAATGACTACGTTTTAAAAAAAAAACACAACTATTATTTTTCTTAACGATAAGTATTTTTTTTGTACACACGTACTAAAGAAAGCATGGCAGTCAAAATCGCGAGTCTACGATTCTACGAGTTTTAAGGGGTGGACCGAGTTAGATTCTACGTAGAATCGGTGTAAAATCGTTACGATTCTACCGATTCTACGAGTCTACTATTCCCTAATTTTTTTTTTTTTGAAACACTTTATATTTTTTTTAAATTTTTTTTTATCATTTCTTATCCTCAGAACTGATACTTTAAGATGTATACAAATTTATATATCTCATGAGATATTTGAATCTTAATTAAAAATAAAAAATAAGCACATTTTAGCAATTAAATTAACTCCGATTGACTTTTTTGCTGAATACTTAGTCATTAAAAATGAAGTTTCGCCATTTGAATCATGTTTAATAAACATCTGAATACTTTATTTAATTTTGTTAACTTCAAATTAAATTTAATAAACATGTTTAATTTTAGTACATGATATTAATAACTTGAATGATTTGCTTTGAGTATTTGATTATCTTTTTTTCCTTTAAGACACTTTAGAGATGATTTGGAAATAACTATTTAGTTTCAACTAAGGTAAATTGGGTAGAAAAATTGTGCTTTTATATTTTAAAATTGTGATTGAAATGTTTTTCAAAGAGTACATATATATTTTCAAATAATTTTTTAATGTAAGTAGGATCGGCGATCCGAGTTACGATCCTACATCCTCATATGCCTTCTGATTCTACGTAGAATCGCGAGTTTGACTGCCTTGAAAAAAATACTTCACAACAGTTTAACCGGACCATGAAAATAAAGGGCGGTGGCCACCTTGTCCTTCCAATCCCACTCAACCTGACCCAACACAAAGGCGAAAGACCAGAAAAGGACATAGAGGGGAAGGAAAAAGATTCTACCTCCATTCCTAAATATAAGACTTTCATTACATGTTGTAAAAATTAAGAAAACAAAAATTAACATATTTTTATTATTAAAATATCAATATTTCTCTCCTAAATATCAAAAAAATCGTTTGTCCCAGAACCATATCCCCTTTCCTGTCCCATCACTAAAAATGTGTCACATGTTCCACTTAAAGAGAAAGTGGTAGAAGGAGAGAGAAATTAGGAGAATTTTGCGGAATGAAATATAACTAACAGCAAATGCAAGAGGTATCTGTGTTTAAAATGAATAGACATGGGGTACATTTCTAATTACGGGACAATAAAAGAGATAGAATTTTGAGACAGACAATTTTATGCCCCTTATGTTGAGCGGACCACAATAAAATTGAATAGAGTTTCTATTCGATGAAAAATGAAAAATAGTACGTCTTTCGTTTCACAATATAGCCTCCTTTAGTCATGTTCTACTTTCACAACATATTTGGCTTATTACAAATTTTAATCTTTTTAAAAATTAATTATTTTTACTTATAAATATAATTCTTTCATTTTTTATTACATTAGTGATATTAGTTAATAAAATGATAGAAAAAAATCAAAATGACTCTAATATTCTTCATTGACACGTGAAAGGCAATCCTAACTGTTAATCTCACGTCAGATTATTACCGAAACTTTTTTTTTTCTTTATTAATCTTATTTTATGATGATCAATAGTAATTTCTTATTTTCATGACACCAACTAATAATTTACCGATTGAAAATAAACGTTGGAAGTTGAGGGTCTTAATGATTGAATTGTTCTTCGGTGTCAGATTATTATCGAAACTACTACTAATAACTACGGTTTAGCAAAGAAACGACATGTACAAGTGTTCCCTTCATTCATCGACTTCAGGGACGAAGTTAAGAGAGATTTTTAAAAATTCTATTATATATAATAAATTTTATATGTAGTTCAGAATATTTGATCAAATTTGCTCATAATATTTTTTTATTGTAGTTCGGCATGCTGTTACAGTTTTTCGCCCCCAACATAAAAGCTCTGGCGCCTAATCGGCTTGTGTTATATATATATTTTTTCTTTGGGTAGATGCATCGTATTGTGAATTAATTATATGTACTATCGATAAATAATTCATTTGACTCTTTGGATCACTTATTTTGTTTTGCTATCCTCACGTCTGTATAAAAAAATGTCCAAGAATTCATAGAGCTGAGTTGAGATCTGGCAAATAATTCTATGGAAAATGAAAATATAAAACATGAGCAGAAGATAAGGTGATTGAGGATCCAAACAATTTGCCTCCAACAAAAAAAACAAAACACCGAAAATCGACAAGGAACGAATATAATTCATCTCACTCAATTGTGTTGGAAAAGAAACATATGATTGTCAAAAAAATTCATTGTGGAATTCTAGAAATTTAACAAGAATAAAATAATTCATTAAATTCTCAATAATTGAGAATATGGACTGGAGATAGATAAAAGACATTCCTAATCTCTAATAATAAATGCACAAAATTGTTTCTCTCCGAATACTACTGAAATAGATAGATTGGAGATTGACATAACATTTGCTAATGAATGCACAAAATAGATTATTACAGAATATCATTGAAACAGTAGCTCATATAACGTCACGTTTGCTACGGAATCATACATTCAAATTAAACTCAAAAGGTATCAAATAAGGCAAATTCAAGAATCATTTTGATATAAATTATTTTTCATCAAAAAACAATTTTGATATAAATTATTATAATTCATTTCCAGTCCTTTTATTAATTTGTGCATATAATCCTTATTTAGAATACTGATTTTGTAAATTTTTTTTGGAATTAACTGTTTATTTTTCTATTCATTTTATGTATATACATGTTCCATTTTTTAAAACTTTCTAGAAGATACTATTTCCGTTCCTAAATAATTAATACATTTTATTTTTTAGTATGTTCTAAATTATTTGATACATTTCAAAATTTGATGAACATTTGTCACATTTTGTCCAACTTTACCCTTAGTCAAACTTTATTTAATACTTTAGTGTTTCCAATAATTTTATATTTACCTATGCACATCAAACCATATTTTAATTAGGGGTAATTTGAACTTTTTCTTTCGTAATGATTGTCTTCCAATCATTTGGTTTGTGTGAAAATGTGAAAATGTATTAATTATTTAGAAAATCATTTAGTTTGTGTGAGAGGGTGAAATATATCAATTATTTAGAAATAAAGGTAATAATTAACATGAAATTTAGAAAATTTGTGCAACTTGGATTTGGTTGAGATGCAGGTCATCATTAAGTATAAATAATTAAAAGGAGGGGGGTAGGTTGCCTCCCAAGGCAAGGATATGAAATGTAGGTGTTTATGTTTGAAGGATCATGCTTCGCTAAAAGCCATTTATTTCCCCCCAAATAGCATCTAATCCAATTAAATCTTAGGAACATTAAACTATTTATTCAATATATCAATTTCAAGAGCCCCCCCCCCCTCCCCCCCGTCCCCCTCCCTAACCCCACAAAAAAAAATTTTCAAGAGTTGAATATATCTATTATTATGTGTAAAATAAATATGGGCATAAAGAAAAGTGATCAAACCCCCATGTGGGAAGTTCCACTAAGGTTCTAAAAATTCTCTCATCCTAAGCTTCTTTTGCATCCCTCCACCCCCTCTCCAAGTGCATTGCATCCTCATATATCATATATTCTTTTATCTATCCATATATACTTTTAAATCATATCTATCTACCCTTCTTTTTCTTTTCTTTTAATGGCATAGGGTAAAGTTTCTCTACATATCTATGCATCTTATGTATATCTTTTTCGCACTAAATATTCACATTTAACTTCTTGAATTCAATTTAGTCTGTAATTTTTTTATCTAGGTGTCAGATTAATCTTAAACTCAAATCATATTTTAGATGCTCTATGCTTAAAGTTTCATATTCAAATTCAATTTAAAGAGAGTTTAAACCTGTGTCTGAGTTTCAAGTAGAATCAATCCAAATACGCTCTAATTTGGGACTGAGAGTTATTAAGATTGAGAAAGTATGTGTATCTTCATGTTAAGTAGTGGTATTTGACCGGTTTAGGATCCTTGAGACAACTGAAAATGATCTTTAATGGAGAGGATCATATATTTAGAATTTGATCCTCATAATTAATTCCCGATTTTGGAAGACCTAAATCCTGGCCAATCTTATCATTGCCAATTTAGTAGTGTTTCAGATTTTCACTTTAGTTATATATATATATATATATTCAACATCATTGGAAGATTAGTCAATTTGGTCCCCAAATAATTTTTGACCAACCAGATTTGTCCTTTTTATTTTTTCTTGTCTTCAAAGCATATTTACAAGCAGCTGATTTTGTCCTCCGTTCAAAACTGTTAAATTTTCTGTTAAAATATGTCACATTAAACACATGAGTTATTTTTCAAAGGTAAAGTTGATAATCTAATACAAAATTATATGAAGAGGGATATGTGGTGAATTTTAATAAACACACTCCATAAGTGGAGTTATTGTCCGAGTACACCTAAGAATCTCCCCTTTCTTTTTCCTTCTTCCCATTGATATTTCTATTGACTTGCACTACCACCATCAGTCGGTGAATTCACCTATTATTCTTCTCATAAAAGTAAAATTCTAGTGATAAACAATTCTCAAACACAAGAAGGCCCATCAAAGGTTCCTTAGCTCAGTGGGGTAAGGACCTGCCCACGACCTTCAGGTTGTGGGTTCGATACCCTCCTCAATAATGGGGTAAACTTTAATTGTCTTCCTTTCTAGGGTTCTCTTCTCCTCTTGTGAGGTGTTCTCTCTATCTTATGGGGTAACGACCAGCCGGGCTTAAAAAAAAACACAAGAAGGCCCAAACCCAAATGAGAGGCGGCCACAAAGGACTTTGGGCTTTTGAGCCAATGCACACAAAATATAAAGGCCCAAATAATAAATTAATGTAACTTGGTTTATTTATTTTTTTTAAAAAAATATTATATCGCTATATAATATCAGAAATGACATGAGATAGTAGAAAAGTCGATGGGTCTCCAAACAATGAGTTATAAATTAATATAACTTGGTTTAATTTTACAGATTCTCTTTACTTGAAAATAAATTCAATGATTCCGTTGAACTAACACGATCCAGCTTGAAAATAGAACAGGGATTCTAAAATTGTTGATGAATCTTCTAATTCCCTATTGTCAGGCGAATTTTGGATAGAAATTAATTGAATTTCTGAGTTTCAGGTGCTTTAAGGCCAACATTTTCGATAGAATTTCCTTACGTGGAAATGTGAGAGCTTTTTTTTTTTTTTTTAACCTCACAGAAGGTGGTGGCCTCACAGGAGGAGGAGCCCAAGAAGGGTGGAATTTATTAAGCCCCCACGTAGGAGCGGGTATCGAACCCTCGACATCACGGTCGTGGAGAGTGTCAGGCCCCACTGTGCTAAGAAATGTGAGAGCTTAAAGATCTGTTGAACCTGTTTTTTGGATAACGAACAACGTTCATTTTTAAGTGACACTTCAAAAGATCATATGTTAGTACATAGGCGGAATTTGGGACGGGGAAGTGGCCACCGACTCAAATATTTTTAAAAATTCTCTTTTTATAGTGTTAATAAATATTTCGTGCTTAAAAAATTAAATTCTCCCCCTAAAAGTAAATTTTTCCCTTAAGAGTAAATGTTATCTCCGTCCATGGATTAGAAGATAAGAAAATTCAAGGTACGGTCCTCTTTTTCTTTTTTTTATTTTTTTTAGATGAAATTCAAGTGTATCGTCTAAGCAAAAATAATATTAGTCTCTGTGCGGATGCATGTGTTGTCTCTATAGACCAAAACAAATAAATGAAATAAGGTAGTTGGTTGGATTCAGAGACGCTGCTTAGCAGTGGGGTCATGATTTTTGTTTTTTTACTTCTAATTATATATTTATATAATGATTAGATTTATATTATTAAATTAGTGATCCCGGTATAAAATTTGGAGATCTCATACTCAAACAATATCAAACGTAGAAGACAATAACGGGGTGATGTAATTCTTTTGATTGTCGTGTGAGTCCAATCACTTTCTTTATAATTTTTCTCTTTATTTGAAATATTTTTAATTTTTTTCTTCTAAAATTTTACTTGTCTCACACATTGTGACATTTTTTTGAGAAATCCGTTCAAAAATATTTGTGTTTACTAACTAATTTTCAACGGAGTTATAAGTATTTTTGTCCATTCACTTCATTCTATTCCATTTTAGTTTTAGTCTAAAATCATCATCTTTATTAATTTTTCAAAATCGTCATAGACAAGTAGTTCATTGATAGATATATTATAATTAAAGGTTTCTACTAAAAATAGAAATAGTTTATTAAAAAAAAAAAATCTTATAGAAAATGTGATTTTTAAAAAATATCGCAAGGGCGTTCTCCATTCAAAACTATGAATGCCGCCTCCTCCAATATTTTCAGAAGCGCGAATTTTCTATAGAAAAGATTTAGTTTAATTTTTTGGTTCCATCTCTAAATAAGTGACCCCACTATCCTTGGATCCAAGATCGATTATATTTTTGCGGGGCCCTTTTGTACTTAGAAAAAGGACAGCATAAATCTACATATTGGTCTTAATCCTAAATTCTTTCAATCTTTAGTCAGTTCGTCTTTTATGCAAGAAGGGACGCATTCGATCTAAAAAAGAAGAAAAGTCAAATAAAAAATTCAAGAAAACTGCGGCAAATTTATTTTTTATTTAATTAACATGACCAGACATATTCGTTTTTATTTGTCCCAAATTAACTGTCTACTTTTCTAAATAAAGTATGATTTAATGACAATTTTTCCTTTCTTCCAACTCTTCATTGAATACTCTTAATTGATTAAAATTATCAATTACCAACACAAATTTTATAGGTGATTGGATATTGGGGTGAGAGGAAAGAGAGAAATATATTAATTTTAAATGAAATTAATAAAATTAATGAGGGGCATATTAGACTTTTACTTATATTTTATTATAAAAATCACAAAAATCTTAATATCCGTGTATTTGTCAAAGTGTACAGATAATTTGGAACGAAGGGAGTATATAACATCTGCTTTTATGTTAGAGTAGATATATTGTCGTGGAAAAATTCAATTATTTGTTGATTATTATCTCTATCAAGTTCCGGCTTAAGACACTTTAAGTACTACCTCGATTCCTTAATATAAAAATTTCATTATAGTTTAAATACTACCTTGATTCTTTAAAACTAAGAAAAGAAAAAATTAAGATATTTTTTAATCAAAATATTAATATTACTTTCTTAAATAAAATTAGTAGTATACAAGTCATATTTAAGAGAATAATATTTGTATTTTAACTAAAAAATTATCTTATTTTTTACTTTCTTAATTTTTCGCAATAATAAATTGTAATGGAAGTCTTATATTAAGGAATGCAGGGAGTACATGTTAAAAATACATATACTTGCTAAAGAATAATTAGATCAGAAAAACTTGGCACATTTCTCCCGTTTCTGACCATTCTTTAATATGAAAATGAACGACCTTCTCAAATACTCCCTCCATTCCCTATTAATTGTTATTTAGGAGATATCTAGGTATCCAAATTAATTGTCGTTTAAGGTTGTTTTATTAGTTGTCAACAATTTATTCCAATTATACCCTCAACATTTTCCTTTTTTTTATGACAAAGAAGTGAGAGGGAGGGAGGGTGGGGGATAATATTGGAAGTTTAGGTGAAAATGACAACTTCCTTAATTTTCTCAAATTGTCTAAAGAGTCTTATATTTAGGAATGGAGGGAGTACTAATATTTACTAGCCATGTAAATGCAATACTTGAATTTAATGACGGTGTCTTCAGTACGAAACGAGATAATTTTGTACGTGCGAAATTTTCCTTATTCATTGGATTAAAAATTTGACGGTTAATAGTAATTTAAAACGAACACCTGTTCTGAGCCTCAGCACACCTGTCCTGAGGCATTCCGTATTTACTGGGAAAAAAAATGTTCCGCATAGGACTTGGACTGGAATTTAATACACTATTGTCTTCTAGGGGTGTGCATTCGGTATTCGGTTCGGTTTTCAAAACAAAATTTCGGATTTTGGTTCAATTTTTTAAAGTTTTATGAAAACCGAACCGAACAAAAAATTTATGAAAATCGTATACCAAATACCGAAATTATTTAAGTATGGTTCGGTTTAGTTCAGTTTGTACTCGAAATTTTATTTTTTTCTTGTGGAGCTCAATTCAATAAAATTATAATGCACAATTAAAATAAAAATAATAAATTAAAAATTAAGAATACAAATACAAAAACAAATTTACAACAATAAAATAACTAATTAAGTCCCCAATTATTCGGGTTATTGGCAGTAATATTTGGTAATAGATGTACAAAGTGTCTGCTCTCCGAATGTCACTGAAACAGATGGATTGAAGACAGATCTAAGTAATATTAATAATACGTATAAGTATAATACATTTTTTTTAATAATAATAATAATTGGTTTATTCTGCATTTTGGTTATTCAATTTATAAAAATTGAAAACCGAATTATTTTGAAATTTTCAAAAGCGAACCGAATAAATCAAAATACCGAATAAACCGAACAATAGTATAATTCGGTTTGGTTCAGTTCGGTATTTCGGTTTAACCAAATAGTGAAAACTCCCTACTAGTATCTTCTTTTTTTTTCTGATTTATCAGTATGTAGATAGTTTTATTACATTTTCTTCAAGATTGAAGGTCCAAACAATGGCAGAATAATCTATCTTTAAAAAGACAAGTTATATACAACAGCAGACACAACCTATCAAGGAATTCCAAAAATTACAGAAGAGGTCAAAACTTCAGTAAGGGAAAAATGCCCTCTGCCTCACTAGTAAGCCATGTAACCTAATAAAACTCCTACAAGAATATTAGTATACAGTTTTGACATTTTTGCTAACTTTTCATGTTTGTCTTTTTCTAAAATGAATCTCTTTATATTTTCAAAATATGAATTTAATATATATATATATATATATTAGATTCGCGGGTTTTAAAAAAACAAATGTACGTATATTACAACTTAAGATAAGTATTTCATATCTTTTTAAGTTTAATGTAATATACTTAAATAATTATGAATATTTTATAAAGATATATAAATATATTTAAAATTTAATGTTATTTTATTACTATATGAAGGTAAATATTTTTAAGGATGATCCTAAAAAATATGAAATATTACAATATATAGTTTATTCTTATTTATAACTGGTTTCGAATTGAGACTATAATTTTTTATTACTATAAGAAAGTTATTCTAATATATATTTTTACTTTATAGAGGGGTTTACTGTATTATGAAAATGTTTAAATGCAAATGATCATAATCGTCGAATTCTTGATCCAACGGTTCTAAAATACCAAAAATACTTAACAATAAAAATAGCTTCACGCATGTGGGACCCACTCTACCTATTCATTGCAAAAACCAATGACACTAATCATTCTGACATCTCCTACATCAATGATGTGATTGTTGACTTTTGTTATTTCTAAAGTCACATTTTCCATTTGTCTTGCCATGTCAACCTCATTTGACAACTCAACAATTAACTTTCTTGAATTCAGTTTAGTCTTTAATTTTTTATCTAGGTATCAGATTAATTTTAAACTAAAATCATATTTTAGATGCTCGATGCTTAAAGTTTCATATTCAAATTCAATCCAAAAAGAGTTTGGATATGTGTCTGAGTTTCAACTAGACTCAATCCAAATACGCTCTGATTTGGGACTGAGAGTTATTAAGATTGAGAAAGTATGTGTATCTTCATGTTAAGTAGTGGTATTTGACCGGTTTAGGATCCTCTCCTCTCCAAATGAAAAGGATCCTTGAGACAAATGAAAATGATCTTTAATGGAGAGGATCATATATTCAGTATTTGATCCTCATAATTAATTCTCGATTTTGGAAGACCTAAATCCTGGCCAATCTTATCATTGCCAATTTAGTAGTGTTTCAGATTTTGAATTTAGTTTTTTTTATATATATAATTAGAGTATTCAACATCATTGGAAGATTAGTCAATTTGGTCCCCAAATAATTTTTGACCAACCAGATTTGTCCTTTTTATTTTTTCTTGTCTTCAAAGCATTTACAAGCAGCTAATTTTGTCCTCGTTTCAAAACTGTTAAATTTTCTGTTAAAATATGTCACATTAAACACATGAGTTATTTTCCAAAGGTAAAATTGATAATCTAATACAAAATAATATGAAGAGGGATATGTGATGAATTTTAGTAAACACAGTCCATAAGTGGGGTTATTGTCTGAGTACACCTAAGAATCTCCCTTTCTTTTTCCTTCTTCCCATTGATATTTTCTATTGTTTGCTTCTGCCCCCGCCTCACCTTGTGAATATTGGCTTGCACTACCACCATCAGTCGGTGAATTCACCTATTCATCTTCTCATAAAAGTAAAATTCTAGTGATAAACAATTCTCAAACACAAGAAGGCCCATTAAAGGTTTTTTAACCTAGTGGGGCAAGGGTCTGCCCACGACTTTGAGGTCGTGGGTTCGATATCCTCTCTCATACATGGGGTAAGCTTTAATTGTCTCGCTTTCTGTAGGGTTCTCTTCTCCTCTTATGAGGTGTTTTCTCTTCCCTTATGGGACAACGTCCAGCCGGGCTTAAAAAAAAACACAAGAAGGCCCAAAACCCAAATGAGAGGCGGCCACACAAGCAGAATTCAAGGCCACAAAGGACTGGGCTTTTGAGCCAATGCACACAAAATATAAAGGCCCAAATAATAAATTAATGTAACTTGGTTTATTTTATTTTTTTTAAAGAATATTATATCATTATGTAATATCAGAAATGACATGAGATAGTAGAAAAATCGATGGGTCCCCAAACAATGAGTTATAAATCAATATAACTTGGTTTAATTTTACAGATTCTCTTTACTTGAAATTAAATTCAATGATGTGTGCATCAGCACCTCTGCAGCTCCGACTTATCTTCCGGCATATCACTTCAAGAATGAAGACAGTGATGGAACTTTCCGAGAGTTCAATCTCGGTGTTGTTGCTGCAAATAATCCGGTATGCTTACCTACACCAGGGCTTTTTTTTTATTTCTTTATAATAATTTTTCACGATTTAACTCTAATCTTCTGAATTACAAGTTATCCCTGTTAGACTCATTTTTGTTGACTTGCTTAGCAAGTTTCAAACCTTAAGTGATATTTGTTTCATATTATGGTCCCTGTTTTCGGTTCTCCCTGACGGGTACGTGGTGTCTAATTCAGACTCGACTTACTATTTGGCCCGTAACGTGATTGTTAGCGGGGAGGCCTGACTCATATTATTCTTTGTAAACGGAACCCTATCATTGCGAGAAATTCCCACGAGAGTTTTTCTCTAAAGGAATCAAACACTCTTCAACGATGATGTAACAGCTCCAACCAACTACCTATAGCTTGGGGTTATTAAGGTCCCATTTTTCTTTTTTACATTACATGGCTTTAACTTTGATCTCTTAGTACAATTGATGAGTTAGACCATTAAATGTCGGTCTCAATTTTGTTGACTTGCCTAGCAAATTTCGAACCTTAAGTGATATTTGTGTGAATCTTGTTTCAAGACTCTTTTGGCTATAAGCCAAGTTACAAAACAGATCTTCCATGGAAACCCGAATTTCTTCCCGATAAAGCCACTGGATTACGGTCGGTTTCTGGTGATTTCAATAGGCACCGGGTCGGCAAAGATAGAGCAAAAGTACAACTGCAAAATGGCAGCCAAATGGGGAGTTTTCGGCTGGTTATTTGGTGGAGGTTCCACTCCTTTGATCGATGCTTTCTCTTAAGCTAGTTCTGATATGGTTGATTTGCATATTTCTCAAGTCTTTCAAGCTCTTCATTCCGAACATAATTACCTTCGTATTCGTGTAAGATCCCTAGTTATTCTCTCCGTCCCAAATTATATGTTTACGTTTCTTTTTTAATTTGTCTCAAATTAACTGTTTACTTTATAAATAAATGGCTCATTAATTATGATTTTTCCAATTCTACTTCTTACATTGATTGTTGTAGAGAGAAGGATAAAGAGAGAAAGGTATAATTAGATTGAAAATAAAATTAAATAAGGTCATGTTTGACATTTTACAATATCTTACTATAGAATTTCAAGAAGTTTTAATTCATAGATAATTTGGAGAATATTTTTCTATTTTTTTATTTCCTCCGGCTCAAATTGGGATAGTTAGGGATTAGAATAGTCTAATGAGAAAATTTAATTATAGGAATGTCCTTTTGAGATTGACCCCGCAACTTTTTCACATAAATGATGTGAGTTCCACTCAATTCATGTGAGCGGTTATAAGGTCATTACTAAAAGAACGATTCTATGAATGAGCTCCACTCAATTATAATGGGCCGGTATCACCTCCCCTAATATAAAATTCATCCACCTCTCATGTCGTTACTACAGGTCCTACTTTTGCTAGTAGAATTAACAGTTATTGATTTTTTTTTAGTGGAAGTGGTACCAGACCTATTGACCGATTCCACCTCATTTTTTCCCAATTGAAAATAAGAAATTTCTTTAATGAAAAATTACGTTCATAATTTCTTTTTGAATCAGCATTTGTAATTCGATTGAGAATTTTATTCAAAAAACTTGAAGTCTAGCAGAGTTTTATTCGATTGAGTTTTATAGCTATATATCTTGATGCATGCAAGTGTAAACGATTACATAATAAAGGTCTAATTGAACAAGCTAATATTATTGACAATCTCAAATCAGCTAGCTTGTGAGCAAATTTACAATATATAAGATTTGGGCAATCCTCCTCTCTTGAAAATTAAAAAAAATACTATTATATAGTAATAGAAAATTTAGCACAGTACAATACAAGTTCAGTCCAAAACATATACAAAAGAGAACTACATATTAAAGTAGCCATAATTATAAAAGAGATTTTCATCACAAAAAAAAAAAAAAAAAATATTATAAAAGAGATAGAGACTTGGAGCTAACTTGGACGGTTGATGAATAAAAAATTAGAATAAATTAATTACAAAAGACGTACTATAAGTCTAGTTTATTTTATTTTTGAAAGTACAATTATAAGTCAATTGAAATTATCAAAATAGATTGATATACAAGTAAAACGCTGTTGGGCTTAGGTACATGGCCTACTAACCTCATGTCATCCAACAGTATTCAACCCCTTGGAACAATGATTGATAAAGTATCTTCGAATTCATATCTTTTTAAGACTTGAGATCTTTTGATGTTGATTTCTCTATTGATAATTCTGATATTAATCAGGTTTATTGAATCGTACGGTGCAGAATTGATTATATCATCACAAATTTGTCTCTCTCTTAATTTCTATAGTGATGTGATCAATTCTGTGTCACTAGGTCCATATAAATCCGGTGCATATCACAATTTTCCTTTCTCTATTGAGCTGGGATATGAGAAACCAACTGCCATCAGACATCTGTTTCCTATTGACTAATCTTAATTCAAACAACATTGCCTACTTTGATTTACTAGTACTACTTTTATTCCAGATTTTTATTAAATATTACGAAAATTAAGAATAATATTTTTTAAATTAAAATATTATTATTATTCTCTTAAATAAAATTTATTTAAGAGAAGAATATTTGTATTTTAACTAACAAAGTATTTTGTTTTTTTTTCCCTTAATTTTGCAAATGTAATGAAAGTTTTATATTAAGGAATGTATGGAGTATTAAACAACAATAACATAACCTATTAAATCCCTAATAATTGGGGTACGGGCTCCAGTGCGGAACGGAGTGAGTTCCGTACGTGCGGAATTTTTCTCGTCCGTTGAATTAAAATTTTGACGGTTAAGATTTTTTTAAAAAAATAATGTTCTGATATTCAGAACACTAATTCTAAGCTCAAAAATACATGTTTTTAAATCTCATAACACGTGTTTTAAGCTCAAAACATCTATTTTTAAATCCCATAACACCTATTCTGAGGCGTTTCGTATATACTGAAAAAAATTATTCTGCATAGAATTCGGACTGTAATATGAAGTGGTTACTCCCATAATACCACTTAAATAAATAGTTTGGAAATTAACTTTAACTTTAATAATTAATGTATAAAGTGACTGCACAGAATATCACTGAAACGATAATATTCTTATATCGTCAAATTTTCTGTTGAATAATGTCTTGGAATCAAAACCACAAGGAAGGCGTCAGAGAAAGAGAAGAATAATTTAGTAGTATTAAAGATAGGGAAATCCCATATTATATGTATAAGAAGTCAAAAGTCGGTTACTTGTCTATATCTCTTATTAATTCCGTACCTAAATTTCTGAAATTGGTTGTTGATTTCCAGAATGCCCCACATATTCATAGAATAAAGAGGTGGTATATGGTTCAATTATATTTACAAAAAAAGGGTAAAATTGAATAGAATTTGTCTTCTTACACAAAAAGGCGATACTTACGTTCAGGGCTCTCACTTTCCGATTCGACAGAAATTGTGAATGATATAAATTAAGGTGATCCATCTGCTCGATTGGTGGGAGGCCTTATCTTAACCCACCGTAGAAGTCACCCCACTACATTGGAGAGTTGAAACTTCCACACTACAGCTGCCAAAATTTAAACATGCGCCCTCCTATATAATTTTCCATTCACGAACCAACTAGGCAACCATTGCGAATTTGAATAGAATTTGTCTTAGCATGAAGGGAAATTGCCGTGGCATTATCATTAGCCCTTATTTATAAGTGAAATAAGTGATTTCCTTGATCATCACAATCTCATAAGCAGTTATATATACAAAGCTAATCATCGTTAGGTGAGGCTAGAAACTAGGAACTAACTACCTACAATTAGGGAGCTCAATATACATTATCCATAAATACACTAATCAGAATATATTGACATATATTCTAACACTAATTACCTACAATTAGGGAGCTCAATATACATTATCCATAAATACACTAATCAGAATATATTGACATATATTCTAACACACCCCCGCAGTCGAAGCGGGAGGTCGTCGAACGCTGAGACTGTCCCGAAAATCCTCAAATAATACCAAAGGGAGACCCTTAGTAAAGATATCTGCAATCTGATAACGGGAAGGGACATGTAATACTCGAACCTGTCCACGAGCAACCTTTTCGCGAACAAAATGAATATCCATCTATATGTGTTTAGTGCGTTGATGTTGAACAAGGTTCCCAGCAAGATATATCGCACTAATATTATCACAATAAACTAATGTAGCCTTTTGGATAGGGCAGTGAAGTTCCAAAAGTAGGTTCTGCAACCAACAGGACTCCGAAACCACATTGGCCACCCCTCGATACTCAGCTTCTGCACTAGAACGGGACAAGGTTGCCTGTCGTTTAGCTGACCAAGAGATTAAGTTATCACCAAGAAAAACACAATAACCAGAAGTAGACCTCCTGGTATCCGGACATCCACCCCAATCGACATCTGTATATGAAACAAGAGTGGAAGTAGGAGAAGGATAAAGATGGAGTCCATGATCAAGAGTGCCCTGAATGTAGCGCAAAATGCGCTTGATAGAGTGCATGTGCTCATCCTTCGGGTCATGCATGAACAAGCACACCTGTTGCACGGCATATGTAATGTCGGGTCTCGTGAAAGTAAGGTACTGAAGAGCCCCAGCAAGACTCCTATAGAGAGATGGATCCTCGAACGGTGTGCTTGAAGTAGCACTAAGCTTCGGTTTAGTATCAACATGAGTAGGTGACGGCTTACATGAAGACATGCCGGCACGATCAATAATCTCTGTGGCATATTTCTTCTGAGACAAAAACAAACCACCTGCATGACCGGTCACAGCTATACCCAAAAAATAGCTAAGCTCACCCAAGTCCTTCATAGCAAATTTTCGAGCTAAGAAGAGTAATGATAGACTTACGAAGCTCATCAGAGGAAGCAGTAAATATAATATCATCCACATATAACAGAAGATAAGCCATAGATGTACCTTTCCGATAGACGAAAAGAGAATGGTCGGATGTACTGTGGGAAAACCCGAGAGTATGAACAAAATCAGCAAATCTCCTGTACCAAGCCCGTGGAGCCTGTTTAAGCCCATAAAGAGATTTCTTCAACAAACACACATGATTGGGTTTTTGGGATCCCGAAACCCCATAGGCTGATGCATGTAGACAGTCTCCTTAAGCTCACCATGCAAGAAAGCATTCTTGACGTCAAGTTGATGAATTGGCCAAGCTTTAGATAGAGCCAGGCTGAGAACTGTGCGGATAGTAGCTGGTTTGACCACCGGGCTAAAAGTGTCACCACAATCCACTCCAACCTGCTGGGTTTTGCCATCTCCTACAAGACGGGCTTTATGCCTCTCAAAAGAACCATCAGATTTTTCTTTATGAGCAAAAATCCACATAGACCGAATTACATTAACATCAGATGGACGGGGCACCAACTCCCACGTCTTATTTTTAATAAGAGCATCGTATTCATCATCCATAGCCTTTTTCCAATTCGGGTCACGAAGGGCCGACACGGGGTGACGGGGCAGCGGTGATTTAGAGACCGTAAGAAGATTGAAGTGCTTTTTGGGCTTAAAAATCACATTTTGGCTGCGTGTGACAGCAGGCTGAAGAGGTGGACGATTTGGAGGAGTTGGGTTAGGAAGATTTGGAGGTGGTGGGCTGGGAGGGAAAATATTAGAAGTCTGTAATGGGCTTGAAGCAGCCCGGCCCAGCAGTTTGGGAAAGAAGGACGCCAGAGTCCTTGCTCATGGATGGGGCCGGTTTGGGTAGGAGGTGAGGTGGGCTCAGTGTTTGGGCCATTTTGTGGAGCAACATTATGAGCAATAGAAAAATAATGGACTAAAGAAGGTGATAATCCATCATCGAAGAAATCATATGTGTTATTTTGGGGGGTATGCAACTTAGCAAATGGGAATTGTGTTTCATCAAAAATGACATGACGGCTTATGATGATTTTCCGAGAAGACAAGTCATAGCATTTGTATCCCCGATGATTAGACGGGTATCCCCAAAAAAAACACAAGGAGTTGAGCGGGGTTGGAGTTTGTTTATGGTAGTAGAAGGAAGTAGAGGATAACACAAACACCCAAAAACCCGAAGATGAGAATAGGTCGGGTCCTTTTGATAAAGAATCGAAGAGGAGATTGATAGTTCAATAGCTTATGAGGAAGAATATTGAGAAGGTAAGTTGCCATTTGCAAAGCATGATGCCAAAATGAGGGGGGTAAAGAAGCATGGGCAAGTAAAGTACGAACAACATTGTTAATCGTGCGAATTTTTCTCTCGGCTTTTCCATTTTGAGGTGAAGTATGAGGACACGACAAACGGAAAGAAAGACCATGCTTTTTACAAAATTCCCAAAAAGGCCCATTATCAAATTCTCTACCATTATCATATTGTATGTTCTTTATGTCCCGTTCAAATTGAGTTCGGATGAAAGTTCTAAAATTTAAGACAGTGGAATAAGCATCGGATTTATTAGACAACGGAAAAGTCCATAAAAAATTAGAATAATCATCCAACAATAATATATAATATTTATGACCAGAAGAACTCAACCGGTGATGTCCAAAGATCAGTATGAACAATATCAAAGGGCATAATAGTAGTAGAATTTGAAGAAAGAAAAGGCAACTTAATATGTTTCCCAATAGGACATGAATGACAAATACTAGAATCTCTAGATTTATTATATTCAATAAATTTATTCTTCCTAAGAGAACTCAAAATATTAGCTCCCGGGTGACCCAAACGCTCATGCCATAGGGAAGGAGCTAAAACAGCAAATGTAGATGGAGAAGAGACATGTGGCTTGGTGATAGGATAGAGCTCGCCCCGACTCTCACACCTCATTAGACGCATCCCCGTCTGAAAATCCTTCACAGAAAACCCAAACGGATCAAATTCAATAGAAACAGAATTATCAGTCGTAAATTTTCTAACTGACACTAAATTTTTGATAAGGTGGGGGGCATGGAGGACATTTTTAAGAGCTAAGGGAGGATGGGGAGACTCTAAGTGTGTGTGACCATAACCACGAATTGGAATAGACTGACCATTACCAACAGTAATACCACGATTATTGCTCAAATTAAAATAAGACGTGAGATTACCTTGCGCGGATGTCATATGTGAAGTGGCACCGGTATCCATGTACCAGTTAGCATCCGGAGGAGTAATCCGAGGGTGTGCATCGCAGCCTCGATGTCCGTTGGTGTAGGTCCATTAGCATTGTAGGCTTGCTGTGGCCTGGGTCCAAGGATGCCTTGCGGTTGGCGCTGCTGAGCTTGGAAATTGGGCCTGGCCCATGGAGCAGTGGGGTACGGACAAGGTGGAATAGCCCAAGGCATCCATTGCCAAGGCCATTGCTGCCCTGAAGACCACGGTAGGTTGCTGTTGGCTGGAGGGTGCTGCTGTCCGCCACCACCGCGGCTGCTATTGCCGCCGCCTTTCCCCCAACCACCGGAGCCGCCCTTGCCACCGCCACGTTCCCCGGAAGAGTTGCGGTTTCTCCCAAAATTGCCACGGTTTTGTGGCCTTTTTCCACCATTATTATTGCGGTTGGAAGAAGTGTGATCCAAATTGTCATGAGAGTCCTCCGAGTCACGAGCAACCATGGCAGAAGATGAGGTCTGAGATGCTTTCTTAAAACCGGCCTCCTCAAGAACGAGCATCGACCGGGCTTGATAGAATTGAGGCAAGGGGTCACTTTGGCGGATTAATGTGGCCACACCTTTGTAAGATTCGGTGAGGCCGGACACCAACTGGAGGACCAGCCGGCTGTTGTCGACCGGAGAGCCGACGTTCTTGAGTTGATCCGACAAGGACTTGAGATGTTGACTGTAAGCAGAGACATTTGGAAAGTTCTCCATGTATGTGTGAGTGAAATCATACTCAAGCGTAACGGCACGAGAGTGTTTGTTGTCTTGGAATATATCACGCAAACGATTCCAAGCCGCCATTGCCGTGGTGTCGGGTTCAAGAATTGTGTGTAACAGATCATGATAGATAGTGGCGTAAATCCACTGAAGAACCGTAGCATCAAGAGTCGTCCACAGATCCTTCTCCTCCTCGGTCTTAGGCGTTTTCTCCTTGCCCGGTGCCGGAGGAATAATATGATCAAGTACTTTATGAGATCTTGCGTGAATTTTGAAAAGCTCCGCCCATGTTGCATATTGAACGTTCTCCATCTCAAGAGTGATGGGAACAAGATTCTTGATGTTCTAGACAGCAAGAGCAGGGTGAAAAGATGGCTTTGAATCACTCATGGAGATTGAGTTTGAGAGAAGAAGATGAAAAGAGGCAACGGGAAGGGGAGCGGCTAGGGTGCGGAAGACGGAAGATCAGCCCCTAGAAATCTGATACCATGAAAGAAGTTATTTCCTTGATCATCACAATCTCATAAGCAGCTATATATACAAAGCTAATCATCGTTAGGTGAGGCTAGAAACTAGGAACTAACTACCTATAATTAGGGAGCTCAATATACATTATCCATAAATACACTAATAAGAATATATTGACATATATTCTAACAATAAGTGTGATGTAGGGCTAGCTAGCGGGGAAGGGTATCACGTGAAAAAGAGATAGGATCTGAACTAATGGAAGTATACGACCTTTTAGTTTCTTTGCATGTGCATCAACCACCGGCGAAGTATTATGTTTACTTATCTTTTTTCCTATCATATTATTTGTCTTATATGTAGATAATTGTATGTATTTACTTTCTCTTTCAGAATTTTATTATTTTTTTCAAGTTATAATTTTTTTTAAAAGATAAAACCGATACATAGCAATAGGAGATACAATACAAAATGACACATAATAATGATACTCCCTCCATCCCAAAATAAGGTTAACACTTATTTTTCACATAGATTAAAAAATTCATAAAAATAATAAATAGTTAAAGTTAAAAGACTAATATATCCTCCTTAACTACTTCTTAGAAATTGAAATTGTAGTTAAAAGAAAAGTAAAAAGAGGGTAAAATTGATAAAGTTCATTAAATTTTTATTGATATTCCAAATGTTAACATTATTTTGAAAAAAAAATTTGAAGTCCCAAATTTAATCTTATTTGGGGATGAAGGTAGTATAAATTATCCAAATCAACGATTTTCTTTTATAAAGGGTGTTTGGAATGATGATGACAAAAGAATAATATATATTCCATTGATGGCTAACCAAACGATCCCGCCACTATTACTTAAAAATCGTCGAAACTCGAGTTAATCTAGGATTAAGAATTTGCAATTTCATGCTCTTTCTCCTCTTCCTGCTCTTTTTAAATTGCGTAAGATCGAATAGGAAAAAAAATAAAATAAAAAAACAAGAAATACCAGTGCAAGGCGTGAGATAAAAGTCAAATATATTGGATCGAATAGGGAGAGAAAAAACAAGAAATACCAGAGAAAGGCGTAAGATAAAAGTCAAATATATTAGATTGCAAAACAGGCAAAAAAACATATGTTCACATGCTATCTTCCGTTTTATATACCACGAATAGTTATTCGCTATGTTTTTACTTTTTTTCTATGTGTTTTATTATTTTTTTAAATTAAAAAATTAACATAGATCATTTTTTTTATTAGTGAGAATATGAAATGAGACACTGAAAGGGAGGTCAGAAGATTATTGGCTTGCAAAACGATACAGTGTCATCCGCACATGCAACAGTTATTCACTTGTATAATGAATATGTATAATCACTATATTAAAAGAAGACAAGGAGCAGGGGTGGTAGTCGCCTCCCAAAATTTCTAAAATTACTATAAATATAGTAAATTTTATATGTAGTTCGAAGTATTTTATCAAATTTCCCATAACATTTTTTTTTAAAAATTTTTATATGTAGTTCGACATATTATTGTAATTTTTGCCACTCCAACATTAAATTCCTGGCTTTGTCCCTGTCGCGCACGTACGAAAAAATAGCTTGTTCCACGTAAGATCCATTGGTGAAGACTTAACTGAATTGGAGTAAACTGGTATTATATTTGATACACTAATATTTGGATACAAGAATGGCAACAAGAAAGTTACTTGGTACATAAAAGATCAAAAGTGGCAACTTATTTACCATTTCAATAAAAGAAAATCAAACATAATATTACAAGATATGTGCAACATAGAGTCGGACTGAATTCGCCTCCTCTACAGTGCAGTTAATTTCGATGAAAGATCATCCCATATGTATAATACTGGAGAAGAGTCTAATCCGCTCAGACTTGGTTTAGAAAAGCAGCAGAGAGCTTGATAAGAGCCAGTGCTTTTTCACTACTAGGATTAAAGACATGGAAAACATGGTCCTCTCCTTGAGTCTCAATTATCTCTGCTTTTCCTTTCCATGCACTATTAATCAATGATTCATAATACAGTTTACCCCTGTCACTCAAAATATCATTTCCAGCAACAAATATGAGAATCCTCTCACATTCCAAATCTTTCAAACCCGAACCCGATATTCCATTCACAAACGGGTTTATTAACGGATCATCACATCCTTTATCCGATGGACAAACAAATTCCCACCATTTATCAACCATTTTCTTCCGAAATTCATCCTTAATTTCCATTCCTATAGCTTTTTCTCCCCAGAAATATGGGTGGATCATGAGAATCCCTTTAAATTTAAACCCAATTTCTGGGTAGGATAATCCGGCCCGAATCGCCATGTGATGTGATATGTTAGCTCCGGCACTATCCCCTGCTAAAAAAACCTTCCCAAAATCAACACCATCCCGGATCCAATCCTCGGATCCTTCTCCTGAATTTTGTGACCCGGCCCATTTAATTACTTCCCATGAATCTTCATAAGCCGCCGGAAGTGGGTGCTCCGGGACCAATCTGTAATCTACTGAAACAGCGACTACTTTAGCTTCGGCCACTAATATATTGACGATGTTGTGGTATTTGGGCTCGGCGGCGGTGGCAACACAAAAAGCTCCGCCGTGAAAGTAGAATACTAGAGGAAGTTTTTTATGGGTTATATTATTGGGCCGGTAAATTCTGGCAATCAGGCCGGAATCTGGATTTATTAAGACATCTTTTGAAGAAACTAAGGTTGTGGGATCAAAGCCAGGTGGGGTGGTTTCAGTAGCTACGAGTCTTTCTATGGTTCCATCTTTGTAGACTCTTATGTAAGGTGGAACATCGTGGAGTATTTCTGGACTACTGCAAGAACCCATTTGAGACTTGAGAGAGAGAAGAGAGAGGGGAAAAATGGTGGAAAAGGAAGAAGGGGAAATTATTCAAAAGATTGTTTGTGTGGTGAGGAGGAATGAAAAGTTGTGTGCCAAAATATATAGATGGGATGATTGCTTGCTTGGCCTTCTCATTACTTTGTGCAATTCAGATCCATTATAGAATATGTGTTTTTTTATACGTAAAATAGAATTTTTTGTTGAATGGTTGAAAAGAAAATATTTTTCGTACATTTATGAATAATGGTACACGTGCAGAACAAATATTTACCTGGTAAAAAAATACTTAAATGTCAAATTTACTCATTCAACAATTAAAAAGTGTTCTATATGTGCATACAAAATTTTCATTTTTGAGGTATGTATTTGGTTTGCTATTGCATATGTATTTTTTTCTTTCTCTTTTTTTTTGCTAAATAAGAAATTATTCATTAATCATAAAATAGCCGAAGTCATTACAATCAAAAGATAAAAAGAAAATACAAGAAAATAAAAGTTATACAATGGTGAAGACCACCATGATAACAGATCAAAATCCACACCCCGGACTAGGTTAACACTACAAACAGTAGAAAAAGTAAATACATAATAAAATTCTTCGCAACATCTTCTCCAAAATTTTTGAACAGCAGCAGCAAGCTCAGTTACAACACCTTTCTTATAAATCAACAATCTACGAGACCATGTGCGTATCAACCGTCCCATAGATTGTCTCGGAAAGATGAAAAAAACTGAGGAAGGGCCCAGAATAACTCTGGGTTTGGAGGGAAACTTCAGATCTGGAAGGATCTGAAGCAGATCTTGCATCTGAGTCTTGAATCTTGAATCAAAATACCTTGAAAAAATTTCATCACGATTTACGGCAAAGGGAGGGGTGAAGACACCAAAAGTGGAAGAAATATGGTTAGATCCAACCATCTAGGCATGGAAGCCAAGAAATGAAGAACCTTCAAGAGGAAGAAATAGATGGGGAAAAAAGAGAGAGAAGAGAGGAAATACTCTGTCACGAGTAATGTATAGCTCTTGATGTAAGGTTATATGTAGAGGAAATAAACCACGAAATATGTCACGCATAGTTAAAATCAACCCCTAATCTTACAGAAGCACGATCATTACAGATTTACTTTTTGTCAATGTACACAAGTTCCGTGGACATTTGCATATGTGATATTGTGATTGATGAATAATTTATGTGATGAAATAAATTATTTCGGGATCAAGATATAACTTTTTCGACCAAGTTAAAGTTGTGGTAAACCACTAACCATAGTCAAGACCTACCTAATTGATACCCAAAAAAATGATTAAGAAAGTGATAAAACAAGAACCGGCTAAAGAAAGCGATTTGTTTAAATGTGTATATATGCCCGCATAATCAGACTCCATACCTAAAATTATTCCAATATTTTTTTCCTACTTGTGGTGGTAAGTAAACGACTATAATATTTAACAAACATAATTAATTGTTGGTTTGAGAGTATTATGACATTGACATTCCTGCCAGTGCTATTTTGCTCATATATAAATCCCCCAGTTCCTTTCTGACCTTGTTTTCTTTTAGTATTATTTTTATAACTATGTTCCTTACCGGTGGATCATCTGTGATATTTTAATTATAAAAACTTTTATTTATATAATCTAAACTAGAATGAATAAATCTCAAAAATTAATCGATAAATTATAGATGTGAACGTAATTATAATTAAGAATATTACAAAGAGAATTAATTGATAAATTCTAAATGTGAATGTAATTATAATTAAGAATATTACAAAGAGTATCACGTTTAAGTGTCACAAAGGAATGGTGTGATACTTTTCAATCCTTTTAAATATAACTCAATATAGAGGACTTTTTACCATCAATATATGTAGGGGTGTTCATGGTTCGGTTTGCTTCGATTTTATAATTTTTTAAACCAAACTGAAATATTCGGTTTGGAAATTTTGAAACCAATCTAAACCATTTAAAAATCTCAAACCGATGCATTCGGTTTGGTTTGGATTGGTTTGGTTGCTAGGTTTTGCGAGACACAAAAATATTGATTATAAAGTTTTAAAAAACTTTATTTAATTAGTTAGTTGCTAAAAATATTTAAACAAATATATGCCTATTATTTTCTCAAGGTAAACACAATAAAGAAAACAAAATAATAAAACATAAATTCTTGGTCTTGATCCTTGCACTTTATACAAATTATTTCAAAATCATCCTGCAAGAAAAAAGAAAAACTCAAAAATTACATAATTATTAGTTCAAAATAGTGAAATACAATAAAATCTTTTGGTAAATCTAAAATCGCATACCAAATAATAACTTTTTAATCTCTTGGTTTAACACTTAAATAACTTGCACTTGAAAATTCTAGAATGAGAAACAAAAGTTAGCAATTATACTAGAAATCATTTTAAGGAAAAATATATTTTATTGCAAAAAAAGTCCTCTATTATATATTATATATATTCGGTTTGGTTCAGTTTGATTTATAATTTTTTTTAAACCAAACCAAAAATTCGGTTTTAATTTAGTTCAAACCAAAACCAGTCCAATCTAATTTTAGCCATATTAAGGATTCCAAGGGTCTGCTGCACCGCTCAAATTGAAAATTCGGTTTTGATCGGTTTGGATCGGTTTCGATTTTTCTTGAACCCCCTAAATATATGTATAGAGAGAGATAGAAAGTTGAGCTTCATTTGTTTTATAGAGTTTTTTTTTTTACGCCCGTTGGGCGATGCCCCATGAGCGAGGAGATAGAACTGCCTCACCAGAGGAGGAGAAGGTAACCCTAGAAAGGGAGTCAAATTAAAGCATGCCCCATGCACGGGGAGGATGAACCGTGGGCAGGTTATTGCCTCCCTGGGCTAAGGAACCTTTGATTTATAGAGTTGACTATCATGAAATTTAGAGTTAAATTTCTTTAGGAAAAAAAAAAACGGAAAATATTTTTTTCACTCGACTAAGAGCGGTCTAAGGATGTACTTTGATTGTCCCGCAAGCTCTATTTGAATTGAGCCTAGAACTCAAGTACTAATCTATAAAAAAAATAGTTTGAGTTTAAAATTAGATTGAAAACAGAAATCTCAAATTGAAATATAATCAAACTATAAAAGCGCTTAATAGACTTGTTAGAATAAATCTCTTGGAATAATAGATCCCGAGTTTGACATCTCTTGCCTTGAATTTTCTTTTAGTAGTATTAGGCCTACAAGAAATTTCTCCCAAGACCTCAAATTCTCTAGCTACGACTCTATATGTGACATTGTTTATTATAATATTAATACTTAGAGTTTAAAATTCATCGTATATATGATATAAGAATAAAATTTGTATAATAGAAATGAAAGAGTGAAGAACACATATGAACCGACTAGTAATACGCTCCCAAATACATAAGAAGAATGAGAAAAAAAAATTCATATTTTCTATAATATAAGTCGTTTAGAATATTTAGCGAAAATTAAATAAGCAAAACATAAGTTACTTTATTAGTTAAAATATTAATATTACACTCTTAAATAGGATTTGTATACCATTAATTCTACGTAAAAGAATAATATTAAAATTTTAACTGACAAAATTTATTCTTCTTTATTTTTTTAATTTTCACTATATATTTTATACGACTTCTGCAAAGCCCAAAAAATTAGTAATGAAGAAAGGGAGGCATATCTCTATTGAAGAAAGCAGCCAATCTTGTAATCAAATCTTTAGCCTTCTCCGATTGCAAATTCAACACGTGAAAAGCATGGTCTTCCCCATTAGTCTCATGGATCTCAGCCACACCCATCCACCCGCTCCGACCCAAAACTTGAAAATAAATCCATCCTCTATCTTTCAATATGTCTTTCTCAGCCACACAAACTAGCACCCTTCTACACCCCAACCCTTCCAGGCTTGGTGCACCTTCTGCTACCGGGTTGACCCACGGGTCATCATTATCTGGATTGTTTGGACATACAAATGGCCACAACTTATCCATTGCTGACTTCTTATCCGGATCTAGTGACTCTGACCCGATTGGAACTGATCCCCAGAAGTATGGGTGAACCAATGCAACACCCAGAATATCCAAATCAAGCCCTAGCTCCGGATTTCCAATAGCCATTGCCACATTATGAGCTATATTAGCACCTGAGCCGTAAACACGGATCACTCAATCCTAGTACCGTGCTTTTGAGCCTGACTCCACAACTATCTCACATTAATTGAGCGGATCTCACATCTACAAGTAGATCCTGCCTAATTCATGTGAGGGGTTGTGAGACCAATCTCAAAATGACGGTATTAGAATTGAATTTTCCAGTAAACACAATCAAACATATTAAATTCGGGACTAGAGGTAAAATTTTGCATGATATTTTTAAATATTTTATTTTTGCTAGAGAAAAAAAAATGGTATTTGACTATCTGTTATGAGATGTAATGTGGTGCCAAAAGACTAAATTTTCGGCACTTACAAATTAGGTATAAGCTAATGAATAATTGACATGTGAAAAAAAATTATCTGCAATACAGATTTTCGAATTATTCTTTTTAAATTTTTTTTAACTAAATGACATGAACGAATGAGATATTGTAACGTCACCCCAGTCAAGTGACCGGATATTAATAGGACAGGAGATTATAACATAAAAATAAGACAGAAAATTTAATCGGCCACTTACCAGAACTATCACCCGCCAAAAATACTCGTCCGAAATCTGCATGGTTATTCAACCAAGCTTCTGGGCCGTCGCGGTTCCGATGAGACGCGACCCATTGAAGTGCGGCCCAAGAATCTTCATATGCAATAGGAAGACGGTGTTCCGGGGCCCTTCTATAATGAACTGATACCGCAACAATCTGGGCTTCAGCCACAAGTGAATTAAGATAATTATGGTAATTCGGAGAGGAAGGTGTGGAAATACAAAAACCCCCTCCATGAAAGTAAATAAGAAGAGGAAGTTTTTTATTTTGGTTGAGGGTAAAAGGGAGATAAATACGGACGTAAACTTCAGTTTCAGGAATTATATTTTCTACGTCTTTAGATAAAACTCCAGTTTGAGGATCAGTTCCGGGAGGAATGGAGTGGGTCCCGAACAGTCTTTCGACGTGTCCATTTTTGTAAACTCGGAGAAGTGGGAGGAACTCATAGTCTAGTTCGATTTGATTTGAATCCATTGAAAGGAGAAGGAAGAAGGAGAAATATTTAGGTTTAGCTTTTTTAAGTTCTTGTTTTTGGATAAGGATATCGAATTTAGTGGCTATGGTTTTCTCTTATTCTTTTGTGATATCCATTGTAATGAGATTTCAAAGGAAAATGAGCATATGGATCATTTCATTTATAGCCACAAAATTTATAAATTTGGTTCATTTTAAGTGGAGTTCATCTTTATGTGCTGATTCGATAGTGAAATTTTTTGTCAAAATTGATGGTAGAGTCTAACCATTATAGTAACTTCTACGGTAAAAATAGAATTTCTTGTATGATAGTAATGTACAGACAATTTATGACATTTCGCAATTTAAAAATTTTCAATAGCCTTAGTAGCTGGAATGGATCCAATTGATTCGGCCCACCTCTCACACTCATAAATTCAATCTCTATCGTGGTAGGAGACATGTGCCCAACTTTTAAAAGTGTGATCGGAGCCGGATTTATGATTGTGAAAGGTGGTACCGGCTCCACTGAACTTATTTCATACCTAATTAAATTACCCAAAGAACGAGGAGGTAGGGGACTTAAAAGTTGGGGCTCAGTTTTTATTTTAGTTTTTTCCGTAAAAATAATCATATAAAAGAGCAAAATCTCCCCCTTACAGTAATTTTATTTTATGGAAAAAAAAATCCATAGTATTTTAAGCATTTAAAAGGAGTCAAACTTTTTTTTTAATTCTAAACCATCAATTTGATCAAACCTAACAGGTCTGACTAATCTGGCAAAATAGTGCAGAAGTCCGATAAAAGAGCATCTTCACAACATCAATTGTTCCATAAAAAGGGTCAAACTTTACTACCACAACCGTTATAGCAACTTATTCATAGTTAATAACCCGAATTTTTAATTGTATTCTAAATTAAAGATAATCTTTAAATTTTAGCCTAAATTAAAATATGAGTAGTCTTTCAAATCAGTTTGAAACATGGAATTAATTAGTAAAAAATCCAAATTGGGAAGATAAAATGTCTAATATACCCTTCTATCTATATATGAATATATATATTTTTAAATGTCTAAATGTCTAATATACCCCTATCACTCTAACCTACCTGACACCCTAGACCCACCCCACCACCACCAACAATCCCCTCCATTTGTATACAGAATTTTTTGGCCGGATCGCACGGTGGCCGGATCAAATTTGTGCTTTCTGTTTGAATGGAAGCTTGAACACTCAATCTATTTGAGAAATTGGAGACAAAGAATTCATAAGAGACCATTCTTGTTTCATGTGGTGGTGGATTTCAATAATCTCAAATTCTTATTTAGTATGATTTTTTTTTTTTTTTAATGAAATTTGGATTGAAATTGAAACCCATTTAGAGGTGGCGCCGGAGAAGATGGGAATTTCTTCAACTACCACCACCGCCACCAACTCTTCCCTTTTCGGACTCCATTTCCGAGTAATTACTCGGAAACCCTCCCACACAATATGGAAAATCACATGAAATCTTCTTCTCATGATTTCCACCAAAAAGCTTACAACTTTATAACCCAGAAAACATACAAAAAGCTTACAACTTTACAATAATGGATTATGATGGCCGGACATGAAAGGTGTAAATCTAGGGGTCTCTAGGATTAAATAATTAAACATGGCTACTATCGTCACAACGAATTGTTGGAGAAGATGGCTTTTTTGAAGTCGCTTGGTTGCCGTAATTATCAATTGGTCAAGGGTTCAATCCTTTCTTTTTACATTTTGTATTTAGTAGTTCATAAAATAATATTATATAAATATTTAATTAAAGGAAAATAAAGTATTTTATAAATAGTATTTAATTTTTGCTTCCATTATTTACGCATTATGTAATGAAAGTCTTATATTTAGGAATGATTCGTTATTTGAAAGAATGTATTATAGTGATTGAGACAACTTATACACTCTCATGGTACAACATTACTTTTAGTATGTCTTAACGTTATAACATTACTCTTAACAAGTTAACAATGTAAATCAATTTTAAGGTTATAAGATTGTTTGTAGTCTATTAATAATATGAAAGCGTTGTAAGTAATCTATTTTTTATTAATACTATGAAACTCTAACCGTACACATGCAAAGTTCGTTATACTTCTATATACGCCAATCACTCATTAGTAAACTTCCAATGTTATATATATTCCATTATATGATGATCACTATGAATATGTTATTAGTTAGGGGTCTAATTATAATTTCTTAAAAGTCAATTTCATGATTTTTGGGTCAAATTGTGAATTTAAAAGATTTAATTAGAAACTTGTGGGTCAATCTGTGAAATGAAAATATACTATGCGAGTTTAATTTTTAAAGTTTTATAACATTAGAGACCTTAAAGTAATATAATTTATGTACTTATGGTTGAAAATAATATTTTTTATAAGGACTTAGGGTATATAAATATGTATAATATGTGGACTTAGGGTTGTTAAGTGACAAATATTTTTGGCCACGTCAACGATCTGGATTAACCCTAGAGATTAATCTGGACCGTTGACGAATTCTTCATCAATGGCTACAATAATTTCTTTTGAATGTGTTTCTTTCTTCAATTTTTTCAACCTGGTATGTTCTTCACTATGCGAAACAAATGGTGACCGTCGGATTAAGAATCTGACGACTGAGATCATTTGGGATAGTGGGAGTTAATTTTTTAATTATCTCACCCAAACAATCTCATACATTAGATTTTTTATCCGACGGTCACCATTTATTTTGCACAATGCAGAACATTTAATGTTCCACACTGTAGCCGCAGTTCAAATTTATTGCCCTCCACCGTCTCAAAAGTAGTGAAAAAACAGAGAAGACTTCTGTGGCTGCTTTTTTTTGACTTCTGGGGTTGTTTTTTTTACTTTTGTAGCTCTTTTTTTTTTTCTTTTTTTTTTTTTAAAAAGTACTCTAAGGGTATTTTTGTTCCGTTGACCAATTTTGACCCAATATAGTCAATTTTTAGTCAATTGAGCTTAGGCAAAAATCATTTTCCTTAAAATATATCATTCAAATCTGAGGGAGTAGATCATAGATATATCTCTAAGTGTCTCTAACCTTTTTGGTGAGTTAATGAGGCCAAAAATAAGGTCTTTGGTGGAGAGTTTACGTAGCAATAGGAAAATATATGGAACTTATGGGGTCATATTTCTAAAGATTCAATATTAGGGGTCAAATAATTTTAATTTTAATTTCATCTCCCCCTTTTGGGGTTTCTTCTTGGTACTCTTTTATGTAATTGCTTATTTGATTCGAAATGAAACTCTGAGCAGAGAAGAAAATGAATTCAAAAAAACACAGAAATTATTCTTTTGCCTTTTCTGGTACATTTCAACTTCAAGCCGAGAACTTTTTTTTATCAGAATGGCTGCTTAGGGAAATACTTTCTTGAATTAAATTCAAGCAGATTCAGAACTGGAAAGTTGAGGAGAAGTTCAGGAAACATCAATTCCTCAGTTTACCTTCATCACTCTAGGCGTTACACGCCATGACCAAGAATCAGAAGGCGATTTGGGCAGAGGCGGAAGCAACAAGGAGTCCAAATGGCCATCCCTCACAATGCCTCAACTCCCGGATGATCAAATGCCGTCTCTGATATTCTGGAAACTCAATTCTGCACATACTTGAAGCGCGGGAAAATGCAGTCTTTGCAGACGCAAATGCCTCTATGCTCGAAGCACTAGTCGAGCAAGAGAGAAGACTACGAGGTGTCAAGAAGTTTTCTTCAATTGCTTCATCTTCATTTCTCTTTTCTTGCATTTCCTTCCCATAAAGATCTCTTGTTGGAGAAAATGCCCAGCAGAAACTATCCCCAGCAAGGCTAGACTTCCTCTTCAGTTTCGACTCCATGTACTTACTATGATTGCTGAAACAAACACCTGAAATACAAGAACATAAAAGTACCCTAGCAGCAGGACACTCGAAAGACTCCAGATATTCTAGTAAACCAGTGAAATTGCTCCACATGTAGCAACAGTCAGTGGTGGGTGTTTATTCCCCTGGATTGGAAGAAGAGAGCCTTCCTCGAAAAACCCGGCAATCGGAAAATGCATCCTTGAGAGTTGCAGCAAGGAATTTGCATCTCTTGAACTAAAAACAGTTTTAATGGAACTTCTGTATCTAATTTACTTCGTTATGAAACTTCACTATATTAAAAAGAGTGAATGTCCTAAAGTGGCCACCAACAATTTTAACAATTTACTGACTGCTTATTATAGAAAAAATGGTGAATTCCGGTCAAAATTAGTCACGAAGGTATGCCGCGGTGGGGTAGGGGTAAAATTATCAGTCTGAAAATATGGACTGTCCATGTAGGAAATTGTCAATCTTGTATACCACATGGAAATTTTGTAGCTGATATAGAGTATGGCCATACAACTAAATTACTAGACTACAAATGACTGTCCATGTAAAGCTCAAATTCTGAATTAATCAATAGACAAATTTTAAGAGAGCAAGATCCACAAGGAAGAATAACAGATGCTGGCAAAGATTTCGTCGTGTGCAATGTAATCTTACTTCCATTTCTCGAGAGGAAATAACCCATCTCCGCCAACTCTGACGAATCAATTGCAAAATAATCGCCACACCTGCAGCGGTAAGAACACTCCAAAGTTTCGCCACCATCTTCAATTGTAAGATCCTCTAAGTTGACATCTTCAGATGTTGCTGCATCTAGTCTCAGAATTTGCAGTTCATTATCATAAGTGGAACGCGATTCTGGGTTGCTGAGGATTTCCCAAGCCTGTTGCAACTCTATGAATCTGTTGCTTGTATCGTCGTCAGCAGTTGATGTTTCAGAATCCTTCAGCAACTTGTCTGGATGGGAGCTTAGAATTAAAGTACGATAAGTTGCCCGGATTTGTTCGTAGCTCGCGTCTTCCTTCACGCCAAGGATGTCGTAGTAGGTGTGGATTATGTTGCTGCTGATTGTCATTGATGTAGGATGCTTGTATCTTAAATCCTACAATCAAGCACATCAAATTCAATCAGGAAAAAAAAACAAAAAATCAGCTAGCAAGTTTTTCCTTCAAAATAGATGCTCTCTCCATTCCCTAATATAAGTAGTTTATATCATGTAGCAAAAATTAAGAAAGCGAGAAAAAAATAAGGTGTTTTTTTAATCAAAATATTTATATTACTCTCTTAAATATAATTAGTAGTACACAAATCTATCTAAGAGAATAATATTGATATTTTGAGCAATTAATTTTCGCTACATATCTTGATCAACTTATATTATGATGGAATGAAGTAAGTGCAACAGAAACTATTTGAATTGGAAAGCATAAATATTTCTTTCTAATTTTCTATCTAAAGCTGGCTCCATTTGACCTAATTTCATAAATGGATTATAGCTAAAATAATCTTTCTTGGATGATGTTTTGGTCAAAAGTTTTGGAATTTGTCCTAAGAACTGATCAAGGCTTTCAAATCAAAGTAGCAAAATTGGGAAATAAGAGGAATCTACAAATTTCTAAAAGTAAACGAAATCTAAAATCAATGAATAAAAAAAAACGTAAAAAAAAGAAGAAAAGAGCTGTTGAAATGCCTAAATTAATTATATAAAAAAACAGTAGCGGTTACCTGGATTTGCTTGTGGTGGCGCTGGACAGCACCGGGTAAGACGGTGGAGATTGGCTGTGCTGGCGGTGGCGCTAATGATTAGGGCTCAGGCAGGCGAAACACAAAAACGTTTTATCTATAAAAGATAAATCACAATTTTCAAATGAACTCCCGATGTTTTGCTGAAATAGCATATGCACCCCACAAGTTGTAAATATAGAGCAAGTCGAGTACAATCAATTTGGCTAGTGGCTACCATGCTTATTGGGGATTTTTACGTGATTATAAAATTGTTTAATCTGACTGTCCAAATTATAATTATTCCAGAATACCTTTCTTGAATAGTAGGCTATGAACTTTTGTTTCAAAACAACTATAATCTAAAATGACAAATTAAGTGATTGACTATTTAAATCTAAAAGAACGTACTTAAAAAAATCCATAAATACCATAGATGGATAATGGCTTAATCACGTTTCAGAACTGAACTATTTTGCAACCACACTATTTGTGGAAATTACATTATTAATATGATAGAAAATAATGAGAATAGCCGGGGTGTCCCTAGGTCCGTCCTTTGGTAGCTTATGTTAATATGAAGCTTAATTCTTCCATTAGCTATAAATTAGCTGGAATTTTAGATAAAAGGATTTTACTATTTATTTTAAGACAGTGGACAATGAAATATGGACATCCAATTTCGTACCAAGGACTATAATGTAAAAAAGTCAAGTGATCCTAATTTAGTTGTACACAATTGTTCAAGGTAAAATCACGGGTTTAAGACATCTTGGAAGCGACTTATATCAATGCATATCAAATCCCAACCGAATTTACACAAATTACATCTATGACCAAAAGTTTTTCACAGATTACATTCATATCCAAATGTTTTTGTATACCTTAGCACTGGACTTCCCAATTCAAAAGCCAAGAGCTACTACAAGCTAAACTGACCGGATTCTTCATCCTCCTCCAGACAACAGAAGAAAAGAGGAAAGAGTTAATGAGAATCGAACATATAACAATTTCACGAGTCTTCTCCATTGGGATACTCAGGAACATCTCTGTATTTTTTTTTTCATTTTTTTCGCTGTATAACTAGAACGTCTCCAATAAAACAACAACTTGTTGCCTTACAGATCTTCAGCTGCCTAATTAATTACACACTGATCACACCGGAGACCCATGGAACAATCAACGGAGCATTGGGGTGGGCGTTTCTATAAGATTCGGAGTATGTATCCTTGAAGTTCATTTTCGGGTTCTCTGCCTGCGTTTGATAAAAAAAACAAGAACAAGCTAAATTTGGCTGACTTCTCTCGATTCATCAAGAAACGCAACTAAAAAGAGCATTGAACTTATTGAATAGTGTAGTAAGGGCTCAAAACTTACGTATTTAAGCCAGCACTCTTGATTCTTGTGTTCGTATATATCAGGGGAATGACAACCGTGCTCGTTTGGACAATAAACCCAAATGTTACATTTCCTTTCTCCAGGCCTTGCTCTTTTTGCGTGCTCAATGCAAGACATACAACAGTCATATGCAGATTCTTTGTGGTGGGTAAGTCCCCACCTGAGAGCAGCACCATCGTAGTCTGTATGACGTTCGGCATGACATTCAGGTGGAAGCCGCCTACCAGGTAAAATTTCTTTATCTGGAAATTTAGGGTCCGAGTTAAAAATCAACAATAGAATCCAGGCGCAAAAACAAATAAATTCAGCAATATTGACTGGAGAAAGTCCCTAAAGTAGGAGAGGATTTTAACTCCGATGGAAGAGACATGGAAAGAGAAACAAAAAGAAATGAAAAGCTCGGTACCAAGGTCCTCTGCACCCTCAGGCTTGTCATCGTGTTCCTTATTAATAACTTCAACTGGCAACCAGAGACCAATTTCTTCTGAAAACTGAGCCCAGCCCGGCCCCAGAGCTCTTACGAGCACACCTGCACCACATCGATTGAGATATAAAGACGCGTATGATCTACATATAGATCGCCAAAAAAGCGGATAGAAACAACATAGACGATAAAACTGCACTATTTATTGACACAAGCTTTGGGAACTAAAATAATGTGAATGGAAAAGAATAAAAATAACAAATAGAGGATTATACCAGCTTCTTCAGGTAGAATAGTAGAATTCATAGTCTTTCCACGAATTACCTTTTTGGCTTCTTTTCGTTTAGCTTCACGCCAACTCTCAACAGCAACTGTTCAATAAAAAGAGCATAAAAAGGCAAGTCATGGTTAATCAGGCCATACACAAAAAATGGATGACGTATGTGGGAAATGAGAAGTTCGAAATTGCCAAGAAACGGGATTTTCATGCATACCATCAAACCTCGGGCCTACCAAACTGCTAAGAAGAGCATTTACCAAGCTACTACTACCTTGAGCTGCGTTCAGATTAGGCTTTAGGCTTTCTAGGGCCAAGAGTGACCCGTTCCATTTCTTTTTAGCAAATAGCCAATTTTTCTCCCAAAAGGGAGGACAAACTAAGTACACCAGTCTCCATTCTAACAAGAAAATTCCCAAAGTTTAGAGAGATTTAAATGGGTAGAGTGGAGTTTTGAAGTACGACCAGAAATAAACTCCAAAAATATTAGGATACAGAGAACCGACGTAAACTCAGTATCCAGAGTTCAATGCTCACATAACCAGGTATACATAGAGATCCACAGAAGAAACACATGACATAGGACATTCTCAAAGTACATTTATAGTAAGACATTCCCTAAGAAACGATATACAATTGCAATAATCAGAAAATTAGAGCCCGACATAACACATAAAATAAACAGTTTCAGAAGTTTAATCATCAGAAGAAAAGATAAAGTCGTAATTGACAGAAGATCAGAAGCTGCTATAACATTTAAAGTGAACAGTTTGAGGGTTCATAATCAGAACATAAGAATAATGAAAAAGTAGTAAACAATGGAATTTATCAAATTGTGCTTATGCAAAGAAGGAAAAGTGGTTACTAATATCATACGAATTGAAAAAATATCAAGTATACTAGGTTCCTTAAGCTCAAATCTAGAGAATCATACTCGTGCACTTTGCAAGAGATTTGGTAGCCAAAAAATAATGCCAAAGATATATTTAAATTAACTTTAAGTACCATGGACAGATCTGAGAAGAAGGATTCTTGAACAGGTATCAGGTATCAGGAATCAGATCTCAAAGCATCGTATTAATGTGTTGATCAGCCACTTCATGTTCAAGAGGACAATTATTGTACAAAAGTTGCAATCAAGTATGAATACACTTGGTTTGAGAGTTTATTTAGCATACGAAAGTAAATGTGTTTTTTTACGCTAAATGTTGTGTTTGTAGAGAACCTAGAAACTAGCTCTGGAGAGAGGAATTTGCATGTTTACTTGGGTATGATCTTAATAGGTTTATACTTCAGAAAGCAGATTTGGACAGTAATCCATATTTCAGAATTAAAAAGAGACCGAAGCAAGGTCCTAACGCAAATGGCAAAGAAATAAAAGGAAAGAGAATCAGCCGGTGTGTTGATTCAAGCTCAAGCAAAGATATCAAGGTGAATTCAAGGTCGGCAGCTCATTCCAAACAAGCTTCACATAAAGCTTAGATAACATTACTTCTCTAAGTCACAATATATAATTATTGCTTAACTACTAGATTATAATTGCCCGAATACACAAATCAAGAATTCTAACTAAATCAACAAAGTAGTACACGAATTGAATGAGCCATGATACAGCAAATGTGTAATAATATACGTTCCAAAGCAATGACATAGGACAATAATAAAGCATCAGAGAAGCAAAGTGCACCCACCTCGGCGAACAGTCGTATTGGCACTAGCATCCACGACTCTTAATGTCACTAGTAGCTCATCTGTTATTTTCTGTTTCAATGACGATGGCACTTCAACCCTTTCTTCTTTTAAAAGTCTCTTCTTTAAATTTTCTACCTTTTAGGCACAAAAAGAAAAAGAATTTTTTCTTCATCAATCAATAACATTAGCGTTCAAAAATCCAACCAACTTCACTCAGATAAATAAAGTACTCCCTCCATTCCTTAATATAAGACTTTCATGGCATGTAGCGAAAATTAAGAAAGCCAAAAACAAGCTACTTTGTTAGTCAAAATACCAATATTACTCTCTTAAATATGACTTGTATACCACTAATTCTATTTAAGAGAGTAATATTGATACTTTGATTAAAAAAACATTCTATGTTTGCTTCCTTAATTTTCTCTACATATCCTGAAAGTCTTATATTAAGGATATTAAGGAATGGAGGTAGTATTTAGTTATTTACCAGTATCAAATTTCCCAAAAACTCAAAATGGACTTACCAATGTGATAAGTTTTGTAGGTTCAGATTCCTTCCATATCCTAATTGATTCTTCCATCTTCCTAATCTGATCTGGGGTATACCTAAAAGCTGCAAAAAGACAACAAGAACCCCATTACAACCCACCTCTGTGAAATTCAACAAGTTACAAATCCAAGAGAGCCCCATAACCCAATTTTTCAAGAGAAGCAAAATCAGACAAATGGGTCATCAAAAAACACAACAAAATTTAGAAAAAAGTAATCTTTAGTGGATCAAAGACTCACCATTTACTGAATCATTATAAGGGTACATGTAAAGAGAAGTATAAAGAGAGTGGAGTACATAGAGAGCAACAACAATGTTGATTGAGCAAACAATAAGTGTGGTTCTCTTGTAAGAACACCATTTTCCTCCTCTCCCATTACCGCTATTACTAAAAGAATTCGACCACTCTAACCTAGCCATCTCCGAAACTTGTTTTTTTCTGTTAAAAAAATCTTCATCCCATCATTTCTCTTTTTTTTTTTCTTGATAATTAATCTAAATCTTCTCCTTAGATTTATGTATCTATAAAAGCACAAGAAATGAAGGAATCTGGAGGATAGTTTGAGGAAGGCTTTTGGTTTTTTGATGTGGTTTTTTTTTCTGAGATCGTGTGTGAATTGATGCTCCAAACGTTAATTTCTTATTAACCAAAAGAACAGAATATTGATTACTCAATCAATTTCATAATATCAGTTGTTTGGGACATTACCCGAAAATTAAAAATGTAATAATTTATAAACTATACTTAAAAAAATAATATTGATATGTTAAGTAATAACATATTTTATTTTTTACTTTCTTAATTTTTATTATATATTTTAACAATTTATATTATGGACTTGAGTTATGAAATGGAGGTAATACTATTACTAGTAATGATTAAGCAATTTCAACTTACATGTGACATTAATTGAAGATTTTGCCATCTGTGAATTTCCAGACCATATCATTTAGTATAATGAAGGAGGAAATTTGTCAAACCCACAAGAAAATATGTCACCACAAAGCATAACAATAAAAGCATTATCAGTACTATAATAATCACTAGAAAATTCCACTTAACACACATAACAAAGAGATCCTATTTCTCTTTTTTATAGTTTAAATTTATAATGTGACTTGAGCATAATTTCTTTTAGTCTTTTATGATATTTTCTGTGACATTTTAAGTACGAATTTTTTATTCATATAATTTAAATTAAATTGGGTAAAAATCCCAATGCTCTTAACCACAACACCACCCCAAAAAGAGAATTTCCAATGCTACTCTTATTAAATGGACTTGGAAACCAGCTACTACTAATGTTCGACTCCATAATTCATGACATACCATGATATAGCATTACCTTCCTTACTTGCCTACCACAAGAACACAATGCAGAGGAGAAAAACTAAAATATTGAGAAAGGATAAAGTGCTCTATTTTTCATTTTAATGTGAATTTAGAATTTGTAATTCTAACCCATCTACGGGCGGTCCGACTATGATGAATAACGGTCAAAATTTATTATCTATTGAAAATTTTTAAACGTTTTGGACTGTTGAATAAAAAAATTTAAAGGTCCAAGATTTTTTTGTGTGGCATCTATTACAATTTTCAGACATCTGTTACATAAGACAAGTATTACATACTTAAGGACATGTGTTCATCGTGATAAAACACTCGTTGCAGCTTTTTGATAGGTGTTAATAAGGAGAAAACATATGTTGCATGCAATTTGACACATGTCCAAAAGCTTATCTGTCCAAAAAAATGTTTCATATGTAATGAATTTAAGACTTTCAACACTATAAATGAGGCGTCTAGGGGAAAGGTATGAGAAGTTTTAAAAATGTAAAATTGCAATATGTCTATCACTGAAATTAATGACTAACTTTCTTCGTTGTAAGTGTTTTTTGAAAAGATAAACATACGACCTCTAATTGTATTCCATTAGCATGGGAAGAACCCAAAACTTTGACATTAGTAGTGACGAAGTGAGAAACCACCGCACCCAATTTGTTTGGGTCAAACTATGTCCATTGTCCACTACGTTCAGCCCAAGTTGCCATAAGCCTCAGGAGCAAACGGGAATACTAAATAGATGAAGCTTGAAAAGTCCAGTCCATACAAAATTCAAAAACCGCGGGAAAATCACTAGGGCACAAAACTTCCACTACTGACCTCCCCCCCTTCTGTTTCTGATTCCCCAACTGCCATTAAATTTGTTGAATCGAATAGCAATGGAGCCAGAAGATGTTGAAGAAGAAGACTTTGGTTTCTCCAGAAATTATTTCTTATCTAAAGAATTAGGCACTTCTGCTAAAAAAAAATCAGGCAATAAACTCACCGATATTGATCTTGTTGATGAACAGGTTAGTTTCCTCGCTCCCTTGATATCTTTTTAATTACTGTTTTGGATTTTTATTCCGTTGCGTTTTGTTTGAATTTCTGGAACTTTGGACATTTCAGTGAAAAAGTTGTGATTATGTTTTGGTATTTGTCTCTGTCTTTTTGCAGGAGGTAAGAGATGCATTAGCTAATATTGAACCAAAACATGAGAAAGAAATTGATGAGCTAATAAAAAGTTACAAGATTTTATATGAAGAATGGCTTCTTGAACTAAGGTGCTGCCTTTTCGAGTTTAGGTGTTCTGAGATTTAAAATATGTATTTTTTTAAATTAATTTTAACCGTCAAAATTTTAATCCAACAAAAAAAGAAATGAGTACTTGCGAAACTTTACCGGAGCCGTGGCGGAATAATATTGGCATGTGCGCGTGCAGAAGGCTGCAATTGACGCCGAGGATTCCGGTGGCTAATGGCAATTGGAGGTCAAAGCATAACGCTGGAAGGAAGTAGTAAAACGGTGCCCCAGCACCACTTGACCCGGGGCGGAATTAGTGTTTGTTGTATACATTTGAAACAAATTTTAATTGTCGGATAATAGGTTTAACACCTGAGAAAAAAGTTAAAATGTGTAACCTGTTAATTGTTTTTTTGATAATTAAGATTTATTCAGTATTTCTGCATGTGTCGAACAAATTGTTGAAAAAATCCTCCTTTTGCTTCATCTTGAATCCTTCTTCTTCTTCTTCTGGCTTGAACAAATGAACCTGAAATTCTTCTAAGCATGTAATTATTTTCCTTAAGTGATATTTGGCCTATAAGGTACAAGGTTGTGATGCCTTTTGACCGAATTCGGATATAATTATATAAAAAAATACATCACAATTAAGTAGTATAAAATCCAAATATGAATTAAGTCGGGATAATAATTTAATGGTCGAGTTACTTATTCGTTATTAAATTATGACCACTTAAAAAAAGAGAAACTGAGTAAAAAGAAAAAGGAGTACAAAATCATATACACCATCTTAGGATAAGAAGAAAATATAATAGATAAAAATACAAGTGAGCTTAGTTTAGCTGGTCTCGCGTTTGATTTAAAAAGATTTATGGTCAATTTACGAGTTTAAGTAGCTAGTGAACCATTTTATGTCGTAGTACAAAACTTATCTCGAATGTTTCATGGGATTAGTCGAATTGTACTTGAATACCGATTTACCAAAAAAAGAGAAAAGAAAGGTCAATAGTATTACTATCACTATTTTAATTGCAATAACGTGTAACTCAAGACGCTTTTCTCCAATAGATATATTGAGAATTTGAGTTACTAAATACAGAAAGTGAGAAATTACTATTGATTATTTTTTTTAAAAGGACATTTTTTTTTTTTTGCTAAATAAATTATATTTCCATTAATCACAAATAGCCGAGGCCATTACAATCAAAGGAAAATCTGAAAATACAGAAAGTAACAGTTATACAATGATTTAAAAAATCACGATAACAGACAAAAGACACACCCAAGAAAACTTGGATGGTTAGGAAAAACAACTAATAAAACTAGCAAACTAAACAAATACATAATCTTCTTCTTCAAAGCATCTTCATTGCAATCCTCGAAACACAGGGACAGGAGAATATCACTTTCAACATCTTCCTTAGGGGTCGACAATTTATAGGACCATGAGCGTATCAACCGTCCAATAAATTGTCTCGGGAAGATGTAAAAAGATGATAAAGGGCTCAGATCAAGTCCGGGTTGAACACATACTCCAAGAAAAATAGAAAAAAAATCTAGATCTGTGAAGATCTGAGACTCATCTAACCACTGCGTCTTGAATCTTGAAGAAAAAAACTCGAAAAAGGTTTCATATGATTCGTAGTACAAAAATATAGTAAGATTAATCTGAATAAAAGGGATCAAGATTTGGCTATTGATCGGGAGCCAATAGCCAAATCGCACAAAGCAGAGGAGGAAGAGAGAGAAGAGAGAAAAGGGAAAAAAAAAAAAAGGACATCCTTTATCTCATATGTTAACAACTTTCATTTCTCCCACAACTCCCTTGCTTTATTGGATAGGATATTAGTAATTATTCCTTATTCAGTATCTAAATGCAAGTTAAAATCTGTTAATGAACGAAACTGTAATCAAGAAGTAAATGTGAGTTATGTTATAAAACAATACTATTATTAATTTCTCATAGCTAACACCCGCCAATAGTAGTTGGTAATGTGGTGTGACATTTGACCTGCATATTGCAAGATTCAATCTCATTTCCTATTTAAAAAAAACTCATAATATTAATGGAAACTGCTTGATGCATGCATTTGGTTTACACCTCCGCATAATTTTCAATACAAAACCAAGTATCTGATTCATAGTTCAGTAAATCAGAGATTAAACATAACAATTTTTTTTAAAAAATAAAAAATAAAGAAGTGAAGGAGGCGCATGATATTGTTTGTTTTCCATTTTCTCCTCTTTCTACAGCTCATAATACAGCTATTTTGCCTTCACGCGGTCCGCACATGAAAATGAGGAAAACAACAATGGCAACACACAAATCCCCAAAAAATAACTGTCAAAAGCAGAAAATAAAAGGACATTTATTCTTAAAAAAATATACTACTCGTTTTCACTTTTTTTTTTTAAATATTGTTTCTTTAATTTCTTTTAAAAAATTTAATACTCTTGTAATTAAATATTTCATTTCGTAAAAAGTATTTGACTTTTAACGTATTTATCAACTTATATTAATTAAGAAAATCTTTTTTAAAGGAAATATATTTCATTTATCAAGTAATACCAAAGATTACATGTGGTATGAGAAAAATCGACAGGTATTCAAACCATTGAAATGAGGATTTAGTACTCACAACATATTTCGCTAAAATATCTGCAGATAAAATAATACATTCTATTTGAGAAGATAGAATAAGCAAGTTTTTTAATAAGAAAAAAAAAATAAACCGATCGAAATATTATTTTGATTCACAATATTGTGCTAATATAGGTTGGTGATCTTTTAATCTAGGGTTGAAATAATTATTTAGAAATTAGAAGAAGTGGACAATAACAATCATTTCTAAATAATTATCTTAAAGCTAAATCAAGCAATGAACGTCTTGGATTGATTTAGTGAGATTTCAATTTTTTTTTCACATTTTAATAATAATAACGATATTATTACAGTTACATATGGTATATCTCGATATGATCATCACAAGGTCCTTAGTCCCAGGGCCGGCCCGAGCAGCCAGAAAAGGTAGTGCAACCGCATGGGGCCCCAAAATTTTCAAATATAACCTATTTATATGTTAAACTCAGCCCAAATATCCAAGGTATCATGTAGCCATCCATATCCATTACTCCAATAGTCGAATGTGCAGATTTAATATATTCCAATATTTCGTTTATTTTAAAAATTGTAACAAGTTGAAAATATTAATGTTCATACGAAAGGCCCCATTTTTAGTTTTTCGCACAGGGCTCCGAAATGTCAAGAGCGGCCCTGCTTAGCCCAGTGGGATGATGGCCTGCCCTACGACTCAAGGTCGTGGGTTCGATACCCTCCCTCGCGCATAGAGTATGTTTTAAATTGTCTCCCTTTCTAGGGTTTATATCTTTTTCCTCTTATGAGGTGCTACTCACTCCCCTTTTGAATATACGTTCAATTGGGCTTAAAAAAAAAAATCTCGATATGATCAGTTTAAAATTCTAAATTTACCAAATAGTGTCAGTGTGTTAATAATAGAATCTGATGGTCGAAACATCAACAAATATAAAAGAAAAGAAAAAAAAAAAAAAAAGAAAAATAGCCGAACAGCTTCATTTACGCCCTCCTTCAACACGCACACAGTCTCTTTATCTCTCTTCAAACATTTACTGCAAATTTTTCTCTCTCTCTCTCCATTTTCTTGTTCTCTGTATTTCTCTCTCTCTTTCTCCCTAAAAAACATTAGCAGCAGAAACAAAAAACACACATAAATAATGGAATATTTGCAGCATTGAAACGCCGGGATCCGTCATTTCTAGATGTCTGAACCCCCGCCAAAACTTGCCGTATGTTATTCTTCTTTTGATTTTACTAATTACAATATTTATTTGATTTAGATACAAATATTTTTCAGATATCTACATTATGATGAAATCAAGAATCCCTTTTTGGGTTCGTTATTACAGAAAGGTCTTGATGGTTTTAAAATTGATTTTTTTTCTCTATACATTGTGTGATTATTACCTTCATTCCATATTATAAGTCGTTTAGGACATGTATAAAAAATTAAAGAATAGAATAATAATTATTGGTTTGTTAGTCAAAATATCAATATTATTTTTTTAAATATGACTTGTATACCAGTAATTCTATTTGAGATAGTAATATAGATATTTTTCATTAAAAAATATCTTATTTTTCGTTTTCTTAATTTTCTCTAAATGTTATAAACGACTTATATTATGGAATGGAGGGAGTACTAATTTTCCGCTGTTTATGGGATTGATAAAGAGGATTAATTTATGGGATATTCTTGAAGAAATGATCTTTGTAATGTTTTTTTGTTGTTGTTGTTGTTGTTATGTGTAGGATTTTATTGGTTTTATGTTTATAAGAGATTAAGAAGGAGGAGGCAGTAATGGTGGTATAGATTTCCAGAGGTGTTTCAATTTTTGCCTTGTGAGAAAGAAGAAAAAAGGTTGAATATTTTCCTGGGATTTTGAAGGGGGGCCGAGGAATGTCGTCCAAAGGCGAACATCAACCGGTCCCATTAGCTGTGTTGCTAAGGCGTGAATTGGCAAATGAGAAGATTGAAAAGCCCGAGATAACACACGGTCAGGCCAATAAGAGCAAGAAAGGCGAGGACTTTACACTGGTCAAGACTGAATGTGAGAGGGTTTTGGGCGATGGAGTTACCAATTATTCTGTTTTCGGGGTATATATATTTTAGCCTTGTATTTGTTCTTTTGCAGCAATTGTTGATATGATTTGTTGGCATTGTTCTTCTTTCTCTTTTTTCTTAAAAGAAATAGTCAGCACATCTTAACTGCCTATACTTTTGCTGCAAAGAAACATTTGTCGAAAGTTGTTAAAATGGTGGAGTCAATGAACATGTTTTGCTTTTCAGCTTTGGCATTCTTTCGCGTTTTCTTTTCTGTGTTGAGATGATTTCAAATTTTCACTGTGGCTAATTTTATACCGTCGATGGTGCTATACTATGACGAAGGGGGCAGTATAGATACCCGGCTGCAATTTTATCTGCCTCTTAATGAAGCTGAATGTAGTTGCTAGATTGGCAGTAAAAATAATGTCTGAGTTAGTTGGTTCCCTTTTATCGTTTACTAGTGAAGCATAAAAACATAAACAATGTGAGGTCTCATCCAGCTAGGAGTTGATTGATCCTCCAATTCTTAGAAAGAATTGCTTTGTTTATTGCGTGTTTGGCTACTGGCTATGGTTCTCACACATCTTCGGCTCCTGCATTTGCAATTTTGCAGTTATTCGATGGACATAATGGATCTGCAGCTGCCATATATACTAAGGAGAATCTCTTAAACAGTGTTCTCAGTTGTATTCCCCCAGATCTTAACAGGGATGAGTGGGTCGCCGCATTACCAAGGGCTTTAGTCGCAGGGTTCGTAAAAACAGATAAGGACTTCCAAAATAGAGGTATGGTTAGATCAGAATCTACTTATTTCCCTTTCCGATTTGCTCTTATTTATCGGGAGTCCGGCTTAGCGTCACAAAGATAAATCAAACTTGATTCCATTGAATGATTTTTACAAAGTTCCATTTTGATTTCAGCGCGAACTTCAGGAACCACGGTCACATTTGTAATAATTGAGGGATGGGTGGTTACTGTAGCATCAGTTGGTGATTCTCGTTGCATTCTTGAATCTGCAGAAGGAGAAATATATTATCTGTCAGCTGATCATAGGCTTGAATGCAGTGAAGAAGAGTAAGTTATCTGTGGTCGTCTTGGATGCGCCGACATTAATTTGATTCTACAGATTGTCTGAGTTCTTTGATTCTTAATTTAACAGAAGGGAGCGTATTACTGCCAGTGGGGGTGAAGTTGGACGGTTAAATACTGGTGGTGGGACAGAGGTGATTTTCCTATACTTTGATTTATTTATTTCTTGGTCTTGATGATCCTGGGCTTAACTCTGTACTAAATTCCCTGCAGATTGGTCCTTTGAGATGTTGGCCTGGTGGTTTGTGCCTATCGCGATCCATTGGAGATATGGATGTTGGCGAGTTCATAGTTCCGGTCCCTCACGTGAAGCAAGTAAAGGTTTGTACCTGATGAAACTGTATTCTCATATACTTTTGGTTCGGTTTCTCCATTTCGGGCACACAGTTATTTTCCTTAGCTTCTCAAAATTGGCAAAGAGAAAATATGTCGTAGAGGGACTATATATTATGTTCCTTTCTGCAATATTGTTCCATGAAAACGTAAAACATCGTTGCATAGTTATTGTATTTTATTTTCCAAATCCATCTCATTTACTTGTAAGACTTGCTTTGTCTACCTCTATCTTCTATTACTATGTCATTGTAACAAGATTTTACTAGTTGTATAGAACGTTCTTTTTTGGGCTACATGGTCACAATTGTTAATCCTGCAGCTGTCATCAGCTGGTGGAAGGCTTATTATTTCAAGTGATGGTGTTTGGGATGCCTTATCCCCGGAAGTGGCCGTCGAGTGTTGTCGTGGGATGCTGCCAGAGGCTGCAGCTTCTCAAATTGTTAAAGTAATCCCATTCCTGTAATTTGCATTTGCTTAAATCTAAATTCTAATGCTCCACTCGCTTACTTTTTCACTTATACCTTAATCCCTTTTGTTCTGTGTCCAGGAGGCTGTAGGAGTGAAAGGTATTCGAGATGATACAACCTGTATTGTTATTGACGTACAACCACCAGAGAAGCCACTTCCTCCCTTACCCCCACCTAAGAAGCATGGCAAAGGAGTTTTCAAGTCAATGTTTAAGAAAAAGCATTCCGAGTCGTCTTCTCATTGTACTGAGAAGGAGTACAATGAGCCAGATGTGGTGGAAGAGTTGTTTGAAGAAGGGTCTGCTTTACTTTCAGAGAGGTTCATAACCATACTGCTTTAGTTCATTTGTTTTAGGCTTTAATCTTTATTGGTACATTGTGAGCCAAGTTATCTGTTGTTTTTCTTTCAAAATTTCTTCTCCCTCTTGGTGATTCATTTCTAGTTAGCTGACATACTCATGCTGGTGCAGGTTGGACACAAAATACCCGGTCTGCAACATGTTTAAATTGTTCATGTGTGCAGTTTGCCAAGTAGAAATAAAACCCGGACAGGGCATTTCGATACATAGTGGGCCATCAAATTCAAGAAAAATGCGGCCTTGGGATGGTCCTTTCCTTTGTGCGAGCTGCCAGGAGAAAAAAGAAGCGATGGAGGGGAATAGACCTTCCGGGGGTAATGACACTTTTCTTAGCTGCATGTCATGAAAATTTCAAGCTCTCGAACTGATTTTGTATTTCATTTCTTCCAGAATCTAGATACAGTAGCGGGAGTGACTAGTCAACCCACCCTTTTCAATTACTCGTCCATGAAGTCGGCACTAACAATTGTTTCGGAGCCAAATTATTAGTATCGCGAAGATCTAACGACACTGAGAAAGTTATCTTCCGTCTTCCACAAAATGGTGTGAGCATTTGGATCCTTGGTGACATAACTGGGAAAGGAAGAGTATCTTTTACTTACACTTTTATCGCAACGATGTTTAGGATATAGCTGCAAATCTTTCTCCATGGAGTTTGCCTTCCTCCATTTGAAGATGCGTAAGGCAATTATAATTCTCGGGCACAGCATTATATCAGAGGTAATTAATTCGTTCTATAAATATATCTAATTGTATACTGGTTCTTCCTCCCGTAGAACTACAAAACTGGGTGAGAGTATATGTCGCATACAAATATTTTTGAGTAGAATTGGTAGCTTCCTCATAATTCTGCTATTGAATTTGTTCATGTAATTGTAATTCTTTTTTCATTCCTCTGGACGGAAACAAAATTCTTTGTGACAATCTGATACCTTTAATCTGAAGTTCCATTTCCAAATTTGCCAAATGTTGAATCAAAATTCTACCAATTCTTTCCTTTCTTGATTAGACTTGGTAAAGATCTCATCCGCTGTATTTAGCTAACATCGATAAATGATAATAACTTATTATTAGGCATTTTTTAGCATTAACTATTTGCATGGCTCTATAATTGACCAATTAATGATTTCGGCAAGAATTGAGGCAAAAAAAGACTACTTGCTCAGCACATGAGTAGAATATTTATTTTGATATAGCGATTGTAAGAAAAGGAAAATTTTTTTTTTAATGAAATCCTTATTTTACCAAAAAAAGAGAAAGAAAAACCCCAAATAGTCAGGTCTGAAATATTATTCAGTTTTTATCTTTTCAATTTTTGTGATCCAATTCGTGGGTCCAGTACTTGCTGGTAAGTGCATAAAACTCCTTAATAATGAAGAGCCCAGAGAATCTTTACACTTTTTAAGCCCAATTCTACGGTGCGGTGAGCTAGGGGCCTAATACGACCAACCATTCTTGTTGGTACCATGACAAGAAACAAAGTTCAGAAGCCATGACAAGATCTGGTATGGACTCTGAAAGATCTGAACCAGTTAAAACACCTTGTAGCAAGACTAACCATGACAAGAAACCAATGTGTTGCATGTTGGTCTTTTTTTAATCAATGACCGATAGATTGGTGCAGGGACGAAGTTAGGAATTTGACTTTGGGGGCTAAAACTGTAATAGTATGCCAAACTACATATAAAAACTGCAAAAAAAAATGTTGGGGCGAATTTGATAAAATATTCTGAACTACATATAAAATTTACTATATGCAGTAGTATTTTTTAAAATCTCGCAGGGGCGACTGTTACCCCCGCCCCCCTCTATCTTTGTCCTTGGATTGGTGAGGGGGATTTTGGTTAAGGTGCTACCTATAGTATATGCGAAGATTTATAGGCGTTCAAATTGAAAGATCTGACAATTATAATTCAAAATATCTATTTTGAATCTGGTGATTGTAATATAAAATAATTATTTTGTATTATAGCCTTCATATTTTTTCGTATAATGGTATAAAAAGTGTCAATATAGTGTTGAGGGGCAGTTGTTTTAATTTATGAGGATTGAAGAAATGAGATGTACTATTGTCTATTAATAATTCACGAGCCATATTACAAAAGGATTGCGCTCAATCTTAAGGGGTCTTACCGTTTTTTATTTTATTTTATTATCTAAATGTAAATGTATTATTAAGATCAAGAGGTGTGCGGACAAAGCCGCTACAAAGCGAAATAATGAGAGGTGCATCATTTTCTAGCAAAAAGGGTCTTACCGTTAGGGTTATGTAAATGTGTTAAATCGCAAGATATACTTAAAATGATATATATCAATATTATACTTACCCAAATAATTAACAAGTTGCTAATTCTTGCACTTGACAAAAATTGAACTCACCTCGCACGAGACTAACACAACAATATTATTCATAGTGAATTTGCGGATAAAAAAATTCGACGGTCAAATTTCTTTTCGAGAGACACTAAGGGGGTGTATTCAATATAGATTCTATAGGATTTTTAAGGAGTTTTAAAGTCCATAAGTATTCAATTTAGATTTTAAAAAGTCCATTAAAATTTAGAGGTATTCAAAACTCAATAGATTCTCATAGATTTAATTAAAGGTAGGATTTTGATGGATTTCATAGGTTTAAATGTGTATGGTGAAATCTCTTCTTTTTTCTCAAGATTTTGATTTTCTCTCATTAATTTTAAAATTAAAATGTCCTTGATAATTTTATCTTAAATTACATTTTTTTTAGTAATCTCATTTCTATATAATTATAAGAAAAACAAAGAAATATTTCAAACTACAAATAATCTAAGAAAATAATGATTCATCGATTTTATTTCCCAAAAAGAAGTCATAATATCCAAACAATTTTCTTCTTGATCATCTTCAAATAGAAATTATAGAAAACAAACAATTTATTCTCTATTTAACCACAAATTTCTATTTTTCAAACATGAATTTCATTTTCCTGAAAGAGAAAATCAAGTTCAAACAAAACTTATCACAAAACATATCTTAATTAAACCAAAGAAAAAAAATACCAGTAAGTAAATTATACAAACCTTGACAAATAAATCAAAAAAGACGCAGTTACGTGATCTAAAAAAATCAAAGACTATCGTCAAACTTTCTAAATTTTTAACAAAATGATTTAATTCAAACAAAAAAAAGATTGATAAACATATGTTGACTTTGGAAATTCAACACATTTGGATATGTCTAATACATCGATGAATCATTATTTTCTTTATTTTTTGGTGATATTCAAATAATCTATAGATTTTATAAATCAAAAGAAATCCTGATAAATCAATCTAATAAAATCTGATAGACTCTGCACAGACTCTGCATAGAGTTAAAACAATTCATAAAGTCAACAGAATCCATAGACTTTTGAAAATCAGTAAAAATCGAATTAAATACACCCCCTAATTTAAAAAGATATTTCTTATATGCTTTAATAAAAATGTGTTCAGCGCTATAGCAGTAAGGGAGGTTGAGGGGCAAATTCAGACTTTTAGTTGTGTATAATTTTTTTTCTTTCTTTTCACTTTACCATTCCGAGAAGGGAAAAACAAGAATAGTAGTCGTTATTCTTTCTTTATTCATCAAAAAAGAAAAAGAAAAAAGAGTTCGAGGGACTTGCCGTGAAATGAAACTGACACGAAAAGTACCTTAAAATTTTACAAAACCTTATTCAACCCAAAAACTGACGTGTCGTCACCAACATTCGTAATCTCATTCTCTTTCTACGCCCCTCTCAGACATCATCATCGACGTAGGATTTGGGGCAGCTGGGTTTATTTTTGTTTCTGATTTTTTTATTTAGGTTGCAATAAATATATTTTTAGTTTCTTTTAAGTAATGAAAATCGAGTAGTCCAAGTGATAAGGCTATCTGAACACGGAGCGAAGGTTCAGTGTTCGATTCCTATATCTTTCCATAATGGGCAAATAATTTCTCCTCCTTATGAGGCTTATCTTCCCTCCCCAAGCATGGGACATTCTTCAATCTTCCCTATCTAGGGTACTCTCCGCACTTCACTTCGAGGCAATCGCCTTCGGGCGCTCAAAAAAAAAAAAATAGTTTCTTTTAAGTAATTAAATAAATATACGGTGTATATACATAGAAATTTCGATGGACGCAGCAACTGGATTGAGTGTGTCAATGATTACGAGTATTGGCACATTCGAATAATTCCAAGAGAATATACTCTTTTTTTTCTTCAAGTTATCGCCAAGGTTAGGAGGTTTCTTTCTTTAATTAAAGGCTTAGTCTTTGGCGGTTTCTTGTGATTTGGTAAGCCTTTTTTTTTCTTTTCTTTTTTATCGCAATACCTATTTTTCTTTGCTGTATTTACTTTGATTCAATTGGGATTTGAGCAATTTTGTGATATTCTTTTTCTTTTTCCATCAATTGATATTTTTCTTGTTATTTATTTAGTATTCTCTTCGAGATTTGAACTGGGTTTCTTGAATTTTTAGTCTTTTTGCAATTGGGTTATTTCCGGGTTCTTGAATTCTTGATGAATGGAATTTGCACTCTGAGCTAAAATCTTGAGGTGGGGTTGACGATTTTCGGGTGTTGGATTTGGGGTTTGTTGTTGAAATGTGTTAATTGGGAGCTAGAAAGTTCGCATTTTTTTCTCGAGAATGAATGCTGTAGGAAGGCTAGGAAGCTATATAAGTAGAAGCGTAAACACGGTGTCTGGACCGTTCCATCCGTTTGGTGGTGCTGTAGATATAGTTCTCGTTGAACAGAAAGATGGGAGCTTCAAATCGTCGCCTTGGTATGTCCGGTTTGGTAAGTTTCAGGGGGTCTTAAAGGCAACAGAGAAAGTGGTTAGTATTAATGTCAATGGAGTTGAAGCAGGTTTCTTTATGTATTTGGATAATAAAGGGGAAGCTTACTTCCTAAGAGAGGTAGATGTTGAAGAGGGTGAAACTGTTCTTTCTCCTTCGTCTTCGAGTGAGGATACCGATGGACAATCCAGTAAAAGATTGCCAATAAAATCAAAAAGTTGCAACTATGATGCTGCTTACGAATCTGATTCAGCTACTCGGATTGGTATAAGCAATGGGAAGGTTGTAGCAAGGACCACACGTAGATCACGGATTTTGGGCCTTGTTTTTGGGAGGAAGTCAATGAAGGAGGTCAGGCCTCCGGAGCAAGACAACGATGCTGGTGTTGTTGGGAGAGATTCTTTGGAGCGTGCTGAGATTGCAGCTGATCTCTTGGAAGTGAAGTGGTCTACCAATCTCATCTCCCCGAGGTGCAGGAAAGATACTGGCTCACATCTTTCTTCTTCAGACGTATCAGATGGCAAGGCCAGTAAAGACTCGAAGATCACTGATAAAGAGACCAATGTAGACTCTCTTGTTAATGATTATATGTTGGATAATTGTGCGCCATTGGAGAAAATCGGTTCTGCTAAGAATCAAGAAAGTCCAATGAGGTTCGAGAGGTATGTTGAGGATAATGGCATAGAAATGTCATGTCTGGTACCCGAATATTTGACTAGAAAATCTATAGTTAATGATGATGATGGCAAGTTGAATTTGAAAAACCTAAGCAAGACTAGGAGCTTATCGGCTGATGATGCAGATAGAAGTATGGACTCGGTGGAAATCATGTCTAAGGTTGCCAGTGAAGGATTTGAAATTCACAATTCAGTGAAGCTTGAAACCTGTCCTGTAGACAAGTGCCCGGGAGATTCATTTTTCAATGAGAAGGGTGGGGGCTCCCCAGATTCGATTTTTTCTGTGGCTGAAAATGAAGCTAAGAGTATTCCTTCTTTTCTTTCTAGTGAAACTTCTACGAGTTCAAGGTTTGGGTTGGATGCTGATCAAGCTAGTGGTACTTGTGAAGAAAGTTTTTTTGCTCTGCAAACCACTGATCTAGCATGTGAAGTGAACTCTAAGCCTAAGATTGTTTTAAATGAGAGAGAGCCTTCACAAATCGAAGAGGTTTTAGAGAAAAAAGATTACTACATCTTCTATGACCATGGAAGAGTTCCTGAAAGTTGTGGGATTTCCTCAGACTCGATGGAAAAAGATGTTGTCGCAGAAATTTATTCAGAGACAGTTGCTTTTCAGCCATTATATGATTCAGTTAAGGATGAGCCTAGGAGCATTTTTACTGTCTCCAGTTTTAGCAGCTCTACTTGTCAACCCCTAGTTGAAAAAAGTATCAGTAAAGAAAATAAAACATTAGAGCCTGTTGATGACCCTCAAATATCCACAATTGATCAAATCCAGCCGAACTTTTTACTAACAGAGGTTTCAGAAGAACGGCTGCTTTTCGGTGACCTTGATGATCTCAAGGGGATTGATCCCGTGGATATGGAGGAGCCTATCATCCATACACGTAGTTCATCAACAGACAGGTTTGATTGTGAAGATCTTCCTGACGATGCTAGGAACATGACAAGTGTGTTAAAAACTATATCAAGTGAGATCAACATTCCTGCAACTAATGGATCACAGTGTCGAGAAGTTCCTAGAATAGCAAGATCCTTGCCGAATATGTGGAGTGATGATTCTGGTTTGCGTGTGCATGAGATTGATCAACCTCTAAGCCACACTCTAGATTCAGATTCGGATCCACTGAAGCAAACATTGTTCAAGAAAGATGTTTGTATGAGCATAAATGGGGACGCGGACAATGATCACCAGTTGTCTAAGAGTCCAGAGGTGATGGTAGATTCAACAAGTTTGGAGGAGCTGAAGAATGGAGCCAACCCTGTAGTTGGTATGTACTATTTCCACCTTACTATATTTAAAAGAGTGAAAAATCCCTTGTGAGTTACAAGTCATTTGAAAGTTATTGTATGCTCCATCTATTTTTCCACGAGTACTTCTCTTGTATCGAGTGTATGTCCCCATGGAGCATACTTGGGAAGAGATGACCATACCCCACAGAGAGGCCCCAGAATTCCATTCCAGGTTCATTCCTGACTCCATTCCTCTTACTCAGTAAGGGGACTGTGGGGGATTTTTGCGTTTATGGTGTGTTTGTGGGTGTGGTGGGCGTGGGGAATCTTTATATGCTTTTGATAAATTGAAAACATCTCTTTGAAACCTTGAAGAAATATCTATAGTGTAGAAATTATGGAATAGGCATCTTTAACAAAAGAGGATGCTTGTCATTGGCTTATTCATAAATGATTTCTGAATAGTCAGCCAGTGCGCTTCATTCAATTAGCAGCAATAACTACTGTGGTGTTTATTCTTTGTGGGAACAATGGCATGCTTGGATTTGGATTCTGATTAAATATCATAATAACTGTCGATGAATTAAAACTTGTGCAGAGATTTCTTCGAGATCCTTTGATGCTTCAAATGGGACCTGGAGGGGTTGGTCTAATCCTTTCAGAAGATCGGCAAGTGCCAATGTTCCGCAATCAGCTTTGGATTATAACCAAAGCTCTGATGCTGAGAATATTAGAAGCAGGAAGGATGCTACTGAAGATGAAAAATACATGCCGAGGTGTAATGGGCCGGATAACCTTGACATTCATCCGGATAAAATGAATATAACTAAGAAGAAAATAAGGGCCACCGCCCCAACATCTGAACAGTTGGCATCTTTAAATCTGAAGGAAGGAAGGAATACAGTAGAATTCACATTCTCAACTCCAATGCTGGGAAAGCAGCAGGTCATCATTTCTCACGTTTTTAAACAAATTAAATTCTTGTGTGGCTGCTTGTGTATTTTTCTAAGATATAAGTAAGTGTCCGTTATGCACAATTTCCTGTACAATTTGCTGATTGCCTATTGACCCACACACTTCTTTATCTTGCTTGATAGTTTTTTCTCTTAGTATTGGCGTGCCTACTTATTTACTCTTTGTAATATCCAGGTTGATGCTCAAATTTATTTGTGGAAGTGGGATACTCGTATCGTGATATCCGATGTAGACGGGACAATTACCAGGTGGTTATTTTTGTACCTTTTGGAGTCCATCATTACTATTAGTATTGAAAAATACATCCCATAAGAATTCTAGTTTTTACAAAAACTGTAATTGTTTGCCGGAATGATCTTCAAAAACAACTAAAAATATCTCTTTTACTTTTGGTTCTCAGTTTTATTCTCTCTTTCTGTTCTTCTTTTGCCTTTCCATTGTGCTGAAGTTAAATAGTTTTAGCAGATAAGTCTTGCTGTCTTAGGCATACATTTATGTGCGTATTTGATTATTATTTGTGGCCAAGAATAAGGTATATTCCCAAACAAAATTATTTAAGGAATTCGTCTAGAAACTCTGAGCGAAAGCCACCGTCTTTACACCTAATCCATGTTCTTTTACTGAACTTTCTGATATTACACTATTTTGGGAAGCAAAGGAAAGGAGAGGAGACGGATTCATTGATATCATTCTGGGGTTTCTTTGTTTTATATGATTTTTGTCTGAAATGAGCCATTCAATTAAGGCTATTTTTTTCCTTAAGCTTGTCTGATTCCTGTGTTAGATTTTTATGAGAGTATGGTCTTGCATAGAAAGAAATGTAGAGAATGTATTCATATTAACGACCACACGTAATTTTTTCTCTGATTCATGAAACTGACCCCAATTACTTGGGATTACGGCTTTGTTGTTGTTTTCTGATTCCTATTTTTGTTCGAATTCGAATGCAGATCTGACCTTCTGGGACAGGTGATGCCGTGGGTTGGAGTAGATTGGTCTCAAACAGGTGTCGCACATTTCTTTTCATCTATCAAGGTCTGTAGTCTCTCTTGTCAGACTGCCTCTTGGGTAATTCTGATATGTATCAGCACGAACGTAAGTAGAAAGATGAACACAGGAAAAACAGGAAGCTTTTGACCCTATAGTCCATTTCTTATTTCATTTTCTGTGTTTCTCTAGCCACGAAACAAATGAATAATCCATACCTATCTTCCTTTGTATCTACGCAAAAGAATCGGAGATATAACATAATTTTGATCTAGTTCATTTACTTTTTGTATGCTGCAGGAGAACGGATATCAATTGCTTTTTCTGAGTGCACGTGCAATTTCACAAGCTTACATTACCAGACAATTTCTATTTAATCTTAAGCAGGTGATTGTTGGATGGTTAAGTGTAGTATTGCCGATTGGAAATGATGAAACTTTGTATCTGGTTTAGGTGGACTCCGCCTTCGCTTACCCTTTTGCATGATTTAACTTGCAGGATGGGAAAAGCTTACCCGAGGGACCAGTTGTTATTTCTCCAGATGGTCTTTTCCCTTCTCTCTACCGTGAAGGTCTCTGGTTATTTTATTTATTATTATGTTTTTACTTTTCTGAATGCTCGTATATCTTTCGAAAAGCATGACATATATTCAGCAACAAAAGAAAATTGCGGTGAAGTCATTCTCTTGGCCCATTTTGAGATATTGCATTGCGCATTGCTATCTAATTCTCGGGAAGAATTAGGCTGTGTCATTTAACTATTTATATTGTTTACTGATTTGCAGTTGTAAGAAGAGCACCACATGAATTCAAAATTGCTTGTTTGGAGGTCAGTTAGTTGGTCTCGGCCTTCTTCTTCTTTCCTATCCTCAACTCAATATTCTTTCTATCTAATGCGAACCGCATAAATGCTCAAGTTGAATCATTTATATGAGTATTGGCTTTTCCCCCACAGCGTCTTTCAAAATAGACGTCTCTCCATATTTCTCTCTCCTTTTTATAACGTAGTATAGTGTAAAGGAACAAACAGTTGTGATATAAATAATTTTAACTGTTGCCAGGATATCAAAGCTTTGTTTCCTCCCGATAGAAATCCATTTTATGCTGGTTTTGGAAACAGAGACACTGATGAGTTCAGCTATCTGAAAGTTGGTATTCCAAGAGGGAAAATCTTCATAATTAATCCCAAGGTATATATAGCTTTAAATCTGACTAAAAATAAATGAAGTCTTTCTGTAAACATACATGTATATTTATAACGCTTTCTTTTTGCCGTTGCAGGGTGAAATTGTTGTAAACCGCCGTGTTGACACAAAATCATATACATCCTTTCACGCTCATGTGAATGACATGTTTCCCCCGATGACCTCATCTGAGCAGCAGGTATGCTTTCTCGTTTGCTTTGGTTAATATACTTTGAGATGCGACTATAATACGAGTATACATGACTATTGAAGAGGGAAAACCACCACTACGCGTTCTGGGATTTTCAGAGCCAGTCTTGTTGCATTGGGTAATATTTGTTCATTTTTTTCTTGATTTCAGGAGGACTTTAATCAATGGAACTTCTGGAAACTTCCACCTCCTGATATTAACATTTGACGATCAAAATAGTATACGCTTTCCAGTTATATGGAGTTGGAAAGAATTTCCAGCTTCTATAAACTATGAGGTTTAGCCCTTTCAATGCCCGCAATTCCTTAATTTCGTGTCTCATATACGAGTAAATTTTAAATGATGCTAAAAAGTTCTTTATTCATGTATGTAGATAGCGCAAAACTCTCCCTTCCATTCTTTTGGCGTAGAAGTGGCGGCTGTCACAACGGAAACTGGTCTTTGGACATATCTTGCCTTCCATCTTATTACAGTGGAAAGGTAATACGTGCAGTTTCCGTGGAAATAGGCTTATTTTTAAATAAATATATATAATCCTATTGCGTCCTCTGGACTGATCACGATAATAATGTACATATATAATTCTAAATTAAAGTAGGTTGTCGTAGCTAAAACATTTTTTCGAGGAATCAAATGATCCTCAATGGAAAAATTGTCATAATATTTGGAGAATCATTCCACATTTAAATGGGATACAATTTACAAATGTATATTGGTATATATTTCAAATTGGGCAATTCCTGATTTGTCTCAACTGTTGTAACTTGTAACATATTTGATGTGTCTATTTCTCTTAATAACTGTCCACATTGACTGGGAGTTGCTACTGAAGGATCTGATGCTAAACTGTCTTGCGTTCATTTTGTGCGTTTTTCGTGGAATCTTGGATGTGGATCTATGGTTATCGAGGAATCTTGTTCGATTTGGTTGTCGTAATCTCTTTAAGGTGTCGAAAGTTGGATTATTTGTTCCAGTCGTTGCATCCCCGTCAGTTAGATTTGCTTTCAGTTGTTGATGATGCATCTAAAAATTGAAATCTTGTCCACTTAAGTCGGTTGAACTCGTGTGGACACAAGAACGCGTAGAATTGCATAATTCTACTAGTCTAGAGAACCAAAACGTGTTGAAACGGGAGTATAACCGTAATCTGGTAAAAATGGGGTACTATAGGTACTTGAAAAGTTACATATAAGTACTAAAATAGCTGCTTTTCGTTGAAACAGTTCCATCGGAGTTTCAAAAGAAAATAATTAATAACCATTTTTCGAATAATTAGTCTAGTCATGCATGGCCACTGTGGATCCTTCTTAATGCATGGAGGCAGATAGAGAGATGTGCTAAACTCAAGTAAAGAATCAAATTCTAAAATGTCATTTTTAATTCTACTAATCTTAGGAGTTTTTCTTGGTCTACATCAATTTGCCTATCTAGTCCCTTTTTTTCCCTTTTGTTACCGTTATTTAGATATTTGTCGCGATTAATCTGGATGTGATTGTCTGGAAAATTTCCAACCCCACAGCCATAGATGACAAGGGGAACCAAAAGACGGTGATCAAATAGACACTGCGATAGTCTGTCAATTTTTTTTTTTTTTTATTTATTTATTTTTTTTTTTTTGTAATTCTACAATATCGTCGCACTTAAAATGTCTCAAACTTGTGACTTGTCCTAATCAAAGTCTTAGAGAATCACGGGTGTACCATTTGAACAACTTTTTTTTTGTTTTGCCACAAGGTGTCCTAACTGACTCTGAACTTTGGGAGACTATACTAGACTAATCCTCGGTTGAATCGGGTCGGCCCATAAAGGGGTAAAAGTGCTTACCAAAGTGGCAACTCCATACGTGATACGTGAATGGGGATCGATCCCTCGACCTCTCTATAGGCAGCTTCACTCCTTAAGAGAGGTCGAGAGATCGATCTCCACTAACTCACGTATGGAGTTGACATTTTTCCCAACACTTTATTCCTTTATGGGCTGACTTGGTGCGAGCGGGGATTAGTCTGGTATAGTCTCCCAAAGATCGAAAGTCAGATAGGACACCTGCAAGACCTGTTTAGTCAATGTGTTGCATGATGTTAGTGAGCTCCAATAATCTTCGCTAGAAGGCCCAAAATAAATATAAATGCTGTATATGGACACAAGATAGCCCATGAAAGGTGGAGGACCAACAAAATATATATCTAAAAGTTTTTCTTTAACCAGTCCATTTAGGAAGGTCAGCCCAATTAAGGCCCAAGACTTTTAACTTTAAAATATGCAGTCTCTTCTTTCTGTTCTCTCCACACAGCAGCAATGGAGGCAGTAGGCCCCACTGCCAATCCTCTGCTCTCCTTCTCCTCTTTCATTCATCAAAACTGCCTCCGACTCGGTGCCCAACTCGCCGCCCGAGTCGACCACACCACCAAACGATTCACCTCAAAATTTCCCGCCAATTTTCCGGGTCCGCCGTGGCATTCTTCGCCGGCTTCTCATCTACTTTTACCTTTTGCTTCGATGTCACAGTCGCAGTCTTCTTCTCGCCATGGGGAGCAAGGTTCTCATTCTACTGGTACTGCGGCGACGGCGACACTGAGCTCCGACCATGTCGCTAAAACCCTGGCCGGCACTTCGGTTTTCACGGTTAGCAATATGAACAATGAGTTCGTTCTTATATCTGATCCTAATGGCGCCAAATCCATTGGCTTGCTCTGCTTTCGCCGCGAAGATGCTGAAGCATTTCTTGCCCAGGTAGCATAATTTCCAGTTCTTAGTTAATTTATGTACTCCCTCCATTCTATACTATAAGTCAGAAATGTAGCGAAATTAAAGTAAGCAAAAAGTAAAAGTAAGATACTTTGTCAGTCGAAATATCAATATTATTATTTTAAATAGTACGTATAATTTTATTTAAGAGAGTACTATTGATATTTTTATTAACAAATTACCTTGTTTTTTTGCTTACTTAGTTTTAGCTACCTGTCATAAATGACTTATATGTTATATTATAGAATATAGAATAGAGGGAGTGCTTATTATTGTATGTAGCTGAGGAAATATGGCAATTGGAATTTTTAATTGATTATGTAAAATATTCAGGTAAGAACAAGGAAAAGGGAATTGAGAGGTGGAGCTAAGGTTGTACCCATCACGCTTGAACAGGCAAGAATTTTTAATGACTTTCCTTATTCTATTCAATTTTGTGATTAAGTTTTGAGCTTTTTTGTTTCTAACTTCGGTATAGAGGTTTTCAGATTTTTTTTTTTTATCATATGATATTAGCATAAACAAATTCACTTATTTAGTCTTATCTGACTAGTGGGAAATGTTCTCTTTAGTAATTGATTTTGACATAATAAAATTTGAATAATCTTTAAATAGAAGGGGTTGGTCCTGATTCTGTCATACCGTATTACTTGAAATTATTGGTCATCAAATTGCATTTGCAGATAGTAACTTGCGTGGAATTGTTGAATATTTTGAAGCATCAGTTTCTGTTCTAAATGGTAAAGGGACTTACTTTAATAAAAGAATTGTAGAAACGGTTCTACTCTGATTTTAATTCGCCCTAAGTCAAGGGACCTCCCATTCTAGGTCAGTGTTAATATATCAAATAGAAAACCGAACAAACTTCAGAATCCCATCATCTTAATCTATCTCTTTTAGGTTTTAGACAATTCACAAAGATTACCAATTAGGGAGGTTTGTGCATTGTGCAACGTACTATTGCACTGAAAAGGTGGTCAATATATTTCTTGAAATTTGAGGTCCTAATTCCTAAACGATGGCTATGTATCAGGGAGGCCAATTTACTGTACTTAAAAGAATTTCATGCACTATAATGTGGTATTTTCCTTGGAATTAACATGGTCTTAGTTAGCTGTTTCATTTTGGGATGCTCTCTAAATGTTTCATGTAGCTCAGAATTAATGCTTCTGTTATTTTTGGCTTCTTTTGGCAGGTTTACATGTTGAAGGTTGAGGGCATAGCATTTAGGTTTTTGCCTGATCCTATCCAGATTAAAAATGCATTGGAGGTTGGTGCCTTACATTGTACCTAGTTTGAGGTTTTAATGGTGCTAGGTGTCAGTTACCAAGAGTTAGATGATATCATTCTTTGGGTTGCCCTTGTTATTTCATTATTGTCACTAAAAGTAGCTCTCACCTTGTTGGTAGATTTTGTAGTCCTGCCCTGGCTAACTATGCATTGTTATATATAGACACACATAAACGAACTATGCATTGTTACTATTCCTCCCATGCTTAATGGATTTTGTTTACCCTCGTTTTTTCTCTTTGCTAGCTGAAAGCTTCAGATGTCAAGAGCGGATTTGATGGAGTTCCTGTTTTTCAGGTTTGCAATTCTCAGGAGCTACTTCTTAGCATCTTAGACGTGTTTCTGATAATTTAACCTTGACACAATTTCATTTTTTCACATGATAATCAATCCAACCTGGCTTTCTACTTGTATAATTGACTTTGATAATAGAACTCAAAATTTCTAACAACCCCCTTGTTTAATAAATTGAGTAAGAGCAAAGAGAAAACAAGTTATCAGATCATTTTCAAGTATGTAGGCGACCAACTTCTTTTAATTAGTGCCAATTCCACAAAATCAATCTTTACTTTCCCCAACCTATGGGCTTTGCATCAAATCAACTTCTTTGCAAGTAATTTTAAATGTAGTTTTTGTTAAGATGAAGATGAAAGCCATTCACCATATATGCTTGGTTTGCTGGTTTAGTTTTTCCTTGTTTATATTCGGCTTAAAGTAATTGATTTGAACAGCAGTCAAAATTTCTTTAATTGTAAATCTAATCAGTACTTTTATAGATTAAATAGGTTCCGAGACTCGAATTTGGGTTTAAGTGTGCTCATTTCGCTTGCTGTTTTCTAGTGATTCTTTGATTTTTTGTATTTATATTGTTTAAATTGCAGTCGGACCTTCTTGTGGTGAAGAGGAAAAACAAACGATACTCTCCAATATACTTCCGGAAGGTGGGTATAGAATATTCTATTCTTGTTGACATCAAAGAACTTGAATTATGAATACGTGGTTTTTACTTTTTACATCTCTGGGTTGATGATTGGACGTAACAGGAAGATGTAGAGAAGGAATTGTTAACAATGTCAAGACCTTCAAGAGGAGCTGGAGTTTCTCAGCACATTATGGTATCAATATCCTTCTTCTGATATTCTTATATTTGATCTTTTATGGTTTCGAGCAATTCTCATACGATTGATTAGTGAATTTATCCCATTTTAATCACATATATGCGCTCTTTGACTTGTTAGGTGGGGAGTTTGGAAGATGTTTTGAAGAAAATAGAGGTGAGTTGGCTCAACATATTTGTAGTACTTGTAATGCAATGCTATTTTTCAGCCAAAATTCTCTTTTCAGCTTTGCTGCATATTGAGTGCACATATTTTCCTTCCTTTTATTTAAAAATAAATTGATTCGACATTTTAATATCGTGTGGGAACTAGATGAGCCAGATGAATTCAGGCTGGGAGGATCTGATATTTATTCCGCCTGGTAAAAGCCATTCACAACATATCGAGGAAGTGGGAAAAGCATGAAGTCTTTCTTGGAGATCACGACGTCACCCGTCGCAGTTTCACATTCCATTTGCTAAAGAAAATGATACAGCTTCAAAAAAGAAAAAAGAAAAAGAGAAGAAACCAAAGAAAGATGCAGTATCAAGTATCAGTGCATTTCTCTGAATTTTTTATTCCACTAGAATATATTTTTACCAAATTCCCTCTTTTCCATGGTGAAAAAGTTCAATGCTGCTATATTTGAAAAGGGTACTACTATGTTCACTAAATGTCTCTTTTTGTAAGATTTTAGTTGAGGTGGATTAAATACTCAGCACCGTGCGAACACCTATTATTAAATTTTCTCTGGCTTTACCACTTTGGACTTTGGGGAAAAGGTACAAATTTCTCTGGCTTCTGATCAAATTTGCATCTGCTTATCTTCTTGTTTAATCTTAGTTTGTATTACACCTTTTTAGTTCACAATACACAAGTTTAAAAGTTTAAATATTGGTGATAAATGTAAGGGACCAAATAAATAAATAAAAAATTAAAGCATTGGTAAGAAGGGAAAAACCCCCAAAAAATAAAAATTAAAGATAAAAAACCAAACGGTCCAAATTCCGCGCCAGGTAGGGGTCGAACCTACGACCTTCTGCTTAGGAAACAGACGCTCTATCCACTGAGCTACAGGCGCTTGCATGATGTATTTCTTAGTTATTTCGTATATACCTTATTTACCATAACCCTTTTTGCATTTTTAATGGAAGAGGGAAAAAATTGCTTAATCCAGCTATCAAATTTATTAATGTTAACCAATTATGTACTAATTTTTTTATTAATATTTATTAGTAAAGAAAAAGATCAAAAAAAATTGCGTCAACTACACCTGTCTTTGTTAACAAATATCTACTACCTTGACTATCTTTTGTTCCGGAGTTTGCCGAAACCTTATGCCTTTCTTTTGCTCCGAAGTTTGGGAAAACATATCTAATACTCTCTTTATTTTTTTAAAGTGACAGATAATTAAAAACTGATAAAATATGTATACACGACAGATAATTAGGAACATATTTGGTGGAAGTTTTTTGCCTTTCTTTTTGGTTCCTCATTATAAGATTTGACTAAAAAACATATATAGAGCGGCGACTTTAAATTATTCACCACATTATTATAAGCTTTTGCTCAGGAGAAAAAGTGAAGCATATAATATGTAACCAGTCCTTAATGAGCGGCGACTTTATAAATCATTCATCACTTCTTTTAATTTCAATCTCATTTTTTAAATCCAATAAAATATTATTAGTCAACCAAAAAAAAATTAAGAAATCGACAAAAAAGACAGAAAAAAACAAGAAGAGCTACATTGAGCTCATTCTCTCCATTCTCTCTAGCAGATTACCCCAGCCTCTGATTCTGATGACTGGTACCACATTATTTGGGTAAATTTATTTTCCTTTTTCTATTATTGTCTCTTTTTTTTTGGATAAATTATTGTTGTTCTTGAATTTTGACCCTTTTTTCCTTTGTTTGTTTTGTTTTATATTCTAGAAAGTTATCAGCTGATTGGAATTTTGAAAAGAATAAGGATTTTGATTGAGGGGCATTTATTTTGTAGCCTCTCTTTCTGGTGATTCAGGGGTATGTTCTTTTTTCTCTGTCTCTCTCAATTCATTGTTTTTGGTTTTGTTTTTCATGATTAATTGAGATTGATTAATTAGTTTTCTTGCTTTTTTCTTTGTTATATTTGTTAAATAATCAAATTCTCAGCTGGGATTGTAAAAAAGATTCAATCTTGATTATTGGAAAGGTTAGAATGCTTTTCTATTACCTTATTTTGTTTGTTTTGATTATGGTTTTTTAAGGAAACCAAGAGCTAAATTATTCAGAAAAGCATTTTTTTCGCAACTTTTATGCGATTATTAGATGCAGATCAGGTGGATTATCTGTTAGAGTATTGAGCATTTTTTTGGCTAGCTTATGGAATATGAATTTGCATTTAAAGATGTTCTCATATACGAAAAGGTTGAATATAGGTGATGCTGAATTAGGACATTTGTATGATTTTTGTATTTGGAGCTATTCTGATGTTTAATTTAGGGCATACCATTTATAGGTTCTTATTATGGTAATGGTTTCATGACTTGAAAAACTGATGCGTCTTTGAAAGACACGCGCTGGTTATTCATGGCAGAGTACACACAAGACGTGCATATTCTGCTTCTTAAGAAGGTTTTTTTACCTTTTCGGATTCTTGATTTCAGGTACCTACTTGGCTGTCTTAGCACTTAGTTGGAATGGAGGATGTGAAAGATAATAAGAAAAACGCTCTCTCAGAATCTTCTACCATGCCAAGTGTTTCATCTCCACACGAGGATCACTTGAAGAATGAGGCTCAAACAGATACTAATAGCTACAAGAAACAAGACTCGAAGTTAAATAATTTAGCAGAATCTTCTGATGGCTCCTTCCTGGTAGAAAGTTCCTCTCTTCTATTAGAAAGTCCAGTTTCACCCACCTCCGGTGCAGTTGGTGAAACCAGTAAATATTCTGAAACAGGACCTTCGGAAAATGTTTCTCATATGCCTGCAGCTGTGGATGGATTCCCATTAACGATGAATCACGTGGATGGATTCCCGTTGAGGATGAATCTTGAGGCACTGGAGCCGCAGAAAGATGAAACTTCCACTATTCTTTCAGAACCTATTCCGTCATTTGCATTAGAATCCAAACCTAAAGATTCTAGTGAGCAATCTTTAGAAAGTAATATTCCTGTTCAATCAAGTGATACTTCCAATGGACATATGACTGAGAAGGATGATGCTTCACTTGCTTCTGCTGAGAATTCCGTCTCTCATAACTCTCGAGCTGAAAATGTGGAGGACGTCTTGGGATTAAGTCCTTCTGATCAGTCGAGAGAAAATGCGGAAGATGCTAAACACCCATCTCATACAGTTGATTATCCTAGCAGTGTACTTTCCCATGATGAAGAAGCTTCTGCTTCACCCCCACAAGTAGGAGAAGATGGAAGTACTAACCATGTAATTCCGTTGAATGATGATGTTTGGTCTGTAGCTAACGTTTCAAACATTGCTGTCGGAACACAAGCAGCAGTTAAAGTTTCAAACGATGCTGTTAGAGCACAACTAGGCGTAGATAGTCCTAGACATCCTGAGAATGTTGAAATTGACACTGCAGCACCAATTGAATCTGTTAAACACGCTGTTTCGAAGTTTGGAGGAATTGTTGACTGGAAAGCGCACCGAGTGCAGACTGTGGAGGTAATATGTTCTTTCAAATTCTCGGAAGTTTACTCATCTCTGCTGACTTTATTCATTAGTTATAACATAAGAAATTTCTGTCGGCTCTTAATTTCTTTGTTGTCCTGCAGAGACGAAAGCTAATTGAAGAAGAACTAGATAAAATACAAGTGGAAATTCCATTGTATAAACAAAAGTGTGGAGCTGCTGAAGAAGCAAAAGTAAAAGTTGTCAAGGCGCTAGACAGCACTAAAAGACTGATCGAGGAATTGAAGCTAAACTTGGAAAAGGTACAAACAGAAGAACAACAAGCAAAGCAAGATGCTGAACTTGCTAAACTAAGGGTTGAAGAGATGGAAGAAGGGATCACCGATGAGGCTAGTATTGCAGCCAAAGCCCAGCTTGAAGTTGCCAAAGCCAGACATGCAGCTGCAATTTCGGAACTGAAAACTGTCAATGAGGAGTTGGAAGCACTACGTAAAGACTATGCTGTATTAGTTACCGAGAAAGATGCAGCAGTGAAAAAAGCCGAAGAAGCTGTTGCTGCATCAAAAGAAATTGAAAAGAATGTTGAGGACTTGACGATTGAGCTCATTACTGCAAAGGAAGCGTTGGAGTCTGCACACGCTGCCCATCTAGAGGCCGAGGAACATAGGATTGGAGCCGCTATGGCTAGAGAACAAGATACCTTAAACTGGGAAAAAGAGTTAAAACAGGCCGAAGAGGAGCTGGAGAAATTAAACCAGGAGATTCTCTCAGCCAAGGATCTCAAGTCAAAGTTGGATACCGCATCAGCATTGCTGCAGGATCTAAAAGCTGAATTGGCAGCTTATATGGAGTCGAAACTGAGACAGGACGCAGATGAAGATGGGAACGTCAAAGTTTCCATGTCAGAATCAGAAATAAAAACTCATAATGACATACAAGCAGCTGTAGCTTCAGCGAAGAAAGAGCTTGAAGAAGTGAAACTCAACATCGAGAAAGCAATAGATGAAGTAAATTGTTTGAAGGTGGCAGCCTCCTCATTGAAGTCGGAACTGGAAAAAGAGAAGGCAGAACTAGCCAACATTAGACAGAGAGAAGGAATGGCATCAGTCGCGGTTGCATCTCTTGAAGCCGAGCTTGACCGGACCAAGTCAGAGATCGCTCTTGCTCAGATGAAGGAGAAAGAAGCCCGAGAAAAAATGATAGAGCTACCCAAGCAGTTACAGGAGGCAGCTCAAGCAGCTGATCAGGCAAAGGCAGTTGCTCAAATGGCTCGTGAAGCGCTATGGAAGGCTAAGGAAGAAGCCGAGCAAGAAAAGGCGGGAGCAAGTACCATGGAGAGTCGATTACTTGCAGCTCAAAAGGAGATCGAGGCTGCAAAGGCTTCAGAGAAGTTGGCACTTGCAGCTATCAATGCATTGCAAGAGAGTGAATCGGCTCAAGCCACAATCGACGTAGATTCACCTCATGGCGTTACCCTTTCTCTAGAAGAATATTATGAGCTCAGCAAGAGAGCTCATGATGCTGAAGAACAAGCTAACTTGAGAGTAGCTGCTGCTATGTCCCAAATTGAGGTAGCCAAGGAGTCTGAGTTAAGAAGCTTGACTAAGCTAGACGAAGTTAATCGAGAAGTGGCTGAAAGAAAAGCAGCACTTCAAATCGCGTTAGAGAAAGCAGAGAAAGCCAAGGAAGGGAAGTTGGCTGTAGAACAGGAACTGAGAAAGTGGAGGTCCGAGCATGAACAAAGACGTAAAGCTGCTGAAGCGGTTCCAGTTGTACCTCTGACCAAGAGTCCATCAATAAGCGTTGAGGAGAAAAAAGAGACGAAAGACTTGAACCATAGCCATAGCCAAAGGATGAGCCCGAAGGCAAGTTCACGTGGAACGAGCACAGAAGCTGACTCGTCTCCTGACAATAAGGCTCCAAAGAAAAAGAAGAAATCGTTCTTCCCACGAATCTTCATGTTTTTGGCAAGAAAGAAGGCTCAAGCTAAGTCATCATAGCCTTCTCAAATTGCTGCTGATGTTCAATTGTACAAGTGCAGTTTCTCTCACACATACTTCAGTAGAATCTTGATTGTATTTGTTTATTATTTATTTTAAATTTAAGTTTTTGCTCACTAGTTGGAGCTGTGTAGTTTGGAGGAGGGATCTCAATGTTATATTGGTTTTATTTGTATTAATAAGAATTTGGAATTTGAGTGCATTTGTGTGCTTCTCAAAATGATTAAACTCATTTAAGTTACCCCTCATTAATTATTGATTAAACTCATTTAAAATTTATGTATTTCTCTCTCCTTCCTCTCACACAACATTCAACCACGTCTTAAATATGTGTTGGAAAGTGATCATTTTAATTAACTAAGAGTATTCGATGAGGAGTTTGAAGAAGGGTAAAATTGTCATTAACACATACTTTCAATAGAAAGTGGACAGTTAATTTGGGACAAACAAAACAAAAAGAAACGTGGACAGTTAATTTGGGACGGAGGGAGTACTAGATATTTTTTGTAGTCTTTAAAAAAAATTGACGGTTAATATTTTTTAGAGTGAAAATGTATTGCGATTTTGTAATATTTATAGCGTAACACATGCGTTACGTGCCCTATAATAGGTATTAATAAGAAGAGAACGTTAATTACATAAAATTACACACATATTTAAAAATATGTATCACATATAAAAAAATATTAATACATACTAATATTTTTTTATTCTGCATTACAGCTTCGTTCCAGTTATGGGCTAGGGCCGCCTTTGATGTTCTTTTGAGGCTTCTTCCTTTTTTTTTCCATTTTTGTGGATAAGATTCGTTACGATCGCCTTATAGCTTTTTTTTTATTATAGAACTTTATGATAAATTGCGGAATGTGTAGCGTATGAATAGAAAAAGAATCGTTAACGTTATGCGACATTCCTACAAACTCCTTTACCGGTGTGTCATGCCCCAAGGGCTCTTTGGCATATTTTTCCTCTGAGATAATAATAGCTCATGTTGGTTTAGTAATTTAACTCGAGTTAAATTTCAATTGTTTTAGTTTTAATATAGTCTATAATTAACATTTTTTAAAAGAATAAGCGTAAGCTATTTGAATTAAGTTTCAATACAAATACATCATAAGTTGTAATTTTATTCAAGCTTATTAATTAACTTAATAAGATGGCTTAATTTTGTTTATCCATTCTTCTCCCATACAGCATAGTCCTTCCCAGAAGTAGCAACCTGGAAATTTGGAGGAATAAGATTTCCAAGATCAAGTTTTGGCCCAATCTTCACAATCAATTTTTCATCAACCATTGCTACATATAAATCAGCCTCACAAGCCATAATGTTCACTTTACTGCTCTTCGAAATCCCATTCTTGGCTCTCAAGTTTGATATTTTGGTTATCTCATCCTTTAGACCCCAATCAAACATATGATCATAGAACTGCAAAATAAATAAACCGTTACATCATAGGCGAAATATAAGAAGACACATATTCTAGTAAACTTTTAAAAAACATTGGGAGGCGAGATGTATTTTTTAAATATTTTTTTGGGAAAATAACATGAATCATCCTCAAACTATTTAGCAAAACACGATAAGATCCTACAATTTTTTTTTTACTTCCTGGTAGGTTCCAAAATAAATTTTGCGATTGTTAAATAATCACACCATCATTATCCGCGGTGGTTTTCGGTCAAAATTAACCACACCCATTTATACTTTTGGCCGGAAACCGCCGCAGACACTGACGGTTGGACGACTTAACATATGTGAAATTTGTTTTGAGATCTAACATAAAGTAAAAAACACGAAGGATCTTATTGTGACTTGATAAGAGTCATTTTCCCTTTTTCTTTCAAAAAATAAAAATTGTCTTAAATAATGTTAAGACGACCGTTACTCAAGCCCTTAGATTAGATTCGCTATTGCATTAGATGAATTTTTCAATTTTTTATTTCAAAAAATAAGATTTTTGTCTTAAATAATATTAGGGACGACCGTCACTTCACCCCTCAGATTAGATTCACTATTGCATTAGATACAGTTTGTTGAAAGATTAAAACCCAATAAAATAAATTTCTTTTCTTTGTTCTTGATTTTTTTTTTTTTTTTTTTTAAGAAATTGAAATTTAGATTTGGTACCACTGATGGAATGCCAGGATGAGTTAGAATATAGGCATATCCTTGCATGACTTTGTCTGATGGGAATGGCCAAACATTCTGTGTGGATCCAGTGTCATGATTATCAATGAAGGTCACTGCAATTTCAGGTGAAATTCCAATCATTCCTGGTGGTTTTCCATTTGAATCCTTCAATCTCCATAATTCACCTTGCACTGCAGCTGTAAGAATACCTACAATTGTGCCAATATGTTAAAATCAAGTCAGTTAGAAACACTTCTTATCCGAGGTTGAATTCGCAACCTGTTAGCTTGAAGAATACTTCCAATTGTGACATGAAAGTATTTACTCGATGAAAGATAGTGGGTTCAATTCACATCTTGTCTTCCATGTAGATAATACAAATAATTTTAGTTGTTACGAGAAAGTTAAAAATACTTTTTATTAAGCGATAAATTCTAAGTTTAATTCACATTATCTCAAGTTGAAGAATACTTTAAGAAAATAATTCAGTTGTGTTAATACCTATTTTGGTCGCTAAACTATTTACACTTTTATTTTTGTCACTCAATTATTTTTTTGGCTAAATATATCACATTAGTATTTACATTTGGTTAAAAATAAACTGTCACCACTTTTTGCCTGATTTCCAGCCTAGTTAGACATATGTAGAGCGTGTGACTGAAAATATAAGGGAATAAAAGTAAAATTACACTAAACTCACTTGATTCGGGTTACTGATAGAATTTTGACCTATAATTAAGTTCTGAGTTAAGGAGTTAAGTAAATTTATAGAGATTTTACTTTTCTACCCCTATATTTATAGTAACATACTCCACGCATTTCTAACTTGGCCGGAAACCACTGTAAAAGGTAGTGACGGGTTATTTTTAGTCATTTGCAAATACTAGTGTACTCCCTCCATTCCTAAATATAAGACTCTTTAGACAATTTGAGAAAATTAAGAAAGTTGTCATTTCAACTTAAACTTCCAATATTACCCCCCACCCTCCCTCTCTCTCACTTCTATGTCATAAAGAAAGAAAAATGTTGAGGGTATAATTGGAATAAATTGTTGACAACTAATAAAAGAACCTTAAACGACAATTAATTTGGATACCTAGATATCTCCTAAACGACAATTAATAGGGAATGGAGGGAGTAATATATTTAACCAAAAAAATAATTGAATGACAAATTACAAAGCATAAATAATTTAGTGACCATAATAGCTACTAACTCTACTTAATTAGTTAGTTAGAAACACGTTTTACTCAACCCGGTTATGGTGCATAACATCAATTTGTTTGCACCGTGCGGAATAAATAGTTATCGTCAGATTAAAAATTAGACTGCTGAGAGTATTTGGAATGGTAAGAGTTAAAAAGTTTTTTTTAAAAATTATCTCACCTAAATAATTTCCGCAGTCATATTTTTTATCTGACGGTCACATTTATTACGCTCATTGCAGAACATTGAGTGTTTTGCACCGTAACCGGATTGGTTTTTACTAGACGACAAGTAAAAGAATTGAATTTACCTTTGGTTGTGAAATCAAATGCCGTGAGTGCACCACCCCCTGCATTCTGAACCCACTGAACCAACTCATTCCGATGCCCGTCTTGATTATTTTCCGGCTTCCCATCTCCGCCTTTCGCCAGAGAATTCCAAAATTCCCCCACCGCAAACTCTGGCGAAGTATTCTCCATATAAATCTTAGTAATCATAGGAGCATATCCTTTTACATAATCAATACGCCAACCACCATCAAATCCAATTTCAGATTTCAGCCAATTCATCCAATCTGATAATTCTTTTTGAACCCTTTCATTGAGATGATCAATATCCGGCGCGGGAGGAAAGGGACCTCCGGTGTCCAGATTGCCGGTACCGTCGGAATATTCATTGTCATCTTTGCAAATGCAATTTGGGCCCCAATCGAGACGGCCATCTGGAGTTCCTCCTTCGAAGATGCAGTAGATTCCTCTGCTATCTTTGTTATCAGCACATCTGTGGTTTATTACAATATCGGCTACACATTTGATCCCATTTTCATGGAAGGCTTTGATTAGTGTTTTCAATTGTTCTTCATTCCCATATTTTGATGCATCTAGATCATATAGTCTTCCCGGCAAATACCCTGATAAATATTGGGAAAAAAAATAAAATTTTAAGTTTCTTTGGGTCGAGAATGAGGTGTACACCGCCGACCACTAATCCTCTCGCCATGGAAGCTCTCCAAAGAGGTAAATGATTGGTTATGAAATGCACTTCATTCTCATGGGTAGAAATCAAACTCTTAACATCATAGTTAAGGGACGATGTGAGTTACCATCATGCCACGTCACACCTCATGGTTATAAAATTTTAAGTGGATCAATAATTAAAACATTTTTCCAAAAAAAATCAATTAAATACAACAATAATATAACTCATTAAGTTTCAAATTATTGGAAGTACCGATGATAGATAAGAGGCAGATCTAGCATTTGCAATAAATGTACAAAGTGGCGGCTCACAGAATACCACTAAAGCAGATAGATTGAAGACTTATTTAACTTTTGTCAATGAATGCACAAAGTGACTACTCACAAAATATCACGTAAATAGTAATCTCATATACCGTTACGTTTGCTACAAAATTATGACCTCAATTCAAAGCCAAAAGCAATCATAGAAGGTATATTTAAGAACTATTTTGATTTATATGCACATTATCACACTTCTTTCATTCAGCAAACAGAGCATTTATGTGCACATTTAAAAAAATCAACAAGTAAACATCATAAATACAAATGATAAATAGTGATGGCTAATAAGACTAACAACATTGAAGAATAACTGCACCAACTAATTAACAAATGTCTTTATTATTTCGAAATAGATATTTATTGTGATTATGAATACTTAAATTTATATTTGTATAATATTAAAAAAAAAAAAAAACAATCCAGATATCAATAGTCTTAAACAATTCAGATGTGGAGCGCAAGGCAAGAGAAAGGGACCTTCGGGAGCAACGGAGTGAGAAGGTGGAGGTAACCAAACATGGGTAACCCCAGCATTAGCCAGGTCTTGAACGTGATTCATGAGCAACTTGTACCATCCTCCTTGATTTTTGCTTGATTCCCAATTAAACCCCTAAATTCAAAAATTACGATCCAAGAAATTAGCATTGGTCAAATAACAGTAACATAACATATTAATTCTCCAATAATGCAGAAGTATATTATTAATTCCCTAATAATTGGGAGCACCTGAAATAACAACATTGGATCTGCCAAAGCAGAGAATGGAAAGATAAGAGCAAGAAAGCACAACAGAGGACTCATCTTGGTTCTTACTTAGGTTGATGGGAAAATAACAGGGATAATGAGAGCGTATATATAGTGTGACACACTAATGTTACCTTGACTTTTAACGGCTGCTTTTCTCACTGATCCAAGAAAGAAAAATCAACTACCTGTTCACACATACTCATAGAATCACGAAACGTGGAGCAGGTTTTTATTGAAATATTGTGAGAATATGTTATGAGGATCCTCGTTCTATTGACGCTCTCCTTTAAATTACTTGTGCGCATCTCCCGATTTAAAAAAAAAAAATCGCGCATTTTCAGGCTATTCGGCCTTAGATACATTTTGCCAAAGCAATTGATTGACGGGATTCTTCTGTATGTGTGAATGCGTATGTTTTCCCTTACCAGAGTTACAAGGTAGTTTCTTATTAACTCTCTCCTTCAAATTACTCGTGCGCATCTCTCAATTTTAAAAAAAGAAAAAAGAAAACCGGCCATTTTTGGGCTATTCGGTCTAAGATATATTTTGCCAAAAAAATTTATTGACGGGATTCTTATGTGTGAATGTGTGAATGCATATGCTTTCCTTTGGTGAAAATCCTCTGTTCCCAACCAATTAGAATTTACTATATAAACATTTTTTTCAACTATATATACACAAGATGAAATGTGATTGGTTGGGGATATGAACGTGGGCAAAGGATTTTTTGCCCTTTCCTTTCTATATGTGTGAATGTGTATGCTTTCCCCTTACAAGAGATACAAGGTAGTTTCCTATTAACTCTCACCCTCAAAATATTCGTACACATCTCTCAATTTAAAATAATTTCGGATATTTTTGGACTGTTCAGCCTAAAATACATTTTACCAATAAAATTGATTGACGGAATTCTTTTGTGTGTGTATACGTACGTATATGTTCCTTGCTGTATATGTGAATGCTTATGTTTTCCTTTATCAAAGTTACAAGGTAGTTTGAATTTATTTGAAACTTTTGTTTTGCCATCTTAATGGGAGTATGTATTACAGTCAAGACGCGTAAGGAACGTTGATTCCTCAACGAGTCAATGACCTTTTGATTCTATATAGCTTTTAAAGGTGTTCACGTCTTTTAAATTTTTTTTTTTTAATTTTAGTTTTTAATTTTAAATTAAAAAATACAAATTTTTAATCTTGAATTTTCTAAAGTATTAATGTTGTCTCTTCCATACAATATTTTTGTTAAATTTAGATGGAATAGTACCATATGGCCAATGGCGGAGCATACAAGGGGGCCCCCCAAGAATTTTTAATTTTTTTATATACTAGGTATATATATCCAATGGTTTAGAATAAGAGAGATTTTTTTTTAAATGGCCCCCCCAAGAATTTTTAATTTTTTTATATATTAGGTATATATATATCCAACGGTTCAAAATAAGATAGATTTTTTTAAAAAAAAGATCAGACATTTTACAAAGTACATGAAAATATATTTTTTGATACCCAAATCTAATTAGATTTGGACTCATAGATTATTAAAGTAATCAAAAATGGATTCAAAAGACCCACTAAAACCTAATAGACCCACCAAGACCCATTATTACCCAAACAATTATATACGTGACCTTTTTCTCTCAGACATTTTTCACTGATCAGTATAGTGAAAATGGTGAATAAAATGTGTATAACTCTAGTCTATAAGATTTATCAAAAAAAAAAAGTTTTGGCTCCGCCAATGTTTATATACTTTTATGAATTTATTTTGTCAATGTTAATTGTGCCCCCAGTAGAGTGAAAAAGGTGAACAAAATGTGTATAACTCTAATTTATAAAATTTCATCAAAAAAAAAATTTTTGCTCCGCCAATATTTATATGCTTTTATGAATTTATTTTGGCCCCCCCAAAGAAAAATTCCTGGCTCCGCCACTGCATATGGCCAAACTCGAGCGCATTTTAAAAAGAAAAAAGAAAACAGGTTTTCACCCTTACCAAAAAAAACGCTAATAAAAAAAATCAATCTTTCACCTGCATACGCAAATAGCATATTTGCATTTTTCCTTATGTTTTTTCAAATCTTCCACATCTGCAATTTTTTAAACATCAGAAATGGTTTGTCACGGTTGGGTACATGGCGTGTATCTTTTTACAGTCGCACATTCTATACGTTCAAGTCTTTTACAATATTGGTCAAGTGGAGGGTTTTTTTTCTTCTTGTGGCTGCTATTTAATGGGAGTGCTGGGTGGGCAATATTTTTACATTTTTTAATATGATAGTTCTTATATGAATTTGGTTCATTAGATCATTTAATATAAAATTAGTCACATGAAAACATAAACAATTATGTGATGACGTAACTAATTCTGAATAACAAAAATATATATAAATCTAATCCATAGCAGAATTTTTCTTTTTTTATTACCCATTTCGATGCATTAACTACAGTCCAGCTCTTATGCGGAACAGTGCAGAACAATCTCAACCATCGGATGTGATTTTGAACGGTCCAGATCTGGAGAGAGAAAAGTTGCGACTAGACTTAAAATATTTAAAAAATAAAATTTCTCTCTCCAGATCTGTACCGTTAAAAAATCTCATCCAACGAGTGATAACTTGTTTCGCATATAAAAAAGCTGTTCCGCATAGGAGCCCGGAGCCATTAACTACGGGGCTGTGGCCTGTGGGTTTCGATCAGTTCCCATCGTGGGACTGAGGCTCAAGTGGGGGACATGAAATCAGCTTAGTCACATTCAGCGCATCACGGTTTTGATTAAAATAATAAAAATATTCCCCACTTTAGTGCATTGTTTGAGGCGTTTTTATTGTTTTTTAATCAAAAGAGGGGATGTGGGTGATTGTGGACCAAGTGGTCTATGTCCCCACTTGTAGGCCAGGTCTATATCAGAATTTTTCGTGGGTTTCTTTTCTTATAGTGGGGCCCTGACCATTATTTTATTTGACTAGTACATTTTAATTGGGTAAGGAGTCTATGGCAAAGAAAAATCGCCCCCCTCTTTTTTTTTTTCTCTCTCCCTCCCTCCGCCTCTTCCTGCTGCGTTTTTTTCCTCTGCTGCTAGCCAGATTTGACCATTGGCCAATGGGTAAATTTTGGCCAATTATTTATTTTTATTCACTTTTTATGTCTTTACCCTCTTATTTTGTCGTAATCGTGATGAAATTTTTTCAAGGGATTGTTATTCAAGATTCAAGACTCAGATGCAAGATCTACTTCAGATCCTTCAAAATCTGAAGTTTTTTCTCTAAACCCGGAGTTGTTTTGGGCCCTTCCTTAATTTTCTTTATCTTTCCGAGACAATCTATGAGACGGTTGATACGCCCATGGTCTTGTAGATTGTTAATTTCTAAGAAAGGTGTTAGAACTGAACTTGCTACTGCTGTTTCAGTATTTTGGAGAAGATGCTGCAAAGAATTTTATTATGTATTTATTTTTTCTACTGTGTGTAGTGTTTACCCAGTCCAGGTTGCGTACACCATTATATAACTTTTATTTTTCGTTTTATCTTTTGATTTTGTAATGACTTCAGCTATTTTATAATTAATAGATGATTCTTATTTAGCTAAAAAAAAAAAGTAGTCTATGGCAAATAATTGTCTGTAGGTGTGTATATTTCAATTTATGTGTTCGACTATTTACAATTCACAATGTGTATATATAACTAGAAGGAATGTTTACATTATTAATTCTAAATAATTTAGCACATAAATGAAAAAATAAAGAGTGCAGACGATTTTCACCCGTAAATCCACTAAACACAAACAAAGGGAAAAAGAAACAGAGGCTCAGGAAGTTATTCTTGAAGGGTTTCCTTCTCATTCTGAACGGAACCAAAAATTCGGTGAGAGTGACTTTTTAATTTCCGATGTTGACGATGGATTTAGTAAAGGGGAGTGTTTGACGGGGGTACTGAGATGGGAAAAAATGTTGGAAAATTTGTGGAAAATTTTGCGGAAAATAATGGAGAAAAACAATATAAGGAGCAATTCTTGTGCTACTGAGTGTTATAATTCTTTGCGCGTAAAAGTAGTTGATAAATTTTCAATTCAATACGAAAGAGGACTGATACAATGTATTAAATGATGGACCCTATGTCGCCTTTGGAAAATAATTTATGTTAAAAATCATGCCTAATAATTTTAACTTTTCGTTAGAGGATTCAACCCTTATGGATGACTTTTCCGAGATGAAGACCAGCCCTGACTTTCTACTTCATGGGCAAATGCCTAGTGTGACAATAAAAAAAAATCAGATAATGTCCCGACAAATGCAAGCGTCTTATAGATAGTTCACACATTTGATCGATTCAAAAACGCTACCACTGCATAATTTTATTAAAAAAATAATAGCCCAAGACAATTGTAAGCAAAATTGCGTTGCTATTGGGAAATCCATAATTTACCGATGGAATGACGGCAAGGAGAGTGAGGTCTGTGTATGCTAGAGTACTTATGGAGGTGAATATTTCCAAGGAAATAATTAATTTATAAAGTGGAGTTGAGAATACCCGGTGAAAAGACGAAAAAATAAAAGGTGTGCTATGAATATATCCTAAAATTATATAAATTGTGTCTTGTACAGAAATCGGAGGAATTAACAAACTTATGAAATTCACAAACTGGGGTGACTTGTATCTTATCCTGACGTGGGCCAAATGATAAAGAAACAAGTATTAAGATGCCAAATTATGCAACAGACTGCATTCATATGTTGGATGCTCATCTTAGATGATCAGACCTTGTCCATATAGCAGAATCCATGACAAGGATGAAGTATGATGGCACCAGAAAAAGACTAACATAGAAATACAAGGAGTCTGACTATGTTACAGAAACGCAAAAATTCAGTACATATTAAAAAATTTGGCCGTTAGATCAAAATTTCAACAATACAACAATTTTTCTGGAAGATGCCTGTTGTGATTTTTTAGATTACGTAAGATAATAGTTACATGCCTAAGAACAGATTTTCATCCTGATAAAACCCTTGTTGCTGTTGGATGTTTGAATGGAAAAATACAATGTATAATCCAAATACATGTATGATGTTTGTATGGAAAAATACAATTTATAATCCAAATACATAATTGTTGGATGTTTGAATGGAAAAATACAATGTATAATCCAAATACATGTATGAATCTTGAAGATAGATTATTGAGATACATGTATGTGTTAATCTCTTTGAGTCATGAATAAAAAATTAAATACATTCATGAGATGAACATTTGGTTCATGTAATCTAATGAGATAAGATTAATGTATCATATGATTCATGTATGGAGGTTTAAATGAATATTCATTCATTCAATCCTTGTTCATGAATATTCCTAGTGTCCTTTGAGATGGGTCATTCCAAGACTCTATAAATAGGACTTCTTCATTCACTTCCTATCATCAAGTGACATACAAGTAACAAGAACAATTCTTCTAGTAAAGTTTTGTGTCTCTCTCTCTTGATAATTCCATAAAGTCTTTGAGTGCATTTCTAATTTGGTTCGATTGAGAATGTGAGATAATAGTGTAATTTCTTACACTACGAGTGTTGTATCTTGGGAAGCAATCGTCTATCAACTGTTGACACCATAGCAGGGGCGAATTTAGCTTTAAGGAGATTTGCTTCGGCATACCTCACTCGATAATCTTTGGTACTTTGTAATTGTTTTATTTCTGTTTAAAAGAACAAGGTATATGTTCTACTTGTATATTCATCGATAATAAAATAATTATTTATCTATTGTCTATCTTTTGCATTAACACACTATTTATCAAGGATCAGTTCCAACAATATTAAAGCTGAATTTAGTGTATTTGCAGAAATGTCTACTTCTGGAAATGAGACTGTTTTGCCTACTTCAAAATTTTCTATTCCTTCTGTTGCACTACCAGTAGCTGTTCCTCATCCATTTCCTGCGCATGAGAAGCCAGAGAAATTCTCTGGAAATGACTTTAAAAGGTGGCAACAGAAGATGCTATTTTATTTGACCACCCTAAGTCTTGCTAAAAATCTCAAAGAGGTTGAACCTGTGCTTAGCATAGATGAGTCGGATGTTACGCCGATTGCTAGAGTCGATATCTGGAAGCATTATGACTTCCTGTGTAGAAACTACATACTTAATGTCTGATACTCTTTACAATATTTATTGTAATATTGGGACAGTCAAGGAGTTGTGGGAATCACTTGAAAAGAAGTATAAAACTGATGATGCCGGTACTAAGAAATTTGTGGTGGCCAAATTTCTGGATTACAAAATGGTTGACACCAAAATCGGATTCAAGAGATTCAGACTATCTTACATGATATTGTGGATGAGGGGATGTCTCTTAGTGAGTCATTTCAAGTTGCATCAATAATTGAGAAATTACCACACGGGTGGAAAGACTTCAAGAACTACTTGAAGCACAAGCGAAAAGAGATGAGTTTGGAGGACTTGATTGTTCGCTTGAGAATAGAGGAAGACAATCGGAAAATTTCTAATCCTTTTTCAAAGTCAAAGCAAATTTGGTGGAATCTTCTAAATCAAAGCAATTGGAAAAAAAGAAGAAGGTTGATAATGGCAAAGGAAATGGGATATTTAAATCTCAGTTCCAAAAGTTCAATGGGAATTGCTTTGTGTGTGATAAGGCCGGGCATCGGGTTAAGGACTGTAGAAAACGTCCTAAAAAATCTAACAACAAAGCAACCAACCAAGTCAACATGGTTGATGATACTATGGATTTAACCGTTGTGGTCTCTCAAGTGAATATGGTGACCAACGTGAAGGATTGGTGGCTGGATACCTGTGCTACTCGTTATATTTGTTCTGACAAGCACCTATTTTCCTCTTATGAGAAGATGCCTGAGGGAGAGAAGCTCTTTATGGCTGATTCATCTGGTGTCGATGTTGAAGGCATAGGGAAAGTAATCTTGAAGTTCACTTCTGGAAATAAAGTAACTCTTCTTGATGTGTTGCACTCACCGGCCATTTGCAAGAATTTAATTTCTGGGTCAATATTGAGTAAGAAGAAATTCAAGATGGTTTTTGAATATGATAATACTAGCATTGCATATACCAAAGCAATTACTACAAAAGTTGCTGACCAAAGGAATCAAATCCAAAAACAAAAGACAGAAAACCATTGTTATACGACAAAACACCAATTCCATAGAAGAATTTTTTTTTTTTACTAAAATGCTTATTTTCATCCCTGCCTGAAATGCTTGTTTGTTGATTGAGATGGCTAAAAGAGGTCCTCTTCAGTAACTTGAGATGGTATCTCATATCTACTTCTTTTTTTCCCTCTTTGTTCAAAAACCTGTAAAGAAGGTAGAAAGTTAACATCTTAACAATAAACACATTTTTGGCAAAAGAGGTGAGTGCAAATAAACAAGATCAAAACTGTGAAGGATCAAGACTTAGAACATCAGCTGCAACGTTTTCATAGTCATCACTTGCAACATCATCATAGTCATCACACTCTTCTTCATTCAGAAAAGCAAGATCTGGATCATCACTTTCAGGAGCAAGTGGATATGTTCTTTTGTTGTGTCCCATTTCTTTGCATCGAACACTTGTTCATGTTACTACTACTAACTTCTTTTTGTGGGCATTTCCTTGAGTTATGTCCCAAATAAATTACATGACATGCAACTGAAAGCCAAACATCCATTCTTTGACAGCTTTTTTACCAAACCCAATACTGGATCTTGTTGATTTTTTTCCTTATCTTCCCCTGGATATTTCTTTATTCTATTTAATTTAGGCTTGCCTGGCTGCTTCAAATTTGTTGGAGGTAGGAGTGAATCAAGTCATGTTTTGACCAGTTACTTAGGCCATTAATAGGGCTAATAACAAGTTCATATGCTCTAAAAAATGCTTCATTTGAATAGCATTGATCAACAAAATCCTCAGGATTCATACGAGTCCTTGACCATTGCAAAAACAACAAGCTGAGAGGGAATCCCACTTAAGTCCCATTTTCTACAAGTACAAGACCTCAAACTAATATCAACCACAAATTGCTCACTATCACCAACCTCTCTTACCTCAAACTTACCACCTCCAGCAAAAGAAGAATAACATGGCCCTGCATTTAGATAGCAAAATCTTGTCTAAGTATCCAACTTCTTCTGTTTTGCATCCTCAACATAAGATATACTCTGACCTTCTCTAACAAACCTAATATAGGTTTACTCCTAGCAGGTAATATACTTGAGTTGAATGACTCACAATGGTTGTTTAAGAGGATGTCACATTTGGTGATTGTGCTGAAATGAGCCCTGTTCCAATGCTTAGGTTCTGTTGCCTTAACCAACCATGCCCAAGCATTTGGTTTGATCCCTTTCAACCCTGCCATTTCTGAATTAAATTTGTTTTCATAAGTTGTCCTAGCACACCTCCATACCCATTGTCTCAACATTTTACCAGGATACTCTTGCTTTAAGTTATTATGCATATGTCTAACACAATACATATGCTCAATACCAGGTATAATTCTACTAACAACATATGTTACTCGGACTCGGGTACATGTATGTATTTAGGTGTCAGGTATTTAAACATCTAAAATAAAGGATACGATGACACTTTCCCAAATTCGGACACGGGTACGGGGATACAGCTATAAATTCCAACTGTCTCCCAGTATTCTCTCCTCATCGTTTTTCCCTCTCCCTAACACTAATTTCGTCTCTTATTCCTAACAAATTTGCAGCTAGTACAAATTCAAATCACCAGCCAATTTCACGTCTTGTTTGACTTTTATACCCTTCTCTATTTCATCTTCACTTCACTTATTGCTTGAATTTTGTTCAAGCTCTTTCATCTGCCCAAACTCCGAACTCCAATCGACGTACCTTCCATTTCCAGTGACGGCAACAATGGGTATCCCAGCGATGGCGACGATGAGCTTTCAAGAGTTGGTCAAAGTACCAATTCGCAGTTGACCATGTCAGGTACGTATTCCATACCCATACCAACGTCGTACCCTGTCGACACCGGTATGGAACGACTAAACGGAGAGTCCGAGTAACATAGCTAACAACATCAATCAAACCATTTTGCCTATCAGATATGATGCACCAACTTGCATCAACACCAAGGTCTGCTTTTAATCCACTCAAGAACTATGCCCAAGAATGTTTTGTTTCATTTTCCACAATTGTATACACAACATGATAAAAACCATTATCTGCAACCAACCCTAAAATAGTCAACATTATACCAGGATGTGGACCTTTTAGGTGGCATCCATCCACTCCTAATAGCCTCCTACATCCTGCCAGAAATCATTTCTTAATGCATTTAGACACACATAAATCCTATGAAAAACATCCATTCCTTGAGCATCCTTATTTGTATCAATGAAAATGTTAGAAACAGGATTGCTCCTTCTAATTTCCTCACAATAATCATGAAGTAAATTGTATTGATCTTTATTATTTCCATACAAGATTCTCTTGGCTTCTGTAGTTGTCTTATAAATCTTGTTGACTGCCACATTGACCTTCACCTCTTGTTGAACTTTTTTCTAGAAATCTAAAACTAAAACTCCATTGTCATTTATGAGTTCTTCCAAGTACCTCCTGGCTAAGTACTTGTGTGTAGCATGCTTATGGTCATAGTTCCACCCACACATATGTAAAGGATTAACAGTCTTCACAATAAAACCATTAACACCACTCAAAACAGAAGCCAAAACCTTCCAATTGTATTTGTTTGCATTACACACCGCCTTTCCTTGTCATTTTTCTTTAGGCCAATTGATTTACTTTGAGCTATTCCATGCATGTTTAAAGCCTTCATGAACTGTTCCCTACTTCTAAATACCAGCTCCTAAAAAAAACTTGGATATTTCATGTCTCTTTCTTCATTGAACCTCACCAATTTAGGTATTTTCTTTTTTCCATCATCCTCATCTTCCCCAGAACTTTCATTTGATTTGTAGTACTCATCTTCACTTCCCAAACCTTCAGCATTTGCATCATTTGGAACCCTATCTTTCTTGTCATACATGTCAAATGAATGATCATCCTCAAATAGAAATAATTTTCTTGGCTTCCTTCTAAAGTCATCATTTTTACTTTACTTTTGTTGATTTGCTTCATTGGTCTCTTGATCATTGACTGATGAATGTTGCTGATTTGCTTCATTAGTCTCTTGATCATTGACTGATGTATGAGGCTGATTTTCATTGATGTCATCACTTTCAGATGCATCATCTTCATAAGCACCTCTGAGCCCTTCATTTCTATCAAAAATCGGATCCTCCACAACTTTGCCCTTACCCTTTCTATTCTGCATTTCCTTAGCTAATATGCTTTCTAGCCAAGAAGCATCATCATCCACAAAGTCAGCCAGTCCAATGTCATCATCATCACTCTTATCATACTCAGAATCTACTAATTCATCACCCTCGGATGAAGACTCATCAACTTCTTCGAATAGTTTAACTTTTACCTTTCTCCTACTACCACTAGCACAATTTTTTCAAGTACAATCCTTTGTTTTTCTTGTTTTCCCTGGGGTCCATTCAATTGCCATCACTACAGAAGAATCAGGACTGCATAAATAAATGTCTGGTGTAAATTTCTGAGCTGCACTGATACTTCCCTTAAATCTTTATAGCACCTCTAAATGAGTCAATCATAAAGAGAAACGCCATTACAAAATTTTAACTTTGTGCGAGGAAAAAAATCAATAGAATAAATCAATCATAAAAAGCCTAAAAGAGCGAGTGATCCCACCTCATAAAGGCAATTTAAGGATTCATTTTCCCGGTTGCTATCTAGAGAAAATCGTTATCTGTGAAAGAAAAAGTAGCATCTGGCTTTCCACCCTCATATGGTCCTAAAATAACAAAAAACGTATTAGGGGCCTCCTCAGCCACAAAATATACCATAGATGCATCTCCCCATGATGAGAAATGATATATTTTTAACAGAACAGGTAAAAACCAATAACAAGAATTTGAAACATTTCAATGTTGTTGGGTATAGTTCTCAAAGATGATGTCTTAGATTGTGTGCTCAAACAATTAAATTTCTATGGGATAGAATATTATCCAAAAAATGAGAATTATGATAAATTCTTGGAAAATTCTGATATGTATCTCGTCCATTGCCCCCACATATACACTTTGTGATGCAGAATTCTCCACAATAAGGAGATAGAAGACAATTTCTCTTATTTATTAATTGTCTCTACTCTTCGTTTAAATAATTGTCTCTACTCTTCGTGTAATGAGGTGGAAGATTGTGGACTAGCCTATGTTCATGATAGAATTATCCTAAATTCTTTCACTTAGAACTTATATGATGCTATAAAATTGACATAGCTGCTTCTTGTGCAATTACCATCAGAGCAATAGAAGCAAACCAATCCAAATTGAATGCCTCTAAATATAATACACCAAAAAAAGTTCGTACCCAGCGCATAAGGCTCTCGCATCCAGTGGCGGATTCAAGGGGTGGTCCTTGTATGCCCAGGACCACCCAAGATCAAAGAAACAAATTTAATTTCCACTCTAAATTGTTGAGGGACCACCCTAAATTTCAATTTTGGATCCGCCCCTGCTCGCATCTACCGAGTATGGGAAAGGTTATGATGTATGCAGACTTACCTTTACTTTTTATGAAAAGGCTATTTCTGAGGTTTGAACATATGAACCTAGCGGATAACAAGTAAATACTTGACAATCGCGCTAAGCACGACCTTCCTCTAAATATAATACACAAAGCTAGAAAATTAAATCAAAACAAAAAAAAGGCAGAAGTGGGACCAAAAAAAAACCAAGAAACCCTGACCTTTTGTAACCTCTCCTTTCTTGAGATCAACAACATAAACCTCTCCTTGAAATCCAAGTTTCTACCAATAATTGAAGAACAGAACACCAAAATTAAATAAAAATTAAGCAACAATACCACACAAATAACAGAAACAGAGAAGGGAATTAAATAAGAGAGAGAAATAGAAAAACCTTGGGAGCGATGTTAAGTTGATAAACGAGGCCAATTTTCTTGAGGAGGTGTTTACCAGCATCAGTAGTGAGGTGAAGTTTCATTTGCTCTAAGAGAGCATCGGATTTGAGTTGTCATGAATGGTATGTGAAGAGGGAAGGGCAATTCAAATAAGGAAGGAGGGAATGTTTCTGATTGGTGGTTTAGTTATTAAGAAAAACGGTGTCGTTAAGCGGAGTTTGAACAAGGAGGATGTGAGCTGTAGCTGCTATGAGGAGTTGAAGAATCTGATTTGCCGAGAAAGAATCTACAACTAGAGCTGTTGATTCTAGGGTACTGATAGTACAATCTGAGGTGGAGAGGTGAGATTCATCTTGGGAAATTAACCCCAAGTATAAAAGGGACCACCCAACAAATGAAGAAAGCATTCAGCAAAATATCCAAAAGTTGGCAATGCCTTCTTCTCCTTCTTTGTGAGTAATTCCGGGGAATTGCATTAGAGTAACATTGATTTAGTATAATGGTCATGACATGGCATTCAAAAAAATGGGAGCAACATTTTTTGGCGCTTCCGTTTCAGCTGACGTGGCGACTTTCTCAAACGGCGCTTTCGCGTCGGTCATGAAAGCGGAAGTGGGGACTTTCGTCCTCAACCTCCAGTAGAAGGATAAGACTTGGCTCTTCAATAATCTATACTACTTTTGGCCGCTTATCAATTATCATATTAGTAAGACTTGGTTGTGGCTTCATTTTTTTTTTTTTTATGAATGTTGTGCCTTCATTATTATTTTTTTTTAAATTCAATCTTTAATATAAGTAGTTTAATACATATAGCGAAAATTAAAGAAACAAATAAATAAAGTATCTTGTTGGATAAAATATCAATATTATTATATTAAATAAGACTTATATACCACTAATGATATTTAAGAGATTAATATTAATATTTTGATTAAAAACACTTTATTTTTTATTTAATTAATTTCCGCAACATTGCAAAACGATTGATAGTAAGAATGAACGTAGTATGTTCTTTCCAAAAAGGAAAAATAAGAATCTCTTATCCATTGGACAAGAAATTATAAATATGATTTGAACACTTAAAAAAAATCTAAATATTTCTAATATAGTTCCATTTATAATTTTTTTTAAAAGATATGGGTGAAAATCGCCTGTACCGGTGTATGTACACATTTATGTATTTAATCACTCAAAATTCGTCATGTAAATATATTTTCTAATTATATATACAAATGATGAATTATATAATTATAGTTAATACACTATTTAGAAATATATGTACATAGAATTGTAAATAGACTTGATATTTATAATTTCGTATGCAATTCCTATAAAATAACTGGATACTCTTTATCTAATCTGTTAAGTTACAAAAATAAAACTTCAAGTCTATATAATAGTATCAAAGCGGGCATCTATCTCACGTAGCGTGAACCACAACTAGGGTACCAAATAATAATATTGCATAAATTAAATCTTTTTAATACAGGAATGTGTACATACACCGGTACAGGTGATTTTTCACCCATATCTTTTAAAAAAAAATTATAAATGGAACTATATTAGAAATATTTAGATTTTTTTTAAGTGTTCAAATCATATTTATAATTTCTTGTCCAATGGATAAGAGATTCTTATTTTTCCTTTTTGGAAAGAACATACTACGTTCATTCTTACTATCAATCGTTTTGCAATGTTGCGGAAATTAATTAAATAAAAAATAAAGTGTTTTTAATCAAAATATTAATATTAATCTCTTAAATATCATTAGTGGTATATAAGTCTTATTTAATATAGTAATATTGATATTTTATCTAACAAGATACTTTATTTATTTGTTTCTTTAATTTTCGCTATATGTATTAAACTACTTATATTAAAGATTGAATTGAAAAAAAAATAATAATGAAGGCACAACATTCAAATGAAGCCACAACCAAGTCTTACTAATATGATAATTGATAAGTGGCCAAAAGTAGTATTGATTATTGAAAAGCCAAGTCTTATCCTTCTATTGGAGGTTGAGGACGGAAGTCCCCTCCCACTTCCGTTTTGTACTGACGTGGCAAGGCGCGTTTGGGAGAGTGCCACGTCTCCCACTTCCGTTCTGGCAAAAAATATTGCTCCCACTTTTTTGCATGCCTTGTCATGACCATTATACTAAATCAATTTTACTCTAATGCAATTCCCGTAATTCCTTCCTTCTTATCACCCTCTACCATCTTATCCATCGGAAATCTAAATCTTTCTTTAATTTCGGCTAATGTGTTGATTCCAAGACTGGAAGATTGCACTGCAGCTTGGACTAACTGGTTTGCATTTTAGTTCATATCCTTAATGAGCAGAATGTTTATCAATAAGATATTTAGTATTTTGTAATAGTTAATCACAGAATTCTGGATAATGAATGTTGGGTTTGAATCAGCTATTTCTATATATAAATCTTCTTTGCATTCGAGCTATATTTCTCTGTTATTGTGGGCCTGAGGCCACTTAGCTGATTTATGGTTTAGAATCCCTTAATTTCAGTGACAAAATATCTTTGGGGGCACAATTAACATTGACAAAATAAATTCATAAGAGCATATAAAATATTTCATTACAATTGTTCTCTACGCGTTTTCATACTTTGATAATATTCTATAATTACATCATTTTCGATAGTATCAAACACGTCTTTCTCAACAAATGCAATTAAACTATCATTCAACCACTGATCTCCAATTCGATTGCGTAGACGATTCTTGACAAAAGTCATTGCAGAAAATACTCTCTCAACTATAGCCACTGGTAGAATTAAAGCCAATGTAAAAAAAAATGTACATAAATATCAGAAAATAGCAATCATATATGTATTTCACAAAAATGTACATAAATAATGAAGATTAAAGAAGCATTAAAGGGTTACCTATTTAATTCAAATAATGAAGGATGATGAGGATTGATGATTGAAGATAATACGAACCCTAATGAGAGCTTGAGGGGAAAAAATCGCCTATCTTGAAGGCTTTTGCTACCGGTAGAAGTAGTCTATGACTACTAGATTTGTAGTCTACAACTTATAGATTAGATTTTTGCTAAATAAGTTATAAACTAGAGTTATACACACTTTTGTTCACCCTTTTCTAGTAGTAATTTTTTTTTTTATTAAATAAATATTATAATCTCTTACCCACTTAAACTTGTTACAATTGTAACCAAAATTGTTAAGATATAAGTGGTGTCATTTGTATAATTCACGAACTAAATAATTTAATTTTAAATCGTAAAGTGATTCAAAATGGTACAATAAACAATGTTCATGGGACGAGAAGTTACAAAAACAAAACTAAAACTAAATTTTTTTTATTTTTTTTGAAAAAAATTGGTGGGTCACTTGCCCCACGAAGGTCCACCGTGCCTCCGCCAGTGATCGCGATGATCATTCCTGAAGAATGAATTGATTAAACGACACGCATTTCAATAACATTGATGTCATCAATATGACGGTGGCTCCAGTGCCGAACGGGTAATTCTGCACGTGCGGAACTTTTCATCGTTCGTTGGGTTAAAATTTTGACGGTTAAAATTAATTTAAAACGAACATCTATTTTATAACTCAGAAAACCTATCATGTTTTTTAGTCTCAAAACGTCTGTCTTGCCTCAAGACATATGTTCTAATGAGTTCTGTATGTATTGGAATTTTTTTTTGCTTCGCATAAGATTCAGACTGCATCAATACCACTAGGTAACATATATCTATTTTGATAACCTATTTTTTTTAAGATGACACGCTCCTTCAAAAATTACAAATGCATGTCCAAAAGCATACGATCGAATGCTTCACAGTGTGCAACTTGCACAAGGTGAAACGTACAACTGCATGCTCATGAACATGTGGGCCTATTTATTTCAATTTTTTTGGCATTATTCTTATATTTTCTTGTATTATTTCGCATTTAAAGTTGATAAATTATTTAATTTCAATTTTTAAAAAAATCTTAGCGAGAAACTTGTAAAGAGAGAAAAGTTCAAAATGAGGGAAACATGAGTGTCAACAAAAGGGGAGGCTGTCTCAATAGATTGCCCCCTTAGGTTATCCCTATTTTTTATTTCCTTTTCTTTCTCGAACAAGGACATATGTTGTATTTTAATTCAGTTCTTATCTGATATTTTTTGTATTATGAAATTGTAAAGTTTGGCCATGAAAGTCTGGCCACTAAACAGATGTTATTTCATAAAAAAAAAAATTCTAATTCACCTATTTGTGGTCTTGAAGAGGAAATAATACAACACCTGCTTAGAGATTGTTATAAGGCAAAATGTTTCTGGGCTATGATGAATATTGACCACCTTTTTTCTGGATTTGAAGGATATGGGACTTTATGATTGGCTCAAGAAGGGTACTGGATTGAAGATGAGTTCTAGTTTTAATAATATTTCTTGGGGCTGTGCTTTTGCATATGGATGTTATGCTCGATGGAATACACGAAATAAGAAGATCTTCAATCCTAACCATCCACCTACTGATCCGTTTGATCACATGATACAGAAGGCCACCGAATTCACTGCTTTGGGGACGAGCAAGAGAAAAAAAAAAGGACAAATAGATTGTTGCGTCATGGACCAAACCGGATCGAGGGCATTTTAAATTGAATGTCGATAGGTCTTCTATAGGTAATCCGGGGAAGGGTGGTTGTGGAGGACTTATTAGGGAGCATGGATTGCGAGTTTTTCTAAGAGCTTGGAGTATTATCCTAATAACTTGGCGGAACTTTGGGCGCTTCGGGATGGCCTTAATATGGCTATTAATCTTAATATTGAGAAACTTCTAGTTGAGATGGATGCAAAAATTATTGTTGATCTTGTATCTAATGCGGATATATCTACTCATCCTTTATTTTCTCTCATACATGATTGCAAGGTGCTGTTGGGGAAGATTCCGGATCATAGATTATCGCACGTTTATAAGGAAGCAAACTCTTGCGCAGACAAGTTAGCGAAACATGGATCCTTTTTGCTATCTTCTAATTTCATTACTTTTCAATCTAATCCCTCTTTTGTTAGTCAATTAGTGGCGGGGATGCTCATGAGGGCTATTTTGCGAGATTGGTTTGTAATGATACTTTGAGAGGTGCTTGATTTTGTTTTCTCTCTCTTGTTTTAATATTTATATATTATGTGTTTTAACCCCAAAAAAATGAAATTGTAAAGTTTGAAAAAATAAAAACATTGGATGCATTTTCTTTTTTTGTTTGAGGTGTATAAATAAATGCACTATAAATTTATCTTTTTTTTCTTTGATTAAGGTATTTTTTTTTTATTTTATTATACAAGAGAAGTACAACACAACTCAATTGATTAAACGCGTTGTTATTTCTATTTAAAATTAAATGAAAGAGATTACTCACGAAAGTTTAAAGATAATATGTATTCATTTTTTAACAAATAAAAATATAAATAAGAATATATGATTTTGGCGGTAATGAGTAATATTTATTAAAGTATCACTTTATTTACACAATTCACATGTCATCTCAAATACCAAGCCTTTATATTGGGAAAGTCTGGCAAGGGGCGGTCCTTGTGGGTACGGCCTCACACTCCTTTCACATAAATTTAGACATGACCCATCTGCAGGGTAGATCCCGCAGACCTCCATGTCTCACAGGTACCTACAAGGTCCGTCCCATAGAGAATTTTTCCTTTATATTCTACAACAAATACACTAGGCATCAACACGACTAGTCTTATAAATAAGCTCAAGGAGTAAAGCATATTGGCATACATAAATAAAGAAAATAGCTATATATGTACACCAATTATTTATATTTTTCTTTAAATAGCACAAATTTAAAATTAGAGTCTAAATGTACATGAATTATTTACGGATGCTATCTGTTTGTCAAATTAACAAAAAATGGGACAATTCCGACTAAAATAGCCATGTGCGAGTATATGTACACCAACCATTTATATTTTTCTTTAAATAACACAAATTTAAAATTAGAGCCTAAATGTACATGAACTATTTACGGATGCTATCTGTTTGTCAAATTAACAAAAAAGAGGGACAATTCCGACTCACATGGCTCCGACAATAAGGACAAAATAGTCATTTCATAAAAGCAAAAGGTGACCCATAAAAAAAATAGTGACCTGAAACACCCGATTTGGCTACATCTCCACGGAAAAATCTGGGGTGGAACGGTCCCAATGGATCCTGCCCCACTCCCCTCTCACATAAAAGAGGGAGAACCCACCTGAATGACTTGCTGAATGACTGCGGGACCTACCCTGTAAGTGGGTCCTGTCTAATTTTATGTGAGTAGTAGTGCAAAGCGATCAGGGCCCGCCCCGACGCCAGAGCCAGTTAGGGGTCCAGCCCCTCACGCAGACTTACCCCATCTCCACCCATCAAAAAATCTTCAAACACCTCTCACCATCACTCCCCACCGCTATGTCTTCTCCTCTTCCTCCCGGAGATTATATACTTTGATTCTACCTTTGTACTTCTCCACCAACCCCACAAAAATCTCTCTTCTTCTCTATATATAAAGATTTTACATATTTCTACATATTTAGTCCGAAGGTGATCGGAAAAGCCCAAATTTTTCTTGATTTTGAGCGGATTCTGGGGGGTTTAGGGCGGCGGATTACCTTTATTGTTGGTGGTGGTGGTGGTGGTGGGTTTTTTGGAGGGGGAGGAAGGGGCAGAGGATGATGATGGTGGATTTCTTGGAGGGTGTTTTTTGAATTCTCAAACTCTTCCTTTAAACCAGATAAATGCTATTGGCAATGATTTTCAAATGAATTGGACATCGAAAGACAGCGGGTTTGTTTCGATATCTCACAACTCTCAGCCTACTAGACATATATGGTCTATCCTTCCTGGGAAGGCATTGATACATACTTTCTATAGAAAGTGGATAGTTAATTTGGGACAAATAAAAAAGGAAATGTGGTCAGTTAATTTGGGACGGAGGAAGTACTAGACATTTTTTATCATCTTTTAAAAAATTTTCCGGTTAATATTTTTTGGAGTGAAAATGTACTGTGATTTTTTAATACTTATTTTGTAAAACATGCGTTATGTGCCTTATAACAAGTATTAATAAGAAGAGAACGTTAATTACATAGAAGGGCATATATGCAATGTTGGACCTTAACAATTTTTGCTTTTCTTTTTTTAGACATAAACAATTTTTTTGTACATTTTTGGACTTAAACTATTTACGGGCACTCCGAAATAAAAAAAAATTCAAAAACCGGCCAAAATCTACCCGTTGCTTAAAACGAAGTCGTTTTAGTAAGGGTATTTATGTCATTTGAGAAGTGTAATTGTTTGGTTCATTGTGTGTAATTCGGATCAGCAAATGGGTTCAAATAATCTCAAAGAACAACCCACCCGCCCGCCCACCTCCTTGACTTAACCAAGTTCCTTGACTTAACCTGATCTTCCATAAAAAATTGGGATAATATGAAATGCCCTTTACCAAAAAAGACAACCCACCCGCCCACCTCCACTTTATCCACCGTCAGCCACCACCACCACTGCTCCTCCTCCCATCCTATAACTACCCTAATTCTCCCTCTGACTCCAATTCCCCCTCTCTTAGCACCTTTCTTCATCTTCATCTTTCCTTTTATATCGATGTATAATAGAGTTTTGATGATTTTCGGCGGTGATAGGCGGAGGCGGAGAGTTTAATTTTAATTCCGAGGTATGGAGTTTTCTGGGATTTTTTTTATATTTTTTTTTATTGATGGCTATTGAGCACAAGATCCATGGCGGGCTTCAGTAGTTCTTCACCACTATTACCATTACCACTACTAGAACTTGTCTTTTTCTTCACGCTCTGCATTTTCGAAACCATCCGTTCGCCGCCCACGTCTGGTTTATCAAGGAAGAAATGGCTACATAAACATTCTTCTGTTGCAATCAAGCCCCTACCGGAGCAGCCACATCACGCTTCACCTTAGGTGGCCTTCATCTACCTCTAGGAGCCGTCCCAGGCGGCGCCTGAGTTGGGCCAGTGTTCGCCCATTTTTCTTTCCGAGAACAAACACAAAATAACCCAGAAATGCAACAAAACAATTGAATTTTAATCAATCAAGACACACCACCCAAAAAAAAACCCAAGACTCATGAAAATCCAAACAACTCCTTGCTAATTTTTTAAGATTTGATTAAAGTTTTACAAAGAGAACTAATCTTGGATTCAATTTTGATGTGAACAAAAATGACATATGATGATTATGGTTACTTTGGGGGCGAAATTGGACTTGCAGAACTGGGGTGGTTTGGGTTGTGGGAGTGTTGGTGGTCGGCGAAGGGGAAGTGGTAGTTGGGGGCCTTGGGGGTGCGGGGTGGAGGGAGAGGGTGGGTGCTTATGGAGAAAATGATGGAGAGGGAAAGATTGAGATGATGATGATAATTGTGGGTCGGGTTGGAGACCAAGAAGATCAGAGGGGGAGGAAGTCGGGTGGGCCTTTTATTGCTCCAAGTTATTTCATGTCTGAAAAGACTATATTACCCTTAGTCAAACGACACCGTTTTATTCAACGGCCAAATTTTGGCCGGATTCTCAATTTTTTTTTATTTTTGAGTGCCCGTAAATAGATTAGGTTCAAGAATGTACAAAAAAATTGTTTATGTCTAAAAAAAGAAAAGCAAAAATTGTTAAGGTCCAACATTGGCTATACTCCCTACATAGAATTACATATGTCTAAAAGTATGTATTACATATAAAAAAATATTAATATATACTGATATTTTTTTATTCTGATTCCCGTTATGGGCTACGGCCGCCTTTGATGTTCTATTGAGGCTTCTTCCTTTTTCCCCCATTTTTTTGAATGAGTTTCGTTACGATCGCCTTATAGCTTTTTTTATTATTATTATTATAGAACTTTCTGATAAATTGCGGAATGTGTAGCGTATGAATAAAAAAAGAATAGTTAACGTTATGCGACATTCCTACTAACTCCTTTACCGGTGTGTCATGCCCCAAGGGCTCTTTGGCATATTTTTCCTCTGAGATAATAATAGCTCATGTTGGTTTAACAATTTAACTCGAATTAAATTTTAATTGTTTTAGTTTTAATATAATCTATAATTAGCATTTTTTAAAAGAATAAGCGTAAGCTATTTGAATTAAGTTTCAATACAAATACATCATAAGTTGTAATTTCATTCAAGCTTATTAATTAGCTTAATAAGATGGCTTAATTTGTTTATCCATTCTTCTGCCATACAGCATAGTCCTTCCCAGAAGTAGCAACCTGGAAATTTGGAGGAATAAGATTTCCAAGATCAAGTTTTGGCCCAATCTTCACAATCAATTTTGCATCAACCATTGCTACATATAAATCAGCCTCACAAGCCATAATGTTCACTTTACTGCTCTTCGAAATCCCATTCTTGGCTCTCAAGTTTGATATTTTGGATATCTCATCCTTTAGTCCCCAATCAAACATATGATCATAGAACTGCAAAATAAATAACCCGTTACATCATAGGCGAAATCTAAAAAGACATATTCTAGTAAACTTTTCAAAAAAAAAAATGGGAGGCGAGATGTAGTTTTTAATTTTTTTTGAGAAAATGACATGGATCATCCTCAAACTATTTAGTAAGACACGATAATAATCTACAAGTTTTTTTACTTCCTGATAGATCCCAGAATAAATTTCGTGACTGTTAAGTAGTCCCACCATCATTATCCGCGGTGGTTTCCTGTCAAAATTAGCCACGCACCTTTATACTTTTGGCCGGAAACCGGCGCAAACAATGGTGGTATGCGAAATTTGTTTTGGGATTTATCAGGAAGTAAAAAAATATGAAGTGTAAGAGTCATTTTCCCATTTTTTTTGTTTCAGTAAAATAAGATTTTTGTCTTAAATAATATTGTGGACGACCGTCACTCCACCCCTCAGATTAGATTCACTATTGCATTAGATACAGTTTGTTGAAAGATTAAAACCCAATGAAATAAATTTATTTTCTTTGTTCTTGATTTTATTTTATTTTTAAGAAATTGAAATTTAGATTTGGTACCACTGATGGAATGCCAGGATGAGTTAGAATATAGGCATATCCTTGCATGACTTTGTCTGATGGGAATGGCCAAAGCTTCTGTGTGGATCCAGTGTCATGATTATCAATGAAGGTCACTGCATTTTCAGGTGAAATTCCAATCATTCCTGGTGGTTTTCCATTTGAATCCTTCAATCTCCATAATTCACCTTGCACTGCAGCTTGAAGAATACCTACAATTGTGACAAGATGGTAAAATCAAGTCAGTTAGAAACACTTCTTATTAGAGGTTGAATTCTCAACCTGTTAGCTTGAAGAATACTTCTAATTGTGATAAGAAAATATTTACTCGATTATAGGTAGTGGGTTCAATTCACATCTCGACCCTATATAGATAATATAAATACTTATAGTTGTCACAAGAAACTAGTTCAATCAGTTAAAAAACACTCTTTATTAGACGATAAATTCTAAGTTCAATTCACATTCTGTTAAGTTGAAGAATACATTTTCATTGTGATAAGAAAGTAATTCAGTAGAATTAATAGTTATTTTGGTCACTAAACGCTTTTCGATTTTTGTCACTCAACTATTTTTTACTAAATATATCACCATACTATTTACACATGGTTAAAATTAAACTGCCATCACGTTTCGCTTGGTTTCCGATTCAGTTAGACATGTGTCGAGCATGCAACTGAAAATATAGGGGTAGAAAAGTAAAATTACTGTAAAATAATTCTAAACTCACTTAATTCGGGCTACAGACCAAATTTTGACATACAATTAAGTTCTGGATTAAGAGGAAAATAAGTAAATTTATAGTGATTTTACTTTTATAATATTGTATTTCCAGTAACATTCTCGACACATATTTAATTTGATCGGAAAACACCACTCATTGCAGCGGTGGTTTGTTTTTAGTCATTTGCAAATACTAGTGTGATTATTTAATAAAAATGGTTGAGTGACAAATACCCAACCATAACAACTATTAACTGTAATTCAGTTAGTTTGAAACACGTAAATCGCGTTTTTACTAGACAGACTAGTAAAATGTTGAATTTACCTTTGGTTGTGAAATCAAATGCTGTGAGTGCACCACCACCTCCATTCTGAACCCACTGAACCAATTCATTCCGATGCCGGTCTTGATTATATTCCGGCTTCCCATCTCCGCCATACGCCAGAGTATTCCAAAATTCCCCCACCGCAAACTCCGGCGAAGTATTCTCCATATAAATCTTAGTAATCATAGGAGCATATCCTTTTACAAAATCAAAACGCCAACCACCATCAAATCCAATTTCAGATTTCAGCCAATTCATCCAATCTGATAATTCTTTCTGAACCCTTTCATTGAGATGATCAATATCCGGCGCGCCAGGAAAGGGTTCTCCGGTGTCCATATTGCCGGTGCCGTCGGAATATTGAGTGTCATCTTTGCAAATGAATTTTGGACCCCAATCGAGACGGTCATCTGTAGTTCCTCCTTCGAATATGCAGTAGATTCCTCTGTTGTCTTTTTTATCAGCACATCTGTGGTTTATTACAATATCGGCTACACATTTTATCCCATTTTCATGGAAGGCTTTGATTAGTGTTTTCAATTGTTCTTCATTCCCATATTTTGATGCATCTAGATCATATAGTCTTCCTGGCATATACCCTGATAAAAATTGGTGGGGGGGGACAACAAATATTTTAAGTTGATAAATAAATAAATATTATTCCAAAAAAAAATCAACTAAATACAACAATAACATAATTAATTCCCAATTAATTGTAGCACGAGAATGGATAAGAGACATATCTAACCAAACAGAATGATTGGAGATTAACCTAACAAAATGTACAAGGTGGCTACTAAAAACACTGAAAAAGTAATCCCCTATATTGTTACTTTTGCTACAAAATTATGCCTTCAAATTAAAGGCAAAAGACATCAGATAAGAAAGATTCAAGAACCATTTTAATTTATATACATAGTACAGGACATGCCACGTCACAGTATGTCACGAACCATGCCCGAATGACAAATAGTGATGGCTAATAAGACTGACATAATTTAAGAACAACTGCGCCAATTAATTAACAACTGTCTTTATTATTTCGAAATGGATATTTATTGTGATTATGAATACTTAAGCTTATACTTGTATAACATTAATTGTCTTAAACAATTCAGATATCAATTGTCTTAAACAATTCATATGTGGAGCGAGTATGATGCAGAAAGGGACCTTCGGGAGCAACGGAGTGAGAAGGTGGAGGTAACCAAACATGGGTAACCCCAGCATTAGCCAGGTCTTGAATGTGATTCATGAGCAACTTGTACCATCCTCCTTGATTTTTGCTTGATTCCCAATTAAACCCCTAAATTCAAAAAAATCATGATCCAAGAAATTAGCAATAGTCAGAATAAAATAACATAACATATTAATTCCCTAATAATACTGAAATATATTATTAATTCCCTAATAATTGGGAGCACCTGAAATAACAACATTGGATCTGCCAAAGCAGAGAATGGAAAGATAAGAGAAAGAAAGCACAACAGAGGACTCATCTTGGTTCTTACTTAGGTTGATGGGAAAATAACAGGGATAATGAGAGTGTATACATAGTGTGACACACTAATGTTACCTTGACTTTAACGGCTTCTTTTCTCACTAGTCCAAGAAAGAAAAATCAACTACCTGTTCACACATACTCATAGAATCAAGAAACATGGAACAATTTTTCACTGAAATATTGTGAGAATCTGTTATGGAATTACTCGTCCTATTAGCTATTTCCCTTAGGTTGTTGCTGGCACTCGCACACATCGTTCGATATAAAAAATTTTCGGGCCTTTCCTCTTATTCAAAAAATGTGAAGTTTTTAACTCTGAATTTTTTTAAATTATTAATATTATCTCTTGCATACAATTTCATTGTTAAATCTAAACGGAATATTACCATATGGCCAAACTCGAATGTATTTTCTTTTTGTTGCACATTCTATACGTTCAAGTCTTCTACACTATAAGCCATCCAATATAGATTACTAAACTAATAACTACGTGACAAAACACATCCAATTTTTTGTTACAGAAATCGGAGGAATTAAAAAACTTGTTATGAAATTCACAAACTGGGGTGACTTGCATCTTATCCTGATGTGGGCCAAATGATAAAGAAACAGGTATTCATGCCAAGTCCAGCCAAATTATGCAGCAGAAAGGTAGATTGCATTCATATGTTGGATACCATATGAGTTAAACACTATTTATAGAGTGAACGACTCTTTTTGTACTTTAACAAATTTTACTTTTCTCTTTTTAGACATAATTTTTTGGGTATATTTTTAGACTTAAATATTTTACGTACCTTCCGTTATATAAAAAAATCGATAATTCCAGCAAAAAAGTCACTCGTGAGCAAAACAAAGCCGTTTTTACAAAGGGTATTTTGGGCAAAATACTATTCTTCAACGATTTGTTCTAATAAAATAAACCCCTATTCTTTTGCTCTAATAAAATAAAGACATTGCTAGGCTACTAGAATTATTGGCTAAAACATTGACTAAAATAGTGTCTTTGGACCTTTTTGCCCTTATAGTTGGGTGAATCCCTTATACCAGCAGGGGGTAGGATAATCATTTAACACCCTCAATTTGGGGGTTTAGGATTACTATCCCCAAAATTCTAGTAGTAAAGCATTTTCCATAAAATAAACCTTTTCTTCAACGATTTGTTTGATGGAAATGGAATGCGACTTATGACTTCACTAAACCCCAATTTTTGTTGTGCATTGTCGGCCCCTTCTTCTTCAATTTTTGTCTCTTTTTTCATCTATAGATTTGTGGTGTTTGATGAAAAATGATGTTTGACGAAATGGGTTTTTGCCAATTTGATATTAGTATTACTATTCTGCTTCAGATTTTAGCTGATGGGTTTGGGAGAAATTTGTGTAATTTGTAGAGTTTGTGTTGTTTTATTTCATCTTCCAAATTGATGGCGTTTGTTGATCCAAGAATGAACTTTGGAGTTGCTGGCTATATCGTTGGAAACGATGGAGAGTTTGATATGGTGTCTATTTCGCCGGACATGTGATGGAGATGGGGGTCGCCGATAATATTTATTTGGCAGTATTAAATGATTCAAAAAAATAGTTGGAGATAGCAGTTGAAGGAGGAGACTTGCCACACTAATTAATTTATACAATATTTATTGTTTCTTATTCATCTTCTTCAATCCCCAAATTCTTCATTACTTTTGTCAGCAATAGGATAAATAATTTTTTTTTTTTTAAAAAAACAATTTTTTAGGCCTGCAATGGCTGGGTTTAAGTCTATTCTTGGAAGAGCATACCTTTCAATTTACACTTGGACTGTATTTTTTGGATGGTAATGATATATGGGGTCTGGGTTTTCTTTCCTTTTCTTTTGGGTCTAATGGGGTTTTTTCTTTTTTCATTTTACTCATGAAGTTTGAATTTTTGTAGGCTACAAGTATTTTATTTTGCTGTGAAAACTCTAATGGAGTCTGAATATGAACATATCTATGATGTTGTTGAAAGATGGAGAGTTGGATATGGTGGCTATTTCGCCAGAAACGAAGGGGATATGGAGATTGGGTTCGGATCGGATCGGGTCAAGCCGGTTGGATTGTATAATGTGAGTTAGAAAAATGGTTTGAAATGACAATTATACCCTTAGCAAAACCGGCACATTTTGATCACGTGCCAATTTAGGCCGGAATTATCGAATTTTTCTTTAATGGAAGGTCCGCAAAATGTTTAAATCTAAAAATATACAAAAAAAAAAAATAAAAAATTATGTCTAAAAAGAGAAAAGTAAAAATTGTTAAAGTCCAAAAATGCAGTCTAGGCTCTCGTGGAACCCCCGAAATTCCGTACGCGTGCGGGCTGATCGGGATGGTCGTTGGATCGGTGCCTAAAGGAATCGACTAGCTGGCATTTAAAAAAATGGTTAAAAAGGGTACAAATGTAATTTCAAAAGGAAAAACCGGAGCACGCAAATGTCACGTCGTTTGGGGTCAGTGGCGAAAAAGGCAAAAAACACGTATGAAAAAGGCAAAAGCGAGTGAAAAAGGCAAAAAGGGCCTTTTCACCTTCTTCTTCTTCTTCTTCCTTCCTTCACAATTTTTTTCATCAATAATTTTTTTTCACTCTGCAAGCAAGAACACGTATTCTCTGCGCAAGAACGCGTATTCTGTGTTGGAAAAAAAAATTCATCTTGTTTCTTACGCTTCTCTACAAAAGTTTCAAAAAAGATGACAACTCTAGCATCGACATCCCATGATTCGAGTAAAGAAACAAAAGTGGGAATTTCTCGTTCTCTGAGAGAATATCATAGGTTTAAATCAAATAGTCTTTGGGAAATGGAGCGGTGAATAAACGATACTCACTTTGTCTTTGAAGGATGCTTAGGGTATTTTAGGGTTTACTGCGATTAAAGCATGCAGAGTACATGAAGAATGGCTGAAATATGCCATTAAGCACTATGATGCATCCGAAAGATGCATCGGAGCTGGAGAGGGCATGCATTAACAATTCTTGGAGAAGACGTGCACGGGGTCTATGGAGTGCCTATGGGGCTTAAACCTGTCTAGGAGCATAAAGAACTTGAAAAAAATGTTTCCCATAGAAAAGGTTAAGAAGTTTCTTTGAGAAGTTTTTGGGGATAGGTATATCGATAAGGGGATACGTAGATGAGGACATAGTATATAGTTTAATTAGATTTGAAGCACATATGAGCCCTGCGAGATGGGCACGTTTTTTATGCACTTGTACATTTTGAGTCGACTTTTCATTGCCAACAACGATAAAATGGTTAGCATTAGATATGCAATGCTTTTTAAAAAATTTCAAAGACTACAGCTGGGGAGAATTTATTGTTAATTTTGTCCACTCGTCACTTGCTTGTTGCCATCAGAAAGATTTGTGGCGGAGCACGACTAACTTATCGGATTCAGCGAGACATGCACTTTCTAACGGTAAGTTTCATAATTCATTTGTTTACACATGTTATTAAACGAGAGAACATGTGTTTTTGATAAGAGAACATGTGTTTTACGGAAAAAAACATGTGTTCTCTAATCAAGAACACATGTTCTTAAAGCGAAGAACATGTGTTTTTGATAAGAGAACACTGTTTTTTTCCAGTAAAACACATGTTCTCTTATCAAAAACACATGTTCTCAACACATGTTCTTAAGCGAGAGAACATGTGTTTTTACGCATAGAACATGTGTTCTTGTATCAGGAACACATGTTCTTAAACTAGAACATGTGTTTTGAAAAGAGAACACATGTTTTTTCAAGTAAAACACGTGGTTTTTTTTTAAAAAAAAATGTTCTTATGAATATTACATGTTTTATGATGCATAGAACATGTGTTACGTTATTATTTACAATTTAGTTTATTATTTTTCAGGGTGCATACTTTGGATTTCCTTCTGGAAATAATGTGCGAGTAGATGCGATCAGTTGTGCTCTTTGGGATTATGAAAACATGAAAAGTATGTTCGAGTATTCTTTTCCCGGAGAAAGCAATTTCGATAATGCGGCGGAGGCGCTATACAGCAAGTGATGACGAGAGAAGGAAAAAAACAAAAGTTAAGGGAACTTGTGAATGAAAGAAGGAGGCTGAACAAAGAAATTGCCTTTAGGAGAAGTTTGTTGGTTGAAATAAACCAAGAAATTAGCAAGTTGAGGGGTTATGTTAAGGAGGATTTGTTGGAGGAATCAGAGGATAGTGCGCCGCAGGGCGTGGCTTTGAGATTGTGAAGAGGCGTAGACTACCCCACAAGAGGAGAAGGTTTCGAGTAGCGATGATGAGCGGAGTTGATAATCTTTGGGAAAGAAATGAATGTGGAGTTGCTGAAGTGGAAGGGAAACGGAAGAAGCGAGTGAGGCGAAATTGTAATTGAGTCATCTTTCAGCGATGAAGAGACCGACATTGCCAAATTTATTGCTCGGAAACGGACCAGATATTGTTATTTACGAGTACTCGCCTTTTATAATGATGTAAGCACATACATTATTTGTTATTTAAGAAGAATATGCGTTTAACATTTTACCACAATGCTTCAAATACAAGAACATGTGTTCTTACTCCTTGAACACTTGTTCTTGTATTCGGAACACGTGTTTTTGAATTCAGAATACATGTTCTTTGATTCAGAACACATGTTCTTTAATATGAACACATGTTCTATTATGACACTTTGTATTTACTGAATTAGGAGGAAGGAGAGAAGTCTGATTTGGGGCCAGGGGACTCCGTGATGCTAGATTTGGAAACCCCAGCCCCAAATTTTGAAGATCACATTGAAGAGACACCAGGGCAGATTGTGATGAGTGTTGTGATTGAAGATTTTGGAGAGGGGGACTTCGTGATGCAAAATTTGGAAACCCCAGTCCCAAATCTTGAACAAGAAATTGAAGTGACACCAGCCCAGAGTGTGATGAGTGGGGAGAATGAAGGCTGTTGGGCGAGGGGACGTCGTCATGCAAGATTTGGAAACCACTTGCCCCCAAATCTTGAAGAAAACATTCAAGAGACACCCAGTACGAGCTTATGAGGAGTGGGGTGAACGAAGATGTTAGGGCGAGGGGGACTTTGTGACGCATAATTTGGAAACCCCTACCCAAAATCCTGAACATCTCGGCGGTGAAAAGACCCAGCCGAGTTTGTTCCCATAAAGGCAGTACGTTGGCGGCTGATCGAGGGTTATTCTTGGCAATCCTCGGTTTGTCGAGGGCAAGAGGCCGGTCATGCCCGATAGGGCGATACTCAATTCTCCTTTCACTACGCAAAAATAAAGATGATGCTTCTTTGTCGGAGAAAGCGAGATTGCCACAGTTGATTATGCTTGGAATGGGGAAGATCAGTAAGTTACTTTAACATTCTTAGATATGTGATATTTGTTAAGTTAACACATTATCTTAAACTGAGAACATGTGTTTTTGATAATAGAACACGTGTTTTTCCCTAAAAACACGTGTTCTATTATCAAAAACACATGTTCTCTGTTTAAGAACATGTGTTTTTTATCAGAGAACACATGTTTTTCCTTGAAACACGTGTTCTGGTGACTTGAACATCTTTTTTTTTTAAAATTTCAGCGATCTTATAATGTTTGATAATGCCTGTGGAGTATTGCGGAGGAAGGATTTGGTGACTTGTATGCCTGGGGCAGAACTTGTTGATGATGTCATTAATACATTTGCCCATATCCTAAATGTTGAAAAATTGAAGCTACGAATGGGCAAATGAAGAAATTTTGGTTCACAACATTTCTAACGGTACGTATGGGTTCTTGTATATATTTGTGGCCGTGAACAAAGCGAAATGATTGATAATGAGTGCTTGTATGTATATGTCGTTTGTAGAGTTACTGCTGCGAGGGGATATGGGAAGGAAAATTGGCAAGCCGGACTTTACCGAAAGTGCAAGATATGGCCAATTTCGTTGAAGAACAAGTGCTTGGCGGGATTGATTATCCGCCAAAGGAACAAGGCAGCTGGAATCCGTCAGGTGTTGAATTGGTAAGAACACTTTATCTTAAACAGAGAACATTTGTTTTTGATAAGAGAACACATGTTTTTTCCTTGAAACACGTGTTCTCTTATCAAAAACACATGTTCTATGCTTAAGAACATGCGTTTTTTTTAAGAGAACACGTGTTTTTAGGGAAAAAACATGTGTTCTCTTGTCAAAAACAAATGTTATATTCAATAAACATGTGTTTTTCCCAGTAAAAAAGCGTTCTTCTTGACATGTTCTTTCCCCAAGCGAGTTCTTCCTCCCGATCGTTTACGGCGGTCACTACGGGTATACGTGGTTAATGTCAAATCTAAAGAAATGTATATTCTAAATAGTTTGGTCGAAATCGGCAATGACAGGGTACAAGCGGCCAAGTACATTCATACAGCTCAAGTCGTCTTAGGCTGAAATGGGGGGCACAGGGTGAGGACAAAATTAAAGCCTAGGTTAAGCTTCAAAGGATTTAAAATCGTACACGGCCGAGTGCCCATCCCGGCTGCGGAGGACAAAAAGCTGGCATGTGGGATTTGTGTGTGCAATGCGATGGAGCATTGGGTGGGCCACATTCCTCGAAAGATTTTTTTCCTCTCGTGGACCACTGCGTCACATATGATTGCTTTGAGGAAAAAAGGCTGGTGGCTCGCATTTTGGGTCACCCAGCTTAACAAAATTTAATGAGAGGTTTTGGAAAAGTCCACTAGCTACTGAGGCTATGTTAGGAAATGAATTGATATTTCGTGAAATGTAACTGGTTCGGTTAGGATTTTGATGTTGAACATAATAGTTATAGGTGATTAATAACATTTGTTTTGTTTTTGTGTATAATTTAATTATGTTAGCCAAAAACATGTGTTCTGTATCCAAAAACATTTGTTTTTTATTCAAAACCATGTGTTCGTCAGACAAAAACAGGTGGTCAGTAGCCAAAAACACGTGTTCTGTATCCAAAAACACGTGTTCTGTATAATAAAACACGTGTTCGGTATCCAAAACCATGTGTTCCCCTAAATTGGAAAGTATGTAACAAAACATTTGTTTGCAATACACCACATTTCTTTTCATAAACCCACAATATGTGTTTACCATACAATATTAAAGTGCTAGTCTCGTGGTTTCTTCCGAGTTGCCTTTGCTTAACATGCTTAGCTGCGTGCCATTTGCCTTTTGATCTCTACAACTCGCTTTAATCTCTTCCTCGATCTATTTGGAGTGCGCTCGTTTTTTCAACTCTATCCTTGAAGGTTGAACTCCACTTTCGAGGCATTGTTTGAGTAAAATCGCAATAAAAAAATACCCCGAAAAGGACGGGTTGTTAGGGAGTTCGCCCATATTAGGAGAAAAATTTAGTTTAATGTTCACGGGAATTGTATTTGGACATGTAGATCCGGCATCTCCGAGCGACAAATTGACACGCTTGCACAATTCATCAAATGACCGATCCACAAAGTCATAAGCAACATCGCTCCCACATACGGTTGTTACCAGCATAACCATCTTTCCACACATTTGTTGGTAGCGTTCGCTATATTCAGTGGGTGCTTTCCTACCACTATTGGGACATACTAAACTGACACCATTCTTCACATTTTTTGTCCACCTATTCATAATGTAGTGTGTCGGCAACCCTCTCGAGGTTTGTGTAGCCGCCACAAGATCTAGGAGTTCCATAACTCTAAGACAATGTCGGCGAGTGCAAACCTAGGATTTCAAACAATCTACACTCGCATTCAACAATTGCCTTGTGGGGATCAACCATCACAAGTCTTTCATCCGACTTTCCTCTCGCACCAAATATAAAAACATCCTTGTACTGCTGAGTACGCTAACATACTACCAAGGTTTTTCCCGGGACATGGATCTAACAGGTACTCCGTTGGTGGTGATCATGCACACAAAAAAACATGAGATCTTAATAAACAAAACATGTGTTCTCAATCGCAGAACATGTCTTCTCAGCTCTTGAAAATGTGTTCCTATTAAAAAAAACATGTGTTCTCATTAACAAAACACGTGTTACGGGTCACGAGAACACGTGTTTTCTAATCGAGAACACGTGTTTTCTCCGCTAAAAGTACATGTCTCGTATGCATAAATTGAACTTGTTCCAATTGACAAAACATGTGTTCTCATTAACAAAACATGTGTTACTGTGTGCAGAACACGTGTTTTTCTAGTCGAGAACACGTGTTTTCTCCGCTAAAGTACATGTCTTCTCCATAAATTCAGCGTGTTCCTATTGACAAAACATGTGTTCTCATTAACAAAACATGTGTTCCCTATACTGAAGTTTGTATTAAGTTAAATCGAGACAGGTTCGGAGTACAACAAAACTGTTCTGCCCTACATTGCGAAAACATTTGGCGTATAATGTGTGGTTGCACTATTCGCCCTGATGGGCTATGCGGAGTATTGTTGTTCGGCAACTTGTTCATACTGTCAAAGTTTCTTTTTAATTCGACGCTTCGCCTGTCGCTCACCATTCTGTTGAAGTGTGTAAAAAACTGGACAAGATTGTGGTCGGCCTTTAGATAGCCTCTTAGGACACTATTGTTCGACTCGCTCAAGCTGTGTTGAGCAGAATGCCAGTGATGAAGTGTTGCTTAACCCATGCGGATGACCACTTTGTTCTCGAAAGCAATGAATCCTTCGACCCACGAATGTACTCTTGTTTTTTGGCCACATTTATCCATAATAAGACATTCCTTTTCGAGCTTGGCCCACACTTGATCAAACTCATTTTCATCATGGACATTGTACATAGCATTAAAAAAAATGCTCTCGACCTCTGCAGTCCACATTGTGCTCGGGTTCTTGACCGCATTTTCTTTAATGTGCCATGTACACGATCCATGGAAAAGAAATCAGGGGAACTCGAGACTTTATTACGGCGGCCATAGCGGCATCCCGATCGGTAAAAGCAGGCGTAGGGGCTTTCCCCAACATGCATTTCGAAATGACTTGAATAACCATTTGAGCGAAGGAATCGTCTCATCATACGAGTAGTGCCGCCCCCAAATATGCACGACTCGTGGTGATTGTTGAAACCAACAAAGCGACTGATGGAAAAAAAAATTTATACTAGGTTAACAATAGCACGGTTAATTAATAATACAAAAAACGTGTTACGCATTTGGAGAACACGTGTTACTGTATTCGAGAACACGTGTTACGTATTCGAGAACACACGTTCTCTACAAGTTAACACCCATTACCGGTGGAAATTTAATCGTAATACCTATAGGCTCGAAATTGTTGTTGGTCGGGTATGTTGTATCAAACGTCACTACATCGCCAAAGTAACCATAGTCCATCTTCATTAATCCAGTACGCCCCAAAAAATGTTAGCAATTTTCTCATCGCAGTCCATTTCAATATCATAGTAAAACATCGGATTGGGTATGCCTCACGCAGGAAATGCTCAAGTAGAGCGGTTCCCTTCCCGAAAGCCCGTCGACTTTTGGCGTCTCCTACTGAGGTGATTCTTTAAATCAAGCTTTATAAAGCCTAGATTTTCATTGCCCCGACTTGCGGTGACATGATAGTGTACGACGATTTTAGTGCCACCCTCAGACACTATCATTCATCTCAGCGACAATTCAGTGAAGATTCGTCACTTGGCGATTCGATCGTATCAAATGTGAAAAGTTTGCTTTGGATGAAGGGAATGATTGTGCTCCTTCACCCGATTACTAACTACAAATACGCGCCTCTGTTGATTAAATTTCACAACTACTTTAGCCATACAACCCAGTCCAGCTCTTCACCCGGGACCGCGTCGACAAATTCCTTGATTGAACATGGTCTTGGGCATTTCTCCTTGTTCTTGGGATCGTGGGTACTTCGCTTTCTGAATCCCTCTTTATTACAAACATATTTCACATAACCAACCTGTTCCTTGTTACTTTTTAACGGCTTACTATAGTTTTTCCGAACGCCAAACCCTAAGTTATGAGCATAATCAACGTAAAAATCTATGAACTCTCTTTCTGTAGTGAACTCCTTAGACTTCAAATCAATTGTGCTGTAATAATCGTCATTACCCAGCAAAAACAATGTCTGGTTACTGGCCAAAAACAACTTTCCTTTGTGTCAGAACACGTGTTCTAGGTAATAAAACACGTGTTCTGGGTAATAAAACACGTGTTCTATGTATTAAAACACGTGTTCTGGGGTGTTTTTATATCATGTGTTCTTGTTAACGTAACGTGTGTTCTTCAAAACAGAACATGTGTCCTTAGAAGACAAAAAATATTTGGCTCCACCAAAAACATAGTGCGTGCCTTACAATTAAGCCCTGTATTGTCAGCTTTCTTTCCATCTTGGTTGTCCTGACCTTCTTTCCTTCGCTCCAGAACTGCGACTATTACATGGCACATTTAGTTTTGGGTCAAAAAAACAAAATAGAGAGCATGATACGACATTTTCGCATAATCAGAGACAACTCACCGTCGTCATCTTCAGAGTCAACTATAACTGTTTGCTTCGATCTTTTAGCTGTCCCTGTATGAACATCGTCATTATCACTAATTACTGAAGAAATTTCTTCAGAACACAAGTTTTTTCTCTTGCCTAACTCCCCAAATAAGCCATATTCTTCATGAGAACTTGTTTGGCCATCGTAAGATACACCATTCTTACGAAGAAAATCTCCGAATCTTTGCCATTCAACCATACTATCACTTCCTTGTTCATCCATTTTCAAGGATGACCCAGGAGAAGAAAAGGTAGATGAAAAGGTAGAACAAAATCGGGCTGAGTTTTTTTTGGAAAGTTAGTAGAAACTCCAAAGAAAGATAGAGATGAAAAGGGAGATTTCAAATGGGAGATATCTACGAAATATATCTTCTCCCTTTTTAAAAAAGTAAGAAAGAGAAAATGGGGGGATTTCGAGGCTTTTCTACCGCCAAAACAATTTGACCAAACTTCAGGCCAAAAATACCCCTTCTTTTCAGAGAGCCGTTGGATCAAAAGTACAAGATCCAACGGCTCTCATGCTGGCCCGCACATACTGACCCTTTTTGGTTCAACATAGGAGCCGCGGTGCAAAAAATGTCATTCACTCCTATTTATACCTCTCAAATAATTTTCAAATAGTGATGGGTATAAATCAAACTACCCAAAATGGGCAGAATCCTACGACCATGGCGACTTTGTACACGCGCGGCACACAAGCACAACCACTACAGAGAAATAAAAACCATTTACAAGAAACTTGAGAAAAATCATCAGAATAGAGATATATAAATCATCAGAATCTCTTTCCTCTCCTCACAGTACAGAAGACCAGCGCCAGATAACAAGTACCACAATATATGATAATCTAAAATTGATAGAGAAAGCATGAAACTGCACATGCAACTGTATAGAAATGCAGAGAACCAAAGAGGCTACAAAATTAACAGCAAGAAATTTTCATTTCGAGTTTCACGTGGTTATTAGCCTTTGGATGTATAGCACTGTAAATACTGCAAAGAACATAAATTTATGAGAGAGAACAGAACGGAAACATAAATCATCTCTAGTTTCTATAACATACCTATATTTCAAAACTACTTAGGGACGAACTCGAGAGAGGATCCAAACAGGAGTAAAAGGTCCCTGCTTATCAGTTTGGCACCTCACATCTTCGCTGGCTTGGGGAAAATGTCTGGTGTAAATTTCTGAGCTGCACTGATACTTCCTTTAATCTTTATAGCACCTCTAAATGAGTCAATCATAAAGAGAAACGTCATTACAATTTTAACTTTGTGCGAGAAAACAATCAATAGAATAATCAATCATAAAACACCCAAAAGAGCAAGTGATCCCACCTCATAAAGGCAATTTGAGGATTCATTTTCCCGGTTGCTATCTTGAGAAAATCGTTGTCTGTGAAAGAAAAAGTAGCATCTGGCTTTCCACCCTCGTATGGTCCTAAAAGAAAGGGGGAAAAACGTAATAGGGACTCCTCAGCCACAAAATATGCCATAGATGCATCTCCCCGTTGTGAGGAAATGATTTATTTAACAGATCATGTAAAAACAAATAACAAGAATTTGAAACATTTCAATGCTGTTGGGTATAGTTCTCAAAGATAATGTCTTTGATTGTGTGCTCAAACAATTAAATTTCTATGGGATAGAATATTATCCAAAAAATGAGACTTCTGATAAATTCTTGGAAAATTCTGCTACGGATCTCGTCCATGTGGGCATATTAACCTTGTGGTTCAGAATTCTCCAGAATAAAGACAGAGAGACAATTTCTCTTATTTTTTAATTGTCTCTCCTCTTCCTGTAATGAGGTGGAAGATTCTGGATGAGCCTATGTTCATGATATAATTATCCTAAATTCTTTCACTTGGAACTTATATGAAGCTACAAAATTGACATAGCTGTTTCTTGTGCAATTACTATCAGAGCAATAGAAGCAAACCAATCCAAATTGAATGCCTCAAAATATAATACACAGAAAGCTACTACCTCCGTCCCAAAATATTTGCAACGTTGCTGAACCACTTTGTCAACAGTTCTACCGCATGCATCTCTGTCTTACTACAAGAGGGTATTTCACAATTTCTCATATCCCAAATTATTTGTAACATTTTTAGAAATCAATGCATCTTTATTGTTACTTTTCCAGTCTTACCCTTAATTTATTATTCAAATAACCACTAATAATAACTCACAAGTCATTAATGGGTATTTAAGATTTTTTTTGTCATATTAATTGCTTTTCAATCATTTTCTTAATCTCGATGAAAACAACAAATGTGGTAAACATTTTGGGAAGGAGGTGTGGTAGAAAATTAAATTAAAAAAAAAAGAGACAGAAATGGGACACAAAAAAAAACCCTAACCTTTTTTAACCTCTCCTTTCTTGAGATCAACAACATAAACCTCTTCTTGAAATCCAAGTTTCTATCAATAATTGAAGAACAGAACACCAAAATTAAATAAAAATTAAGCAACAATACCAAACAAATAACAGAAACAGAGAAGAGAATCAAATAAGAAAGAGAAATAGGAAAACCTTAGGAGCGATGTTAAGTTGATAAACGAGTCCGATTTTCTTGAGGAGGTCTTTGCCAGCATCAGTAGTGAGGTGAAGTTTCATTTGCTCTAAGAGAGCATCGGATTTGAGCTGAGTTTTGGAGTCGTTGTTGCCGGCCGCCATGGCTACAAAATTCTAGAGCTTTAGGTAGTAGAGGAAGAGTAGAGAAGGCGGAGGCCGATTCCGTTAAGGTTATCGCGATGATCATTACTGAAGAATGAATTGATGAAACGACACGCATTTCAATAACATTGATGTCATCAATGTGTCGGTGGATTCAGTGCCGAACGTGTAATTCTGTAAATGCGAAATTTTCATCGTCTGTTGGTTAAAATTTTGACGGTTAAGATTAATTTAAAACGAACATCAATTTTGTGACTCAGACCACCTGCCATGTCTTTTAGCCTCAGAACATCTGTCCTGATCTTCAAAACACCTATCATGGAGTTTCATACAGGGCGTTTTATATATATTGAAAAAAACTATTCTGCATATACCGGACTAGGTAACATATTATTTTCTTACAATAAAAGCATTGGATGAAAATTATTTTCTTTTTGTTTGAGGTGTATAAATAAATGCACTATAAATTTATCTTTTTTTCTCTTTGATTAAGGTATGCTATTTTATATATATACAAGAGAAGTATTAACACAACTCAATTGATTAAACACGTTATTTCTATTTAAAATTAAATGAAAGAGATTACTCGTAAAAGTTTAAAGATAATATATATTCATTTTTGAACAAATAAAAATAAGAATATATGATTTTTGGAGAGAGAATGAGTAATATTTATTAAAGTATCACTTTCTTTACACAATTCACATGTCATCTCAAATTCCAAGCCTTTATATTCTACAACAAATAGACTATAGGCGTCAACACGACTAGTCTTATAAATAAGCTCAAGGAGTAAAGCATATTGGCATATATTTATTTTACTTAGCAAAAAAAAAAAAGCATATTGGCAATTGGCATATATAAATAACAAAAAACTTGAGAACTGATTGGCTATACTTATCGTGTATCCCTCATTTGAAAGGGCTAGTTGGCTAAAGTAATTTGAACAAGGGGGAAATTTGGGTTTCATGAATCAATCCCTGAGTGAATCTCCCATTTCGTTTACAAAGAGCAGTATGGATCAGGCCTTCCCCGCTAGCGATCTGTTAAGGTTTAGCTCCTTAAATCACAAACAAAACAAGGAAACAGATAGATAAGGGGATAAGGGATAAAAGAGGGAAGAAGAGAGAGAAATTAGTTGATATTTGTATTTCAACTAAGGGATAAGGGATAGTTTCAGCATAAGCTGTACAAATTTCTGGATATCCAAATATGTGAGCTTTAACAACTATATATAGTAAAAGTACTAAGTTAATCCTAGCCTTATATTGTAGAAAAGCAAACAAAAGTAAATCTCAGCCCTTTAGTACTGTTGTACTACTCTGCCAGCATGCTTTGATCTTCTGCAGTGGTCCCAGCCAGATTCTAACAGATTCTGAGTGTTGTGGTCCTGCATCTAAACCATAACATTGCCTCCTCCTTAAAAAGAATCTTGTCCTCAAGATTAAAAGGAATAACCAGGCCCTTCTTGATGAAGTCATCTGCTAATTCCCATGTAGTATCCTCAGGTTTCATGTTGCTCCATTGAATGAGCCATTGCACATCAGCTTCCTTGCCCTTTTTAACAAATATTCTGCCCAGTATAGCCAGTGAGTTTTGCTTGTAAAGGTGCAGTTTGACATACACCCACTCCCCTTCAGAAAAACTTCTTTCATTTCTCCCTTTATCTGCCATTTGTTTCATTTTATTTGCAGCCACTCTCAAACTTCCCTTCAAAGCTGCATCAATTTTCCTCCTTTCTTCAAGCATGTTAAGCACTTCATCATGCTTAATGTCTTCCATCACAATTCCTTCTCCAAATCCTGCATATAATGCTTCAAAAGGGGGCTTCCTTAGAGTTGTGTGGTAACTAGAGTTATACCACCATTCAGCCAGTAAGAGGTGTTTGTGCCAAGTGTGTGGCCTTTGTGCTGAAAAGCACCTCAAATACATTTCCAAACTCTGATTGACCCTTTCAGTTTGGCCATCAATTTGGGGTTGACATGCTGAACTGAGCTTCAGCTTTACCCCAATGGTCTTGAACAGTTCCTGCCAGAAAGTACTTGTGAATATCTTGTCTCTATCAATCACAATACTTTCTGGTAAACCATGGTTCCCGAACACCTTCTCTATCCCTTCAGGGATCAAAATTGTGACCGCACTACACTCAATTTTTCTAGAGAGTGCGTCTGCTACCTTATTTTCAGACCCTTTCTTGAATTGCACCTCAAAAGTCATTCCCAGTAGCTTGGCTAACCATTTTTTATGTGCTGATGTAGTTATCTTTTGCTCCACTAGGAACTTTAGGCTTTGGTGATCTGTTCTCACAATGAAAGATTGCCCTTCCAAGAAATGTTTCCATTTACTCACAGTGTAGTTATTAAGGCACTTAGGTAATGCCCTTGCAGTGATGGCTTTCAGTTTTAGAGTGCCTTGTTCATTCTGAATTTTCACAGTTTTTCCCTTATAGATAAAAGAGAATTCCTGCTGTTTATAGTCAAGGAGGATTGGGCTGTGCTGCTGCAGCCAATCACCTCCCAAAATAATATCACTACCCCCCAATTTCATGACATGTAAATCTTGATTGAAAGTCATTTCACCTAACCTCCAGGTTACCCCCATACAAATGGACTGATTCCACTTACTCTCACCAGTAGCTAAGACTACTTTAAGAGGTTTGGAATTCTCATAGCTTAGTCCTACTTGCTTGACTAAAGAGGAATCAACAAAACTATGGGTACTGCCAGGGTCCAGGAGAATGATGATGGGCTGTTTTTTTATGTACCCTTGGGTTTTAAAGATGCTTCCCTCACAATTTCCCCCCACAACAATAAGTGAAACATGTGCCACTTCATCTCCCAACGTCACCCTTGTCTCCCTCTCATCAGACTGGAGTGGTATTAACTCTGGTTCACTATCCTCCTCATGAGGTTCAGTCCTCATAAACAGCATGTTTACTTCCCCCATAGCACACTTGTGGCCTATGAAGTACTTATCACCACACCTAAAACATAAACCTAATTCCCTCCTCCTTTGCATTTCCCCATCACTGATCTTTTTAAATTTGACTGGTTCTTTTGGTGAAAAAAGAGTTTTGGTTATTGGGGTGGTAGGGATATTGTCATAAATATTTTTCTGAGGGAAACTATATGGTAAGGTTGGGGTTTTTGTGGTAGGATTAGTATATATTTTAGACATGGAACTGATGTGTAGTTCTTGGTCAATGGCAAGCCTAAAAGCTTCTTCTATAGAGGTTGGCTTAAACATGTTTACCAAGCTTCTAATCTCCTCCTTTAGGCCACTCAAGAAGAGATCTACATAATAAGAATTTGTAGCTATATTTCCACTGCTCACAAAGGCAGCCTTTAATTCTTCAAATTTTTTCATATAGCTAACAATATTGCCTATCTGTTTAAGTTTTGTAAATTCACCCACTATCCCAGCCTTATTGCTAGTATCAAACCTCTGATACATTGAGCTAACAAAATGATCCCAGTTTCCAACCCCATGCTCTTTAATATAACTATTTCCCCACAAAAATCCTTCCCCCTTCATGTAGCATATTGCTATCCCAAGCTTAAGGTGGTCAGGGATTTGATGTAACCTAAAGTAATGGTCTCCTTTCTGAAGCCATTCTCTAGGGTTACCATCTTCAAACAAGGTGAACTCTACCTTAGGTAGTTTGACTCCCCCCCTTCTATCACCAAGAGTAAACTGAGCCCATCCATAGTCCTGCCCTCCCAGACTATACTCCTCCCTTCTCACCCTATTTTCATTCACATCTACCCTATTAGGAGACATTGAGTCACAGCCAGAGCTTGACTCCCCTACAACATTTTTATCTTTGAAGAGTAGACTGATTTTGTTCATGAGTTGGTCCATTTTTTTTTATCTAAGTCCAGTTTGTTGGAGGTTTGTTCAAAATTTACCTTGGCAAGGGTAGTCCTGATCTCATCCTGTTGAGAGCTGAGCTTTCTGATAGCAGTGTCCATCTCAACCATTCTCCTGCCATGGAACTCCACTGTAGTCTGAAGATCTGGTGTTTCTGCAATGGGAAGCAGTGCTGTGCTGTCACCTTTGGGTCTGGTATTCACCATTGCTGCCAAGGATCACCAGCTCTGATACCAAATGTTAAGGTTTAGGTCCTTAAATCACAAACAAAACAAGGAAACAGATAGATAAAGGGATAAGGGATAAAAGAGGGAAGAAGAAGAGATAGAAATTAGTTGATATTTGTATTTCAACTAAGGGATAAGGGATAGTTTCAGCATAAGCTGTACAAATTTCTGGATATCCAAATATGTGAGCTTTAACAACTATATATAGTAAAAGTACCAAGTTAATCCTAGCCTTCTATTGTAGAAAAGCAAACAAAAGTAAATCTCAGCCCTTTAGTACTGTTGTACTACTCTGCCAGCATGCTTTGATCTTCTGCAGTGGTCCCAGCCAGATTCTAACAGATTCTGAGTGTTGTGGTCCTGCATCTAAACCATAACACGATCACGTTACGGGTCAAACCGCAGGCCGATTAGTCACCATGCGGTGTACACCGGGTACCCCTCTGGGTGAACAAAAAAAAAAAACACATTTTTACCTCAGACTTTACCCTATCAGAACAGATCAATTGAGTAGAGTAGGTGCTGGGTAGTAAAATCTAAAAAACGAACCAAGTATTGATGTCTGCTGGAGCTTCAACTATATGAAAAACTGTGGCAACCCTCAACTGGTAACTCTCAAGAACTTGGACTCCAGGTCCATATATTAAACGGCACCGATCGTTGAATGAACCGACTAATCTAGACACCACCTCCTTAAAGAACATGTTTGCCATCTGCAAGGTGAGACAAATTGTACAAGTTAATCTTGAAACCCTTAGCCTTCCACAGGAAAATCAGTTAGAAGTAACCGAATAAATATGCTGTCAATTTTCTGCATTTTCCGCAGACCCAAAAGGTAAAGGAAAAACAAAAGTTTGAACAATCATTTTTGCTTCCATTTCTAGAAACAAAGTTTCTTGTAGTCCTGGCATTTCTTATATGAGATTAATAATACATGGATAAGGGGATTTCCTATAACATGAGAAATAACTAGGGGATAAAGATAAAATTGTTTTCAAGACGACTGATAAATTTGCCATTTACTAAATCATGGAGAGTCAGAGCCTTTATTAAGTCCCTTGCCTGTCGATAAATTGGAGACTGAAACTTAAAATCAACAAAAAAATGGAGGTTACAAGTTCCTTCAACAGGTCCTGGATTAAATTCCCGCACATTTATTAGGTGATCGAAAAGGCCGCTCTCAGAAGCAGTCTTCTGCAAGAGAAATAGAAGGATGTTATGAGAAGATGAAAAAAGATAACAACACTTTGTCCAATTCATAATATGAGAACACCCTCTTGACTACCTATGGAAGATCTCCATGTCAAACGTACATATAGAATGAAAAATGTAGGAACATTCATTTACCAAACTGACTAAAAACTCAATTTGAACCCAAAATTAAGCAACAAGTCCAGCTAGATTTCATTTCAGAACATTCTTCCTTTTTCCTTCCCCTCTCTATTTGCTTTTTATGAGGAGATAATTGGAAAAAGAAAACTATTTTTATCTTCAACAAATTAACTTTCTCCTAGCCTTCATATCAGTTTAAATATCAACTTCCGAGTCACCACCGAGACATTTAACTGCCTGCTTTATTCTATAGTCCAAGAAAAAACTAAAGCTTGTAGGTAGATGCATATTTGCACCATCAGTACAGTCCATCTTGAACAGTTCCAATCTCTGTATATTGTAAACCCCTCGAGCCTTTTTAATAGATCAGAGAACATGAAACTTATATCCTACTTCATTTTCTTTTTCCCAGAAAACTGAAGTAAACACCCAAATCAATCCCACTCATATTTCACTAAGACATGGGTAAAGCTGAAATTTGAAGAGGTGAGAGAGATTGATGCCTAGAAAGGATCTGCTTCCCCAATCTAACAGAATGAGAAGCACATAAATGTGGGGTTCTTCCCTTTTCCCCATTTTCTTCTTTTGTTTTGTGTTTGTGTGTGTGTGTGTGTGGGTGGGTGGGGGGGGTGTTTGGGGGGGGATGGGTAATAGAATAAACAAGTGAGTTTTCAATAACCAATTTCCTATAATGTTAAATTTGGAGAAGATTCATGAAAAAAAATTGAGCCCTTTTAAGCAGCTTAATCTCCTATACCAGTTTTAGTATAGCAAAAGCAAATAGTTCTATAAGCACCAGATTCTCAAGCAATAACCCCCTTATTTCCAAAATAAACATAAAAGAAAGATACCAGAGGCGAAGTTTTTAAGGAGATGCTCAAGAAATTTTCTTACCTTAATATAGTTTGGTTTCTTTAACTCAACATGGGACATATAACTTTCAACAAGAAACTTAAAACCAATTTCTAGCTCAGCATCAAAAGATCCATCTGGATTACGTCGAACTATTTCAGAACGCTGACACCACGGGAGAAAAACTTCATACAAGTCAACAGCAGCAACCACAGAAAATAACTGCTTGGGTGAGTATCTAGTATCAAATGCGCAACGTCAAGTTAAGACATATTATGGTCATCAATGAACATCTAGAATGTGGCATTTTACATGCAAGGTTTGGCATCAAGGAAGTACAAGGTAAGGAAATAACACACAGAATAAACTCATACGCATAATCAAGAAGACACCATTCCCACAGAGTGGATAATATTATCGCTTCGATCAAATTGAACTCATCGATGTAAAGAGAGGCAAATGTGAGTATAACGAAATTCTGGAAACCTAAAAGATCAAAATAAAAAAACCAATGCTACCGACAAGCGGAACTGAAAAACTGAAAACTTTAGAAATCAAGATTTGCAGTTAAATTGATCTCTTGATAAACTTTTAAGTACACAGAGATCTCCAGCCAACATGAGCAAAAAGAAATGAAGATCATTATCCAATCACTGAAATACAGATTAGTAAATTCGAGACACTATCCAAGAACCAAGTCAAGCCAATTCAATTGACAAACGGTACAATGTACATGTTGTAATCCTAATATATAAGAATTCATGTAATCAAATATCTTTAGCAAATGTTGACAAAGACAAACAAAAAATCAAAACTTGGCTAATCATAAACAATGAAACTCCATCAATACAGTTGATAAGTAAATAAAAAAGACCAAAGGATTACCCCAATACGCGGCTCTCCTCGTGTACTTTGGATACAAGACTACCTTCATCCCCATCACCACAACCCAAAAATCCCCTTCTTTGAATACCACTAATTTCCTGATAATTACTGTTATAACTACAACTATAATTACATACATTCCCAAACCCCTCCAAATTTATGAGCTGATGATGTAAGCGAATAAATACCCGAAATGCTACTTAATCCCCGAATCTGAATCAAATTTCCCAATTCCGCTTTTGTCTGAGAATATCCATATCTTCTCCATCGTCTACATATAATCCCACGCCTTGTCACGCGTTGCGCCACTGCTTTCGACGTCGAGATCAACCAAGGCATTCTTTGAATTTTGATTTGTTCAACAATTGCAAACCCTAGATAACTCAAATGCAATCATACACGGTAAATTAAGTGCAAACTTGAAATTTTTTTACCGAATAAATTTTTTATTCAGACAATTTGAGGAAAATTAAAAGGCATATCTATGAAGGAATTTAATTTTTTTCATCAAAAAAAGAATAGAAATGGAAAGAAATTGATTTTGTTCAGGTCCTGATTTTGTGTTCGGGTTCGGTGAGTTTTTGCTCGGACAAAACGGGTAATAAAAAAATTCCCTAAAATAAAAGCGATTCGCAAGAGCTCACTAAATTAAACTTTTACATTAAGTACATGTGTAATAATTTTAAGGTTTTACTAATGCACCACAGAAGGGCAAAAAATCCTCTGTCCCCATTTGTGTGTCCCCGTATCCCCAACCAATTACAATTCACCATGTGTATATATAATTTAAACAAATATTTATATAGTAAATTATGATTGGTTGGGGACGACACACACAAATGAGGGACAGAGGATGTTTCACCCCCACAGAAGTATCATAGTTCAAATCTTCTTGATGGATTAAGGGCTCACTAATTCGCTACGATTATAAAGTTGAACGCTTTAAATTCAGTATGTATGAAATATTTTAATGTTCACTAATGCGCCACGACAATATCATAATTTAACTTTTCTTGATGGATGAACAGCTTGCTAATTTGCCACGTCTATAGAGTTAAACACTTTAAATTCATTACATGTATGAAACATTTTAAGGTTTGCTAAAGCGCCACAGCAGTATCAGAATTCAAATCTTATTGAATTTCGAGTAAGAGTTAGATTCTGTGAACGCTTCGCTTGTAAATCTGAATTAGTTTCACTAGTAACAAATCTGAATTAGTTTCACCATTAGTGAAGAGACGTAATTGACTTTTGTCTCCCACTTCTTTAATTTGTGCTAAAAGTACCTTGAGAAGACCTCTATTATGCAACGTAATGAGTAATATTTCTCAAATTGTATCGTTAACTAATTGACTAACATAAGTAAGATCAACTTGAAAAAGAAAAAAAACCAAATCCTTAAAACTGAGAAAAGGAAAAAAGGAAAAAGGACAAATGTAGATTTTTTTTGGGAGATTTATATTTTGATGCTTCAAACAGGTACAAGTTTTGCAATTACAAACCAAAAATTGAGGTTGTCTTCGTCAATCTTGGTCTCTACATATGTTCCACTCAAATTTAACCAGAACAATAATGATGGTTGGATCAAACAAGGATCAAAGAGTATAAAATTAAAATGATTATTTGATCCCAAATTTTTTATCCAATAATCACTACCCAAACCAGAATACTTCCTCATTCTAATATTTACAGAAACATGGCATCATTGAAACCCACCAAATCTGGAAATTTTGTTCAATGATGTTAGGTTAATCAGCCACCATCTGCTTTTCGTCGAGTCGAAGAAGCTTTTCCTAAGAAGATATTTATAACAACAATCTTTGTCCAAATGCAGCCATGTTAATAATCATATGAAGCCTTCAACCTTCCAAGAAGCAGTTCTAATCGTCTCCGCGAAATCGAAGAATATTTATATGTGCACTCATAGATTTTCAATCTTCATTACCTCTAGTAGAACTATGCAATTACACTTGCAGAATCTAGGATTGATCCGAGCCATAATGGGTTCTATTCTTTAGAGGATCCTTGGCACTTAGAACCATCTACAAGGGATAACTTTCCAAAAGGAACAACCTGCATAATTATTTTGGAAAAAGTTTAAAACTTGCTGGAATTGGAGTTCCATATTTATGTCATGGATGAAGTATATGAAACATACTTGATCATTTCCGGAACTGGCTGCTTTTGATATTTTCCGAGATTTTTTGCTTCGAATTCTGCTCGACTTCTCTTCTTCAGAGACTTCATCAACAAAGTTTTGATCGGTTACCTCTGCAGAGAACATAACATCCACAATCTTAAGTTTCTCAATGCTATAAATCAAAACAATTTAAGAAGAGCGCTCGATATCTTTGACTTATAGATTTTGTATAGAGGGCATACAGATTTACTGTCAATATGGCGAAGAAATGATTTTCTTCGATAATTAATTGCAGCCACATTGCACTTCAAACTCGTATATGCAATGTTAAGAGATGCTGCACCCTCATGGTACACGGCCCTCTTTTTCCGTTTACAGTGCCTCCAAGAAATTCACCATCAAAAAAAGCAAAATGGACAAAAAAGAATGCAATTTTAATCTTAGTTAAACTTACCGGCATTGCTGCCAACAGAATCTTGATGGTCAAACTGCATATGAGAATCAGTAGCTAACGGAGCTCTTTCCCGAGTAGACGGAGATATCCTGGTTCCCTGTCTGCACGAGGACTTGTAATGTTGGATCCAGGGACTTTTCCAAATAATGCTAGCTCCTTCAACTTTCTTTGCTCGAACAGTTTCTTTCCTAAAATTGATTCTAGCCCATGATCCGTCTTGGAAAACCTTGAACTAAAATGAAATTTATAAATGGGAATAAGGGATTTGCCAAAAAACAAAGAAAGTAATTGCACAAAATTAAGCTGTATGTAATGAGAAAAAATTTGATTATCCAACCTGGCCGGAAGGGGTAGGTGTCCCTTTGTCGTTCTGTTTTTGAGAGGAAGCTTTAGGTTCCGATGAGCCGCCGTCTTCATTGGGGCACCAATCCAACAAATCCAATGAACTATATAGATCATTTACAAATGAAGCTTCCATAGATTTAAGATATAAGCTGTGCTTCTCATCGGTCCACTTTGGAGCATTTGAATCTGTCTCCTGAGACTCCTGAGAAAGAAACAACCCGGTGAGTTAATCACGGCGAATTCTTCAGAAAAATTTGTGTCCATTCACTCTAATCTCTCTAAAGTATGTATTTGGTTTTACAATCAAACCAATAATTTTCGCTTCAGAGGTACATCTAATGTCACAAAGAATCAGCTTTTACGAAACAACAAACACAACGAAGTCTTAATCCCAAGTAATTAGAGCCGGCTACATGAATCAGTATAAGATTTATGTGTGGTCGTTAACATGAATACATTCCCTCCATTTCCTTCTATCAAATATCATACTCTCATCTAAGCTTAACAAATACATATCATTCTTGATGACTTCGACGGCTTCCCTACCTCTTACAAAAGAATCGAGATAAAAAAAACTCGATCCAAATACTATAAATTAGACTCTTTCACTAGATTGTATTATCTTTATTTCTTCCTTCTTTGGCGTAATTAATAAGTTGACCATCTTCTTCCTTATCCGATTTTCCAACACAAAAAGTTGCAAACTTTTCAATAAAAAGCTAAAAGAAGTAAATAACATCTTAAAAAAAAAAAGGAAAAAAATATTCATATATATTGCACCCTAAATCCAATTTACAGGTGATCATCAACAGAGAACTTTTCAACCCTTTTGTTTCCCTACAATTAATCCAGAAAATTTCCTATACCCTCCAACAAATATCTCAAGATTTGCTCAAAGATTCAAACTTTATCATAAATTCAAACAGAAAAATCAAAATAATTCCAAGGAAATGTATAAAAAAGAAGAAAAAAATCCAAAAAATACCAGTTGAGATGAAACCTCTGGATCTTCTGCACAACTTTTGGAACCCTTTTGGCTGCAAAATTCAGCTGATGGACCCCTAAATCTTTGCATTTCACCAGAATTTTAGAATAAACCAAAAAAAATTATAAAAAAGAAAACTGAATTTAGAAGTTAATGAGATAAAGAAGTCCCAGTCCCAACTTCTTCAATGCTTTACCTATTTGATTTTTTTTCTTTATTTGTTTGGTCTTTGGTTTTGTTTTGTTTTAATGAGGACAAAAATGGAAAATATCTGTTGGAAAAAAGAAGGAAAAAAAAAGTAAAGTGCCAGCTGTCACTGCTTTACACGTGTAAAGCCAACATCATAAAGCCAGGTCATCGGCTAATGTGTGATTGTGTATTGTGTAGAAAGGGTAGCGGTGAGATATTTTGTTGTACTTTTGCTTTAGTCAACGGGGTGTGAGATATTTTGTTAGTGTCTAAAATATGACAAGAAATCCTCTGTGTCTTGTTCCTTATATCCAAGAATAGATGATTAATACGTGTTCATAATTTTTCTACGGGTTTCACTATTTCTTTTAAGTTATAATTTTTTTAATTAAAAAATTAACATATGTCAATTTTTAATTAGTGGCACAGAGATTGGAAAATTTGATGGGGACATAAGATTCCTACCGCTAAAATATCAGGATCCGGTTACGGATTTTACGGGTCCTGCTATAAGCAAATGGATTTAGTAAGGAGAGGGTTTTTGTCGGGTGCAAATCGTCTGTACATGTGTATGTTATATTTATTTTAATTATATATATATATATAGTGTAATTTGTAAATAGTTGAACACATAAATAGATATATACACAAATACAAATAATTATTTGCCTTTTTTATCTGTACATGTGAAATCCATAATGCATTTATTACATGAGTGTACAATTGTTGTTCATAATAGTTCAATTCACTCTCGTAATAACTATTTATTTAGAACCGGTTTATCAATCATATATTGGTTTCGAACTAGTGTTGACTGCTGAGAGATCAACATGTATGAATGATTCTCAAATCATTAATTTGTGTGTTTTTATTTTCAAGAGGAGTTAATTTTTGTGAGTAATTGAAAATTATATACTTCATTCGTTCAAATTAAATATTTATTCTATGAATTTATTATTTAAAAAGGTGAGTCTTTCTAATACGTGTATTGGGAGCACTGTTAAGTATTTCAAAAATATCAAAGACTTGAAATATCTTTCCACGCAAAAAAAAAAGTAATAAAAAATAAAATATCTGTTTTGTATCGTAGTAATAATTTCAGCACCACATTCAATAATGTATAACTGAAACGGATTTTTTTCTAAAAAAAACTATTTATTGTTTTGTTTTTTTCTCGGGTTAGGGAAAAGTCTTTTGTGGTGCAAAATATGCAGATCTCACATGCAATTGGATCAAGTTTTATGAAAATCGAATTCGGGGCCAACTGAATGCAGTGAACTCACTTCAACATTTTTAGAAACCACAAATTTTATAAAAAAAAAAATTTTTTCTAAGATTTCTTTACAAGTATTGTATTTCATCTTACTAAAAAATTTGCAGTGAAAAATTCACTCCTCCCTAAAGGGCTCCAATCCAAATATAGTGCTGATAAATTTGTCTATTAAAAATAAGTGTTCGCAGAACAGTATTCTCAAAATCAAAACAGTTGTTTTTTTAAATCAATCACAGCTGTAAAAAATTTAATCCAACGACTGAGAATCCATTATGCACATGCAGAATAAATACCCATTTCGCACTGGAGGTGGAGCCGGATCCGGAGCCGTGGTGACGTATTACATAGAGTACTTCACCAGCAGGGACGAAGCCAGGAATTTGGTGTTGGGGGGCGAAACTGATAAAATTCTTGGGGGGCAAAAAAAAAGGCAAAAAAAAAATTCTTAGGAGGGCGAAACTGATAAATTTTTTCAAAATATACATAACATTTCGATAAATAATAGTATTTTTAAAAATCTTGGTGCGCCGCCCCCGGCCCCTGTCTTCGCCCATGTTCACCAGAATACTGAATAATATAAAAAATTCAAGGGAATTTTTTTTTGAATATGTGTGGAACAGCGATGAAAGTTGAAAATATTCAAAGATAAAGAATTGGCATCCTCCCACCAGATAGAACTCAACCAGATACATCTATCCTAAATGGACTCACTACTCACGGTAGGTACCTACCGATCCTGCTAATAGCTTTTTTGACTTTTTTATTTGCACTTTTTTTTGTTAATAAAAAATTTCGATGGGTTCGACTCCGATCATCATCATAAACTAGCTGCGGCTAAAGTGTGCACCTCGATATCATAGACCGTTTACGGAAAATTTAATACTAGAATCATTATTATAAGAGACTAACCCCACATTATTCTCATATGAATTGGACGTGGCCTACTTGGAGATGTGAGCTCCGTTCAATTTCACGTGAGAGAGTTGTATGGGTTAGTCCCATAAGGACAGTCCTAGATTGGGTGACCCATCGCTTACAAGGGTTAAAAAAAACTGCCCATTAACACAACCCTTACATTGACACCCAGATTCGATCACATGAATTTTGTGAAAAAAGGTGAAATCTTTACAGTCATTATTCACTTCTTCACCCGTCATTATTTATATTCACATGAATTATGAGTAATTGAGAAATCAGTTGGAGACCTACAATTATTTGCTGCTAAATATTGACAAATGTTCAATGGCACACGATCTGGTTCCGAAATTTACTGCTATTTCATTAGCACTGTATTGAACAAATTTTTACTATCAGATTATTTAATTTGACAACTAAAATAATTATGCAGGAGTAAACAATTACAAAACTGTTTTTTTAATAGTTATTTCAACAATCTAATCAAGTGACTCGAAGGTCGAGATTCGTTCAACAGTGCGTCTGCACCGGAACCAAAATGTATATTAACTCAGCAACCAATTCAAGCCATTTATTTCAAAATCATATTTCTCCAAGATAGCAAAAACTAATTGGATAATATACTTTCATTATGATGTACATTAGCATTTGTTTTTACATATGTAAAAAATGGAAGTGAAATAACAACATGATACTTGAAACACAAAATCACATTTTAGATGTGTAACTGACTGTTTATTCTCTTCTTTGTACAGTAAATCACCGTTTTTGCAAATAACATCTATATAAAAATTAAAAAAATAAAATAAAAAAAGTTACTGAACCCCAATGCAGGTAAAATTTTCTTGATATTCAAGATTATTCCTTATGTTCCTCTTCTGCAATTGTATCGTCAAGTTCTACTCGTCCTGCATTACAAGTTTAAGGCAAAATTAAAGCTTATGAAGTCGAAAATTTGCTTCTAGAAACGCAACAGTTGAAATATTGTACCCGTTCTGATCCCAAACCTATATTACCAACGACTTATATTGCCAGTTAAATATTGTCATTTAAGACACTGAAAAGTGCAACTTCAAATACTACTATCAAAAGTAAGACTTACAATGAGAAAGAAAGTAAGATTTAGGCTTACCAAACAATGAGACTAAAGAAGGAGGCTTCTTGGATCCAGTTGATCTCACAGTCATATCCATGCCTGGCAAGAAAATATGGTATCGTGAGACGTAGAATCGAGTAATGATAAGTGTCGAACCCGAGCCCTTATGGTCCAGAGTCGGAAGTGTTGTTGTGCCAACTACATTAGCCTTCCTCGACACCAAATAATCGCACGTCACAATTTCAAAACAGAAGACAAGATATGAAGACAATGGAAGAAGAAAAAAAACCAAAATATTGGTATCATGGAGGAAAAGTAACAGACCTGAAGTTCCAACCGATTTTATCATATCGGATTTCTTGAAAGTATATCCAATAAAATTTGCATCTTTTGATGTCAGCATCTGCACCATAAAGAATGGAAATCGGATTTCAGAATCATGATATGCAACAACAAGAGGCATTCAAAACAAAAGTTCCACATTGTGTCGTCTTCAATGGAAATTCTTCAAGAATAGAACGTGAAGCAAATTAGGACCTAAAAGTTAGTGGCTAACAGGCTCATATGACAGCAAATTCGAGGAGAAGGAACAAATGAGTATAGCAATGCGCACTCGTTCATCATTTTAACTCTCAGAAGCTCTATTCATTCTTAGACATGATGGATTGCGCTTCCCCCTTTAAAATAGACGGAAATTTCAAGTAATAGGTTGAAAATACCTAAATTACATGCGATGATGAGGTGACCTCTTCTATATCTATATTACAACTAAAAGTTACAAGCTACAAATTGTACAAGACAAAAATACAACCTTTCGCCAAGGCCCCACTCTTGGTCCTGTCGATGGTGGATCTTCCACCTACAAAAGAACAATAGTTTTAGAATGTATATAAGATCATAAGTTGCGCTAAAGATAAAGGCACATTAGAAATCCCAAGTCATTCAAGATATCAAAACGCATTCACATATTGTGTGGATGAAGTATGTTAAACTGAATTGAACAACTCACATCAGTAAACTTCTCAAAATTCTGAGTATCCAAGTCCCCATTCACAGTAGGTTTGTATGCAGCTTCCATTTCGTAAAGTGCATCCCACTTAATGCCTTGAAACCACGGATGTGCCTGGAATTAAAATAATAAATGGCCTTTAGAACTTATAGATAGTCCATACAATATATTTCTCTATAGACGAACCTTTATGTCTCGATGATTATGTACAATTAAACGTTAAAAGTATTGGAAACTTACACAAGAAGTACTGAAATAGAAAAGATTAAATTCATTCCGTTGCCGTCAAGTACCTTTATTTCGTCCACTCCTCTGGTCCCTAACCTTGTTTCAACATCACATAATAAATGGCAAATTAGATCCTTTGCCTCATCAGAGATCTTCGGTTCTTCAGGAAACTTCAAGCACGTCTTCCAATTTATGATCTGCTTAGGAGAATAAATGTTGGATACCCAAAAAAATGTAGAAAATTTAAAAGCTAAAAGGTAGTCTAGAACGAAGATTTTTTTAATTATTTTTCAATAAGTTGGATTGAAGCTAAGAGTGCGCCTTTTACAGGAAGCAAAAATAGTTTGTGAAAAAGGACAACATTGAGACAATTTGAGAAACTTATTATCAACTAACTTTTCATGATGATTTTCGGTTCCAGAACAGGTAAAAATAAGTTTTTATCATTTTTTTCCCGGTAATAAACAACAAAAGAATTTGAGTACCTTGCGGCATGTCATTCTTGGATCATCAGAACAGAAGGGAGGATAGCCCGCAACCATCTCATACATGATAGCCCCGAGAGACCACCAGTCACACTCTATCCCATATCCTTTCTTCAACAGGACCTCAGGCGCCATATAATCAAGTGTTCCAACAGTAGAATATGCCTGCCGAGATAAAAGTAAAAGTAAAATAATCATCACATAAAGTCACTGTCAGTTAAATGATCAGATGGTTTTTAGAACAAAGAAATCAGACCACCAAATTCATTGAACTTAATACTGAAAAAATGCAACTAAAAAGAAAACAGGTAGTAGAGAAACATACCAACGCACGGCGATTACGTTTCCATTGCTGTAATTGTTCCTTTGGCATTGCCCAAGGAGATCTATTATTTCCGGAATGGTCTTCACTGTCACTCGGAGGCTCCAGAGTTGTTAAGTCTTCATCTTCCAAAAGTATTGAGGAATATTTATTATCCAATGGCTTACACAAGCCAAAATCAGAAAGCTTCAAGTGACCATTTCTGTCCAATATTAGATTATCTGGTTTTATGTCCCTGTGAGAAGAATTATCCTCGAGTCAGTCTAGAATCTGGGTTGCATTTTTATTCTCTACATATGAATAAAGTTTAAAGACAACATAAACCTAAAAAAACCAATAATCAAATGGAGATTATTACCTATGCACATAGTTATATTGATGAATTGAGTGTATGGCTAAAATGCTTTCAGCAATATAGAATCTTGCAACATCTTCGGAGAGGACATCCTCTCGCATCAATAAGGTCATGATGTCACCACCAGGTAAATATTCCATTATAAGATACAAAAATTCTGAATCTTGGAAGGAATAGTGGAGTTTCACTATGCATCGACTATCAACCTCCGCAAGCAAATTCCTCTCAGACCGGACATGTTCAACCTATCATTAGAGTAAAATGATAGCATCATAATGGGGTGAGCTCAACATAAGGACAATGAGCATTTGCCCTTTCTAGATTTTATCCAGATGGGTGCAAACAAGACTATCTTATGCTATAATTCGTGCCAACAGAAACAATTATCAATATTCAAGAACTCAGGTGTTCTACACGAAAATCATTCGTGGGAGTAAATTATGTTCAAAATTTGTTATCCCAAACCTGTCCACGACTGAGCATCTCTGATTTTTTCAGCTTCTTCAAGGCATATATTTCTCCCGTAGATTTAGCACGACAGAGTCTGACCTGCACTCATTAAACAAGTCGTGCATGAAGCCTCAGAATCATATGAGTGAAAAATATTCAGCGGTTCATTTTTATCCCAATTCCTACGTTTTTCCATACAGCTAGAGTATACTTGGCAGGAAATATCAATCAAAGTCTAAAAAAGAATAAAAAAGAACGATTCTCTCGATTGAACAAACATTTACCACAAAAGATAATACAGTAAATAATTTAACAATTAAATGTGAACCTAAAGATTTCAACATAATGCTGCTATCACAGAACACAATGTTGGTTTCGTTACTGTTATCTGCCTTCCACCTTAGTTTCATTACTAAAATCTGAAATCTACCATTCAGTATGTCAAACTAGACAGACTAGTACATAAGATAAATTAAAAGAAGATCACAATTTTAACTTGCTTATTAGAGGCACTAACGGAAAAAAATTTCAATGTCGAATTCGAATATCAGCCACATTTACTCAATTCATTTCTTTGATTCACAAACTATACAAGTTATCAAACTTTCATCATAACTAAAATCCCCTTAATCCCTTATTATCATAATAATAACTTAAGAAGAATTATGCAAAATACCTCACCAAAAGCGCCTTTACCAATTACAGTCAACTGCTCAAAATCATCAATGCAGACTTTATGCCTCTGCAATCTCATATACGCTGTCTCCCTCCGCTCCAAATTCCTCATCATCTCCTCTTGCTCTTCGCTCGAAACCTCCGCCTCCTCAGCCTTTCTCTGCAAGGCCCTCCTCCTACAAAAACAACAAAATCTACCTTAAAAAAATGGCCTACCAGTGCACAAGGCTCCCACATCATTAGGTCCCGATATATGCGGCATTACCCTTATTTTAACTCAAAAATCTACCTTAATTAATCAAAAAAGAAAACCAAAATGAAATGAAACAAAAAAGGCACAAACTTTAACCTTTCTAATCGATCTTGAATGCCCTGTAAATAATTCTTATAATGATTCTCAATGATCTGTTTGGCAGCAGCAGCTTTCTGACGAGTAACCGACGATGAAACAAAGACATCAGGCTCTAAATTGAAAGCCCGATCAAGCTCAGGCTGCTGCTGCTTCTGCTTCATATTGAGAGTTCCTAATCTAACAGTTCCAGCAACACCACCATCTTCCATTTTCCAAATAAAAAAAAGGGTTTTTTCTTGAATCTTGAATCTTGAACTACACAGAACTAGAAGAGTTATTACAAATCAAATCAAGAAATCAAGATCCCAGAAAAACCCACAAAAAATATTAAAAACCCATATAATAAAATCAGTAATTAAGAAGGTTCCATCATCAACATGATTTCTGTGTACGGAATCTTTGACAGTTAAGAGTTGTGGGAGAACGTACGGAAAAAAAAACAAATACAACTACGGAACTTTTTTATTTATTTTTTATATAAATAGGGAAAGGGAGTCCCGAGGAGAGATCAGGTGGTGAGTGACAGTGTTTGCTTTGCTCATAGTGAACTGGCTAATGTGGGATTTGTCTGTATGTATAGGTGAGCTGAATTTTGAGAAGACTTTGATTTTTTTGAGGTTACGGCTAAGAATGAAGAAGGCAGCTTTTGAGTGCGTGAAGAAAGCAAAGCAAAAGGGCCGACCATTTCTCCTGCGTCGGCGGAAGTCCACGGTTGGCCTTTGGATATCTTCTTTGACTCTAGTAAGGATCCAGACCAAACTTTTTTTTTGCACGTGACTAGAGACGTTCACTGTTCTGTTAAAACGAAATAATAAATTGAATCTTATAAAATTTTATTATATAGTTCAACTTATTTGGTATTTTAATTTAATCGGTTCGATTTTAAAAAAGTCAACATAATTCTTTTTATTATTTAATTTTTAATTTTTAAAAACTGAATTATCGAATATACCGAACATACCAATTATTATTATTCTTATACAAAAAAATTGTATTCTACTTATAAGTAACATTAATATTACTTAGAGATTGTATTCAATTCATCCGTTTCAATGAGCGTCACTTTGTGCATTTATTGTCAAATATTATGTCTGTCTCATATTCATCCATGACATACCCCGAATTATTGGGGACTTAATGAGTTAGGTTATTGTTTTAGAGTTATATTTTTATTCTTAACTTTTAGTTTATTATTTTTATTTTAATTGTACATTATAATTTTAAATTTTGTCTAATTTTTATTAAGTTGAGCTCTACAAGAAAAAAATAAAATTTTGGTACAAACCAAACCATACCGAAATAATTTCGGTATTCGGTTTCCATAAAATATTGATTAAATTCGATTTTTATAAAACGTTACAAAATCGAACCGAAAATCGAACAGAATATCGAATGTACACAGTACACCCCTATTTTTAAAATATATTTTGAAATCCTTTGAATATTTTATTGTGATTTAATTATAATTCTAGTAACTTTCTTATTAATATAAAACTCTCGTTGATACTAACTCCATTATTAGTATAAGACTCTTGTTTTATATATATATTGTACATTGTAATCATATTACAATATTAATTCAATACAATAATAGTTTTTCCAAATTCTTTAATATACAAATCTATAATATATAAAGTCAAGTCAAAGTTGAGGTAGAAGCTCTGTTAAAAAAAAAAATTGAGGTAGAAGTTTCATGATGTGACATGTGACATATTATGATATGTCTTTCAATCATAAGCTTCCATGTGACAATTTTGTCTTCTTCTAAAAATAGTGTTTAATGAGTTATAATCGTTATCTTCATTCTAAAGTTACTATAAAGATGAATAGTTTAGATATAATCTTCGTATTCATTCTAAAGTTACATATTTATAGATTATAGAAAAAGTATGTAACATAAATGAATTTAATTTAAATAAAGAAGTTGAATGATTTTTTTAAATGAATAAGTTGAATGGTTTTTCTTTTTTAATGAAGAAGTTGAATGTTTTTTTTTAAATAAAGAAGTTCAATGGTTTTTTTTAAATGAAGAAGTTCAATAGTTATCTTTTTTAATGAATTAGATTTAATGTATATAAGAATTCTAAAAGTCTTCCATCATAAAGTAGATTTAATATTCTAAGAAAATAACATGTATATAGAAATTATAAAAGGTTATGTAACATAAATGAATTGAATTTAAATGAAGAAGTTCAATAATTTTTTTTTAATGAATAAGTCGAATGATTTTCTTTTTTAATGAAGAAGTTCATTGGTTCTTTTTAAATGAAGAAGTTCAATGATTTTCTTATTTAATGTATATATTAATTTTAAAAATCTTCCATCATAAAGTAGATTTAATATTCTAAGAAAATAATATATATATATATATATATATATATATATATATATATATATATATATATATGAATTCTATAAGCCTATGTAACAAAAATGAATTGAATTTAAATGAAGAAGTTTAATGGCTTTTTTCAATGAATAAGTTGAATATTTTTTTTTAATAAATAAGTTTATTGGTTCTTTTTTAAATGAAGAAGTTGAATGGGTTTTTTAAAATAAAGAAGTTCAATGGTTTTTTTTTTAAATAAAGAAGTTCAATAGTTTTCTTGTTTTAATGTATATAGGAATTCTAAAAGTCTTCCATCATAAAGCAAATTTAATATTCTAAGAAAATAACATGTATATAAGAATTCTAAAAGGCTTAAAAAAAAACGCAGAATGAATTTTTGGATTCTTATTAATGCATATAGGAATTCTAAAAAACTTGCATTATGAAGTAGATTTAATGTTCAAGAAAAAATCGAAATCCTTATTCATGTATATATGAATTTTAAAAGTCTTGTGTAATAAGAAATTCTAAAAGTCTTGCATCATAAATTAGTTTTAATATTTCAAGAAAACAACCGACTCTATAAACCAAAATCAGCCATGCATTCCCTCACAAAACAAAAAAACAAAAAATATCATCAAAACAAACATTATGGGGAAATCAAGACTTCAATATGTGCATCTCAGTGAGCTTGAAAAAGGCAAACAAGAAAAGAGAATATTATTTCGAGTAACCAGATTATAGAACAATTTCAATGCTCATAAATCTAACTATTTAATGAGTGTTGATTCTTTGATTTTGGATGAAAATGTAAGATTCATTCTAATTTATTTTATTGTTTTAATCGTGATTATTCATTTTTATATAGGATTTGCAAATCTAAAATCTGCTCCTCACTAATCTTCTATGTAATTGACTCTCATGTTTCTTAGTCATAATAAAAAATCATCTGATTTTAAATACCATAATCATTTTTTTTTGCTAAATAAATTTAACACCATAATCATTAGATGGTGTTATATATAGGTTTTCAAATTAGCACCAACCACCATGACAATAAAGGTTCAAGTAATTCAGTTATCTACAACCAATAAGCAACCACACATTTAGAACTCATTAAAATGGTTTTCCAATTTCAATCATATCTCTAATAAACAAGCAAGTTAGAAAATGTGTACGACATCATCAAAAGAGATATGAATTAAAACAAAATTTAGAAATACAACAGCGTATCGCGCGAGGATGAAATCTAGTATATTATTATAGATTGACCTTTAAAACTTCTAATCCTGCATCCCCCGTTCAAATATACATATTCATGGAGGTTGATAACTCTATGGCCTTCGAAGTGACCTCCATTTCACCTCGAGTCTCGTTGATTATGTTATTTGATCTGCAATAAATGGGGTTTCTGAATAATTCTCGAGATTTCGTCCACCATCGAATCAAAATCAACGAAGCCCAGCTACAAATTCTTCTTCTCCCAAGTGATTCTTGAATAAATTCTTGAATTGATTGCCTTCGTATTATTTGTGCCATTGAATTTATAAGTGTGATTGCTAAAAGAAAACCAGTAATTAGGAATAGCAAAAAGAATGGTCCAATATCAAACTCTCCGGGGCCGCCGTCATGAGATCCCTTTGTTAAAGAGCAGTTGGAGAATGAGGAGAGACGTTTTTCTAATTGATTCATTGCGCCACTCTGTGTTATTTTAAGGATTGCCTCCGATATGTCATTCGCCAAAAACGAACCTTTTGGAAATACCTAAAAAATACCAAATGTCACTCTCCGTACATAGTAAAACAAAATCGTACTCAATGCATAAAACTCTCGCATCAGTAATGTCCCGATGTACGGAGTAATAGGCTGTTTCCGGGGTTAGGTTTGGAAAAAGTCCCGATGTATGCAGCAAGAAGTTGTTTTCGGGGTTCGAGTATGTGACCTAGCGGATAGCAAGTAACCACTTGACCATCGCATCAAGCACGATCTCCATACACATATATGGTAAAAAAATCGTCTGTCCCCAATTCGTGTCTCCATACCTGTTCCAACAACCCAAAATTCATCGCGTAGATATCCCCTCACATCCACTACTACAGTCTTCATTATTCACATTCATTAATTAACTTCTCTTCTCTTTCTCATCTCTCTTTTCTTTAAAATAATACAGTTAAAGAAGTGGAATTGGAGGGGATATCCACGTGAACTAAAGAAGTGGAATTGGAGGAGATATCCACGTGGCAAATTTCGAGTGATTGGACAAACACGAAGACGCCATTTGGGGACAAACGATCCCCCAAATATACATTCAATTGGAGAAGGTCTATGGTTGGGGGGTTGACAAAAAATTTCAAAATGGCTTCCTACGTATAAATTTTTTAGATTTTTAGTCACTTATTTTCTAAATTTCCCTTTTCTCTCAAAATACTTTTTCCTTTTTCAAAATCCCATCTACCGATTTAGTTCTGGACGAAGAAAGTATAATACTAAAATAAAACAAAAAAGACATAAAAAAAAAGTAAACTTACAAAGCCAAAACCACCAAGTTTGTAAGTTTGTCCAGCTATGGTATAGCCATTGCAGTACTCCGCAAGGAAGATTCTAGCATGTGGGGCAACAAAGAATGCTGCTTTTATATCTCCATTTTTAAAAGCTTCAGGATACTCATGTATTGATCCGATACTTTGAATGTTCTTAGGCTTGAAATTGAGAACATCAATTAAGTAACGAACAATGAAGGAATTTCCATTACATCCAACTGGTGAATTTGTACTAAGAAGATAATCGACATCTACTATAGATGGCTCGAGGTTGGGGACAGTCATCATAGTAGTAACAGCGGCAGTAAAACATGCTGTAATAATCACTGAGACGAATAGCCATGTTGACATAAGTAGCCTAGATAAGTTGTGTCTGATTGATTCTCCTTCAAACATAAACAGAATAAGAAACAGTGAAAATCTATAGATATACTTTCTACATTCCATAATATAAGTCGTTAATACATGTATCGAAAATTAAGAAAGCAAAAAGTAAGGCGTTTATTTAATCAAAATATCAATATTATTATATCAAAAAAATTAGTGGTATACAAATCTTATTTAAGAGATTAATGTTGATAGTTTGACTAACAAAATATTTTGCTTCCTTAATTTTCGCTAGATGTCCTAAACGAACATTCATTACACAATATAAGTCGTTTAGGACATCTAGTGAAAACTAAAACGACTTATGCTATGGAATGGAGGTACTAATTCCATTCCATAATATAAGTCGTTTAGGACATGTATCGAAAATTAAGAAAGCAAAAAATAAGGTACTTTATTAGTCAAAATATCAGTATTACTTTCTTAAATAGAATTAGTGGTATACAAGTTCTATTTAAGAGAGTAATATTGATATTTTGACTAATAAAGTACTCAATCCGTCCCAAATTATCTAACCACTTTAATAAATGCACGTGTATTAAAATTTTGATGATTTTGTTGGTAAAATATAAGCAAAAGTATAAGTTATATCTCATTAATTTTATTAATCTTATTTAATGTGTATGTTTTTCTCTCTTTGTCACACAACATCCAACCACATCTTAAATATGTGTTAAAAAATGATAATTTTAATTAACTAAGCGTATTCAATTAAAATTTGGAAGAAGGGTAAAATTGAAAAAATAGTCATTAATATATACTTTATTTAAAAAGTGGACAATTAATTTTGGACCCAAAAAAATATAAACATTTAATTTGGGATGGAGGAAGGAAACGACTTACTCTGTGCAAATGATAGAATAGTGACAGAAAACCAAAGCATAGAACCAATTTTTTTAGAGAATGGACCGCTGAAATCTGGATTCTCATCGACATGTTCATTTACCCAAATGACCACGCCGGTTGCAACATTCATGGATGCAATTAGGATCCACATTTTCAATGTAAACGCTTTCAGACCCGTGAGTCTCGTCTTAGTCACATCTGGTTTTACTGTCACGACCATCACAAGTCCAGATTCCATATACGGCTGTGTAAAATCAGCAATCTCAAACCGAGCCGCCATTATTTCTGTATCACCTACTGCTGCATCCAAACTCTTTTCCAAGTGATGTTGGATGATTAGTATTGATTACAGATTTTGATACAATATTAACTGTTGGGTCAGTTTGATTTGATGGTTTATGTAGATAGTTATTTCAACAATTCACAAATAGTAATACAACAACAACAACAATAGCATAACCCATTAAGTCCCCAATAATTGGTTAACTATCTAGATACAGACCTAACCTTTGTCAAACAAAGTGGTTGATCCCAGGATACCACTGAAACAGATGTATTGAAGACTAACCTAACCTTTGGCAACAAGTGCACAAAGTGGTTGCTCATATAATACACATGTAACAATGGTCTCCTATGCCGTCGCGTTTACTACAGAATCATGCCCTCAAATCAAAGCCAAAAGGCATCAGAGAAGGCAGACCCAAGAACCATTTTGATTTATATGCACATCACCATGCTTCTTTCATTCAGCATCCAGAGCATTAGTGGTGCACAAAATTCACAAATAGTAATACGACCCAAAAAACTGTATGAAAAAGTTGCAACGTACGTACCTTATTTTTAACTCTGAGCACCATTTCATCGTAGGTTCCATAATGCGGGGACCAATGTATAAATAAGCTGATAAGGCAGCCTTTCAACTACAGCTTCAAAGACTTCAATTGAAAACCCAGAAATGCTTTCTTCATTCCCACTATAAGTTACATTGACAAAAATTGGAAATGCACCCTTTGCAGGTACTCCAATTCTAAGTGGTTTTTCCAAGCTGCCAAAAATTTCTCCCTTAGGAACTTTTAATTCGCCGCCCGGCCAATAAATTGAACCCAAATTTCCAACTAAACCATTGCCAATTCTCATATTTGATTCATTCAAATCTTCAAAAAAACCCATTTGGGGTTTCCAAAAAGCCATTTCTCTATAGCTTCTACCAATCACATTTACAATTTGGAACATAGGATTTTGTACTAATACACTATTTTTGAAACTTATTATTTCTCCACTTAATCCTTCAAAATTATTAGTCAAAATGTTTTTGATTAAGGTACTACTCGAGTTTACCTTACCTTCTGAATTTTGGATTGCCTTGGCAATGGTCCATGTTGCATCGTAAGCGCGAAGAGCATAAATACTTGGACTTGAGAAGTTTTCTTCTTCCGGGTGGTTTAATCTGTATTTTCTTTTGAATGTTCTTTCAAACACTTTAAAAGACTCGGTAGTACTGGGGTAATATGTCTTGAATCCAATTACGCCTTCCATGTTATATATGACCGATGATTCGATAGAATCAAGAAGATTAGAAAAGTCATCTGAAACAATCCATGCATAGCCCTTTGTCATCATTCCTAATTCTTTTGCCTTGTTGAAAAGAACTATTGCAAATTCCAAAGAAGATTGTAAAACAGTAAAGACCTTAACATTCTTGTTTCTCAATTTCTTCAACTCTTTTTCAATGAAATGTTCGGGATTCGAAAGAGAATTCATACTAGGAAAAGACGAATGATATTCGATGGAGGATTCCGCAGCTTTAAGGGAGTCGGAGAGGTGAGTGATATGTGTCGAGTCTGCAGAAAAAGTGCTGCCACGCTCATAAATCGCGATCACCTTTCGCCACTTGAAATGGCCAACTATGGCAGCTAGACATTGCATTTGGACCGTCATATCGTAACTCATCCTGATAAATGATGGAGGTTGAACAGGCAGCAGTGAAGGAGGAGCCATTGATGGAGTTAAGGAAATGACAGGAATATCCTTGGTCATTTTATCAAACTCCCAAACCATAGCAATTTCTTGCAATGTCAACTCTCCAAGTATGACTTGAGATTGCTTATTCTTCACAAGGTCAATCACTAAACAAAAAAAAAAAAAACCCAAAAACTTTAATCTTGTGATAATTCTAAAAATGTGTTGTTGAATTTAAAAAATTAGCGATAACTACCTGCAAAAACTGCTCGAGCAGAGTTTCCTTGAAAATCTTGAAAATGCAAGTCTAATTTAGAACATTTTATCAACTGGTGAAAGTCATGGACAGCCATTTCCATAGCGATTTTCTGCTCCTTACCAATTCGAGAGGTCTGATCAATCACGGCACCAATGGAACCAATTACATGGTGCTGATCTATTTCACAGTTCTGATCATTTGATGATGATGATTTAGAGTCAGCAGCTAAGAAGAACGTTGCCAAGAAGAAAGATAGCAAAACAGGAGACATTTTGATACAAAGACTGGACTTTTTTGGATGCATGAAATGGTTAGTTAAATCTAAATTGACTAATAGGGATCAGGTAGCCCAGTGGAAAAGGCTATCCAACATTGGCCAGAGGTTTGGTGTTCGATTCCTGTATCCCTTCCCCCAAAAAAAAAGAAAAAAAAATCTAATTGACTAACCAATAAAAAGAGTTGATTTCTAAAAGTCCATGCTAAAGCATCTTTGACTCCGTTCCTATCCCCAGTCAATTACAATTCAACATGTTTATATATAATTGGAATAAATGTTTATATAATAAATTCTGATTGGTTGAGGAAAGAGATGAGGACAAATGATTTCACCCATCGAATACATTACTTGTAAATTCAATAGTAGAGATTCTGTTAGTCAGTGATAAAGTTTCATCGTAATAGTAATTCAATTATATATTAAAAAAATATCTAGTTGGAAAATATCTTATTCCGTAGGTTACACTGAAGGATCTTCTAATATTTTCAAACATTGTGCAAGGCAAAATAGCCTAAATCGTCTTTTTCGTATTTCTAAATTGTCGTTAAGATCATTTTCGTTTAATTTTAACTTTTAACATCCTACATGTTTTTCAAAAACATAAACTTAATTTCACCTTCCAATGCTTTCTCAACAGAAAAATTCCAAAAAAAAAAAAAAATTAAAATTAAAATTTAATTTCAAAATACTCACAGCAATATTGAGCTGAATTCAAATGTGATAAGTCTAATTGATTCATGGAAAAATGTTTTTGTTTTGGAACAGAAGATGATGATTGACGCCTTAGCATCATATCACCATTAGCTTCTTCACCATCACCACCCATTTGTTCAAACTAATCCCCACTTTCTCTTTGTAATAAAAGCTTTTTTTTTCTTCTTAAGATTGCGGGTTTATCGACACGCGAAATCTCTAATAGAATTAGAGAACCCGCAATCCGGTCTGTTGAGCTTGAAATTTTGTGAGTCGTCACAGCGATCTGCTCAGATTCATCATTGAAATAGAATAAATTCAGAATCAGAAGCAAGCAAGAAATCATGAGGTGGAGAATCAAAAGCTTATTAATTTAATAGCTCAACTTCCACACCTAGCCGAAATCCAACATTTTAAAATGAAAAAATAAAACTTTAATTAAAGCCCATAACAAATTATCAAAACCCCAAAACATAATTATATAGAATCCACATGAAATGATAACCTTAAAAAATCGTGAAACCAAGATCAAATATTTTTCAACAAAATAAAAAACCCAGATAACAAAAGCCGGACATTTTCTACCTTTTAGCCAAAAATGGTTACCTGAAAAGTGATCCTTCGAACTTATCCGCCACATTTGGGGGTGTGAAGTGAGTGGGGTGGGGACGAAGACACCAAAGAGCTTTTCTTCTTCTCCTATATTGTTGTGGCTGTTCTAGAAAGTTTTATTCGGCGGCGGCGGCGGTGTTGGGGAAGGTAACCGGGATGAGTTTTTAGATATTATTTTGTTAATTTAAATTGAGTATTGATAGTTATTTTTTTTAACAATTGAGTATCTAAATTTTTTGTTTAGGAAATATTTTGAAATGTCCAAAATACTCATAAAAATTACCTTATGTGTTGACTATTTGATTGGTTTGACGGAAAATTGATAAAAAAAAATAGACGGGTTGTCCTTTGCTGCAAGTCAAAAAAATATGTAAGATGTTAAAAGTCAAAATTAAACGAAGATGATCTTAACGATAATTTAAAAATACGAAAAGGACGATTTAGGCTATTTTGCCGTGTAAGTGGCTAGTCCAAATTTGCCATTAATCCTTGCGAAATTTCTTATCAATTTCTGCCCCCAGTATATTCTTGTTAATTAATCCACCAAAAGTCTGCACAAAAAGTCATCTTTCTTCTTGATTTATTTTTTTCCTAGTTGATAGTTTTTTAACAATTTATACAATGGGCATACCTCATGAATATGATATCATTGTTAGATTATGGAGTTTGAGGTAGCTGTAGCGGAGAAGTAAGAAGGGGATTCGAACTCATGACCTCTACGTCATGATACCTCAGCCTTAACCACTAGACTAATGCTTTATTCACATAAATAACTTACCTAAATATTGTATCTAAACTTAGTAAATATTCTGACTTGGTAGAGTTTAGACGTAATCAATTCATTTACGAATTGGGTTAACAATAGTCTTTTTTTATTGTTTTGATCTCATTTTCTCTTCCGTTATTGCTATTTATTTCCTAACCGTAAGGACCCATCTAGAAGGGCGGATGGGAACGCCAGCTTCCAAGATTTTAATAATTATTATTTTTATTTTTATAAAATTTTAAATTTTAAGAATATTACTATGACAATTACTTCTAACTCCCAAGTATTTTATAAAAATTACTTTTCGCCCCAACCTCCGATTTCTTGCTTGTCTTTGTGATATCGGATGAAGAAGCAAGTTTAGAGACTTGGACCCTTGGTTCCTGTGAAAGGATCATGTTTGCTAGATTAATATCATCGTGCATTTGACCTTAATTAAGAGATCATTTTACTATTTATTAGTTAACAAAATTATTCATATATTAGCATAATCGAATCTTTTTTTCTTCATGAAAGTGAATTAATCATTAAAATTAACAAAATTACATTCATCCGGAGAAGCTGTTACATCAAAAATTTCAATCTCCAAATCACAAAAAGTATACATTATGTTTGGACATACTAACTAGCTAGTAATACTTACAAGTTCATGGTGGTTTGTAACTCCATGACCTCCAAAGTTACTCCAATTTCATCTCGAGTCTCATTCGTTAAGTTATTCGATCTGGAAAAAGTATTTTTTCTGAATAGTTCTCGAGGTTTCGTCCACCAGATAGCCAGAACCAATGATGCCCAACTATAAGTTCTTCTTTTACCAAGTGATTCTTGAATAAATTCATAAACTGATTTCCTTCTAATTATTCGTGACACTGAATTTATAAATGTAATTGCCAAAAGAACACCAGAAATTATGAACAACAAAAAGAATGGTCCAATATCAAATCCGCCATACCCGTCATGAGCATGCTTTGTTAATTTGCATTTGGAAAAGGAAGAAAGACGTTTTTCCAATTGATTCATTTTTCCGCTCTGTGTTATTTTCAGGATTGCCTCCGAAATGTCCATGGTAAGAGACGCACCCTTCACAAAAACCTGAACGTAAATCAAAAAGTCAATTATCTTTCCTACGTGTATTGTATTCATTGGCTTGAATGTAAGTTTTAAACTTACTCACCTACCAAAATAAAACTTCTCGTACCAATAATCTTAATTCCACATTTAATTTGAGGCAGAGAGAAGTATAATACGATAAATGAGAAATCTTACAAAGCCATAACCACCAAGTTTGTAGCTTGGTCCAGCCATGGTATATCCATTGCAGTACTCAGCTAGGAAGACTTTGGCATGTGGTGCACCAAAAAATGCTGCTTTTATTTCTCCATTTTTAAAAGCTTTAGGATAGTCATGGATTGAGGACATCTTTATGATGTTCTCGGACTTGAAATTGAGAACATCAATTAAGTAAGTAACGATGAAGGAATTTGCATTACATCCTACTGGCGAATTTGTACTTAGAAGATAATCCACATCTACTATGGATGGCTCGAGCTTAGGAACGGTCATCATAGTAGTAACAGCGGCAGTAAAACATGCTGTAATAACCACTGAGACGAATAGCCATGTTGACATAAGTAGCCTAGATAAGTTGTGTCTGATTGATTCTCCTTCAAACATAGACATAATAAGAAACTTCATATTAGGGTATAAGAACTAAGGATTTTAAATAATTGTATGTAATTTTTGCAAGAAAAAGGTAAAAGTTTTATAATCTTTTTACTAAAGGGAGAACCTGCAATGTCGGACCTTAACAATTTTTGCTTTTCTTTTTTTAGACATAAACTTTATTTTTGTACATTCTTAGACCTAAACTATTTACGAGCACTCAGAAATGAAAAAAAATTCAAAATCCGGTCAAAATGTGGTCATTGAGTAAAAACGAGCGTCGTTTGGTCGAGGGCACAATAGTCAAATTACAAATATGTGGGTGAATATGCAATGTTGGACCTTAACAATTTTGCTTTTCTTATTTTAGACATTAACTTTTTTTTGGTACAATATTAGACCTAAACTATTTACGGGCACTCAGAAATGAAAAAAAAAATCAAAATCCAACCAAAATGTGGCCGTTGAGTAAAACGACATCGTTTGACTGATGGCACAATAGTCAAATTACAAATATAAATAAATAAATAAAACCCGATTTGCAAACCCGACCCGACCCATTTTCCTTTCTTCTCCCTTCGGCTAAACACCACCATCCTCCTCCTCCAGCAGAACATCATCATTCCACCAATCGGTTCCTCCGCAGCTCCACCGCCACCGCCACAGCCCTCTGCTTGTTTGGAGTAGGATTCCTCTGTAATGTAGTAACAACTGGATCTTATTTCGGATTCATAGGATTTGCAATAACAGGCATAGATTTGGCACATGCAATTCGGTCTCTCTGATGAATAGCTAAATGAATTAAGGTCAATCTTGATGCATCTAATCTATGACAAACATTATGAGAAAATTTAGTCCTCCTAATCCAAGAACCACCCTCGTTCTCCATTTTTCTAAAGGGATTATTAAAAGACCAGATAACTAAAAGCCAATCCCAATCTAGTCTTTTCTACCCTTTTCTTCAATTGATGAGATAAAGGCTCAAAATGAAGCTTCTTCTTCCCTTTCGAATCCCCATCACAGTTTACACAGTCTCGTAAAGGGTTTCTAAATTGCTCATCCTCCACACATGATTTTGATGTGTTTGAGCTTGTGAAAGAGATGAGAATGCTTAGAGATGGATGAATTTGCAGTGGAAAATTTGCAAACAATGGGTTGAATTATTACAATGCTCAAAAAACATAAATACCCTTAATAAAACGACTTCGTTTTAAGCAAAGGGTAGTTTTGACCGGATTTTGATTTTTTTTTATTTTATTTCTGATTGCCCGTAAATAGTTTAGGTCTAAGAATGTACAAAAATAAAGTTTATGTCTAAAAAAGAAAAGCAAAAATTGTTAAGGTCCAACATTGCATATTTTCTCGTCGAATTATTACAATGCTCAAAAGACATAAATACCCTTAATAAAACGACTTCGTTTTAAGCAACGGGTAGTTTTGGCCGGATTTTGAATTTTTTTTTTTATTTCTGAGTGCCCATAAATAGTTTAGGTCTAAGAATGTACAAAAATAAAGTTTATGTCTAAAAAAAGAAAAGCAAAAATTGTTAAGGTCCAACATTGCAGGTTCTCCCTTTACTAAATTACATTTGAACTTTGGGCCACCTCCATCCCTATAGTAGGGATGGTAAGTAATTCACCAGTCTAACTTGGGGTTCCGTACCCCGCTGTCGGGTAAGGACGGGGATGGGGACATTAGTTCTCCGCTCCCTTTCGCCGCTGCCCTTTTATAAAAAAAACAAATATATATATATATATATATATATATATATATATATATATATTTTTTATTTTTTATTTTTTTATTAGCTCTAAAAATTAGGGAATTTTTTGTTATTTTAAATAAAAACCTAGTTAAAGAAAAAAAAACAATATTATTTATTTGATATATAAAAACGAATAAATATATAAAGATTTTTTTTTATTAGGCTTGGGTAGGGGCAGGAGAGGGGTGGGGATCCAGCTTTTCCTACTGGCGGGGATGGGGCCGAGGGGTCGGGATTGGAATAAGGAGTGTTAATCAGAGGGTCCGTATACCCATTTCCTGTCTCAACCACTCCATTCCATTGCCATCACTACGAGAACTGTCTAACCTCCTATGTTTCTTCGGGTGAAAATCGTCTGTCGTTATTCCTATCCCTAATTATATTCCCAACTAATCAGAATTTTATATAATTATTTTTTTCAATTATATATACACAGGGTGAATTGTAATTGGTTAGGGACACACACAGGGACATGAGATTTTTTACCTGTTTCTTCTAAATTGTTTCTCGTATTAACATTTAAAAAAAAAATTTAGTGTCAAAACTTTATTTTTTGTTATGGGAGAAATCAACTTACTTTGTGATAAAGATAGCATAGTGACACAAAACCAAAGCATAGAGCCAACATGTTGAGAAAAAGGACCGCTGAATTCTTCATTACTGTCTACGTATTCATTTAACCAAATGATCGCGCCAGTTGCAATATTCATCGCTGCGATCAGGATCCACATTTTTAATGTAAATGCTTTTAGAATTTCAAATCTGGTCTTGGTCACATCTGGTTTTACTGTCACAACCATGACAAGTGAAGATTCCATGTATGGTTGTGTAAAGTCGACAATCTCATAACGGTGTGACAATATTCCTGTATCACCAACGGCTCCGGAAAGACTCTTTTTTTGCATGTGAAGTTGACAATCAGTATTAGTCAGTTGTATGAATTTAAAACCAATTCAAGAAGAAATATTTACTTCCAATAACGTATTATATCAAGGGTGCAACAATTGCCGGTGGTACATAATAGACAGGGGTGAAGACAGGGCACCCCTAGATTTTTAAAAATACTACTATTTATCGAAATTTTATGTGTATTTTAGCAAATTTTGGAAAAATTTACCAGTTTCGCCCCCCAACACCAATTTCCAGGCTTCGTCCCTGATAATAGAGTACTGCCAAGTAGGGGCGGATCACAAATTTATATTTTGGGGACAAAATATAAGAGACATACTAGTAGACTTTTTTAAAAATAATATATATAAAAAGGGGCGGGGGTCAAACTATAGTTTTTAAAGAAATTTTAAGAAAAAAATGAAAACTTTTATACAAAATCTGAAGTTTTAGAAAATATAAACTTTTTTATGTACCAACTGTTGTGATATAAATTCATACTAAAGAATATGTGACAACCAGTACGTACCTTATTTTGAACTTTGAGCACCATTTCATCGTAGGTTCCATAATGCGGGACCAATGTATAAATAAGCTTATAAGGCAGCCTCTCTACTACAGCTTTAAAGACTTCAATTGAAAACCCAGAAATTGTGGTTTCATTCCCATTATGGTCATTTGTTACATTGACAAACATAGGAAAAGCACCCTTTGCAGGTACTCCTATTCTAAGTGGTTTTTCCAAGCTACCAAAAGTTTCTCCTCTAGGAGCTTTTAATTCACCACCTGGCCAATAAATTGAACCCAAATCTTCCACTAAACTATTGTCAACTCTCATAGTATTTGTTCTATTGTTATATCCATCCAAGTCTTTTGAAAACCCCATATGAGGTGTCCAAAAAGTCATCTCCCTATAGCTTCTACCAATCACATTTATAACTTGGAAAACATGATTTTGTAATAATACACCATTCATGAAGCTTATTTCTCCACTTAATCCCTTGAAATTATTAGTATAAATGTTTTTTATTAAGGTACTTGAATTTGCCTTACCTTCTGAATTTTGTATTGCCTTGGCAATAACCCATGTTGCATCGTAAGCTCGTAGAGCATAAATACTTGGATTGGAAATTTTTTCTTCTTCTGGGTGATTTATTCTGTACTTTTTTCTAAACCTTCTTTCAAACGCTTTGAAAGACTCAGTAGTATCTGGGGTAATATGTCTTAAATCCAATTATGCCTTCCATGTTATATGTCACTGATGAGTCAACAGAATCAAGAAGATTAGAAAAGTCATCTGAAACAATCCATGCATAGCCCTTTGTCATCATTCCTAATTCTTTTGCTTTCTTGAAAAGAACTATAGCAAATTCTATAGAAGATTGTAAAACAATAAACACCTTAACATTCTTGCTTCTCAACCTCTTCAGCTCTTTTTCAATGAAATGTTCGGGATCCGAAAGAGAATTAATAGTAGGAAAAGCCGAATGATATTCGATTGAGGATTCCCCGGCTTTAAGGGAGTCGGAGAGGTGAGTTATGAGTGCGGAGTCTGTAGAAAAAGTGCTACCACATTCATAAATCGATATCACTTTTCGCCACCTAAAGTGACCAACTATGGCAGCTAGGCATTGCATTTGGACTTCCATATCGTAACTCATCCTAATAAACGATTGAGGTTGAGCCAACATCAATGGAGACGGGGTAGCTAACGGAGTTAAGGAAATGACAGGAATATCCCTAGTCGTTTTATCAAACTCCCATACCATAGCAATTTCTTGCAATGTCAAAACTCCAAGTATGGCTTGAGATTGATTCTTGTTCACAAGATTAATCACTACAAAAAAAAATCATAGTAAAAACATTAATCAAAAATCTTAAAATCTAGTACCATATTCCTGGTTCAATTGAGAATAACTAAAGATGTGTTGTTGAATTCTAAAATAAAAAAATTAGCGATAATTACCAGCAGAAGTTGCTCGAGCAGAGTTCCCTTGAGAATTTTGAAAATGCAAGTCAAGTTTAGAACATTTTATCGACTGGTGAAAGTCATGGACAGCCATTTCCATAGCAATTCTCTGCTCCTTACCAATTCGAGAGGTCCTGGTCAATCACTGCACCAATAGAACCAACTATTTGGTGCTGATTTATTTCACAACTCTGATTATTTGATGATGATTTTGAGTAAGCAGCAAAGAAGAACATTGCTAACAAGAATGGGATCAAGAAAGGAGACATTTTGATACAACGACTGAACTTTTTGGATGAATGAAATGGAAAGCAAATCTAAAGAGTAATGACTAACCAATAAAAAGAGTCCTCAAGCATCTTTTGATATGACCAATTCAAATACATTTAAAAAAAAATCTTGTGACAATGATATCTGATTTTTTTTTTATTCAAGATTTGACTAACCTCTAATGTACTCTACTTGTTAGAAATTATTTAATTGTTGATAAGTCGCAACTGCCACTATTAAAAAAAAAAAAAAAAAAATACTGAGTGTTAGTCAGCAAAATTTTCCCCTTAGATTTCGCTAAAGCCTAACCCGAATTTCGAGCTAAGGAATTAGGGATTAATCCTTGAGAAATTTCTGATCAATTTCTACCAGAAGTTTATTATTCTCAATCAACCGACCACAAAATGTAAACAAAGAAAGTCATATTTTGTTCTTGATTTATTTTTTCTCCAGTTGCCAATTTCTCACGATTTTTTTCTCTCTGAGTAGTTTATTGAATAGAAGAAAAAATTACTTGCAGGGAAAGAAACCTTACCTCGAATATCAGGTGGAAACAAATTAATTACTACACCGAACGGGCTAGGAATTCTTTACCCCTATTCGGTGTTCCCTTCTCTGTCCCACCAATAAGAAAATGACATGTATTAAATTTTTAATTAAAAAATTATAACCTAAAAGAAATAGTGGAACCCACATAGAAAAAATATACACGTGAAAAATATCTATTCGTGAGAACACAGAAAGGACAGACGATTTTTTACCCACCGAACGATCGATTCGTAATAGTCTTTAGAAAAGCACCAAAGGGAAATCAATCACTATTTTAAGAGTTGACATCTCTTAAAAGACTTATATTTAGTCTCCATATAGTGTTTAATAGACCTTTTTATGACCCTTTTTTTTACCCTTACGTGAGCGGACATGAATAAAATCCTCTTCATGTTCTTCTAGTAGAGATGCATCAGAGGATCCCCGTGTCCGGGACCTCAGTATTTTGTAATTCAAGAAGTTCAATGTGATCTTGCGAAATTGACATATTAGGCGGAATATTATGGGGACCGAATCAAACGTGCCAACCTTCTGAGAGCTATATCGTGATGGGCTTCTAACACGACTTTATAAGTAAGGAACAAAAGAAAATAATTAATTAGATCCATTGCAAGAATTAGTAATGCAGTATCTAATGCAATTGCCATATTTTATTGTTGGAAATGTTTAAGAAAATTATCATTAAAAAAATAAAAATAAAATGCACACGGAACTTTTAATCTAAAAACTGATACTGTAGTCAAAATATGCTCTCGGCTTCTATGCGGGACACTTTTGTTCCGTACGGTGCGGTACACGTTCTCAGCCGTCGGATGAGATTTTTTAACGGTCCAAATCTGGAGAGAAATTTTTTTTTATTATTATTTTTTTTAAGTCAGCCGCAACTTTTCTCTCTTCAGATCTGTACTGTTCAAAATCTCATCCGACAGATGGGAGTGTATGACTGTTCCGCACAGGAGCCGCACTGTCAAAATATATAGTTTTTACCTTGAAAATTCTGACTAAGAAGCATTCTTCAAGTTCAAGACTTGGAAAGGTTCTCCTGAAAGCACCATCATTGTTTGCTAGATTAACGTAATCTTCATGTGCTTGTTGTTGATGTTTCTGAATCTTGGTTTCAGTGCCTTCGTTGTTGTAATGACGAATCTAAGGGAAGATGTGACACTGATAGTAGTCTCAAACATTTTTTAAAACGTCATAATTTTTTATTAAATAATTTTATTTTTTCTGAGATATTTATGAGAAAAATTACATTTTTTAGTGTTCAAATTTTTTTTAGACTTACTAAAATAAATGCCTTCTTATATTTCACCTTCGATGCGTAAATTTTTAAATCCGCACATACTGAAAATATTCGACCCTTCTAAGACTGAGACTACGATTCTTCTTTTTCAACTATCACATCAATTGACAGACCTCTTTACCCAAGAGGGTCTCATTCTATCTTCAAGAGGCTTCAGCGCTACTACAGAGCTTCGCTAACTTGAAGCGCCTTACTATGAGAATCTAGCTTCGCTAATATTCGGCTAAATCTTGAACTTTCGCGTTGACAGTTTACTTTTGTTCTGCACTTTCAACAGACATTTGCTAGTATTTATAAAATGCTTTATTTTACCAAAAAAAAAAAAGAAGGAGAAGAATGACAAGATAGCTAGGTTTGCTTCCACTGATGTATTACACGAGAATATTCTTGCTTTTCACTTCTAACTTAGGGGTCCCTAAATTTATAAGTTTATCTTGATTAGGTTCAAAGAAAAGAAGAAAAGACACTCATCCAATATGTCGATTTACCTAATTGATCCCCAAAAAGAAAAAGTTTGCCGAATTAGTTTACTAACTACATAAATATTGTTAACTGAAATTGCCTAATTTGTAAGATAAGTGTACTCTCATATTACTAATCATTCTCTAATGTGAAACATTAGGACATTAGCATATATTTTGCAACATTTCTATTTTCTAGCATTGAACATTAATAACACTGATACATACACCATTTCTTAATGAAGAATATTATTAACCAATCGAATTACCATCTATGAAAAGGGATACATTTACTTTAAAATTTGAAAGAAAATGAAAATTCTCAAAACATATTATTACCATTGACTTATAACAGAGTAATAACAAATTAATTAGAGATGTCCTTCACAGTAATAATCATTATACACCCACTTTGAATGAATGCATTAATTCAACTAGACGTGCAAGTCTTGTATTCACCTTCTTGCAGCGGTTACGGATTAAAAAAAAAAATCATTATAAATCTTGAATTTAATTTACATTTATCTTATATAAAGAAAAAAGAAAAAAAAAGTTTTCGGAAAAATAACTAAACTAACAAATCTAACATGAGTAGTTTTGTGTCAGTCTTACCTTCACTTATAAGGTGGGGGTTTGATTCTTACCTATAAATCAATCCCTTATGAGTTGTTGGTGTATAAGTATTTCTGATGTATCTAATTTTAGACACATCTCACAGTTTTTAACTCCTCCACTAAATATAGAAACATCAATGTAGAAACTTTTAGGATTGGAGCTCAGTCCATTTTATTAAAAAAATATATATATATTTACCGTGGGGCAGCTGGAATTAATTAAGGAAAAAAATGAAAAGAAATCCAAAATCAGTCTGAATTTGGTGCAAAACGCTTTAAGTAATAACCCTAACTTTTGGATAGATAAAATAATTAGCGGCTTAAAATTTTTGAACAAACGCTTATTTAATTTTGGAATACCTATTATTAGTAGTAACACTGCAATTACTTATTATGAGACGAATACATATTTTTTATTTTTTGAAGAAAAAAAATAAGCATTCAACACAGTAGACGTGATGGGCTAAAAGATAGTCCATTTATGAATGTAGGCAGGAAAGATATTCATTTTATCCAAAATATCCAGCCCGCCAAAGAACGTAGTTCCGTATCCTTTTTAGTACTTCACTCTCTCCCTCAGCTACCATTTCCATGGATGATCAGTGAAGCAATTGAAAACAAAGCTTTCTTCTTTTTTTATATAGAAACAACAATGGCGGCTTCAATTTCTTGTTCTAAATCTCTCTCCGATTATCGATCCCTTCCTCACAGGAACCTCCTTATCTCCTCAAACTTACTCTTATCCCCTTCTTCTTCAATTTCTTTCCAATTATGCCCTCCTCATTCTCAATTGCGTGCGGTTAAAACCGGGTCAGAACCACCCGATCCTTTTACTTCTGCCGAATTGTTGAGGAGGCCAGTGATTTCGCCGGAGTTTGAGATGTTGTCTTCGGCCGATGATGATGTTGAGGATTTGGAGGACGATGATGTAAAGAAGAAGAAGAGCGGCGGCTGCGGAGGAGGAGATGAGGAAGGTTGGGTGGATTGGGAAGACCAGATTTTGGAGGATACTGTTCCCCTTGTTGGCTTTGTTAGGATGATTCTTCATTCCGGAAAGTAAGCTCTCGTAATTTCTTTAGAGAAATACTTAAAAATTTTAGTTCTTTATTTGTTTTTGTCCTGCAATAGTTTTCCAAAAATGTCCAAAAAGTTGAAAGGATTGTTGTGGATGATAAAATGTCAGTCTATCTCTCGAATAATATTGAGGTATATACTATTTATCAAAGTTAGCCCCTAATTTTTTTTTAAAAGTATAAATTATAAAAGTGTCAAAATGGGAGCAATCATAATATTATTGATATTTAATAAAATAAAAAAGGTCATCCTTCTAACACTCTCTCAAGCGAAATCGCCAATCGAATCTTCATAATCAACTTTTCTCCAAAATATCATTCTCAGTTGCTATCAAAGCTAATACATTGAGTCTTTCTTGTGATATTGTAGAACGCATATATGACTTCAACAACTTAAATTTAGAAAAACTTATTTTTGTAGATACAACAATCATAGGAATAACCAACAAAATTCTATATGCAATAATTGCACTTGTAAAAATGTCAAGATCTTCATTTTTTTTACTAATAGTTATATATATAAAGTGATATTAAAAAAATTTGGACCCCTCGAAATGAGAGGCCCGGCTCTGCATGGCACTTTAGGCATGATTAGAGCCGGGCCTGTAGAATGTGCATTAAATTGAATATCCTTTTTACTGCCTAGTAATGTCATGGAATTTAATTGATGAAATTCCTGTGGAATGTTGAAGAGGTTTTTATGAAAAATGCCAAGGTTAGGTTAGTGATCTAGTATGCAATGACATTCAGGTGCAATGAAGTGATACAGATAATCCGGTAATTTCTGCAAGAGTTGTATGAATGTCATTTCGATAGCTGAAATTTCGAGTGGCATGTAAATGTGCTTCCAATTCGCGATTTAATGAAGGATATCTGATATATCAAACGACAAACTTTTGCTCTTTTACCGTCAATTTAAGTTTTGGATTCATTTGTGATATCTTGTGAACTTTAAGTTAATTAAAGATTAGTTAGATATTCTTCTAATGGTTTTTATCACCTGTTTATAAAAAATAAGTTCTTTATTATGAGATAGTTCGAGGATATGGATGTTTTTTTAATTAAATTTGATTTATATTTGCAGATACAGAAGTGGTGATAGGTTAAGTCCTGAGCATCAGGGAACAATTCTAGAAAGGTTGCTTCCTTATCATCCGGAATGTGAAAAGAAGATTGGGTGCGGAGTTGATTACATCACGGTATATCTCTACCTCTCTCTACAGCATACAGATATATTTCCAAATGCATTATCCCTCCGCTGCTCTTTATACTCATTTTGATAAATGTGTGGTAGTAGTGGTGTATTCTAGTCTTTTAATAGTCTCTAAAGAGATTAAATAATATTTTTATTTCGTACACGTGTGATGGGAATTACTTGAAACCAAAAATTTTGGGTGTGTTCGTATCAGGAAGTAAAAATAACATTGCAAGTTTCTTTAGTGTCGTGATTTAATCAGTGAGTGCTACCTATGTTGCAGTGAGTTTGCATTGTGGCATATGCATTGGTGACTTTGATTATTTTAGCTGAGAATAATATCCACAGAATTCCTGGATGGATGTGTCTGAATGGAATATTTTTTATTACTGATAATTTAGACAAATTGATCGATTCTGCAAGCTCCTCTGTGGTTGACAGGTTGGGTACCATCCTAACTTTGAGGGCTCACGATGTATGTTCATAGTTCGAACGGATGGAGAGTTGGTTGATTTTTCGTACTGGAAATGCATAAAGGGTTTGATCAAGAAAAACTATCCATTGTATGCTGATAGTTTCATTCTTAGGCATTTTCGAAGGCGTAGGCGTAACCTCTAAAGGTAATTTTTTGAGTTTATTCCATAACCAGAAATTTGTACCTAGGTTATTTGTGTGTATTGCTCAGTAAATGGCATTAAGGTATCTGAAAGCGATACTATGTTTCTTAGATGGTAGTGAAGGCAAATGCTTGTATTTTTGTATTCTTAAGACATTCGTCAAACCTCGATTACTAGTTGGTGTATAATTCCGTTATTCCTGTTAAGAATATAGTCATTTAGTTTTTGGAAATATATCCCGCGGATGAGCTCCTCTTTTCCTATTTGCATGTGGAATTTTATTGATGTCAAGTTCAAGTTTTTGATTTTATCATTTTCTGAGGCATTTTTACTATTGCTAGCTGTGGTGGAATTGTCAATAGCTCTCATCCCCTGCTGTTTATTGAAGTATTGAATGGTATTTGACAAACATATACTCCCTCTGTCCCGGAATTGAATGTCTCATTTACTATTCATTTTATATAGAAAATGGGACATTCAATTCCGGACGGATGGAGTAATACCTTCTTAGTTCTCTATTGATCCAGTGAAGAAGTTCCATTATAATAAATCATCATTCTTCTGGATGTTTCTTTGTGTCCTCTCTAAAAAATTACGCTAAATCATTTCCATGGGAAGCATATTTTATCCCCCTCTGCTGAATATACTGCTAATCATTTTAACTTGACAATTTTGGCTTCAGTTTCAAAATGAGTGAACGATTATGAACTACCTCTGTAGTTTACGTGGAACTTCTGCTGATTTGGCTGTATTCTACATCAGTTCTGATTAGAGTCGAGTCATCTGCTTGAAACATTTTAAATTACCTTTAGTACCCATCATTTTTTCATGTCTGCTAGTCATAATATTGGTGATACTTGCTGGAACTTAACTTCCATGTCCATCACATTTTAAACTGATAATTTCTCATGATTTCTTGAACAGCAATTAGTTGTCATTCTTTTGTTTATTTTGGAGCATGGTGAAAAAGTACATTGATAATTCGGTGATATGTATTAACTTCAGCAATTGAAAATCTCTGTGGTACTGCTCGATCCATTGATGGTTTGATCAGATATGGTCTAATCTGACAGTATATCTTCTCGTACAGTAGCGCGTGCTAAAAGTTTGTATTAGTGTTGGTTTACCATTGAAACTACATGATTGATCTGGTATGGTCTACTCTTTGGTTTTCAGTATCAGCATTCAGCATGTTTGATTTGGCCTTGATTAGCATTTCTTTTGGGAGGCTTCCTTATGAGGAAAATGATAAGGGATGTTCAAGATTTTGCATTTTCTGGTGAATTTTATTGTATTATGAAAGATGTTGGTTTTGTTGTGATGGCAGTGACAGAACATGCTTGTGCGTCCACCCATGCTCTGGATTCTGAATGAAAAAATATGATAATGTGCACATAAATTAAAATGGTTCTTGGATTTTCTTTCTCTGATGCTTTTTAGCTTTGATTTGAAGGCATTATTTTGTAGCAAACGCGATGGTATAGGAGACCATTGTTTCAGTGATATTTTGTGAGCAACCACTATGTGCATTCATTATCAAAGGTTAGGTTCGTCTCCAATCTATCTGTTTTAGTGGTATTCTGTGAGTAGTCACTCTATGCATTTATTACCAAATGTTACGTATGTTTCCTATCTATCTCCACCCATATCCAATTATTGGATTTAATGAGTTATGTTATTATTGGATTGTTGTGGCAGTGACAGAACATGATCTGACTTGGGGTTTTGCACCTATTTTCTCCAATATATTTGTTTTAATGGTATTCTGTGAGTAGTCATTCTATGTATTTATTACCAAATGTTATGTATGTTTCCTATCTATCTCCACCCATATTTAATTATTAGATTTAATGAGTTGTATTATTATTATTGTATTGTTGAGGCAGTGACGGAACATGATCTGACTTGGGGTTTTGCACCTAATTTCAGACCAGTTCAGCCTGCTTTTTTCAAACTTTTTGAGATTGCTTACTTTATTAAGGCAAGAAAAATAATAGTTAAATGCCTGGATTCATCATTAAGATTGTCAACTTTTATTACTACTATTAGACTATCAAATACTGACAATGGGTATCCTACCAGTGGGACAGATACCTGTCTCCGATCTTGAGGTCGTGGTTCGATACTCTCCGCTTGCGTACGGTAAATTTTAATCTCTTTTTAGGACTATCTTCTCCTTCAGACGAGTTATATCTCTTCTCTGTATGGGACAACCGTCCAATCGGACTTTAAAAAAAAAAAAAGACTTACATAAATGATTGTCATCCATATTAGTGTCATCATCTGATTGCTTCTCACATTTTCTTCTTCTATCATTTTCCTTCTGGATTACTACTGTCTCAGTCTGAAATTGAAGATTAATCTTTTATATATATATATATATATATATATATATATATAAAATTTGAGACCGAGAAAATAATATATTCAAAACCTGAAATTATGTGGATTTGAAGATCTATGAGTTGGTTTTGTATTTGATGGATAAATTTTAAGAGTTGGTTTTGTATACGACTATAATTCAATTGAAGTGCTTCATGAACGTGCTACCACCATGACCTCCTTGTCAGTAGTTTTAATAATAATAAATGTATGGAAGTCCGACACGTATACTAAGTGCATGTGCGCCTTGGGCAAAAAATCCTCTGTCTCATATGCTATGTAAATATAGTCCTCAACCAATCACAATTCACCATGCAGATATATAATCGAAACAAATATTTATATAAGTAAATTACGACTGGTTGTGACATTGAACACACACAAAAGGGGACAGAGGATTTTCACCCTGCGCGCTTGTGAGACTGACTCACATCCCTCTCACATAAATTGGGGTGAGATCTATCTGCAAAGTAGACTTCACCCTAATTTAGGTGAGAAGGGTGTGTGACCAGTTCCATAAGAGCGGTTCTATCTTAAAATTTTCCGAAACCCTAATGTGTAGTTTGGTGGGGGGAGAGAATAAGATTACGGTAATGACGCATGTTTATTTTAAAGAGTTAATAGTTATTTATAACATTAAACTATTTACGAATTTCTCTTTATAGTACTAAACTATTTTTTTATCTAAATATGTCACTCAACTATTTACGTTTATCTAAATTTGTCACTTAACTATTTACGCTTTATCAAAAAATATACAACCACTCATTTTTTCGGGTAGTTTTACGCCGACGATGTCACGTGAGTTGCTTGCAACATGAACAAATCGCGAAAAGGAAAGAAATATTGAAAGCGCCGGGCCATAATCGCTTAATTTGATGCACCCGCTTGCCCTCGCAACAACAAATTAAGCAGCTTATCGCCCGACGCTTCCAATATTTCTTTTCCTTTTCGTCGTTGTTCATGTTCAAGCAACTCACGCGATATCGTTTGCTTGAAAACACCCTAAAAATGGGTGATTGTATATTTTTTTATAAACGTAAATTGTTGAGTGACATATTTAGATAAAAAAAATAGTTTAGTGCTATAAAGAGAAATTCGTAAATAATTTAGTGCTATAAATAGTTATTTACTCTTATTTTAAAAACATTGATTGTTTATTCTGAGTATTGATACATGTTTAGTTTAATAATTATTCATTTTTATTCAACGAACGAAACTAGTTATTAAAAAAGAAATAGTTATAGACTGATTAGAATAATTATTTTCTTTTTTTTTCTAATTCGAACTGATGATTGATAATAAATTAATACGTGCTGATTTTTTTTTTTTAATGAACAATTAATACGTGCTGATAAGATAAGATAAAGTTGAATAAAAAGAGAAGTTAGGAGTATTTGTGTATACACTCTCCCTTGTATGGACTTGATTGATGATGAAGACGTATGGGTCATTTCAAATCAGTTGGTAGTTTAAGAGGAGCTCCACCGCCACCATCACCACCAAGAGTGGAGTTATTCTAACGATTCCACATGGCAGACTTTTAAGAGTGCCAACATTTTTTGTTTGAAGCACGCCCTTTGACACTTGTCGATTTATTTTTTCATCCAATTTTTTTTTTTTTTGGGTGAAATAAGATTAAAATAACATAATTCCCTGGCCTGTGAGATAGGGGATAAAATTAGTACAAAGAGTTCTATCTAATAATATCTCATGTCCATGTCCTGTCACTATATGGCTCACAAAAGCTTGGGTATGGATAGTGGTGTCACTAATAGTCGTAGCAAAATAAGCCCCACGGACATCCCCGCCACTAGTTGGCAAACAAAAGGGGGTAAAGAGTGATAGAAAATAAGATTAGATTATGTAGACTGTCCTCATGCTTTGGCAAGTGCATCCGCGCAAGAGTTTGCTTCCCTGTAGATATGGGAGAGGCTAGTTTCCGGTATGAGTGTGAGCAAGTCTCTGCAGTCAGAAATAAGAGAGGACAAATGGTGAATCATAATATCAGCAGTAAGAATAAGATGAATCACCACTTTTGCATCCATCTCAATAGCTAATATTTGGGTGTTGGTACTGATGGCGAGTTTGAGTCCTTCTTTGAGTGCCCACAATTTCGGTACATTGTTAGTACAATAACCTAGGAACTTAGAAAAACTCGATATCCATTCTTCTCTAAAATTTCTGATCAAGCCACCGCATCCACTCCTACCTGGGTTACTGATGAATGATCTATCCACATTAAGTTTACTCCAATTGTTAATCGGCCTAGTCCAAGCAATTGAGATAACTTTTGTAAGAGCGGTCTTGCCTTTACCGTGCCCCAGTGCATGAAATTTAGTAGCTTTAGAAATGGTATCAAGGTAAGGGTCAATACTAGGTTTATCCGGACAGAAGAGATTATGGTTTCTAAAGTTCCATAGAAACCAACAACCATAAGAGAAGATGCATCCCCACGGAACATTGTTGAAAGGGGAAGTCTTATTTGATTGAGCACATTCTTTCATCCATGAGTCAAAATCGATACCATGCACACCGGGGAAGCGGTTGTAGAGTTTAAGACCATGCCAGAGCCTCTGAGTATTCTCGCAGTATGAAGAAGGTGTTCAATGGTTTCAGGGAGTGCTCCGCACTTGGGACAAGTCGGTAAGGTAATAATATGTTTCTTATGAAGAAGATCCATAGTTGCTAGACGGTTATGAAAACATAACCAAATGAAGGTTTTAATCCTCTGGTTGCAATGTGCAGCCCAAATCCAATCACATTCTGTATCTTTCATGGCATCTTCCGTGTTTTTGTGGATTAGATAGTGAGTGCTTTTAGTGTTGCCGTCAGCAGAAAGACTCCATCTTCTGCGATCAGGGATGTCAGCTCTGTCTGGTCTGAGGATTGCTCTGATGCAATCCAATAGGTGACTAGGTAGTTGGAAGGATAAGTTATTGAGATTCTAATTTCCTCGGACACCAAATATGCTAGCAATTTTTTTGTTCTCTTCTCCCTCCAATAGCGGACCTGACAACAAAAGTCTTAGCGGTCCCAAACCTGTCCCGTCATCCTGTCATATTCTAATGATATCGCCTTTCCCCGGAATCTACGTCGATGACTGATGAAAGAGATCAAGACCAGTTTTGAGAGCTTTGAGATTAATAGAACCCTGGCCTTTTTTTGAGCTTGATCTCAACCTCTTGATTGTCTTTGATATATTTATTTTTCAGCATGATGGCCCAGATCTTGAATTTACTTTTATCCTATCTTCAAATAAATTTGGCCAATCCTACTCGGTTGACATGTCTAACCTTTCTGATTCCTAAACCTCCATGATTTTTTGGTCTCGCTATCCTATCTCATTTAATCAGATGGATTTTTCTTTTTGTTGAGGAACTTCCTCAAAGGAAACTACGGTTCTCTTTGTCGATCTTGTCACAGATGGAAATCGAGATAGGTAAGCACTGAGAGTAGTAGTAAAGAATCCGAGTAGTGCATGATTATTCGCCTGCCTGCTAAGGACAATAGATTGGCTTTCCATCCCGAAAATTTTTGTCTGACCTTATCCAGAATGAATTGGAAATACGTTTTTTGGTTTGTTATGAAAGATCGGGAATCCAAGGTACTTTCTCAAATTGAAAGTATGCTGAATATGAAGAATGGTTTGAAGTTCCTGAATTCTGGCTTCAAATTACTTCATTTCCATTTATCATTTGAAAGGGACCTTATGTTTCCCTTTTCCCTACCCATTTTTTTTTTGTCAATCGGTAATTGACATTCATCAATGAATTGTGTTCAGTTTCTAATCTATTTTGTATTGGAAAGTAAACATTAATTTCGAGAAAAATAATTGAGTATAAAATTGAATGAATATGGAATGTCTTTGAAACGTACTTCTATTTATGATGCACATGGATTGGATCTAATTTAGTCTTGATTTGAAATTCAAACTTTTTTTGAATTGACTTGAGTTTGAAAATGAAACTTTAAAGTTTAAATAATGTAAATTTTGATTTAGGTTTGAGACTAATTTAAGTCTGAGATTTTCATCTCAAACTGAGACTAACTGACCAATTAAAAATAACTAATGAACTTTCAGAACGAAACCAAAAATTTCATACCATGAAAAGAGATTTATAGACAACTAATGACTAACACGTGAAGGGGTGCAAAATCCAATTATTCCCTGTAGCAGGAAAATTCAATTTTAGAATCGTTATTGTAGATTGACTTCACAGTTCTATCACATGAATTGAGTGGAGATTTACATATATATGTAGACTCCACTCTATTAATGTGAAGAGATTGTAAAACCAATTTTACAACAACGTTTTTAAAATTGAGTGATCATATATCATAAGGTATGGATAATACGATTGTTTTCTTGACATGACTATAAATGTAAAGGGGAAGCAAATTAAAGGATCTGTGTCTTTTTCAAACATGTCCGATGTACAGAGGCGGACTCAGATCTTTGTCCCCAATGTTAAGATTTCACAATTGAACCGAAAAATAAAAGGTCTATTCTGTCATGGATCAGGTCCATTGGACCATGCGGTTCAGATTTGGCCACATCACTGCATTTTCTTCTCTCTCCTCATTCTGCAGGGATGTGGCCAAATCTGGACCACATGGTACACATGGACCCGGTCCATATCAGATATTTCCAAAATAAAATGTTCTTTTTCAACGATTATTCTTATAACAATTTTGAAATCTTCTTGTCCATATACTAATATTAGGGGTGTTCATAAAAAAATCGAAACCAACCAAACAAAATCCACCGAAACCAATCCAAATTAATTTTTTAGTTTGAACGAGGTATTGGACTGATTTCGATTTGGACTAAATTAAAACCGAACTTTTGATTTAGTTTAAACTTTTTTATAATCCAAACCGAATATATATATATATATATATATATATATATATATATATATATATATATATATATATATATATATATATATGTATTAAAGAACTCTTTTATAATTAAACATATTGAACTCTTTATTTATATCATGACAAACAAGTTCTTCAAGTGTTAAAGTAAGAGAATGAATAGCCATATGTTGTATGTGATATAGATTCATCTGAAGTTTTTATTTTATTTTGAAACTAATAATGATGTAATTTTTTTTTCTTTTTTCCTCGTAAGATAATTTTTTAGTAATTTGTTTGAATTTCAAGAATCAAGATCAATAATTTATGTTTCATTAATTTGTTTTTTGTTGTGTTTAACTGGTGAAAATCAATAGACATATTTCTTTATATTTTTAGTAGCTAGGTAATTATATAAAAAAAAATATTTTATTTTTACTTTATATTGAAGTTCAATAATCGAGAACTTATGCTTCATTATTTGTTGTGAAAACAATAGTTTTATTTCTTTTATATTTTTAGCAGTTAAGTAATTATATTAAAAAAATTGTTTTATTTTTACTTTATAATCAATATATTTTGTATCTCTCGCAATTTGAAAAACCAAACCAAACCAAACTGAATGCATCGATTCGAGATTTTGAATGGTTTCAAATTTTTTAAACCGAATATTTAGGTTTGGTTTCTAAAAAATGTGTAAAATCGAACCAATCTGAACCATAAACACCCCTAACTAGTATAAATTGACAGACTACAAATTCCATTTTTTTATTCTTGTACAGGGGAGTTTTTTATGTGTATAAATATAATGTCTTATTTTACTATTATCGCGGATATTCATTTTAACATATCAGGTACAATTTATTCAGAAATAATCGTGAATGATGTTAAGCTCATGAATCGCGTTTTCGGCATGAATGGGTGCCAATAAATGACTTGACGAAGTTCTGAGAAGCGCCGCGTCCTTTCGGTCTTTTCTTTGTGACTTGAGGAAGTTACGAGAGTTCAGATATCAAATGAAATTAGTATAGTTGGGAGATATGTTTCTTCTAAAATACGTATATCTAAGTTAGTAATTCATATATATATATATATATATATATATATATATATATATATATATATATATATATATATATATATATATTACTTTCGTATAGTGGCTGGGAACTAAAAAAATCATCATAACTAATTTTTTTAACACATATACTTGTGTTTGTGTTATTAATTTCTTCCTTTTATAATATAAAGCTTTTTTTGCCTTTTAGTTTGCCTAGATTAAAGAAGAAGAAATTAAGGGATATTTTCTTATAATATTTTTAATTAATTCTATCAATATAATACACAATTAGAGAAATATATTTGAATAGGAGTATGTTTAAGAAAATAATCCCTCAAAATCGATAAAATGCTAAATATTTTGAGAAGAGGAAAAGTATATCCAAAGGTCTTATTGTATTTTGAAATAGTGGGTGTGCCATATCATCATACCATCCGGGTGGGAATGTTTATGATGCAAATGCCGTACAAAACAATTTATCAAGGATGACTAAAAAGAAAAAAGAAAACAAAAATGCTTGTGACATTTTTTTTTGTTCACCCGATGGGCATCACATATCCACCGCCAATGTGGTGATAAATTTAGGCTCAGCCTACGCTTGACTTATAGCGCGACCGCTAATAAGGAGGGTTTATGTCATACGACTCTTTTACACAGAGCGCTACCCTACAAGAAAATTCCACGATATGGATGGGGAACCCCTTCTAAGCAACAAAAAAAGCCAGGAATTTTTTTAGTAGAGTAGCCGGAAGCTAAGATGCAAACAGCCAAGAAGCTCGACATGAGAGTCGATATTTACTCCGAAAAAATCGAACAATCGTCAACGTTAAAATATATAACAACTCCAAGAAATTGCCCAGAGCTTCGGGATTAATGCTTGTAACATTTTCAAATCTGGAAAAACCTTATCATGTTGGTAGGAAAGTTGGTTTTATTGTTTGACGATGATGTAATGCCTCGTATAATTGATTGAAAATAAACGAACAATAAAGAAAATATTATACTAATGTTGTGTTTTCTACTATCATAAAACTTAATTAATTAGAAATTGTATTCTTTAATCCAAAGAAACCGTATTGATTATTTTAGTTCTAAGTCCAGCTGTTATCTCAAACACATGAATGGAAGAAAGGAAACTCACTCCACAAAGTCACTATACCAAACATCATTTGGTTATTTTAATAGTTATATTTAAAGACGTACGCCTGAGTTGATTAATTAGTATAGTACTAACAAAAACACTGTCAGCACTATAATCGGGTGATATTGATCTCCTATATGATTTCATAAACTGGATTAATAACTAATCACTAAACAGATTGTCTAATATTGCATTGTATGTATGTTGTATATTGCTTTCCTGCTAACATAGTTAGGCAGTTAACCTTAAGAATTGTATTTTTTTCTTCTTATTATAGGAAATTCTAGGAGAGGTCTATAAAACACATAAAATAGACCCATTTTTTACAAGTAAAAATTTAGTACTTCAATTTATAACTAATATAAATGAGAATGAATTAAAAGTAATTTTAAAAAACTCAAAAATTAATGCAAAATAATATGGGTGTGTTCGTTAGGTGCGCAGATGTAGCAATGCACTACGTGCGCGTGATCCGCTTCTCCCATCAGACATGCGCGTGAAGATCCTACACACCCATATCTGATGGGAGCCACGGATCACACTCATGCGGTGTATTGTTTCATCCGCGCACCCAACAACCCGCCTATTTTTCATTTTATTTTATTTTTTTGCATATTCTTGTATTATTTTTGCAAAATGCCTCTAAAATTTTGTGTTTTTTGCTATGAATAGAAAAAAATTAATTTTTTTGTTTTTAAATGAAAACCAATTGAGTTATACTTAGTAATTTATATTACTTTGCAAATAGACTTTTTTTCGCTAAATCTGTCCAATGCATGTTTAGGCCAAAAAAATATCTCTTCTAAATATATTTTTTTTCTTTTTTCTTTTTGCTCATTACACTTTTCATGTGTTTTTTCTTGTTAGGTGGAGAAAGTCCGGACTGTCGGGATTTGTGGATAATGTTGACTTTAATTTTTTACCAAATTTCCTATTTCATGTGGATTCAAAGCATTAGACATCTACTATATATGGTGTGATTACCATTTTGTATTAGAGAATTCACTTATTTGGAAGTAGAGACAAGTGTTATATCATGATCTTTTGTTTATATTTTTATAATGTTTGCACTTGTGACTTGTCTAATCAAAGGATAAAGTTATTTATTTTTTCTAGACTATCAATGTCTAAACTTGATAAGTCTGACTAATTTAAATTAAGACTGCAAAAATTTAAAAAATGGGCGACCCTCCCAATAATAATAATTTCATTCATAAGGGTGGAAGAGTCTTCGTTCACTCCACCACAACTAATGTTGGTGATAAAGTTCTTTTGTTTCTAGACAAAGTTGGGGGAGTCAAGAATGTAAACATTACTTCCTAGAATCATTAAAATAACTTATATACCTTTCTAAGACAAAAACCTAATATAGAATCTGTCCAACTTGAGAATGTTATTGCATGGATTACTCATTTTTCCTTTTTATTTTTTGTTTTTGGTTGAGTGATAAACATATGCATCTATATCCTAATGTATGCATAGATTTTGTTTAAAAAATCTTTTGATTATTACTTAACAAGTTCTAGCAACTTCAAACAAAAAAAATAAAAATAAAAATAAGAAAACACTATTGATTTTACATTTTTAAAGGAAACATTAGTTTTATTTGATTCTCAAAGTGAACAAGAATAGCCTGATACATTTCACTCATATCTCTAAGTAGCATTGGGATAAAATGTCCAACTTGAGAAATAAATATTAATTTCGGCTTACACATTTACTTCATAATTCGAAACTATAATAAATAACTTCTCCGAGTTTGATATTCATTTTGTTTTGTAAAATAAAAATAAAAGTTATATTCTTCATTACCAAACAATGTTTTTTTTTTCTTTTTTCGGAGAAACAAGTTAAAATTATGTTGAAGATTTTTATTTTTATTGACGATTTTTGTCTTGGACCCTAAGTATTTATTTCACATTTTGAAAACTGACTAAATTAGATTGAGTACTTTAATTATCCATTGCGAGTGACTTTTAACTTGGAAGATTTTGAAGATTTTAGGGCAATATGCCTCTTAACTTTGTACACGAATCCTTAATCTTGGTATTATGAAATCAATATTATGATAAATTTAAACGGTAAACAGCTTCAGGGAAGTGAAAAATCAATATTAATTAGGAAGATATATATATATATATATATATATAGTGGTCTAAATGCCTAATTCCAAATGCCCTAAAAATAGTGGTGCCTCCCCACATTCTATAAGGGCATGAAGGGCCTAACCTTTTTATGCGGTGTCACCATCCCAATTCCCCTACCGGTCCCACCAATCTGACACAAGAAACTTCAAACCCCATCCTACCCCTCCATTTCCATCTAACGTGGACGGCCAAGAACTTTCCACATGCAACACTATAATTCGCTAAACCATCACACCAACCCCTTTGCACCCCATCCTGATTGGTCCACGTTTCCCCTATCGGTCCCCACTTTCCAATTATATTTATTTTCAGTATTATTATAAAACACTTAAAGACATGTAAAACCACTAAAGAGCAGGAAAAAAAAATCAAAATCATTTTCCCCATAATTTCTCTCTGTGTTTATCTACTAAATCAGTGCAATTATATGTTGGAAAATTGAAATTGTTTCAGTGAGAAGTGATTTTGAGCTTTATGAGTTTCATGTTTTGATTGATTTTTTTTTTTTTTTTGCTTAGAAATTTTGTGGATTGGATTTGAGAAGTACTAGTTTATATAGAGTTTGTGGTTTTTCAATTTGGAGTTGAATTTGGGGTGTGGTGATTGGAGAATAAATGGTTTGTTAAGAATCTCATATCGGTTAGCTTGGAAGTATATTTGCAATATATAAGTATTGAGCAATACTCACACGTACTTTTTAGGGGATTGAGTTAGGTCGAAATCCATTTTTAACAGTGCATTTGAGTTAGGGTTTTAGATTTGTGTTTCAGTTTTTTATGGATATGTATGTATTTAGAAGTATGAATTCTAAGTAATCTGTTGCTGAATACATATTTTTGAAAGTGAAATGTGGTAAAGTCTGGAGGGACAAGGTGAAATTGATGGTGGTAGAATTTTGATTTTTTTTGCTTTTTTGGGGTGAAGTTATACTTCAGTTTGATTTGAAAAGTTTGCAGCTTTATAATCTGTGGGTGAATAGGTTGGAGCTGAAAGGAGTTTCTGTTGCTCTGATTGGAAATCTAGTGATCGTTTACTAAAGTGAGCTTTGGATCAGTGTTTTAATTTGGTGAAATGGGGAGTAGTTTTAATTTCAAGAATTTGGGAAATGACATAATGGATGGGGGTGGTGGAAATGGTGGAGGGAGGCTACCGGGAAATTATCCATTGGCGAGGCAGTCATCGGTTTATTCATTGACTTTTGATGAGTTTCAGAACAATATGGGAGGGAGCGGAAAGGATTTTGGTTCAATGAACATGGATGAGTTGTTAAAGAATATTTGGAGTGCTGAGGAGATTCAATCTATGGGGACTGCTACTGGTGCTGCTGTCCAAGATGATAGGGGAGTTTCTGGTGGGTATTTGCAGAGGCAGGGCTCATTAACATTGCCGAGGACGTTGAGTCAGAAAACGGTGGATGAGGTATGGAGGGAGTTTGGCGCTGGTGGTGGGAAGGATGCGAGTGCTGTTGGAGGTTCGAGCGTGGCTCAAACTCAGAGACAACCGACTTTAGGGGAGATTACACTTGAGGAGTTTTTAGTAAGGGCTGGTGTTGTGAGGGAGGAGGCTCAATTAGCTGCAAAATCTACTAATACTGCTGGTCTTTTTGGCGATTTCTCGCGTACTGGGAATAATCAAGGACTCGGATTTGCATTCCAGCAGCCAGCGAGGAACACAGGGATGATGGGGGGTAGGATACTAGAGAGTAGCAATCAAATTTCCGCGGAATCTGCTAATTTACCATTGAATGGGAATGGGGTAAGATCTAACCAGCATCAGTTAGTGTCACCACAACAAACGCAGCAGCCTCAAAAATCGCAGCTGCAGCCACAACAACATCATCAGCAACCTATCTTCCCTAAGCAGCCTACTTTGGCTTATGGTGCTCCGATGGCTATGCCAAATGGTGCTCAGTTAGGTAGTCCGAGTTTAAGGGCCGGAATTGTTGGAATTTCTGATCATTCAGCAAATGGTAATTTGGTTAAAAATGCTGCACTACAAGGTGGAGGCATGGGGATGGTTGGTTTAGGAGGAGCTGGTGGTGTCACTGTTGCTTCAGGATCTCCAGCTGTTTCTTCCGATGGATTTGGGAAGGGTAATGGGGATGTTTCTTCGGTGTCTCCACTTCCTTATGCGTTTAATGGTGGCTTACGGGGTAGGAAGTCCGGCCCTTTGGAGAAGGTTGTCGAGAGGAGGCACAGAAGAATGATAAAGAACCGGGAGTCTGCTGCTAGATCACGGGCCCGTAAACAGGTATACATCTTGTGTCGTCATACTTAGAAACGCAGATTATGTTATTGAAGAACATTTGGAAGTTAAAACATTTTCTAATTAGGCTGTATTTGGCATTTTTATCAGGCCTATACTATGGAGTTGGAAGCTGAAATTGCCAAACTGAAAGAAGAAAACGAAGAATTGAGAAAGAAACAGGTTTAGTTTGCGCATTCTGTACTATCTATCTCTATCATGTAAAGTTATCGGTTCTTCACTCATTGAAACATTTTTGTCGCAGGAAGAAATAATGGAAATGCAAAAGAACCAGGTATTATCCCTTATCCTGAACCTCTCTCCGCTCCCATTACTTTCATATAGTTTTATGCATCTGTCATGATCTCGGAATCCCAAAGAAACTCAAAATGACTTTGAATCTTGCATTTTGTTTATGGCAGGTCGTGGAGATGATGAATATGCAGCAGCGCGGAGGCAAAAGGAGATGTTTGAGAAGGACGCAGACGGGTCCTTGGTAAAGTGAGGATAATACATAGTGAATTAGAATAGATGACTGTAAATACTAAAGTGAGAGATGTTTCCTTGTATATCAGAGGAGATTAGTGTTTTGGTATAAAGGTTTATTCGTTTCTTACTCCGTAGTCTGCTCTCCTTTTGTTATGAATGTTATAGTAGAGATAGGAGCAAAACAATATGGCTAAATAGATCGTAGTTCACCTTAGTAGAACATCTCTCTCTGTACATTGCTTCTGTTGGGATGCATACACATATCCAGACACGTGGTTCAATTGAAAGCAGTATTTTGATGTTCTTGAAGCATGCATGGGATTGTGCCGACGGCTATTTCATTAGCACCGTGTTGAACCAATTTACACTATAGAGTTGTTTGATAAGAATAGCAATCAGGACCCCGGTGGCCAATCTCGGTTCACCACAGTGCAGAAAGTAACTGTCATGCACCAAAACCGGACTGGGAAAGTGATCAGTTGGACCAGATTCAAGTACACAACATAATCATGGTACATGAGCTATTGAAAAACAAGTATCTAATTGATGATAGTCCAACAGTGAATCACAGAAAAACAAGAAGAATAAACATAATCCTTTGAAATTCAGTTGGTAATCCTGCGATAGGATGAAACGACGTATACCCATTACCTAGAACGAATAAAGTATGAAATATCGGGTTTACAGATATTTGCATTCCATCTGAACAAGTTAGAACAAATAAACTGCAAACTCTCAAGTGTCTTCCAATCAACATGTAAACTTCCAGCAGTAATATCTCATGGTTTACGCGATGAATTTCAACAAGGAATATCCTAGCCAGCTTCTAGACGTTCAATTATTACCCAGGAATCAGAAGGCTAAAAAACATACTAGCACAAACATATTTAGTAATCTATCCAACCGTCCCATGTGTGGGGCGGGAAGAAAAGTTCGAACACTTCTGAGGGCCAAATGTTGTCAGGCCTGGAAAACAGATAGGGGCAGCAAACAGAGCAACCAGTAGGGTTCTAGCACAATTTTCCCTTTAAACTATACTCTAGTAAGGATAGCCAGGGGTACAGATATTATCCTTCCACGATATCATTTTCCTTCGATCCCTTCCCCGGAAGGATCGAGCAACAAGCTCACCATTGACGGGCTTGCACAAGCCAACGTCAACAACAGAAGTGTTTTCTTTTTTCTTGACAGAGAAATCGTCATCATCCATGTAGAGGTCGAACAGCATTGCAAGACAAAGTACTTGATGAGCTAAGACTGCATTTTCTTGATCTGAAGGTATTGACTTAATTATGTGAACATTGACCTACAAGACGTACGAGCAAATTTCAGCCGCAAACCCATTAAAGAAATGGTTAAAGATAGCTATTCGAGCAATAACTGGAATGAAAATATCATGCAATCTGGTTGCATTTATTCCAGTAAATTCAAGGAGAAGTGCAGACAAAAAAATTTGAGAAGATGCCCCCAGGATATACTTTTACGAGGAACAGCTAAAGTAACAAATCTTCTACTTCCTCCTCCCCATTTTAGTTGTGCCGAATATCACTTTTTCTTTGTCCCGTGTTAATTGTCCCTCTACAATCCCAATAATACTTTCACTCATCCTGTCCACATCTACCCTTGTATAATTTTTATAGCTTCAAGTTAGACTTAGGAAACATGTGTAATTCCAATGCAACACTCCCAATACATTTGTAATTGCATAATTAACAATTTCTTAATCTCTGTGTTTTTTAATTGGGCCAACTAAAATGGGACGGAGGGAATATTTTACATATGCATATATGGCAGTATTCATAAATAACTTTGTGCTTACCACAGCCTCCAAGGCCCGGAGTTCATTATACCACTTCGAACAATCTACTGCAGAGTAGTTATTCTCGTGTAATCCAGAGTAGAGGGTCAGAGCAAAAACTGGAGGCCTGAGTGGATACTCGATACTAATCTTAATCTGAGCAAAAAATGTTGAAAACATCACCAACTCAGAGAGCGAGAGAACAAGTCAATAATGAAGCAAAATAGAAATAAGAAGAGTTCCCTTACCTTGGCTTCTAACTTAAATTTCTTTCCACTGTTATTCAACTTTCTTACTAAAGCCATATAATACTCCTGAACTTCACAATTAATCCACGACTTTTCAACCATGTCAAGTTCCATTTGAACAGTTGTGATGTCTGTCTCTGGCTCAACCTGCACAGACTCATCTGGTTCATTTTCAGAATCCAAGAGGAGATCTAGATCCTCTTCTTGTTTCCTAAAACTCAGTGATTTCCCCTTGCTCGTTGGAGTTGAGATACTTTTTGAAATCAATGGCAGCCTCCTCGGAAGTTCAGAGTCAGGTCCCTTTATGGGTGTAGGTTTAGCATTACTTGTAACAGAAGTAGCAGGATTCAGAGACGGGAGTTCCCCATCTTCCCTCACACTCTCCACCTCTTCTTTTGAGGCACCAGATCTTCCGTCCAACTCAACATCTAAAGGACCCTGAACTTGTTCCACATCAACAACGACCGAAGATGGTGCCTGATTAGACATAGAACCCAGGTGGGACCAGTCATACAAACTGCAGCTAGGGGTATGTGAGGTCCATGGAACACTTCTACAGTTTATAGTTGGCCAATTAAGCTTCAGAAGAGAATCAAGTTGCTCCCTGTAAGTCAACCACAATTTCCCAAAATTTTCGTTCAGTCAACCTTCACACACATCTTAAGGAGGCTCACCAATGCAAGAGTTAGAGCAGAAATAAAAAGGAGCTTCAGAATTAAACTAAATGCAAATTGCATAAAATAAGTGAAGCAGCATAAACAAAATAATCGCAGAATCAGATATAAAGGCCAAGCACATCAAACTATTAGATTCCTAAGAAAACACCAGATTAACCATGTCTTCCCTCTAACACCAGTAGATGTGATGTAGACCAAACTCAGAAAGAAAAAGAAATTGTCAAAAGGCCAGACTCCTTTTTACTACATTATAATGTACCCCTTATCTTGGATATTTATTCATAGTGGTTTGCTACTCTAATCATACAGTGAGTGACTCACGCAAGAGCCACCTGAGCCTTTTTCCTAGAACGAATCCGCTGCACTACCGTCTGCACCCGATTTTGCTGACGATAGACTATTAGACCAGATTGAACTGCAGCATGTTTAGCATATTCATCGCTTGGAGCTTCAGGAGATGTAAGCAACGGTGACACCTCTGGCAAAAAATCAATTCCTGCCAAATGCTGAGCCCATTTATATGGTCGTGACATTCTACTTTCATCAAGCTTGAAAGCATCACCAAGACGAAGCTTAGCAAACTGCAAGGAAACCAAAAAAAATTGGTACCCTATTTTGTTTTGAAGTCAATTTCCAAGTGATTATGTAGAAAAGACAGTACCTGATGAGGCATCTCAAGACCAGTATCATCAGGAAATAAGTTGCATAAGATATTATTGTCCGAAGCTTCTTGAGAACCTTCTATTCCAACACATACAACATTTATCTTCATCAAGTATTCAAATTTCAAAGAAACAAGTTTGGTAGGATTCGGATAAGAAGCTTCATCATCATGTATGTGAAGGAGAATTTTAAGAGGATGAGTTTGATAAGTTCCAGCTTGCTCAACATTGTCCTTGGTTGGTGCCTTCTTCGGTCGCTTTCTCCTTCTCTGTCCATCATCTTCTTCATCAGCTACATCATCCTCCCACCTAGAGTTCTCTAAAATGGCAGAATTGCCTGCACAATACAATGGTGCATCGAATGCAGTACTTTGATATCCAAATGTCTTATTCAATCCTTCCTACGATGTAAGCAAATAATTCCAGGAAGTAGCTATTAAGGACATAAATGACAAGATACCGTTGTCCTTAGTTGCTTGCTGACGAGCAAAAGTTTGAGCTTCCTTCAAGCTTCCGACAATCTCCAGGTCAATATTTTCACCAAAGGCTTCCTTCTGAGCCAATAACTGTGAGTATGTTACATAAAGAGGAGGAGGCAGTAACTCTGCGGACTGTTGCTGCTTCAGTTTTTTGGTATGCAGAATCCCTAGTTGATTTTGTACAGGCAAGGATGCTTTCTTCAAGGATTTGAGATGTGATGGGAGACTTGATAAGAATTTCTTTCTGTTAGTAATGGTTTCTTGGAGTGCTTTCTTTTGCTGTTCCAATCTTCCTTTTAGTTTGCACAATTCTTTTCGCTGGCACAAAAATTAGCAGTCACTACCAATTCTTCTCCAGTACCAAAAAGCAAATGACAGTGATTGCCAAAATAACTAGCAGCAAGTGACAAACCCTCTAACCAACACAACGCTTTTCTATCTAAATGTGTATATACCGCCATGCAAATATTCAACAACGTGAACATTTCAGAGCATTCTAACTAGACTTATAGCGTGGATTTATACAAAATCAATTTAAGGAAAACAAAAATTGATACAAACAAGCGAGTAAGATTAAATGACCTTTCTTTTCTCTGTTTTTCTATTGGGGTAGAGGGGGAGAAGAATATGATACCTGAAATAGCTCAAAGTTGAGCCTCTTCAGCATCAAATTGTTTGCAATATCATTTGATAAAACAGAGTTTTTTATATCTTCAGGTGCATCTTTAAAGAACTCTTCCTCTGGCACAAGTTCAATATCAGGATACTTGGACTTAAAGTCTTTGCAAGCCTTTATCGCTTTCACATAGTGACTTTTCTCATACATTAAGTTATGCAGCTGCAGGGTTGTGAAGTCTACTGGTGCTTTAGCTCTTTCGGTTTCAGCTTTAGCTCGATCTTCCTCAATCAAGATTGACCTGTTTGCCTGTCGAGCATTTTTGTGATAACCAAGCTCAAGTAAGCAGGAGTGTTAATTTTTGCACTAAATAAACACAAGCATGATTCTTTCTATGTAAATCCATCAAGATTCATCTAACTAAGAAAATTGCAACAATGAAGCATATGAGCCTAGAAGTTCGTGTTTGGCATGATGGTCAAGTGTATATTTGCTATCCTCTAGGTCACGGGTTCGAACCCTGAAACATCCTCTTTATAAAAAAAAGGGTAAGTCTGCGTACATCGGGAGCTTCCCAAAACCCTGCAAATGCGGTAGCCTTGTGCACTAGGTACTACCTTTTAAATGAAGCATATGAGCCTCTGCTCAAAATTACATCTTTTTGAGGTAACAAAGTCTTAGCTATCAGAATCACTATCTAACACTCTAAATGGAGACCCTCATAACAATAATTTCTTGGAATCAAGCAAATTATAAACCTCCCCAAAATTACAAAATACAAAGACCCCGATTCAATTAAGCTAGATTACACAAACAGAATTAGAAATTAAAGCCAAAGATCGTATCTTTATCCAATTAACCCACTAATTTTTTTAAAACAAAATCCAAGAAAAAAAACCTTGGAGATAGATACCTGTCGGAGAGAGACGAAATTGAGGAAAATCTCAGTAAGGTGCTGACGGAGCTCCGATTTGGGGTTGGAATCTCTCTTGATAGAGAGCATCTGAGAAACAATATCTTCAACGGAAGATTTGCTTTTTTGGAGCATTTCGTAGGCGGCAGACATGTCTACGTCGCGCTCTGGCAGTATTTCACCGGCTTCTGCTTCCCCCATTGTAGTATCCATTTTTTGTTAGAATACAAAGTAGACTACTATTACTAGCCGGAATCTCTCTCCGGTCCTGCAGTCTCTCCGGCCGCCGCTGTTTGTCTCTCTTTTCAGTCTCCGGTGCTTCTTCGCCCCCAAGGACCAAAACCTTTCGTTTCTGTTGCGTTTTTTTCTTTTACTTTTCTAGGTTGTTTTGGGGAGTGGTGGTGGATCTTATACAGTATATATAGAACTTCTTAATACATGGGTTCTCAAATGAAAAAACACGGGTTTTGAGTGTTAGAACAAATTTTCGTTTTAAATTAATTTTAACATTCAAAATTTTAATCTAATCAATGTGAAAAGTTCTGCACGTGCAGAATTGACCTGTTCCACGTTGTATGACAAATGATGTTGTAAACTTTGTTTAAGTTTTGATGTGTCTCTAATTTTGTTTTCTTGATATCTACGTATTTAACCAACTAACTTGGTTGATAAATTGTACGAAAATTGTTACATCATGTAACACTCTTCTCCTGTAACACTTTTCCTCTGATAGTTTTTGTATGACATTTATAATAATAGTTACGTCTACCCACAAATTTTATCTATTTTCCTCATAAATTTTAAACACTTATAATTGTTATATAATTGATTTTTTTTTATAATTAAAGCGTTATAGAAAGTAAGTATCACAAAAATTTAAGGTTGGCGATATTGCCAAGGCAAATCTCCTTCTGCCAAGGCAAATTATATTGAAAAGACTACTATGTCCTTCGATTTAAATTACAAGATAATTATATTAGTTTGTTTCTGTTTAATGCCTCAATTTTAATTAATTAAATCCCCCTCCCTATTTCTATCGTGTCTTTCAGGTTCCCTCTTCCTCTCCAACTCTCCCACTGTTTCTCTTCACCTACATCTTCTTGGTTGCGTCAGCGGATGCCTGCAGCTTTTCTGTTATGACTACCATTTCTATTTAGAGCATAGGCTCTTTCAAGTTCCACCCCACCATTCCACTCCACATCAATTTGTTCATCTATTTCTCCTTTGTTCCCTGCTAAAGCAGCGCCGACATCGATACCACCGATTGTATCTACTACGACGCCTATTTCTTAATTTTCTCAGACTTTTTGGTATTTCCCTTCTGTCTTACTCGTCTCTTTTGCTCTCCCAACTAGCTATTCTAATTTAAAACCAACCAGATATGTAGTCTTCCATTCATATTCAATCAACTCCACATCCACCACCACTTAATTGAGCAAAAATAAGAAAGAACCAACTCCCACCTAATTACTTGGATTTTAATCTTATTAAAAGAATTCAAAATTAAGGAGTATGTTCCATCAATAAAGTGTTCTAGAAATAAAATTCGACTAAAATGGTAGCTCTGTTTTGTTGGTCGAGCAATCAACAGAGGCTGATTTTGGTCTAACTGTGGTGGTGGCTCCGGCCAGGTCTTCTCCAGTGGGGAGAAAGAAGATGAAATTAATCGAAGAGCGAGAATTTATCAATCAACACGGGAGTAGATTTTTAGATAAAAAGGGAACAAAATAATATAAATATCTTCTAATATACACTGAAGGTCAGAGTAGTCTTTTCAATCTAATTTACCTTGGCAGGAGGATATTTGCCTTGACAATATGATCAGCCAAAATTTAAACAAGTAAATTCATAAACTTAAACTAATTTATATACAATAATTTTATTTATGTACAATATACTAGATAATTCAGAATCCTACTCGTACCTGTCTCACATCCTAGTCCAAAGACATAAACATGAAACATGAACCAAATCCAAATTGCAAAATTCCTTTTTGAGAAAGAAATCCAAAAAATCCAATTTCACAATCGAAAAAAGGGAATTACTGTCACAATACCGTAAAATCTGCCCTTTTTTTTTTTGCAAAATTCTTTTTCTTTCCACCTTCCCCTCTTTGCTCTGTGTCTGTACACCCCACCCCCCACACCAAATGGTTTCATCTTTCCATTCTTGCTTTGCTGCTATAGCCAATATAAGTATGGCCGCCACTTCTTTATCCCGATCTTCTTCTGATTCAGATACACAAATGGAGATTTCTGGGGTCATACAAGCAGAAGAAACTTCACCAGCTATCAAATCTTTGGGCACTTTGTTTAAGCTTACAGAAGTCCATTTATGGTAATCTCCCTTTTCTTTATTCCCCCCCCCCTCCCCCCCGATTTTTTGTGTTTATAGAGTGGGTTTTGAAATAAAGAACTTAGCTGCTAAGCTTCAAAGGTGTTCCCTTTTTGGTTTCTAGATTTTCTTGGACTTGTGATGATAAAAAGATCTTAACTTTGGCTTGATTTTTCTTCAGGAATGATGATTCGGTGGATGTTCGGAACTGGGTTTTATCCAAACTGGATGTACGTTCGTAATAACTAATTTGTTTTACTTGTTTTGGTTTAATTTTTGTTTTCCCTGAGGCGGCAAATTTTGATTTTTTTTTTTTTTTTGGGTTTTGGAAGTGTGGAGAAGTAATTGAATTCCTCAATGTAGTTCTCCTTGATCACCCTAGCAGAAAAGGGGGAAAGGAAAGGGAAAAGATGTTGCTTTTGATTTTATTTGTTTTTTTAAATTTTTTTTTTTATCTTCCCTTGTTGTAGAAACCAATTCACAAGGACAATCTTGATTCAAGTAATGGCAACACATGTAACGGTAAGTTTGTTTCTTGTTTAATTAGGCTATCTATAATTCGTTTGCTAATTGATCTCCGTATGAACAGATAATCTGCTTTGGCACTAGTTTGTAGGATAGTTTTGTTGTTGTTGCTAATTGATTATGATGAGTTTTCGTCGTTTTTTGCTGTTTCTAGAATTTCTTCCTTTGCCCGAAGATCTGGAACTATCCAGGCAGATGAATGATATGGGGCTTCCAGTTTGTTTTCAGACAAACAAGGAGGTGACTTAACTTTTCTCTTTTCTTAATTGCTTCTTTCAAGACTTGATATATATGTTTGAAATAACAACTTTTAATTTAAGGTTGTCTTTGTTGCACATTATCTGGTTGTATTTCTTTATTTCCTTTTCGGTTGGCATCAAATTCCTCAAAGGATAGTATAGTTTCTTGTCTAATATGAAAACTTGCATGGTTTTCTTTTTGTTCATATAGACTTAGACTGGTTTGGCATTTTGGTCATAAAATTCATATTTGAAGTATTACACACTGTCTTTACTGGGATTATATGATTGGGGACACATTAAGTAGCATTTGTTTTTATGGAAAAAGACGAAAAACTTTCTGGTACTTTTTGGAAGGTGGGAATTTATCACTAATGCTAAGCTCTCCACCTATGCTTTTAATGATTTTATCAGTAGTATACCAACGGCTCCTAGTACTTCTGTTTGTTTAAAGAGGATGGTTGAGGAAATTCGTTTCTCAGTTGACTATCAGACAAGCTTTCGAGATGCTATTCATATTACACGAACTGTTCTATCCTTAAACAGTTTAACTCGTTTAACTTAGGATGTCCAATAGGATGCAGTCCTCTATTTGTCTAATGGAAAGCTGATGTCTTCACGCACTTGGTATTCCAAGTTTTCTCCTAGTTTGACCATTTTGCTTTGTTTTGTAGAAGAGGAGTGCAAGTGGGGGGAAAAGAAAGGATCCAAAGAAGAATAACTTTTACCATTATAAAGATGTAGAGAATGAAACTCTTAGTTATGTTAGTGAAAGTGAGGAGAAAGCTGAATCTGCTGTTATTCTTAATGACAGTGGAAGCAATACCCTGTGCTCCATACCCATGCTAGGCATTGGTGATGAATTGTATTCTGGTCTTGAAGTGAATACTGATACTCTTGCTGATGAAATATCTAATAATTTATCGCATTATGACCTAGCTTATGACACTGGGTTAGCCAAATATTTATCGGAAAAGGACATTGAGATGGATGTTTGTGAGAGATTAGATGATGAATATTCTTCAGGAAGCTGTTTAGTAGATGATAGCATGTGTCATCGAGGAAAGGAAATAGATGAAAAAGAAAAGGATTATGCTTGTATAGAAGCCTCTGTGACGGCCGAGAATGAAGCGGAAGGGGAGATGTTGCACATTGATGTTAATGTCGAGATAATGCCCGAGTCTCTGGCACCTGCAAATTTGCTGAGTGTGGAGCTGGTCGACTCTGATACAGCTGATAGCAGCAGCGCAGGTGTTTTTGGGGAGTGGACAGCTTATTGGGATGATTATTACATGAGAAACTACTTTTATAATATCACTACGAATGAGTCTACATGGGACTCGCCTCCGGGAATGGACAACCTAATTTGTACTAAAGCAGCTAATGATCTGGCAGAAGCGAGAGTTGAGACACAGGAATCAATTGCCATCTTTCCTGACACGGGAGAATGTGATGAGCTGGGTAATTCTTGTGTTTTGGATCCCAATATTTGCTTGACTGATAAACTTGGAAATGATAAAGAATCATCTGCTTTGTCATTTACTGAGTCAAGGGGAAGTGATGTTACTTCTGATAGTTTCTTCGAAGTTGCTAATGGAAAAAGGGAAAAGAAAATAAGGAGCTTGAAAGTATACGGGAAATACTCCGGTACAAATGAAGGTCAGTTATATATTTGTACTAATCTTTATTAGACTCTTTTTACTATTCGGTAGTTCTCATAATAGAAGTCTTGGGGTTAAGTGGCATATTTAAGCAGTTAAAATAACATATATGGAAGGCTGTTTTTTTTAGATGCCGAAAAAAGAGTTAGATTTATAGTTTTGCGTTTGCAACTTGCTTATAAGGTGATGTTTGAATGTGATTCTTAAAGAGAAATTTGTTAGATTTGACGATTTTCAAGAATCTAGTTGCCAGTAGTCTTCATGGTTCGTCTCTTTACGGTTATTAAACCTCCAACCTCGTACCTGGAAAATGCACAAATCCTTGTCCTAACAACTGGTGGTTTTTGCAGAAGTTCTAGAAGAAATATCTCCGAGTATAAGCAAGTATTGGTGTCAGAGATACCAGTTATTTTCAAGATTTGACGAAGGAATACAAATGGATGAGGAAGGATGGTTTTCTGTTACTCCTGAACCCATAGCCACACACCATGCTTCTCGTTGTGCTAGTGGTACCATAGTCGATTGTTTTACTGGTGTTGGAGGGAATGCAATCCAATTTGCACAAAGGTGAGTTTTCCTGCTGCTGCTTCAATAGCAAGTGTTACATGCTTTATTCAGTTTTTCCGATACAATACGTAGTGGGAAGCTTTTTTAATAGGTCTAAACATATTTTTCAGGTCTCAACATGTTATTGCAATCGATATTGATCCAAGAAAGCTTGAGTATGCACAACATAATGCAGCAGTCTACGGAGTTAAAGACCTTATCGACTTTGTCATAGGGGACTGTATCCTCGTTGCACCAATGTTGAAGGTATTAAAGTCCTTTTTTGCATTATCAGAATAAGGACTGGCTTTATAGTTCACGTTTTTTCTTTTGTTTTGAAGAATCAATGTCGATACTATTTGCTTTCCTGCAGGTAGATACGGTATTTTTGTCACCACCCTGGGGAGGGCCTGATTACTCCAAAGTAAAAGTGTTTGATATCAATGTCATGCTTCGGCCTTATAACGGGTAATTATCTGATTTAGCAATATCACACCGGCATTTATTTTAAACACGTAATTTCCTTTTGCTTCGTTTTTTACTCAGGCATTTTCTCTTTCAAGTTGCTAAGGCGATTGCTCCCAAAATTGTCATGTTCCTTCCGCGAAACGTTGATGTCAATCAACTGGCAGAGCTGGCTTTATCTGCTACTCCTCCATGGTCACTAGAGGTAACATAACAACCTTATCTTTTCCGAACTGTTCAATTACAAAGTTCTGTTCTGCAATAATTGCCAATTCAGATTAATTCTAGCATCGTTATCTTTAACGGGGTTTATCCAACTCTTTCCATTTGATCCCCCGACGTTCTGGATTGATTATAAAACCGCAAATTTCATTAACGAACTAAAATTTCTTCGTCTCAGGTGGAGAAGAATTATTTGAATGGCAAGCTGAAGGCGATTACTGCATATTTCAATGAACAAAGTGCGTAGGAGACGGTTTACGCTCCCCGTCTTCTCTTCAACTTCAACTCTTACCTTATGTGAATCTATCATTGAGCATTTCTCTCTGGAGAATTTGCTTTGTATATAAATGTATATATAGAGATAGAGTTGGTAGATAAATGTGTAAAATTCCTACAGAGAGCGATGTTCTTGAATAATTTGTATATTATATGCCTTTATGTAAGGTTCTTATGGCTATGTACTTTCTTGTGATACTTGGTATATTAAAATATTAGATTTAATATATTATTCTTTTTTTTTTTTAAATTATATTATAGATGTTGAATGAAAGAATCATGGTAATATGAATATAAATCAACCGTTGCTACTGATAAACTCGGACCACTATTAGCCCACATCAACAAACACGTAACAATCACATATTCGTCTGCAAAGGCAGTCCAGTTGGTTCTGCAGTGACAGATTATGCACAAGAACGTAAGATCGAATCTTGGCAGCTGCAGTTTGGAAGTTTCAACCCACCTGGTTGGGTCGCTGGGTCACCCTGATTTATATTCTTCAAATTCTCTATCGAACTGAAGAATGGGAACCCTGTGTGCGTGGGTAAAAATAAATACGTTGTAACCATAGTGGGGCACGTAATTGTCTATGACTACGATAAACTCGGACCACCATTAGCCAACATCAACAAACACGTGGCAACCTCATGACCATCCTCCACGCTCATCCGTACTTCAAATTCAGCAGTTATTTTGTTGGTGGTTACTGATGACGTCATCAAGCCGGAGACTGGTGGCGGAGGATTAATGCCCCGCCACGGGCGCACCGGGTGGCAGCGCATATGACCGAAAAGGGCTTTCAATGACAAGAATATCTTGCCGCATTCGGTACATGGCGTAGTGATTTTTGGGTCAGGCTTAGAAATTGAAGAATTACCGGAAGAACTACTACTTCCACTAGAAGACCCATACTCAAAAGTGCTGGTTCTGGTGGTCCCACTTGTTCTGACAAGGTTGTTAGTATTAATGTTGTTGTTTTCCATTACCTAAATAAACATGGGATTTGATCAGAAAAAGAGAAAAGATTGTGGGATGGGGAGGGAGGAATGGGTTTTTATGGAGAAGGAAAAGGGAGGGCGGTTAGAGACAAAGGAGTTGGGTAGTTATTTTCGGTTATGATCAGGAACAAAGGCAGGAATTGTCGATTGAGGGCGAAAAACATGTTAATGGGGTTTGTGGGGGGAATGTACGAAGGATCTGTTCTATGTTTTAGGACCAATGAGGCAATGATCATGATTTTGAGGCTCGTCGGGTGCTTTGGGGACAGTAACTAATCAGATGTGGTGTAGAACGATCAAAATTCAGTCCATACTAAATAATTTTTATTATTTTGAGTCGTTGAATAAAAAAATTCAAGATTTCTTTTGGAACATCTGTTGTAATTTTTCACATTATTTATCAAGATAAAATACACAGGCCCGGAACCGGGCCTCTCATTTTGAGGATCCCCAAAATTTTTAAAAAATCATCTAATTTGTATATAACTATTAGTTAAGAAGATCTTGATATTTTTTATAGTGCAATTATTGCATATAAAATTTTGTTAGTTATTCCTTTGACCGTTGTATTTATAAAGATAAGTTTTTATAAATTGAAGTGGTTGAAGTCATATATGTATTCAACAATGTGACAAGAAAGAAAGACTCAATGGATTAGCTTTGATAGCAACTGAGAATGATATTTCAGAGAAAATCGATTACGAAGATTTGATTGGCGATTTCAATTCAAAGAGTGTTAGAAAAATACTCATTTTTAAAATAAAATATGAAATTTTAAGAATTGTTCGCACTTAAAACTTGAATTTATAATAATGTTTTGACACTTTTATAATTTATAATTATTTTTTAAAAATTTAGGAGAACTTTAATAAGTAGCACAGGACTTCAATATTATTTGAAACTGCCCTAAAAACACATATTGCAACCTTAAAACATACTCCCTCCATTCCCTATTAATTGTCGTTTAGGAGATATCTAGGTATCCAAATTAATTGTCGTTTAAGGTTCTTTTATTAGTTGTCAACAATTTATTCCAATTATGCCCTCAATATTTTCCTTTCTTTTCTTTATGACGTAGAAGTGAGAGAGAGGGAGGGTGGGGTAATATTGGAAGTTTAGGTGGAAATGACAACTTCCTTAATTTTCTCAAATTGTCTAAAGAGTCTTATATTTAGGAATGGAGGGAGTATTTTAATAAGGAGAGAATAAATGTTACATTCATTTAGTTATAGGTTACACTTTTTTTTGCTATACTATTACATCACAAATTCACAATCGACCATTGTGAAGTGGCGGAATCAAGGGCGGAGTACTTTTAAAAATGTCATATTTGTAGTGTAAAAAAAAATCCGTTTAAAGAATTAGAATTTGCCCCCAAAATGCATATTTTGGCTTCGCTCCTACCCTTGTGCTGCATAAGCTCTTTTCCTTCAATTAGGCTACACTGTTTATTTGATTTTTATAAAGGATAATTCTATCACATACCTGGTATGATAGACTTTGTAGTTCAAGATTATCCAGATCACCACAGGATGAGGGAAGAGACAATTTTGTGATGATGTTACGTGAATAGTTTTAGATCAAAATGTCTGCTATGGAACGGGTCCATGTCAAAAATTTCTTTTTAGGAGTATAATAATTATAGTTTTAGATTGTCAGATTAATTGATTCGACGTCTTAGATTAAAAGTGGTATCATATAAATTTTTATTAACAATGAGTCTCTTATTCATGAATAGTTTTTCTGGGAATCTAAATTCTTGAGAAAACATTCAAACTGCTCCCCTTCTATAAGTATATAGTGGTAAAGTACTCTATAAGCACCATAGCTTAACCGCTTCTCCTTCCCGGAAAATTCAATTCTATAACAATCTTTTGTGAAAGTAGTCTCACAGCCTCTAACATAAATTAAGCAGGGCCTACCTGCAGATGTGAACTCCGCGCAATTTAAATTTATGTAAGAGAGTTGTGAGACCAATCGCACAAGAACTATCGTAGAATTGAGTTGAGTGACCTCTCCTTCCCTTCCCTCAACCCAAAAAATGTACGGATACTACCCACCATGCAATTTTGTAGTTTAGTAAAGAAGAATGTCTCGTCTTTCTGATTATTTTCTTCCGTATTTTGGACTAGTTTGATACTCGAGTGCAATCAAACGACGTCTTTATCTCAATCTCCATTTCTTCTCAGGCTGAAAGTACTTGTCAACTACAATAATCTTCTTGACTATAAACACTTAGATAGGTAGTGATGTACTCGAAAAGATGCATCTTTTCAAATAAATAAATGAAAATGCAGAAAGAAAAGGGAAAAATAAGAAAGAGGAAATGACCAAATGTGATTAATCATTTCTTCTTCAACAACCTGAGAAGGTACATTTTACAATTTCTCCCTCTCTCTCTAGCTAATTTTCCGTACTTTCAAACTGATTTCTGAACAATACAATATACAATACTATCGAACAACTAAATTAATCTACTACCTGAAAAGAATTGCCTCAAAATCGACGAGTAATTGACTATTTCCACAGGATCAGGTGTCAGACCTCTGGTTTTGTTTAATAACGAGATGATCAACTATCTTTACAGTGTTAACAGGATCCTGCTGAGAAGAAGAAGCCCGCCATTTGCTTGGGAACTTTCGAAGGTGGCTCGCCTGCTGTTTTTGTTCCCCATCCCAACTATGATCCAACTTCCATTCCTTTGGAACCTGCATAATCCAAAAAATGGTCAGTTCTTCAGCACCGAGTAGGGTTTGCGATCATCTGTCTCATTTCCTGTCCCTATCCTCCGTCCCATTTATAGACGACTGCCATGCATCACACTTTTCCCTTAAGGTTCCGCTTCATGATAAGGAAACAAAGAACGGAAAACAGTGCGGGACAGAAGGTCCAGACTAACCAAATAAATGGCTTAGAGTATCATAGAGAAATACTAATATCTTACCTTGTCCACAGCAAGAGTGAAAACTTCAAGATCACCGTTGCTATCGATGTGGAATCGGGTAAAAGACTTATAATTGGCAATCCGTAGTGATGAAAAGGCTTCGTCAAAGTGTAAATGGAGCCAGTTAATGCAGATATACAAATAGCTTCCAAAAACAAGAGAAACCACAGGTGTTGAGAAGACCCAAAAATAAAGAAAGACGGAAGCATAATATATTGCTGCACCCCCTCGGGAAAGAGATTCCATCCCGTTCTTGCATATATTGGTCCTAGTGACAGCCATGACCTAAAAATGCACAAAAAAGTAGCCTTAGAAAAATTATAGCCGACAAGGAAAAAGATCAAAGAGGAAGGTTTGAAGATCAAAATGAAGCCATTTTTCCTGTATGGAAAAGCTTTCTCACCTCAGGAACATCAAAAGCAGACATCAGATATTTGATGCATGCTGGATAAAGGCCAAATGTCCATTGTTCAATACGTGCCCGAAGACCTGTTGGATCTGGGAAATGTTCGCTCTCCACAGATCGGTACCATTCATACAGTGTGTGATAGCCTGAAATTACATGCTCAAGTATTATGTATATGTTCGATATCTGAAAACATCTCTCGGTAGAATTAATCAGCCCATTAACAACTATCGCTTGAACAGCCATAAACCCTCTAAAAGATAGGTGGCATATAGTCATACTGCTTCGTCATTAACCTCCTTTCCCACCGCAAAAGAAGATATAGGGAATGTATATTAAAAAACTTTAGCAATCAGAGTGTATGTACCTTATACTAGTAATATGCCATCTCAATCCGGTTACATTAAACTCACAATCAATTGAAGAGATCTACTCACCAGATGTTGCCAATAAGTTATGCCTAATACATGTATCCACACCCAATTCCAACAGCAACATAAGAATCAATGCCGACGCCAAGTGTGCAGAAACATGAAGAACCCCAATTATTGCCCTCCTTTTCCGGGAAACTTTGTTGGGCACAAAAGTTATTGCAGTTATTAACAATAACAAAGCACCAGCTGACGATACATAGGATTGTCCCAACATATACATAAAAGCATCCCATATTGTGACAAAGAAGCTCCTTAAGTGGCCAGAAAAAGTATCATCCTGCAAGATGTGATCTAGCTTACACTAGAAGAAGAGGAAAAACAATCAGTTTTCTTTTCTTTCTTTTTTGGATGGTATAATTGCATGAAATTTACAGTATGAAGGAGCACCTCTTTATATGATCTATAAATTGAAACTCAAACATTAGGGAAAGAATAATTGGGTACAATATCACATGGGGGGTTGGGGGTGTGGACGGAATTGGAAGGCAATTAAAATTAACAGTTGACAGCTGATGTAAGACAACCAACTACCAAAAAAAAAATGGTAAGAGGAAGTTAGCCAAAAATCACCTGAGGAAACATTGAAAATGCCAAAACAAAGTATATAATCCCACCGATGAAATCAAACTGCCAATTTTTCTTGCGAAACTTCAATATGTTTCCCAGAGCAATCTGTGAAAATTGGCAGTGTAAAATGTCAAAAGAATATGCCAAGCATAGTATCGTCAAAGGAGAAGATTAATTAATATCCATTTATTAGTTTATCCATAGGTGAAGAAGATCCACATACATACCCGACTTGAATCTTCAAAAGAAGGGTAAGAAGCCTTGCATTCGTAAGATGTGTCATATGACTTCTCAAAATTACTGAAAACATGTGTGGGGTGCAAAAAGGCCCCACCACAACCATTTACAAGCAAATGCTGCACATAAACCGGCTTTTCTGATGGGACGTATGAATGTCGCATATAGTGATGCAAGTCCCCTGCAATACGAAGTTTACACCTCCCACTTAGATGGTCCCAAATCAGGTGCGAGACATTTTTTCCCGTAACATCATCCCAGTACCAATCGAGGAGCCAAGTGGGTTCATGTGTCATAATGATCACAGAATCATTTTCACCTACCTGAAAAAATAATCATTTGGTTCAACAAAACCTGAGGAGAGGGAAAGATGGAGAAGAAAGCAGTGAAAAACTAGAAACCATCTTTTCCTCTGTAACATCTAAAGATCAAGTTAAAGGAAAAGTAGGTAGGAGTCATAGCCAGTAATAAGCCAACACTAAACTCCTACAACCAAAGCTAGTAAAATATTGTGAGATTAATAGCCCATCTACAATAAAATAAAATTAAAAAAAAAAAACCCAGCTAGAATCAAGTCTATTGACCCGAAAAATTTATTATAAGAAACATCTTTTAAGCTGTTGTCTTAGCCAACCGCCTTACACATAAGCTGAAACGACAATTCAGAATAGAATAGGACAAACATATTGCTTCAAATTAATGCCATAAAAAAAAAAAGGTTGCATTCAGTTTTATAAGTGTCCATTTGAAGAAAGAATCTTCAAAACAGCGACCAAACACTGAGGAAATAGACTCCTAGGCATCTGAAAGTATGCTAAAGATAAAATACGGCATTCAAGCTGAAGATTATGCAGATACAAAACCTTATCTTTAATCAACTCTGAGAAGAACTTAAATTGGTATATATCAATATCACAGTGTAGAGCAAGATCAAGACCAAATATCCACCACCCTTGGGGCAGCTGCAAAGCAAAGTAGCTCTTCTTTTGAGGCATGAACCACCCACCTAACCAGCTTTTATGACAAATGTACCTCATGAAAGTCTGAAGTCCATCAAACCAGTCTGTAAAATGCAAATGAAGTACAAGATATGTAATGTTTGCTAGCAAAAGGAACATAATCAAGTTCAATACTAATACTCAAAACATCATATCATTAGCTAAATGGGAAATATATATTTTTCATTCAAAAGAAGCAATTAAGGGGAATCCAAGACCAACCATGATTTCCAGGGATAGCGAAACACTGAGGACCGTCATAATTCTTCAATTGGGTCTCGCCACAAGGCAATTCCGGCTTGTCAACTGAAATATGATCTTCTTTATACCACGATGGAGGCTGAAGTGCATATTCAAAGGGACGGAAGAGACGCTTCTCATATGTAAAAGCTGATGGATTAGGGTATCTATACAAAAAAGACAAAAATTAGGAACCCCCACAATCCAGTACGCTTTAACATCAATGGAGTTGAAAATGAACCCAAAGCTTCAAGTAGCATTCTGTGGAAAAAACATTCTATGAGGGTAAACAAACTGAGACAAGTTTACTCGAAAGAGCAACAAAATCAAAACCAAACAGTTATTACCTCTCAAACAACCAAGATAAAAGGTTTTCCAACAAGATGCCTAGAGTTTCTGTTAAACTAAATTAGGATTTTCAAGAGGTTTCTACACGCATTTGGAAATGATTCTGTATTGAAAAATATCATTCCAGAAAGGAACTAGTGGCATCTAGAAAACACAAAAGAGGCTGAAGGCTTTCTCAACGAGCAAAGACACCAGAAAGACACGAGCAAGCCAAATTCTTTAAAAGCATAAAAATTTTGAAGAAATATTACTAGAACAAAAGACAAATTTATCTTGACTCTCAAGGATTCCAGAATAGGACACTAATAAAAAAGAACAAATATTACTCTTTTGAAAGAATAAATGTGAATATACTGCAAACTGCTGAGCATATCTAAAAGAGCCTCAAAAGCCAAAACTTCGGGAAATTTTTCTCCATGAAAACAAAACAAAAAACAAAAAGAGCTCCAACAGTTCCCTGATTCTTAGAGAAGTCTTCATTTTACAATTAGATCATTAACCACCCTACGACCTCTGATAGAATAACTATGTAATTGCGCTTACGCGAGATCGCCCCCAATCAGGAGCAGGTTTGCACGAGGTAGCGTAAGCACAGAATCCTTCTCTTGGATCCGTAATGAAGGCTGAGCAAGAAGCCGTGCCACAGTATATGAAGAATTTCCACCATCACCAGTATCAGCCATAAAGTCGAACCAAAGCTCATCCTTCTCACTGAACTGATCATATAGCAGATCTTCCTGCTTAGCTCCATCTTGAACTCTGCTCATTGCTGCCTGATAACAAGGGAAGCCAAAAAGGAAATAGAGGAATATAAAGAACTAGTTATGCAGAAGTAGGAAAGTTTGCATTTTTTTCCCTTTAATATATGTTCATTTTGAGGATAGAAAAATAACTCCACTAAGAGTTTACCATACATCGAAATACTGTAAGACATTCTAATTCTAACAAATACATATCTTTATCCTGAATTACCAAATTATCCAAATGACATAAAAGTAGGATCAAATGTAGAGGAAACTATTGACATGGATTCCTAGCATATAGGTCAGGATAATACGATGGTTCGGTTGTACCTGCATCATACGCATATCAAAGCGTCCCACAAATACAGTTACTGAAACCAATAGATCAAAAGCCGTCTTAAACAAGTCAGCAGATGTCCTGCACATGCAATCATCAATAACATTAAACATGAGCTTTCATTACGTCCCTCGTCCACCTAACCCCTGCACCTGGGCAAATGTTTGTTCGAGTAAATAAGAAAGAGACCGTACCCAGAGTACCAAGGAACCATATCCAGAAAGTCAGGCTTCAGTTGCTTTTTCTTCAATTTTTCAAATTGTGTCAATGACATGGGGTGACTGAGAGCCCATCTGTTGATTGCATATTGCAGAAAATAGAGCAAATTAAACGATAAGTAGAGGCCTCATAAAATGAACCACTAACAAGCATACTAACATGTTTATTTCTTTCCCAGCTGGAATTGAAATATATGTTAATGTATAAATAAAATTCTACTAGAGTAACTTGGCCAATAAAGCATATTCAGCTACTAGAGTAACTTGGCCAATAAAGCATATTCAGTAATGAGAATATGGAGCAAGATTACAAAGGAAACAAAAAGTCTAACCAAATAACAATTTATATATAAAATGCCAAAGTAGGCACTATCTAACACTCACCCTGTTGATCTTTCCACAACATAATTGGCAATATAGAGTCCTATAAAAGTGGCCCATAAAGAATACAAGGGAGAAATTTCATCTGATGATTGTGAATGTGACCCACTGCCAGTCAACTGAGAAATAAAATGAAAAAGGACATGAAATAGAAGCATAAGATCATGTAACAATATTGATGATTGTAGATGAAATAAGCAGCTAAGAGCCCTACCTCTCCATAAATAACCCACTTGGACAAAAGTGGATAATCACTAGCAGATCCAACTGGAGCAAACCAGGATGAGCAAATTTCATCTTTCAACTCATTCATGCGGAGAAATTTTGCTATCCATGTATTCACAGCTTCTTTCTTCCACAGTGAGAACCAACCTGAATTCCTCCGTTCAAATGGTTTTTGTCTCAAAATAGCACGGTTGCCACAATGGCTATAAAAGACACAGCATGCAACACTTAAAACCTACACGAAAATGGAGTAAAATATAAGGCACCCACGCTTTGCTTTACATAAGTATGTATTCTCAGGACTTACAGCACAATTTTGAAGGATTGTCAGGATTTCAGGCCTATTTCCAGCAACACGAGCAACAAGGCCAAGATACCAGAGCCCGAGGAATATAATATGGAACACAAGAAGAAACAAAATGGAAGAGATGAATATTGTCAAAAACAAAGAGAGATTCATCCTGAGATCAACTCCCATAGATTGAAAACTGGGAAGATGATACAGGGCAGCCACTAATATCCAGGCGATATACCTGCATAGCAAGAGCCCCAAAATCATTCTCTTGATAATGCTATGCCAGAAAACCACAATACAACTTAACCAGAAGCTTCCATTTTGGCCCAAAGTGAAATGATAGCTTACCAGCGACTGAAATTTGAATAACTTGGTTTGAAGGTTTTGCCTATGAAAGGAGATGAAAAGAAATAGAAAAATCCCAACAAACATGCATACATAGACCACCATTTAATATTGGTGTCTAATTTCTGTACAAGTGTATGCATATTATCTGATGATATGAAAAACAGGCAACCCACAACTACAGCAATGACCGCATGCCGTGAATGCTCATGCGGATAAGGATATGTATGAGTTAAAATTGTCCTGACTGTCTCCATATTAAGAGTATCTAGTAATCCAACAGACTGCTTGTCAGATCCCATTGAGCAATATTCCACTCAATTGAATTCACTGAACTCAAAATCCGGCGCATAAATTCCAGATCCTCAAAAATTAACTGCAAAAATGGTACCAACGCTTAAACTTTGAATAGGAATCCAATTAAAATGAATATACAACAGCTAACTGAATCTTCATGTGCTTTATGGCAACAAGTAGCAATGTATAAAAACAGTTGAGCCGAACAAACAATAATCTTGCTCATTCAAACAATGTTTATAAAACTAATGAAAGAATTGCGGTGGCTATTGAGGCCTTTTCCTAGTGTAAGGGTAGAGAACTCAAGTGCTTGAGTTCTTGAATCACGAATACCACTGGCACTATGGGCCGTATTAAAAATCAAATTTTCAAAATGTGGGTAAAATTGTCCAACTATTGCTTGCTATATGAACCAATACTTCATAGGTTCTTCCATCTGTACTATATAAGCCTCTGAGGATCTGAAATTATAACTAACTAACTCTACAAGTGCAAGTCTATAGACTATAGAGAATGAAACTAGTGCTAGAAAAACATGCTAGTTAAAGATTAGCCCAAAAAAGATTGCAACTTGACAAATAAGGCTTAAAGAATTAATTTTCCATTACAATGAAACAGCAGCTACATATTAGTAAGTCATATAATTGGAAACTGAAGTAAACTAGGAAGGCAAAATAACCATAAAAGAAACATACTTTATTAAACTAGAGGCAAATGAATGATGATTTTCTGAGTAATTCAGCCGCTCATTTCCACACAAAAAAAAAAAAAAAAAAAAAAAGCCCAGTTCACAACAATTAACCTTACACCCTCTAACTCAAACAGCAAAAATACACAAAACCCATAAATCCATTTGCCAAAGTAAGGGTTTTTTTTTTCTAGAAAAAGATGAAGAACAGAACCATGCAATCAATAGAAATCAAAAGTATTGAGCTCAAAACTCTTGTACTACAAGCATTAGGCTATGATTACAGAAACCCACCAAAGAATTATGAATTACGCAGCAAAAAAAAAACCAAACAATTATATAAATTATAACAAAGAAAGAGAAAAGAAAAAAAAGTACCTGAAAACGGATAGAGAAACAGAGGAGAAGGAGGGAAGGCGAGCATGTGCTTTTTCGCGTGTGTATATATACAAAAGCACAAAAATGGAATAACTTAAAGGAACCAATTTAGCATATCACTGAATGTCTGCAAAAAAGCACAATTTGTTTGCAGAATGGCATATTCTTTTGTTCAGAGACAATTTGACAAACACCTTACGGACATACACCCCCACCCAAAATAAAAATTCGCAAGTAGAGAGAGAGAGAGAGAGAGAGACAAGATTTCGGGATTACAAGACAAGATTTCGGGATTACAAGACTTCTATTTTAGAACAAATGATAATTTTCTTATTTCTAATTGGTTTTTATATTCTGAATTTGTAACACAATCTGTCACAATTTACCTGTTTACTTTCTAAATAAAACATTAATAATCATGGTCTTTACAATACTATCTTTTACATGAAATGTTAAAGAGAGAAAACGAGGTATAATTGAATTAAAAATAAAATAAAATAAAATTATTTTTAACATTTTATCATATCCCACTATAAAATTTAATGAAACTACATAATGATTTGGAACAGATAGTACACACAAAATGATTGGGGAAGTTACCACAGGCCACTTTGCAATACCCTATAAAAATATAAATATTACTATTTTAATATCTGCTATTAATTATTTTTAAAATAATAATATTGATATTTTGATTAAAATGTCTGTTTTTATTTTTTTTATTTTAACTATACATTCTAAACGATTTATATTATTAAATAGATAAGATAATAACAAAGGAAATATTTTTAAATAAATTTTTTTGGGTTTCTTAGCTTGGTTTACTTAAAGAGGTGAGTCATGGTTTCAGTTTTAGACCGTTGGATTAAGGTATCGTGCTTGGCTTTTTCAAAAAAAAAAAAAAAAAATAAAAAAAATGGAGTCATTGTGCAAGTTTTGGGCCGTTGGATTAAGATGTCGTGGTGGTGTTGTGGGCTAAGGTAAGTAAGACAACTGCACGACAAAGAGACACGTGTTATACGGTTTCTTAACTTTTAACAACTTGTTACTGCATGCGGGCGGACGCACGGAATGGCGGCTTTACCCTCTAATGCTGCCAAAACTTCTAATTTACCCCTAACTTTTGTTATATGGACAACTCTGCCCCATTAGATTATGGAAATTACTACGCTGTTTAACCAAACGGTCCTCCTACGTCAGGGGCGGATCCAGGATTGAAACATAGGGTATTCATTTCATAATCCAAAATATAAAAATAATAGTTAACGTAAATAAAAAGATTAAACAATTTTTTAAAAGCCACAGATGTTAAATAAATGAAAAGTAACAACCATTGAAACTACAATTTTATCGTCATTCTTCTCTCTTTCATTGCTTGAAACCGGTTAATAATATCTCGATCATCAACGGTGCTAAGTACTTCTTTCTCTATATAAGTCACCAAGCAATCATTAAGCCAAGCATTACCCATTTTACTTCTTAAGTCATCCTTCACGTAATTCATTCCAGAAAAAACTCTCTCCACACTTGCGGTTGATATTGGTAAAGTCAATGCCATCTTCACAAGCTTGTACACAAATCTGAAGGTCTTGTGTTTCTTTGTTCGTACAAGAGTCTTGCAAAGATCCGAGAGGCCTTTCAAATTGGAAAAATTAGCATCCGTCCGAACACAACGAATATAAACTTCAAGTTGGGCAGCCAACTCTTCATCTTCAAAGATAAGCTCTTCGTACCTCATCTTGATCATTTGGATGGTACTCAATAATTTGTTTTCTTTTTGTTGGATCAGACTCCAAATATATCCCATTTTGATTAGTTTCATTTGGAATTGAAGGTGGAATTAGAGGTGAAATCGGAGCTTCGTGTGGTGGCTCGGATTGTGCATTAGTTGAACTAGTAACTACACTTGAATCCCCGAATCTCGGTTTTGGCTTAAAAAAACTATGCATTCTAAGTAACAAAAAAGTTATTTAATTAGGAACAACACAAAAACCAACATAAACAAACAATAAACTAACAATAAACTAATGAAATAATGAACTAACAGTACATACGAGAACATACTAAAATAGACTAACAAACTAAACAAACAGAGAATAATTGTTAATTGAAATTGGACCAACATTGAAATTGAAACCAAACAAAAAGAGAATAATTGTTGAATAACAAACCCTTTTAAAATTTAATTCAAACAAAACGAAATTACAAAATTAAGAAAGAAAACTAATGAATAATCAATTGGATATTTCAGAAAAAACAAAATAATAATTCTTGATAATAATTAATTATTATTTGTATGGTTGTACCTCTTTTTTTTGGAACTTGGAAGAGCAGGGACAATGAGATAGGGAGAGGAAGAGAGATGAGAGAGGGAGAGCCGAGAGGGAGAGCGAGAGAGAGACCGAGGCTTTTGGAGTTCTAAGGAGGGTAGTTTTCTGTTTTTCGCCAAAAAAAAGAAGAGGTAGTGCCAAGAATTGAACTCTGGACCTCTTGCTTGAAAGGTTAAATACTATAACATCTCAGCTATTTTCTTTTTTTGTACAGGGTATTCAGTGAATACCCAGAATACCCTATGGATCCGCCCCTGTCCTACGTCATAACTAACTTCCAATTGCAATATCAACTTCTGAACAAAAAGGAAAAGTTTCCTATCCAGATTCCCGACTAATGCGGTATGTGGTTGAGATATCTGCCGGATAAATTTGAGTATAAGATGTCGTTATGTCCCTTTTTCGTGGTTTAATTCTTAATCTTGTTATACGCATGTATTTGGGATTAGAAGTGAAATTAGTAAGCTATGTGTGCTTGTTTTATTTTGAAATTTTCTTTTGTTGTACTTATTGTCAGGGGTGGACCTAAGTGAGGCTTTATCGGATGAAGTCTCCGTTAAAAAATAATTTTTTTTAGTAAATAGTATGTAATTTTACTCAATTTATATGATATGTTAATAAGTAATTTTACACGAATAAGGTGAATCGACAAGTGAACAAACTGGTATCAAATCTTGGATCCTCCATTGAAGTGAGGGATGGTAGAGGCCTTGGTCCCTTCATTTTTTTTAAACCATTGATTTCTTTTTGTTTTTTTTTTATGTATTCCCTCCTTATATTTTGTCTATAATTTCACTACGCACCAATTTTTTTATAGCAAGTATAATTTGACTCGCTAACCTACACTCCTAGTTCCACCCTAGCTTATTGTTATGTTTCTTAAGTACGAGTTGTATTAATATCAATTGTTATGTCAGGGAAGACTAGCGTAATTGATAAACACTCCCGACTGAAAAAAACATGAGTTGAATTTGACACCTCTATCCCTTTTTTTGTTCACCCCGAGGGGTATCTTGGTGTCCACGACGTGGTGACTAATTCGGGCTCGACTTACGGTTTAGCCCGTAGAGTGACCGCGACCCATACTACTCTTTGTAAACAAAGTCCTGCCACCGTGGAAAATTTCCACGAGAGTTGTTTCCCAAGAGAATCAAACACTCATCAACGGTGAGACGTGTAAGTTGTAACAGGTTCAACCAATTGCACAGAGCTCGTGGTTACACCTCTATCCCTTTGATGTCGCCTCAAATGAATTGCCTTTTCTTTCATTTTCATTACACTATGAAGAACTTAGGACCCCAAATGTGATTCCCGCCATGGGCTGTCCTTGGGCTAGCTATTGCTGGGCCGACTCAAAATTGGATTGGACAGTTGTTAACTTGATTGTTAAACCCATTGAGTTGCACTTTCAAGCTACAGATATGTCACCAAACTTTATCCCTCTGATTCTTATGAAAGATTTCTCTTACAATTAATTATCTTCTATTTTAAAGAATTTTTCCTAGTAGCAATATTGCCTGATTGTTGAATTGAATCACATTATTGGATCAACCCCCCCCCCTTTTCTCTCTCCCCCCTCGGCTCTTTCTGCTGTTCGTCTTTTTCCCACTGATCCTGACCAGATTTGACCATTGGCTCCAGCCAATGGTCGAATCTTGATCCTTTTGTTTAGTTTTTATTCCTCTATTTTGTACCACGAATCATATGAAACCTTTTTCAAAGTATTTTTCTTCAAGATTCAAGACACAGAAGTTGGATTTGTCTCATATCTTCACAGATCTAGACTATTTTTCTACGTTTATAGGAGGATTCTTTCAACCCGGACTTGATCTGGGCCCTTTATCATCTTTCTACATCTTCCCGAGGCAATTTGTAGAACGGTTGATACGCCCATGGTTCTATAAATTGTCGATCCCTACGGAAGATGTTGAAAGTGATATTCTCCTGTCTCTGTGGTTCAAGGATTGCGGAGAAGATGCTGCGAAGAATAAGATTATGTATTTGTATAGCTTACTAGTTTTTATCTTAGTATTTCCTAACCACCCAAATTTTCTTGGGTGTGTTTTTGTCTGTTATCATGATTTTTAAAAATCATTGTATAACTTTTATTTTCTGTTTTTCCATTGATTGTAATGGCTTCGGCTATTTTGTGATTAATGGAAGAAAAATTTATTTAGCAAAAAAAAAATATTGCCTGATTGTTTTTATCACTTATCAATAATCAAACGTAGCTTTTAGTTATCAACAGAATTTTTTTAAAATTTCTCAAAATTGCAAAGAGTAAAAAATATTGAATTAAATGAATAAATAAAAGCAAAAACACTCTTCTTCTTTCTTTTTTTCAAGCGTTGAACTTTATTTATGTACGTCCATTGTTTAGTTGCGGCTACAGTGCAAAACAAAAGTGTCAGTATATACAGGTATTGCATGTTTTTAAATAGATGTTAAATCCTATGTAATAAGTGATTTCTCCTAATGAACACTTGTTATAGGGGCATGTAACACTTATTTTACACAATAAATTTTACAAAATTATAATAAACATTCGCTCCAAAACAATATGTTCAATATGTAATGAATTTTTAGTGTTTAACATCGTACTCAGACCTTCATTTGTTTTTTCGGTTCAATATTTGGAAGCACTCCGGTTAGATTTCCTCAAGTATGGGAGCCAACCAGGGGAGTGGTCATACCCACATTGGTTTAAACCAGATATTCTTTACTCATTGTCAACCAATTTTTCCTCTTTTAAGTATAAGTCAAAATCAAGGAAAGAAAAAAAAAACCAGAAAAAGTAGAGAGTTTACCAATATATGGAATTCCATTCTATTTATTGACAACAACAAAAAAAAAATTACTAATATACTCCTGTCATAAAAAAGGCAAAAAAAAGTCATCTCACCTCAGATCTGATTTTGCTGATTTATTGACTGATTCAGTAGTACCAGAAAAAATCTAGGTTTATGACACTCACTTCCATTTTAGTACAAGTACTAGGATTGAGGATTCCCACAAACACTATTTTCCCAAACCAATTATTACTGCTAGAGCCTTGCTTGCTTAGCCCTTGCTAACATCACTTATCTACCACTCTAAATCCCTTCATTTTTCATTTTTCTTAATTCTAATTTGGTAACGGTTGAGAATCGTACGTCGGCTAACTTATGAGCATATTTGCAATATATAAGATTTGGACAATTCTCCTCCTCTTGAAGTATCTTTTAAGGGATTGAGTTAATTCTAAATTCATTTTTAACCGTATATCTTTTATCCTACTCATAAAATCCTACTTTCATCTTTCTAAACTACAAATAATATTAACTGAAAAAATAATATTCTATTTAATACTACGTTGATGCCTTTTGACTTTGATTTGAGGGCATGATTCTGTAGCAAACGCGACGGCATAGGGGACCATTGTTACATGTGTATTATATGAGCAACCACTTTGTGCACTTGTTGCCAAAGTAGGTTAGTCTCCAATACATCTGTTTCAGTGGTATTTTGGGATCAGCCACTTTGTTTGACAAATGTTAGGTTTGTATCCCGTCCATCCCCGCCCATACCCCCAGTTATTGGGGACTAAATGGGTTATGCTATTGTTGTTGTTGTATTCAAGTAATTAAAATGTACTAGCTTAATATCTCGTATTTTTCAGGGAAATAAACTGTTGCTTGACCGCACTATTAACCATAATAAGAATGTATTATTTGGAAATTAATTTAATTTTTCTTTTAACTTATTTTCATCAAATCTCGCATTCTTTCATAAAAATTAGACACATAGACTCTATAAAAACTTAAAAAGGTAAAAAAAAAAAAAAAAAATCCCTTAATCCAATCTAAAAGCACTCTAAACTATTTACATATAAGGCTATCTTATGAGCTTGTTTTTTCTTTTAATTTTATTATTATTATCAAGAAATTGGATCTATCCGAACTTATTATTCTGAGTTAGAAGTGTTAAACCATACACTATTCCCTTATTTCCTTAACGTTTTGTGAACTCTGTTAAGAACACTAAGACAATTTTTTTAAATCTAAGTGTAATAATACCTCAATCTCATAATATAAGTCATTTAGAACATATAACAAAAATTAAAAAAAAAAGATATTTTTTAATTAAAATATTAATATTACCTCTTAAATAAGACTTGTATACCACTCCTTCTATTTAAAAAAATAATACTGATATTTTAATATATTTTTTATTTACTTAATTTTTATTATATATTCTAAACGAGTTATATCATATATTTATATTATGAACGTTGTGGCTTTTTATTTTTTATTTTTCCTTTTGAGGCTAAATTCTCTCTCACATAAGTTTCCAGTCCCGCAACCGCAAGCACCAAAACTGGCGGCCGACCAAGCCTAGTATTAGCAGCAGCAGATGGTATGGATATGTATCCTACTTATTACTATCCACATCATCAGAAATATCCAACGGTGCACGTAATCTCACCACCGTTTAAATCCTACGGTTTTTAACCAGTCCGCGTCATTGCAGGGCTTCCCATGAATCCGTCATCCCCTCACATAAATCTTCTCATTAGCCTCCACCCCCGCTCTCTTCTTCCTTCATTCTCTGTAGTCTGTATCTCCTCTCTCTCTCTAAAACTTCTCAGATTCATTCACTCTCTCTCTCTCTCTCTCTCTCTCTCTCTATCTATCTATATATATAGCTATACATATAATAATTACAGTTCGTTTAGGGTTTTGAAATAACGACTGACTGAGAAAAAAGATGAGCGGTTCGGATTCGTCGCAACCGAATAACAATAACAATAATAATAATAATGGTAATAACCACCAACAACAGGTAGCGGTTACGGCGGCGCCGTCGTTACCGGCGCACCAGCAGCAGTGGGTGATGCCGTATCCGGCCGCGGCGGCTATGGTAATGCCCCATCATATGATGCCGGCGCCGCATTATCCACCTCACTATATGCCCTACCATCCGCACCACGTCCATCATTCACCTCAGCCTCAGCCGCCGCAACAACTCCAGCAGCAAGGAGGAGGATCCAACGGTGAGAATAGAACGATCTGGATCGGTGACCTCCAAAATTGGATGGACGAGGATTATCTTCGTAGCTGCTTCGCTTCCACTGGAGAGGTCTAATCTAAATCTATTTTACGGCTTTTCTTTTTTCTTTTTATTTCACATTCAATTGCATGTTTTGATAATTAATACGCAATAATTAATTTGAATGATTCCTTGTGTTATTAATGTCGTAATGAATGTACAAATAGCTATGTCGTTTGTGGTATTAGTGTTTACCACAACAATAACATAACCCATTAATTAACCACTAATTGGGCTACTGAGATGAATATGAGAGAAACATAACATTTGACAATAAATGCACAAAGTGATTGCTATCATATTGTGGTATTAATGTCTAATTAAAATTAATTGTTGTCTCTAACTTTCACAATAGAGATGTTTCAATAACGTGTGAAATAATTAATGTAGCTTTCCTTGGGAAAGGCATGTTCTTTTTATTGATTGGATGGTAATTACTTTTAATAGCTGGTGGTTGATATTGTTTGCCAAGCTGGATTTTTGTTTGTTTGCAAAGTAGGTATATTTTTCATTGAATGTTCAACTCTCAAATTATTTTACAAATGAGCTTGGTTTTTATAGCAGCGTTGATACCGAAAAAACTGTTATTAAGAATGCAACTTATTCATCTTTTATTGAGCTAAAACAAGTTTTGAAGTGTAAAGATAACACTTTAAGGATTGTTTTTAGCTTAAAAATTGCTTAAATTAACTTATTTTTGTATGTGCTGAGAGCAGTCTCTCTGGTACATTGCAACATGCATGTCATAGGGATGGAGAGGAAGTCTTGTGAATCATCATCTCTGAGTAATATGTTCAGATATCTTATTAAATTTAATGATTATTTATCACACTGATGTTTGCTTGTTAAGTACACTATTAATAATTAACCGTTGGTTACTTCATGTGCTCGTATGCCTAAAGATTTATCCCCAATTTCTTCCCAGGAGGCGTCAAAGAAGATATATTTATAATTTGTTTTCTGTGTGTCATATGCCATATTTTTAGAGTTTGAACTTTGAAGATTGCTGTGAGTCCTAAAATCCTTGGGCCTTAGAACCTCAAATTTGTACTACTATCCATATATTAACATACAATCTTGTATCTTGGTCTTTGTGTCACGGTACTTTGCTAAAGATGTATTGCTATTAATGGTCAAGATTTGCTTGCTTTAGTTTCTGTTTCATGAAACATTACGGGATACTGCCTTGCGGGGATTTTGAAGAATTGTTTTAGGCATTTTTCAGGTTCTGTTTTTGTGGTTTTTTATCAGTGAAAAGGTTGAAATGCGTATACATATTGATGCTAACCTTATAATTGAGGAGCAAGATTATGCTCTCTGATAGTGAATCTATATGTATTTGCATGTACGTAGTGGCAGAATTTGGAATTAAGTTTAAAATGCTGGGTAATTTTATTATCCGAGTTACACAGCATGTGTCAAATTGTAAGTAATATGCACAAGTCTTTTTAACGAGTAAATGTATTGTAGAAGTAGAAAATGGTAGCTTTTAGAACTGACTTGGTAAAGGAGATAGCTAGAAAAAGAAAAGAGGCAAATTTTGCTGATTGTAGTTCGTCAATGAGAAACTTGCTGGTAATTTTTCTTCTTTCCTGTTGGCTGACATGTCTCAGAAGTATTGAATATGCCTATAAGACACATTCCACAATGTTCTCCAAACTAACATCAAAGAACTCATATTATGAAACTTACTATGGCCTACTCCCGTTTATGCCTATTTCAGCAGCCGCAAAGTATTATTTGTTGGTTTTGATATTAGCAAGAACATCATAATAACTTCACAAAATTCCTCCTTTCTCCTGTTCTTCCTTTTTTCCCTCCTCATTTTCCCCTATCTATATGAAATTCTATATTTATGATTATTACCGTTCTTTTGCACTTTATGCATTCTCTTCTTATCATGCATCATCTTTCATGCAGGTTACCTCCCTTAAAGTCATCCGGAACAAGCAAACTGGTTTCTCTGAGGGATATGGATTTGTCGAGTTCTTCTCTCATGCTGCTGCTGAGAAAGTCCTTCAAAGCTTATTCATGCATTGTCATGCCTAATACAGAGCAACCTTTTCGCTTGAATTGGGCTACATTTAGCACTGGTGACAAGCGTTCAAGCAATGGGTCTGATCTTTCAATCTTTGTAGGAGATTTAGCTGCTGATGTTACCGATAGTTTACTGCATGATATTTTTGCCAGTAAATATCCTTCTGTTAAAGCTGCTAAAGTTGTTATAGATGCCAATACTGGCCGCTCGAAAGGTTATGGCTTTGTGAGGTTTGGGGATGATAACGAGAGATCACAAGCTATGACGGAAATGAGTGGTGTGTATTGTTCAAGCAGGCCCATGCGGATTGGTGCAGCAACTCCCAGGAAATCATCTGGATACCAACAACATTATCCTGCTTCACCGGGTAACATACATCATTATCATTATGTTAAAATCCACTGATTGATGGAAGCTAAAGTTCTTGTTTCTTTCTTTTTTTTCGTTTTTTTTGTGGGGGTGCTGAGGCCGGGATAGACATCTCTCATATACAGTAATATGAATCTGAAGCTGTCAAAATTGGCTTCTTATCTAAAGACGTGCATTTACCTGAAAAGTAGTTATTAAAGTATCATATGTTATTTTGCAAATCAATTTTATTGTTTGTAAAAGAGCATTGAGAAGATTATCTTATTCTTAGAATAAGAAAGAGATTGTTGGGGTTATATAATGGAACATATCTGGATAGGAGAACCTTGTCCAATTTAGAATTGGAAATGGTTATGGCTGGTAGCAGTGTATATATTTAGGAGTAAAAACATTAGTTCAGTTTGCTTGTCCAATTGCTTCCATTAGATTCAACTTCGTCGACAGTGGCATGGTCTTTTGAAGACTTAGTTCTCCTATCATGTGGCAGCTACTCTTGTATATAAGTTTGAACCCACGTTTTTCTTAATCTAAAACTATAAACTAGTTCCAATTTGTTGATTTCTTTTCTTGAACTACAAAATTCTTTAAGTCTGTCCGAATTCAATGTTAATCTGAAATTTTCAATAACGGATCTTAATTGTTTGAACTACTTTGGCAGGTGGATACTTTAATGGCTCCTCAACCCAGGGCTCTCAATCTGATGGAGAATCTCCAAACACAACAGTTGATATCTGATCTTTTGACTTTGCCTTGTCCTGTTTACTGATCTTTTAAAAAAATTATATTTCCTTTTTCTTTTAGCTAATGCCTGGTACTTGTAGATTTTTGTTGGTGGGCTTGATCCAAATGTAAGCGATGAAGATCTGAGGCAGTCCTTTTCACAATATGGTGAAATAGTTTCTGTGAAAATTCCAATTGGGAAAGGATGTGGTTTTGTACAATTTGCTAACAGGTATTTTGTTGTTTCATTTCCATTTGTTATAGTATCTTTCATGAGATTATGACGCAAAGCTAACTTAGATAAAATAAATGTAACATATTTCACACAGAAATGATGCTGAGGAGGCATTGCAGAAGTTGAATGGTACTGCAATTGGAAAGCAAACTGTGCGGCTTTCTTGGGGACGCAATCCAGCAAATAAGCAGGTAATCGCTCTCACTTGCCTTTACTCTCTCGTACATACAAATTATACTACCGCGTAGATGGTTTCTGGGGAAAAGAAAAAGAAAGATAAGTAACTGAACAAATCTTCTATTCATAAGCTCATTATTGGGACACAGCCCATTGATCCTTTTGGCAAGTGTTAATTATGCTTCCACTGGAAGATGGTAACCATAAATGCTGGAAACCACTAAAATGGTTGTCTCTGTTTTGATCTTGTGTGTCTGTCTGATATTTGGTGTGTAGTCTGGTCCTTTTGTTGGATATCTCTCATCCTTACTAAGGCAAGGTTCGAAGTGAAAGTTTTACGAATTAAGCTAGCTAGGCCTTTTCTAATAAATACTCTTGGATTTGCAGTTGAGAGCTGACTTTGGAAATCAATGGACTGGACCATACTATGGAGGCCACTTCTATGACGGCTATGGATATGCACTGCCCCCGCCTCATGACCCCAGCATGTATGCTGCCGCAGCTGCTGCTTATGGAGCTTATCCGATATACGGAACTCACCAGCAACAAGTAAGCTGATGTCGCTGCTCCTCAAAAGTTGAGCAGAATGAGTGAGCATATGTATGCTACAACTCTCTGTTGAGTGCTTGGGAATATGAAATCCTATTTTTCACTCCGAATGTTGGAGTGGAACTGAATTTTGACTAGAAAATGAGGTAGCAGTCCTTTAGGGGGGTTCATTGGAAGATTTGTTTAGAAGTGTGAACTTTAAAACAAGAAACTTCGTAATTTGAATAAATCATTGATATGGGACACGTTTGCTCATCAGTTATATGGGCGAAAAGTTATCGTGGTTGTGGATGGTTGATAGGTTAACTCGATCATGTTGTGTTACTCCAGCCTTTGCCTGTCTTTGGAAATTCCTTGGCATTTGGCTGCATTTCTTCTCCATGGTCCTCCTTGGTTCTTGACTTCTTGTTGTAGCTTACGTATTCTAGAATTGTTTGAGGTTCTATATGGTAGGCCGTAGCATTCTCTGGCGAATATTGCCACAGTGCTGCATGGGGTGAATAAAACCTTGTTCCTACCAGATCCATCCCAATAGGAGAGGGATTATTCTGTCCACGACCTCAAGTAGTTGTGTGAAAAAGAAGAAGGAGGCACTCCCTCAAAATAACAAAAGCAGGATTGGACCTTCCTCATCCCCCGAGACATAGTTTAGTGAGAAATCTGCTTACAAGTGCTTTTATGACAATTTTGTCTCTACCCATTGTCAAAGGTGTGAAATTGAATTCCTTGTACATTCAGCTTGTGGTAGCATCTTACTGAGGCACATCTTGGGACTTGCATCCTCAACTAGGACTGGCATATTTTGGCCATGGAGTTGAGCCTTTGAAAGGTGGCATGCTTAGGAGGTTCAATTGCCAAGAAAAAATTGGGGGAGAAAGAACTTCCAGGAATGGCTTAGTAATTACTTCTTCTTTCACTATTGATAAGTAATTTGTCGCAACAAAAATATAAATTCTTGGCAAGTAATTTGAAATGGACAGAGTATATAGTGATGCGAAAGAAAAACTGAAAATTTGCAACAGCAACTAGAGAAAAGCTCAAATGGCACAATGCATTAATGTAATCTAGAAACCTCCACCTTTGTTTGGTAATCGTGTGTCTGACTAATTCGGTTCCGATCTTATAAATACTATAATTAGTTGACAGGAATTTTTTGAAGTATGCGTTGTAATGCGTTTTTAAGATGTTTCGAATTCGCGACCTTATTTTAAGCAAGTCCAAAAGAGTCACAAGTGTAACTAGCAAAGCTATAATTATTGAAATTGAAACCTTACTAAAAAACAAGTGTAACTATTAAAGTTATAATCAATAAAGCTCGAGTTAACTATATAATGCAACTAGATGCAACTAGTCCATCATAGATTTGAATACTATTGAATTTTATGGTTAAGTTAAATTGTTTGATTGTTTGCGAGTAGAGCCGGCCCGAACCCGTGAACTTGATTCTGCTCAGTCCGAAAAAAGTTCGAACATGAATCCGAATTAGAATAATATAATTATAATATTATATATATACTAATTAAAAAGAAGAAGGCCTATAAATTGGCATTAATTGAAGAATTTCTTAAATTTAGTGAAGAGGAAGAAGTGATACATTTAAAGAGTGAACTAGATGTTTATTCGGAGGAAAAACTTTACCCAACAAAGAGTGGTAGTGTTGATGAAGACTTTATTATCTTGTATTATTGGAAATTAAATGCTTTTAAATTCCTTATTTTGTCTATGATGCCAATATATGTATTAGCAATTCTTGTAAGTTCGGTATCATCTGAGAGTGTTTTTAGCATCAGGAGTTGTGTCTTGAATCAATTTCGCAGCTCACTGCTTCCCAAATTGGAATTAAATCACTCTTTTGCAATTTGCAATTTCATCATTTGTTAGAATTTTAAGTGCATATGTTATCTTGTTTTTTTTATATAAGACTCGTTTATTAGCATAACAAATAATTTTGGAACTTTCGTTTCTCTTATTTTTCTCTATATAAGGCTTTTACAATTATGGACTTTCGTTTCTTTTGTTTTATTCTATATAAGGATTTTTGTCTTTGTTGTATGTAGATTTTTTAACCTTTGACATTGCTATGTATTTATATTTTTATTAGTTTATTTTGCTTCAAGAATTAAGTATCATTATATCATGCATTAATGTATATTTGTATTCTTTCCAGAATTTAGTTTCAATACTCATTGTATTGTACTATTCTTGCTATAGGATTTTTATTTTTTTACTAATATAAATTTAGCTCGTGAGCTTAGCTCGAGCGTGAGCTCAATGTTTATGAGTTTTTTTGAGTTGAGTATTTTAATTTTTATGTGATATGAGCGTGAGCTAAGTCAAACTCGACTCACATACCTCGATTGACACCCCTATTTACTAGGGAGATTTGAATTTCCTATCTGATACTTTATTTTGAGATAGAAGACTATTCAAGTAGCCTAAAGTCCTTTGAGTCTGCTTCACCATGGGGCGTCTCTCGTGACATGACACGGTGTAAAAATTGTTTATAAATGTTACTCCCTCAATTTCCTATTAATTGTCGTTTAGGAGATATCTAGGTATCCAAATTAATTGTCGTTTAAGGTTCTTTTATTAGTTGTCAACAATTTATTTCAATTATACCCTCAACATTTTCCTTTCTTTTCTTTATGATGTATTAGTGAGAGAGAGGGAAGGTGGGGTAATATTAGAAGTTTAGGTATTTCATCAAAAAAAAAATATTAGAAGTTTAGGTGAAAATGACAATTTCCTTAATTTTTTCAAATTGTCTAAAGAGTCTTATATTTAGGAATGGAGGGAGTATTCTGTTTGCTTTGCTTATATTTACAAAGTTAAGATTTGATTCCCGAGTAATATCTTCATTATTTTAAGATCTTTTAATGTGCTATCCGAAAAATGTATCATAGTTTATTCAGATATGAATTAACTTCTAAATTGTCACATTTTGTGCATGTGGATCCGAAACGCGACACATAGGCCTGATAACACTCGCTATCATCTAGTTGGCAATTGAACTCGCTTGACAACTAAACTCGATATGACAAAAGGGATATCATGGCAACATCTACTTGGCAACCGAACTCACCATACCAAAAGGGTATCCCGAGATGATAGTAGATACTTAGGATCATATATCAGTTATAACTTTAAGAGTTATCCCATCTGGGATGGGGTTTTACAAAAACTGTCAACAACAACAAATAATTAGGAGAGAGATGATCATGTGTTGAGGTGGGCAATTTTGAACCATGGATCTGATGCATATCAGAATTTTCTATTCAGGTAAAATAGACTATGATAAATTGAGTATATATCAAAATTTAAAATTATATTAGAAATTGGGACCCTAAAATAATTTTAAAAACTTGAATAATTTTTATATTATATACAATACCTCGATAATTCATATTAACATGTACTCCAAAATACGCATTAGACAAATTCTTATTTTAATTAATTAATCAAGGATAAAGTTATTTTTTTTTTTGCTAAGTAAATCAAGGATAAAGTTAATTAGAATACTTTCCTTCTTTAATCGTCGAAATAATTGATAGGTGAAAGCTCAGTCAGTAGACTGAGGTATGGAAGGGCAGGAAGAAAAGTAGTCCTACCAGAAAAAGAAATAAAAATCCGCAACAGTCTGCAAATTCTATATTAATAGGATGGTTCTGATATGGATCAGATATAGATTTATTGAATTATGTGATTTAGATTTTTTCACATCACTACAGAATACAGAATGAGTAGTGAGATAATTATGCAATAATGTGACTAATTATTTATCACAAGATTCATATTAGAAAAATTCATATATATAAAGGAAGGATGGGATTAGATTGATTACAGCTGGCTCCGTCGACGATCCGTTACACTCAAACCAGAATAATGAAACCAATTTCTCTCTCCTCTCTTCGTCTTCCTCTTCCTCCATCGCTTTCTCCGGCGTCTTCTTTCCGATTTTCCGAAGTGCGTTGTTGCCGAGCTTCAGCTTCGCTCTCAGTCGCTTCCGCCACCACTTCTCAGCCTAAAGTCGTCGTCACCAGAGAACGCGGAAAGAACGCCAAGCTTATCGAGGCTCTGGTACGAAAATACATACTCTGTAAACAAAAAAAAAATTATTTGTTTCTCTTATCTGCGTATGTATGTTGTGTTTTCATCCAAAAAAACAGTATATATGTTGCGTGGTGATGGCGATTTTGCGTTTGATGTGGAAGCGATGTTTTATTTATTTTTTATTTTTCATTTTGGTGATTTGTTCGAGCAATGTAGCTGTTGCATCTTTTGTTATTTGTATCTGGCATAATGTACTACGTTCATTCTTAATATAAGTCGTTAGAACACGCTGCAAATATTAAGGAAGTAAAAAACAAGATATTTTGTTAGTCAAAATATCAATATCACTCTCTTAAATAAGAATTGTATATCACTAATTCTATTTAAGAGAGTAATATTGATATTTTGATTAATAAAGTACCTTACCTTTTATTTTCTTAATTGTCGCTACATGTGCTAAATGACTTAAAGGAATGGATGTAGTAGAATTTTGTTGACTATTAGGAGGTGTTTGATCAAATGTGTTTCAGCTATATTTACTGTTCACATCCGTTACAATCCGTGTTGACGGAGATAGATAAGAATGATCTTTAATTGATCATTTATTTACAAGCAAGGAAATCGCGTACTTGTTCTCATAGTATGTTCTCTTTGGTGCACTAAAATTCAGATGTCTTTAGGAAAGAATTGCTGGAAAATCGATATAAAAGTTCATTTCAGTCACAAAGCTAATCAAATCAAATTTCAAACTGCCACCTTTGTGACCGAAATGCACTTTAATCATACTAAATCTTTAGTTATTTGGTAAATTGAGTGAATTTCCACACAATTTGCTACTCGATCTAGGACAGGACTATCATGAAATGTTCCTTTTCACAATGTTTCGACTTCTATTAACTCGTAATTTCATGCATTTTCAATCAAAGGAGATATAATTATTTAAGATTCTATATGAGTTTTCCTTGTGATTCTTATTATCACATTGCAGGAGGATCATGGCATTGATTGTTTGGAGCTTCCTCTCATTCAGCACAGCCAATTATCTGATCTGGACGGACTTCCATCTCTATTAAGCAGTAAGTTTATGCTTCTTTATGGCATAGCTTTAGAGCTATCAATTGCCTTGCACAATTAGAATTTCATTGGTAACTATGTGCTGCTAGATTACTCCAAAAACAAGATTTTAAAGCAAATGGAAGCTAGTATTCCATGATATCTTGTTTGCTTGAGAGCGAGTAAGTTAAGTAATTTAACTTGAGAGTTATTCAGTCGGGTATGAACTTCAATAAAGGAGCTCATATCAGATTGTTTTCAAACTAAAGAGGAGTATATGAGTGAAACCCAAGCTTTTATACTTTCTTTATTATTTGTACTGTTTTACACCATTTTCCTTTGTGGTAGCAGAAACTTATTTCGATTGGATTGTCATAACTTCACCTGAAGCAGGCTCGGTGTTCCTTGATGCTTGGAGGTAAGGGTCTTAAAGTTTATGTAATATGGAATGTATTAGTCTTTCGTCCTATATTCTCAACTTACAATTTCACCTAACCTTGAATCGGTTATAAAAATACTGTTCATGAGCTCATGTATCAGACTTTTGGAACATTGTTCTGTTTGTCTTGTTAAGGATAATTATTATCAGTCTCACCATGCTAGTATTGTATACTTTTTCCAAATAACAGTTTTTTCATATTGGTAGGTACGTTTTCTAGAATCTCCACTACGTTTCTCCGTAAATGTTCATCGATTTTACTAGCAAAAGTAATTATAAGTCGAAAATCAAAAGTCACCATATGTGGAAACCCAAGTTACAGTGACCGACTGTAAATGGAACGGCATGGGAACGCCAGACCTGCTACTTAAAAAGTTACAGAAAATGAATGTAAATAACTCTTAAACTATTCTAATGTGGTTGAAAAAGCTGCCCCATATCATTTTTTTTTTCTGTTGTTGATTTCCTTTTTTTGTTAAGTCTATGTTCATACACCCTATGCAGACTTACCAAACTTTCTGATGCAGAACTGCAGGAAATCCAAGCGTTAGGATTGCTGTTGTAGGAGCTGGTACAGCGTGTACATTTGAGGGAATTGCAGAACCGTTAAGACAAAACTTAGATGTTGCCTTTGTACCATCAAAAGGTATGCGTTACTTGTTTCTGCATTTCCAAGGAAAAATGCTTGTTGCCACCTGGATCGTGGATTTTCACCTTTTTCCCCCATTGACTTTTAGCCTCTCTGCTTTTAATTTGATATGGCTAGAAAAATCTAGTGGTTAGAATCAGTCAGCTACTGGTTTGAACTGATAAGTGACCCTCAATGAACTTTTCAGCAACTGGTAAAGTACTTGCTTCAGAGCTTCCGAACTATGGAGATGCAAGATGCACTGTCTTGTATCCTGCTTCAGGAAAGGCTGGCAATGAAATAGGTACCCAATATATTATTTATTCTTATTTTATGATCCCGCTTTTTCTTCTTCTGCCAAACATACTACTATGTATTATACACCTACATTATTATGCGTGGAGACTAAATCCTTTTCCAGTTTAGTTTTTCAGTCAGCCCCATTTTTGGGTCTATGCTTTTATGCAATGTTCTGGCGTTCTTATGAATTTATCTAACAGAAACTACACAGAGACTATTCTTAACTCCAAAATTAAATGTTAAACAGATATTGATATGAGCAAACTAAAAAAAAAAAGATGTATAGAAACTTTGCGAACTATGAAACTTCTAACTATAAACCCCTCTATCTTCAGCCTGAAATGACATGGTGGTACATCATCCTTGCAGTACATGTTCTTTTGTTATAATCAGAATATAACAAAAGAAAAACTAAGACGTACTTTTTTGGGAGGGCTAATTAAGACATATGCTTTACTTGTTTCAGAGGAAGGTCTCTCAAGGCGTGGTTTTGAGGTTACTCGACTTAATACGTACACAACGGTATCATTTTCTCGTTCTCAATTTCTTTCCTGATGCATGTAGGTTCTTTTCTTTCATGAATGACATATGATAGAGGATCAATGCATACCATTTTTGTTCCTGGTGATTTTTTTTTTCTTCCTCTGTTTGTACATTTGAATTGAGTGACTTTCTCATCAATTTGGAGACTTTGGAGTGGGCATGTATATGTTCTAGTGCCTGGAGAGATTATTTGAGGGAACTTTGTTCGTGTTATGCAATTGGAATTTCTTTTGGAGGATTATTGAACAAGGAGATAAAAAGTCGTATTTAAACATTTCATGCTGGGAATTCTTTTATATGTTTGCCATGATTTTTATTTTGTCCAGTCATTCATACTGTTTGTCATGGTCTTGTACTAAGCATTGAATGTATATATAGTTAGATGTTTCAACATCTAACTACATTGTTGCGTTATGTTTTGCAAGTCTTTCTAAATTGTATCATATCATTGCAGACACCTGTTAATCATGTTGACCAGAAGGTTCTCAACCAGGCACTCACTGCTCCTGTTGTTGCTGTTGCTTCACCTTCTGCTGTACGGTACGTTAATACCAGAATTATAAATACTTTAGTTTTTTAATCAGCTAGCTTTACAGAGTGGTATAGACTTGTCATTTGATCTAACGGAAAACAAAACGCCATGCTCTATGCACTTACCTACTGACCCTTGCCTGTTCTCTCATTGTTTTCATGCTTTGTTATTTCTAATTCTGTCACTCTGTCTTTTCTGCAAAAGGGCATGGGTTAATCTGATTCCAGAACTGGAAAGGTGGAGGAATTCTGTTGCTTGTATCGGCGAGACAACTGCTTCAGCTGCAAATAGACTGGGGTTGACAAATGTGTATTATCCAACTAACCCAGGTCTATATGGGTACGACTCTGATCCCCCTATTCAATTTTATGTTTCACAAGATGCAACTCCTCATCATTTTGGTCAATGTACTTTCTATATGTGGAGGTTAATATGCAGTTAATTTCACGTTTGATGTCGAGTAACCAGCATTTATCCTTTATAAGAAAGTACATAATTTCTGGACCAGGAGAAGGCGTGGGGGATGCGAATGAAAGGTTGGGATGATGAGATGATGAATTCTGAAAACTATCGAATTGTTTTGGTGACCTCCATTAGGTTGTGTTGGCAGGTGGATTGACAGCATTCTAGAAGCCTTGAAAGTGCATGAGCAAGTTCAGATAATTTAACAGTTGTATGTCAAAATCCATTTTTCTTCTCCAACTAATGATTACTTGCTATGGCTTCGTTTCTAACACGACGTTCGTTCCGTAACATGATATGCAATGTCTGGATCTTTATAGGTACTGTATAAATTTTACCAAAAGGTAAAAATGAACAGAAGAAGAAATGGATAGCCCCTGAGACATTTAACAGAAGCTCTTGGGCTTTGTTCCATTAGCTGTAAGAGGCGTTTTACGAAGATGACATTTCAGGAGGAACTTGAAGTTTTGTATAGATTCCAAATGTCGTACTTATGCATTCCTCTTTGTTGTATCAAAACTAATTTTCTTACTGCTTGTGCGTTTGTTTGATCTCCTTAATATGAGCTAACCACGTTTTTTATTTGGGTTTTTTGTCTTACCACGAGGTGTCTAGTTGAGTAGTTGGTTCCGATTTTTGAGATATCATACTAGATTAATCTCCGCTCACACTTAGGTCTGTCCATAAAAGGGGTAAATTGTTGGACAAAGTGACGATTTCATAAGTGTTTTATCTGTTTTTCGATCAATGCAGTCTTGAGTATCGGGCGTTCTGTACAGAATGAGAATCAGCTACGGCCAATAACTGGGCTTGAATTTGGGTTGTAACCCAACTGGCTTCTCTGGCTTGGTATTTTTGTGAAGCCCATGATAATTCAATAGGCAATCTTTTCAACTTCGTTGATCCAATCAGAAACCGGTCTGTATGATCTTAAAGCCCAAATAAGCACCAAGAACATAAACAAAGAGTTACCAGACAAACTCAGCCAACCAACTCTCTTATCATCAGTTTGTCACGTCTTTCACGTTACTGACTTTATGTCGCGTTATTAAGATTATCTTACACATTCTATTAAATTAGTCGGGGTTGTATTCGAACATTCCTTTACCAAAAGAACTAGCAAGACTGAAACAGAATAGTTAAAGACTAGAATATGAATGCCATCTTACAAATAAATCAACATTTTCCATTAGATTAATTGGGTTTGTACAAGATTGGTTTACCAAATTTGTAATGGTTAGTATACGCTTTTGTCTAAACTTGACTAAAATCGAGATTATTCACCGGTTGAAAAATTCGAACCCGACGGCTCTAAATCCGTGATGGTTAGTACATGATTTTGTCAAAACTTGATTAAGATTTAATTTTGTACCGGTCGAAACAGTTGAAAAATCTTAATACGACGACTCCAAATTCATCATGGTTAGTAAACGATTTTGTCTGAATTTGACTAATATTGAGATTATTCATCGGTCGCAAAACTTGAAAATTTCAAGCTCGGCGGCGCCAAATCTATGATAGTTAGTACACGATTTGTTTGAACTTGACTAAAAGTGAGATTATTTACCGATCGCAACAATTGAAAATGTCAAGATCGACAGCCCTGAATCCGTAAAGGTTAATACACGGTTTTGTTTGACTTGACTAAAATCAAGATTATTCATTGACCGCAGCAGTTGAAAAATCTAAATCCACCGATTCTAAATCTGTGATGGTTAATAAACGATTTTTTCAGAACATTAATAAAATCACGATTTGAACCCAATAGTCATAGACATGTGATGGTTAATACACAGTTTTGTAAGAATTTAACTACGTGTGCAGATTTAGGATTATGTGCGGAACACATTTTTTCACACCATGTGAAACGTAAATTAAATAGTGGGGAATAATCTTCCATGGGATGAATATCAATTCATAAAAATCAATTTACAGTTATTCATCTGGGGAAGAATAGTTATTCTACATTGTGTAGAAAAAATCCGTTCCTCACTGGATCCGGGCTAAATGGAGGTTGGTTTCCTTATCTGTGAACCTCAGGAAGCCTTACATAGCGGAGCCGATGATGAGTAAAGGTGATACGGATACCAGGCCCAATGGGGTGGAGCCAGCCTAGTGGTATGTATCTAAAATAGAATATACTTAATCAAAGTTGGTTGGTTCGGAATGTTCATTCCTTACTCACGTATGAAATTATTACTTTGACCAACACTTTATCCTTTTATAACCGACTCGATGCTAGCAAAGATTAACTTAGTATACTATCCCAAAAATTAAAGCAGCTATAATACTCGTGGCAAGACCAAAAAAATAGAACATACTTTGCATTTGTGTCACAAAACGCCATGTCCTCCAACCTAGCCAAACACCCTTGAAATTATTTTATTTTATTTTTGTTTTAAAGAAAGTGTATTCTATTGATTACGAAATAGATTTTGAATTCGATTTACACGATGTACTTAACGTTAATATGCAATTTATTGTCGTTCTTCTTATATATGACAGTTCTTACCACTTGAACAAAATCGAATTGGCACAACATCAAAATCTAAAAACTTTTGAATTTGCTGAAAATAAAACTAATTTTGATAGACTCTGAATTTTTTAGTATACTCCCCAGTAGTACACTAATAATATTACTTCACGTGTATGTACTATAATGATTAATATTGAATTTATAGAATTGAATCAATCACATTGTATTATATATAATATTATTATCGGTGTATTAAAAAAAGATACTAAATAGTGTACTACAAGAGCCACAGTGTTGCAACTGGTTGATTATTCAAGTAGATCCATTAGGAAGCAGCTGAATTTGGTCTACATTCTACTTGGGCGGTTAGGCCCTCGTGGTATTGCTTCATAACCGGAGGTGTCGTATCATCGGGCTAATAATTGGTCTACATATGTTAAAAACTGGGCTTATATTTCATCACCATTTTTATCTCGCTTAGCAGGCCCTCGTTTATACTCCCTACATTATCACTCAGGGTCCGGCTCCTATGCGAAACAGGGATTATTCCGCACGTGCGGAACAATCCCAGCCGTCAGATGAGATTTTTAACGGTCCAGATCTGGAGAGAGAAAAGTTGCGGCTGGACTTAAAATATTAAAAAAAAAATTCTCTCTCCAGATCTGGACCGTTAAAAAATCTCATCCGACGGCTGGTAGCTTGTCCCGCACATGCGGAACAAAAAGCTGTCCCGCATAAGAGCCGGGGCGTATCACTTAATTGTCATTTATGAGATATATATGTATCCAAATTAATTGTCATTTACATGTCTTTTATTAGGTGTCAACAATTTATTCCAATTATACCTTCGACATATCTTTTATCGGAATAGTGAAAGAGAGGGAGGAAGGAAGGGGTATTATTGGAATGATGGTGGAAACATTACTATTTGTTTGAGTTTCTTAATTTTTTCAAAGTGTCCTAAACGTGATATATTGAGGAATGAAGGGAGTATTATTCATCCACTGACCCACTGCAGCCGGTTCACAATGAATTATTTTACCATTATACCCTTTATATAATTTAATATATTTCAAACACTACTCTCTATCTGTCTCTCTATAATAAGGGCAACGATATAAAAAACAATGATAAAAATTGAAAAATAATATATATCTGAGAAAGAGATAAAAAAAAAGACTAAAAAAACTTCTAAAACGGAAGGTGTATTATTTATTACTGAAAGATTAGTGGTCGATAAGTCCCCAAACTCAAAGCTCCGCCAAACACGGTGTTAAATCTCAATTAATAGTTCAACCCTCCGTTCCCCATTGTTGAACTAAGGAGCGGTCTAGAAGGACAACTTTGGTCATGAGTTGAAGAGGTCTGAAACATGCACCTGGTTTGGTATTTCATAAAAAGCACATGGAAATTAAGATCAATATATAAAAATATATTGATTTTTAGAGTAGGAAACTATTTTCAATTCTTTTGTGCTATCTAATCTTTTTTCTTTTTTTAAGACTAACTACTTTCAATTAATTTTTTATTCCATTGAAAGGACTCACGTGTAGAAAGTGTTGATGGCAAAATGGTCAACTTACATTCGTCCCTGACATTTCCCCCTAATATGTGTCTCACTGGCACCTCTCCAATGTTTTAGGGGGACTATTAATTTGCGCCTCCTTTTTGCTTTCTTGACAACCTCAAATTCTTAAATTCTTAAAATTAACTCTTCATTTGCAAACAATCATGGCCGAAAATATTTGGATTTAGATGATCTGTAAAAAAATTCTGCGGACATAAATCTACCATTTTTTTTTGATTTTCAAACACAATTATTTGAATTTAGATGATCTGTAAAATTTCATTCATAATTCAGAAGATTTTTCTAGTTCTTGGAAATTTTAAAAGAATTCTTGAGAGAAATTTTGTAGACAAAGAAAGTGTTTTTTATAAGAATGGGAAGGGGGTGTTCATAAAGTAAAATAGGGGTATGCCAATATGTTTTAAAATCCTCCGGTAAAATTTAATTTAAAGGGTAGAATTTGCCTACAAATAGTCCCCATTCAGAGTTGGTGGAAGTTAATACTATGGTGAGGGGGTAAATAGAAGGTGTGGATACGGTTCCGCTTTCCATAGTCACTATAAACTTAGTTCTGGTCTTATTGACAAACGTGTACTTTATTTTTGAAAGTGAGATAAAAATTAAATTTATATGTATAGAAGGTGTAATTGAATTTATTGAACTAATTACCTTAGCATTATTTCAATCATTGACTTTACACAGAATGATCAACTACGCAATAGACTATAGAGAAGCCAAATCGTTCTTCTTACATAATCCCAAGGTTAGATTCCTAGTCAAAGGGCATGAGATTATCGCAAAGTCTTCACCAAATTCCCTTTTAACACTTGACCTTAAAGCCGTGATCAAGGGCATGCAGATCATCAAGTCTTTTGCATTAGAGTTACAATAGTTGGATTCCAACAAGCACAGTTTGACCAATAATGCTATAGCTACTTCCATCAAATCACTTTTGCACCAAAAGCATGGGGCAAGAAAATTCATTACAATTGAAATAAGTTACTCTTTCATGTTGGAACTTTATTTTCTTAAAAAAGGAAAGACAATTACTTCTTCTAAAAATTCAATCATAAGATCGTTCTTATAGGACTGATCCCACAATCTCGTCACATGAATTGAGCGAGATCTACCTGCAGATGTGGGCTCCACTCAATTCATATGAGAGGATGTGAGACCAGTCTCAACCGGACGGTTCTAGGATTGAGTGACCCTACTTCTTCCATTCCATAATATAAATAGTTTAGGACATGTAGCGAAAATGAAAAAAGTAAAAAACAAGGTATTTTGTAAAGTCAAAATATCAATATTACTCTTCTAAATAGAATTAGTGATTTACAAGTCATATTTAAGAGAGTAATATTGACATTTTGACTAATAAAATACTTTATTTTTTATTTTTTAATTTTCCCCCATGATGGAGTGTTCTGGAAAAGTTATCTTAACAGTAAAGATAGCATCAGAAGGAGCATCATCAGACCAAACAAACTGTTAACGTGGTTACAATTTCCTCATTTATGCCCCAAGGTCACACTCAAACTATGGTAAAACATTGTGATCAAAGTTAATTATACTCGTCTTTGGGTGTAAGATCATAGCAATTGAATTTCCCACTTCCTTTTTTCCTTAGCCAAATCTTCTAAGCTTTTTGGTAACGCAAATGATAAATCAAAAGTTCATGTAAAATGGCACATACATACTCTTTGACTGCACTATACTTTCTCTATTTCTCAATATATAACGATTATGACACTTTGAAAAAATTAAGAAATTCAAACAAATAATAATCTTTCCACCACAATTCCAATAATACCCCTTCCTTCTTCTCTTTCACTTTTCCAATAAAAGATATGTTGAGGGTATAACTGGAATAAATTGTTGACACCTAATAAAGGATAGATAAATAACAATTAATTTGGATATATATATATCTCCTAAACGACAATTAAATATGAATGAGTACTATCTAAGAATGGTGGTATATATATATATATATATATATATATATATATGCTGACATTTTTTTCATTACTTATGGTTATTAGTGATTCTTTTTGCAATAAATCGCTGTATACCAGAAGTATAATATCAAAGAAATATAATGTTACTCCCAACGAACGATAAAAAAGATCTACACGAAAATATACTATATTATCTTAACATAATCTTTACCATTGAATTTAATGAAGAATGTAACTATATTAAAAAGGAGCCAAATACATTTGGAATATAGAATGAGAGATTAAACCAGGTGGGATAAGTTTACTTACGGGATGATGAAATTCATTACGCATGCCATTTGGTGTCTGTACTAATTTTTCTATAGTCTATACCTTTCACTTGAAGGAAAATCCTTACTTTGTGGGCCAATAAATTAAATGCATATCTGGTATATTAAATTTAAGCATATATGAATAACATAAGGTGCCCAAAATTCGAAACACTGTGTAATAAAAGGCGGCTTGCCTTGTCTTTCTTCTTGCTTAGATCTCTAATAGTCATGGTGAAAATCGTTCGTATTCGTGTATATTCTTATTTATATATCTAATTACTCAAAATTTACTATGTGAACATTTTTTTTAATTATATGTAGACATAGTGAATTGTGAGTTGTTGAGCAAAGTAATGAGTACATACAGTACAAACGATTATTTGCCCTAATAGTCCATCCGGTTAACTAAATATTTTTTTTGTTATTGGAAGAAAAATTTGACATTGCAGTTTTTTTTTTGGTATCGTACATATATTGTGAATTTTTAACACATATTATGTAAAACAAAAGTTACATGCTTTAATACGTATGTTAATCATGAGAGAACACATATTACATTAAATATAACACTTATCTAAAAACTTGTAAAAAATTTGACTGTTCAAGTTTTTTTGGATCGAACAAATGTTGTGAGTTTTTTAACACATGTTGCCTAAAATAAATGTTAAATTCATTAGGACATGTGTTAATTAAAAGAGAACACATATTTCGTAGAATGTAACATGGGGCTAAAAGCTTGTAACAACTGACAAAAAAATGTCCAATATATACTGAATTTTTAGTGTTCTGCACTATAGTCGTAACATCTCATAGTCATATAATGTTACTAGGGGTGTCAATCGAGCTATGTGAGCCGATTTTGGCCTAGCTCACGCTCAACTCACACAAAAATTGGAAAGCTCAACTAACGTTCAGCCTGAAAAAACTCACAAACATTTGAGGTCATCCTCATCTCACATTTTAACTGGGGGTGCATTACTTCTAACTCTAGAAATTAGGTCACGGTTTCAACATTTCTTGTCTGATAATAACTTTTTTTTCTTATTTTTTTTAATAAAAAGAAGTCATCAATTCAGGTCAATAATATTTAGCTGATCCTTCTTTTTAATTTCCTATCATCTCCATCTTTATATACCCTTTGCCAAAATATTAGTATCTGCCTCTTGCAGAGCCAAATATTCATCAAGAACTCCTAAAAAATGGAGGTGATGAGTCCTATCCATAACATGGATTTTGATTTCAAAAGTTCTCTTAATTCTCCAGTTTATATGAGTGCTCCTTCCACCCCAAAGGGTTTTGGTGGGGATCACTATTTCAGTGCTCCAACTAGCCCAACAAGAATTTCTCAATTCTATAAAGATTTTGAGGAATTCTTGATTGAAAATGAAGATGAAGAAGAAGAAGAAACCTGCGAGGGCGAGGAGGAAATCTGTGTTGCATCTGTTCCTTTTGCTTGGGAAGAAAAACCCGGTAAACCAAAATCACCCAAAGTTGAATTTGCTTTTGATATAAGTGAAGATTTAGAAACTTCCTCTGTTTCTGCTGAAGAACTCTTTGATGGTGGCGTAATCAAGACTGCTGAACTTCCGGCAAGGATTTCACTGAGGTCACGTAGTAGAAAAACGATGATGGGCTCTTTCTCACCGAGACAGAAGAAAGAATTCGAGTCCGACGACCGTTTTGCAAAACAGAGCACTAGAAGGACACCAGAGAGGGAAAGAGGGAGGGAAAGAACTCTCAGCGGCATTTCATCGAACAGTCGGAGGGAAACCCGGTCCCTTTCTCCTTTAAGAGTTTCTGAATATCTATGGGACGAAGAAGAAGAAGAAGAAGAAGAAGAAGAAGAAGAAACAGAAGCAGAAGAAAACCAGGAGCAGCAGCCAAATAAAGAACAAAAAGCCCCAATTAGTGATGATTGTTCAGTCTTGACTTGGAGTTCTTCAAAAAGCTTTACGAATTGGAGCTTCAAAGATTTGTTCTTGTTTAGAAGTGCATCAGAAGGGAGAGCTGCTGATAAAGATCCCTTTAGCAAATACAGAGCATTAAGGAGATATGAATCAAGTAGTACTACTAGAGCTATTGAAAATGGTGGTTCTGTTGGATCAAATTCAAGAAGAAGAAGAGGAGGAGGACCTCCAGTTTCAGCTCATGAATTGCATTATACTATAAATAGAGCAGTTTCAGAAGATATGAAGAAGAAGACTTTCTTGCCATATAAACAAGGGATTTTGGGTAGACTTGCTTTTAATCCTGCTGCTCATGCTTTAGCTAATGGATTTGGGTTTAATCACAATTAATTTTTTTAGTTTCTTCTTCTTTTTTGGTCCCGATAACAGTGATTAATCTCTCTCGAAAGAAGTACACAATTGAGAGGTACTCAGATGGTTATACATTCATGTGGTAGGGTCGAACCCGGAGGACCTACATGGTTAATCTCTCTCGAAAGAGGTACTCAGATGATTATAAAACGAGCTTCATTCATATGGTAGGATCGAACCCGGAGGAGCTACATGGTTCTTGATCTTCTTTATTGTATAGTTGAATTATTTGTTTTTTACATAGAGAAATATATATTTAGCAAAGCTTTATAAATGTTTGGCTTGTATTGTAATGCAAAATCAGCTTAAAATTTCTGTTGATGATCATCATATGTAAACATACAAGTTAAGAATCAAATATCGTACTTTGTTCTTCCTTTTTTTATGGGTAAAAAAGGGAACATGGATGGTAATAATCTGTGAATTTGAAAGGAAATTAAAATGTTTGAACAGGAATACTCTTCTAAATATTACTCTCTCGTTTTTTTACTATATCGTTTAGAACACGTAGTTAAAATAAATAAATAAAAAAGAATATTTTTATCAAATTATCAATATTACTATCTTAAATAAAATGAATAGTATACAAGCATCGGCGGACGTTGACTTTAAAGTCATGGGCACAATCAACTTTGAGAAAATAAGTTCAGTCTCTTAACAAATTTAAGTTTGTTAAAATTTTAATCAAAATTATAAGATATAGGTGATGTTATTATTATAATTCACGAACTACAAACTCTAATCTCAAATTGAAAATTGACTCAAAATAGGTACAGTAAAAAATGCTCACGTGATGGGGTGTTACAAAAACAAAACTAAAACTATAAAATAAAATAAAATTTTGGGATAGGTTGGTAGGGAAAGTGCCCCACCCTAGGTCCACCAGTGTATACAAGTCTTATTTAAATGAGTAATATTGATATTTTAATTAATAAAATATCTTATATTTTTGTTTATTTAATTTTCGCTACATTTATTAAACCACTTATAATATAGAAGGAAAGAAGTAGTTATCAGGGACTATATTTTTTGGAAAATTAATTTTATGACCTTAAAGAAAGAAAAATCTACTATATACGAAGATAAATATGAAGCGTAATCGAATGGGTTGGCTTAATTTATTTCAAGTTCGAGAAAAATCTTACAAAATGACGTAGTTCATCAAGAAAATAATCGTCAACTTCTAGTAGCTGACAAATTTTGATTTTTTGTCCTTTTTTAATTCTTCTACTATATTTTATTAGACCGCCGATTTACTTGTTCCACACATTTATTTAATTTATGAATACTTATCTAGCTGATGATGCATGATGAATGCAGATGTGGCTTTTATTCATGATTGGGGCATGTAAGAACAACAAATCAACAACGACCTAAACCTACACATTTTGACATTAAGGAAACAACCAGCCCTATGTGTCCCTAAATATGTAAGAACTAACAAACACGTGCTCCCTCCTATCTATATTTAGCATGCCATTCTCATTCCAGTCCGAATAATATGCGGAACACCAAAAAATTTGCACATAAAACATGACTTAGGACAGGTGTCCTGAGACATAAAAACACAATAAATGTCCTTTAAAAACACGGCAGATGTCGTAAAATCATGACAGTTGTCCGTTTTAAATCAATCTTCACAATCAAAATTTCAATCAGACGGACGAGAGTAAGTCTCGCACTTACAAAACTAACCATGTTCCGCACTGGAGACAGAGCTTTCTCATTCAGCAGACAAGTAGCTCTTTTCAGGAGCTCAGTACATAAATTCCAAGTTCATATGCGTGACATAGTAATATTGCAGCGAGTGTTACAGACAATTCAAAGGTCTTGTAACATTTCGACCTGGTGGTAAGATAACATTTACCGTTTGAGAGCTTTTTTTGAACTACAATTGTCATCGGGTAGACTGTTAACTCTCTTCCTTAAAAAAAAGAACCTCTTATTAAGGAAATTGGATGCATAAACTATTAAACTCAGCTTTGAGCAAAACCTTTAGAAGCCTAGCACCCAACCATTGAATACCTCAGTCAAAATTCTCGATTTTGATCTGAGAGATTTCCTCAGGCACGTCGAAATGTCCCACCATACGTGCAAAGAACACCATTTGTTGTTCAAGCGTAAATTTAATGTTTTCAGCCTGTTCAATATTATAAGGGAAAAGAGAACGAAGAAAAGGGAAATAAAATCAGGTATAACTAGGAAGCAAATGAGTAGTTTTAACTTGAGAAGGACGGACAGTGTACCTTGCGGAAGCCATGCTGTTCTCCCTCATATTCCACAAGAGAAACAGGCAATCCTTTCTCTTTCAATGCACGATAGATTTTTCGTGCTTGATCAGGGGGTACAACCTGTAAAAATAATTAGATAGTATGAACTCAGTAACCTGCCAACCCTAGTCCACGTACGAATGAGAGGAAAACGGATTATAAGCTTATCACTTCATTTATCTGTCAATACAAGTTTGTGTACATAAATCCATATTTGGAAACCGATCTTGTGATTTGACATTGCAACATATACATTTAAAGCAACTTTTGCTACCATGTTGGAAGCTCTCTGATGAACACATGTCGAACATAGGAAGAAGGAAGGAGTATGTTATACTCTTGTTGAAGAAGGATGTACGTGCTTAGCTGATCACTTATAAATGGATTAAATGAAGTGGAGAGGTCGGTTGCTGGACATACCTTGTCTTCTAATCCTTGGAAAAGAATTATTGGACAGGAAAAATTCTTGACAGAGTTAATGGGTGACCTCTCAAAGCATGCATCTTTGCTTCCTGCAATAGTAGAAAGCTTTGCTTGTCTCAGAAATTAGCAGATTTGAATGATATGAATTTCAAATAGGGCATTTACAACAACGTGGATGATAAGATGACTCAATTATTACCAACAAGATTGTCAGTATAGTGAGATTCAAACTTGTGCGCGTCTTCCTCCAGCAGAATCAGGTCAGCTATCTGTTAGTAAAGAATAGGAGAACATCAATAAATAACTACTGCAGTAAAAATTCTGCCACAGAGTAGATTTTGGTGGAGAAGAAAGAAAAAAAAGAACTGCAGAAGATTGAGCACTCACACCATACAAGGAAGCTCCAGCTTTAAATGTATTTCTAAATGCAAGAGCTGCTAATGTTGTGTACCCTCCAGCAGAATCTCCAGTAATACACAGCCTTTCGCCATCAACCTGTCCCCTATCAACCTTGAACAACAATATCCAGCAACTCAGAGAAATATATAGTGGATTTAATTCATCATAAGTAGGAGAATCACAAATATTGTTTACCAAAAATTTTGCGCAACTGCAACAATCATCCACGTCAACTATTCCCCATTTTCCATATATTCTTTCTCTATATTCTCTACCATAACCTTCACAGTTGAAATGAAGGAATCTACAGTCATTATATAATAAAGGGAATCCATAAATCTAGACAATTTAAATGTTAGTTGATATTAAAGGTTGTAAGGGTCCAGAATTTGTCCAAAAATCTAAACAGAAAGATGTATTAATCCTCTGGTGGTGTACACAAACAATCACAATTTCTGGATATAAAGATTTAAATTCCGTGTGACCAAAAGGTCACGGGTTCGAGCCGTAGAATCAGACACTGCCTTTGTGCCAGGGTAGGCTGCCTACAATACACCCCTCGGGGTGCGGCCCTTCCCCCAACCCTACATGATTGCGGGATTGGTTTGTGCACGGGCTGCCATTTTTTTTTTCAAAGATTAAAATTCCAGGGAAAGAACCCATAAAAGCACATACATGTGTTGTAACATACAGGAAAACAAAAACAAAAACATTATAGATTATAGAGGGATGGAGGAAAACAAGGATGACTACAACATACCTGCACTTCCACCATAATTTACATCAACAAATGCCCAGCCACGACTGGTCCAATACTGAACATCAAGGCTTAAGGCTACACGTGATTCTACAGTAGGTCCTCCTGCAACCATAGAAAAAAGAAATGTACTTTAGGATAAACAAATTAAGCAGAATCAGTTTTGTAGTATTGTATTGAAGACATCCCAGAAGTTGATAAATAGAAATTTGAATGACAAGAAAGCAGTTCACTTCTGCATGCTTTTGAAAAGACTCGAAGTTCAGCGTAATCAAAGAAAGCAACCAAAACTCGCCATGGCTTTTCAATAGTAGTGGAGGCCTTTCATCTGGACTAGCTTGATAAATTGGGTTGGTTGGTGGATAAAAGTACGCATAAGCAGTTTGGCCAGGGACTTCAGTTGGGAATTTTATCAATTCTGGCATACTAAGGTATGATTTGATATCGGAGGAAATAGATGCAGAAGACCATATAATCCGAAAATCACCCACTTTTGATTTTTGACAATCGACTGTCACCTGCAACAAAGGAAGGAACTTCAAGAAGTGAAGAAATGTAACAGAAACTCTAAAACATCAATTTTAAGAAAAGGAATAAAATGAATGAAATCCTTGAAGAATGAGATGATGAGTCAGCACCTTAGCTATTGACAGTGGATGAACAGCAGAAGCTCCTTCAACAAATAAGGATTGAGCCCAAGAAGTCTGCATAAGCAGTAAACTTTTTACATTACACTCATATCATTTACAAAGAATTATCCTAAACGGTAGCAAGAGGTTGTTGAGTTTTTTTTACTATATTATTGATATCTGTGAATGGAATGTCAAGCGATGATAATGTGCTTTGAACAATGTCCAGAACACCAAGAAATGATCTTCCATTCTTCCTGCATGTATTTATCATTTGAGACGATATGAAAAGAGGGGAAAACACAGATTAAGCTGTTTGAGAATATTGTGCTCCTAATGAGATTAAGGATGTCACCTGTAACTGCAGGCAATCAAGTTTTTCTGATTTTTGTCCTGAATAAATTCATAGGAATTGATGCCAAAATTCCACAGAGGTCTTGAAAACTCAGCATCCAAAGGGTAAACAGGTAGCACTTCATTTTTAGATTCTACCTATTATCAATGACCAAAACAACACTACAATCAAACGTGAGCAACTTCTTTATGTTTCCACAGGCTTGCACACAAATAGAAAAAAAATGCCACCCACCGATAGACATATATGACATCTTTTGAGAATTATAACTTATGCCTAATCACATTTGATGTAGGAAAGTAGTGATAGCATTAGCATTCACTTTCCTAAGAGGTTCCATAAGTTGATTAAAAGCAAAAAATCTGGCATTGATGCCTATTATACCAACGTCTAATCAGCATGGAGCAAGGACATTTGGCATCATGCAAAGGAAAAAAAGGGAGGTGGAGAATATACAAAGGTCATAATTCTAAATAAACGACAAATGTAGTCCCTGACACATGGATGCTAAGATGGCTGCAAGTCCAACTTTTTTAAGGACATCGGTCATCTTTAACCAAGTAATTCCCTGACAATAAAACGAACAAGATGGCACACAAATATCAAACACTTTTCACCTCCTAAGACAAGATCAGAAGCTCACCCATCTGTAGAGATTCCAAAAACCATTTTTCCTGTCAGTGATAAAGAACAGTTCTCCTGCAATAGCAAGTGGAGCAATGAACACCCAGATATTGGAAATACGGGGATTACTGCTCCAGAATCAAATGTTTCAAAAAGAAAGTGAGCTCAAAGTAGAATAAGATTTATTTCATGGCTCAATTTGCAGAGGCTCTTTTTTAGTTTGGTAGACAACATAATAAAAATTGCCAAAGTAGCCGTGTCCTCATCTACAGCTCAGTAAAATTCAGTACACCAAATGGAGCAGACAATAAGTTTTCCAATGATCTGAGCCAAACTGGATACGAAATATAGAAAGCATCTCCCAGATAAATGCCCCAGGAAAAGGAGGGTGGTATCATTTTGTACCATGAGGCAAAGAATCTAGAAGAAAATAAACATCAGGATATTAATAAATAAATATCCAGGTTCAATTGGCGACATGAGATCTTAAATACTCTCAGGAGGGGCCATAAATAGATTCACCAACCAGCAGAACCTTAAACACAGCTGCATAATATAGGAGGTCCTTACACTCCACTAAAACGCATAAAGCAATATGGAGACTGTAAGAAGCCAATATGCTTTTAGAGCAAGTGACATTAATATCTTTCCAGACACTCGCTGAAAATTCAAAATTAAAAGAAAGAAATTGTTCAAAAGTACCTTCAGGAGACCATTTGGGCTCAGTTGGAGATTCCACAACTGTTTTATCGCCGCCAGCAACACAAATCCTTTTCTGCACATCACTGAGAAAGAAGACAACAAACATTTGGGAAGGATAGAAAGATAAAAGAAAAATGAGTATCGATGCAAAATATGTAATCTTTGGTCTTTAAAGTAATGTGCATTAGCATTCAACGAAAAGTTACATCACTGCAAAGACACAGACCCATTTTCACCAATATGGCCAACCCAAAGTTCTGATCTGTCCCATGGCATATTTGGATGTGCCCATTCAATCCACGTTATACGTTCTCCGTTTGGATCTATACGGGGGAAAGCATAGAAGTCTCTGCCTGAAACCAACACCTTTGGTTCTGCATAGTCAACAATGCAGAACATACAAGTGAGACTTATATAATATTAATGATTCATCTGAAGAAAGTTGCCTACAAGAACCTTAAAGCAACATAAAATAATTCTCCAAGTAATTATACTTTCCGACTAATCATCTGAACAAACAAAATGAAAAGAAATAACTTTTACCTTTGATATTATTATCGTTGAGATCAACTGACACTATTGTCGTGATTGAATTTGTAGTACTTTGACGGCAGTCTATCAAAAATAAAAAAGTAAAACAGATGCATAAGTTTTCAGCCATAAACATTGGGTGAAATGATATGCTAGAATTATACCTTCCTGGACAGTTACATAACGGGTGAAGCGTGAGTCAAAAACTCCATCTGCAAAACGTATAAGTGGTTCACCACAGTCTGGACTAATTGGCACAGGAGCAGAATCTGCCAGCAGAAGTACAGGATTAAATAAAATAAAAAAAGGCTCTTGAAAATATTCCCCATTTATATGCAACCACAAACAGATACTGCACTTTGATAGCAATTCTAATTTCTAACTCAAGTAATAGTTCATCAAGTTCACATAAAGTAACAGTATACTAAGTACTCTCTCCATTCCATAATATAAGTCGTTTAGAACATATAGCGAAAATTAAGGAAGAAAAAAGTAAAGTACTTTGTTAGTCAAAATATCAATCTCTCTTAAATATGACTTGTATACCATTAATTATATTTAAAAGAGTAATATTGATATTTTGACTAACAAAGTACATTGTTTTTCGTTACTTAATTTTGGCTACATGTCCTAAACGACTTATATTATGAAATGGAGGTGGTACAATAATATATACTGACATTCATCATGAATACGTCCGGATTTCTCAAGCATGATGCAAATGCACATGACGAATATCCACTAACGAGATAAAAATTAAAATAAAAAACTAAAAGATGTAACCTTTAGATGAAATTGCCTGTTTATAGAGCCTTTGATCCTTGAAATTGGAGAAAATTATTGAGTCTCCTGAAATACTAAAAGCTGCACCTCCGCATTCATGAGTCTCTGATCTCACAGAAAAATCCTTGGGTGTAACATCTGTCGAATCATCACCTTCTTTCTCTCCTTGCTTCACTATTACCAATCGTCTGAAACACAATCAAATCGAAGACTCAAAAAAATCAGTAAATCCTACTAAACATGTATAAATGCATACTAATATGAGTAGTTTAGTACATATAGCGAAAATTAGTAAACAAAAAGTCAGATAATTTGTTAGTCAAAATATCAATATAACTCAATTAAATATAGAACATAACAGAGTACCTTATTTTTTCTTCATTAATTTTAGTTACATGCCATAAACTACTTATATTATGAAAATTGAGGTATTATTACATTACCCAGATTCATTGGGGCGAGATTCGAGCCAGAAAAGGCGGCCAAGGGAATCGACGGCGGTGCCTTCGATACGTTTGTCGGAGCCGGAGACGAGGTCGGAAGTGATAGGGGACTTCCAAGAACCGTAAGGTGAAGTGATTTTCCCGCCATTTCCAGCTGTTGCAGAAGAAGACATTTGTGCGGAACAGTGTTGCCGATACTGAGAAGTAATGACTGTATTCCCTCCGTCGCAATTTGATTGTTCATTTTCTTTAGCAAAGCTTCTATTAGAAATGGAGGTGAAAAGTTAATTAAGAAATGAATATTTAATTCGAGGAGGAGGGAATATAATATTTCTGTTAACGTGGAGCAGCAGAGAGACACGGCGCCGTAATTAATGGCGGATTGGAATAGCAGTCCGAATCCTACGTGGAACACTTTTTTTTAAGTACGGAACATTTCAAAACAGGTATTATAAAACTCATAATAAGTGTTCGTTTTAAATTAATTTTAACGGTCAAAATTTTAATCCAACGGATGAAAAAAATCTGCACGTTCAAAATTAACACATTCTGCACTAGAGCCACCATCATAAAATAAGGCCAGTTATGATGCAAAACACTAAAAAATACATGTGTTATTGGGTTTAAAGACAAGTGTTGCATTATATTACACAAGTGGTGTATACTGATTAACTGAATTCTTTGAGTTAATTAGAATGAAAAAACATAACATCGGGAATATTATACAGCGGTGAACCCGAAGAGTAGAGGATAATATTCTTTCTTTTTTGAGTTTTCCTTTTTTTTAAAGTTATTTTCGTTTGACTAATGTCTCTGAAATTAGGAATCTAAGTATTTCGTACTTGTGCTAATCAGAAAGATCGATGTACGCCATTCTACCTTTATTTTTCGTAAAAAGAAAAGGGTGCAACACAAGAATTTTCCGAAAGGTCACTCATTTCATTACTACACTCGCCCAAGCACACTTAACTTCGGAGTTCTTATGAGATCCGGTGCATTAGTGCTGGTATGATCGGTTGTTCGCACACAGGAATCAAGTACTTCATTTGCTATAAAAAAAAAAGTTTGTTACAAAATAACACTCTATATGCGGAAATTGAATGTCTACTTAGTCAAAGTAAATAAGAAAATGTGGTTCAATACTGGGTAGAGAATATTTTATTAGCATCTATTTATTCTACATGCTTAAAAGGTGGGGGGAAATTCTAAATGTTTGAGTACGTTGCCTCTGCCTTCCATAAGGGTGCAGCCCCGATGTATCCCGAGCATGTATGCATCAGTCGAAGTTCTCAATTTTGATGGGAGATATTTCATCAGGAACGTCGAAATGTCCCACCAAACGTGCAAAGAACACCATTTGTTGTTCAAGCGTAAATTTAATGTTTTTGGCCTGTGCAGCATTAAAAGGGGGGAAATGGAAATAAAATCAGCTACAACTTGGAAGCAGATTACTAGTTTTAAAGAATAGGTTGTTTAACTTTAGGAGTACAGTGGGTACCTTGCGGAAGCCATGCTGTTCTCCTTCGTATTCCACAAGAGCAACAGGCAACCCTTTTCTCTTTCAAAGCACGATAGATTTTACGCGATTGATCAGGGGGTACAACCTGTAAACATTATCCATGATTAAGCCTTCAACAATGGCAACCAAATTATTCAGAAAGTATAAAATTCAGAAATCCACCCAGACTAGCCAGCGTATTGATAAAAGGAAAAATGATTATAAGCTTAGCAACAGGGTGCATTTTCTACTCTTGTTGAAGCAGGATACATGTAATCCTGTAGCTGATCACGTAGAAATGAAAAGACGAGAAGGAAACAACAATGGTTGCAGGAGATACCTTGTCTTCTAATCCTTGGAAAAGAATTATAGGGCAGGAAAATTTCTCTACAAAATTAATGGGTGACCTCTCAAAGTATGCATTTTCAGATCCTGCCATAGTAGAAGTCTTTACTTATCAAGAAAATGAGCAGAGTTTAAATGATATGGAATTCAAATAGAGCATTTATAATAACATGGTTGACAGGCAAATAAATTATTACCGACAAGATTGTCAATATAGTGAGATTCAAACTTGTGAGTTTCTTCCCTCAGCAGCTTCAGGTCACCTATCTGTTCGTTAAAGAATACGAGAAAAACAGCAAATAACTACAGCATGAGAAATGCTAGCCAGCAAGTAGATTTTGGGGTAAAAATTAGGACATGCAGAATAACTAATAATAGCTATCAAAGCCAACAGCAGTTGATTGAGCCACTCACACCATACAGGGAAGCTCCAGCTTTAAATGTGTCTCTGAATGCAAGTGCTGCTAATGTTGTGTACCCTCCTGCAGAACCCCCAGTAATACACAGTCTTTCACCATCAACCTTTCCACTATCAACCTAGGAGAGCAAATACCCAGCAACTTCAAAGGAATATATAGTGGGCGTAATTCATCTTAAGCAGGGAGAATCACAAATATTGCTTACCAAAAATTTAGCACAGCTGCAACAATCATCCACGTCAACTACCCCCCACGTTCCATATAGTCTTTCCCGATATTCTCTACCATAACCTTCACCCAAAAAGGTCGAAGTGAAGGAATCTAAAATAATAATATAATAAGCGGCTTCCAAGAATCTAGAAAATTAAAAGTCAGTAGATATTAAAGATTCCAAGGGTCCGGAGTTTTTTCTAAAATCAAAAGAGAAAGATGTATTCATTCATTGGTAAGTGTACCCAACCACAATTTCTGGATATAAAGATAAATTTTCCACACTTAGAACCCATAAAAGCACATACATGTATACATAAACATTATAGAGGTTGGGGGAGGAAGACAAGAATGGCTACAACATACCAGCACTTCCACCATAATTTACATCTACAAATGCCCAACCACGACTGGTCCAATATTGGACACTAAGGCTTAAGGTTGCACGTGATTCTACAGTAGGCCCTCCTTCAGCCATAGAAAAACATATTTTAGGATTAGAGAATTAAACCCCAAACTGAGCTTAATCAAAAGAAAAGCAGCCAAAACACACCATGGCTTTTCACTAGTAAGGGAGGCCTTTCATCTGGACTAGCTTGATAAATTGGGTTGGTTGGCGGATAAAAGTATGCATAAGCAGTTTGGCCAGGGACTTCAGTTGGGAATTCAATCAATTCTGGACTACTAATATACGATTTGATATCGGAGGAAATCGATGCAGAAGACCATACAATCTCAAAATCATCCGCTTTTGATGTCTCATAATCGATAGTCACCTGCACCCACAAGGAACTTTAAGAAATGAATAAACGTAAAAGAAACCCTAAAATGTCAATTACAAACAATTTAACGGAATAAAATGAAAGAAATTCTCAAAGGATGAGATGACGAGCCAGCACCTTAGCTATTGACGGTGGATGAACTGCAGAAGCTCCATCCACAAATAAGGAATGAGCCCAAGAAGTCTGCATAAGCAATAGACTTTTTTTGTTACTCTCTTATGCTATACCAAAGAGAATTGTTCTAAAGCTTAGCAAGAAGTTATTGAGTTATTACAATATTATTTATATCTGTGAATGGAATGTCAACCGATGATAATGTGCTTTGAGAAACGTCAAGAATACCAAGATATGATCTTCCTTTCTTCCTGCACATATTTATCATTTGAGATGATATGGAAAGTGGGGAAGCCATAGATTAATCTGTTTGAGAATATTCTGCACCTAAAACAATTAAGAATGTCACCTGTAACTGCAGGCAATTAAGGTTTTCATATTTTTGGCCTGAATAAATTCATAGGTATTGATGCCAAAAATCCACAGAGGTCTTGAAAACTCAGCATCCATAGGGTAAAGAGGTAGAACGTCATTTGTAGATTCTACCTGTTATCAATGACCAGAACAAAATCACAATCAAATTAACTCCTTTATGCTTCCACAGAGTTGCAGATAAATATAAAGAAAATACCACCCCCAACTCTAACACTGATAGGCATATATAATATCTTTTGAGAATTACAACTTATGCCTAATCACATCTGATGTAGGAAAATAGCGGTAGCATTAGGATCCATTTTCTTAGAGAAGAGAACAGGTGTCATAATTTGATTAAAGGCAAAAGGATCTGAACATTAATGCAAAGTATATAGATGTCTAGTCAGTGTTCAACAAGGGAAAAGGATCTGAACATTTGGCCCATGAGCCGCAGGCATCCCAATTATTGGGCTTAAAAAAAACAAGGAAAATTAGCATGATCCAAAGAAAAGGGAGGAAAAGGGAGGAAAAGGTCGACAAGATACAAAGGTCAAAATCATAAATAAACGACAAAGGTAGTCTATGGCATGAATAGATGCTAAGACAATTGCAAGTCAAATTTTTAAGGACATCAGCAATCTTCAACAAGTAAAAAAGATATGATCACAAGAAAATGACTATAACAGATGCCACTGGTTAGAATGTGAAAACCAAGCAATTCCCTGACAAGGAAGACAAAAAGGATTGCAATCAAATATCAACTCCATTCACCTCCTAAGACAAAATTAGAAGCTTACCCATTTGTAGAGATTCCAAAACCCAGTTTTCCTGTCAGTGATGAAAAACAGTTCTCCTGTGATAGCAAGTACAGCATTGAATACCCGACCCAAATATTGGAAATAAAAGAATTACTGCTCCAGGATCAAAATGTTCTGAAAAGAAATGAGCTCAATTTGCTTCAGATTGGTAGACAACATAAACAAGAATTGCCAAAGTAGGTATGTCCTCTACACTCATCAACATTCAGTGCACTGACCAGCTCATATATGCTTGTTTTTTGTTATGATATTAGCTTTAGAAAGATGAAAGGGTTGTTCAAACTGCTTTTGCTAATGAAAACGGTTAGGTTGATAAATTATATAGATTTCCGAACTGCTCTTTACTAATCACTTTTTTTCTCAGAAGCTGAAAAGAAAAAAGATTTGAGCAAAAGAGAAGATGATATCATGTAATACAGAAGGTGACTGACTTCCTTACAAATACACCAAACCCAAATAAAGCAGTATGGACACTATAAGCAGCGAGGATGCTTAAAGAGAAAATCACGTGAATCTGTCGAGACGCTCACTGAAAAGTAAATTAAAAGAAATAAGTTGGTCAAAGCTACCTTCAGGAGACCATTTGGGCTCAATTGGAGATTCTACAACTGTTCTATCACCTCCTGCAACACAAATCCTTTTCTGCACATCTCTGAGAAAAGAAGAAAACGAACATTTAAAGGAGAGAAAGATAAGAAATCTGTCAAGCTGGGTCCATGCATAGTGAAGTAATTTCGCTTTAAAGTATTTAATGTTGAACACAATAGATGTTCACACTTCTCATGACAAAGAAGTAGAGCTCCCACAAAATATTATTACAAGCTTATATTGCATAACAGACAGGTGATTAGGAAAAAAGAGATTTGTGCCACAAGGAACAATAGAACTGCGCAAACTTGTGAGAGAATGCATGTTTGATCATGAATTACTCAGTGAGTTATCATTTGCCAAAAGGGCAGATATCTGTAAATTTTAGAAGCTTTATTTTCTTTACCTTTTTCCTTCTCGCACATTTGAGAATTAGTTTAGAAGCCTTCTGTAAACAATTAATTTATGTCTTCTCATGAGCAATATTGAGAATTTATGGAGAGCCTGTCAGCAGACAACCGAAAAAGAAAAATGCACAAAGAGAAAAAGAAAATTATCCTGTCCTACTAAGCAAACTAATTTCCTGAAATCAAGACATAGACCAAGGCAAGTAACCATATTGTATACTCCAGAGGTCTATATGCACTGCAAAGACACAGACCCATTTTCACCAATATAGCCAACCCAAAGTTCTGATCTGTCCCATGGCATATCTGGATGTGTCCATTCAATCCATGCTATACGTTCTCCTTTTGGATCTATACGCGGAAAAGCATAGAAGTCTCTGCCTGAAACCAACACCTCTGGTTCTGCATTGTCAACAACACCGAACATACAAGTAAGACTAATATAATCTTAATGGTTGAACTCAAGAAAATTCCTTACAAGGTCCTTAAAAGACATAATATCATTCTACAACTAATTATATTTTCCGACTCAGGGAAAGAAATAATTCTGAAACAGAAAGAGAAAATAGACCAAATCAAAAGAGATCAGAAAGAAAGAGTTTACCTTTGATATTTGTATCATTGAGATCAACTGATACTATTGCCGTGATTGAATTTGTGCTACTTTGACGGTAGTCTATCAAATTTTCAAAAAAAGAAAAGAAATTAATAAACAGATGCACTTACTTTCAGTCATAAACCTTTTACGAAATGAAGGCTGAAATTATACCTTCCTGCACAGTCACATAACGGTTGAAGCGTGAGTCAAAAACTCCATCTGCATAACATACTAGTGGTTTGCCATAATCTGGAGTTACTGGCACTGGAGCAGAATCTGCCAGCAGAAGTATAAAAGTTCTATCAAAACGAGGCTTCGAAATATCTTCCCCAGCTATATACAATCACAAACAAATTACTGCACTTTGGACACGGAGCGCAATTCAGACTCAAATAATAGTTTGCCAAGTTCAATATTCACAAGTCTAAGTTTCCATCAACATGACCAAATTGATTACTACCTCCGTTCCTTAATATAAATCTTTTTAGGACATGTAGCGAAAATTAAGGAAGTAACAAGCAAGGTACTTTGTTACTCAAAATATAAATATTACTCTCTTAAATAGGACTTGTATACCACTAATTCTATTTAAGAGAGTAATATTGATAGTTTGACTAATAAAGTACCTTGTTTTTGCTTCCTTAGTTATCTATACATGTTCTAAACGACTTATATTAAGGAATGGAGGGAGTATCTAAGTAGACCTTCAGGGTTTAATTGTAGCTTATTAGCAGCCAAAATATAGATACACATCATGACTCAAGCATTGCTGCACAAAACCCCAGAACTTTTAATTTGAATAATGGCACAAATAGAGTATACAAGAACTGAAAGAACCCGGTTCGAAATGCACCTGAAGAATGTTTGCTAACGAGATAAAAAAAAAAGAGCATGGAAGAGTAAAAGATACAACCTTTAGATGACACTGACTGTTTGTAGAGCCTTTGATCCTTGTAATTGGAGAAAATTATTGTGTCCCCTGAAATGCTAAACGAGCCACCTCCGTACTCCTGAGCCACTGTTCTCACTGAAAAATCCTTGGGGGTAATATCAATTGGATCATCACCTTCCCTTTCCCCTTCCTTCACTATTACCAATCGTCTGAACCCAAAATCAAATGCAAAAGACTCAAACCCTATGAAAACAAATAACAACACTAGAACCCAACTAAAATTTCTAAGTGCATACAACATGTTTGATGAAATGCCACACACATACCCTGATTCATTAGGGCGAGATTCGAGCCAGAAAAGGCGGCCCAGGGAGTCGAGGGCGGTGCCACCGAGACGCTTATCGGAGCCGGAGACGAGGTCGGAGGTGATTGGAGACTTCCAGGAACCGTAAGGTGAAGTGATTTTCCCGCCATTTCCAGCTGTTGCAGAAGAATACATTTGTGCGGAACAGTGTTTCCGATACTGAGAGGTGGCGACTGTTACTCTCTTAGACCCTCCGAGGCCCAGGTTGAGTGAAGCAGAAATAAACGGCGTCGTAAGAAACGGAGGAATAGGACAGTAATAGTAGTGCCTGCTGTTGCGAGCGAGAGTGGCTATGGCTATTACTGAGGCAGACATAGACAAGAGCCCTGCTTGCCTGGTACTAAAAGCTTCATTTTCCTTTTCTCTTCTTTTATTCGTTTGGCCGACTGACGGAAATTCTTATAAATATATAATCATCATTAATGCGTTTTTATGAATAAATATATGATAAATTATTGTTCTTTATGTACTAGATAGAAATAAAATACATAAGTATAATGTTTTAATATTTATTATCAAACAAAACTTCAGCTATTTTCTGGTGATGCATAACGGCCAAAAATTGAAATATTTTTTACTTGCATCTTCTATTGTTCAAAATAAATATATTAAAGATGGAATTTCATGGAAGTTCAACTTTAAAAATATTCAATTTTGATGAGGGCTTTTCTTTTTGTGCTAAGTAAAATTTTAGTCATTCAAACACTCCGAACCCGGAACAAAGTTACAAAGAGTGTCTCTCCTATCACAAAGTACCGACGGGGAAATTTGAGAAGGATCAATATACCCTGAATCAATATACCCTATTACATCATTTGATTTGTTCTATTGGACTAAGTTATGAGCATAAAAATTGGTTAATCTATTGACATAAATAATTTTGATGGGGGCTTTTTTTTGTGCTAAGTAAAATTTTAGTCATTCAAAGACTCTGAACCTGGAATAAAACTACAAAGAATGTTTCCCTTATCACAAAGTACCGACGGGAAATTTGAGAAGGATCAATATATCATATTACATCATTTGATTTGATCCAATAAACTAAGTTATGAGCATGAAAATTGGTTAATCTATTGACATAAATAATTTTGATGGGGGCCTTTGCTTATAGTTGGATTTTGTAAAAGAAAAACAAGGATTTGAGTATTTGACCTATAGTAGATAGATTAAAAAAATAATTCTACTAGGTTATAGATTTTGAATTTAATTTTTATTTCGCCCCTCAAATCAAATGGTTTAAGGGAGGGTTGGGAATCGGGTAGCTCAAGTGGTAAGGCTACCCGAACACGGGGCGGAGGTCCCGTGTTCGATTCCTATATCTCCCCATAATGGGGTAAATAATTTCTCGTCCTTATGAGGCTTATCTTCCCTTCCCAGGCATGGGGCATGCTTCAATCTTCCCTATCTAGGGTACTCTCCGCTCTTCTCCTTCGGAGGCAATCGCTTTCGGGCGCTCAAAAAGGCCACCGTTCATGCAATAGACTAATAGTGATGAATTGCCGGGCTCGTTGTCTTCTGCAACGGTGTAGCCCAAAGTATCCCGGGCTGAAAGGAATTTGCTTTTATATATATCAAAGCCCATTTACGAAAACATACTATACTATAGAAGGGCAACAAAAAAAAAAAATCGTTTGTCTCCGTTCACATTTATACCCAACCACTTACACCATTTATAATTCGTCATATATATAATTGAAAAAAATGCATATATGACAAATCATAAGTGGTAAGTACATGTATAAGGACATGTGTATGGGCATTGGCGGAGTCAAATTTTTTTTTTTTTATGAAATCTTATAGACTAAAGTTATTCACATTTTATTCACCCTTTTCACTCTACTAATCAGTGCTTCATAAACCTCCAAATCCTCTGGCTTCATATTGTGGACTTTTTATAGTTTACAAGAGAGCCAATTGTGGATTTTTTAATAGTAATTTTATTTTTTAGTCTCTTATACACTTAAGTTTGTTACCATTTTAACTAAAATTGTTAAAATATAAGTGGTGTCATTCCTATAATTCACAAACTAAATAATTTAATTTTAAATCGTAAAGTGATTCAAATAGGTACAATAAACAATGTTCATGAGATGAGGTGTTACAAAAACAAAACTAAAACTAAAAAAAAATGGAAAAAACTGGTGGGGCACTTGCCCCACTGTGGCTCCGCCACTGTGTATGGGGACAGACGATTTCCACCTCTATAGAAGAAGGCCCATGCTTATACGGTTCGGTCAAAATTTATGTATGTCCAGAATAATTATTAATCGGAAGTCATTTTTAAAGGAGAAACGGTGCATTTTTTAGATCTGCGTGCTCCCTGATTAGGAGGATGACATGTATATAACACATGTTGTTTTATATTGTAATCAGAGTGCATGCTTATATCTCTAGTTTATTATCACTTTGTTCCTTTTCTTTTTTGTTTAAAAACAAATAAACAAGTTGATAATCATATTGAGATATGAAATGAACAAACTAAAAGTTTTTGTTGTTGTTTGGGAAAAAGGGGCGATAATCTTCCTTTTTTCTATATTAAAAAAAAAAAAAAAAAAAGATGAGTAATGCTTTATAGGAGTTAGTGGGATGAACAAACCATACATGATATAATCATCCTAAGAAAGATTGGAGCCATTGGTAGAAAGCAAGCAACATAAAATTGGACCCATCATGAGTACAATTATTGGAGACAAAAACAAAACCTAAGCATATCAAAACTTTTATTGAACCGAAACTATGCAAAATTCAATTCTATAACTTTAATTGATCCCACAATTCCTCATATTAATTAAATGGTGTCTACTTACAGATGTAGTCTACGCCTAATTCATATGAGAAGACTATAAGCACAATCACACGATAACAGTTCTAAAATTGCGTGACCCGGAAACTACATAGGAACCAGGGCCGGTCCTGACATTTAGGGGCCCTGTGCGAAAACTAAAAATGGGGCATTTTGTATGAACATTAACATTTTCAACTTGTTACAAATTTTAAATAAACGAAATATGACATTATAAAACTATAAAATATGCTTTCTTCGAGCATTGATGGAGGCAAAATCGTCAATAATAGTTGGACTATTGGAGTAATGGACATGAATGGCTACATGGTAGTTTGGATATTTGGGCTGGACTTAACATATAAACAGGTTATACTTGAAAATTTTGGAGCCCCACTGTGCGTTTGCACCACCTGCATCAATGCTCGGGCCGGCCCTGATAGGAACACCTAACTTATGATTATGTTGAAGAAAGATTTAAGTTTCCTAAGAAAACTGGTTACGGGAAGGATTTTATGCACATAGTCAGTACTTTAATTTAGTTTGAATCTTTTTTGCGAGAGGTTCTCCACTCTTCTTTTGATCCGTCTTAAGATTTAGCGGTAGTTTCGAAAGTGCAATGTGTCTAGAAATACAACGTAAATAATATCTTATATTGTATCATATATTTTATTTTATTATTATCAAGTTATTCATATATTGTCTTATTTTTTTATTTCATTATTACCAAATTTCCAAATTGCTGTTGATTTTTTAAAACATTTATAAAACTCAAAGTCAAAGGTAAAATGATAAGTGAAAGTTAATTGACATATGATAGTTATTTACAAATGTGAACAGATGTCGAGATAGATAGTTGTTTTAAGTTAGATAGCTGATTAAGTTTGTTATTCCACATGTAAACTAGTTTATGTGTAGTTTTTTTTTCTTTATAGGATTTTGATCATTCTGCCCCTCATGCTATACCTATTAGGATTGTGTTTAGATTCAAATCCAGTATTTCAACATGGTATTAAAGTCATCTTCAAATACTTAGTCCGACGAAACTTCATGCTCTATGCTTAAAATATCCAACCATGGTCCATATGAATCATATTAGCTAGTTTATCTGTTGCAAATTTCTTCTGTATAAGAAGCCTCTCTTTCATTGGTACCTTTTGACAAGTAATTAGTAGCTCCATTTCATAATATAAGTCATTTATAATATTTAATAAAAAATTTAAAAAAAAGTAGTTTGTTAGTAAAAATATTAAAATATTACTCTTTTAAATAGAATTAGTGATATACAAGTTTTATTTAAAATAATAATATTGTTATTTGAATTAACAAAATACCTTGAATTTTTTCTTACTTAATTTAATTACATGTCAAAAACGATTTATATTATAGAATAGATGGAGTATTATTTATCATGCTCCTATTGATCAACATGAACACACAAAAGAAGATTACCTTTAGATTTAGATAAGTCCTAAAGCAAAGTAGAAAGTAGACATTTTGCAACTACTAGGAGGAAAAATCAATCTTATAATTGTTTTTGTGAGACTGGCGCTATAATCCTCTCACATTAATTGTGCGGAACCTATCTACAAGTGTGAGTTCCGCTTAATTCATATGAGGGGAATGTGAGACTAGTCCTAAGATTGAGTGCCTAAGAAAGCAAAATTTGGTGTTAGCTTTTTGTCCATCCGTCCATGTGAGGCATGATCATATGTGATGGTCGAATGATCATTAGAATCATCGGTATGGTCCAAAGTCTTTGATCATCAAAAAGAGATAAAGTTGTAATGTCATGTAATATATATCGTGTATTCTTATTATCCTTTTACTAGAGATAAACAAGTACAAACTAATTTCATGGTCTTCAATTTGACATGCACAAAAGAAAGAATATGAATCAAAATAAAAACTTGATAAGTCTGATAATTGCTAACTCTATGGTTCTAGAGTTTCATTTCCTTCTTCAAACATCAATCTATTGGCTTTTTAGCTAGTGGGACACCAAGAGCATTTGAACTTTGTCCCTTAATGTGAGGAAATTTTTTTATCTTGGTAGGTTACTAAGTTTATAAATTACATCAAAATCAATGAGTGCAGTAGACGTAAGAAAGAGAATTGATATAAGTTTAATTCTCTTACCTACGTGTACTGTATTGATTGCCTTGGATGTAAATTTTAAACTTAGTAGTCTACCAAGATAAAATTACTCTAATGTGTGAGATGGTATAGAAGTATTCTTTTTTCATATAGGCCCTCTAAGGAGAAGTATATAATCATAATATGCAAGTCGGTGTCTATTTATTAAACTCGTCTGATTTGATAATACTAATATATAGTACTCCCTCCATTCCTAAATATAAGACTTTTTAGACAATTTTAAAAAATTAAGAAACTTGTCATTTTCAACGAAAGTTTTAATATTACCCCTCTCTCACTTCTATAGTATAAAAAAAAGAAAAGAAAAAATAGGTAAATTTGTATAAACGGCGATGAATACATGAGAAGGGTGCCCGTCATTCCGTATACATGAGACTAGAGCAATGTTAAACCCAATTGAACTAAAACATAATAAATTGTTGACAGAGAAATTAAAACTTAAACATTATACCAAATTAATGATCCTCATTGACAACTAGATCGTGATTTTTGAGTTCGAAGTATGAACCATTAGACAGAGGATCCGCGAATCAATTCAAGAATGCAGAATGATTCGTTTGATTAGGACATTTTGGAAGTGAAATGTCACCTTGGTTAAGCAAAAGTAAAGTGCTCGACGTAACAGGCCCTCCGAAAATTAGGGCCCCATTTTTTGTTACATATATATACATATGTATGTATTTTTTTGAAAAATGATAAGAATTGTTCACGATTTACTCAGTATAAATAACTCACCGCCCGAAGTTGTAGAGTAAAAACGATGGAGGAAGGAGGGAGAGATGTTTTGGGTACAATCATTTGGATTGTACTGTAAAAATAGATCAAATAAATCATGACTACTGCTGTTTTATTTGGTTTTGAAAATCAGATTTTTGTATTATATTTTCGACACTTTTTATAATTTATATTTTCTTTAAAAAATTAGGGGTCTAACTTTGATAACTAGTAGATAGCTACCAATATTGCTTTTGAAACGGACTAGTCCCTCGTGGGACTCGACTTCACTGCTCCTCACATTAATCGGACAGAGTTTCTGCACATGTAGACGTGCTACGCGTAAATGATCGTAGAATCAATTCCACAATAACGATTTTATGATTGAATGATCCTCTTTCGATAGGCTACATGAAGTGAACCAGACCAACCAAAAGTAGAAGTTTGAAGAATGGGGTTTGGAAAAGTTGCAAATGAAAAGGATGCACAAAGAAATTATCAGAAAGGCACATGCAAATACCAGCATATAACTATAGTATCTTTTTCTTCTTTTTGAGTTTTTTTTCCTTCTTTCCCCACTTCTTGTGGTCCAATTTCTTTATCTTTATTACATTCAATCCCCCATTTCTTCTCCTAATATGACTTTGTCACATCAAGCTTTTTATCTAACTTCTTTTAAAAGGAAAGAAATGGGAAAGAATGTAAATCAAATTCAATACGTATGTTCTATAAGTAACACGTTAAATTTTAGCCTTTTGAGAACGCCTTCTCTACAAACATGTCAATGAAAAAAGGGAAAGAATTATTGCTTTACCTTTCTTTACATGATTGAAAATATAATGGCCAAGTAACTTCAATACTTTTATTTGATAACTAGTGCATTTAAATCACTTAAACTTACCTGGCAACTAATATGTTAAACTTTATTCTTAGAAAACGTCTTTGTCAGCGTTGGGACGCATGATATTAATATCAAAATAAAATTGCGTAAATGACTCTTACTAATGTGTTATTATAATTAGGGATGACAATTGGCTCAGCTAAAGCGGAGCTCAACCCGACCTAACCCAATTGGGAAGGGAATTCCCTAGTTTAAGGTGGAGCTGGGGTGGATGCGGAGATGAATTTTGCCCCGCTATTAGGGACGGGGTTGGGGGTGGGAGAAATGATATTTTGGCCCGCTCTGGCCCGGTCGCGCTTCCCCATCCTAAAATACTAAGTACATATAGACAAACACATAAAATACCTAAAAATACAAAGCAAATACGTCAAAATTGAAAAGACACTGGAATTTTCAAACTCTTTGGAAACTCCTCCATCTTGTAACCGTTAAGAACCTTTTTTAGAGAGCACGCTAGTATCTTTTTACATATTGTTATTTTGTTTAACATGTATTAAATATTTTTTTTTAAATTCTGTGTTTTTTGAAAGGTTGTATATATTTGAAAAATTTGTCAATAGTTCACTTAATTTCTTTACTCGGAGATTGCCGAAAGTCAATATTTGGAAGGAAAAAAAATCCGCTATTCCTCAGTTGGGGATTGGCCCACCTAATCCGGGGATGGGACCCCATCCATCCCCCAATGGTGGAGCTGGATCGGGATATGGATCAAATGGAGAAGACGGGACCGGGACTGGAGACCATGGTCTACGCCCTCATTGCCATCCCTAATTATAATGAAAGAACTATGAGTCAAATCTTCCTCCAAGTAAGTATTAAATATTGCACGTCATGGGAGATGATTGCCCCAGTGGAAAAGGCATCACATCCCAATGGTAAGACACTCGTGATCGACTCCCCATATCCACCCCCCCTCCCTCCCTCCCCCCATAAAAAAAAATAAAAAATAAAATAAAAAAAAATATTGCACGTCGAACATGCATTGTAGTTGAATTAGTCTCATCGATAGTGAAAATATTGAGTAATCTAAAAAAAAAAAATCTCAATCTGACAGAATATATTGAAGAAGAAAAAGGAAATAACATGTATGGCCTCATCTTTCTAGTAGATTAACGAAGTTAAATGAGTTTGGATCTTCGATAATACTTCTTGCATACACTCCTAATTAGATAGACTTGTTTGAATCCTAAGTAGATAAACTTCTACTAGTATATTGTAAATCACTTCAAATTTGATAAATCTTTATTCGTCTACAATAAATTAATAAACTAAACACAAAACTCAAAAAATAACACTATACATCATGAAAAAAATTAATTATATGAGCGGAGACTGACCACACATACAACTCATCATATGGTGTCAAACAATCCAACTAATATAAACCTTCCTATAAATCAATATCAAATATTTTTCCCTCTAAGCCCCAATACTCTTCCCCCAACCTGATCAAATTACTCCGATCAACATCCCCATAATTCCGGCCACTTCCAGACCAATGCCGACGTCAGTATACTCAAGCCCCTTCCACAAACTGGAAAACAAAGCCTTATTATCAATGCTACAACGCTCCACCAATAACAATAATAATAATAATACAAACCCCCGGAAATCATCAAAAAAATCCAAATCCACCTCCAGCAGCGGCGGAGGACTATTTCGCATATTCAAGCTCCTTCCTATGTTAACCACCGGTTGTAAAATGGTGGCGCTACTGGCAACCGGCGGCGGAAAACCTAGAAAAAATTTATTAACAGACAAAGCCACCGCCGTAACTCTATTCGGATACCGGAAAGGACGATTAAGCCTCGCAATTCAGGAGGATCCGCACCGACTACCGATTTTCGTAATCGAATTACCGATGACAACAACGTCATTTCACAAGGAAATGGGATCGGATATTCTGCGCATTGCGCTGGAAAGCGAAACTAAGACGAATAAAAAGAAGGTTCTAGAAGAATACGTTTGGGCGGTTTTTTGTAACGGTCGGAAAATTGGGTATTCTATTAGGAGGAGTAATATGAGTGAAGATGAAATTCATGTTATTAATCTTCTTAGAGGCGTTTCAATGGGGGCTGGTGTTTTACCGAGTCCGAATGAGAAAGAAACGGCGTCGGATGGTGAATTAACTTATATGAGAGCTAGGTTTGAAAGAGTCGTTGGATCGAAGAATTCGGAATCTTTGTATATGATTAATCCTGATGGTTCTTCTGGTCAAGAATTGAGTATTTTCTTTTTAAGACCTCATTGAAATTGAATCATATATTATGAAAAATTCAATTCTAGGACGATTTTTTGTGAAACTGTTCTAAAACCCTTCACATGAATTTGGTGGAGCCTACTCAATTAATTCATGTGGGGGAGTTGTAGAGTCAAGTCCAAAAAGACGGTCTTAGAATTGAGTGACCCATATACTATATAATTATTCTTGTGTAAAGTAGATAATGTTCTCTTAGATTATTATCCAGACTGATCATATTAGATTTACAAGTTTTCAGTTTCATATTTGATTTAGAGAAATTAAAATGGTTTTTGTAGTAACGATTGGAATCAAGAGAAGGAAGCGATTATCTGACTTATTTGGTTTATGATCTTTTTTTTTTTTTTTTATGGATAATTTTTTGGTCTGATCATTTTGTCTCAATTGTTATCACGCGAATTTTAATAAGTTGTCATGTATCTTAATTGATCATTCAGTGAGAACTTGATAGTGAATATTCTGTTTATTGATGATAGAGTTGGCCAAAAGTCCTTCATTAAAGGGTTTTTGGTGGAGAAAAGTCCTTCATTAAAGGTAATGAATGGTTTTATATCGGTCACTTTTTAATTTATCTTTATTTTACATTTTAATCACTCGCTAATGAGTGCATTATACATGGCAAAAAAGGTCAACTAATAATAATGAGATTAAGATTAGTCAATTTTTCCATACAATGTGTACAGTATTCATTGGTGAATGTTAATATATATAAGTTAAGAGATGATTATAATAAAATTACTTTCCATTTAATGTTTGCAGATTGAGTATGACCTGGGTTTGAGACTGATGTTTAAACTGTTTTTGTATTGCGACTAAGGTTACTCAATTTAGAATTTTGTTTGAGTTTAAAATTAATCTAAGACTCGATCCAAGCAAACATAGTATATCTGAGTTTAAAATTAATCTAAGATTAAGACTAAATCCCAATCAACTTTAAATTTTAGGCAAATTGTGTATTCAGTCCCCAAATAATTTATAAATTGCAAGTAAGGTCCCAAAATAATAATTTTAGATATGAAAATCCCTAAACAATTTCTGATTGGTATATAAGGTCCGTTCGTCAAAAAAACCATTAGTCAAGGGTTAAGTCAAAATTTGGATCAAGTCAATGCAAAATGTTTAGGGACATTTTAGGACCTCTACATCTAAAATGACATCTCCACGCCTCCCCTTTCACCCACCAGACACTCCACCCCACCCCCTCTCCTTCGTCTCTCTCAATACATATCCATCTCCGCCCACCAACAACCACCAACTTCTCCATCTTTATCAGTCACGTATTCAAAGAATCATCCTAAAGCAACTGAACCCAAGATTAATGACGAATTCAGCATGTTGAGCAACCATAGAATAAATTAAAACAACAAGCATGATGAATGAATAAATTAAAAAGTAGACATAAAGCAATTGGCAAATATTTTCTATGTAACCAACAACAAGAAAGGTTTCCATAACTGAACAAGTTAATGCAAGTACATGCAATTAACAAAAAATTAGAAACCCACAAATACATGCCACACACAAAAACCAAAAAAATGAAAAAAGTATGCAAACTTTTTCAATAAATGGAACTTTCTCAGTGGTGCGGGTTGGGAGGGAGGCGTGGAGGTCCCATAGGGGTGATGGGTGTTCGGGGTGGGGCGGTTGAAGAAGAAGAATAGGGCGTGAGGGTGTCGGGGTGGTCGGAGGAGAAGAATATGAGGGGTGCATTGTTAGAGGGTGGGTGGGGTGTTAGAGCATTTGGCTACAATGTTGAAATGTTACCTTTTCAGCACATTCAGCATTGCTTGAAGGCCGTTAGATTTGCGCCTTTTATATCTAGTGGCTATCAAATAGTCTGTAGTCTTCTATAGATGTCCACACTGAATAATAGATTTAAAACCCCTGTTCCCGCCCATAATTGATTTTGTACTCAATTTTCGTGATTTGAGCAATTCCAATTGCGAAGTGGGGCCAAAAATCTCGGTTTTTTCCATTTAAAATTCGAATTTATCCATCAAATTCGGCATCATTCTTATCCTGCCACGAGATATTCATATTTTGAAGATTTTTTCCCAAAAATTAACTTTCCCAATTTGCTTTTTCCTATTTTTTTTCGGATCATGATAATCTCACTTTTAGATTTATCCATCTCTTTCCATTAGTCATATATGAAGAATCTCCAAATTTTCGCTCAAAAAAATTTGTCCAAAAAACTTTTGATTAACAAAAGATTTTTTTTGTCCAATATTTTTCTTCCATATCTACATTTTCAGATCTAATGTATATATCCATCCATATTCCGATTTACAGCTATTAGACACACATCTTACAGCGGTAAGATCCACTATTTTCAAGATGTGTGTCTAATAGCTATAAGCTCCACTCTTAAAACTATTAGACACACATCTTACAGCTATTAGACATACATCTTGTAAATAGTGGATCTTACAACTGTAAATAATATATAACTTTTAGGAAACAAATTACAACCGTAAAAAATCTACCAACACAAAATGCATAATAAACAGTGATGGATGAAGTTATAGATGAAGGTTAAAATATATCGTAATGGAGCTCAGCTATAGATTAATGGAGAGTTATGGTTGAAGTCGTTGGATTACAGTTATGTAAGATTTTGAGAATCATGGTAGCCGTTTTCAAAAGTTATCAAAAACAAATTGGGGCAACTGATTGAGAAGAAAGAGTAAGAAGATCAAATTTTGGGCAACTGATTGAGAAGAAAGAGAAAGAAGATGAACAGTTTCCTTGTTTGGGTGTTTGATTGAGAAGAAAGAATAAGAAGATGAATTTTTGGTTGTTGGTTGAGAAGAAAGAGGAGGAAGATGAATTTTTGGGCGACTGATTGAGAAGAAAATTGAAGAAAATGTTTTTTGGGTAACTGATTGAGAAGAAAGAGGGAGAAAATGAACAGTTTCCTTGCTTTGGGTTGCTGATTGAGAAGAAAGAGAAATAAAATGAATTTTTGGGTGACTGATTGAGAAGAGAGGGGGAGATGATGATTTTTGAGCAGTTGTTTCTCTGTATTTGTTTGGATCCAGTATGGCAGCCCTAAAACTGGTCATTAAATGGTGCGCATTTTCTGGCCATTAGATGTAAGAAATGTTCATCCAATGGTTGTTGTTGTATTCAGAATGTGCTGAACAATAGCGTGTTCAGCACCCTAGTTGAGTTGGGTGTTAGATGGGAGTGGTATTTTTAATGTAATATACTGTAAATGTCCATTTAACTATTTCTTTTGACTCGATTTTTTTTCAATTTAAGTTGACCTGTCAAAATTTTGACGGAAGGACCTTACATAACAATAGTAAATTGTTTCGTGATTTTAATGTTCATAATTATTCTTTAAAAATCTTGTACTGCCTAAATTTTATTGAAATTTTCTTTTTTGTGTTTTTAACATTAAAGAGTAGTCAAATCATACTACTTTCTTATTTATTTAAGATTACTTCGTTTATCCATATATTCTATATTTAAAAAAATAGAGAGAGATCAGATTGATGCATGATAGTTTTGATAAGATAGAGAGATGTAGATTAGAGCCATTTGGTCGTGGAAACAAGTTTAGATTCGAGAATTCTTAACAGAATGATTAACCAATAAAAATCATGAAAACTATGGATGAAGCAACAAAGAGTACGTGGTCTTCCTTTGAAGGGCCGTTTTAATTTCCAAATGAACTACCAGTCGAATCAAAACCAGCTATTCCAAGAAAAACGGAGTAATACTACTTTCATTTTTTAATATAATTCATTTAAAAGCAATAACAAACACATGAGCGGCCCCTCAAAACTTTTAAAAATATTAATAGATATAGTAAATTTTATATATATATATATATATATATATATATATATATCGGAATATTTGATCAAGTTCACTTTCCCCACACACACACACACACAAATATTTTTAGTACAAAGATATTATTACAGCTTTTCGCTTCTAACATAAAAATCCTGTCTTCTCCTTGTTTAGAATATTTAGAAAAATTTAAAGAAGTAAAAAAAAAAAAAAAAACTGAGTACTTTATTAGTCAAAATATCAATATTACTCTCTTAAATAGAATTAGTGGTATACAAATTCAATTTAAGTGAATAATATTGATATTTTAATTAAAAAATACATTAATTTTTTATTTTATTTTTAAATTTTCGCTAAACGATTTATATTAAAAAATGAGAGAATATAAAACTATATATCTTAGTAATAAAAATATTAGGAATTGAAAAAAAAATGAAAAAACAAATAAAGAAAATATAAGATAATGGTAGAAGGATGTTCGGACTTGGGGCATCGCTCAAGTATTAGTCTATTGAACGAGTATCTAATAATTTAAAGTAAAACACGGACGTACCGTAGGGGGTGGAGAGGGGCTTTTATGGAATTAACTCTCCTGTGTATGGGCCATCGTTCAGAATTTCAACTCATTTGGGCCAATCTGAAATGAGCCACTGACGATGCAAGATAGGGCCCGGGCCCCAGCCCGGCGTAAATATATTACGTTGTTTGTGCTTGGTACTCAAGAGCCCGGGTGACATAGAAAATTATGAAGGACTGATACACTTGAACCAACAACCCAACAACAGGGCAAGATGTTAAAAATTAAACTTGGGCCTAACTTTAAAAGTATTTCAAGGCAGAAGGGTACAAGCTTTATAAAGAAAATTAATCATGGCACAGCAGCAATTCTAATTTAGGGCTTACTTGGATTGAGTTTGGTTTGGGATTTGGTCTCAAACCTAGTCCCAAACCAGCTTTGGGTTGAGTTTGGGTTTGGATTTGGGCGGGAAAGGCAAAAAAACGGACGGGAACAATTCAAATTCAAATTTTTTTTTTCAAATAATCGTCCAATTTCAAATTTTGACTTCACAAATTTAAAATTTGAACATTTCCCGCTAATTTAAGAGCTAAAAATTTTGAATTTAACAATTATTTGAAGAAAAAAATTTGAATTTGAATAGTTCCCGCCCGTTTTTTAGCCTTTCCCGCCCAAACCCAAACCCAAACTCAATCCAAAGCTGGTTTGGGACTAGGTCCGAGGTTTAACATATTTGATAATAAAAGTTATCACTTTCAAAACTTAATATTTGGAGCGTGAAGTTTGCAAGGTTAAATGACTCTAATACCACGTTAAAAATGAACTTGTGTATAACTTCAACCCGTAAACTTTATCTCCAAATGTACCTTACAAAACCTCGACAATCTTCCCCTTAAAGTCCCTTATAAAATTGGAATTAGGTCTAAATGCATTTTTCAACACAAGGTTCATCGACATGGGCGGAGTCTCCAGTGCGAAACTTTCTTTGTCCGTTGGATTAAAATTTTGTCAGTTAAAATTGATTTAAAACAGACACATGTTATGAGTTTCAGAACACTTATCTTATTTTTTAGTCTCATAACACTTGTCTTAAGACGTTCGTATGTACTAAAAAAACTGTTCCGCATGGGATCCGGACTGATGGACATGGCCAAGGTACTAAATTCCAAAACATTCACATCTACCATGATATATATTAAAGAAACTAGCTAGGGTCTAGGGATGATCTCTAGCAGAGGTAGCAGCAAAGTTAATTAATTAAAACCACGATGGATAGATAATAGACTATGATTTAGGAAGCTTCTTAGTACATACCCCTCAATTCTTAAATATAAGACTTTCATTACATGTTACGAAAATTAATGAAGCAAAAATTAAAATATTTTTGTAATTATAATACCAATATTACTATTTTAAATATGACTTGTATACCACTAATTCTATTTAAGATAGTAATATTGATATTTTGATTACAAAAATATTTTAATTTTTACTTCCTTAATTTTCGCAACATATAATGAAAGTCATATATTTAGGAATGGAGGTAGTAGTACAGTAGATAGTGGGAAGATTAAAATAGAGAAAGATCCATGTGGAAGAGATTTGATTATGATTAGGAGACAAAAACAAGTTTATTTAACACTAATAACAAAGAAAATCTTGAGATTTTCTGGCCTTCCTATTTGTACCCAATTCAAGAGACAAATTTTAGGCTACAAGGGAATAATAGAGATGAAAATGATGAATAATTGGAAACTTATCCACAAAAATGTTCTGATAATTGTTCGACAAATTGGATAGTACATTGTACATAGTTATATAATTATAACCAAATTTAGAAAGCAAAATCAGGTAAAAGATTTCTAGATTTGGTTAAGAATCTTTTTCTTTAATGATGTTAAGACTAAGGAAGCTTCACCTATTTTTTTTCATTTCAGTATTTGGATATTTAACTCGACTAATTCAATAAAAATTGAGCAGGATCATCGATAAGTCATTCTCGCGATGCCTCAAACTCTTAACCTTATTCTAAACAAGTTTTAAAAAGTAAAAAATGACGCGAGATTAGGACCAACATTTGCGATACTGCCTCTTGTCAAAACTTCATTTATTTATCTAACTATGAATTATGTAAAGATCCCCAAACATTAATGAGCTGGACATGCTTGATTAGGACCAACATTTTTTGTGACTTTTTCTAAATTTACTCTTTGCCAATGTTGTATAAACTATTAAAGGGGACAGGAATCGGACTTGGTATATAAGAAAGGATAATTTGACATTTACTGCTAAATTCAATTTATTTCTAACGGATTTGAAGAGTACTATATTCCTTTTTTTTCCAGACAAAATCGTGATATAAGATGTGGTGGTAAATATTTTTGCATTATTTGATAAAGCATAATGTCCAAGAAATTAGTGTTTCGATAGAAATGAATATAGCAGATTGGTGAGGGCAGCTATCTTCAAAACAGATATTCTGGTGAAATTGTTTTCTTTTTTTCATTTTAAAAAAATTATGACTCTGAAATTCGAGCTTCGCCCAACAAATTTTGAGGAGTGATAGTCTTCCCTCATACTTCGCTACTCAGATAAATTCAATTGCGTCCACGTATCTTATATTCAATTGATCTGAATATTGTGATATCATTTCTCTTCCTTGTGAACCTTTTATATCCTATTAGAAGCTCCCCAACAGACGTACAACAAAGTGCACTATAATGTTGTCTCTATTAAAACAAGTTATACTTTTATTGTTTACGTACTTTTTTTAATGAATGTTTAGATTATATGAATATAAAATTTATAACAAGAATGTAATGATTGTATTACTCTATCAATTTAGTTGATTATACTTGCTACTCATCGATGTTTACTTATGATAATATTGTAAGTTCCAAACACTTTTAAATTGACTAATATCGCAAATTTATTGAATCTTCTATTAAAAAGTCATTGTGCCTATCAAAATTTCATCTTTATTAATCGGGTAAAAAACGAAATGGCCTTCACCAAAAAATGTTGGATATTGAGTAATTATTTTGGATCCGCAAGGATACTCTAATTAATTCTGGAGTGGCAAATTGTGTAGAGGGACGCATGATCGATTTTTGGCAGTCGCAGTGTGTAAGTTTGAACCCTCCAATGTGGGGGGTGGCTTCTTCTGGGCACCAAGTTAAAAAGTCATCTCACTTGGTCGGGCTTCTATGTCTCCTTAATTTAAATCCTCCAATTACTTTGTCAGATCGGAGTGTGGGGTCTTAAAGGCGTGAGTATCGCCTTTTGTGGAGTGAGTAATTATTTTGGGTTAAGCACGCTCCTTAACGGCGTGTGGGACCAAAAACAATCCTGGATAACGCTCTAAAGTCAAGGGAATTCAAACTCGTATCACGTGAGATTCTTCCAGACTGTAAGCGAGTCCCATCCTACCTGGAAGTCGTTGAAGTCATCCTTAACTGGATATTTTATAGCGTCTTTTCGGGTTTTAACCCCGTCCATTTCGAAACAATTTGATCGTAGCCATTAGTTTTTTTTAATGAAATCGTAGCCATTAGTTATGCTGAATGAAGCTATGATTTGGTAATCACAGCTGTAAAGTTTGTAAAATATGGCCAAAAAGCGAAGGTCCCACTTCCGTTTTCAATACTCGTTTTTTAGTTTTGTTAATAATAAAATCGCGCATGAGTAGCATTATGATCCTCATAAACAGCTACGACTTTACTGTCATGTTGTAAACCACCACGGTTCCAGTGAGGAACGGGAAATATTTTATATGTGCGGAACGGATTCTCATTCGTTGGGTTAAAATTTAAACGGCTGAGATTGATTTTAAAAAATATCTGTTATGATTTTAAAAACACTCGTTCGCCGAACACCCTTATTTAAGCAAAAAAACCTGTTTTCAAGGCAAAAAAAATATTTCGCACAACCCCTGGCGATTCATAGTTTTTACTTTTAGCCCCCAAGTATGAGGTTTGCGAAGGGTTGGTCTATCTCTCAAGAATAAACGGGTGCACGGACACACTGTATCCAGTAGGTCCCTTTCCATTTCATCTCCGCAACTCCGTTTGTCTGCCAAGAAATGACTCAACCAAAGTGGATCTTCCTCATCTTTAAGGTCCAGATGGAACTCTTTTTCATTTTCAGTTGGTGCGCAGGAGCGCACTTCCGTTTTCCTTTTACGTGTAGGGGCTCCCGTGGTTCCTATGTCGCCACGTTTCCCAAAAAAAACTGTTCCGCATAGGAGCTGTACTTGTTGTAAACGCTTCTGAGTTCAGATAAGATTGATAGCTCAGTACGAGAACGATTTTAGTTTTAGTATACCAAGTAGGATGGAATGCGGAATGAATGTTATGTTTGTACTTCACACTCATTGGATAAACTGATTTGATGGTTGATTTTTTTCCAGATAAACATATGTTTCGTACGTACATTACCTTTTATAACAGTACAATGTAACAAGCGTTCTTAATAAGTCGACAATCAATGACCAATGCGAGTGTGTGAAAAAAGTACCTATTTTGCATTGTATTTTAATGGTAATATTACTTCATGTTGTTTCTTAATAGAAGTCTTTCTTGGCAGAGGAGGATCCAACAAATGCATATTGGAGGGTGGGAAAAAAATATTTTTTAGTGGGGGTTTGACTGTTTGGGGAGGGGCTAAATCTAAATCTTAAGGCTGAAAGCAAAATTCTTTTTTACACTATAATTTTGGGATTTAAAAAAATGCTGGAAGTGCGATTGTCACCACCTATCCTTTTGGATTCACCATTGCTTCAATATAGTTTAGTATAGATTAAGTAAAAGAATATAATAATCAGTTATACTCTTATACCATTAAATAATTTAATTAATTTCAAAACACCAATTATCTCAATTCTCTATAATAAGAGCAATGTTTGAAAAATGACATTGACATACATCTAAGAAATAGATGAAAAACCTAAAAATACCTCGGTTAGAAAACGAATAGAGTATTACTAGCATAAAAATTTAAATATATATGTTTTCTCTTATTCTAAAATGGAAAATATTTTTCTCTTCCCCCTTTCTTTCACTCCTTCCTTATTTGTCATTCATAGTTTCTTCAGCTCCCTCATCTATATACATTGTACTGCCTTCACAACTTTCATATTTTTGGAAAGAAAATATAAGCCTTTGAGGACTAATGACACATTAAATGTTTCATCCTATCCAAACATGATATAATTTGACGGTTCATAGTGGTTTACTCCCTCTGTCACAAATTAGCTGCTCACTCTAAAAAATATACGAGTGTTAAAGTTTTAATTAATTAGATATTAAAATATAAGTAAAAGTCTAAAACACTCTTCATTAATTTTATTAATTTAATTTAAGATTTATATCTTTCTCTCTCTTTTTTATCTCTTCTCCCTCTCACACAATATCCAAATACCTCTTAAAAACATGTTGGAAAATGATAATATTAATTAATTAAGATTATTGAATCAGGAGTTAAAAGATGGGTCAAATTGTAAAAACAACCATTAATATATACTTTATTTAGAAAGTTGACAGTTAATTTAACACAGAGGAAGTATGAAATAAGATGAGTGTGGTATGTGCAGCAATTCAGACCAATAGTTTTTTAGAACAGTATTATGCAGCTTAAGTTGAACTAATTAATTAAATCAATTTGATAGTAAAAGCTAGAATATTCGTAAATAATTTTTGTACAATTAAAGGGTAACAAATATTTTACTCTTTATAAATAATTTGACCTCAATTAATTTAATTTGGTTGAACGATCCAACATTAACTATTTTTAAAGACAATAGATGGCAAATGGAAACCTTAATTTCGAGTTCATCCAATTGCAGAGTAATGTAAGAAGCTTGTACATTGTTGTACGGAAAATGTACGTACACATGATACTCAATTAAGTTTCGAATCATTTGAATCTAGACAAAAAGGACAAAATCCATATGATGCAAAGAATAAATAGGGGACTTTCAAAGCTACGCCGAGTTCAATGAACCGACACCGAAAATTCTTCTCTGAGTTTACTTATAATTATAATTTCGTTGAGCAACGAATTTTGTATATGTGAAACATTAATTGATTGTCTGAATGAATAGTAATATAACAAAATTTTTTATCTTGATAGGCTAATAAGTTTATAAGTTACATCCAAACTAATGAGTACAGCACACGTAGGAAAGAGAATTGATATAAGTTCAATTCTCTTTCTTACGTGTATTGTATTGATTGACTTGAATGTAAGTTTTAAATTTAGTAACCCTCGTAATATGACAGTTGATACTATTTACTTAACACATGTTTAAAATTTACATTGTATTGAAACCTACATGATTTAAGCTATCAATTTTTTTAATATTATGAAGCCGTGGCGGATTTAATGGAGTAACGCCCCCTCATTCAATGCAGTCCAGTTCCTATGCGGAACAGGGAAAAATTCACACGTGCGGAACAATCTTAGCCGTCAGATGATAGTTTGAACGGTCTAGATCTGGAGAGAAAAAAGTTGCGGCTAGACTTAAAAAATAATATAAAAAAAACTTTTCTCTCTCCAGATCTTGGCCGTTAAAAAATCTCATCCGACGGCTGGAATGGTATCCCGCATATTCCGCACCAAAGCTGTCCCGCATAGGAGCCGGGACGCATTCAATGACATTATATATTTTCATATCATTTTTATTTTTTTTATTAGCACACTCGCTATAAATTAATCTAGGTTCAACTTGAATTAATATCCTTAAAATCCTACCTTAATTTGAAAAGAGTAAGATTTAAAGTTATTTCAACGTGATGATACAAGTCAAAGTTTAACGCGTATACTTTTTCAGGCACTAAGAGTTTGTTAGATTAATAAGTTAAAATTTTACTTTAAATAGCGTAAAAATTAAATTATTTTGTGACAAAAAAATATAAAGTTTAAAATTTAAAATTTAAAATATAAAATACTAGCATTCATACACACTCTTATTTTAACATAACATTACAAATAAAATTCTAACTCGTACATTTATTTTGACATCTGCATACAATTCACTTGATTACATATCTTTCATCAGTAGCTAAAACTGTAAATTTGCCTAATACGACAAAACCAAACCAGCCCCCGACAAACTGCTGACAGAAATAAAATCAGAAAAAAACTTGAATCGATGAACCAATTGAGTGCACATCTATGCACAACTCGGATCCTATACGGAACAATATATTTTTCGATCAAACGAATTGTATGAGGACACATATTCTGAGTTCAGGACAGGTATTTTAAATCAGAACAATTGTCTCGTTTTAAATCAATCTTAACTATCAAATTTTCAATTTGACGAACGAATATAAATTTCACACGTGCGAAATTTATCCGTTCCATACTAGAGCCCGCTGCGATCTATGCAGCCGCGTTAGTCAGTACCCCTACGGCCCTACCAACTTTACATCAAGGCAATTTCCAAGAACCTCACCATGAAAATTCAATTCTAAGACATTTTTTATATCAGTCTCTCACATGAATTTGATAGACTTTATTTGCAGATATTAAGTCCGTTCAATTTTATATGAGGAGGCGGTTATGCCAATCTCACAAAAAAGTTTTAGAATTGAGTGACCCCACACTAACACGGCTTTGGCCTAAAACGCTTTGCCCAAAGTGCATGCACCATTTTCCTTGGTTCCTCTCAATCTATCTATATATATATTTGCCCCATCAACAAACTCTTGTACCCTTCACCAAGCTCTATCCCAAACTTATCATAAAGCTTCCTTCTTGAATAATCTTTTGTTTGTTAATCAATGCTATGGACAATAATTTTGTCTATAGGTGTTCATCAGCTGCTACTTCTTCTTCATCTGATTCTTCTGATTCATCTGGAAAAAATAATCTAAATAAACCAGAGAGAATTAAAGGTCCATGGAGTGCCGAGGAAGATAATATCTTAACCAGATTAGTCGAGAAATACGGGCCCAGAAACTGGTCCTTAATTAGTAAATATATAATGGGCCGTTCTGGTAAATCTTGTAGGCTTAGATGGTGTAACCAACTCAGCCCAAATGTTGAACACCGTCCATTTTCACCTTCTGAGGATGAAACCATCTTGGCCGCTCATTCAAAATACGGTAACAAATGGGCCACCATTGCCCGGTTTCTTCCGGGTCGGACCGATAACGCCGTTAAAAATCACTGGAACTCTACCTTAAAACGAAGGAACCACCAACAACAACAGCAATTATTACAAGGAAGAGTCGCCGACGGCGGCGGTATTATTCAGAACGACGGAGTTTCTGGATCAATTTCGTCGTTCGTGAATTACGAGAATGTACCTAGTAATAGTAGAGTTTTTCCGTTAGTGGATTACGATGAATCGGACCCGATGACGACGTTATCATTAGCTCCGCCGGGGATGAGTTCTCATAATCATGAGGTGGTTCCGGCGGAAAGAGAGGCGGAGGAGAGTATGCCGGCGGGTTTTTGGGATGCCATGAGGAATGTGATTGCTAGAGAAGTAAGGGACTATGTTGCGACGTCGTTTTCAGCAACTTCCTCTGGGTTTCATTAACTGGATGATTAATTATGGTCTTTTGCGGCTTAATTAATTAATTTTTATTTATTGTTATTTTTTTTTTGTTTATATTTTTCTTAATTATTTTAGAAGAAAATGAGGGAATTTAAATTTCTGAATGCCTAATGTGGCAGACTCAATCGACGCGCTTCTACTTTATAAAGATAGTTCCATAGTTGGACCTCTTATCACAAGGTCCTTAGCTCAGTGGAGCGACGTCCCGCGCATGGAATATACTTTAAATTGTCTCACTTTTTAAGATTATCTTTTTCTCCTCTTATGAGGTTTTACTTTCTTCCCTCTTGAGGTGTACGCCCAATTGGGCTTCAAAAAAAAAAAATAGTTGGACCTCTTTTTAATTAAAAAATCAATTCTCAATATGCTTTTAATTTTATTCATGTATTTCTTGTACAAAAATTTCAGATTTAGATCATATCTCTTCTTATAAACTATTTAATTTTTTTATAAAACTTAATATGTTTCGTTTCAAACTAAGCACAATTCAATCAAATTTTAATATTAACAGTTCGTTTCCGATATTAATTGCTATTTTGTCAACATCATATTGAGCAGTTGTCTAATTAACGGAAACATCTCATATATTGATTTTTTTTTGAACCCCGAGGGGGAGAGCGGAGAGTACCCTAGAAAGGCCGATTAAAGGGAGGATATTGCCTCACCAGAGGAGGAGATTATTGCCCCAATAAAGGGGAGATATGGGAATCGAACACGGGATCTCTAGCCCGTGTTCGGGTAGTTTTACCACTTGGGCTACATGATTCCCATATCTCATATATTGATTCAGTATGAAGCTGAGCTATTAGCACCAAATCCAAAATGTGATATCAGCATCTTTAGAAATAGTAACTCCAGCATTCGAAAGCCACTAATGCTGAAAGAGCTGAATTATTGGAACTTAAAAGTGATATAAGTTAAAATGTAATTATAATTAGTGATAGCAAAAATATATATTCGAAGAAAATATAGTTTTGTACAGTGAAAGGGAAAAGTTAGGTGGTAAAGAGTGAGGAGTTTACGTTGACACGTGTTCACGTTTCTCTTACGGGTTTCACTATTTTTTAGTTATAATTTTTTAATTAAAAAATTAACACATCAATTCTTTTATTAATAACACATAGAATGAAATACTGAATGAGGACAAAATATTCATATAATATCTCAAGACCCTGGCCTACTATTCTGCCTTGAAACGGGTCGGGCTCAATGGCCAAAACTGCAGATTTGACCTGCTCCAGATCGTTCGGGTCAGTTCAAGTCTCTTTGTGAAATTACCATCAATATGTGCAGGGGAGGATCTAAAGAGTTCCTACTTTAGGGGTGAAAGAAAGGATAAGATGGGTTCTTCTTCTGGGCCCAAAAATCCTCAGTTTTGCTTAAAATGGCCATGGGATGTCCAGAATTCCAGTAGTTGCAACTTTGAAACTCCTTGGATTTTCAAATCTGTCAAGAATCTTAGTTCAGTGGCATTCAATTTTGTGAATGAAATGTCGAAATCCCCGAAGAATCCCTTGTTTAAAACGTCGTTAGATGCTGGAATGAAGGAGAGGAGTGAGAAGAAAAGGAGATTGAATCCAGAAGAGCAAGGAGAGGCAGAGCAGAGAGGTCTAGCAGGTGCCTTAGCAATGGGGAAAGAAGCCACAGTGATTGAATTCTACTCTCCAAAGTGTAGACTTTGCAGTTCTTTGCTTAATTTTGTGATGGAAGTTGAGAATAGGAACAATGATTGGCTTAATATTGTGTTGGCTGATGCTGAGAATGATAAATGGTTACCTGAGGTACTCTTCATTCATCAATAGTATTAGATTGTATTCCGATATTTTTATCTTGAAAAGTACCATTTTATTTTCTAACATTTGATATGATTTTCTTAACTTTGAAGTTTCAATATACTACTTCCATTCCATAATATAAGTCGTTTAGGACAATGTAGCGAAAATTAAATAAGCAAAAAACAAGTTACTTTGTTAGTCAAAATATCAATATTTCTCTCTTAAATATGACTTGTATCTATGTTATTCGGGTACAGGTGTCGGGTACGAGTATTTAACATTTTAAAAAAAATGCCTAATCGGTGTTGACCAGATATGGTAAGTATCTCATAGTCATGTCGTGTCGTGTACGACAGACATAAACGAAATGTCCGAGTAACATAGAATTGTATACCACTAATTCTATTTAAGAGGGTAATATTTATATTTTTATTAAAAAGACTTATTTTTTTGCTTCCTTAACTTTCACTACATATCCTAAACGACTTATATTATAGAATGCAGGGAGTATATGTTTTTAAAATTTTCTTGTTATTATGGGGGGAAGGGTAACAAATGTCGATCCCGAGACATATGGTGTTAGGGTGGAAGTATTGCGCCATCTGCCGTAGCCTTCCTTGACTACTACTTTGAAGTTCCATATAAATGTGCTATTTCTTCTTGTGTTTTCTTGATTAGAAACGCCAACAACTGGCATGAGTGTCCGAAGGGGGGAAGCGGTGTCTACAGACTATATAAGATTCGAACCGTAGATATCATTGTCACTATTTTGGTTACTTTATGAAGTTATTGAAGTGAAAGTGAAGGGCTTTCCCAGAGTGAAACAAAATAAAAAAGAAATCTCGGAGAAGGGGAAGCAGGAAGGGGAAAGTATATTGTCATTACGTAGAGGACTTATCCGAAACAGTTATAGAGGAAATAGGATTTTGGGTATGGACTGTGAAAAGATGAGGCTCCTCTTTTCTTTAGAAGTGGTTTGTTGGGTAGCAATGTTTTCAACTGGAGAGGAAGGTCCTGAGAAGGGTCTGAGGTATCAATCTTTCTCTGTTTGTAAAGACTTGGAAGAATTTTTTGAGACCTTTCTTTCAAAGGTGGCGTTCTATGTGGGGAGTCGAACCCTGTCCTTTGTATTTTGGAAGTTTGGCTGCTCCGAGGGGTTGGCCATGGCCATTGCTTTTGCGGTGAAGGCTCTCCTGACTGCCGAGGTTGAATTGGGTATTTCTTGTTGTGTTTTCTTGATTAGAAATCAAAATACATTTCAAGAGAACTCTTTTGTTGTCAAGGTTAGTTAATTATTCACAATTTGCAAGAAACTACTTTAGTTTTGTGGAAATAACAACCTAATCTAGTTTCATTGGGTTGACTACATGTACAAATTCTGAAATGTTGAGTAATTGAAGATAGCAACTGATTAATGTTCTTTTCTGATTCAATCTTGGTAGAGCCTATCTTAGGATTTGCATGTTTTCCCCCCTATTGTAGGCAAAGGTTATACATCATTGTTTCTCTTCTTAGTTAACTTGTGAATTTTGATGATTGTGTTCTTCTTGCATTGACATAATTCTTCTTACAATGTGAGTTTACTTTTGTCATGAACTTTTCTACTAAGAGTGAAAATGAAAAACATGTTTTGTGATTGAATGCCGTTTAATGTATTTCTTGCAGCTACTCCATTATGATATAAGGTACGTACCTTGCTTTGTGCTATTGGACAAAAATGGGAACGCGTTGGCAAAAACAGGTGTTCCAAACAGTCGGCTACATGTAGTAGCGGGTGTTTCTCATCTTCTGAAAATGAAGCGGCCTCAGAAGGTTACTCGATGAATCTTCGATTGTATGAACGAGAAAGGAGAACTTCAGTTTCTGCTACGTGTATTGTTTGAGTCGATGAGTATACTCTGTAGATGTGAAGTCCTAAAAAGAAGTGGCAATCGAACCATGATTGGCTTCTCTTTTGCTGCAATGTACAGAAATTTTCTACCGTTAGTTCAATTTTGCAGAATGATGCTCTGAGTTTCACTTTTAGTTTCTGATTAAGAGAATGAATACAAACCTCTGAAGGTTGTCAAAGCTATACTCGCTCATTTCAGAATTAAATGCCCACTTTACGATTCATTTTGTATATGAAGGTGCATATTCAATGCCAAAAGGGAATAACAAGTCACTTGTATTCCTTTACCTGCTATATACAGTCAAATATGCAACTCCAACACTAGACAAATGTAGACTTTGCTTGGAAAAGAAAATAAATACAATTACTCCGTTAGGAACTGAATGTTCACCTTCTAGTTAAAATTAATATAAAAAAAAAAGTGACATTCAATTCCGGACAGAGTGAATACTGGATAATGTTGATAATACACAAAGCTAATGGTTCAGAATTCCTTGAATTCTTTCCCTTGCTTCAGCAAGAGGATCGACGTGATAGACACCTTCAGTCCATATATGCTGCAGGGGAAGCATTTCCATTCCCATTCCCATTCCCATTTCAGTTAATCGCTGTTCAAGCCAGGAAGTAGCAGTTGAATCCATGAGATTACCAGCAATTGACTGTAATGTAAAATGTTAAAAAAAATCATGTAAAGTTAAAAGCGGTCGAAGATAGAACAAAAGGCCCCCATTATGCAGATTGTCAAAAAATTATCTAAACTTACCCATATTGTGCTTAAACAGGCATTTCCTATTAAGCACCTGAGTAAGTCTTCATCAACTCTGCTGAGAGTTTTCTCAGAGCCAACAGAAAACGTAAGGTCTAGACCTGAAGAATCAAACATGGATCCATAGTTTTTCACGATTACTCTGCCATGCTTTCTTAAGATTTTGTTCAAGTGATCAGTGGTGGATCCACAGGCCGCCTTAATCGCAGTCGTTTGAGATCTACGAGAAGTTCTTGCACAAGCTTCATGTGGAGTTGCTTCTAAATGAAGTCTCAGCAAACTTGCAGCTCTCTCACAATTAGCCCAGCAACAGTACAATGATGAGCCATCATCTGCACAGACAAAATAGTTATGTTTTTTTCATCCACCAGAATTCCCTCAAACAGAAAACAGAAAATTAGCAGAAATGTTTAATTTCAGGCTTTTCCATCAAAGTCACATGACGTGAATCCCTTGAAAACTTTCTCCTAGACCATCCTCGTAGTTAAAAATCTAACCCTGAAAATATCTGATACACATACCCAAAATAAAGCCGGCTAGTGGGATATCTATGACAGGTAACGAGGATTCAACTCTAATGCTTGGATATACAGATTTTCTGTTCTCGAGAATGAGAATATAAAGGGCAACAACCTACGAAAAAGTAAGAGTTCTGTAAGGAATTAAGCAAAGAGCAAATGGACAACCACATCAGAAAGGAGTTAAGATGCTAGGACACTCATTACCCTGCAACGAAGTTTCATCGGTTTTACGTCCATGTTCTTATTGATTTCACAACTCAATGCCGTTGGAGAGGCATCAACTGAAGTTATGCTCTGAGTGAGTGCAGATGTGGATGCCAAATAACTCTTTTCTTCGGATAAGTGATTGACACCATTAGCAGAGTCAACAACAATGAAAGATGCAGGTATTAACCTGTATTGATTCTGTTCACTGTGGAGAGAACACGAGTTTAATTTATGTTATCGAAGGTTTTGTAAGCAATTGATAGGCAAAACCCTCATCAAACACGTGAACATTACAATAGTACATTTTTTATATATAATGTGAATCCAAATACTGCTATAAATTAACAGAGATATGAAGCATTATCATCTCACTTATAATTTTCGATTTCCAAGCAATATTAGCCCCTTTGACACAAGTACATCCTTTGTCAAAATGTTAAGAAGAGATTAAATCAGAATATACTGAATAAGACATACCCAAGTACAAGAACTCGATGAAAGGTTGCGTAGATACCTTCTCCAAATCCTGTAGGCCATTCATAATCACCTTGGGCACCAAAAATCCTGGCCTAGCCAATAAGTTAGGATGAAATAAGGTACTGAAACTAATATATAACAATAATGCTAAAAGATAAAGTGGGATGTTAAGAAATTGGAAATACCATGCTATGGTCCTTGAGGACATGGATACAGATGCTCCGTGATACTTCAGAAAATATCGGTTCATGGATATTGCCAGAACATGCATTTCTTGGATGCGCAACGAACGAATCAAGACTAAAATCATGAACAGCCAATACATGTCCATGGAAAGATATAAGATTTCCTTCAGGTAAAAGGATATTAGAATGAGAAGTTCCAAAAGATAGCACTGGTGGGTTGCCATTTTGTACGTCTTTCTCCCCTTGAAATGAAGCATACGTGTTTGTTTGACCGCTTTGTGATACCGTATTATCAACCTTTAAGTAACTTATGATATCAACAGGAACAAACAGATTAATGTCCGAACAGACTCCGGGACTCTTGAGAACCTCGTCAGATAAAAATGACAGGCTCCAGAAACATGTTCTAGAAGTAATAGAAAAGGTGCTGCTGCTGCCGCCGCCATCCTTTATAGAGCGACAAAGCATATCTTTCTCATTGTGTTGTACAACATAGTAACCACCAATTCTCAATCCCTGCAAATTTCAAAGGAAACAAGTTTTTTTGGATATTACGTTATGAAAATGTTTCATCATCCTCAATAGAAATAAATAAGTATGCAAGGAAAAATGCCACACACCTCGTGCATGTGAAAACTCTCAGAACAAAATTCCAGGAATACCCTTCTTCCATTTGGTTTGCAACCAGAACTTGGTATTGCCTTACCGTCAGTACAATGCAGAAAACCTTGGCATGGAACCTTGAAACTTCTACCAGAGATAACACATGGAAACTTAAGTTGGGAACTCAAATCACAATGTCTCTCATTAGAATAAGAGTAGCTGCAAGTGGTACTATTTGAGAGGCAAGTACCATTTGATGTTTTATCAGTTTTACATTTCTTTATAGTTATAACTTCCTCAAATTTATCTCTGCTGGAATAATTTATGGAATTTCTTCGGTGGTCTTGGGGAGTAGACAAATCTGCAAGTTCATCCTTCTTAGTAAAAGTCAAATCCCAAGGCAGGAGTATAGCCTCAGCAAACGCGCTTGACCTGTTTGATATAGCTTTGTTGCCGATTAACTGAGAAAAAACCAAGTTTACAAACTTAGTGTGCAAGGAGATATAGTTATGGTGAATACAAGGACGTACAAATTAGACGGTGTTTGCAACATGGATATACCTTTTGCAGCAAAGGATATTTGTGCTCTATCCAAAGGAGGTGAAATCTCCCACATTCAGGCTCCTGAAAGCTTTCTTTCCAGCCTGAGGAAGGAGGGCACATATCATGTCTTGGTTTTTGGTCTCTGAAATTGAAGTGAAGATACAGAAATAACGCCGTCTCTTTCTTTAATTGAGCACCATTGCAAATACTTTGACATGTGAACCTTTCAGATAAGCCTATATCCAAGCGATCCAGTTTATGAGGTACCCCTTGCATGATTACAGTGAAATCCTCTAACTGAGAAGGAAAAAAAAGAAAGAAAGAAAAAAAAAGGAACATTAGCAAGAAAAACATTGATGGATGTGGGGAAAGAGATTTGCACCTCAAAACAGAACCCCAAGAGCTAAAGAACAAGGCAAGCTATGTCACCTCATAGATTGTGTTGGAATACCAGGTTCCTGGAATGTCAGTCATGAGAACATCAATGCTCCCGGTAGCATCACTTAGCTGCAACCTTCCAGAGGATGAAGAAACCTGCATAAACATCAAACCAACATAAATAACATGAGCACGAAACTTATAGAATTAATTAAAAGAAGAAAAAAAAGTGAGGACACACCTGCTACATAAATGACTAAAAGATTTGGTATTAAAGGCTTTTTTAGAGATATTAAAGTTGGTTAATGAACCTTTAGATTACCCAGCAATGTAACACCAATATCTTTGCTGCAAAAGGTTCTTGTTATCTTCTTTGTGTAAGATCTTCCGCAACAGGATATAAAAGTACTGTGGCTGACAGCATTCATGATATTGGAATTCCTGTTCCAGTCCAACAGAAATTCCATCCAGCTGGTGTCAGCATGACTAACTAAAAGAGATACGGGAACCACCTGAAGAAATAAATGATCATAAGTTAGTTGTTCATCGCCAATACCCATTAAAATTGAGGTAGAAATAGGTAGATCTTCCATATCTGGTGCCAGAATTTAGACCTTGAGGATACTTCTGCTTAGACTTACCAATTTCAAATGACTGTAATCTTCTCCATTGCCAAAGCTACATAAACCATGCTTGCAGTATTCCATAAGTACTCCACGCTGCCAAAAGAAACTTAGTTTAATTGTGCCAACTCTATGAAAACCATGTGACACTCTCCTTTTTGAAAAGATCATAACAGTAAACTTACCCGTGATATATACATGGATGAGGCTAAACATGAAGCGACATATCTTTGAGCAAGTCCTTCACTCTGGAAATACCTTGTAACTGTTGCAATCAGTTTAAAATAATATTTCGAAGAAAATGAATTTCAGACTGCGAATAGAAATCAAAAGACAAATTTAACTAGTTACATGATTTGATCCTAAAATCTCCTTCTCTGAGAAAATGCCAGTAAACTTTTTTCGGAAACATGTGACAGCAAGTAGTACCCTGAAACAAAAGAAACATGCAACAAGTCAACTATATATGTCGGGTAACAAAGAAATAAGTCACATTTTCCTACCATAATCTTGCAGAGAAGGTTAACGAGTCGATAAATTTCCGGAGAAGGTTCTGGGATTGGGATTTCATAAAGCACCTGAGAATGAAAAATATTAGCAAAGTTGTACAGCTTATCAGCAAATTCATAATCAAAACAAATCTCGGTGCAGGTAAGATGCTAACCCTGCTTCAAATGGAGAAAATGATTCCACACGAATGCTTGTTAAGAAGCAAGCACCAAGTATGACTGCTTTTGTCCAAGAAAACTTCGGTTTTATCAAATGAACATTTCTAACAGATACCTGTAGAAGGAATGCTCCGTTAGAGTTACTGGGAAAAATAACTTTGTATAATAGGCATAAGTTAATGTACTAATACAGACTTCACCGATAATTTCTATGTATCACTCAATTAAATAACAATTATAGACTGTAAAAGCTACTTCACATACAATGGCACCAACTCTCAAACTATGAGGTACCAGGAGCCGGTGGTCAGTTAACAAAAGCAGGAACTCTTGATCCAACTCAACAACCATGCCCTGCATATATATCCCGGTAACAGTTCCAGCATAGCTACAGATCTCACCGAACCCTCTTATCACAGCTAACTTTTCATTTGGAATCCAATTCTTTTCAAACTTAGGAAGATGCAAGGAAGCGTTATCTGAAGTTAGATACATAACCTGAGAATCTTCCTTCCCAATATATACCAACTTTTTCTTCAGTCCCGAAAACGAAACAACAATACGGATTAATCTCGAAATCACAGGGTGCCAAGATGAAGCAGACCCACAAAAGTAAACTGTTAAAGGCTTCACAAAGCAATGACCTTTATACTTTTCTTCACTTAAAACACGGAATTCCGTTCTCGAATCGTTATACCTACTACACAATTTGCACTCACAAACTAAGACTTTTGATAGAAACCCACAAATATTTCTCAAATCCCTTGTTGAATTACCACCAGCTGATGAAGAAGGTACCACAAAGAGAGGACTTAAGGACTCCAAGACACCAAAAACTGAATATTTAGCCTTTAAATCATCTTTACAATCAATACTCGAAGAACACATAGACAACAAAAAAGCAGAAGTATTCGAAACGAATTCGAGATATTCCCATCTAATAATTTCCCAAAAAACCACCAATCTTAGCTCCACATTTCAAAGGAATAAAATTCCAGGCACAAATACGAACACTTTTACCAATTAATTCCGGATAAAAATCAAGAATATCGCAACACATGGTGGCTGAACCATCAGTAAACTGAAAGCAGCTACATTGAATATTGAAATTAACGTCGTCGTTTTTACCATAATAACAAGGTAAATTTAGGGTTCCGACGAGGACAGCTGGATTGCTCAAGGGTTTAAGAATTCTACCGTTCTGAGAGAAATCTTTAGTATGCTTCGGAGGCCCATCAGTTGAGTGGGGTTTTGATGAAGATATAGGAGTGAGAGTAAAGGTACCGGTGACAGGCCGTGCACGGCGGATGAGATCGGAAAGTTTTAGGATTTGGGCGGTTTCTTCTTCTTGCTCCGCCATCAGCGACGGTAGTGTGATATTTAGCGGGAGCGGGAAATAGAGGTCTTTTAAAGGTAGTCTTACATTTGGACAAGCATAAAAATGGCGGGTTTGGCCCAACTATTAATTGGGCCGTGGCGGGTTTGGAAGAATTAACGCAAAATTCATTTAGAGTACTTTGAAATTATTTGGGTTAAAAGATTGACTTAAAATAGCTTTTTCGGACATTTTTGCCCTTATAGTTGGGTGAATCTTTTATACCAACAAGGGGTAAGATAATCATTTAACACCCTCAATTTGGGAGTTTAGGATTTCTATCCCCAAAATTCTAGGAGTAAATCATTTTCCAATTATGCCTAAATAAATTTTAGGTGTTTACATTCTTTGAACTTTTCTCGCTTTTTATTGTTTACCCTGAATTAAAAAATGTATAGTATTTTAACTTGAACTTTTTTAAAGTATTAATATTGCTTCTTCCATCCAATTTCACTGTTAAATCTGACGAAATAGCATATGAATAACAGGTTATGACCCTAAAAATAACTCAGGGAATTTAGAAAGGAACAAACGAGGTTCGACCCTTAAAAAAAAGCGCCAATGGGATAAAAATCAATATTCTACATGCATATCAATTTTTTCCCTTTTCCTTATGTTTTTTCATATATTTCTCATCTACAGTTTTTTTTAGGGTCATAACATGTTATTCACAAATTTCCCCCGAGTTTCGTCATATGAAAGTCACGTGGTCTCATTCTATCCAAATTTAACTGCGAAAATTGATGGAAGTAGCAACATTTATAATACTCTAGAACTTTGAATTTTTTTAGTAAATTGTCAAAACTAAAATCGAAATTAACAAGTTATTTGGCATAACTATTTATAATTGTCAAAATTAGAGCAATAGAAGTAGTTATTCAAAAATATGTTGAAGATGCGGATCATATGAGAACAGGTGTCCACCTCATACGATTCGTATATGCGAAAAATATGCTATCCAGCCTATTTCTGCACACTTATCCTACTATTGTACCAATCCTTCACTTTTTCTGCGATAGGATTGAATCGGAGGTGGTTTACTAACAAGCAATCAGAAAAGAAATAATAATTCTACAATGAGGTGGATATCATACTCTAAGCCAGGCCGAAACGGAGCAAGCAAATGCTCTCAATGTAGGTGTAGGTGAACTAGCAAATTTCTGAATCTTATCCACTCTAATTTCTACTTGCTTTAAACAACTAGCAGCATACAAGAATTGATCAAGAATGCCAATAATGCTCCTTTGTGAAAGATGGGTAACATATATCCCATTTTTAACACGAAAACACTTCCCATTATGATCCCAATAGAACAAAGAACTGGAGAATCCTTGAAATATCTGTAATACTTCTCGTACCTAAATCAAAGCCCAAAAAAAAGCAAAAAGTTCGTGAGTTTAACAGAAATTCTAATAATTTCCTAGCAAGTGATGAAATAACTCACCAATTCAAATTCAATGTAAGCCGTCGGAGAAGGAAGTATGGATTTTGCTAATTAAACTTTCAGAAACTTCCATTTTCGCAGCATTAACTGAATTATACAAATTCATGATCCTTTTGGAGGCATTTTATCAAACAGTTGATGGGCTTTGAAGACGATTATTCAAGTGAGAAGCGGCAGTGGCAATTTGTGTATAAAGGTTTTAACTTTCTTCCAAAGGATTTGGATGGAAAGAAGAAGAAATGAAAGTAAAGTAGGGAAATTAGAAGAGAAATATAAATATTTTAAAAGAAAAAAAAATGCTAGGAGACTGTGCTAGGCCCAATAAAACCCAAGTCTGTCATATATACAAATCCGAGCCCAAACTGAGCTTTTAATGGGTTTAGATTACGCTCTTTTACGGCACATATCACAGCTGACAAATTCACTACGAGTAGTCTTGTGTTAACTTTACCTTGACTTATAAGGTAGGATTCAATTCCTACTCATCGATTTTCTTGTGAATTGTTAGTGTACAGACAGTTTTAATAGATCCCAACTAAATCACATCTCACGATTTAACTTCTATACTAGTTCTATTTTAAAAACGAAGAAGTGAGGATATTAAATCGTAAATTGAAGAGCATAGTCATTTTTTATATAACTCCTTCCGTTTTAAATTGAATGCCAATATTAAATCATAATAGCCGATGATTTTCGATCACTTAATGACACGTGTTTTACATATGTGTTCGGAGTTGAGAGCAAATTCGTCATTCCGTTTCCTTCCTTTCACATTAAAAAACCATAACCGCCGCCATTAAATTGTTGAAAACCACAACCTATTTGTTAATTTAACATAAACAACAATTCAAAATTTGTTTGTGTACATATAGAGATAAAATAAAAATTATGTGATATAAATAAATAAAAATTATTTATATCCATATATAACGATTTTTTCAACTTTCAATTTCGAGATAAAATATTATCCAACTAAAACTCTAGTATGAGGAACACTAACAAGTCTAACATAGGATATACTAGAACGCCATTGATAATAATAGCAAAGTTTGGACATGAAAAGAGAAAATCGCTATGTATAGCACAATCTTTAGACCTCACTTGCATAAATAGCAAAAATTTTAAAGAGATAATAGCTATTAATGCCCCTTACGTATGTTTCAAATGTAAGTGTTAACCCCCGGACAATTTTATGTGCTATTTATGCCCCTAACTATTTACGGGGAGCTATTAATGCCCAAAATAGACGGAATCCGGCGATTGACGGCGGCATAGCACTCGTGCGACTCACACATGCGAATGTTAAGGGGAAAAAATAGTCAAATTACTCAATCATCTTCAACATCCAACCTCTTCTTCCTCTCCCACTCCATTTCTTCCAAATCCCTCACAAATTTCAGAAGAAACCAAAGGTATTTTATTTTATTTTTTTATGAATTTCTGCAATACACTCTTCACCAAGCTCCATCCTTGGAAAAAATGCCTAAATGTTTCGGAAATAGTCAAATTTTAGTGTTTTTGGGCTGAAAATTAGAACATTTTAAGTGGGTTTCGAAAATAGTCAAATTTGCTGGTGTTCTTGGTGATTCAAGAGGTTGAAGATGGAGAAAACCTCTTTTGATCCATTTTAACCCGCCTCAGCTTGTGGATTGTGTTCACGGGTCAGGTTTCGGGTCAGGTTTTTGTTTAAATATCACAACTATTCGGGTTACCCATTTACCACTGATTGTGTGGACTATTTTGCCCCTGAAAATGTGCATGTGCGGGCTGCACATGTGCAACACCGCCCTCTCTCGCCGGATTCCGCCGATTTTGGGCATTGATAGCTCCCCGTAAATAGTTAGGGGCATAAATAGCACCTAAAATTGTCGAAGTTTAACACTTACATTTGAAACATATGTAAATGACATTAATAGTTATTATCTCAACTTTAAATTAAACTATTTTTAGCACGAACTTTTTACGGGCTGCTAAAATTGTCCAATTAAGAATTCCGAGCACTTTTAGCAGCCCGTAAAAAGTTCGTGCTAAAAATAATTTAATTTAAAGTTTTTACTATTTATGCAAGTGGGGTCTAAAGATTGTGCTATACATAGCGATTTTCTCGACATGAAAATTGATGTTTTTGACCATTAATTTTGCCGGAATTGAACTTATTTGGGTCAAGAAGAAGACAGGACTGTGTGAGATTTTTAGAGATCTTTTCCTGCCTAACCAAAGACTTCAATATTGAACCCCATTCTCATTGACCTTTAGAAGCTTTTGTAATTTATGTCACACCAGAAAATTTCAATTTAGAATTATTTATTTATGTTTTTTTTGCTTAAAAATTTATTTACTTAAATTCAATTTAATTTAATATGATTAATAACCATAACTTTAATCTTAATCGACAGTTAGTAACCTTACATTAACTGTTTATAGAAGTTAAGGTTAATATTAGTTTTATTTTTTTTCTCTCTGTATTTCCCTAAAAGTCAAGTTAGCTACTGTTCTGGAAGCATCTTTAACTTTTCTTCTCTGTAATTTTCTTTCTCCATTCTTCCACTCTGCAAGTCTCATTCTTGTATGTAGTTAGCAAAAATCTCATTCTTGTATTTTTTACTGGGATCTGGCCATTGGCTCCAGCCAATGATCGGATCTTGATCAGTTAACTTTATTTACTGCTTTTACTCGGGTATTATACATTTATTTTGTAACACAAATCATATGAGACTTCTTTCAAAGTGTTTTTCATCAAAATCCAAGATACAGGGGTTAGATTTATTTCAGATCTTCACAGATATAGACTTATTTTCTCTGTTCCTAGGAGAATCGTTCAACCCATACTTGATTTGGGTCCTTTATCAACTTTCTACATCTTCTCGAGATAATTTGTAGGATGATTGATGCGCTCATGGTCCTATAAATTGTCGATACATAAGGAAGATGTTAAAATCGATCTTCTCTTACCTATGTGGTTCAAGGATTACGATGAAAATGTTGCGAAGAAAAAGATTATGTATTTTTTTATCTTACTATTTTTAATTTTAGTACCTCCTAACCATCCAAGTTTTCTTGGCTGTGACTTTTGTCTGTTATCATGGTTTTCTAAATAATTGTATAACTTTTATTTTCTTATATTTTAATATTTCTCTTTGATTGTAATAGCCTCAGCTATTTTGTGATTAATGGAAAAAATTTATTCATAAAAAAAAAAAAATATTAGTGTTAATTTTTAATCGTAATCGGAAATTATCTTATCTTGGTCATGCATAATCATAGGAACTTTGAGTTGTGGCTTCAGAATATCACCAAGTCAAACAAATTTTTTGCCTTTAACAATGTCTCGTGGGTTTGCATTTTCTCGTATGGTTGTTGTGCTTTATAGAATTTCAGGAACCGTAACCTTTTCTCCCCGAGTAAGCCTTGCAATGTTCCCACCAGGGATACTATCACCAAATTCACAGAGTTTTATGCTCTTGGTGGAGGAACTAAGACGTCTAAGATTACCAAGCAAATTATGGTCTCTTGGATTAAACCACCAACTGGTTGGTTCAAGCTTAATTTTGAATGTTTGGTCCATTGGTAACCCGGGACGAGCGGGTAACGGTGGCCTCATTAGGAACAACAAGGGCGATTGGATTTCGGGATTCCTCATAAATCTTGGTCATTACACTAACAACATGACGGAACTGTGTGCCCTCAGAGACGGTCTCAAATTGGCTATCAATATCAAGATCCAGAAGCTATCAATAGAAATGGACACACAAGTATCTAGTTGTGATCCACCTTATTCTTCGTGCAGATGTTTTTAATCACTCTTTATCTACTCTTATTTTAGATTGCATGGAGCTCATTAGGCTCATACCAGAGATTAATATCTCCCACATCTATCAGGAGGCCAATGCCTGTGCAGATGGCCTTGCCAAGGCTAGAGGACAGCATTATCCCTCCGATCTTGTTATTTTTCACTTTGTACCCCCCTTTTGTCTTCCATCTAGTGGCGGGGATGCCCGTGGAGCTTATTTTGCTAGGACTATTTGTGATACATCTATCCACACCCAAACCTTTTGTTAGCCATATAGTCAGGGCATGGACAAGAGGTATTTCTAGATATGACTAATTGTAACAACTTTGTTCCCTACCGTACGGGGTAGTTTGTTTTATATATATATATATATATATATATATATCTTATTTCACCAAAAAAAAAAAATGTTCTGTGAGGTCATGAGCATTTCTTTCATTTTCTTTTCTTCATTTTTTCAGAAGCTAGATTACAGTCTCTAGATAAAAAATTTTTTTTGCTGAATAAGAAATTTTTCATTAATATCAAAATAGCCGAGACTATTACAATCAAAGGAAAATCTGAAAATACAAGGAAATAAAAGATACAATGGTTTTGAAAACTATAATAATAGACAAAAGCCACACTCAAGAAAAATTATATGGATATGAGATACTAATATTAAAACTAGTAAAATACACAAATACACAAATACATAATCTTCTTCGCAACATTTCCATCGCAAATTCGCAATCTTTGAACCACAGAGGTAAGAGAAGACAATTTTCAACATATTTCTTATAAATCAACAATTTATAGGCGCATCAACCGTTCTACAAATTGCCCCGAGAAGATGTAGAAAGTTGATAAAGGACCCAAATCAAGTTCGGGTTGAACGATTTCTCGTAGGAGCAGATAAAATAAGTCTAGATCTGTGAAGATTTAAGATATATCTAACCTATGTATGTGTCTTTAATATTAAAGAAAAACAATTTGAAAGAAGTATTTTATGATTTATAGTACAAAATAAAAATATAATACGAATAAAAGTAGTAAATGAAATGAATTTGTCAAGATCTGATCATTGACTGGAGTCATTGGCTAAATCTAGCCAGTAAAATATGAAGGAATTGGGTTTGCAGAGAGAAAATGGAGAAGAGGAATTAAATGTTCGATTTTTGTGTTGACTAGATAAAATTGTTTACTACTCCCTCCATTCCCTATTAATTGTCGTTTAGGAGATATCTAGGTATCCAAATTAATTGTCGTTTAAGATTCTTTTATTAGTTGTCAACAATTTATTTCAATTATACCCTCAACATTTTACTTTCTTTTCTTTATGATGTATTAGTGAGAGAGAGGGAAGGTGGGGTAATATTGGAAGTTTAGGTGAAAATGACAACTTCCTTAATTTTCTCAAATTGTCTAAAGAGTCTTATATTTAGGAATGGAGGGAGTATCATAGATCCTTAACAATATATTCCCTAACCACCAATCAAATGAATAACTAATATTTCTTTTTCCGAATAATCCAAACTAATACTACTACTACTTTAATATTTTCAAAGTTTACGTCTCTAATAATACTCTTCATTTTGATTTAGTGACATGTCTGTCTCAATTACGTGCCTACTTGAGTTTTGGCGACGTCTTAGGATTAAGGTAGATAGTATTCATTTCGTCTCAATTTATCTGTTATTTTATAAATGCGTAAGTGTGAAAGTTTTAGTAAATTATATGATAAAATGTAGGTAAACTATCTAAAGTACTTATTAATTTCATTATTAGTTTAAAATTTAATCATTTCTCTTTACTGTTTTTTGTGTACAACATTTATCTGCTTCTTAATTATGTATTCGAAAGTGGTAATTTTAATAAATTATGAGTATCGAATGAGAAGTTGGAATATTGGTAAAATTAAAATAATCAACATTAATGAGTTTTTTTTAAAAGTGTACATTTAATTTGGGACGGAGACAGTACACTCTACAATTCTAAAATATGTGTCACAATTGTAAATTTTATAGGTTATAGAATATTTGTCATCTTGTAGAAACTAATACATATAAGTGCATTTGAATTGAATTTGACTTCGTTTCATTTTAACCTAAACTTTTTGAACTTTTTCTTTAGATTAATTACTTGTTAATCATTTTCTTAGTAGCCGTGCGGGCCATGCTAAGGGTTGTTTAGTCATTTAACGAACAACATCCTCGCGGCCCGCCAAAATAAAAACCGAAGCCACCCAGCAACTTCTCCTCAGTTTCACTTCATCTTCAAACATCAAGCTCTGGGCTGGGTGGCTATTAGGCCTAACTCTGGTGCCATTAATGGCGGTGACGGATTTTTTCGCCGGCGAGATCGCCACAGAGCTTCTAAAAGAACTCATGTCGATTTGCAAAAAATCAGCTCTATGTAGGTCTAGTGCCGAGGATCTCATAGCCTACATCAACCAACTCCGCCCAATCATCCAAGAAATCAAGTATTCCGGCGTCGAGCTTCCTCAATCTCGTCAGCGCCAGCTCGATATTCTCTACCAAACTCTTCAGAGCGGCCTCGAAACCGCTCGAAAAGTACTCAATTCATCCCGTTGGAATGTTTACAGGAACCTTCAATTAGCTAAAAAGATGGAGAAGATTGAGAAATCTGTTTCTAGGTTTTTAAAAGGTCCATTGCAAGCTCACGTGCTTGCCGACGTACATCACGTGAGGTACGAGATGTCGGAGAGGTTAGATCGGCTAGAAGGATCGACTCGGCGCCTGGAGCAGCGGCTTGGAGTTATGCAAATTGGAGTGGTTGAGAGTGGTGGGTGGTTAGGTGAGGCTGTGAAGAAAGTGGAAGAAGAGGAGAGGTGGTGTGAGGGTAGTTTGGTAAAATTAGGAGCTGGGATTGAAATAGGAAAGAAGTATGTGAGGGAGATGTTAGAAAGGGAGGATGTTAGTGTTGTTGGTATTTCTGGAATTGGGGGAAGTGGCAAAACCACCTTGGCTAGAGAGATTTGCAGAGATGATCAAATTAAAAGTAAGTTTTATTTTCAATTTTCTAAGTACTCCATTCATTCCATAATATAATTGGTTTAGATTTAGAACATATAGCGGGAATTAAAGAAATAAAAAACAAGGTGATTTTGTAATCAAAATAGCAATATTATTATCTTAAATAAAGTTAGTGGTATACAAGTACGATTTAAGAGAGTAATATTGATATTTTGACTATCGAAGTACCTTATTTTTGGCTTTCTTGATTTTCGCTACCTGTCGTAGACGACTATTGAATGAAGGAAGTAATATTAAGTATATATTAACAAATAAAAAGATCAATTAGTCGTTCCAGATATCTGAATAGACTAAGATTACTTAATGATATATAAGTACGCATTAACCAGATCAATCAGTCCGTCACATTTGAACTGTCTGGTATTATTGAATGGGATGGAAATACTAGTTTAAGTATTCATGATTAGTTTGAGATATCTATTTTGATATAACGAGGACGGTTGTCATGTATTTGGGACATAAAGGCAATTATTGAACTCTACTTATATTGAAGTTCATTGTGTTTACTGTCTTTCTATTTGCAGGCTACTTCAGTAATGGAGTATTTTTCATGAATGTATCCCAATCTCCAAACGTGGAGCAGTTGAAACTAAAGATTTGGGAAATAATATCAGGGATCAGAGTTGATGGTTGTGGTTATATTGTTCCTCAATCAACGCTCCAGTATGATAGAAAACTTGCAAAACCAACACTTGTGGTTTTGGATGATGTTTGGTCACTCTCAGTACTTGAACAGCTTATGTTCAAAGTACCTGGTTGCAAAATTCTTGTTGTTTCAAGATTCAAGTTCCCACAATCATTGATCAATTTTAACTATGAGCTGGAATTGTTAAGAGAAGATGAAGCAATGTCCCTATTCTGCCATTTTGCTTTCGGGCATGATTCGGTTCCTCTTGGAAAGAACAAGAATCTGGTTAAACAGGTAGGAAAATGCTTAAGCAGCTTAGCTTTGAATTTTTTACTATCTGTAGTTATTGTATTTGCTTACGAGAAATCGTAACTCTCTGAACAGGTTGTTGATGAATGCAAAGGACTACCTTTGGCTCTTAAGGTGATTGGAGCTTATCTAAGAGACCAGTCTGAAATTTACTGGACAAGTGCAAAGAGCCGTTTGTCACGAAGCCAACCTATTTGTGAGTCCCATGAAGTTCAATTGCTCGAGCGAATGAAGTTGAGTATTGATTACTTGCCTGGGAAAGTGAGGGAGTGCTTTCTGGATTTGGGTTGTTTCCCAGAGGACAAGAAGATTCCTCTAGATGTTCTGATTAATATGTGGGTGGAACTACATGACATTGATGCAGAAGAAGCTTTTGCCATTCTTGTTGAGCTCTCAAACAAGAATCTCCTAACTCTAGTTAAAGATTCGCGGTATGTTGAGCTCTCATTATACATGTTTTGATCTGTTAGGCTATTAAGGTTCTTGGAATTGGTTTTATTTGTTCATTTTTATCATGAAGTGATGAATTATTCTGAACCGCTTTATGTTTCTTTCTCAGAGTGGGAGACCTGTATAGTACATACTATGAGATCTCTGTATCACAACATGATGTTTTGAGGGACCTGGCTATTCACTTGAGCAATCTTGAAGATGTAAATCAGAGGAAGAGATTGGTTATGTGCAGAAGAGAAGAAAGACTTCCAAAAGAATGGGAGAGAAATTCAGATCAACCATTTAATGCACGAATTGTCTCTGTGCATACAGGTATATATATAAATTCTTGATGGTTTTGACCCCAAGAAACCACTTTATTCTTTCAAGAATATTATACAAACGCCTAGCAAGAACTACGAAAATGAAAGAATTAGTACTTATTTAACTCGTAATTTTCCAGGCGAAATGGGAGAAATGGACTGGTGCAAAATGGACTTCCCAAAAGTAGAAGTACTAATCTTGAATTTTTCATCAAGTGAATACTGTTTGCCTCCCTTTATTGACAACATGCCTAGGCTGAGTGCCCTCATACTGATCAACTATGGAACCTCAAGCACAGTCCTACAGAACCTATCAGCATTCGATAATTTAACCAACTTGAGAAGCCTCTGGTTAGAGAAAATCTCCCTCCCACATTTGCCTCCTACCACAATACCCTTAAAAGATCTGCGAAAGATATCTTTAGTTCTTTGTAACATAAGCAAGAGCCTCGATCAATCAGACCTGCCCTATCTTTTTCCACGTCTCGAAGAATTCACAATGGATCATTGCATAAACTTGCTTGAACTACCATCCAGCATATGCCAGATGCATTCGCTTAGAAGCTTGAGCATCAGCAATTGCGATAGTCTTCAGCAGCTTCCTATGGATCTAGGTAAACTGAGTTCTCTTGAGATTTTAAGGATATACGCTTGTCCTAATCTTAAAAAACTACCCTCCGGGATCGGACAACTTGTGAGATTGAAGTACCTTGATATATCCCAATGTGTTAACTTGGGATGCTTCCCTGAGGGGCTTGGAGGATGCAAAAGTTTGGAGAAGATTGATATGAGGGAATGCCCATATATTAGGAACTTGCCAAGATCTGTTGCTTCATTGAAATCATTGCAGAGGGTTATTTGTGATCAAGAAGTTTCATGGTTATGGAAAGACTCAGAAAAGGCCATGCCAAGGCTCTCTATTCAAGTTGCTGAGGATTGCTTCAATCTGGACTGGCTGAATGAATGATATTTTCCCAATCAAAGTTTGATGGTGTAGTTGGTTTGGTAGCTTCGCTCCTTGAGAGAGTTCAAGGGATCACGTATGGAGCTGCAACTTTGGTCAGCATTTTACCCCTTCGTGGGGGAGACTCGGTGCGAGCAGAGATTAGTCTGTTATGGTTTCTCAAAGGTAAAAGTCAATTAGGACACTTCGTTGCGAGACAAAAAAAAGAATGACATTTTCCCTGGGAACATAGACCTTTAGTCCCTTACTTTGTACATTATGTGTGTAGCTACTAGCTAGGTCTCATGGAATGTAAAAAGCTGTTACCAAAAAGAAAAAGAAAATACGAACATATGTACAGATGCCCTTGTATGTGCAATTAGCTAATTACCACCTTTCTCCCTTTGTTTAATTATTAGGCCAGATGATTTTTCTTCTGAAATGCCCGTACCCCAATTATTGAGAATTTTACAGGTTATGTTACTATTGTAAATCTATCTCTTAATAGATATTGAAGGGAAATCAAATAAACTAGTTTTATTACAACTTCTGAAGCGACATCTTAATCTTTTGAACAGCAAATCAGTAAACTATTACTCCCTCCATTCCTTAATATAAGACTTTTTTGACACAACAACAACCAATCCTTACTCCCAAAAGATTTGGGCTCGGCTACATCAACCAAAGAAATAATCACGTAATGTCATCCACATGGATGCATTCTCTCAATTTCTTTCGATCCCAAACAAAACTCTCATCTAATTCTAGCAAATTCATATCCTCTTTTATCACTTCCGTCCAAGTCTTCTCGGTCTCTCTCTACCTCTTACGCACTCAATATTACATTATCCTTCAATTTTCCTACCTGGAGCATCACTTGCCCTTCTTTTAATGTACCCAAACCAACGCAAACGGTTCTCTCTCATCTTGTCTTCAATAGGTGCTACACCAACCTTCTTCCCAATAGTCCCATTCCCCACTCTATCTATTCTCGTATGCCCACACATCCATCTTAACATACGCATCTCCGCTACATGCATTTTCTTAATATTACACCGCTTAATTGCCCAACACTCTGTGCCATATAACAATGTCAGTCTAACAACGGTTCTGTAAAACTTTCTATTCAATCTCAGCAGTACATTACAATCACACAAAACACCAGTTGCACTTTTCCAATTTCAGCCAACCAGCTTTAACTCGATGCGGCACATCTCCATCAAACTCTCCATCCTTTTGAATAATAGAACCAAGGTAACGAATATAAGACTTTCAGGACATGTAGCGAAAATTAATGAAGCAAAATCCAAGGTATATTGTTAAATCAAAATACTAATATTATTATCTTAAATAAAACTTGTATGCAACTAATTTTATTTAAAAGAGTAATATTAATATTTTATTTAAAAAAAACATCTTAACTTTCTTCTTCTTTAATTTTTATTAATTGTCCTGAATATTTAGGAATGAAGGTAGTAGTACTTCTTAAGGGAAATGTTGGTTGGAGCAACAAATTGGAGTAAATGTGGCTCAATTTTTTTTTTTTTTGACGTCCGAAGGCGATTGCCCCCGAGGGGATGAGCGGAGAGTACCCTAGATCAGGGAGATTGTAGCATGCCCCATGCCTGTGGAGGGAGCTTAGCCTCATAAAGAGGATAATATTATTGTCCCATTTGCGGGGAGAAGGTGTCGAACTTGGGACCTTCCGGTCCCAAGCCAAAGGCTTACCCACTGAGCCAAACCTTTTGTCGACTAAATGTGGCTCAATTGATGGGTAAAATTGTCTAAATAAAAAATGGTAACAGTGGTCCTCCATGTTTCTTGTTTGTAAAAATTCGCCACGCTGTTTTATATTTTTGTACTCTGATTGAACCACATTTGTTTCGTACCTAATACTCCACCAAACATTATCCCTGAATAGTGTGATTATTATAATCATAGTGTTTTTACATTTTCGATGAATAATGACACTTTCTGATTTTCAAGATCGGTGTTTTAACTTGTAATTCAGCCTTAAATTCAGAACAACTATGAAATTTAGAGTAAATGACTTGTTTGTGGTACTAAACTATTTACGTATTTCCATTTATGATACTAAATTATTTTTTTAATTAATTATATCACTCATTTATTTACGAGTGTCAAATAATATGCAATCACTATTTTTTGGGTGTTTTCCGACAAAAGTTGGCACGTGAATTTCATGTGCAGATTATTGAGGGGCAAAATTGGAACTTCGCAACCCAGTGATCTGTAAGTTAAAGATTTGACCTGATTTTGACCAGTAGATTTTCTGTTTGCGCAATAATATGCAAATGAAAGTCACGTGCCAACTTTGGCCGGAAAACACCCAAAAAAATTATGGTTATATATTATTTGACACCCACAAATAAATGAATGATATAATTAACTAAAAATAATAATTTAGTACCATAAATAAAAATACGTACATATTTTATTACCATACATAACCATTTACTCATGAAATTTAATAACTTTTATATAATTAATACGGTTTGATTTTAGACCAGACTCTCTCAGGTTCCATTTATTCATAGTATCTGATTTATTATTATTTATTTTTTCTTTAGTACTAGTATCTTATTTTTTTAAATAGGTTTTAGTTCCAAAGCTTTTAGTATCTTATTTATTGGTAGTATCTGATTTTTTTTCTTTAGTACTCTTCCATTATTATTTTTTCTGTCGCTTTAAAACATTACACTCGAATTAAGAAAATGATTAAAATATATTAGTTTAAAGATAGATAGATACTTGTACTCTTCAATTAATACATTTATGTTGAGATAATTGACATTAGTTGTTGACTGAATTAATAAGAGGTAAGAGTGACTTTGAAAAAAATAAACTTAATACTCTCGTGATTTATTAAAGTAACATATAATTAAAAATTAATAATTATTAAAATAATATAAAATAAAAAATTGATAATATATATTTAAGCGATATATAACTGGAAAGTGAGTGAGTATAATCTGATTGATTTAAGGATTCAACGAGTCAAAAGCAAGGAGAAGTGCTTCAAAATCCAAGTGGACGACCTGAGAGCTCTAGTTGGAGGACAAAAGGAATATGAACACTAAGCATTTTTGGAATTGAATAATAATGGAGTTAACCATCATTTTCATTGTTTTCCACAAAAAAAAAAAATCATTTTCATTGTTTATCATATCTTATCCGATGTTTTTTTTTTAAAAATTATTTAACGGGGAAGAAAACATATTTATTATAAGAAATGAGTATTTAAGAAGTTAATTGAGAAATTCGAACTTATTACCTCTCTACGTCATGAGACATGAGCCTTAACAACTAGACAAATGTCTCATCGGTTTATCCGAAGATATGAAACATATGTCACTTAGACATTTCGTTTATGTCTACTGTACCAGCATCGACACGACACGATATGTGTATGAATATAATATATTTACTGGATCTGATCAACACCGAATAGACACTTTATTTTAGATATTTAAGTATCCGACCGATATATAAATACATAGTCGTACTCGAATAACATAGACTGGAACTGAAGACTGGGGAAAAAGAAATCCAAAATCTAGTAAGAAGGCGAAGCACAAAGAACACGTTTATAATTATACAGCACTTCATTGAAAATGAAAGCGAGGCCAACCTCGACGACTTTTTGGTTAAATTCCTTGAATCCACACGAAACGATTAACTGGTGGACCCTCCTCTGGCTTGGCTGCTTGCTTCCTCGTCTAATTTTTCATGATTTCCAGGCCCGCCTCCTAGCATGTTCAAAGTGACATGTAGAATCGAGCCTTTCATTTTTAAAGGTTTAAATTTTTTAAAATCACTTAATGTATATGTTATTTAGATTTGAGTACGAGTATCGGATGTAAATACATATTTAAGTTTTAGATGTTTATACCTTTCTAAAAATAAGGATATGAGGACATTTCTTAGAATATCGGACACGAATATATAGATATGGAAATAATTAGGGACATATAAGAAAATTAACAAAAATTATGTTTTGACCATTTTTATAATTTATATTTAAAAATAATTAGGGACATAACTTTAATAACTAGTACATTACCCCAATATTATTCGAGATGGTCTGCTAATTTCTAATTGATGTGATTGTGACCTTGAATTTCTTCTGTAATGCATCTAATTATTTTTGGAAATTGCTAAATGAAACACTCATTTTTTTAAAGATTAACACCTCTAATAAAAGATTCTTCAATTTAACTTCGACATATGGCATATGGAACTCCACACGAGTCACACGGAGGCAGTGACGGATGTGACCCCACTGAAATTTATTTAAAAAAAAATATTAATTGTATATGCATTCATATTTCAACCAATTTAAGTATGTTAGTGATTCCACTTGAAAATTTTTATACCCACCCAAATAAAATCGTAGACTCTTTCCAACTTTTGTACCTTTTACTGTCAAGATTAAAAAGAAGAAGGAGTTTTTAATGGTATTCAATTCTTTTTACTGAAGTATTTTTAAAGATATTTTGTCTCTATCAATTTGTTCATGTAAAATATACATATAAATTTTGTAAATCTCCTTGCAGAACTTAGAACTCGCTTTAAAATGTTAGGTTATCATTCTAATGACATAAATGAGAGCCTACTTTCAAAAAAGACATAGTCTATCTAAATATATTTTTTTCCGTCAAAAGACATTAGAAAATAATTTGTTTTTGAAAAATCCGTTCAAAAAAGTTTGCATTCATTAACTAATTTTCACCGGAGTTAATGATATTTTTGTCCTTTCATAAAAAAATGTAACGTTTTTCAAAATGTTGCGGGGTGGTCGCCCTTCAAATTCGCCACTGTGGGCGCCCCAACATTTTAAGAAACGTCTAATTTTCTATACAAAATTTTTATTTTATTTCCTAATTTCATCCCTAGATGAGTGCCCCATTGTTCATAGATTTTGGATCCGTCACTGCATAGAACTGTCTTGACCGCTCCATATGGGTCGTATGGAATTCCCACAACAGCTCCATGCTTAGTTCATGAAGTTTTCGTGACAATTCCATAAAATTTATAGGCAAATTGGCAAATTTAGTCCCCAAAGTGGGGGACTTTCGCGACGAAAGTCCCCATTGTTTTTTTTTGGTATTTCGGTCCCCAAACAATTTGCGTTTAGTGATTAAGGTCCTTCCGTCCAATTGCATTCGAGTGAAGTTGTTTGACAAAAAAAAAAAAGGAAAATTCAAAAATGGCAAGGGTATAATGGGTAATCTCTATTCCAACGATTATATTGTGATATTTCCCTACTCTAAATACTGAATATACCATTCATCTTCTTCCAACTTGAAAATAATTTCAAATCTCCATTAAAGACCATGAGGAAAGCTTCAAATTATGGAAAAATCCCAAAGAGTTATGGTGGTTTTGAAGTGGAGTCTTCCAATAGGAGCTCTACTTTGAATGGTCAATGGGGTTTACCCATGGATTTGCCCACTCATTGTCAATGTCCCATGAAATTTCCTACCCAAATTCGGACATCTTGGACGGAATGGAACCCGGGAAGAAGATTTTTGACGTGTGAGAATTACAAGGTGATAATTATCAATTTATTTGATTTGTTTAATGTGAAATTATTTTCTAATTTGAAACCCTTCATTCACTTTGATTGTGTACATTAGGCAAAGAAGAAATGCGAATTTTTCTTATGGGTGGATCCACCATTGTGTTCAAGAGGTAGAAATGTAATGCCGGGATTGATGAGAAGGTTAAAGAAGATGGATGTTCAAATAAGGTGATGATGGGCAGGCCCGTCTCAAACATATCCGAGGCCCTGTGCCGAAAAAAAAAATGGGGACTAAATTTACCAATTTGCCAAATTTGCCAATTTGGGGACTAAATTTGCCAATTTGCCAAATTTATACGGAGTAACGAAAAGCATCACTATATTTTTAGTTTTTGTATAAAATAGATTATTCTTTTTTTTTTTTTTTGAAAAGAAATATAAAATAGATTATTCTAACGAATTGAATATAAAACTAAACTTTTTATGAACATAAAACTAAACTTTTAATGGGGAGAATATTGCCAAAGGGTAATTTGGGAAAATATTTTCACGAGTGTTTTACTTTGAAAATTAGTTATTGTATTTAATAAAAAAAAATAGTTGTATTTAATAAAATAAGTTATTTTGACACACACACATCTTTATTGCATCTTTGTTTGTTATTCAAAAGAACTAATGATAAATCTAACCATGCTAACATAAATCACTCCCCCAATGTCTCGAACGAACCACCAACGATCTTAGAAAAAAAAAAAACCATTGGAGGTCACAAGTGTGTCCGCAAAACTAAAATCACTTGATATACATAAATACAACCATTATGTGATATAAATCCCAACACATAATTTCAATTTCTATCTCAACATCATTAGAAATTAATGTTCAAAATAAGTAATATCCTAGCTTAACAATTACAGCACGTTTGGTACGCTGGAATGAAATGGAATGGAATCCCTTTCCAGGCAGAATCACTTTCCACCCAGAATGACTTCGGAATCTTCTTTCTATTCCAGTGTTTGGAAGGTAAAGGCATAATGGAATGTCGATTCTATTTCTGTGTTTGATAAAACTGTATTTTAATGTCAGAATGGAATGGAATTAAACACAATATGACCTAAATGCCCTTTTAGCATATACTAGTGATAAAACCTAATTAAATATTCATTACAAAATCTTACTTGAATAACATTGATATTATATATATATATATATATATATATATATATTGTTGAAACATAATTTTTTATTAAAACGTCAACATAGTAATAAAAATATCTTTACTTTTAAATTTAAAAATAGAATAAAAATACTACCAAGAAAAAGAAATATTTACAAAATTATCATCTATGAAATTATACTAAGTGAAATAGAATATTTATGACTAAATATGAATATGTTGCTATGTAAAATGAACGTAATAATTAATTAAAAGAGAGGTATAAATGTAAGTTACTATTTATTGATGATTCCAACTTCTCCTGGAAAGGTCATTCCATAGGTTTTGGAGTGGAATGCCCTTTCCCACTTCTTCTTGGAATTGTCATTCCCGTGGAATGATGATTCCCACTTCAAATTGTCCAACCAAACGCCGGAATGAAAAGAGAAGTGGGAAAGACCTTTCCATTCCCGCATACCAAACACGCACTTAAGTGTACGACAACAACAACAATAACATAACTAATTAAACACATACAAACATATAGTGTCACCTTTTTCAATCCCAAAGTCTTTGCATCTAAAAGACCATCAATGTCATAATCACAAATCCCATTCCTATATTCATTTGAGTCAAACTCAAATTCCTGACCATATAAAAATAAATATTTATATATTGATAATAAATTCTACAATACATGACAAAAATCACAAGCAAATAATTGAAATGAATAGAGAAAAATAACTGTTCTGGTCAAATTTGTTTTGTTGTAGTGTCACTCTAATGAATGCTAATTTTCTCATTTTTTCCAGCTAAAATTGAAGGATAAAAAAAACAGAATTATAGATGTACTAGATAACAAAGATGGCTGTAATAATACATCTAGAACATGCAATTTAGAATGTAATTTGGAATATAGATGATGTGCAAGTATTTTAAGTTATTCAGTGTATTTAACGGAAAACTGGATATTATTAAAAAATATCAGAAGTTACACAAGGGAGGAGGAATTCCGGAGGATCTCCAACCCATTGAAAATAGGCTTTGAGCCTGTACGACTATCTGTCCAAGTGATGAGCCGAAAAATTATATGACCGGTGTACATAGTTATTCACAGAAATCTGGTTGGGATATATTCACTTATTCTTAAAGGATAATTGTAAAACTCTTCATTTCTGCTATCTCCTTTCCTCCTCTGGAAAGGTACAAACCAGGGAATGCCTCGTTCGTTAGTGTTTTTGGCTTCTAGAGTGTTATCTAGAAAGGTTCCGACTATGATTGCCACCGTAGGAGCCGAAGAGAAAATCGTGTTCAATATGTTGTTGAACTGCAAAATTTCCAGGCAGTTATTATTCAGTTATTCAAGAACAAACGCTAATCATAGAATCTTTCAAGAGGATCAACGGGAACTGAATCGAGATGGATCACGAAAATGTGATCTTTAACAGACCTGTTCATGAACTAGAGAACATAATATTTTGAATGTCTTAAGAATTATGTGAAAATTTGTGTCGGGACGAAGTTTCTAGCTCCGTCCATGCATCACATCATAACATGTAGAGTAACTAATGACATGAAAATGAAAGATAAACCAAAGGCAAAGATCAGAATCTCTCTTACCCATCCACCGCCAGTTTGAACAGGTCCATGCCCAGACATATCAGTGTTCATGATGAAGTACTGTGGTATGGATATCCCCAAGAAGAGGGAGAGGCCTAATACGTAGATGTTGCGCATGGAGTTCGGATTTGCAAATTGTATAAATGAAATCCCGATGGCAGCTGTTGTAAAATAAGTAACACTAGCAGCAATCAATACTTGCTTCTCGAAACAACAACAACAACAAAGAGGTGCAAAAGCTACAATTTGTACATAAAAGATACTTACCAACAATGGCATACAGAACACAGTATATGGCAGCAAATATTGGCAAAGGAATTGATGCAAAGAAGGCACCGAATTTTCCTCAAAATGGAAATTGTTATCACGCATTTGGACAAGTGCAAGAAGAGACGAAAAGCAAAATGATAAGCATGAAGCTAACCGAATATTGAAAAGAAAATCATGAAGGCAGTAGAAATCTCAACAACCCCTTCTGCTCCCTACGCGAGTTAGCTCAAGAAGGCCAATATTTTCACTGCATTTAGTCCAAATATAAGTCAAATGACATAGAAGAGAAGACAAGAAAGTGAAATTTTAAAATGGATGTATACAACAAGCACGATCCATTAACATAAACTAAGTAGACGACATCAATAGAATCCAAGGTTCGTTTTATCGAAGAGATGAAACTGCTTACATAGACACGGCTGTGCCACCCAAAGAGCCAAATATCCCGTCAATAAGTTGACATATGCCCTGCAAATTGAGAAAACACACAATCAAATTCATTTTCAAGAAAACAGCACATACTGAGATGAAACATAGAGGACAACCCACTGTTAAATCAAACTTAGAAATTATTGGTGACACAAACCAGCAAACCGATGCTTCTGCTCACTACATGAGCAGGAGGTATTGTAGCACCAGCAAGCCGTGCCGCTGCGTAAAAAGCTCCAGTCGACTGCAGTACAAAAAATGCACCCTTAAACCAGCAAACTCTAACCATGTAATACTTCACACAAATGATTTTATACATTGTAAGACATTCATCTCGAGATTTTAGCACAAGTAGGTAAAGATAAACAAGTTTCTCTAAAGAAGTCAATTACACATTCCCCACCCACAGCGACAAAAACACAACCGCGAAAGGAATAGAAGAAATCCCAAGAAGACACTTCACCTCTGCTGATGTAACAAGTGCAGCTCCCATCATCCCAAAGAGATGGCTTGCTCTAAATATAGGGGTACCCCATTGAAATGGGTACGGAATTTTGATCCTGAAGTTGAAGCAACAAAAATATAAGTATCAGAGAGAGGTCATTTTCAGGATTCGGTAGCACCTTACAGTATAGGGCATACCAAGGAGCAGTTGTAATTAGGAATGATCGGTCAGTGCGGCAACTCATCTTAGTCCTCTCACGGACATTGTTGTAAGCACCAGCGACAGTAAGAATAGCAGCAAAAGACCAGATAATTGCAACACATAAGAGCAAAGCAAATCTCTCAAGTATTGGACGGGTAACCGGATGGACGGGTTGTAGATACTAAGACAAAAACATAAAGTTAGGGATTATTATGGTTAATGATTTTCTCAAATAGAATTATCGAATGATAGTTACCTGTTGGCTGATAACCAGCAAAATTAACATGGGAATGCCAATCTCAACACAGTTACCAAGCTGTAGATAAAACATGTAAAACCGAAACACATAAGAGAATATGAAACTTCAAGTAGTGTTGTAAAAATCGGCCTAGTCGGCAAAAAATCGCTAGTTAGCACTCTAATCGACTAATTGCTAGTCGCCGGTCCCCCAGCAACCGACTAGCGACTTCTGCAACATTGACTTCAAGCTAAGAATGCTAAGAAATTGAAGATTACATGAAAAGAGGCATAACTACCTGAGGGAAGCCTCTGGCGAACAAACCTAGACCAAGAACAGAAACCACTGGCACTACAACAACTGGGCTGAAAAACCTACAATGAAGCAAGCCAAATAAATACTTTCTCCACTATTCAAGCAGACTTCTTTTGATCAAAAGCAAAGGGAGCGGAGAGGACGAGACGAAGAAAGACGAAAGAGAGAACACCGAGCGATGGAGGAATGGAATATTGCAGAAAACAGTGATTGATTTACTAGATAAGTATGATGCATTGATATACCTAGTAAGATTACCCCAGGCCCTTCCATATCCAAGAATAATATTGATGAAGGAAGACACAATGAGTGATCCCTGAACAGCTCTGAAGGTGTGGGTAAATCTCTACAAGCAACCAAAGGACAATTCGGAAAGCGATAAGATGAATTAGCAACCGCTTTTTCCTAGTTATTGCATAGCACACTAGTTTAGGTTTAAGTATACAACTTGATGGTACAGAACTTGCGGAAATGAATGTGATCATGCTCCATGTATGCCTATAGAGCTAGAAAAAAACCGTGTTTATTTATCTAGAAATGTTACAACTATACCATCCACACCGGATCATAATCCGCATCCTAGTCATGCTAATTAATTGTCCTGTACCATATTGTACTAGATCAATTTGTATAGTACAATTGGTAGTACATAGTGTCTTGTATAAATATGATATGAAATGTACATTTTAGATCAATCAATATAAAGAATCATTTTCCCCAAGTACCATATTTCTTCTTCATGGTATCAGAGCATTATATCACATAATATCTCTTCCCCTCTTTTATAATATTTCATTTCCTTACTCTGGTAACACGTTTTATTTGCTGAACAATATTTTCAAAAATCCTGTTTCCTTTCTCTATTCAATTCATAATTTAAAATTAATTCCTTAGCAAAAGGTATTATTCCTTGCATAACCTTTCCCACACGTTTTTTTAATAGCAAAGATTAATATTCATTTCCTTATTCATATCTTTCAGAGAATCAAAGTCCGCATAATTTTTTTTCCTAATCAAAATTGCTTACACGTTTTGTCTCTTTCTGGTTTCTTTAGACTAAGATTTTTTTTTACGTAAAGTCGTCCCTTTGCTATCATCTTTCGTCTATAGGATTTTTTTCTCGTCATTCACTCTCATGGCTTCTTCTATTGCTTCCGCTCGTCCGAAATCACTGCTTTCAGTCCCTTATCACTTAACCTCTAACGAAAATCCCTCTCTCTCATCATTAGTTTTCAGCTCACTTCTGCAACTACCATCATCGGTCACGCGCTATGCGTCTTTCACTTCTTGCTAAAAAACAAAATCGGTTTCATCGATGGGACAATTCCCATGCCGGCCGCTGATGACAAACTCTTCAATGCCTGGCAGCAATTAAACAACATGGTCTTATCATGGATTCTCAACTCGGTGTCCCCATCCATTGCCTCCAGTGTCATTTGGCTCGATTCCGCAGCAGAGGTGTGGAATGATCTTAAGGCTCGCTTTCTCGGAATGACTCATTCAGATTATCTGACTTGTTCGAAGAAATACAAAATTATAAGCAAGGTAATCTAAATGTCAATGAGTATTTCAATAATCTTAAGGTTTTGTGGGATGAGATGAATGTTATTCGCCCTCTTCCTAATTGCACTTGTGTACCCAAATGTTCTTGTGATATGCTTAAAACTATAAGAGGGTATTTAGAGGCTGATTATGTTATTCGTTTTCTTAAGGGGTTAAATGAAACTTTTTCGACTGTTCGGTTACAAATTTTACTCACCAAACCCCTCCCCCCCCCATTCATGAAGTCTTCTCCATGGCTCAACAACATGAAAGGTCGTTTACTTATGCACTTTCTCATTCACCTGTGCCACAAACTGTTAGTTTTCCCACACAAACTCCCCAAACTATGGCTTTCCAAACCACTGCCTTTTCAAACCATGGGAGGGGTTATCCTAAAAATACTAGGAAAATCGTGTGTGCTCTTTTTGTGGAAAACAGGGTCATACTCATGATACGTGTTATAAGAAGCATGGCTTCCCGCCAAGCCATCGCCACAAAGGGCATTCTTCTCAGGCATCAGCCCATCAAGTTTCTGTCTTGGGAAATGCAGCTGCTCAAGGTATTCCTCCACTACCTCAGCCCAGTTCCGCTTTAATCCCTGCTGCATTTTCTGTGCCCAGACAACAGTTCATTGGTTCCCCTCATGGAAATACTCATTCCGCTAGTCCAGAAGTTCAGATCCAAGCAAACCATGATGCACATGCTTCCACTCCCGTGGCCCTACATGCTGCTTTTCAATCGGCTTCTTCAAATTCCGGTTTGACTTCAAGTAATAAGTTACATACCATGCAATGGATTATTGATTCCGGGGCAACTAATCATATTTCATCATCTTTGCATGTTTTCTCTGACTATCATGCACTTCCTTATACTACTATTTGTTTGCCCAATGGTGATTTTACATTAGCTACTCATCAGGGAACCATTTGCTTAAATTCTGATCTAAAATTGTCTAATGTACTCTATGCACCCTCGTTTTCTTTTAATCTATTATCTTTAGGTCAACTTCTTCAAGATCGAAATCTTTTTGTCTTTCTCTTCGCTAACTTTTGTTTCATTCAGGATCTTATGAAGCAGAAGACGATTGGTTCAGCTAAGCTCGATAATGGTCTTTACATTTTGCACCCCTCCCCTTGTTCTTTTCCTTCATTTGTTTCAAACATTATGAACATTTCTACTATTTCCCCCTATGAATAAGGGTGCAATTTTTTTTCGATGATTTGTTATGGCATTTTCGTTTGGGACATCTCTCTTTTCCTAGATTGAAATTAGCGCAAAAAAATTGATTCTCATATTATTGCCAAGCATGCTGAATATTGCTCTATATGCCCGTTAGCTAAACAAACAAAATCCCTTTTTTCCTTAAGTAATTCTACTTCTAAAGATTGCTTTGATTTAATTCATGTTGATATATGGGGGCCTTATAAAACTCACACTATACATGGTCACCTGTATTTTCTCACTATTGTTGATGATTTTAGCCGTTTTACTTGGATTTTTCTCATGAAAACAAAATCTGAAACTCGACCTCTTGTTAAACAATTTTGTCAACTTATCTTAACACAGTTCAACACACACATCAAAACTATTCGCTCGATAATGGTCCGTAATTTATCATGCCCGATTTTTTATAGTGAAAAAGGCATCATACACCAAAAACTTGTGTTGAAACCCCCCCAACAAAATGGGGTCGTCGAAAGAAAACACCGTCATATTTTAAACATAGCCCGCGCACTTAAGTTCCAATCCAACCTCCCATCTCGCTACTCGGGGTTACTTTGTCACTCATGCTGTTCATCTCATCAACATTACACCTACCCCTTTACTTTCTAATAAAACACCACATGACATACTTTTTCAAAAACCACCCACATATACTCACCTTCGTGTCTTTGGTTGTCTTGCATATGCTTCTACATTATCCTCACACCGCTCAAAATTTGACTCTAGGAGTCGCCCTCCATCTTTTTTAGGTTATCCCGAGTCACACCAAAGGATATATCTTGTTAGATTTTCATACACACTCCATTTTCACCTCTCGCCACGTCACATTTTTTGAACATATTTTCCCTCACCCACCTCCCACTCCGGAACCTCAAGATAAAATATCTTTACCACTTCCCTCTTTCCAAGATATACCTTTTCTCTCCTCCCATACCGACATTTTCCCAAATCCACCACAATCTCCTCCACAGACACATCATTCTCCTCCACAATCTAGTCCTCCCTTACCCAACCCACCCCTTCACCCCCCTCCACTTCGCCGCTCTACGAGAATCTCTCATCGTCCATCTCACTTGAACGATTTCCACTGTTCCATGGCTCAAACTTCTTTTCCCTCAAAAAAACGTATCACAACTCCTCATTCATTAGATATTGTTCATACTTATCACTCATTATCCCCTGGGTCATAAATCTTTTGCATTGTCCGTAACTTCTCACCTTGAGCCTCGAGTGTTACGAGAGAAGGTCATCAAGCATGCGAGAATGGAGACACGCAATGCAATTGGAAATTGATGCCTTGAAGCAAATCATACTTGGAAACTTGTTCCTCTTCCTACCAATGTCAAACCTATTGGTTTGCAAATGGGTATATCGGATCAAGTATCTCGCTAGTGGCATTATTGAACGTCTTAAAGCTCGTTTGGTTGCCAAAGGTTTTAATCGACAAGCTGGGTATTGATTATCTTGAAACCTTTTCCCGGTGGCTAAAATGACAACTCGTCCAGCGTCCTTCTTGCCATTCTGCGCTGCATGTGGTTGGTTCTTGGAGCAACTTGACATTAATAATGCATATCTCGCATGGGGACCTTATTGAGGATGTCTACATGCAACCCCTCCCTGGTTTTTCTCGCCTCCAGGGTTATGTCCCGCAAGCTCCAAAATCTCTATATGGGCTTAAGCAGTCGGGTCGTCAATGGAATAAGAAACTCACTAATGCTCTTTTTTTCACAAGGTTTCTCTCAAGTCGTTAGTGATCCGCACCTTTTCATTCGTCAACACGCGTACATCATTCATCGTCCCTTCCGGGTCTATGTTGATGACGCCATCCTTTCCCGCAATGATTATGATGCCATCTCTTCCATCAAACAGTTCCTTCACGAGTCATTCAAAATCAAAGATCTTGGACCAGTAAAATATTTTTTAGGCTTGGAAATTGCTCGCTCATCCAAAGGGATAAATGTCTGTCAGCGAAAATACTCTCTAGAACTTCTTCGACAAAATGGATTTCTTGGTTGTAAACCGGCTATCACTCCAATGGACCCCTCATATCAATGCTCAAAGGATGATTCTACGCCTCTTTCTGACAATACCTCATATCGTAGTCTCATTGGCAAACTTCTCTATCTCACTCATACACGGCCGGACATCTCTCACGCTGTCCAACAATTATCTCAGTTCCTTGATCATCCAACAGAGCTTCATCTTAAAGCAGCTCATAGAATTTTACGCTATCTCAAAGGTTCTCCTGCCAAAGGCTTGTTTTTCCCTTCTACATCAAATCTTCGACTTAGTGCATATTCTGACTCTGATTGGGCAGGTTGCTCCGACACTCGTCGTTCTACTACTGGGTTTTGTGTTTTCCTTGGGTCGTCCTTAATATCTTGGAAGTCTAAAAAGCAGCACACTGTCTCCCGTAGTCTTCAGAGGCAGAATATCGCGCTCTTGCCACCACCACTTGTGAACTTCAATGGCTAAAATACATTCTCCATGACCTTCTTATACCACATCCTCAAGTCATCCCTCTTTTTTGTGACAATAAGAGTGCCTTATATCTTACCACAAACCCTGCCTTCCATGAGCGCACTAAACACATTGAGATTGATTGCCACATTGTTCGAGAAAAAACGCAAACTGGACTTGTAAAACCTTTACCTATCCCTTCACATTCTCAATTAGCCGACCTTTTCACCAAGAGTCTTGCTTCTCCCCGTTTCACATTTTTTATTCACTCTCTTGGCCTCCTTGATATTTTCTCTCCCAAATCCAGTTTGAGGGAGCGTGTTACAACTATACCATCCACACCGGATCATAATCCGCATCCTAGTCATGCTAATTAATTGTCCTGTACTATATTGTACTAGATCAATTTGTATAGTACAATTGGTAGTACATAGTGTCTTGTATAAATATGATATGAAATGTACATTTTAGATCAATCAATATAAAGAATCATTTTCCCCAAGTACCATATTTCTTCTTCAAGAAATTTGAATCAAGAATGAATTTGCAGACCTCATGTTCCGTATCGAAGCTACTGTCGGCGAAATCGTTGATAGATAGCAAGACGGACATGCCATAGGCAAAAGAAGGGCCCATTACTGTAGGAAGTCTGGTTCCAAGTAAAGTTTGCAGAAGCGTATTTATACCCGACATGAAAAGCATAGATTGGATTACTCGAGCTATATCACCCTGGTCAGAATAATACCCAATTAGATTGAATTAAACATCTCCTCATTAAGGTAAAACACTCATCATCACGAGATAATAAAGCATACATGGGTTCCGCCCATTCGAGGCACAAGCACTCTGGCAATCATGACTATAGTCCCAAGCATAACAATGTAATGCTGAAAAGCCAGCAGCACAGTTTGTGCTGCAAAATGTGAATCAATATTATATTCAAAGGAAACCATCAATATCATATATTGCTCGATTCGAAACAAATGAGATACTATAAAATTGCCAAGGAAGGGATCACTCAATCCTACAACCGTCCCTCATGTGATCGACCACATCCTCACATGAATTGAGCGGAGCTCACATCTACGCGTAGGGCCCCGCCCAATTAATGTGAGTGTCTGTGACTAGTCCCACGAGTATGGTTTCTAGAACCGATTTTTCGTCAAGGAAGGTTAGAGCAGTGTAGTTGGCATAACACTTCTAACCCCATTACAAATACTACCTCCATTCCTAAATATAAGACTTTCGTTACATATTGCGAAAATTAAGGAAGTAAAAGTTATGATGTTTTTGTAATCAAAATATAAATATTACTCTCTTAAATAGAATTAGTGGTATACAAAGTCATATTTAAGAGAGTAATGCTGTATTTTTAATTACAAAAAGGTCTTAATCTTGACTTCCCTTATTGTTCGTAACATGTAATTAAAGTCTTGTATTTATAATTTGGAGGGAGTATTATTTTAAGAAAAAATAAAAAATACTATAAAATTGCATATGCACATGAAAAAGGGAGGTTAACAAGAATCTGAATTCCAATTCAATTTAATTCATAAAAAAAGTACTGAAACAGCAGTTGGCATTTGGAGTACTTTTTTGCATAAACAAAAGGATAATTATGAGATGGGATAGTAGGCGGGTAGAGGCTCAGTCAAACTAGCTAAGTTTGTCACGTCGCCCTCTCCCTTTGCATTTTTTTTTCTCAGTCACGATTAAAATACAAAAAAATAGTCTCGATATGAATACGATTTAAAAGTTAAAAAAAATCTCTTTCCTCATTTTATAGTGATGTGACAAGTTTGTATAATTTTTTTAACTTTTAACCGTATCCATATCGTGACTATCTTTTTGTATTTTTAACCGTGATCATGCTGTGATAGTGAGGCGACGTGGGACATATCACAGTTAGTGTGACTAGCGCCTCTACCCCTACTCTCAGTCCATATCAGAATTTTCCTAAACAAAAAGGAAAGCTTCTTTTTACTTTTCACCTTGGATTTAAAGGCAAAGCTCATGAAAGGAACTACTTTGATCAGTTACAAAAGAAGCATTATCAGTTTAAATCTTATATTTTGCATGTTGCAGCAAAACCCATAATAAAGTCAGCAATTTTTCAATCCAAGATCCCTTTTTTTTAACAGAGCATTCGCTATAATTTTACAAAATTAACACATCCCAAATGACAGCTGAGAAAAAAAATTCTCCCTCCATTTCATAATATAAGTTGTAGGACATGTAGCGAAAATTAAATAAACAAAAAAAAGTATTTTTTGTTAGCCAAAAGATCAGTATTACTCTCTTAAATAGGATTTGTATACCACTAATTATATTTAAGACATTTTGACTAAGGAAATACTACCTCCATTCATAAATATAAGACTTCCATTACATGTTGCGAAAACTAAGGAAACAAAAATTAAGATATTTTTTTAATTAAAATATCAGTATTACTCTCTTAAATAGAATTAGTGATATACAAATATTATGTAAGAGAGTAATATTGTTATTTTGTTTACAAAAACATCTTAATTTTTATTTCCTTAACTTTTCACAGAAAGCCTTATATTTAGGAATGGAAGGAGTACTTTATTTATTTTTTTTTTTTTGCTTTCTTAAATTTCGATACATGCACTAAACTACTTATATTAAGAAAGGGAGGTAGTAATAAATAAAATTGCAGGAGTCCATATATATATATATATATATGAGAGAGAGAGAAATTAAGAAAGGACTTACGCCATGAGGGATTAGAGTGGATGCAGTAATGAAGCTGAAGGAGTTGTTCTGCAGGAGGAAAAGCAGGGCCTCTAGCAGAACCAAGAGGTGGTCCTGGTCCTGGTGGCGGACCTGGCGGTTGCTGGTGGTGGTGATTCCGGCCGTTTCCACCATCTTAATTCTTCTCCTTTACTGTTCTTCTACTCTACTCCTCCCCTGTTTTCTACTCAAAGTAGCTAAAAATTAAATATGTTTCCTTTATTTCTTAGTTAATCATAAAATTCCAAATAACAACCGACACCAGAAATTAAAAAGAGATTCTAAAAGCAAAAATAGAATCTCAAATGGAGCATTTGAAAATTGAAATAAATTAAGAAGAGTGAGTGAGATTTTGTGAGTTCAAACTTCCAAGCTGAAGTGAAGTGAGATGAAGAAATTTAAGAAATGGGCAATGAAGGACCGATCAGATCATAAATGTTTAAAGAAATAGTAGTATTTCCTCCATTCCAAAATAATGTTAACATTTAAACTTTAAAAATTTTCAAAATAAAGTTAACATTTAGACTATCACTCCACTGCTCCAGCCATATTCGCTCGAAGAGCCGATATTTATCAATCCCAAAGGGGTAAAATTCATCGTAACGGACCAGGGTAGTGCTCTGCGAACTAGAGATTGTCACACTTACTTTTTCCGAAAAGAGCGTAGAAGGCCCGATAGATATACACCATTAACGTCGTAGATAGCATTTACTTTGTTTTGCCTACATTTGTTTCATTTTTTGTTAAATACAATTTGACATATTTATGTTATAAACGATTTTTACGTTGTTCATTTTTTATTAATAAAGTCGGTTTTGCCATAGTAATTTTCGTACTCAAATTTTGGTAAATATTATGTTTTAGTCATTTTTTATGTTATAATAATACCAACTCAAAAAATTGCAGCAAAAAAAAACCAAATATTTTTGCCAAAACTCTCTGGCAGGTGAAAACGGAAGTGGGACTTCCGGACAAAAATACGAAAGTCCCACTTCCGTTCTGAAAAAAAGTGTTTCTCCCAATTTTTTCACTGTTATGGTATGACCATTCTACTAAACCATTGTTAGTCTAATGAAAAATCCGAAAAACTAAGCTTGGGATTACTACGTTAAATGTTTGTTCGTTTCGAGGAACAAGAGGAATAGAGATAAATGTACACTTCCTCATTCATCAAAAAAAAAAAAATGTACACTTCCTCTATTCTTAAAATCCAATATTATTATTTTAAATAATATTTATATACTATTAATTTTATTTAAAAGAGTAATATTAATATTTTAATTATAAAAATATATTAATTTTTACTATTTTAATTTCACAAAATATTATATTTAATTACTCTCTCAAATAATATTTGTATATCATTAATTTTATTTAAAAACGTAATATTAATGCATGGTGATGTGACTAGTGTGGAGAGCGCGGGGTCCGCGAACTCCAAGGTGGTAAAGTCCAATATCTCTCCTAGGTAGTAAAAAATAATATTTTGTTTTCAAGTGATGTCTTAATGTCTGATCCGACTATACATTTGTTAGCAACATTAAATTCTCTCTCAACAGAGGGAGGATAATTTTTACTGCCACATGTAGGGGGAGAGTGTCGAACACAGGACCTCCTGGTCACGGATAGAGGCTTGCCCCATTGGACTACGGCCTTCTTGACGGTCCGACTATACATAATTAGTCATTTGAATATTCTTTTAATATTATTTTTTCAATCGTTATTATTCATATTTATCAGTAAAATTTTCTTCCCTCTAGTAACTTTGTGCCGGCTGAAAAAAAATTAGAATTTCAGGAGATATTCAAGTAACGAATTTTGAATGTTTGAAAAATAAGTATGTAAATACATAATTTGAAACAGACGGTCCCCCCAAAATTACCACTCTATTTTTCTGTATACAAAAAGATAATACTCATGTCTCAGAACCCCCACTTCTCGATCCGATAAGAATTGTGGAGGAGGTTAAACCACTCTATTTCCTTTGCTACAACGGTTTTGCCAGCACTTTTCTCCTTTTACGTTTTGGAAAGGGGGAGGAAATAAAAGAAAAAAATAATGAGCATCTTGTTTCCATGTGACGGAATCTCACTGAATTAATTTGGGTGATATATTATGGTGTTTAAAATTATTTCAATACAATGTATCTGATTATAAAATGGTTGTCAACATTGAAATAATTTCAAAATAAGTTTAAATTTATTTGATAGAATGTGAAATTCAAAATTAGAGATTAGCGTAGAATTATTCCCACGCAAAGAAAAATTTAATATTAAATATTAGGGTAGCTTTAGAAATGAATAAAGTCTGTTAATTCTAAATTTATCTAATCTTATACTATAAGCAATTAAATCAACAAATTACTTTCACTAGTTTTCTATAATAATGTCTGCCATTATTAACATATGAAGCTGTCCGGTCACTGGTCCAATTCATCACATCCTTATCCCCAAACCACCTCCTCACAATCCTTCCAGTCTTATCTTAAGTTAGATCTTTTGATTTTCGAAATAACTTAATGATATTATTGAAGTAACATTACTCCATCTGTTTCAAATTATCTTAAATTATTTGTTCACTTATTATTTTGATTTTGCATTAGAACTAAATATTTATCAAATTCTAATGTAGGCATCAAATTCTATAGTACGTAACAATATAAGCAACTTTCTCTATTTTGTAAATAATAAGACATTTTTCGTATTTTTGTATTATTTAATATTATAATAAATACATTTTTTAAATCATCCTTTCATTTTCCATTCTAAATATATGACATAGTATTATTAGTGATTCAATATATGAGTTGAGTTACGTGATTAATCCGATTAAAATATTTGGATCTGAACAACATGCATTATTAGTTCGCTTTCATGAGTACGCATTTAAATGTCAGACATGAAGCCAGCTGAATTAGATATGCTTGTCATGTGACATAGTATTCTTTTCTAACTCTATTCCAAGATACTAATTTCATTCTATAATATAAGTCAGTTTAATATATGTTGTAAAAATTAAGAAAACAAACAATAAGTTACTTTATTAATCAAAATATTAATATTACCCTCTTAAATATGATTAGTATATCACTAATTGTATTTAAGATAATAACATTGATATTTTAACTAATAAAATACTTTAATTTTAACTACATGTATTAAACGACATATATTATGTAATGAAGATATTACTTGTTGGGATTTATATCGTCTATAATGTATGAAACGAGACGGTGGCTCCGGTGTGGAACGAGGGTAACGTGCGAAATTTTCCTCCTCTGTTGGATTAAAATTGATATAAAATGGATACTTATTCTGAGCCTCAGAACACCGTCGTGTTTATGAGTATTAAAACACATATGATAAGGCATTCCGTATATACTGGACAAAATTCGTTCTGCATTGGATTCAGACTCATGAAACGGAGGGAGCCAATTTTGTGCAGTTCGGCTCCTATGCGGAACAGGAAAAATTACGCATCGTGCGGAATAATTTGAGCCGTCGGATGATAATTTTAACGATTCAGATTTGGAGATTGAAAAGTTGCGACTGGACTTAAAAAATAAAAAAAAAAATAAAAATCTCTCCAAATCTGAATCGTTCAAAATTATTATCCGACGGCCCAGATTGTTCTGTACGGTGTGGAACAGGAAATGTTCCGCATAGGAGCCGGGGTGATTTTTGTGGACCGAAGCCCATGTTCGTGTCATTAAAAACGTTTTCCCTTCTTCTTATTCTTTATTTATTATTATTTTTTGGGAAAAGGAATTCCTACACTATTAGGATTCATGAGGAAAAAAACGTTTTCCTATTAGGATTTGGGTTTACAGTGCCGATCATATGACCTTATATATAAGGGATGTCTCTTGTTTTAATTGGTCAAAGCAATTAATCTTTTGTCACTATAATTTTCTCTGTTTTCTAATTTCATTATCTTTATTCTTTGGCTCTTTACAATTCTTTCACACGCGATGGAAGCAGAAGCTAGAGAAAAAGACAACGGATTCAAGCAATTGGAATATCTTTCACTCATATCAAAGGTATGTACAGAACTCGAATCTAATTTAGGAATTTCCGACAAAGTATTAGCAGAATATATTACTGAATTGGGTCGGAATTGTGAAAAAGTGGATGATTTTGATGCCCAACTCAAAGGCAACGGAGCCCAGTTGCCTGATTATTTGGTTCGTTCTTTATTTTCTATAATTCTTGCAATTTTGCCTCCTGATAAAAAACCCATGTCTAAATTGGACAAAGTATCCAAAAGGGATGATAGAGATTCTGGCTTTTCTCCTATGAGGAAAAAGAGGGTAATGGCATTGGAGAGTGGGATTGAATTGGAAGCCAAGAATAGGGAACCAGAATTGTATAAGGTGTATAAGGGTACAGTATCAAGGGTGATGGAAACAGGCTGTTTTGTGCAATTGAGTGGATTTAGAGGGAAGGAAGGATCGGTTCATGTTTCGGAAATTGCGAGAGATTTTGTGAGAAGGGATCAGGAGGTTTATGTGAAGGTGATTTCGGTTAATGGGCACAAATTGAGTTTGTCAATGAGGGATATTGATCAGAATACTGGTAAGGATTTGCTGTTTTTGAAGAAATCAAACCCCTATAGTAATGAGACTAGTAAGATAATTCTTTCAGGGGCGGAAGATAAGGCCATGGCGTCGAGGAGGCCAATGAAGAGGGTGAGTTCTCCTGAGAGATGGGAGGCAAAGCAGCTTATTGCCTCCGGGGTATTGTCTGTCAAAGATTATCCCATGTTCTATGACGGAGATTGTGATGATGGGATGTTGAATCAGGAGGAGGGAGGCGAGGACGAGGTGGAGATCGAGTTGAATGAAGATGAACCGGCTTTTTTGCGAGGTCATGGTAGTTGCTCTATAGACATGTCCCCTGTTAGGATCTTTAAGAATCCTGAGGGTTCATTGAGTCGTGCAGCTACTCTCCAAACTGCTTTGATAAAAGAGAGGAGGGAAATGAGGGAGCAACAGCAGAGGACAATGCTTGATTCAATCCCCAAGGATTTGAATCGTCCATGGGAAGATCCGATGCCTGAGGCGGGTGAGAGGCATTTAGCTTCGGAGTTGAGGGGTGTTGGATTATCGGCATATGAAATGCCAGAATGGGAAAAGAATGCCTATGAGAAGTCCTCGACTTTTGGGCAAAGATCCAAGCTTTCTATTCAAGAACAAAGACGAACCCTGCCAATATATAGATTAAAGAACGAGATGATTCAGGCCGTCCATGATAATCAGGTCCTGGTTGTCATTGGTGAGACTGGTTCGGGCAAAACAACACAAGTGACTCAGTATTTGGCTGAGGCTGGTTACACTACCAAGGGCAAGATTGGATGCACTCAGCCTCGTAGGGTGGCTGCTAAGTCCGTGGCTAAGAGGGTTGCCGAAGAGTTTGGTTGTCGTTTAGGAGAGGAGGTCGGCTATGCTGTTCGTTTTGAAGATTACTCGGGGCCTGAAACTGTAATAAAGTATATGACAGATGGTATGCTGCTAAGGGAGATACTTACCGATGAAAATTTGTCGCAGTATTCAGTGATCATGCTTGATGAAGCTCATGAGAGGACTATCAGTACTGATGTACTTTTTGGATTGCTCAAGCAACTACTAGAACGAAGGCCCGATTTTCGTCTTATTGTCACATCGGCTACATTAGATGCTGAGAAATTCTCAGGATACTTCTTCAATTGTCAGATTTTCACTATTCCTGGAAGAATTTTTCCTGTAGAAATACTCTATACAATGCAAATGGAGAGTGACTATGTTGATGCTGCTTTAATGACAGTATTGCAAATCCATCTACGAGAACCTGAAGGCGATATCCTCCTCTTCTTAACTGGTAAGGAAGAGATTGATTATGCTTGTGAATATCTTAACGAGAGGATGAGAAGTCTCGGTAAGGACATTCCTGAACTGATTATCTTGCCTGTTTACGGTGCCCTTCCTAGCGACGAGCAAACCAGGATTTTCCGATCTGCCTCTCCAGGGAAGAGGAAAGTTGTTGTTGCAACAAACATTGCTGAAGCGTCATTGACTATTGATGGTATATTTTACGTTATTGATTCCGGGTTTTGTAAGCAAAATGTGTACAATCCAAAACAAGGACTTGACTCCCTTGTGATTACACCGATCTCACAAGCCTCGGCTAAACAAAGAGCAGGGCGTGCAGGACGAACAGGGCCAGGGAAGTGTTATCGTCTTTATACAGAAAGTGCATTCCACAATGAAATGCTCCCCACAACAATTCCAGAGATTCAAAGGACAAATCTTGTGAACACTGTGCTTAACATGAAAGCAATGGGCGTAAATGATGTTTTATCTTTTGACTTTATGGATCCACCTGCCCCTCAAGCTCTCGTATCTGCCATGGAACAGCTTTACAGTCTTGGTGCTTTGGATGAAGAAGGTCTTCTCACCAAATTGGGTCGAAAGATGGCTGAATTCCCCCTCGATCCTCCTTTATCCAAGATGCTTCTAGCTAGTGTAGATCTTGGTTGTAGTTATGAGATTCTAACAATCATTGCAATGATAGAAACTCGAAACATCTTCTATCGGCCAAGGGAAAAACAAGCTCAAGCAGATCAGAAGAAAGCGAAGTTTTTCCAACCTGAGGGTGATCATTTGACCTTACTAGCTGTATATGAAACCTGGAAATCCAAAAACTTTTCAGGGCCCTGGTGTTCTGAAAACTTTGTTCAATCGGCATCTCTCAGGAACGCACAGGATGTGAGGAAGCAACTTCTGTCAATTATGGATAAAAACAGATTAAATGTCGTGAGTGCTGGTAAGAATTTGACAAAAATAAGGAAGGCCATTACTGCTGGATTCTTTTTTCACGCAGCCCGAAAAGATCCACAGGAGGGTTATAGAACTCTGGTAGAGAATCAGTCTGTTTATATTCATCCAGGCAGTTCTGTTTATCAAAGACAACCAGAATGGGTAATTTACAACGAGCTGGTGATGACTACAAAGGAGTATATGCATGAGGTTATGGTCATAGATCCTAAGTGGCTTGCGGAATTGGCTCCGAGGTTTTTTAAGGTTTCGGATCCTACAAGAATGAGCAAGCGCAAGAGGCAAGAACGCATTGAACCGCTTTATGACAGATATAATGAGCCGAATTCTTGGCGTCTTAGTAAAAGAAGGGCATAATAACCGCTTTTGTGTAAATATTACATTTTGCTCCTTCCAAACTTTTTTATGTTTACTATAATATATGTCTTTTTATATTTTCTCCCCGACTTGTAAGTTCTATATTTGTCTCTGATTTAGGTGGCTTTCAATTGTAAGGTTTGAAATATATGGATACTCTTGGAGATGCCTGCAATTTCACATATTGTGGTTCTGTTCTCTGCCTTCATCCTTGTGCACACAAACTATGTTTTTTTTTTGTTTTTTTTTTTGGGTGCCAGCCAAGTATCACAAGTATATGATAACTTCTATGCATGCTAGGCATTGATAAGATATTGTTAGGAAATACAAGAGAAACGAGATCGAAACGATAGAAAAAGACACAATAAATTGTTAACTCAGTTCGTCAAGAAATTGACTACGTCAAAGAGCACTGTCAAACTATGATATTCCACTATGTCGAGATGCAATATTTAGGTTATATAAGTAGTCTATTATAAGAAAAGACAAATCTCTAATTACAATTTTACGTGGACACCCATGAATAGGAGAAAAAAACTCAACAGACGGATCACCGTTAGTGTGGCCATGATATTTCACTATGTCGAGATGCAATATTTATGTTATATAAGTAGACTATTTATAAGAAAAGACGAACCCCTAATTACAATTTTACATGGGCGCCCATGAACAGAAAAAACCCCAACAGATGGATCACGGTCAGTGTGGCCCCTATAACCTGACAAATACAGCAAAGAAACAGAGAAAAGCAGTGTATAGATCAAACTTGATATAGCGGCGCCAATTAGCTGGAGACTTTAAGAATCAAGCGGATTAAGTACACTCCCCATGAACAACGTCACTTGGCTCGTGTTTTCTCTTAGAAGGAAGAGAAATGGACGATCAGCAACAAAGTCCAACTTGTCGAAAACTGCCATGGATCCAAACATCACCACAGCAGCAGTTGCAGATGCTGCCTCAGTGCCTTCCTCATTAACCTCGATAAAGGATTTATGAAAAACTTCTGAAACATTGAGTTGAATAGGTGGATCCACTATTTCAGCAAGGCCTTCTTCACCGGAGAAAGGCAGTACCACGCCCAGTTCTTTCAGAAGTTTAGAAGCTTCGAACCCAAAGGATATCTTGAATTTTGGGATCAAGAACTCTCCTACTTGTACTTCTCTACGAGGTAAATGACGCTCTAAGAATAAAGTCTCAGAACCAATTCTGTCTAGTAATGCTGGTAGCCCATCCTTGGCATCCGGGAGAAAGAAGTAAACGGAGAAGCGGCGCTGATCCACTACTTTATAAGGAAGACCCAAAACTTTAAAACCGTCAAAAGCACTTATATACTATTTCTTTTTGCTCGTCATGAAGGGCGCTTGAATTGAGCTGCCATCAAGGAGATGGAACTCATGATTCTTAGTCTCTGATGCATCAAATTTTTTGTTCCAGGTTCCTTTGAAATACAAAGCATTTGCAAAAATAAGCCTTGTTAAAGAGTTTACAGAGCCAGGAGGAAGAATTTCCGTGATAAGGCCATTCGTCCATTTATCAGCCCATAAATTCACTTCATGTGTCACCTCCACAGGCTTCAACAAAAATCAATAGAAAATTTGTAAACGTTAGCAGAATTACTGGCGAAAAAGGAAAGAGAGTAACATGTAAGAAAACAGAATGCACAATAATTTGACAAGAACCCATAAGATGGATATCCTTCAGGGTTCAGGATCGAACACCAACTTCCATTTACAGATGAGAAAACTTAAGAAACTAATAGCATTTTCCAATCAGAAGTTTGTCATTTTCTTTTATTCTCACATCCCTTTTGTTGCCCCAAATTACCTCATTTCCCTACCATCCATTGGTCAGAATTCTAGAATTTACTGGCAGTCACCCCAAAAAAAGGCTGTTGGGTTATGGAGCCTGAGGCACTGAACAAACAGCTCACAATGACAGCGATCCAACTTATGTAACCTAAATAGTGTATCTCGACACAGTGAAATAAATAGTCAACTTATGTAACTTAAATAGTTTCTCTCGACATAGTGACATATCCTGGCTTGCAACGCCCCAAACGTAGTTAATTTCTTAAAAATGAAGATTCAGATTTATTTTGAACCACGTTTATTTTGACACACTAACGTCTATTTTTTCTTTGAATTATTTGTCACATTCCCTACACGTGTCTAATTTGACCAAAAATCACCACAAAAAATAGCGACGGTTTACTTTCAACAACACATAACTACTAGTGTGATATAATTAGCCAAACAAATAATTAAATGCCTAATACAACAAAGTGTAAATAGTTTAGTGACTTTATAGCTATTTACTCTTTATGCTAACATGGTGATGAGAGATCGCTTGATAAAAAAAAGAGAAAATGACGATTTAGTTTAGTAGGCGGATATAAAGATTAAGAGTTCGAGTCATTGAAAATCAACTACTCCCTCCATTCTCAAATAATGTTAACATTTGAGACTTTAAATTTTTCCTGAAATAATGTTAACATTTGGATTATCAATGAAAATTTAATGAACTTTTACCATTTTTACCCTCTTCTTACTTTTCTTTTAACTACAATCTCAATTTTCAAGATATAGTTAATGAAGATATATTAGTCTTTTGACTTTGACTTTTATTGTTTTTAAGGATGGAGGGAGTAATTTAACCAGCCAAAAAAAAAAAAAAAAGTTATGATCCAGGGAGGTACTGGAGAGGGCTGCAGGCTAAAAAAGACAATAACAGAATAGGCAACAAGTAACCCATATTCAAACTATCAGTTAAACTCGCGAAAAAAATACTACAATTATCATACAATACAGGAAACTGCTTTTACAATGTAAAAAACATAGAGGAACAAAGTAAGATCAAGGTTACGACATATGCGCCTAGAGGCATCAATAAGATACAATAGCAACATGAAAACAAAGCTATGTTAACTCAAAGCTGATACAGTAGCGTCGATTAAGAAACAACAGGATTAAGTACACTCCCGATGAATAGTACAACTCCAGTCACATCTTCTCTTATAAGGTAGAGGAATGGATGATCAGCAACAAAGTCCAACTTCTCAGAAACTACCAAAGATTTCAGAGTTACCACTGCAGCAGTTGCAGCAGCAGCTTCGGTGCCTTCCTCGTTAACCTCAATAAAAGATTTATGAAAAATGCTTGAAACATAAAGATTTGGGTTCACAGGGGAATCCACCATTCCAGAGAGGTCTCCATTAGAGAAAGGCAGCACTACCCCGAGTTTTTTTAGAAGTTTAGAAGCTTCGAACCCAAAGGAAATCTTAAATTTGGGAATCAGGAAGTTCCCTACTTCTACCTTCATACGAGGTAAATGATGCTCTAAAAATCCAGCCTCGGAACCAACTCTGTCTACTAATGCTGGCAGCCCATCCTTTGCATTGGGAAGAAAGAAGTACATAGAGAAGCGACGCTTATCCTCACCTTGCTTATAAGGAAGATTCAACACTTTAAAACCCTTAAAGGCACTTATGTACTGTTTCTTTTTGCTGGTCATGAAGGGCACTTGAATTTTTGATGAAAAGAAGGGCACTTGAATTGAGCTGCCATTAAGAAGGTGGAACTCATGATCCTTGGTCTCTGATGCATCGAACTTTTCATTCCAGGTTCCTTTATAATACAAAGCATTTGCGAAAATAAGTCTTGTTGAACCGTCTACAGAGCCACGAGGAAGAATCTCTTTTATAAGACCATTTGTCCCTTTGTCAGCCCATGCATTTACTTCATTCGTCACCTCAACAGGCTTCAAGATAATCAATAGAAAATTCCATAATGTTAGCAAAATTATTCCTAAAAAATTGAGTCTCTCTCTACTTTCTTGTCCTTTTTTTCTTCTTATTACAAGTAAGGCTATAACCTTTTGGAAGAAAAATTGTAGGACAGCAAAGAAAGAACCAGTAGGTAAAATGCTGCCAAATACACCAAGTTACTTGCAAGATAGCAAGATCTCAAAGAAGTCCATATGCAGATCTTGCTATCTTAGTATTTTTCAGCAGAGATTGAGACTGGATCATTCAGATTATGCAAATGATTAGGAATTGAAGTTCGTCTTTCAAGAAGCAGATCTTGGACTCGAACAAACCAACTTTCATACGTCATGTTACAAGTTTAAATCAAACAGAATGCACAAATTAGACAACGAGTTAGGGAATCATAACAAGGTTCTCGTTCACAATCCAGCAAGAGTTTCCATTTACCAAGGAGATGAACTGAACAGGGTAGAGAATTTTATCAATTAAAATTTTCAGCATCTTCTTTTACTTTCATATGCATATTGTAGCACTAAAAAGGGTAAGCCATTGCCTAACAAACTTGCTAAGTAGCCCCTGCTCACTGAATTCCTTCTTTCACTCCTTAGCTCAATCCATATTAGATCCAGAACAATTCCTTGCAAAATCTAGTTCTAAACTTTAAAAATTCCAATCACAAGAAGAAGACAACTACATATTACTACCTCCATTCCTTAATATTAAGTCGATCAAGACATGTAGCGAAAATTAAGGAAAAGTACTTTGTTAATCAAAATATCAATATTACTATCTTAGGTAAGACTTGCGTACCACTAATTCTATTTAAAAAAGTAATATTAATATTTTGATTAAAAAAACATGTTATTTTTTCTTCCTTAATTTTCAATACGTGTCCTAAAAAACTTATATTAAGGGGGGTGTATTCAATCCGGATTTTAAAAGATTTTAACTGATTTTCAAAAGTCTATGGATTATGCTGACTTTATGAATTGTTTTAACTCTATGCAGAGTCTGCGCAGATTTTATTAGATTGATTTATCAGGATTTCTTTTGATTTATAAAGTCTATAGATTATTTGAATAGCACCAAAAAATAAAGAAAATACTGATTCATTGGTGTATTATACAGATCCAAATGTGTTGAATTTCCAAAGTCAACATATGTTTATCAATCATTTTTTTTTTTGAATTAAATCATTTTGTTAAAAATTTAAAAAGTTTGACGATAGTCTTTGATTTTTTTTAGATCGCATAACTGCGGTTTTGATTTATTTGTTTAAGATTTGTATAATTTACTTACTGGTATTTTTTTCTTTGGCTTAATTAAGATATGTTTTGTGATAAGTTTTGTTTGAACTTTTTTTTCTCTTTGATTTTCTTTTTCAGAAAAATGAAATTCATGTTTGAAAAATAGAAATTTGTGGTTAAATAGAGAATAAATTGTTTGCTTTCTTTAATTTCTATTTGAAGATGATCAAGAAGAAAATTGTTTGGATATTATGACTTCTTTTTTTTGAAATAAACATTTCATATTGAGTTTTCTAACGATCTTAAAAAAAAAAATCTCATTTTTTTTGTAGTTTGAAATATTTCTTTGTTTTTCTTATAATTTTATAGAAATGAGATTACTAAAAAATTGTAATTTAAGATAAAATTATCAAAGACATTTTAATTTTAATATTAATGAGAGAAAATCAAAATCTTGAGAAAAAAGAAGAGATTTCACCATACACATTTAAACCTATGAAATCCATCAAAATCCTACCTTTAATGAAATCTATGAGAATCTATATAGTTTTGAATACCTCTAGATTTTAATGGACTTTTTTAAAATCTAAATTGAATACCTCTAAATTTCATTGGACTTTTTAAAATCCAAATTGCATGCATATGGACTTTAAAACTCCATAAAAATCCTATAGAATCTATGTTGAATACACCCCCTTAAGTAATGGTGGGAATAATAATCATCTATTTACTTCCAACAATTAGACAAGAAAACAAAAATAATTGTGACACTGGAGATTTCATAACTTGGAAAAAAATTTGAAACTCAGAAACTGTAATTAAAGGAAGGGAAAGTTCCATACCTTGGTGTGAAAATCAACTTGATTGGAAGAAGCCTTATAGACATCATCAACAATTGCTTTAAAAGATGGCTTAAGAGAAAGTGACTGATCAACCCATACGCCATTAGCAAACGACAAGACAGTGCCACCGGAGGGACCGCCGTCGGCAAATACGGCGGCGACGAGAGAGAGTTAAGATCGTTGACCGATTTTGACTTGAGGAAAGATAGAAGTTGGTCTTGGGTTGGGCCTTTGGAGCCGGCGGCGATGAGGCCCAATACTACACGAATCGACAGCGGCGAGAAGACGGAGTTGCTGTCCTTGGCCTCTGTGGAGATCAAGTGCTTGGCGAGTGTCAAAGAGACGTCGTTTTGGCCATTGATTGATTGCTGGAGGTTCATTTTTTCCGGTATGGTGAAGACAAATTCGTAGTCTTCAGTAGTAATATTTAAAAGGATCCAGGAAAAAAAAATATCAAAGAAGAAGAATCACATTCTTGAAAACTCCGTGTGGAAGATTATGATATTCTACGCGTCGATCGATCGATACGTGTTTGTTTATTTTTGTCCGTGTCGGCACCGTAACATTACAAAGATCTGAAGTCGATTTTTTGTTTTTTTGTTGTTGTGGAGAAATCTGAAGTCATTTGCTAACATTAAAGGAGTTTTTTTTTTTAATAAAGATTTGTCTAACGCGTGACGAAACATGTGAATGTGGATAAATTATTATATATGATACTTACAATTTTTTATTTTCTAAAGTTCTCCATATGCTTCTTTATTCACAAGTTAACGGTCCATATTTTTTTTGTTCCAAATTAACTATAAACTTTCTAAATAAAGTATGTATTAATGACAAATTTTTCAATTTTAACATTATCACAACTCCTCATTAAATACTCTTAGTTAATTAAAATTATCACTTCCCAACACATAGTTAAGGATCAATTCTGTCATGGACATGGCCTACCACCACTTGGTCCACATTCAGCCACATCACAGTTTTGATTAAAATAATAAAAATATTTCCCCTTTTGGTGCATTGTTTGAGACGTTTTTATTGTTTTTTAATCAAAAGAGGGGATGCTGATTGATCGTGACTAAGCTAGTCTATGTCCCCCACTTGAGAGCCAAGTGCCTATATCGAATTTTTCATAGTTAAGAAGTGGTTGGATGTTGTGTTAGAGGAAGGAGAGAGAAAGAATTTTTTTTTTAAAATAAGATTAATAAAATTAATGAGGGGTATATTAAACTTTTACTTATATTTTATCATTAAAATTACCAATCTGTGAATTTGTAAGAATGGACAAATAATTTGAGATGGAAGTAGTATAATTTATTTTATTTATATTCGCATTACCCAAAACATACGTTAGAAATAGTTTATTTTTTTCAATTGATCACAAAATAATCAAAACCATCACACCTAAGAAGTAACTTAAACATAAAAAGTAAAAGTTACATGGTGGTTTGAGAAATTTTGATAATAAATCTCATGTTTACTGGTTGATTTTTTCTGATATGGATCATGATCTATCCAAATCAATAAAAAAAAATCTCTTGATAAGGATACATTTTGAGCTTATAATCTATTGAAATATGTTTCATATCAGAATTAATCTCATTGGTAATGTGAGAGTTGAGGTCATCTATGGACTTGGACTTGAGGAAGGAGAGAAGTTGGGTCTTTAGTTGGGCCTTTGGAACCTGCAACAATGAGGCACAATATCAAGTGGATGGTGAGTGGGGGAAATACTGAGTTGCTATCTCTGGCCTCGGTTGATATCAAGTGGTACGTCTTGACTAATTTCGAGTTTGGTATGCGGTATTGTTCGTAGCGTGACTGTTAGTGGGGAAAATTTGACTCATATTGCTCTTTGAAAACGGAACCCTACCATCTCGGGGAAATTTTAACGACATTTGATGTCCACAAATAAATCAAACACTCGTTAACGGTGAGACATATAACAGTTCCAACCATCTACCCCAAATCTCTGGTTAAGGAGACATAATTTTGGTTACTCTGACTGATTCTTTGAGGATCATTTTTAGGATAAAAGAGGCCAGTGAATATTGCATTCTTTATAAGATGTTGAAGAGGTTAACACGCGGCCCGTTGTGGAACTTTCCTTGGGCCTCCAGGAAAAATATATATGAAGAATCCAATTCGAAATTCCACTACATTTTTTTTTTTTTTTTTTTTTTTATGGGGGCGGGGATATGGGAATTGATCCGAGGGTCTTACCCCTGGGATGTGGTGCCTTTTTCACTGGGGCAACCGTTTCCCATTGTTAACAAGAAAGCTTAACTCAATTAGACTTCATCTTTTATCATTGCTCATGGTAAATTCACGGATTGAAATGCCATTAATATTCTCTTAATTGTTCTGCATAAATATCTAAAAGTTAAGTTGAAATGATATCGAGCATCATTATACAGAAACTTGCTTTTAGAATATGTGCATTGTACAATGACTTATTGCCTTCTCATATAGTAACTTTTATTTTGGTCTCACTTATAGGAGAGAGACCCTATCTAAATGCAAGAAGCATCGGTTTTATGTGGAAGTGCATATGTCATAAAGTAAAAGTTTTCACTGGAATTCCATTATGTTGGCAAGATGATGAATTTATTTGTTTAGAGCATACTCCTTCCATTCCTCAATATAAGACGTTAAAAAACTCAAATAAATAGTAATCTTTCCACCCCAATTCCAATAATATCCCTTCATTCCTTCCTCTCTTCCATCTTTCTAATAAAAGATATATTGAAGGTATTATTAGAATAAATTGTTGACAACTAATAAAAGACATGTAAATATTACAAGTTCGAATCATATGAGGATCAACTTTATATTGTATTATTTGGTTTATCTTGCATATATCCTAACTAATTTTTTTTTTTTTTGAAAAAGAAATAAACATATATCCTAACTATATTAATAACGTATATCCTAACTATATTACTCCCTCCGTCCCAAATTATCTGTCCACATTTCTATTTTAGTGTGTCCCAAATTATTTGTCCACTTTCTAAATAAAGGGTTCATTAATGATGATTTTTTCAATCCTACCCTTTACATTAAATATTGGAGAGAGAAAAATAAAGAGAGAAAAAGAGGTGAATTAAATTGGAAGTAACATTAAATAGGGTTATGTTTGACATTTTATCATATTTCACTCTAGAATTTGATGAAATCTTAATCCCCGTGCAAAATACAAAGTGGGCAGATAATTTGGGACGGATGGAGTATTAATGAGTCAGGTATATCCAGATCACCAGCTACAACACATCTTTAGTCCACCACCTTTGGGGAACTGATAAGCAAATTATGCCCTAATTAGTCTCCCCTTTGGCTGTTGTGCTATCATTGTCCTGTTGTTTTTCCACTACTTCTAATGTAATTGCAAACAAGTTGAAAACCATGGAACCAATTAATGTCTTTGATTTGTATCTCTTAACTGCCATCCAACATAATTAAGTTTTAGTCCGCTATTTGTGCAATAGGAATCTTCTATCCCTATTTGGTGTCACATTCTATATGTCACTAATAAGAAATTGAAATGTGTTAATTTTTTAATTAAAAAAATTATAACCTAAAAAAATATTGAAATCCGTAAGAAAAACGTGAACACGTGTCAATCATTTTGTTTGTGGTGATAAAAAGTGTTACACAGAATGGGATATGAGATTTTTTGCCCTATTTGTCTCCTTTAGCCCAAAAAAAATCCATCCTATTTTATGTAATCTTTCCTGGTATCCTGTTTGGATTTAGAATTGGCAAAAATAAGTAATCATCCAATATATTTTATGAAGACATTGAGGTCATTGATTCCTATGATTCCCCAATAAAAAATAAAAAGATTCATACGTTTCCAGCTATCAAAAAATTTGGACGGCGAGGAAAGGATTCATCTTTGCTTCTGCGGAATAAATCTTCTATCTAATACGAGTGTCACGTCTCTTGTTACATCAGTAATAATTTGACAAGTGTTTTTTTTAAAAGTATTTAAAATCTAAAAATAATAACGTGACACTTGACAAATGGAACTAGGAATGGGGCCGGATGGGAGCGGATACCATGATCTCTAACCCCACCTACGCCTCTTCCATCGTATCTCCTTTCCCGTCCCAGCCCCATCACTGGGGATGGATGGGCATCCCACCCCCAGCTCAGGTGGAGGCCCACGCCCAATTGGGAAAAAGCGGAGATTTTTTCCCAAATTCTCACTTTCGTCCCAGTGGAGGCTCAATCTCGACTAGAAAAAGAAAGTGAATTTTTAACAAAAATCCCCAAATAGAACCTTGAAAAAAATGATATAGACGTTCCGGAAAGAATTTGATCCACGCGATCTTCTCCAAATTAGATGTCTATTTTATTTTTTAGGTATTTATGTTCTTTCTATTTAGTATTTTAGACGGGTCATACGAGGCGGGCCGGGATGGGAGCGGGATATTATTTCACCCGCCTCCGCTCCGCTAGCGGGGCCAAATTCATCCCCAACCCCATTTACACTCCCAACTAAAATTAGTTGGGTTGGGCCGGTCCGAATCTCCAATTCACCAGTGCCCATTGCCATCCCTAAATGGAACCAATCTTTTGTCTCATCTTAATGTCACGTTTACTATTCTATCAATAATAACTTGACTAGTTTTATGAGTTATCAATTCTCTATTTAAAAACAGAAATTCAACTTCAGGAATCATAACAATTGAATAAAGCTCGTGCTTTAGGGTGAGTTAACCACCAGAAGGGAAAAAAACATAATTTGTATAACTAATATCAAGCCTGCCAATGTTGGTTGTTAAAGAATCATTATACCATATGCTCCTCTATAAAAAACAAAATGAAAAAATAAAAAATAATCCCATTTTATAATACAAGTTCTTAAGCACTAATATATCATTTTGTACACCTAAATCAATTAATTAAACTTCTTTTGCCAAGAAAAAAGAAAGGAAGTACTCCTTTTTTTTTTTATCGATTTTTATTTAGAAAATACTAACATTAAATGTTTTTGGGTAAATTGCACTAAAATGAATATCAATTATTTCGAAATTTTAAATGTTTGACGATAACAATTATTTTTTCAGTTTTTAGCCATCAAAATTGTACGGATAATGAATTTTGAACTCTGACGTAATTTCCATCAATTATATTTAACATCATTACTTCTAATCTTCAAGAACTTCTATTACTAAGAAAACTGCGGCATTTGTGCATGCAAAAATGATAAAACGACATGATTTCAATGTGGAAAATTCTGATATGGACCAGGCCCTGGTCCATTTGGCTGTAAAACTGCCACGTCGCCCCCCTCTTCCAAAAAAAAAATTGTTTTTCTCTCAGTCACAGTTAAAATACAAAAAAGATTGTTCTGATATGGACACAGTTAAAAGTAAAAAATTATCTCTCTCCTCATTTTATAGTGATGTGACAAATTTGTACAATTTTTTTTTTACTTTTAACTGTGTCCATATCAGAACAATCTTTTTTGTATTTTAACTGTGACAGAGAAATTTTTTTTTAATTTTTGGAGGAGGGAGCGACGTGACAGTTTTACAGCCAAGTGGACCAGGGCCCTATCAGTGGCCCTGTCCATATCAGAATTTTCCAACCTTTGAATAATTACGGGAGAGGCAAATGATAATAATAGCAAACCAATACGTCAGGACAACACGCCCTTTGAATACAGAGGTGGTTGAAGGTTTAATATCATTTCATATGTTTATTAATAAGATAGGAGCAGTTCCTTTAAATTGTTTTTTTTGTCTACGTGTATTTAGTTACGGACTCAGAATTATAAGTTTGGGGAACCAAACTATAAATATGTGTTATTATCAAAAAGTTCAGGGGAGCCGATTCTACGCAGAATATAAGGATGAACTACATTAAAAATCTTAAAATTCCTTGGTCGGTCTCTGCGTGTATTACTTTCATTGATTCGGGAACAAATTTTAGGGGATAAAATCCTCTGTCCCAAAACTCTATCCTATTCCTATTCCACCACTAGAAATGTGTCACGTGTCTATTCATTCTAAAAACAAACACCTCCTATATCTTTTCATCCAGTAAAATGCTCATAATTTCTCTCTCCTCCTACATCTTCCTCTCTAAATAGGACATGTAACACATTTTTAATTGTAAGATAGATAAGGAAATAGAATTTTAGAACAGACGATTTTCTCCCCCAAATTTTAGAATGACGATAACCTAATCCCGGATGAAAATAAAACTTCACGTTAGAGATACCACGTTGGACCCATATGACTCGTTGACCCTTATTCATGTAATATTTCCATTATAAATTTCATTTCATATTAAAATAGTTCATGATGATCATGTAGACAATAAGCCCAGGAATCATAACAATTAATAAGCACTAATCGATTTTGGTGGTCATGTAGCTAGAATTCCTTATCGATTTTATCAGTAAATAAAATATTATTGACATAAATTTAACATAAAATATTATTTAAATAATTTTATAAAATCTTCCAATCCGTATTACAATCTTCGTGTTTTAAGAGTTTTTAAAACCTCTCCGTTCCGACTCAAAAAATTCCAATCTTCACAACCTTCATCGTTACAGACCAGCTTATTTATTTTATGGCCATGATTCGCCCAATATTTTTAATTAATAGTATGTCAACTAATAATGTCAAAAAATTATATATGTCAACCTTGATACTTAGGAGCATATAGATGCCAATTGATTCCTTTTTCCTTTGCTCGTCTTTGTATGAAGAGTTGCTAAGTTCTTCTATATAAATAGAGCAACCAAAAGTTAGTTTCCTCAAGCTCCCATTGACCTTCAAGCCATATATAAATACAGCATTTTTATCGCGGTCCTAAGAAGGCTCCGAACCAAAAATGGTAAGCTCCTGCAAGACTCTATTTCCTCGATGATGCCTTTTTCGTGGTTCTTTTTCTTCTTCATTTGAAATCATGCACTTAACGAACTAGTTCTCTGTTTTCCTGCACCAGGATATTAGCAAAGATGTCAAAACTCAATCAAAGAATCAGCAAAAGCTCGGAGGAACTAGAGCAACACTATTTGTATTTGGTAAACAATCTCTAATACTCATAAGGATGTAACTGTCTATACTTGTGCTTCTTGAATGAGTAGTGAGTTCATATTATCATTTCTTTGTGTATGCAGCAATGGCGGGACTTGAGAATATGGGATTTATTGCGAATGGTGTAAGTTTAGTGACTTACTTTTACGGCTACATGAACTTCAACATTACAAAATCAGCTACAACACTTACAAACTTCTTCGGAACAGCCTATTTACTATCAATATTCGGAGGATTTATATCCGACACTTATCTATCAAGATTCAAGACTTGCATTATCTTTGGATGCTTAGAAGCAATGGTATTATGCATGTTAAAGAACATACTACAATTTCATGTTCCTCATTATAACATGTCCAACTATTATGTTTGTATTTTCAATTTTTAGGGGTATGCAATCCTGACAATACAAGCACATTTTCCTCAACTGAGGCCCCTTCCCTGCAAGACCATGATCACAGATCCTACTAAATGTGAGATGGCAAACAGCAGCCAATTGGCGATGCTATACGCAGGTCTCTACCTCGTGGCATTTGGCACGAGTGGAGTCAAAGCAGCTTTGCCCGCTTTGGGTGCTGATCAGTTTGATGAAAGGGATCCTAGGGAGGCACCTAAACTAGCCAGCTTTTTCAACTGGTTGCTACTGTCTATTACCTCTGGAGCTATGCTAGGAGTCACGTTCATAGTTTGGATTAGCGCCAACCGTGGATGGGATTGGTCTTTTGGTGTGTGCACAGTTGCTGTAATAATGGGTCTTCTCTTCCTAAGCATGGGAAGGTCCGTGTATAGAAATAACGTCCCCCAGGGAAGTCCATTTGTTCGTATTTCACAGGTATGTTTTATGGCACAGCACATTTGATTTATGCTACAAAATCATATGCAAAGAAATTTAACAGAACCACTTGCCTTCTTGAATTCAGGTGTTCGTTGCAGCCACTAAAAATCGGAAATTGCCAGTACCTGAATCAACAGAGGAACTGCATGAGCTTAAAGATGCGGGAAAAGGAACTGAGGTTCTTCAGAGAACTGATCAATTCAAGTATGTTAGCAATAATTTTTCAACTCAAGAATTAATACTTACTACGGTAATAATATTCTGTTTTAACAACTAACCAAATTAAGCAAAACTTTACAGATGCTTAGATAAGGCAGCAATTATCAGGACCTCAGCCTCAGTTACTGCATCAACATCTACCATTCCTGGACCCTGGAGGTTGTGTACAGTCACACAAGTTGAAGAAACAAAGATCCTGATGCGCATGCTTCCTATTATTCTGAGCACCATCTTCATGAACACATGTTTGGCTCAACTTCAGACTTTCACAATCCAGCAAGGGACAACCTTGGACAGAAAGATCAGAGATTTTACTGTCCCAGCATCCTCAGTTCCAGTAATTCCCTTGTTCTTTATGTCCGTACTCATCCCCATCTATGATCGCATTTTTGTCCCAATAGCAAGAAAATTCACTGGCATTCCAACTGGGATACGACAACTGCAGCGGATTGGGGTTGGACTAGTACTTTCCATTATCTCTATGGCAGTAGCGGGAGTTGTTGAAACTAGGCGGAAATCTGTAGCTCGGAACCACAACATGGTTGACTCACTTGAACCATTACCAATGAGTGTCTTCTGGCTAGGTCTGCAATATTGTATATTTGGGATGGCTGACATGTTTACAGTGGTGGGACTGCTGGATTTCTTTTACGCGGAAAGCTCACAGGGGATGAAGTCACTCAGCACGGCAATCTCATGGTCTTCAATAGCGTTTGGATACTACGCAAGTTCAGTGGTAGTGAATGTAGTGAACAAGGTGAGCGGAAGGTGGCTGGCGAGCAATAATCTGAACAGAGATAAACTGAACTACTTTTACTGGTTGCTGGCAGGTTTAAGTGTGGTGAATTTTGGGGTATATTTGATGTGTTCATCCTGGTACAAGTACAAAAAGGTAGAAATGAAGGAAATTGATGCTGATTACAAGATATCAGCTCAGGACAAAGTATAAGGTGCCCCAGTTCGGATTCTTACAACCTAGAGATGTTTTATCATATCCTGAATTAATGCATGAGCTTTATTCTACTAGTAAACACAGATAAATCAACATCTTCAGCAAGCTTTTTATTTTTCATTTTTCCTTTTGTATTAGTATCACTTTACAAGAACATATTGGAAAATCATCTGTACAATTTCAATCCGGATTACACGTAATAAAACAAAAAAATCAAAGAAACCAGTGCTGCTATCAAAGCATGAGATGGTAAATGTTACCGGAGAATTTTCTACCATTTGACATCCAGGGTGAGAGCCTCTTGAGGTACAAGGATGGATGGGAAATTTGTAAAGGAAAGATTGGACATCAAATTACTCCAAGCCTTCGAGTGTACTTGAATAAATGGCTTGACCTTTTTAATGATTAACGGTTTTAAAGCCTCTGCTTCAATTCTCGCAGATACTTCAAACAATACGCACTCAACAGTAGGCTTCGTTCTCCACTCAGCTACTGTACTCCAGCGAGTATCATTGCTGCGAATTTTTCGTTCAATTTCCAGCTGGAAGCGAAATAGGGACGATCCAATAATTTTTGCTTTTACTGAACCTGAACCTCCATTTTGATTGATTTTTTTACCTACAAAAGTCTGCATAATTTTCTCCAGCAAAGCCATTCTCCTGCTCAAGGTATCCATAGAAGATCCCCGCTTTCTATAGAAGTGCTTGCCGAAACACTTATCTGGTAACAATTCAACTGCTCGCTTTGATGGGAAAGAAGTTTCGATGTATGCCCCAGGGTTCCAAGTTCTGTAAGCAACTACAGTTGCAGACCCTACAATCCGTATAGGAAGCCATAACATGCATAAGGAAGGCTGATAGTATCCGAAATTGCTTATATCCCAGTTCACCTTTTTATGAGTATCTCTTGAGCGGAAAAAAGAAACTTCCTTAGCACCTTTGACTTCTACAGTGATGCCTTCCCCAACATAAATATGCTTTAATCCAGCAATTGAAGCATTCAGCTGATCAGTACAACAACAATAACATAACCCATTAAATCCAACCGTCTAAAGTAATACAAATGCTTCCAACATTGAAAATCACTGAATATATGTGAGTGCGATATCATATATGAGCTTGTAGATACAATCACCTGGATTTAAGAATCTAAACTAGGGGGCCAAAGAAGAAGAAGAATTTAATTTACCAATGACTAAAGCAATTGTTTGTCTTAACTGCTAATATCATATATTTGAAACCCTTTCCAAGGAACAACAACAATAACATAACTCATTAAGTCTCAATAATTGGGGTATGATTGAGCGGGGATGGATATGAGACATACTTAGCACTTGACAATAAATGCAAAAAGTAGTTGCTCCCAAAATACCACTGACACAGATGAATTAAAGACTGACATAACTTTTGGCAATGAATGCACAAAGTGAATGGTCACAGAATAACACTGAAACAGTAATCCCCTATACCGTCATGTTTGCTACCGAATCATGCCCTTGAACGAAAGCCAAAAGGCATTAAAGAAGGTTGGCACAAGAACTATTTTGACTTATATACACGTTACCATACTTCTTTCATTCAGCATTCAGAGCATCTACGTTCACTGTAAACCCATTTCAAGGAAAACTTTTAAAAATATGAAAGTACTCAAATACACAACAACAACAATAGCATAACCCATTAAGTCCCCAATAATTGGGGGTATGGGCGGGGATGGACGGGATACATACCTAACCTTTGTCAAACAAAGTGGCTGATCCCAGGATACCACTGAAACAGATGTATTGGAGACTAACCTAACCTTTGGCAACAAGTGCACATATGAAAGTACTCAAATGGCTGCAAAAAATCATACAGGAAAGAATAAAGCCATTATCTTTTGTTGTTTAATACAGCAAGTCATACCAGTTACTGGTCTCTTCCACCAAGAAGAACACCCAAAGCCAAGCAGAAAATGAAAGTAATAGAGGAGAAAAAAAGAAAAGAACAAGGAACATTACCGGCAATGCAAGACTGAGCTCATAGTCTCCACTAACAAGCAAATGAAAAGGGCCTTGGATTTTAAATGTATCCATCACAGAGTTAGAGCTAATTTCTCTAATCAAATCTTCAAAATCTGATTCATTTTTTAGTCTTTTAATTCTCTTCCACCGTGAAACTTGATTCAGCAGCTTGAAAACAAATTCCCTTTTCCCAAATCGAACTCCAAACTCATACCTCTTTACAGCACCAAACTTAACTTTCTTTACATCCAATTTTGAAATTCTAAGGTCCTTCAAGTTCCACTTTTCCTTGTCCGCAATATCATTCAATACGCCCTAAGTTAAGAACAAATCAAAATTTGGTGCAAATTTCGATAATTGAATAATACTCCATCAATTTCTTACTATGAGTCCTTTAAAACATGTAGCTAAAATCAATAAAGCAAGAAATAAAATGTTTTTTAATTAAAATATACTAGTGATATACGAGTCACAAGCAATTAAAAGTAGTGAACGAATACAGAATCTTCCGTGACGGACCTTGAAGAAGGATGGATTTTGTGAGTGGTGGCGGAGCTCCTCCTCTACGACGGCGGCGGAGTACGGATAAAGTAAGTGAGAGATATTGAAGTATTGTGCGGGTGAAGAAGTTGAGGAAAGAAAACTGAGAGAAAAGAGAATAGAGATGAGAGAGAAATTCAGAAGCATTATTATCACCGGCGGCGTTATGGGGTTACGATTTGTCAACGTCGACGGAGACAAAGATTCAGGGTGTAAAAAAGGCTTGAAACGACGCTACTTCAATCGGGATCTGACTCGAGCTTTAAAATGACAGATCCACCCCTTCTGTGCTTTTGGAAGTATTCAGTCCAATTCTTTCAACCGGTTGTTTTTTTTTTTTTTTTAACGCAGTTTGAACAAATGTTAAATCTTATTCAAAAGGTATAATGACAAAATACATGCACTTATGTATACATAATACATGTCTAAAAATCATAACAGTATTCCGCAGAAAAACTTTGGGCAGTTTAATTTTTTTATTCAAGAACGGTTAAAATTAATCAGTATATATTATATTTTAACCGTTCTACATCATAATCAGACCGATTTTTTTCTTTATATTATGTTTCAACAAAAGAGCCATGAATGTAACCAGTTTAATATTATTATTATAACTATTATGATTATTATTACTACTTTTTCTAAATTTTTTCACTTTTAAAAAGTGCATACATGATATGTGGCAGGAGATATATGTTAATTAGTAATATGAGAGTACACTTATTTTACCAAATCTGTCAAATTTGTGCATATTATGAATTCATGGTTATGAAGGGAAACCACTATTAAGTTAGGATTGAGACCTAAATAAACCTTTCTTGCCAAATGAAATTTCTTCTACAATCCAAACTTTTAGATGGAGATACAAAACTAATTGGTCAGAAATGCCAGATACAATCTGATTACTGAATGAAGCTAAAAAAATTTATACAATGAAATAAAACAGAAGAAGAGCAGCCAGCCAATGTGTTATAGGGTGGCTCTATTGGCTATGGTTGGTAATAACAAGCTGATGGAAGAGATCATCCATCCGAAACAAGTATAAATTCAGGCACATTACAGAAAGGAGCTGGGAGTATTCACAGCGGCTCAGAGATGAGCATCAGAGGTGAATTGCCTGATAGGCGGAAGACCTAGAGGGTCAAAAAATATGGGCGACCCTCCGATAGCAGAGGTGCAGGAAAGCATTGTTCCTTGATCCTTGCAGGTTACTCTGAAGTCTGGAGATGGGACAAATTGTCAAGAAAGTGCATTAGTGTTGTTCGTTGCAGTTGGGTCATGCAGTGTGTCCGATACTCTAGAGGGAGGCCAGTATCTGAAGACTGATCTACCAACAATGTTTTTTATCGGAAGGGGGCCCCTGTAAATAATCCAGAGAAGACAAATCAGGAGACAGTTTATATAGAAGTTTCAAAATATTTAATAAGTAAAAGCAACAAAACTCGGTTCCAAGCGATTTTCTGGCTTTTTTCATGGGGAAGATGAGATGCATGCAATGAAGTTATGAATGCAACAAGAAACTATCAAGGAAGGTATTAAAGAGAACGGAGACTGAAAATGCATTACTACATTCTACTTCCTAGGAAATGCTAAAAATCTCTCGGGCGTGAGAAATAACACTGCGGTTCAACACCTACCAGTTATGTGAATCGTAACTGTTGTTGCGGTTATCCCCCATAACGAAGACATAGCCCTCAGGAACAAGCTACAGATATTCAATATACAGAGAAAATGTCAGACCACGAAGGCTTGAACCTCCTTGGAGAAGATTATAATTTTTTTTAAACAAGGCCCTGTGAAAAGATGGGAAAACATACCACTGGCTCCATCTCATAAGCAAGTGGTTCTAAGATAAACTCCTCATCTTGAGCAATTCCATTAACCAGCAATTTGCCATCTCGAACCTATATTTTTCGACACGTAGAGGGAAAGATGTCAAAATCAAAGATGCTTAATTGTGGGAAACAGGGATTAAGTAAAAAAACACGGTTACTCACTTCAACATAATCACCAGCTTTAGCTACCACTCTCTTTATGAAGACGTCGCTTGAACCATAACCAATCTCCTGCAGGATAAATTAAATCATTAATAAAAAGACATAGCTCCGTGAAATAACAACATTAACATTGCCTGTCTATCAACCAATAAGAAAACCCACAAGATTCTGACATACTTGAAGAATTGGAGGAGCTTTGAATATGACTATATCTGAATATTCGGGTTTCCTGAAAACATAAGAAACCTGCACCCAAGAAAAAAAAAAGGACCAGAGAATAAGATTACCATTCTAAAACGCGAATGCTTTTCTCATTGATAATTAAAGAAACATTTATGCCAAACTAAATCCATAGTAAAACAAACAATTAAAGGCAGCATCACCATTCCCATTTCTCACGAGATATCAGTATGCCAAAGTGATAAACTGAATAATAAGCAAACCATGCTTTATAAACATATAAATAATCAGCCAAGGGTCTTGATTTCGAACATCAAGGAGTCCGAAATTTGATTTCGAATTCTCAGCACAAGGGTCTTGATCAAAACCACTGTCACATTTCCATCTAAATTTCCTTCTGACAATGCAAAAGAAATTAATCTATTTTATTCTCAAATTTTTATTATCCATTTAATTCTCACCGACCCAATTCAATCCAATCACACACTAAATTGTTAAATAAAGAACTATATCAGCAAATGCTTGTGGTTAATACCTTCTCGGCTAAGATGCGGTCGCCTACATCAAGAGTTGGGTACATAGAAGCCGAAGGAATTGATCTAGGCTCAGCCAAAGAAGACCTAAACAGTATGGTGACACTCAAAGCAGTAAAGGCAGCTTTAGCATCATCGGAGCAAACATTTAATAATTTTGACAGCCAATTGCTCCTTTTAATCTTTAGATTATCATCCATAGCCTCTGGTGAAGCTGCAGCAGCAGCAATTGCATTCCCCATAGTAGGCTGGCTACAAGGCAACCACTTAGATCCTTGTAACAGAAATGGAATTATAGAAGCGGGCTTCAATGGCGAAACCCCAAATACAGAACAATCTACCGAAGAGGAAGATGAAGAAGACTTGATTAAAGAAATTAAGCCAAGAACCAAAGGATTTTTTGATTCCCCAAGAATTTCACCGGCTAATGTTGAGTACATCGACGCCGCCGTGGCGGGGTAGGAGGATTTTGGCCGGGGAGGCAAAAAATCGGAGGAATAATTATGATCAGGCTTGGTTGGGAAGATTTTGGACCAAGCAGATGAAGAAGAACATTCATGGAAGAAGCGGCAGGCGGCGGCTTTGGTGGTGGAGGAAGAAGACAGGTTTTGGGCAACGTAGCCGGAGTAAGAAACGGTGAATCGGATCGCCATAACTGCAAATTGTATAAGACTGATTAATATTTGTAAAATAGTTGGGATTGAATAGATCGGTGATTAATCGGAGAAACAAGAGTTGAATTGGAAGTCTAAGCTATGATCGGTGGAGGAATTCGATGGCGCCTGATCGGAAAAATGGAAATGGATAGAGATGAGAGAGGAGGAGGATTTGAGCTGAGCTTTTTCCTCAGAGAGAGAGGAAGGAGAGCTCAGGAGTCCGAGTTTTTTTTTTTTTATGAATAACAGGAGTCTGAGTCAACTTTGGAGATTGGGAGGGTTTTAGAAGAGCAGGTAGCTACTGACGGAGTGTGTTAACGGCCTTCATCTTCATTATTATTACGTAAAAGCCACTAGTAATTCCCGTTTTATGGGGATAAACTTAATCCCGGGGTAGTGATAATGCCATAGCAAGAATCCTCCTGCAAGAGCGATTTACGTGCATGTGACAAAATTACCCCTCTAACATATTAACTAAATCTTTTAATTATTTTTTCTATTTTCTCTCCCAATATTTTCCCTCTATCCTGGTCTGATATTTCTCTCTCCCCTAGATTCTTTCCTTATTTTTATCTCAAGTGATTTTTGAGAGAAAAATAAGGAAAGAATTTAGATGAGAGAGAAAGATCAGGCCAGGATAGAGAGAAATATTGGGAGAGAAAAAATAGAAAAAATAATTAAAAGATTTAGTTAATATGTTAGAGAGGTAATTTTGTCACATGCACGTAAATCGCTCTTGCAGGAGGATTCTTTCTCTGGCATTATCACTACCCTTAATCCCGGTTTACCCGTGTATATTTACATTCATCTGTCAAATCACTCTGAATTCGTTATGTCTATATTACTTATAATTATATATACACATAATAAATTGTGAGTGGTTTGGCACAGGAATGGGAACATACATGTGTACCGATTATTTGCCCGATTCACGAGTATTTTTAGTCTATAACTTTATATTCAAGTGAGTTATGGTGCGGAACGTATGAAATTTTCTATGTGTGGAATGTAGATCGTCGTCAGATATTTTATTCTTGACTGATATTTAACAAGAGAAAAATTCTAATAATTTTAAATATTTTAAAGAAAAATCAGTCATTTTTTTCTCTGTTAGATATTTCTATCCAACGGTCTAACAGTTATTTCGTTTAAATTTTTTTCAATAAAAAACAATCATTTTTCTCATTTATTAAATATTCACATTCAACCGTTTAACCATTGTTCCGCATGTGTAGAACAACTCTTAATTTCTCATTGTAGTCATTTCGCTCCATATTATCCTTGGTGAAGAAATGGCCAAATCTCAGTATTTTATTAGGATTAGACCATTCAAATTGCCGCTATCAATAATACTTACTTTTGAATTAAATTAAAATTTAATCGTAGAATCTTAAAGTAAGAACTGTTCGAATATTCTTTGATACTTTTATTGAAATTTTTTCCTCCGACATTACAATAACAGGTGTTTTTATTTATATAACTTAAAATAAAATGGAGAAACCTTAGGGGTGAATCGACTTTAGATGTGAATGTAATTATAATTAAGAATGTTATAGAGAGTGTCACTGAGAACTACATGTGCACTAAAAGCTAGAAACAACTATTTATATGAGCATCATGGATCTATTGTGCTGCTCCTTGCAATACTTCTTACAATATTTTAATGTTGTAGTGTAATTGTAGATTTTTTCGTTAATATATTTTAAACTAAAAAAATAAAATCTAAATATAAAATAATATAATTAAAGTGTGAATTGTGATATAATTATGGAGTGTTACATATGTATTATACAAGTGCTTTACTCATGTTTGAATTTCATGATTTGCACCCCTACTTTAATTTATTTGCATTTTTCTCCACTTATATTATAAATAAAACTCAAATACCCTTAATATTCTTCTTTGAAGTGTTAGATTAAGTTGAATCTATTTAAATTATTATCATTAAATTGTGTAAATAGATTGAGTTTGATTTAAGTTGACATTAAACCAAACTCCTCAGATTTCATAAAAAATAAAATTCTTTTGAAAAACGTGTAATTTTATAAATAAAACTTGTTAAGTTTGAGTCAAACATAATTCGATGATTCACCTAATATCCTTTTCAATATAAAAAAAATAAAAAAATAAAAAAAAAAAAGGATAAGTGGGGTTTATAAGAGAATCCAAAAAGGATATGTGAATATTATTTCCTTTTTTTTTTAAGTTTTGGTCGAAAATATACACCCTTGGTTTAAATGTAAATAAATACAAACATGATGGCAGTGGAGTCATTTGCAGTGATAAGAACAGAGAAAATGAAGTGAAAAGGCAATTTCCACCAATTTGCTTGAGAAGCTGCTTTGAAGCAACGTTTTGTTTTTCTGTCTTTTATGCCCCAACTTTTGGAATATTCACAATTTGATCCCTTTGATGTTTGACCTAACAGACTTTACTGCTCAAGATGACGGCCCTTTTTATCCTATGTTCATTCTTTTAATTCCTCCAACCTATTGGAACTCTTTTTTTTTTTTTTTTTACGGGGCGGGGCGGGGGGGGGGGGTGAATACGGGAATCGACCTTGAGTAGAAGCCCAGGGTCACGCCTACCTTTTTCACTGGGGCAGGTCATTCCCATGCAACCTATTGGAACTCAATAACTCACCGAAAGTGACATAATTAGCCAAAAAAAAAGGCATAGAAAGTAATATTTTTTAAAATTTTGACACTTGTTTTTTTTAAACTCATATAATTATGCTTATTGTGAATATAGTTTTTTTTTTCTTCCCAAAATAACAAAAAAGCCTTAATCAATATAAGATGTACATATGGTCGTTAGCATTAATATATTTCCTCCATTTCCTTATAGCTAATATCATACTCTCTTCTAAGTCTAACGAATTCATATCATTATTGATGACTTCGATCCAAATCTTTCTTTTTATGTCTCCGTCCTTCAAGTTTTCGAACTGGAGCATCACTCGGTCTTCTTTTTATGTGACTAAACCACCACAAGCGATTATCCTTCATTTTGTCTTCAATAGGCGTCACTCCTATCTTAACTCGGATAATCTCATTTCTAACTCTATCATTTCTAATATGCTCACACATCCATCACAACATATGCATATCTGTTACACTCATTTTTCTGAATAGTTTTTTCACAAGAATTTTAAATAGAATGCTTTAGACAACAAATATATGAAAAGTAAAATGCATTTCAAGGAGATAATGTACCATTACTATTAACATTTTGTCTTTTTGAAGTAATTTTTTATTATAATAAGTCTCCTTGTATTGTTTTTTAATTTAAACTATTATAAAGTAAAAAAAAAGATTGTATAATTATTTATAGTTTTGTTTTCTAAGTATATGAGTATTTTAGTTTGGTAATTACACATTTACCTATTGAATTTCCTTTTAAACTCTAGTTTCTATTTCTTTTTCTTTTCAAAAACCGTTTAAGCCCTAGTTTGTTTGCACAAAATTGAAAAAATTAGGGGTTGCCAAGAAATATCTCAAAACTATAAGGGTTGCTATTTGGTGGGAGGATCTTGGAGCTTCTATGTGACGAAAGCGCTTATGTCAGCCGCACAGTAGTACTATTTTCTTATTTTTATTTCCCGCTATGGCTCGCTCCTCATTGACTTTGTCAAATGAGCCAATGAAACTCCACTTCCCTGGTAGTTCTGATATGTAGTACGTCCATAATGAATTAGAACTTATTACTATATCACTCTAGAATAAAGAGATAGATAACTATGTGATCGTGTGACTAATTTTACATCACAAGGATCACCTACACTTGTTACATATCAGAATTTTCCAGTAGTATTTGCCTGATCATACTCTTGGAACTTTTAGTACACTTTTTTATTACATTAATAATATTTTTATATTTGAAAAAAGTAATTAGCTTAAGTTTTTAAATTTATTGGTTTAAGCTTTTAAATTTGCTATATGTCAATGATGTTGGTACATGTAAAATAATTTAATTAGTGTATTGAAAAATTTATTGTAGAATGTAATAGAAAATTCGGTATCGCTTAATCATGTCAGTTAATTGAAATTAAGAGTTGGAATAAGTCAATGGTTTTAGGCGTATTAGCATTGGGTCAAGGACTATTAATCCAACTCTTAATTTTATACCCTAAAAAAAAAAAAGCATTGGGTCATTGGTGGCAGAAATGCAACTAATAATAGAACTTTCTTCAGTTTTAAGTAAAATTCTTGTCAAGAAGGCTTTGGCCCGGTGGGCAAGGCCTTGACTTGTGTCCATGAGGGCACAAGTTCGACACCCGCCTCCAACGTTGTGGCAAATAAAATTCGCTAGAATTAGGGTGCTGACAAGTAAAATTCAAATGAAATGATTAAAATATCCTCTTTTACTAATTCTTGAACATTGGAGATTAGTTAGGAAGAAACTTAATTCAGGGCATTTGGATAGATTCTGTTATGGGTTTAAGAATTAAAATGAGATTCAATTTTTATTTTTTTTGGATTGAGTTTAGAAATGAAACTTCGCATTAAAAATCATTGAAAATTTTAATTTAAATTTGAAACTGAGACAAAAAAAATCATATTAAGACTCAATCTAATAAGAGGCTCCTAAAACTGTTAAAACTTCATTAAATGTCTATAAATATTGCAAACGAAACACTTGTGAAATAATAAAAAAAAATATAATGGAGCACTTATTATGATGTAGAAACCATATTACCAACCTTGTCATTACCAACCTTGTCATTTGTGATTAACTTTGTTATCAAGATAACGAACGCTCCACTTTCAACCGGTAGGTCGAGAGTTCGAGTCATTCTGGATTCCAAACAATAGGTGGAGAGTTCAAATCATTCTAGAAGAAAAGTGAAGAACCACTATTAATCTTCCTTTAAAAATTTAAAAAAACCTTTGTTATCAAGGACTGAAATGGCTTGAAAAACGAAATATTACATACGACTAATATGCCATACAAGTTGTTACTTTTAGTTGTTATTACATAAATCAATTAATTAGGGTCCGAAAGTCTGCACCACATGCACTAATCTTTCTTCGGAAAGCTGGTGTGAGGCCACAATCCACGTGTGATATATTTGAAAATGATTGACTGAGATGTAAGATTGATCTAAGTATTTATGGTTATCTTGATATATTCATTTTGTTATATTGAGTTTAGTTGTCAAATAGATAGTTGTGAGTGTTGTCAGACACCATAAATCGCGCTTCGGGCATGTGGACATGTAATGTGACAACTGGTGGAGGATGAACTTATCTGTTGGTCATTGTATTATGCCTCATTTACAATATTTGCTCAATAAAATCTACATATACATATACATATAAGATCAACAAATAGTGTAAGTAATCATGAATGATTAATATAAAATGTAAATAAGGTGTGAGACTATAATTAACAGACTAGTCTGTTCCCGTGTTTCCCCCAGATAGTAGTAGACACTTGGAAGTGGTCCGTTTCTCGTTTGAACCAACAGAAGGAGAAAAATTCATCAAAAAAAACAGAAGGAGAAAAAAAAATCCTCGGAGAGTGCAGCACGCTTTGTGCCCCTTTACAACTTGGTAGGCTACTAAATTTAAAATTTATATTCAAGTCAATCAATACAGTACACGTAGAAAAGAGAATTGAAGTTATATCAATTTTCTTTTCTACGTGTACTGCACTAATTGATTTGGATGTAACTTATAAACTTAGTATTCTAGCAAGATCAAAAATTTCCTTTACAAGGGCGTGAAAGAGAATGTCCATTTAAATGATGTGTTAGGATTAGGAAGTATTATTACATATTCACAGCTAAATGAAACTCCCTATATTCCTAAATATAAGACTTTCATTACGTGTTATCAAAATTACGATATTTTTACAATTAAAATTATAATATTACTCTCTTAAAAAATATTTGTATATTAATAATTCTATTTAAGAGAGTAATATTGATATTTTAATTATAAAAATATTTTAATTTTTTATTTTTGTAATATGTTTTGAAAGTCGTATATTTAGGAATGGAGGTAGTATGAAGATGCAGGTTTTTTTTTGCCGGTTAATTATGACGCTGGTGGGACTCACCAAAGGCCACGCGAGATAATATTATTACCTATATTGGGGAGCAATGCATGTGGGCTTTGCCGGGATTTTGGTTGTGGATGTGTATCTTACGACTAATCAGGAGGGAGGTCCCATGTTTTCAAACTTTTCCAAGTTACCGTCAACGCAGTATCCAAGGGACTTCACACTCAAAGGCATCACGATTTAAATTCTACACACGTAGAACAAATTTTTTGTTGTTGTAACAGTTGAGATTTTTCATTCATTCCTCCCCCAATATCTATTAAATTAAATAATTATTGTTAAAATATGAATTCCTACATCGAGAATCTAATAAAATTCAAATCATTTATAAACGTATGATTTAACAATTCTCATTGCTAATTGGTTTTGAGAGGATATGGACATGGACGAAGTCAGTAATTTGGCATTGGAGGGCGAAAACTGCAATAGTATGTTGAACTATATATAAAAACTGCAAAAAAAAATGTTGATGGGGAGAATTTGATAAAATATTTCGAATTACATATAAAATTTACTATATGTAGTAGTGTATTTTTAGAAATTTCGGAGGGGACCTTGTCTTTATCCCTGGATATGGAAACTCACGACCTAATTTTCACATTGTATTAGAGTGGGTCCTTAGGCGGGATGTGTATGTTCATAATACCTTAGTGGCTCTATTTGTCAACGCACGACCCAAGTAGGGTGACATATCTTCAACTGTCCACGCGTGACCCAAGAAGGTCGGTGGACATTGAATTAATTGACTCACATCTCGATATGAGGGACAGTGTTAAAAATATGAAGCTCCACATCAATAATCTAAGAAATATCAAAATCACTTATAAACTCATTTATTAACACTCTCATTGCCAATTAGTTTTAAAAAAATATTAAACTCCGTGAACTTAATTTCATAATTATTGATAGCATAAGAAAAGTTTTTTATAAAAATCTTAATCGGTGTTCTCATTGGGTAGGAATCCTCTATTCCCATTCGGTGTCTCATTTCCTATCCCACTAATAAAAAAATGACATGTATTAAGTTTTTAATTAAAAAATTATAACCTAAAAGAAATAGTAAAACCCACAGAGAAAAAATATACATGTAACAAATATCTATTAGTAAAGATATATAAAGAGACACATAACGAGTACAGACGATTTTTTGCCGTTCTCATTGGCCACTGTACTATATAAATCCCAAACGAAGAAGTGGCCGTCGTGCGTAGGGATGGCAATTTGACCCGTGATCCGCCGATCCGCCCTGCCCCGATGTCTTTTGGGGCAGCCCCGCCCTGCCCCGTAGAGAGAATGGGGCAGATCGGGGCATGGTATTTTTTTCCGCCCTACCCCGCCCCGCCCCGCCCCATTTTGCCCCATTTATATTACATTATTATAATATTGTTATTATTAAACATAATCATGTTTAATTTTCATTTTAATATACTAATTGTACTTGTTTGAGAATTGATTTGGGATAAAATTAATTATTTTTTTAAAAAATTAAATATATTTTTAAAAAATTAAATATATTTTTAAAAAATTAATTATTTTTATGATAAAATTAATGATTTTTATGATTTTAATTTTTTTGATAAAATTAATAATTTTTATAATTTTTAAAAAAATAATAATTTTTTAAAAAAAAAATATAGTATGGGACGGGGCGCGGGGCAGAATTTTTTGATCTGGGGCGGGGCGGGGCAAAGGCGTGGTATTTGAGATACCCGCCCCGATCTGCCCATTGCCATTCCTAGTCGTGCGGTCGTATAGCCGTAGTCGTTGGTCAACACTGCACCCAATGTCTTATTTAACACCAAAACTGTTGATTCTTCTCGGGTCCCAATTCCAACCCATTCATCACTTTTTCACGTTCTACTCCATGTTAATCTTTAATAGGACCACCAGGGGCAGATCTGAAAATCTTGCTTAGAATTATAATATACTTATTTCGTTTCATAATAAATATGTTTTTAGATTCTTTATTTTTTTAAAAGACACAATTTTTTTAAGAAAGTCTTTCTAAAACGATTCTTACTAAAGAGAGAAGATAAATGAGTTGTTGCAGTTTGAAAATACACTAATTATTTAAGTGTATACAAATGTATCTTATATTCCCCTTCCCTCTGCTAAAAAAAATAATATTCCCCTTCCTTAATCTATCTAAACTAGTTAAAATAATTTATATCATACACACATGAAGTAATATATTTTCTAAAATGTTATAAAACAAAAAATACTAAAAATGTAAACTTTTCAAAATGTTAGTGACAAGACTGCCACTACCACGTACAATTCAAATTAAAGACTTTTATTTACCACTCCAAACAAAAAAAGGTCTTTTAATTTGTTAAAAAAATTCAACAATTCTGGTCTCCTCCTCAACCAAGAAAAGCAAATTGTGTGGGGCCGCATTCCATTTTCCTGCTTTGTAATCCCACGATAGGCAACTCTCTTTCGGTTGCATGTTAAATTTTCAAATTTTAATTTGAGATTTCAAACTAAACTAAGTTCATATCAGAATTAATTTAAAAATACATACTCACTTCTTATTTCTCGTTCATTATCACATATTAACACTTTGTTAAGTGTTTATTTTTTCTATTCTAGTATAATTATTTTTTAAAAAAAAACAACGTAAATTCAAAGGCGAAGACAATTATCTATTAATAAAACAAGTGTTAGACTGAAAATGTAAACAAATTATCTTATCTGAGAACACTCCTTTGTTTTTTTTTGTGTGGGTATTATCTTTGTTCCATAATATAAGTCGTTTAGAATATGTAGAGAAAATCAAGAAAAACAAAAATTTATGTATTTTACTAGTTAAAATATCAATATTAGTCTCTTAACTAGAACTCATGGTATATAAGTTATATTTAAAAGATTATGAATGATATTTTTACTAAAAAAAATATTTTATTTTTTTAATTTAATTACATTTATCATAAACAACTTATATTACGAAATGAATAGAGTAATGAATAATGTGAACGCCTTTGTTCATTTCATGTCTGAATATATACACCTTTGTTCACATCGAAACCTTAGAAATTCGTACGATAAAAGCATTTAAAAACCAACGGCCAGATCTTTACCTTCCCTAACTCTCAAACTATGCTCCTGTCCCTTTCAAAGCTCCAAGCAAGCTCAGCTCACTCTATTAGTCTCCAGTCTATATATATTCCTTGGCATTTCTTGCAAAAGCTTTCAAGAACTTCAATAACAATGGCACAACCCCAGGAAGAAAACCAAAAACCCATCATTAATAATTAGTAGTTAGTTTTGGCCTTCAAGTATTTACTCAAAATCTTGGAAGTTTTTATAATAATAATAATGGAGGAAAGACCAGAAACAGAGCTAATATCAATTCCGGCAACTCCAAAAGCGTCGACGCCGGAGATTTTAACCCCATCGGGAAATAGGTCGCCGAGAGGTATGACGTCATCTAAGGAAGCAAAATCATGGACGCCAACTTCATTTATTTCACCAAGATTCTTGAGCCCAATTGGAACTCCTATGAAAAGGGTGTTGGTTAATATGAAGGGTTATTTGGAAGAAATGGGTCATTTGACTAAGCTTAATCCTCAAGATTCTTGGCTTCCTATTACTGAATCTAGAAATGGGAATGCTCTTTATGCTGTTTTTCATAATCTTAATGCTGGTGTTGGATTTCAAGCTCTTGTTTTGCCTGTTGCTTTCTCTTTTCTTGGATGGTATGTGCTAATTTTAAGTGCTGTTTTCTCAATTAGTAATACCTAACTTGTTTATAATATAAGTCGTTTACGATATGTAGCGAAAATTAAAAAATAAAAAAAGTAAGATATTTTTGTAGTCAAAATATCAATGTTACTCTCTTAAATAAAATTTGGAAAAATTCTGATATGGACCAGGTGCATGTGGACCTTGTGTTCCAAAACTGACAACATCATCACAAAATTGCCACTCTCCTCATTATGCGGTGATGTTTCCACTTTTGCACCGCAGAGTCCAATCGAATTGGTTCATATCAGAATTATCCTAGAATTAGTGTTATACTAATTTTATTTAAGGCGGCAATATTGATATTTTGACTAACAAATTACCTTATTTTTTTTTTCTTTATCAATTTTCGTTATATGTTTTAAACGACTTATATTGTGTAAGGAAGGGAGTAGTAATTAGTTGAGTAAGTTCAGTTAATGGCTAATCTAACAGTATATATTGATGTTTATTAGTCCCTCCATCACAAATTTAATGTCAAGTTTCCTAAAATATTAAAATGTACATTCAATTTAGGACGGAGGAGTAAGACTAACAATGGTTACTTCTTTGGGTATTGCTTTGAAAGTATTGGGTTTTTGAAGTGTTTGGGAATCATTTGTAATTTTTGTTTACTTTTTTTCATTCTGTTTTGACTTGTTGAGAAAAGGGCTAAAGTTTACAACTTTGCTTCTGCATCTGATGTAGAATGTTCTTGTAGATTTGGATTATTATTGTTTCTTGGAGCACTACTAATGTTACTAACACTCCCTTTCGGGGGGTTTAGCTGCTCTCCCGTACTTAAAAACATTGAAGAGGTCTCTCCATTACGTCTAGAATCTAAGTTGGAAGTTACCGGCATCAATAATTGATAATATCTACGCCTATCTAATTTTTATGAAACTTGACTTGAGGAACGAGGATCAACTACGCAGGAGAGGACCTTGGAGTTGGAGTGTGTACTAACTTTGTTAGCAAGAGTTGATATTGGGATTTTGTTGAATCTGGTAGGGCATAGGTAGTGCTCTCTTTTTCTTGCTTTTTTTTTTTTCTTCCAAATTTTCATGATAGATGTGATTTGAATGGAGCCAAGAAAGATCATTGAGACAATTCATGTTGTTCCTTTCATTTAATTGGTCTTTACTTAGTCCAGATTTCTGTTAATTTCTCAATATTCGGTTAACTTTGCTAGGGAAAAAATTCTTACATCATGTATCCAAGATCTAGCTGCCTTCATTAACTAGTAATTTTTGGTTTACTTGAAGATAGTTCTTACAGTCATAATTTTCCTGAATTGCTTGCTTGTTTTTTATTGCAAGCATGGGTGACTATTGACTTATACTGCCGAGAACAGTTCGCGGCGTAGGGAAGAGATGAAAATAGTAGGGCGAGGATAGAAGAAAGAAACTGTAGATTCCTTTAAGAAAAGTACAAATTTGATACCCTATATATGATGCTTAAGAGCTTTCATTAATCAAAATTATTTTAATACTGTGCAGGAGTTGGGGAATAATTGCTTTAACAATTGCATACTTCTGGCAGCTTTATACTTTGTGGATTTTAGTTCAGCTACATGAAGCAGTTCCTGGGAAGAGATATAACAGATATGTGGAACTTGCACAAGCAGCCTTCGGTAAGAAAAACTCTAGTCTTTGTAATTAACAAGTAGTCGGAAACTTGCCGGCTTTTAGTTTAATCCGAAACCAAACAAAAGGGAAGGAAAAAAATGCACAATGTGGTCCATTAAGACTATTGCCACCAAGTTCCAATAATAACAAATGCTGTAAAGTACACCCTTTTGTGCTATGGCTTGTGGATAGTTATGCTAGAAATGAGGGACGAGAGAATTACGAAAACCTAATACATAATGTCAGTGTTGTAAAAATCGGCCTAGTCGGCCCGACTAATCGGTAAAAAATCGCTTGACCCGGTAAAAAATCGGTCAAAGTCAGTCATAACGACTTTGCTGATTTTTTTAAAACTCAATTTTCTGCCCAAAACTGCGTCGTTTGATTATTCTAGTATTTGAAATTGTTACTTATTATGGTATTGAATTTAATTATTATGGATGAACTTTGTGTACTATGATTTGACTAGTATTTGATTGTTAATTTGTTTTTTTAGAATTTTGTTTGACTAGTATAATATATAGGATAAGTGAATTTTAAAAAATCCCTTGTAATAATCCAGGTAAACTGACTACTCGTCGACCAGTCACTGACTACGCCCACTACTCGTTAGTCGCCAGTCTAGCGACCGACTAGCGACTTCTGCAACATTGCATAATGCACTTGTACTTCAAATGTTCTTTGTAACTTATGCTGATGTTATATATCTATAACTTTTCAGGAGAAAGGCTAGGTGTCTGGCTCGCTCTCTTTCCGACTGTTTACCTATCAGCTGGAACAGCTACGGCTTTAATTCTTATCGGAGGAGAGACAATGAAACTATTTTTTCAGATCGTTTGCGGTCCACTCTGTACTTCAAATCCTCTAACAACTGTGGAGTGGTACCTGGTTTTCACTTCCTTATGTATTGTATTGTCGCAGCTCCCGAACCTCAACTCAATTGCTGGGCTCTCGCTCGTTGGAGCAATAACTGCGATAACCTATTCAACCATGGCATGGGTGCTCTCTGTAAGCCAACAAAGACCACCCTCAATCTCTTACGAGCCCTTATCATTACCTTCCTTTTCGGGCTCTCTCTTTTCTTTCCTTAATGCACTTGGCATTGTTGCATTTGCATTTAGAGGCCATAATTTGGTACTGGAAATTCAGGTATGTTCTTTCGTCTCCGTGACTGATATAAATGGCCCTGAATTAATGTAATGCAATTTATATTGATGTTTTTCTAATTGGGATTTCAGTCTACAATGCCATCAACGTTCAAGCATCCAGCTCATGTGCCGATGTGGAAGGGAGCCAAGGTTGCGTATATCTTTATCGCAATGTGCATCTTCCCTATTGCTATCGGAGGCTTTTGGGCTTATGGAAACCTTGTAAGCATTCCCACCATGTAAAATTCCAATTTTGACCATTTGTTATGTTAACGGTTACTTTCCAAAATCTGTCATTTTTCAACTTTCAAAGGATCACTTTTACTAGTACTCATCTTATGTTGAAATGAACAAATTTGCAGGGTTGTGATATAACTCGTATATTTGCGGTTATAATTGTAATTTCATTATGTGTAGATGCCTTCAGGAGGAATTCTTAATGCCTTGTTCGCGTTTCATAGTCACGACATTTCAAGAGGACTTCTAGCAATGACATTCCTTCTGGTGGTGTTCAACTGCTTGAGTAGTTTCCAAATATACTCGATGCCTGCTTTCGACAGTTTTGAAGCCGGGTACACCAGCCGGACAAACCGTCCTTGCTCAATCTGGGTCCGGTCAGGATTTCGCGTGTTCTACGGATTCATATCGTTCTTCATAGGGGTGGCACTCCCCTTCCTATCGAGTCTTGCTGGTTTGCTAGGAGGACTTACTTTACCCGTTACGTTTGCTTACCCTTGCTTCATGTGGGTTCTGATTAAAAAGCCGGCGAAATACAGCTTCAATTGGTATTTTCACTGGATCCTTGGTTGGTTGGGTGTTGCATTTAGCTTGGCTTTCTCCATTGGAGGCATTTGGAGTATGGTCACCACTGGTCTTAAGCTGAAATTCTTTAAGCCCAACTAAGATTTGGACAGCCCTTTTTGTTCTTTGTGAGTTTTCTTTTTTCAGATCCCATTCCAACTAAAAAAAAAGGTTTATTGTTTCCGTTGTGTTATACTCTTTTAATAGAATTCCATAATATTAGTCGTTTATGACTTGCAACGAAAAATCTCCAAATTTTAACCATTAGTTTTTTTATTATTAATGGATTCCACTTTTATTATTGCTTTAGCAAGTTGACAGCCACCATACCGTAAATGTGGAGAATCTATTCATGGTCCGAACAAATAAGTGACTTTTCACAATTTAGGCTACGATTGACTATTGTTTTTTTTATTCAGCATTTTATTTTAATTTCATAAATGATGAATTATTTTGTGAAAAGTTAATTGAATCAGAGTTATAGATTACAAGATTCATTTGAACTGGATCCGTATCACAATAAAATTTGTCAACTTTTGTATTGAAATACTTCTTTTCTTCTTTTTTTTTAGCGATGAGAACAATTTCAGAAATTTAAAATTAAAATTACCAAAAAGTAAACCCTCTTATTTAAGGTTGGCTCACAAGATTTTGGTGAAGGTTGTGATGAGTAATCCTATCATTAACACGTTAGTCGATTTTGAAACATTGAATCACATAATAAGACGGTACATATTATAATTGTTTCGAAATAAGTTGCATAACAATTATAGTTTGAGATGTGTGATTAAACACTCCGACAATTCAAATCTGTCGGCAACAAAAACCAGACGGGGGTTCACGATGTTTACATTACCCTAGTGCTAGTCAAAGATGAATAAGTCACAATAGCTGGAGTACCCCATCAGACAGAAATAGACCTGTCAAGGCTATATATAGTGTGCTAATAACATTCACTACATGCAACGACAGTAGAGATTTGTACCACAATCCACACACTATGATCAAAACCAAGCAGACATTAACCGTCTTGGCTCCTATGCAGAAAGTGGAATGGTCCGTATATGCGGGCCAAGTTGAAGGCCGTTGGATTCATCCAACGATTGTTTCAAAGTAGGAACCTCTTTTTCTTCAGCAGCAACTTTTCTCTCTCATTAAGAACATGTGTTCACGGAAAAAACATGTGTTCACCGAACAAAAACATGTGTCCACCGAACAAAAACATGTGTTCAATAATCAAGAACATGTGTTCACACAACAAGAACATGTGTGTTCACAATATACAAGAACATGTGTTCTTGTAGAAAGGTGATTTTTTGCTTTTTCAGCCGCTTTTTTTACCTCGGAAACCCAACCGATGTGACGGTTGTGTGTCCCCTTTTTTTTTTCTTTTTTATATTTATTTGTGAAATTACATATATACCCTTTTAACCCTCTTTTAAATCATAGCCGTCGATCCATTTCAAAAATGAAATCGACTGACTCCCGGCATGTCGTCCCGCGTGCGTGAAATTTTTAGGGCGTTTCGCATAGGAACCGGACTGGACATTAACTATCAGTTTTCTTTCTCTCTATAGTCCATTCCACCTAAATTATTTAGGGTGTGAGTTATTATCTGTTACCTTGTATAATTTTTATTTTCTGTCTTGTTTGATTTTCTTCCTTCCTCAACATCTCTCGTTTGTTATATTAGATAAAGAGTTTGAAAGTTATTCAGGTTGTAATGCCCGACCATTTTGTTATTAATGGATAATCCTTTATTCATCAAAAAGAAATAGTCCATTCCACTTCAGCACATGAACGAAGACCTTTCTTCCTCCTCTCTTTTCTCTCTGCAATTTTTTCCCCTCCTCTCTACAAGTCTCTTATTTGCTTTTTCTACTGGCCGGATCTGGCAATTGGCTCCGACCAATGATCGGATTCTGGCCAGTAAACTTTATTTATTATTTTTTCCTAGTATTATACCTCTATTTTGTACCACAAATCATATAAAAAAAATTAAAGTTTTTTCTTCAAGATTCAAGACACGGAGTTTATATCTGTCTCAGATCTTCACATATCTAAACTTTTTTTCTATGTTTCTAGGAGGATTCGTCCAACCCGGACTTGATCTGAGTCCTTTATCAACTTTCTATATCTTCCCGAGGCAATTTGTATGACGGTTGATACGCCCATGATCCTATAAATTGTCGATTCCTACGGAAGATGTTGAAAGTGATATTCTCCTATCTCTGTGGTTCAAGGATTGCGATGAAAATGTTGCAAAGAAGAAGATATGTATTTGTTTAGCTTGCTAGTTTTTATATTAATATTTCTTAACCATCCAAATTTTCTTGGGTGTAGTTTTTGTCCGTTATCATGGTTTTCTAAATCATTGTATAACTTTTATTTTCTTATATTTTTAAATTTTCTTTTGATTGTAATGGCTTCGACTATCTTGTTATTAATGAAAAATTTCTTATTCAGAAAAAAAAAAGCCAACTCCACTTCAAGTATTGAAAAATAAAAAAAAACTCTTTATTTATTGGATTTTTTGATATGGGTCAGGTTCATATGAACTTTGTAGTCCAAAAGTAGCCACGTCATCACATAATTGTTTAACTCCTCATTCTATAGTGATGTGTCCCGTGTTATTTGGACGGGTTTGTACCTAGTTATTCAAAATTCGTTTAAATACGGGTTATTTTAGTCCGTTCGGTTTAAATCATGGACCAACCCAGGTTGGATCGGACCGACGCAGGCCAACCCGGTCAAAATATAAATAGCCAAAAAACCCTCCTTTCAAGTTTTTCTTCTTTTTCAATTTTTTGTTTCAAAATTTTTTAAAAAAACACCATTTTTTTAGTTTTATATTATTTTTTAAATTTATTTTATTTATAAAAAAAGAAGCAAAAAACGTCATTTTTTAGGCTTTACTCTCTTTTTTCAAATATTTTTTAAATTTAAATTGCCTCACAAACCGTCCCATTAAACCGCAGACTGCTTGCACACATATATAGACTAGAATTTTCTTGGTCCATAAAATTGGTTCAAACCCAATTCGGTCCATTTTAGGAGTAGTCCACAGCGGACCGGTTTGACAGTGTTGCAAATTACCAAGGTTCCACCAAATGAAAAAGGGGGGGCCATGGTCGGTGGTGCGTCATTCGAATTTGTACAAGACAACACATGGGGGACATCAACCTCAACATATCTCATTCATTTACTTTCGACTTCTTTTGTTTTTACCCTCTCAGAATGGGCTTGGATTCGCCTGTGATCGTCACTATGGATCAGACAGATCCTAAAATAATAAATCACTTATAAGGATATTTATTATTTACAGATCATCCAATAACATAACCCTCATTTCGCCAGCGAAAATTGAACATTTGACATTTGTAAGGACATGTCAAATCTTTACCTAACTTGTTTGGTATGCACTCCTTTTTAAGCTTCCATTCATTCATCGTCTACACCCCTTCCCAGTATCCTCTCATATAATGTCTACTATTTCTTCTACATCCCATAATAGTACTTCTCCATTATTAAATAAAACACTTTAATTACATGTTACGAAAATTAAAAATAAAAAATTAAGATTTTTTTTTAAATTTTATTTAAAAGAGTAATATTAATATTTTAATTATAAAAATATTTTAATTTTTGTTTCCTTAAATTTCGCAAAATTTAATAAAAGTCTTATATTTAGAAATGAAGATAGTATGAATGCACCGCACCCTATTGGGTTTCAAAAAAAAAAAAAATAGGAATGAAGATAGTACTTTTTTTTATGAATGGAGATAGTACTATACTACAATATACTAGTAATCTTCAACAACAATAATAACAATAATCCAATAAAACCTTAATAATTGGCGTATGAGCAACTTTTTCAATAATATTATTTGAATAGTCATTTTGTAAATTTATTATCAAATGTCGGTCTCCCAGACTACTAGGAATCTACCAAAACCAATTTTTCATTAATTAGGTTTCAGTTCATTCTGGCTGGCCACCACCAATTAGTCATTTGCTTACTCTTTTAGCTGTGCTAGACACATTCCTCAATACCACAAAGACCATGGTCTAATACTAATAGTGTTGTCCAACTCTCTTAAGGAATAGCTATTTGTTTGTTAAATTTTAATTCTTGAATTTTTTATATTTAATTAGTTGAGAAAAGAATGAACATTTGTTCTTGAGGACACATGTGCTATCACAAAAATAAATTAGTCATTTTGCACGTATGGAGCAAAACGGAACCGTACAAAAATCGCGGGCATTAAAAAAGTAAGTTGTTAATGAAAAAAATATGATACCTAAAGTGAATTTTTATGATAAAAATATGAGGAAGTAGTGTACTAGTTCAAATATCACCAAGAAGATACTAAATTGTAAAAGTTATTTGTATTACAATGTTGACCTATTAATATAAATTTAATTTCTAAAATATATATATATATATATATATATATTTTACATATATTTGATACATAATGTTATTTAAATAGGATTTTTGTAAATTATATATTTAATTAGGATCAGTATATATTTTCAGGACATTTATATCATATTATTTTTAATTTTATGGCATTCCGATTTAAAAAAATAGATTCACCAGATATATAAAAAAATCATTGTTTTATTACACCTTTACTTTCCAAACACCAAAATAAAAAGATGATTCCAAACTCATTTTAAATAAAAAGTGATTTTACATAATATAAAAAAAATCATTCTAACGTAACAAACGTGTAAGCGAATAGACAAAAAAACATAACAAAAGAAACCATTAAAAAACCCAGAAGAAAGTGCCAAAAACACCCAAAAAGGAAATTGTTGTTTCTTTTCAAATTCCTCCACTGTCAAAAGAAAAACAAATAAATTTACATCATCAATCAAACCCTGTTTTTTTTTTTTTGACGCCCGTTGGGCGAGCCCTGGGAGAGAGCACTACCCCACGAGTGGGGAGAAGAGAACCCTAGAATAGGGAGATTAAAGCGTACCTCATGCCTGAGGAGGGTATCGAACCCGGGACCGAGAGGACCTGATGATTCAATCAAACCCTGTTAACATCAAAAGCCATAGACATGGAAAGAGTTTGCCAAAATACCAAAAACTATCATTTTCCAAATACTACTACTTTACTAACTATTAGTCAAAATATTCTACACCTTCAAGATATACCATAAACTTAGCACCAAAAACTTGCAACAAATCCAACTAACCAAACGAAAGTCTAGGATTTCATGGAAGTCGCATAAAAAACCTTCAGATAAATTGAGCGAATCTCACGTTTGCAGGTAAGTTCGGATAAATTTAAGAGTGATCTTAGAATTGTCTTTGTGAAAGTCACATCACGTTTTTTCACATAAATTGAGCAAAACGCACATATAAAGGTAGGTCCCGACCAATTTAGGATTCCATTCTCTTGAAAAACTACTCATAGATCCTTCACTTCTTCACTTAAGACCTTTCCCTGGCATTGATATTGCAAGTTCCGGCCAACCAAAGCAATCACCACCATCCCCCAAACCCCCCTTCAACCCCACTACCACCACCCAAACTTCCATTCCCATGACCGAATGCTTCCATGGGCCAATCCATCATTCCAAGCCCGAAACCCATTCCGTGAAGGCCCGGCCCAGTGCCAAGTCCGAATCCACCTCCGTAAGGCAAATAACCACCAGTAGGACCCACCTGGGCAGTAGTAGTAGTAGTCGTCAGAAAAGGAGCCTCATTCAGGTTCACGTCACAGCCCGTCATGTGACCCGACCCGGTATCCATCTTGAACACAAATGAAGCTGTGGGAATTTTTGCATCCAACGGCAGCGGCGGCGGCTCGTGATGAGCCATATCACGAGAGCAAGACGACGTCGCACTGGTGGGGGAATTTGGGTTAGGACGGGCACGTTTAGTAGCGGAAGAGGAAGAAGATGAGGATTTACGAGAGCCACCACCTACAGGGACGTTACGGAGAGTGCCGCCGCGAGTCCAATAACGACGGCAAGATTTACAGAAATGGCGAGGCTGAGAAAGGTTATAGTTATTGTAATAACAGAATTTGGTGTTGATGGAGTCGCAGCGTGGACATGGGAGGTGCTCCGCCTCTGCGGGTCGGGTTGTCATAGTTGATAGCCGGACGGGACGTTGGTCGCCACTATTCTCCGTCGACATTTTCTTCTTTCTTTAAGGCTTTTTGGGTTTTTTTTTCAGGTGGGGATTAGAAGAGTTCTCTCAGAGGGTTTAGAAATTTGAAGGGTAGGAAAGAAACCAAAATATAGTCAGAGAGAGTGAAAAGGGTGTTTGTTGCGGAAGCTGGAAGTGAGTTTTATATTTGCTAGAGCACGGTGGCTCCAGGTGCATTAATTTTGCACGTGTAGAATTTTTTTTATTCATTAAATTAAAATTTTGACAATTAAATTTTATTTAAAACGAATCAAGTTATGAGAGTCATAATACCTATCGTATTTTTAGTTCAAAACACTTGTATTGAGATATTTTGTAAGTATTGAAAAAAACTGTTTCTCATGAGATCCGAATTGTTGCTAGAGGGCCTTGGAGAGGGCAAAAAATCATATGTCTCGTATATATCCTCATACATGTACCCAATTAATCATAATTTACCATGTGTATATATATAATTGGAAAAAATATTCACATAGCAAATTTTAATTGGTTGGTACAAAAAAAGAGATATACACATGGTAGACGATTTTCACCCCTGGAGAGAGAGGATGTAACTTGACTAAATACTTGAACCGGATAATAGTATTTACTCTTTACATTAGACTCGTTACACATAATGTATTTTCATTATAATGTAAGAAAATAAGTAGAGTACCAAAAATTGGGATGTGAATGGATTGAGTTTGCGTTTGAGATTTTGGTCTCGGTCTCAAACTCAAAGTAAATAATATATGATTTAATACCTCCAAGTTTTATTTTTAGACTCATCCAAAGTTGGTTTAGATCTGAGTTTAAGTCTCAAACCAGACAAAACTCAAATCAGACCCAATCCAATCAAACCCTTGAACCTGAGCTCAAAGTAGCTGTTTAGAGTTGTTATATGTCTTACTGTTAACGAGTGTTCGAATTTTTCAATGTATTTTGACTCTCGTGAAAAAAATTCGCGGTCATGAGCTCCGTGTAAAGAATGGTATGAGCCAAATTCTGTTATTTTAGCGGTCATAAAGTTGAGTCTGAAGTAGTCACCAGATTAAAAGTCGTCTAAAATGTTATATTTATTTGTGCTGAAGTAACATTCAAATGGTTTCAAAGGATTCATGTTCGAGCTAGATTAGATTGCCCTTGGATCATGGATGCCTTTATATTGTACTGAGTTTTGTGTAAATAAGTGTTGTAAAATTGGATAAGTATTTAAAACGCAAAATGGAAAAGTAAACGAATGGTGTATTTGGATTTTGGATTGAGTCTGATTTTAATTTGAAATTTAAATTGAGATTCAAATTTTTTTTGGATTGAGTTTAATGAATAAAATCTCAAGTATTAAATCATGTAAAATTTAATTTGAATTTAAACTCATTCCAATCAGACCCAAGAAAAAGTAATGCAAGGACTATGGCAACTTTCGAATTGGAACATGAATGAATAGCAATCGATTTCATAATGACCTTACATGTTGAATTCAAGTCTATTGCTTACCAAATTTGACCTTCTTTGATCCAGTCACTGTCTTATTTGTTTCCATAATTAACGGATTTGGAAAAAAAGGTAATTACACTTTTAGTGCTGATTTTATTACTATTCAGACTACATCATTAGGTACAAATTTTAACATTAATGTCATGTCTTATTGGAATGATGCTCATAATTTTAACTCTAGAATGCTACGATTGATAACCTCCATGGTGAAGAAACATTTTGCTGAGTTTTTTTTTTCCAACCTGTTTGGGGCATCCGGTATCCACCGATAACGTGGTGACTATATGCGGACTCGGCTTCACGGTTGGCCCGCAGCGTTACCGCTCAATGGGAGAGAGCCTAGTCCATACTGTTCTTAAACGGCTCTCTCAGCCGCGAAAAATCCCGCAAGAGTCGAATTCCACCAGTGGGAATCGAACCCTCGTCAACGGCGTCAGTTTAAGCAGCTCCAACCAGCTATCCCAAAGCTCGGGGTTTATTTTGCTGAGTTTGAAATCCTTTTATACTTTCTATCTTTCGAGACTAAATTATATTAGCTTTATTCCTTAATATAAGTCGTTTAGAATATATATCGAAAATTAATAAAATAAAAGTAAGATATTTTGTTAGTTAAAATATCAATATTATTATCTTAAATATGATTTGTATACCACTAATTCTATTTAAAATAATAATAATATTATTTTAATTAAAAAATATATTATTTTTTTGCTTTTTCAATTTTTGTTATATGTTTTAAATGACTTTATATAATGAATGTAAGGAGTATTCAAATACATTCTTAATATATTAATTTCATATACAACAACAACAACCAAGCCTTAGTCCCAATATATTGGTGTCGGCTACATGAATCAAAGTAAGAATCACGTAAGGTCATTCACATGGATGCATTCTCTCCATTTCTTTCGATCCCAAACGCAACTTTCATCTAGTTCTAGCATATTCATATCCCCTTTTATCACCTCCGTCCACGTCTTCCTCGGTCTCCCCTACCTCTTACGCCCTCAATATTACATAATCCTTCAATTCTCCTAACCGGAGCATCACTTGGCCTTCTTCTAATGTGCCCAAACCAACGCAAACGGTTCTCTCTCATATTGTCTGCAATAGGTGCTACACCGACCTTCTTCTGAATCGTCTCATTCCTCACTCTATCCATTCTCGTATGCCCACACATCCATCTTAACATACGCATCTCCGCTACATGCATTTTCTGAATATGACACCTCTTAGTTGCCCAACATTCTGTACCATATGGTACAAATTTAAATTTTAGTTCGTGAAGTTAGATCAAATATCATTGTGGAATAAAGAATTTATTGAAATATTTTCAATATTTAAATAAATAAATGGATCAAATGATGGTTGGAAGTAAGGTGGCCAGCCACCATATGCATATTAGTAGCAGTTTGTAGATAATTTAATTTTCATCCTCCAAATTGTTTAGTGATGATGGAATCCCCTTAATCTACGCATGGACGAATCCTCGTAAAAAAAGGATGTTGATTAAATTAAAACTAGTGTGAGTAATCATTTCTGACCTCACCTCGTGATTATAAAAGTCAATTACCCCTCATCAGTGGTGGATTCATGATGTAGGGACAGTAGGACCACTTGTTTAGGGACGAAGGCAATAAATAAACTAACATTTTTTTTTATACAAAAAATTCGAATTTTTAAAAATGTTGGTGGTGGGCGTTCACGGTTTTGGAAGGCGATCACCCCTACAATATTTTAAAAAAGTCACATTTTTTATAAGATTTTTTTCCAATAAACTATTTATATCTTTAGTAGAAACTTTTATTTATTAATATTTCTATCAATTACTACTTTTTTATTACGGTTTTGACAAATTAATAAATACGATGATTTTAGAATAAAATCAAAAGGGAAAGGGGGGGGTTGAAATGAAGTGAATGGATAAAAATACATATAATTTTGGTGAAAATAGTTAGTAAATACAAATTTTTTAAACGGAATTCTAAAAAAAATATCACATTATGTGTGAGCATGTAAAATTTAGAAGAAAATAATTCAAATAAAGAAAAAAATTAATAAAGAAAGCGATTGGGACCAAACGACATCCAAGAGAATTGAATCACCACCGTGTCATTGTCTTATGTGTTTGGTATTGTTTGAATATGGGGTTACCAAAGTTTATAGTGTAGTCACTAATTTAACAATATATACATAATGATTATATAAGAATATAATTAGAAGTTAAAAAAAAAGAATCAGTGGGGGTTATGTATGCTAACACTCTGCATCCGTCAATGCCCCTCATCAATCTATCACTCTAGTATCAAATTTGTGTACAAGCTCTATGAGAATTATGTCAAGTTATTATTATTTTTTTTCTTTTGTTTTAAGGAGGATTAATAGTAGTTCTCCACTTCCCCTCCAGTATAATTCGAATTCCTGACCTACCGGTTGGAAGTGAAGAAGCGTCTAACCGCATGAGTTGCGCTTCGTTATCTATGTCAAGTCATTATGTTAATTCTTATAATATAAATGGCAATGGGGTATTACTTATTTATTTTTTTTAAAAAAGATTATCATAGCCAATTTGAGACATTCCAACCATAATTTGCTCTGAGCAACTTCCTCAAGTGTGATGCACCATTTTACACGGTCCGATTAGAATACAAAATGTTCAAAATTATGCATGTGCAAACTACTAATTCGGTTGAGACTCCTAGTAATACTTCATAAAACATTTTTTATTCATATATTTTGAAGGCTTAAAATAAACTAAATAAATTATAAAATATATATACAAAATTATAATTAAAAATGTTACATATAAACTGTTACAAACTGTGTCGTAGACATATGGTATAAGCAAATTTTGTTTTTTTGGCTTAAAAAAATTGTATGTAAAACCTCCCTATCGGACATGGCTTTAAATAGTAGTGGCGCCATTTCAATTGATGATTTACTTTCTATTTCTATTTATCTTAAAATAAATATTTATTTATTTAAAATTAATACGCTTTCTTTATAAACTCTCATAATTATGATCCTATTTTGTAAAGAATTTTTGTTTACTCCAATTTTTTTGATACCCTCTTTAATACACTAATGAAATTATTTTACGATATTATTGGTTTAGAGTTAATTTAAGAGGTTGAATTAATTATAATGTTCAATGAGTAAAAAATATTATTAATGTACTAAAAAATGTCAAACATACACTAAAAAATTCAAAGTCATCATTTTTTTGTAAGTAGATGCAAGATAACTCTCAAATTATTTTTTTCAATTGTAATCTAAGTTAAAAATGAATATTCAATTTGAGTAGAGATATTACTATTAATGCATTAGAAGAAGATTAATAGAAGATGAAGAGTTAAGAGTGAAGAAGACCTAAGAAAATAGAGAGAAGACGAAGAAGAAGAATTTGGGGATTAGGAAGCCGACAGTATGATTAGTGTCGGAGAGCGTGGGAAGCAAATAATTGGGTGGGTCGCCCTCGCCTAGTCCCCGAATTGATATTGCTTTGGCGGTATGAATCTTTTACGCTCGTTCCTTAAGTCGTTAGTAAGAAATTGATACTCTTTCTTTCTTAAATTATTTATTTACTATGACAAATGCACCAGTATTAAGGATTCGCTAATTTTAATAACAAAATATAAGTAAAAGTTTAAAATATTCTTCATTAATTTTATTAATCTCATTTAAAATTTATATTTTTTTCTCTCACATAATATCCAACTAACTCTTAAAAATGTGTTGAAAAATGATAATTTAAATTAACTAAAAACATTCAATGCGGGGCTGAAAGAAGGGTAAACTTGGAAAATTTGTTATTAATACATACTTCATTTAGAAAGTGGATAATTAATTTGGGAAAAATAAAAAAAGAAATGTGGATATTTAATTTGGGACGGAGGGAGTATGTGTTAATTTTTTAATTAAAAAAATTATAATTTAAAAGAAAAACTGAAATTTATAGAAAAAAGATAGGATTTTTCTGATATGGACCAGATCCACGTGAATCTTGTGGTGCATAATTAACCACTTCATCACAAAATTATCTTTATCCTAATTTTGTAGTGATGTGACAATTTCTAAACTATATAATCTAATGAACCTGATCCATATTAGAACTATAAAAAAAGATAACATGTGACAATTATCTATCCGTGTAACTTCACAAGACACAATATGAAAAAAGAAGATTCTTTGCCATGTTTCGGAGGCTGTTTGCCGAATTTTTCGGTCTCTGCACACCTTTGATTCTCCTGCATCTAGCAGTGCACAATGGAATACACCTTCCTTTTCTTCCTTCATCTGTAACTGTACCAGTAGACTAGCCTACAATTCAACACGGTTCTATTCATCATACATTTGTACTGTTGTTTGATGTTTTGAATTCATCGCGAAACAAACGGGTAATTTGTCTATGCCCATTAAAAAAATCTTAATTGATTTGACTGTTGGGCCATAATGTTTTCTCCTCCTATGTGGGTCTTGAAAAATAACCCAAGGCCCAAGCCCAAAAGTGTTATAAAACCCTTGGTTTTTGCTGCTCTACATTTACAATTAAAGAGAGAAAGAGGTAGTGAGTTTTTAAGAGAAATTAAGGATTTTCGCAGCCCAGTTTCAGCCTGCGCAGTTTTGGGATTTCTTCCGATCGGACGGTCATTTGTTGTCGGAATGCTCTCAAATTTTAACTGGAGGTAGAAGACTGATAGGGCTACATTCTGGACGGTGGGTTTCGGATTTCAACTTGCTGATTCCGAGTTATAGCAGTCCGAACAGTGCTCTGTTTTCAGGGGTGATTTTCTCTATTCTCATCTCTTTTATGTTGTTGATGAAGTTTTAGCTTCTTTGTTGGTTTGAGTTTACACATATTGGTGTAGATACTCTTTTGTAACCTCTCTTGATTTATAGTGAAGCTTTTGGAGTGGACCCGAAGGTCCCGTGGTTTTTACTCTTCGATTTGAAGAGGTTTTCCACGTAAAATTCTTGGTGTTGTGTTTGCTTGATTTATCTTTCATTCATTTGCTCCGTTATTGTTATTCCGCTGCATTCGCATTGTCATCTAGGGGCTTTGGAATTATTGTTTGGTGTCCTACGTGTTTATTCAAGCTTGGGAGATATTTTGTCAAGCATATTTGATCTTGTTTGTTCGGTTGCTTGGACTATATTGTGGTTTCTCCCCAACATTGACGTCATCTATACTACATATGCAATATAATTGTACTAACTAATGTCATCACATGTTATGTTAGATTAACGAACAACAGTCAAATGAGTGTTTTGCACGTGCATAAATACACATATCTCGTACGCAATACAACTTATAAATCCATTTTTCTTTGGTGCTAATACGATAGAAGCTGGGTAAGGGGGAAGAAGTTCGACCCTGGTGTGAAACATGTGTTCTATTTATAAGAAGTTCGACGGGCCCTTAGGAGGCATGATGGGCTCATAATGCCCAAAGTGAGCTTTAATGGTCACCGTACGACCTAAGAAGGGCGGCGGACCTTAAATTGCCTCTCATCTCGATGTGAGGGGAGTGTTAAAATATGAAGTCCCACATCGAGTATCTAAGGTAGATCCAAATAACATATAAACTCATGGGTTAACACATCTCCTTGCCAATTGCTTTTGAGAGGGTATGAAGGCCCATGAATTAATTTTCACATGGTATTAGAGCGGGCCCTTAAGCAGGGATGATGGGCTCATAATACCCCAAGTGGGCTCTAATGGTCACCGTACGACTCAAGAAGGGCGACGGGCCTTAAGTTTACTCCCACCTCGATGTGGAGGGAGTGTTGAAATATGAAGTCCCATATTGAGTGCCTACTGATTATTTAAGTTTACGATTGAAGTTTAATTTTTTTTTATGGAAACGATTAATGTTTATAATTCTTTTAAATAAAAAATAAATATTAGATCAACTCATTCGACAAATAATATATGTTGTTCCGTACGTAAACGGATGAGCCGGGTCTGAATGGGAATAGAGAGATTTGATGAAGAGGGCACGCGCGAAGCTTCAGCCATGAGAGGTTGCAGAATGAATTCCCTGAGACAACTCCTGACCCAGACCCACGTCCTCATCCTCCATTCAGACATCATAGACTTCTGCAGCGCCAGTTTTATCAACATAGAAAGAGAAAGATAAGTCAAGTCTTTCTTCAGCTCTCTCGCTCTATCTCTCACTCTTCACTTTTTTTTCTCTTCATACACAAACTTTTGTTATCGGATCAACTCATCTTGTGGTTAAAATTGTATTCTGTATATGGGGATAAAATACGTATTTTACACTAAAATTAAAATCCTAATATGTTCGCTCCTTAATTCATTAGTCAAATATTGCCCTCTCAGTATTTGAATGTCTCATTTAACTTATTGTGATTTAAGAATTGAATTTCTTATTTTTTAAATTTAACGAAAAGTTAGTTGTATTTTAAGTCAATTTTTTTTTTTTTAAATTTTAGTTCGAATTGAATTCACAATTGGTATATCTTTGAGATTTTTACTTTCTCTATGTAATCTTTATTACTTTGATCATCTAATAATTGTCTTATAGACATTGAGTATTTTTTCTTCGTCTCTTTCTCTCCTAAAAATGCTAACTTAAGCATCAGCGGTTTAATTTAAGTATCGGATAGTGGTTGAGATCGTTGAAATCAGGTTGAGTGTATTTTTTCCTCGCATGTTTGATCATTTGTTTTGTGGGGTCTTTTCTAAATGGACAATTCTGATATGGAACACTTGGCTCACAATCTGGCACGTCACCCCCTCCCTTTAAATTTTTTTTTTCATCTCTCAGTCACAGTTAAAATACAAAAAAGACAGTTCTGATATAAATACAGTTAAAAGTAAAAAAATATCTCTCTCATAATTTTATAGTGATGTGACAAGTTTGTACAATTTTTATACTTTTAACTATGTCCATATCAGGACTATCTTTTTTATATTTTAACTGTGACTGACAGATGAAATTTTTTTTTCTTTTTTTTAAAGGGAGGGACGACGTGACAGATTGTTAGCCAAGTGGACCAGGACTCTACCCCTGACCCTGGTCCATATCAGAATTTTCCTTTCTAAATTAGTTGATAGCATAGGTAGGACTTAGGAGGATCCTTTTGTTCAGGTAATTAGTGGGAATTGGTAAAATTTGAATTTTCTTAAACAGTCTAATAAAAGCGCATTGAGATATAAACCTTATTATTATTAAAACTCAAAAAGTAATGTTTACTCAAAAACTTTTTTTTTTTCCTTTTTAATCTCTTGAGGTCCTTATGTGAGAATGTGCCTATTTTATACAGTCCGATTCTTATGTGGAACAGGAAACATTCAACACCGTGTGAAACAGTGTGAGCCGTCGGATAATAGTTTTAACGGTTCAGATTTGGAGAGAGAGAAATGTTGCGGTTGTACTTAAAAATAAAAAATAAAAAAAAATTTCACTCCAAATCTGGACCGTTCAAAACTATCATCCGACGATCCAAATTATTCAGCACGGTGCAAAACTTTTGCTGTTCCGCATAATGAGGACTGATTTGAAACTAATCCTAATTATAAGTACGCGGTCCGTCTCCGTTTAAAGCCAAAACTGCCGCCATTAAAAACAGGAGTTTAATTCCAACTCGGTTATGGAAACCATAGGACTTGGCCTTATTAGGTTGTAAAGTATCGCTCAATAACGAACAAGCAATTGCCTTTTTACCCCATTACAGTCAAGAAGCAGAGAAAGACTGTGTTCAAAGAGACAGAAGAAGGGGGCCAGAGAAAACAATGGATATCCAGGTATGAAAACCCAGCAAAAAAATTGGTAAATTCCAGCCGGAAAAAGGAAAAAAATGCAGTATTTTGGGCTTAAAGATGCATATGTTGTGGGTTTTTAACGCTTTGGTTAATCATTGAGCTATGAGGTACCAAGATGGGTGAAATTTCTTTTACCTTTCACACGGGTTCAAAATTTGAAGACTATACTGGGGGCGGTAGGAATATTTTGTCCCGTTCAGTGTCTCAATCCCTGTTCAATTATGTGTTAATTTTTTAATTTAAAAAATTATAACCTAAAAAAAATTGTGGAACTCGTAGGGAAATCTAAACACGTCTCAATTATCTATTCGTGGGATAGAGAATTTTTTAAACCTGAGTTCTATCACGGGTCGCACGAATCGTCTAAGAACCTCAAGAGACGACCCGTGATAATTCCCTTATCAACAAAAAAGAAAAGCTAAAGGGAGAGTCTTGAGTCTTGAAAGAATTCTTGTACGTTTTGGGGTAAATTATTTTATTGGGTGGTGGTGGGGCTGTAAGAATGCTTTGTCGCGCAGACTTTTTGTCTTGTCAATAAGAAATTGTCGTATTTTAATTTTAATAAAAAAATTATACCTAAAGGAAATAATGTAATCATTAACGAAAAAATTAAATTATGATAATTTCTTATTTATAGGCGAAAAGTGGACTAACTAGATGCTGTTTTTTTGAAAATAAGAAAGTGAAGTATGAAGAATGGATTTTGATTCCTCTAATTTGCAAGTAAAATTCTTTTTGAATTTCTTGATGAGTTTAATAGTTTGTCACCTTTACAAATGCAGGGGAAGCTTCCAATCGGTACTCGCTTCTTCAAAGTCTTAATTCCTGGTTACGAAAAATCATTGGTATTGCTGCATCTATCCCTTTATCTTTATGTGATGTTTGTTTATCTTGATGGGATGCCTGTCTTCTTTGATTCCTTTTAACTTTGATTTGTGGGAATGAATCTTTAGATAATATTTCAATGATATTCTGTGAGTAGTTATTTTGTATATTTATTTTTAAATTTTAGATCAGTCTTCAATTTATCTATTTAAGTGATATTCTGAATCAGTCAATTTGTGCATTTATTGACAAATGTTATTAAGTTTGTGTCCTATCCATCCCCTCCCACACCCCAATAATTGGGCAAATAATCCTCTGTCCCCAATTCTTATCCCCATCCCTGTCCCAGCCAATCACAATCCACCATGTGTATATATAATTGGAAAAACTATTATATAGTAAATTTTGATTGGCTGGGACAGGGATGGGGACAGGGATTGGGGACAGAGGATTTTCACTCCAATAATTGAGGATTTAATGTGTTATGTTGTTGTATGCCTCTGATTGCCAGAGATGAAGCCAGAACTTTTAGGTTAATGGGCGAAAAAATGCAACAGTGTGCAGGAGAAACGGACGAAGTTACTGCATCTCACCAGCATAAGAATGCCAGTTTCCAGTTAACAATACACGAATATAATGTCAAACGTAGATCCTCTTTTGTGGTATTAATCCTTTCCTCTTACTTTATTGCTTGCGATTTTCCTTTTTTTTTATTGCATTTCCTTTCTTTTGACATTAACATTTTCAGTATTTGATTTTTTTTTGTCGAAATTCTATTAACGTCTCGCCTCTACTTGTTCATGTATGATATAGTTCATACCTGCAGCATTTCTTAAGACAACTGACCTGAGTGACAAAAAAGCAGTAACCTTAATAAATCCTTCTGGTAATGCATGGAAAGTGGAACTTGATTGTCGGAATAAAAGTGGGAGGCATCCGGGTCGTCCGGTCATGACCAAAGGTTGGGACAAGTTCATGAAAGCAAACAAGCTCAACGTTGGTAATGTTTGTGAATTCAAACTCAAGTACACTGTCGAAAGAAACACCAACCTTGTGATGGATTTCCAGGTCTGCTCAAGGTAGTAGTAATCCCAGAATTCGTGGCTCGGGTGGAAACATTGGTTTTTTCACCTTAAAATTTTGTCAAACGATATGCATGTTCGAAGTCATTTTGCGGAGTGCAGGAAGTTAAAAGAGAGTCCAAACGTAGTCTTTCTAACTTTAGATAAGTTAATTATTTGACTTGCTAATGTGTAATATTAGAATTCAGTAGTTGGTTGGTTCTGTTCTTTAAGGGCTCTTCTGATTTCTACCATGCCAATGTTAATTTTAGGAAATTGTTGTTATGGTATCAATTGTTTTTGTTTGCTTTATAAAGAAATGGAAAACTCATGCTGACATTAAATGATTTCGGATTTTGTAATACACTGTCTACTAACAACATTACACGTCATTCAAACCCCTGAATATCCCTAGCACCAAAACACATATCTATACAATTGTTTTGAGTTGGTTTTTTTGAAATTCAGACTGAATTTTTTTTTTTTTTTTAAAGGTCGTTTATTGAAATAAAAAAAAACAAAAGCTGACAAGGATAGGGACAGTAACCGTCGAATAAAAGGTGGAAACAAATCCACTACTACATAGGGAGCATCGTTCCTAATATTATATAAATATTAATATTTTTAAAAAACCTAACATCTTTTAAATGGTTTGTACCTAGTTTCCATATGATGCTCAGTCGGAGTTTTAATGTTTCCTTTTTTACTCTTGCGCGTTCAAACGGGAATAAAATCGTCGTAATCGTCCTCCAGTTGAAGATCTGCCAGTGATTCTCCGTAATTTCAGGAGCAAGAGACTCAGTCTCCGGTTGCACAATTGTATCATTGTGGCTCCGGACAGTTGACGTGAGTCTTGTATTAAGTTCCTGGAAGTTTTCAGACTGAAATTTAAACTCTATTTGTATTGAGATTGAAATGAATTCTCAAATCTAGGACTTTGACACGATCAAATCAGACATTTATGTGCCAAAACGTAGATTAGAAGATGTGTTTATAGAGTTTAAATCTTAAAACTAAATTTAAAGTACACATTTCCTCTTCCCAAAAGACACACATTTCCTCTTACAATTAACTTTTTTTTACAAAATTAAAATATCAACTCATCATATCCCACTTATATAAGAGGAACTTCTTATATAAGAGGAACTTCGATCTTAGCTCAACTGTTACATTTGCGACTCCTGAGATTTGTCTAAAATAATATCACGAGATCAAGATAGTTCGAGAGCAGAATTCTTTCAATAGGTCATGGTACTTATCAGATCCAACCGAATTAGTCGGTCCAGTATTTAGATACCGGTAAAAAAAAAAAAACTTCATTCCACTCAAGGGCATAATCGGTATTGCACCTTAAAATTAGCGGGGCTTTTATCCAGTGTTCACCACTTAGAGCAATAAAAAAGTGTAACAACCTCTCTGTTTAATTGAATGCCAATAGATATACTACCTCCATTCCATAATATAAGTCGTTTAGGGCATGTAGCGAAAACTAAGTAAGCAAAAAAACAAAGTAATTTGTTAGTCACAATATCAATATTACTATTTTAAATAAGACTTGTATACCACTAATTCTATTTAAGAGAGTAATATTGATATTTTGATTAGAAAAAAATCTTATTTTGATATTTTGTCTTAAATGATAGATTTGGTATGTTTATGTTCCATTTCAATGTATTATATGATTCAGATTTATTTAAATCAGTTAAAAAAAAGTTATTTTCTAATATAAATAAATCTGGTCCACATCAGAATTAACTTAGATTTGGTCCGCTGATGTCCTCAATTTCTTTAGAAGCTACATATGACCCTTTTTCTATACTTATGTAAAGGGGATATAGAGTACTATCAAATTCTAATATTGAATGACATCAAAAGAAGTAGAAGAAAATTAGAAGAAAACAAATGCTCACAAGACTACAATATGGTATTTGAATTGAATTCTTGTTTGATAATTTTCAAAATAGTCCCTCTATATATTTTGTGTTAATGTTCTCTTGAATTAGGATTTTCTAATTGGTTGAGACTATAAATGTAATACATTTTCCTTACCTTATTTATTGTCCCCGTTCCTTATTTATGTTAAATGCATTGAGTACTTGCTACTCACATTTTATCTATATATTTATTAAATTGGTGTATAAAACTTTAAATATTGGTCATTTAAAAATACTATTTTTGAGATGAAACTATTCGGACACTGAGATTAAAAAATTCTCATACTAAAGTCAATCCAATCAGAACCCTAGTCCTAGAAAATTTTCTTTCATTGTGCAACCAACAAAATAAATAAATAAATAAATAAAAGAATTAAATTTGAAACTTGATATTCATAGAGATTTAGAGACCATTTTTAAAACATATAAAAAGAAGGAAAATGCTTTACTACTAGAATTTTGGGGATAGAAATCTTAAATCCCCAAATTGAGGGTGTTAAATGACTATCTTACCCTCTGCTGGTATAAGGGATTCACCCAACTATAAGGGCAAAAAGGTCCGAAAAAATATTTTAGTTAATGTTTTAACCAATAATTCTAGTAGACTAGCAAGTCCTAAAAAGAAACCTTAAAAACTGACAACTATGCATGTTATGGTTTATGAAGATCTCTATATACATAGTGGCGGGCATATGAAGCTAAAGACCAAACCCATTCTAATCAAAATTCCTTTCTCTTTTCTTTATACTTCCTTTGCCACCAAGCTTGGAACTCTTCATTATCCTATAAATGCTTCAAAATCTCATGTATTTTTTGTTGCCAAACATTATTAATTCCTCCAGATTCAACTTCTTTTTTAGTAGTTACCCGATAACAAAAGCGTACTGGATCAAGAAGCCAGTGCAGAATCCCAATCTAATGGTAGAATGAGCACCTTCAGCAAATCGCCTCCTAGCTCTTGTTGTTGTTCCTGAATTTCCCAAATTGCTTTGGTAGCCGAGTAGCTACACCATTGCGCCTCAATCCTTCTTAGTGTACCCAATTCTCCCAAATTAGAACGGATCTCCTTGAGCTTCTTGCACTTTTCCAACACTAGTTGTTCAAGGCATGGAAATGCATCATCAGAAATATGCCATTCCACCATGTCTAAACTTTCTAATTTCAAGACTTTAAGGTTGGTGAACTCATCATCAGTCACCTCCCATCTTTGTCCCTCAAAAGCCCTGAACTGTAACTTGAGAACCTCAAGTTGCGGTACTAGTCGTTTAGGGCATGTAGCGAAAACTAAGTAAGCAAAAAAACAAAGTAATTTGTTAGTCACAATATCAATATTACTATTTTAAATAAGACTTGTATACCACTAATTCTATTTAAGAGAGTAATATTGTTTTCTTAATTTTAGCTAAAAGTTCAAAAAGTCTTATATCAAGGAATGAATGGAGTATTAGTTTCCTTCAACTGGTTGAGGAATTCTTACTTCATTTTAGATGTTGCTTTCGGCGAAGTTTATTCATGTTATGACAATGGAAGTGTTTGGTTCTATTATTTACAGAACATTCCTCTCAAATTCACAAAACACATAGATGAAACGGAACTGGGGGTTGGTTTCTTATTTGGTCCCAGTGGGAATACCTGGTGTGTTAACTTAGTTCAGCTGAATGACGATTTCTTGTTCCAAGATGGATTGGTTAGAAAGAGAATTGGTTTTACAGAGTCCAATGTTTTTGCTTCTCATTTGATGCAGAATGTGCCATATTCCTAACTGCAAAGTGAAGATCGTGCTTCATAATTTGAGAGGAGAAAGTTGGAATGTTAATTCAATCCCCACTACAAGAGTGCAAACATCCCATACGTTCTGTGGAGGGTGGTTAAGCTTTGTTCATGACAACAATATAAACATGGGAGACATTTGCATCTTTGAACTTGTGCACAGATGTGAATTACGAGTACACATTATAAGGGTCATAAAGGAGAGGATGGAGAATTGCAGTGAGAAGTTCTAGGCGTAAGACGAAGAAAAGTGATGTGAATTCTTCTAATGGAGCATTACAGTGGATGGCAATAGCTGATAAGAAAGGTGCATTGAAGAGTTCGTCTATCTCTTCTCAATCAAAAAGTGGAGAACTAGGTAACTTATATCAAATTAATTAGAATACATTTACGCCGCATTTCTCCCTTCTCAGCAGTTTGCATTCCCTTCCACTGAAGGCTTTGATTTTGAAATTCGACAGTTCTCTGGGAAGTGTCACGGGTCGCACGAATATAGCATCTCTCAGCGACCGTGACACTGCTCGGCACCCTAAGTCGTTGCATGAAGTTACCATGTGGTGTGCGCCCCAACAGCGTGCACGTCGCATGGCAGCCATGCCCCAACCAGCGTGCACCAGTGGGCAGCAGCGTGCAGCAGCCCAGGCCAGCGCCATGCCAGCCGCCCAGCAGCGCCCCAGCCTGCCAGGCAGCAGCCCCGCGCGCGCACTGTTCATCTGCCCCAATCTGCCGCGCGCGTACTGTAGCTGCGCCCCAACTGCCAACCGACTTGGCACGTGCCGTTTTGCATCCGAATGAAGTCCGAATGGGCCCAAATTTTGCAGGTCATCCTTATATGACATTTAGAAGATAATGCACGAAGTAGATTGTAATTTTCACTTGTATAGCATAGGTAGATAGATTTCCCACCTCCTCGGAAAAAAGTGCTACACTCCTGTCACAAGGGCAAATGCTTTTTAAGCACCTATAGGGGGGAATAAAAATTTACACACAAGCAAGCAAGCAATTGTAATCTCATGCAAACGACTCCTCCCCCTCGTCGTATTGTACATTCAAATCTCTGTAAACATGCATTCAAATCAATGAAGTGATTTTCGTGCAATTTGTCCCGTGCCATTTATTTTGTGTTTATTTCCGAATTTGCCATTGAAGAGCGTTTGTCCCATTTTCGAAGCCGGGAGTGACTAAGGACAAGGGCCAAGGTCACTCGGCATCACGGTGCGTCTAAGACCCTCGAGAGACAACCCGTGACAGAAGCCAGTTCACTAGGAAGACTGGGACCTCCTACCAAGGTTTGCATGTCAATGAAATCTGCTCCGGAAGAAAAAGTTGCAGCTCAATCATTTCTTTCCAGTTTTCCTCATTTTGTTAGAATCATGAAAAAGTTTAATGTAGGTGGTTCGTATACTCTGGTGAGTGTTTCCTCCGATGCATTAAAATATTTTTTCATGGTTCCTGAATCCTGAGAGATACCGGCTGGTTTGTTCTGCGTAATCTGAAAGGAAAGTGCTGGACTGTAAATTCAATACCAACAACAAAAGTGCAAACGTTGCATACCTTTTGTGGGGGTTGGTTGGCCTTTGTTCGTGGTAATGATATTCAAATGGGCGATATCTGCATCTTTGAGCTATTCGACAAACAAGGAATGCGTGTTCATATATTCCGAAACAGTAAAAAAGGGATCGACTATCAAACTGGGAGGGATTCTTCATAACTAATGAGTAATGTCCCTTGTAATTTTGTGGTAAGTACCTCTTATCAAATTCCCATTCCTTATCAATGCATCTTTCGTTTATGGTTCCTGTTTGCCTTTCACTATTTTGTATATGCCTAAGCAATATGTTTTCCGAATAAAATAAGAGCTAGAGTTTCTACATCAATAATCAACTTTACCTCATGCATTTGTTCCATTCAGATTTACCTTTATTTGCTATATCATTTAGATATTGCAAATGATACCAATTACACGATCCCATGGGTTCTCTCGAAGTGCCTACTTTGCTTTCATTGTCATGAAACTTTTCCAATGACGTGATCAGTAACTTCTATGAATTACTAAACTTTTATTTATGCAGTACATAGTTTCCGATAATAGTTATGAATTTCCTTATAAAAACCTAAAAGAAAAAGAAGAAGAAAAAAACCTTGAATTAAAGAATTATGTGTCGAGTTCTTCACATTGTAGAGCATGTCAAGGGAGAGAGCAAACAAGCTTAATATTCCCTCGGTTTTCTAATATTATATTTTTAACCTATTCATCTCTTATCTAATTATACATCATTTAGTTTTTAAAGTTTTTTTTATAATATTATCCTCACAATAGAGAGAATGGAAGCGGATTGGCGTTTAAAAGCAGACTAAATTATTTAAAGGAACAAAAGTAAAAATATCTTCTGTCTTCCAAACTAAAAATTGGAGCATGTGGTATTGAATACTGCCCGCGGCTACAGTGCTGAAGGAGGCTGTTTCCAGCACATCCAGCACGCCAGCAAGGCTGTTGGATCAGTGCCTTCTTAGTCTAGCGGCACGCGAGTTTTTTGTCTGTTCAAGGTGTGCGTCACACTGAATCACTTTTTGAATTTCCATCCATTTCGCGCTTGTTCTGTTACATCGCGATTTCTGCGGGATTTTATCATGATTTCAACGCGTTTTCTTCCTACAATCACGGAAGATTGCATTAATTTTGGAAAATATTCCTTTTTATCCTCTCAATCATGATAATTGTGAATTTTAATACACAAAAACACCTAATTCATCTTCATCTTTTTTCTTCACTGTTTTTTACTGATTCCTCCAATGGATAATTCCATTATCGATAGTTTCAAACTATCAATTTTCTTCATTGAATTGCTTGTTATCCACTCAATTCCTGTTTCTATTTCCATAGTTATTTCGTTGACAAATCACAGTGGTTTTGATTCAATTCCAAGATTAATTATTGTGATTGTAATTATATTACATTTAATATGTTTTTTGATTTTGTGTTTGTCTTTTTAATTTAGGGTAGAACATAGTGATGAAGTACATCATACTTGTGTTCCATGTTAAGTATATAGTTTTTTTTTTTTTGTGAACTGTATATTTTGTTTATTATGAATATCTGTCAGATCGTTACTGATATTATGTATGTGTAACATAGATATTATGTTCTTGTCTAATAGCTATTTATAAGAGTTTTAGTAGATTATATCTGATATTTCATGTTTTTAACAGATTTTCCTGGTGTGTCATCAAAAAATTACCATTATGGAGATGATGTTTTTATAAGAAGCTGGAGTTCTCTACTATAAGATACCCCATATGAATAGACTCAGGGGGCGAAGTCCAATATTATTCGAAGACGTTTCATAATTGATTGCTTCTTGTCTAATGTAATAAAATTTTAACAGTGGCATTCTTTTCAGTTTATAATTTTAATAAGTATTTTTGGATTATAGTTGTAACAATTGTAATTAGTTTTCGATTTTAGATAATAGCTATTGTGTACATATATTATAGTTATTGTGTATATATGTTATAGCTATTACGTTCATGACTTACGACTATTCCCTTCTATTTTTTTTTACCTCTTTTATGGGTTAACCTTCCTCAACTGCATCATCAATATCTAATATAATGTAGAACTAAATTTTGTTACAAACAAATAAGTATGTAAAAGACAAATTTCCAAATTAATATATCAACTGATGTTAATAGCTATTTTTCATAGTGATTAATAACTATTAAGGAAATATAAAGATAATTTCGGACAAAAATCAAATCCTCAAATCGCGTTTGGAATTGATCAAATCCTGCAAAATCAATCACTGATTGCTTTCTGAGCGGATTGATTAATGGTGTATATCGTGTGAGGCATTTCCTTGTTAATAGTTATTGAGGGAGGTGGATTTCGTGGTGGAGGTAATCACCATTAAAGGGATTTCAGATCGTGGGAGAAAGACGATATTTGGGGTTCTTTCCCGTATTTCAAATACTTCGTACAGTACCCAATAAATTATTGGGTGTTCTTTTAATGGTTTCAAGCACTCATGGATTATTAACAGTGACTCTTTTAGAAAATGTTAATAAATTTCAAAATCCATTTCGTCGTCCAGTAGCGACAACCGTCTTTTTGATTGGTACCGCAAGGCTTTCTCTCTAATTTAAAAAAAGTCTGAAATCTTGGGTTACTAATTGGTGGAATGCTGGGCAATCCGAATTTTTTTTGAATGATATTCAAGAAAGGGGTATTCTAGAAAAATTCATAGAATTAGAGGAACTCCTCGTCTTGGACGGAGCTAAGATGCTGAAGATTCCCCGCCTTCATTCGAAGAAGGTGTAAGGGCGACTGTTGATGCGTTGAAAAAAGAAATCTTGGCACAGCTGACAAGACTAAGGAGATAGAGTTGTTGCAAAAAGAGTTTTCAATCTAAAGTTACCATCATATATGATGGAATTAAAAAGTTACAGTCTGGTCCCCTTCTTTGTATCGGTCTTTGTTTCGGAGCTGAGGTCGAAAGGTGGGATTTTCACAGATAAAGCTGTCTCTGTCTCGTCAACCATTCTAATTCCTAACCTGGAGGATGGCTTGAGAAAGCTCGCCCAAGAGAAGGGAAAGAGCTAAAAGGCAGTCGTCCAATGGATTTGTCAGATGGGGCGACGTGCGCCATTCAACATCAAACTCATGATTTTTTTGCCGCAGCCCTTTTCTTAATTGTCAAAGTTCTTTTGACTGTCGTATCTTTGAATGGCCTTGTCTGCTCTCTTTTTCCTTTCATTTTTAAAATTGCACTATTGAAATAATAAATAACGTACAATAATGTTTTCTTCCTGAGATGAAATGCTTGAAGAGTCCTTTCCCTTTGGCCTTTTTTTTTTGTTTTTTCATTTTATATAGCGACAAAAAGTGTCTATTCAGTTTTCTTCCCATAGAATGATTTTTATTTTATAAAATTTTCCCCCTTTACCAAGAGGATCTGCCAGAAACCATTCTCAACAATTACAGTACTCCGCTTAAGCGTCCATGAATGGGAAAAAATAACAAAAGAAAAAAAAAAAAATAACCCCAAGAATATATATTAGTCCTACCAAAAAAAGTTATAATGCTAAAAGATTCGAATTGCCAACAAATATTTGCCAAATATTAAAAAGAAGAAATGCCTCTTTAAATGTTCAGACTTACTATTATTACTATTATTTCCGCATATTCCATTCGTATAATCATCATAATAGCGCACTATTAGTTCCAGATGTTTTTCCCAAGTAGCTGTGGTGGTACTTAACAATATCTTTCGGGAGTGGGATTTCAAGCTCGCAATAAGTAGTAGATTTGACGGGAACTCTCACTCATTTTCTCCGAACTTACCAACGTCAAAAATTCAATTGAAGATCAGTAGGCCTCCTTTAAGATAAGAATCTCATTCTCGATTTTGCAGTCATCTTTTTTTTGTTGTACTCCTTTTGGGATGACTCTCTGGTGGGAGACGTTATGCAAATCTGGCCTGAGACGTCTGTGGGTTTCCTGGGTCGTCCTCAACCATACCTTGGTGTAGAAAGAAAACTGGGCCTTGGCCATGAACTTGGACTTGGAACCTAACTCGGCCCAAGTCATGTTTTGGATTAGGAATTTGAGACAGCACAATCTGTGATGGAACCACAATTGGACCTATAACTAGACTTGGTTCTGTACATCACTGAGGTAGAAGAAGACCACCACTGGGTCATGCATTTGGCTGTCGCTCTGAACGATGCAAGAAAAAAAGGCATAAATAGAAGTCGATTCCACTTTTTTGTCCTGCCCAATTGATAATTTTTATTTATTTTACCACTTAATAACTCAAAATCAAATATTTGTAACTAACTATTTGCAATTCGACAATTTAAAACAGACTTTTCAAGTAATTAAATATTATTCAATGGATGAAAGTTTGTTCTTATTTGTGGAGGCCCCTCTGCCTCTGCTTGACTTTCTTCTCTAAAGGAGTGACGGCATAGAGTCAGAGTCTCGGATGGGATCCTGGACTTGGTGCATAGTAGGTCATGGAGGCCTGGCTCAGGGCTTGATAGAGGGAGTTTCAGTTCTTTCAGTTGTATGTCCGTTGGCCTCTCATTTTAAAGTTTCCCACGGTGATATAATATCTTTTCAAGAAAATGATGCGAGAACCCGCGGTGAAGAAATAAGGAGATTTTTCTATATCGAAATATCAATTGAAAAAATCATAGGCAAATTCTCACAATCTGTTCCACCGATCACTGAGGTTGTGGATTTGGTCGTTGATTTAACGGGATTCCCTCTTGTGGATGATTCTGTGGAGTCTGGACAGTTGCAGCTTGCTGACCCGCGAAATACCTTGGACGACCCAGCGACTCGTGTGCTAATGTCTATGACCCATGAGAATTTAATCTGACCCACAAAGAGGGAAGAAAGTCTCCCAAAATTTCAAAATCTGCACCCCCTTTAGTACAACGAATAGCTGGGACTGATAGTTTGTCCAAGAAAGATAAACCTCTAGCTTCCCTAGGCAAAGAAGAATAAGAAAGACTCAAGCGAACCAAGCAAGATTCTTGGACTAGTTCTTAAAGTTGCAGCGGATCAGCAGTGATGGCAGTTTCTTCTTCTTCTGTTTCTGGCGGGTATTTTATTATAACACCTTTCCCATTTGGTACTGGTGCTGTATCGCCAGTTTAGGACAAACCGGAAATTCCTCTTTAATCATAGGCTGATTAAAAAAGGCATCCTCGTCGCAGCAAAGCCCGTGTTTCTTGTGCTCTTTGAAGTTGCTGGTTTTGAAGCTGTCGTAGCAGAGTCGCTTAGTTAGAGATAGGGTGCCCTAGGATATATGATAGTAAGTAGCTCACCAGTCAAGTAGTTAGCAGGTTCAGGATAAACTGGGGGTGTTGGTCTTCTGATTCGATGTTATGCGGATTTTTGCAATCCATGCATTTCCTGACCGTTGAATCTCAAGAAAATACATCTTGTGGCTGTTGTTATGTTCTGCAAATGCTGAACCCCATTGAATACTAGTGTAGTGTAGGTAAATATTATAAGTTACCAGAGTAACCAATAAGACAAATCTAAAGCAGTAATAAATATTACACTAAGATGGAGTTTATCGTCACGGTTATGGTACATAACGTTTTAAATTCAATACATATAAAACACTTTTTAGATAGTGCATGTTTTTAAAAAGTGTTAAATTTCATGCAATACGTTTTCTCTCCTTATGAATACCAAACCTAAGATTGCAACAAATCTTTTATCTTGATTAACACATTTCCTTAGTATATAACATTTGTCTTATATAACATGTGTCTAAAAATTGCAATAAAAAAAAAGCTTGGACCATTAATTTTTTTTTATCCAACTATTCATACCGAAAAAAAATGTTTAGTATATATTGAATTTTGACCGTTCTGCATATAGCCAGCCAGGGAGTTTTTACGGACGAGTGGCAACCCGGAGGGAAACGATCAGTTTGCCGCGTGGAATGAGAATTGCATGGAAATGCTCTCACTGATATCACTACACTACTGCTCTCAATTAACTGCAAAATTTCTGGATTTCAAGTTAATTAATTAAACCCTCTCTTGGTGGATCTATCCTCAGGTCTTGTTATAATTTTCCACTTTTTTGGCGGTTAATTTCAGGGGGATTTTCATATTTTAATTTGAAAGAAGCAGAAAGATGGGAGATGATTACAACGGTCGCCGGAAATGGGAGGAAGAAATGTATTGGTCTCATTTCCAGTCGGTTCACTTCTTTCAGACACTCTCTATTGGCTATGATCGACATCTGGTTAGTATAATTATACATGCATTCGACATAATATAAGTCATTTATGCAAGTACAAAACCAGAAATTTTAGGTTGAGATGAAAAACTGCAAAAGTATGTCGAACTACATATAAAAACTGCAAAAAAAATATTGGAGGCGAATTTGATCAAATATTCTGAACCACATTATAAAATTTAATATGTATAGTAGAATTTTTGAAAAATCTCTGGGCGGGGCATCGTCTCTGCGTTTATGACATTTAACGAAATGTAAAGAAGCAAAAAAAAAAATTAAGGTGCTTTGTTAGTCAAAATATTAATATTGCTCTCTTAAATAGAATTAGTGGTATACAAGTCATATTTAAGCCATTGATATTGATATTGATATTTTGACTAATAAATTACCTTACTTTTTGTTTCTTTAATTTTTGTTGCATGTACTAAACGATTTATAATATGGAATAGTGGGAGTATTATTATTTTTAATTTCTCATTGAAGTTGAGAGATATGTTTACTTGCCATGCATGAGTATATGAATTTACTCCCTTGCGTATATGAATTTACTCTTTTTGGTAGCTACTGAGTATAGTTGTTTGACTGGATTGAATGTGTGAGCTTCGATCTATTTTTTCGTTTTAATAAAAGCAACTCCGAATTTGAGTACACTTTGTTCCTTCCTTTTTAGGCCCAGTAGTGTTGAGGTTTTTGTTTTGATTTTCGATTTAGAATAAGGGATATGCAAGAATCTGTTACCTTGTTGCTTCCCTTTTTCTTTCTCGTTTTATCCTGATTCGTATTTATTAATGTTTGGAACTGCGTAATCCAATCAAATCTGCAGGCACTGCCCCAAAAATTTGCCAACAATCTGAGAACAAAACTTGCAGCTGGATCTGTTTCACTTAAAGGTCCTAGTGGGGATGTATGGAATGTAGAAGTAATAACAGGTTGGGATACCTTGATCTTTAAAATGTGGATGGAAGGAGTTTCGTTGAAGATCATTCTCTGGAAGAAAATGATCTCTTGATCTTTAAATACAATGGTGACTCGCGATTTCGATGTTTTAATGTTTGACAAAGAAAGCTCCTGTGAAAAAGAATCTTCGTATTTTGTTAGAAGATCTGAGCATAAAGATGTTAGCAGTGGATCCAAGAGAAAGGGAACGTTTTCAGAAAGTTTTGAAGTTACAAATGAATCTTTACAGGATTTAGCTGATTGTGTTCCATCTGAAAGGCCTAGAACCCGTGCTGCAACAACATCAAAGCTTATAGGAGAGCTCCCTCAAGCTGGCAAGTCTAAGAGTAAGTGCCTTCAAAATTTGATACTACCTCCGTCCCAAATTGAAGACCGACTTTCCTATTCAATTTGGGACGGAGGGAGTACTTTTTACATAGTGTCTTGATTCTGAGGGAGTATTACGAAATATCAATTGCCGAAGTTGTGGGCATACAGATGTTAGCGGTGGATGCAAGATGAAGGGAACATTTTTAGAAAGTTTTGAAGTTAAAAATGAACCTTCACATGATGTACTCTATTGTATTCCACCGAAAAGGCCTAGAACTGATGCTGCAACAACATCAAAGCCTACCGATGCTGAAACAACATCGAAGCCTATAGGACGGTGCCCTCAAATTGGCAAGATTGGGAGTAAGTCCCTTTACAATTTGATATCTTTTAAGAATGTCGTGGATCCCGAGAGATTATTGGTACACCATATCAATTGTTGAAAGAAATATTTTTCAATTCAATTTATTGGGAGCATTCTAACTTTATTCTTCGTTTGATTCACTGGGACTTGATAATGAATAAGGATCTAGCAAGCAAATCTCTGGGCTCAAGTTGTTATCCAATAGAAGGCCAGTGACAAGAAAAGAAAAAGAAAAGGCCCTACAAATGGCACAGTCTGCATCTACTGAAAAATCCTTTATAGTGATCATGCAACCATCAAGTGTATACAAAACATTCTATCTGGTATAGTTTGCTATTCTTGTCATATTTTTTGGGAAACTCTAGCCTAGATCTGATCCATTAGTATCTAGTAGTATTTTTACAAACCTCGGGGGGAAACTGCCACCCCCGCCTCTCTCTGTCTTCGTCCCTGCTTGCTTGTGCAAGAAGGGCTGTCAAAAGACATGTGAGGAAGACGTGGGGCCTTGACCAATGAGTTAGTTGTCTAGGATAGAATTTTTCCTGTTTGTTGACAGATCTTCTTTCCATTGTTATCATTAAAGAGATGTGAAATGAATGATTCTTTAAGTGCAGTCAATTCCTGCGAAATGGCTGAAGAAACATCTTCCTCAAAGAAGCAGAAAGGTGATACTTTGTACTAAGGAGAAGAATTGGGATACCACATTTCATCGAAGATCATATAATATGTGTGGTGGACTTTACACTGGTTGGAAAAAGTTTGTGTTAGACAATTTCTTGGAAGAATCAGATGTACTTCTATTTACACCCGTTGGGAAAACACCGGAGGCTATGGTTTTGGATGTTAGCATCTTCCGGGTGGTAGACGAGGCTATTCCACCATCTCCAGCCACTCCCGTCTATGCTGCAACTACATCAAAGCCCATAGTACACGAGCACCCTCAAGCTGGCAAGTCTAATAGTAGTAAGTCCCTTCAAAATTCGATACTACCTCCATCCCAAATTGAAGGTCTGTTTTCCTAATTTTCCTATTCGATTTGGGACGAAGGGAGTATCTTTTACAAAACGCGTGGATTCTGAGGGAGTATTACAATATCAATTGTCGGAAATGTGTGCAATACAGATGTTAGCAGTGGATGCAATGGAAAGGGAACCGATGTAGCTGAAGTTAAAAATGAACCTTCACATGATGTAGATGATTTTGTTCCATTGAAACCTATAGGACGTGAGGACCCTCAATCTAGCAAGACGCAAAGTAAGTCCCTTCACAATTCGATCTTTTCTACTTCATGTTGTGGATTGTGAAGATAGTATTACCATATCGATTGTTAGAAGAATTTTTTTTCAGTTCCGTTTAATTGGGAGCATTCTAATTTTATTATTATTCGTGTTTTCAAATTAGTTTAATCCGGAGGCTATGGTTTTGGATGTCAGCATCTTTCGAGTGGTAGACGAGGCCATTCCACCATCTCCGTTCACCCCCCGTCTATGCCAAGGGGAGGCCTAGTAGTAACATAAGCTTAGCTAAATTTCTTTCCCTCCAAGTCTCTTGGAGTGAAAGGTGAACAAGAAAGCTGATAATTGAGAGCTTGCAATCTTTTATCTTTTGTTTGTAAATTTGTAAAAAGCACTTAAAAGTTGCTCCCCTTTTGGATCCATTTTGAATCATTGTCCGGGTTAATTAAGAGCTTGCTTTCTTCTTAGTTTCCTGACTAGTTATTGAAGAGGCCTCCCTTCAAAACTGTTCTGCTTTTGGTGTAAATATAAACCATACTACTTGTATTGCGTATTCTATTGGTCCCGATCTTACATTCCACTCCCAACATTTGTTTACTGGGACCTATATCTCCCATTTTTCTGCATAGGGTACTCATTTATCTATTAAAAAATAAATTTGAATTTAACTCAATCTCAAAGGTACCTCAATAGAGGATTGTCCAATCATTAAAAAGAACAAATTTGCTCACTAGTTAGTCGATATGGAATTTTCACCATTATCTTGGCAGATTTCTTCAGTATTGTAGTATGTCAACGGCGAGTGCAAACAAACTTAAAAATCACTAAATAAATGAATATTCAATTTCAGACCGATGAAGTAATGAATATACTATAGGCAAGGCCGGCCAGAGCCCATATGGAGGTGGTGCAAGGGTCTCAAAATTTTCAAGTATAATCTGTTTATATGTTAAGCTCAACCCAAATATCCAAGCTACCATGTAGTCATCCATGTCCATTACTTCAATAGTCCAACTATTATTGACAATTTTGCCTCCACCAATGCTCGAAGAAAGCATATTTTGTAGTTTTATAATGTCATATTTCGTTTATTTTAAAAATTATAACAAGTTGAAAATGTTAATGTTCATACGAAAGACCCCATTTTTAGTTTTCGCACAGGGCCCCCGAAATGTCAGGACCGGCCCTCACTATAGGTAAATATCAGCAAAAGAAAGTAGTAACTAAAACAATTGAAAGCAGTAAATTAACATTAATTTTATGGACTCGTGGCAGCTGGGGGAGATTAACAACCATCTTGCCTCGTGGAATGGGCTTTGCATGCAAATTGCTCTCAAATTTCTTGATTTTTAGGTAAATCAGCTATTTTTACTTTGATTTCTGCTCAAAATTACGGTAAATTTGCAGTAAAATTACTTCGAGTTTCTGGGATTCTTGAAATTCTCATATGGTGTATTTTTCAAATATTTTTTACTCCCTTTTGTGGTTTGATTTTACTTTTTAGGAGGATTGCATTAGTAGAAGAAAGATGGTTGGAGATGATCTGAGCGGTGGCCGGAAATGGGAGGAAGACATTTACTGGTCTCGTTTCCAGTCCGTTCAGTTCTTTCATACTCTCTCTAGTAGCTATGATCACCAACTCGTAAGTTCAATTCTAGGGATTCCATTATTTTTCTGTTTTTGTTTATAGAAAAATTTCTACTACCTCCATAATATAAGTCGTTAGGACCCATAGTGAAAATTAACTAAGCAAAAAAGAAGGTACTTTGTTACTCAAAATATCAACATTACTCTCTTAAATAGAATTAAAATTAGTGGTATTAATATTTAGACTAACAAATTACCTTGTTTTTTGCTTCCTTCATTTTCGCTATATATCATAAACGACTTATATTATTGAATGGAGAGAGTATGTCCGTAGAAAATCTCTTGTTAATATTGTCTTTTACCAAAGTTTCTTGTTAACATTTTGGAATCTAGAAGGTGGAGAATTATTAGAAATATAAGAAGACATTTGTTCTAGTAAATTTTAAAAAATATATATATTGGGGGCAAGATCTAGTTTATTAAAGAGATTTTCAGAAAAAATAAAAAGTTTCTATAGAAAATATGGCGTTTTTAAATTTTTGGGGCGGCCCCTCTAAATCCGCTATTGATGACCAACTAAGCTAGGATTACTTGACTAGCTTATGAATTTTTAATTTAGAATGAAGGATATGCAAGAATCTGTCGCCTTGGTGCTTCTTTTTTTCTCTCCCAATTCATCTTAATGTTTAGAACTGTGTAATCTAAATCAAATCTGCAGGCTGTGCCCCGAAAATTTGCTAAGAATCTGAGAGAGAAACTTGCAGGAGCTGTTTACCTTAAAGGTCCTAGTGGGGATGTATGGAATGTAGAAGTGATAGCAAGCGGGGATGTCTTGATCTTTAAACGTGGATGGAAAGAATTCATTGAAGATCATTCTCTGGGAAAAAATGATCTCTTGATATTTAAATACAATGGCGACTTGCGATTTGATGTTTCAATGTTCGATAAAGAAAGTTCATGCGAAAAAGAATCTTCATATTTTGTTAGGAAAAGTGAACATAAAGATGCTAGCAATGGGATGCAAGAGAAAGGGAACATTTTCAGAAAGTTTTGAATTTGCAAATGAATCTTCACATGACGTTGTTGATTGTGTTCCATTCGAAAAGCCTAGAACCGATGCTGTGATAACATCAAAGCTTACTGATGCAGCAACAACGTCAAACCCTACCGATGTTGCAATAATACCGAAGCTAATAGGACATGAGTGCCCTCAAGCTGTTGAGTCTAAGAGTAAGTCCCTTCCAAACTCGATACTATTAAGTCCCTTCAAAACTCGATACTATTTGGGACGGAGGGAGTATTTTTTTACAGAATGTGTGGATTAAGTGAGAGTATTTACCATATCAATTGTGGAAAATGTGTGCATACAGATGTTAGCAGCGGATGCAATAGAAAGGGAACCGATATAGTTGAAGTTAAAAACGAACCTTCGCATGATGTACTTGATTTGTGTTCCATCGAAACGGCCTAGAAGCGATGCTGCAATAACATCAAAGCCTGCCGATGATGCAATAACATCAAATCCTGCCAATGTTGCAACAACATCGAAGCCTATAGGACATGAGCACCCAGCAAGCTGGAAAGAATCAGAGTAAGTCCCTTTACAATTTAGATATTTTTACAGAATTTTGTTGATTCTGAGAGAGTATTACCATATTAATTTCAGAAGAAATACTTTCCAACTTAATTTATTGGGAGCATTCTATTTTTCTTGGTTTTTTTTAATTGACGGGAACTTGATAATGAATAAGGTTCTAGCAAGAAAATATCCGGGCTGCAGTTGTTATCCAATAGAAGAGCAGTGACAATTCAAGAAAGAGAAAAGGCCCTACAATTGGCACATTCTGCATCTACTGAAAGATCCTTTATGGTGATCATGCAACCATCAAGTGTATACAAGACATTTTATTTGGTAAAATTTGCTATTCTTGTCATCTTTCTGAGTTTTTTATCAACGGATTCTGGAAATCCGTCTTTCAACAAATACGGATTTTCAGAATCCATCTTTTCTCTGGCGTAAGCCTAAGACGGATTCTCATAATCCATCTTTCCTGAGAGATTCTGAGAATCCGTTGATGCTAAAAAAAATAAAAAAAAATCCCACGAAACGATGCAATGTTAAACCATTATCCCAAAACATAGTGATTCTGATTAGAAAAACTCCACATTTCTTGATAGTTCTTCTTTCCATTGTTTTTTTCATTTAAGAGATGTGAAATGAATGAATTCTTTAAATGCAGTCACTTCCTGCGGAATGGACGAAGAAACATCTTCCTCAGAGAAGCAGAAAAACGATACTTCGTACTGAGGAGAGGAATTGGGAGGCCATATTTCGACGAAAGCCTTCTTATGGTAGTTGTGGTGGAATTAAAGTTGGTTGGAGAAAATTTGTGTTGGACAATTTCTTGGAAGAATCGGATGTACTTCTATTTAAACCCGCCGAGAAAACACCAGAGGCTATTGTTTTGGATGTTAGCATCTTTCGGGTGGTAGACGAGATCATTCCACCATCTCCGGTCATGACTCCCGCCTATTCTGCCAACGGGAAGGGTAGAAACAGAAGTTTAGCTACATATCTCTCTCCAAGTTTCTTGGGGCAAAGGATTAAAAAGGAAAGTCATGATAATTGAGAGCTTGCTTTGCTATCTTTTGGCTTTTGTTTGTAAATATGTAAAGAAAACCTAAAACTAAGGTCCCCCTTTGGAAGTTTAAGGACTTGCCTCCTAGTTTTGCAGACTAGTAATGGAGAAGTCTTCCTTGGCTTATGCAACAAAAAAAACATGGTTTTTATTTCTGAACAATGTGATCTTGTAGCAGAAATTGCATGTATCCAAGGATTTTTTTGATATGGACCAGGTCCACATGGACCTTGTGGTTCAGAATTAGCCAGTCATCACATAATTGTCTCTCCTCATTCTGTAGTGATGTGCCAGATGTGACTAGTTTTGAACCACATGATCCAATAGACATGTTCATATCATAACTATCATGTATCCAGATACATTACTGACCATTTTCTTTTACGGTTTAAACCCATACCCGGACATTGACATGTAGCAAATTGTCGATCCCTTGTCACTACGACAATGCCTCGTTGTCACATTCACCAGTCTTGAGAATATAAAAAGAAGCATAAACATGCCCAAATACAGGTTGCATCAGCAAAATCATGTTTCTAAGCTACAGTATCTGAATCATTATTCTCCATTACCATGCGAGATTCTGTAATTACAGAACGCGGAAGTAGTAAAGAATTTCGAATCTTATCAACCAAAATCCCTTGGAAGGCAATTCTATAAAGCACTTCTGAGAAGAGCAAATAAACGAGAGACTATAACATCTTCTGCAAAGAGCCTATGAGATATAAAGAAAGAACGCCAAGTCAACTTGCAGACGTGGAGGATTAGCTGAGGAACTCGTTCAAAATGTCACCTCTATGTTCGAAAGTAGGCATGTCTTCCTCTTAGCTTGAAGGTCTCTGACATGCAGCGAATAGCTGCAAACTAGTAAAAGCCATCACCAAAGAGGTGAAAATTTCAAAGCCTACTACTTTTGGCAAGTGCCATCCCAACCCTCGTCTCAAATAACTGCAGAAAATTGAAAGTGGTAAAGAGAATTTGAACGTTATTATGCAAAAGATTACTTCAAAGGATTACGCATCGTTGACTATTCGTGCCTAAAATCATTATTAAGATAGACACGCGTTGGTGAGATCTTAATAAAGGAAAAGGATGACAAACCTCGTTATTGATGGCATTGTTGCCACAATTCCAGCACATACATAAATGATAGGAATCAAGGTCTTAGGTTTGTTTTTCCGGAGCCACATCAAAGATCCCAGAGCAGCAAGTGATATACTAAGTACCTGAATTTGTGAGTATATAAGCCTTGAAGCAAATGCATCTCAAGTGGAACATCAAAATGACAAAAAAAAAACACTAGAATAGAAAAGGAGAACTAGTCATGAACGAAGGAAACCGTACCAAATTTGCATTTGCTTCCAGGCCCTGCAAAACATAGTCCCATGTAAATTCTAATCCTCTAGCACCAACCCAAAGGGGAACCAACCTATGCAAGACAGAATCAGCAAAAGCCCAACCTGCCAAACAGGAAAACAAATGGTCAATGCCAAGGAAGAAAAATATTTCATACAAAAAGCTCAATGATTGCTTACCAAGTCCAACAGCCTGAAACTTGTGATTTTGAGAAATATTTCTATGGGTCAGCTGTGTCAAGGCAAAGTAAAGCCCTGCAACATCTATGAATCCAATCAAAGCCTTCAACAATTCCTATGAGAGAAAAAGAAAGGAGAGGGATATCAAATACAAAATTTCAAAAGAAAAGATCCTTCGAGAAGGATAACCAAAACTGCACAAAATTTGGCAGTTTGCAGAGGAATTTATTCATTGTGTCACATTGAAACAAAGAAATTTTCAAAAAATCTACAGTTAAATAGAGGACTGTGGGGCTAAAAAATGAAGGAAGAAGAGGGGAGGGGAGGGGAGGGGGAGGGAGGAGGGAGGAGGAGGGGGGGGACCATGAAGCATGTCTAAGTCAACTTTTAATATTAGTGGCAATCATATCACCAAATACTTGACTTGGCAATAAACGGCAATGCACTCAACATTGCTAACCTACAGAGAGCGTATATTCTTTAAATCACATAACTTTTCCTTCATAAACAAAAGGGTAAGAGCTGATCCTGCCAAAGATGCCCCCCCTCCTCAAATGGTGCTTGATTAGTTCAAATTTACGGACTAAAAACACTGATAATGACCCCAAAGATAAAAGGTGTTCAAGCTTTGTCAGAACAGCAGAAAATAACTTCCAAAAACCACAAAAAGAAAATAATATGAAATTCAGAACCATTATTCAATACATAGGCTTTAAAAAATTTATGCTGCCAAACAAGACGAATACCATTCAAATAAAATTCGAGTTCTGTAGAGATAAAATTGAGAAAAGTTCAAAACACTGACCTGATATGGATCAAAACTGTCACTTTCTGATACGTTAAGAAATGTTGCCAGACAAACAAGCTGTGAACAAAAGAACTTGGTTAAACGGATATATTACAATTTAAAGATATATATACTAGATCATCAAAACAGAAGTGTCATTTGCACCAGTTGCCAAGTAATTTTACCTTTACTAATGCTGTTACAAGGTAAACAACAGTAGCTTTGATGGAAGTCCCGAGTGTATCATACTCCGACCTTCACAACATTACCAATTAGCATTTACCAAAATATGGATGCTTATTCAGAAAAAAATTTAGAAAACAAACCAAGGCAGAAATTGGAAATTTAAGCGATTCTCGTGATACAATCAATTTCGATAAAAATGCTACTTCTCTTGTCAAAATTTTGACAATTTTTTACTAACACTGATGTTAATGCTATCCCGATTTCACTAGAAAATACATCATTAGATAGAGCTCTTAATTATCAGAATTCAAAACCAAATTATTCGTCTGTTTATGATTATATATCAACAATTAAAATTAAAAAAAAAAAACATAATTTCAAAACTAAATCATATTTCTATACAAATCATACAAAAATTTCAATCAACAATATCCAGCACTAACTTGCAGCTAATTATAAGCTTCATCGTCGACGATAATAAAAGAAAAACAAAATTGAATTACAAAGAAGATCTTAGGTAAATTATCAGCTGAAACAGTAAAAAGAAAAAGAAAAAAGAGTACGACGGAGACTTACAGAGGAGTGGCGGAGTAGTAAACGGCGTGAGGTCCGAATGTTAGAATCGCACAGTTGAAAAAGTGAAACACCGTCATCTCTCTTTACTTCTCCGTTACTTTCTCTCTCTACTTTCCGGCTTCGTCTTCTTCGACTATCTCTCTCTCTCTCTCTGCAACTCAGAAAAGGAGATCCACAATCGGAGAAGGATACAAGATTTTGAGTTTTGCATATGGGCTTTTTGGCCTAGTTTAGGAAGCGCGTAGGCCCATTAGACTCTTGTTGGGCCTAACTAAACGTAGTATCAGTGAGTGAATAATTTCTCTCTGGGCCCAACTTATCATATCTCGTTGTGCACAAAAATGCGTTACCCACGCCACAAGACCCCTCCTCTCAAATCCGATAGAGAATTTGGATGATATAAATTAAGGTGACCCAGCGGCCCGATCAAATGGAGGACTTCTCTTAGCTCACCACAAGAAGCCACCCCTACATTGGAGGGTTAAAACTTCTAAACTGCGGTTGTCAAAATTCGAATCTACATCATTGTGCATAATTTATCACCCGAAATCAATTGGGCTGCCCTTGTGACCCATCTTATCCTATCTCGTAAATTGCAACAGAAAAAAAAAACATAAATTAAACGGGAAAAGGTGGTATTTAAGGTAACATTTCAAGTCCACTAAGATAGAAAGGAGGTCCAGCCTTTCCAGATACCAATCAGTTCTTGTTAGTGGCGGATGTGGAGTATCGTCAGCAGGATTACATATGTCAGTAGAAAAGAAAAATTATATTTTTCTCTAATCATATGATAAATTTATAAATGATCTCAAACAAATTAATAAATCTCCGAATATTACTTACTGTTCTTAAATCATGAATCCGACACTAATTTTTGTTGTTTAATTGTAAGAAGAAGAAAAAGAATTCTTCTTAGCAAGTTGGTGAGTGCTTTTTTTTTTTTTTTTTTAGGGGGGGAATACGGGAATCGGCCTAGGGTCACGCCTACCTTTTCCACTGGGGCAGGTCATTCCCATTGGTGAGTGCTTCAGTCGACATTGATTTAGCAATTGGACTGATGTTGACGAAAATAGAAGAAGACAAGTTTTTAAGCAAATTCACAGACGGAAGCTTCAAGGTTTTTCTATTTGGATAGACCACGCATTATTTACCCTTTAGTCAAAATTAAACGCTCTTGTCGTAGAAGCAAAAATCTTAAAACTGGGCCCACAATATGACATACACTAGGCGCTCGCCTAAGCAGAATATATGCCCCCAACCGGATATATATAATATTATGAATAAATGATTATTCATTAATAATAATGTGGTCATTACAATAAGGTAATCATTACAATAAAAAATAGTCTTCAAACATTTTCTCTAATACAAAAAAAAAAGAGTTGAGGAAGAGAAATAACCTAACAAGACGAATAATAAAAAAAATACATAAAATAACAGATAATAATACTATAAAAGTAACCATGGAATATAGAAAATGACAACAGAGTTGTACAATAGTAAATTAATTTTAGAGTTTATCAAAATGTGCATTTTTGGATAGCAAACTTGTGCGAATTCTCTTGTTCACACAACCCTTCCAAGAAAGAGATATCGTGCCTAATCCTTTAGATGTAACTTTAGTGGGCCACTTTGAGTATTGCAATTTGCAAGAAGAAATTGGCTCCTGTTGAAAATTTGTCATTCCTACTTTCAATTATTGGAATGGCCAAATAAAGTGGCTCTGTAAAAAAAAAATGAATTAATACTAGTGACTGAATTGCTATTTAAATCGAAAAAATGGAGTGTTGACTTTTATATTAATTTTGTATAAGAAAATTGCAATTTAATTTAAGACGCAGAGACACAATAAATTTTTGCATCTTCCTTCGTAAATCAATACTCATTTGACTATAAAAGCAATAACAGTACTAACATATTGTCACACCACAATTGCTCCCAAGTCTTGTACTAGGTATGGAGTCAATAGTTCTTTTATACTACACAAATGCTGCCATATTTGGAGCCCTTGCTTTCTTTCTTGTTCTTCACTTCTCATCTCGAATTAATTATACGTCTACGAAAAATAGCTTCCGACAACCACTGCCGGAAGCAGGTGGAGGATGGCCGATAATCGGCCACCTTCACCTCATAGGGAAGCTTCCACACATAAGTTTGGTAGCCTTGGCCGATAAGTATGGGCCAATTTTCAGCATGAGACTTGGTGTGAAGCTAGCTGTGGTTGTTAGTGATTGGGAGCTGGCTAAAGAATTATTCACTACACATGATTTGGTTATATCCTCAAGGCCCAAATCTTTGGCTACTAAATACATGAGCTATGACTATGCCATGTTTGGTTTCTCTCCATATGGTCCATATTGGCGCGAGCTACGCAAATTAACTAACGTTGAGTTGCTCTCCGTTCGCAGGTTCGACTTATGCCTAGACCTAATTGTATTAACTTGTCCGATACAATTTTGATAATTAATTATTAACTTTAAGGGCTGAAATATGAATGCTTATTTATCTAGTTTGAATTATTATTCATATACTTACATATTTAGGATATGTCTGATGACTAATTTAATGCATAAAGTTAATTGATTCAACACTTATTAATTAAGTGTAATTGATAACATTTTCTGTTACTCTCGACTTTCTTAATCGTAGTTATAAATTTTAATTGGAATAAAAATGATTTAAGTCTGATGTGTGAAATCTAAATATACTATTCCAATTATTATATCATTATACATATGTTATAAATATCAATAAAACATGTTAGGAATGTTATTTCAAAAAGTTATAATGAAATATAATATTAATCTTTAAAAAAACAATTTTTTTTTTATCAATAACTTGAGAATTTTTATTTATTTCTTCATTAACTTCATAAATTTTCATTTTTATTTATATGGAAGATTTATGAGATCAAAGCATTTTACGAGATTCTTCATTAGAGAATATTACAAGTATTATGAGATTTTTCGTTGAAAATTAAAAAAATATTATACTTTTATATTCCTAATTTATAATTAATATATCTAAAAGTAATATTTATGATGATGGGTAAAAAACTTTTACAGTCTTTCAAGCATAAATGTATAATATATTTTCATAATTCAGGCATCTTGTTCAATATTCAGACTTCATCATCATTCATAATTTCATATCTTAACATTCAGACTTAATAACTTAAATAATTCAAACTTCATATTCAATTTGATCAAAAGAAGCACTAGTCATTGGATTAAAAAAAAGATGGCTAACAATACATCAGTATGTGGTAGGGGAAATTTTAGAATCCTAACTTTTTTTTATGTAGGGACGCAATCCTAAATTTTTTAAAATTCCATTTTTATACTTTATAAAAATGAAAATTTTATAAAGATCCTTTACCAAAAAAATAAATAATATCTTTAACCCCTAGAACATTATGTAAAATATACTCTAATATATTACATATTGCATTAAGCACTCTTGTTCCAAATAGAATGTTTTTTTCTATTATAGTTTGTACATTTTTTGAAATTGGATATAATTTATCCGCAAACTCCTGTAATTAACCTCCTACATTTTACAAATGCAAACTTCACTAATACTATCTCCATTCTTAAATATAAGACTTTCATTATATATTGAGAAAATTAAGATGTTTTGTAATCAAAATATCAATATTATTCTCTTAAATATAATTAGTGATATACAAGTCATATTTAATAGACTACTATTGGTATTTTTAATTACAAAAATATCTTAATTTTTGCTTCATTAATTTTCGCAACATATAATGAAAATCTTATACTCCCTCCATTCCTAAATATAAGATAGAAAATTAAGGAACTTGTCATTTTCCCCGAAACTTCTACAGCATAAGAAAAGAAAGGAAAAAATAGGGATGGCAGAGGCGGCAATATAAAAGAAATGTCAATGGTATAATTTGAATAAATTGTTGACAACGAGCCTTAAACAACAATTAATTTGGATACTTATAAATATCCTAAACGACAATTAAATGGGAATAGAGGGAGTATTTAGGAATGAAGTGAGTATTATATAAACCCTCTAACATTTGAGGATATTATAGTAACTTACTCATGGTAAAACTACATTATTATTTTTTTCTTGTCTAATTTGGAACAAAAAAAGTATATATTTCTAATTAAGTCTGTTTCTCACGTGAATTTTCTGATTCTGTCTATATCGCAGACTAGAGCTTCTGAAGCATGTTAGAGTTTCAGAGATTGAGAATTCCATAAAAAATCTTTACAAGACTTGGAACGATAAGAAAGATGAATCAGGGCGTATTTTAGTCAACATGAAAAAATGGTTCGGAGACTTATCTCTAAACGTGATACTAAGAATTGTTGCCGGAAAAAGATATTTTGGCACTGTAGATGCTGATGAAAATGAGGAAGCAATAAGATGTCAGAAAGTTATGAGAGAATTCTTTCATTTACTTGGAGTTTTTGTGGTGTCCGATTCAATTCCTTGTCTTAGGTGGTTGGATATAGGTGGATACGAAAGGAAAATGAAAGAAGTTGGTCGGGAAATGGATTGTCTGGTTGAGGAATGGTTGAATGAGCACCGGAAAAAGAAAAATTCCGGCGGAGGCGGCGGCGAGGGTGGTGGTGGTGGTCAGCCGGACTTCATGGACGTGCTGATTTCATTAATGGAAGACGTGGACCTCGGTGGCTATGACGCTGAGACCGTCATCAAATCTACATGCGTGGTATGTATAATTTTGTATTTAGGGTCGAGTTTAAATTTCAAACAATTTTGGAGTGGAACTTCAATATTTTAAAATATATATTTTTTTTTTCAAAAGGTAAAATTTGTGATTTTAAAAAATCTAGGACGATGGCCACCCCCTATATCTGTCTTTTATGAATTTCGTAGTCGCAAATTCTCCATATTGTTCTAATATAAGAAGAAAGACAATTAACAAATAAAAAAAAATTTCTCTCGAATTATCCTGAAACATTATATATCATAATATATATATTTCACAATATAAATCAAGTTAATATCAGAATGTTCCTATGTTGCATTAAGTTTATTAAGCGGGGGCAAAAAATCCTAAAAAATTTCGCCAGTGAGTAAATTTCGCCATTCTTTCATATACTATTGTCTATTGAGGGTAGAGTTTAGATCAAATCAAAAAATTTAATATGGTATTAAAATTATTTACGCTTGATGGGTTCAATCCTAAATGCGAAGGAAGTGTGTAAATTTATTATGCATGATATCTATAAGGGAATTGACCCGTTTGGTCCTCAAACTAATTTTAAAATAATTGAGTGGTTCTCATTCTTTTTTTTTTTTTTCACTTTCCGTTTGGTCATGATTGTCGTTTCGCATTTCTAATCATTCTCAGCACCACCACCCACGGTGATTTCCGTCCAAACCCCTCTTTATGCAGTATTTATTTTTCCTTGATGATCACAAAAGTATTTTGAGATTCTAAAATAATTCTAACATCATCTTCTTCATCCTCCAAGATCCATCCCCGCCCAAATCCGACCACCAAAGTTGCCACCCACCATTTATCTCCCAAATTCGACCACCAACGTCCTACGTGGACCCTTCAAGACTGTTTCCAGCTACGATTTGAAGTCTAATCATTGTTCTTGTGATTCCAATTTTGGGTTGGTCAAAAGTGGTTGGTGATGGTTTGGTGGTCGAATTTTGGGAGAAATATTGTGGGTAGGCGGCGTTGGTGGTCGGATTTGGGAGAAAAATTGTTGGTGGTCGGCGATGAATATTAAATGATGAAGAAGATGATAATAAGACCATCTTGGAAGCTCAAAAATACCTTTGGGGTCCTCAAGGAAGTATAAATACTGCATAAAAATGAATTTTTTCGGAAACCACCGTGGATGGTGGTATTGGGACTGGTTAGGAAGCACGAAATAACATTCAAGACCAAATGGGAAGTAAAAAAAAGAATGAGGACCCCTTGATTATTTGAAAAATAGTTTGAGGACCAAATATGTCAATTTTCCTATCTATAATAACACTCATTTTTTCTTTCTTTTCTTGAGACCCCCCCCCCTCCTCTTTCTCATTGTTTTCAATTTCATATTCCCTCTCCATAAGAAAATGACCGGATTTGAGATTTATTTATTCCGAGAACAAGAAATTCATCAATATTTAAAATTAATTTTTACATATCTTACTTGTTTTTCTTGCATAAAAAGGGAACAGATTCGAGAAAAAAAAGTAAACAATTACCTGGAGACCCCGCCTCCCCAGCCCGCGAACCCCCCTCGCATACATTTTCTGGCACGCACCCTCATGCCCCTGCGCGTACCAAACCTGTGACCCCCTCTAGTCATGTTTTCGTCCAAGTTCATATTTTCTGGTCATGCTTCTAGTCACGTTAATTTTTCCAACCATGTTCATAATTCCGGATGATCGATCATCATGTTTAGGAATGTCAAAAAAGAAAGGAAAAAAGTATCAAAATAGTGCCCTTTATTAGGTTCCACGTTGACTAGTTTCTACTTTTATGCACAATTCTCCTTCAGGACTAGACAATTCTCCAATCATTTTATTTTCCTACATTTTTTAACTCCTTGAGAAGAACATGGTTTCACCTTATGTCCTTGAGGATCCATTTTTTCTTCTTCTTTTCCCTTCTACAATTAACAAAATAATGGTTCTCTAAGATCAAGCAAGATGTACAAGTACATAACCATCTATTCTAACAAAGTTTATTTACTGTTATTCGCATTTCACAGATGATGATTGCCGCAGGGAGCGACACAACTACAGTTATGCTGATATGGACATTGTCTCTACTCATGAACAACCGCGACGTCTTGAAAAAGGCTCAAAAAGAGTTAGATACTCAAATCGGGAAGGAGAAACGAGTTACAGACTCAGACATTACCAGTTTAGTCTATCTCCAAGCCATTATTAAAGAAACTATGCGACTCTACCCGGCTGGTCCATTAGGTGGATTTAGAGAATTCACTGAAGATTGCACTATAGGTGGCAAATATCATATTCCAAAAGGCACAAGATTAATATTAAACCTAACGAAACTCCAAAGAGATCCCAAAAGTTTGGAGTGATCCATTGGAATTTAGGCCTGAGAGGTTCCTTACAACTCATAAAGATTTTGATTTAAAAGGTGGTCAATTTGAATTGATCCCATTTGGTGCTGGAAGAAGAATGTGCCCTGGAACAGCTTTTGGACTTCAAATGTTGCATTTGGCTTTGGCTAATTTGATTCAAGCTTTTGACTTTTCCACTCCATCTGATGAACCAATTGATATGACTGAGAGTGCTGGGTTGACCAATTGCAAAGCTACACCGCTTGATGTTCTCATTGCTCCTCGTCTTTCTCCAAGTCTTTACTAAAGTTATGTTTGTAAATGAGTATGTTACTGGACTCTTCTACTATGAGTGTCGGATACATGTATGTATTTATATGTCGGATATTTAAACATTTAAAATAAAATATATGATCGGTGTTGAATAGATCTGGTAAATATATCATACCTATATTCATGTCGTGTCTTGTCTTGTCTTATCGACACAAGTACGAGTAGAAGTACGAGTACGACAAATATAAGCAAAATGGTCCAAATAACATAGGTAATGACAGTACAATATATATCAACACGAGTACGAGTACGAGTACAAATATAAACAAAAGTCCAAATAGCGTAGGTAATGACAGTACAATATATGTAAATATTTTGGAGTGATCTCTTTATGGTTTGCTTGAGCACTCCATATAAGTTACGAACATATAAAATTGCATGTTACAAAGCGTAAGCGTTTGGAAATTTCTGTTATGTGTTCGGTTTATGTCCTCGCACATTAACTTTGTTGTTCAGGACTGTTCAAAATAAAAAGAAGGTAATGATGTAAAAGAATTCAGTACCATAAGATCAATATTAGAATTATTCAAATTATGTGAATATTTGGAGTACTGTATTTTTTTTTTCTGAATGGGCGGGTTGTCTCATAAGGAGAGAAGAGAGCACCTCATAAGAAGAAAAGAAAGTCCTAGAAAGAGAGACAATTAAAACTTGCCTCCCCAGTGAATTAAGGGACCTTTTTTTTTCTAAGTAAACATCAATTATATTGAACATCCAAAATAGGATTCAAAGTACAAAAAGTGCCACCCCTATCACATAAGATCGAAGGAGGGATATTTGAAGGAGCTATATAACCACATATATCATTTGTTCTAGCCCAAGAAGCAAGGTTATGAGCCTCGGAATTACAATATCTATGGGTAAATGATACTTTCCAAGATGTAACCATACTAAGCAATTCCTTGACCCTATTTATGTAATCCATTCCCCGCCATTCTTCAGCAGATGAATGCCCATGAACACTTCTTATTACATTCAAGCAATCTCCCTCAATGATGACATTTTGCAATTTATGGATATTGAGTTGTTTCACAACTTGAAAGATTGCTGCTGCTTCAGCTTCATATGCTGTCCTTGCTTGGCCTCTATCGATCCATGCTCCCATCACCTCCCCTGTATCCTTTCTGATAAGACACGCACTAATTGCCACACCTGTAATAATCTGAAAAGCAGCATCAAAGTTAGCTTTTAAAAAAAATTTAGGAGGAGGTTTCCATACCTGATTATACACATGAGTTTGGATTTTCAATTTCCTTCTAATACCAGAATCCCAATAGCCGGCAGCTTGCTTGTTGATATCACTGTGAATATGGATCCACGGCTTCATTTGCTTACCATGTAGCATTTCGTTTCTAGTTTTCCAAGTAAGCTCCATTGCCACAGTAGCATAGTTTAAGAATTCACCATTCAATTCTTTTGGCCAATACAAACTATTTAAAGGATTGATCAACTGTTTCAACCACGTAATTATATTCCAAGAATGGAACACTTCAATCCTAAATTGCCAACTAGATGAATACCATAAAGCTTTAGTAAACGGACATCTAAGAAAAACATGTTCCAAGGTTTCCTTCTCACCATTACAAATAACACAATTAGTATCCAAGATAGGAAAGCAAATATCTAACCTTTCTCTAGTTGGTAGAGATCCCGAGATTATCCTCCATAAAAAATGCTTGTGACGATTATGAAGGTTTGAATGCCACAGTTTGCCCCATTCTTTCTTATCGAACCTTGAAAACATAGCTAAATGAGAAGCCCTCTCTTGGTTTACCGATCTATACGAAGATTTCACGGTAAATTTCCCTGACTTGGAGGGAAACCATACCAGAGAGTCCTGTTCCTGTGAAGGAATAATTTTTGTAACCACATTCACCACCTCTCGGCTAAATAGGGTATTAAGTAGGTTCATATTCCAAACGCTACTATCTTCGAACAACAATTCACCCACCTCTTGAACCATGTTTTCTGCTAACTGATTTGGAGGCATCTTAAATGACTCTAAATTAGGGACCCACGCATCACTCCAAATATTAGCTGTAGAATTTATACCAATTCTAATCAAAGTCCCTCTTCTCAAGTCTTCAATAGATTGCAAAATCCCCGACCAAATCCATGAGGCTCCTTGGCAGTGACCTTCCAAGCTTAACAAGTCCCTTCCATGTAAGTATTTAGCCTTGAAAAGTTTGACCCATAATTTATTCAAGTCCCCCATCAATTCCCAACCCAGTTTAGATATTAAAGCTCTATTCATATCTAGATTCTTCCTAAAACCCATCCCCCCCACTTGTTTCGGGCTACAAATAGACTCCCAAGCTTTCAAGTAAAGATGATGCCCCGAATCCTCTTTGAAGCCCCACCAAAAATCCCGCGTAATGCTATCCAATTTGTTACAAATGGACACAGGTAACCTGAAAGATTGCATTACATGCATAGGTAACGCTTGAATCACACTCTTCACAAGGATCCCCCTACCTGCCTGAGACAAAGCCGATAATTTCCAACTAGCCATCTTCTTCCTAACCTTTTCAATAATAGGTAAGAAGGCTAATTTTTTCGATTTCCCTTTACAAAAAGGTGTACCTAGGTAAGAATCTTTATGATCACATTCTTTAAATTTAAACAAAGATTTAACAGCTACCTTCCTAATCACCTCAACATTTTTACTAAAATGGATCACAGATTTAGCCTTGTTCACAACCTGGCCTGACCATTGACAGAAAACATTAATACAGTTCAAAACCTCAAGAGCGTCATGTTGATCCGCCCTACAAAAAATAGTAACATCATCGGCAAACAACAAATGAGAAATAGGTGGGCTATTCCTACAAATCTTAATGCCATGGATCTTACTCGCCCCCTCAGCTCTAATAATTAATCTAGATAACAAATCAATAACAAAAGTAAAGAGAGCAGGAGAGATCGGATCCCCTTGACAAAGGCCCCGGGAAGGGGTAAACATACCATGGGGGGATCCATTCACAAGAATAGAAAAAGAAGAAGTAGAAATGCATTCAAATATCAGGTTAATGAACTTAGCAGAAAAACCATGGAGAGATAAAATTTTAACAAGAAACGACCATTCCACTCTATCATATGCTTTGGCCATATCGATCTTAAGAGCCATGAGACCTAATTTACCTTTCTTCTTGTTCATATAGTGCATGATCTCATGGGATATAATGATATTCTCATTCATCCCTCTATCTGGAATGAACGCATTCTGAGAAGGAGAAATAACCGAAACAAGCAAAGGTCTAATACGGTCAGCAATAATCTTGGTAATAACTTTATACACAATATTACAAAGAGAAATAGGTCTAAAGTGATCGATCTCGCAAGCATTACCATTTTTGGGAATAAGAGCAATAAAAGTATGATTAAGACATCTAAGCATATGACCACGATTAAAGAAGTACCTCACAGCATTAACCACCTTATTACCAACAATATTCCATTAGTGCTTAAAAAAACAAGGAGTCATACCGTCCGGTCCCGGGCTTTTCCCCGATTTCATGGCAAAGATAATAACTTTGATTTGCTCGACATCAGGGATACCACACAGTTCTTCATTCATTTGTGCATTTATAGATGGAGCAATGAGTCCCTGTAGATCAGGAGGAAAAACAGGTCTAGAAGATTTAAACAAGTTAGTAAAAGAGTTTAAAAAACAATTTCCTATACTTTCTCTCTCACCTAACCACTCATTTGAGGGGAACAACAGGAAATCAATGGTATTATGCCTCCTATGAATAATGGTCGAAAGGTGAAAGAAATGAGTGTTGCCATCCCCCTCATCTAACCATAACGCTTTAGATTTATTCCACCACAAAATTTGTTCTCGCTTTTGGATAGCAACAAGATCATTCAGAAGTTTAGTTTCTCTATCCATATTCGTACTAATCTGAGGTAAGCTTTGCAAATGATCAATCATTAATTTAAGTCTCTGAATACCAGATTGCACATGACCAAACACATTTTTATTCCAAGATTTTAAACCCACTTTAGTCTCTTTGACACTAGAAAACAGATTGAAGAGAGGAGAACCCAAGCTGGATAAATTCCACGCTCGAGACACAACATCAAGAGAACGAGGATCCGTAATCCACATAGATTCAAAACGGAAAGGCTTCGGATGAAGTAATCTCGAAGGATAACAAACAATAGCAATGGGTCTATGATCAGAACCTATCCTAGGAAGATGAGACACGAAAGCTTTAGGGAACAAGAGACGCCAAGACCCATTCACAATCCCCCTATCCAATCTAATATGAATATTACCATTGTTTTTCTGTTTATTATTCCAAGTGAAAGGTTTACCCGAAAAAGAGAGGTCAAGAAGATTACAAACATCCATGAAGTCCAAGAACCCTTTTTGACTATTCATCGAGAAAGGAAGACCCCCCTGTTTATCAAACGAACTAGCATAACTATTAAAATCGCCCATCACAAGCCAAGGACCATTAAACGCAACTGACACTTTTTTAAGGTGTTCCCAGAAAATCTTCTTATAGTCCTCTTTACAAGGTGCATACACCCCTGTAATTAACCAATTTGTACCAGGAGGATGAGAACTAATGATCCCATTAATCATACGATCAGTAGAAACCACAATATCAAGAGCCACAGAATCAATCCAACATAATACCAGACCACCAGACTGCCCTTTAGAAGGTACAAAATGAAAATGAATAAAACCAATAGAACGAACAATCTGTTCTATCCTAACCAAAGACGAAAAGCGAATATCAGAAAGGAAAAGTACATAGGGTTTTTGAGATATTACCACATCTCTCAAAGCTTGAACTGCTTCAGGTTTCCCCAAACCTTGGCAGTTCCATGCAATTATCCTCATAACAATTTTGGGGGCGTGGTAAGGCCCGCCTCCTCAGCCAATCTTTTACCAAGATTATCCATAACCAGATCATCCTCCACCACCTCTGATATCCTAATTGATTTCGATCCTCCACACTGGACTGAATTCTCTAAGCCCAAAAAACAACCCTCACTTCTCTGAGTTGGTTCAGCCGCCTCATTTATACCTCCGCTTAACCGATCATCCAGACTACCACCTTCTCTAGCTAACTGTTTTACATGGATGAACCGCCTTTTGGTAATAAAAATTTGTTCTTCCTCACAGTGAAAATTCCTCTCGAAAAGTGGAGTTTGATTTCCACTTAGAGAATCATACCTAAGCTGCCCCAAATTTCCAGAATTAAGGTCCATCGCAAAAAGTTTCTTATCCAGAATATTGTTTTCAAAGGTAAATAAAGGTTCTGAATCTGGGTTTTTGCATTGGTTAATTGGATTGAGATTTTTTGTTTTCTTCCTGGAACTTTGGTGAAGATCCATAACCCTCTTTTTACTAAGTCTTTCAACCCAATTTACTTGACCCTGTATAGTATCCAAATTTTCAGTCGGGTTAAAATCCTTTTGTTCCTGACTCTGAACCGAGACTCCCAATTTAGCTTTCTGTCTGCTAAACTCACTTTGGGTTGGGTTAATAATTTGGTATTGGGTTTCTTGATCTTTTTGGGTTAGAACTTGGATTGAATTTGAAAGGTTTGGGCTGTTTATAAGATAAATTGGGTTTGGGTTTGGCAAGGCTTCAAAGTTAGTATCTGGTGGGCTAGATAGGTTGGGCCGTGTTGAGCTAGGTGATGCTTCCATATTACAAAAAGATGGGTTGGGCAGGTTGGCCCAAGTTATGTTCATTTCCCTATCCAACTGGATTGGACCATATTCACACTCATTTAACAGACTAGTTTGGTTAGTCTGTTTACCCAAGTGGGGATCCTCCTGACAGGAGATGTTGACCATATTTCCACCGCCTCTTACTTCATTAATGACTGCATTCCCCTTATCTATCAGAACTGCATTTTCCACCACATCACTTCCCATCACCGGAGATGTGGATCTCTTGTAATCTCCGGCCACATTGGCCACTCCGGTCACAGTATAACCTCCGCCGGCATGTATCCATTTCCCATATGCTTCACGTGGATCAAGGGGTCTTTTTCTATTTACAGCATCCAAATCGCATTGTTGTTCCGAATGCCCCATGATTCCACACACATAGCAGATATCTGCTAGTCTTTCGTACTTGAAAGAAGTCCACAAAAATTCCATATTCTCTCTTTCAAAAAAACATCCAGTTTTAATCGGAATATTCAAATTAATCTTCACTTTGATCCTTAAGAAAGGTTTCCATTTCCCAATTAAATTAGTACCAATCTCACAAAACTCCCTCAATGAAATTACCAATAGACACTGCATTTTCTTTGTTCATACGATTTGGTGGAAGTCCATGGATTTGAACCCAAAACACCGAACTCGAAAAGTCCAATTCCTCCAATCTCAACCCCGGATTCCAGTCTCTCATCATCAAATGTGCTCCCCTAATAGTCCAAGGTCCTCCTTGAATAATTCTATTCTTGTCTTCAATTTTAGAAAATCCAAATCTGTATAGATTTTCCCCAATAGGAACAATGTTAATAGCCTCACCCAAATTCCAAATGTAATCAAGAACCGTTTTGACCGTAGTCAAGTTAATCTTTTTCTTCGTAACTAGCATAGCCACCACCGAGTTGTGAGTATCGAAATCATGAATAGGACCAGTAGATGAAAGTGAAAGAACCCCATCCTCAGTTTTTGAGTTCATGGAGATTGAAAAGAAAACCACCAGCCAAGAAGAGTAAAAAAAAAAAATCTAAAAAAAGAAAAGAGAAACAAAGGCACAGACACAGAGTAAACAACAACCCCAGACACAGAAGAGACAACAGGAACCAGAATTAAAGAAGAAAATAACCAAGAAGAGACAAAAGTGTACCAGGAAAAAAAAAATGCACAAGCAGTCAGAGATTCAGATTAATAATTAATATAGCAAATATTAGCAACAAATTAATAAGACATGGAGAGGATAAACCTTGGATGATCAAGATGATTCCAGCAGTAAACTCTCATAAAGAGGGGCATATTTCCACTATCTAGATAGGTTCTAGAGAGAGAACGGTGAGTTATGATGTAAATAGTGCTACTAGTAATTGTTGTTTAGCCAATTTGTGAATTTTGAACGCCCGAAAGCTGTGTTCTCACGAACTTTGAGATAGTAATGCACCCCACATGAAATGAGAGTAATGTCTCTAGATCGTGAGAATAAAGTTCTCACCGCAACGCTAATGGAGCAGATCGAACCCTGGACTCTCTGCTCTGCCAAGACTTACCCACTTGGGCAAAGCACTTGATGATGCCAATTTGTGAATTAAGGGACCTTTGATATAGTATATAGCTTTCGTGGGAATATTTGGATAATTGAAATTGAAGTAAACGGTCAAGAGTAAGTATATCAATGACAGAATAATCAACGGAAAACAGAAAGAAAATCTGTTACTTTAAAACCTCTTGAATCTTGTATCGTTTCTAGTCTTCTAAAAGAATATATTGAGATCCATTGCCTTGTACTTTGAGACTTGAGTTGAGTGCGTCAACTTAATTATTGAGCTGGTAACCCTAAACTCTGGGGCAGCTACTAAGAAATATTATATGTTTCAGTATTAACGAGTGTTTAATTTTTACAATGGATATCGATTCTCGTGAAAATTTTATACGGTAGTAAAGTTTTGTGTAAAAAATAAGTATGGGTCAAGTCCTTCACACCAACAATTATGCTACGGATTAATCGCAGGTCGAGTTTAAATTAGTCACGATTCACCACGTTGGTGAATGGACATCAGATGAATCAAAAAAAAAAATATTATTGAGCTGGTAAAAATGTGGTACTACATTCATCTCAAATTTTTTGCAACATTTAACTTTTTCACCAAGATCAAGGAAGTGATTGGAAAGCAATTAATATGAGAGAAAAAAATTTAAAATACCCCTCAATTAAAGATTGGAAAGTTATTATTAGTAGTTAATTGATTAATAAATTAGGGGTAAAATTAGAAAAGTAAAGATGCATTGATTTTTTAAACATGGTAAATAAGTTGAGATGTCTCAAAAAATAAAACGTTGCAAATAATTTAGGACGGAGTAGTACTAGTACTATTGTTTTTGGATGTTTAACCCAAATTGGCCAACCAGCCCATGTGAAAATGAGAATTGTGGGATTCCATATAATCATTTGCACAAAAATTAAGCCGGTCTACATTAACTTAAACATCTACTCAAACTTAATAATTTGATTGCATTAAATGGTCACATGCTATTCTTGGGATCTGTCTTCTTGCCCCATCTACTCATTTACGCACTTATCAACAAAGGTCTATTCTGTCATGGATCAGGTCCATTGGACCATGCGGTCCAGATTTGGCAACATCACTGCATTTCCTTCTCTCTCCTCATTCTGCAAGGATGTGGCCAAATCTGGAGCACATGGTCCACATGGACCCGGTCCATATCAGATATTTCCATCAAGAAAATAAATATTGCAACTTCAGTCTAAAAATGTTTGTCACATTTTTTTTTTAATTTATTTGTCAACTTTTTAAATAAATAACTCATTAACATAATTTTTTAAATTTTACTATTTTCGTTCCTAATTAATTGATATATTTTACATTTTCACACAGACAAAAAAATGATTAAAAATCATTAATTACAAAGAAAAAAAGTATAAATTACCCCTAATTAAAGTATAGTTTGATTGCATGGGTAAGTGTGAAATTGTTGGGAACACTAAATTATTAAGTAAAGTTGACTATGAGTAAAATTAGAAGAAACATGCAAAATTTCTATTAAATTTTGAAATGTATCAATTAATTTGGAAAGTGATTGGATATTGTGTGAGAGGAAGAAGAGAGAAATACATCAATTTTAAATGAGATTAATAATAGTAAAGTTAGGTATCTTAGACTTTTCCTTATATTTTACCATCAAAATTACAAAGACCTTAATACTCGAGCATTTATCAAAGTGGACAGATAATTTGGGACATAGGGAGTAATTAATTTAAGAGTAAAATTAAATAGAGTCATGTTTGACATTTTACCATATCCTATTATAGAATTTGGAGTAGTTTTATCTTGATATGTGGGTAAGTTTAAAACTTATATCCAAACTAATTAATACAAGACACGTAGGCAAAAAATGCAAACTCACATGAAAGATAATTTACTTTTTGTACTATGTGTAATACACTCATTTTTTGAATATAAGTTTTAAACTTACTCACTTACCAAATAAAATTATTAAAAAATAATTTATATGACGAAAAAAGTCTAAAATACCTCTCAATTAATGTTTGAAGAGTTATTATTAGTGATTAGTTGACTAATTAATTATGAATAAGACTGAAAAATCATACTAAATATGTATTAATTTCTGAAACTAACAAATATTTTGAAACATAAATAATTTATAAATGTAACAATTATTTTGAAAAAAATGTATAGTCCCGCTTAGATAAAATCTACTCATTTATACTTCTATACCTACCCTGTTTATACTTTTACACCTAGCCTGCTCCCAAGGTTATCGAATATGATCATTCATCCTCACAGTCTGGCAGTCCGGCTCCTGTGCGGAACGCCCAAAGTTCCGTGACTCGCGAACCATCCTAGCCCGCTTTGACTGGAATTTTGAACTGTCCAGTATCCTGAGAGAGAAAAGTTATGCTGACAATAAAAATTAATTAAAAAAATGTTTTATAATGAAAGGGTACATATGTAATTTTACAAATAAATTATTGGGTTACCGAGGAGGAGAGAGAAAAGTCATACTCAACAAAACAAATGTTCTTCTTTGAGAACACATGTTTTTGGTTAGAGAAGAACATGTGTTCTTTTAACGAAGAACACGCTGTTGTTTCACTCGCAACTTTCTCTCTCCTGAACAAAAAGTAACACGCAAAGTTTATCCCTAAAATACCCCCTATTTTGATACAAACTGTTGGATCAAAAAGTATAAAATCCAACTACTGAATCGTGACCCGCACCGCATTTTGAATTTTCATGAGCCCGCATGATAGAGCCGCGACGACGAGCCCTGGACCGTCGGTTTTCATGTCCTCCCATGCATGACCATATATGTATGACTCTTTATGAGCTCCATTCATTCCTTTGGTGATTTATTCAATAAGCCATTTTATTTTTCCTACAAATAATCATTCCGTCCCCAAATTATCTGTCCACTTTAACAAATGAACGGGTATTAAGGTTTTGATGATTTTAATGGTAATATATAAGAAAAAAATCTAAGATACCCTCATTAATTTTATTAATATCATTTAAAATTTAAAATTTTCTCTTTACTTACTTTCACCTAACATCCAACTACTTCTTAAATATGTGTTAGAAATTGATAATTAATTAATTAAAAGTATTTAATGAGGAATTAGAGAAGAGTAAAATTAAAAAATTGTTATTAATATATACTTTATTTAGAAAATAAATAATTAATTTATGACAAATAAAAAAATATGAACAATTAATTTAGAACTGATGAAATACTTATCTAAGTTAAGTAGTCACCCATCTCAAAATGACCATTTCCTAATAATAAGTGGAGTCCTATTAGAAAGATGCAGATTCCATTATTGTATAAATCCTACTATACGTAAGGTACTAATATGATACTCCTTATATTCTCATTTATCTGTTGCTTGAAGATAATACATTCAAATTAAAAAAAAAAAATTGATTGAGATACATTAATTTAAAAATAAATAGACAATTTTAACCTTCAATTAATACATTAATGTTGAGACAATTCAAATTAGTTGCTAACTGAATTAATGAAAGACAATGGTAAATTTGAAAAAAAATACATTTAATACTCTCTTAATTTAATAAAATGATAAATAATTAAAAAAATTGATAAAATATATTTATGTAACAGATAATTGAGAACGAAGAAACTAACTAATTTATAATCAAACTGTCTTTTGATCATTTTGTGCAAGTTAAATGTGGACATTAAATTTTGTAATCATTATATAATTGCGAACCTATTAATCTAATAAATCAAGCATGGCAAGGACTCATTTAAGATCGACTATTGCAATCTTCATTTATAAATCTCGAGTTAGAGACACGTGGTGGGATCAAAGCGCCAATCACCGGTCCGAATTTTATGCGGAATAATTTTTTTTCAATACGTACGGAATATTTCAGGAGAGTTGTTCTCAGGCTCAAAACAAGTATTTTGAGGCTCATTACAGGTGTTTTGAGGCTAAAAAACACAACAGTGTTCTTAGGCTCAAAGGATGTATTTGTTTTAAATCAATTTTAACCGTTAAAAATTTAATCTAACAAAAGAATTCCGCATTTGTAAAATTACCATGTTCTGAAATGGAGTCACCACTTATTCACTAAAGGAAAAAGAAAAGGCATAGATCGTCGAATTCGGGCTTTGCATTAGACTAACAATGGTTTAGCAGAATGGTCATACCATGGCAGTCAAAAAAGTTGGACAAATATTTTTGTCTAGAACGAAAGTTGGCCAAGACGGAAGTCCCACTTCCGTTCTCAACTGGCCTAATTAAAACCCATGAGTCTCTCTTCTTCTCCCTTCACGCGACCAAGAAAACCCAAAAATCCCTAAGGCAAAAGACCCCATCCCATGCCGCCTCTCTCTCGCTGATCGCCGCCTCTGCCGGTGGTGCTTCCGCCACCGCTGCTTCCACCAACAATCTCCATCACCTTACTCTCTCTCTTATCTCTCAATTTCAAAGGTATAACTTTTTTTTTGGAATTTTTTCTTTGGGAAATTTAACTTTATGTTTTGAATTGAACTTTAAATCTACTAATTATGCTTATAAATTATTGTGAATTTGGTAATTTAGAGTATTTTGTTGATTTTGGTAACTTTTTGTGCTTGTGAATTTAGCGTTTTTGTAAATTTGTGAATTGTTAATTTGTGAATTTATACTTAGGGCAATTGTGATTTTGGTGATATAACATGTGTTTTTTCTGATAAATTGTATGTTTATTATTTTTTTTGTATAGATGTCTATTCCTGCTCATCTTCCGCCAGGTCCTTATGATCCTAGTGTTTTAACCAAACAAACATCTCATAGATCTTTAAGAATATGGGGCGGTGATGAGTTACTAAACAATACACTACAAATTATTAGAAACGACGGTCAGTTTTTTGAAGCGTATGAAAGAGAAACCAACACTCGAGCGATTCATCTGATAGATCAAATAGGTTTTGGGGGATGTTGTAGAATGGGACACATGAAGGTAGATCACGCTCTAGTGACTGCATTAGTAGAAAGATGGCGCCCTGAGACCCATATTTTTCACCTACGTTGCGGTGAGGCGACCATTACATTAGAGGACGTAGGATGTCTTCTAGGACTACCTACTAGGGGTCACGTAGTGTCGTGGCATGAGGACTACAATATGTCTCCCGCTCAGTGGATTGAACAAGTGTTCAACCTGTTAGGATTTCGACCCCCATTCCCCCGTCTTCAATTAAGGGAATCAGCCTCGAGCTGGCAGAGGTTTATGCCCACATCAGTGAGCCCCTAGACAATGATGTTACTGACTTGGCGATAGAGTAAAGGGTTAGGGCTTTGATTTTCCTTTTGATGTTGACTTTTCTTTTTCCAAATAAGCCGGGGTCCCGGGGGAACATAAGTTGTCTACTCACCATCAGTGGTATCCTCGAGCATGACCAGACTTCTTGGGCTAGTGGTGTCCTTGCACAATTGTACAGGCATATGTGCATCTAATGCATGGCTGTTTCCAAGGACATGGCAGGCTGTTGTTTGCTTCTTCAGGTTTGTATAAATTTTGTACATTTTTATGTTTATTATGTAATTCGAATATTTAATAATCGATGTTGTTTGTTTTTACCAGATGTGGGCGTGGGAGAGAATTTCATGTCTCCGACCAGCGAACCGAGGCCCGAGGCTAGATGATATTCCCGCTGACGGTAGGGCTTACGGGCACGGTAGAATATGGTATGAGTTTTTGCAACGCGCCGAAATCGCAACTGGTGGTGTTTGGTGATCAGCTAGATATGCTAACGGACGCACAAGGGGTAAGTTAATTTCGGCAATCTCGTATTTTTTTATTTAAATTAAATAAATTGTTTTACATTAACTTGAATTTATTTTTGCAGTTTATTTGGCGACAGTACCCTGATTGAGTAATTAACGAGAGAGCGGCTCGGGATGCAGGCTTCCTGATTACCTGTCGAGTACGCCACTCATTTGCTTCGAGATGATTGAGTACCACCTGCCTGACAGGGTTGCAAGGCAATTTGGCGGTGGCGGAAGGTACTACCGAGGGCATCCTGTAGCGGGGCCCTCTTTATCGGGACAGCCAGATATCTATGCTGGTGGGACGCCCTTGTTCAGCCTCGGCCTCGGCCTGGACCAGACTCATTCACCTGAGGAGCCGATACGTATCGACCCCGAAGGCTCTGAATTCATCGAGACGGAGCATGTTAGTGCCGTGCGAAACAGGGACGGGCACACACACTATTTACGGAGGAACCCGAATCCAACAGTTAGATACACTCCGTTGGGGCAGTAGATAAGATTTTATTTTATTTTCTTTTGCTTTTAGTTTTTAATTATTGTTACATATGATTTGTTTTATATACTATTTTTTCGTTTTTTACGTTGTTCTTTTTTATTAATAAAGTCGATTTTGCCATAGTAATTTTCGTACACAAATTTTGGTAAATATTCTGTTGTAGTAATTCTTCATGTTATAAAAATACCAACTCAAAAAATGGTAGCAAAAAGTTTTAGGCAAAAACTCTCTTCCAATTGAGAACGGAACTGGGACTTCTGTTCTGAGGCCGAGACGAAAGTCACACTTCCGTCTTGAGCTGACGTCGCAAGGCGCGTTTGGAAACGCCACGTCAGCTCAGGACGAAAGTCCTGAACAAAAATATTTATCCCACTTTTTTTACTGTCATGATTATTCTACTAAACCATTGTTATTGTTAGTCTAATGCAAAACCCGTCGAATTCTGCTATCAATTATTGCCCCCGTGAACAACCTCAGGACAATGAATATGATGGCATAATACATCCAATATTTTTAGCCAACCATCGGCAGCTGTTAATGTTCCCGCCAAGAATGAGAACTTCTACCGCGACGGTTCCGTCGTTCTCCTCCGCCGTAAAAAAGAAAACCTCTTCCTCCTCCGATAAAGTGTTCGTGGCGGTGAAGGTAGAAAAGGTGATCTCTAAGGCTGCCTTAGCATGGGCGCTCACTCACGTAGTCCGTCCAGGAGATTGCATTACATTGCTCGCAGTTTTATCCGACGACAAAACAGGTAATAAAATTCTGGAATTTTCTGCAAATTTTACGCTGTAATTGAGTTTCATTATGCTTGGAAGTTAAAATTTACGCTGTAATTGAGTATATAGTATGCTCTAATTGAGCTTAATTATGCTTGGAAGTGAATTTCTTCGAATGTTTTTACAGAGAGAAGGAGATTTTGGGGGTTTCCGAGGTTGAAAGGCAATTTTCAGGCCGGTGAGTCGTCGAAATTGCAGGATCGGATAGGTCAGATCTCGGAGTCTTGTTCTCAGATGGTTCTTCAATTTCATGATCAAATTGATGTGAGTAAAACTGCTTATTTTCCACAGTTTAATTGGGGGAAAAAAATTGATAGAAAATTTATTTTTAACTGCCTCTTGGATGCCTTATTTCTAATTCATTTACTGTGGTAAAGACTTTATGTTTTTTTTTATACATACAGTTTTCTATTTCTGCAAATTTTGGGAATTTATATCTCAGAATGTTGTAGTAGGAAAATAAATGTTTATTCTAAGCTAATTACATATTACTCCTTCCATTTCTTAATATAAGACTTTAATGACATGTAGTGAAAATTAATTAAGCAAAAAATAAGGTACTTTGTTAGTCAAAATACCAATATTACTTTCTTAAATAGGACTCTATTTAAGAGAGTAATATTGATATTTTGATTAAAAAAATATCTTAATTTTATAATAGGAAAACAAAAACTACTTGTTATAATAGGAAATGATTAGCATGGTTCTCATAGTTGATTTTATGGGTTGGTAATTGCAGGTTAGAGTTCATATCAAAGTAGTATCAACTACATCTGCTGGTGTTGTTGCAGCAGAAGCAAAGGAGCATGCAGCCAAATGGGTTGTATTGGACAAGTAATTCAAAATAAAAGTATTATTTCCCATTATTTCTAATAGTTTATCAGTTCGTCTTCAACGCCTTCTTCACCTTCTCTTAGCTATGAATCATTTTGAAAGAGTTTCTTTTTAATATTTTTTTTCCATCCTTCCTCTGCTTGTTATTCACTATTTAAGCTGGTTATTCTTTAAGTTTTTGGTCCCCTGTGGTGTTTTTACATTCTAATTGATGGTAATAAAGTTTTTCTTGTCTTCTTGAGTAATAATACAAAATTTTATCAAAGTTTTCCTTTCTGGAGCTGCTTCATTTGCATCCCCTCTCCCACATCACCCCTTCCATAGAATCTCAAAGCAATTATCATGAACCTCTTTTTTCTCCCAATCAGAAGTTTAAAGGACTCACTGATTCTCTTCTCCTTAGCTAGAAAGCTGAAGCAAGAGCGAAAGCATTGTCTTGAGGAGCTTCGCTGCAACATAGTTACAATGAAGGGTTCTCAGCCAAAAGTCCTCAGGTTAAATCTTGAATGCTCAGATGAAACTCAGACACCTTTCTTGTCTGCTACTTCTTCCCCAGTTTTGGATAAAGGGACATTACAGGGCCAAAGGATGAAGCATTCTACTCCAATAAGTAGTCCCGAGGAGCCAAGCACCTCCTATACAAGAACCTCGGAGGAATATTCATTGTCCGGTTCAGATATGGGGACTCCCAGTTTCCTAGTCTGTCAACAAAATCCTCTTTACGAAAACCAAAATTTCTGGACCCATACTCCTACTCATCCCAATGAGCTGAGCAATCCACCTACAGCACCTGACTTCAGTGAGAAAATAATAATTCTCTCAACAACCTCAGAAATGTTTAATCGAACTGATGAAAGAATTATTTGGATTCCTCAAGCTGATAATATTGATGAGAAAACAGGTGAAACTGAAGATTGCCGAAGAGGCTTGAGAAATGCATATTCACTGACCCGAACTAAACTCGATAATCTCGTTCGGCGCAATGAACATATGATGTCAGAAGGACCTAATCATGTGCAAGATTTTGGTAAAGATTTGAGATATAACTCGAACATTAGGGAAGCTGTTTCCTTAGGCAGAACTTCATCTATGCCTCCTCCTTTATGTTCAAAATGTCAACAGAAGACGCCAACATTTGGAAAGCCACCTAAGCAGTTTGATTATCAAGAGCTAGAGGAGGCTACAGATGGATTCTCAGACCAGAATTTCTTGGCAGAGGGAGGGTTTGGATTGGTTCACAGAGGAGTTCTGAAGGATGGCCTTGTGGTTGCAGTAAAACAGTTGAAGTTTGCTGGATCTCAAGCAGATGCTGATTTCTGCAGGGAAGTGCGAGTATTAAGCTGTGCACAGCACAGGAATGTTGTTTTGCTGATTGGCTTTTGCATAGAGCAGAAAAAGAGATTACTAGTGTTTGAGTATATATGCAATGGTTCCTTGGACTACCACTTACATGGTATATCCTTTTCGTCTGTGTTGTCTGCATCCATCATTTCAGGTGCTTAATGTCATCAAACTATGATGATCTTACATGGAAGTTTATTCAATAATTGATAGGGAAAACAGGCACAACCCTAGACTGGGATTTGCGCTTGAAAATAGCCATTGGAACAGCAAGAGGCTTACGGTATCTCCATGAAGATTGCAGAGTGGGCCGTATAATTCACAGAGACATGAGGCCGCACAACATCCTTCTGACACATGATTTCGAACCTCTGGTTTGTGGTTGCTAGTCGCATGTATTTTATCTTTAATTGAACACATATTCATGGTTTAAAGTGGGATGCACTGAGGTTTGGATACATCTGGAATACATTTTAAAGAGGAAAAGAAAATATCCATGGTCTGGAGACATGTGGATTTATGTCATAATGATAAACATGTGTGCTTGAATACACAAAGTTTTCTGTTTATGTTTTGCTATCTTCTCTCTTTGTTTATATGCCCTTGATAACTTAATGCTAATTACCTGGTCTACATTACTTCCAGGTTACAGATTTTGGGCTTGCCAGGCTGCATAGTGAATGGGAATTTGGTGATGAGAAGCGAGTAGTTGGGACATCAGTGTAATTTCAAGCTTTCATACTTTTGTGCAAGTTTTCTTTCTTACATTCTATTCCTTCGAGATCATGATTATTGTATAACAAACCAAACATGTATGATTATCTTTCGCTTCCTTTTTCTCTGAGGACTAGTCTGAATATGTGCATGAACTTGACGTATACGCTGCTGTTCAATTGGCGTAGTTGTTACCTTTCTACAGGTATCTTGCACCTGAGTATTTAAATGGTGCCAAAGTTACAGAGAAAGTTGACGTATACGCTTTTGGTTTGGTGTTACTAGAGCTAATAACAGGCCAAAAGCCGTGCAACTTACCATGGCATCATGGTCAGCATTTTTCGCATGAGAATATTTTCCCGTTGTCTGGAATGGAACAAATTCAATTGTTGGATCCCTGGTTGGACAGCTGCCAGCTTCTTAACTTACCTTATGAACTACGGGCAATAGGCTATGCTGCTTCCTTGTGTCTGCACAAAGATCCTGATCTGCGGCCCTCTATGTCAAAGGTGAATTTCCTTTCCTATCTTCTTACCTTTTTATTTTATTTTGATACTAAAGTTACAAGCCCACCTCTTGTTTTAAAGAAATAATAATCTTCCAACTTTCGCTTAAGATTATGTTTCTAGATACTGCTAATTCTTCTTACAAATATTAGGTCCTTAGACTGTTAGAAGCAGGAGGAGGATCAGTTCTTCCGTTAGAACTGGACGTGAATTCGACGGGTAATAGAAGTGGCCATATGAAAGGAGTTAACTCGAGCACAACTTCTCAATCAAGAAGGAAACATTCACGCAAACTTTCTCATTGAAAGGTCTACCGAAACCGTCTCCTTTAAAATGGTGAGTTAGTCATAGCTTGGGCTATCTCAAATCTTATCAAATCTTACCTTAACATTTTCACATTCCTCTATGTATAAGTGTGTTGCTTGTTTAATGCAAGAATCAAATATCATACTAGGAAATCAAATGTTGTATTAGAATTACATTGTTTGACATGATGGTTGCTCTTTAGATGCTGGAACAGTTGGTTTTCTATTCTTTTGGTAATCTCAACATAAAATCTCTGGATCTGCCCGTGTCTGACTTCTCTGTGAGAATCTATATGATCTTATTTATAAATTAAAAAGGGATTTCTTGAAGGATTCTGAGTGCGTTTGAGAATTTGTCTTCACCAGGTAGAAATATTGGAATGTTTCAAGTAGACAATGCAGAAAAAAAAATAAAACAAAATAAACATGACAGGTACAAAAGTGGTAGATATTTGGGAGACATGCTTGCACGTATCACTTAACAAATGCACTAAGGATTCTGTTCGCCAACAATGCTTTTTTTTTTTTAATCATTATGTTTGATTCGTCAAAACTCAGAGCTGAATTATATACTCATAGACTATAATGTAAACTAAAATTGCTCTACAATTATCATGGATATGCAGCAACCAATACCTAATTTCCTGCGACCATTCATGCCAGTCGAATCAGGCACAAAGCCAAGAATTTAACATTTGGCGGCGAAAATTGTAACAGTATGCTGAACTACATATAAAAACTGTAAAAAAAAAATATTGGGGGTGAATTTGATAAAATATTCCGAACTACATATAAAATTTACTATATCTAATAATATTTTTAGAAATCTCGGGGCCGACTGCCACCCTCCGTCCCTGAGTCGAATTCATTAGGTACATGCAGAATATTATTAAGTCTCCACAACCAAGTTTAAAAAATTATACTCCGTAATAGCTATTTCAAATCGAATAAGAGTTACTTTATAGATATGGAATATTTATTTTTAATTGTTTGATCGAAAAATTAATAATTAAAATTGCATCCGCATTTATATGGCGAGAGCAAACAAAACAGGCGCATACTCCTATAACAAGAGAACATATATTGCAGTCTTAAGAATAGAAAAATATTGTTATAATAAATTTAACATATGTCTAAAATTATATAACCTATATCTAAAAACATATTTTATATATACTGAAAAAACAGCTTTCAACAATCAAAACCGTTAAGTAGCATCATTTGTTTGTCATCCACAAAAATAATAAAATCACGTAAAATACAAAAGCTATTTGAATTTAATTACAGCAACCCAATTTCTTCCCTCCGGTCACTAACCATGCCAAATAAACTTACTGAAGCTCCAGCAATATCACTGCCGTCGCCGATGAAATTATCATCAATACTTAGCCGATGGTATGGAACCCCATGAACTATCACTTCCTTGGCTCTGTTGCATCATAGCCATCTGATGCAAATCAGGCGCCATTTCAGAAACACTCCAAACCTTAACAGATTTATCAAGACTTCCACTATAAACAGTCCACCGCCGATCACCGCCGGAGGACTCTTTATCCTCCTCCGTCGCCAGACATTTGACCGGTCCGGTATGTCCAGTCAGCACAGAAAGACACGTGTGAACAGTCCCTTCACTCCTCCACACGCATATAGTTTTATCCGCTGATCCGCTGAACACCATATTCCCTGCAGCCGCAAGACAAAGTACAGCCAATTTATGGCCCTTTAAGACCCCACCGTGGGCCAATTGTTTCTCACGTTCCCAGAAATTCACAAGCCCGTCTGATGACCCGCAATAGATAACGGATCCCGGTTTGTTAACGGCTAATGCCGTAACGGCACATTCTTGTTTCAATAACTGCTGTACAAATTCATGCTTCACGGATTTTCCATTAGCTACTCTTTTCCACACCTTAACGGACCCGTCAGCTGATCCTGTATAGACCATTCCTTCCACGCTGGCGACGACCGAATTAACGGCGTCGTCATGAGCCTTAACAGATTCAAGGCACTTAGAGTTCTCGGCTCGCCAGACTTTAAAAGTCCGGTCCCACGAAGCCGAGTACAATAGGCCTTGATCTTGGCTCATGCTTAAGCAAGAAATCGCGTCGCAATGCTTAATCCAAAGAGCGGTCCGATTTTTCTTAACCTCGACATAATTGCTAGGCTTAATCGAAGCCTTAAAAATGTCGAAAAACGTCGGCAATGTCCCGGTTCGTTTGTGTACGGAAGAATTCTTACCATTAATTTTCCAGACCCGAATTTTCCCGTCTTGATGACCCGTGAAGATCTTGTCCCCAGAGATTATGATCGCCTTAACAAGTCCGCTATTTGATTTAAAAGCAGCGAATTCCTTCATATTTTTCCAAACACGTATGTTCTTACTGTCGGACCCCGTATAAAGAATCTCATTCTGGACCGCTAAAGAATAGATATGTCCCTCTTCCCGAACGAGGGACCCAATAAGGCCATTTTTCGGGACATTTTGCGACGTTTTTTCATCGACGTTATTAGCCCAAGGAGATTTCGAAAAAGGCGAATTTTGGTTCCAAGGAGACATAGTCATAGGAGAACCTTCAGCACTTAATCGATTAGGGTCGTAGCTACTGTGACGGTTATTGTAATTGTTGTCCATTTCCACCGAAGAAGCCATAGCGGAAAGGTCAGTATCAGAATGAACCATTTTGCCCAATCTTGGAGGCAAATTATTTGAGGAGGAGTTTTGAGAAAACTTACTAGAATTTCTATTTCTTTCGTCCTCTATCATTCGATAATTATTTTTGGAAAATTGATGGAATAATAATTTAGATTAAACAAGAAATTAATTGAGAGAATGATGAAGAAAAGAAAAGTGCTGGAAAGAAGGAGAAAAAATGGCGATTTTTGAGAAAGAGAGGTAAAGAAAGGTGTGGGAGGTGTGGGAGGGAGATTTTGTAGAGAAAATTATATTAATAGGAAATTATTGAAAGGGTGGGAGTGAGGAGAAAAAGGAATTAACTAATTGTGGAGCAAATAGTAGTTTTGCACGTGTGAATGTGGAAACGTAATTGTTGCATATCATAGATCAAATCCAGTTCCCTTCGCGGGTCACTCTATCATGTACCCGCCTTTTTGAGTCTGATCTCATGTCAATTTTATATGAGTTGGGGCATATTTTACTCGCAAAGTAGATTTCGCCTAACTCATGTGAGAGTTGTAGGGTCATTTTTACAAATGTGGCTCTATTATAGAATTTTCTCCATTAGCTGTCGAATTAAATGAAGAGAGTATTATGGAATATATAATTTACAATTTTTTTCTTTTGAAAGATACAATTTACAATTTAAATTTGTATAATTGTCTAAAGCTTCCGGTTCCTAAATACCTAATTTATAAAAAAAAATCCAAAACAAAATTTGAAAAGGAAAGAAATCCATTTAGACTATTACTCCTAAATTATTTTATTAGTACCAACATTTCTAAGATTAAAATCTTTCAAGGAAATAAGAAGGTTTATAGTTATAACCTCAATAAAAGTGCTATATCACTTATTTATCTTCATGAGATACTTCTAAAAGAAACAATAAATAATGGAAGGAACAAGATATGGAATAAATCTAATGATTTTTGTTGAAACACTGGTTATTTTACCAAAATGCCTATATAGCTCGTGGGTAGAGATCAAATTACTCCCTCCGTCCCAAATTATCTGTCCACTTTGTATTTTGCACGGAGATTAATGTTTCATCAAATTTTATAGTGGAATATTGTAAAATGTCAAACATGACCCTATTTAATTTTAGTCACAATTTAATTCTACCTTCTCTTCTCTCTCCAACATTTAATGTAAGGGATAGTATTGGAAGAATCACCATTAATGAACCCTTTATTTAGAAAGTGGATAAATAATTTGGAACAGATTAAAAAGGAAACGTGGACAGATAATTTGGGACGGAGGGAGTATTACTTAAAAGTATGTTGTGTGTGAGTGGTACACTACTTAAAAGTTAAAACATTAATATGGAAAGATGTCTTACATCAGGGTCAGGGACGAAGACAAGAGGGGTGAATGGGGACAGTCGCCTCCCGTGATTTTTAAAAAATCATATTAGATAGTGTAAATTTTATATGTATTTCGAAATATTTGATAAAATTCACACCCTAATATTTTATTTTTTTTTTTTTGCAGTTTTCATATGTATTCGATATACTATTACAGTTTTTCGTCACCCAAACTCAAAGTCCTATCTTCGTCCTTGTCTTACATGGAACAATTGGGAGTAAAAAACAACTTATTTTTAAATTTAAAAATTCACAAATATCAAGTGAAAATTATGGTGAACTGGTTGTGGAAGTGCATATATTGAAATCGATGTATAGATATAAATGTAAACCTTACACATATTATATATGGTTTCATGGCCGACCACTACTCAAGTATAAATTCTTTTTTTGGATTTTTCATAGATGTAAATTTGTTCGATTCCTAGAAGAATTCATTAAGAAGACTTCTATATTCCCCATGTCCAAGGCAAATAGCGAGTACCTTAGATTTTATTTATATCTTAGTACTTAATAAAAACAGATAAAATTATCGTATATTGAAATTCTTGAACACGAAAAAAGGGAAAAGTTCACGGGATAAAGATCTACGTCAAATAATACATTATTGTATAGGTAGCTAGTACTTTCAGCTCATACCTAGTGGTGGGGATGCCCGTGTGACTTTTTTTGCTAGGACTATTTCAAATACCTCTATCCATACCCATCCTTTTTGATAGCCTTATAGTAGTAGGATATGGACAGGAGGTATTATTAGATAGAGCCTAATTATGAATAACTTTTGTTCTCTACTCCCTACGGGATAGGGAACCTTATTTTACTTATATATTTCCTTCTTTAACCAAAAAAAATAATAATAATAATAATAAATCAATTTCGGTACATATAGATAGGTATCTCGTACGTATCAACATGCATCTTTGTCAATTGTTACAACATCGAAATTGACCATTTAAGTCCACCATGGCTCCTATCGCGACTCGAAAAATTCGCATGACGCTGCGCCACGATCTCAACCGTTGGATTTTATACTGCTTTGATCCAACGATTAGTATCAAAATAGGGGTATTTTAGGGATAAACTTTGCTTGTTACTTTTTTGTTCGAGGAGAGAGAAAATATGCGGTGAACAAAACGCATGTTCTTCGTTAGAGAACACATGTTCTTGGTTAAAGAACATGTGTTCTCTAACGAAGAACATGTGTTTTTGTTCACCGCAACTTTTCTCTCTCCTCCTGAACCCAATCGATGTGACGGTTGCGTGTTACTTTTTGTTCGAGGAGGAGAGAGAAAGTTGCGGTGAACACAAGCATGTTCTTTCTTTAGAGAACACATGTTTTTGGTTAGAGAACACATGTTCTCTAACCAAAAAACATGTGTTCTCTAAAGAAAGAACATGCGTTTTTGTTCACTCGCAACTTTTCTCTCTCCTCCTCGGTAATCCAAACATTTATTTGTAAAATTACATATGTACCCTTTTATTATATAACATTTATTTTTTTTTTATTTTTTATTGTCAGCCGCAACTTTTCTCTCTCCAAATTTGGACCGTTCAAAATTTCATCCGACGGCTAGGAGGGTTCCGCAGGTGCGGAATTTTGGGGGTTCAGCACTGGAGCCGGACTGATTTAAGTCTGAAAGGAACCCATTTACATCTCTAAGTGAGGGTGAGTGATGTAATAGTTCAAAATATTTTACTTTAGGCACAAAAAAAAAACTACCCTTTATCTTATAAAAGCGTTTCTATATATTAACTAAAGTGTAGTTGAATTGAGTCTGACTTATGTTTGATTTAATTTCAAATTCAAAATGAAGTCTAAACTGCATTTAAACTGAGTCTGGAAATGAAACTTAAGATATTAAATTATCTAGAATCTAGTTTCGGTTTGAAACTATTTTAAAACTGAGATCAGAGTCTCGGTTTGAGACTCAATTCAATCAAAACTCTAAATTAAGTTACGATTAGCTTTACGAAGAGTGCATTTGTGCACTTTTTTTTTAGCATTTTCCAATTTTTTTGTTTTAGTCTCAACCACTATTTTGTTAAAATATAAAGGGTAAAAAGCGCTGACGCCCCTAAACTATTCCGATTTTTTGTTTTTGACCCTCAACTAAAAAGGGTCAAGTGTTACCCCCTAAACTATTTCGGATTTTGGTTTTTGACCTTCCATCCATATTCTCCGTTACATCATAACGGAAGTCCAAAAAATGGAGGCATTTTTGGGAAAATCATATCATTCATAATAAATAGAATTAAATTTAAGGGAAAAAAAGGGCCTTTTAAGATTTTTTTTCAGAGGTTGAAATTTACTGTTGGTGGTTGGAGAAAAGGAGTGGTACCCGGCTTCGAGCTTCTTCATCACTTTGTTCTCACCGGCGACTTCTTCTTTCTCGTCAGAATAATAGGTTTTTTTTTTTATAAAAACAAAAATTTTAGGATCTTATACAGATTGACCAAAAATGCCCCCGTTTTTTGGACTTCCGTTATAATGTAACGGAGAATATGGATGGAAGATCAAAAACCAAAATTCGAAATAGTTTAAGGGGTAACACTTGACCTTTTTTAGTTGAGGGTCAAAAACCAAAAACCGGAATAGTTTAGGGGGCATGAGCGCTTTTTACCCAAATATAAATTCCCACATCGAGTGTCTACAGAAGATCCAAATAACATATAAGCCCATGGGTTAACACCTCTCATAACCAATTAGTTTTGAGAGAATATGGAGGCCCATGAATTAATTTTCACATATTTTTTCAAATAATTTACTTTTTTATTCTTCCAACACCAAAAATTGTAAAAGATTTTTAATCCAATTTTTTTTTTTTTTTTGGCTGAAAATAATTTGACTTAGCACAGAATGTTTGAAGTGCCATCATATCATATGCAGCTTCAACGGCCGAAGTTAACTGCCCCATGACACGTCGACAAGTTCCTAGCCATCTAACAAAGAGGAAAAGCTAACTGTAAGTTTGAGATCGCTCTATGGGGACGTGGCCCTACTTCTCTCACATAAATCTAGCGTAGGATCCGTGCGAAAATATCTTATAGGTGGATCCTGCAGAACTTTATGTGAGAGGAGGCAAAGCCATGTCCCCATAGACCGATCCCACCTTGAATTTTTTCCGTAAGTTTGCCTGTCGTTTTAGGTGAACAAAGCAAAATCCAGTTCGATTCTATGCGAAACAGACAAAATTCAGTACGTGCAGAATGTTTTAGAACAAATATTTTTAGACACAAAAAAATATGACAGGTATTCATAAAACACAAGACAAGTATCATAAAATCATATCAGGTGTTCGTTTCAAATTAATCTTTACAGTTAAAATTTTAATCCGACGAACAAAAATAAGTCTTACATGTGCAGAATTTAATCTTGTTCCGCACTAGAGCCGCAGCGAGCAAAATCACTGTGGTGTGATATTTCAAGCCATGTAGCACTGCCACGTGGAAGACCCGAGCTCATAATTGAGCCATAAGAGGAAACTATTTGATTGCACCCATTAGGAAAGTATCCCATTTGGCACTCCGGCACCTATGCGGAGCATGAATTATTCCGTACCGTACAGAACAATTTGGATTGTCGGATGATAACTTTGAATGGTTCAAATTTGGAGAGAGAAAAGTTTTTTATTTTTTATTTTTTAAGTTCAGCCACAACTTTTCTCTCTCCAAATCTGGACCGTTAAAAATATCATCCTACGTCCCAAATTGTTCCGCACGGTGCGGAATTTTTCCTGTTCCGCATAGGATCCGGACTTCCCATTTGGTTCTCTTGTTTCACTCCGGCTCCTATGCTGAACAAGAAGTGTTCAGTATATGCGGGCCAAGCTATAAGCCATTGATTTTTGTACTTTTGATCCAACTGCTGTATCAAAGCAGGGGTATTTAGGGATAAATTTGAGCTCATTTTTTTTGCAGGAAAACAAAATTTTAAATTCCCCCTTTTCTCTTTCTTACTTTTAATTGGAAGAAAATAAATGAGGATCCCTAAAATATCTCCCATTTCAAATTGAAGTGTTCAGAATAACATAACATGTGTTCACTAATCAAGAACATGTGTTCAATAATCAAGAACATGTGTTCAGTGTACAAAAACACATGTTCATTAATCACAAATATACAAAAACATGCGTTCACAATACTCCCTCCGTCCCAAATTATCTGTCCACTTTGTATTTTGCACGGGGATTAAGGTTTCATCAAATTCTAGAGTGAAATATGATAAAATGTCAAACATAACCCTATTTAATGTTACTCCCAATTTAATTCACCTCATTTTCTCTCTTTATTTTCTCTCTCCAATATTTAATGTAAAGGGTAGAATTGGAAAAATCATCATTAATTAACCCTTTATTTAGAAAGTGGACAAATAATTTGGGACACACTAAAAAGGAAATGTGGACAGATAATTTGGGACGGAGGGAGTATATAAGAACATGTCTTCATTGCACAAAAAGATATGTTCTTGTAGAAAATATGCATTTTTGCCGTTTTCTCTCATCTCGGTAAACTAACCGATGTGACGATTGCGTTCCCTTTTTTTCTTTATTAAGGAAAATTACATATGTACCTTTTTAACCCTCTTTTAGATAGCAGCTGTCGATCCATCTGAAAAATAAAATCAACTGCCCTTGACGTGACCCGCAAAGTTCCGCACAGGAGCCGGACTGCTCTTGCTTAGGGTAAGTTTTTATCTTTTTTAGCAGTTCGGTTCCTATGCGGAATAGCTTTTTTTCTGCACGTGCAGAACAATCCCAGCCGTCGGATGATATTTTGAACGGTCCAGATCTGGAGAGAGAAAAGTTGCAGCTGGACTTAAAAAATAAAAAATAAAAAATTTCTTCTTTAAATACTGTTAGAAAATCTCATCCGACGGTTAAGATCGTATCACGCAGTGCGGAACAAAAATCTATTCCGCATAGGAGCCGGGACGCTTTTTTTAGGGTGTAGTCTGGGTCTAGGGTAGTTGAATGGTGCAGTGGCAGATCTAAAGGTACGGCAGGTGGTGATTACTCTTTGGTGGTCAACATCATCATATGACATGCAATATTATTTGAATTTCTTACAATCATTACTTTTAAAAAAAATAGAAATTGTTACTTTCTTAAAATAAACAATTTTCCATATAAATTTTGATAATTGGTGTGGGAAATAAACATATAAGTTTCGCAACTAAAATAATAGTTTGATAATTGAACGTCTGACTAATATTTCGAGAATGCATAATCAAACCTTGACCTTTCAAATACATATAAATTTCACCACTATTTTCTTTAACTAATGAGAGTAATGTGAATATATGATAACTTGTTATTCTTCTATATTTTTTTATACCAAGTTAATTAACATATTGACATTTTTTCGACAGAAGAATATGATTGAATGTTTGTATTTCCAAACTAAATTAATAGTAAATCCGCATTTCATTTCATATAAAGAGAATTCATTTGTTCTTGAATCGACATGATATCACTAAAGATAAGAAAAAGTGAAAATGTATATGCATGCATACTTGATAAGGCACAAAAAATCTATCAGCTCCAATATTGGACGCCCACTCTTCCTCTTCTGCTATTTTTAAAAACGTCGAATTTTTTGTTGAAATTTTTTAATTTATTTTTTGACTTCGTTCTTAAACGAGTGTCTCACTTTCTCTAAATTCTGAATTCGTCAGGGTAATTTTACTACAATTGTCAACAAAATTTAGTTTCAAACAAGTTTACGTAAAACAATTGTTATGACCAATTTGGCAAAAATTGTACTTGCTACCTAGTTTTTTATGCAAAAGAATTAATCTTATTAATCATAAAAGTTGTTAACAATCATCAAACTATTTCTTTTCATTAATTGCTTTTTTAAGGTGGGTTTTGTCTAAATAGATAAGGGCTGCTCAACCTCCATATTAGAGATGTTTAAGGTGAACTTTGATTTCACAAGAGGTGAGGTGGAAACAATTCTTTATCAACCTGAAAGCTAAGGAACATGGAGGTATATATTCCATCAACCAAGCGTAGCTTAAGTGGTAATATACTTCACTTTTAACCGTCAAGTGGTAATTTGCTCCTTATATGATTTGGGCAATTCTCTCTCTCTCCCTGTACTTTTTAAGGGAATGAGTTAGACCCAAGTTCATTTTAAAAAAGACGCAAATTTTATTTTAGGACATATCAAGAAATAAAAAAAATTTGTAAAATTTTATCGTATCTTAATAACTACTTTGAGAATAATGGAAGTCATTTTCCCGTAGAAAAATAAGTATAAGAGATATTTTACAAGCAGAAGGCTTATGCTGTCTTACGACAAACTCCTTTCATTCATTAAGCCAACTCATGATTGGGCCTGAAGTAAATATCAATACCAGCCCATTGGGATTAGGCTTGGGCCTGGGGAATCCAAAACTCAAGGATATTTCTGGATCAAATTGGAAACACGACTAGATTTTTTTTTTCCCGGAGTACGGCTAGATACCTTATACCAAAAAGTTCTATGGGAAAATTCGAATATCGATCAGGTCACTCGTGGTTTCAGAATTAGGCATATCATTATAAAATTATCTCTTTTTATTCTATAATGATTTGGTTAATTATACACGATAAGGTCCTATCGACCTACTCCACGTCAAAACTATTCAAAGCCTATGTTCTTCATAATTCAGTTTATGCATTGTAGTAATGAAAATGTCACAAAAACTAAATAATGTTGATGTCTTTGACTATATTTTTGACTTAAACACAGGGACGAAGACAAGGGCGGGTGGGGAGCAGTCGCTTCCCGAAAATTTTAAAATTTTTACTAGATATAATAAATTTTATAATTAGTTCGGAATATTTGATCAAATTTGTTCTCCCAAACAATTTTTTTGCAATTTTTATATGTAGTTCGGCATACTGTTACAGTTTTTCGCCGCCAACCTAAAAGTCATGCCTTTGTTGTACCTGCTTAAAACAAGAAAGGAAAACAAAAACAAATAAGTTTTATTTATTAAAAGAAAATTTTATATATAAGAAATAAGTAAAAGACAGAGTTTCACCCTAATGATGTAATTGTAATATGATAATGTAGGTCCAAACCCAAAAAAAATAAAATAAAGGTCAAGATCTCGTACAAATAGAATAATTCTACTTTAGACCCTCCATTGATGTAATTATGTATATTTTACCCCCTTCTTTTTTTTTCTTTCTTTAAAGCCTCCACGTTATTCTCTTTTTTTTTTCTTCTTCAAAGATCCCCTTCTCAGAATGATCAATAGCGATTCTCTACTTTCTTTCAGTGTGACTCAAACTCTCGACATACCGATTAAAAGTTAAGTATAGTACCACTTGAGTCGACTCTTCCTTATCATTCTCTTTTATCCTTAATTACATATGAGCTCTCCTTTGTATTTTCTTTTTATTTTTTAAATTGATGAGCAGTGCAATAAAGACAAACAACTCTTAAAAACATTTTTTTTTACGTTGTCGGGTTTTAATCTCTAAACACTCGATCATCAATATATTACTTAATATATAAAATAAAATACTTGTACTCTAATAATAATAATAATAATAATCCGTGATCTATATGTTTCCATTATGGCATCCGAATAAATCAAAAGATGCCTCTTCTTAGGGGTGAAAATTCCCCCGTCCCCATTTCTCTCCCCATATCTGTCTCCAACCAATCAAAATTTACTATATAAATATTTTTTTCAATTATATATACACATGGTAAATTGTGATTAACCGGGGAGAGGGATGAAAAAAGGAACGGGGATAGAGAATTTTTTGCCTCTTCTTAGTGGCCCATGATTATCCTCTTCCCTGAAATTCAGATTCAACTGTTGGTCTTGTGGTCAAATGTTTTGAAAATTCTTGTGTTTATAATGTTGGATATGTTGAAAGGAATGTAAACAAATACCATAATTCATTAAATAATAATATAGCTCTAGAATCTAACTTATAATTGCATAAACATCACGACATAGGAAAAGTCCAACAAAGCCAGCGAAAATGAAGAACAAAGGAAAGATAACGGAATAAAAGCATATTAAAAATTAAAGTTGGTCTATTTTCTTGGGGCTCTTATTTGTCAACAATGGCAATTAAATATAACGTGCTAACCACGATACTCCAAACAGTATTGTCTCAATTATTTTGAAAGTTCTGTGACAAATTTTAAATAAAATTATATATAATAAGGGAAAAAAACTTTCAAGTAAATATAAAAAATAAAAATGATTTTAATTGAATTGAAATGAAATAGTATAAATCAGCATATGGAGGTTATGTAGGTTTTTTTAATATATATATATATATATATAATTTGGGGTCTTAATTTTTGGAGGTTATGTGCAGTCAAACACTAGTAGCTCTTTTGAGTCACCGGACTCCAAGTTAAAAAGCATTCTTAATTCATCTGCATTAGCCATTACATATTCTTTTAATACTAGCAATAGCAATCAAAAGGGGTTCATCACTAGGATAGCACTGTTTGCTAGCACTAACAAGCGGCTACCACTTACTCCAAACTCGGAGTTCAAATTTAACGCTTTGCCTTACTATTATTAGATGCAACCTAAATCAATTTCCAATCAAAAGATAAGCACATGCATAATTTTTTTTTGAAAAGTTAATTTTACAGTGATTTGAGAGTACTTCTAAATGACGAAAGTTTTGGAAAAGATTATATATATAAAAGTTGCAAATTGATGAGAATAATGTTATGGTAAACTAATGAAACTTTTGGAGTAGCGATCAAAATGTCAATAGCTTGAAGTTTAAGGGCATTTGGAAGACGACATGAAGAGCATATTTACCTATTCATAAAAAAGAAAAGAAAAAAAAAAAAGAGCATAATCACCTGGCTAGGAAATGAATCCGCATGGCCATTATTGGAAAATTCAATTCTACGACCGTTTTGTGTAACTGATCCACAATTCCCTCACATAAATTGAAAGGAGTCTAATTACCTGCATATGTAGACTTCACTCAATTCATATAAGGTGTCTGTGGGATCAATCCCACAAATACGATCCATCCGTCATTCTTGAGAGGTTGCATCGATAGACAAGATTAATTTTGGACCACATCTATCAATAATCAAAGTCTAATTGTAGTTTGACACCTCAATATGTAAAAAAATAGCATCACAATAACCTAGTTTGACACCTCAATATGTAAAAAAATAGCATCACAATAACCTACTCATATTATATTCATTTTCTAAAATACATTCTAAGAGTAGCTTTGAAATGGTGAATATCTCACACGACTCTTTAAGTGAAAGTTTCAAAATCTAAATCACATATCTCGTGTACACAATCTACCATCCTCGAACCAACTGGGCTACCATTGCGGATTCTAAATCACATATCTCAATTACATTATAAGAGGTTTAACTCTCTTCAGTACTTAAAGTATAGAAAGGATTATAATGCCTTAAAAATATAGAGATTTTGTCTATTCAAAATTCAAATAAGAAGCTAATTACATAATGAGGCTCTTTACAATATAATTTGCATCGAAAAGAATCCAATCTCCTGTGAAACCCATCCCACGTGAGATAATTAAGGAAAGATGAATTATTATATAACATGGGTCTAAGTATCCATGGTTATCTCGGAAGATTTATCTTGGCAAAGCGAGTTCGGTTGCCAAGTAGGTGATCGTGGGTGTTGTCAAACGCATGTGTCGTGTTTCGAGCCTTTGGGTACGAGAGTGACATTTTATGGGCTAAGTATGCTTAGGGCGCCTAGCGGGGACGCTAGGGCCTTAAAGGGTTTGAATGTGAAATCTCATCCCACATAAGATGACTAAGGAAAGAAAGATGAAGTGATATATAACATGGGCCTAGGTACCCATTGTCATCTCGGGATATTTCTTTTGGTATATTGAGTTTGATTGTCAAATAAGTGATCATGAATGCTTTCAGACATCTTAACACAATTGATATTATTAGAGGCCAGCATGGAATAAAAAAGACAAAAACTATTATGATAATGCCGTGCGTGTCATTGCATATCAGCCTGCAACAGCATATTTTCAAGGGTGTTAAAAATGGACCCCTTTCATACCCACTTCAACGACTTCCAATTTCTTGTTAACTTGCTCCTCTCGGAATTGTCCGGCTATCAAAAAAATATTGTATATACTGAATTTTTTTTTTGTCATTGGATAAAAATTTGAGAGTTCATATTTTATTGGAGCGAATAAGTATTAAATGTCTTAAAAATTGTGTTAATTATGAAAAAATATCTATTATATAAAATATAACACCTGCCAAAATATATTTAATATGTATTGAATTTTTTGTATTCTTTACTATAGCTGCAGCCTCTCGGAATCCCTGCTTCACTTTCTTAATTCTAACATACACCTTATTTTCTGTGAATTAATGCATACCTGAAAAAATAAAGGAGAAGTCGCACAAGTGGTATATGTGGCATTTAATTAATGTGAATTGATTTTTTTTCCCTGAATAAATGTGTAGTAGTAATGAATTGCCCTTAGACTAGGTTTTCTTTATGGGAATCGCCGAATCGGGTAGTCTATGTAGTAAGGCTATTCGAATACGGGCCAGAGGTCCCGTGTTCGATTCCTATATCTTTCAAGTGGGGCAAATAATTTCTCCTCCTTATGATGTTAAAATTCCCTCCCAAGGTATGGGGCATTCTACAATCTTTCTATCTAGGGTACTCTCTCTTCTCTCCCCCTCGGGGGCAATCGCTCAACGGGCGTAAAAAAAAAAAAAAAAAGAGTAGGTTTTCTTTTTCTTGAGGAACATTTTCTGTCTAAGTTAACGGATATGTTGTTCCTGACCGTTATGCTTCTTATTAGTCATCACTGCTATATCTATATTAATTGTTAGGCAGTACATTCCCGTATATATTAGCAGTGCAATTTTACATATATTTTTAAATATAGGAGCTTAATTATATAAATCTAAAAAAATATCAATTTTAAATAAATGAACATTCATTTCAAGACAAATAAAAATAGAAAGTGAATAAAAGTAAACATTCAATTTAGAACGTAATCTAGTTATATTAATATGTAGTATACTAAGATTGTTTGAATGCAATCTTGACAAAAATGTATAATTTTGGAGAAGAACACCTAAATGCTCTAGAAGATTATAATCTAGAAAGCTAGAACTGGAAAATGTAATTGACTTGAGACTTTTTATTATTATTAGTATTTAAGTATTTGATTTGATTAAACCGGTTAGAAGAACCAACTAAGCCGATAACAATCTTGTAGGACAAGTCTGAAAGCATAGCACACTGAAAGTGTATTTTGTTGTCTCGAACTCCCGACCTTACTCTGGGAGTCGAAAGTAGTGGCGGACCTAGTAAGGAGTGTGAGGAGCCCTGTTTTTTTTTAAAACTAATACTCTCTCCATTCTTAAATATAAGAGTTTTATTACATGTTGCAAAAATTAAAGAAGAAAAAATTAACATGTTTTTGTAATTAAAATATCAATATTACTCTCTTGAATATGACTTGTATACTACTAAATTTATTTAACAGAGTAATATTAATACTTTAATTACAAAAAAAAAACATCTTAATTTTTTTCTTTTTTAATTTTTGCAATATGTAATGAAAGTCATATATGTAGGAATGAAGGTAGTAATATTCTAGAGTTTTTAAAGTAATCACTCTCTATAGCTTATAATTTCACTTTGATTTCTTAAATTACTTGAATTTTTATAATAACTTATATTATAGTTTAATTTGTTCAAACTTTTAATTGTGCGTCTATCCCTGTTTGAAAGTAAGGTGAGCGTGCTTCTAGTGTGCCACTGCCCGACTCCACACTTTGATGTGTTGATTCTCTCTTCTTCTTATCTTAAATCTCTTTATCCTTGGCCTTAAATTTCAAAACTCCCTCGGTCAAAGATCTCTAAAACCAGTAATATTTTGTTGCAAAATTATAGTCTTTTTACTTAACCTTCAAAAAAAAGAAAAAGAAAGTGTAAATAAAGTAAAAAGTCTCCCATAAATCGACAAATTAGTAGTATCTCTTAATTTCTTTCTTCCTCTTTTTCTCTCATTTCTTCCCCATCAATATCATTTTCTTCCTTCTTTCAGATGACCCAATCAACCAAAATCTGCAACCAAATTTTGTGATTTCTAAAACTACCTGCAGAAATGATAATGAAATTCCTCACTTTCATCTTATCAATTACTTCCCTGAATAACCTTTCATCAATTCAAGCATCGTCAGGAGGAGGAAGTTGCAGTAAAATTTGTGGTGGAATTAATTACCGTCATCTTCCATTCCCATTTGGGTTTTCACCGGGCTGCGAAATCCATATAAATTGCACCTCAAATGGGACCATGGTGATCCATAATTTCCCAATCCAAGATATAAATCAAGATAGCATAATGGTCAATCTTCAAGCCCAATGTGACAGATCCATTGAAACAATCCACACTCTTTTTAGCCCAAACTACGCTCCGACAGCTCATAACGGAATTCTTATGCAGAATTGTACAACTCCGTTAACTTCATGTTTGATTCCGACAACAATGGTCCAAACCCATTTCGAACTTCTCGATTGTGGGTCGAGAAATAATAGTAATATTAGTTGTTATTCTGAGCAGAATAATCGAAGCCAGTTTATAATCTATCAGAATTTGGCGAAAACTCGGTGTAAATCGCTATTTTCAGCGATTTCTGTGGAGTCAATTGGTAGTAATTCTTCTTCGATTTCGCTTAATGTTCAGTTGGTTCAATTGGGTTGGTGGCGCCGGGGGGATTGCCAGTGTTCTAAGCATGCTAAATGTACTAAAATATTGTCGCCGGCGAAGGAAAAACATGGCTACCGGTGCCAATGCTTAGATGGGTTCGTCGGCGATGGTTATGTTGCCGCCTCTGGTTGCCGGAAAGGTAAGTTTTTTTTTTAACTGCCTAAATTATGGGCAATCATAATTTTGTCTTTTCTTTCCACCGAGTAATTAAATATTCTTTTTTTTCAAGACAAAAATCATAATTATGTTCCTTTGGAAGTACGCAGAAACTTGCTCACAGTGACACAATCCAGAACCATATCCCACTCAAACCGATACCGGTCGTTTCATCTGACCTTGATTACCTAGTAGTAGGACCAAAGAAGGGTAATTATGTGAATCCACTGTTAAATTAGGAAAACCAACAAAGGGGTTGTTACTCGTAATTTTTTTGAATTAATAGTTATTTTGATTACTAAATTATTTACGTTTTAGGTTTTTTTGTTAATCAACTATTTTTTTTGTTAAATATATAATCTTAGTATTTACGTATTTATGCTTGGCTAAAAATAAAGTGCTATCACTGAACTATTTATGCTCTAAAATTTTTGTCACTTAACTATTATTATTTTGGCTAAATATCTCACTCTAAAATTTACATTTGGTTAAAAATAAATCACCACCACTTTCCGCGGTGGTTTCCGACCAAATTAGACATGTTTGAACATTTGATTGAAAATACAGGAGCAAAAAATTAAAATCACTCTAAATTTACTTAACCTCCTCTCAATCCAAAATTTAAATGTGAGTCAAAATTCGATGTGTACCCCATATTAAGTGAGTTTTGATTGATTTTAGAGTGATTTTACTTTTATACCCCTATATTTTCAGTTACATGCTCTACGCATGTCTAATTGTGCTGGAAACCACCGCAAAAAGTGGTGGCGGTTTACTTTTAGCCAAATATAAATAATAGAGTGATATATTTAGGTAAAATAATAGTTGAGTGACAAAAATTGCAGAGCGTAAATAATTTAGTGACTAAAATAACTATTAACTCTAATTTTTTTCGGTCTCCCACCAGTTTAATCATGATTAGTTGCATTTCTGATTCAGATTCAGAGGTATTGAGCTAACTGTGATCACTAATTATCTTTTAATAGCTCAAGATTTAATGAGCCAAGTCAACCTGTTCCTGGTCGTAACATCCGGAACTACTGCAATATTTGGTGGGATTTAATGTAAGCAGAAATTATTTGTTAACCAACTACATTGACTTAGGATATTGACTAGTGACTCTAGTGGCTTCGATCATCACTGCATGATTGTTGCACAAAATTTCTAGTTGTGCACAAAAACGTGTTACTCACGACAGGGCCCAACTATCCAATCCGATAGAGAGTTTAGAGTAGGTAAATCAAGGTAACCCAACGGCTCGATCAGGTGGAAAGACTTGTCTTAACCCACCACAATAAGTCACTCCCACATTGGAGGATTGAAACTTCCACACAAGATTCGATCATGTGTCCTTGTGCAAAATTTAGCACCCCAAAATCAATTGAGCTGCCCTTATGGACTAGTTGCACAAAATTTCTCATACTGAGATAGAGTTGATCAAGCATCGTGGCACATAAGCAAAGTTGCAGGATCCAATACTAGCAAACTACCGTGCCTATTTGATTCTGGCCGAATTATTGGGTCAAATATTCGAACAATCGATCATAAATAATAATAATAATAATAATAATAATAATAATAATAATAATAATAATAATAATAAATCCTTCATATCTCTTTGATCAGATGTCGAATATCATCAAAATAATAAGTTTGGGTGAATAGAATTTGTTAGTTTTGTTATCATTGAACTTCATTGATGTAAGGATCTTCTTTGTATAAACAGAGTCTAGCACATGCAATCCAGGAAGGTACCTATCAGGACAATGTGGAGGAACAACAAGAGTTGTGGTTTTAATTGGAGGTAATAATCATAAATTTCATACAAACAAATATTTAATTTAATTGGTAACAATTTTAATTTAGAGTTCTCATTTCTCAGGTGTAGTAGCAGGAGCTTTGATAATGGTTAGCATAGGCCTAATCTGCTGTTACATTCGAAGGCGTTCTAAACATAAATGCATGAACAGAACAAAGCGCGAAATATGCAAAGCCACGGGAATGAACATTCCAGTATATCCTTACAAAGAGATCGAAAAGGCAACACATTCTTTCTCAGATAAACGATTACTAGGCACCGGTGCCTATGGAACGGTTTATTCAGGAAAGTTACACAACGATGAATGGGTAGCCATCAAGAAGATTAGGCATAGAGATACTGGAAGCATTGAGCAAGTCATAAATGAGATCAAGCTCATTTCTTCGGTTAGCCATCCGAATCTTGTTCGTTTATTAGGATGCTCGATAGAAAAAGGCGAACAGATTCTGGTTTACGAGTTCATGCCCAATGGAACACTGTCGCAGCATCTACTGAGACAAAAGGGTGCAGGGGTACCGTGGTCAATTCGCCTCAGAATTGCTTCGGAAACTGCTCAAGCTATAGCTTATCTGCATAATGCTGTTCATCCACCTATTTATCATAGGGACATAAAGTCGAGTAACATTCTCCTGGACTACGAGTACAAGGCAAAAGTCGCGGATTTTGGTCTTTCTAGACTTGGTCTGATCGAATCGTCCCATATTTCAACCGCCCCACAAGGTACTCCGGGTTATCTTGATCCTCAATACCATCAAAACTTCCATTTATCTGATAAGAGCGATGTTTATAGCTTCGGGGTAGTACTTATCGAGATCATAACAGCGTTAAAGGCAGTGGATTTCGGGCGACCCCATCATGAAATAAACTTGGCAAATCTTGCTGTTGATAGGATAGGAAAGGGATGTTTAGATGAACTCATTGATCCATTTCTTGAACCCCAGAACATTGATGAATGGACACTTTCGTCAATTCACAAAGTGGCGGAATTGGCATTTAGATGTCTTGCATTTCATAGAGATATGAGGCCTTCAATGATGGACGTGGCAATTGAATTAGAGCAGATTAAGCTCAGTAAATGGTCAAATTCAGAAGAAAAAATTACCGGATTTACTGCTTCTTCAGAGGAATCTTCTTCTTCTTCATCATCATCATCTTCAGCAAGTGAGAAACCATTGAATTTAACCATTGTGAAGGCAGATTTCAACAGGGTGAAAAATTATTCACCGCTTTCTGTACAGAATCCATGGCCAAGTGAACAAAGTTCACCATCCTCAAATAGTTTACTCAACCATGTAATTCCTTAGTGTAAAAAATTTCTTCCTTTTATGTTACAAATAGCTCCAGACTGATTTTTTTTTTTTTTAATATCAAGAAATGACTAGACTGCCTGCTGTAAGTGAAATTAATCTGGGTTCGACCTGAATTATGCTGCGAAGTCTCCCTTTTACTCAGGGAAAGGTTTGCCCTAGAGTTGTTTCAATGTGACGTCACAAACAAAGTTGAACATCTGATGTTGCTTTGGCACCAATTGGTTTAGATCATTTGTCGGACTTTTATGACACTACCTGCAATATTTTAATTTTAGAATTTTTCTTTAAAAAATTATATCAGACTAATCCCGCTCGTACTGAGTTGGCTCACAGATGGCCAAAGTGACAGCTTCATACGTGAGTGGGATCAATCTCTCAACCTCTCCTTCAGTGGCGGAGCCAGGAAATTTTCTTTGGGGGCACAATTAACATTGACAAAATAAATTCATAAAAGCATATAAATATTGGCGGAGGCAAAAAATTTTTTTTGATGAAATCTTATAGACTAGAGTTATTCACATTTTGTTCACCATTTTCACTTTACTTGGCCAAAGTCTTCATAAACCTCCAAGTCCTCCCGGCTTCATATTGTGGACTTTTTTATTGTGAAATTTTTATAATTTACAAGAGAGCTCATTGTGAATTTTTTATTAGTAATTTTAATTTTTAGTCTCTTACACACTTAAATTTGTTACCATTTTAACCAAAATTGTTAAAATATAAGTGGTGTCATTCCTATAATTCACAAACTTACAATAAACAATGTTCACGAGACGAGGTGTTACAAAAATAAAACTAAAACTAAAACTAAATAAATAATCTAACTTTAAATCGTAAAGTGATTCAAAATAGGTATAATAAACAATGTTCACGAGATGAAATTTATTACAAAAAACAAAACTAAAAACTAAAAATATTATTTTTGAAAAAAACTGGTGGGGCACTTGCCCCACCATGCCCCACTGTGGCTCCGCCACTGCTCTCCTTAAAGAGAGGAGTTGCCAAACCAGTTACGCCAACCTTGCATGTGAACTTTGTTGCTATCATTTCATGGTGTGATTCTGAAAACAAAAAACCAGAAACACTTGGGCCAACACTGAGGCACCAATGGGCTTGTAAAAGGCTTTTTGAGTAATTAGACTTGGGATTTATGAAAGTATCTTGGAATTAGAGGTGTCAATCGAAATATGTAGTGAAACTTTGAGCATAGATACCACGCTCACCACATAAAAAATTCAAAAGCTCACGCTCACGCTCAGCCCGGAAAAGCTCATAAACCTTGAACTCACGCTGAGCCGGCCCGAACCCGTTGACACCCCTACTTGGAATATTTTCCTTTGAGCAAATAGCTTTTTCTGCCACAAAACTATTTACGAGTGCTATATCTGCCACAAATAATATTTTCGTGTTTTTTCTGCCACAAAACTAGTTACGAGTGTTATATCTGCCACAAATCATTTTTTCGTGCCTTTTCTGCCATGAAACATTTTATTAGTGCTAAAAATGCAACAAAACGAGGGAGGGTGAAGGGAAAAATAGGTAAGAGATAAAATTAATTTCAAATAGACCCTAAAATCACATTTTTATATTTAATTGGGTACACAATTTATTTTCTAAATAATTGACCCCTTCTTCCCAGGTTTATCAAAACCCCCCACCACCTTCTTTTTCCTTCTCCTCCCACCTCGAGCCGCCGTCACCACCTCCCATCCCGTCACCCAATCCCCAACCCCCACACCCACCCATACCCCCCTGAAAATTAAACAAGAATAGCAATCCATATGATGAAAGTACTTCTAGATCTATATTTCAAACACATATAACAAATTTCACAAATGCTTTGTTTCTCTAACCTTTAGAAACTGCTTTAAAAAATACATATAAGTCAAAGCAATAAGAAAAATGCTAATCAATTTGCTTTGCATGATTAACCAAGCGCTTTGTTGCTAAAACCATAAAAAAATTTAAACAAATACATACTTGTCAAAGTACTAAACAAAATGTAGATTAGTTTGCATTACATAATTAACCTAACAGAGATGCTTTGCATCTGAAACCATCAGAATTCCTGAACAAAAAAGACTCTATCAAAGCAATATGCAAAATGCAAACCAATTTCCATAGGAATATCTAATTGTTCTTAGGCATTTTTGGTAGGCTATCACCTTCACCACGTCTCTCCAAATCATCAACCAGTCATTTTTTGGCAGATTTGGTACTCTTTGGTATGGGTGGGGCAGGGATTGGGTGACGGGATGGGAAGTGGTGGTGGCTCGATGTGGGAAGAGAAGAAAGAAGAAGGTAGCGGTGAGGGTTTTGGTAAATTTGGGAAGAAGGGTAAAGTATTAAAAATAAAATAAAAGTAGGTACCCAATGTAATATAAAAATTTGATTTTAGGGTTTATTTGAAATTAATTTGATCTCTTACTGTAAGCCCTAAGGGCGATCGAACTCGGTTTTTGATAATGGACAAACACTTGATGTTGTGTCTAATGTTTATATCTTTGTGATAGAATATCGGAACTAATATTGGAAGCTCTAAGTACTTCAATCAAGCCATGATCAAGATTCAAAGACATATTATTCAAGGCTCATCTTTCAAGATTGATGATTGAAGACTTAGGTTTGGTTAGATTAGCTTTGTCGTTATAAGTCTTTATCTTATATAGCTCTAACCAAAGCTCTCATGAACATAAGCTCTACACTCTAGTCTTGCATGTTTTCATAAACACGTTTTCAAAAGGCTAAAGTTTCAAAATGATCCTTACATGTGTTCGTATTTCAAAAGCCTTTGATTTCAAAGTATAAGTCTTTTAAAATGGTTTTCTAATGCTCTTACTTGTTACATATTGAGAAAACCTTTTAGACTTCAAAAGATTTCAAAACGTGTGAAAAATCATCATCTCTCAAAGCTCAGAAGGTCGGATCATCCGAGCTTTCCTCGGATCAACCGAAGAGAAATAGAGAGTTGAAACATCTAGCTTCGGTCGACTTTTTGACAAGTTCGGTCGACCTAGGGTCAGGGTCGGTCGACCGACCTAGTGTAAGGCTCAACCGAATTTTGTTCGGTCATCCGAGGTGGTCAGTTCGGTCAACCGAACTCTGTAAAAACTAGCCGTTTTTTGACCGTTAGAGAGTCGTTTTTCAGCATATTTTGAAATGTATAAATACTCCAAAGCTAGAGAATGACTCTAAGACTTGCACATACAATATAGATTGATTTCTCGTCAAGCCTAAACACCTTCAAAGCAAAAACACTTCATTTCCATGATTTAAATCATTCATAGGTGTTATTTCAAAAGCAAGACAAAGAGTGAACTTCATATGTTCAAAGAGCTATAATTGATGTACTTCAAAGGTATATATCTTTCACTTAGAAGAGTGAACAACATTGTTTATTTATCCATCTTATTCCCTTTCTTAGTGATTGGGTTAATCTTGTAAAAGTCCTACTTAGTGTGGGCAAGCTCTTAGTGAGTTTTTGTAGTGTGGTTGTGTTTGTAAAACTCTTAGTGGTTAGCCACAAGTGTAAAATCTTCTTAGTGACGTTGTTGCAAATCCTTGGGTGCGGCTCAAGGTAGTGGATGTAGATTCTAAGTGAATCGAACCACTCTAAATCCTTTGTCCTGTTGTTGGGTTTTGCTTTAGCTTTTGTTCATCTTGTTCAAACTCTCACTAGCATTGAAAAGATTGGAAATAGTTTGCAAGATCGATTAAAACCCAATTCATCCCCCCCCCCCTCCTTGTGTTTTTCACTTACCTATTTTGCTCTTCAACTTCCCTCGTTTTGTGGCATTCTTAGCACTCATAAAACGTTTCATGGCAGAAAAGGCACGAAAAAATGATTTGTGGCAGATATAGCACTCGTAACTAGTTTTGTGGCAGTAAAAACACAAAAACATGATTTGTGGTAGATATAGCACTCGTAACTAGTTTTGTGGCAGAAAAAGCTATTTGCTCTTTTCCTTTTCTACACGGCAGATAACATTTTTTCTATTTTTTAAATTGCACATATAACGTCTTTTTATTAATAAGTTAAAATTAAATAGAATTTTCGTTTGAAATTTTTATTTTAATTTTGCAAAAATTAAATTATTTGACAGATAAAATGTAATGAGATACACTATCCATGAAATTTTTTGTTGGATCAAGATCAATCCACTCCATTATGATTCTTATGCTAAATGTACTAGAGCATTAGCTTTAGCAAAATCTAATATTTAGGAAGAGGAAATATTTATTTACACTATAACATACTACCTCCATTCCAAAATATAAATCGTTTAAAATATATAGTAAAAATTAAAGAAACAAAAAGTAAGTTACTTTGCTAGTCAAAATATTAATATTACTCTTTTATATAGAACTAATATACCACTAATTTCATTTAAGAAAGTAATATTGATATTTAAATTAAAAATAATTTATTTCATTATATATTGTAAACGACTTATATTATGTCGCCACTGCCTATAATCCCTCTGTAAATTGCATCTTGATGTTTCTTTTTTATGTACACATAGAAAATGTACTAATGAGAAACATCTCCGAACTAAAGGCCAGAGTTGCACTTATAAAAGAAAATTAATTAATTAACCACGTTTCAAACATATTTTGTGCTACAATTGTTTGCATGTAATAAAGGTCATACAAGTTAAAAGATTCTTACATCCTTTTTTTCTTGATATAAAATAATAAAAAGATGGTCATGTGCTAATTGCTTCTTAAAATAACAGGAACCTGCATCCAAGAACCAACGTATACTGATATCCTAATATCATCAAAAAACAAATTGCTATGGCTGCTATAAACTGATCAACGTCTCAAATTGAATTCTCATTTTCTGATATCCTATTGTTTCGGTGGTATTCTGTGTGATAACACTTTGTGTGTATTCATTGTCAAAGATTAAGTCAATTTACGATCTATACATTTCAGTAGTATTCTTGAAGCAGCCACTTTGTTTATTTATTATCAAAGATTGAATTTGTCTTATGTTCAACCTTGAGATTTAATTAGTTATATTATTATTATAGTACATATTAACTTGCTCCTCTGAGCTGGCCACCAATTCCTTGTCTAGGATTATAATATGATAGTAACTAAATACAGATTGTTTATATAATTGTAACACAATCTAACAAGCCAAAAGTGTTATTCATCAAAATAAAACAAGCAAAGTTGAAAGGAACATAAATGCCTTCGCATGTCTGTCTCCATAAAAAAAAAGGTCCAATTTCATCACACATCAATAAGTAATTAAAGGCACATTCATGCCCCAAATGCCATTTAGGAAGGATCATCTTTGTTGTGTATCTCGGTTCATGCCATTTAGGTAAAGATAATATTTATAGTACACTTTCTACTACTAATCATAAAGTATAGTGTGAAACCCCGTACTAATTTTAGATAATAAAAAAAATAAAATAAAAAAAAAGAAATTAATAATCGAGGTCGATAGGAAATAATTACCTTTTTCAGGGACCTAAATACAAATAAGGTTTTTTTGTTATGAAATGTGTGCTTTATTTTAGGGGATGGGGGAAGTGGAGTAGAGAACGTGGGATTTATTTAGGGGATGGGAGAAGTGGAGTATATAACTCCCTCATCAGTATCGTCAAGAAAAAAAAGAGAACAGAAGAATAAAATAGAACGTATTTTCTAAGAGTTCTCCTAATACTCAGACGCTAGAGAAGCTGAGGCATCAGGAAGGTCAGGAAGACTCTAGGATTTTCTACGTTTAGGAGAAGACCGCTGTTGTGAGGTAAGTAACAGAAATCCTTCTTGATCCCTAGCACATTGATTATGATATGATTAATGGTTAAGTATTTACGAAAGATAATGTTTTTATGTCGAAAATTATATTTTCGTATGAAAAAGAAAGCACATGATTATTTGTGAAGTATGGTGTTTATATATTAAAGAAAATATTTTCGTTTTGCGGCTCAAATTAATGATAACAATTAAAGACAATCGAAGACGATCGATCGAAGTACTAACCCAGTTGAAGGACCTTTTGGTCAAGCCTAATTGTTATCTCTAATAAGGAGCCGATGTTAAACTTTCTATGAAGTTTATGATATTTTATTGTAAAGATTATATTTGTTGATATTTATTGAATTGTCGAGCGCAATCAATGTAACAGAGACGTTTTTCAAAAATATTGTGTTGTTATGTTTCTTTTGAAAACTTGCAGGGAGGGTGTAATTAAGAAAATTAAGTTTGCTCATGTGGTTGTTTTGGAATTCTTTCAAATTGACTGCTACTAAATTTAATAAAAGGGAAACCTGTATTTTCTTTAAATATTGGAGAACTTATTATTGATTTGTAAACAAATGATATTACAGTACATTATTTATTTAAAAGGCTAGTAATTATGCTTTTGGTTGATTGGAAAGAATGCTTCATGGTTCTTAAATGTTTAGCATGCCAGAAGGAGAAAATTTTAATTATTATTTATCTTTTAATTTTAAAAGTAAATTTTTCAGAAATACTTTTATGCCGAAAACATCATCATATGTGCTGGTTTTGAGTCATGCCATCTAATAACTCTGTGATGTTATTTTTGCAAAATGGTTAGAAATGGTTTTAAGTAACATGGTGATAAAATGGGTATCTTGTTCAGGTGCTTGATTCCGAAAGAAATCTGTTATTTTACTAAGTTGGAACCTTATTCCTTTCCCTATTTTTTTTTTCCCAGGTAAAGTTAATAATGAAGAGAATGATTTAGGAGAGTGGGAGGAAATCCCCTTTTGGTGAAGAGAATGATTCATTTATGTTTTAGTTTATTTTTGATAAACAATTTATGTTATGTTTTGTTTCCGTTGCGAATTATGTCGATGTAATAATTTATCTTGAGATATTGTTAAGATATATGAAGTTTTCTTTGAGGTTTTGATTTTATGGAAGTTTAAGTTTGATGAATAAGAGACCTTGTGTTAATAGTATGGGCTATTGACACGGTCGTGTCTCGCCTCTTAGATTCGGGGCGTGACATATAGCGTGTTGGAAATTCACATCATCCTTTAATTATAAGGTCAAGAGTTTGATTAATATCTATGGAATTGAATGCATTTCATGGTTAGTCATTTAACTTTTTGGAGAACTCTAGTGGCGAGGGATTAGTCACTGTTGTCGGTGGTGGACACTCCCGGTCTCGACAAAAAAACACTCTCTACTACTCTATCTAATACACCAATAATATTATTACACACGGTACAATGTGATTGATTTAATGTGAAATAATATCATTGATGTACGAGATAATGTATTAGATAGGGTATTAAAAGATTCAGAGTCTTTTCATTGTGTCAAAGATGTAATCACTAAATTATTGTCCATTACAAATAAAAAAAATTACAGAATCATTTGTATGAAAGTGAATAAAGACCAAATGAAATTGAATAGCGTTTAATTTAAAATTATATTTTTTTAATTGAATAAAAATTGGAATATTGGTCAAAAGTAATTAAATTTTACATCAGAAATTTTGGACTTCGTTTCAAATTAATTTTTTTATTATCTAAATACAAGGTTTTGTTTCCTTCTTTTTTACCGAAAAAATGCATCATATTTGAATAAGATTTCATTCCTAGATTCGATACAAATAATCTATAACTTTTTATTCATAAACAGTTAAATTTTATGTGAAACATAAGATAAAAGTGTAATTAAATCCCACCTCGAATTCATAGTAGTAAACAAAATATTCTTGATTTTATTTAAATGTAAATATATTACACAAAGGAAAATGATTTACTAATAGAATTTTGAGGATTGAAATCCTAAACCCCCCAAATTGAGTGTTAAATAACTATCTTACCCCTACTGGTATAAGGGATTTACCCAATTATAAGGGCAAAAAGGTTCAAAAAATTATTTTAATCAATCTTTTAACCAATAAATTTAGTAACCTAGAAAGGTCTTTACACAAAAAAGCAAAGAATCTTCAAGCAAAGATCTCTATGATTATGATCTCACAATCTTTATACAAGTTATATCGTGATAGTCACTACTAACTGCCCCTTATATTAAAGAATTAAATATATTTTGTCATCTATGAGGGTGACAATTAAATACATATCCCACGTGGCCATTGTTAAGCCGTAGTTGACCGGACTGTAGCCGATGCAATTTCGAAGTTGGCCAAAAAAATGTATTATCTTGCTTCCCGTTTTACCCTTCAACATAGTCAAAATTACACGGCAAAAAATCGTCAATATCAAATCTGTCTACCATCACTCACAATTTAAAATGTGTATAAAATTGAAATAAATTTTAACATTACAAATTCCAAAATGATATGGATATGCATGAGGATATATTTGGGGCAGACCGAATTAGATGACCACGACCTAAATAGGGTGAAAATTATCTACCTCATATATTTCTCACCACTTAAATTTTGTATAAATACATTTATTCTAAATATATATACACATAACGAATTATAAGTTATCAAAATATGCATGAAAACATATATAGGAATATACGATTTCCCGTCTAAATGGGCCGGCGTTCAAAAAGAAGCTCTTTTCAAAGACGTAATAGTAACCTTAGCACCCAACGGAGACGCGCCGACCTCGATATCAAACGAATCGTAACGGCGGAAAAACTCGACCAAAAGCAACCTGGAAACCAGCACGACGAAATCTTTACCGGCGCATTGTTTATTGTTAACGTTAGCACTTTCCGTCTCCGGTCCGTTAGACCACAACACGTGCTTCAGCAACTTCTCTCCTTCATCTCCGACGAAACGGTCCGGCACAAACTCCTCGGACCGGTGAAAAATCTTCGGATCCTTAGTAGCAAAGGGTTGGAACCCGAATAATAGTTCTCCTTCTTTTACTTCAAATGCGGCGTCGTGTGATTCAATAATCAGATCCCTTTTAGCCCTTCCGTATTGGGACTGTACCGGCGGTTCAATTCTGAGGGATTCATAAACAACTGATTTCATTAAAGGCATGTTTTCGAGGGCTCTCATTGATATTTTATCGTCGAATTTCTTAAGAACTGATCGGATTTCTTGGGCTAATTGGGTATGGAGTTTGACTCCGGCACGGCCGACCCATTTCATCATGTTTGGGAACAAGATTTTCATGCCGCCGAAGGAGTTGAAGCAAGTTGCAAAGACTAAATTGTGGCAGGCTTCTTCACGGGAGATTCCCATTCTCTCAGCTTCATCAAGGACAAAAGTGGAATTCTCGTAAAAGTAGTTGTAAATTAGCTGGTAGTCCTTTTTAACTAAAGCCGGCGGTAGCCGGAAACTGTGTACTAAAAGATCTTCAAGAGCGTTGGGAAGGCCAAGTCTAAGGACTGGATGGAGATTAAAGAGAACCCATTTCTGGATCAGTTTCGGGCCGTCGAGGCCCAATTTAGAATCAGCTGGGTTAACTCCATACAATGATTTTGAAAGAAACCCGAAAGCTGCTCGATCATTTGCCTCATTGAAACTAGCTTTACCACTAGTACCAAGTTGACCTTCCAGGCTATTAAATATCTCAGAATAGCTGTTATGGAACTCCGGGATGACGTGATCCCGGCGAGATGATAAGTGAAAGAACATTAGTTTCTTTAATTTAGCATGATTGGGCTCAGAAGGGTCTAAATAGGAAAGGACACGGTACCCGCCGGTGAGGTCAGTAGAAGGCATGTAAGTGCCGGTGAAAAGATCCTTCTTTTCGACTTTCGAAACGTCGAAAAGAACCGGAAAACTCTTGCCGTCAAGTAAAGCAATGACCTGTGGGTTGAAGGAAATCATGGGACCAGGTGGCATATTGGTTTTGAATACAGTAGATTGGTATTTCTGGATTCGGGATTTGAAGAATTCTTCTCTGCCTTGATTGTAAAAATAGTCTTGTCTATCTTTCCATGGTCCAACTAAAGGAAGCCCATAATCACCTGGGATTTTTTTGATTGGTAATTTTGTTTGCCGGTGTTGAAGAATTTCAGCCGGGATTATTGGTGCCGGAGGTGGTGGGGAAGATTTTATGGAAGCTGTAATTGGCCGGACATTGACTACTCTACTAGTGCTAAAGGATTCTGATGATGATGATGGAAACTTGGGCTGAAGAACAGGGAAAGCAGGGGAAGATAAGGCCATTTTTCTTGAGGAAAAGAGCTCAGGGAACTTGAACTTTAAGCAGTGTTTGGGTTTGATGAAGAAGATGATGAAGGAGCTTGGTTGAGGAGGAATGGGCTGTTTGTTAGTTTTTCATCAATGCTTGAGTGCATATTTATTCAAGGGCTAGAATCCTTTGTCCCCATTCGATGTCTCATTTCCAGTCACACTAATAAGAAAATGAAATGTATTAAATTTTTAATTAAAAAATTATAACCTAAAAAAATAGTGGGATCCACAAGGAAAAAATATATACGCAACAAATATCTATTTATAGGGACACAAAAGGGGACATAGAACGGGGACAAACTATTTTTTGCCATATTCAAGTATGGTTATCCACAACCCCACATTGTATTGATGAGTGGGATGTGGGGGCGGTATGTGGACAAAAAATTCAATCATACATTACTGTTTTTATATGACTGACCTCACATATTTTTATATTAATTAAATTTTTTTTTGCTAAATTATATTAATTAGGTAGGATCTACATAAAAAAATTGCATTTTTTTGTGCATTTTCTCATTTCTATTTTCAACTACTTATAATTCACTCTGTGTATATAGAATTAAAAAAATGTCTATCTGACGAATTCTGAGTGATGGAAACATGTATGTGTACATACAATTTTCATCCAAAACTTATTTGCAGATGTGAATTTTGCTCAATTAAGTACTGTTGGGCCAGTCTCACAAGGACGGTGCAGAATTGAGGAAAAAATAGGGCGGGATAAGTTACAGAGTATGGCTCGTTATTTTTTCACATAAATCTAAGTTTTTCACTGATAGATACAAATTCAATTATGTAAGTGAGACAGAATATAATTAAATTTATATGCGAGAGAAGTGGATAAAAATGCATTACAACCACAGTCAAACAACCTTAATTACCCCTCGTGGAGAACTATTTTTAAGCAAAGCTAAAGTGAAAGAATTATTAAAGGTACTATGTACTTAAAAAGTTGTGGTCGAAGAATTTAGAGTCGTGGAAGGTGTGCACTAAAGGAAAATAAAATAAAAGTAAAAGGAGTTGGAAGTGAGGGCGAATGGTCACATAGTTTCTAGACCAGTTGAGAATGACGAGTAAGGTCTTGTGGGGAAGATGAAAACTTACACGAATAGCGATTGAATTTTTATTTTCCGAAATTTTTATTTATATATATATTATGTTATCTCAAAATACATATAACGGTGATTTAATGGGCGAACTTATCTTCATTTAGATTAAACAAGTTAGCGATTTAGATGGAATATATAAATTTTCATGTTTCAAAATAAAATGTGAACATCTAATTCAAATAGAAAGAGTGTTAGGCAACTCACTCATTTTTTAGGAAATAATAATATATTTCTCCCACTTAGAAATTTGTTTCTTTGGCTCATTATATATGGTTTGTATTAGGAAATTGCCTCACCGTGTTTGATTCTCTATTTATTTTGATCTTTTAATCATCTTTTTTTCCAAATTATCAAAAGGAAAAAAGGTTCAAAAGTTTGGTAGATGTTCTTTATCAACATGTAAAACAAGTTTATAAGAGGATTTGATTATATCACACGTAATTGAAATTTCCCATATGGAAGCTTCTTTTTTTTTGTTAGGCAGGCAAGCATTTCTAATTAGAAGAACATCTCTAGAAATTAAGGGAAAGAAATGTATAACAAATAATCTATCAATGATAATTGGCCGTAATATTACTATTGAAAGTTAAAAATTAATAACCCTATGCTTGGAACTAATTTCTTGAGCAGTTGATTTGGATCCCTTTTGTGAATGCTTAGTTGGTTGCTAACCCTTGACCTCGAGGAATTGAAGTGAAACTTCTCTATAGTGACCGAAAAATCATTTGTTAAGAAGTTAAGAGACAAAGGGTCAATAGTTTGAAAAAGTTTTAATTGGAGGGAAAAGAAAAAAGGAAATAAAGATAAATAAACACGAGATCTATTTTGACACGTCTATTTTTAAGTTGACATTTTCCTTTTTTTGAAAATATACATCCGCGTGCGCCGAAGCATATAGTTGCATGCTGAATCTGCGTGCAACTTTGCAGGCGGTGAAGCATGTAGCTGCGTACTCATGGGCATGCATATGTAGTATTGTAGTTCTTCAAAACTGTGTTTTTCTCATTTTCTTGTGTTATTCTGGCAAAAATGCCAAGATGTTGAATTAAGTTGGGAGAATCTTACATCACATTATTACTCATGTTATCCTTCTATTTGTATGTGTCTCTCCTATAATGGCTTTGACTAAAATGGCTACCATGCAACACATGTTTAAAAATAAACAATTGAATTTTGGGTCATCTTCTTTCAACATCTTATGCAATGCATTAGATCTGAATATTGTTGGATATCTTACAGAAGCATGCATGCTCTCAAAGTTCGTAAAAGATTTTGAAAATTGTTTGAGAGAATTTGAAAAAAGAGTTAATAACTATTTATACCACTAAACTATTTACGAATTTCTCTTTATAGTACTAAACTATTTTTTTTTATCTAAACTCTAAATATATCACTCAACTATTTATGTTTATCAAAAAATATACAACCACCCATTTTTTGGGTGTTTTCCGGCCAGCGATGTCACGTGAGTTGCTTCGGAACATGAACAACGACGAAAAGGAAAAGAAATCTTGGAAACGTCGAGCGATAACTGCTTAATTTGTTGTTGCAAGGGCAAACGAGTCTGTCAAATTAAGCAGTTATGGCCCGACGTTTCCAATAGATTTTGGACAAAAATCACCAAAGTTAAATTGTTTTTGGACCTGTGGAGCCAAATTGCCTATTTAGATAAACGTAAATAGTTGAGTGACATATTTAGATAAAAAAATAGTTTAGTACTATAAAGAGAAATTCGTAAATAGTTTAGTGCTATAAATAGCTATTAACTCTTTGAAAAAATGATTTTTACTATTATCACAAGGGAAATTTTCTTACATACAATTTAATATTTTCTTAAAATGGTTCTTATAGTGTCATTTTGAGGTGGAATTGTGTAACGATAGTTGCAGGTAAAACTCTTGGGGAATTGTCCACATTTGTGTTATTCTCCCACTTTCTGAATTATTTCCCCACAAATGGACAAATTTGGTCGTCCATTTATTCTGGTTTACTATGTATTTTCCAAATTAGTAACAAATAAAAATATTTGATTTCTCTTGTTCCTCCCAATTTTCGGCTGGTCAAGATTTGGACAGTGTTTGAATCAATCTCTATGCTGAGGTCGAAAGTCAGAAGGGCATACTTGTAAAGTCAAAGGAAGATTTAGAATAAATTCAAACATATTATAAACCAAAAAAAGTAGGTCAAAGACTCGAAATTGAGAATATTAACCCGAGTCCACAACATTCAACTGCCAGGAAGCCGGTGCGGTGGCATAAAGCTTTGACTTTTCAGCCTCCATAGACTCTCCATGTTGCCACATCGGACTACCGGCCAGATTCCATCTCAAGTTCCACGTGTTCATCATAGTTTTCAGTTTTTAATTATAACACGAGACGTGTTAGAAAATAAACAGTAATATTGGGAGAAAAAAAACGAGATCGAAAACAATAAATAAGAAATTGTTTACTTAATTCGTTAAGGAAATAATTAAGTCTGTGTGCGCTACCAAGTCAGGATATTTACTATTGTATGAGATATAATATTTAGGTTATATAGATATGTTATTTATAGGGGGAAAGACGAAACCCTAATTACAACCCTTTAACAAAAAGTTAAAAAAAAATTTTGGATCGTCAAAAATATGAATTGTTTGTTCAGTACCTCAACCTCCATAACCAAACAAGATGCTGCACTCCGATCTTCGTTTAGTAAATCAATGAAATAATTCTTGTATAGTAATGTTTATTAAAGAGAATTCATAGACTTTACGAGTGACAAATTTATTGGTACGTTTATTACATGATTCAAAGTCAGAATATAATTAACATACTACTCAAATTGGACAATTCTTCCTTTTGAGATACTTTTGAAAATTAGAATTAGAAAATTTAGGTACACAAGGAAGAAATAAATTTTGTAGTGTAAATAAGAAAGATGAGATATAAAGATGGCAACTATGGTGGTGGGGACTTGGTTGGGGAAGCAAAGATGAAGAATAGTTCATGTTTAATGGATCTGAGGGTTTCCTTGAAGGGTGAAAATCGTCTGTATTCGTCTGTGTATTTATTCATATACTCAATAAATAAAAATTTGTCATGTAATTATTTTTTTAAATTATATATACATATAGTTAATTATAATTGGTTGGGAATAAAAATAAATATACAAACAAATACATACGATTACTTATTTTTTTTGAGAAGCAAGATAAGGGAGAAGCTAGTCTCCCTATTTTATTTTTTTTTATTTATTTATTTATTTTTTGACGCCACGATCTAGTCTCCCTAGTAAGACTTTGAAAAATTATATAAAAAGACACAGCGTTTTAAAGGTTAATTCGGTCCACATGTAAGGTCGTGGACGGAGTTCACCTAAGAATACTCATGTTATTAATACTGAGGAAAATGGTTGGTCAATCAGAAAAAACGAAAAAGAGGATAATTATTACTTTCTCCATTTTTAAATATAAGACTTTTATTATATATTACGAAAAATTAAAAAAATAAAAATTAAGATATTTTTTTAATTAAAATATTAATATTACTTTCTTAAATATAATTTATATATCATTAATTATATTTAAAAGAGTAATATTAATATTTTGATTAAAAAAAATTTATTTTTTATTTTTCACAAAATTATTATATTTAAGAATAGAGGGAGTATCAATTATTTCTTATGTAGGACCATTAGTGTGCTCCTTCAATAATTAGACAAAGAAATAAAAGTAACAGAAAGATATTTGTTGTCGTCCAAAATGCTTGGCGAGTGGTGGAGTAGCATCGACATCTGCGAAAAATGATTCCTTTGTCTTATAAAATAAGATATTTGTTATTACTATTGTGTTTAAACAGAAAGATATTTGTTACCTTCATTTCAATTTTTGTGTCTATGCGTATATTCATTTTACTTAGAAAGATGAATATTTAATTTGAAAGTAAAGTAATAGAGAGAGAGATAGAAATAAGAGTGAATGCTTTGTAATTTTTACTTTTTACTTTGCGATCTAATAAAGAGTAGTCAATTAAGTATTTGATTTGTAGTTCAAAAAATTAAAGATCAATTCCTGACAATTTAAAAAAAAATTACGTTTGAACCTTTGTTTTGCGAGTGATCGATCTTGCCATAATTTTACTTAGGGTGTTAAAAACAGATTTGGACCTAATTAAATTTCTTAAAAAGTAGTTTAAGAGGGGAGGATTGGTCAAGCCATATAAATATGCTCACAAACTAGTCGGATGTGGGATTTTCAACACACCCCTTCACGGCTAAGACTGGACATCTGGACCGTGAACAATAATGTTGTCCAACAGCGAATTAGGTGGCACTGATACAATGTTAAAAATGAATTTGTGCTAACTCAATTCCTTAAAAGGAACCTCAAGAGGGGAAAAGATTGCTCAAGACATATAAATTGTGAATATGCTCACAAATTAGACGATGTGAAATCTTGAACATAGAGATGCATTTGAATACCACTTTACATTTCATATTTTAAATTGTTGCTCTATACTTCTTATCATAAATAAGATAAAATAAAAAGAGTATTTCTTCACTCAAAAGAAGACAAACCAATTAGATTCATAATTACTATTGTTAACTTTGATCAGTCTCAATTCAAACTCTAGCTCCTACAAATGGTTATGCGATTAACCAAAGGGCAACCAAGTTAGAACTTGGGGGTCAATATATAAATGCCGTATTCAGCATGTGCATGTTAGACGATAAAAGTTATTTTTAAAATGTAAAATTTAATTTTTAAGGTGAAATATCTATAATATAATTTTTTTTTAAAATATCGAGAACGGTCACACTACTAGAAAAATTGTTGCACATTGTAATTATAGTACATTTTATCACGTTTTTGTTTTATAGCCTTTTCATGATTATGCTGTTGAATCGAAATCCCACTTTCGTTGTGCACATGTTTGAGACTCTCTCAATTTAGTGGAGTACTACGTTGTCAAGTTAAAGCAAACAAATTTTCCCCTTTTAAAAAAGATGAGAATTTTATTTCATCTTGAGGGATTGGACTTGGAATATTTTCACAAACATTACACATGCGTATTATGTAGCACCACCTTAAACAGTGCAGAAATATCATTCCATAAATGCATATGCAACGCCATGAATGGAGAAAATATGATTTCCTCATCCTCCTCTAATAATGGTAAAATAACAATTGTGAGTGTGATAAACTATATGAAAGGAAAAAATCGAGTTTAAAATTAAGTCGACGATATTGTCGAGCAATATTTATTCGGCCAAAGCAATTTTTATTCAAATGCTTTTTTTACCCTTATAGTCAACAACCTCTTTGTGTACGTGGATTCACTCGCCTTTTTTATCTTCTTCTCTGATGGAAATTTACTCCCCCATTTTTCGCTTTTCCAGTTGAAACTCCTTTGAAGCCTTCTATGATTTATTGGACCGACTGAAACTCTAATTATTTCCGACCAAACATAAACCAGTGTTTGGTTCACTCGAATCGATTGTGAACTTGACATAATCAATGGGGCAAGAAGATTTGAATTTCAAGACCAAAATTGAAGTGAGTTTCTTTTGGTTTGATTTTATAAGTTGTAGTTTAACGATTGAATTCTTGGAGCGAATTTGAGGTGAGTTTTTTTGTTAGAATAAAATTATTTCTATTGAATAGTTCTTTCTGCTGCTATGTTTGGTGATTCAGAATTATGATATTTTTAAATTTGGTGATTCCGGAGATCTCGATTTGAGTATGATGATAAAGAAGGCAAGATGTCAGATGAGAAGATTAGAGGAAGTAGAAAGATGGTGAGTCAGAGAAAGGTGGAGGTGGTGGCCATTTGAGATGATGATGAAGACAACGACGACTAGTTAGGGAAGCTTTAGGAGGATTCCAGATAGTTGGGCGGGGAATGACGTATATTACTCATTTTTACCCTTCAACACACTATGCATTCGTGTGGAGCGTGCAAGAGATTGACCAAAAACCGCCATGAGAGGTGACACTGCGACCAACTTGGATGCACGGAAATACTTCTGAGACCATTCAGGAAGTATAAATATTTTGGGGAGCAAACTATAATTTTTCAAATACTTTAAGGACCAAACATGTCATTTTCCCTGGTTACAGGGTAAAACTCTACGGGTTGGAGCTACCAATCCAAGGAGCCAACCCGGAGGGATAACCCGAATTATCCTGAAGGCTCTAAACCCCTAAACCCCACTCCCTTCCCCTTCACTGAAAACCCCCCAAATGGACTGGCAATCTACTTGTTCTCTACTCCGTAATCAAGCACCATGGCTTCCAATTTCTCCATTTCAAGCTCACTTAGTAAGTCATTTCAATTTATCATTGTAAAGATTTTATCTTTAATTAGGTACTTATGTTTAACTTCTTTGTATTTCCTGTTTGTTCATGTGTAATTAGACTTCCCCTTTGCGTTCACCACGCAAGAATCCCTATCAAAGCCATGTTGGAGTGGCAAAAAAACGTCTTTGGATTCAAGATGAACTCAAATGTATGCTTTCTTGTTTACATTATTGTCTTTTTGAAAAGGGATTTTTGGGTTTTTTTGTGATGGGTTTTTTTTGGGATTTTTGGGTTCAGTGAAATGGATATTGAGGAGCAGAGTGACAGCATCTGCTCATAACTCTAGCCAATTGGGAAAGCTGATTTTTTCAAGAAGGGGTATGAGAGGTGTTCGACAAAATGCTTTTAAGGGATCGGAACCATTTCGGGGTAAACCCGGTTCTGTTTCGTTCCTGGGGCTAACTCACCAATCAGTTGAAGAAAGTAAACTGCAATCAGCACCTTTTGAGGAAAATACAGGATCATTTATGTGGGTTTTACCCCCTGTTGCTTTGATTGCGTCCTTGGTGCTACCAAGATTCTTCTTAGGCGAAGTTATCGAAGAGTTGTTCAAGAATGAAGTTCTATCAGGTGTTATTTCTTGAAAATCTGATTTTTGATAGGTATAGTTTTTTGCTTGGAAATATCGTAAAGAGAAAATGGATCAAGATTTTCTCTCTGCTCATATTCATGATACATTAATTTGTTGTCTGCTTCATGGTAATAAATCCTAAATCCATAAGGAAACTATGCAACATGTTCTCTGTATGATGAATTACTCACTAGATTAGGGTGCCATATTACTTGCTACCTTGTTGTGCAGACATCATATTACTCGCTACCCCCGTTGCTTTATGCCAAAAACTCTCTCTGAACTTCTGCAATGTCACCCTTTTACCTTCATTTTCATCCACTCCAAATTAAATTTTCTGGTGATGAGGGAGAAAAGGCATAACTGGAAATTGGAGGCAGGTTTTTTTTAAACCAATGCAGTATTTATCTATGTTTCCATGTACTCAAAATGTGAAATAAAGCAGCAGATTTAGTCTAGGTTATATATTTCTCCCGCAGCAATATCATGTTCTATTTGTTGAAAAAAGCTTGGTTCTTGGCTTCTTGCTAGTACATGAAATGTCTGCCTTGAGCAGTTTACTTTGCAAACTCAAGCCGGAAGGAGGGAACAGTTAGATTAGATTATGTTCTGTGAACTAGATTTAGCTACCACGTAGAACTACATCTTTCAAGGTGAATCAATGCAATAAGATGTTAAGATTAAAAATTAATCTTTATCCTTCTCCCTAATGTTTGTATTTATGGAATGAAGAATGCCTTAATCTTTTCAACTGGTCTTTATAATAAGCTTCCTATGGTGCAAGATAATTGCCATGGTTAGAGATTTGATGTTATCCAAAAGTTTGGTTGGAATTCATCAAACGGTTTTCATTGAGGCATGCTTGTTGGGTGCCTGTAATTTTTGGCTTCTTTCTTGGATCTCCTGTTATATTAGCCGTAAGTTGCCTCGGTAGAACATAGACATCTTCATCGTCACATCTTTTTGAATTCATTTGACCATTATCTTATTCTAAGTGAAGAGAGAGTTTTTCGTGAAGTCTCTTTGAATGATTTTGCAGAAATTGTTTCTACATTCTTTTCTGAAGTCATGTTCTACATTGGGCTTGCTACATTTTTGCGTGTAACTGATCATGTTCAAAGGCCCTATCTGCAATTTAGTGCAAAGAGGTGGAGCCTCATAACAGGACTCAGGGGATACTTGATGTCTGCATTCTTTACAATGGGCTTTAAGGTTGTTGCACCTCTTTTTGTGGTCTATGTCACCTGGCCTGTTCTTGGCTTACCTGCCTTGGTATCAGTGGCTCCTTTCTTAGTTGGCTGTTTGATTCAATATGCATTTGAGAAACGTCTTGAAAGTCGTGGATCCTCCTCTTGGCCCCTTGTCCCAATTCTTTTCGAGGTACGTAAAGATCAATTAGCGGGTCACTTATTTTTTTCCCCATTAAAATAACTTAACAACGGGTTTTGAGGCCTGTTAAAATATGACTTGCAGGTTTACAGGATATACCAGTTGACTAGAGCTGCCAATCTTATCGAGAGATTAATGTATGCCATGAAGGGGGCTCCTGTAACCCAACAACTCTTTGAAAGAAATGCTGCCTCGGTTGCTATGATCGTGACTTTCCAAATCCTAGGTGTTTTTTGTCTTTGGTCATTATTAACATTTCTTCTGAGACTCTTCCCTTCTAGACCAGTTGCAGAGAATTATTGAAGGTAAGTCCTAAACCTTTTGTTCGTCATCACACCATGTTTCATTACCACAACAGGTGACATGATACTAGATAGAAGAGAGTGATACTAAACAGATGTTAGATTGTGCCTTCCAACACCTCAGTTTCGGTTAGCTCCATCATCGGTAAGTCTGAAATACGGATTAAGCTTAATATTTACGTAGAATTAAATAGAAAAAAACGTTTTGTGCCATAATGTTAAGGGTTGAGCCTGTATTTCATGGAGATGTAATCTTATCTTGTAGCATTCCTTCCCCATGCACTTGCTTCCTATTTGTGTATACTTGTTTTGAGTTGGTAAAAACAAAAGAGAACTCTTTTCTTAAGAGACACTGCAGATTTTCAATGTTGTTTGGAGCAACAACTTGGAGCAAATGTGAGCAACTAAGGGGTAAACTTGTCCAAACGAGAGAAAAACAATCTTTCGCCCACCCTATATAAAAGCCAAACATGTTATTTTACAATTTTGCCCCCAATTGCTCCAAACTCATTGTTGCAAGTGTTCTTTTTTGCACATGGGCCGACTCTTCGATTCTCTGCCCTCAAATGTATGAGATTGGGATTGGTTCATTTTTGGGTTAATTTTTAAAAAGCCACTGAAGTGAGGGTGAGTTTCAATCGCGTTTATCAGAACTTTAATAAAATCATGACTTTTCACCTGTCGAAATAGCTGAAAAATCCGAATCATACGGTACCAAATATGTGATGTTTAATATAAGATATTGTAGAACTTGACTCAAATCGAGATTTTTCATAGATAGAGAATCATAAAAATTTGATTATGATGTCCCTAAACCCTTGGTAGTTAGTACACGCTTTGAGTTAAGTTTTACGAAATTGTATATTAACCAAATTGAGATTTTTCATAGATAGGAACCATAAAACATTTGAGTCCCACATGTGTTATGATTAATAGATGATTTTGTATGAATTTGACTAAAATTGAGATTTTTTACCGGTCGGAACAGTTGAAAAATTCGAGCACAAATTTGTGATGGTTAGTGCACAATTTTGTCAGATCATGATTATTCAATGATCAAAACAGTTGAAAAATTTGAATTCGACGTTACCAAGTCTTTGATGATTAGTACACGATTTAGTAAAATTTGACAAAATCGAGATTATTCATAGATAGGAACAATCAAAAAAATTAGTGCATGACAGTCCTAAATCTGTGATAGTTAGTATACGATTTTGTTTCAATTTGATTAAAATCGAGATTATTCACCGGTCACAAAATTATAAAATTTCGAGTCCAACGACCCAAATCTGTGATCGTTAGACCAAGATTTTTCTGAACTTGGCAAAAATGGATATTATTCAACTATGACAACAGTTGAAAAATCTGAGTCCGCCACCCATAAATTTGTGATGGTTAGTATACAATTTTGTATGAACTTGATAAAAATCAAAAGATTATTCACCAGTCACAACAGTTGAAAAATTAGAGCGTGACGACCTTAAATCTGTGATGTTTAGTACAAGATTTTGTCAAAACATTAATAAAATCATGAGTTTTCACCGGTCGAAGTGTTGAAAAATCCGAGTCAGGCGGTACCAAATATGTGATGATAAGTACACGATTTTGTAAGACTTAACTCAAATCGAAATCATTCATAGATAGGAATAATCGAAAAGTTCGAGCCCGTTAAATCATTGATAGTTACTAGATGATTATGTTTAAACTCGACTAACATCGAGATTAATCACCAGTTACAAAATTTGAAAATGTTAAGCCCAACGTCCCAATCTATGATGGGTACACGATTTGTTTGGAACTTTACCAAAATAACAATTATTCAATGTTCGAATCAGCTGAAAATTCTGAGCTCGATAACCCCAAATTCGTGAGGGTTATTTCATTATTTTATATGAACTTTACTAAAATCGAGATTATTCACTGATCGCAACAGTTGAAAATTTCGAGCACAATGACTCTAAATATGTGATGGTTATTCACTAATCGCAACAGTTAATAAAATCATGATTATTCATATGTCAAAAACAGTTAAAAATTCGAGTCATGCGTTCCCAAATCTGTGATGGTTAGTATACGCTTTTGTAAAATTTGACTAAAATCAAGATTATTCAACTATAGGAACCATCGAAAAATTCGAGTCCGACGACCCAAAATCTATGATAGTTAGTACACAATTTTGTTTGAACTTGACTAAAATCAAGATTATTCACCGGTCACAAAATTCTAAAATTTCAAGCCCAACAACCCAAATCTGTGATGGTAACATACGGTTTTTTAACTTGACCAAAATCGAGATTATTCACCGGTCGTAACAGTTGAAAAACCTGAGCATGATGGCCATAAATCTGTGATGGTTAGTACACGATTTTGTTTGAACTTGACTAAAATCGCGATTATTCACCGGTCACAACATTTGAAAAATATGAGTCCGACGACAAGAAATCTGTAATGGTTAGTACACAATTTTGTCAGAAATTGACTAAAATCACGATTATTCACCGGTCAAATCAATTGAAAAATCCGAGTTCGACGATCCCAAATTCTTGATGGTTAGTACATGATCTTGTATGAACTTGGCTAAAATCGAGATTATTCACCGGTCACACCAATTGAAAAACTAATTCTGGCGACCTTAAATCTGTGATGGTTAGTATACGATTTTGTCATAACATTAATTAAATCAATATTATTCACCGGTCAAAACAATTGGAAATTTCGAGTTCGACGGTCCTAGATTTATGATGGTTAGTACACGATTTTGTAAAACTTGACTAAAATCGAGATTATTCATAGATAGGAACAAGCGAAACATCCAAGTCCGACGAACCTAAATTTGTGATAGTTAATAAACGATTTTGTTTGTACTTGACTAAAATTGAGATTATTCACCGAGCACAAAATTCTTAAATTTCGAGCACAACGACCTCAAATATGTGATGGTTAGTTAACGATTTTTTCTGAACTTAACCAAAATCGAGATTATATATTCAGCGGTTGCAACAGTTGAAAAATCAAAGCCCGACTGCCCTAAATTTGTGATGGTTAGTATACGATTTTGTTTGAATTTGACTAAAATCGAGATTATTTACCAGTCGTAATAGTTTAAAAATTCCGAGTCCGACAAACAGAAATCCGTAATGGTTAGTACACGATTTTGTCTGAACATAACTAAAATCACGATTATTTACCGATCAAACCAGTTGAAAAAATTCGAGCCGGAAGACCCAAAATTTGTGATGATTAGTACACAAATTTGTATGAATTTGACTAAAATCAAGTTTATTCACCGGTATCAATAGTTGAAAAATTCGAGACTAACGGTCATAAATCTGTGATAGTTAGTACATTATTTTATCATAACATTAATAAAATCATGATTATTCACTAGTCGAAACAGTTGCAAAACTCGACTAAAATCGAGATTATTCATATATATGAACAATCGAAAAATCCGAGTCCGACGACCACCCTAAATCTGTGATAGTACACGATTTTGTAAAACTTGACTAAAATCGAAATTATTTATAGGTCACAAAATTTTAAAATTTCGAGCCCAACAACCCCCAAAATATGTGATGTTTAATTGAAGCCATTGGTAAAATCTTCTGCCTCCTCCTTTGCTCTCTGCTATTATGAATTTTTCAATCTTGAAAGACTTAAACATGAACTGAAACTGAAAATTTTCTTCAGACATGTTTCTGGTTGCATGTCACGTTTGTGGGATCACATAATCTTCAAGACAAGGACTCATCATCATCATTATCATCATCATCAAAGCAACACTATCTCAAAGTTTCATCTTCCTCTTCTTTCTCAACATAATCTGCAGAATGTGAAATGAAATCTCTCTTGATCTTCTGATGACTAAATTTTTTGTGTTCAGATACTTTCATCGAGCGTAGGAATGAACTCGATAGTGCAAGCCAAGACAAAGATGGGACATGCTGTTGTAATGATACTTCAAGTGGGAATGTTGGAGGAGTTCAAAAGCATACCACTGGTCACAGGCTTTGATCTTGCTTGCTTCGCCGGAGCTGTTTTTACATCTTCCGCTTGTATATTCCTCCTATCCAAATAGATGGGAAGCAGGGACAGACGGATTCCGAACCTAAAGGTTGGGAGGTAATGTATTATAGTAAGATACAATTTTCCGGAAAGACTGAATAAAGTCCTGTTTGTGATTTCTCGAGCCAAATCTTCATGCCCCTTCCACTGGCCAATTTTCATGGCTGCAGTATAGTACACTTGGATCTAAACTAGCCCATTATGTAACCACACATGAATAGGAGTATGCACAAAGTCCCCTGGAGGAAGGCACAAAGGAGAACTTTCAAAACTTTGCAGGGAAGAAATTGTAGCGAACTGCTGGAAGAATAGTAAAGAGTCCGTGATTCATATATCTAAGAACACGAATTCACTACAACAGAATGATAGAGTGGAAGACAGCTTCGCTATACAAATCAACAAAAGGATGGAAGAAATTATCCAATCAGACTAACAACCAACAGGAATAAAATTATACGTTGTGACAAGATTATATAAACAAGGGCTATAATCGATCTATTGTTGAAGGCAACTATGCTCATTGATGAATGAAACTAGAAGTTCAAAAGATATGACTACGGTAGACAGAAATCTGGACTCCAGAAAAGCGCTCATCTTTACAAACAAAGCCGCCATTCTACATTGATGCCAATAGATCTATCATTTCTGTAACTGAGGGGATAGTCTCAGAAGGGTAAATCTTAGCAACAAGTTGTGCAAAACTGTCGTACTTGTCCAGGAACTCCTTCTGCAAAAGCAAATTATTAATTTTCTAGATAAGGGCCAAAAAGGTTTACAAGATGCATAACAGAAAATTCTCTATGTTTCTTTGTCCAATATGTCAAAAGAGAATAATCCTCGTTTCTTGTGTATCGCAGGTAGCTGGAAGGAATCGGAATGGAAGCAGAGACAGCTTTCACAGAAATTAAATACCAAGCGCAAATAAAAAAAAGTGGGACTGCTGTCAGCTAGTCAGAGCCACAAGTATTGCAAGTTACTGAATCTAATAAAAAAATCCAGAAGGCAAGAAACACGATCTGTCTGATGAAATGTGTATTGCTCATCCCTTTAGTATCATTTCATTCAAAAAGGTAGTCAGTTTCTTTTGCATCATTGTTATATTAATTTACAGAGGTACAGCTGTAATCAGAGAAAATAGGTCCTTCAGAAGGTTGTCCACGGATCTACTTCTTTTATAAGATATAAGACTTTTCGGCCTTTGTTTCAATATTTGACTTGTCTAAGTATATACAACCATAACTTCTGAATGCAAAAATTTTTTTTGCAATAACTTGGGAACTCTTGCAAGAGAAAATACCTTGCATTTATCCCATAATGAAGGCAGCAACTCCTCTGAGGTCAAGTTCTTTTGCAACTTTTTATACATTGCACCAATGGACTTGTCAACCTATACAAACAAAAATGCTGCAAGTAAATGGTACTGAAACTTACTCAAACATATTGTAAAGGTTTATTCAGCACTCACCCCAGACAAGCTGGCTTTTACCACCTTCCGGAGATCCACTTTCGACAACCCGAGCTGGAAGGGAATCTAAAATTGTAGACACCATTAGATCATATGCCTGGGTGGTAGATGACTTAAAGATCTCAATGCATCTCATAGATGTTATTCAACGTTAACCTGATACTTTTATTTGTAATGACAGATCATAAAGGGGTTCTTTCTAATTCACTACAGTAGAACACGAAACTCTTCCTATCAAAATTTTGTAGATTGTGCTTTTGTGCTGTCGAACCGTGGTGTAAACACATGAGCTTATATGTTATTTGGATCTTCCTTAGGCACTCGATGTGGGACTTCATATTTCAACACTCCCCTCACATCGAGATGGGAGTCAATTTAAGGCCCACCGCCCTTCTTGGGTCGTACGGGGACAATTATATCCCACTTGGGCATTATGAGCCCACACATCCTGCCTAAAGGCCCGCTCTGATACCATGTTGAAAATGGGCTTAGGCCAAACTCAATCCCTCAAAAGGTATCTCAAGCGGGGGAGGATTGCCAATCCTTATAAAGAACAAATTTGCTCACTAGCTAGTTGATGTGGGATTTCACCCCCTCACGGCCAGGGTTGGACATCTGGACCGTGAACAATAATGGGGTCCAACATTGAAGTAGGTGACTCTGATACCATGTGAAAATTTGTTATGATATTAAATATTATTAGAATGTTTGTATGTACTAAGGGAATCGATCCCTGGCAGTTAATAAGAGCACACGGGTCGACTCACGGATCGGTTCAATTCGCGGGTTGTAAATAACTATAAATAGGAGATTTGGGGGTAAATCTTGTATCAGATATTTTCTAGGGATTTGCCTTTTCTTTCTGTCGAAGAACTCTTCCTTTTTCTCTCATTTTCTGTAATTCTCAACTGTAACAATTCATCAATGGTGAATTCGCAGTTGTTCTTCTCTCAATCTCTCTGAACTCTCTCTCTCTCTCTCTCTCTTTTGATTACAATTGTTATATTTGATAATAATTCCCTTGAATTGCTTCAGATATAACAAATTTGGTATCAGAGCTTTCGATTCTTTAAGCTATGGTCACCACTCGTAATCATTCCGGCGAGGTTCCATCGTCGACGGCACCGCCACTGTTGCCGTTGCCGGAGGCAGCTGAGCTCCGAATTCCGGTAGAATATCAAAGCAGAAGGATAATCGACGCTGAGAGTTCGATTATCAAGATCAATTCACAATTCGAGAGTTCGATTAATAGAATCGACTCTCAATTCGACGAATTCCGAGACGATATGGCTTCGATGAGGTCAGAAATCTCTTCGATTAAGAGAGATGCTGATGAGAAGTTTCACAAGCTGATGGAAGAGATAGGGAAAATGAACCAGATTCCTAGGGAAAAATTAGATGTTGGTGAAAACTCTAGGCTACCTGGAAATTCTCCTCAAGTTCGTCCAATTAGGACTGACTATGGCTATAGTCGCAATCCTGGTGTGAACCAAAGACCTATGACTGTAGATGAACTTAGGTTTGAACCTGTCTTTGATAGGAGAGGGGAATTCAAGTTACCTAAACTGGAATTCCCTAAGTTTGAAGGAAGTTTACCTAGGGAGTGGGTAATACAGGCAGAGCACTACTTTAGGATACATAAAATCACTGATCCTATGAAGGTAGATGTTGCCTTGGTTTACTTTAGGGGGAAAGCTTGTCTGTGGGGACATAGCTTTGTGCTGGAACATGGCACTCAGAATTGGCTCCTGTTTGTACAGTCTTTGTACAACAGATTTGATGCCAAGTCTATTTCAGGTATAATTGGTGACTTCTCCAAACTCAAACAGTTAGGAGATGTGCACAGCTATATGAAGAGGTTTTAGGCCTTAAAGGCTGTGTTTGTGACCACAGGCACTCAAGCCACTCCTGAGTACTTTATAGATTTGTTCCTGAGTGGTCTTAAGGAGGAAATCAGGGGCATAGTAAGTATGCATAGACCAGGAACACTGTTAGAAGCTTTTAGACTAGCTGTTGAACAGGAGATGCATCTGTTGAATGTTGCTAAAGCTACTGGAAGGAGTCAATACTCTAACTACTCACAGAAATCCACAAATGCACCTGTTCCTTACTCAGCTCCTGTATCAAAATCTTCCTTTACTGCAAATTACACTCCCAAACCCTCTCTCCAAGAACCTATCAAGTTCAAGAGGGTTAGCCATGAGGAGATGCAAAGAAGGAGGGAACTACATCTGTGCTTTAAATTTGGTGACAAATTTTCACCACAGCACAAGTGTTCTTTGGCTGAGGTAAACATGATATACCTCTGTGATGACTCTGGAGATAGAAGTGGGGATCCTGAACTGCAATTGCTGCAGTCTCACTGGGATGGTGGGGAGTTGTTGGTGGGTGAGGAGGTTGCTGAATTATCCCACATAACAGTCAATGCCATGGGAGGCATAACTGGGGGAAAGATTTTCAGAATCTCTGGTGTGATAGGGAAGAACCAGCAGGTGTCTATCCTGATTGATCCAGGAAGTACACACGTTTCATTGACCCTCAGGTGGTCAAGCAACTGAACCTAAAGGTTGAGAACACTAAACCTTTATTGATAGTGCTGGGAAATGGGGAAAGGAGATGGTATGGTGAATGTGTGAGGAAGGTAAAATGGAAGGTTGAAGGTCAGACATATTGTCAAGACCTTCATGTCCTGACCCTGGGGGGTAGTGACATGCTACTGGGGGGTGATTTCCTGAATGACCATAGTCCAATTACATTGGACTACAAGAGGCAAGAGATTAGGATGTGTGATGGAGATAAGGAGTTGGTGTGCAGAAGTGTTGGGGACATCACATCATTGCAATCCCTAACAGTGGAAGAATTCTCTAAGTGTTGGAAAAATGCAGCTGAAATTTGGGTGGGTCAGCTGTGTATGTTACAAGGAGATGAGACTGAGTGTATGATGAATGAGGAGTCCATAGAGGTTCAATGTCTTCTATCTGAATTCTCAGATGTGTTTGACATGCCTTCAGGGCTGCCTCCTGGAAGGGGACATGAGCACCAAATTGTGCTCAAAGAAGGAGCCCAACCTGTGAAGCTTAGAGCTTACAGAGTTCCTCATTTTCAGAAAGCTGAAATTGAGAAACAGGTGAAGGATATGCTGAGGGAAGGTATTATACAACCTAGCTGCAGTCCTTATTCTTCACCCATATTGCTTGTCAAGAAAAAAGATGGTTCATGGAGATTTTGTGTTGACTATAGACACTTGAATTCTCTGACCATAAAGGACAAGTTTCCTATTCCTCTAGTGGATGATTTGTTGGATGAGCTGCATGGTGTAGTGTACTTTTCCAAGATAGACATGAGATCAAGTTATCATCAAATCAGAATGAGAGCTTAGGATGTAGAAAAAACTGCTTTCAGCACCCATTTTGGTCACTTTGAGTTCAAAGTGATGCCATTTGGGGTGACCAATGGTCCAGCCACATTTCAATCTCTGATGAATAAGGTCTTTGGACCTCATTTGAGAAGATTTGTTTTGGTCTTTTTTTATGACATTCTGGTTTATAGCCCAGACTTGTCTTCCCACTTGGAGCACCTCAGAGTTGTTCTTGAACTATTGAGGAAGCACCAGTTATATGGCAAGCAGAGTAAATGCTCCTTTATACAAAAGGAGGTGGATTATCTTGGTCATATAATTACTGGAGAAGGGGTGAAGGCTGATCCCAAGAAGATCCAAGATATGGTCAACTGGCCTAGACCTACTACTGTGAAGCACCTAAGAGGATTCTTGGGGCTTTCAGGGTATTATAGAAGATTCATACACCATTATGGTGTTATTAGCAAGCCTCTAACCAACTTGCTAAAGAAGAATGGATTTTCTTGGTCAGATGAAACTGATAAGGCCTTTAACCACCTCAAAAAAGTTCTCAGTGAGCCACCTGTCCTTGCCTTCCTGACTTCTCTAAGAAGTTTGTAGTGGAGGCTGATGCAAGTGATTCTGGAATGGGGGCAGTCCTGATGCAGGAGGGCAGACCTTTGGCTTACTTCAGTAAGTCTTTTGGCCTTAAATGTGCTGGAATGTCCACTTATGAAAGGGAACTCGTGGCACTTTCTACTTCAATTCTGAAGTGGAAACATTATCTTGAAGGCCATCATTTCATAATCAAAACTGATCATCAAAGTCTCAAACATTTGTTTGAGCAGAAGATCAGTACAGTGGCTCAACAAAAATGGATTTCCAAATTATTGGGTTTGGATTTTGAAATCCAATACAAGAAGGGCTGTGAGAACAGAGCTGCTGATGCTTTGTCCAGAAAAGCTGAATGTAGTGCACTATCTGCTCTGATTCCTGAATGGCTAGAGGACATCAGATTGAGCTATGACAATGATCCAAATTTACAGGATGTTATAGCTCAACTACTGTTAGGAAAAACTATTCCTGACTATCTCTTGAATGGAGATGTTTTGAAGTATAAGGGAAGAATTGTGGTAGGAAGCAGTGGGTCTTACAGACAAGAATTGATAGATACTTTACATTCTTCTCATTTAGGTGGCCACTCTGGAGTGCAGGCCACCTATAATAGAATGAAAAAAGTATTCTACTGGCCTCATATGCAGGAGCATATTCAGGACAGGGTGAAGGAATGTGAGGTTTGCCAAAGGTGCAAACATGAAAATGTACCTTACCCAGGGTTACTTCAACCCTTGGAAGTACCTGACAAGCCTTTTGAGCACATTTCTATGGATTTTATTGAAGGACTCCCTAGGTCTGATGGAAGAAATTCCATACTGGTAGTAGTGGATAAATTCACTAAGTTTGGGCATTTTATTGGTCTGGTACATCCTTATACTGCTAAGGATGTGGCTGAAGAATTTCTGGATAAAGTGTTCAAGTCACATGGACTACCTTCCAGTATTATCAGTGATAGAGACAGGGTCTTTACTAGTCATTTCTGGAAAGAATTGTTTTCTGGTTTGGGAGTCAAATTGAGGATGAGTTCAGCCTATCACCCTCAGTCTGATGGGCAGACTGAGAGAGTGAACCAGTGTGTGGAGATGTATCTGAGGTGTTTTGTGTCTAGTAGGCCTAAAAAGTGGCATAAGTTTCTTGCCTTGGCTGCTTGGTGGTATAATTCCAATGTCCATTCGGCCATCAAGATGTCACCTTTTGAGGCCTTATATGGCTGCAAACCTCAAGGTTTTGGTGAAGGTTTGATAGTGGAAGAAATTAGGCATGGTGAGGTGTCTAAAATGTTGGAAGAAAGACAGAGACTGAATGGTATTCTGAAGGACCATTTGGTCACTGCTGCCAACAGGATGAAGCAGCAACAGGACAAGTCGTCTATGTCAAATTGCAGCCTTACAGGCAGCAATCTGTTGTTATTAGGAGACATCAAAAACTTTCTACAAAGTTTTTTGGTCCTTACAAGGTTGTGAAGAAATTTGGAACTGTAGCATATGAATTGGAGCTGCCAAATCACTCCAGAATACATCCTGTATTCCATGTGAGTCAACTTAAACTTAAGTTGGGCAGTGATCAAGTTATTCAGCACAACCTGCCTGAGGTTAATGAGGAGGGACAGGTGCTTACTGAACCAGAAGCAATCATTGATAGAAGACTAGTGAAAAAGAATAACAAACCAGTGGTGCAATGGTTGGTTACTTGGAGCAATTTGTCTCAAGAGGATGCTACATGGGAGACAGCTGAAGATTTTCTGAGGAAGTGGCCAAATTTTGCTTGGTCTACTTAACTCCAGCTTGAGGACAAGCTGTGGTTGAAGGGGGGAGCAGTGTTATGATATTAGATATTATTAGAATGTTTGTGTGTACTAAGGGAATCGATCCCTGGCAGTTAATAAGAGCACACGGGTCGACTCACGGGTCGGTTCAATTCGCGGGTTGTAAATAACTATAAATAGGAGATTTGGGGGTAAATCTTGTATCAGATATTTTCTAGGGATTTGCCTTTTCTTTCTGTCGAAGAACTCTTCCTTTTTCTCACATTTTCTGTAATTCTCAACTGTAACAATTCATCAATGGTGAATTCGCAGTTGTTCTTCTCTCAATCTCTCTGAACTCTCTCTCTCTTTTGATTACAATTGTTATATTTGATAATAATTCCCTTGAATTGCTTCAGATATAACAAAATTAGTTCATAGGCCTCCATATCCTCTCAAAACCAATTGGCAAGGAGAGGTGTTAACACATGAGCTTATATGTTATTTGGATCTTCCTTGGGCACTCGATGTGAGACTTCATATTTCAACAAACCGCAAGTACTAAAACTGCAGAGATGAAGACGAATTCAGGAAAAAAAACCTATAGAAGAAGTTGTAGGCAAGACCCTAGACGACATATAGAACATTCAGCAGTAGTTAATCAACTACATGATAACTTCAAGGAAAGAATAAGAATAAACACATAAATATGTACTTCCCTCCCCAATGGTTTCATAAAAGATAGCAGGGATGCTGTCTTCTGGCAATTAAAGAAATATAAGCCACCACGTAAAAGGGATTCTATGATTTCCTCAGTAGCTGACCTCTTCCGGTGTAATCGTGTACATCAAGTCCTCAATTCTTCGAGCAAATTGGAATAATCGTTCAAATTGCTGCAACAAGACTCACCCGAATGATTCACGGCACATTCACATTTTTCAAATTGAACCAAAAAGGATAGAAAAGAAAAAGGTATATTTGAAATTTGAAGGTTGAATACTCACATAGTATATGATAATACTTATAAATCGCGTGCAAGCTTGCTCATATGATTCACTCGCTTTGTGATAAAATTTGGCTTTCATATAGACTGCAGGGAATAGGTTTCAGTCCATATGTGAAATTTACTGCTAATTTTGAAAGAAAAAGTGCTGCTTTTCACATCTTCAGTTACCCATTCATAAGATGAGCTAAACTATTTTGTGCAGGAGGATATGTATGCCAGATACCTGTTTTGGAATGCCGCATAGTTTTCCAATAGCAAAATATCTGTATACTTTGGGTCTGCCTGAGCAATCTTGTCCAAAGTCACAAACATTATTGTAACCTGTTACACCATTTTCCAAACATCTATTAATAAACAATGCCACAGAGGAATGTGAAAATAGTGCAGAGATTATGAGAAGTGAGCGTAATTATGCAAAATTTGACAACTGAAAGTAGCAGAGTATCTAAAATGGCCAAATGAGAAAGAAAAACAAGACACAAGGACAGCCCATTGAAGTCTCCTGTTACAACTTTAGTTGTGATTAGTTTGGGATGTGGATGGCCAACACATTTTATTATTTGGCGTTTGACCACCCTAAATAAGTATGTCTCACCATCTCCTAGTAATTATTTTGCAGCCACATCGATAACAAAACATGAGAAACAATTTTGTATTGACTCACGAATTTCATGTATGCTTGATCAACTAAATCCCTGGATTGCCCTTGGATGTATTGTTCCATACGAGTTGCAAGAATGGCAAACCTGTGGTAAATGGAAATGTATTGTAATAATTTTAGCACCATAGAACTTACTAGAATCTGTGTGCTCAAAATTCAGGGTGCTGGTGTTAGAAGAATTCATGGAGGATAAATTCCTGAACTACACCAAGTACCAATACAACAGTAACAGATTTGATAAAATAATTGCACATATACATGCTTATACGACATCATGAACTAGAGTCTAGAGCATAAAGCATTATATTTGCTAGATATATAGCAGTATCTTAGAATATAGAACTGGAATCATGGGGAAATGCAAGTTCTTGCCAATTTAAACTATGAGCATTATTCTCTGAGTAATATCAATCAACCCCTGAGGCCCAAACATAAAGAAAGGAAATTCAAGTGTTGAAAAAATTTAAATGAAGCACGATTTCAGGGGACATGCCTACCTTGGTATATATGACAAGACTCCCACCTGTCGAACATTTCTCTCATTTCTTTCAACCTGATGACAAGCCTCCTCAACAAACTACAATATATTTTTCAAAATTAATAGGTCAAAATCAAACCTAGAAGATTCACAATGTACAGGTTAAAAGATAAGAGGGCTGGACTTACACGGCCAAATTGCATAGATATTCTAGATTCTAGATCGTCCAATAAGAGGCGAACAAAACCTGCTGCATCAGCTTTTTGGCCAGAAATATATTTTTTCTGTGATTCCGTGCATAGATATGCAGCGCAAAGGATCAATCTTATACGCCCAATCCACAACAGCATAAAAGTCTTCCTAAAGGTTCCATGCAGAAAACAATGCTTAAGAAAATGGTATGAAGCAACACCACTAAAAGGATCGTAAGATGCAAATGGTTATTCCTTAACGCATTATGTATTGCAGACAAACATTCATCTAAAAGAGCAATGTAAAATATCTCAGAACTGTTCTTCACATTCAGTAAACTTTCAACAGCTCATGAATGATACAGAAGTTCAGCAATTTGGATAAATAACAGATAGAACAACATGAATCATAAATTACTTGTATTCCATCCAGCAAATCGCGAAGTGCTTCATTCAATGCCTCCAGCTCTCCAGTACTTTTAACTGCACAAGAACAAAACTAGCTTAAAAAATCAAAATGAGCAGGGGAGATTAGAAGTAATTACCAGCTTTGTTGTCAGTGTCATCGATATCCATTATGCCTAAATCATCACCGTTGGCATAATCATCATCAACTGGCCCACCTTTATTTCCATTCGCACCTTCTGGTGGAACAAGTGCTGGAACTTCAAAGCACATGAAGTGTGCAAAAAAGGAACTCTGCAATTAAAGCACTGAATAAGTTTGCTACAAAGAAGTCATACTATCACAATGAGAGAGAGAGAGAGAGAAGAATAAATGTAATAAAACTTCAACCTCATCTACAAGGAGCGGGATGAATATAGTTAGCATCTTAGCATATGCTTCAGAAACAGTTGAGGTGTCTGAATTAGGCACATTCTGGGTGGAGCCTGTTGAACCTTCAAGCCATACAGTTGGATTTCTTGATGCTTTAGTACTTGCACGAAGCTCATTAGCAAATTCACGAGCCTGAAAGGAAATAAGAATATAGACATACACCCTTTAGAAGACATGCAGACTTTTCTATAAGAGTTCATTACTTCACACAAAAATAGAAAACATAATAGAGAGAAGGAATAACAAGATAGATGAAAAGGAGGAATCATTTTCTCACCTCACGGCGCAATAGTAAATTAAGGGAGCTACAATAAGCTTTCCTGAGTGAACCAAGGCACTGTTTATCGAGGTTCTGCAAAGAAGAAAATAATGATGAATACAGAAAAGTTAGTAGAAGAAAAAAATTAAACAACCAATTACTCATTTTTCAGACCTTTAGGTGCTGCAGAAGGCGAGCATATGTCCTGCACTTGTAACGCAAGTCAGCATGATCAGGCCTCTTCAACTGTCCACGCTGTTTAATCAAAGTGAGCAGCAAATTTAGGATTCTCAGCTAAACCAATTAACATTAACCGGGAAAGAACATCCCATCAGAATACCTGAGAGAAATAACTCTTATCACTTATCATGAAATCCACCAAACTAGCAAAATAGTTTCTTAAGAACTCAGATGCTCTTCGAACAAAAGTTGATTTCAACTTGTCAAGTTCTGCTCTCTTTTCTCTTACCTGTTAAAGAGTTTGAACGATAAACCTCGTAAGAGAATCAAATTCGATGTGTATTTTCAACCTCTAATTCACCCAAAAACATAAAAGTCCATACAACACTAATTGTCATAGGATCAAATACACATTCACTTCTTCGTGATGGCAAGAGGTCACTGCTTAATAAGCGATTAACATGAGAACCAATGCTATTCTATTTTTCCCCACAAATCCATTTTGTCCCTCAAATTATTACACTTGGATATTTAAGGAAGAAAATAATTCAGGTAGATTTTTATAAGCAAGCTATTTGAGTAACTGTATGTGGGAATCAACATTTAATGTCCCAAATCATTTTTGTATTTGCTATATGAATCATCTCCTATGTCTTCACAAATTCCACAATGAATCCCTTCTCATTCACTATCTCTTGAACAGATAGCTGCTAAAATGAAAACCAGAAAACTGTGTCAAGTGTGCTTTCTGAGCAAGAAAAACAATTTTACTTCCTAAATCTCCTAGCGGATAACCTAATAACCCAAGCAAAGAAGAATGTCCATCTACCAACCACCTTAGAGAGTATTTGTGAATTGTGTGCAAGCGTGCCACATTTAATTATTATCCATTTCTACTAACGGAGAACAGTTGCAAAAGTGTGAAACAGTTTACATACAGCGTGCATATTTGCATAGATGGGATCCAAGTTAGGCATTTCAAGGCTGCGTAAAGCATTGGCTAGCCATTCACATGCTTCAATGTTTTGAAGCATTCGGGCCTCATCAAATGAACCACCTGTTAGAGATGCTGCATACTATAACAAAAAGCACATAACCAAGAACTAATTAAGATCTTAGCACAAATAAAAATGAAAAAGATAAAAACCAATATTGAACAAAAAATTACCAAAATTAATGCGAAATACCTCAGAAGGGATGCGTAGTCTCTCAAGAAGCTTATCAAGCTCCTCAATCAGTGTTTTATTGTTCACAGAATGCATTTCCAGCTTGTTATTGCGAGTTTCTATCTGCATATAACAAGAAATATTGTGTAGTAGCAATTCAGGTATCATTCATCATCATTAGAACATATTGACTTTGAAACATCAATATAAATATGCAACTGAGAGAAAACTGAAAATTATGGTTCGGAACAGCAATGTTACTCAGAAGATACAATTAACCCTTGTGACACTTCAGGACTCAATACAAGGAAGTAGCCATCTCTCAATATGACATCAACAAACTTATGATAAGATGAAACATCAAACCTAAACCAACCAGGTCAGAAAATGACATGATGTAAAACAACAACCCACTAAGAATTACACAGAGCAATTAAGTAGATATTCAACACAAGAAAACATATTTAAGAAAGTAAGAAACTAAGAGAATAAAGAAGGGCTTGAGGAGACAAAACATAACATCTCAAGATCACAACAAAATATTGAAGAGATGCGCACCGATTCTATATCCTCCCTCATGTGTCTGAGTTTAACATTAAAAATGCCCAGCCACTCATCCATGTCCTCAACACAATTAGTAGCCGACTCAAGACCTTGCAATACCTGCAACACCAGACACAAATACGGGAGGACTCAAATTGTAGCCAGCACCAAGTAATCAAGTTATCGTAAGTTAAGGCACCAATCATTAGAAACCGCACTCTGAGTAGTTTTTAGGCGTACGAAATAGAATAGTCATAAGGATAATTAGATGCCGAGCTCAAGTATAGCAACCTTCAATACAATCTTGAGTGCAAACTAGAAGTTATAATTAATATGCAAGAAAGAACAACATCATTCCAGTTTCCACGAAATCTTTATCCTTTAAATTCAAATAAAAAGCTAATCTCTCCATCCCACTTTATTTGTCCTCTTTCCTTTTTGGTCTATGTCCCAAATTATTCGTCCACTTTCTAAATAAAGGGTTCACTTATGATGTTTTTTCCAATCTTACCTCTTACATTGAATGTTGGAGAGAGAGAGAGAGAGAGAATTAATTTGGTAGTAAAAATTCAACCGGGTTATGTTTGACATTTTATCACATTCCAGAAATTTGGTGAAACCTTAATTCTTGTGCAAGATAAAAGTGGACAAATGCTTTGGGACGAGGGAGTATATAAGGAAGTACATATCTGAAGATGTATTTATAACCTGTGTGCTGTGCATATATAAGCATATATAGATAATTGATTCATAATATAAAGCACTCACAAAGCAGACAGGGTAAGTCAATGCTGCTATCCACAGGCTAACTCATAGAAATTTAGAAATTTAATGGAAAAATAACCTCATCAACTAAAGGCTCATTTTCCAAAATAGCATGCACATTTGCCGCTTCCAAAGCTTGAAGCTCTCGCTTTAGTCGCTCAGAAAATGCCTCTGCTTCACCAATACCCATGACATAGCTGCAAACGATGTGTCCATTAAAAAATTAAAACTGTTCAATAAGATGGTAAGAAACATCTCATATCAAAGAGCAAGTGGAGGACACTATTTAGACAAATCGCATCTCAATCAGTTTAATTCCAAGAGAATTGTCAGCAAGTATAATAAGGAAGCATCACCAAAAGCCAACAACTAGCCATTAACAAATTCAGAGGAAGAATTAATTCAAATAGGCATCAACAACAGCTAAGCAGAAGGAATAAACAAGAAAAGAATCTTTATGCTTGTTGCCAGGTAATTGAAAAGTTTATGCATCTTCTTTCTTTTTCATACCCAGTGCACAAGGCTCCCGCATCAGCAGGGTCTGGGGAAGGTCCCGATGTACGCAGCCTTACCTTTATTTTTCATAAAGAGACTGTTTCCGGGGTTCGAACCCGTACCTAGCGGATATAAAGTAAACACTTGACCATCGCTCCAAGCACGACCTTCTGAAAAGTTTATGCATCTATGATAAAAAAAAAAAAAAGTTCTTCTCTTTTCTTTGATTTTTATAGTAGGTTACGTATTTTCAGTTCACATTCAGCATATAACTTCTTATAGAAAAGGGAAGAGAAATGGAATGATACACAACAAGATATTATCAAATTTAAAGTATAACATATTAACAAAAAAATTAGGGGGAAATTGACACAGAAGAAAATACTACGTACGTGCCTAAAAGAGCCTCCATATCCTCCTCCTCTGCTTGAGAAACAAGTTCTCTTTCAACAGTCACTTTCATATCACCTTCTGTTACAGCAACTTCAACAGGTCCATCTTGAGCATTCACTCTTTTCATAGTGATATTAGGTGTATTTTCCTGCATTTAGTCAACATATATCAAGAGAACAAGTTGAGAATCGCAGAAGAACCAGAAAATATTGCCTAAGTTTCTTCTGGGGCACTAGGAGCTGTTGCAATGCACCTTAGCCCAAAGAGCCATCTCCACCACATCTATACCAACAACTTTGGGAAGACGACCCAAGACATCTTTGCAGATGTTTAAGATGCACATCAGAAGCCGGTTCCTACAATAAATAAACATATCAAGGACAAAAACAAATCACTTCTACAATTAAGAACAGAGAGTAGTTGAGAACTGCAGATGTTTGCATGAGAGCACTTCATGGCGTACCTATCATCAACATTACGCATGGTCCACTGTGGTGGACTAACTGTCTGACTCCTGAGGTTATCAAAACCCTATATGAATGATCAATCCAAATAAGTTTATAACCGTTTCGAATGCAGAAAGACCTTCAAAACAAACTAAGCTTGAAAAGAATTAAGAACAGTCTAGTTACGCAATGAGGAATACCAGCATAAATGTACATCCACTTGGATCATTTGTCACAACCTCCACCTTTGAGAGATGCTTCAGCTTGTACAGTTTGTCTGGCTACATATTCAACAAGTCTGTCATCAGCTAACACGCTGAAACATAGATTTCAACCAAACCATACACCAATATTCCGAGTCTCACTGTTATCTATTTATTGGCTGGGGTTCATTCTATGTTTACAACCTTCACAATTTGGAGTTGGGTATAAGTATCTAACAAGTTTCTTATCCCTACCCGAAGCGAGAAATGCAAAGACATTATAACTTAGACTTGTATAAAAATGCACATCAGAAATCAGACGAATTACACATTGGATGCCACAGAAGAAAAGGATAGCTTGGGTTGGCTTCCCTCATTTTCACGTTACTCAAATTTTCAAAAAAGAATCTTACTCTTGTTGAAATTGACCTAGGTAAATGAGAATTCAGAATTGTTGGTACTCATAGATATCAAGATCGAAGCAGTTTCCTTGTGTTGGTTTTCAAAAGGTTTTTAGGAGGCATTTAAAGAAACACGTATAAAACTTTTAAAACTTTTGCCAAATCAAAATGTAAACTATATTGGTCAAACTGACACTTCTCAGCTAAGGAAAGAAAGAAAACATTGAAGATTACCTCAAGAACTCCACCATTAGAATATTTTAAGACACGAAGAAATGATTTAGTCCGCTGAGCTTTTGCTTTCGCTGGAGGGGAGAAACCAGAAAGTGATATGAGACATTGTGCATCTGATAAAGGGAAATCTCTCGTAGACTTGAGATAAAATGTTCCATACAGATCAAATAACTGAGGCAGAAATTTAGATTGCATGTATTTGATGCACAAGGGAAAAATGATAGATGTTCATACATTTTTCGAGTCACGGGAATATGAATGCCAAAAGCATTCTCAAATCCCAATACAAGCATTCTCAATTGTTTGGAAGCTGCACCAACATAACCACTATTCTTTGATCAGTCATAAGGTGGGAAAGAGCATTATTTGCAATGAGTTCAGCATGTTCGTCATTGTGAAAATTTGCCATGTAAACTACCAATATACAAGCTCCACCACGACATAAACTGCTAAACATCGTATAGAAGTGATCTTTAAGTTAGAGTTTTCGCTATTTCATAACATCCTAAACATATCCTTATTCACTGATGATCACGATCATAGTACTCTTGATCAAGTTCTGATTTAGTATGGCATAAAAAACTCTACTAAGTCTTACACCAGCTGATTAGTGCCTCTCTTTTTTTTGGTCTGGCATCAATATCATAGCAAGTAAACAAAAAAAAAAATAACTAATCAAAATCAATCCAGCAAAAAAACATAATTAAACTAGCAGCAAAATTTATACATCATTAAAATTAAATGAGAAACAGAACAAAATTGCAAAATGCAACTGCGGAAATTGTGAACATACTGGAAATGGCAAGAACCCTAGGTTTGGCCATCTGACCGCGGCCTAATTTTCCAGCCTTTCCCCAGGTTCCCTGGCTCTTAGCCACTCGGATCGACATTACAACCATTTGTTTGGTGCTTTCGATGGCAGCTTCGCAAGCTCGCCGGAGCTCCTCGTCGTCGGCGCTCGATTTCGCCATATTTGTAAGGAATTGTGCACTTTGCTTTCGTATGAAAAATCAACTTACTTTCCCCACAATACTCAGGTGGGAGACACAGAGGCAAAAAAGATCATGTGAGAATGCAAGGAAATTTCTAAAACAGGATCACAAATTCTATTTAAGAAAATGATAATAATATTTTAATTAAAAAAATACTTTTTTTTAAAAATTTTCGCTACCCTATAAATCTTATACTAAAGACGGTCTCCTTTTCGAAATATTTGACATATTTGAAGTTTTTGGAGTTTTCAGTACATTTAAAGAAATGATTCAAAAACAATTCATATGGAAAAAATTTAAAATATAACTTAATTAATAACTGAAAAATATTAATATAAAAAAAATTAAAAAACTATTTAATTAATAAATGAAAATTTATTATTAATGATTAATTAAATAATAAATTAAGAGTAAAGTTGAAAAATAATAATAAATATACGTTGATTTCTAAAACGTATCAAATAATTTGAAAACATTGAAAACAATTTGAAACGAAAATAGCAATATTTTAACTCGATAATTAATTGGAACGGTAAACGGGCCGGATCAACTGCTTTTCCTTTTTCCATTTTATTCTAAAAGAAATTTAAATTTTGGTCCCTATTCTTTTAGATAGTATCCATCTAATCATGGAAGTATCCTTCTTTTTTTTTCATTAGAGAAGGGGTTGGGAAACTTTATTGAGTTTCCATTTTACTCAGTCTTGTGAAAAAAGTGACAATTTTTGGCATGTTTGCATGTATCAGATTAGCCAAAGTATCCTCCAAGTTCTGATCAAATTAGTCAGTCCGATAATAACTGAACAATGATATTAAAAAAATAAAATCTCCCATATATACACCGGTGAAATTAAAAAAGCAAAATTCATCATATATGTACTCTTAAGATTTTTCATCTTAGCCCGGAATGGTCTGCAATCGATTGGGGAACTTCAAATGAAACTTTATATGATAAGTGGAGTTTAGATTATCTGTCTGGGCAAAAACTGCAAGTCCACGAGCAAAAGCAAAAGAACCTGTTCCACCAAGAACAATGAGTTTATCTCTCTCTTTCTGGGCTAAATCTTTGGCCTGAATACTAAGGCTGCCGGAGTATTCTTCCGTATTGAAAGTGAGGTAAATAATATTGAAAGCTGAATGAGCGAAGTTCTGTATAGGGATTATGAATCCTTGGGCTCTTCCGACAACCTTTGAAGTGTTCTCAGGTCCCTCTGTAATTGTCCGGTGGAAGACCAAGGCTCCGGCATCAGAGGGAGCCACCGGATGCGTGTTAGAGCCACCTACTTCCGGTTGCTGAATATACAAAGATAGGGATAACCAGGGCCGGGCGTTTCTTCCCGCCTTTTGATGTGGAACGGGCGAGAACATAGCCAGGAGTACAACTGCAAGTACTGCTAATAACACTGCAGTACAGAATATGATCCTTGACAGCATAATTATATGGAAAGATCTAAGTTTAAATGTTGTGATGCATCTGCTTCTGTTATGGATTGCTTTAATATAAGGTTCTTTTTAGTGTTTCTGCTAATGTTTTGGCCACCTAATCCACCTTTAATATCCATACCTAATCCTCTCAATCATAAACCAGAAGAAATTAAGGAAAAATGAACTTTTAATACTCAAAATAATGATTGCTGCTGGGCTTCCTTCTCCAAAATTCGGAAGTAACACGAAGAAATAAGGAAAAATATTAAATGAATGAAGAATCAATTGAGAGGTTTAGCCTTGCGTATGTGGCCCATGCTGTTAACGATATCTTTACGTGTACAAACAGGAAACATATTTATGTCGCTTAACTCTTTGAATCGCCAGAGAACATATGGAAAGCTTAACTGGTCACGAGAAGTGAAGCGAACTACCTCATTAAACCAGAGACACATGAAGAGGTTTGTCGACTTTGTGTGGCGCCTCACAATCACGGAAGCCTCAGCCAGAGCTGTATACATGTAGTGAAAGTTACGTTAATAAGTAAAGCCAACATTGTGCAGCAATTATTTGGTAAATGCAAGGGGTCTACTGTAAGCAAAAGACAGCGGGAAAGAGAAATGCGACGATAGGCTAGACAAGAAGGCTATCCACTGGACATACCGATTCCAAAAGTGTACACATTTGTAAAGACTAAGCCCAATTAGTTTATTTTGATACTGCGAGTTTCAACATTAACAACATTTACTAAAGAAGCTTAAAACAAGCAGAAGGATTAAAACAAGTATACCTTTCTTCCCATTAAATCTCTTGTCTTCTGGAAGGCCATCCTTGCGATACTGTGTTAGTTGAACCTTCACCTCTTCCGGTGTTGCTTTGTTCTTTTTTACCACAGCCTTTGCCTCATCATACACACTACTACGAGCACCATGTTCTGAAATGGCAAGTACAGAATTTGTACGCCATAGTAGGGCTTCCAACAGTCCCAAGGGGTCCCTCCTCAATTGGGACTTTGAGTCTATCCAAATGGAGTATCTAGAATTTGGAAAGAGACGATGGGGAAGCATCTGACCATATCAGGGATGAAGTATAATTTTCAGGTTGTATTAAGATTTGCTAAAACCAAATAATTCTACTTGTTCACACCCACGACGACTATTTTAAACAAAAGACTCAAATAGATGAGATAGTAATATGGAGTCCGACTTCCATAGTAGTGCAGCGATCAGCTTTTGTAGCCAGATTCTCATTCTTTTTTCGCAGCAAGGAAAGAAAGTTTTCTGGTTTCATTATTTTTCTCCTTGAATATTCATGAAATAGATCAAATAGTACAAGCCAATGACAGCAAACCAATCAAACTGCGTTATAAAGTTGAGAAAACTGCCAGAAAAATGAACAGTTCCATTACCTTGGGGATTTTTCCATTTAATCTTTGATCTCTAAAAGGTAGATCTCTAACAACTATAATGCGCCAATTCCCAATATAATGATTTTCACCAACTTTATTCCCTTCGGCCTCTTGTGTAGCAAGGGTAACTTCATCCCAAAATGCTACAAAGCAAACCTGCATAGGTAAAAAAAAAAAATATGAGGATGTGGAAGGAAAATTGAAACCACAAACACAAAGTCAGGAGAACTTGGCTTCTGACATGATAACCTTCTGAAGCGATTGCTCTGACATCCCTATGGGTTGGTACAGATCATCTCCACCGCCAAATGCACAGGTAGACACCACAACTTCACACTTTTGCATATAGACTTTATCTTCGTCGGAAATCTTAAATCCACCTTTGTCACTGTAAAAACCACAGTGTACTAACACTGTTTCATTTATCTGCTCAGGAAAAGATATTGGGTAACCAACATAAGCCAAGCAAATAGACCAATCAAAAGGAAATCAACAGAACATCAAGTATATCTTCAAGTAAATGTAAAACCATTAGAGCCCAAATCAAAATAAGTCATATTTTGCTTATTTTAAGGTATTAACTTGTTTATGGAAACTACCAGTGTATTAGAAATTTGGACTTATGTCACATGTATAAATAAATCTACTAACTAATATTATTTATGTCATCATGCGAAGCAATGTTCTGTACTTGCTTCTGAATATATTGTTTTTCCTTTCTTTTTCTTTTGGTGGGGCGGGAGGTCCAAATCACCTTAAAACTTTGATCTCTCTGCTCAAGAGTTTGGTATCCTGTGAATAAATTAAATCTTTGGCCTTGCAAATGCTGGTCAGTCATTGTGGAATTCTCCTCTACATAAGGTGTATCATTGTCCGTCTTGTATAACACTTTCTTAAACGGCTTAGTAGATTCACTTTCTACAGGGAGGACTAGATGCTCTAGTTCTTCAGGAGGTAGGATCTTCAAACAACCTGAAAAAGGTTCAGGGAAATACTTCATGAATTATAGTACAGTCAACATAAATTTCTCAAGTAAGCAATAATATTGAAGTATCCGCTACGCCATATAACATGATCCTTTTTACCGCGCAGATGCAGAGAATAGTGAACAGTCGAGCCCCAAAATGTAACCATAGCATGAGATGCAACCCCTCGCCTCGGGAATTTAGATGTCCAACATAAACTATACAACTCAGTTTTAGGACTTTTAAGGCCAGAGAAACAACTCAGAAAAAAGATTGTTGCATCTTTTCTAACCAGAAAAAATAAACCACGTAATCATTTGCTAGATTCGAGCTTTGACCTTAGAACTTAAAAGGTCCCAAATCCTTCCTAAAATGAACAAAACTTAAGTAAGGATTTTAAGTGCAACAATGATGAGATAAAACAACATAAGAGCTTCCATTCAGTTGCACAGAACTCAACTAATTCTCAGAAAAGAATCGCAAAGCACAAAAGATTCTAGCTTCTTTTCAATTATAGGATTCATTCTCCCAGATTACGTGCATTTTATTTCAAACTCAACTTAAATTTTCACTTTGTGACGTCTCTCACAAACAATTCACTTTTTCAATCCGAGACAGAAATTTTCAAAACCAATAAAAATGCACAGCAATTTTGGCGCTAAAGAAATACAGAAAGAGAGTAACTTCGCAGTATAAAACTGAAAACAAAGTACTACCTTCATTCCATAAGATAAGTCGTTTATTACATGTAGCGAAAATTAAGGAAACAAAAAAACAACGTACAAACCATCAATATTACCCTCTTAAATAGAATTAATAGTATACAAGTCTAATTTACTACAGTACTACCTCCATTCCTTAATATATTACTCTCTTAAATATAATTAGTGTTATACCAGACCTATTTAAGAGAGTAATATTGGTATTTTGACTAACAACGTACCTTATTTTTTTGCTTCCTTAATTTTCGTTACATGATATGAAAGTCTTATATTAAGGAATGGAGGTATTAATATTGATATTTTAACTAACAAAGTACCTAACTTTTTACTTTCTTAATTTTAGTTATATTACCTAAACCACTTATACTATGAAATTGAGGTACTAAGTAATTACCTACAAATTTCACTTATAACTAAAGCTTACTTTTCAATAGACAGATAAATGAAAGAAGTAAATCATTAACACAAGAAATGTGAGGGAAAAAAAGTAAATATTATAATCAAGGCTCACGTTCTCTAACGCCGTCTCGGACTCGAGTCGTAGGATCCAGACGATTCAAATTCGCCGGCGGCTCCTTCTGACTAACAGTTTCAGAGATTTTTCTGAGTGGACTTGGTTTCACGGCGAGCCGAGAAGCTTCAAAGAGCAAAAGAGTGGCGGCAGGAAGAAAGAGTAGAGCCGGCCACCATTTAAGGAGCCGCTTAATAACTTCTCGAGTAATATCAGTCTTTCCCCGTACTCCAAACTTTCTCCGCTTCCTTCGGACTTTAGGTCTTAATTTCTCGTCGGAGGAATCGTCGGAAACTGCAATTAAGACGTTGCTGTTATACATTGAAGCTGATTTTTAGGTGGTGGTGGTGGTGGTGGTGGTGGCGACGCCGGCAACCGGGATCGTACTGGAACTAGAAATCGTCGCCGGAGTTTTTGAATTAATTGTGTTCAGATTTCAGGCAGCAAGAATCGTGTGAAAACACACCATCCGCCTCTTGGAAGATAACGGCTTCCGTCACGCGTTTTTACTTCTGCGTAGTTCCTTTTTATTTCTTTTATTTATTATTTTATTGCATAACAGTAACTCAAAAAAAAATGGCCCATAGCCCACAAGAAAAGGCCCACTGATCTTGTGTCATTGTTAGGGATTTGCACTATTTGATTTTTTTTTAATTATTATGGAAATTTGATATTAATCATTATCAAACTGAATCGAATTTAAATTTGTGACGTAGTTAGGTATTAGGTTAATATAGTTTTGTTATTATAAGTATTGGTACCCGAATTTTTTTATTTCGGTTTGAGTTTGCGAATCCTTTACCCAAATCAAACCAAAACCAAATTAACATTTATCTATTTATTTTTGAAAAATTCGCATCATTCGTCTTTCACTATTTTCGGTTGGCCTTAATAGTCTCTATGTTGTTATAACAATATAAAGAATTCTAGACAATTTTCGAGCAACATTAAGAATTCATGCCACCCACTACACGGCGGAATCCGGTCAAATTTAGTATGTGCGTTCACAACAATCGATTTATGGGAACGGCTCTAGGGCAGCTAGACAAGCAGTTCTTAAATATGGTCTGCCCATGACTTTGGACCATATTCACATGACAGAGTTTTCCTTATCAAGGCGGTGTGAATGGAACACGGGGCCGAGGCAAAATTTTATCGGTGGCTTATATTGAAAAAATATTTGAAAAAGTTTTTTAAAAAAATTTATTTTTCGTAATATTTCAACTGCAAAATTATATATTAAAGTTTTATATTCAAGATATTCTAATAAATTAATTTTAATAGATAATATACCTAATCCATTTAATCTATCTTGTGACATAGTTGATCTTAAATAAGATTTTATTAATTTTAATTTTGAAAAACTTCTTTCAGCCAAAGCAACCATTACAGGCGTGATTAATAAAATTCAATAAATAATCCATGCATATGGAAAAGAATCTAATTTTTTAATGTTTTAGTACCTCAATTGAAGTATTAATTTTTACATTAAGAGTATCTTTCAACACTTTTAATTCTGAAAATAAATCAAACAACATCAACATCTGAATGTTCATTAAATTTTAAAGATCTTTCAAGGTTAGTGTAAGCCCTAAGGGCGAACAAACTCAGTTTTTGATATTGGACAAACTTTTAATGTTGTGTCTAATGATCTTAATATTTGTGATAGAATATCGGAACTCTTTATGGAAGCTCTAAGTACTTCAATCAAGCCATTGGTATCAAGAATCAAAGATATGCAAGGCTCATATATCAAGATTGAAGATTGAAGACTTAGGTTTGGTTAGTTTAGCTTTGTTGTCATAAGTAGTTATCTTATAAAGCTCTAACCAAAGCTCTCATGAACATAAGCTCTACACTCTAGTCTTGCATGTTTTCATAAACACGTTTTCAAAAGGCTTAAGTTTCAAAATGATCTTTACATGTGTTCTTATCCAAAAAGCCTTTGATTTCATAGATAAGTCTTTTAGAAAAGTTTTCCAAGTGTTCTTACTTGTTACATTTTGAGAAAACATTTTAGACTTCTAAAGACTTCAAAAGATTTCAAAATGTGTGAAAAATCAGCTCAGAGGTTCGGTCAACCGAGCTCAAGCTCGGATCAACCGAGCATTTACAGAGAGTTGACAAGCCAAGCCTCGGTCGACCAAGAGGCAAGTTCGGTCGACCTAAGAGGCAAGTCGGTCGACCGACCTAGGTCAAAGCTCAACCGAAGTAAGTCTTCGGTCATCCGAGGTTAAACTTCGGTCAACCGAACTCTGCGATTTCTAGCCGTTATTTGACCGTTAAAAAGTCGTTTTTCAGGCAAATTTGAAATGTATATATACTCCAAAGCTTTAGAATGACTCTAACACTTTTAAAGACTTGCAAATACATTTTACATTGATTTCTTATCAAGTCTAAACACTCACAAAGTAAATGCTCTTCATTTCTATGATATAAATCATTCAAGAGCAATCTTTCAAAAGCAAGACAAAGAGTGGATTTCATATGTTCAAAGAGCTAAACATTCTTGTACTTCAAAGGTATATTTCTCACTTATAAGAGTGATCAATCTTGTTCTTTAAACATTCAATTCCCTTTCTAAGTGATTGGGTAATTCTTGTAAAAGTCCTACTTAGTGTGGGCAATTTGTAAAGTCCTACTTAGTGTGGGCAAGCTCTTAGTGAGTTTTTCATTGTGTGGTTGTGTTGTAAAACTCTTAGTGAGTTAGCCACATTTGTAAACATTCTTCTTAGTGAAGTTGTTTGAAATCCTTGGGTGCGGCTCAAGGTAGTGGATGTAGATTCTAAGTGAATCGAACCACTCTAAATCCTTTATCTTGTTGATTGGGTTTTGCATTGCTTTTGTTCATCTTGTTCAAACTCTCACTAGCATTGCAAAGATTCGAAAAAGTATACAAGATTAGTTAAAACTCAATTCACCCCCCCCCCTCTTGTGTTTTACAGTTAGGACAGTAGTTTTTTAATTCAGTATTCTTTTAAGTTTTTAACTTGTTTGTCCAATTGTTTTCGCAACATTTTCTAATTCATTTTTAACTGAAATTTGTTCCTCAAATGAACTTGACGTTCTATCTTGTTTATTGCTAGTGAAAAACTTATCAAGTGTTCCAGATAGGGATTGGATTAACATTTCAACTCTTCTTTTTTTATTAGTTTTTTTATTCCATTTTCATATTTTCTATTAGATATAATTATAATTTCCACTAAAAATTCAATCAAATAAAAAATACAATGCAAAAAATAATAAATCAATAACAAATACAAATAACACAGAAATATAGTAACCAATAATAAAATTAAAAATATAAATTCAAATAAAAAAATATTAAAGAAATAGAAAATAGAAAGATGGAACCTGCAATTTATATAGCCAAAATATAGGAGAATGGGATGAGACTGAGAATTACGAGGGATTTGAGAGGTGATGAAGTTGTAGTGGCTCTCCCTCAGTATGACATACAGGCTGTGTGTATCAGAATCCAGAGAAATCTATCGTTTCTTCTTTTATTTTTTCACCATAATGACTTCAGAAATTTGTTTGGATTGAGCATAGAGTAAAAATTAAAGAGAATAAAAAAACTCCAAAAGAGAAAGTCACTTAGTTTTTATAGCGCGTTTGGTACGCTGGAATGGAAAGGAATGAAATCCATTTCCACCCATAATGAGAAATGAATCGTCTTTCCATTCCATTGTTTGGAATGTGAAGTCGGAATGGAATGATGATTCTCATGTGTTTGGCAAAAGTGTTACTCAATGTCAGAATGAAATCATATTTTACATTATATGACATAAATGTCCATGTTATTATATACTGGCAATAAGTTCAAATTAAATTCCACGGCTATAACCCCTTGAATAAAATTCATATTAAACTCAATAAACACAAAATAATATATATTTCTCTCAAATATTTTTATAGTTTATACAGAATATTAAACAAAGTTATAAAAAATAACTATTTTTTCCCAAGAAAGTAAATGAATAAAGCTACTAAGAAAATACTTGATGAAGATCGAATGGGAGTTGAAGAGTTTGTTTCTGCGGATGAAGTTTGATGTAGTGAGACTGCCAATGATGTTGCAAATTAGAGGGATAGGTGATGGATTTTAAGTTAATTACAAGAAGGGTATAATTGTCACAAATATTTATTCAACTTCTCCTGGAAAGGCCTTTCCCAATTTTTTTTTAGAGGAAATGTATTTTCCACTTCCTGAAATGAGCTTTCTCATGAAATAGTCATCCCCACTTCAAACTGCTCAACCAACGCGTACCAAACACGCACTTATAAGTGAGTCTCAATAGGCTTAGGCTAGGCCTATGTTTAGTGGGTAATGGGTGAGATGTAATTATATGAGGCCTTTAATTTATTTTTATATTTTTTTTGAAGTGAAGTTTTTGTAATAAAAGAAATAAAAAATTAAGGGCCTTTATTTTGTGGTGGCCTGAGGCAATGAACTAAGTTGTCTCATGGTTGACCCAGCTCTGTCCCTTATTAAAGTTGTAATTGAACTAGTGAATAGTTTTTCTCTATTCTTTGTCAGGAATGGCCCAGTATGGTTTCGGTACTGGCAATACTTTTTTATTAAGACGATACTGACAAAAATGGATTATGCACCTGAACCAAATTGGGGATGACCTGTTCTCTTATAGGGTGAAAATCGTATGTCCCCGTGTATGTTCCTATTCCTATACTCAATCAATAAAAATTTGTTATGCGGATATTTCTTCCAATTATATATATATATATAGACATTGCAAATTGTGATTGGTTGGGTATAAAAATGGGGATACTTTTTTACCCAGAAATAGAGAGCTCCTCGTGGTTCTATAAGTTATGTTAAGCGTTTAAACAAACGGACCTTGCTAGGCTACTAGATTTATTGGCTAAAAGATTGACTAAAATAGTTTTTTGGACCTTTTTGCTCTTATAGTTGGGTGAATTAGGAATGGGGCAGATCGGGGCGGGTATAATACCACGCCCTGCCCCGCCCTGTTGATCTGTGCCGCGCCCCGCCCTGCCCCAGATCAAAAAATTCTGCCCCGCGCCCCGCCCCGCCCCATCCTATTTTTTTTTTTTAAAAAATCATTATTTTTTTTAAATTATAAAAATCATTAATTTTATCAAAAAAATTAAAATCATAAAAATCATTACTTTTATCATAAAAATAATTAATTTTTTTAAAATATATTTCATTTTTTTAAAAAATAATTAATTTTATCCCAAATCAATTCTCAAACAAATACAATTAGTATATTAAAATGAAAATTAAACATGATTATGTTTAATAATAACAATATTATAATAATGTAATATAAATGGGGCAAAATGGGGCGGGGCGGGGCGGGGCGGGGCGGAAAAAATACCATGCCCCGATCTGCCCCATTCGCGGGGCGGGGCGATCTGCCCCATTCTCTCTACGGGGCGGGGCGGGGCTGCGCCAAAAGACATCGGGGCAGGGCGGATCGGCGGGTCACGGGTCAAATTGCCATCCCTAGGGTGAATCCCTTATACCAGCAGGGGGTAAAATAGTCATTTATCACCCTCAATTTGAGAGTTTAGGGTTTCTATCCCCAAAATTCAAGGAGTAAATCATTTTCCCAAACAATATTCTTGTTCACTGTATAGCTAGACATGCTCTAAATAGATACATTGTTAATGTATGAATGCAAAACATCTCGCCTTAAATAGTCTTTACTATTTTTTTTTAGGGTAAAAATAACTTCATTCCATGTCTGCAAAAACTGCGGGAATACAAGAGTCGGGTACACTTTCTATGAGCATACTAATGTTCTCTAGAGTGGTACCAGAACGAGCTAACAAATGAGCAACAACATTGCCTGCATGGCGAACATGCTCAACAATAAAAGATGGAAAGCCTTGGAGCTCCTGCTTCACTTGGTGCACTATATGACCAATGGCAGATAAATCTTCTTCAGCACTATGCAAACGACTCACCAGATCTAAGGAATCGGTCTCCACAATTAATCTGGTGTTGACGAAGCCTCGAGCAAACCGGACGCCCTCCAAAAGTGCAACAGCCTCTGCATGAAGGGGGGAGACCGAGCACCGCAGAGGCCCCAGTAAGCTTCCAAGAACCTCCCCGCGGCAGTTCCTTATCACAGCCCCAAATCCTGCCATATGAGTTGTCCAAGAAGCGTCACAATTGACCTTATATTCGTCCTCACGCAGCGGAATCCACCTCAGGTCTCCAACGGGATGATTTGTGGGCTGCTGCGTGGTGCTTTTTTGATGCACCAAAGCTAGATACTCCTCCATGGATGACTGAGCTTGGCGGACTGTTTCGTGGTCCTTTGAGACACGACTTGAAAGATGTGCGAGTTGCGCCGTAGCCATAGAAACCAGAGGAAGTATACCATAAGACTACAAGCCCTTGCATCTTCCTGCTGGAAAAAAGCATCCAAAAAATCCAATAAGCCATTTGCTGCGAAATTCCTCCATCCTCCAAAAACTTCCATGTATTCCCAAACCGTGGCCGAAAACGGGCAATCAAAAAACAAATGACGATCATTCTCTATTGCATTATTACAGCGGGCACAAATAGGACTCTTACTTGGATTACGCCGAGATATGTTCTCATTTGTTTGCAAAATTCTATGACAACAACGCCAAACGAAAATCTTAAGTTTTGGTGGCACTTGCAACTTCCATACCATGTTCCAAAACGTAGTAATCCCCGACTCTGATGACGATTCAACACCGATCTCTGTGCGCTGTAAGTAATCCATGAGGACCGTGTAGCCTGATTTAACCGTGTAGCGACCCGTGCGGTGATACGCCCACACCAGTTTGTCTCTCGGCCGCGGATTGCACAGCGGTATGGACTTTATATTTTCCACATCAAAGACGTTAAACAGGGGACTGATGATCGCCTCATTCCAAGTTCCACTGGTCTCCTCAACCAACTCCGCAACCTCCATGTTGACCAGATGAGGGGGACAAGGGGTGGTGATCCGAAAAGTATGTGGAGCTGGCAACAATTTATCCCCCCATATCCGAATACTTCGCCCGTCCCCTACCCTCCATTTCAGGCCAAGGTGTAGCAAGTATTGGCCATCCAAAATACTCCGCCAGATATACGAAGCTTGCGCTCCCACAGTTGCATTAAGAAAATGAGATTGGGGATGGTATTTAGCTTTAAGAGCTCTACTAACAAGACTGCTCGGACGCTGTATTATCTGCCATGACTGTTTGGCTAACAACGCAAGGTTAAAAGCTTCTAAATCCCGCAGTCCCAAATCGCCTACCGACTTCGGGTCACATATGCTTTTCCAAGACTTCCAGCAAATTTTCCTTGCACCATCGTTATCACCCCACCAGAAATACCGCATCATGGATGTGATCGCATTTTGCGTTTCCTCCGGTAAGGTAAACAGGACATGACGTATGTGGGCATCGCTTGAATAACTGATTTAAGTAAAACTTCTTTCCCTACTTGCGATAGAAACCTTTTCTTTCCACCCATTTAATTTCTTCCAGACCATGTCCTTCACGAAAGAAAAAGCTTTTGTCTTCGAACGGCCTACAATATATGGCATGCCAAGGTATTTGCCCTTTCCGTCATCTTCCAAGACCCCAAGCTGCATTAAAATAGTTTCCTTTAAGCTCAGATCTGTGCCCTTCCCAAAATAAATGGAGGGCTTGTTTCGATTTATGAATTGACCCGAGTGATATTCATACTCCTTTAGAATGGCCTGTATGGAATCCATATTTTGCATGTTGGCTTGTGCAAATATTATGCTATCATCTGCGAACAACAAATGAGTTACCTCCGGACCTGCCCGACCAATCCGCACCCCCGAAAGTGAACCGACCTCTTGGGCACGTCGGATTAACGCTGAGAAACCTTCTGAGCAAAGTATGAATAGGAAAGGAGAGAGAGGGTCACCTTGGCGAATTCCACGACTCGGTCTAAATACTGCTAAAGGTGTACCATTAACTAATACGGAGAAACGGACAGTGCGGATGCATACATGATAATACGAACCAGGCTCTGCGGGAAGCACAATATTTGCATTACTGCCTCTAGATAATCCCACTCAACCCGATCAAAGGCCTTACTCATGTCTAGCTTGAGTGCTAAATCCGGATCTCGTTTAGATTTAACCTGTAGGTCATGAAACACCTCAAAAGCCACAATGACATTGTCAGTTATCAATCTTCCGGTCAAAAACGCACTTTGAGCCTCATCAATTATTCGCCCCATTACCCGCTTCAATTTATTTACCACAGTTTTGGATACTAGCTTATACAAAACATTACACAAACTAATAGAGCGATAATCCGTCATATGGATAGGGGACTTTATTTTAGGAATGAGCACAATGTATGTATAATTTAAGGGTTCCACTTCCTCCGCATTATTTAAAATACCAAGTACCATTTTGGTGATGTTCTCGCCACATAAATGCCACATTTTATGGAGGAAACATGCATGCATACCATCAGGGCCAGGGGATTTCATACCTGGCATGTCCTTTAAAGCTCGAAGGACATCCGTGGCAGTAAAAGGTCGCTCCAGCAATGTTGTTGCCCCAGGATCAAGTTGGTGCGGAAATAGCGAAGGATCCAATGGCTGGTGATCAGGCTTTCGGCTGGTAGAGAAAAGGTCATGAAAATAGGCCACGGCTGCTTGCATGATATCCCCCCATTCTCCACTACACGGTCATCTGCCAATACCAGTTTCTGAATCGTATTCCACACGCGCCTGCTACTAGCCTTATGGTGAAAAAACTTTGTATTACAGTCACCCTCCATAAGCCAGTCTGCACGCGAACGAGTCTTCCAATAGAGTTCTTGATCCTCAAGTAGAGCCTCAAGTTTGGACTTGAGACGCTTCTCTTCCGAAAAAACCAAAGGTCCATGAGTTCTCATCATGAGGAGACGTCCCTCAATGTCAGAATCTGCCCAGAAATGGCTTTGAAATTCTCGGCTCCCCAGCGATGGAACTCGTCCTTAGTTGCCTGCACTCGCTGAATGACATCCTCCGCCTTTGCCGAGTGCCCATGCGACCAATGAGCATCCCAAATCTCACTACACTGTTGATGCCGGAGCCAGAAAGGCTCAAATCGTTTGAGCTGTCGTCCTCGATAAAGTCGACCATTTTCCATTCGTAAGGAAATGACAAGAATGGGTAAGTGGTTGGATCCCTTGTGTGAGAGTACGTGGAGCTGAGAATTCGGGAATCGTGCTTTCCATGAGTCATTGACAAACCCGCGATCCAACCGTTCATATACCGTATGGGGCTCATCCCGACCATTGTTCCAAGTGTATTTAGGCCCCAAGTATCCCAGATCATGCAATTCAGAAGTAGAGACGGCATCGCGAAAGTTATCAATTTGCCACTGAGGTCGCTGAATAAGTCCGGTCTTTTCATGGGGAAATAAAATTTCATTAAAATCTCCCAAGGCTAACCATGGCAGATGTTGCAGCCGAGATAGCCTTGTGAGCAAAGTCCATGATTCATGTCTCAGTTCATGTTTCGGGTTGCCATAAAAACCAGTAATACGCCAAACAAATCCATCATCCTCAATAATTAAACCATCAATGTGACCAGGCGAGTAACTAAGAATTGTAAGATTAATATTGGAATGCCAAAGTAAAGCTAGACCGCCACTGCGGTTTACACGATCAACAAAAAAAACATTGCGAAAACCTAATCTAGTACGAATAGAACTCATAACAGAACTATAAAGTAACGTTTCTGAAAGGAAAAGTACATTAGGATTAACAGTCCGAACCAGACTGCTAAGATCACGAACTGCACGAGAATTCCCCAATCCTCGGCAGTTCCAAGCTAAAGTATTCATTGAGATCGGCGGGACAGGTTCCTTAACATTTCCCTGCACATCAGTACCAACCAAGTCATCCATTCTCGGTCGCTTCGAAGCTCCAGCTCCACTAACCGGACTACCTTCCTCCAAAGGACGTTTCACAGTGCTCCCATTAACCCCACTCAGCCTCGGATCAGTACCTGTATCAAGCGCCCCCGTTCCCGCCTTGAGAACATGAGTGTCAAGGCTAGCCAAATATGTTCCAGGACTTGTGTGCCGAACCATAACATCAAAAGGCACCTCCGAAACCCCTTCAAGAGGGATGCCGAAAGGCATACGACGAATGTCTTTGACTTCCGAGGGCTTAGTAGGGCAGAGTTTGTGTCGATGACCTATTAAACCACAATAAAAGCATAACTTAGGCAGCCTTTCATAACGAAGTTGAAGAAGGCGCTCAAAACCACATGCAAACGAAGTTTGATGTAACGCCGCAGCGGCTTCGAGAGATCGACAAGGACCCTTAGTCGGAGGAAACTCTCTCCCCGACCTCCAACAACCACACAAACCTGAATCTCCTTACAACTGCTAAACCCTCGAGCAACCCTAGCCGCAACTTCCAATGTCGCCAAGAACTAGTCCCCAACAGCGACATGGATCCAATAATATTCCGCTGAGAAGTCCGACAATGCTGGAATATAATCCGGCTTCCAAGGGCGCAAGATCACAACATGATTGTCAAAACTCCATGGGCCATTGTTCAACACAAATTCAACCGCTGCATCCGTACCAAAAAAGAATTGATAGTATCCGGTATCCAAACCCTGAATATGAAAATCGCCGCATTGCCATGCATGTACCATTGCGGACTTAGAACCCCTGTGATTAATAGGGCCATAGTCATGTACCTTCCCAAACAAACTCCGCTTACACTCCTCCATGCCGGTGATCAGATCAGTAGCATCAAGATCAATAGCCTCCGCCTCCTCCTCTGTGAGGGTGATCGCATCCAACTGTGCCGAGAGATCGTACTCCATAGTAACACTGAGATTTGCTGAAAACCACTCAAAGAAAGCAGTATAGGACGAAAGATAGTGACAGTAGCAAGGAGATGATGATCAAAATTGAGAAAGATCACTGAGAAAACCAAGAAAAACGATGGTGTATAAAACCCTATGTCGAAACCCTAGGGAGAGAAAACCCTAGCCGACTAGGCAGAGAAACATAAAAATTCTTATTTTTTTTATTAATAGTCTTTACTATTGAAGCAGACAACGAATGAAATCACTTCTCGCTTAAAAAAGATTAAGAAATTTCCGTCCAATTGAAAAAAATATATATCTAATCAAGGTTGTCAAAATTGCGGGTGGTATCGTAGAATCAAACGATTCTACGATTCGGAAGACTTAAATCGAGTTAAATTAGATAAATATAGCTAGAGAAGATGATCAAGTAAGATCGACGATCTGACTCGTTGGATTGGACGATCTTGTGCGCGCTGATTTTATCTGTGTTCAACCGGATCGACAGTTTGAGCCGGTTATGTTATCCATGTTACCATCTTTGTGGCTACGAGTTTTTAACCTCTTCCATTCCGATCTTGACAACCTTGAATAAAACTGGTATCGGCATATATACATCATTTTCTTGAAATGGACAAATAATGCTGTCACAAGACCACCGTCAATTCTGGAGAAGGAATTCTTTAATGTCTCGTGTCATTTTTTTTCTTCCAAATTGTCCTAATAAATGACTGGATTTGTTAATTTGGTGTTGTATTGTACCATTTGTCTTGAAGGGTGACCTGGTCTTTAGACCTCATCCAAATTGATTTTAACATCCACGACCAATTCAACTTTTGTGATTTTCTCTAGTAAAAACACCATATCTCAAACATATCTATTTGTTAAATTCCAGCAACTAGGAATAATAATGATGATGTGGTCACGTAATTTATGTCCACGAAGACCCTGAAACTCTCTATATTCCGATATTAAATTAAAGAATTTCACATCAAGACGAGATGCAACATAACATATGAGTAGTAAAGAGTGATAATTGCTCCTTATCCCTTTGGTTCCGTCTCTATATAATACTAGTAAGGACAAAAACATAGGGGTTGGATGTAGCCGATCGCCTCCATCAACCGAGATTTAAAAAAATCTTACTATATGTAATAAACTTTTTAGATTATGAGGAATTTTTTTCTCATTTTCACCCCTTAATGTTTCAAAAAAACAAAGAAATTATATAAGTTATTTCTTTTTTTATTAAATATCTCAAATTAATTTTTTACACATTTTTTTAAAATAATCGTTATAGATTCTTGTCCTCTAAAGTAAAAGTTTTGGCTTCATACTAGAATCTAATTTATAGAAGAATTATGCCTTCTTTGTCATCATGTATCAAAACCATGCCACCCGTGATTCTCTACCAATGGCAACCAGCCAAATATTTTGTCTTGTGCTCATGATTTTCCGGAGCAAATTCTTGATTCTGCCTCTCCAACGTAGTCAAACTAGTACTTACTCCATTCTTAAATATAAAACGTTTATAACACTTTAAAAAAAATTAAAGAAACTCGAAAGAAATAATAATTTTTTCCATCACAATTCCAATAATACCCTTTCCTTTCTCCATTTCTTTCACTTTTTCAATAAACGATATGTTGAATGTATAATTAGAATAAATTATTGACACATAATAAAAGATATGTAAATGACAATTAATTTGGATACATATATCCTAAACGACAATTAATTGGGAATGGAGGGAGTATGTACTAGCAATAGTACTTATTATATAATCTTATAATCGACTACTCGAAATAGCAATTCAAACGATCCCGACGATCGAGATTGATTTAGCGATCGTCACTCTTTCGAAGCACTGTAACTAGAATGATTCTATTATATAATCCTTCACTTTACATGATTATGGGATTCTGCAAAGACAATTACATAAAATTTCATCCCTCAGCCTTCATTTTCTAATCTTTTAACCATATTCTTAATCTTTCATAACAAGAATATACTATGAATTGCCTTCTAATTTTCCTCTACATTCTTAATTTCCTCGCCTCATCCATCGAATCTCAACAAGAATACTCAGGAAATTCAGTACTGAATTGCAACAACACCGATCAAAATGCTCCGTCTTCATCTTTCCTTTACTCCTACAACGGAGAAAACTCTTCGTGCAGAGCATTCTTGATTTTCCGAGCTCAGTTTCCGTACAATTCAGTCCCCCATCATTGCAACCTTAACTTCATCAAACCAATCCGAAATCGCTAAAATCAACAACGTTACAAGACTAACCGTTTTCCCAGAAGGCACAGAGGTGATTATTCCGGTTAACTGCACTCGTTCGGGCCAGTATTATCAAGCAATTACCAAGTACAATATCCCAATTCCAAATCAAACATTCTTCACCATTGCTAATAATACATATCAAGGATTATCAACCTGTGATACCCTTAAAAAGAATCGGCCAAGGAATCGTATTAGAACCCGGTTTTGATTTGGAAATTCCTCTTCGATGTGCTTGTCCAACCAAGAAACAAGCTGCAAATGGGATCAAGAATCTGTTAACTTACACAGTTACATGGGGAGACAATGTTCAAGAAATCAGTAAAAGTTTCAATACAAGTATAAATATTTTAGCAGATGCCAATGGATTTCTTGAAGAAACTCAAACTATTTTTCCATTCACAACCATTTTAGTTCCTATGCTTTCTGAGCCACAGAGCAGAGTAAATTGTACTCGGTGCCATTATCGACCAATTATATTACCTCGACCCGTTTCTGAAAGTCCTAGAAAGAGATCAAAGAGGAATCTTCTTATTGGTGGCATAGCTGCAGCAGGTTCTTTCCTGCTACTTTTCCCAATCGTTTTCCTGATTGTATCCGTTTTCAGGAAAAGATTGGGAAAAGATGAAAAAGGGGAAAAGATCGATACTTGGCCTCAGGACATCCATGGCCAAATTGCAAGAATTGATAAGGGAATCAAAATCTTTAAATATGAAGAACTAAAGAAAGCAACGGGGAATTTTGGTTCGAGAAGAAGGATAAAGGGTTGTGTATATCGTGGAGTTATTAATAAAGAAGTTGTAGCAATCAAGAAAATGAGTAAAGAAGCTTACAAAGAAGCAAACTTGCTGAGCAGAATCAACCATTTCAATCTCATAAAGCTTCGCGGTTACTGTGAACATCAAGGCCACTTGTTTCTCGTCTTTGAGTACATGAAAAACGGATCACTTCGCGAATGGCTTAGCAGAAATGGAACCAAACGTACAGAGAGACTGTTACAAAGGATCCAGATCGCGCTTGATATAGCGAATGGACTTCTGTACCTTCATAACTTCGCCAAACCAGCTTATGTTCATAAGAATATCAACAGCAGTAACATTCTTCTGGATAGCAATTTAAGAGCAAAGATTTCAAATTTCGGATTCACATCAGCAATTGAGGAAATTATCACGCCCGAGTATATCAGGACCGGGATAGTGACAACTAAGGTTGATGTTTATTCATTCGGAGTGGTGCTATTGGAGTTAATTACAGGAAAAGATGCTGTAAAAATAGCTGCAATATTTGGAGAAAATGGCACAAATGGATTAAGAAACATTCTCGATCCTGATCTTGGAGAAATGGAATATGCATTTCAAGTTGTAAACTTAAGTCTTAGATGTTTGATGCAGAATCAAGAAAACAGACCAAATATGGATGATATAGTATCTTCCCTGATAAAGATTCAAAGGAATGTACAGAAATCAGATCAAATTTTATTTCATTGATATCCCTTTTGTTGAAAAATGTACAATCTAAATGAATTTTATCTATAAGATGCAAATTTTTATTCTGGTTCCTAAACTAACTGTAAAGCAAAACAATTCCTATAAGAGGGCAAAAAAATCATCTGTCACCGTGTATATCCCCAATCCACATCCAACCAATCACAATTCGTCTATATATATATATAAATGTCCACATAGCAAATTTTAATTGGTTGGGTATAGAAATAAAGAAAATACAAGGGGACAGACGATTTTCACCCTTATTTCCGGAAGAAACACTCATTTTGCACTACGTGCATTTGAATTCACTTTTGAATTTTTTTTATAAAAATTCCTTTTTAGTCTAGTCACGAGGTATCTCAGACAAGAAAGATAAATATTTCTAAGATATTGAAAATCGATATAAATTTTTTGAAACCGAACTAAAAAATTGTATTATCTGATAGATCCTTTCGTCTCTCTACCAACAAAAATTTCTATCCGGCATTTCTACAACAATTTTCTAGAAAATAGTACTAATTCCATTCCTAAATATAAGTCTTTCATTATATGTTGTTGTGAAAATTAAGAAAGTAAAAATTAAGATATTTTTTAAAATATCAATATTATTATCTTAAATATGACGTGTATACCACTAATTTTAATTAAGAGAAATATTGATATTTTGATTAGAAAAACATCTTACTTTTTTTTTGTTTAATGGAGGTAGTAATATAGCAACCAAAAGAAAAACAACTTGGCAAAAAAAAAAACAATGGAACTAAGATTTGAATTTGGATACTGCTGCTAATTTACAAACATGGTAATTCACAAATTCTAAGACATCATCTTCTGAAATTCATGAAAATCTAAGACGCCATTGCCATCAAGATCAAAAGCTCGAATCATAGATTTACATTCGTCAACAGATTTTTCATCTCCCAAACGATTCAAAACCGATTGCAGTCCTTTCGGAGTAATACATCCCGATCCTTTCTCAATCTCAAACATCTCGAAAGCTTTCTTAATTGTATACATCTCATCATTCGTGTCATCCTCTTTCATCAATTGAACAAACTCCGTAAATTCTAGTAAATTGTCGCCATCTCTATCGAATTCCTTAATCAAATCCACTGATTCCTCTTCCGACATTGATTCGCCGAAAGATACAAAGTAAGATCGAAGTTCCTCCGGCGAAATCTTGCCGTCGTTGTTGTTGTCGAAGTAGGAAAAGACTTTCCGGAGCTCCGAATCTTTCGGACTGGATTTTGGTGTGGAATCCATTGTCTCTGTGTGTGTGGAAGAAAGAATTAGGGCATGGAATTTGATTTATATAGGAAATTAGGGTTTGTCGGTTTAAGGGGATTTCCAATTCCAGCAAGTGGAGGGAAAAATGATGAAGATTGAAGAAGAAAGTTGTAGAAAGAAATTAATTAGGCAATAAATATGGAGTCTGGGATTTTGGTGAAATTGCAGTGAAGCTTCGCGGTTTACTTGGATTGAATTTTAGTTGTAAAAGTTTAGGAGATCCTTATCCTTCGTGGTAAATTACGTGGTAATTACCCTTCTCTAACGTTGGATAATTCCAAATTAGTATCATAAACTCTTGTCTAATTGTCAATCGAGTATTCATTCTTCTTTCGATGGCAATTAAATCATAATTTCAGTATTTTCGGTGAAAAATTACAACGGAAACATGAAATGACATAATTACCCTTTGAATTGGATTTGAAGGTTAAACGGGAAAACATAATATCAAAGAATTAATAAGTGATGAAGCATTTCGAAGAATCTTCTACCCATTAAAAAAAAGCTCTAAGTCTCAACGAATGTCTAGCCAAATGATAGGTCGGGACATTACACGACATATGTACATAACGAATTTTAAAGAACCGACTTCCTAAGGTACTACGAGTCCAATCTAAGATGTGACCATACAATGGAAAATTGATATTTAATTGATATAAACGATCAACTATTGATTTACAATCATACTCAATTACCAAATTATTAAAGCCTAAAATGTGCACAAAACGAAGACTTCTACAATTGCTTGAGCTTCGGCTTGTTCCGGTCCTGCAGAGAAACCTAAAATTTTGGATCCACAAATCATGACAAAACCAGATTTGTCTCGGACAATGAAACCAATACTACCAAACCCGGCAAGCCATGGGCCATCAACAACTAAATTTGAAATGTCACGTATGACTGTATGAGAAGCAAACCATTTACTTTGAGCCCGAGGGATGCTAGTAGCTAGGGCACCTTCCGACCGTCTAATACGTGGATGCATGGGGGAAATTATCATGTAGTTTTGGCTTTTCTTTTGATGGATCACTCAAAAACTACCCGTTATTTAAATCACCAAGAATAAAAGGGTTGTGACTTGGCTGATCCGACGCAAAGGCTCTAATACAAAGCCCTTTCAAATTAAGAGAGATGTATTCTTCTGCCATAATGGACGCAATTATAATGATGTTAGATGGAGAATTATTTTTTTTCCAAAAAAAATAAAAATAAATCATAGCATTATGGTTACACCAAACTAGCCATAAAGTGTAGATAAAGGGAACCTTATCAGCTCCTCCTTCAAAAAACTTGAGAGACTTTGAGAGAAAGAAGTTGACCTCATATCCATAAGGATACGACCTGAAAATGGATCCTAAACTGCTTTCGATGCGGAACAACTGAAGTAAGATCGAATAGGGATGGCAATGGGGTCGAGTCGGGCGGAGACCATGATCTTCAGTCCAGACACCACCTCTTCCATCGCATCCCCATCTCCGGATTAGCCCTATCACTGGTGATGGATAGGTAACCCATCCCCAACTCATGTGGAGGCCCAGTCCCAACTGGGGAAAAACGAGATTTTTTCCCACAAATTTCCACTTTCGACCCAACGGAGGCCCAACCACGACTAGAAAAAATTAGGGAATTTTTAACAAAAATCCCCAAATAGAACCTTGAAAAATAATATAGAATTGTAAAAAAAAAATATTTAATGCATGTAAAACGAAATAACATAATCTAAATTGATACTGGTTTGTTCACTGAACAATATTAGTTTGTAGAAACATCTCATTTACTGCCAACAACGTAATATAAATAACTTTGCAAGACATGTGACATCTTGCCAAGAACTGAATACTGAGAGGGTGAAGAACTTGTTGGTTTATTTGGTTGCTTCTCATTTTTTTACTTGTACTCATTAAGCAAATGAATGCAAGACTTTTTAACTTTTGCAATCCTAATAGGAGATTCAAGTTCACCATATATTTTTAGGAAATACATAATTGACTAAACATATCTTATATCGTGGATCTAACACTAATATCTAAATTATAATTCCAATGGATTTAAAGAAAGACAAAGATAAAACAAATATCTAAACATCATCATCGTACCTGATTCGAGAATGAACGGCTGTAGTAGGATGGAATATGCGATGACCGATGGCGATGAAAAGTGAGTAGGGTTACTATAAGGTTTAGGAGATTGAGGAATCTCAAAGAGAATTTAATTCACGGGATATTCTTCAAATTTGATGTCTATTTCCCTTTTTAGGTATTTTATGCTTATTCTATTTAGTATTTTAGACGGGTCATGCGAGCGGGGTGAGATATTATTTCACTTGTTTCCGGGGCGGGGCCAAATTCATCTCCATCCACATTCCCAGCTTAAACGGTGGAATTTCCCGTCCCAACTAAATTGGGTCAGACGAATCTCCAATTTAATCGGGTTTATTGTCATCCCTAAATAGGATGTGACGTCATTTTCCTTCCAATCCAAATAAAATAAAAGTTAAATAAAATGAAAACATAATCCAAAAGTACAATATTAAAATACTATGGGCCTATTCAGCGAAAACCAAAAAAAATAAATACCATGGGCCTTAGTGTTTTCCTATCTTCGAATTACCATGGGCCTTAATCCATTTGTTGGCCACTTATCCGATCAGGAATGCTGCTAGCCTTTTGCTGTTTCTCCTCTTCTTGAAGCATCATTTTGCCAAATCCGTGCTTCCACCCATAACCTTTTTTCTTTTCTTTTCCTGACCAAACTTAATTTAAAATTCAAATTAATTTGAAGATAATCCTTTATTAGAAAGAAAATACAAGTTTTTTAATATAAAAAACAAAAGGCAGATTCTCAGAGTCAACCACATTATCATAGGATGGGGAGTGAGAAAATCATATGTTAGTGTGGCTGATTCTGCATCACAAGGTTTATATGGATTTGATCCATATGAGAAGAAAAAAATTATCTTGAAGAGTGTGAACCGTTAAAAAAAAATTATCTTTCTTTTTTAAAATCAGGTATCTCCTCTGCCAACTGTAACTAAACCCATCGTTGCTAGAGCTTTCCAATAAGATAAACTATTAATTATAAAATGTGTTTTATTTCCATAGATAAAAATCAAACTACTAAATTTGTAGTTAAAAACGACGTGACCTATCACCACAACATGGTTATGGTTATCCGTTGAAAAAAAAGCTAGTAATATTGTCCAGCTAGTTAGCATTAAGGTGTGTGTCTATAATTTTATGTGCACAAACATAATCTGTTTCTGCACACTTTAAAATTAAAATTAGTGAGTCAAGTCTAGGTACATAGTTTTGCTCTTACTAGATGCTCAGTGTAGGTACAAACGAATTTCCATGATATGTGACTCTTTTCCTAGATTTAACTCACATAAGAATAAATAATATATAATGAAAATATCAAAACTTGTCCAACGTTCAAGTTCACTCCTTAATATTCCATTTTAGAGGCGATTCAGAGAAAATTTAAAATAGTATCACGATTTATTAAAAGCATTATTGTATCATGTGCGTTGTAAAATTTTAAAAGTTGAATATTTTGTTTGCCAAAAAAGAGGGAGGGGGGGGAAGTCTTTCAAAATATTACATTTCACCCTCTAAAGTTTATAGTCAAATTATTACAATGGGAAGTATGACAGTATATATATATTTTTTTGGATAAATTTGGCCTTCCAGATGAAACGTCCAGTTGTGCCCTGATTATGATTGATTCGCTACATGATGATATATAGAAAAGGGAAAAAAATATAGGAAGAAAGTCAATCCAATTGGCCCTTAGATGAGTCATATGATATGATGGTAGATCTATAACAATCTTTCAAGGTTTAAAGTCCGGGTGGGCGGTTGTCCCTTGAAGGGGAAAGAGAAGTGTCTCACAAAAAGAGGAGATAATCCTAAAAAGGGAGATTAAACCATGTCCCATGTATGTGGAGGGTATTGAACTCACGACCAAGCCATAGTCTCACTGGGCTATGGACCTTGTGATCAATCTTTCAAGGTTGATAGGGCATTTGAAGGAAAATTTTGAATTTCTTATTTTGGATTTGATATTTTATATGATAGTACTACAAGATTTTCTGAAAAAATGAAAAAAATGGAAAAATGTTGTCTGAGACCTACTTCTACGGGAGGTGATATTGCCAGAGTAATAACTAAATGTCAAAACTAGGTTTGTCAATTGAGTCTATTGAGTTCAGACCTAAACTCACCAAAAAAATATTTGAGTCCAAATCCAACTATGTTGGGTCTGGACGTTTTTACTTAAGGTCCAAATCCAACTATATTGGGTCTGGATGAGTCTAGATCTATTCCATATACTTCATAAACAAATATCATCAACAAAATCATTGTCGGTCAGCAACCCAGTCAACCACTTCCGCCGCCACCCGACCACCGTCAACCACCACTGCCTGCCACCAGTCACCGCCAGTTCAGATTATAAAACAGAATCAGTAGATAAAAATAAAAACAAACCCTATTTTTTCCAGTTCCAGCAAAATAAAACAAGCCTAAAAAGAAAAAAATGAATTTTTTTTATTGACTCTCGACATAAAAATCGATATTGTATATTATTATACAATACAATTAATAATCTCATTAAGTTAATTAGTACATACGAACTCTTTATTATCTATTACCGAAACCGCAAAACACAATCAAGGAAATTAAAAATAAATAATAAATAACAAATAAATAAATAACAAGCATTTATGCATTTCTAATTTCTCTATATTTAAATTAGAAGGAAAAAAAACATACCTCAGATCAGAGATGGTTGAGGAAAACAGAAATCGGAAAAGTATGAATATATATATATATATATATATATATATATATATATATATTAAGGAATTTTCATGCTCCACTGATTGGACTAAAAGACTAATGGATGAACCTATTTGTCAAAATAATCAAGTAATTAAGATGAGCTCCATTAATATTGTCAAATAAATAAAAGACTGGCCAAAAGTATAAATTAGTAAAAGAAGATGACAAATTGCACGATCATTTTCAAGGAAACACACTAGGATTAACAAGGACCATATGTCAATAATTTACTTCTACTAAATCATAAGAGAAGGTAGAGGGATTTGGAGGGTTCTTAGAAAATTTTATTCAGAAGATTGAAGAATTCTTGAAAGCTTTTCTACTCAACCATTGTGTATTAAAGAATTGAGAGAATTCGAAGATGATGGAGAAGCAGGGGTTTATGAATCTAAGCGATGGTAAAAGAAAACCCGTCGAAATTCAAAGTTCTTTCTGAATGAGCATATGTCTCCATATCAAATTATGTGATGCGGTGGAAGAAGGGTCTAGTGAGTCGTAGTGAGTCGTAGTGAGTCTTTTTAAATCCATTATTACTTACTTTAATAATTCACTGAATCAATGCCTAATTAGATTTGGGTATATAAAAAAATAGGCTCAGACCCAGGATCGGATATGTTGAGTCATGCACTGAATCCGGATCTTTGGGCATAATTGACACCCCCTAGTCAAAACTACCATTTTCATCCATCTCACCAAATCTTTCATCTCTCTTAATTCTCTCATCCCTTTCATATCCTCTGATTTCTCTCTCCTAGCCAGCTTACCGTATTTTATTTTTCTGGTTTAGATTATAATAAATGGATGGAGTTCGTATGAAATCGAGTGGACGGTTGAAAAAAAAAAACCATGGATGAGGAGACCTGTTATGAAAAGTAGCGAAGAGAATATTAATTTCCATTTAAATTTAATTCTAAATTCACTTAAAAGTTATGAAATTAAAGGAAATGATTCAGACTTTCCAATAGCCCCTTTCTTCAGGCACATGAAATTCCAATGTCCAAATTTAAGCAAAAAAGAATGAAGCGTATTTAACCATAAATCAGTGAGGACTGAGTAGAAAGAGAATATCTAATTGGTTTTTAAAAAAGGAAGAAAATCACTTAATATGATTATTTTCTAATCTAATCAAGGACAGTATTGTCATTTGAGTAAAAATTACTTTTGCAGTCCGAGAATTGCTCTTGCAATATTACCATCATACTTCTACCGACAGCTGATTATTGTTAATGCAGCATGTTAATCACAATGTTGTTAGCTAGAGTCAAACACGATTCTTCTCACTTATAGTTTAATATTGTATTTGAGAATGATAGCGAACTTAACTATTGATTTATTTAGAACTTAACGATGGTGTAAAGGCCTATCAACTACTGAATAATTGGAAAATCACCTTCAACCGACGAAGAAAAAATGAGGAGCTTTCATCAAGAAAATTGTGAAAATTAGCTTAAGGGCCTCCATATCCTCTCAAAACTAATTGGGAAGGAGAGGTGTTAACCTATGAGCTTATAAGTTATTCAGATCTTTCTTAGGCACTCGATGTGGGACTTTATATTTCAACACTCCCCCTCACATCGAGGTGGGAGTCAAATTCAAGACCCGGCACCCTACTTGGGCCAAACGGGGACAAAGAGCCGACATCCCGCCTAAGGGCCTCCTCTGATACCATATGAAAAATTAGCTAATGGGTCTCCATATCCTCTCAAAACCAATGGGTAAGGAGAGGTGTTAACCTATGAGGTTATAAGTTATTCGGATCTTCCTTAGGCACTTGATGTGTGACTTTATATTTCAACAAAAATGGAGATTGAATTTATATGAAAAAAAACTTTCCATTGAAGTTAAAAAAATTTGTGCCAAAGTCAATAAATAATGTCCCCCCTCAATTATCTCATTGTTTTTTGCATGCCACAAGCTCGCAGCCCGACTTTATAAGTTTGGCAATACGGCTGATTATTTAATTAATGATCATACTCACTATGTTAAAAAATTTAAATGAATATCCTAAAATGATAATATAATGAGTACTTAGATCGAATTTTGTATATCTGACATTTTAAATTTATCTTATATAAGACTAAAAGTTTACAGTTTTACTCTTTCTAAAGTCAAATATTGAGAGCAAATCAAACTTCATTTTTATGATGAAAAAAACAAAATTAGATGGATAAAAAGCTATAAACGATCATTAGGTACCAAATACGCCAAGCGAAAATAGTTTCAGAATTAAATAAAGTATATGACCTAAACTTAAATTAAGTACTATTAGTGATTTAACCTTAATATACTAGCTACAAATTTTCTATTTCCCCACCAATTTAGCAATGTCTTAAAATGCCAAACAAAAGAGAATTAGTAGGATGCACGAAACCATGTTCATAATTTGTAAGTATTCATATTTTCCAAAGTAGACAATGGACCGCGTAAGAAGATATGATAAGCCGGCCACCTTAATTTGAATGAGCAAAGTACAATGCCTACAAAAAAGAGAGAAATGTACTAAATAGTACAAAAAATATGCCAAAACCAAGTCCCCATCACATTGGATATTTAGTTAGTTCGGTAGGATCTCCTCATAGGAGTTTTGTTAGTAACACCTTGATTTATGTGTGTTCGTTAACATAAATACATTAGGATTGGCTAATGAATCAATATAAAATTTTGTGTGTTCGTTAGTATGAATATATTATTTCTATTTTCTTCTATCAGATATCATAATCTTATTCAAGTATAACAAATTTATATCATTCTTGATGCCTTCGAACCAAACGTTCAAAACCTTCTTCGGTCTCCCTTACCTCTTACAACTTCATTCATTCATCCTTCAAATTTTTGAATCGGGCGTCACTTGACATTTTTTATATGTGTACATACATACCACTACAAGCAATTTTTTCACATCTTATCTATCCAATAAAAAACAATTAATAAATAGATTTATTGCAGTCCAGCAAACCAAGATTCAAAAGGGGAGGGGGGACGGGGGAGGATTATGGAAGTGACATAGTTGGCTGCAGGGACGATTTTAAGGGGGCGGGGTGGCAGTCTCCCCCGATATTTTTAAAAATACTACTAGATATAATAAATTTTATATGTAATTTAGAATATTTGATCAAGTTTCCCCTAAATTCTTTTTACAGTTTTATATGTAGTTCGGTATACTGTTACATTTTTTTGCCACCAACAGACAATTTCTGTCTTCACCCCTGATTGGCTAACGCCTTTCTCGCTTGATTTTGTTTTGGCGTGCCAAATGTAAATTCTTCATTTCAGATGATCCATAATACGTTAAAAGTGTCATTCTTCACAAATTTGTCCCATATAATTTTAATCGGATTAATCGAATAAAATACTCAAAAACCTGTCATGAAAAATGGGAGGGGACGGGTGACGATTATGGGGACCTAGAAAAAGACTTTTGTATCCTCCAATCCTAAAGTGAAACAGTACGCGCAGACTTTTCTTCTTCTTCCCTCTCAAGGGAGACCTCCCCACGTTGTCTTCAATTATTATATCTGCTTCTTCTTTCTTCCCTCCTTTACTCACCGACAGCATTTATATTTCTACTTCTTCGATTTTCAGTTCCCTTGAAGGCAGTGACGGATCAGGAAATTTTTTCTTGGGAGTCATTTAATATCGATAATAATTGATCGTGGTTATTTATACATTTATTATCTAAATAGAGTAAAATATATCATATATAATTAAAAAAAATCATCTGAGGTCATTTGATATATCTGATAATTCATCTGAGGTCATTTATACATTTATTATCTAAATGGAGTAAAATATATCATATATAATTAAAAAAATTTGAGTGGGGTCATTTGACCCCACTCAGAAGGCTGTGGATCGGTCGCTGCTTGAAGGTCTACAAAATGCTACTCCACAATGGGAAAGGAGAATTTTATCTACAAATACACCCTTAGATTCTTAGACTTAAAGATTTTGATATATTTGTGTCACTTAAAGGAGTATTGTCATATAATATATGAGCTTTTAAATGCAAAGTCCGTATGATTTTGATGCGACAAAATTCTAGTACAAACAACCATTATGTTATGATAGACCTCTATCAAGTATTAGGTCTAGTATGATTTGTAAAAAATAAATTTGATAATACAATATTTAATTATTTTTAGGTGATTTGAATGAATTGATTTATATTTAGTACTGTCAAAATGAGTATGTCTGTCCGCCCCGTCACGAGCATACCTTAAACGGGATGGGCGCGCATGCCCGCATTTTTAACAGGGTCATCAAAAGAGATGCATGTAGCAGTTCATTTGAATGTCCCAGTAGGCGAGATGGGTATGACTGACGCACTTATTATTATTATTTTTTGAAAAAAAAGAGAACAAATCCGAAAAAAAATTAACAAAACGTAGTCTTTTTCATCCACTTACGAGTTTATGGTCCTTTAGAAGAGAAATAAAAATTCAAAATAGTTCAAGAGCAATTTAAATGGGCATGAAATTCTTAGCTTATACACGCCTATTAATCTCACAGGACGGGCATGTTCGCGGACATATGCCCATTTTAACAGCTCTAGTTATATTATTACTATAGACAAGCCGTTGGAATCAAATATGAGGATAGATGAGCTAAACATTTCTGTCACATACAACTATTATCAAATTTCTTTGTTGTTGAGTAATTTCAAGAACCATCTCTTCCTCTAAAAGGAATGGAAATTTCCTATATTTGAAAAAAAAAAAAAAAAATTTAGGTTGTTTTGTTTTCTTGTATAATAACTCAAAGTTCTCAAGGGAACAAAAAAAGAAGAAGAAAAGAATGATGCATAGAGTGGTTGGAGAGATCTCCTAAGTTAGAGAAAACCTATTTTTTTTTCTAAGAGAAGAAAAAATATTTCTTTAAGAAAGGAATAAAAAAAGGTTGGTGGCTTATTAATGTCAAATGGAAGACTCAAAATCAAAGTTTTAAAAGTCAAGTAAGTAGTGACAAACATGTGTACTGTCAATTGGAATCTGGGAATTGTACTACTAGCAAAATTTATTTAAATTACTCTCTATAGTCGTTAATTCTAGAATAATTTAGTCCGTTTCCGATACCATTTTTATCCAATATTAATTTTTTATTATTATTTTATAAGTTTTACATTATTGCAAAAAAAGATCGAAAAAAAAAGAGGTAGACAATATATTCAATAAAATAAGCATCGAATTCAAAATTTCTTGATCTTCAGATGCCATTAGTTTTATTTAATGACCAAAAACAATTTCACTATTTCAAAAGGAATTGGAAGGATATAGACATATGCATTAAGTTTTTATTGATGGATCTAAACCTCTTAATTCATTAGAAAAAAGAAAAAAAAAAGAATTACAGAACTTCAAAATTCATTTAAACTTTTCTAAAATAACAAATCTCTATTTTGCCATTTTTTATACTTACGTTATACTTCCCTCAGGTTGGAATTAAATGTCTAATTTTCTATATAAAGTGATTAGGAGATATCATAAGTCATTAAAAGGCTGAGAATTCTCGCAAAACTAAATCGTGAGAATATAATTATGTAATCACATCATGCATATAGTAAATGATTAAGACTAATATATTTATAGTATTCACTGTGGTTTGATTTGATAATACGTAGTCATTATATTGATGCGATCTTCAAAAACAAAATGTTAATGTGGCGAATTTTCATTTGAATCCTATTAAACACATCAATCAAATTAAATTGACTACCTTTAATTTATTTATTTTCTTCCAATACAGCCATTTTAATCTCAAGTTGATAATTTATTATTCTCCGATAAAAAAAATTCCATCACTATAATTTCAGTAAATCAACCAGGTCTGAAGACCTATCGAATCTTCTCCTATCACATGTATATTTCTTTAAAAAAAAAAGAATTTCAGTAAACCAAAATTACTTCTATAGTGTTAGAGAAATTATATTCAACAAATATCCCTCCTCATCATTATTCTCTATTAACTGAACCAGCTGTATATTCATATGTCTTATTGTAAAGTTAACATTATTTTTCCAGAAGAATATTGTAAAGGAATTATTGCATCCTTAATTAGTTCTTTCTAGCTAGGCTGTATGTAATGAATGTTAGATCTTCTTCCTGAAGTTATCTGTCCATAGCTAGGAGGACGTTTGCTATAGTAGTATCGAAATAATTAGTAATAAAACCGAATGGCAAATAAAGTTATGTACGGTATTAATAATTTAATCTACATTATGGATGTTCTAAGCACATATTTTCAAGGATTTCCAAAGACATTTAAAAAAAACTTTTATGCCCATGTAAAAAAATAAAAATTATTTCGGCCTGAGCATCCACCTACACAATCTGCCACCCCGAACCAACTGAGCTACCCTTGCGGATAGGCCTGAACATCCATCTTTGATATGTAACGTATCTTTAAGAAACTAGTTGATATAGAAGCGCATTTCGATTCCACTGTAACACTTTCTACAATACTTGATACTTCTTTAAAAGTATGTTTTTAATTATAATTATTTTAAACTCCAGATTTTACCTAGTTTAAGTTTATGTTAATGAATAATTATTAGAATATTAAAGGGAGTGTAAGAATATCTGAACCGATATAAGTGAATACATGCCCTTGGTGGTATGGTGTACTTTGAAAAGGTAGATGAAAATGTACATTTATTTTAAAACACCCTAAAAATACAGACTTTCCTTGAGAGAAAAAAATGAAATTATAGACCATTTTTTAACCAAAAAAAGAAGAAAGTATGATCATTTGATTCCATTATCATTACTCTTAATTCCAAATATGAAAATCTCCCCAAAATCAATGAGAATCTCTTTCCTTTATAAGCTGATTGAAACAATAAGCTTTACCAATAGAAGGAAAACTAAAATTGTAGAATCAGAAAAGAATAATAGATAAAATATTGAGTAACAATATAGAAAAAAGAGGAACAATCACGTCTTATTTATTTTCACATCTATTACTATTACAAGAAATTGTATTTATAGATATTTTTACTTTTATTAAAAAAGAAAAAAACGAATTATAAGTTTGAATCTTCCCTCTCTATTACTGGACAGCACCTAACAAGAAGGAAAAAACTCCTCAAAATTTCATGCTTTTCTATCACTCCATATTTGATGAACCAATAGAGTAGATGGTAATATAACTCCAGATCTTTTAGTAAATTTTCTAATCCACCGTATAATATCACGTGAAATAATGCGATCAACGCAAGATACTGCTACATGCGAAACAATTTCGTTAGTGTATCAGAAAAGTAATAAGAGATCTGAAGTCAGTATTCTGCATTAATCTACATCCTCAAATCATCATCAAAGGAAATTGTTTGTCCTTGTTTTTATCACTCAAAATTTACTATATGATAATTTTCTTTCAATTTCATATACATGGCGAATTCGAGCTAATATATATATATAGATATATATATATATATACATATATATATATGCATATATATATATATATATATATATATATATATACCTCATGATGATCAAGAATCAAAAGAAAAAGGAGTCTTTAACAAATCATAAGGTGCCCAAAGAGCATCCAAAGGGCAAGGTCTATTAGAATCCAATCTAGCCCAAGGTTTACCTTTACCACTCCAATGCAAAAGACTAACCGGGCCAGGATGTAAATTTCTACAAAGCCCCCCGAAAATTATCACCACCAAGCCCATGTTGATTCCACCGGTGGTCTACCGGAGCTATTTTCCCGGCAAAAAACCAGTAAAAATGGCGGCAAAGAACCCAATTCGTATATTCTCATTCTCTTTTGCAATTCCATCCATTCCTCAATTTTTGTTGTGTAATCCCCTGTTCTCCATCGATCAAGATCAATTACCATAACACCCGTGTTGAAATAACAAGCTTTTCGATTCGCAAACGTTAAAGAAAGCGAAGGGTTGGACCAGAATGTGGGGGTAAAATAGGAAGTGAAATTGGCATTGCAATATTCCGGAGCTGCAAGAACTTGATTTTCCCTTAATGGGGTTTCGGCTAATTTAAGAATGTCATCGACTAATACGAGGTCTGAATCGAGGTAAATTACTTTCCGGACACGTAAAGGTAAGAGATTTGCTAAGTAAGTTCTTGCATAATTAAGAGGGCAATCGAGAGCAGAGCGAATTGAAGTTGAGATTAGTCCGGCTACAGCGGAATCAGTAAAAGGATAGATTTGGAATTTTAGGTAAGGGAAAGAGGATTTAATTGCAGCGCGTAGGAGGGACGCGTTTGCGGAGGCGGAGGCGACAAAGTGGAATATTATGTTTTCCGGACAAGAAGTGTGTTGGAGAATTGAGATGATTGCGGCCATTGAGCCGCGAATGTAGGCGGCGTCAAGGGTCATTGCCACGTGGACAGCTTGATTGTCGGTGGTGGTGGTGGTGATTGAAGGGCATTTTGGGGAATTGTAGAATTGTGGGGCTTCTCTGAATTCTTGTGAAATTTTTGTATTGGTATTTCCTCTGCCATTTCTTATTGTTGTTGTTGTTAAGGTTCCTCTTGTGGTGACAGAGCTGAAAAGAAAGAAGAAAATGGAGAAAGAGAGGAAGTGGAAGAACTTGCTTTGTGTAGAAGACTTCATGTGGGGTGGAATTTGAATTGGGAGGAGAATGAAGTGGAAGGAAATGGTTTTTATTATGAGATGTGGGAGAGGGGATTTTCATGGCTATGAATCTTATTCCCCCATTCAGGTCCCACTATTTCTACTAATAAGAAATTGACATGTGTAAGTTTTTAATTAAATTTTTTTAACTTAAAAAAAATAGTGGAATACGTAAGAAAAAAGTAAACACGTGACAAATATCTATTCGTGAAAGAGGGAACGAGATACAAAATAAAGACAGATGCCCTGACTTGCCGATTTTGATTGTCTTTAAGGCAACAAAAATTCTATTTCATTTTCTCTCGGACTAATTAATAATTGTCAAATGTAACTTTTTTTATACAGGTTACACAATTTCTTTTATGTTACGGATTTTTTAATTAAAAATTTATATATATCAATTTTTTTTATTAGTGGGACAAAATATGGAAAGTGGAAAAATATAGATCTTTAGTTTTTTTAAGTTTAATAGAGTTGAGGACAGAAGGACACGGTTTTGCCAATAAAGAAGATGGAAAATGCCAAGCTGGATGTGGGGTTGATGAGTCAAAGTTTTTTCAAAATTTCAAAAGAAGGTAGTTGGATTCATACATGCTTCCAATTATATTGTAGGACTAGGGATTCAATATTTGGCTATTTTGGCCTTTGTGCCTATGACTTTAATTTCTTTCTGCTATAATCACGAGGAATAAAAAAGGATTTTTAGTAGAAAAATGGTAGTCTGTTTATGCCTTTAATTTTCGTCAGGGGGAAGAGCGGAGTCTGCTAGATCGGGGAGATTGTAGCGTCTCTGCGCACTGAGGAGGGAGCTTAGCCTCACCAGAGGAGGAAGAAGAAGCCTTCTGCGAGGAGGAGATTTATTATTGCTCTAAAGTGCGGGGAGAAGATGTCGAAGCTTGGGGACGCTTTCGATCTAAGCCCAAAAGACTTACCCACTTGGACAAGCCTTTTGTTGACTATGCCTTTAATTGCGAAAGATAAATGAAAGAAATCCAAGAAAGTAATGCTTGATTTGTAGAATTTTTACCAAATTTAAAAAGTTTACAACTTTTTGTTGAGGTTGTAGAGAGTGGGGAGACAAATCATTGTTTCATTATACTTTTGATCCTTTCTGCTTTTTCTTTCTAACCCAAGAATGGGTGTGCATTCAACCAACATAAGTTGATTCAGTTAGTAAGGATTTGACACGTCCTTACAAATGTCAAAAGTGTTCAATTCTCGCTGCCAACATGAGGGCTGTGTTGGTGGGTGATCTGTAAGTACCCTTGTAAAGAATCTGTCCTGACCCGTGGTGGTAACTGGAGCCGAACCCACCCAAACTTTTATTTTCCAAAAAAAAAAAAAAAGAATGGGTGTGCATTCGGTATTCAATTCGGTTTTCGGAACAAAATTTAGGAATTCGGTTCGGTTTTTATGAAAACCAAACCGAACCAAAATTTTATGAAACCGTATACCAAAATTATTTCAGTATGGTTCGGTTTGGTTTGGTTTGTACCGAAATTTTTTATTTTTTTCTTGTGAAGCCAACTTAATAAAAAATAGACAACTATAAAATTATAATGCACAATTAAAATTAAAACAATAAATTAAGAATTAAGAATAAACATACTGACTTTACAATAATAACATAACTCATTAAGTCCCCCAAAAATTCGGGGTATTAGTGGTAACATTTGGCAATAAATGTTCAAAGTGTCTACTTTCGCCGAATGTCATCTAAACGGGATGGATTGAAGATAGATATAAGTAATATTAATAATACGTATAAGTATAATATATATTTTTAATAATAATAATAATAAATTGGTCTATTCGGTATTTTGGAAATTCAATTTTTAAAAATTGAAAATCGAATATCAAACCAAATTATTTTGATTTTTTCAAAATCGAACTGAATAAACCAAAATACCGAATAAACCAAACCATATAGTATAATTCGGTTTGGTTCGGTTCGGTATTTCAGTTTAACTAAATAGTGAACACCTCTACCCAAGATTCCTCTTGTGGAAATATGAAGTCACACATCGATTGGTTAAAAAAGATCCAAATCATATATAACCTTATGAGTTAACACTTTTCATTGCGTATTGGTTTTGAAAGGATATGAAAGCACATGAACTAATTTTCACATGGTATCATAGTAGATCCTTATGCGGGATGTGCGGGCTCATAATACCCAATTTAGCTCTAATTATCCTCGTACAGTACGACTCAAGAAAGGCGTCGAACCTTAAATTGACTCTCACCTCAATTTGAGTAAGCTTATGGATTAACATATTTTATTGTCAATTGATTTTGAGAGTATTTTGAGAGAATATGAAGGTTAATAAACTAATTTTCACAATACTTAATTCTACTTTATTAGTTCAATGTGAGTTTTCTTGGAGGAATATCAAGGTTTGCCTTGATCGTAAATTGGGAAAGCTTTCCATCGCCTAAATATTTTTTCACAAAAGAAGAAGAATCACTACAATTGTAATCTTATTTCTTCATTGTAATGAAACTATGTGCTTACTTTAAATTCAAATTTTATAAATTGTTGCGACTTTTATTCATTTCATTATTTACTTGTGTGCACGTGAGATTAGAACGGTGGCCGAATTAAAGGGGTTACCCTCACAATATTTTCAAAAAAACGATGAATTTTTTTTGTAAAATTTTCTTATGAATATTGTGTCCCTTAAAAAAAATTCAGTAACAAAATTTGTTTCTACCGGCAAATTCCTAACTCCGCCACTAAATTAGAAATTAAAGATACATTTTAACAGATACATCAAGGAATCAGAGACAATAATCCCAATTTTTGTGTTTTTTCCAGAAGATTTAGAGTTATAAGTCATATATATATAGCATTAAATTTTAGGTCTTTAAGGAGCAACTATTGACTATATTGAACTTTCGAATGTTCCACTAGTCAGACCACTATAGTATGGTCAAATGAGAAGACAGCTAGGCTGGTTTAGTTCTGTAAGTTTTTTTTTTTTTTTTTTCTAAATAAAGAATTACCCATTAATTATAAAATAGTCAAAGTCATTACAATCAAAAGATAAAACGTAATTACAAGAAAAATAAAAGTTATATAATGGTGTAAACACCATGATAACAGATAAAAATCCACACCCGGACCGGATTATTTAGTTATGTGAGTTACATATTCATTTGTCCCCCCTGGAAGCTTTATCAGCATCACGTTTCGAATTTTTACTCGTGTTTTAATTTATTTAAAAAGTGCGTTCAAGGAATAATCATACTATATTAGTTCAATGAAAACAACTTAACAACTAAATTTCTACAAATTTCAATATTGAGGCTTTTTAAGAAGTTCAGACACACAATCAAGTGATATTTGTCTAATGAAAAAAAAGCCATTTGTCCACTGAACCATAAAGCTCGAGTTTAGTATTAAACAGTGACAATTCATGCATGGTTTTGTAGGAAATTCTGAGTACCCTTCAAATCTTAATGGATTAATCGGGCAATAGTTCATGAATACTGTGATATTAGTGATAATATAAAGAGGGGAAATCTTCTCAAAGTGTTCCTATGACAAAAGGCAAACGGATCCTCTGTGACACTTGTGTAATATGCATAATTACAATTACGTTTACACTTAAAGTTTATCGATTCACCCTAAAGTTTACCTATTTTAGTTTAAGTTATATGAATGAAAAATTACGAAAGTAAAATGTTACGGAAAGTGTTACAGTGAATCCAAACCGTGCCAAAAAACTAAGGAGAAGTCAACATCAAAATCTTAAGTCCCACATCTCCTCTCACAAAATGAAAACAAAATAAAAAGGCAGAAAATTTTAAACAAAATGCCAATACAAATACAAAAAAATTCAAAAAATTCAAAAAAATACAATTAAAGTACACCCTAACCTCATCGTAAAATGGAAGAAAACAGTGAGTTCTGACCAATTTTTTTTCTATAAGCCTACCACCGATACATATAATATAGAATAAAAGAAAAGAAACTTTGGTATAAATCAATACAAAAAACGATAGTTGTAATGTCAATTTTGGGGAACTTTGGATTTCAGAATTGTCCATTTTTCAACGTCAATATTGAGTTAAAAAAAACATAGGTTTAGGAATTTATAAATCTTCAATTTTAAGAAAGAATTCAAAATTCCATCTTACTAACTTGTAAGAGTAGGAAGAAGAAAAAAATTGGTTGCTGAGGCATTATTTTCACGTATTTTGGACTGCAACCCAAATTCAAAGGCTACAACAACCATAGTTTTTAATATTTATAAATAAGTTGAGCAATCTCATTCTATGAAACCAACTTTTTTTTTTTGGAGCCCGATTGGGCGGTTGCCCCATATAGGGGAAAGAGAACTGTCTCAGACGAGCAAAAGATAGCCCTAGAAAGGGAGATTAAAGCTTGGCGCACGCAGGCGGAGGGTATCGAGCCACTGACGCTCGAGGTTGTGGGCGGAGCATCTGCCCTGCTTGGGTTAGGACACCTTTGATTATGAAACCAACTTTGAGGTAGAAGCTCTAGCTTCCGCTGTATACCTAAGCAAAAAAATCGTCTAGCAGACTATTCTTATACCCAATTAATCACAATTCATCATTTGTATATATATTTAAAAAAATGATCGCATGACGAATTCTTATTGGTTGAGATAAAAAAATGATATACTGAGACGGATCATAAACGATTTTCACCGCTTGTATACTACTCGAACCAAATAATTGAGCTATGAATGGGTTTTCACTAGAATGACAAAGGGACAAAGCTAAACTTAAGATTTAAGATAATAATTTAGTTGGTAAAGTACTGATTATCAGACGGAAACATCTTGGATTTCATACCTTTTGAACTCGAGCTCATCCGCTTCTCATATTCCCTCCTCCCAAAAAATAAAAAAACATAAAGCAGAAACGACTTAAAGTTGACATGACTTCTAGACACAATATAAAATGTTCAACGCATTACGCAATACACGATTAGTAACATAATTAGAATAGACAGGAATCGGGTAGCTCGATCACTGGAAAGAGGCCCTCGTAGCCGATTCACGTATCTTCTCATGAAGGCAAATAAATTCTCCTCATTGTGAGGCTAAATTCCCTCACTGGGTGATGGGAGGGCATGCTACAATCTCCCTATCTACAGTCATTCTCCGCTCTTCCCTTTCGGGGACAATCGCCTTCAGGCGTAAAAAAAAACATAATTAGAATAGACTTTCTCTATAAATTTCTCTCAAAAATTCAAAATATATACGAGATTTGAAAATCTTTTAGTTACTTCGATGATGTTTTATTGCAAAAGTATAATATGATTTTAACAGTCATATTTTTTATCTGACGGCCACCAAATATTCCGTGCAAGTCCCACGATGTGATGTTATTAGCTGCATTTAATTGCACTAAGACTTTTGTTACACAAAATAAATGCAAATATTAGTAGTACTAGTACTACTATTCTTTATTTTTTTCAATGAAAATTCGCAATTGTTAATTTAATGTTGAGAAACACATTCACCTCTGAGTAATAATTCAACTTATATGAACTGAGCTTGCTACTGCTGTTCAAGAATTTTGGAGACGATGCTGCGAAGAATTTTATTATGTATTTATTTTTTTTCTACTGTTTGTAGTGTGTATCCGGTCCAGGGTGTGGACTTTTATCTGTTATCATGGTGTTCTAGAACACCATTGTATAACTTTTATTTTTCTTGTATCTCGTTTTTATCTTTTGATTGTAATGACTTCGGCTATTTTATGATTAATGGATAATTTCTTTATTTAGCAAAAAAAAATAATTCAACTTATATATATATATATATATATATATATATATATATATATATATATATATATATATATACCTTTTACATTTCGAATTATTTATTCATATTTTTTTAATATGTCTTAAATTAAATGTCAATTTTTTAAATAAAGTGTTCATTAATGCTATTTTTTTCAATCATATTTCTTACATTGAATTTTGAAGAGAGAAAATAAAGTCGAATTAAATAAGGGCATGTTTGACATTTTACATCCTATTATAAAATTTGATAAAATCTTAATTCTCATAAAAAAATACAAAATAGATATATAATTTGAGACGGGAGTAGAATATAATGAGTTTGGTTTCAAAATAAACACAATCAATTCACTTACACCTAAGTAGACCTTGTCTTGTGCAGTCACTTGAAAATAGTAGAACGCAAAAAAAATTAGTATATATTGATCATTTTTTGCCGTCAGAGTTCAAATATTTTAAAGTGAACACATTGTTATTTTTAGAACACCTGTCACGTAAAAACAGGCGTTACATATATTATGTCATGTGTTCATAAATAGAGAACACTTATTACATAATAATATAACACATATTAAAAAATGGTGTTCAGTATATACAGATACTTTTACCATAGCCATGACCTTTCTTTCTCAAACAATTCAGCTTTTATAATAATGTAAATAATCAAACTCCATTCAAATCTCGGTCTATAACTCTTCTTTTTCTTCCTCTTCTTCTGGATATGGTTTCGAATCAATCCCCCATCTACCAATTCAAAATCAGCTCATTTTAGTGTATTGTCCTTTTCCTTTAAGTCCTATGAATCTAAAAACAAGAAAAAATATTACTTCTTCTCTCCTAAAATAATGTTAATATTTGAATTTTTTTACATAGATTAAGAAAATTTTAAAAACAATAAGAGTCAATTAAAAGGCTAATATATCCTCGTTAACTAACTTTTAGAAAATTGAAATTATGGTTAAAAAAAGAGTTATAAGAGGGGTGAAAATGGTAAAAGTTCATTAATTGTTCATTGATAATCCATATGTTAACATTATTTTGGAATACATGTGAAGTTTAAATGTTAACATTATTTTAAAATGGGGAAATTTACCTATTTAGTCCCTTTACAATTTTTGTTTCGCCTATTTAGTCCTCACATTTTAATTTCAATCTAGATAGTCCCTCTATAATTTTCATCTCTCGTGTTTAGTCCCCATGTCTTAATTTCAAATCTACATAGTCCTTAATCAATTTACAGATAGCGGGAAAAGTCCCTGACAGCACTTACAAGGTGGAATTTGACTGATTTTGACCTGTGTGACAAGCATGCTCAATAAACTGTTTTACTTTTGTTTAGTTGAGCATGTATGTCGCACAAGTAAACATCAACCGGATTCTATCATGTAAGTGTTGGCGGGGACTCTCCCGCTGCCCGTAAATTGAATAGGGACTATCTAGGCTGAAATTAAAATTTAAGGACTAAACAGGAGAAATGAACATTATATAGGGCCTATATAGGCTGAAAATAAATTATGGGGACTAAACAAGTGAAACAAACATTGCCAAGGGACTAAATAGACGAATTTCCCTTTTTAAATGTATATAGTATATCCGAAATATGGCAAAAAATCCTTTGTCCCTGGGTCCTATCCCCGTCCTTTTCCCCAGCCAATCACAATTCACCCTGTTTATATATAATTGAAAAAAATATTTATATAGTAAATTGTAATTGGTTGGAGACATAGATGGGAACAGGAATGATGACAGAGAATTTTCACCCCCGAAATATAATACCTGCAATCATTAACAATGCAGTTTAAACAATAATATGTCTCAATTTTTGTTCCTTTCATTAAGGTAGTGATAATGCCAGAGCAAGAATCCTCCTGCAAGAGCGATTTACGTGAATGTGACAAAATTAGCCCCTCTAACATATTAACTAAATCTTTTAATTATTTTTTCTATTTTCTCTCTATCCTGACCTGATCTTTCTCTCTCCCCTAGATTCTTTCCTTATTTTTCTCTCAATCTCTCTATTTTCATATGATTTTTGTTTCTATATCTATTGTTTTTTTTCGTTTTTTCCTCTCTGTTTTTTTCTCATTTTTTTTCTTCTCTCCATCTCCAAGTGATTTTGTTTTCTTCTCTATTCTTCTCTTTCATTATCTCTTCATGCTCTTTTGTCTAACTTTGAATTTTATATATATATATATATATATATATATATATATATATATATATATATATATATATATATCCAGATAATTTTCAACTACTTTCGGTAAAAGAGGTAAATTTTATTATTTTTATTGAGCTTTCGATTTTATATTGTTGTAGAATTATTCAATCCAAGAAAATAGTCTATTCAGTGAGGAAATTGAGAGAAGAAAAAATAATAAAAATCGAGAAGAAAACAAAATTACTTGGAGATGGAGAGAAGAAAAAAAAAAAAACAGATATAGAAACAAAAATCACGAGAGTTTGAGAGAAAAATAAGCAAAGAATCTAGGGGAGAGAGAAAGATCAGGACAGGATAGAGAAAAATATTGGGAGAGAAAATAAAAAAAATAATTAAAAAATTTAGTTAATATGTTAGAGGGGTAATTTTGTCACATGCACATAAATCGTTATTGCAGGAGGATTCTTACTCTGACATTATCACTACCCTTTCATTAAAATAAGAGTTTTTACTACATAATCATTTTTTTATTTTTCGGTACATTCCCCTACAGCCTCATGTGAGGCGGAGTCAATGAACCCTATAAAAAAATCTGGGCAATTTAGGAATTTAGGCAATGGATTTTTCGTCATTGGTCAGTTATGATCGTACTAACAGACCATACGGATAATAAACAAATGTTTTTAGGAACTTTCCCAAAATATCCCAAGTATCTGTCCCTTCCCCACAACTACCTCGTTTCTGGTTTGTTCGATTCGCAATCTTTCTGTTTTTATTACAAACTTATCTTTAGATTTACAAAATTATAAGGAACTATATATATATATATATATATATATATATATATATATATATATATATATCTCACTATATTCTAAAATATAAGTCGTTTAAAATATGTAAAAAAATTAAAAAAAGAGTAATGTATTTTGTTATTTAAAATATAAATATTACTCTCTTAAGTAGAATTTGTGAGGATACAAGTCATATTTAAGATAGTAATATTAATATTTTGACTAACAAAATACATTATTTTTTTATTCCTTAAATTTCCGACTTATATTATGAAAATGAGGTAGTACAAGATTTTGCATTGCAATCTCGGGTCACTCAATTATATGACCGTCATTATGAGACTGACTACACAGCTCCCTCACATAAATTGAGCGGAACCCATATCTGCAGGTAGACTCCGCCAAATTCATGCGAGAGACCATCATTGTAGGACTGGCCACACAGCTCACTCACATAAATTGAGTGGAGCCCATATTTATAAGTAGACCCTGCCCAATTTATACAAGAGTGTTGTAGAGCCAATCTCATAAGAACGCTTCCCTCATTGAATTTTTCGTCAATCTCGTAGTTGCGATATATACAATGAACAGAGTCTCGCTCCTATCATAAAAGGACAGTTTCGATATGGGACTGAGGGCGTGCGGTAGGGCGCTGGTCCACTAATGCAGAAGGCTGCCATGTCGCCCTCTTTCATTCATCTCTCAGTCACAGTTAAAATACAAAAAAAGATAATCATGATATGGACACAGTTAAAAGTAAAAAAATATTTCTCTCTTCATTTTATAGTGATGTGACAAGTTTGTACAATTTTTGTACTTTTAATTGTGTCCATATCAGGATTATCTTTTCTGTATTTTAATCTGTGACCGAGATGAAAAAACTTTTTTTTTAAAGATGGGCGACATGGCAGCTTCTGCATCAAGTGAACTAGGACCCTACCCCTGGCCCTGGTTCATATCGAATTTTCCATCATAAAAGCCAATTATTGACTACAACTCAAAAGGGTGAAAATATTTCAAGTGAAAATTATAATCCGAATACAAAATCGCCTTGCTAACTTAGGGAGGATGTACATTGACCTTGGGTGCCTTGGCTACCCCTCCCCGTTTTTTGTTTTTTTTGTGGAAAGTAGGCATTATTATAGATATAAAAATTGAATATGACCAGTTGACCACTCAAAAAATTACATTATATTTTGACCTCTAAAGTTTGAAATAATTGAGGATATATCGGTCTATTAGTCCATGACTGATGTCTCACATCTCACTCACATAGTTAGCCACCTACATACAGACTGAACTCGCTAAGTCAGTAAATATTATGAGTGAAGAGTGAGATCAGAATCGATGAACCGGTCTACCCCACCTTCCCATAAAGTTTCATCTTACATCCCTCCTTTGATAATCGCAACACTTAATTTTATTCAGTTCGCTCATGGAGTCGTAGACATATGGGACAATCGCTTTGCGCTCTGAATTGATGCTTTCAGACAAGAACACAGACCCCACAGCTTACGCCCTTAAGCAAGCAATTCATGTGCAAAACAAGGAAAACCTCAGTATGCAGGGTCCGCCAACAACTATACAAGTAGTGGAATACAACCATTTTAAGGCATTTTTATGCAGAATAAAGAGAACCATCAAAGTGTGCTACTCAGAGAATCATTGATGTTAGGAGGGTCGCCGACGTCTTAAGCTTCTGCAGTACCCGGTCCATGATCACGATAAACAAAAACGAATGCAAGAAACATATACAGATGCTCAAAAAAAAACCACGGTCCCACGGAAGCAATAAACTAAGCTCCACCAGCACATTCAACTTATGAGGGCACCATCACTGATGCAATAGATGCATGTGGATGATCAACATGTCAGCTAAGCTTGTTCAATTCGCACTGATGCACATGCTCCATGTTCCATCCTCCTTTTCTTAAATTCTTATTCTGAAACAGAAAGGAAAAATAACAATTTGAGATTCCAAGAATATGTCCCCACCCCCACCCCCCACCCCAACCTCCATCCCCCCCCCCAACGAAAAGTGGAGAGAGAGAGGTTCGAAAGCATTGAAGAGGATAAGTAAAGGAACAATTAAAGAACATACAAAATTTCTGTTTACACCACTGAAGATGCAGTAATCAGCATTAGCTGAATGAAGCTTTAAGGAGGAATCTAAGAGGTATCTGCATTCTTTTGCAGCCACTGGCTGGCTCAATATATGCCACAGACCTCAGCAAGTTTCACAAGAATCATAAACTAAATGTGTGGAGCAAAGGGCAGTCGAGTTCTCTTCCTTCCTTAATCAGGAACTTGAGCTACAAAGCCTCAAATAAAAGCTCTAGGCATATGCATATTTTCACTATTTACTCATTCCTCCTCCCCTCGCTCCCCTATCTCCCACTTTACATTCCTAGCTTCCCAACTGGGCATGGGTTATTCTCTATAACAAGTAATGGACACCAACGAAAATCTTAGTAACAATTAGAACCGAAAAGGTCACAACAGAGAAGGAGAAGATAATGTGAACAATAAGAGGTATTATATAAATAATTCTTTCAAACAACAATGTGTAAAAAAAGAAAAAAATTACAACTAGTACATTACTAAATATACACACTACAGAAATGAGAAAATTAGATGCAATTGAGAATTCTTAATACCTAGGATAATTTACGTCAACTCCAAATTAGAGCTGCTAGAACACTTATACCAATTAACAAGAGAAACACCTTCAAATTGAAATCAGCCTGCTGTTGCTGATTTGTGCGCTGAGGGAAACCATGAGCATGACCGCCGTGGATTGTATTGGTATAACCATATGGGAAGCCACCAGCTTCCCCATACATGGCGGTGTTTGGAAATCCATGCACTTGGATGTTGAATAAAGACGGGATTAGGCCTCCAAAAGCTGCAGACAACGTAAAGTTACCAAACCTTGCACTTGCCATCGGCCCAGAACCACCTGTGAACCCAAAACCATGCTGTGCAAAAGCATTTGTATCTGGTGGTGGTGGAGGAGCCGTATCAGGTCTTTGCCCAGCAGGACGATGCGGAATCTCCAATCCTGGAATCGACTTAGACCTTGGGTCCGTCGAGTTCTTTCCCCGTCCATATAACGGGACAAGCTTCTCCTCCTCAATAAGGGCCTTACAAACAGGGCATTCATGGGAACGAGAGTGAATATGGAGCCATTTGTAGAGGCAAGGCCAGCAGAAGAGGTGACCACAAAGCGTGATGATGGGATCTTGAGCCAAGTCAAAACATATATTACACTCGAAGTTACCAGCATCACCACCATTGCTGCTATTTGCAGAACAATAAGTGCTTGGAGGTGTTCTGCTTGTGGATTCTCCAAACCCACTTGCCATCTTGAGACTAAAAAATTACAAATTTTCTGTAAAACAATAGACATGCTTAATTACAAGGTTCTTCACTTAAAAAATAAAATACAGGTACAAAGCACGTTGGAAAAAACAAACAAGATGCGTTGTTATCGTCTTCTTATGCAAGACTCTAGATAACACATTACACGGCTCTCCACTAATAACAAGTTATAAATCCAACAAACAACATAAGCACCCACACAGGCACAAAAAATACCTCCCAACCACCAGAAATAAAATTGTTATCAACTTATCTAGGCAAGATTCCACCAAACAGTGGTACAAAGATTCTTCCTTTTTTCAATTTTCAGCTCAGATAGAAAAAAGAAAAAAAGAAAAAATAAGGGTAAAGTTGCGTACACTGGGACCTTCCTCAAAACCTGATGATGCGGGAGCATTGTGCACTAGATAGACCTTTTTTATATAAAAAAATTTAAAAATTTAAAAATATTGATACATAATTCCTGGAAATCAAAAGTTCACTAATTATTAAAAGACAGCCTGACTATTCATTGTTTCAATTGGATATCTCGATTCCACTATTTGCTTGCAATAATTGAACACAGAAATATTCAATTACACAAATTTATTCTAGATGCATAATACAAATTCGAAAAATTCAACCCAAAAAAAACTCAAAATGGGAGTAAATTAAACAATCAAAAGCGTAAGAACCAACAATAACAAAAAAAAAAATTCACAGATCTAAGTAGATAATATAACAGAGAAAAAATTAATCGAACTAACCTTGAGAAATCGGATTAAAATCTGGGTCTCCTCTATGGAGATCGGAAGGAAGTTAAAACCCCTGAGAGAAGTGATAGCAGAATCCGTTGACGTAAGAGCAAAGGAAAAGTATTTATATGGGGTAAGTTTGGAGGAAGATTCACGAGTGGTGGTAAGTAGCGATGTGAAGTACACCAACGCAACTGTCCTTATAAGTAGAACTGTCAAAACGGGGCGATGGAATTCATATCCCCATACCCGCCCTTTAAGCTCACGGGGTGGGCATACTTGCGGGCATATGTCCATTTTGACAGCTCTACTTATAAGCACCACGACTCTAGTGCGAAATGGAAAATGTTCTGTACGGAACGGTTTCTTACCGTTGTATTCAAATTTTGACGGTTAAGATTGATTTAAAAAAAAATACCTGTTTCGCAAAAATACCTAGGTTTTTTTCAAGGCAAAAACAGGTATTCCGTATATACTAAAAAACTTGTTCCGCATAAAATTCAGATAGCCTTATAACGGTAATTTATACACACTTTTTTGGGGTGAAATTTGTCTGTACCCATATATGTTTACATTCATATGCCCAACTACTCAGAATTATATATACACATGCTGAATTTTAATTGGTTGAGCACAAGAATGATAACATATACGTGTACATACAATCATTTGCGCTTCTTTTGGGGTTTAGCAATTTTATTAAAGACATTTTTTATATTTACCAGGATCACAGGTACCTTATGATACATAATTAATCATATTATTATAAAAAATAAAAATAAAAATATTTTACAATAATGTTACCAATTCTGAATTACAAGATAAATGAACTTGATCAATATTATAATAGTCCTTTCATCAAGAGCCTATTGCTCTAGTTATTTTTTTTACAGTATGCATGTCTTTACTTTAGGTTTGGTTTAGGTATCTTTAGCAGTCCATAGTTATTAAAGTCTTGAATAATTAATTAGAAATAGCATTCAAAACAAAGTATATTTAAATTATCGAATTAAACGATTCGGCAATTCATATCTATAAATATGGAGGTTATACATGACCGTATAAGTAGCATGATAACCAAAATCATATTCATTCGGTCCGACTAATACGCTTATAATATTTTTATAAGAACCAACTTTTATACATCTGAGATGTTAAATTTATTGAATCCAATGATACATATCAGATATATAAGTATGTACTTATAAAAATTATAAACATATTAGTCGGACAATATGTGGCACCTTTATTTTATATATGTTCATGTATAAACTTTCACTTTAAAAATACATTTTTCTCATAAACAATTCAATTTTAGGCTAATTGGTGTATTATGTCCCTAAATTATTTCTTTTTAGTGACTAACGTCCCAATTCATTGTTTCTATATATTACCATCCCCAAATAATTTTCATTTAATATGTAAGGTCCTTCTGTCCAAAAATTAACGGTCAACTGAATTTGGAGGAAAAAAATGGAGTCAACTCACATAGTTTGAAGGGCATTTGTGTAAATTACGTTAAAATTACCCCCCCCCCCCCCCCCTACGTCATCTGCAATCCCAGCCCAACCTTTCTTCTATTTCAACCCATCCCGACCCTGTCCTCAGTGGCGGACTTACAGTGGGACCTAAAAAAATTATTTTTTTATAGTTTTAGTTTTGTTTTTGTAACACCTCGTTCGTGAACATTTTTTATTGTACTCATTTTGAATCACGTTACGATTTAAAATTAGATTTTTTAGTTCGTGAATTATAAGAGTGACACCACTTATATCTTAACAATTTTGGTAAAATTTTTAACAAACTTAAGTGTGTAAGAGATTATAATATTTATTTAATAAAAAAAAAATTAACGACTAGAAAAGGGTGATCAAGGAAGTTTAAGTGTATACAATTATTTTTTTTTGTAATTTTAATTTTGTTTTTGTAACACCTCGTCTCGTGGACATTTTTTAGTGTACCCATTTTGAATCACTTTACGATTTAAAATTAGATTTTTTAGTTTGTGAATTATAGGAATGACACCACTTATATCTTAACAATTTTAATTAAAATTTTAACAAGTTTAATGTGTAAGAGATTATAATATTTATTTAATAAAAAAAAATTAACGACTAGAAAAGGGTGAACAAACGAGTTTAAGTGTATAACTCTATAACTTATAGACTATAAGTCTCGTAGGCTACGGCTACCAGTACCACAAGTCCACAACCACAAATTTTACTTAGCAAAAAATCTAATCAGCTCATTTCATACTGTAACTAAACAATGGCGAATTTTTTTTCTCTGACTCATTATCCTCAATCATCATTCCTCATTATCCTTTATTATTTGAATTAAATAGGTAACCCTTTTAATACTTCTTTAATCTTCCAATATTTATGTACTTTTTCTTTTCTTTTTTGCACATTTATGGATTATGGATAAATTTTATCATTTAGTTTATGGATTATGGATAAATTCTTTGTGAAATACATATGATTCCTATTTCCTGATATTTATGTACTTTTTTTTTGTACAATTATGGATAAATTCGTTATTAAACGTAAATTTGCGTTTTGTTCGGAACAAACTAGTAAAAGGGGTGTTAGGGATAAAAAGGCTGAGATTGGAGATGAAAATGATATTGAAATTGATACAAAAATGGATGTTGAAGAGAATTTATTTGAAACTAATGTGGGAAATGTTAGAGATGAAAGACTTGAATTTGATATTGAACAATTGTCTTCGGATCCTGGATTGAGAATCCCAATACAAAATTATGATGTTAATGTTCGAGATTTAATTCAGAGGATATATACTCAGAGAGGTCTTTGTCAACCTAGAAACCATGCATTTCCAGCCACAAAAATGGGTACGAAAGATAGGTGATTTTGTGTGTTATGGTATGATGAGAATTCTAGTTGGTTGGAGTATAGTATAGCAAAAGATGCCGTATTTTGTTTATACTGTTATCTTACAGTGATGGATGTGGTTCATTTGTGTCAAATCAAATTGGAGATCAGTAGTTGAATGATAGTTTAATTGCATTTGTTGAGAAAGATGTGTTTGATACTATCGAGAATGATATAATTATAGAATATTATCAAATTATAAAAACGCATAGGGAACCATTGTAATTAAATATTTTATATGCTTTTATGAATTTATTTTGTCAATATTAATTGTGCCCCTGTTTGTAAAGTCTGCGTCCGCCACTGCCTACCCCTCTCATCTTTACCACCACCACCCAATGTCGTTTCTTTTGATCTTGGTCACCGGAATCCCTGGAGCATTGATCAAAATAGAAAATAGAAATTGTTTCGATTTAAAAAAATATACTTCATCCTTTTAAGAATGCTTGGAGTTTTGGTTGGGTTGCTCAAGGAAATGAATCTCGTTGGTTCGCCCAAGGAAATGAATACAAAAATTGGAGTGTCCGAGGATGTCAACGATACAATATCTAATTATGGCAGGCAAATTCAGCATATGATCGTCTCTCTACTAGTGGCTTCTTGTTCAAAAGGTATTGTATTGAGGATCCGTTTTGCGCATTTTCTGGGAGTTGTGTTGATTCCACTATGTATGCATTTCTTATGGGTGCAGGAGGTTTTGAAACAGATTATTGTAGCAGGAGTTGGGAGTCCTTTTTGGGTTGCATCTATCTAGTCTTAAGCAGTGGATGAATTTTTGCTTAGAATAGCAATGGGGAGGGCTGCTGTGGTTAGTAACGGAGTCATGATTTAAGTTTAGTGGGACGTAGTAGAAAAAAATCTATTTTATTCTAAATCGTTAGATATATATACTTAATATATAAAAAAATTGAAAATTTTTAGGGCCCTACCCCTTCAATGCTACGCCACTGGCTGTGGTGGTGATCAACGAAAGAGGGGGAGGTGGGGTGGCGGGGATGAAGGAAGAGAAACGAGGTGTAGTGTAGGGGGTATTGGGTTGAAGGGAGTATTTTTTGTGATGTACCCAATATGCCCCTACCACTATTTCCTTTGACCCAATTGAAATTTTGAATTAACAGTTGACTAACTATTTTTTGGACGGAAGAACCTTACATACAAAATGAAAATTGTTTGGGGATGGTCATGTATATAAACAATGATTTAGGACGTTATTCACCAAAAAGAAATAATTTAGGAACATAATGTACTATTTAGCCTCAATTTTATGATACTTTAGATAAAAAGTTTTATAATAAAAAAATTAATCAAAAAAGACTCTTAATGGACCTTACTCGAGGAAGGGTGTGGGATAAGATACGGGCCTCGAAACTAATCGGGCCTATAAGTGCTCAATAAATTTGGATAGTATCTGAAGTAAAAGGGCCCAATGAATGATACGTATTTGTTTGTTTTGAAGCATTGAGAATCTAGAAAGCCAAAAATAATTTTGTTTCTCGAATGTCAGTGGACTAGTAATTATAATATCCTCTAGAATATTTATTATCTCACATTTGGAAACAAAATTTTGACTAGTAAATTAATGTTCATTTTGATATTTGACAAAGTAGTGCTTATCTTAATGGAGAAATTTTTGCAGCCTAGAAGATTTGCAAAGTAGTGCTTATCTGCAATACTTTTTTTTTTCTTGCTAAGTTTCTAGAATACTATTTGAAATAAAGTCAAAATAATCTTAATACACCCTGAAAACTCGGTAGGAACCTTCTATCTCCATTTGCTATTTTATTTCCTATCTCATTAATAAAAACTTAGCATGTGTTAATTACTCTTAAAGAAAAAGTGAAAATGTGATAATTACATATTTGTGGGGATAGAGAATAGGACACGAAAAATATGACACAATATATATATCGAGAGAGAGATTCTTTTGAGTTTTGCCCGAAAAACCAACGTTGGCCTGGTCTAAATTGTTTAAAAATTCAAAAGCGCCGCATGCAAATAAAATAGATGGGAATTTCTCACTCGGATAATTAAGAAAGTCAAAGTCTAAAAGTCAAGAAAAGGCCCTCAAATCTTCATGGAACATTCACAAATTTGACAAAACAAATCGTACGTTCTTAACTAGTATTTTTATACATGTCTCAATCATTTAAAATTATCAACGTAGATATTTATTTAATTTTACTTCTTCAATTGTCATTAAATAGTAATTAAATTTGGATGAGTGCTAGTTTTGTTTTTTTCGAACGGAGGATGTTAATTAACGAATGTATGTAGTGATGACAGGGACGGATCGGGGGGCGGCGCCCCTCCGAGATTTAAAAAAATACTACTCCCTCCATTCCTAAATATAAGACTCTTTAGACAATTTTTTAAAATTAAGGAAGTTGTCATTTTCACCTAAACTTCCAATATTACCCCACCTTCCCTCTCTCTCACTAATACATCATAAAGAAAAGAAAGGAAAATATTGAGGGTATAATTGAAATAAATTGTTGACAACTAATAAAAGAACCTTAAACGACAATTAATTTGGATACCTAAATATCTCCTAAACGACAATTAATAGGGAATGGAGGGAGTACTATTTATCGAAATTTTATGTGTAATTTGGAAAATTTCGCCCCCCCAAAAAATTTTGTTTGCCCTTTTTATTGTCCCCCAAGAATTTTAGCAGTTTCGCCCCCCAACACTAAATTCCTAGTTTCGTCTCTGAGTGACGAATGAAAATCATATGTACCCGTCTGTGTATCTATTTTTGTGCCTAACCAATAAAAATTCACCATGTGATCATTTTTTTTAATTATATATACACATGGTGAATTGTGATTGGTTGGGCACAGAATTGAGTACACATACGGGTACAGACGATCATTTGCCTATAGTGACAACTGAAGAAATAGAATTGAAGAAAAATAATTGGGCAAATTGAAATAGATATGAAGACACCGATGAGGAATAGACGACTTTTTGCCCACAAATTCAACCTTCCATTTGCTCACCACCATTTTTCAAACCTTCTTCTAGCTTCCAATCAAACCCTTTTCTATACCAATTCATTGAATATATGAGTAAATACCAGAAATTCTTTAATCCATAAGTCTTTTTGATCATTAGTCTCTCACATTCTTTTCAAAAAATATTCTATCATTACAAGCGTGTGAATTAAAATCATATAATTAGTCGGAAGTAGTGTGTAAACTGTATTTATAAATAGAAGAAGCATTAGAAGACAAGCTAGTAATCCAATCCTAATTCCGACATATGACCAAATCATTTCTACAACAAATAAATTTCTTGCTCTCTGAACATCCAACAATTGTGGGATTCAGGTGGAGCATCACAGAATCATGGGGTTCAACATGGATCTTTCTAATAATCTCGATTTCAACATACATTTCGACTTCAATCCTCCTCCACATTTTCCTCCTCTTAATGGGTCGCCGCCGCCCCGTTCCGCTAGGCCCAATTCCAACCCTCCACAGCCTAGTAATGTCACTCATGTTCACAACCATCTTCGCCGGAACTCTGTTTTCCGCCGCCGCAGAAATCCGTGACACCAGATGGTTCTGGCGGCGATTCAAGACCCCATTTGAATGGCTATTTTGTTTCCCAATCGGGACCCGTTCTTCTGGGAGAGTGTTTTTTTGGTCCTACATCTTTTATATCTCTCGATTTCTCCACATAATTCGTACATATTTCACAATTCTCAGACACAGAACACTTTCTTTTGTCCAAGTCTTTAATCACTCAACTCTTATGATCATGTCTTTTCTTTGGCTTGAATTTTCTCAATCTTATCAAGTTCTTGAAATTCTTTTAATGAGTCTAATTTTCGGTTTGGTTTATGGGTATAGATTTTTTACTGAAATTGGATTAATGCCCAGAGGCTATTTTCCTTTTATTGTTATGAATTTTCATGTGATTTTGCTGGGGTGCAATTTATTAGGCCATGCTGGGGTGATTTTGCTGCATTTTTTTAAAGGTGGATGTAATGGAATGGGAGCTTGGGTTTTTAATTCTTTATTGAGCAGCATTGTGCTTCTTATGTTCTTGAATTTCTATGCCAAGTTCAGACATTATTATAGTAAGAAGACAATTTTGGTTTCTGATGATGATGATGATTAAGGTGGCTGAGCCCTGATTTCAGAAACAAATACTACAATTAAGACATTGTTGGCTGGCTTTTACCCAATTCTTGCCAATGCAAAAGAGACTGCGCAACTTTACTTAGCAAAAAAAGAGAGGCTGCTCAACGTTAAGGTTCTAACTTAATTGGTCATACTTGCTGCTTGATAAGGCTGATTTTGGAAAAGGTCGTGACTCCCAAATTTGAGATATTCGTGGCATATGAAATCGACTAATATCACAAAATTCTAAGATTATCTTTTTAATTCAGGCGAATCAGAGCATGTTTGATACACTGAAATGAAATGAAACGATTATTCCAAATTTTCTTTTCATTCCAGTATTTGGTTTGGTGAATTAATGTAGGAAAGACTTTCAATGCTCATTATAGAAAAAAGTGTGGAAGGTCTTTCAACTCCAAAACATGTGGAATGGTTTTTTCAAAAGAAGATGGAGTCGTTAATTAATGTTCAATAACTATTATATCTCTCATTTAATTAATTACAGTGTTTGAATAAGACCATTATCTATGCATTTTTTCTCTACAAATATTGTATCATTTTGATAAAACTTTATAGATGATGATTATATAAAGGGTCTTATGTACTAAATAGGTACAAACTATTTCGAGACCTCATGGGTTCGACCCAAAAAATTATTCTTGTAGATTTTGGCCATAAAATTTTTACGGGCAATATGTTTTGAACTCAGAAGACTTTTGCCGCATTTTTTTTTTTTTTAAAAAAACCCCTCACGTGCCGGACACGTAAGGATATTTTTGTCCATAAAAGTTGACTTCCGTTGCAGCTCTCCGTTCTGCACCACACCACGACCATCTTATAACATGCTTCAATATTAAAAATATATGTGGGTTCGGTAAAATAATATAATTTGTTTAAGTAAAAATTTGTATGTTATACAACGAATTGACTTGTCAATATATATTAGAAGGGCATTTTGGCCACGTTAAATCACGTTTCATTCTAACAATAAATAATATTTTTTTGTAAATACGAAAAAGGAATCATCATTCTATTGTGACTTTTACCTTCCAGATAATGAAATAGAAATATGATTTCAAAATCATTCCGGAAAAAAGTAATTCCAAGTGTAAGAGATTTCATTTCATTCTATTTCAATATACCAAACGTGTCGTTAGATCAACTCCTGAAAAGTTAAAAAAGAGAGGCAAAAAACAAGACTTCAATCAGTTCTTGTATAAGTGTTTAATATGTTTATAATTTCAGTATCCAATTTGTGTTTCTATGCATTTTTCCTATTAGATCTTAAGTTTGTTTAACTTTAATCTTCTCAATGTGCTGCGATCAACAATGCCTTAGCAGCAGGTTGTGTTAGTTTTATTATATCTGCTGCATATTTTATTTTTTTACAAAAAAAAAAATTATTATCAAACTCAGTATATATTATTTCAAGTCAAAAGGTTTGCACCAACTCTGCGAAGCTTTTTTTTAATTTTAATTATATATATTTTTATTAATCAAATTGGAGACTATAAAGTAGCCCACCAAATGTTACAAGTAAGGCGGATGATGCGTAAACCACCTAAGGCATAAAACTATGCTAAGCATATGAGCATACGCGCTACTATGATTTTGGATAAGATATCAAACTATTCTACGCCTACCAAGTAATCTCTATGCCTAGAGTTGCCGACCTCCAAGGTTGACGAAAAACCAAGTTGTCGTCGACCGATCTGCGGGCAGTAGCTAATATAAAGACTCTTTAATTGAAGCCAATAACTTCAACAGGCGGCTAGTCAAAATCAGCGTCTTACCGAGTCCTCGCTAGCAGATCATCAGATTCATATCAAACCAACTCTGCGAAGTTTACTTACTAATATCAGCTGCATAAGAATCAGATTATTTTTTTTTTAATACATAAGAATCAGAAATTTGACTGCATAAGAATAAGAAATTTGATAAACTTAAAATATATACAATAAGGAAAAAGGCAAAATGAAGCTTTGTCACAAGCTGATTCTTTCTTTCTTTTTTTCCTCCTCTTTTAGATATTTTTTTTATATACCGCTTTTAGATATTTATTTATTCATTCTCTCTCGAAAGCTGATGTCTATAACTTTGGCTGGTAGTGGCAGATTCAGAGAGACGGGGTGATTATTACTTGTAGAAACGACAATTTTTTTAAAAAAAAAAAAATTTATTTTCGTGATTTTTTTTTATAAATATGATATCTCGTCCGCAAAAAAAAAAATAAAAAAATCAATAAAAAATTCGCTTCACAATAACAAATTTTTAGCTCCGCCTTTATTAGCTGGGGGTTAATTAAGGAGGTGTGATTGTTTTTTTAGCTGAATAAAAATTATACATTAATCCTAAAATATCCGAAATCATTACAATCGAAAGATAATCTGAAAATACAAGAAAATAACAGTTATATACAATGATTTAGACAACCATGATAACAGATAAAAGCTCACACCCCGGGACTGCGTAAAAACACTAATACTAGTAGAAAAAGTAAATACATAATAAAATTCTTCACAGTATCTTCTTCGTAATCCTTGAACAACAGTAGTAAGAGAAGCTCAGTTTCAACATTTTTCTTAGAAATCAATAATTTACAAGACCATGGGCGTATCAACCGTTTAGTAGATTGTCTCGGAAAGATGTAGAAAACTGAAAAAGGGCCCCAGAACAAGTCCGGGTTCAGAGAATCCTTCAAGGAGGATCGAAAGAAACTCCAGATCTATAAGGATCTGAAGTAAATCTTGCATTTGAGTCTTGAATCTTGAAAAAGAAAACCTTGAGAAGCTTTCATCGCAATTTACGGCAAAATGAGAGGGGTGAAGACACAAAAAGTAAAGGAGGGATGGCTAGATCCAACCAAGATCCAACTTTCAACTTTCATCACAATTTATGGTAAAATGAGGGAGGTGAAGACACAAAAAGTGAAGGAGCGATGACTAGATCCAATCAAGATTTGACTGAAAGTCGAAACTTTTGGTTGGATGTAGTCATGGAGGGAGAAAACATGGATGTAGTCATGGAGGGAGAAAACATGAATAAATGAATAAATAGCCATTTTGGTCACTAAGGTATAGTAAAAAATGAGTTTTTTTAACTTTTTTCATCACTAAAGTTTTTTCATTCTGCCATTTTGGTCACAATGAGTTTTTTCTGCCATTTTCATCACTAAAGTGTTTTCGATCTGCCATTTTGATCACTAAAGTTTTTCATTCTGCCATTTTGGTCACTAAATTTTTTTCAAAAACTCATTTAGGTTACTTAAGTTAGTGACCAAAATGGCAGAATGAAAAAATTTAGTGACCAAAATGGCAGATCTAAAAAACTTTAGTGATGAAAATGGCAGAAAAACTCATAGTGACCAAAATGGCAGAATGAAAAAACTTTAGTGATGAAAAAAGTTAAAAAAACTCATTTTTGACTAAAGTGGCAGGACGAAAATACCTTAGTGACCAAAATGGCTATTTACTCTGAATAAATCCAAGAATAGGAATCGGGTTGCCCAAGTGGTAAGGCTACCCGGACATAGGCCGAGAGATCCCATGTTCGATTCATGTATCTCCCCTTAGTGGGGCAATAATTCTCCTTCTCTGGTGAGGCGTCCTCCTCCTCTGGTGAGGTAGTCTTTAAAAAGAAAAAAAAATGAATAAATCCAAGAAGAGGAAGAAGAGAGGAAATTAAGCGAGAGAGAAGAAAATGGAAAATTCCAAAATGAGGCGTGATTGTTTTTTTTTTGCCAAGTAAATTAGGCATGATTGTTGTTTGGTCGATCAAGTTTAAACTCACACGAGTGGTACAAGATGTTCCACGCGTAACGCGACCAAGTCATACTATTATCATACAGTGGCGGCTAAAGGCTAGTATGCGAGATGACTGATCAAAGCATCGTGCCATATATATATATATATATATATATATATATATATATATATATATATATATATATATATATATATATATACACTTAGCAAAAAATCTGGGACCCCAATTTTTGTTTTGTTTATACATATACTTAGCTTAAAATGCGGGGCCCCAATTTTTTTCCAGCACAAGTCCTCGGATATGTTTGAGCCGCCCCTGTTATCATACATGTTAATTTCCAGCAACTAATTGACTCCATTGACCAAAATGCATTAGACCATTAATTGCCTACTAGAATAGGTGGGGCAGTCGCCCCCGAGATTTTAGAAATTTCACTAAATATAATAAATTTTATATGTAGTTCATAATATTTGATCAAATTCGCTTCTAATTTTTTTTTTTTACAATTTTTATATGTAGTTTGACATACTGTTACAGTTTTTTACCCACAATCTAAAAGTTCTGGTTTCATGCACTATAATATAATGGACATGTAATTTACATTGAAATGAAAAGAAAGAAAGAAAGAAAAAAATGTTACATGAAAGAGAAAGGAGGGAGCGGAAATATTCATTGTATAATAATTGTTGTAGAGCTTAATCATAGCAGTCTCATTTCTTGAAAAATATATCCTTTCATTGAGAAAATTGGAAGTTGGATGTTACCCATTGGTTCTGATCTTAAAAAAAATTGCAGTATAACATTCGCCCTATAATAACAAATTTTTTGCTCCACCCTATTAGCTAAGGTTAATGAAGGAGGTGTGATTGTTGTTTAGTCTTCCATTCAAATTGAATTGTTTCATCTAAATTGATTCTTTTTTTCTTTTTTTTTCTTTTTTATTATCAGGTAAAGATATTAAATTAACGATAATATTAAACTAACTACGCTAAGCTTCTGTCACCGTACGAGATGGAGTTGGGAATATGATATCTTGGTCTATCGAAATTTGGAAATAGTCATTATCTATTTTCTTGATGCCATAAATAGAATTAGAATTTCAATTTTGTACGTGAGAATGCATAAAGGAATTTGAAAGAAAAAATGACATTGAGAGGCGAATTTTAAAAAATAAGTAACTAAAAATATAAAAAATTAATATAACTGGAACAATTTAAAAAAATGTCTATGGTAGCTATCTCAAACCTCATTTTCCGCATATGCTAAGTGCAACAATTCAAGGGTTTGGTTGGTCTTGATTCTTGCATGTCGGTTGACATTAAATCATTTTTACTACTCCCTCCATTCCTAAATATAAGACTCTTTAGACAATTTGATAAAATTAAGAAAGTTGTCATTTTCACCTAAACCTCCAATATTACCCAACCCTTCCTCTCTCTCACTTATACGTCATAAAAAAAAGAAAGGAAAATATTGAGGGTATAATTGGAATAAATTGTTGACAACTAATAAAAGAACCTTAAACGACAATTAATTTGGATACCTAGATATCTCCTAAACGACAATTAATAAGGAATAGAGGGAGTAATGTTTTTGGCTAAGCAAATGCATGTAATTTGTTATAGTATTTGTTTTCTGCAAAATCGTGTATTAACCTTACGGATTCAAGACTATCAAACTCAAATTTTTAAATTGTTGCGACATGTGAATAATCTCGATTTAAATTAATTTCAACAAAATTATGTACTAAGTATCACATATTTGGGGTTGTTGGACTCGGATTTTTCAATTGTTTATATCTATGAATAATCTCAATTTTAGTTAAGTTCTTACAAAATCGTGTACTAACTATCACAAATTTCGGACTATTGAGTTCAAAATTTTCAACTGTTTCGACCGGTGAATAATCTTTATTTTAGTCGAGTTCGGACAAAATTGTGTACTAACCTTCACCTTCACGGATTTATTATCATCGGGCTCGAATTTTTAAACTGTTGAGGAGGTGAATAATCTCGATTTTTTTAACTGTTGCGACCGAATAATCTCTATTTTAGTCGAGTTCGAACAAAATTGTGTACTAAACCTTCACGGATTTAGGACCATTGGGCTCGAGTTTTTAAATTGTTGCGACCGATGAATAATCTCGATTTTAGTCATGTTCAAACAAAATCATGTACTAACTATTACATATTTGGGGACGTTGGTTTCAGATTTTTCGAATAATCTCGATTTTAGTCAGTTTTTTACAAAATCGTTTACTAACTATCACAAATTTCAAATCGTCGGGTTAAAAAATTTCAACTGTTTCGACCGGCGAATAATAACGATTTTTTTTTTTTGTGTTCTAACAAAATCGTTTCCTTATTTATATATATTTTATTAATTTTGACTTTGTTATTAATATAAATTGTTAGGGTTCATCCACAACCATCACCTCAAGGTGTATTTGTCTAATTTATTTATGTACTCGTGCAGTTAAGCCACACTTAATTTATTTATTAAAAAAAATGTCGGCGGTAGCTATCTCAATCCTCATGTTCCGCCTATGCTTAGTGACTTGAAAGAAAACTATTTTCAAGCCTTACGTGCAGTATAAAAAATTACTTTTAAAAATTAATTATTTTCATACACACTATCATTTGTTTGGAAGGGTTTTATTTGCAAATTGGAAGAAACTACACCGCCGTGTTAAAATAAGGTTAATTGCATTAAACTTCTATGAAGTTGTATGAAGTTGCGGGGTGTGCTCTTTAATTTAAAAAGTTAAAAATAATGTACTGCAGGTTCAATAACTGTTTGTTAATTCGTTAGAATTTAGGATGACCTTTAAATTTATAATGAATTGTCCATGCTGTTCATATTTTTGGTGGCGTAGTTATATTTTGCTTTTGAAACCTCTAGATACTGATAGAATGACCAAATTATACTTATTGTTAGACAAAAAAGGAAATGCATACCCTTTACTTGGTACAAAAATTATATAAAGAGAAGGTACGTGAGAGAGTAATTATTATTATTTTCATAAAATTACCTTTTATTTTCTCATCCTCAATCTGTTATTCATCTGCTAAAAATTTGGATAACAATAATGAGTTGGACAATGAAAGTGAGACAATGTATTTTTAGGAAAGATGATAGTTGATTTTACCTATTTTCTCTCTACTTGATTTTGCTACCAAAAACTTGTGTTGCATTTCCTTGAAATGTAAGGATAATTTTATAATTCTATCAACATCTTAAAGGTTTTACAGAGAAATAATAATTACACCAAAAAGATAGGGTCATTATGTATAATTTACTATCAACTTAAGGGTCATCCTAAATTCTAAAAGTTGACTAATAACAATAAAATATTGGTGCATTATTTAGAACATTTGAATTAAAATGTAACAACCCACAACTTTATGATAGTTTAATGCAATTAACCCTTTAAAATACTCCAGCTGCGAGAAACTAGTTTTGTAAATCTAGGATAAGAGTCCCAAATTAAAGAATTCTTGAAAAGTTATATAAAAAAATTGTACAATTACCAAAAATAACCGAATCGAAGAGAGCATAATAATAATATATATTGTAAATTTTACGAGATTAACATTTGTAACAAAAAATCAGTGGATGCCGTGTCCGTACAACTTTTTTTCTTTCTAAGTAAAACTTTAGTGTCCGTACAACTTCGCTCAACATAATATTTCCAGTAGTAGCAAGATTACTTCTTTTTTTAAAAAATTGTGCTTTTCAATTTCAACTCCGGGAAATTCCTATCTATTTTCTGATCTTGAAATATGAATTTCTAACGATTAAATAATTAAGTTTGTCAAAAGTGATATATTAAAACGAATAGAAAAATCTGCAAGTGTCAAAAGAATTCATCTATTATATATCCCTACTGTCAAATACGAGACTTGCTAGCAGTGGCGGAGGCAAGATTTAAGTTTAGGGGGGACCGTAGTAGAAAAAATTGAAAATTGTTGGGGCCCTGCCCCTTCAATGCTCCGTCACTGATTAGAGACTAACCCGACATTTGACAGTAAATGTGCAAAGTAATTACTCACAAAATATCACTAAAATAATAATTTATTTATACTGTCATATTTACTGCAGAATCATTCAAATTAAAGTGAGAAGTCAAACAAAAAACCATTTTAATTTATGTGGCAAAGGATACAACTCACAACATGGAGAAAAATTGGGAGACTCCAAATTATTGACAAACAAATCTTTCTAATTTGCTAGGTAATCTTTCTAAATTAAGAAACATGCTCTGCAGTTCAATGCAGCCAATCATTTTTATTGATTTATTGCAAATAAAAACAAAATCCAAATTCTTCAAATAATTGGCCCAAAAAACTATGGCTGGATTTCATATCCACCCAGTAAAAGTTTACTAAATAAAAATTAGGCAGACAACTATATGAATTATGATCACTTAAAGAAGATTATATAAAAATAAACAAACCAATTCCACCTTCCAACAAAACCGGAAAATCCGTCTGTCCTAACTAATATCTTCGAAAGGGAAACTGAAACTCATCCCGTTCAAGAGCATGAGAATAGTTTCTAGCCTGAGACAAAAGTATTGGGACTTCTCCTTGCCTGTCCGCTCTGAATGGCTACTAACAAGAACAAGGAAAGTTGCATATTGACAGTGTGGTTAAACGGTTGATCATACTAATTCTTTTTATCCCAATGGAACTAACCATAGTCTGATTTTCCATACCTCTTCTCTTCTCGACAAGTCTGTCTCAATTATTTAGAATTCGTCACGTAAATATTTTTCTAAATTTAACTATTTCAAAAGTCAGTATTCGCCTTCACGTGCTAATTTGAGAGTGATTCAGAAAAAAAATTCAATCATAAAATCGTACGTATGATATTGATGCCATGGCCCTCTCACATCGGTTGGACAGGTCTTACTGCAGATGTTGGAGAAATTGCTTTTCTCAAAGAATTAATGTGTAATTAATGTGTCGTGATGACATGTTTGAGCTAATATATTTATGTGTTACACCGCTCGGTTTTGAATGTTATTGGGTTTATCACGAAGTGGGTTGCGCAAGCTTCGCGATGATATATAACATGTGAGAAAACCAATTATTGGTGTGAATGATAAATTGGTATAAAGTGGGGTTAATGCAATATGGTAAATGGGTTTTAAGTTGCACATCCCACATGGGAAACCCATGAAAGAGAAAAACACTTTATATGTTAAAATGGTTTATTTGAGTTTAAATTGTATTACCACTATTATGTCTAAAGTGATAACGTCGTGTGCGCCCGCGCAAGGGGGGTGCAAACGAAAGGTCTGTTGATACCAAATTAGCTTGAACTTAAAACTCGCGGGCTTGATCAGCCGAGTTTTGCTACTGATTTAATTTTTTGAAGTTTTGCTACTGATTTAATTTTTTGAATTTCAAAGAAATACTGGACTTATTGCTGTCTGTATGATCGAGGGCATTAAGCCTCGAGTAATGCAATAGGGTCATACTGATTTATTTTGCGACCTATAAAAGGCGTAACAGGGGATTTAATTTTTTTGAATTTCAAAGAAATCGTTTGGACTTATTCTGTCATTTATGTGATCGGGGCATTAAGCCTGAGTAATGCAATGGCTGTTACACATTTATTTTGCAGCCTATAAAAGGCAGAACAGGCTGCCAGAAGAAAGCCATCCGAAATATTCCCCTCTTCTTCTGCATTCTGCTCTTATTTTTTTTTCCCTGCATTAGCTTTGTTCCTGAGAGTTTTGGCACTGTTTAAAGTATTCGAAGGTTTTTTAATGCCTGAGTAATGCAATGGTCTATTCTGATTTATTTTTGCGACTTATAAAAAGGCGTAGCAGTGCCGCGGAAGAAAGCCATCCGAAATATTCCCCTCTTCTTCTGCATTCTGCTCTTATTTTTTTTTCCTTGCATTAGCTTTGTTCCTGAGAGTTTTGGCACTGTTTAAAGTATTCGAAGGTTTTTTGTTTTCTTTTGCTTCAAAGAAACAGAAAGTGTGTGGGCGTTGTACCTTGGGAGTTCAGTGTTCTATAAAGCCAGAAGCTGATAAAAGGCCGGACATATTGAACTTAAGGGGAAGCGGATATACTGCTGTCTCGTCCAGGATTCAAATCCAAACTGGTTAAGGTTCCAGTATTGTTATTACTGTGCAGAATTTATTTTTTCCAGTGCTGTTTTTCTATCTACAATTTATTTTACTGTCCAGAAATTATTTTTTCCAGTGCAGAAAAATATTTATTTCAGTGCAGAATTATTTTTCCAGTACAGAAAAAATATTTATTTCAGTCCAGAAATTATATGTTAAAACTGAGAGATAAGAAACTAACAGCAGATGTAAACTCCGCTCAATTCACGTAAGAAGACTGTTAAGTCAGTCTCATAAATACGGTTTTATAATTGAATAACCCGTGATTAAGACGGACATGAAGGCATCAGTTGGGACAATCAATTCGTTGCCAAACAAAACCATATTCAAATAAATATTTGTAAAGAAGCCGCAACCGCCGTCGTCACCACCACCACCACCCACCAAATCTATTCATGTCCATGCAAAGAAGCCATAGCCACTACCCTAAGCTTTTGTAAATTCAACTTGACAACCGTATCAGTAAACATTTTCGTATCCTCAGCCGTATTTCCATCAGGTATATCAACTATATACGATTCCAAAACAACCGTATAAACATTTTCCCCTTCTTCTTTATTACTCCCTCCATTCCTAAATATAAGACTCTGGCAAAAAATCCTCTGTCCCCATTTGTGTGTGTTCCCGTGTCCCCAACCAATCACAATTCACCATGTGTATATATAATTGAAACAAATATTTATATAGTAAATTCTGATTGGTTGGGGACACGGGGACACACACAAATGGGGACAAAGGATTTTCCATCTAAGACTCTTTAGACAATTTGAGAAAATTAAGGAAGTTGTCATTTTCACCTAAACTTCCAATATTATCTCACCTTCCCTCTCTCCCACTAATACATCATAAAGAAAAGAAAGGAAAATGTTGAGGGTATAATTGAAATAAATTGTTGACAACTAATAAAAGAACCTTAAATGACAATTAATCTGGATACCTAGATATCTCCTAAACGACAATTAATAGGGAATGGAGGGAGTATTAACAAACTCATTAACAGAAGTAACAGACCGATAATTATTCAACCTATGCTCGCCGCCGACGACCCGAAAGCTCAAAATATGCTTTGATTCATCCAAAATCTCTAGTATTTCCGTCGAAGTCGAAGCCGGAAGTCCCGAAACAACCGTTACTTCTCTTATACTTCCTACACTTCCATCACCAGCTGGTCACATAAATGTCTTTGCTTAAACTGTTTACCCTTTCTACATCATCATAAAATTCCATGAAGAAAAAGCCAAAAGGTTGGCCTCAATCTCACATTCCGAGTCGGTCAGTGACGGATCTAGAAATATAATTCACTAGGGTCATTTGATATACACAACAATTCACTGGGGTCATTTATATATTTATTATCTAAATGGAGTAAAATATATCATATATAATTTTAAAAAAAATTCACTGGGGTCTCTGGTGTCAGTGGACCCGAAAGCGTGACTCGTGAATCTGGTAACACTCACAATGACTTACTTAAATATCGAATTCGTTATATCAAAATAGATATTCGAAATCACAATAAATACTTAGACGCATAATTATATACCAGTCAAATATTACGCGCAACAACATATATTGTTGAATCTAATAAACTCCACCGGTCATATTTTCCATTTTGACAGATATTACCGGTTGAAAAGTCAAGCTTTTTGGTCTTTGCTATGACTCTTCATCTCAGATATGTGAAAAGGGTGACCATATCACGGTTTAGGCGTACCAGACCCGTTAAAAAAGTTAGGGAGGTGAAAAAGTATTAATGATTTTGATCTTATTTCTTTTTACATAATATTTTCTAATTTATTGTATGTTGATATATAGTCAATGAGAATTCACTCAATATCAAAGGATATAAAGAAAAGTAAAATTAATATTATTGGTACGGTAAGATAATAATATAAAAAAACAGTTAAAAATGAGAAAAATATCTTTCTTCGTTTTTTCTATCTTAAATAGAATCCTAAGTTTAACTGATTTTACCTTTTTTTAGAATTTTAAAATCATCAACTCAAAGCAATTACCAAAAGTTATAAATAATAATTTCAGGCTTCTTCACACCCTTTAGACTCCATCCTTAATAATGAATTTAAGAATAATTGTAAAAAGTTTAAAAGCTAATTAGGAAAGAAAAACAGAAAAAGGAAATGTGGACTTTCAATGTGTAAAAATAAAAATCTAACCACGCATATTCCCAAACATCTATATAAATGGAACGATCCCAACTATATCCCAACACCTCCTATCTTTCTCTCTTTCTCTAAAGTCTAATGGCAGCCATGCAACATATCACTCTTCTGCTTGTTCTTATCTTTTCTTTAGGTAATTCTTTCCAAAATCCTCATCTTTCTCATCATATACAATCTCTCAACACGGGGCCTGAGGCAAAAATTTATCGGAGACTTTTATTGAAAAAATATTTTGAAAAGTTTAAAGAATTTTTTTTTTTATTTTTCTTGGTGGGAAATTTTATATTTTTTTGTTTTTGAAGTGAAAGTTTCGTATAAATATTTTTTTTTTGAGCTTTTATTTTGTGTGGGGCCTGAAGCGATGGCCTAAATGGCCTCATGGTTGAAACGCCCTGGCTATAATTGTATGTTTATTTTTTATGTTTGTAGCTTCAATTTTGAATTGTCTCTCTATAATATGTTTGTCACAATTGATGTCCTAGAAAATTTTTGACTTCTATTGCTTTTTAATTTGGAAATTTTTCATCGTCTACGATTAATTTGATCAACTTCTATAACAGTTTGTAGAGTAGAAGAGATTGTTTGGACAAGTCTGACTTTATTGTGCCTTTTAATTTGCTGGATTTTTTTGGTAATATTTAAGATTTATGGGTACATGTTGGCAACAAATGGGTTGTTCAGTACATGTCTTCATTTCTGTCCCAACCACTCACAATTCTTCACGTGTATATAGAATTGAAATAAATGTCCACAATACAAATTTTTGAGTGGTGGGGTACAAATATAGGTACATACGATTTTCACTGGTATCTGACCTTTGTTCATAACTAATCTTTGAATCGTCTGTATCCGTGTATTTACTCATTACTGTGTCAAACCACTCACAATTCACCACGTATATATATAATTAGAAGAAATGTCCACCTAACATATTCGAATGCTTAAGCACAAGAATGAGAATATACACAAGTACATATCATTTTCACCATAATCTTGCGTGACATAATATTATGGTAAAAAATCATTTGTCCCCACATATGTCCTCATTCATGTACCAAACCAATCACAATTCACCATGTGTATATATAATTGAAAGAAATGTGTATATAACGAATTGTGATTGATTGGGTTATAGGGACATATACGGACCGATGATTTTCAACCTAATATTATTTGTTTGGTTCCGGGTCAGCCGCCCCCAAAACACGTCCTTGCTCAAATCTAACCGTCAATGGGACATATGCAGGAGCTACAATTGGTTCAGCAAAAGTGTTCACACTCCAAAATAGTTGCAGCTATACACTCTGGCCAGGGACACTCTCCGGAAACGGCGGCGCAAAACTCGGTGACGGCGGTTTCGCATTAGCTCCCGGTGCAACCATTCAATTCCCAGCACCCCCTGGCTGGTCAGGCCGTTTCTGGGCTCGTACCGGCTGCAATTTCGATGCTTCCGGCACTGGCACGTGCATCACGGGTAACTGCGGTGGATTAAAGTGCAACGGCGGCGGTGTACCACCGGTAAGCCTAGCAGAGTTCACCATCGCCAATGACAACGCCGCCAAGGACTTTTATGACGTCAGCCTTGTAGATGGATACAATGTGGGCATCGGCATCCGACCCTCCGGCGGCACCGGTGACTGCAAATATGCTGGTTGTGTGGCCGATCTCAACGCTAGTTGTCCTCAAGAATTGCAGGTAAGGTCGAAGCTAAGGGATAGGTCCCACGTTAAGAATGGAAAATTCAATTCTATGACTGTTCTTGTGGAATGATTCCACGATTTCCTTATATTACATGCAGTCTGCTCAAGTCATATGAGAGACTGTGGGCAAAAAATAATATGTCCGGTTATATCCTTATTCTTTTACCCAACCAATCATAATTTATTATGTGTATATAATTTGAAAAAATATTCACACATCGAATTTTGATTGGTTAGGTACAGAAATAGAGATATACACGATGACATACGATTTTCACCCGGGACTGTAGAGTCTCTCTCCCACACAGACAGTTTTAGAATTGGATGACACCATTACAAATGGGGGTGAAAATCATCTGTCCCCGTCCGTGTATGTCCCCGTGTCCCTAACCAATCAGAATTTACTATATAAATATTTGTTATAATTATATATACACATGGTGAATTGTGATTGGTTGTGGGCATACACGAACGGGGACAGAAGATTTTTACCTTACAAATGGGTGTATTAGTAATTTAATTATTAAATATTGTGAGATGAGTTACTAAAAAAACATATATGAGTGGTTAATATAAAATTTTCTTTGGCAAAAGGGTAGTTAATATTATCCTAGAGAGATTTTCTAAAAAAAAGATTATTTCTCATAGAGTAAAATTACACTTTTCAAAATGGAAAATTTGATATGGGACTAGAGCAGGGTAGAGGCTGCAGTCAGACTAGCATGATTTGTCACGTCGCCTCCCTTTGCAAAAATTTCTCGATCACGGTTAAAATACAAAAAAAAATAGTCACAATATGAATACGGTTAAAAGTTAAAAAAAATCTCTTTCTCATTTTATAGTGATGTGACAAGTTTGTATAATTTTTTTAACTTTTAACTCGTATCCATATCGTGACTATCTTTTTTGTATTTTAACCGTGATTGAGAAAATTTTTGCAAAGTGAGGGACGACGTGACAAATCATTAGCTAGTTTGTACTGCGCCTCACTCTGCTCCCTCGTCTCATATCGAAATTATCAATTCGTCTGTCACCTGTTCAGTGATTTAATTTTGTGGGACAGTCACTTAAATAATTTCTGATTAATGACAATTTAATTGTTTCTCTTTAAAAATAAAAGTTTCTGACTCAATCTATGATGGATGGTAGGTTACGAATTCGGGGTCGGTGGTGGCTTGCAAGAGTGCATGTGCAGCATTTAACAAGCCGGAATATTGCTGCACCGGAGATCACGATAAGCCGGAAACATGCCCACCGACGCCGTATTCAGAGATGTTCAAGAAAGCATGTCCTTCAGCATATAGTTATGCTTATGATGATGCTTCAAGTACATTCACATGTTCTGGTTCTGACTATTTGATCACATTTTGTCCCACCGCTTCTTGAAAACACTTCATATCTGGACTAGGTCAACTCAAATCGAACCGTCTTATTTCCCTCGCATAAATAAAGTGGAGCCCACATCTTTAGGCTAAGCAATCCAATAGTGATATATGTAATTTGTAATATTTGTTTTTTGGGAGTCACTCAATTTTGGAAACGTCTTTATGAGACTGACCTCACAGTTCCTCACATAAATTCTCACGTCTGTAGGCGAGTCTTTCTCAATTCATGTGAGGTGTCTGTGAGACCAGTTCCACAAGTACGGTCCTACTGGTTGAATTTTCGATTTTTTCTTGTACTAATAACCTGGTTTTATCCACTCTTTGATTTCGAGTGCTTCAATAAGATGATGTGTTAGTCCAAATATTTATTCGTTTTTACCATTGTCTTGAGACCACAAAAATAATTCATTACAAATTGCTGACCATACTAATTTAATAGATACTGATAGTAAATCTCCAGAAACGGTATGGTAATGAGTAGTGTTTAAAACAATTTCATAATTAATTTTCTGTTTAATTAAAAGATGAATTAATAAATATTTTGCTTACTAAATTATTTGCGTTTTGCGATATTTGTCTTTTAACTATTTTTGGACTAAATATATCAATTTAATATTTATATTTGAGTAAAAATAAACTGTCATCATTTTTCGCAATGGTTTTCAACACAATTAGACATGTGTCGAACATGTTACTTAAAATACAGGAATAGAAAAGAAAAGTCACTCTACATTCACTTAATCCAGGTTACAGATCAAATTTTAACACACAATTAAGTTATGATTTAAAAGGGAGTTAAGTAAATTTAGATTGATTTTATGTTTTTACCCCTGTATTTTCAATAATATGCTCGACACATGTTGAAATAAGCCAAAAACCATAGTAAAAGGTGATTTCAGTTTATTTTTAACCAAATATAAATATTATGATGATATATTTAGCTAAAAAATAATTGAGCGACAAAAGGCACAATATAAATAGTTGAATGACAAAAATAACTATTAACTCAATAAAAGATTGAGAAACAATGGTTCTTCAAATAGTTATGAATAGATCTTCATAGCTATTGAAGAACAATTATTCATTTTACTTCAAAATTAACCGTCGAATCAACTGCTTTTAAAATTTATGTATTCACACGTAAGAAACAAAACACATATTCTACGCTGAATCTATAAACAACTGTTAATTATATCAAAGCCTTGGGCCCTGATAATAGTATTCATTCATTACAAATCCCCTCTTTTTTCCTTTCTCGCAATTTTTTTTTCATACACTGTTAATTTCTCTCTACATTAGACTTTCATCTTCGAAAGCCGCCAATTAAACTAAAATCACCCCATACATCTTTTTTTACCAAAAGATTTTGGGATAGGGAAGAAGACCAAAAATCTACTCTACTGCACTTTTGCAATATTGTTGTGCCACCTATTCCTAGAACTATGGGGGTGAAAATGAAAAAACCAACAATTACAAGCCCTAAAAAAGGAAAAAAAAAAAGAATATAAAAGTACCTAAAGGCTACCTACATATTTACAGGAATTCCCCAGGAGGAATGGTTACAGTATGGGGACAGACGATTTCCACCCCGGTAACATCTATTTGCTTCATTGGCCGGAAAGCCGTCGGAACCAAGAATCAAGTTCACCCCATCCAGTGCAAAGACCATCTCCTTCTTCTTCATTGCTGAATAGAGTTTGATCCGAGCAATCAAGCGAAGCTCCACATGCTCGGTTATATGATTGGCACGCTGAATTGCATACCCGTAGCCTGTTGTCCCCGTTCTTATCGCATTTTTGGATAGAAATCTGGAGCAAAGATTAATCACCTTAATCAGTATACCATCATCAATAGAAAGTATATATCAAGAAACGCTAGTGCAGTTGGCGCAACACTGCTGTGCGAGACTATATGTCTCGGATTTGACACATGTAACCCTTACCCCCTAAATCATCAAATAAATCCAGTAGGAGAAACAAGTAACTAGAAGAACTTGTTCCGGATACAAACAACGGCCTAAATTTACCGTAATTAAGCACTAAAAGAAAATAACCGATAAGAATGATAGTCATTGTCTTGCTATAAAGCATAAAAGAAGCAATACTCACCCAGCAGGCTAGTCGTTTAGCAGCACCATCACAGTCTTTGCCTCCTCTGAAGTAATTTAAGAACTTCCGAGGTCCACCAGGGAATAAACGGTGGTAATTGGGCATCACGACAACTTCTTCTAGCTGCTGCAAGATACCTAATTCACTAGGAGCACAATGTTGCCCGCCTGCGTCTTTTCTCAGTACATCTTGGCAAACGGAGAGACTGTGAAGTAATGTGGAGCTATTCTGGCAAGTATAACCAGCGTAATCAGAGCAACGGAATTCACAAACCCCATTATCACAAACACCACCATGAAGGCTACATTGTTCATCACAAACAGCTGCAACATTTAAAGGTAATGTCAGGTAAGCAAACGGAAGAAGAAGAAAATTTTCGGTAACACAATACTGCATTGAGAGTCGAGCATTTCATTCCGAGAGGTTTAATGAACAAAAAAAAGAGGTTGAAATATACCTGTGGAGCAATCAATGCCAGTGTACCCATTTTCACATTCACAAACACCATTTTGAAGGCACTTTCCACTCCCATTGCAATTGCTAGGGCAAGATCCTGCAATGGAATTTCCATTAAAAATCTCCGAAAAGAACAAATGAGAAACCCTTAATGAAGAGACGGAGCGGAGAAACAGATTAAGAAGCTTACTTTTGCTACAATCATGACCATCAAACCCCAAGAAGCAACTACATTTTCCATTTATGCAATCTCCGTTAAAGTTACATGCACTGGGACATTGACCAGAAACGGGTTCTGGTTCTACGTCACAGAGTTCATGGTAAGCTGGGCAGATCAACTCACCTACAGTTTTCGTGAAAAAGTTGGAATGACGCAATTCAAAACTCGACACAAGTAATGTTACGGTTGACAAGTGGCAAATGAAGTGGTCAAATTACCATTAAAACCAGGAAATTGAACTTGTCCGCCGGTTTCAGGACATACTTTCCAAATGCCATCAACAGCAACCTGGAATAAAATTATAAAATTACGTTCGAAATTTGGAATTCCAAAAGAATAAAGAAGTGAATATTTTGACAAACCAATCAAGAAGCAAACATGAACCCCTTTTATAAGGTTTCATAAGCACACATGACCGCTCCAATAATATTAATACAACACACGCAAAAGAGATTATAAAGAAAGCTGCAGCTCCATAGCATATACCTCCAGTGAATTGTTTACACATCGATGCTGATAGCAACCATTTCCCTGTGCCACAGAACCCCGAACAAATCCAGTACGAACCAAGGATGAGGCCATGCACCTATATACATGTGAATAAAGGGAAGTTATTAATTGTCAAAGATTCATGCTAACAAAGCATAAACATAACCAAAAAAAATGTCAGAAAGAAAAGCTCACCTTGAACTACTTCCCCGTACTTCACCCAACATCCGGTCAGGTGCCCGAGCACTGTTGGTGTATGTACATGATCCATCAGAATATGCTACGAAGTAGGTGCAATAATCAGCCAACGATGATTGGCCACCTGCAATGGACAAGAAAGGAAGGGAATAAACAATAAGTCTATAAAATCCAGGTTGCCAATACTCTTTTGATATGAATATTACTTTTGAAGGATAATCAGTGTAATTTAAGACCCAGAATATGCGAACTTTTATGGTGGAGATAAAAGTTTTTTTCTTCACAAGCTAAGGATCAAGATCTGTGTTAAAAGGGGGAACTAAAGATAATATATCAGTAAAATTTTATAGGTCCCTAAAGAAAAAGGAAAAGGAAAAAAGAAGAAAACCAAAGAGATCAACCGTGCACAACCAAAGGTTTTTCTATGATAAAGAGAAGGGATTAATGTGCAAGATCTAGGCATTTGTTACAAAATATAAGGCAATCCATGTTATACAAATTCTCCAAATTTATGACAATACTTGCATTTAATGCCATGCAAAGAAAAATTAGCACCTGAAAAGTATGTAAGAAATAACCCGGATAAAAGGGTCATAAAAGTAAATCGCACCTCTGTTAGCCTGAGGAAAATAGCGAGCCCACTGGGGAAGGTCCCCACTGTAATTTAGTATTGGGCAGTAACCTTCAGCCTCTCTGTTATATGTACATCCAGATAACTGCGTTGTGTTACAATGATATGCCCCCTTCCAAAGGTTACAAGGCAAGGTGACAAATTCAGTTCCTTGATTGCGGCCCCAGTCAAGTCGGTCTGCCATGCTATAGTTAGCCTGGTACCATCCGCTATCTTCTAGTAAAGCAAGAGTCATTTTCGAAACAACAGATCTAGTATCCACCGAACCTGTCATTATTTCATTCATCAAGAGCCTTTTCTCCCAATGTGATCCTGCAGCAAAATTTCAAACTTTTACAGCAAAAGTAGAAAGCTATCCTGTTACTGTGCAAAATGGAAGAAAAAATTTAATGCAAGATTGTTGAAGATCAAAACCACTCAATGAGCATTCCAGCTGGTATTCTTCCATATTCATCAATATCTTACAAAATCATATCAGAATATTGAAAGGAAAAAAGGAAAAAACTAACCTGATGTGCCACGCCCACCACCATCTTCCAGCTCTAAACCAGTGAAATTCTCGGAGAATGTCTGTCAATGAAATCCTTATCAAGCTGTGTTGCATATTATTCATAAATCTACTTGGACAAGATTTAGAATTTTAAAAAGATAAATGCACCCTCCATATAAGCAATTGTCAAGAAGGGTTAAAAGTTGAAATACCCCATAGTGATAACGGGAATGCATGACAACTCGAGGAAGCACAACTCTTGTCACCACCCGTCCAAGCTTTTCATCCATGGTCTGTTCAGAAACCTACAAAACAAAAGGCACGTGAATTGGCTTCCAATGTGCCATGCATATAAACTAGTAAGGTATATATGATGATACTTTGAGAACTAAAAACTATTTTAGTACACACTTTGGGAAACAACAAAAGGTCTGGACAGCAATTGTTGGTAAAAAAAATGTAGCTGATTAACCGTTGTTCGGAGGAAGAAAGTGAAGCAAAGTGCTAGACCCTCTTGGGTCAGGCTTTTACAAGGTAAACGAGAATGCTTTCCACAAAGATATATATAGTTTCACATTTCAGTGTAACTATAAACAGAAGATGTGCAAATCACAACATATGCACGTGATGGATGTAAATATCCATAGTGAAATGCTAATCTTTTGACTTCCACACATTAATACTTTAAAAATCTTTTTTTTGGAAAAAAGGAAAGCGACAAACAACAAGAGTTTCTGATGGTATCTTTAGAGAATAAATACATAAAAACATGTCAGGAGAAAATTATTACCTGACTACGCCTTCTTTTCCTTTCATCACGGAAGTGAGCAAAGGCATGTGGATCAAATCCAAGCACATGCATCACCTGTGCAAACAAAAATACCGCTCTCACACGAAGAAAATGAGACTTTGTCGATTCATTAATCACGTAGCTATAAGTCAACTCACCTCATGTATGAGAGTAGCAGAAAGTAAAGTTTCTGCTTCAGCAGTCAAGTGGCGTGGAGCGACATTTACATGCCCTGTAAATATCATTGTCAATGATTGGGAACCACAAATTTGGAAAACGCTATAAATAATTGTGGGACCCCATGAGAAGTAACTATCTATAAATAAAATTACCAGCAACTGCACGCCCCCATTGATCACGTTCGCATGCAACAGCCCATGCCAACGTGTTTCCCGTGGTAGGTCTTGTAGTAACCAAGAGAACTAAATCTGCATCAGAAATACCCTCTGCATATGCAAAACTATATGTTATAAACGCGAAAGAAAAACGTGAAGTATAACACAATATAACTTGTGCTGAGGGCCAACAAGGATACCTTCTACATATTCCCTTGGAAGTTGAACACCGCCATCTTGTCCACATGCGGAATATCCACTCAACCGCAAGTTTCCTTTTACAGGTTCTACAGATAATGCTCTTTTGAACCAATCTGCTGTCTGCCCAAGAGCCTGCATCAAGTAATCTCCAGAACTCAGCTTTACTTTATTTTCAAATCATAGTCAACTACGGAAGTCTTGTCGTTAAGAGTCACAGCTAGATGTATCAGAAAGATAAATTATGACACGAGAAAAATGACGTCTACATGCACAAGCCTGCTAAATCTTCTGACAATAGATTGATTCACGGCTTGATATATATTTATCCCAAGGCAATAAAGCTGACTGCAAACTTATTGGAGCAATACCTTACGAAGACGGTGTTTCTTGTCCTCTCCAGCTATATCCTCTAAAGTACAGTTATACCAGCAATCACCATAAAGAGGAGGATCTCCATGTGGATAACAAGAAGGCTCGCCAGAAAAGGAAGCCCCTGGTGGCTCTCCCAGCTGGTCAGAATAATCAGAAAACATAAGTATTAGTATCAGAAATGCTGTAACTTGACCTTATTTCTCTAATAAAGAGAAATTCAAAGATAATACTTGCCTTCACTATGTCACCAACATTTTGACAGTCCCTATCAGATGAGTGTCCAACAGCATCATAATTTAAATAAATCCTTATGGGTTTCTTGACATCCTGCTTCTGCGTGGACTCCTCGGAAATTTCCAACAATGCCCTTCCCCTGCTGTGAGTAAGCCTAGAAGCATCAGGCACCTCATACACCTGGGGAGTAACAGAATACACCTGGCGACCGGGTCGCTTTCTTTGCTCAATTATCTGATCATGAATGCAAGAATGTGAAATAACATAATCATCTCCCTTTTCCAAGCCTTGCCTCTGTAATGTGTGTTCTTGGTGTGTTGCATAAATAGCTTCCAAAGACACCAATATCAAGCAAACCTACAAGACATGACAAAACATTAAAATATTCCGGCAAAATAAGAAAGGAAAAGAGTAGCATTGGCGTTTACTAATGATGGACTAGTGATCAATGAGTATACCAGATAAAAGGCGCAACCTTTACACCCCATACGTCTACTGAAGCTCAGAATAGCTCATAATTTATGAATGACTAATTAATAAAAAGACCGAATCCACGACATTGAACAAATGACAGAATTTATGTGTGCATGAAAAAGAAATCATCTTTCACCACAAATTTGCTCTAACATAGTATTCCAAGCTAAATTTGCTAAGTTTAGAATCATCAACAATAAAAGAGAAAAACTTCAGTATTCATAACCTAAATTTGCTAAGTTTAGAATCATCAACAATAAAAGAGAAAAACTTCAGTATTCATAACCTAAATTTGCTCAGAGCAGCTAAGTTAAACCCTCTTCTATCAAGAAATACTCCCTCCATTCATCGTTTAGGACATGTAGCAAAAATTAAGGAAGAAGAAAGCAAGATACTTTGTTAGTCATAGTAGCAATATTACTCTTTTAAAGAGGATTTGTATGCCACTAATTCTATTTGAGAGAGTAATATTGACATTTTGATTAAAAAACATCTTTTTTTTTGGTTTTATTAATTTTCGCTAAATGTCCTAAAACTACTTATATTATGGAATTGAGGAAGTCATTACCAATTTTTTTGAACCTCCTCAGTAAGGAAAGTCGGTCCTAATTCCTAATTCCTAAAAAAAAACCCAAATATTCCTCAGAAACTAAAACAGCCCATTAAACTAAAATTCCGAACTGAAGCTAATTTCCTTACAGCATTCTTTTTTAACACAAAAATATGAAATCCCAACCCCAAAATATCCATATTTCCATAAAATTTCTCCAACTGTAAAAGGGAAAAAAACGTGATTTAAGCTTAATACCTTGAAGAAAACGGCAAATAATTGTACTGAGAAACTGGGCTTTAAAGTAGGACATCGCCCATAAGACTGAATCCTTAACTCCATGAAATGGCTGCGTTCAATACCAACAACAACATATCAAACCTTATTTCCATCAAATCACCGCCGCCACCGACGACGATACTCCGATGAATAACCACCACCGCACAAAACACCTCAACATTATCTATTCCGACACTAATTCACAGTTTTAAGATGAACCCATTTCGATTCACAACACCAAAAAACCCAAAAACCAGAGAAAAAAACACTCTTTCCTGATTCTCAGCTTTGACTGAGGAAATCTGAGAAACTTTTTCCTTTGGTTCTCGAGTAACAACACTGTTATAACCTTTTTATATATTAAATAAATAGTGAGTGATTCTACTGTTTTTCCAAGTCCCTACTGATGCAAAAAATAATCAGAAATGGTTGGAGTGGGGTGGGTAGAGTTTGATGATAATTTTCCCTTTCTCTAACAAACAAACAAAGGAAGGGGAAAAAAATCAAAAACAAAAGTTTGCTACCTGCTGCATTTTTTATGTGAAAAAACCAACCAAAAAAAAAATGGTTAATTGAATTCTTTGTGAACAAATGAGATGTGATATGGTAATTTGGTAGGTATTAGATTCTATCGGTAAGATATGAAATTTTATTAGTATATGTATCTATTTTACGATCATAATTAATGTAATATGTATGCGGCCAGATCACTTGGACATAATTCCTAATAACGTTTTTTCTATTCTTAATGTTTGAATTTGAAATTTTATTTTTTTTAAGAGCAAATAGCTATTTCTGTCAAAAAGTAGCTTATGTGTTATTTTTGTTATAAATAGTCTTTTGTGTCTTTTCTGCCACAAAAGTAGTTATGTGTGCTATTTATACCCACAAATTAGTTTTCGATGCATTTTTTGCCACAAAAGAAATTTCGTATGTTATAAGCGTCATAATACGACATATTCAATTCAGACCCGGCCCGACTCGACCATTAAACCGAATTGAATGGTTTGACTCGACCATTAAACCGAATTGAATGGTTTGTCAATTTTACCTCTTAATTAGAATGCGGTGGAGAAGAGACTGTCGGATTAATGGCCGGATCGGGTCAAATCTAAACTGGATAGGTCTCATTATGACACTTATAACATGCAAAGTTTATTTTGTAGCAGAAAAGACACCAAAAACCAAATTATGTCAGAAATAGCACACAGACTATTTTTGTGGTAAAAAATGCACCCAAAAAATATTTATGACAAAATTAACACGCGAAACTACTTTTGTGATCTAAATAATTATTTACTTTTTTTTTAATAAAAAATACATATACATTTTACTATTTGGGAAGGTGGTGCCAAATTCAGACTTATAATTTTGAGTTAAAAGTAATGCACTAATTACACTAATCTTCCGCTTGGCAAGCTTATCAAGGTAATGAACTATAGTTTTCCAATGATAAATCGCATTTCGAATGTTTGTATCAGATTTTGTTTAATCAGGGGCAAAAGAAATTTTCCATCAAAGAAGAATATTGAGTCTGAATTTTTTTAGTACACTTTCTAATACATTTTTCCATCAAAGAAGAATATTAATTGAATAAAATTTTACATAAAGGTATCTTGCAAAAGTTTGTCAAGGGAAAAGAACTTTATCTCCATATCTTTTACAAGCCACCCAAAGTTTGAAACATAATCATAGCCAAGATTACCTTAATTGGAGTTTTGGTTTAGAATTATCCTTTGTTGAAAGGATGGGAAAAGACAAGGCATGAAAATATCCAACACAAGCAAAAGACCAAACCTATATTAATATTACCAAAGAATCCCATAAGAGTTATTTTAGGTTTGGTGCTTTTGCAAATCTAATCCAATTATTTGCCACTACTTCGTGCAACTTTTACTTTTTTTATAATCGTATTCAGATATTTTACCCGATTAATCTATTAAATAAAGCAAATTTACTTGAATTTTAGCCTGAAGAATAGAAAGTAAGACGAACTATCAATCAACGAGTTCTCTTGTCTCTATTTCATGCAACCTTGACATCCTTACCCTCTTAATTTACTTTAAAAATCCATGCATTAAAGAAATCAATATCAAAATGATCGATCAATTCAATGGTCAACACCTAGCCCACTATAATTTACTATAGTTTGAAAATAGGTCACCAATCTTTGATAAATGAAACTTTCATATTATTAATTTAGATTTTTTTTTATTAAAAAAAAAAAATTATTGGAAAAGGGAGACATAACTCCGCCAGTGAGTGTTGAGGACTTTTGTCTTTGACACTTACTGCCGGTCCCAAGCCCGGATAAAGGAGGAGGGTTGCGGTAGGTCTCGTGACAACCAGCGTAAAACTCAGTCACATCCCATGACATGAACCAAAATGTAATTTGGTGGGCGATGACTAAGAAAGGTATATCTCGGAAGTATATTGATCTTATTAAGGATATGTATGAGGGAGTCAGCACTAAAGTGTCGAGTTTGCGGCGGGATAAGTGAAGAGTTTCCTATTACAATTGGGGTGCATCGAGGTTCAGAGACTTAGTCCTTTTCATTTACTAATGGTTATGGATGAAGCTCGACCCAGTGTATACAAGATCCCAGCATGCAGTGGTGCATGCATTTTGTCTTGATGATATAGTTTTGATAGATGAGACAAGAGCGGGTGTTAATGCCAAGTTGGATGTATGGAGACAAACCTTAGAATCTAAAGGTTTTAGGATTAGTAGAAGTAAAAGCAGAGTATATGGAGTGTAAGTTTAGCACTAGCGTAACGACTGAAAGCAAATTGTAGTAACTTTGGGTGACAAAAATATCTCGGAGAGTGAGTATTTTCGATACCTTGGTTCTATTATTCAAAAGGACTGAGAGCTTGACGGAGATGTAGCACATCGAGTTAAAGTCTGGTTGGTTGAAATGGAAGAGTGCGACGGGTGTTTTGTGTGATCGTAATGTACCGCTAAGATTGAAGGGAAAGTTTCTGCGAACCAGCTGTTAGACCGGCATTATTATATGGTACGTAATGTTGGGCAACTAAGGGTGTCATATTCGTAAAATGCATGTAGCGGAGATGCGTATGTTAAGATGGATGTGTGGGCATACGAGAATGGATAGAGTGGGGAATGAGACTATTCGGAAGAAGGTTGGTGTAGCACCTATTGAAGATAAGATGAGGGAGAACCGTTTGCGTTGGTTTGGGCACATTAGACGAAGGCCAAGTGATGCTCCGGTTAGGAGAATTGAAGGATTATGTAATGTAGATGGCGTTAGAGGTAGAGGGAGACCGAGGAAGACTTGGATGGAGGTGATAAAAGGGGATATGAATCTGCTAGAACTAGATGAGAGTTGTGTTTGGGATCGAAAGAAATTGAGAGATTGCATCCATGTGGATAACCTTACGTGATTCTTACTTTGGTTCATGTAGCCGACCCCAATCTGTTGGGATTAAGGCTTGGTTGTTGTTGATGTTGTTGTATTGGAGAAGGGAGACATATCTATTACAAAAAGTAGAAAATTCAAGAAGGGAAAGGGATTCGAACTTATGACCTCTATGGCATGATGTCTTATTATCAATTTAGATTTGTTATCACCTAACATGAGAAATTAGGCGCAACAATTTAGGCACCACATCCAATCATATTTGGGTCGTACATTAACTACACATTGGACATTTTTAATATTTATTGCTTTTCCAATGTTTGTGAAAAGATTATATAATGTTACCGGTGCAATATTGAGACAAATGTTTATATACTAAGATGCGAGACTATTTAGAATTAATAGTATTTAACAAGTTTTGTCGACATAGATAGTATTCTATCTATTAGACACAAATGTAATCCTCTCCAAAGTAACAATGCCTCATTGCTTATGTCTTTGGAATAATAGTAAAATACAATACATATCTGAGGCATTATCTAAGTGGTAAGAGTTAAACATTCTTAATTAAAAGTTAAGAGTTTGAATACTGCTTAGTGCAAAAAGAAATGACAATATATCAAAAATTTGTAGGAACTCCCTGCTAAGTATGCCAAAGTGCCATTAAAATCTTTAAATAATGCGTGACAGCGTTTCCTCTCCTTGCTTTGCGTTCCATAATTCACTGTCCAAATATTGGACTTTTGCATGCAATATTTGCTCATATAGTATTTTGCAAAACGTGTGAATCTTGCATGGGCATTTCATTGTCCATAAACATAGTTAATTTAAATATATAGTAAAAATTTAATGTGACTTTCAACTCAATCGCGAGAAATTAGAAAGTAATTAACGTGCATAAATCATAATAGTTCAGTAGTCGATCATTCTAGTAACCTAGTAAGGTCCATTATTAAAAAATAGAGAATGGAATGGATAAAGCAAACACGGTAGCATTGACCCACATCAATTAAATGGATACGGGTGGATGCTCCAATTATGTGGTTTGAGTAGTATTTTAATACTCCCTCCATTCCTTAGACTTTCATTATATGTTGTGAAAATTAAGATATTTTTGTAATTAAAATATCAATATTACTCTCTTAAATATGACTTGCATACCACTAATTCTATTTTAGATAGTAATATTGATATTTTGATTACAAAAACATTTTAATTTTAGCTTCTTTAATTTTTACAACATGTCCTGAGAATCTTGTATTTAGGAATGGAGGTAGTATTGTGGTATTCTTGTATGGAGTACTTCATAATCTATTAATCTCAAAGTATATGTTTCTTGTATAATAAATTATGAATGGTTTTGGTTTCTCTCTAGCATAATTGGGTCCAATGATGTCTAAAGTACCCCGGATCATCTGTAACATTATTTAACATATTCTTTAACATTTCGTGCTTTGTTGCTCAATGTTTAAAGTTTAGGGTTTATTTTGAATGGTTTAAAATATATGGAAAAAATTGTATTAGAATTTTGAAAAAAAGAAAAGAAAAGAAGAAGTGTTATTTAAAGTATTAAAGGGAATTTAGAGTCAAGAAGGTCGTAGCCCAGTGGGCAAATCTCTACCCGTGATCAAGAGGTCCCGGGTTCGATACCCTCCCCCTACGTGGGTAATAAAAATTCTCCTCCTCTAGTGAGGGAGAATTTAAGGTTGCTGACAAAAAAAAAAAAAAATTCAGAACTTGCCTAGAGTCCCATGAAATGATCATAAATCTTAATGGAATAGGCAATAGCGAGAGATACTGATTAATTAGCATGCACTTTTAGATTATTGTTTTAATGATTTTTTCTTTTTCTTTTTTTTTTTTTTTACTGGGTATGGGAATCGATCACGGGTCTTATGAAGGAAGGACCTTACCACCAGGCCAACCTGATTCCCATTATTGTTTTAATGATTGTTTTCTATGAACATATCAAAACCCTAACTACCAATCATGCTTTCAACAAAATGATTCTTTGCAACCTTATTGTACTTTGGCGGTCTGACTATAGTTTTGAATACAAAAAAAAATTTAATACATACTAAATATAATTTTGTTGTCAAATAAAAAATTTAACGGTTTAATTTTTTAACGAATATATTGTGATTTTATAACAAATTTTATGCAAAACCAGTATTACATTTCTTATAACAAGTGTTAATAATAAAAAAACACATATTACATAAAATGTAATATATATATATATATTTAAAAAAATGTCAGTATATAATGAATGACACCACCAGAAGCGAGAATGACCCCTCCAAACGGCTGCAAATATCAATTTTGATTGAAGAAATATTTATTTTGATATGAACCAGTTATACAAATAGATTTTGTGATTTTAAATTCACCATCGAAAGAAAAAAATAATAATTCAAAGAAATTATGTATTTCTTCGTCGTGATGGTGTAGACAATTCCGAACCACAAATTGCAATAAACCTCGTCCATAATAAAATATTCTTGAAGAAGTGGCTGGTAGTGGTAGGACCTGTTTGATGGAACTTCCACCTAAAATCCACAATTTTTTTTTTTTGCTAAGTAAGCTAAACTCCACAATTGTTTCCTCTATAATAATATGATAGCAGTATTGTTCCAACTGAGTAGGGCCCAGGCAGGACTTGGGACTGCGGCTAAGGTGTGGAGAAGACTGCATGGCAGAGGCCTTTTCCAGTTTCATGTGTTAATTTCTTGCAATTTAAGCATTATTCTGTCGAGTGATCATAATTTAGCTAGTCAAACTTACATACATATTCTCATAACTAACTTATGATAATGTCACGAGTTCAAGATATTCTGAGAGTAAAATATATTAAAAATTTACAGGATTTCGTATCAATAGACGATAGTGCATATTAAATACTTCTTCCATTTCTAAATATAAGACTTTCATTACATGTTGCAACAATTAAGGAAGTATAAATTAATATATTTTTGTAATTAAAATATTAATATTACTCTCTTAAATATGACTACCACTAATTCTCACTCTTATACTTAACCAATCACAATTTATCACGAGTATATATAATTAAAAAAAATATTCACATGACAAATTATGAAAGTAATTAGGTATAAAAATGAGTATATGCACAGACTGACGATTTCCACCCGTTTGAAAATGGTATACTTAGGACCCCTTCTTATATTAGCGGGCCTGTCCAGTCTGCAGGCCATTAGTTTACAAGGGATTTAAAGCTATGGCCTAAGTATAATTAATCAAAGCCCGGAAAAGCGACTGGTCGTTTCCCCTTTTTCTTTGAAGAATGATGAGGTTCAATATTAAAGTTCGATTGGCCCCTTTGGGCATTATTCTCTCTGCGAGATTTTCCATTTCATTTTGCTTTCTTAAATTAACATTGGGACAACGATGTTGAACTGCAACATATTATTTTGAATCAGAAGTGTTAAGTTAATTATACTCTTAAAAGATTGTGCACGAGCTAGCAAAGCAATTGCCTAACCAATTATATGGACTCCGAATCTTTTTTACATTATTACATATGATAATTAATTTCATTGGTATACTAGACAATATGTAAGAGGGTGAAAAATCAGAGCAAATTCCTAAGGAGTTGCTGGTTCAAAATCATAACCGATGAACTCCAGCCATGCCATTTAATCAGTATTTGTATTCATTCTACTATTCAAATTAACAATCCCATACTGACTAGTTTGTAAGCAGGTTTACAAATTGCAACCCCGAGCTCAGAAGCAATTGGTTGGAGTTGTTGTATACCTCATTGTTGACGAGTGTTCGATTCCTTCGGTGGACATCGACTCTTGTGGGATTTTCTCACGGTGTGGTAGGGCTCCGTGTAAAACAGCATTATTTGACAACCCTCCCCACCAGCGTGTTAGGTTATGGAGCCTAAGGCTACAATGATTAGGAAATAAGATAGCAGTAGGAGTCTTCCACGTATGACCTATACTAATGCTAAGTGGAATTGGAAATTGAATCCAATTAGGTCTCAAAGTAGAAACAGTGCATTAGCTTAGGGGTCTCGTCTTTCTTTTCTTATAAATAGCTTATCTATGTCACATAAATATTGTATCTCATAACATAGTAATATCCTGGCTTTGTAGCGGCCCCATACATAGTCAATTCTTTGACGAACTAGGTAAACAATTACTTGTGTCTTTCCTTATTGTTTTCAAACTAGCTTCCTCTCCCAATATTGTTGTTTATTTCCTTTGTTAGGTCAGTTGACCGAACCACGTAAATCATTGTGTCTCTTTATTACTTTCCTTGTTCATATTTGCTTGTGCTCTAGAATTGAGAGAATTAATTTCTCAACATAGCGTGACCTAAAAAAGCGATAGGTCACACTACGGGCCAACCGCACGCCGAGTCCAAATTAGTCACCACGTTGGCTGTAGACACAGTGTCCATCGGAGTGAACCAAAAAAAAGGTTTACAAATTACAACTTAAGAGTTTTGGAGAATCTTTTCCATTTCAATATACAAAAGGTCAACCGTGAATGGGCCCAAACATCGGGCCTCTTGCAAGATCACAAGAAAACTCAAGATAAAAAGCCTGGCGCAATCGACTATACTTTTCAGCATCAAAATTGTGGATCTTCATAAGCTTCTTTTGTTTAACTCTGAACCTACGTTGGAAATAGCCTTCAAAAGTAGGTTCTTTTGATGTCCTCAAGAAAAACCCATAAGCAATTGCAAAATGAAACGAAGTCACAAAGAAACAAATGGGCTCCATTACATCCCAACTCAATTCCCAAAAAGTCAACCTCATAAAGCCCAATGTTTGAACCATTAAAAAGCCCAGCCCACAATATAGCTCTGCTTTTACTACTGACTCCGCCTTTTCATCAATTATGGCCTTTTTCTTCTCCATTTCTTCTAACTCCTTTTTTCTTGGATCGTTTGGTTTGGCTATTGATTCACTAATCATCTTCTCTACTGATTTTGTAATCTGCAATCGAAATTTAACACACACAAAAATTATAAGTAAAAAACTAAACTCGAAAAAATATGAGTTAATAGTTATTTTGGTCACTAAACTAGTTACTTTTTGCATTTTTTGTCACTTAATTATTTGTTTTAGCTAAATATATCACCCCCAGTATTTGTATTTGGTTAACAATAAACTGTCACCACATTTCGGGGTGATTTCCGGCAAAGTTAGACACGTGTCAAGCATGTTGCTGAAAATATAGGGATAAAAAAGTAAAATCACTTTAAACTTACTTAACTCTCTTTTAACCCAGAACTTAATTGTGAGTCAAAATTCGATATGTAACCCGGATTAAGTGAGTTTATAGTGATTTTACTTTTCTACCTCTATATTTTTAGTCACATTCAAGACACATGTCTAACTGGGTTAGAAATCACCAGGAAAAAGTGGTGGCAGATTATTTTTAGTCAAATTTAAATACTATGGTAATATATTTAATAAAAAAAAAATACTCTCTCCATTCCTCAATATAGGTCGTTTAGGACACTTTGAACAAATTAAGGAACTTAAACAAACAATAATATTTTCACCACAATTCCAATAATACCCCTCCTTCCTCCTTCTCTTTCACTTTTCCAATAAAAGATATGTTTTTTTTTTTTTTTTACCGGGGGAAGGGGGAGGGGGATGCTGGGATCGAACTCAGGACCTCGGTCCTGCGTTCCACGGCCTTTTCCACTGTGCCAGTGGATCCCTACCAATAAAAGATATGTTGATGGTATAATTGGAATAAATTATTGACACCTAATAAAAGACATGTAAATGATAATTAATTTGGATACATATATATCTCCTAAACGACAATTAAATGGGAATGAAGGAAGTAGTTAATTGACAAAAGCCACAAAACATACATTATAGTTTAGTGACAAAAATAGCTATTAACTCGAAAAAATATTGACCCTTATTATAATTATAATATTATAAATGAACCTGTTCTACATATCCACATATATACCGAATGAAAAATGAATCTGGACTATATATCCACATATATACTAAACTAATTTATTTCAGCCCCAAATGGTACCCTCTTAAGTCCATGACTGGATTGCCAAATAAATAAGCTTATTAACTACTTAATGCGAGTTTTCAATACACTCTACTCACGATCATGATTGAATTTCTAGAGCGTGGACTAAATTTACATGAATGAACATCTACGAATAATCTAACATTTATCTAAATAACTCTAATACCATGTAGAATTTGCATAATTAATTTATTAGGGGAGAATTATCTATAATGATCGAAAAATATATCTACAAGATCACAATAGACATGTTTACCTAGGAAAGTATCATATTATGGAGAATTCTGTATCAGAAGGTTCATTAGACATGTTTAGTACATAACTAGATTCAGAGCGATTTAAAAAAAAGATTATACCTGATCTGGCCGGAGAAAGACGACGTTGCCGAGAATAATTACGGCACCGGAGTGATCGAGAATCTTTGAAAACTCCAGACATTGTTCTAGATTCTCACAAAAATCACCGCATATTTTAACGAATTCATAGTACGAAATCGAATTCGAAGGAATCTCTCTAAGCTTCAGTCTCACCTTCTCCAATTGAGAAGACCTCCAAATTTTCCTCAACTCTAATACAGAAATTCCTCCAATCTCCGTTCCCGACACCGGCGACAGCGACGGCGACACTAAGTGAGGACGTTCTCCGGCAATGTTCATCGACCTCAATTTTTCTCTCAGCTTATCGCCAACAGGAATTGAGAGAAATTCCGGCAGTTTCGTCGGTACGGATTGGTTGATTTCTCTCCTTTGCTCAAGGAATTGCCGGAAAAAACCTGCATTGGTGGAGGATTCTTCAGGTGGAGAGAGAAATTCTCTCTGGAAGTTCGTTTTAATTAAGCCGGAATTTTCGAGGTCAGGTGGCGGAGATGAGATCGGAGTTGGAGTTTTGGTGAATAGGCGTTTCGATAGGGCTCTACGAAGCGCCATTGTTGAAGTGAATTTTGAGAGGGCAGAGACAGTAGAGAGAGAAAGCTGTCCGCTGATGGAGGGACGTACGAGGAAGGTCTATTTATAGTGTCTGGAAATCAGAGGGAGGAGAGAGAAAATGAGAATGGCAGAATCTCATTCTCATAATCTTTTTTATTTTATTTTATGAATAATCTCTTCTTCGATAAATTGGAAATTGCGGGGATATATTGAAACTGTTATACTATAATAAAAACAATTAGCGCAAATATTCACTTGTAGTATATCATATTTCACTGAATTAGCATAATTTTTCTACTGCATGAATATTCACAGATTTCGTAAATAACATAGATGAAGGGTGAAGGGAATAGTATTTGTTTCGGTAAATATGTCCTTTAAACACTTAAACCCGCTTGGATCACATCTACACAAATAGAAGTCGGTCGCCGAGCAATTATCAATTCCTGTATGAGTTACAAATTTTAATAAAAAATTCAAATTATTTCAATTTAAGTAGAAAACTCTCCCATATATTTTTTCAATACACATTAAGATATTATTAGTTAAAAAATAAATAGCACAACTATATTTGTCAGCTAAGCTATACTTTTTTTTTAAGCTCGAGTAGGCGATTGCCCCATGTAGGGAAGAGAGATACCTCACAGGAGGAGGATAGTAGCCCTAGAAAGGGAGATTTTAAAGCTTGCCTCACGTAGGTGGAGATTATCGAACCCGCAACATCACGATCGTGGGCAAGTGCCTGCCACACTGGGATAGGACACCTTAGATAGCCAAGATGTACTTGAAGATGTAAATTTGATGAGATAATTATTTACTTGGTTATTTCAATTTGCTCCTCGTGTTATTCAATTATGTCAATTACACCTGCATTTCTCAACTTCTTCCAAAAAAAACTGGTGTTTTTCCCTAATAAAAGATCATGGAGTAGTCCCAACTTCATATTAATTATCTGTTCAAGATTAGATTTTCTCCCTTTTAATGTGAAAGGCCATAATAGGTACTCCCTCCATTCCTAAATATAAGACTCTTTTAGACAATTTTAGAAAAATTAAGGAATTTGTCATTTTCACCAAAAGTTTCAATATTACCCTTCTCTCTCACTTCTATAGCATAAGAAAAAAAAGAAAAAATTAGGGATGGCAGAGGTGGCAAATAAAAGAAATGTCGAGGGATTAATTGTAATAAATTGTTGACAAGTAATAAAAGAGTCTTAAACGATAATTAATTTGGATACATATAAATCTCCTAAACGACAATTAATTTGGATACATATAAATCTCCTAAACGACAATTAAATGATAATGGAGAGAGTAATATTTAGTTAGATGAGATAGCAAAATATAAGTATTATATATCGACAACGAAACGTAACTCGAGCGGTAAGATGCTTCACTTCCAACCAGTAGGTCGGAAGTTTGAATCCTCATAAAGGAAAAAGGGGAAATCACTATTGATCCTCTTTTAAAAATAAGAAGAAAAAAAAAGGCATTGTATATCTTATTTTATTGTGTTACTACTAATGTGATGATCATGAAACGTTTAACTATATATTTATTTCAATTGAAAAGGTTTACTCTGCCAACACTTCAATGCTCAATATGTACCTATCTAGATGAAACTTAATTTCACTTATCATTAATTAGTTTAGTCGCTCTAAGTATGGAAATACACTAGTGGCAAAAAATCGTCTTTTCCCGTTATGTATCCTCACGAATAGATATTTGTTACATGTATATTTTTTCTCTGTGAATTTCACTATTTTTTTTAATTAAAAATTTAATACATATTTTTTTTTATTAGTGGGACAGTGAATGAAACACCGAATGATGATTGAGAATTCCTAACCATACACTGGTATACTGCTAGTGGAAGCTGTTTAGCCGCAAAGTTTGGAAAGATATTGAAATCTCTTTTTGTCTGAATATGCACCAAATTAGAAGCCTTGTGAATTTCTTTAGTTGTCCTTGGGATTATAATGATGCTGAAGTGGCAGCTATCGTCATACTCCTACTTTGTTGGGTCCTGTCGATGCTCGAGATGCCCAAATATTTGGAGTAGTGAAAAAACATTCAGATGGGATAGCAACAGTATTCCTCAAATATGCTAATGTAAGCCATTGAATTATTGCGAGCAAAAAAAAACTAATTAAAAAAAAAATGTGAGGTTGATGCATTTTCAAAAAATATAGACTGTTCTGCAATTATTACAAGCTTTAAGGAAAATAAGCAAAATTCATTCACATTTTTTTTTTCTTGGTTGGGGAAGGAGGCTATTAAAAAAATGTTGTGCTAATGCTCCAAAAGCAGCATACAAAGATTATTCATGGTACTTAGCTACTGATTTACACCAATAAAGTTATTATATTCATGAGAGGAATTATTGCGTATAAAAATTTGTTTTTTACCTGAAAATGAATGTTCATATTTTTATACAAAATAATTATAGCTATATGAATAAAAATTGTAACCTTGATGATATATAACATGTCGTTAATAATTTTCTTAATCTATGTAAATCTTCATGTGAATCATACATATTAAGGACCAAATAAAACAATTGGGTTATGTCAAGAAAGTTTAGCCTAGTTGTATATAGTGCTCCCGCTTGGAGTAATGAGTATTATCCTTACTTCAATACCTTTTACTACCGCTTAAAAAGAGAGAGCATAAAGTTACATTTTTTTATATCACCGATCTCTTAATATATCCTTTAATTCATTGTTTATCAAGTCGATGAATTATCTTTAATATAACGATATTATTATAGTGTGGAGCAATTTCATTTGTGTATTATAAAATATTCTAAATAAGTAGTTAATCATAAAAATAATAAAAAAAAATCCTCAATTAGAGTTATCCTAACCCATTAATGCCTCCTATATCCAAGCTTGGCGGATCCTTATCCTCTTCAACGAAGTTCCATCTGTCCATTCTATAGCCGTTTGAGAGTTAATAAGTAAAAACAAATACATAAGAGCATTAAATTGTTTTTAATTGTGTGATGTGTTGAAGAGGTGAATAAATGATTTTTTTTGTACTTTTCTAATCTCTCAACAATACTTCTGACTTCTTACAACAACCACTTTTTTACTTCTACGGCATTTTTCGGTGAGAAATACACGCACTCTACCGTGTTACCACCACTTTTTTTTTTTTTTTGGTTAAAAAAAAGTTTGGGTGGGTTCGGTTCCGGTCACCACCACGGGTCAGGGCAGGTCCTAGGGACCATAGGTCGCTTATAAGGGTACTTACAGATCACCCACCAACACAGCCCTCACGTCGGCAGCGGGAATTGAACACTTGACCTTTGTAAAGACGTGTCAAATCCTTACCAACTGAGCCAACTTGTGTTGGTTGTTACCACCACTTATTACACATACAACCTACCATGAAAAATAGTTGAGGTATATAAAAAGGAAAATCATAGATAAGTGATCGAAATACCATACTCAAAAATAGTTGAGTGTTATAAATAACTAAAAACTCGCATAGAAATACTTCTTCTATATCTTTTTCTTTAATATTTTGAAAAATAATTTGTGTGCAAGGAAAAAATATATGAGCATTTTTGTCCATCAACTTCAATAATGATATAATTTTTTGACGGATTTTAACAATAGACTAAAGATACTCAATTTGTAACATTATAGACTAAAATACTTTTACTCCTAATCCCAAAGGACTAAACTATAATTAACATTTTTTTCTTAAAGTATACTACAATACATGATGAATTTCATTTTGGTCCCTATAAATGGCTCCCAATGTCAAGTTCGTCTCTAAAATTACAGAAATATCAATCTCGTCCCTAGAAATGGCTTGCAGTGTCAAGTTCGTCCTTGAAAATAGCTTGCAGTTTCAAGTTCGTCCCTAAAATTATAGAAATGTCAACCTCGTCCTTATAAATGGCTCTCAGTGTCAAGTTCGTCCCTGAAATTTCAGAAATATCAACATCCTTACCAAGTGATGTTGCGATCTGTAGAAATTTTTGTATATATATTTTTACGCTCTATTATATTCTTGAGAAAAGAGGCCATTTTTCACAATTTTTAAAATCATTGTTTTAATCACATCTTCTAGATACTAATTTGGAGCTTAAAGAAATCTAGAAAATAGAAAATTTCCGTAAACGAAATTCAAAACCGATTATAATGAAACTAGAATCAAATTGCAAATATATATATATATATATATACAAAAACTTATAAAGATCGCAACATCACTTGGTATGGAGGTTGATATTTCAGAAATTTCGGGGACGAACTTGATATTGCGAGCCATTTCAAGGGACGAGTTTGACATTTCTGTAATTTCAAGGACGAACTTGAAACTGCAAGCTATTTTCAGGGACGAACTTGACACTGTGAGTCATTTACGGGGATCAAAATGAAATTCACCCCTACAATACATGTCTTTATATAATTCGCTTCCCCATCCTGTAAAGTATTTTAAATCCGTATACAACTCATCTTCATCCAGAGCAAGAATATGATATCACTGGAGAAATGATGTCTGTTTCCACCCACATTAAGAGTAAATGGAAGAGAAAAAAAAGCCATTACAATATATATCCTTAAATAAAATATCTTTTAAAGCATTGGATTCAAATATACTCTTATATGAATCCCCACGCATATATACTTGTGCCCATGAGTTTTGTAAAGACAGCACACGTCTCACCATCCTTTTAATTTGTGGTTTCATGGATCAATACAAAGAAGATAGCACACGTCATTTTAATTTAATTCTAGGTTATACATTTCCTTTGTATTTTATAATTACACATTGAAAGAGGTTGCAGCACCATTCAAAGGACAAGAAGGGGAATGAAAAAAGAAAAAAAGAGTCAAAGGAACGACGGTAGGGGTGAGCACCGAATTTGAATTGGCCAATTCAAATTCGGTTTTTTCATTTTTTTTCCTCCCTAAAAAAACCGACCGAATTCGAATTGGTGAATTCGGAATTCGGTTTCGACCGAATTGGAGGATATATTTTTTATTATATAATATATTTAATTATATAATAATAGTATTTAATTATTAAAAATTCAATAATAATATTTAATTATATTATAATAATATTTAATTATTAAAAAAATTGAATTCGAATTCGCACACCAAATTCAAAAAATAGTCAAACCGAATTGCGTCCCCAAATTCGACCAATTCGATCTTGACCGATTATCGAATTCAAGCCGAATTACCGAATTCGAATTGCCAAATTGAATTCGAATTCGGTCGGAATTCGGCAAAAACCGAATTTGCTCACCCTAGGAACGAGGCAAATGGTCAAATTAAGAGGAAATATTTAATCAAACAAAGGGGTAAATTTGACTTTTTAAGTTTTCCGTCCAATTAATTTAACCGATAATAATAATTTGTCAGTTGATTGACGATTGCAAAACAATAGGTTCCCAATATACAATACCATAAAACTACAGGTACTAAATTGGCAGTACTAACCCTTAACCTTATATACATTCCGTTGAACACGTGGATTTATTTCTTCTAACAGGAAAATTAGGAATTTAATCGACCAAACACGTAAATTCCGTATATATTGAATATTCATTATATATATATATATATATATATATATATATATATATATATATATATATATATATATATATCTACTAACATAATTTTATACGTATACTATTGAAAGTTGAAACATCCATGTTAGAGAGTACGTATTTCTTCCACTTCATTGAGAAAAAGTTCAACTTTAGATTTTCAACTCTCGGATCAAATAAATAGTAAATAAATATGGATACAGCCTCGGAAATTTAGAGTCGAACTATAATACATGTCACTACAAAAAAACTAAGAAAAAATTGGAAGATTATTTTCTCTAGACAATATAATGTTACGAGATGAATTATACCACAAACAATGGATTAGAGAATAGTATCAATTAAAAACCAAGAGATACGAATAGAATTCTAGAATCTAGGCCCTTTGGGAAAAAGGTTGAGACGACCCTCCGGAGAGGGAGTGAATGGGGAGTGATGCAGAATCACGGTCGGGAGAATATAAAACTAAGGATCAACGTTAGTAACTCCGTTTCTAAATAATTGATACTCCCTCCATTCCTAAATATAAGACTCTTTAGACAATTTGAGAAAATTAAGGAAGTTGTCCATTCCACCTAAACTTCCAATACTACCCCATCCTCCCTCTCTTTCTCTCTCACTTCTATATTATAAAGAAAGGAAAATGTTGAGGGTATAATTGAAATGAATTGTTGACACCTAACAAAAGAACCTTAAACGACAATTAATTTGGACTCCTAGATTTCTCCTAAACGACAATTAATAAGGAATGGAGGGAGTACATTTTATATTTTTACACATATTAAGAAAATAATGGGAAAATAATGATTATGAAGAAAAAAGTTCAAATTATCCCTAATTATAGTAATTAAAGTATGATTTGATATGAATGGTAAGTGTAGAATTGTTGAAAAAACTAAAGTACTCAAAGTGAGAAGAGATAGTGTCGCAGCTGACTGATCGCCTCACTTAGTTCCCTTTGTGGCATTTTAAATGTAAAGTTTTGAGTTTGAATGATGAATCTTAAATGTGTTATTGATCACAAATTTGTCATGTAAAATTTTAATTAGGTTAATCGGGTCAAATATTTAAATATTGGTCCAGACAAATATTAGTTCTCAAAGCAAAGGAATAATGAAGAATCCCCATCAATTGGGAAGTAGGAATTTTGTTGGATTCCAATTTGACAGATTCTTTATTGAGTGGGAAGTAGAAATTGCTAGCTTTGCTAATGTTCATTATTTATTGGATTAACAAGAAGATCTAAGCATGCTGATTAACTAAGCCTTCTATTGAAAGTAATTTAATTGGAATTTATAAAAAGGGGATTGAGAGAATCTTATTGCCATCCACATGGTATTAATGACCTAAGCAAACAAATTATCACTAGTTGATAAGTGGGAGAATATGATGATGCGACCCTTGTGGGGGTGAAAATTTTATGTTCCTATTCCTATCCCCCAACCAATCAGAATTTACTATATAAATATTTTTTTTCAATTATATATACAGAGGATGAATTGTGATTAATTGGAAATAGGAATGGGGAGAGAAACGGGGACAGAGGATTTTTTGCCCCTTGTGGAATCTCCTATGAAAAATTTACTCATATGACTATGTCATATGTTCTTATATAGTTCCCGCACCAACCTACATATCTTAGGATCTAAGGTGTCTAACCCAGTGGGAAGGTCGCGGGTTCGATACCCTCCTCCTACGTGAGGCAAGTTTTAAATTCTCTCTTTCTATGGATATCATCCTCCTCCTGTGAGGCATCTCTCTCCCCTACATGAAGCAACCACCCAGTCGGGCTTCAAAAAAAAAAAACTACATATCTTAGGGCAAACGCACTTTTCATACAACGATTAGATTTTAGAGGTAGCGGACTCAAAACTTATATATTTATGGCGAAATATATTTTTAATAAAATTTTAGAAATTTGGGAGAAAATATCTAAAGTTTTAAAAGACTTTTCAGAAATATCATTTTTATTTATACAAAATTTAACGTTGTGGAAAATGTTAAAAGACATCCGTCATTTGATTTGCTTTCTCGCTATCTTTCTTTGGGGACGTTTTTTTTTTTTTAGCTCTTCTCAACTTGCTGATATCTTCGCCGGGTCGTTGACTTAAACCCGAGACGCTTATACATATTCTCATAACCGCAGCTAAAGGCTTAGCCTAGCCTCTTTGCTTTGCCATCTCGTGAGTAGGTGTTAGATGCCCGATGAAATCTCACACCTCAAGTGTTGAATAGTGAGATCGATTCTCCCTTTGACACAAAAGGAGTTGGGAAAATGTTAAAAAACTGCCGCCACATTTCCACATGACATTCTTTTAATTCTAATTGGGAGAACCATAAATTTTACGTCATATTTTGTTCCTTCATCAAATATGCAAGATGATAAATATATTCGTATCAGCTTCTCAATCTAGAAAAATAGTACCCCCAAAATCCCAAAAAAAGTAAGGCCTTAAATCTGCCATGCCAGTAAAAACTAATGGAGGGCAAGAAGAAGATATAGAGAGATCAATCAACTTGAGATCAATTTATATATTATTCTTGGTCGAGTTGACATTGCTACCCTTTTAGTAATTTTCATCACATTTTCAACTAGAATATTAGGATATATGGAAGAATTTAAATTAGTTCCAAGAATCTGAATCTAAATCTAAATCAAGTTTTTAATTTTGATGTGTATATCAACTTGGGAAATCTCTTAAAACATTGGTACCTAAAGTTACTTTATAAATGAATAAATTCTATATAGTAATAAAAATTTATTATCACAACTTGATAACAGTTATAAGTTTATATAAACTGTAAATTACATTAAGTTATATTTTTTGGATCCCGTCTTAAAAAATTTGCCCCCTGAGGTGAATAAGACCATAGGGGGAGGGGACGTGTTACCATGGTTAGTGGCTGGTGTGAAACAAATAAAGGAAAAAGTCAATAATTTGGGAGCAATCATTACTCTGGACAGGTGTTCGCTTTAGATGAATTCGGTCCATATATAAGGCCATTGACATAGTTCATCTAAGAATTTTCCGTGAACATTACCCAGTAAAAAAATACTTTCTCCATTTAAATTATTTGTCCAGTTTGTGTTTTGCAAAAATATTAAAGGTTTTATCAAATTCTATACTAAGATATGGTAAAATGTCAAACATTATCATATTTAATTTTACTCCAATTTAATTTTACTTTATTTTCTCTCTCTCTCTCTATCCTTCCATCTCCAACATTTAATGTAAGGGTAGAATTGAAAAAATCATCATTAAAGAAATTTTTATGTAAAAAATTAGACAATTAATTTAAAAACAGATTAAAAATAAAATATGAACAGATAATTTAAAATAAATGAAGTATAGATATGAACATTGCTTAGTTTTATTATAATCTGTTGCAAAATTAAGCGTCATCAGTAATCATCTTCCAGACAAACTCTACAACATTGTTTCGAATCGAGAATAAACCAAGAAACCTTTCCGCTATTCTTCTCCTGTCGATTCGGGACAAGCAATGTACATGAGGGCTTAGTATAATATTTAGGAAATTATGCTCCCACGCAAACCCTTCTTAATCATTACGGAGTTAATTTGATTTGAGTTTAGTCTGTGTTTGAAATTCAAATTAATACTTAAATTTTTTAAATAGAGTATGAGAATGAAAATCATGAAGAATTTAGTCTGAAACTGGAAGTATAAATCTCAAACTGAGACTCAATCCAACCCTACCCTACATTCACGGACGAAGACTACCCGCCTCGAAATTTTTAAAAATCATACTAGATATATTAAATTTTATATGTAGTTCGGATTATTTAATCAAATTCGCCCTCAAACATTTTTTTTCTTCCAATTTTTATATATATTTCGGTATACTATTACAATTTTTTGCCTCAAACCTAAACGTTTTGACTTCGTTCGGCCTATGTCATAAACATTCTCTATTCGACAACGAAGCATGTGTAAATTTGTACGTGAGGATGGGATGTTTGGTAGCTCATGCTTTGTTCATTAGCCGTGTTGGATGCAACTAGGAGTTAGGAGTGGCGTCTCCCTAACCAAATTTTTTAAAACTCCCGTTTTTTTTCTTCTGTATAAAAATCACTCTCTCCGTTTCATAATATAGAGGTCTTTTTAGACTCCTAATTTCTTTTCAAAATAAATGTCATTTTCAAACTTTTAAGAATGTGTTTCCAAAATTACCCTTATTAGAGTGAGAATAGATATAGGTTGGTATTTGAAAATAGACTATCTATTTAAATGTAAGAGTAAAAATGTTGTTTGTCTCTCTCTTTCTTAATCTATGTTAAATCGGTAGGAATTTTTTCTCCCCATTCGATATCTCACTTCCCGTGCCACTAATTAGAAATTGACATTTTTTAATTTTTTAATTAAAAAATTATAACTTAAAAGAAATAGTGGAACACTTATAAGAAACGTGAACACGTGTCAATCATATATTCGTGGGATATGAAACGGGATACATAATGGGGACAAAATATTTTTTTAGCCATGTTAAATTGTTTAACAAGACTTCTATTATGAAAAGGAAAGAAAACATTTTTCAGAAAATAAAAAATAAATTTTTTTACCCTTCACATCATCTATAAATTATATAAAATTTATTAAATAAACCATTTTCATATATTTCTATAAATTTAGTCTTCATCCTGAAGTTTTTGGTTCCGTCTATCGGTGGCTCTTCTCTAGGAGCTTTCCAAATGAGGAACGTAGTGGATGTAAACTTTTCCAAAAGTGTAGGAGTTTTATATGACTGCTGTTTTGTTTTATGGCCTTGGACCAAACTAATGTTTTTGTTATAATAATCTTCTTAGCAAAAAGAGGTGGCTGTTGTCACAAATATTCGGGAATCCGGGATTTTCTTTTAAAAAAAATTGAATTTTTTTGTGAATTTTTCCTAAATATTGCATTTCTCCTTCCACTTTTAAGTTTACTGCATATGCAATGTGTTCCCGACTTATAAGTTCTAGATTCGCCCTAAAATGCAGCCATGAGTTATGCTCTTGTGAGCTGAAGATTCTGCTTTTTGGAACCTAAGTTGAGCAATAAATTATACATTTGTACAAGTGAAAATAGAGAGGCCCAAGACCATCATTTGGTTGAGCAAAGACCAGAAAATAAGCTCCTGAGGTCCAAGTTTTAAAAATATCAAATGGGCTCTATATATTGATGAAGCCTATATTTATCAACACAAGGCCCAATATCTGTTTAGGTTAGTTTGACCCCTAATTTACATATCAACGTGTTTTTTTTTACCGGTTGTGATTATTAAAAATCAAAATCAGTTTTTAATTTACATATATTGAGAATTTGTGATTCACCTCCGTTAGATTAAAATTTTGACGATTGAGATTGAATTTAAAAAACACTTGTTCGCGTGAACAGATATTCTTAAACTAAGAACACTTGTTCTTAAGGCAAAAAAAATATTATGCACATACTAAAAAATACATGTTCCTCATAAGAGTCGGACTGAGGTTAATAGCTCTTCCAAATCGGGTAAATATCAGAATTAGAAAAGTTGAACGCAAACGTGATTTTAATTTTCAAACACTCACTGAAATAACGTTTGATGTCCAAAAATACTTTTGGGACAAAAATAAACTGCCCCGAGCACTTAGGGTAGTGTCGAACTATATATTGGGCCAAATTATGTATTTACAAGCCCTCAATTTGCAAGAGAAAATATATTTGAACTCATCCAAGAGATTTCATATGCTCAACAGAAAATTTTAATATAGGACCGGTCTTGTGTGACTGACCCCACTGAAAAAATTATGAACAATAAATTATGAACATACTGAAAAAGGTGCAAAGAAGCTTGCTCTTGGTGAGAAAGGTTGAAGAATATATTTGAAGACTGTACATTTAAAATGACCGCTTCCCCCTCGGTCAGCATTACATTTAAATGCACAGCTTAGGAAGCCAAGAGAGGCTTTCCTTAAGAGAGAGTTAGTTCACCAGTTTACATAATATATACATTGCTAATATATCACAAGAAGTACCTACTAAATCCTACTTATCTATAAACTTTAAGCACCAAACAAGGGTTATTATAGACATTGTAGTAAGAGAAGAGAGGGGGGCGCATTAGGCGAACAATTTGTTAGTGCCGGGAGGAGTAACAATATTCGAATACCAGTTCGTTAATCCCTTGTTAGGTTATTTGCAGACCGTCTTCAGTCGCTTTGCAGCCTTGGCAAACCCCACGATCACCTGCAACTCGTCCAATTGCTGCGTCCATAAGAAACAATAATCCCACTAATCAGTGAATTAAAACAACTTAACGGGCAATGTTACAATATAAACGAGTATTCAAATGTCAGGCTCATTGTATGGTTAAGGATGAAGGAAACTTTAAGCAAGTAAACAAGTACCTGAGACACGAAATGCTTCTGTACAACGTCAATGAGTTGCTCCTTCGAAGGGTTAGGTGTGGAATCCACCTAAAAAACATTTAATCATGGTGTTCATGAGATGTTTGATGTAATAAAAGGTTGAATTATGAACATGTTTACACATAGCGAGACATAATAACTTACGAGGTTAAAGTGTCGCAGATATCTCCAAAGTGCAGCCATCTCCAACTTACTGAGGTCAATCTTCTGCAAAGTAATTTTATTTGAAACGTTATTATCTAGTCGAAGTCGGATTAAACATTGTTCAAAGAAGTGCTAAGATAATCAAATTCCATAATAATGTCTTTTAATAAGTAACAAGAAGTCAAAACGCGATAATTAGAAAAGCTAAAATGACCATATCACTTCAAATGTCATAGTAGTAGTATTCACAAATGCTTGCTTACCGTGGACCCTTGAGTGTTGGAAATAGACCCTTTCGAATGTGAGTCGCAAGAAAGAGAACGGCTCATACTCCTATGCGCTGATTTGTGAATGCGATGTCTAGATCTATGGGATTTCTGGGTATCATCGGATGCTGAAAAATACAAGGACCGAACAATCATGGTATAGTGGTGGGCCGAAAGAATAAGAATAAAGTCATGTAGCAAAAACAATTTTTAGACATGGAAAAAAGAGTAGGGTACAATTTCAAAGAATCCTATGTTTACAACCTTAACAAACTTTAGGATAAAACTTTCAATTTTCACATAATCATTTAAGTTGAATATACACTGACAAAGAAAAATAATCATTTTTCAAAATTATTTTCTTTTAAAAGTTGTGAGAATTTGTAACAAAAAAAATAATGAAAATAATGAAAACACACCACATGTAGATAAGTAGATTCAATAATTTTTTTAGTACCTGAGCCATTCCATTGCAAATTTTCAAATTCGATATCGTCGTCTTCCTCGTTACCAGTTGGAGCCTCAAGTACACTAAGGGCATTTCTCTGCAACTTTACCTCTATGCCATTTGTGAGTACCTGCATTATCAAGATCAACATATTAATATTTGATGGTATAGTAGTAACTAATGTTACAGAAGAATATGTTTAAAAAAGGTCATCATATAAGATTAAATAAATACTCGGATTTAATGGTTCCAAGTACAAGAGGGGAAGTAAGGTCGTAATGAAAGAAATAATGCAAATTAAAACAATACTAATGTTTTGGATCAGGGACGAATTCATGACTTTTAAGTTGAGGCAAAAAATTGCAACAGTACGCCGAACTACATATAAAGTTGCAAAAAAATTGTTTTTTGATCAAATATTCCGAATTACATATAAATATAAAATTTACTATATCTAGTAGGATTTTTAAAAATCTTGGGGCGTCTTCGTCCCTGTTTTGGACAACAAAAAGTCATTTAATACTACTATCTCCATTCCATAATAAAAGTCGTTTAAGAGATGTATCAAAAATTAAGTAAAAAAACAAGGTACTTTGTTAGACAAAATATGAATATTACTCTATTAAATATGAATTGTATACCACTAATTCTACTTAAGAGAATAATATTGATATTTTGATTAAAAAAACACTGTACTTTTGCTTGTTTAATTCGCTACATATACTTTATTTTTATTTTTTTTGTACTAAAAAATATTGGCATTTTGCGAACAATACAAAACAATGAATCAAGTCACAGAAGAGTTCATATATGTTAAAGAACTTCTAAGCAGATATGGCCAAAAAGCATAGCATATGGAACAATTAGATCAAGAAAACTTGTTTTCTGATGAAAATGAGGTTAGAAAAAACATAATACTCCATATATTACAGAAGTATTTAAGAGAGTAATTGATATTTCGACCAACAAAATACCTTTTTTTATTCCTTAATTTTCGCTATATTAGAAATACTAGAATTCAGTTTCTTAGAAGAAAACATTCTCTGCAAAATCATGATTTAGAAATCCTCAATGAACCAGATCCCTTTATTTTGGCCAAGTAACCAGATCCATGAAAGAGAACAGCAACATGCAGCAGAAAAGCATTTCCAAGTACCCAAAATCAGTCCTTTAATAAATTAATAATACACTTTCATCAAATTAAATTATTAAGAAAGCTGTAACTTCCCGAATTAGAAGAAGAAAATAAATAAGAACCCCACATTACAAAACTAACCATAGCTCCTGAATTCGACACCTTCCTCAATAATAATAACAATAATAAATTAGCAAAAAAGAAGAAGAACCCACATTGCAAAACCAAACATAGGTTCCGAATTCGACACCTTCCTTGATGATAATAATAAAAATAAATTAGCAAAAAAGAAGAAGAACCCACATTGCAAAATCAAATTCCAATTCCAATAAAGCCTAACCCATCAATTATACTAGATAAAAAGAGATGAGAAATTGAATTATACCAGCCAGTGCCAACCACCAAGACCAACAGCTTTCTTGACCACGCCTTGAAGACCAACAAGTACTGATTTAGTCCTGTTATTACCAGTTACAACAACCTTAGTATGACGTGGCAACACAGCTAGCTCTTCTTCACTACCACTTTCTCCACAACTCTGCTGCTGCTGCAAATGCAAAGTAGTGCTAGTATTCTCCACCACTGCCGCTTCAAGCATTTTCCAAAAAAAAAAAATCAAATTTCCAAGAATTTGATCAAATTCCTACATTAAACTTGAAGAAATTGGACATAATAGAAAGGTCATACATTGTAGAGTTCAAAAAATATGATCTTTGGAGTGAAATTGTAGGAAATTGAAGGGAAATTGAGGATTTTTTGAGTGTGGAAAAGCACAAAGTCAGCCAGGAGAGAGAGAGAGAGAGAGAGATGTCACAGTGTGTGTTTTTTTTTTCATTTGGTTTCTTTAATGTTTTTTGGTGAAGAGTAGGGCTGTGAATCCCGAGGACTGGGAATGGACCTGTAAAATTTTGCCACGTAAGGAGGAAGGAGTGTTAATCATGCACTACAGAGTGCTTGGGTTTCGGCATGATGGTAAATAACTAAATTTCCACTAGCTGAGTTGGGTTGGGGTTGACAGATTGACCGGTGTCGTGGAGGTCCTAAAATGACAAAATTGACCTCTTTTTTATATTTAATATATGAAATTGAATCTCAATTTCCTTTATTTCGTTCGGCCAATATAATTACGTAATTACGCTATTTTTTTTGTTAAAATAGTCTAACATTTTTTATGTTTGGTCTCGCGTAATTTTTGTGTGGCTTTGATCCGGCAAATAATCGTCCGTACCCGTTTGTATATATATTCATGTGGCCAACTAATCATAATTTACTATGTGTATATATAATTAAAAAAAATTATCACATGGCGAATTTTTATTAGTTGGTCACATTAATAGTTACACAGACAGGTACAGACGATTTTCACCCCTTTGATCATAGTTCGATTGCATGGTGGCGAATTTGGTCCTTCCATTTTTTTTTTTTATTAGGTTAATGGATTGACCGGGGTTCAATGATTAAATTCAAAAAGGCATTTTTGAACGTTCATTTAAATAAATGACTTTATGATGAGAGATTATCCATGAAGATAAAAGAGGTCATTCATCCAAATGACCAAATCCTTAACTCATGCATTCTAAATACGAATTTTCGATTAAAGCCTTTATTTTAAGTGTTTAAAGTATTTAATCTAATGGCTCAAGAGACAAAGAATCCTTCCAACAATGCAAGGCATAAGGATCAAATCAATCTAATAGCATTTGAAGGCAAGATACACACTTGGAAAGAAAACGGTTAAAAGACATTTTAGGAAACTTGTAAATTAAAATCTATTCTATACTTTAATTAGAATTTCAGATTTATTTATAGTTAGCCGCCATTATCTAGTAATAGACTATAATAAATGACATGTTATCCATGTATTTAATTAGTAGTTCAATTAGAGTACTTTACTATTATTAGGATAGAAGAATTCTAACTTAATTATGATTTTTCCTTTGTGGGTTCCTTGGAACCGAAATTCCACTCTATTTAAGAGGGAATTCAGCCAAGTTGTTTCTTATACTTGATTTATGATATATTTTAAGGTTATTCCTTAGTTACTTGTGAATTGATTTTCTATGTAAACTTCATTCATTTTTTAGTTACTGTATCAATAAGATAGTTTCACTTGTTGTGGTGCTTCAACCTCCATTGATAATCAACATTCTTGGAGTTGTGTTGATTATATTCCCCTTGGAAACTAATTCGAGAAAGAGAAAGATCCGAACTTTAACCTTTTGTGTAGAATCTTGACCTTAAAATCAAGGTTCCTCATCAGTTTCATGTAACCTTTTGCTCTGATACCAATTGATGAGGAACCTAGATATCTTGTATCAAGATTCAACAACAAAAGGTTGAAATAGATCTTTCTCTTACTTGAAATCAGTTTACGGGAGAATATAATCAACACAATTCCAAGAAGGTTAATTATCAATGGGGCTGAAACACCACAACAAGCTAAACTATCTTGTTGATATAGTAACTGAAATATGAACGAAGTTCTACATAGAAAATCAATTCACAAGTAACTAAAGAATAACCTTAAAATATATCATAAATCAAGAATAATAGACATCTTGGCCGAATTCCCTCTTAAATAGAGTGAAATTTCGGTTCCAAGGAACCCACAAAGGAAGAATCCTAATTAAGCTATAATTCTTCTATCCTAATAATAGTAAACTACTATAATTGAACTACTAATTAAACACATGGACAACATGTCTTTTATTATATAGCCTACTACTAGATAATGGCAGCTAATTATAATAAATAAATAATATAAATCTGAAATTCTAATTAAAGTATAAAATAGATTTTAATTTACAAGTTTTCTAAAATGTCCTTTAACCGTTTTCTTTCCAATTGTGTACCTTGCATTCAAATGCTATTAGATGTATTTGATCCTTGTGCATAGCATTATTGGATGGATTCTTTGTCTTTTGAGCCATTAGATTAAATACTTTAAACACTTACAACAAAAGTTTTTTACTCGAAAACTCGTATTTGGAATGCATGAATTAAAAATTTGGTCATTCTCCAAATGACCTCTTTTATCTTGATCCCTCGTCACTTTATTTTTTATTCATTCTTCCTTTCACCATTTTCACCGCAAGCTAGTCACCAACATACACCGTTGCACGCCACTATCGATCACCTCCAGTACTGCAACACCACCTATACCGATCTTTTTTCCCTCACCCTTACAACTTTCTTTTATCAATTCCTCAATCTCACGACATTAGGGAACCACAATTTGTGATGTATTAATTGACCCCACGAATCTTTTTGTTAGATTATGTTAACAATTTTCACTTAAGAAAACAAGAAAGAATAAAAGGTTGAAAATTGGAAAATTAAAAAAAAAAAATAAAAAAAATTGTGCCTATTTCGGTAATTTTAATAGCAGCCGAAAGCAGAGTAAGTAACGGAAACCGAAAATTCGTGGAAAGGGCCCCGCGTGGGAAAGAAGTTCTATCTACCGTCGTTGTTGTCTTATCCAACATAGGACAGCTGTCTCTTTTCTATCTCTTTCATTTTACGGACAAAATAAACAAAAATTAATTTATCTATATATATATCTTACATAAAAATACGTCTTATGCATGTGAAAACGTAATGTTTAATGAAAGAAAAAAATGTCAAAGTAATTTTGTATCTCAAAAGCATGTCAAAGTACACGCATTTTATAGTATTGTCAAACTCAAAAAAACAATGTAAGCTTTTGATGTGGGATACTCTAATAAGCAAATTAAGAATTTACAACCAAAGTAAAATTTAACCAACCAATCAAAATTTTATAAAATAATTAATTGAACAAAAATTCATGGAAATTACATGTAGGATTTAGAAGGATGTGATTGGTGAAAGCGAAAAGCAGATTTTGTAATATAAATATAGATAGACACTCATTCCGATTCAAAATATTAGTCTTTTTAGGAGTTTTCACACAAATTAAGATACTAATCAAAATGACTAAAATACCCCTAATTAATACTCCAAAAGAAAAAATAAATTAATGAAGAGTTGCATGAAAACTATACATTTTGACAAATATGAATATATGGAGAAAATAATGTAAGGGTAAATTAGCCAATAAATGCACCATTCTTGTAAAAAGACCTATGTTTTCCAACAAAAAATAACTCTTAAAAAAACTTCTATTTTGAATCGGAGGAAGTATAAATTTTATGCACATTAATTTTCTTTTATAGTTTTGTCATTTGTCAAGTTTTAAAAATAATAATAATTTTTTTTATGTGGGAGTTTTTATTGTTGTTAATTCTCTTGTTTGACTTTAGATTAATATTTTTAACTTTGATTATAAGTTCAATCGGAATTCAGAGGACCCGGCCATCTGAATTACCCGTTATTTGTTAAAACTTTAACTATTTATATTTATATAAATAAAAAATATAAGAAGCAAATAACAAGGCTTCCTTAATTTGATGGGCTAAAATGTCACTCGATTTTATAACTTCAAAACATGTCAAAGTACCATCTTTTTATAGTATTGTCAAACTCGAAAAAATAATGTAACTTTTTCGATGTGGGATACTCTTATAAGCCAATTAAGAGTTTACAACCAAAATAAAATTTAAATTAACATTCCATTAAAAGAATTAGAAAAAGCAGATTTGTCAAATACTTGCTAGAGTAGTTGGCAATGCAGTACGAAAGCATTCGACTGCGCAGGTCGGGGGATCGAATCCTCCCTCGTCCCGGTTTGAATAAAATAGTTTAATGTTTTTTGCACCTATAAAAGTTGATATTTAATTTTTATTAAGATAAGTTATTTTTCAATTAATTTAATTAACCTAAATATTCTCAACCAATTAAAAAATTAGTAAATTAATTAAAAAAGTGAAAATCTAAGAAAAAAGATGGAAGAAATATATAGATACAATTATCCGTATGTATAAGTGCTTTCTGTAATATATAGATAGATAATATTGAAAAAGAAAAAATCTAAAAAATTAGAAAAGAATAAAAGAAAAAATCATAAATATATTAAAACTCATAACTTGTAATTAATATTTTTTTATTATTTTTATTCTATTAAATATTAAAAAAAATTACAAATTTCTAAACTCTCTAAATCGAACTTGATTTTAAGCTCAATCGAATTCGGAGGACTCAGTCATCCGAATAACCCCTTATTTGTTAAAACTTTAACTATTTAAATTTATATAAATAAAAAATGTAAGAAGCAAATAAATTTGCTTCCCCACTCTGATGGGCTAAAATGCCAAACCCAATTTCTCACTCAAAACATATGATTATAAGTTCAATCGAATTAGAGGACCCATGCCATCCGAATTACCCAGTTATTTGTTAAAACTTTAACTATTTATATTTATATAAATAAAAAAATATAAGAAGCAAATAACTAGGGCTTCCTTAATTTGATGAGCTAAAATGTCAGTCTAATTTTTGTAACTCAAAACATGTCAAAGTACCATCTTTTATAGTATTGTCAAACTCAAAAAATAATGTAACTTTTCGATGTAGGATACTCTTATAAGCCAATTAAGAGTTTACAACCAAAAATAAAATTTAAATTAACATTTCATTAAAAGAATTAGAAAACAGGTTGTCAAATACTTGCTAGAGTAGTTGGCAATGCAGCATGACATTCGACCCTGCGAGTCGGAGGGATCGAATCCTCCCTGTCCCGGTTTGAATAAAATAATTTAACGTTTTTGCACCTACAAAAGTTGATATTTAATTTTTATTAAGATAAGTTATTTTTCAATTAATTTAATTAACCTAAATATTCTCAACCAATTAAAAATTAGTAAATTAATTAAAAAAGTGAAAATCTAAGAAAAAAGATGGAAGAAATATATAGATACAATTATCTCGTATGTATAAGTGCTTTCTGTAATATATATATAGATATATATATATATATATATATATATATATATATATATATATATATATATATATATATATATATATATATACACACACTGTGATAATAACAATAACGTAAAATAATCCAATTTTAAAAAAAAATATCTATTAGATTTCTGCATTATTTTCCCGCCATATGATGGAAACAGAGGCCGTCGGATGAATAGAAAGCAACATCATCCGTTGAAATGGAAGATAGAAAAGGCAGTACAACACAGAGTTGAAAGAAGGTGAAGAACTTTACCCGCCTTTTTTTTTTTCTTTTCTTGTAACGCATGCCAAATTTCTTTTTTCTTTTTATCTTTATGGCTGGTAACGGCTGTATATGATAAGGACAAAACAACATACGTCCAAACAATTTTATTACTACATTTATTCCTAAATATAAAACTTTAATTATATCTTACAAAAATTAAAGTAAAAATTAATATATTTTTATAATCAAAATATCATTATTAATCCCTTAAATAGAATTAGTGATCCACTAAAAGAGTGAAGATATTCAGTGACAACTGTTTTGTGATGATATATCATTTTGTCACAAATAAGAGGTTTATTGTGACAAAATATTTTGTTGTCACTAGTGTAGGTATTAATTGTGACAACTTACATGTTTGTCATGGTTGTAGTGTTAATGGTGACAATTAAAGTATTTCATAATTAAATTGTCACTATTACTATATTAATAGTGTCGTAATTTCTTTTATCATTAAAGTTTTGTCACTAATAACATATACGTTCTTGCACCAATATTTTTTAGCGGGGATTAAACTTAGTTGTGACAAATATTATTTTGCTCACTAGTATATGGTGACAAAAAGTGTTTTGTCACTCTACTTGCGGCCTTTTTTTTATGAAAATTTGTGACACTAAAGTTCAATAAGTTAGTGTTAGCTGAATGTGGACACAAATAAGAGGTTATTGTGACAAAACATGGATGCTCACTATTGTTTGTACTAGTGCTGACGACTTATTTGTTTGTTACTACCGCAAAATGTGATGATTAGTGTTTTCCATAGTTAAGGGTGTGCTTGGACAAGGTTCGACTTGAGATTGGTCTGGTTTGGTCTCACTTTTGGAGGGAAATGGCCAAAATTTGGCCAATTAAAATAGGCGGGAGAAATTCAAATTCAAATTTTTTTTTCAAATAATCGTCCAAATACAAATTTTGGCCTCAAAAATTTGGAATTTGAACATCTCCCGACAATTTTTAAAAAAAAAAATTTGGAATTGAACGATTATTTGAAGAAAAAAATTTGAATTTGAATTTTTCCCGCCTATTTTAGAGGCCAAAAATTTGAATTTCTCCCGCCAAAAGTGAGACCAAACCAAAACAATCTCAAGCCAAACCTTATCCAATATATTATGAATTAATGTATTACTATTGTCATGTTTTTTTGTTAATAGATTATGTCACTAATATATATGAACTATGGCGTCGTTGATTTTTTGGTGGGTGGAAACTTATTTAGAACAACTTGTTTTTATCGTTATTATTTTCATTTGCTTTGACGAAAATTCCTTTTGTCACTCAAACGTTTTCTATTGTTGCCAAAAATTTGTGTCATGAAAATGTCAATCAGTTAGTTTAATTGAATATTGTCACCAAAAGAAGAAAAAAAAGAATTACTACTATGATCACTATTTTGAAAATCTTTAAGACGAGAAATTTTGACAAATATATTTTCTATTACAATAGGTATGACTTTTGGTGAGGAAAATGTCTTTATCACGAAAAGTTTCGCCCTAAAATTATTTTTTTCTTTTATAGTATATAGTTTATATAAGATGTAGTTATATCGGTCTTCTCCTATCACGTTGAAAAATGTATATTTCTTTTAAAATAAAAAAAAAAAGTGGTATTGGAACCGAAATTGATGGAAAGTATAATTTTTTTTGTAAACAAAAAAAAGTATAAATATACAGGTATATATGCTATAATTTAGAATATAATTTTAGTTTTATATTTGTTTAGTAATACATTAAATTTATTACTAAAAATAATATCCATATAGAATAAATTTATTCATATTTTGATAACAATTTCATGCACAAATACATAGATTATGTTTCCGAAAGAAAAATTAAATACATTTAATTATTTAAAATTAATGAGAGTGTATTAATTTTATTTTGATTAATGAAGAAAAAGAAAACAAAGCACAAAGAGAATTTTGAATAAGTAAATGTTCAAAATAAAAAAACTTCATTATAATAAATATAATAAGAGAAACAACAATTAACAAATAATCAATTAGCCCAGCGACCCATCACATGACATACAAGCGGGAGGTCACGAGTTCAATTATCATCATTTGAGAAGGGAGAAACTTTATTCAAAGGTGGCTCGGCGACAACTTGACTCTACGGGGGGAGGGAGTCGGCTCGGCGTAAACTCGGGTGACACTATTTAAAAAATATTTTATTAAGAAGTAGTTGCCACTGATTTTAGTAGTATGCATGACAAAAGTTTGGCCACTGTTAACTAGTATTATAGTGTCCACGATGTCGTCACTATAAATATAAATATTGTGACGACTTAATTCGTCACAATTTATTTATTTTTGTGTCAATACTATTGTCACACATATTTATATTTGTTGTGGCCATTTTTTTGTCACTTATTGTAAAGTTTTTGGTGTCGAGAATTTAGTCACAGAAGCATTGAGTAATTGTGACAAATCACAAAATGTCGTCACAATTTCATCGGTGATGGAGGTATTTGTGACGACAAGTGACGACTTCAAAAAAAGTCACAAGCGATAATAGTGACATAAAATCAACCTTACAGTGATGACTTTCGTCGTCACCTAATATCATTTTTCTTGTACCATGCTATACAAATCATATTTAAAATGGATTTTATTGATATGGACCAGTGCACATGGACCATGTGGTCCAGAATTAGCCACGTCATCACATAATTGCCTCTCTCCTCATTCTGTAGTGATGTGGCTAGTTTTGAACCACATGGTTCAATGGAGCTCCATATCAGAACTATCTATTTAAAATAATAATATTAGTATTTTAATTACAAAAATATCTTAATTTTTTTTCTTCATAATTTTCAAAAAATGTAATAAAAGTTTTATATTTAAGTATGTAATAAGTAATAAATAAGGAATAAAGAGAAGCAAAGCTATTTATTTGTATTTATTGCAAAAAAAAAGAATGAACTCAGAGTAGATGCAGGTAGGTCCCATCACTACTTTGAAAGTGACTGCTGATTAATTCAGGATTGCAGCATGGGAGCGTCATATCCTGCACTACTGGATTCTTTCTAACAAGTAACAAACCCTCTGCTCCAGGGATGAAGGTAAGAATTTGATATTGGGGCGAAAACTGCAACAATATATCGAATTACATATAAAAATTGAAGAAGAAAATGTTGGAGGCAAATTTGATAAAATATTTTGAACTACATATAAAATTTATTATATCTAGTAGTATTTTTAGAAATCTTGAAAGGCGACCGCTACCCGTCCTTCTCTGCATACTCAAGAGTGTTGGATTATTATATATTGCAAATGAATCTAAATCGTCAAGTCTTTTATTAGAAGGTCAAAATTAATTTCAATCATCTGACTAAACGAAATTAAAATCAGTTTGTATAGTGTTGAAAGATTATCTGTTAGTACCATAATCAAATTGCGCTCAAGAAGAGGGGAAAGTTTGGCATTGGATTCGCCCCCACACTTTCTTTCTCACGTAATTTCGAGATAGGGACCCCTGCAGGGGACGCGCATGCGGCGTAGGGTCCCGTAGGGCACTCCATATCTCTGCATGTGCACTGTGGGTCCCGTCCCATAAGGAATTTTTCCCAAGAGGAGTAACCCGACCTCTGTCTCTGAAGATTTTCTTCCTCCATTCCTTAGTAGTTGTATATCTCAAACGTTTTTGCTTCTTTGCCTTTTTTCCTTCAAGGCCAGTTGTTTTTTTTTGGTAAATAAGGCCAATTTTTACTTGATAAGTACTATCTTAAATGTGTGTTTCACTACACATATGGTGGGTACATATGTAAAGTGCAACAATGTATTTTTTTTTTTTGGCTACATAAGAAATCATTCATTAATTATAAAAAGTTGCACAAGACAATATATAAACCTCAAGCCCCAGGGATTTAAAAAATACTAATATTAGAAAGATAAACAAACACAAAAGGAACATTCTGATATGGGCCAGAGGGCAGAGTGAGCGCAGTCACTGCTATGTGAAAAGCTCCACGTCACCCCCTCTTTTCAAAAAAAAAATTTTTTTTTTCATCTCTCAATCACAGTTAAAATACAAAAAAGATAGTCATGATATGGACATAGTTTAAAGTAAAAAAATTGTACAAACTTGTCACATCATTATAAAATGAGGAGAGAGAATTTTTTTTACTTTTAACTGTGTCCCATACTCGTAACTATTTTTTTGTATTTTAAGCGTGAGTCGAGAGATAATTTTTTTTGAGAGGGGTGACGTGGCGCTTTCTCAGCTAAGTGGGACTAGAGCTCTACCCCTGCTGCCTAGCCCATACTCGAATTTTCCAACACAAAATAGTATTCTTTACTACATCTATGTCGTAATTATTGAAACCCATAAGCAAGAGATACCCATATTCAATATCTTACTTAGGGGTCAACAATTTAAAAGACCATGGACGTATCAACCATCTTGAACATTGCTTCGGGAGATTGTAGAAGGGTAAGATAGGCCCTAGAGCAAATCCAGTTTTGAAGATTCCTCCAAATAAGTGAAAAAATACCCAATCTAGAAAGATAAAAAAAAAATATCGGCCATGAATCGTAGATCTTAAAGAATATAGCCTAGAGAGGAGTCCTTCAGGGTTCGTGGTCCCAAAAAGAGGTGAAAACACCACCCCAAAAAAAAAATGAGGGAGATCCGAGCGACGACCTAAGACATCGCTTAGATCTGGCCGGTCCATGGTGAAAAAAAGAGCAAGAATGTTACTACTTCCATTTTTAAATATAAGACTTTTATTACATATTGTAAAAATTAATAAAACAAAAATTAAGATTTTTTTAATCAAAGTATCAATATTAATCTCTTAAACATAATTATTAGTATATAAATCATATTTAATAGAGTAATATTAGTATTTTAATTACACAAAATATCTTAATTTTTTTTCTTAATTTTCAGAACAAAGTCTTATATTTAGGAATGGTGCGAGTAGTAAAGAGAAGTATGAGAGAGTTAATTACAAGGTACAAGAATATAGAATATATATTATTTCAATTTATGGGTGGACTTACTTAATTGATATAATTTTTTATTCTCAAAAGTTTGCCCAAGAAAAATATAATTAGTTCGAGCACCAAAAGACAACTTAAATATTGCATTGTCAATTTTATATTATTTAGATCCTAATCAAATTAGTCATGTTGAAGAATTTAGATGAATACTGCTCTTGAAATCCATCTTTTGTTTTTTTTTACTTTTCATCAATAGTTATAGTTAACGAAAATAACAATGTAAGTATATAGAATAAGGAAAATGATTGTTGGATTAAAAACATTAGATAAAATTAGAATTAAAGTGTATAAAATCAAAATAATTATTGTAATTGACATAATTCAATGCCTTTTTTAATTCTTTTTTTGATCCGTAAGATGACCAGTAAATAATGGATGTACTCGTATTGAGTATTTTTGGGTTTAACACTTAAACTTGAGACCCAAAATCTCTTTGGATTGAGTTTAAAATGAAACTTTAAGGATTAATCTATGAATATTTTGGTTTGAGTTTGAGACTAATCTGAATTTGAGACGCAATCCAATTATACCCAATAGTAGCATAGCCAAAAAGTAGAATCCCACAATATAGGTGTTAGGAAATAAACTGCAAAATGAGAGAGAAAGAAAAACGAAAACGATTATTAAAGTCACACAATATTGTTAACTTAATTTTTGTCAAAGAATTAACTACGTCTGAAAGTGTTGTCAAGTCAAAATATTTCACTATATCGAGATACTTAAGAGTTAACGTTATATGATTTGACTATTTATAATAATAAACGTTTTTTTTCTCATTGCAATTTTACCTGTAACGGTCCAATACTGTAATGGGAAAACCCCCAAAACTTTGGGCCCGTTACAGGCTCAATAACCAAACAATAGGGACTTAATCCGTAATAGGACAATAATATAAGGGCCTGAACCGAATTAAAAAGAATTTGCTTTCTACTCCGTCCGCCCGGTCACTGCAGAAAGCAATTACAGACTCCCAAGCTCTCCTTTCAATGGAGAATCAGGCAACTAACGAAAACCGGCTGTCGGAATTTCTCAAGACAGGAATTTATACATTAAAGAACTCAACTATCATATTTATAGATCCGGTTCGAGTACTAAACCGATACTACACCCGGTTCAGAGTTTCTCCTTCTTCTTACTACACTCGCTTCTTCCATGAAACCAACTACAAACAAGCTCAAAACATACCGGAAGATTCCTTGGACACCCGAAAACGTAAGCGAAAGAAGCAGAAAAAACCTCGGAGTTTGAATTCCCAAGAAGAAATTGCAAATCAACGACACCGGGTATGACCCGACCCGTTTATCTAATCATCTTCTAAAGGGGCTTATGGGAAAAAGGGACCCTTTTTCGGATGCCCTTTTGTTTAGTTTTTGTTTTTGGATGAAGAAAATTTGGTAAATTTAATGTTTTGTTTTTCTGGTTGAAGGAAGCGAGGCCATTGCTGTCGGAAGCATATGAAGTTTTGCTTGCTGATAGTGACGTTTTGGGAGTTTTGAGAAGTTTAAGGAGAGATGGATGCAGTGAGGAAGAGGAAGTTGGAGAACCCTTAGTGAAGAGGCATGGCAGTGAACTTAATTTTGTGGAGCTAGGAAGTGTTTGGCAAGCTCCATTGTATGAAATTACTCTTCACCTCCATCAAGATAGTAATTTTACTGAAAATGAAGGTTTGACTTTCTTTAGAACTATTGCCTATAATCCATTATTTCTTTAGTTGAGGTAACTCAATACTCGTGGGACTGGCCACACAGCCCTCACATACATGAATTGAGCGGAACCCTACATCTGCAGGTAAATCCCGCCCAATTCATGTGGGGAGGATGTGAGACTACTCACAATGACGGTAATAGGATTGAATTTTCCCTTTGGCTGATGTTTAAGTTCAAATTTCTTGCTGTCATTAATTCGCAATGGTGCATATGTTATTAGGGACTTAGTGCGTTATATTGTTGTTTGTACCGTCTTTAATTCGCAATGGTGGCTGTGTTTTTTGAAGAATGTTTTATGATCACTAGAACAGAAAGTTTACTTTTTTTTTGGGAATATTTTTTGGCACTTGATGACATATTTCAAATGCCAGAATTTCGATTATGAAGTACCTATAATGCGATTAATTAGCCCGGATTCTATATGTATGTGTAGTAAACTTTTTTTTCTTCATAAAGTTAGCTTCTTTTGTTATATGGATCTTTGTTTTTTCAGGTCTTCAAATTAACCAATGCTATGAGAAAAGAACAGTACCTGTGTTTAAGAATCTGGTCATCAACCAGGGGTCTAACGATGTCGTAGCCGAAATTTTGAGCAACAAATATATTATACCTGGGGGTAGTCGTTTTTATATGGTGCGCATCGAATGTCTATAGTGCTTTCCGTTTTGAGAAACACGCAATTTTTCTTATATGAGCTTTAGCATCTTTCTTGTGCTACTGCATTTTTGTGGAATGTATTGCATCTAACGCGTTTTTTGATATCATGCCGAAGTCTGATTTGCAGAATGTTGCGAATTTGATTCCAGGTAAATACCAGCAATATTATCTGCTTTTTGCATTTAAATATCGAAGCCTGAATCTTAGGGTCTCGATGATTAGGTTATTTTATTTCAGCTACCATGGCAAAATAGCAATCTTTCATCTGAACTTTTAGGATTCAAAAATATTTTTCACTTGATCATATAGATACATTGAAAACACCGGAATTTTCGCATTTTCCCCCTCCTATTTCCTTCTGTTTCTATGTTTGCTGTTACCACCATTAACATCTTTGTGTCGTCACATTTTTTTTTTTTTGAATATTTTGCTCTTAATTCTTGCAGCTGAATCCGATTGTGGATTCAACTTGATATTGATTGATCCTCCCTGGGAGAACAGCAGTGCGCATCAGAAAATGAAGTATGTAATGATATCTTCCGACTCCAACATAATCTAACCAAATACTCATCTCAAGCATAAGTATGTTTGTTCAATGTTTTTTCCCCGTTACAGGTATCCAACTTTGCCAAATTGCTACTTGTTATCTCTTCCGATCAAGCAACTCACTCATACAAATGGAGCGCTAGTTGCCTTGTGGGTAACTAATAGGGAGAAGTTACGAAGGTTTGTTGAAAACGATTTATTTCCCTCATGGGGAGTGAAATATGCAGCTACGTTTTTATTGGTTGAAGGTAATATACGTAATGAAAAAAAAAAGTTCGCTATATATAGCTAAATTTTCATTTATGCAATTTCATTATAATTAATTGACACAGGTGAAGCCAGACGGGTCATTAATTTGTGAATTGGATCTCTTTCATCATAGGCCATACGAATGTCTCGTCCTGGGTTATCATCCTGGGAAGGTGAGAAGCTTTTGTTTTGTAATTTTGTGCGGTAAGTAATTCCGTAAGTGTCTGGGGTCTGCTAACTATTTATGATGTCTTGGCAGAATGGTGATTCCGACCTGTCAAAACAGAACCCCCCTATACCAGATAATCAAGTATTTATCAGCGTGCCTGGCGATTATTCGAGGAAGCCCCCTATTGGAGGTGCGTAATTGTATTAATACAACAGAACGTTACTTGTGTGTAATCGTGTTTTTATGCGTAGATCATATGACTATCGTTCTCTCTAACAGATCCATCTCCAGTATTTGATAATATAGAATAGACATTTTTCCCTATTCGAGTCTTCTTTGATGTCAACGAACTGATGAGAAATCCGGCCTCTTTTTTCCTCTTTTCTTTGATGTCTATCAGATTTGTTGATGGAGTACGCACCAGGCGTTGATCATCGACGTTGTGTTGAACTGTTTGCTCGAGAACTCGTACGTGGTTGGAGTTCTTGGGGCAACGAACCCCTTCACTTCCAAGATTCAAAATACTTTCGTAACCAGACAGAAAAATGATATGCTATGGATGATGTTCTTGTAGCCTGCAAGCAAGAGCCTCTTGCAAACCAAAGTTGTACTCTCCTCTTCGTGAGACCTTGCCTTGCAGTTGTTGTAAGTTGATTTCTCTTGATATTGTGACACTGACCGACTACAAGGTGCATGACAGAACTATTCGTTAAATCTCGATTAAATTAATAAAAGTATATATATATATATATATATATATATATATATATATATATATATATATATAAATTCACTTGGTAAATTCACTTGGTAATGTTATATAGATCCTTAAGAAAAATAATCAGTTAAATTTCGATTTCTATAGCAATTACTCCCCCGAGTAAAGTAAAGAGAAAAGGATGTGATATTTTTATTTCTTACTCCTCTTTTAGTTTTTTTTTTGCACTTTCTGCACTTTATTTTATTATTGAAAAATACTTAATACTCAAATTCGATAAATTCAACTGAAAGCTAACACTACAAGATAAGCATGGGCAAGAGTATTAAAGTAAATTTATTTATAAAATAAAATGAGAATAATGCAAAAATGAAAGTGGAAATATCATTTTTCAATAAATAAAACATCAATAGCATAATTTGAGTGCTTCGAATCTCTCTTCTTTCCTTTGTGACAATAAAGTGAATAGAAATTCTCTAAACAAAAGTCGTTGTGGTGAAGTGGTAAATATTTCCGCTGTCACGTGGGTGACCTGATTTCGATCCCTGGAACGGTGTTACATTTTTTTACCTCCCTTTTCTCTTTTTGTTTTCTTTCTAAGTTCTTCCAACAGCGCCCAAGTCCAACAAAAGAGCTCCTCTCTCACTATTTTGTGCCTTCTTTTTGGCCTTTTTTCATCATCATCATCTACTAATCAAGTAAAATACACCTAAAAAAACAGAGGGAGGGGGGCAGATTTCAGGGAGAGCTCGGGGAAGATGTGAAAGGGGAGTGGGGGAATTGATTTAACGGTTGGAAAAGGGACACAAGGAGAGGACAAGGAGGATTAGTGGCGGACACAAGTTTTAAAGGTAGGAGAGGGTATAATTAATATTGACAAAACAAATTTATAAAAGTATATACGCGTTTTCATACTTTGATAATATTCTATAATTACATCATTCTCGATAATAATTGATACATGATTGGCAGCAGACAAAATGCTCTAATACTTGTCCATTTTTCACATTTGCTCTTTGATTGATATATCACGGGATTCATTCACAAGAATAAAAAACAAGTTATCACCAATATCTTTGATAATCACCATATAGTTAAAAATTTCACAATATTTCAAATTTTTACACTTAAGTTTGTTAATTTTTTTTAATAACATCATAGTCTCATTACACATTTAAACTTGTTAAAATTTTAACCAAACTTGTTAAGATATAAGTGGTGTTATTCCTATAATCCACGAACCACAAAATCTAATTTCAAATCGAAAACTTACTCAAAATGAGTATAGTAAAAAATGCTCACGACACGGGGTGTTACAGAAACAAATTTAAAACTAAAAAAAAAAAATTAGGGGGAAAGGTTGTGCCCCACCCTAGGTTCGCCAATGAAGAGGATCATGGTGGGGCAGTCCGTATCCAAAGCGAAATAATTTTTTTAATACATACGGAATGCTTAAGGACATGTGTTTTTGGGCTCATCATGGGTGTCCTTAGTCTTGAGGCTCAGGACAGGTGTTCTGAAGCTCAAAACACGACAGGTGTTCTGAGGCTTAGAATATGTGTTCGTTTTAAATCAATCTTAACCGTAAAAAATTAATTCAACAAATGAAGAAAGTTCCGCACGTGTAGAATTATCCCATTCAGCACTATAACCACCGGGTCAGAGAGAGAGATGGGATAGGGTTTTGGATCAAAGTGAGTGACCAATCAAAGTTTAGTGCTTAGGAAAGCAAAATGATGTTTTTTCCTGCTATTAGTCAAATTAAAATTACTTCATGGCTTTCGATTTGGCATTTGTGCATTAGGAGAGCCTAACCGGAACAGGGAATCAAACTGAGTTGATTCAAGTGTAAGGAACTTTTTTTTTTTAAGCCCAATTGGGCTTACACCTTAAGATGAAAGAGAGTAACACCTCATAAGAGGAGGAAGAAATAACTCAAGAAAGGGAGACAATTTAAAGCATATCTCATGCGCGGAGAGAGTATCGAACTCACGACCTCAAGGTCATGGACAAGCCGTCGCCTCACTGGGCTAAGGACCTTGTGATGTGTAAGGAACTTGATATCCCTTAACTATTGTGAATTGAAAAAATTCTATTTAAAATTGTCTCTCATCCAGTAAAAAGATCGGATGATATTAATCATAAACCATAAAACAGATACGAATATCGATTGGATTTTAGACATTACAAAAGAAAAGGTAATAATAATTAGAACATCGTTTTGTTTTGGTATTTACATTCCCATCCTCAATTTCTACCTATTTGTTCCGAATTCTCGCTTTAAAAAATATATTTAGAGACGTGTAGTTTAATTGATTTCATCGTGGATCACTCAATATTTCTCTAAGGAAAGAAAATATGTTCAAAGAAGCAAGAGGAAAAAGAAGAAACGGGAAAATGAATCATACCTAAGAAGCAATAAATGCCTTTTTACTAGGTCCAAATTTATGTTAGAGACAATAGATCATTTTTTTTTTTTAGACCTCACAGGAAGGATGTGGAAATTATTTAGCCCTATGCAGGAAAAAGTGTCTAACCCGCTATCTCACAGTCGTGGGCAGATATCAACCCCACTAGACTATAACAATCTTGACAGACAAGACAATATAGATCATTCACTACTAGGGTAAATCTCGATGTTAAGGGTAGAAGAGCCTAGAATTCAAACATTTACGAACACTAATCTAGATACACGCCTTTAAGAAAATTTAATCCCACTAAAATATATCCCATGATATACATAATTTCATTTACTCCATTCCTCCCAAATTATCTGTCAATTTTGACAAATGCACGTATATTAAAAAATTAGTGATTTTGATGATAAAATATAGGTAAAAATCTAAAATACTCTTAATTAATTTTATTAATCTCATTTAAAATTTAAAATTATGTCTTTCTCTCTCATTTCTCTTGCATCACATCCAACTACCTTTTAAATACGTGTTGAAAAATGATAATTTAAATTAAATAAGAGTATTTCAACGAAAAGTAAAAAACAAAGGTAAACTTGAAAAATTGGTCATTAATACATATTTTATTTAGAAATATGGACAGTTATTTTGGGACGAATGGAGTAACTGTAGGACAATCAACGATTGTGACGGAGCATTATCCACAAAAAGAAAGAAAAAGGGAAATGAGAAAATCATTTGCCGTGGGCTACACCCGCAGAGATAAAAACCTTGCTCAAAAGTAGTTTTGCTTTCGACTTTTTCTCTCTCATCAATTGTGATAAGAACTCCTGAAATCTCAGACCCCTTTTGCTTCTTTTTTCTTCTCTCCTGGACTCTTTAATCAAGCAGGTTCATGCTATTCTCCGGCCCGCTTTTGCGATTCATATATCTTCATTTACAGTTTTTGCTAGAATTTTGGCGTTATTGATTTCCTGTTAGATCGTGAAAATGAAATTACGGTTTTCATAGTTCTTATTTTTCAGGTTTCAGCTTGTGGGTTTACTTGATTTATCTTAATTTTTTACGATTTCTTGTTACCTTTTCTTTTATGCTTTGCGTACTTTGTTTTTTTGTTTTGATTCTAAAATTTGATTGATGTGTATGATTGTACTACCTTCATTCCATAATATAGGTCGTTTAGCACATATAGAGAAAACTAAGGAAGCAGAAAGGTACTTTGTTAGTCTGAATATGAATATTATTCTCTTAAATAAGACTCATATACCACTAATTCTATTTAAGAGAGTAATATGGATATTTTAGTTAAAAAACACATTTTATTTTTTGCTTTCATAATTTTTCTCTACACGTACTAAATGACTTGTATTAAGGAATGTAGGTAGTATTTGATCTGGGTTCTAATAATCAATTTCCACAGGATTTCATTTCAATTATGTGTTTGCATAGTGTGATGATTATTCAAGCTCTGTAGATTGTGATTTTTACTTACTTTATTTAGAGGTGAGTTATATCACAGAAACTGGAGCATTAATCATGGTTTAATCAATTAGTTACTGAGAAAGATTCTTCAAGATCAGTGAAGCTTTTCCGCAGAAGAAAATTATTGCACTTGCTAGCTATTAGTGAATGCTGTCTAATATAGTTTGATAACTGGTAACTTTATCCATTGGTTAACTCACCGAGAATCTTTTTTTGTGTATATAGGGGTGGAGGTTAGAGACCAATAGGAAGAGGATCCATATCCTGCCTAGCTACCAGAGTTGTTAACATTCTTTGTTCTACTATTACGATCTATAGTTAAGAAAGCAGACGATGAGCTGCTTTTATTGAAACTATTGACTTGGGAAATTGTCTATAGATATTTGTTCTTGGGGACTATAGTTAATCTTAGCCAACATAGTGCATCTCCATGAGGGCTCTTTTGGTTAGAAGTTTATGAAGATTGCTGTTAAAGCGGCAAAGGGAAAGTTCTTTCTGGAATTCTGAAAGAAAGTAATCCTTGTGTTGTTTTATTTCTTTCTTAGGAATCATGATTAAGCTATTCAAAGTAAAGGAAAAGCAGAAGGAACTTGCTGAAAATGCAAATGGGAAGCCTCCTGTTAAGAAGCAAAGTGCTGGAGAGCTGCGTCTTCATAAAGGTTCTTATTTGCTCCTTTCCTTTTTTCCTCCAAATTAAGTAATTAACAAATATATGTTTAAAGTCATTAAGGACAGCTTTTTAATTCTGTTGATTCAGGAAGTTCTTAAGCTTGACTGGCATGGTCTAGGTTTGTTATGCTTATATATAATACTCTCTCCGTCCGGAATTGAATGTCCCATTTTCTATGCAAAATAAATAGGAATTCCGGATGGAAGGAGTAGCTTATAAAGATGCTAAAGTCGGCGTTTCTCATTGTTTTGTAATTTCATATATTGATGTGGGGATTGTGATGTTCTGCTGAAGCTTGAAGTTCGCATTTCTGAGATGAAGTGTGAACTATTACAAACACATGATTTATGGAGAAATAGAGATGGGACTCTAAAAGAGTAAATCAAGTTTAAAGTGTGAATTATCATTGACATATTATATTTGTCTAATGGGTTGGGGTGATAAATTTAATTGTCGACACACTATAAAATTCATTATATTTTGATGCCTGTCTGATGCCCTTGTGAGAATATCAAAATCATTCAAGTTCTTTAGGCATGTGCTTGGAGTTATCAATGTTCATGAATTTTAAGTGCAGTGACTAGTGCGATTACAAACAAACTTGAGAAGTACATTTTGGCTCCACACATGGATGAGGGATTCCTTTTTTCCTTTTAAGCTTTTCTTGCAGTAATCATTAAGTGTATTTTATCATCACAAACTAAAGTCAATCGGTGCTATAAGTTTTGAGAGGAAAAAGTGAGCAACTAATTATATAAAAGAGCTTCTCTATATATGCATGTATTTTTATCTTTATTTGAGTTTCCTTTCAAGCCCATTTATTTTTCAGTAGTTTCCTTTTTGTATTTGAGAAATCACTGGCATGTCCTTTTCATTAGTACTGAAAGACACTTATAGTGAATAAGAAAGTATATTCTTGAGTCATTAGACTCTGATTATCAAGGAAAATCGATATCCTAGTGAATTATGTATGAACAACGGCAGATTGCATATCAGCTGTTAGAGAGAGAAAAATGAGAGAATTTTGTGCTACACGAACTATTTATGTTCTTGCACAACTGTTTTAACTATGTGGTACAATGCATGTTGCCAGAGGTTGCAAAAAGGAAGTAACCCTTCCGCTCTATTCGTTCTGATGCAGATATAAGTGAATTGAACCTACCAAAGACTTGTAGCATATCATTCCCAAATGGCAAGGATGAACTTATGAACTTTGAAGTTACCATTCGTCCTGACGAGGGCTTTTACATGTAAGTATTCCCATTTTGGTGTTTACCTGGTACTTGCGGTTAAATTTGAAAGATGGTGGTTAGTTCTATTTGAAACTTGTACTTTTCCAGTCTTTGATTTGAGAACTTACTGTACTTATTCTGTATCATGCTTGTTATAGGGGTGGCACATTTATCTTCTCTTTCCAAATATCTCCCATCTATCCCCATGAAACACCAAAGGTCAAATGCAAGACAAAGGTAGATAAATTTCATCCTTTAGTTTATTCCACACACCCCCCCAAATAAACTAATTTCTTGAGAGTATTTGTTATCTGATTTCTGCTGCTGCATGTGTAATTTGTTCATTGCAGGTCTATCATCCCAATATTGACTTGGAAGGAAACGTCTGCCTCAACATTCTCCGGGAGGACTGGAAGCCTGTCCTAAACATAAACACGATCATCTATGGCTTGTACCATCTTTTCACGGTATATCTCTATCTTCTCTTGCACACGAATGCTTGTTGCATTATGTTATCTCTATCTGATCTTGAGTAATATGCAGGAACCTAATCATGAGGATCCCCTCAATCCTGATGCGGCGGCCATCTTGAGGGACAACCCTAAGCTGTTTGAATCGAACGTGAGGAGGGCAATGTCTGGTGGTTATGTCGGGCAGACATTCTTTGCTCGCTGCTTATAGAGTGAGAAGGCAGCATCCATCATCATAGACATTGCTTGCTGGTAACAGTCAGGCCAGAAGGCTGTAAATTTGGGTGCGAATCCAACCATCCTATTGTCTTCCTGCAACATTTTTAATTTTGGTTATAAGAATATGCAGAAGCTGTTTGTATGCTATTGTAACTCTCTGTCGATTTTCCCATAGTTTTATTCTGTAAGAGATGAGAGGGTCGAATTTGGAGAATCTGTAACTGAGAATATCGTTCCTCTCATTGCCCTTTTAAATTTTTACTTAGCTTTATCCACTCCATTGACATTTGTCTTTTCTGTAATATTACTTGAATGCTTAACCAGGCCATTGTAATCTCCAAGGCTTTATGTTTGGGATTGGGATGTGATTTCTGTCAAAAGTTAGTTTGATATGTCGGGGTTCAGTAGATTTATATTAATCCAAGACTAACTTGTCATCATTTTTACGAGTTTGGTGGGATCAATGAATGCAATACATGCAAACATAAAAAATCAATTAAATATCTCTTTTTCTTATGCGTTGATTTTCTTATCTTTGTATTGCATTTGTTGATTTTGACTTTTAAATTGTAGAATGATGATAAATTAGTTATGAATCAAAATCATAAATGTATCAGTTTAAGCATAAGTGGCCGGTGAGAATATGTGTTCTTAGAATCGGTGCAGTAGATCCTTCTCTCACAATTCACTGTGAACCCTGCAGTAAATTTTGTGACACCCACAATAAATTGTAAGAGATCTATTACACCAGTTCTAGGACCTGGCTTGGCATAATGTTTAACCCAATTGCTGCTAAGAATAAAAGGGGAATTATTTGTGAATGGAAGAAAATGTGTTTGAAGATTAAAGTTTTGTACTCCTATTAATATAAGTCGTTTGAGAAAATGTAGCAAAAATTAAGGAAGAAAAAAAATTACTTTATTACTTAAAATATTAATATTGTCTTTTTAAATAGGTCTTGTATACCACTATTTTTAGTAATATTGATATTTTAACTAATAATATATATATATATATATATATATATTTTTTTTTTTTTTTGAGTCAGTTGAATATATGTCTTCTTTCTTTTTAGAATAATGGACATGAATTTTGTAGTTGTTGTAAAATGCCTTTCTCTTTCGTGACACTGATATTTTAGTCAGTTAGGGATATTTTCTATAACTATTGATTCAGATTTTTTCAACTTATCAGCTGTGTAAGTGGAATCTATGATTGTACTAAGAGCAAAATCCTAAAAATTAAATATGAAATTAATTGAACTGAACTCACTTATTATACTCATAAATTTTTATTTTTTTTTAGGCACATACCAATACGGGAAAGTCTGGCATGGGGCGGCCTTTGTGGGTATGACCCCACACTCCTCTCACATAAATTTAGACAGGACCCACCTGCAAGGTAAGTCCCGCATGCCTCTATGTCTCACCGGTACCCATAAGATCCGTCCCATAGGAAATTTTTCCTACCAATACTTGTATGTTTATACAAACGTGAGCAATATACCTGTAAATATGATTTACCAAGTGGCTTGGACTTGGAGTAACAATTAACATTAAAAAAAAACACACACACACACAATGAAAAAGTGGAAACTCTTCGATCCGAGTGTTGTCACGTAGGGGGCATAGGTAGTGCTCAATTAGTGACGTGGTGAAATATTATTGGGAGTTTGACCATATCAATAGCCAAAAGGGGCACCAAACTCTGATCCAAAGCTTTTACTAGTAATAGTAATTTGTAAGATCCTACTCATGAATAACTAAAACTGTCTACTAATTTGCAAAGTCATGATCATCATCAGCATTAATTGCTCATCAATCCAAAAAACAAGAAAAATATTGTCCTGAATTCCTGGCTCATTTGTTATTCCATTAATAAATTATTTTTATATGTTCAATTTTTTACGATTCTATTATTTTTTTTAGATTATATATTATATAATAATCAATGCATAAATTTTTAATTAATAAGATAGAGAATGAGAAAGAAAACTTTTTAGAGACCTTCCAGTCAAAAAAAGATCTTTAAACGTAAGATCCAAAGTTCAGCACCTGCAGAACAAGGCGAGGACCGTAAGATCTTTAAACGTAATATCCAAAGGCCAAGAAAACGCGCGTATTGCAGTGAACAAAAATCGCACGCCACACACGATAAAAAATACCACAATACCCACGAACAGTTCGTCTTCTTCACCCACGATTTCTTCAGCATTAATGGCGATTACAAAACGTTCACCGCGAATTCCATCTTCACCTTCCTCAATAACTATTACCCACTAACCGCCGCATACGTTCACCACCATTAATCAATCACAGAATTTTGGAATCTTATAAAAGAAGAATGAACACGAATTTGAGTAAAAAAATTGCAAAATCTAAAAAAGCTTAAAACGATCCATTAATGGCCGTTAACCCACCTTCACCACGAAATCGTGATTGATTTTGCAGAATTTGATCAATCTCAAACGCGATTTGAGGATTTGATTTTTGTCCGAAATTATCTTTATATTTCCTTAATTTCATCTCAGGTTGAAATTTCCCTTTATTTTTTCCATCACAATCGTGATTTTTGTCCGGAATTATCGTTATATTTCCTTAATTTCATCTCAGATTGAGATTTTCCTTAATTTTCTCCATCACAATCGTGATTTTTGTCAAGAATTATCGTTATATTTCCTTTATTTCATCTCAGATTGAGATTTTTTTTCTCCGATTCCTTAATCTTCACTATGGAAATAACTATTAATCACTATGGAAATAGCTATTAACACCAGTTGATATATTAATTTGGATATTTGTCTTTTACATACTTAATTGTTTGTAACAAAATTTAGTTCTATATTATATTAGATATTGATGTTGCAATTGAGGAAGGTGAACACATAAAAGAGGTAAAAACATAAGGGGATAACCCTAAGTCATGTACGTAATAGCTATTGCATATATGCACAATAGCTATAATATATGTACACAATAGCTATTATCTAAAAACAAAAACTAATTACAATTGTTACAACTATAATTCAAAAATACTTATTAAAAATATAAACTTAAAATAATGCCATTGTTAAAATTTTATTACATTAGAGAAGAAGCAATCAATTATGAAACGTCTTCGAATAATATTGGACTTCGTCGTCTGAGTAGATTTGGATGTGGTATCTTACAGTAGAGAAATCCAGCTTCTTATAAAAATTATCATCCCCATAATGGTAACATTTCTGACATTTATTAACATATAAATAACTCCTAAAACAGTTGTTATGTTTAGCCCACAAGGCGGATCCGTCTGTCTAACCAGAAAATCCTTCAAAATCTGTTCAAAAAAGGAAATATCAAATATAATCTCCCAAAACTCTTATAAATAGCTATTAGATAAAAACTTAATAGCTATGTTACACATACATAATAACACTATGTTATACCTAAAATTAAAAGGACAAACACAAAATAAAAAACATATTAAAAATGTATAAACAATGTAATATAATTAAAAGCACAATAGATATAATACCGCGATAAAATTAACATCATCATTAAAGTTTGGAATTGAATCAAAACCACCGTGATTTGCCAACGAAATTACTATGTAATCATAAACATGAATCGATTGAGTAACCAGCAATTCGGTGAAGGAAATTGGTAGTTTCAAACAATCAATAATGGAATTATCCATTGAAGCAATCCGGGAAAAAAAAAATACAGAGAAGAAAAAAGATGAACAAGAGGAATTGGATTTTTTTTTTGTGTAGTTAAAACTCACGATTATCATGATTGTGAGGATAAGAATGAATGTTTCCGAAATTAATCCAATATTCCGTGATTGTAGGAAGATAAACGCGTGAAAATAATAATCAAATCGCGCTGAAATCGCGATATAAAAGAACAAGAGCGCAACAACAAGTAATTCAAAAAACAATTCAATGTGACTCGCAGTTTGAACAGCAGAAACAACACGGGACGCTAGATGAAGAAGGCGACGATCTAAGGGTCTCGCTGGCATGCTGACTGTACTGAAAACATGTCTACATCAACACTGTAGCCGCGGACTCTCTTGCGTGTTAGGAAGTCGTACCCAAAACGCCTTCACAATCACAAGCTTATCTTTCATTTCACCCCCACAATCATACAGATCATGATTCAATGAGGTGGCCTAATACCTGGTCAATAGTCAACTAAATCATCTTTATTTGACAGTGATATGCTTTTTAATGGTAACTCAATCTTATCACCATCTTTGTGTTATTAGTCACGTAATTTTTTTACCTGAATTGAAACGAAATTTCATATATGCAGGTAGATTTCACCAAATTCACGTGAGAGAGTTGTGATATCAGTCACTACAAGACCAGTCAATTTTCCCATTTTAACATTTCTTCTGAATGATTAGACTATTCGTTTCATAATATAATATATAATAATATCAAGATGTTTGCTCTTTTATGAATTATGTTTGTAAGATTATTCTATTGAAAAATTATAATTTTATCATTCTATGTTATATTATTAAAATTAATAAAGATTCAGCACACAAAAAAATTATTAAAATTAATAGAAGGGTCACTTAGATTCATTTTCCTCTTATTTTTTAATGTAAATTTTCACTTGTGTTATAGATTTTTACAAATAATTTACATTTATAATTTTAATGTTAAAAACCTCGGCCTAAAAATAATCCAAATACACCTTTGTGTAAATGGGAAAAAATCTTTTCCCGAATTTTTTTCTCATTATTATCTCACTAATAAATAATTATCATGTATTCATATTTTTTTGAATATTCTAATATTTTTTTAGACTTAATAAAAAAACTTGACTTATTAATTAGAACAACAAATGAGACCTACATAATTTAAAAGATGATCCTTATTAGTGTAAAATTGATGGAATTACATATTTATTTCAATATTATTTTTCTCAAAATTTATACATGGACACGTAAAATTAAATTAGAAACTCCGAGTCTGCTAATTGAGTGTCTAACTTCTAACTCAAAAATGAGTGTCCAACTAAAAAAAAAACATAAAATCAAACCAAGAAGAAACAAGACGACACATTTTTACAAAGTTAAGAGAGAGAAAGAAAGAGAGAGATTCTTCTTGTAATCAGAAACTCTCAGTTGGGAAAAGCAAACAAAGAAGAGAAGCCTTCAGAAGCGTATTCCTCGTGAGTACTTCAAAACCCAAGAACGCATTATACGCTTAAAAAAAACCTTTTTTAATCTATATAAATCAATCAATCCCCCTAAAAAGTGTTTGTGATTAATCCCAGTTTGAAAAGATGATGTGGGAAGCTGGAGGTGGTGGATCAAATGCATCTTCATCGGCAGCCGGTGAAGGTGGTGGGCGGAGGAAGCCGTCTTGGAGGGAAAGGGAAAATAATAGAAGGAGAGAGAGGAGAAGAAGAGCAATAGCAGCTAAGATTTATTGTGGGTTAAGAGCTCAAGGGAATTATAATCTTCCTAAACACTGTGATAATAATGAAGTTTTGAAAGCTCTTTGTTCTGAAGCTGGTTGGATCGTTGAAGCCGATGGAACCACTTATCGGAAGGTAGAATATATATATATATATATTAATTTTGATTTCTTTCTTGTTTATTTGGTTTTTTTTTGGATTTGATTGTTTTTCTTGATCTGAGATCTATAGATTTGTGAAATTGGATTTTAATTTAAAAGGGCAATTTTAGATTTCTAGTTGTTTTCTTACTGATTTTTTAGTGGGAGAAATGCTTAATTTGTTTCCTATTTGCTTATAACTAATAGTACTTGTATATCACTAATTATATTTAAAGAAGTAATATTGATATTTTGAGACTACTAGCTCATAATCTCCCTACTCAAAATGATTTCTTTGTTGAATGCTTAATTCAAGGTTAGCACAGTTGGCGTAATACTTTTGACTCGGAAATTTAGGTCCGGTTTTCATGTTTTTTCATTATAAAAGGTCGTTGTTCTCGCATAAGCAGGGTCTGGGAACGTACCGATGTACTAATCCCTACCCTTATTTTTTTTATTATAAAGAGACTGTTTCAGGATGCTTTTTTCTTTATAAAGAAAAGAGAAATTTTGAAGTTACAAAACTCAATGGTTAGAACTGTGTTTCAATGAAAATTTATATTGTTTGCTTTTCTCTGTAATTTTTGTTGCCTTAAAATTGGTTTTGGAGTTTTAAGAAATTTGATTTATATAAGGATGTTATTCTGAGAGGAACATTGGTTTGTATATGATTCAGGGATGCAGGCCAACTCCTATGGAAATTGGAGGCACTTCAACCAACATTACTCCTAGCTCTTCCAGAAATCCGAGTCCGCCTTCTTCATATTTCGCCAGTCCAATTCCTTCTTACCAACCCAGTCCTTTATCTTCTTCCTGTCCGAGCCCAACGCATCTTGATGCCAACACGGCACCTCATCCATTTGCATTTCTGAGGAATTCCATCCCTTTGAGTCTACCTCCTCTTCGAATTTCCAACAGTGCCCCTGTTACGCCGCCTCTCTCATCGCCAACTAGGCACCCTATGCAAACTTTCAATCTTGAGACTCTTGCCAAACAATCCATGTCTGCCTTGAATATACCATTTTTTGCTGCTTCTGCCCCTGCAAGTCCAACTCGAGCACAACGTTTCCACCCAGCTACTATACCTGAATGCGATAAATCCGATTCATCCACGATTGACTCAGGCCAATGGATGAATTTCCAAACTTACACAACCAATATGGTTCCTACCTCCCCAACCTTTAATCTTGTGAAACCTATGCCTCAACAAGTGCCTTCTGGGAATGCTGTAGTGGATAAGGGTAAATGCACGGAATTTGACTTCGAGAAATTCACAGTCAAGGCGTGGGAAGGCGAGAGGATTCACGAGGTGGGATATGACGATTTAGAACTCACGCTTGGAAGTGGGAATGGTCGCAATTGAATGATCAATGATCGAACTACTGAAATCCTGGAATGCATCAGTAGATCCCGTCTGGTGCTGTGACGGTAAACTTTTTCAAGCTTGGAGGCTCTTGTTTCAAGTTGGAATGTTGCTCGAGTGTAGAAAGTGAATCAATTTGGTTCTTTAGGATGGATTGATTTTTTCAACATTTTTTTCTCCAATTTTTTTTTGATTGTTAGTTCTTTTAGGTCCCTACTTAATTTGTTTGGGGGTGTTTCCAAATTATTACTTGTAGATAATTCTATCATCTTTGTTATTGCAATCAAGAACCATATCCTTCATTGTAGACCAATTGGGAGATTTACCTGCTTGATGATTTGTCTTAATAGATGCTTAATGTTACATGTCAAACTGTCTCTTTTATGTTTTCATTTCCAGGGAATAGTAATTCAGAGCGAGATTGGACAATGTTTTGTCTTAGAACAAAACACCAATATTTCAGGTTTCCAATTCATACTTCTTCTTACAGATAATTCAATTTTTATAGAATTTAAAACGTTTTGTTTTCAAATCAAATAGATTTGTGTCTTTCTTTGGTCATTTATTCAAATTTATTTATGCAATGAAAGGTCATGTCTACTATCCCATCTGTTTTTCTAATTACAATCACATTTAGTAGCAGTATCATTGTCATCAGTCCCGCAAGGACGGCCCATTTGGTTTTGAAGTGGTAGATTGTGCACAAGGACGCAATATCGAATTTTGTCAGTCGCAGTGTGAAAGTTTCAACCCTCCAATGTGGGGGTGGCTTTTTGTGGTGGGCTAAAACAAGTCCTCCCAGCTAATCGGATTACTAGGTCACCTTAATTTACATCCTTCAAATTTTTTATCGGATTGGAAAGTGAGGCCCGTGGATAATTCTTTTTTTTATGCACACAAGGTATCATTATCATTAAATTATTTTCATTTTTTCAGATTTTCAGTTAGATGTTATGGCCCCTCATTAAAAAGCTGTCTGTTATTATAATTTGTAATTTGCTTGACATCCCATGTTCATGCACACGTATGGCCATCATGCCAATGGTGTTCTTTCTTGTTAGATAACTAACTCAGACTCAGTCAAACCCATTAGAATATAATGCAGAGTCAGAATCAGAAAAAACTTTGAACATACATTTTTCTTCAGGTGGTCATTTGCAAGTATCATGTGGATGCAATCTCTTAAGCAAAATTCTTTCTGGAACCATAATTGTTGCAGTCATTGTATCTGAAGCAAGATACAAGATGATCATGGTTCAAATTCGCGGTATGAGTCGCTACCGTTCTAAATATATGACTCGGCGACTCGCGCGATATTTTTATAGTATAGAATGTTAAAAAAATTATGAAAAAAAGTTCAACTATATAACATAATATAATTAAAAAGGATAATGTATTACATATACTTAACTATAATTATCAAGCGGAATGTTCAAAATCCTCATCATTGTCTGATACTATATAATTATAGTATGAATATGGAATTGGTTATCAATATTGCCACGAATAGGCAAAGGTGATAATGTCGGTTGTCAATTTGTTGTCAGCTTTTTATTATTATCTATTATTGCAACTGTATACATATTTATATTCTTCTTTCATTCAAAAAAAAAATATCAATTTTTTTTCTACTGAGACGAGTTAACTCGTGTTGACTCGTCAAGGGTCTTATTTTGGCCATGTTTTTGGAACAATTGTAACGTCTTGTTTTTATCTTGAATGCCACTAATACGGTTATAATTCGACGGAGTCAACTCGGATTCGGCCGACACTTTGAACATGCTCCTGATTTTGGTGTTTTAGCTGGAACCTGACGTGCAAATTAAGTTCTATCATAATTAATCAACTTAACTAGGCTAAAACATCTAATTCTATCATAATTTACTCGCAAATTATGCACATAAATGCTTGATTATAAAAAAAAAAGAGTTGGCTTAATTGAAAGGTACTTGTTCTACCTTAAGCAAGATTTTAAATTCGAATATTAATCTACGGTAAATATTTTGTTGGAAGGTCTCTCTTGAAAGATTAATTATCAGACCATAAGAAAAGAAAAGAGATGATCAAAGGCTAAATGGGCTGGGCTCACTGATATTACTCACATGGGCCTATCTAGTTAAAACAGATAAAGAATATAATGTAGCAAGAAGGGCCCAACTAAAGCCCAAATATGTTGGGTCAGAGTTGAGGTTCTAAGTATTGCATGTCAGCACAAGACTTGGTACCCATTGTGATTTGACTGATCTTTTAATAATACTTCAAGATATATGTTCTGATTCTTAAGATATGATATCCGCTTGAAATAAATTTTAATCCGTCAAAATTTTAATATAACGAACGAAAGAAAAGTTTAACACGTTCAAAATTTATATCCGTTTTATACTAGAGCTACCGTTGATTACGTTAGGTATTGGCACGGAGATCAAGCAAAAACTGCCCAGAACTCCAGAAGGCACATGCATAAAAAAACTGAAAGGTACGGCTCATGCATTTCCATTTTGACGTGCAATTTAGTTAAGGGCATGATTTTCTTGGTCCCGGCTCCTATGCGGAATAGCTTTTATTCCGTACAGTGCGGGACACGTTCTCAACCGTCGGATGAGATTTTTTAAAGGTCCAGATCTAGAGAGAATTTATTTTTTATTTTTTAAGTCAGCCGCAATTTTTCTCTCTCCAAATTTGGACGTTCAAAATCTCATCCGACGGTTAGAAATTGTTCCGCACGTGCGGAACTTTGACTGTTCCGCACAGGAGCCGGACTGGATTTTCTTACCAGTGACGAAGTCAAAACCTCCACGAAGTGAAAGCACTTTTGTATCAGAATTATTATTCTGTTTTGTATTTAGTTATCGTTAAAAGAAAATACTTCATTTGTTGTATCTCAATTCAAAAAACACATGTATTAATATTTTTTATCATATCATATTACACAATTGGATGAAATATTAATACTCATGTAAAACACTAAGAGCACATTTGATAGGTTGGAATGAAATGAAATGACGATTCTAACTTCTCTTTCCATTCCAGGTGTTTTGATTTGACATATTTAAATTAGAAATATCATTCAACGGGAACGACGATTCTAAGAAGAAGTGGGAAAGACTATTCTACAGCAAAACCTATGGAATGACCTTCTGTAATCATCAATAAATAGTAAATGACATTTATACTACTCTTGTAATTAATTATTATGTTTATTTTACATAGCAACGTATTTATATTTAGTCATAAATATTCTAATTTACTTAGTATAATTTCATAAATGGTAATTTTATAAATATATTTTTTTTTTTGTAGTAGTTTTTAATATATTTTTAAATTTAAAAGTAAAGATATTTTAATTACTATATTGACATTTTAATAAAAATTATGTTTCAACAATATATATAATTATTTTTTATATATAATATCAATATTATTAAAGTAATATTTTGTAAGGAATATTTAATTAGGTATTATTATTAGTATATACTAAACGGGCATTTATGTCATATTGTGTTTAATTTCATTACATTATTCCGAAGTTATTTTAGATAGAAAACGATTATGCGTGAAAAGAGATTTCATTTCATTCAATTTCAGCATACCAAACGTGTTGTAAGTAAACATATAATTTAAAACGAATGAAATATCATATGAGTAAGTAAGTATATATAAATAACTTCGATATGGTTTGAATTATGTTGAGAAAAATTTCAAACCCAGTTCAATTATAATCTAAGTCCTAAGAGTAATAAGACTAATTCACTATCCAAACCGAAAATTCAATTGGACCAATTTGGATTTGTCGTTTCAGTCTTTTCCGAACACCCTTATTAACCATAGTCGAGAAATCCAAGTTAAACATAACGATCAGCCGGGGAAGTCAAAATAGCAGACATTTCTCTGTTTCTTGATTTGCCGGCGAATTCCATCTCCCATGGAAGCAAAGCAATCAAATTCCAAAGCATCCTTCTCCGTTTCCCAAAACCCTCAAAAACCCATCTCTAAAGATAGAGATTTTTTGCTTCATCTCGAATCCTATTTATCCAAACGTGACGGAGTAGATAAGCTTTTGAAAATTTCCAGGTACGCCTCCAAAATCATCCTCGCTTCATCGCTTCTTCAATCCAATCAGCCGTTGACAACCCGCCTACAGTCGTTCGAATCCAGCGTTGGAGTCAGTAGAAAAGCTTTCCGTATTGGGAAATTCATTCAAGATATCAATTCTTTTCGGTTTTCTACCTTTGAATCGAATCGCGATTTGGTTTTTTCAATAATTTCTTATGGTGGAGAAGGGTTGTATTATTTTGTCGAACAATTTGTTTGGTTAGGAAAATCGGGTTTGATTGACAAGAAACATTTGAGTAATTTGCAGAAAATCAGTGCTCGGTTTGAGTTTATTGGGTATTTTGGGAGTGTGACTTTTGAAAGTGAAGGAATTGAGGAAGATTAAGGAGAATGAGGCGTGTTTGGTTGCAAGTATAGATCTTTCGATCTTGAGAGGCATTAGGTGTTTTGAAGAAGAAGAGAAGCTTAGGAAATTGAGGGAGAAGAAGTTGTTGAAGAGGCTTTCTGTTGTTCAAGATTTAGCTGATGGTTTAATGGCTTTAGCTGATATAAGTGGAGATGGTAAAGGAAAGCTCTCAGGGCCTCTTTTGCTTTCATCTGCTGGCCTTTTGTCTGCTATTATTAGTACTCATAAGAATTGGGTTTCTTCTTGATCTTTTAGCTCTGTTGCAGGAAAATAATTTGAGGTATGAAATAAATTTAAGGAGGTTGTTGTAATCTTATTACAGGGAAGATAAAGTATACAAAATGGATTTTTCATTCATCATTTGATTTACAGCTTTTTACTGATGATCAATAATACTATCTCCATTAAATAATATAAGTCGTTTAAGACATGTAGCGTACTTTAATTCCATAATATAACTTATAATAAGTCGTTTAGAACATGTAGCATACCTCCATTCCATAATATAAGTCCCATTTATGACAGGTAGCACAACTCCATTCCATAATATAAGTCATAATAATAAGTTGTTTAGGACATGTAGCATACCTCAATTACATAATATAATTCATTTAGGACATAATATAAGTCGTTTAGGACATGTAACATACCTCCATTCCATAATATAAGTCATAATATAAGTCATAGGGTCTACTTAGATTGGGTTTGGTTTGAGTTTGTTCATAATATAAGCTGTTTAGGACATGTAGCGAAAATTAAGGAAGCAAAAAGAAAAGTACTTTGTTACCCAAAATATGAATATTACTCTCTTACATAGGACTTGTATACCACTAATTCTCATTTAAGAGAGTAATATTGATATTTTGATTAAAAAACACTTTATTTTTTACTTTCTTAATTTTTATTACGTGTTCTAAACGACTTATAATATGGAACGGAGACAGTGCTATTTCTTGAATTTGAGTTTTCTGTCATGTTTTTTTTTCTTTCTTCTTGTTCTTGATTTTATTTTCTGGGATGATGAACATGTGAATGTAGTAGCTACTAGGACTGAAGAGAACATGGAATTACTTTTAATTCTGCTTATGTTCTTTGGTTGTTATTACTGAAGATGAAAAGCTTGTTACGTTTGGTGTGACGAAATCGAGTAGATTAATTAGTTAATTAATTTGATGATAGTTGGATTACGCAAGTCCAGTGATCGAGTTACATTACACAGATCAAGGAATTATAGAATTTTGGTACTTTTTTCCTGGGAGAAATTGTCTTATTTTGATACTGAAATTTGTACACGTGAAAGTTCTTGTCTTCCGGTGTACATAGACCTAAATGTTCTATTACCTGAATGAAAGAAGAATGGTAATGTACATATAAATCAAAATAGTTATTAATTATGTTTTTATTATGCTTTTTTGACTTTGATTTGATAACATGATTCCGTAGCAAACGTGACGGTATATAGAACTACCTTTTCAGTGGTATTCGATGAGCAAATAATTTGTGCATTTATTGCTAAAAGTTATGTCAGTCTCCAATTTATCTGTTTCAGTTGTATTATGTGAGCAGTCACTTTGTATATTTATTTGCATTCATTGCTATGGACTCCCCTATCTCGCACTCCCATGTATATATAATTTGGTAAAAATTGTCATTAGGAATTTCAGATATCACACTGAAAGCTATCTAGAGGATAAATTTTATTTTGGTAGGTTAGTAAATTTAAAAGTTACATCCAAACCAATGAATACAATACACGGACTCTTTCCTACGTGTATTGTATTCATTGGCTTGAATGTAAGTTTTAAACTTACTCCCCTACCAAAGATAAAACTTCTCTGTCTGGAGAGTTATTATCCTCAGGTCTTGTGTTTCAACTCTTTTTAGCTTACCTCTCAGGAGACCGATGCCAAGATAGTTGGAAGTTAAGCTTATATGAATGAAAATTTTCGTAATTAAAATGTCACTTGAAAACGTCATACGGAGTGTCACATCGGATCTGAACCTGGGGCAATATCCAACATTTCTTTGGCAACAGTCCCCCACCTTTATCCCCTACAGTTGTTTGTGATAGGGGTGGGGAACTAAAGATGCAGTTTCCTTTTAACTCAAGGCAGTCAAACTCGAGTTTCTACGTAGGATCAGAAAGGTGTAGAAGAATCGTAACTCGGATCATAGATCCTCAGTACTCTCATAATTCTTCTAGATGAAATATGAAATTTTCCAGAATCTTATGATATTTTCTAGTATTAAACAAATATTCATCACATGAAAGAGTCATAGGAAAATGATATTATGTTTCCTGTCTCAGAATTATGAAACTTAATTTCTACTATCAAAAGTTTTATCGAAAAAAAATCTACTCGAGCCTCGGCCAATTGGAGAAATCTAAATTGAATAAGATTGATGCTAACATTGATTATTTGACTAAATAACTTAATTTATCAAATTAGAATTTAGGGTTTCGAATTACTTTTTTGTTGTTATAGGTGATGACATAGAAAGAGCTCGGAGACAAAAAATAAAAAATAAAGGCAAAAAAGGAAATTGGTATCATTTGAGGAAGAGAAGAAATTGGTCGGCGGTTGAAGATTGGAGAGCCTCGAGAAGATTGAATAAGCCACGGAGTTGAACAATTATTATTTTTATCTAAAATGATTTTTTTTATTAAACATTTAGGTCGGGTTGAGCTAAAACCCGACTCAACCCGACTCGAAAAAGGAAATAGCTAACCTGAAGTTGACTCGTAGGATCGTACAATCATACGTTCCCGAATCCGATCACACGAGTTTGCCCCGATCCTATGTAGGATCTAACACGTAAGGTCCCTCAAAACTCGTAGAATCGTACCTCGCGAGTTTGACTGCCTTGTTTTAACTGGTTCAAATGAACACGACATTTTATATCATATGTATTTTCCTATTATTAATCGCTATAAGCATAATTTTGTATATTTTAGATCATACGTTCCTGTTATTTTCTTAAAGGAAAATCATAATATTATACGAGTATGCAAAATAATATCACGTCCAAAATTAATACGTCTATTTTTTTTTTTTTTATAGAAAACACTAAAACTCAAATAGAGACCGGTGAAGTGTTTCTTGATGTTCTTTTAAAGTTAAATTGTGATTTTAACGCCCGAGGGTTGAACCCCGAAGGATAGAGTAGCGAGAGTACCCTAGAAAGGGAGATTGTAGCGCATCCCATGTCTGGGGAGGGTATTGCCTCACCAGAGGAGGAGGACTTGCCCTAAGAAGGGATAATATTATTGCCCTAAGAAGAGAGATATATGAATCGAACTTAGAACCTAAGCTCCAAGTGAAGAAAGCCTTACCCACTTGGCCATCTGATTCCTATTAAATTGTGATGTTAATACATATTTTTTCATACTACGCATTAATATAATTTTAATTGTTTATTTTTTTCATTCTTCCAATTAGAATAGTTATTGCAGTCATTTCTTAAACTTAACCATAGATAATTTTGATTATTAATAATAAATAGCACGTGATTAGGAAAAACATTTCATTATCACCTCATGATTATATTTGTAATTATAGTGGTATGTAATTTTTTGTTTTGAACAAGCAGTGTGGTCACTGACATTTTTAGAAGCGCGTCAAAAGCTAAAAATGGGAGCGCTTTCGTATGAACATTAACATTTTCAACTTGATATAATTTTTAAAATAAACGAAATAAACTTGGAAATTGGAATATATTAAATCTGCACATTGGACTATTAGAGTAATGGACATGGATGGCTACATGGTAGCTTAGATATTTGGGCTGAACTTAACATATAAACATGTTATACTTGAAAATTTTGGGGCCCCCTCTGTGCGGTTGCACCACCTCACAAGTAGCTCGGGCCGGCCCTGTGAACAAGTGGCACATATATCTCTATATGACGGTCCGACTATGGTGTTGAACCTAAAAATTCAGTATATATTATTTTTTTTATCGTTGAATAAAAAATTGACGGTTTAATTTTTTTTAAAACGAACATTTATTATAATTTTGTAATAATATTATAGTAAAATATAACATGTGTCTATAAACATGCTACTGTAAAACAAAGTGTGACATTTGTTTTTGTTCTACAGCCGCAGCCCATGACACCTCACCTAATGCCTCATTCTCATTCTCTAAGCCCGATTAGACAGTTCTGCATATAGGAAATAAAGAAGCATGCCGAGACGAGAGAAGATAGGCCTCTGAAAGAGATTAAAGTTTGTCGCAGCATGAAACGAATATATCAAATCCACGACGCCGAGTCGTGGCAGACAACTGCTCTGCCTCTTGGGTTAGGACACCTTTTGATCCTCATTCTCATTCCCTTACACGACAAATCAACTACTCCCACCCAGACCCATCAACTAACAACAATGCCCACCCGATAACCCAAATCCCGTCATCTTCCTCACTTAATCCTTCTGCAAATCAATCAATCAAACAATGGAATCCGAACTCAAAACCCTTAACCCGACCCTCGTCCCCGAACCTGAACCACTCGACGACAACTTAATTAAAGATGACCGCCCGCTTCTCAAACCCGAAGATCCCGGTATCCAATTCACCCGACACCAATTCGAACCGGAATGGAAACCACCCGAGCATAGAGGAGCTGGAGAAGAAGTACGCCGCCTATGTCCGGCGTGACGTGTACGGGACATGGGGCCAGGGCGAGCTTCCATGGGCGGAGAAGCTGCTGTTAGGGTTGGCGTTGGTTACGTTGGTGCCGGTTAGGTTGGTGGCGGGGATGGCTGTTTTGGTTATTTATTATTTGATTTGTAGAATTTGTACGGCTTTTTTACCGCCAAATCGGGAGGAGGAGCAGCAGGAGGATTATGCTCATATGGGTGGTTGGAGGAGAGCTGTGATTGTTCAAAGTGGAAGGTTTCTTGGTAGAGTTATGCTGTTTGTTTTCGGCTTCTATTGGATTCAAGAAACGTATCGGATTGATGACGAGGATAATGTCAATGGAAAGTTTGATAATGAGGTATACAAGTCCTATCTAAGAGAGTAATATTGATATTTTGACTAACATATACATTACTTTTTGCTTCATTAATTTTCGATACACGTCCTGAACTACTTATACTATGTAATGGAGGTAGTATATATGAATGCAAGGTTCCGTAATTAGAATGTTACAAACAAAGAGTGCCTAAGAGGATCCGAACCGGGTTTAGGGATGTTAGAAGAATTTTTACTTAAACATTGTCTTATTAGAGAAGATAGAAAAGTATATGATGATCATTATTCTATGTGTTTATTAGTTCTTACATTTTCTTACTATGAAAATCTCATTTTCCCTAATGTGTTTATCACCTCACTTGATTCTTGGACTGTTTTGACACACATGTTATCTTTTCCAGACTGAGACAAAGGATCAATTGCAAGAATCTGAGAGACCGGGGGTTATAGTATCAAATCATGTGTCATATTTGGATATCTTGTACCATATGTCTTCTTCTTTTCCAAGCTTTGTTGCTAAGGTGTGTCGAGTTTCTGGGACATGCATAGTGATTGATTTTTGTACATATCCTGTTCTATTTAACCGATTTATATATTTATTATATTTCTGTTGTGCTCTTTGCCTCTACAATTGAAGAGATCAGTGGCTAAACTTCCTCTAGTTGGTCTTATCAGGTTAGCACATTTTGTATTCCCTTGCAATCTTCCAGCAAGTTCAGTTTCCACGGTCAAATAGCCTAAATAAGTATTTAGATTGTATGATTAGTTTAGAGTTACATTAGCATATAGGTTTTCAACCTCATTCAGCTCTTTTGATTTACAAGCTATTAATCGTGAACTAGTGGAATCCTAAGTTTTTTTCCCCATAGCATATCTAGATTCACATATATGTATGGCCAGCTTTAGTGTATCTTTGTTATGCTCTTCTTTATTTATTCTTCATGTTGATGCAAGCCTAAGAATTGATTACAGGTGCCTTTAACTGCTCTATCATCTGTTTGCAGCAAATGCCTTGGCTGTGTCTATGTTCAACGGGAGTCAAAATCATCCGACTTCAAAGGTGTCTCAGGTACTCCAGTTTTCATGCTGATCGCATTTAAAGAAGCTGAATATTTTGCACATTATCAAGAATATTGCATGTGTAGAGCTGGATTTCTTTGGTTCTCAGTGCATGTATCTGCTTACTGGTGAATCGTTTCTTATTAAACAAGCAAGAAGAAAGATAGATTTCACTTCCTATGATATTAGAGACTATAGGTCATTTCTCATGCTTATACTTCTTAACGATTGCACAAGCTTGGAGACAAAGAATCTTTGCTACTATACATAGTTGTTTTACCACCAGAGCCCCTGAACTTTTTTATTTTCGCGCTTGCAGCTATTGTTAATGAAAGAATCAAGGAAGCTCATCGGGATAAGTCAGCGCCGCTAATGATGCTTTTTCCAGGTTTTTCCTCCATGGCATGTGTTTCCTGTATCATTCATCTTTATTGAGTCTCTAACATCTATATGGTCGGTCAATCTCTTTGATAAAATAACCATGGGCATTAGGTTACTTGTGGCTTTACTTATATAATAAATTCTGCTAATGTAGTTCTTCTTTCCTGGAAACTCACCTTATGATTTCTGTTCTTATTCTATGGTTGCTCTAAAATTTTCTTCCCTGCCCCTATTGAAGAAGGCACAACCACCAATGGGGACTTCCTCCTTCCTTTTAAAACTGGTGCTTTTTTATCCGGAGTTCCGGTACTCCCAGTCATTTTGAGATATCCGTACCAGCGATTTAGTCCTGCCTGGGACTCTATATCCGGAGTGAGTATTGTCTGCTTCATTATCTTTCTTTTGTGTCGATCATCTTTTGATACTATTCAAGTTGATTTAAAGTTCCAAATGATCAATAGGTGATTGATTGCATTCTGAACTTCTATGGTCAGAAAGAATGAGTAGCTTTTTTTAAAATTTAAATGCCTTGATTTTACCGTTCCTATAAATGACAAAGAAAGTGGTTCTTGGAAGAGGTGAAGAGTTAATTTGCCTTGCAATTTCGAAAAAATAGTCTGTGTGTGGAAAAAGCTCCTGGAATATATGTGTGTTTGTGTGTGTGTTTTCACTTATATCACCCTGAGAGATGTATGTTCGACCTATTTGTACAGTATGATGTCTAGATAAATTGACTAGGAAATGCACAGTGGTGGAGTGACAAAAGTCAGAGCATTTCTTTTTCAGTCTTATCAGCCAGAATATAGAAGATCAATATGTTGTTCTGTGTGTGTATCGTGTTATTTTGTTGCCTATTAGATCTGTTAGACCTTTGGGCTGAGGGCCGTGAACTTTAAAATTGACCTGAACTACAGATAATATATATGCTGTTAATCATGGGATGCAACTGGCAACAATGCTGTTGCATTATTGGTTCTACAGTTCCTTGTCTATTGTTTAAACATGAATGTTTCTTTACAGGCACGGCATGTATTTCTTCTTCTCTGTCAATTTGTAAATTACATAGAGGTCACCAGGTTACCTGTATATTACCCGTCCCAGCAAGAGAAGGATGATCCAAGGCTTTATGCTGAAAATGTCAGAAGGTCAATGGCTCATGAGGTATACCTTTTCCTTTTATTTAAAGGCAGTTTTGTTTCTATCATGTTTGACGTCCGATGATGATAGATTATCATTCTATAGTATTACTTTCCCTTGTCTATCCTTCTTCTGATTTTTGTTTCCTTCTCTTTTTCTTTCTTGTTTTTTCCGGTGTGGTACTTCTTTTGTTATTGAATATGGTGAATGTAACATTCCCCAAACCTCTTGAATTTACATGGTTCTTATACCGTTGGCATTTTAATTTACGAAATTCAGAATATGCTCTTTTGTGAAAGGGTGCGAAGTGAACTATATTCAATGTCATGACAGTCTTCGATTCGAGAATGCAACAGGGGGAAAGCAAAAGGATAATCCTTTCTTGCTATTTCTAAAATTTCTAAGAGAACAGAAAAAACCAAAAGGTTGTGGTTTGCTATGGACAGTTTGCTTAAAAGCGGAAAAAAATATATGCTGGAAATCAGAAAATATAAATGAGAAAAACTTGTGGTTATCTACCTTATGCCTCGTATATGTCAGATCTGTAGTTTTTCCACCCTCAGGCCCTCCTGGAATGGTGAAAAAGGTGCGTTTGGTCTTAATTTGTTGTTGGTGTTTTGTGATGTAGGGTCACCTCACACTCTCAGATATTGGCTTGGCGGAGAAAAGAGTATATCATGCTGCTCTCAATGGTAATAATAGGCTACCTACTGTTTTGCATCGGAAAGCCGATTGATAATTTCATGGCCTGGCTCTGAAAAGATATCTAGACCAACTTGGATTTTAGTGCTATTATTTAGTGAATATAAGAGAGATGGTGGATGATCATCTTAGTTCATTAATACAATAAGTGTTGAGTGTTGTATCATACTGGCTGTAATTTTTGTTTTTTACTTTATAAAACGATGGACTTTATTAGTACGTTTGTTCTATTTAGCTATCCTTGAGACATTGCTGTATGAAGTGTTTGTAAATCTGAAGCATCTCTTTGGTTTTCCTGCAGGTTTATTTTGTCAACAGTAATTCAGGTTCGAGGTCTGTAAATTCGTTGTATGTCCCAGTCATATAGGATTAAAAATATATGCCTGGAAGAAGCATTCTTATTGTGAATACCCACTTAAACATATCCTTGTCCATATTGGTGCTCCTTTGGGGTAATTCACAAAACTGGCTATTTTTTGGCATGGTAGGTATCTTATAAAGATCCCAAAAGCTTGTTTAGCAAACCAAGGTCATTTCATAGAAGCTTGTTTTTTATAGGGCTTTTTGTCAACACTGTACTGAACACTCGTTTTTCGTTTGATCAGACTTAGCAGTTACTGATCCATTATTACAACTGTTGAATCATGGCATTAAATTAGATCACGAGAAGATCCTGATTGCCAGGATGGTCCCCAGTTCAGCAGCAATGCCGGCAATTCTAGGCTAAGTTTCATGTCTTGATGGGTATATTTCCAGCTACACAAACTTATTATATCCATGAGAAACCTATCAACTATATTAGATTCAAACGGTAAGATATACTTTTATAACAGATTTCACCAATAAACAAGAAATCTAGCACATCACGAGCATATTTATCCCTTCCCAAAAGGGTATTTTTTTTGGCTCAATTATGAGACCGAAAACTACACGAGAAAGCAATTGATTGAAACTTCCGAACAACTATTAGCAACCTATCGTTCCTTCAATGACCGATTACTGGACTTTCGCAACTCCCATTGTGGTAAACATCCCTTCAAGGGTGATTGCAAAAATAATGAAGACGTTGATAACTGCTTCTGCCTCGACGAGATTGATGATAAACAACTGAAAGAACTCCGAAGCCTTCTCTTCTCGTTATCGCATTCTTGGTAGTTGGGATCATGTTGTACAGCAGAAATTTTGAGGGATTGAGGTAATATACAATTGAAGGTTGAACCTGTTGACCAAAAGAACATGAGGTTAGACATCCTATGTTACATCAATGACTCGGCTACGGTGGTGCTGGCGCCTTTTTTCCCTCAGGCGTCGGATTGGTATCTTTGTGATCCAACGGCTGAGGACTCAAAACAGAAAAGTATTATTCACCGTATGCAGAATAATTATACAGAACAGAGATAATTTACTATGTCGAATAATTATTCTCTTTCGTAAGCCTCTACTCGTTGGATCAACAACATGCCAATCCGAGAACATGGTGGTAATAAAGGGGTGTCAGCACCATAGCCAAATCAGTACATCAGAACTTGATTACAAATGTGAGGAAATGCAGTAGTAATCATATTGTGCTATAAGTTAAAAGAAGCCAGAAAGACTACCTAATTTTGCCAATCTGTTGACCCACTTTGGTATTTTTTTACCGGTGAGCTTGTAGCATATGTCCTTGCAGAAATGGTTGCAGTTTTTGACGATCAAGTGATATGAATCGCCATTGTAGCTTGCAGCTTGCCGCTCAATAAACTCCCTAACCTGTAAAGGGTCCAAGGATGTGGTTCCAATGAATATCGACTTCCTAAACTTAAAGCCAGGGCATTGCCGAGGTTCAACTTCAAAGACACCACTGGTTGGATAGTCGTGGGCTCCAAACGCGTATTCTACACCGTGAACTGTAGAGGACGAACAAGGTTAATCAGAAAAACTAATTACCTAAAGACTATCCCGACATCCTATTCAAACATGGCCGGAAATATGTAGCTCATAAACTTACAGTCAACGAGCGACTACAGAATCAAGATATAACTTAAAGAGAACACTGCTAGTTAACATGTCAAGGTATAGCTTCCAGACTATAACTTTCGATGTTAAGTTCCATGGGTCACCCCGCAAGGGGTCCAACCAAGCATAGGAGCGGTGGATTAGTCTTGGACTATAAAATGAACACGCCCAGACTCGTGGGGTCTGAGACCTTAACCAGAAAATAGAAAAAAGACCCATAGGCCAAATTTAGTAACAAGAACTAGAAGGAAACTGCATGTAAACAGGGAAAGCAAATATCTTAATCAAGCGATATTAACTGCTGAGGTTTATGCATAAATGATCGAGAAGCTTACAAGTATATCACCAAATAAATATATAGATCGAAAATGGAAGATGGTTTACCTTCAACACCGGAATGAAATATACCCAAGCCAGCCCAATAGACGTAACCATTTATAGGTGTCAAATCGTACACATTTAGATAAACTGGCGCCTTTCCAGGACTATAACTAGTCGGCTTCACTTTTGGAAATAAACAAAATCGAGTGGGCGATTGTCCTTTCAAACGGAGGGGCACTATAGATTTCCATCCCTTTCTTCGATACCAATGACATGGTTCTTCCGCTACTAAGACAGAAACTCAGTCAAAGCCTCAGAACATCATTTGTATCTGAAATATGTGATAAAAAAAGTCAGAAAATGAAAACCAGACCCAGAATGTCAACAATAATATATAGAATCGGGATTATTTAATATATAGATGAAAGCAACAAATCACATAGTTTTGTTAGGTTATGGAGCATGAGGCACTGAACAAACGGCCCATGTTGGCGGCGACAAAATCCCTTTTTTTATAGTGTACAAAAATATTCCGCCCCCCCAACAAAAAAAAAAAGAATTTTGCCCACTAAGAGCAAATGTTAGCTCCGCGCCCCCCCCCCCAAAGCCACTAACGTAATTTTATATAACAAAGTATCAGAATGGCCTGCAACCACCATTTCTGTGTCTTAGTAGTTGTAAACTGAACTTAAAACTCTAGAGAAGGAAATTTTGATACCTAAGCAACACGAGTATATGATTAACTACTGTGTTTTCCTGCCTACGCATCCATCATCGTTTATCCAAATTTAGAAGTTTTTTTTGGATTTAGAGGCTATAAAGAAAATTTGTATAGAAGCATTTCAAGCTGACGATACATTCATCCCAGAAACATAACATTTTGTCTTCATTTTCAATCTTTCCTAGAGTATACTTTTCAGAATATAGACTCATTAGTTGCTAAGAGGAAAATTTCCTATTGTTTCGCAATTCCATAGCTTAAACTTACCAGCTATCTAATAGCAGAAGCTCATATTTACCTTTTGCAGTCTACCAACATTATACAAGTTCGACATACTAGTGAGTGCTTTCACCATATAACAAGAAGGTGAAACTAAACTCAACCATAACAAAGCAGATTGAGATGTTCAAACAAGAACCCTAATAGAGGAACAGAATCACCGCACTATCTTCGTCATAGAGACTGTTATACACGACAACCCCCAAAAAAAAACCCATAATCTCGAGGAGTCGGCACCGTCAGACACATACATGGAATTTAAAGCTCAAGTAGGAACCGAGAGAAGATGCTTATCCAAACTGACGAGACAAAACGTCAAAGCAACCATAGTTGTGGGAAATAAGCAAAAGGAAAGTATGAATTATTTGCTCCATTATAGTCGGATAGTGTTCCATCTACTAGCAGAACACGAAATTTTAGCTCTAAGACCCCCAATGGCCATCCCCTAGCTTGAACAATTCAACTTTACAACACTCAAGACGTTTCGTTCAAAAATCCAACACTACCAAACTACTAGGAAACCCGAAAATCCAACTATTGCTAAAAATCAGTCCAGGTACCGACATTATCAGAATAAGGCCCTTTCACCCAAATCCCCCCCCACACACACACACAGAACATCCCCAACTGAAAAGCTACATTTTACGCAAACTAGCAAATGGGCAAGCAAAAAACTCATATCTAAACCTAAAGATCTGTGATTTGCACCATTACATAAAGTAATCATGAAAACTATATGCATAGCCTATCAGATCTTGCAGTCAATTTAACATTTTGAAGCAGAAAAATAAGGAAAAAGACAAAATATTGAAACAATTCTAGAACACATAGATCAGATATATAAAGCCAAAAAAATAGCACAAGAATTTCCCAGAAGTTAAGCAAGAAGTTCTAAATAAAAAATTACCATTAGAAATGAAAATGTAATTCCACCAGAATTATGGAGAAGAAGAAGCAGCAAATTAATGGGTTGTATAAGAGAAAACTCACAGAATCAAAAAAGCAACCAACTTTCTTCAACTTCATCTGGAAAAGGTGAAAGAGAAAAAGAAAGCACCTGGAAATGGGTTTAACAATAATAATTGTACCTCAAATTTTATTAGTAGCACATAATCAATATTCTTGACTAATAATAACTAAATCCCAGATTAAGAAACTGCAAATCTTGAAGAAAAATACTACCCTTAAGTACCAGCTTAACAAGAAAATTACTGGTAAAAAAAAAAAGAAGGAAAATGCAGAGAGACCCCAAAGGCCAAAGCTTTTAGAAGTTAAGAGAACTGACACAGGAGAAACAAGAGACAGGACAGAGTCTCTCTTTCTCTCTCTTATTTTTCTCTCTGTAATATTACATGCTAGAATTAGAATACATACAGACAGTAAAAAGCATGACGTGTAGTGTAGTGTGGTGTGGTGTGGTATGGAGACACCTCACATCGTTTTTTAACTGTGAGATCAAGAGTAGTAAATTTCAAGATCAATCATTAACCTTATTAGAGAGCTCTCGTAGCGAGTGGATTAGTCATCGAACTCCTATCTATGAGAATGAAGCACATTTCAATACCAATTATTTACTTTATTGGAGAACTTTCATAGTTAGCGTATTAGTCACTGTTGTCGACAATAAACTTAATTATTTAACTCACTGGAGAACTCCCCTAGTGAAGGGATTAGTCAATCAACAGTAAACTCTCGAATAAAATAAAAAGAGATGGAGTAATGAAATTTCCAATTTTCTTTTCTTACTTTAACTGCAGCTACAAGTGCTCTAAGAATATTTTACTTTTGCTTTGCATTTCATTCACTAGTTTTTACTTGTTTGTGTGTTACTGCTGTGGGGAATAAAGGTGCATCTGAAGATAAGGCAATGGCCATAGGAATGGGCAATTTGGCATAGCATCCCCTTTTCCTCGAGGCTATTGTTTTTTGTTTTTTATTTTTAGTACTTAGAATTCAGTATCTTATCTAACACTCTGTAATATTCTCTATTGTAGTCTAACAATAAAAACTTTTATTCATATAACCTTAAGCTTCAAGGGTTAAAAAAAATGTTACATAGAGTGTAACAGAGGATCCGAAGTGCTCAAAATTAGAAAAATATCTTCTGTTCCCATATTTGTGTCTCATTCTTTGTCCTACTAATAATATTCTGGCAGTGTATCACTTCCCTCTAAGATTTTACCATATCTTTTTAGGTTATAGATTTTCTTAATAAACAAAAATGACACTTGACAGCTTATTATTAGTTGAATAAAAAATAAAACACAAATTCGAGATAGAAGATCTCTTCTACTCATAATTGATATTCTCTCTATTCCTAAATATAAGACTTTTTAGACAATTTTAAAAAATTAAGGAACTTGTCATTTTAACCGAAATTTCCAATATTAACTATCTCTCTCACTTCTATAGCATAAAGGAAAAAAGAGGGATGGTAGAAACCGCAAATAAAAGAAATGTCGAGGGTATAATTGGAATAAAAGAGTCTTGAACGATAATTGATTTGGATATCTATAGATCTCCTAAACGACAATTAAATGGGAATGGAGGGAGGGAGTACCTTACAAGGAGAGTTCTCAATCCAATCTTCATTATACGTAATGATGGATTTTATAAGAATTAGCTTAGTCAATAGGTATTAAATAAACATGTAGAACAAAATAAATGTTAGCAGTGACATGGTGGAGAGTAATATTTACTCAAAAGAAACACAAAATGGAGCATAATAATATATTACATGTTAATTGGTAATTTAGTAGTATTTGCCCGTTTAAAAATACAATTTCTAGTTCATCTTTTAGTTTGTTTCAAAATAGTTATCTTAATTCTAAATATGGAAAACATTTACTTTTTACATTCCAACTCTATTTCTCTTTCAAATAAACTAATAAGAATTTCTCAAAAAATCTATTCAAAAAAAAAAAATCTCAAAAACCACGAATAACCACCCCAAATAACAAAATAATAGGTTTTGAAAATTTTACTTAATTTTACTATCATATAAATATAAATTAGGACATGTATTTTGAAACGAAAAGAGTATTTATGTTAATTTTTTTTAAAAAAAAATTATTAGAAAATGTTGAACACAATATATATTATTTCGAGTAATAAGTGTTATAAAACTGCAATATATTCCTTGACAAATGTTACCTTAACATATTAATTTTTAGGGAAAATGACTTCAATGGTCCCCAAAGTATTTTCCAATACAAGCTAAGGTCCCCAAAGTATATCGACTTCTCACAAAGTCCTGAAACTATTTTCGCGACTTCTACATAGTCCTACCACCAGTTTGGACGGTGGTTTCCGGTCAAGCATCAGCATGCCTAGGGGCAAAATCGTCCCAAAAAAATTCTGCTCATCGTCCCACGCTGCAAATTCAGGGGACACCAAGAAAACTCCAAATTCAAGGGGACACCATTTCCATATCTTCTTTATCTTAGAATTGGTTCATAATTCTTCTCAACAAACTCCAAAAAAACCAAACACCAAGCAATTCAATTATTTCCATAAAATGGTCATCTAGTAAAAATCCAGTTTCCCATGGAAATTTCCCCCAATTAAACGCATTTGAAATTCGCCGAAAATGGGATTTTTCAAGAAAACAATTGCTTTGGCGATGTAAATGGAAATGGGTTTAGGGTTAATTTTGTTTAAAATCCCCAAATTATTGAGGATCTTTGTAATTGATTTGAAAGGTCCCATTTTTGCAGTCTATGACTTTGTTGATGGGTGGAATTGGTGGTGGAATGGTGCTGCGGGATGGAATTGGTGGTGGAAGGGTGCTGCGGTGAGCGGCGGCGGGACCAAGTCCATACCAATCGAATCGGATACCCCGACCCGTTTCAAAGCTTCAACTTCAATTTGGTTTCATCCTCTCTGATTTAATTTATTTTTGCATGAATTTGATTAATAGAATGGGAAATTATAGGAGTTGAAATTGCATGGAATAAGATAAGATTATATTATATTCTAAAATTCTTTGGATGCTTTGCTCTTGGCTATTCTTGAAGAGGGATTGGAGAAGAACTTCAACTTCAGGGATTGAAGTAGAATTTTTTTGGGACGATTTTGCCCCTGGGCATGCTGATGCTTGGCCGGAAACCACCGTCCAAACTGGTGGTAGGACTATGTAGAAACCGCGAAAATAGTTTCAGGACCTTGCAAGAAGTCGAAATACTTTGGGGACCTTAGCTTGTATTGGAAAATACTTTGGGGACCATTGAAGTCATTTTTCCTAATTTTTATTACTATTGAAATGAAAGTTCTCTCCAAGTTAGTCTACTATCTCTATCAAAGCAAATTCAACCAAAAAAAAAAAAAAAATTAGCCAATAAAGTCAGAATCAAACATTTAATTTGATTAGAAAGCAAAGTCAACAGTTTATGCACGTTTGCAACATCTCCAGCTCTTTTATGCATAGAGACAAATTCATCTGTCTTCCCGTTCTATCATCATCCATCACCTTTTTTTTTTTTCTTTTTTTAAGAGGGTCAATAGTGGTTCCTCAATTTTTCTTCAACATTACTCAAACTTTCGATCTATCAGTTGAAAGTGAAGCGTTTTACCGCTTGAGCTGCACTTAGTTGTCATCCATCACCTTGTATGTATTGTACACTCATTCTTGGACAAAACCTTTCACTTTCTTTAATTTGGGTCATTTCACTAAATTATCCTTTCATTTAAAGATTGTGGTAAAATAGGTATTCATAGTCTGTTTCAGTAATTTATAACAAATCTTATGTAGAATAGACACTTCACTCAATATACTTGACATTAAGGGCGTGTTTGGTACGCGAGAATGGAAAGGTCTTTCCCACTTTTCTTTCAATTCTGGCGTTTGGTTGGAGAATTTGAAGTAGGAATGATGATTCCAGAAAGAAGTGGGAAATATCATTTCACACCAAACTTATGGAATGGCCTTTCCAGGAGAAGTTGGAATCATCAATCAATAGTAACTGACATTTATACCCTTATTTTAATTAATTATTTAGTTCATTTTATAGAGCAACGTATTCATATTTAGTCATAAATATTCTATTTCATTTAGTATAATTTCATAGATGGTAATTTTATAAATATTTTTTTTCTTAGTAGTAGTTTTAATATATTTTTAAATTAAAAAGTAAAGATATTTTTATTACTATGTTGACATTTTAATAAAAATTATGTTTTAACTATATATATATATATAATGTTATTCAAGTAAAATTTTGTGATGAATGTTTAATTAGGTTTTATCACTAGTATATGCTAGAAGGGCATTTAGATCATATTTTGTTTAATTACATTCCATTCTTACATTAAAATATAGTTTTACCAAATACAGAAAAAGAATCGACATCCCATTCTGGCTTTGCCTTCCAAACACTGGAATGAAAAAAGGATTCCGAAATCATTCTAAGTGGAAAGCGATTCTAGCTGGAAAGGATTTTCATTCCATTCCAGCGTACCGAATGTGTTGTAAGTTAAGTTCGACTGAGGTTGAGATTGGATAACCTTTTAATTTTGAATTTATGTTTTAGATTTCATAAAAACTGAATTGTTTCTAATAAGAGAAACAATAATATAAAATTCGAGAAGTGAAGTATTATATAAATACACCCGTAAGCGAATTTATAAATCAAGAGACTAGTGGATAGACAAAGGGCAGGGACGAAATCAGGAATTTAGTGTTGGGAGGGGGAAGGGGGGCGAAACTAAAATAGTATGTTGAACTACATATAAAAATGGCAAAAAAAAATCTTGGAAAAAAATCTGATAAAATATTTCGAACTACATATAAAATTTATTATATCTATTAGTATTTTTAAAAATTTTGGAAGGCGTCTTCGTCCCTGACAAAGGGGAATGGACTATTGTGTACGGTATTAATTAATACGAATCAACATAAGGCAATGGATTTGTACTTGCATTATCCACAAGCCATAATCAATAATGCGTGCAGACATCGTTCTATGATTATATTTTTCACTAACGTCATTGTCCAATATCGATTTTAATGAAATTCTGGAAAAAATCATATACTAACCATCACAGATTTAGAGTCGTTCAGCTTAGATTTTTCAAAATTTTTGGCCATTAAATAATATTGATTTTAGTAAAATTCAAACAAAATTGTGTACTTACATCATGAACTTAGGGTCGTCGAACTCGGATTTTCAATTGTTGCGACCGGTTAATAATCTAGTTTTTAGGTAGGTTCTAACAAAATCGTGTACAAACAATAACAATTTAGAGGTCGTCGGGCTCATATTTTTAAATTGTTGTTATCTGTGATAATCTTAATTTTAATGAAGTTCTTACAAAATTGTGTACTAACAACCATCACAAATTTGGGACCATCGGATTCAGAAATTTTTGACCGGTGAATAATCGTGATTTTTGTTATGTTTTAAAAGAAATTGTGTACGTCATCACAGATTTAGGGTCGTCATGCTCATATTTTTCAACTATTGTGACCGGTGAATAATCTTGATAGTCAAGTCCAGACGAAATCGTGTATTAACGTATTTGGAGTCGTCGGGGTCGCATTTTCAACTGTTAAGACCGTGAATAATCTCAATTTTAGACAGAATCGTATACTAACCATCAAATATTTAGGACGGTCAGACTCGGATTTATTAAGTGTTGCGACCGGTGAATAATCTATATTTTAGCCAAGTTTAAAAATATATATTGTGTAATAACCATCACAGATTTGGTCATCGGGCTCATAACTTTCTATTTTTGTGATTGGTGAATAATCTCGATTTTAGTCAAGTTCTTACAAAATCATTTACTAATCATCGCAGATCTTAGGCTGTGGAGATCAATTTTTTTCAACTGTTGCAACAGATGAATAATATCAATTTTAGTCAAGGTCAGAAAAAATTGTGTACTAACCATCACAAATTTAGGGCCGTCGGACTCGCATTTTTTAACTGTTGCGACCAGTGAATAATCTCTCTTTTAGTCAGGTTCGGAAAAATTGTGCACTAACCATCATGGATTTAGGGTTTTGAACTCGAAATTTTCAACTGTTGCGACCGTTGAATGATATCGATTTTACTCGAGTTCAGAAAAAATGTGTACTAACCTTCACAGATTTTGGGTCGTTCTGCTCGAAATTTTCAAAATTTTAGGCTAGTGAATATTCTCGATTTTTAGTAAAATCCAAACAAACTCGTGTACTAACCATCACGGATTTAGGCTGCCGGGATCCCATATTTCAACTGTTGCTACCGGTGGATAATTTCGATTTTAATCAAGCTAAAAGAAAACCATGTACTAATCATTACATATTTAGGGTTGTCGGGTTCAAAATTTTCAACTGTTGCGACCAGTGAACTATCTAGATTTTAGTCAAGTTAAAAAAAAAAGTGTGTACTAACCATTGGGACACGTTGCGCTCCGAATTTTTAAATTTTTTTACCGTTGAATAATCTATATTTTAGTAAAGTTTAAAAAATATCGCGTACTAACCATCACAGATTTAGGGTTATCGGGCTCGGTTTTTTCAACTGTTACGATCAGTGAATAATCTCGCTTTTAGTCAGATTCAGAAAAAAAATCGTGTATTGACAATCACGGATTTAGGGCCGACGGACTCGAATTTTTCAACTCTTGTGACCGGTGAATAATCTCGATTTTAGCCAAGTTCAAAAAAATCGTGTACTAACCATCACAGATTTGACCTCTTGGAATTTTCAAATTTTGCGATCGGTGAATAATCTCGATTTTTGTCATGTTCAGACAAAATTGTGTACTAACCATTACATAATTGGAGCCGGCGGGAGCGCGTTTTCAACTATTACGACCAGTGAATAATCTCGATTTTAGTCGAGTTTAGACAAAATCGTATACTAACTATGAAAGACTTAGGACCGTCGGACTCATATTTCTTAAACGCTGTGACCGGTGAATAATCTCTATTTTAGTCAAGTTAAAAAAACATTGTATACTAACCATCACATATTTGGGGTCGTCGGACTCAGAACTTTCAATTTTTGTGACCGGTGAATAATATCGATTTTAGTCAAATTCTTACAAAACCGTGTGCTACTCAACATGTATTTCGGGTCGTGGGTCTTGGTTTTTTTCAACTGTAGCTACGAATGAATAATCTCGATTTTAGTCAAGTTCAGAATAACATGTACACGGATTCAAAATTTTCCATTGTTGCGACCGGTGAATAATCTTGATTTTAGTCAAGTTCAGAAAAGTTCGTGTACTAATCATCACAGATTTGGGGTCGTCTAGCTCGAAACTTTCAAATTTTTGTGACCGGTGAATAATCTCGATTTTAGTCAAGTTTTTACAAAATCGTGTACTAATCATCACAAATTTTGGGTCGTAGGACTCAGGTTTTTCAACTGTAGCAATCGGTGAATAGTCTCGATTTTAGTCAAGTTAAAAAAAACATGTACTAGTCATCCCGGATTTAGGTCGGTGGACTCGAATTTTTTAACTGTTGCGACCGGTGAATAATCTTGATTTTAGTCAAGTTCAAAAAAATAGTGTACTGACCATTATAGATTTTGGGTCATTGGACTTGAAATTTTCAAATTTTGCAATTGGTGAATAATCTCGATTGGTATCAAGTTCAAATAAAATCGTGTACTAATTATCACAGATTTGGGTCGTCGATCTCGAAACTTCCAATTTTTGCCACCGATAAATAATCTCGAGCTTAGTCATGTTCTTTAAAATCGCGTACTAATCATTACAGGCTTTGAGCCGTCAGACTCGATTTTTCAATTGTTTCGACCAGTGAATAATCGCGATTTTGGTCAAGTTCAGAAAAAAAAACACGTGTAGTGACCATCATAGATTTTGGGTCGTCGGGCTCAGATTTTTCAATTTTTGCGACCTATGAATAATCTCGATTTTAGTAGTGTTCAAAAAAAATAGTTTGCAACCATCACGGATTTAGAGTCGTCGGACTCGAGTTTTTGAACTGGTGCAGCCAGTGAATAATCTCATTTTTATCAAATTAAGACAAAACTGCGTACTAACACATATTTTGGGTCGTCGGCTCGTATTTTTAAATTGTTGCTAACTATGGATAATCTTGATTTTAATCAAGTTATTACAAAATCGCGTACTAACTATCACTGAGCTAGGGCCGTCAGGCTCATATTTTTCAAATGTTTTGACCGGTGAATAATATCGATTTTTGACATGTTCAGACAAAATTCTGTATTCAAGGTCGCCGGACTCAGATTTAAGGTCAATTTTTAACCATCACGAATTTAAGGTCGTCGGACTTAGATTTTTCAACTGTTTCGACCCCTGAATAATCTTGATTTTAGTAAAGTTCTGACAATATCTTGTACAAATAATCAAGGATTTAGGGTCGTCGGACTCAGATATTTCAACTGTTGCGACTGGTGATTAATCTCGATTTTAGCCAAGTTCTAACAATATCGTATACTACCATCACATATTTAGGGTCGCCGGACTCAGATTTTTCAACCGTTGCAACCAGTGAATAATCTATATTTTAGTTAAGTTAAGACAAAATCGTGTATTAAGGGACATCGAGCCTCAGATTTTGCAACTGTTTCGCCGGATGAATAATCGATTTTGTAATGTTCTGACAAAATAGTGTACTAACCATCACAGATTTTAGGGTCGCCGGTCTCAATTTTTTCAACTGTTTCGACGGTTGAATCATCTTTTTTTTAGTCGAGTTCAGAAAAAATCGTGTACTAACTATCATGGATTTAGGGGCGTCGAGCTCAGATTTTTCACCTGCTGCGACAGGTTAATAATCTCGATTTTAATTAAGTTCGCACAAAATCGTGTACTGACCATCACAGATTTTTTGTCGTCGTGCTCGAAATTTTCAACTGTTTCAACCGATGAATAATTCTGATTTTAGTCAAGTTTTGACAAAATCGTTTACTAACCATTACAAATTTATTGTTGCTGGACTCAAAATTTTCAACTATAGCGACAATCACAAATTTGGGGTCGTCAGACTCGTATTTTTAAATTATTGCAATCTATGAATAATCACGATTTTAATCAAAAGCTTACAAAACAGTGTACTAACCATAACATATTTAGAGCCGTCAAACTCAGATTTTTCAACTGTTTCGACCGATGGATAATCTTGATATTATTAATGTTATAACAAATCGTGTACGTGATCACGGATTCAGTGACGGTCTGCTCAGATTTTTCAATTGTTTCGACCGATAAATAATTTTGATGTCAGTCAAGTTCAGACAAAATTGTGTACTAATCATCACGAATTTACCGTCATCAGCCTTAAATTTTTTAACTATTTCGACCGAGGAATAATTGTGATTTTAGTCAAGTTTTCAAAATTTTTAACTGTTGCGACCGGTGAGTAATTTCTATTTTGGTAAAAAAAATTATGTACTAACCATCACATATTTGTGACCGTCTGGGGCTCCAATTTTTCCACGGTTGCAACTTAAGCATAATCTTGATTTTTGTCAATGTATTGATTTTGGACGTCGAACTCGTATTTTAACCGTTACAACTGGTGAATAATCTAAATTTTAGTCAAGTTAAAAATCGTATACTAACTACAGTATTTCAGCAATTGCAATATCAAGTATGTATAATGGCAGCTAATATACCATTCTTACAAAAGAGTCCTAACAAAGAAATTACCGAAACACAGGGATTGCCACATTTGTACAACTGCAGGTACTATAATCAGTCATGATCATTCTATACTATCATCAAAAAGGATTTTGAAGACTATATATGATGTAAAAAAACGGGGTGGGTCGATGAACATTGTAAGGGTGCAGTTAAACATTGTGACCATTTGAACTCAGCAGTTTGTCTTCCTCGCTCGGCATGTCACTCATAGCGTGCTGAACATTTGATTTAGAAGTCGTTTTATTCCACTCGTTTTCCACCCGAAAGAATACCCACTGGAAACGCCGGACTATCTCTAAAGCAGTTATGGCAAACACTGTGAGATAATTGTGACGAAGATGGGCAGACAACTTGTATGTCCATGTGCATCTCAGAATTAGATTGCTTCCAATTACCCAAAAATAAACCTGGGACATAACAGAAAATGATAACTTTTGCCACTCAAACTACTTATTGTCACAACTGAATATCCATGCAAAGAGACTATATCAACAAGGGAAAAGCATGTATAAGAAGTGGGATTATGGGCCTTACCCATTTCCGTCCATATAAGATGTGCACGAAGATATGTGGTTTGTTGAACTTGAAAATCCGAGTGAAACAACTGAGAGAATGAAAAGAAAATCAGTAATAATATTAACACCATATCCAGAATCTCTAATGCAAAAGTCAAAAGCGAACAGAAATCAACACTACTTACCCCAAGTCCCAATCACGTGTCACATCCCAGTAGAATGAGTATAAAGAGTTCAAAACACCAGAAAGAAGCCATAGAGGTCGATAAAAACTGACCCACTTATCCTGAAAGACATGGTACTTGAGGGCTGAAAGAAAAATGACTGGTACGGCCGTGGAGTATTTTAAAGCTGAAACCATGAGTAAACAAAATTTTATGGCAGGATGTAACATGTCAAGAAAGCTTCATAATTTAAGGCTGAAAAGAGTATTCAGAGTAATGCACTGCAACAATAATAGCAAGCTGCATCTTGTTCAGTCACATGATTACAAAATATTCAACATTCTAAGAATCACTTTGGTTTTTGGAAAAGAAGGGACATGCAAAAGGGTTTTCTTTTTCCCTAATAAAGAGGATTGGAGTGTGGGACAGTTTTAAGGGTTTGAATCAGACCCTGAACTTCAAATAAAGAAAACGTAAACTATTCAAACAAGAATGTAGAGTAGTGTTTTGTAACAAATGTAAAAGTAAATCCAATCCAGGCTGAGGCAAGGCTATGTGAGCAAAGGATTTACCGTTAAATAGGGAAGTCTTTTCCTTGGTATCCTTGTATTGCCGAAGACATTGAAAGAGACGAAACAGGTAAGGTAGAACAAGAACAATGGGAATAGCAACAGAGTGACTGCCACAAACAGAATCAGCTTCAAACCATGCAATAGTGGCGACCTACAGATATTATGTACCATCTTCAGCATAAAGAAGCAGACAAGAAACATAAAGATTGTACATTATAACAAAAAGGTCTAATTTGATATTCAATTGCTAGTCAAGCAGCAAAGATGACATAAAGTTAGTGCAAAATGATTTTGTGATATGAATTCTATTATAAAAGTAACAATTCCAGAAACAAAGATGGCGCAATTATGAAGAATAATTTTCTTGGTTTAATAAAGATGCACTTTTCCAGTCTCATCCAGTATAACTTCACTTTCAACATAATAGCAGTAGCTTCCTCCATAAGGCTAAAAAGAATGATTTCAAACGACACAGACTAATCCACCAACAATTCCAAAATGGTCTTCAACAAGTAAAACTATATGTATACATGCACGCACTAGAAAACAAACTGAGTGATGGTGATTGACAAGGACTGAACACATGAGCAGCTATTTTAAGAATCTTGAATTTCTGGCGGCAGGAGATGGAGAAAAGAAAAGGATGAAAAAACAAACTCAATCTTTATCATGAGAAAAAATGATAAAAATGTAAACTGACCTGTCGATGAACCATGCGACAAACCGACCTCTCCAAGTCTGAAAATACCTGCATAAAGCTATAGGATGAGAAGTAGCTGAAAGCAAAATCACAATATTTTAGCTTATTGGGAATATCCAGACCCCTGATAATGATGAAAGATAAAGTTGACATCGGAAAACTTCAAACAACACATAACACTAATTTTTGAAGTATGCATATGCATACTTTTACAACATAACATCTCAAATTCTCCTTCGATGAAGTTCTCAAAAAAAAATCTTACAGCAACCTAATCTTCCTACACAATGGGCCGCATGTGGATAGTTTATTACAAGAAGAAAATCTGCAATGTTCTCCCTTCTTTAACAATATATCAAGAACTTTCTTTAGGAAAAGAACGAATTTCTTCATATCCCGGCACACTGAAATAGCATAGAATCTAAACTTTCGTTACCTAGCATAGACGAGTTTCAGTTTCAGACATAAGTTTCGGACAAATGAGTACCTATCAGTTTTTTTCTGTTGAAACACCAGAAACACGAGAGAGAGAGAGAGAGAGAGAGAGAGAGAGAGAGAGAGAGAGAGAGAGCAAAGAGCTACCATAATAATTCAAACCTCATCAATTCCAAACGAGATTCTGACCACAATGTCATGAAAGTCAAAGATGTCTAACTTAACTAACGAATTAATAAATGGATGCATACCTTAGACATAGAGGTGAATATATCTGCAAATCGGCCCAATGTCATGAGAGATAACTATGTTTTTGGGATCAAGGACCAAATTGGTATATGCTATTGATGATCGAGATGAACAAATCTCTTTTGGAGGCCTCGATGGATCACCTACGACTGACCAACTATTACGGTATTGTTTTGTATAGATTTTCACATGTCAAAGTATTTCTCTATTTACATATTTTTGGGTATTACTGATTCAAGTTTCTTGGTAAAGGTATTTTTCTTTTTGCATTAACTGGTGCAGTGATCTTCATGTATTTTGGTTTTCTTGGTCATGTAGACTTTTCCTGGCATTAGATCTATAAACCATTTGATCTTGGATAGAGATGCTGAAGAATTTAAAATCCAACAAAAATATTGTAACTGGGAAATTTTGTAACTGTGAAAGGTGAGGGGTAAAAGAACAAAAGAAAGAAAGGGAGAGAATCCAAATTGGGATGTAAATGAAGAGGTAAATAAAAGCACTTTCGACTTTCTAACAATAGAGTCCCCGAGTTTGACACCCTCTGCCCCAATAATAATAATAATAATTTTTCTTTTCAAAATGAGGTAAAAAGACCACATGTATTTATTGCAATTATGTATGAAGAAGACTACCTTTACCAAAAGGTTGTTCTTTCCTTTTTATTATTATTTGTTTTTGGTGATACCAAGTGGGTTTTTTTAGTCATTGATTTTTAACAGCGAGTCACCTGCATAGTTTGTTGTTTGCCCGTCTCACTTTGTAACTATCTTTCCGAACTGTGTTTTTGTTTTTTAAGTTGTATCTTTTTATTATGTATATCCAAGCCCCAAGATTCCATATTTGTCATGAAGATGAGATAATTCCCTTCTCTTCGTTTACTGTTTTTGTTCTTGCAGTGTTGGCAATAATCAGAGAGAAAATTCTTCCAGTCTTTTGATTCAAGATTCATTCTTAAACCGGACCCAGAGAAGTGCAGATAATAACTTGATTCGGAAGATTCACTGTGGGATTTTGGATATTAACAGTTTAAAGACACTCGAGGAAAGGAGAGATGTACTTTTTGCCCTTTCTTTTCTGATGCATAACACCAAACCTGTTGGCCATCAGGTATACACTCCCTTCTCAATCCGCTCTTCTTATTTTCCCTTTCTTTTTATTTTTTCTTTCTTGCTTTATGTTTGTGTATCACTCGTAGGTCTGTCTGGGGGCTGCTACTGGTTTCATAGACCATTGAAAAGTTACTGAATTGTTTATTTTTGCTTTCTATTTTTATGCAGGATCTTGTTGGTTTGGTCGTCTCAATGTTACTTCTTGGGGATTTTAGCTTAGTTTTGCTCACAGTGCTTCAGTTATACTCAGTTTCCTTGACAGACGTTTTCCTCTTTTTGTTTATTCTACCACTTGGGATCTTACTTCCATTCCCTGCTGGAATCAATGCTCTGTTCAGCCACGGACCAAGGCGTTCTGCTGGGCTTTCACGTGTCTATGCATTGTGGAGTGTTACGTCCCTTATAAACGTGGTAAGTTGGCTGTTCTCCTAAAATATTTAACCAAAAAATACTTTGTAGGTTGTGCCTTATTATTCACCATTTGTCACATTTTTCTCCCTTTTCTAATTATCTCTTTCGTTTTTCTCCAACTTTTCTCATTATAGTTTCTTTTTCCCTCTTGTTTAAGAAAAGAAGGATAAATTCCTAAATACTGAACGGGCGAGCTACTGCAGTTAAAAAGGAAATGACAAATTCATAGCTGTGAAGTCTTTTGTTGTTTTCTTTTTTATATTACGATGTTTAATATCACCGCAGTGGCTTTATTATAATTGTACTCTCTCCAGGTTGTTGCATTTGTTTGTGGATATGTTCACTATAGCAGCCAGCCGAGTAGAAGGCTCCCTTACTTTCAGCCATGGAACATGTGAGCTCAAATTATTAATTTTTTTGTTTTGTCCCCTCGGAAGAATTATTTACTGAATTTTAGTTACCTTTCTTGTTCCAATATATGGTGCAGGGATGAAAGTGCATGGTGGATTTTCCCTCTTGCTTTGGTTTTATGTAAATGCATTCAGTTGGGGATGGTGAACTGGCACGTTGCAAATCTGGAGATTCAAGATCGATCGTTGTACAGTGCCGACTTTGAATTATTCTGGCAATCATGATTTCCGTTAACAGAAATATCTTCTTACCAACACCCCTCATTTTTGGTTGGGTTTAGTTTTGATAACACGTTTTGGTGCTCCTGTAGAGAGTAGGATAAATTATTAACATAGGAGTAGAAAGATATCCAAAAGGAAAATAGAAAATGGGGTTTAGATGAAGAGGTAGAAAAAAGGACAGAAACTGGGAATTGGTTATGTAACTGACTGGTCCTTTTTTGGATTTGCAGCTTAGAGTTTGTCTTATGTAAATATAATATGTTTATCATTTTGGTTCCAGTGCTGAACCAATCCGACAGTTGAGATAGCTGTTCATGGACAACTCTCAATAGCTATCGGATCGGGACGACCAACAGCTTAGATTGATTCAGTAGTGGAACCAGACTGTCTTTGCACGAGTTAATCTTTCAATTATTTTCGTCCTTTATATCGAATTGTGCAGCAACTTTAAATTATCCATATTGATTTCTGAATTGATGCGATAACTGTATACTTTGTTCTGCGTCTTTATTTCCAGACATTGGTTAAAAAAGGTTATGTATATGAGAAGTTTCATCTTGGTCTGGGAGTATTCAGTCCGGTTTACTATGCGAACGAGTACGGATTTTCCACGTCATCGGAACATTTAGAACAGCTGTTCAGATTCAGAAAAATGAACAGCTGTTCATTTTTTAATCAATTTCAACCGCCAAAATTTTAATCTAACGGATGAGTTTTTATCCCGCATGTGTGAAATCCGTACTGTTCAGCATAGGAGCCGTGAGCGGGAGTATTGCATTTGCGCCAATTGGTCCAAAAGCAATGTCAACTTGGCTGATATGCTTACAAGCTTTTCTACAAGTACAATACTTGTAGATCTGAACTGTCAGTCAAGATTATAGTTGTTTTGAAATAATTGTTTATGAGCCATTGTTCAAAGACAACTATAATCTGGACAGTGGGATAAACGATCCGAGGCCCATATCTATAAGCATAAGCATGTACTGATAAATGGTCCTATAAGAAAATTTTAACAGGACTGCCTATTTGGAAGAGGCTTTTTAGTTTCAAAGTGATCATAATTTTGTAAGATTACGTTAGACATTTTACCGTAGAATTTGATGAAATTTTATTTCTTATACAAATATAGAGTGCACAGATAATTTGGGACGAAGAAAATCTTATATATTGATTTGAGATTTACCCACAAAAAAAGAAAAAGGAATTTAAAATTGGGAACAATCGGTGGATATACCACCAAGACAAAAACCATGATTATAAAAAAGAAGACAGAAACATGCATCTTCGCATCGTCATTTAGAATCTCGCCTAGAAATGAAAAACCCTAAAGACGGAGACATGAATAGGGGAACAAAAGACGAAGCTTCTTCTCTGGTACTACTGATTTGGTGTTTAACGTCGTCTAACTTACGGTCACGGCGTTCGGCGGCTTCACTCATCGTCGTTGTCGCCGGCGATGGCAACACATTCTTGATCGGCATAGTTTGAAAGTGATTTGATATTTCTGCAAACTTATAATTCCGTTTATGATCTTATGCAATTGAAGTTGAATAATCTGTGTATATATATATATATATATATATATAGAGAGAGAGAGAGAGAGAGAGAGAGAGAGAGGGAGGGGAGGAGGGGGTCTCTCTTGAGACTAGGGATAGCGACTTTGATCCCGCGACCCGCCGATCCGCCCTCGCCCCGACGCTTTAGGGGCAGCCCGCCCGCCCCGTAGAGAGAACGGGGCAGATCGCTCCCGCCCGCGAACGCAAGCGGGATCGGGCGTGGTATTTTTTCCGCCCTCGCCCGCCCTCGCCCCTGCCCCATTTTGCCCCATTTATATTAAATTATTATAATATTGTTATTATTAAACATAATCATGTTTAATTTTCATTTTAATATACTAATTGTACTTGTTTGAGAATTGATTTGGGATAAAATTAATTATTTTTTAAAAAAAATTAAATATTTTTTTTAAAAAATTAATTATTTTTATAATAAAATTAATGATTTTTTTGGATAAAATTAATGATTTTTATGATTTTTTTAAAAAAAAATTAATTATTTTTATGATAAAATTAATGATTTTTATGATTTTAATTTTTTTGATAAAATTAATGATTTTTATAATTTTAAAAAAATAATGATTTTTTTTTAAAAAAAAAAATAGAATGGGGCGGGGCGGGGCGCGGGGCAGAAATTTTTGATCCGGGCGGGGCGGGCGCGAGGGCGGGGCATGGTCAACGAGGGCGGGGCAGGGCGTGGTATTTCAGATACCCGCCCCGATCTGCCCCGTTGCCATTCCTAGTTGGGATGCAGCCAATGACACTTCTCCATGAGAATAAAGATAGAGATATGCCGTCATGCTAGTTGGGACAATGATTGTCATCCATGTGGCACACTGCAACAACAAAAAGGAATTAATCAGACCTTAATAGCACTTCAAGTAAGTTGGTCCTTGATCCCAAAAACATAGTTATCTCTCACCAAACAATAGTTACATTAACAAGGTTTTGTATATTGAAATTTCCGACACTACGCTTATTGATGGTAGAGTATTAACATTTGGAGAATAATCTTTTGAATGTGGAGGGAATATTACTCCATTAACTGAATATTAGAAATAGGTTCATGATGGATAAGAAATAATATGATACAAACAAAATAATGTATAAACCTTTACCTTCCATATTTCTTTATGAGTAAGATGATTTTGATCAAGGTCAAATATTTTAGCATAATTGACGCTCCCCTGTGCAAACACCCATAGATTCAACCCCCAAAGCCAGACTGTCATAGTCTGCAACCAATGAGCATAAAAAGAACATCCATCAATCAATGAGGATACAGATATCTAAAATTGCAACAACTCAGACAAAGAACTGCACTGACCACAAGTAGAAGAGGATTATAATACAGAAAAGCCTCGTATAAAAACAGATCCCGCAGGTCTACACTCATTCTCATCACTGAATCCCATCCGATCTATACAGATAAATGAACCATCATTAGCTAACATGTGATCAAACACAAGATGCCTTTAGAGACCGGCATCATACTAGGTAATTCGAAGAGATAAACCAGTAAATACTAAGAAAGCTGTCAAACTTACCTTGCAGCAAATGAAACCCCAGATGAAAAACAATAATACCTGAAAACCAACCCTCATTAAAAGTATACATAATAAATTCAAGATAAACACTAATCATTGAAGCTCAAATTAGGAAAACAGAACCAAAAGGAAGAAGACAGAGACTAATACGAGGATTCCAAAATTGCAAATGCAACTTGTCATGGAAAAAGTTTTCTTATACTGTCCAGTCTATGATAAGAATTTCCTCTACTGTCCACTCTGCTTCTGGGAGAACAAATACTGATCTGCTATCCATTGACCTTCAAGGACATTTTTACCTCAGCTAAGCTACTCATACTCTCAGCTTTTCCACAACATTGGTCAATTATTATTATCCTTACAAATGACTGTTTTATTAAGGCATAAATAAATCCATCCACCATTCCACTCTCAAAATTTTATAGTACCTTGAATCTCCATAACAAAACAGGAGAGGGTAAAATTATTGCTGTACTCAATGGTGTAGTCACACCCTTCATTTCATTGGACTCAGGAAGCAAGATATCTCCTTCAGCACTAACCTCACTTGCACCTGTAAGTCAATATACTGCTCTAAGATAATCTTTGTTTGCGGTCAAGTGATTAAGAAAGAAAGCAGAATTGCTAACTACCCATCTAATTCATCAATCAAACATTCTCTTACCAATATCAAAAACAACTGGCCTGCTACCAGACTTCCGTAAATGTGGACTGTTTGAAGCAGATACTGGACCTCCAAACATAGATGGAGGCAGCAGCTACAATGTTTTACTTGCTTTCAAGTTTCAAGTGTTGTGCACATTAACAACCTAAAAGCACAAGAATATCTGGTATAAGATGAACCGTTTCACATTGGACCGTTTCACATTTTCTTTCTGATGCAAAACATATTCACTTCAACCACCGAAAATACAGTCAAATTAACTCGAATTCTCATTTTCAGTGCAGAGCGAGTACGATTTATTGAAAAAAATTAATAAAAATTCACTAGATCGAGTAGTCAAATAATCCAATACATGCGATAAGTAATTAACATACGGCTTAAAAATAAATAAAATAAAATAAAACAATCTTAATTAACATTGATTCTCTAACTAAAACAAACACAGAGACGGAGTTTACAATGCACAGAAGGAAAATGCCGTGAAAATTAATATTATTCTTACCAGAATTAGACGAAAATTCTTCGGTGAATCTGAGAAAACGACGGTGAATTTGAATGGTTTCTATAGTGATTTTCCTCAGGTGGAGACAACAAATGATGAATGAGGGATTATAGAAAGGTGGAGAGAGAGAGAGAAGGCACGATCCGATTTCTGTTGAACACGGGAAAACAGACGCTTAGCATAGAAGGAAATCGTGCTTATGGTGTGTGTTAAGGAAAAAGATTAGGGTGTGTTATAAGGAATTTCCGGTAAATAATCATCTGTACCAATTTCTGAACTAATCACATGACGAATTCTTATTAATTGGGAATAAAAATAAATACATAGACGGGTACAAACGATTTTCACCCAGAATTTCCAGTGACTCGTCAAATTTAATTTTCTTTCTTTTCATTTTAATATTAATATTATTACGTTTAACTATTGCCTAAATATGCTTTTTTATTTCTAATTATTTGTTACTTTAGAAAATTTAAAGAGTATTTTTGAGTGTATTTTTTTAAAGTTTACTCTAATGGGACGATTAGTACAGGAGTTGAATTTGAAGTTACGAAAAGATGATAATATTATCTATAATGTACTATTTTTATGTGACAATTAAATGTAATCAAATGAAGTATATTATAATATTGTATTTTTATTCATTTTTTGTTTGAAGGTCGGAACTATTATGGACATGCTCCCACTAAGTGGATCTGTGCACAAAAGCTGGTGCAACTGCACCATCAAAGTATCATTGTTTGATGAAAGTGGAGGGATTATCAGCACCAGTCTCAAATGCAGGATGGTACTTCTCGTACACATAAAGGCGATACCCACGCCCGCAAGGCCCCCGCCTTCCGATCCGACAAAAATTCTGGAAGATGTTAATCAAGGTGACCCAACGGTTCGATTAGTGGGAGGACTTGTCTTAACTCACCGCAAGAAGCCACCCCTACATTGGAGGGTTGAAACTTCATACTGCGACTGCCAAGATTCGAACATGCGCCTCATAAACAATCTGCCACCCCGGAATCAACTGGACTACCCTTGCGAATAGCAGGATGGTACTTCTATATCCATATGAATCATGTCACTGTAATTTTATTTTTATTTTTGGGTAGGGGGGTAAAATAGAGAAGTCTTATTGAAATGGAACACTGATTTTTTTTTATTCCTTTCTAACAATAAAGCTATGTTGCTCCCTCTTATTTTCCAAAAGGTTAAGACAAAAAAAATTCAATCCCTGATTCCAAATGCTCTCATTTATACAGATGATATTAAGAAAGTCAGAATTATTGTGTACATGACATGACAAAAGCGATTAACTGGCATTTTGTGGTAAGAAAAACAAAGTTGGCTAAACCATTCACCGCGATAGCAGAAGCATTCCACATGACCTCAAAGACTGCAGACAAGGTGCGAACAACGTCTAACTAGATCCGTTTTCTGGTGTCTTTTCCTGCACAGGTACCCCAATACCTCAAATCAGATATACTTTCTTGCAATATATAAAGAGATTAAATACCATATCTCGTGCTACTAATGAACATAGTTCCGTCGTATTTTGACATGAGCAGAAAAAAAGGAAATAAACAGGGTCATCTCATGTAACCGGATAGAAGTTGGCAAAAGCGGACGTCCAAAAAAAGGAACAAGGAGTAAAGAAAGGAACAACCGACGGAGAAAGAAGAAGGTTCATACATCATTGTCACTCGTAATATACGAGACAACGACAGTGATGTCATCGAGCTTCCCACCATAATAACGAATGCCAGCGTGTTGCGCTGCAGAGGAGAAAGGTGTCTGCCTGTTTTTATCTTGGGCTCGTTGCCGTGCCAATGCTGCTATCTTCTGAGCCGTCACCTGCGGCGGTAATCCAGATCTAACAGCATGAACCACCACTGATGTAATATCATTATTATACAAATTGTCGAAAAGCCCATCAGTACCAGCAACTATGACATCTCCTGGAGCAATGGGGATCTTGAAGACCTGCAGGAAAAAAAGAGAGGCCATCAAGCCCATAACGGTGAAGGAACAAAAGTCAATTGCATTTGCAAAATGAATTACTAAATATCATTCCCTTTACCAATTAAATATCAGATAATCAAACGAGCCAGGAATTACGAGGGCAATACATTCTAATACACATACGCACACAACAAGCATCTCAAATGGTTTTAGAAGCTGATGTGTCCCAAACTATTAGACAAGTTCTTAATGGTTTTAAAATTTGAAACTGTGCAAGTTTAACCAACTTCCATATAAAAAATAGAAGGCCTAGGTACAACACGCATTTAAGATTTAGGTGAATATAAAGGAAAACACAACTCTACCAACTAATACTTTACATCCATAACTCCCAAACCTTTTCTTTTTTCCTTTTGTTTCCCGTGGAACTTTGCAAGGATGATATTCAAGCCCAAATTGACAGCAGAACCAGCAACCTAATGTAACCATGTTGCCGAGATAACTAATACAAAACACAAAAAGAAAGCACTGAAGATAACTTAGTAAAACCTAAGAGAATCATAGTCATCATTATATTAGAACACTCCCAATGATCGGCCTCAAGGAAGCAGAGTTGCTAATTCAAAAGCTACATCAACCTATGCTTAATCAGTGATATGTTACTCAAATAGGAGTCTATACAACCAGATGTATACAAAACTAGTTAGATAAGTTTACCTGTCCCGAGCTAGGCAAATCACCAGCATTACCGCTTTCCAGTTGGTATGTGAAGTTGAAATCATGCTGCTGTGCAGGAGATCTAAAAACCGTAGATCCATCCCTAACCACCATAAATCCACTATCACCTAGGTTGACGGCATGAAGGCCCTGCATGCAGAGACACAATGTAAGAACCCATAACTCATGCATTGCAATGAGCACGTGACAATCTAGTAATCTTGAGAAACACAATCTTGTGTTCAACTAAATTAAGATTTAATCAGAATTACCCGAATATCAAGCTTCAAAACCTTCGCAGTGCCTTGTCAAAGATCAGGTTTTGATGTAATCATTGCTTAGAGATAGCTAGAAAATGAGTGAGATTATGCTACCATTGAATACCTGATCTGTAAGAGCAACTATACAAGCAGTCGAAGACCCCCTTGCCTTTGTGCTTATATAAGCTTTCTCTAGAACCCTTGCAGGGTCAACAGAACCTTTTGGTTCCTCTTGTATTGCTGATACTGAATTGGACATAAGCTCACGTGCATACAGCCCTGCATCAACACCAAAATCAGCCCATCCGCCAACACCGTCAGCCACACCAATTGCTTGCTCATCTGAACAGATAAAGTGGGCATCCTCTCCTCCAGTTTCTTCTTTGTCTGGATGAGGCAGGTAACAAGATGCTGAATTAAGTTTGAGGGTTCTTCCGGATGGGATCTTCCTGCAATCAACACCAAGCAACCTAAATGAATGGAAGCACATATTTCTGAAAACATGTAAAAGTTCTCCTTTTAGATGAACTTGATTATCTTTGCATTTTGGACATACAAAAAGAGTCCCCAACTCTTTAATGGAAAGCTTGAATATATTATAGTGCAGTTACTTCCGATCACAACCCAATCAATGGAACAACTCTCTCTGCTCGCTTTCAGGAGCTATAACGACTAGTTATCTTAATTGATGGAATATATGCAAAACTTTTATGCACTACCAAAACCAGAAATCAACAGACTTGTAAATAATGGTCTCATCAAATTATGTAGGGTTTAAAATTCTTTCTTTTTCTCCTCCCTCAGACCCACATTCTTTTAGTGGGTGGGTGACGGTGGTTCTTAGAAAATAAATAGAACACAAAAACTAATTGGGTATGCTTACTCTGATGAAGAATCCGCAGAATGTGAGAGCTGTTCGTCACATATAGAGTTATCATAGGGCACATAAGGAGCAGGGCCAGCGGAGGAGCATGCCGGAGATGAGGTGTGGAAACCCTGCAGACCAAATGCTGGAAACGAACCAAAACTTCCCCGTCTTCTTGGCAACATTGTAAATGAAATAACCATAGACCAAGAAATTATTAGGCTGTTCTTTGTTTCTCAAGCTCATGCTGGCATTCAAACACTTTTCAGAACCACTACCAGTGTATGATGCAGAAGAACTGTTTGTCGAGAGAGCAGCTTGGGTTCTACTGGAAGTCAAATTACTCAAAGAACAGTCTGTAATGGACATTCTAGAACCAGAAACTGCCATGGGTGCCTTGTGTGAGTTCACAGGCAAGGAAGTTTGTGTGGGCTCTGAAAGCAAGCGGTCGACATGATACCCACAAACCTGGAATGAATGCCCTGATACAGATGGAAGAGAGGTTGCACGAGAAAATGCTCCAATAAATGAAAGATTCTTTCTCCGATCCGCTGAATGCAAATTAGCTTGAGCTACAGCAATAGCGCCAGGCCTTACAAAACCATGTAAGTCAGTAATAGTCCTGGAGGATAGGTCGAACAATAATTTTGCCTGATCTATTTGATGATCCACTAACCCCTGTAGCCCACCTTCTTGCCCAAACACTGATCTTTTCACTCCCAGCCGGAGTGCACCAGCAAGTCTTGAGAAATTATTAGATGGCATCTTGGACAAACCAAAAAAAGCAGATTTTCTTGCAGCCAGTTATTAGTATTAATGAGACCACTAGCACAGACTGCAAAAGACAGTCTCATAACTCTATGTACATCTATCTATTATAGATGGATCAGGAAACCCCTCCTCTCCTCTACACAAATCTTCCTGAAAGGTGCAAAATAATACAAAAGAAATAATCAGCAAAACTAGCATAGTCTTTCATAGATTGGACTCTCAAACTAATTTTAACAAGTATCAAGACTCCCTAGTTCTTCAAAGATTTACTTAACATATAAAATCCATTAGGATTTCCTAAAATTTTTAGAAAGATTAAAACTGTATACATGGGTGTTCATAAAACTGAGTAAACAACACAGCTCTATTATGGATTATACTGTTCAAACCCCTCAGAGAATGAGGGAGAAAAGTACTACTTCCATTCCTTAATATAAGACTTTCAGGACATGTAGCGAAAATTAAGGAAGAAAATTAAGATGTTTTTTAATCAAAATATCAATATTACTCTCTTCAATAAAATTAGTGGTATAAAAATTCTTCACTGACAGAAAAAAAAAGGAGAAGAATCTGACTGATAGAACAAGCACAATCCAAAATCAAATAGAAAAAATAACAAAAGAAACAAAAAATAACCCCAAGAATATATATTAGTCCTACCAAAAAAAAGTTATAATGCTAAAAGATTCGAATTGCCAACAAATAACCGTCACAATACGCCTAATCGATTAGAATTAAGAAAATTTTGTCCGTATTGTTACGAATAAGTCCTATTTAAGATAGTAATATTAGTATTTTGACTAACAAAATACCTTGCTTTATGCTTACTTAATTTTCGCTACAGGTCCTAAAATCTTATATTAAGGAATAAAGGAAGTACTAAAATCTAATACTATACTAAATTATTAAAACTATTCAACTCCAGCAATCTTAAATCTTTAGAGATACCAATTCAACCATACAAATTACAATAACCACATACAAATTAAATCATAACCCAATTATAGAAAACCCATAATCAAAACATAATAATAAATCTTAGTTAAGACCAATTTATTACATCAAAAGAAACATCAAATAAATAAAACTTATACCTTTATTTGAACAGAAACAACAACCCTTAAGAACCCAGTTGTGTCCCAATATATACAACTCAAAAAGCTCCCAACTTTATCAATAATCCGTACAAACTAGAAAGCTCCGTGTGATTTGGTGACTGTTCCTGGCTCAGCTACCTCCGAGGTTTGGTGGGTTCTTCTTCCCTTCTATCTGTATCGACTTTTTGGTGGCTGTTGTGTCTTTACCCAAACGGCAAAACTCCAAAAAAACATTGGGGGTGGATGAGCTTTTGGAGGATGAGAATTTAAGCTTAAAAATCACCAACACCACCAGAACGAAATCCTAAAAATTTCAACCAAGAAAATTTGGGGAGTTTTAGAACAATTTTTTCTGAGAAAGAAGACTTCAAAATCAAAATTGGATTATATAGTTTGAACTTTGAAGTCCAAATGTGCGGCTAATTTTTGGAAAGACTAAGATACCCTTGTTGTTGGAATCTGTTAATGGGTCATTTTTTAAGTTTGGAACAGGGGTGAATGTGACATTTTACAGGAAGGATCGGGTGGGTTCAATCCTCCGATTTAACAGATGGGCGACTTTTTATTTGGCCCAATTTGGTTGGACTACGGAAGAGTACCGAAGAAAGCAATTTTTTTTAATGGGACCGCTAAACCGGGTTTGTATTGGTTAACAGTTTTTTTCGTTACATGTGTATTTACGAGTTGTAAAATTGGTCATATATTCTTTTTGCATAAAATATTCTATATATTTTTTCGATTTGCAAACTTAGATTAAACCACCAACCAGTTCTACGATAATTTTTTACCAATAGATCGTGGTATTTTTTAAAGAGTAAATAAATTTATGAGTTAAAGATATGTGGTTTAGTTTTCGAATTAGTGAATTAGATTTTATAATAAATATTTAATAAGTGAATAACTATTCAAACTAAATAAATAACTTTTTATATTAGGTAAATAGTTATTTTTAATCTTAAAACAAAAAAATTAACCATTAAAATTGTGTAAGTATATACATATTCAGAGTGTCGGCATCATATAACTGATGAAGTTGGGGGCATTTATATATATATATACAAACTTATATGAATCATGCTAAGATAGCAATTCAAAGGATTGGAAGGGATTTCTTATTGCATAAAGCTGCAAAACTTATAAATTTGATTTCTATTTCCAATATCACAATTAATCTATAGTAAAAAAGAAATTCGCAGATATATTTCACATACACACTAAATTCTTGCAAGCGTTTTCAACTCAAACCTACATATTTCAGTTTGACACTCCTCCATTGACAATAAAAAACGCTAAATATGATAACACGAAACTGGTCCTAATCTGTTGAACAGAAGTCTTTAACCTGAAACTTTCCTCAAAAGGATGTGGGCACCATATTTAGGCTGCAAAATGATACGTGGAACAGGAGCATGAACATAAGATGGCGATACTTGAAGATAAAAATGCTTAACAATCATAGCCAAGACAATTTTTGCTTCAACCATAGCAAGATTTTGGCCTACACAAACTCTTGGGCCTAAACCAAATGGGAAAAATGAAGCCAAATGCTTTCGTGGTTCAAGAAACCGCGACGGGTTGAATTCATTTACGTCATCTCCCCAGATTTCTTTGTCATGATGAACAGCAGCAAGGGCCACATAGAACTCTGTATTTGCTGGAATATTTAGCTTTCCCCCTAACTTGATATCCTTTGATGTTTTCCTTATCTGTTGAAATGCTGGTGGGTATAGCCGAAGTGTCTCGTTCAATATCATCGTCACCTTATTTTTTAATAACAGAATTTAGAAACATGACAAAATCAGTAGACGCGCAGCAGTAGTAATAATAGTAGCACGAATTAAGATTTGGTAAAAACAGAATCCCATTCCCCCCCTCCGTCACATGGGTTATGCCTAAGAAGTCTGAACAATTATCAAGTAGTTGATTGTCGGTGTTGCAAGGCCCACAGTCTCTCTCGTAACCAATAGATAGAAGTAGACATAGCTTATCTAAACACATAATATGGCAAACCAATGAGACAATAATAGGATGGATTGGACTTGAAAATGGGCTTACAAGCTTAAAATCATTGAGATTATCGGCATTTGGAAGCCCGTTGCCCTTGCGAAAAACCTGCATAACTTCTTCGCGAGCCTTAGATTGCCATTCTTGATGGTGTGCTAGAAGGATAATTGCCCAAGTTAAGAGGTTAGCATTTGTTTCCTTTCCAGCAAAATAGAAAGTCTTGCATTCATCTATAACTTCTTCCACATGTAATTTTCCTTCTTCCTCACTAGCAGACATCAGCAGGCTAAGCAAGTTATTTGAATTTTCTCTTGTATTTTTGTTTGTATTAATCAACTTCCTTATGGAGTCTCGAGTTTCCTTCTCTAGCTTCCACATCATTCTGTTATTCTTGGTAGGTAGAAACCTGTAAATTTCATTTCAAGTCATAAAGAGTGAAGAGGGTAGTCCCCAAAAACGGAAAAATACAGTTAGAATATTCTATCTATCTCCTATCACTTTATCAACAAGTTGCTACGCATATGCTTTTCTTTTTAAAAAAATCTATAACCTAAAGAAAATGACAGCTGAGATTCGATAGAGTTTTAGTTTTGAGATTTCCTCTTGGGATTCGAAAAGGCTGAATTATTTGTCGGAGGAGATATGGAGCCAATTCTGAAATTTTGAGATTGGAGATTGTATCCAAATGGAACCAACTGGGTCTGGTCCCACTTCCCCTCGCAAAATTCAGTCCGTCCTACTTTCATAGTGCCACCTTGACGCAGTGATGAATTTTTGTGTGTGTGGTGGGGTGGGGGGGGGGGGACCGGATCCAATAGACCGGTTACACCCCTAGTTACCTGACTCTAAGGGGAAAGTAAAACATATGACAGTTATCTACAAATGAGACAGTAGAAGAGACGGAAAAAGGCTAGCCATAACTGAAAATAACATGAGTATGAGTTTTGTCAAACAAGTAAAACCAAATATTTGTAAAACAAACCAGAGAATATAAGAGTGACCTAGAACCAGGAATGTAGATGCTCCTCATAGCCTGCAAAGCAATGCCGATTTGTTGTTCTTGCAACTCAAATATGCGCTTCCCCTCTTTGAAGCTGCTTCCAAAAGCTGTTCTAGATAAAATTTCAGCTGAGAGATCATTAAGTTCTCTATGCACTTCCACTTCAAATTCAACCATTCCTTTTATTTCTTCTTCCCACTTCTCTATTAAATTCATGGTGCTTCCCACCATCTCAGGCACCCAAGCCTGAAGAAGAAGAAGAAAAAAAAACACATTTTTAAACATTTGTCTAATAAAGAGAGCGCGCGCAAAAGAAAATCACCTTGACTCTTTCCATGGTGAAAGCCTTGGTAGTGATCCTTCTATGGAGAAGCCACTGATCACCAAACAATCCTGGAAGTCCCTGCCCAAAGAGGAACGTAGCACTCGGGCCAAAGCTAATTCTATCGACACAGTCAGTGTTACCTATCATGAGCTCTTTGATTATGTCTGGTTCAGCAAGGGACAATCTTGGCTTACTCCCAAACCAGTACACAAATGTCTTCTTGTTATATATTGCTGACCACTTGTGGTAATGAGGAGCCACCCTATGCAATATGTCATGGTTCAATGACATTTTCTTTACTTCAGTTTCACTATGCATCAACTTAATCTCCTCAGTATTTCCATATAATAGACGATACTTAGGGCCTTCGATTCCTTGTTTCTTCAAGTACTGCTGAAGTTTCAGTGGAACCCAAATAACAGAGTTTACGGTCTTCAAGAGAATGACTAGAAGTACCATAAAAACTGCCAACAGTAACGGATTCATGGTTGCAGTTGAATTGAAATGAGAAGAGAAGAAGAAAGAAAATAAACTGATGAATTACTATTAGAGACAAAAAATCAAAAAACAGAATATAATGAAGACCCTTAACCTTGTTTGACAAAATTTGATTCCCCCACTCTAACCACTGCCATTAAACTAAATAGAATAACGCCAGGCCGGCAATACCAATTAAATAAGAGGAAAAAAACATGATCTGCTATGGAAAAAGCATTAAAAATATCCAATTTGCTCAGTTTATACTAAAGAATACAATATATAATTTGTTCATAAAAAGATATAAAAGAGCAACATGATGCATTTAACCATAAATTTTTATTATTGGGACAGAGTGTGTCGAACTCGGGACCTACCTCAGTTCAGTAATTTGCTAAAGATAATCTGAACACCATACTGAGGCTGCAGAGTCATGTACTGCAGCGGAGCATGAACATACGAAGGAGAAATCACAAAAGAGTAATCTTGGAATATAAAACCGAGCACGATTTTAGCCTCAACAAGAGCCAAATTTTGACCAACACAGATTCTAGGGCCTATACCTAAAAGGGAAAAATGAAGCCATATGCTTTCAAGTTTCAGAAAATCGCAGAGGTTTGAATTCATTCGCGCCTTCTCCCCATAGCTCGGCATCATGGTGTACTGCAGCCATGGCTAAATAGAATTGTGTATTGGCCGGAATGCTGAGACTTCCCAGCTTAACATTCTTAGGTGTTTGCCTCATCAACATCGCTGCTGGAGGGTAGTCTCAGAGTTTCATTTACTATCATATTCGCCTGTCAAATAAACAAATTTTCAAGAAAGACTAACGTAATTCATGTCAGAGGATTGTGATACCAGTCCACAAAGACGGTATTAGGATTGAGTGACCATATGTTGAACTTCAGCATTATTGGCCTATAAAGTGATGAGTGGTATCCATTGACTATAAGTGTCTTAGAAAATCATATCGACCTTTTCGATCTGGGAGTGAATAAAGGGATGAATGTTCAACAGTGTGCCAGTCTGTGAATATGAGAACACCTGACCAGGGTAGAACAAGACCCCATCACCAGGAGGGAGGCCGCGCCTGAATCTTATCTGGACAAAGATGTACAAAAATCATAAATATTGAATAAGCAGCAGTCATGGAAAATTCAACAAAACGTGATGAGGCTCGCAATAAGCCAATAACCTCAGCATTTGCAACTGTAGCTTTCTCATAGCAGTTGGCTCCCCAATAAAGAAAACCCGTTCCCCCTTCTTTCCATCACGCCACATCACGGCCCGATGTTGTGTACCTCGCATCCCTAGGTGCCAGTTAGGATGAGGATCAGATGGACCCATGCAGACATATGTCCACCATTCCTGTTTATATTTATAAATACTGATTAGCACCAAGCCCGAGGCTCTAATCTCTTTCCCTCAAAGAAACAGGGAAGAAACAGCCAAGAAAAAAGCGGTTAACTCCATTTATTGCACATAAGACGCCGATGAACCTCAGAACAGCTTAGTTTCTAATGCACGAGTACAGAAGCTGATACTCTTAACACACACACGGGTATCTTCTCTAAACTGTTCAGAAAAAAATAAAATTACAGCAAGTTAAAATCACGCTTGCTTGCTGCTCACCATCTCAGACCTTTCAATAGTCAAGCATTTAGGATAAAGTGGATTCAAGTTATTCCAGATTTTGAGTACAACATCTGAGGAGACATTAAGGTAAACATTCTATCTTCATTTGGAGATCAAAGAAATTCCAAGTGGTCCATAATATTTTCTGAAAAGATTTCCAAGAATTCAGTGGAAACATCGTATTTTCAGATTAAATGTTGCCTAGGTGAAGTAGCATGAATGATCTAGGTAAATCCGCAACACTGAACTATAACAGGAATACATTTAAATAACCCACAAAAGACAAGAAAACACAAATATAACTCCTAACAGTACTCTGGAATCTGAAAGATTAAATTGGAAGTCGCACAGTCATCAAATGAATTTGAACTTCATCTATCAAATCCCAATTCTCTAGTACAAATGATAGCTAACGACTAGGAACTATGATGAAGAGTATACATACCTCACCACTTTCAGGCTGTATTTCCGAAATGATATCCTTTGCCAGATCCTCTTGGTTACCAATCACCCATTCACTGCATCAAGAGATGAAATTATCACCCTGCATATTGCACATAATATGCGGCCAGATGCTCAAAAGTACGTATAAGTACTTCACAAGTCGGACTATGACTCTTCTGCTAACCAATTAGCATGATCATTCTAATGTTCTGTGAAAGTAAAGAAAATCGATCCCGGTGATGAATAAGTATTAGAAGCAAGGGGTGCATCATTTGGACCTGCAAAGGAAAATGAATATAATACCTCCATAAAAGTAAATGAACTATTTCTTCAGGTGAAATATATATATATATATCTGTGTGTGTGATTCATTCATGAGAACTAAATTCAAGAAAATTAACTCGTGTTGTATCTTATTCAACGCAAAACCATTGATAACAATACTAATCTCGATTATAGTAGATTTTAGGCTTAGAATAAGAGGAAAAAAAACAGCAACAGGTACAGGTACAGGTACAGCGAGCAAATAAAAGAACATTAGCATTCCCGCAACAAAATATAAAGTAAAGGTCAAATGACAACTGTTTTAGCCTCGAATGACATCGTACAAGCCAGAAAGTTTATCGATCACAGTAATTAGCTATCACTCTCTGAGTTCATTGTTTGTTATTGCTGTCTGCCACTGTTTTTAGCATCCTAGAGTTTTGGTTTTGATTTAACTGTTACTGTTATTTGCAGTTTTATCGGATGAAGTTCCACTGGTGGTATCAAGGCAGCTTTTGCAGAATTTTGCTCAAGAGCTTGGTAAATTGGAGGCAGAGGCTCAAAAGGAGATTGCACATTATACGATTAATCAGATTCAGTCTCGAGTTGTGTCGTTTGAGGAACAGGTCCTATTTAAGGATTTCTCGAAAAGTCGTAATTGGTGTTCTTTTTTCCCCTGATTTTCCGAGGAATAGTTCAGTGTTAGATGCTGCACATGATAACTGTGATTTTATAATGGAGAATTAGATCTGCTTATATCATGCTTTTACTCTTATGGTGCAATTGCTTATGAAAACTTATGCGTGTTATTGATATGAAATTAGGCATAAGAAAAACCTAGATGTAGTTCATTACATTTGGATGGAAGTCTGGCAAATTTTAGAATTTATTTTGGTGTTTGGGAAAAAAATACAGGTGTATACAAGGAAAAAATATTTGGTTTCTTTCACTCCATTTAAGTGGTTGAGAATACGGCTCAATGTGGCTAATAGGTGCTGATAATTAGAGAGAAGCTCGCCGAATTATATGAATCTGAGCAACAGTGGTCAAAAGCAACTCAGATGCTGAGCGGCATTGATCTAGATTCTGGAATGAGGTATTGTAGTAGAGTTTTTTACGAAGTTGCAATAAGGCATTTCTTCTGCAAATAGCTTGAAATTTTAATTTGGCATTTCTCTGCTATCTTATCAGAGCTATTGATGATGCATTCAGAATGTCAAAATGTGTTCAAATTGCTCGTATCTACCTTGAGGTATATATGGTTTATCTTTTTCTTTTGATTTTAATGTTTTTTAAATATATTATTTAAAAGGTATTTATGGGTGTGTGACACTTTCTTGTTTTCTTTTTTTCTTTTGAGGATATGGGAAATGGAGTGCGGAAAGATACGAAAACCAAACTGAATAACCATTGCTTTAGTGAACTCAATGTTGGAAAGAATATAACCAGCTTTTGTACAAAACTGAAGTTGAAAATAAAGTTCCTCTAGCTAATAGTAATTCATATATGAACTGGTAGTTTGTATCCATAATATATTAGCATATTAACTGTGCAAGTGTAGGATATCTTTCAAGTCTTAGAGAAGAGATGCATCTTGAACTACTTCTTTGATCTTTCATTTGTAAACTTGTAATCCTTTCATTGGCAAGATGATGATTCTACTAATGCAGAAGTAGACCCTGGTTCTGTCATCTCAGACTTGTTTGTCTCTTTAATCTGTCAAGGCTTTGCCTTTTAGTGATTGTCAATGTTGTCAATATGTTCCTTCTATCTTTGACCGAACTCTTTTACATTATATATTCAGAGGATGGTTTATATGTTGATTATTTTGGATCCTGTCTGTTACAGGGAGATTGATGAAGAAGCACTAGAGCAGGCTCTATCTGCTGCTGTGACTTGCACAATTTTGGCTGCTGCAGGTCCTCAACGTTCTCGTGTTCTTGCCACATTATACAAGGTAAGGGGCCATTTGAAACTCCATTCTCACTGTGCTTCTTAAAATGAAAATTGGGGTTAAAGTTCTTACCCAGGAATAACCTCTCCCCCCCCCCTCTCCTCCCCTTGTCAAGGTTAATAAACGTATCCCTTACCTAGAAATGTTATTGTTCATCTCAATCATCAAGGCTTTGTGCTATGGCTGTTCGTGGGTGTACATTTCGTTGAGTCTCATGACTTGAGAGATTATCAGTCTGAATCCATGCATTAGTTTCTCATGAGAATTTCTTGATGAGTTCTTGATCTTTCTAAAATTGTGCTAGAGTAAGGTTATAAAATTTATCAAGTCAAGTAATCAATTTTCTTTCTACGGTATAGTGGTAATTATTGGGGAATTAATGGGTTATGTTATTGTTGTTGTTAATAGTGTTAATTATGCTGAAATGCCAATATTTACTGCAGGATGAACTCTGCTCTAAGTTGCAGAAGGTGCTTTCTCATCATTCTTTTGACCATGAAATATATTACAGAAACTCAAGCATATGCTACCGGCAAATTTTATGGTTTGATTAACAAGGAAACAATCATAAGATAACCGCTCTGGATTAGCAAGCTAAGGAGTTTTCTGCCCGAGTCTGATGTCAATAATTGGTTTTCTAGGTTTATCTTGAGAGAATTCTGAGAAAACTAGAAATTGATGCTTTTGCTGAAGAGCTGAAGCCACATCAGGTTTGTTCTGTTTTCAAAATGCTTGTTCTCATCTGATGTTTCAAAAAGCTATACGCTAATGAATCTGTAATTTGTATGTTTTGTACAGAAAGCATTTCTGCCCGATAATTTTACTCTCTCTTGATCGTGCTATGATTGAGCATAATCTCTTAGAGTGCTAGCAAGCTTTACACAAATATAAGGTGCGAGATATATGCATACATACATATCACAAACACACACAAATACATGGACTGTTTGAAGAACTTCCTACAAGTTTTTATGCTTTATCTGATGTTTGTTTTTTTTTTTTTTTTGTTTATATGATGGAGTAGCTTTGAGGAGTTGGGCACCTTGCTGGGCATTGCACCTCAGAAGGTATATTTTCTTTTTCAAGATAATATAGCTCTCTACCTTTGATATCCTGGCTGTTTGCAAAAAAAAATTCTTCAATTTTGTTTCAGAATTAGTCTTTAAGCTGATATTCAATTTGTATGCAGGCTGAGAAAATAGCTTCAAGATACGAGGACAGGATGACAGGGTCTATAGATCAGGTAGTTTTCAACCCACTACTTCAACATATGTCGCCACTATTAACTTTTTGCATCTGCGTACTTTCGGATTTGTAGAATGCACATGAGCTTCTCATCCCGTACTTGCACCAGGGAAATATATTTGCAAAACATTGTTTATGTCGCTCATATGGAAGTCTTGTATGTCAGGTTGAAGCCGTAAATACATTTTGAGGATGACTCTGAGGAATTGCAACAGTGGGATCAACAAGTAATATCCATCTTCATGAGGGCCATTGCATTTCTGCCTGCTGCTCGTTTTATTTCCATATCATAAACATATACGGATTTCTGACTCATGGATTATTCGATGTTCTGCCGCTCACAATTTTGCCCATTTTCACCCCCTCCCCTTTCAATGTGACGCAACTACATAACAGTTTATATTTTTCCACAAGGCTTGTTCTTTCCAACAATTAGCTTAAATTTTGACAGATTGTTGGACTCTGCCAAGCTCTAAATGGTGTCCTTGATAGCATGGCAAAGAAGGGCCTGCCAATTCCAGCCTAATTTTTTTTCTTCATCTTAATACCGAAAATATGTTTTGTAGTTCCTTTTGGGGTACTTGAACTTGTCCTCCACTCTCAAAAGGAAAAGGAAAATACTGTAGGTTAACTTATGCTCATTTGTTCAGCTTTCTTGTGCTATGTGTGTAGTCTTCACTTCGATAGCATGTTGCGGGCCACGTCGATACATTCCTCCAAATTGCATCTTAGTGCAACTGGTGGAATTAGTTGATGCTCAATCTTTGCATTTTGATGAATGTTTCCCTCCTTGTAAAAGTACATCATGATTGATGGAGGCCAGTTGCGACAAATTCTGCACAAAAAAAAAAGTGATTAGAAAACTTTGCCTAATGTGCTAATGCTTCAAAACCGATGAAGGAATGACATTCTCCAGATGCTAGAATCTATTCAACACTGTGAATAGGCATCAGCCAAAGAAAAGTTTAATGACAATGGCTTACCTTAAAGGAAAAGTTTATAAGCGACATTCTCCAGATGCTAGAATCTATTCAACACTGTGAATAGGCATCAGCCAAAGAAAAGTTTAATGACAATGGCTTACCTTAAAGGAAAAGTTTATAAGCGAAAGATCAAAAGCAGAATTGAATTCAGCAAGATCAGCACATTCATCCATCTTCTGAACAAATAGGAAGGTAAACAATAAGCATTAGATTTCAACCGGGGTTACAAAAACACATTGATCAAGATGCCCATCTTTCATGTTTCATTCATAATGTGTAGCCTCTTCTAATAAGCCTGATCCCAGGCGAACCAAAGGACCATATGATAAAAATAAATTAGGACTCTTATGTTTCAATCACTTCTAATAAGCCTATACATGAATGGTGTAGATGAAAAAACTGCAACTAATATATAGTCAATAGTGGTAAAAGACTTCGGTGAGCTTCCAATGCATACAAGGAAAGAAGTTTAACGAGGCACGAACAGGGAATTACCTCGAGACCAATATTTGAGCATAATTCAGATGAATCAGAAACAGAATCGCCACACTCCCTTTTGTTTTGTATACCAGTTGAGTTATATCTTGGCACAAAGTAGCTTGTATCATGGATGTTATCAGGTTGTGGGACAAAGACAGCCTGTGGACAACAGTTGGTTGCAATAATCAATAATAGAAGAAAAAACAGTAACTTGTCTTATTTTACATCTGAACGCCCTTTTGGTGTCTCAGAATGGTACATGATTTTCCCTCATTTTAGGGTAAAATCGTCTTTAGAAGTATTCCTCTAAAAACCAAAAGGTTGAACATAGTAATACTGGAAGGTACTGTGAAGACTATTTACCCTTCAAGAGCTAGCAAACAACGGATTCTAGGTAAATTAGAAACTACAAGAGAAGTTATTAATGAAAGTAGGTAAATACAAAGTTTTAGGATGACAAAAAGTCTGAGGACTAGCTAATTGCCAAAATTTGTCTTTTATGTAACAGGTAACTCCACATAAAACCCGGACGGCTCCAGTGCGAATGGGAAATGTTTTGTATGTGCGGAACGGATTCTCATACGTTGGATTAAAATTTTGACGGTTGAGATTGGTTTAAAAAACACCTTTTTTTTAAAACACATGTTTGCCGAACACCAGTTTTCCAGGAAAAAAAAATGTTCCGCACATATTGAAAAAAATCTGTTCCGCATAGGAGCCGGACTGACATAAAACAAAAAATGGCAATAACTGGTTCCAAAGTATATGCAAGTTTAAGCTGCAAAGAGGTTCACCACATGAAACTACTTATATTTGCCACTTCTAACAGAACAGTCAACTAAATATAGCTTTCTAGCTAACAGAGAAAGGGATAAGAAAAAAGGACAAAACTTTAGTCCATAGACAAATACTTGGTCAACAGACATAATAAACAAAATTTCTCACAGAATAATGAATTCTGCCAAACAAGTAGGTAATGACAGCCTCAAAATCATAACTGTTAAAATAAGGCCGACACCTATACTGCATCTTACCTTTTGCAAAGTGAGATTGTCCCAATCAACTCCACTGAAGAATGGATGTTCTTTTACCTACACAGGGACCAAGAATATCACTAAATGTAAGTTGAGACTGAAGCACTGTTCAACAATTCAAACAGGCAAATGAAACCTCTGATGCTCCCTTTGCTCCAAGGCGCTGATCTGGATCATGGTCAAGCAACCTACATTTTGATTCACAAAGGACAAGATCATGAATCTTTGTACTAGTGCACAAAGAAAGATGAAGAATGGAGAAGGAAATGGTTATTTTATAAGCTATGGCAGGTTAAGTATTTCTTAAAAGCAAGGCTGCATCCGAAGAAGGAACCAATTCATCAAAGAGAAACTACTTTCAGACTTTATTTTTATGTTATAGACACCAGTATTAGCACTGAACTTGAGGAAGCCATCAATAAGCAGCTACGGCATTGATATCCTTGTTTAAGTTTAACAATAACATAATAGTTGGATCATGCATTTACAGACGTTGATAGCGATAACTGTTTAGCTTATTCAAAAGTATACTTATTCTCTGACACAACTAGAACTAGGAAAAATATTATTGAGCTTTTGTATGAAATACTTAGCACCATCATATCCATTCCTCACTATTGAAATTAGAACAAGAAATGGACTTCATTGTTTATCCATTAAAAAAACTATAATTGACCCTGCATGGAATGGAATTCAGATGGATCTGTTTTCTTCCCTTTCCGTCTTAACAGATTGAGTAAACAGAACAGAGGGGAGAACACTGCCATGAAATAAGATTCCAAAAGTGAAAAGCCATTGGTATAAGAGGGTATTCTGACTACCATATTCTGTTACATCAGCTAATCGGAAAAGAGATTGGGCTAGAGTATACTATTTCTAAAGGTATGCTTGTAGGCTTCCACTACTCCGAAGTTCTTGGTTCTTTCAAGGCAAGACAAATTATTTTATGATTGTTCTTGTCGGAAAAATAAGGGTCGTTAATTCATTACCAGGAGACTGATTCTCAACACTAAAAGATGGTGTCGTACTTTTAGCATCAGAACTAATCAAGGATCTGTACTAAGATGTAGACACCACTTTCCAAGATCCTTAAGGTATGTCTAGCTCTCGATTCTGAAACAAGATAATGACATCAAATATGGTAATTGAAAGATCATAATTTAACCTGTGAATCAAGTCTTGTGCTTCAGGTGACATCTCACTTGGAACTGAAGGCCAAGGTATATTCCTGTTAAGGATATTGTCAAAAATTACCTGTCCAGCCAGAAGAAGATCAACTGTCATTAAAACCAGATATTAGTCTAAACAAGAGTGCGTAACATATACAGGCAAAGGCATTTGGGAATGAGAAACTGCCTCTGGGAGCTCAGCAGTGAATGGGGGAAATCCAGTAATGAGTTCAAATAGAACAATTCCCACAGACCACCAATCTGCAGCATAACCTGCAGATACAATCCAATTCTAGTTTTAGGACTTTGACTTAGAGCATACATTTTTGTTGCTCTATGTATGGTTAGGAGGTTGAGGAGAGTAGAGATCATTAGGTGCCTGACCGTGCCGGGTTCCTAGAAGAATTTCCGGAGCCAAGTAGTCTGGGGTACCAACAGCTGAACGCTGGTCCCTATCCATAGTATCTGGATTCTGCCTACAGTTGATCTCAGGAAGAGTTGTTTCTTTCATTTCAGATCCTGACAGGTCACCCGTGCTGTTCATAAGGCCAATTTTTGACAACCCAAAATCTGTAAGCTGGGAAAAAAGTTATCCATTTAGAGTTTCATACAAACCCCAAGCAAGAATGGCCACAAGACATGCACAGACCATTTGTTACACAACAGAAAATGTGTTCACAAGAAGTATTACACCAAACACATTTCCTTTGCCATTTATTCTACCGAAGAGGTCATTTCTACCTTAATTAGCGTTAAATGAAATGAGTCCCTCCTGATTCACGTTTTGATGGATGAAAGTTTTTGGAACAACAATTCTTCTTAACATCTCTAGTGAAAGGGAAGTATTATGGAAGCCAAGAGTTTTTAAGCCATTTCAAAAGCTGAGTTTGGTGATGTACATCAAAGAGAATACGTCCATTGGATATCTTTACAACTGTAGGGATGAAATATATTCTAGAACTATAAACTTGAAGGGTTTCCAAAACTCCCTATACTTTTGAATCCTGAAAAACTTCATTTGTCATTTGCCCTTGCATGTATTATCAATTCTATCACAAACCTTGATCATTTGCCCTTGCATGTATTATCAATTCTATCACAAACCTTGATATGACCATCTTGCCCAATTAATATATTGTCTGGTTTTAGATCACGATGCACGATTCCGAGTGAATGAAGGTATTCCAAAGCAAGAACCTGAAATTAGCAGGATACTGCTTAGTCAACTTCGGAGGGAGAAGTGCTAAAAATTATTTACATAGTAACTTCTTGCTTACCAATTCTGAGATATATGTGCGAGCTACATCTTCCTCTATGCAACCGATTTTCTGAAGTAAAGAGTACAAATCTCCACCATTGAGATATTCCATGACCAAATAAAGGTGGTCCCTACTGCTAAATGAATAGTAAAACCGAACCTGCAGTTAGAAGACCAAATTTAGACTTATCACGCACTATTACCTCCAATTCTTTAAAATTTGACTATATAAACACATCTCAATAGACTAACAGTGTAGTACAAAGTAAAAAATTAGAAAGTACAATATTAGCAAGTTAATAGGAAGAAGCATCACAAGTAGAATGAGGAGCATCAATGAGAAAAAAGTGAAACCTGTTCAATAACTAAAACCGATAAAATTCTTAATTACATACACCCGGACATGAAGATAAAAGGCTAGCAAAACATTACCACAAAAGGGTTCCGTACTGTTATCAGGATGTTACGCTCAGCCAAAATACGGTCAATATCGTTCTTCCGCAACATATCCATTTTATTTAGCACCTAGACAAGCATTGAAGTTATCTCAAGATTGTCAACAATTCTGCACTTTCTTGTAAGGTGTATCATAATCAATTAAATGTTTGTAAAAGACAAGGAGAAAGGCACGTGCTATTAGCTAGAAAATCATCTCGATTAAATAAAATGGGAAGTAGTATAATATTGAGTTCTCATGTAACGACAATTTCTGATATGTTTTCTGGTTGCAAAAAGTTTTTCTTAAAAAAAATTAATAATCAAAAGAAAAAAGGCGTCTATCATATAATCTGTGAACTTTGTGAAATATAAGTTTTTGGATAGATAAAGCTGTATGGTCAAACATTTTGAAAAAGATTAGACACAAAATATCTAATCTTAAAAAAAATGCGGCTACTCCATAACCCTCCATTTATGCTGCATGCACCCATTCCTTGAACATCTATTGAACAACACCCATTGGAAGTCGAACACCAGAAGTCTTTGGTGCAAAAGTAGAGATCAACCAATTACCAGGCTAGAGTGTTAAAAAAATAATAAATCTCGGGTATTTTAAGTACGCAACTCAACTGCACTGCTTTATGTTAAGTTATACCATTTCTTTAATGTAACCTTAAAACTATAATATTCTCATGCACGGATAGAACTTGAGGAGTTCAAACAACCTGAATCATACCTTTATTGCAAACAAATCCCCAGTTGTTCGCTTTCGGGCCAGATAGACTTTACCAAAGGCACCTCTACTGATAGGTTTTATAATCTCAAAGTCATTGATGCATGTTCGTTCTTTATGCAAAGGATGTAACGGTGTTGATAGTGTACTACTCGGAGATGCATTATCCATTAGCAGTTTTGGAATTTCTGGATGTTGAACATCACTTTCTGAACCCACTAGATTGCAAGCAAGTACACATTTTTCCCTGCAGAAGTATAGCATTGTTCAGTAGCATTAAACTTCTGTATATTTTTCTCTCAAGAACATAATGTTACCTCAGGAGATTTTCTATCCGGCTTCCGAATGTATCAACTATAAGAGCTTTTAGCTTGCTGTGTTGCAATATATCCTGTAAATCTTGCATGCAAGCAAGCAAAAATTCGTTCGACCCTTCACCTGAAAAATCTGTGCCTGGCACACAGCGAGCAATATCCGCAAGGTCAGCCATCTGAAAAGAAAACTTGAAAAGTTAGAATACAGAAAATTATTTCAAGATACGGTGGCACTTTAGAACTTGAAGTATAGAAAGATAATCGTGATCGGAAAAATGTCAGGAAAAAACTGATACCAGAAAATAGACACCAGAAAATTACTAAACCTTGGGGCAAAAAATTCTTTTCTTGTTGTATTAATGAAAGATTTCAAAAAAATTCTCCCCAAGAATTAGTAAACAGCATCAAAAGTAAATTTTCGAAGATAAATACCTGTTTCAGATCTTCCAGGTCAGATGGATCATTATGATCTAGCCAAAAGAGATCAAAATTCCCCGCTCGAGGAGTATTTGTAGATGATGCCGATGTCATGCTCCCGGTGGTTGAAGGAGGTCCACAAAGATTGTGCTTACCACCCAAGTGCCCTTTGAAGTTAATGAATGCTGCTACCGGGGAATCCTCTAAACAAGCAGTATCCATCTCATGCAGATCCTCAAACATTTCTTCCACCCCTCTACTTCGCCAATCACCTAACTTTGGTGAACCACCTTCAGAAGTCATAGCAGAATCTGTCATCTGCAACCTATAATCAGGGCTGCCCTCTGTCGCATGCGCACTCGAATTACGTGACTCTACTAGCTGTTCCAGTAACTCTGCGAGTCTTAAAAGACGCTCATTTACATCTAATGATTTCAAATCACATTTATCCGCATAGGCACATATATAGGAATGAGACTCCAAGTGAATAATTGGTACAAGTTCCTCACAAATCCGACATATCACAGAATCTGAATCACCTCCAAATGGATCCTGATCCTGATTTGAATTATGACTAGAACTGTTGGTGGAATCTCCATGCAACTCACCAGCAAATGCATCAGATAGCTGAAACTTGGGAAGAAAATGTGAACTTTTAGATGGTGAACTTCTGATAGTTATTAAATATTTTGAAGGATTTTTTAAACCCTCTTCAACAGATTCTTCAGACCTACACTGGGTTGCTTGAGGTAGAATAGATGTATGATTTTCCTCATTCAGCTTGCAACTGGTATCATTCCTGTGGTTTGGAACATGATCTGCCTCAGGGCCAACAAGCTCTTGATTGATAAACCAATTCACTTCAATAGACGGGATGCTCTCTAAACACTCCTGGAACTTACGGAAGGACTTCCCATCAACCGGCTCAGTATCCTTCTCAAAGTGCAACAACCTTGTGCACCTTGTCAATATGAAAAGCATGCGGGTCAAAAGCCACTTTAAGAATCCTGTTTGGCATTTCTGCCTCCTTAGAGTCAAATCTTGAACAATTTCTTCACACTTGGCCCGAAACTCGGTAGTGTCCATTTCAATGCAGTGTTGAGCAAGTACAAGAAGCTCCTCTGCCATTTTTCGTCCATCTACAGGCAAGGAATCACTCTCAAGTAAAGCCTCTCTCAACTCCTTAGAAAAACAAAGGAGCTCTGTATTCACACTCTCTTTTGCAGCAGCGAACCTTAAGCGCAGTGAACCGAGGAGTTCCTAACATCAACAGACGAGAAAGAAACATATCAATAATCATAAAGTTTAAAGTAGTTATGCTACCTTCTTTTCTTTTTCTTTTTCTTTTTTTTTCTTTTTTTTTTCTTTTTTTTTTTCTTTTTTGATCAAAATGTAAATATATAGATCAAAATGGAGAACTATAAATAGTCCACCGAAGGTTACAAGATGTTCACGAACGATCCATTACGATTCATTTTCTTTTTTTCTAATGGGGAAAGTGGTTGTCATGGGGATGACAATGTCGAAATCTGCAGGCACATGATGCTCTAAAATCATCTATGCCGCTCAGCTACTTTTACCTTCAAATCATTATAGCTACGAGTCCGAGGTTGGGCAGATGGAATGCCACCTTTTGGACCTAATTCATGCGAAAAGCTTTTCAAAGGCAACTTGTGATTGCTTGTGCCTTTAGCTTGCATTTGTTTCGTCGCTGGACAACTCGTTAACTGATGTGCTTCCCCAGTATGACCCTCATAAAATTCCTTGCCTTCAGATTCACTACCCTGTCAGGCCAAAAGCTCAGTTCATTGAGTTAATGCAAGGACCCAAACGAGTAGGAGGTTTCCAATCATGTAGATATAGAGTAACCTCTATAAGACGTATATTCGCAAAAAGTACCTGCAATGGTTCGACATCACCAACAGCTTGACTAGAATACCTAGAAAGCTGTGATGTAAACCACCTTGCTATCCTTTTTGCTCTGCGTCCTGTTACATAGGAGGTCAAGTCATATTAATGATTTTGGATCATCCTATAACTGGATTAAGATCCAAAAATATTTCAGAAGATAAATTCACAAACAGCTACGCTTACAAGCATCTAAAGGAAAACGCATTGACAACTATTGTTCAGCTTATCCAATAAAAGTTCTCCAAGGCATACAATGAAAAGGAACCAAAGTTCAGTGTTCCAAATATCTAAAAGGATTCAGAATAGAGATCTAACATGGAAAGTAACTCTGAGACTTAGAGATGCAAAAGCATATAGTATATCTATGAGTTACTCCCAAATTGAAGGTGATTTTTTCTCCTAGACAAGTAATGATCCTGCCACCCAATTTCACAGCCTCACAAACAATATATTAACACTTGATAGGTGAATGATATCCCCTTCTGTCTCTTTACCCCTCCTTCAATAGTTCAGAAGATAGTAAAGCGCCTATGATGGTCATAAGTAAATAAATATTTAAACTCCAGTACCCAAAAAAAATCTGTTTCTGAACTCTAGTTTTAACATTTTAATCTATTTCTATGCACATGCCACATATATCAAGAAGTATCAGCTCTCAGCTTGAGTTTGTTGCATCCGAATTCCGAAGTTTATCTCTATGAGCCGCTGAGAGCCAGCTTGAATTTACTTCTCTTGGCCAAGCCATACAGTTTATGTGCTGAAAATATCCATTTACTTGGGAAATATAGAGTACACTCTATAGTCTATATGATAAGTTTTTTAAGGGAAAAATAATTCAATGAAGTCAATTGTTCCTGTCAAAACAGCAAAAAAATTATTTAATAACAACACGAATCAGATGTACTAACATATAAATCTTACTACTGCTATTGCATTCAAATAACAACACAAATCCGCAGTACTAACATATAATTCTTACTACTGATATTGCAAAATTGAGCATCATATTAGCATCCGATACTCCAAATCCTTCAATTCATCTGGATACAAACTACGAATCGACACTTGTTCGTTTCTAATTGCATCACAAATAAATAAAATAAAAAATTCTGTTAAAAGTATACAAGTATTCTAAAACTGGATATTTGTATATATGAATCGAAGCATGCGTTTCAAAATCAGAGAGCAACTTAAACCTTCTTTAGTACTATTGATCTTTGCACGTCCTGCACCGACTGTTCTGTCCTTCTGCTTCAGATGAGGCCTCGATGCATTAGGAGACTCATTCAACTTCTCATAATCATCCGATTTGGAACTTCTTCTCTCCTTCGACGCCACTCGCCGAGTTTTAATCCGGTTCAAACCGATCGGAATTCCAGATTCCGCCGCCGAGTTCCGGTTCGCCTCCGCCATCACAAACTCAGCTCCGCCGGCCTAATTTTCAGCCTTTTCTTCCTCACATTAACTCAAATTTTGTGTATAATCCATCGGTTTCTACAAATTCTACAAGTAATTTTTTGGTGAGAGTTTTGAACTTCAGTTTTGAACTTTTGAAATGGTGATGATGTGTGGATGCGTGGCTACTGGTAGCCAAAAAAAAGTCATACATAAAACTTTCTACATAGAGAAAAGACATTGCCCAAGGAAAAGCTTACGGAAATTAGGCAAATACTAGCATAAAAAATAACTACTTCCTCAGTTGTTTAGTAGTATATACCAATATACCATAGAAATTAAGAAAATAAAAAATTAAGATTTTTTATTATTCAATTATTAATATTACACTTTGAAAATGATTGGTATATCATTAATTATATTTAATAAATTAATATTGATATTTTGATTTAAACTTTATATTTTTTATTTTTCTTAATTTTTACTAAATGTTTTAGGTTAAAAAACGTTATAATGAGAAAAAAGAATGTGATAATCATGTTGATTAATCAATAAAAAAAATTCTCAAAAAAGATTTTTTGAACTAATTAATTTTTCTATTACATTTTTCGTATAACTAGAAATTTTTTTATGTCATGTTAAGCTCAAGCTAGGATATTGAGTGTTTTATAAGCTTTTTTTTTACTAGGTAAAATCAATATATATCATTTAAAATAGGATCAATAGTACAAAGAGTGGCTTCCCTATTATACAAGATTGAGGGGATATTAGCGGGAGCTATATAACCAACAATATCATTTGATCTTGCCCATGAAGTAAGGTTATGAGCCTCGGAATTACAAGTCCTATTTTCAAAAAACAATTTCCAAGTCGTAGACAACCTTAGCAACTCCTTACCCTCATTGATCAGTTCCACGCCCCTTCATTCATCAGCTAAGGAATGCCCTTTTAGGCTTCTAATGACGTTTAAACAATTACCCTCAATGATGACATTTTTGTAATTTTCTGATTTTGAGTTGTTTCATAACCGCAAGAGCTTCAGCTGCTTCTACTTCAAATGATGTTCTCGCTTGACCTCTATCAATTCACGCTCCCATCACCAGCCCGGTATCATTTCTGATAAGGCACACACTAATTGTCACACCTGTACTAATCTGAAAAGTAGCATCAAAATTAGTTTTAAACCAATTTTTAGGAGGGGACTTCCATACCTGATCATTGACATGGACTTGGCCTTTGATTGATGCTACTGTGAATGGACTACAGGAAGAAGTAATGAAGAAAAAATACGCATGATAAGTTATTAATTTTAGTTAAAAAGTAAAAAAAAAAAAATACCTAGTGATAAGTTCATTTCGCAATAGCATGTAAAGATTTAGAATCAATCTGGATGCACGGCAAAATAAATAAAAAATTTGCATGTCTTTAACCACTCGCATTTCGTATATACGTGATGAATCGTGCGTGATGAAAGTCGGGACATTATATATATATATATATATATATATATATATATATATATATATATATATATATAGCATCGAAAAAAAATAAATGAGATTCCGTTCCTTTACAGGATCTTTTTACGGGAAAGAAGCAGCACATTGTGAATAGGAATATTACATTATCCACACAAAAAAAAAAAAAAAAAAAGTATAGGAATATTACATTTATGTTAACCAAAAGAGCACAAAATCTGCCCGGATTTTGTTCTTTGTCATTCTATATCACCGAAGCTCCCGAATATCGTCTTCAAGGTACGACGTACTCGTGACTAGCATCAAAGACTCGAAAACAAACACTATGTTGATTATGTGAATAATGGTAGAGACGGGATGGAAAACCGTCAAACTTGTGGTTGGCTATTATTTATCTTCTAAATCATAATTAACATTAGTTTTTTTTTTTTTTTTGAAAATAAAATAATATCATTACTAGATACTAGGAACTATATGAGAGAGGTGAAATTCCAATGGATCTCCTACCCTTTGAAAATAGGCACCAAGCCTTAGAAAGATTCCAGCTAACCAATAAGCCAGAACATTACAAGACTCGTGGTCATAGAAAAATCTAGATAATAAATGCCCTGTAATACAAATTCTATGACCGTATAACCAAACACTACTACCAAAAAAGCAAAAGAAACACCGTGGTCATGAACAAACCAGAGGCCTTCCACAACTTCCAGAGTTCTTATTTGCAAACTTTCAAAACACGTAAAATTAGGAGGGGAGATCAGCTGAAACCCACGTAGAGTAGTTGGCCAGCGACCACTCCATATACGAACATGATGTCCGCTCACAATCCTCTATTCGAAACCACGTTGCAATAAAACTCTATCTTGAGGAATGCTTCTCCAAGCTTGAGACGGTTGCCTCCATTGATTGCTTGAAAAAAAACCTAATTTATGAAATAAAAACTAATACTACAATGATATTAATCATGAAGTCTACAAACGACTTTATTATAAGAAATAAAAAACTACTACTAGAATTGTGAGCCATATAGAGGCTCACTAAATCTTGAATTGTCCAGGAGTTGTGAGGTCCCGAACAATTCCGAATCAAGCAACTCATTGGCCTTAGAGGAGCCAGCCTGCGATCTCCGCCTTATTATCATTGTCAATCATATATTCAGACAAATTGAGTGCAGGAGCATGTTTCCAAGTTGGAGAAATAAGGCCTGCAAAATATAAAGTATCAAATGTTAGGCCTGCAAAGCCAGACCCAGCCCAATAACCATTCCTCCAAACCAGTCCTGGCACAGCCCGCCCAACATCATTAAAACTAGCCTCATCATGGGCTGGCCCAGTAAATACAAGGCTCCTTCTAAAGCACTTAAGCCCACCAAACTGCTGGTTCATGCTAGAGCATGTAGACCCGCCAGCTTCCGATATTTTTTCCGGAGCTCCGACCCGACCCAGTGCAAACAACCCTCTTGCAGCCCGTCTCTCCCAAGACGGAGCTCATCGATCGTCGACCTCCTTCTTCTCTGGCAACTGGCCCGGTCTCTCTGTAGCCATGCCCTTTCTCATCTCATCACTCATATCAGTGTAACCCATACCCAGATTTCCTATTAAAATCTTGGCCCATGTTAGCCCCATCGTCGCCTTCAGCCCAAACCAAAATTCTCGCAGCCAGCCATCATCCATTACCGACGATAAGATTTCTTCACTCTCTCCAAACTCCAAAATTTCCCCCTTCATTTTTGCCCCAGAAACAGTGTAAGTCTCCCCCTTTCCTGTTACTCCTCATTCCCTCACATAATCCATTATCAAAACATCCCATACATCAACAACATGCACGCTCCGGCCAACCATTTCTACCACTCCATTACTCACAGATGGAGCCACGACTTGATTGACAATGTTCTGAATCGACTCCAATGGTCGAGGAGGCAAATGATGTCGTGTGGAAGAGTATTCGTAAGACGGCCGAAGCCGAGAAAACCCTAATTTTTTTATAAAACTCAGGAAGATACTCCGACTATGTCGGAGAGAAACTTTGGAGAGCATTGCCCTCACTACTTTTCATGAGATTTTTCCAAATTGAATATCTTATTAACATTAGTATTATTATTTTATCCAATTTTTTTATGAATATTATTTTATCCAAAGATGGCTAAGATATTGCTTACCTAAGAAGAGAAAATATAATAAAATATTCGATCCACAAGAAAGGAGGGTGACAACATTGGTCGGGGCTGGTTTTCTCTCTCTCTCTCTCTCTCTCTCTCTCTCTCTGCTCTTCTGCTACTTTTTTTTTTCCTTCTGCCTCTGGCCATATTTGGTCATTGGCTCCGACCAATGGTCGAATCTTGGCCAGTTATCTACTTTTGTTCGATTTTATATCTCTATTTTGTATCGCAAATCATATGAGACTTCTTTCAAAGTGTTTTTTTCTAGATTCAAGACACAGAGGTTAGATCTATCTCAGATCTTCACATATCTAGACTTTTTGGCTCTGTTCCTAGGAGAAATCATTCAACTCGGAATTGATTTGGGCCCTTTATAAACTTTCTACATCTTCCCGAGGCAATTTGTAGGACGGTTGATACGCCCATGGTCCTATAAATTGTCGATCTCTAAGAAAGATGTTGAAATTGATTTTCTCCTGCCTCTGTGGTTTAAGGATTGCGATGGAGATGTTGCGGAAGAAGAAGATTATGTATTTGTTTATCTTACTAGTTTTTATATTAGTATCTCCTAACCACCCAAGTTTTTTTTAGTGTGGCTTTTGTCTGTTATCATGATTTTTAAAATCATTGTATAACTTTTATTTTCTTGTAATTTCATATTTTCCTTTGATTGTAATGACCTCGGCTATTTTGTGATTAATGAAAAATTTCTTATTCGGCAAAAAAAAAAAAACATTGGTCGGGGCAAGTGGAAAATATCCAAATATTTCCACTCCTTGGAACACACGTAGTTTGGAGGTAAGAAACGGATAAGGGATTTGAAATCACGACATCTACTTCATTAGGCATCCGTCTTAGCCACCAGGGACGAAGACAGGGTGAGATTTTTAAAAATATTACTAATTATAGAAATTTTATATGTAGTTTGGAAATTTTTTTTCAGTTTCGCCCCCTCCCCCAAGAATTTTTTTGGTCGTTTTTATATGTAGTTCGACATACTGTTGCAGTTTCGCCCCAACACCAAATTCCTGGCTTCATCCCTGTTAGCCTCTACATCAATGTCTCATTGGCGAGTATTTTCAACATAAGTATTGATTATTGGAACAAAAATATTAGATTTAATATGAATCAAAGAGTATCGTGTTAAATTATGGAGTCTAAGATAATGAGTAAACGACTCATGTTTTCGATGATAAACCTCGTCGGTGAGTTGGTTAAGGGTTCAGAGCGACAGCCCCAAGCCAATGTTTTTGAGCTTTTCTGTTAATGGGTCGTAAATAGAGTTGCATATTTCCCCTATAAATAGCTCATCTATTTAACATAAATATTATATCTAATAACATAGTAAATATCTTGACTTGGTAACGCTCCCATATGTAATCAATTCCTTGACGAATTTTTATGTCTTTTTTTATTGTTTTCGATCTCGTTTTATCTCTCGACATGATTGCTTATTTCCTAACATATAGAACAATGCAAATTCAGAATTTGATTCCAACATATCAAACTCTTTGATCAATGTTTGATTCAATACTCTTAATCTAACATTTATTATTGTTTTCATGTGCGAAATTGTTCTCAACAAAGTAAATGATTTTTCTTTCTTTTTAAAAAAAAATTAAAAAACGTAATATCATTAATAAATATTAAAAGTTACATATGTAAACCGAGAAATTTTAAAGAATCTGTCAATATATAAGTGATCCACACAAATCGCTGTGTGTCTCACTGTTTTCTATCCTGGATCCATCAATTAAGTGTAAAGCCAAGATCTCGAGCAAATCTAAGTCCTTACACTATGCTCTACGCTTCAACATATTCTTGAATAATCTATTTCAAGAATTAGTCATTTATTCCGTTAAGTATAATTATTCTTACGTCTTGTACATAACAGACTTTCAAGGCTTACGAGGTTTGCATGTGACGAGGCAGCTCCTCAGGACAGCAAAACGTTTCGTGCCCATGTTTGGATGGTCATTCGGTGCACTGCAGCTGCAGCGCTCAATAGTCAATAGCAAACCCGTTTCGAACAATATTAAAATATATACTAATTATTAAAGTTAGACTCCTAATTTTTTGTAAAATATAAATTATAAAAAGTGTCAAAATATATTACGCTTTTCGAATTTTCCAAACCGAAGCAAACAACATTAGTCATAATTTTTCATCATCTATTTGATCTAGGTTTTAATAGATTAATATTATATTAAATAATAATAACATTTAAACTAAAAAAAATCAAATTTATTCAAAAAAATACACACACATATATATAAGTAACAAAAAATTAGAACCCGATTTTCGGAGGCCGTGTTTCGTAGGGCACTTTAAGCCCCGTGTAGCCGGGACTGTGCAAAAGTGACGTGCTTTGAATACGCGAGCTTTTTCGCTTTATTTATTTATTTGTTAAAACCAGTGTAATTCTCTTTCTTTCTTAAGGTTGTTCTTGTTCAAACCCAGTCTGATTGAAAATCTAAATCAAGATATAACCGTCGCTCCCGGCTCCAGTGCTGAACACCCAAGTGTTCAGCACATGCGGGATACCATCTCAGCCATCGGATGAGATTTTTTAACAGTTCAGATCTGTAGAGAGAAAAGTTTTTATTTTTTTATTTGTTAAGTCAGTCGCAACTTTTCTTTCTCCAGATATGGGCCGTTAAAACTATCATCCGACAGTTGAAATTGTTTCGCACGTGTGGATTTTCCCCTGTTCCGCATAGGAGCCGGACTGATAACTGTCAAACTACTATTACATGACGACATTAATACTAATGAAATTAAATGATACATTTTCATTCATCTCCAGAACGGTCCAATGCCCAAACCCAGGACATGGTCCTAAGAGGAGACATTCACCCTCACCTGGGCGAGTCTCATAGACCTCATCTCTAGAACGGCCCAATGCCCAAACCCAAGACATAGTCTGGGTGGAAACGCTTGCCCTGCAGGCGTCCTAGATCTATTTCCATAATGTTAGAAGCTTTGGGCGTTGGAGTTTCAACCTTTCAATGTGGGGTGGCTTTTTGCGGTGGACTAAGATAAGGTCTTTCACCAATCGAGCTGCTAGGTTACCTTGATTTAAATTCTCTACAATTTCTGTCGGATCGGGATGTAAGAGCTCTGTGGGCCTGGGTATCTGGGCTTTTAGTTTAATGTTTCTATTTAGTGGACGTGGTTATTGGGAAGAACTTATTGAATCAATCGTTTGAGCTCATAATAAATTAAAAGTTGCTCCTACTACTTACCTCTTTTTTTCTCTTTCAAACAAATTGAAATGATTGAAGTTTTTCTACTTGGAATCGTGTTAGGTTTAATTCCTATTACTTTGGCTGGATTATTCGTCTTTTTTAGGTAGGAGAAGCTTTGGGCGTATTTAGACAGTGAAAAAAAATCAAGTTTAAAACCCTTGTATCTTCTTAAGGAACAATTCAATTTTTAACACACGTAACATTTTCATAGCCAAAAAAATTATTCAATTCCACCCTCAAATTCATTGAAAACAATATCCTATAATTTTCCATGTAATAGCAGTTTTACTGGGCTTCAACAGAATCTTTCCATGTTTTATGCAAATAATGAAAATGGAGAGTGGTTTATTCGTTTCTGATCATAAATAAATGGTACAAAGTGGCAACTCTCAATTAAAATTTGAAACAACAAAGACTAAAGTTTGTATACAATTATCAACTGTTATTATCCCCAACTGCACTGCTCACATACAACCCATCCCTTCTTTTAGGAAAGCCTGTATTTTCTAAATTTGGACCTCTATATTTGATTTCTGGTGTATTTCTGAAATTGGGATCAACTGCAGTAGACATAGAATTCGCATCAGCAGAAGGAGGAGGTCTATACGGGTTAGCTGATCCACCAGGATATCGCGGTGGAGAAGCATATCTTCTTGATGGACCTCTTACGCCGTTACCTCTAAGATCAACCATATCAGTTGTTCTTGATGAGTCAATGAAAGATCTATTATCAGCTGAACCATTTCCGGTCACTAATGGAGCTGCATTTGTTACTGATGTGGTGGAAGTAAAAGGATCGTCTGGTCCCCAGGAAGTAAGAGCTTCTTTCTTGTTCGCGAAAAAATGCCAGGCCCCGAATAGGAAAAGGATGAAAAACAAAATAGGGCTCGTCCATTGCATGGTATTGAACTCATTCTTGAAAACGGGAAGGTTGGAACGATATATTCCAAGAAATCCACCTCCAGTACTGAGAATGACGAGCTTTTCTCGGTCACTTGCGATTATTGGTCTTGGTAGTTTCAGTTTCTCACTTGCATTCATCTGCTCTTGAGTTACAAAGGATGCTGAAATCCCATCAAGTTCTGCAGAGAACATAAGCTTGGGCCCTCCGGCTCTAACATAGTGCTGAGAAGACACATTATACACGAAAATCTTATCCTGGTTGGCAACAAGCAAGTAACCTTTAATTGCTTGAAATGCTTGAGGCTCGCCCATATCAAACTTCCTCCTGGATCTAATTCGGCATTTGAAGTTCATTATATCGCCTAATAATAACACGTGAATCAAATTGCCTTCCGTTGTAAAGCCATATGCTTTTGATCGTTCTGTGGCATCGAAAACATAGCTTTCAACGATGGAATTGTTCAAGCCTTCGCAGGGAGATTCCCTAATCTTCATAGTCCTCAAATCCAATGACCCCGCACCAGTCTCCGTGAGAAACAAAAGTCTCTGCTTCAAGAAAGCAAGTGGCCTGCTAACCGGCACAACTGGCTGGCCATAAACTGTCCCATTCTCCCGGAAAACCATAATCGTTCCACTCAAATCCGTAGACAAAATATACCTCTTCTGCCCAATATGATGCACCTCCAAGATAGTAATCGGTGCCTCATTGTCCCTTTCTTTGTGTATATCAAATTTCACAACAGTTTCCATGTGAAGTGAATCCCATTCATCCGCATTAGACTCCTCCCAAACCCGATGCATCAAAATAACACCGTTCTCATGCCCTGTCACAAGAACGCTCTCATTCTTATAGATTGATAAGTATGATAATATAGCAGTAACAGGCGATTGAGCCATTGTGTTAAATTCAACTTGAACATCTCCATTTCTAGATATCAAATACACCCTACCCATATCATCCCCGACCGCAACATACTTAGCTAAACCCTCAAAATCGCTAAATGGCAAAACACTAATACAAGTAGGATTTGATCCCAATTTCATAGCTGAAACAAATTGAAACCTCTCGGACCAAAATGAACTGAATTTCGTTACCGAAACTGCCCCTACTTTCTCCACCACATCTTTCACCTTACCCTCTAAATTTTCACCTACAATCTTCTTCTCAAGTAACTGATCTCCATCTTCCTTTCTCGTATCAACTTCAACTTTTTCAACAACCCTTTCAATTTCTTGCTCTTTATCAATGAAGGATTTAATCTTTGAGTAATCCGGAAATTGGGATTCTAATCTAGATACCAACTCAGTAAGATTCTTAACTAGCTTTTCCAACTTTTCTAACTGAAATTTTTGCTTACTTAGTGAATCTAAAGCATCAGAAATTTCAGTTTCAGCTAAAATTGAGTTTCCAAGAACCCAAGAAATAGGCTGAAAATAAAGCATTAAAAGCAAATAAAGTAAATAATACTTGCCTTTTTGGGAGCTAGCCATTGAGCAAAAGCAGTGAGATTTTGAGTTCAAACCTCTTGCATCATTACCACAGTATTGAAAGGGGAAAAAATCCCAGATCTTAAAATCTTTCTTGATCTTGTTTGATAAATATGATATGGGGGTTGGATTAGAAATTCTTTGAATAAGTTGGGATTAGGGCAACAAAATCATGCAGAGAAGAAGAGGAATCAAGAACGGTGTGGGGTAAATAAGGGGAGCTGAGTTTTTACACTTACGGCAGTCCGGAGCTGTTAGAAGTTGACTGTAAGAACTAACGGATGATTTCAAGGACAGGCCGACTTGCCCTTGGGATAAATATCTATTGGATTATTTTTAACACGTGACTCGACTTAAGATGAATTAAGTTTTTTTTTTTTTTTTGATGGAATGAATTAAGTTTTTTCTAGATAGTTTAAATTTTTTTACTTTCGTAGTTTTTTTTTCATTTTTTATAAGATTTTAAATTCTAATGTAGTATTTAAATTACTACGTACTACCTCAATTCTATAACATAAGTTGTTTACAATAATGTGTAGCAAAAATTAAAGGAAATAAAAAATAAGGTATTTTGTTAATCAACATATCAATATTACTCTCTTAAATAAGACTTGTATACCACTAGTTCTATTTAAAAGAGTAATTATTGATATTTTGTTAAAAAATATCTTATTTTTTACTTCATAATTTTCGCTACATGTCTTAAACGATTTACATTATCAGATAAAAGGAGTATAATCTACTTTATATAAATTAACAAGTGCCCCATTTGAAAGATTCATATTTATTTATTTCAACATTTTTTCCTCGCCATATAAATTAGGGATAATTGCACGTTTAACAGCCTGAAAATTTTACTAATTATGGGAAGTCTCCATAATGTATATCATGAAAAAGCAAATTTGTCCTTTTAGTTGTGGATCAAATTACATTAGGACTCCCTCCATTCCTAAATATAAGACTCTTTAGACAATTTAAAAAAATTAAGGAAGTTGTCATTTTAACCTCAACTTCCAATATTACCCCACCTTCCCTCTCTCTCACTAATACATCATAAAGAAAAGAAAGGAAAATGTTGAGGGTATAATTGAAATAAATTGTTGACAACTAATAAAAGAACCTTAAACGACAATTAATTTGGATACCTAGATATCTCCTAAACGACAATTAATAGGGAATGGAGGGAGTACCATATATCTTTATACTTTGGGGATGAAAATTTTAGCATTATAACGCTTCTAAAATTTGAACTCTTAATATTGTCCTAATAAGTTGCCTCCCTTATTAATTACTAGTACGGTTAAAACGAGTATGCCCGTTCTCCCCGCCATGGGCATGCCTTAAATGGGGATGGACGAACATGCCCGTTTTTTTAACGGGCCATCAAAAGGGATTCCCGTACCCGTCCGCCGAATGCCCGCGACCCTTGTTATTAATTTCTCCTTTTTTTGAAAAAAAATATATCAAATCCGAAAAAATCAACAAAATTCAATTTTTCTCATTCTCTTACAATTTACAGTCCTATGAAAGGGAAATGAAAATCCAAAATAGTTCAAAACAATCAAATCAAATTCCACATTTTCCAAAATAGTTAAAAAAAAATAATCAAATCAAAATCCACAATTTAAAGAATAATTCAAAATCAATTGACCAAAATTAACAAACATATTGTGGAAGTCAAAGCAACAAAAAAAATATATTGTTTTTGAATATCATCTATCTATTAATTTAAATAATGAACACTAGAAGTATTATTTGAATTCATTTTAGATAATATTGATTCATCTTCATCATCTTCACATATAAAACACACGAAGTTAAAACATTATGAATGGAAAATGATAAATGATAAATTAGAATATAATTTAATTAATTCCATATATGAAACAGTGGATTCAATTGCGTACACACATTTGAGCTTGTACATTTATAAGAAGAATATGACTCCTTGGTAAGAATGCGTGCAAGAAGATATTGGATATATATATATATATATATATATATATAACTCTTGTTCAGTTTGGAGAAGACTAAATAGCCTTATTAATCCCTATTCAAAATTAATAAAAAAACAAAATAAAATGGGCATGCCCAGTTACAACCCGCCCATACCCGCACACCCGCACGGGTATGCCCGTTGATACCCGCATTTAAATGGGCATGCAATTCATACCCCCATACCCGCCCATTAATCTCACAGGGCGGGCATATATCCATTTTGACAGCTCTACTGATTACGTAAGATTATTTGCACTTGCCATCTCTTTTATAGTAACAAAAATTTAAGTTCATGAATCATGCACTAGACAAGCCAAAAGAACGGCAAATAATCATTTGTACCCGTGTATGTATTTACTGTATCCAACCACTCACAATCACCATGTGTATATATAATTAAAAGAAATATCCACATAACAAATTCTGAGTGGTTGAGCATAAGAATAAACATATACGGGTACATACATTTTCACCACAAAAGAACCTTCATAACACATCTCGAACTAGATAAAACGTGCTAAGAAGAAGCTGAATGGGTTTGAATAGTTACAACAAGACGTTTGGCCCGATATGAATATTGTAGTCAGAAATTGAAACAAATGTATGAATCAGATTTCTAAATCCCATGTTGTTTCAGCACTCAACTTCGGTATCTTCTTTTCCTCTGCCAGATCGAATTTAGCTGAAATCTAGAAGCAAGAGACGATCAAATTAAAAATCTGCTCCACAAAAGATGAAAACTGAAAGTATCTAGTATCACTTTAACCAATATCAAATTCGGCCTGCTAGACTCAGTATATCATCATAGACGAACTAATTAGTAACATTGCCGAGAAGACAACCTTGCACGTTGCTAACATTTGAACAAAGATAACATCTCAGTAGTTATTCATCCATTGAAATTATGCCAGGGTAAGAGAGGATTAGGAAGTGAGGAACAGACAATGTCACAATTCTATGAGATAACACATTGATGGCCAAGAAGAGAACATTGCCGTTCCCAGAACTTATGTTCCGGCCAGCAACCATGCCATGGTAAGAGAGGAAAATCATGTTCTTGATTCCATTCAATTGTAACTTCAAAAGTAATGCAAGCAAGAGGAAGAGAAATAGCATGCAGAAACCTTCCTGTATTATGCACAAAAGAAGGGAGAGAATACTTAAATAAACATAAACCTTAATTACAGTTGAAGGTTTTACATTAGATTTTTTACCTTCACTTCACAAGGAAACTACGAGTTCTACATTTACCATTCAAATCAAGGTCTCCATAGTCAAATTATACCAATCGGACACATGAATTTACACATAAACAAGGAATCCAGTATGTACCACATATATCCTTCTGGGAACCCATCTATGAACTACGTATATAGAAAAAAGTTGCAAACCATGCATTGACTCACATACTCAAAAAGCTTTAAAGGTCATGCATCCATACTGAAGCCTTCAGATTAACTTTCATACAAAGCATTCCTTCATCTTTACCCACACAGAGGGAGGAATGGAGGAAAATCAATACACATGCTAGTGGAGCTAGGAATCAAAAGCAACTTGCATACATGTTAGACCTCTTAGTAACTTGCTGGCATCAAAATCAAACCAGTGAAAAGTAAGTTAACTGGTTTTGGCTGGAGTTCGAGGAATAGACTTGTAACTATGATACTTTTTTCTTAAATTTCTTTTAAATTTACACCTTTCTGGGGGAAGTATAATGGGATAAAAGAAGACAAGGATTGCACAATGTTGAAATTTGTTTAGCTCCAGTAGTATTGAAAACTTTGTGCTTGTAATAGTCTCATCAAAGCAAGTTAAAAATTACAAGCATACGTTCCAGCTCAAGAACGGTAAAAGATACCAATCATTCAAAAAACCAAAGAATGAAGTAATTTACCTTGAATGAGCCATTCAATTTAGATTTCCTGGACCATTCAAGCCCCAAATTCTTGTTGGAGGTCTGATAAGAAGCCCTTAACAGATCATCGCCATAAACCCTCCGTGACACTGCAAAATCCCATGAATTTTTTAGCCCAATCATAACTTGGCTCGAAAGTGGACAACCCACCATGTACATAAGTGTACTTCAACTTGCAATTGCCTGAGCCCAGCGCGTGGTTTGCCGATACCTTATTAGCAGAATCAAACACCAAAGTCCCATCCAATATAGTCCGGTTATCATTCCTACTGTGAATATAAGTCAAGTTCAATGGCTTCTGAGAAACTCTGATTGTATTCATATATTGAAACCTGAAGTCCTGTAAATACATAAAAATTAAATACAATTAACCCTTGATGTAATTTTGGATCCGTTTGTTGTAAAATAGGCAATGAAATTGAACCAATCTTAACCTTAGTCATGTAAACACTGTCCTACAAGACTACTAACTACATTCCATAATATAAGTCATTTATGACATGTAGCGAAAATTAAGATCAAAATACCAAGATTACGCTATTAAATAGAATTAGTAGTATACAAGTTCTATTTGAGAGGGTAATATTGGTATCTTGACTAACAAATATTTTGCTTTTTGTTTATTTAAGTTTCACTACATATCCTAAACGAAATATATTATGTAATGGAGGGGAGTATTTTGTTATAATATCAAGATGTCTTACAGAACCTCGAATAATCCAACTAAACAGAAAAAACAAATTAATCTAGAACACTTCTCGAATAATCCAGATAAACATAAACATCAAATTAATCTAATTCTTAAATTCTCGAATAATTCAGCAAACAGAAAACAGCAAATTAATCTAATTCGTAAGTTCTCGAATAATCCAGGTAAATATAAACAGAAAATTAATCTAGAATAACTTCTCGAATAATCTAGGTAAACATAAACAGGAAATTAATTTAATTCATAAATTCTCGAATAATTCAGTAAACGGAAAACAGCAAATTAGTCCAATTCTTAACTTCTCGAATAAATCCAGTAAACAAAACAGCAAATTGATCTAGAACAATTTCTCGAATAATCCAGATAAACATAAACAAAAAATTAATCTAATTCTTAACTTCTCGAATAAATTCAGCAAACAAAACAGCAAATTGATCTAGAAATAACTTCTCGAATAATCCAGGTAAATAAAAACAGCAAATTAATTTAGAATAACTCAGCTGTAAGTTTAATTAATTTTAATACCTTTTTAGGGACGTTATAATCAATGTTGAAGGAACCTGGTTTTTCAACAGCTAAAGCTAAACCTTCTAAGCTAGGACCGTTGACGACGGTGGCATCGGTTAAGGAGACCTTGAGCTTGAAGTCGCCGGCGTTGAAGGCGACAGTAGTGGCGGCGGCAGTTTTGTCAGCTTCATATTTGGCCTTGAATGATGCCTTCATCATATTTTTTACTCTTTTTTTCCGGCTATTCCCGAAAAATTGACTCCGGGAGAATCGATAACTTCGGAGTAGCTGAGCGGGAGATAAGAAATGAGTGTCTGATGGGTTTTAAAATGGTCCGCTGATGGTGCTGGCTTTTCTTGGGCTCTTACATCTATTTTTGGCCCATCTATGGTTAGTTAGTTGAAGTCACCTATTTGTCCTTCTCTTTTGATTTATATGACTATCGGTCTACCAGTTGAACACAACTAATTTAATATATACAGATCGTTTTTAAACGTACTATAAAAAATTTGATGGTGAACTTTTTTTTAACAAATAAATATTGTGATTTTGTAATACTTGTTGTGTAAAATATGTGTTATACCTTAGGATATTTGTTAATCATGAGAGAACACATTACATATTATAATGTAACATCTGGAAAAAAATATTGTTCAGTATGTACTGAATATTTGTTATACAATCATAAGAGAACACATTACATATTATAAAGTAATACCTGTCTAAAAACTTGTAATATCTGCAACAAAAATATTTAAGTATGTATTGATTTTTTTTGTTATGCATTACAAACATGTCTAAACTATATATTGTCCTCGGGCATACCTTAGTTGGAAAATCTATAAAAACTTTATTATGATAGTATTGTCTTCACTATGAGTGAATGTTCAAATTCCTATAAAATACAAAATTCAGCCTCTTGTGATTTGTTTCCAAGAACTCTTAGAGTTAGCCTCAATCCATTTTTTTGTTATGTCTAAACTATACTAGTTTGCTACATAATCAATTGAGATATAAATTGGAAAGAATATGATATTTGGACTCTTTCAAATCGATTTTTTTTGTCACATATATCTTCTTCCATACAGATTATTTTGTAAAATCAAGATAAAAACTAAATAAAAAATTAATCAACATTATGCTTACATATAAGTTTCCTAATCTTATTTATGCCTTCGAATTGGTTGTTTGAATTATTTTATGAGGATCACTTTTGGGGTTCGACTGCTAGGCCGTCTTTTGTAAGAGTTTTGAGATTCTTCTTATAGTTAGATAACAATAAGTATGCTCTTCGGCAGGTGCTAACACTCATTAGAATAGCTAACAAATGTGATGTAACATTTATATTTGTATATTACGATATCGAATATGTCATTTCCAATTAAAAAAATAATAATTCTTTGCCATGTGGAGTCACGAGGTACGAGTTTGAGTGCGTTAACCATAAATGCTAATATTTTACTACTTCCGCCCCAAATTGTTTGCAGCATTTCAATTTTTGAGATTTCAAATTGTGTTTTGTCACGTTTTAGAAATAAATACATCTTCAATGTTATTTTCAGTCATACCACTAATATATTATTCAACCTACTAATAATAATATTTTTTTAGTCATTAGTTAAGGGTTATTTAATTTTTTTTGTCATATTAATTGATTTCCTATCATTTTTTAATTTTGATGAAAACCCCAAATATGACAAACAAGTTAAAACGGAAGTAGTATACATTTTAAAAAAAATAGTATACACCTTAAATTACCGTATAAATTAATGCTATACAAAACACATTATTAATGATATAGGAATTTGTATAACCACATTTTTTTTTAATAATAGTGGATACTATCGTATCAAATGTACACTTAATTGATAACCATTGATACAACGGAAGGTGTCCCATTAAGTTCAAGGTCTAAAAGTTTGAGTGGTTTTTCGTTGTACGCAAAATACTTGATTATTAACTATAGTCATAAATTTTAACATTCCGTAATTATATCCTCCCTACATATTAAAATAACTTATTTTTTTTAAAATTCGAGCAACTAACTCAATCTATGTCAAAGAGGCCGCAGGTTAGTGGGCCAAGCCTTACCTCGTGACCGAGAAGTACCGAGTTCGACACCCTCTTCATACCTGGAGCAAGCTTAAAAAGTCTCATGAGCTATCTCCTCTTCCTATGAGGCAATTCTCTCTCCCCTTCATGGGGGGCTTTAAAAAAAAAAACCTCAATCTACAGTAGTACAAGAGAGTAGTATTTAATTTCCCATTGTTTAAATTATTCACTTATTTATATATAAAAAAATGGACATTCAATTTCACGATAAAGGGACAAAAAAATTAAAAAAGATTGTCATGGAAAGCTAGTATGATTGAATTAACACTTATAAATCAGAACAATAAGTCTTAGGTCCACAATAATGTTATTAATACTTTTTTTTGGAAGGAAAAAGAAAAGGCAAAAAAGGGGGATTAGAATTTAGATGTGTAATTGGAAACTTCTAGAGGTTGGAGAGAAAAATGAGGAATTGGGCTTGGTCTTGGGCTTGGGCTTGGGCTAGGGCTTGGGCGGGCGATTATAAGTAAAATTCCCTGGAACCCTAGCCGACTCTCCAAACTCCTATTTAACCCAATCCTCGATCTCAAACTTTTCATGGCCTCCTGCTTCAAACGACGAATTATTCCTTCTTTTTTAATTTTTTTTTAGTATACGAAAACAATTTTCATAGTATGATGTTGAATTGCATCTGGTTTACCCTCTCCTTGTGAATTTCTGATGGAAATCAGAAAGGTGTGCGAGGGGATATAGCTGGTGCATAAACCCTAATTTGGATGGCTTACCAGCCCAATTGCATTTCATTCAATTGCATTGGTGTCAAATGGACCTTCCTATATTTCTTCATCTCTGTTTTTATTCTGCAATTCCTTTTGTTTCTTCAAAATTTTCAAATTTTTTTAGTCTTTGGCAAATGACGATTGTTAAAATCTTATCCTACACACTGATTTTCATCGTGTTGATTACCTAACTCTACTTTATTATCTGATGCCAATACCTTTTTAGTAAAATTAAAAAAAAGTAAAAAAAAGCGGGATATTTTGTTAGGATCAATATTACTCTCTTAAATTGGACTTGTATATTGTAAGTTCTATTTAAGACAGTAATATAGATATTTTGATTTAAAAAAATATTTTGTTTTACTTCTATAATTTTTGCTACAGCTTCTAAAATGACTTGTATTATGTAATGGAAGGAATATTAATTTATCTTGAAGATGATTTTATTTGGTTTTGTTTGTTTGTATTTTAGTTTTTAGTTTTCTCTCTCTTTATGGGACGGCAAGTGATGAGAATGATGATATGCTATACACCGAAGAACAATCGATGTAGATTAAAACTCCGCTTATTATCCGATGCCTCCATCTCTTTTTTATTAATGTTTTTGTGTGATTTTTCTTGTCTTTTTATTATAATTTTTTTTGGTCGATGATTAAAAGAAGCAGACGGGCGGACTGAACTGATGCCATGTTGATTGTCTGCAAGGTTCCTACTTTTGGAACGTGTCTGAGACTTTCATTATCCTCTTTTTTGAATGAAATTTAAGTTTGTTTAAACTGATTTTTCAATTGTATTTTTGTTAGTTTGCTGGGTCCGATGATGATGTTGCTAAATTTATGTCTGGACATATGACTATCTGTGATTAGATATGCAAAAAATTTCTGAGGACTCAGCTATTTTTTCCAGTAATTTGATTTCAGCGTTATACATTTTATTTAAATGGGGATTTGCTGCTGCATTCATATTAAAAAAAATTGGAATTTAGCTTTAAAGTGCTAATTGCAGCTGAGACAGGGTTTACTTCTTAAGTAGTTCGACTATCGCCTCAGAATGTACTACTTTTTAACGAATAAAATTAAGAATCACTGGCGATACAGAAAAATTCATAGCCATTGGGAAAGAAAAGATTAACCAGTAACTTAATGATCATTTGGAGAGGATGGGTATTATAGCTGGCCTGATCTTTCCAATAGATCTGGGGATTCGGCTTTTCTTTTATAATTTGATTACTTCAATGTGGTTTACTAGAATGTCCAATCCAGCACCTGGTCGTGGTCACTCAATCCTTTAAACCTACAAATGAATTGAGTGCAGTCTAAATCTGTATGTAGATTCTGTTCAATTAATGTAAGAGGGTGTGGGTCAATTCAACAAGACGGTTATGAGATTGAACTTTCCCTAGACTTTGAGTTGGAGCTGCATTTACAAATGATTTGTATTAATAAGCTAGGAAGGGCTGTGAAAACGGATTTGCTTTTGAAGAGCCTCTCAGGAGGAAGAAGCAATACTACCTGCCATCATGAAGCAGATTTATGAAGCTCCGCCACTGCTTGCAATATACATATAGCAGATTTATGTAGATCAGTAGCATTTTAAGTTTTGAGGAGTGTTTTGTATCTCAAATGATTAGTTATAATTAGCTGTAAACCACATTGAGAACCTTGTTAGGCTATTAGAATTATTGGATAGAAATTGGCTAAAACTCAAATTGGGGGTGAATCCCTTATACCAATAGGGGGTGAATATGGTTAATTTGAATTTTTATCCAATTCCTATACAAGAATTCTAGTAGTAAATCATTTTCCAAAATACAATTGACTTCTTGTTTTTAGAAATGATTTCACGTTATTTGCACATTTATGTAATAAAAGGCTATAACAACTATTAACATTTATGCAATAGTAGGCTACAAAATGCAATAGACCTTCTATTTTTTAAAAGAATTCCATTGTAATTTACGCATTTGACCTTTTCTTTTGTCATCGAATTTCATTTCCCAAGTAATTCGATATTTACAATCTCTTGAACAAAATTACATTCCAAATACATCTGTATACCTTTCCTTCAAGTAGCTGCCCATGACGAATTGAACTTAAACCCAGTCTCAAGAGGAAGAGTAATCTCCAAATATTATATGAAAGAGTATCTTATTTATATCCATTATCTAACTTTGTAAAGCAAGTTGTTCCTTTTATCTTTTTTGCGTGCCATAAATAGTTAGTACAATATTCGAGGTGTCATTTATACCCAAAATGGGCGGAGTCCGGTCAGAGAGGGCTGTGTAGCAAGCTGTGGTTAGCATGTGAGAAAGTTTTGAGGGCATTTTTGTCCAATAAACGGGTTGGGTCCAACACAAAATCTGACCCGTATCTACGAACCGATCCATGACTCATAAACTCATGATTTAGAATTTTCTGAATCATTCAAGGAACTGGGTTCTAGTTTTTAAGTGAAATATAGCCGATTTTGCTATCAAAATTTGTCTTTTTTTCATCCATTTTGCTATAAATATTGGAACTTGGACACTCTCATCTTGGATTTAACTTCTTTAGGAAGTTGGGATGAATTTACAAAGGTCGGTTTTGGAGGTCTTTGCTGGGTTTTTTGCCTAAATTAAAGTTTAGAACAAAAAGTAAGGGTTTCTAGTTTGCTACCAGAACTGTACCTCGCGCACATTTTTGCGATTTCTGGATGATTCGGTAGGAGTTTCTTGCTCAAACTTTACAGAAAGATTCGTATTTTAACTGTGAACAAGAACATATGTTTGGATTTTAGTTTAATGGTGTGTAGAGATTGGGCTTTTTATTTGAAGAACTCAGTTTTTCGCAACTATGTTTGTGAACAACCCGTTCTCCGTTCATGGCCATGGAGTCGATGATGATGAAGAAGAAGATCAATTGATGTCGATTCTGGAGTCGGTAGGATTAATTTCTCTAAAGGCAGTGTATTTATGGTGGGTTTCCTTCTTCACAAAAATTTCTTCTTCTTTATTCAAACACCATAAATACATTTCTATGGGTAACCATCATTTACGGTACAGATCGGGATATTTATTGGCATTTTTTGTCTATTAGGATCTTGGAGAACACCTCTAATCTAAGAAAATTCATGATTGGCCATGGATTATTTTTGGGATTTCTTGGATGTTCTTTGCATTGCTTAAACCTAATGTCTACAAGTAACTGAGAACCAAATTGGGGTCGTTTGTGGTGTTGGGAACTTTTTTTTGGGGGAAAATCGACATGTTTGATGAGGAATTCTACCCAAAAATGGTATTCCGGCGGTGGTGGTTTCATAGAGTTGATGAGGATTATTGGAATATGGGTTTTGCGATGATCTTCAGAATGGGTCAGATTTTGTGTTGGACCCAACCCGTTTATTGGACAAAAATGCCCTCAAAACTTTGCACGTGCTAGCCACACGCTTGCTACACAGCCCTCTCTGACCGGACTCCGTCCATTTTGGGTATAAATGGCACCTCAAAATTTGTACTGGCTATTTATGGCACGCAAAATAGATAAAGGATATAACTTGCTTTTTAAAGTTAGATAATGGATATAAATAGTGATTCTCTCTAAGTTAACCCTGCTAAGCCACCCCCACCCCCAATACACACCACCGGATAACGTTTAAAAGGCCCCTCCCCCAGGCCAAGGCCTAGGAAGGCACCTTCTGGTGGACGAACTTACTTTTGGGCTGGTGATTAACCGAAAAGGTACGGTGCTCAAACCTAAAACTACGCAAAATTACTTCGAAAACTTAAACGAATCAATTCCCCATCTTTTGGTCTGGTGGTGACTCAGCTATGCCTTTGCTTTTACCATTTCCTAAACTCCCCAATAAAAAGGTTAACCACCCTGCTAAAACTATTACTACCTCTATTTCATAATACAAGCTGTTTAAGTCATTAAGCAAAAAAGTTAAATGACAAAATATCGATATTACTCTTTTTAATGAAATTGATATATATTACATTGATATTTTGACTAACAAAGTACTTACTTCTTTAATTTTCGCTGAATATCCTAAACGATTTATATTATTGAATGGAAGGAGTAACAGAGAAGAAATTATAGCACTTAACATTGTAAATAACATTGAACATAATAATTTAAAACTCATAGTCTCGTCTAGGACCACGGCTCCTATGCGGATTTTTTTGGTGCGGACTGGTGCGGGACAAGCTGAGGGCCGTTGGATTCATCCAACGGTTGTTTCAAAGTAAGGGTATTTAAGGACTTTTTTTTTCCAGCACAACTTTTCTCTCCATCAGAAACATGTGTTCACTGAAAGAACATGTGTTCACGTAAAGCGAGAACATCTGTTTCACCGAACATGAACATGTGTTCACTCATCAGAAACGTGTGTTCACTCATCAAGAAAATGTGTTCACGTGAACAAGAACATCTCGTTCACCGAGCATGAACAAGTGTTCACCGAACATGAACAGTGTTGCTTGCAGAAATGTACCTTCACTGCAATTTTTTCTCTCTCCTTTTTGACTTTTTCAGCATGACTTTTTCTCTCCTCTAATAAAATTACATATGTACCCTTTTAACTTTTCTCTCTCCTCTTTTAAATCATAGCCATTGATCCATTCAAAAAATGAAATCAATGGCTCTCATTGTGTCCCGAACGTGCGGATTTTTGAGCGTTCCGCACTGGATCTTTACTGCTCGTCTAGAGTCTAGCACTAAAAAGCACAAGAGCTCTAACTGTTAAGGAGTAATCAGAATTTGTATTCCAAGTAGAGATTGGGCTAGTTTAAATACGATGGCAAAATTTGCTCTGAGCAGAAAATTTAAAACTGCTGCAGCCTCTATAGGGAAGACAAAATACCTAAGGGAAATATCATTTACAGAAATCCTCCAGCAACATGTTATGTACACTCTCAATCCTCCAGTGTCTGAATCTCTCCCATCATGATTCTGTTGCTAACCACATTAAATCCCAACACTGAAGGACTCACCTTCTTACCCTTTTTGCCCTTCTTCTTCCCTCCCCCTTTAGTTGCGCCGTCACTCTGGTCGGAGCTCCCGAAACCACCAACAAAGTCGGAAGTCATATCTCCAGCACCTGATTTGAGGGTGGTCTTTCGATCATTCCGACTTTGGAAGGCCACGTCAAGGACATCTGCTGGCAAGAAGTCTTTATAGTTCAAGAACTTGTCAATGAACTCATGATCAGGATCAAAAGAGCCAAGGTTCTCGATCAGAAGCATCTCAGCCTCAGCTCTAGATTGCTTCAAACAAAACTCGAGGAAACTTGTATCTGCAAAACGAAGAAAAGAGAGCTTGTCAGACCAGTACCAGAATACAGAGAGAGATTTTAAACCTTTAATGCTGCGCCTATACAACAACAACCAAGCCTTAATCCCAACAGATTGGGGTCGGCTACATGAACCAAAGTAAGAATCACGTAAGGTCATCCACATGGATGCAATCTCTCCATTTCTTTCGATACCAAACACAACTCTCATCTAGTTCTAGCAGATTCATATCCCCTTTTATCACCTCCATCCAAGTCTTCCTCGGTCTCCCTTTTAATGCTGCGCCTATATGATTGACAAATTGACTTGAGGTCAATAGTACAGAAACTTCATAATGCTATGACAGACTGATCATATCCTCCGACTAGGAGTTCACTAGCCCTTCTATTCTACCCATCTCTATTTCTACATTAGATTTTTTCACATACCAATCATTTTTTTTTTTCTCTTTGGGTCTTGGACAAGAGTGTCCCCTGCCTCGGCAGGGACTAATTTCCTTCGGGGTAAGGAAGGTACAACTGGACCCCTCACAACGAAGTCTGCTCCATAAACAAGAAGGAAACAAAAGAAGAGCAGGACTCAGTACCATGCTGCTCAAGCAACCCCCCCCCCCCCCAAAAAAAACCCGATCTCTCAGGGAAAAACAAAGGTCTCCATTCTATGCGACTCTTCCCACTTTCTAAGTGGAAAAGGGAGACTGTTACAGGATGTATGAGTGTGTCATCTGGCAGATTGAGCGGAAAGGAAACCATATGCCAATCATTCCAGGATTAACAGTACACAAGAAACCAAAGTCGAGCAGAAGTCGCTGTCATACCTTTTGTTCCAACAAGTCTTGCGCACTCATCCTCGCACCATTCTCTGAAATCCATAGCTTCTGCTGAAAGGAAAATTGCAATTTTAACTCAAGTCCTCTCAACTGCAAATAAAAGATACGTGCGTAATCATACCTGAATTCTTTGTTGAGGAATTGTTTTTCCCTCTCAAGGATGACTGAGAAGTCGGAGAAAATGAAGGTGGATTTTCTGCTGGTCGTCCTAGTCTGCTTAGTGATGCTACAGGAGTTGCTCTCACAGTAGTATTGCTTTTGCTTCCCCTTTGCCCTCCAAGTTGCGGAAAGTCCGACCTGCAAAAGATGTATATACAATCTCAATGCACTTTGTGGAGAAGCCTAAACATGACCTCTAATCACACGAAAAATGGAGGCCAACTCTTAATATCAATCCATTGGAAAGAATCAATTACTACATTCCCTTAGAACCCTGTAGATATATTATCCATTCTATTTTATCAGGTGAAATAGCATTTTCTCCACCATGTAACATCCAGAAATCCCTTTGCAGTAGGAACAAATACAACAAATCCTAGGGATGAACTGATATATTATTCATTTCACTAAAAAAAAAAAAAGATGCTACCAAGGCCTTCAACATTTTGAAGCAATCAACAAGTCTATAATACCAGCAGTTAAAGAAAGGTTTTAGATTAAGTAAATAGTACTCCCTCCGCCCGGAATTGAATGTCCCATTTCCTATTCATTTTGTATAGAGAAATGGACATTCAATTACGCACGGAGGGAGTATTAGTTCAACCTCCACAGACTATAAGATGAAAATAGAAATCTCTGTTGCTAATACATGACTTGATGATGACTATAGAAAAATTAATAAAGTGACCAAGTGTGACTAAAGCTAAGAGAGAGCTAAAACTCATTTAGAAACAGCATTTAGAAAGATCATTGAGCTTATTTCTCAAGAGGTTAAATTTGAAAGAACCTAACCACAGTGGGGCATTGCAGTCATTAGCTGACCAAAGCAAGTGCATAAAACCAATACAAACGTGAAATAGAAAAAGGTGCTTGAATAAGTTTGAAGCATAACACAAGTAAGGTAGAGAATCATACAGCTTTGCCTCTTGCTTGGGTTGATCCAGTGAGCCCCAGAATAGATCATCGTCCCTTTTATGCTTTGAAAGAGAAACTTGAGGATTGATTTGGATGGGAGATGCAGCCTTGTCTGGAGAAGTAGACCACGAAGGAGCACCTCCCCTCTGAGATTGACTTGGTGCAGGTGCAGATTTCTGAGGGGAAGGCACTGGTATATGCACTGAGGGACCCTTTTTCTCCTGTTCCTTTAAGATGTCCCTCAAAGATGTGGGTTTTGGGACCTTCCCAGAGTCTGTAGACCATGCTGGCGCGGCAGTGGAAGAACTTGCCGACTCACCTTTCCAGACAACAAAATCTCCCAGTGAAGGGCCACAAGGGATTGCTGGCAAGACGTCCTTTTCTGGTTGCACCATACGAGAACTTTTGCTTTTCTCAATCGGTCTTGATGCCACTGCCACATCCGGTGTAGTTGCAGGCACTGAAATCTTGGCACTGGCATTCTTAGATTTAGACTTTTTACGGTTCTTCTTAGTATCTTTAGCCTCAATGAAGTTGTCATCAACAGAATCCACCTGATTCAAGCTAGATATACTGTCTTGAACCTCCATCCTTTTCTCAGTTGACTTGACAACAGCATTGTCCTCTAATAAATCATGCAATTGGCTCTTCTTATTCTTATGATTGAGAGAGCTGTCCGACTTGCCAACATTTAAATCGCTGCTTGATGCGTCTTGCTTTATTTCTCTTAACGACTTAACCTCTGAATTAGAAACAACACCTGCCCAGGGAGTCGAGACACCCAAGGAGCTCACAGAGAGAGCTATATCAGGAGTTTCTTCCTGGGCTCTCCTATGTTCTTCCTGTTGAATTTCCAACAATGATTTAGGCTTGAAGCCAGGAGCATGCTTCCAAGCTCGTTGTACGGTACGTGCTTGTGTGCTGTCAAACTGTGAGGCGGACCCAACTTGTCCTGGTTCATTTTTTGAAATTTGACCATCATTTAAGGCAACAGAGGTAATTAGTGAGTTTTGAGCATTCATTTTCTCACCTTTGTACTCTCTTTCTTCTTGGGATGATGCAATTAGTAAATCTTCATGGATAGATTGCTTATCATATTTTGCTGCAGTAGTATTTGTGCATTCAACCTGGGATGGCATCAAGCCCTTCGCCGTATCAGAGGATTGAAGCTTTGAAGACTTTTGCTTTTTTGACTTCTTATCCGATGATTTTTTAACCTCACGTGCTTCAACATTTTTCACTTCCTTCACTACATACGACTCATTGTTTAAGTATTCTCCTTCACCTTGTGGCTCAAGAAGCCGTCCAGCAGATGGAATCTCAACTTGTTCTACCTCTTCAGTAGTAAGAAACTCATTTTTCATTGCTTCCCGAGGCTGTTGGCGCATGAGCAATAGATATTTCCAAATCTCCTCCATGTTGGAAACTTGGAATGGTCTCTGAGGTTGTATCTGTGACCGGTTCATTACATTGCACTGACTGCTCTACCGAATATCTGTTCATCATCCCCAACTGTCCCGATGATTCCGCCATGGCTGCTGTCATTGAAGAACTTTTCTGTTCAACAGCATCAAGACGTGCTGACGGTGAATGGTCCCAGATCCTTTGTTGAACAGTATTACCAAACATTTGATGTGGCAAATGTAAGGAAGAGACTTCAGTACCAACAGTTTGGGGAACATCCTGAGGAACACTTTGGGGGGGAACAAAGTTTGAAACACGCTCATCTTGCAAATTGGTAGCCTGCATTGGTGAACCAATGGGGAACAGATTATGAGGTGGCTGGAAACGAGGATGATCGATGGGAACATTTCCGGACAATCCAGCAGCTGGCAATTGCCCATAAGAGGGCTCGGCAAACCTCTGGTGAGGCCTGTTCTCTGAAATAACTTGAGAAAGTAATTGTTGTTGTTGGCGAAGTAGCAGTTGCTGCTCCTCCTGCTGCTTTTGCTGCTGCTTAAGCAGCAAAAACTTTTCCAGCAGTGAGACCTGCTGAGATGAAGAAGCTGGTCCATGCAATTGTAGCTGCAGTAGGTATTGCTGTTGCATCAGACCCAACAGCTGTGGATCTTGGGAGAGACCAGAGGAAAGCAACTTCTCAGTACTAAACATGCTGGAAGGATTATCCAGCACTTGACCGAGCATATTTTGTGAAGGTGGTGAATTCTGTGGTTGAATCCTTTGTTGTTGCAATCCAAATGCAGACTGGGGTTGATAATTTTGCCCGTGATGCATGTCCAACTTATCCTGAAGCGGGTCTAGTCCTCCTTGAACTGGGAAATTTGACCAACCTCCACCCCCATTATTGGCACCAGCAGTAGTTCGTTCGGGTCCTTGCAGAATGGACAACAAATCGACATTTTGAGAGGGTTGCAGTGAACGGGAATTGTCAGGAATTGATGAAAGCAATCTAGAGTGCGGTGACGGAGAGTCGTAAATCATGTCTGACTTTGGAATAGAGGCTGTTGCATCTTGCGCAGTCCAATATGGATGGGCAGTTGGCAGCGATCGCTGCCTCTCTAGTGTCATCTGTTTTGCCAACAGATACAGATTATCTGCACTTTCAGCCCCTGAAGGAGGTACTACCACACTGTTATTATTACTAAGATATCCTCTCATGCCTGCAAAACAAATTGAGAATATTCATTTCAGATTAAAATAAGAAAAAAGCTAAAGCAATCGCCCCTAAGAATAAAATTTTAAGAAAAGAAACCAGATGGAGTACCTTCAGCAGCAGATATCTCAAGTGAGTTACTACTGATATTGCCTGACATCAGTGACTCCAGAAACCTGTTTTCAGCATCTGTTGCTGAATGTTTAAACCTTGGGTCATTCTTTACCAAGTGAACCTCAGTTGAACTTCCATGAAGCTTCCCGAAGTTGCTGGAGTTCAACCTGTTTGATGCATCAGTAACTTCTTTGGGATTTGATGTGCCAAATCCAGGAGGTGGTCGAGCTTTTGCGCGCAAGTGAGGCATAACATCCCCCAGTACACGAAATGGTGCATCAGGTGGTGCACTAGCAATTCGAACTAGCAAATCTATGCCAAAATATCCAGATTCAAACCATACAATAATATCACTGCCTGCAAAAGGACCTTGAACCTCTCCTTGTGGATCTTTATAATAGAGAACCAAGTCTTCAGGAGGCAACTGCGAAGCTTTATGCATCTCTTGTTCCTTATCCAAGATAGCATATGGTTGATTGCTTTTCATGATAGGATCATCACCAATTTGCCACTTCGATTGATCCACCAAACGTCTTTCCCATTCAGTATTCAAATCTCTCTGTGGCTCCGACCAGCCGACATCAGTCACCTTTGAACTGCCATCAGCATTCCTCTCTCTCCAATCATGAGAGACTGAGCTCGACCGCTCTCCACCAAATGAAGATGACCGCCAAGGACCTACATGAAGAACAGAGGAAGGTCCCTGTAAGCTTGGTTCTCTGCTCATAGGCACATCATCACTCTTTCTGTAAGTGCCGTCTTCTCTTGAAGCTGCAAGGAAAGTGCAGGGGAAAGTTACCATTTGACAATACAGAATCCACCACGATAATCTAAATGCAGTCATTTTCCCACAATAAAGAATCAGGAAGACATCCACTTGGTTATTTCTGTTCTTCCTTTTTTGGGGGGGTGGGGGGCTAAATCATTTCTACCTGTTTGTTATTAATTAAGGAAACTATGAAGCATAATAATCATATACGATGTTCTCCTGTAGACACCCTAATGTATCTTAGAATGTCCTCTAAGAAAGGGTGGAGATTCTAATATCACATATCCAGATCAATAATATCCGAACCATGCATCGTTTTTTCATTACAATTGGGCTTCGAGATGGCTGTTCATCACGTACCTTCAGCTGACTTCTGATCAGAAAATTTCTGATAATCCTGCATTTTGGCTCCATAAGAGTAATAAGGCTTCTCCTGCAATGTGCCTTCTGAATAATTTGAACCACCACCTTGGAGATTTTCGAAACTTTCATCCTTGGGATCATTAAGCAGATCATCTCTGCTACCTGCTCTCACAAAAATCAAACCACTGAAAGATGAAACTTAACCAAACACCAAATTTCAAGAACCATAAACATATTTCTTTTGTTTTGTTTTCCTTTGGTTGAACTACATGAAACAAAACTAACTATTTAGCAAACAGACAGATATTATTAGTTTAATCAAGTTAATACCAATCTTGTTTCGTCTTGACTGCAGAAAATCAGTTGTGTTTCTACCGATAGAGCCTTCCTTGGTGATCTGGGGAGCTCCACTGCTCAAGATATCACCATTTTCAATTTCCTTCAAGATAACCTAATAGAAAAAACAAACAAAGAAGTAAATCTCCAGTAATTAATGAACAAACAGACCTTTTTCCAAAAGAAGACAAAATAAATCACATCACCAGCTCTTCAGGAGTGGGAGTACAAAATGCTAGGGGTTCTACAGGCTCTTCTTGTGTAAGTGAAGGCACTGGCAGTACACCACTTAAATATTTTTTAAAGGATCTCATGTCAGTCATTCTGTACACATCCAGCAATTTCGTCCTGTTGTATCTCAAAAGCAAGGGATCTGCATGGGCACTTTCAACTTTTTCTGGTCCAACAGAGTGCAACTGAGAGGAAGCATTACTCATTGAGCTGACCCTTCCACGACCATGAGAGAACGTAGGGGTAGCATTTTCCTCACGCCCCCGACCATGGCCAAACATAGGGACCTGCTTGTTTGGAGTTGCAACCTGGTTGTAAGCAGGGTCTGCTCTTCCTCGACCATGCAAGTTTAACCTCCAAGGACGGTAATGATCCCCCTCCTTTTCATCCTTCCCATGATACGAAAGATGTGTTGACCCTTTATCAAATACTTGGTCAGCATCTTTGACAGGTTCTGTCCACTTATCACGTAGGCTGTCTGCCTCCTTATCATCAGGCCCCCACCTTGTGGTCCACTTGCTCTCCCTGCGCTGATCGTGATTGGTTTCTCTATTTCCGGAATCCGCCCTCCTCTCAGTTGGGTTACGGCGTGCTTCTCCATAATGCCTTCCAGTTGAGTCAGTCCAACGATCCATTTTACGGCTATCACCATGATCTTTGTCACCCTCCCTCCATCGATCCCGGCGAATAGCCGAATTGGTATCTCTTTCTTCATCACGCCAGTGGTCACGACGATTGGATTCCATATCCAACACGGATGGCCTGAAAACATCTTTTTTCTTACCACTGTTATCAAGCGACTCCTCACCAATACCTGGTGATTTCATTATATCCGAACGGCTGGCAGTACCTGAATGAGGCATGGAATGGTTCTCCTGCAACAGAAACAACCGACAAAAGTATTAAATTGCAAGCACAGAGGTACGAGATGACTTCAAACAACATCTTACACTGTACTAATGGGAAATATACTATTTTCTTTGTGTCACCAAAAAGTTATTGGGAAAACAAAATAAACTGGAATTATATGGCCCAATATCAAAGAAAACAGCAAGTATTAACTAACATACCCCAGCCATCCCACTCTTACTCTCCCCTAACTTCGGCAGAAGCCACTGTGGCGAAAGCGGAATGGAATTCTCAGTTGCTTGCACATCTACATAGAAGAAAAAATACTATTAAACTACAAATGTCAATATTGGTCAAATCAAAATATCATAATCTAACTAGAAAAGGAATGTGATCTGCAAACACCTTGCAAAATTCAAAATATTATTAGGTATTATCAGCTAGCAACAAATTATCAACGAGCAACTTTTAGCAAAACGGAACATTCAACTCAGTGCAAAAACAAGAGGATGAAACATCTAAGCTCTAACAGTGCACAGATAGAAATTCCTTAACTCCATTGATAGCTTCAGTTGCACTTGCACAACGACATAATCACTGTTATAGAAAACTTGTTTCATTCCTAATGCCCAGTACTGAGCGACGACTGCACATGGATACATAATATTTGATCCTAAAGTATATCAAAAATTAAATCCAGGCTCAAGGATTACAAGTGCAGAAACAAATATTATAATAAAAAAAGGTCATCAGAGCAATATAATCAGATATGAGCACGAGTCTTCATGTGCTAAAGTGGTATAGATGTTCTATTTAAAAGAGTGATGTTGGTATTTTGACTAAAAAATTATCTTGTTTTTTGCTTCATTAATTTTCGACTTATATTATGAAACGGAGGTAGTAGCATTCAAGGAGCTCCTAACAAGTGCATCCTTCCACTCGTGAGATCAAACCTCATTGTCCAAATTATAAAATGTTATCCCAAAAAAAAGTTCCAACAAGCAGAATAGATGAAAATGAAAAGGCAAATCTTAAACACATATATTCTTCATAAGCCTTTCAAATGAGTTTCATTTCTAAAAATAAAAATCTTAAAAACCCTAAACCCCGTATCGCTCCTATACACAAATACCGCAATCAATTTAGGGTTTATAAAAACTCTATACAACTCCCAAATAAAATGCTCATTGAACATGAATAAACGGGGTAAAGGAGGATAAAATAACAAATCAAAAGGAAATTAAGAAACGCCATAAACACCAGAAAAAATGCAAACTGGTAAAACCTTTGGAGATCTGGATAGGACGAGAATCGAGCACGGTCTTATCAGCCATGAATGATTGAAATGGGGAGGAAGAAACCCTTATTTCTGCTGCTGCTGCAAATTTGATCGACTGCTTGAAGGGAAAGAGAGAGGTTTGATACTAGGGGAAATATAAGGGTAAGGCCAAAAGGGAGGATAGCATAAAATATGGTTTTCTGTTTTCCTTTTTTACCCCTGTGGGCACTCAGTAGCTCCAGCAGCAGTCCGGCTCCTGTGCGGAACTTCCAAAGTTCTGCACGTGCGGGCCACTCCGAGGGCCGTTGATTTCATTTTTCAGATGGATCGACGGCTGCGATTTAAAAAAGTGTTAAAAGGGTACATATATAATTTTTCTTAATAAATAATATTTAAAAAAAAAGACGCAACCGTCACATCGGTTAGGTTACCGAGGTGAGAGAAAACGGCAGAAAAAAAAAGCACATTTCTACAAGAACACATGTTTTTGTGCAATGAACACATGTTATTGTATATTTGTGATTAATGAACATGTGTTTTTGTGCAGTGAACACGTGTTCTTGATTATTGAACACATGTTTTTTTTATTATTGAACACATGTTCTGTTATTTTGAACACTTGAATTTGAAATGGGAGATATTTAGGGATCCTCATTTATCTTCTTCCAATTAAAAGTAAGAAAGAGAGAAGGGGAATTTAAAATTTCGTTTTCCCAGAAAAAGAAAAAAAAAGAAGAAGCTCAAAGTTTATCCTTAAATACCCCCGCTTTGATACAGCCCGTTTGATCAAAAGTACAAAAATTAATGGTTGACAGCTTGGCCCGCATATACTGAACACTTCTTGTTCAGCATAGGAGCCGGAGTGCTCCAGCAGAGCCCGACTCTTACTCGTGGATGAAGTGAGGCTTGAAACTCTTTTTTATTATTTTATTTTTTATAGATAAGGTGTGAGATTCAATTAGAATGTGTGTCTATTTTACGATCTATTTTTATCATCGAACTTTTATCGAGGAGTTTTTTGCATTCTTAATATTTGAACTCAATATTTTATTTAACGGATATCAAACTCCTTACACTTGAGCCAACTCATGTTGATTTTGACTTTAAATTCTTTAAAATGTCATCCACTACTAAAAATATATATCAAGGGAATTTGAATCTTGATCTTGCATGATGTTAGCAAGTCTCTACCGTTTGCTCCGATTATAAAAGATATGTTTAGTTTAACACAAACATCTCGCGTTAGCGAGAGTATCTGGTTTCTCATGATTATAGGGCATTACTTTCTCACGCTCTAACATTGAGAGTGAGTTGCACGATTTTGATAATTGATGGTAAAACCTTGTTTCGAACGATACATGCAAAAAAAATGTAAGCTGAGTTGAGCGTTGAACTCAAATTTTCAAACCCGACTCTTATACGTGCTGAACGTGAATAAAGCCTCGCTCAACCCCAAATAAGGCTCATAACTGAATAATATTAATATAAAAAATTAAATTATATAAAGTTTAGTTTATATAATATTATTTGTTCTAACGAAAAATTACTAAAATATAAAGACTCTCTTAAGAAAAGACGATACATGAGGCAAACATTGAAGTTTGGTTATGATTTTTTTATGTAGCCTAAAACTTAAAACATTAGGCTCATCAAAGTCATATTTATCAAAAAAAAAAAAAAATAGGCTCATCAAAGTCATAGCTCAGTCCAAACTCACAATTAAAATGTGACATGAGCGAGTCTGAATCTAAGATATGTGAGTATGTGAGCGTATTCAGTTTGAGTGTGAGTTGAGCATCATAATTTTTAAGTAAGCTGAGTTGAGCGTGATTTAAATTAAAAGTCATCTCACACAGTTCGATTGACACCAGTGATTACATAAACACTTCTAAAAGTCACGAGTTTCATTGGTTGAAACTGAACTCACAATACAATATAAACTAAATGTAAATATCACATCTTCAGTACTTACCAAAAAAAAAAATATATCACATCTTCAGTTCAATATCACGAATTTTAAGTGTACTAAGCATGAATTAAAATGAACTTGCCCACTCAACCCATTGACAACTCTAGTTACATAGATAGGATCCTAAGTGCTTTTTTATTTGGAATAACTTTTTTGGGTTTTTTATTAGACTAACCATAATTTAGCAGATTGGTCATAACATGGCAGTTAAAATTTTGGGAGTAACATCTTTGTCCAGGGCCACTTCCATCTTGGCTGACGTGGCGCTCACCCAGACGCGTCTTGCCACGTTGGCAAAAGTTTTTTTTGGGCTGCAATTTTTTGAGTTGGTATTATTACAACATAAAAAAATAACTAAAACTGAATATTAACCAAAATTTGAGTACGAAAATTACTATGGCAAAACCGATTTTATTAATAAAAAGCGAACACATCGTTTATAACATAAATATGTCAAATTGTATGTAACAAAAATAAAACGACTAATGTAAGCAAAACAAAGTAAATGCTATCTAAGGGTCCGATGGTGTGTATCTATCGGGTCTTCTCCGCTCTTTTCGGAGAAAGTAAGTATGGCCATCTCTTTTTCGCAGAGCACTCCCCAAGTCTATTGCGATGAATTCAACCCCTTCGGGGTTGATAAATATCAGCTCTTCGAGGGTATCTGGCTGGAGCAGTGGAGTGTGCTGCTGCGTCTGAGTCAGGTCGAGGCTAAAAGATAGCGACACACTACCCAGTAGTACCGATGTAGACGACCCCGCTCCAGGATGCCCCCCGTCTCAATACCCGGAGAATAAGTGCCAATGCTGGGAAATTGGTATTGATATAGGGTGGTTACATCATCCTGAGTGGGGAACTAAGTCTGAGGTTGAGACGGGAACTGCGTCTGAGGAGCCTGAGTCGGATCTTCCTGTGGTTGAGCCGGTTCCGGCGCACCGCCACGTTGCCGAAGTCGCCGGGCGGCAAGGTCCTCCTGACTGACTTGCCGATCCCGGCGAGTATCTTGTATCCCAACTGCAGCCCTACCTGGAACATGCTCCCGCGGCTGTGTGACCGGTTGCATAACTGTATCATTTACTACATCGGCACCGTGCTATCTGCATGAAACCGTCTTCCCAACCGCTACGAAGGCATCTTTTATTGTTTTGGCAGCCCAGACGATGAGATTCTTGTACTGATTATTAGTTCGAGATCCAGACTTCTCGAATTCTTCAAGAATCACTCTGTTAAACTCCTCATGTAACATAAATATTCGAATTATTATATTTAAAATAAAAAAGAATAATGTTGACAACAAAACGAATAAAACTTACAACAATAACCTCAGATGTAGCGATGGGTTGAATGCCCAATGGCTCGGGTTCCCTATTTTGTGGGTTTGTCATGAAGAGCACGGTAATGAGACTGTACCAATCCATGTACTCACGTGTTGGTGCAATAACATTACAGGGAACGGGAGCAGCGTCCGCTAGTGCATCGCCGCGAGCGTCCCACAAATCTACGTATGTGCGGTGGTGGGCTTTCCAATTCCGTTTCGGACTCGCCTTGCAAGTGTGGATGTCAAAACCCTCGGTAGTTCCCTCCGTCCCCGCCTCCATTGGTACCACCTGCTGGAAGCCAAATTGCCTCGCAATCCTGTCAGGCAGGTGGTACTCAACAATCTCGAAGCACACAAGCAGCGTACGAGCTCGACAGGTCATCAGGAAGCCTTCATCCCGAGCTGCTATCTCGACAATTACCCAATCAGGGTACGGTCTCCACACAAACTGCAAAAATAAATTCAAGTAAATGTAAAATAATTCATTTAATTTAAATTAAAAAAATACGAGATTACCGAAATTAACTTACCCCTTGTGCGTCCGTCAGCATATCTAGCTGATCACGAAACACCGTCAGCTGCGATTTCAGCGCGTTGACGAAACTCCGGCCTGTATTCCACCGTGACCTGTAAGCTCTACCATCAGCGGGAATATCATCGAGAACCGGGTCTCGGTTAGCAAGACGAAGACATGAAATTCGCTCCCACGCCCACAACTGGTAAAAAAAACATCATCGATTATTAAATATTCGAATTACACATTAAAAAAAAAACTATATAAAATTTAGACAAACCTGAATTAGCAAGCAACAGCCGACCATGTCCTTGGAATCAATCAGTGAAGAGATGCACATATGGCGGTACAAATGTGCAAGGACACCGCTAGCCCAAGAAGTCTGGTCTTGCTCGAGGATGCCATCACTGACGGTGGGAAAATATCGCATGTTCCCCCGGCCCCCGACTTATTGGGAAAAAGAAAAGTGGACATCAAGAGGAATATCAAAGCCCTAGCCCTCTGCTCTATCGCCAACTCAGTAGCATCATCGCCTAGGGGCACATTAATGTGGGCATAAACCTCTAACAGTTCAATGGTGTTACCCATAATTGAAGCCGGGGGGGTCGAAATCCTAGGAGGTCGAACACGCGGTCAATCTATTGATTTTTAGTCATGTTGTAATCCTCATGCCATGACACTACGTGACCCCTAGTAGGTAGTCCTAGAAGGCATCCAACATCCTCTAGTGTAATGGTCGCCTCACCGCAACGTAGGTGAAAAATATGGGTCTTAGGGCGCCATCTCTCTACTAATGCAGTAACTAAAACGTGATCTACCTTCATTTTTCCTATTCCACAACAACCGCCAAATCTTATTTGGTCTATCAAGGCTATCACTCGTTGGGTGGTTTCATTTTGGTACGCCTCAAAAAACTTACCGTTGTTTCTAATAATTTTCAGTGAAGTGTTTAGTTGAACATCCCCGCCCCATATTCTTACAGATCTATGAGAAGTCTGTTTGTTTAAAACACTAGCATCATATGAACCAGACAGAATATGAGCAGGAACAGACATCTATACAAAAAAAAAAACAATAAACATACAATTTATCATAAAATTAACAATTACAAACCCTAAAAATTCCTAAATACCCTAATTTCACAAATTCACAAACACAAAAAAGTTACCAAATTCAACAAATTACTCTAAATTACCAAATTCACAACAATTTATAAACATAATTAGTAGATTTAAAGTTCAATTCAAAACATAAAGTTAAATTGCCCCAAAATCACAAATGCCCTAAGTATGTCTTCACAAATTAACAATTCACAAACCCTACAAATTCCTAAATGCCTTAATTTCATAAATTCCCAAAATTCACAAACACAAAAAGTTACCAAATTCAACAAATTACTCTAAATTACCAAATTAACAACAATTTAAAGTTCAATTCAAAACATAAATGTTAAATTGCTCAAAGAAAAGTCAAAAAAAAAAAATTAAAGCTTTATACATGAGATGAGAGAGCAAGGTGGAGTTGATTAGTGGCGACAGTGGGGGTGGAGGAGTGGTTGCAGGAGGGGGAAGGTTTTTTTTTTTGCTAAGAGTGTCGGGTAGAGGGAGCAGAAAGGCATTAAAATCTGGGATTTCAAAACGGAAGTGGGGCCAAGACGGCTGACGTGGCAAGACGCATCTGGGTGAGGGCCACGTCAGCCAAGACGGAAGTTGGCCCACTTCCGTTATGGACAAAAATGTTACTCCCAAAATTTTGACTGCCATGTTATCACCATTCTACTAAACTATGATTAGTCTAATAAAAAATCCAACTTTTTCCTCTTAAACAAAATGGAAATCAACGTTATTTCCCTTTTTTTACTTAGCAAAAACGTTATTGCCCTTTTTCATTTATTTGACAATAAATTAAGAAAGTCATGTATATCTCATGGAACCGAATCCTACGATTCATTTGAAGACAGCTTTATCAGTCCGAATGTAAATGGCGGGAACTCTTCGCGCCACTATAACAAATTCCACTTTCCGGAGAATTTTCCCTCCATATAATCCCCAAACGTCTCTTCAATTCCCTCTCAAAATTTGTCCTCTTCTACCAAATTTCAGAATCATCAAACACCCTCAATCTCTTGCTTTCTTCTCCACTATGGCACAAGAATTGAATCACTGCCCTGAAATCAAAGAACCCACCCCCAAAATCCAAAAAATTGACCATGAAAATGGCATCTGCAAAGTACCCGCCACATTTTTCAGAGTCAAGAAGCTTTCTGATAAAGCTGTTTTGCCTTCAAGAGGTTCTCCTCTCTCCGCTGGTTACGATCTCTCCAGGTAATTGAATCTTTCTTTACTCGGCATAATATCAAACAGTTTATCTGCAGTGTTATACTTAACCCTAAATCTTCTGTAAAAAAATGTTAAATTTTCGTGTGATTGTGGTTTGTGATAAGCTCTGCTGAAACCAAAGTGCCAGCCAGAGGTAAAGCTTTGGTTCCCACCGATTTAACCATCGCCTTACCGGAAGGAACCTATGCTCGTATTGGTAATTTTCTCAGACCGCTTATTACTCTATTTGTTACATAATAAAATTAAAGAAGCATAAATAGCAATAATGATATATGTTTTTTTTTATATTTCACATCCTAACCAACTTATATTATAGAATGAAGACGTGGTATCTGATCTTAAATCATTAAAATGATTATAATCGTTTACTAATCGAATTATGAACGGCAGCACCAAGATCTGGGCTGGCATGGAAGCATTCAATTGATGTAGGAGCGGGAGTCATCGATGCCGATTACAGGGGTCCGGTAGGGGTGATTTTGTTCAACCATTCTGATGTGGATTTTGAAGTGAAGGCCGGTGATAGAATAGCCCAACTGATAATTGAGAGAATATTAACTCCTGAAGTTGAAGAAGTCGATGATCTTGATGCAACTGTTAGAGGATCTGGAGGGTTCGGATCAACCGGTGTTTGAAGCTCTGCCATTATTATCATCATCATCTAGTATTAGTAGTAGGTTATTATTACTGGCGTCGGCGGATTGTTGTTAATTTTTGGGATTTATAAGGTTGAAGATGGGCTTATAATACAACCTTTGATTATTATCAAACTTGTTGCTGGAATATTAATGCCCGTTTTTCTGTAATCTATAATCCATATAATCTTTTTGTGATAAATAAGTAAATCATTTAAGTTAGAAACACTTCGTATCATACAAAAAAAACAATAATGATTGTTGGATAAAAAAATTGGGATCAAACAAGAATTAAAGAGTATAAAATGAAAATGATTGTTATAATTTAATGTGACATTATGCCTTCTTGATCTAAATTTGATCCCAAATTTTTGATTCAATAATCACCACAAAAAAAAATTGGGTGAGAAAAAGGTCAAGCTCATAAGATGTGATGAAAAACTAAGAGCATACCATAATTGACAAAAAGTTAGAAAAAAAGATAAATGGTTATTTGCACATGAATTCATAATAGAGAGAAAAGCTCCATATAAATAAACAATTTTTACTTTTTTTCCTCCCTATATATACATAAACTATTTTTGAAATATTGTTTTTGTTGAATTAGTGTTAAATTAGTGGTTTCTTATCATTTTTAATCACATGTTCTGCACATATTCCAGTGTTAAGAATTTAAATAGACAAAATACTATTAAGACTGACAAACATATATAAAATGCATGTTCAAAAGTGATTGAAAATCACTAATTTTTCACTAATTTGACAAAAACAGTAGTTCAAAAATAATTCATGTACAGAAAGAGCTAAAATAAATGTTTACTGACACAAAGAGAAGCACAAATTGTTTATCCATATGTTTTCTCTACAACTAGATATTGAATTAAGTTATGGAAGATCAGAATCATTGCTTAGCTCTAAATGGTGCTCTGCAATTAGGGCAAGTTAGCCTTGTAACCAGCCAAGGATCAATACATTCAACATGGAAGACATGATGACAACCCGGAAAAGCTATACATAATCGCGAATTCTGGAGACTCTCCAAACATATAGAACAGATAGTCGATTCAACTTTCTGGTAGAAAAAAGAAGGGATTTCTAGCAATTCTTCGAGAGATAACAACATTGAAAAATCACCATCGTCATCATCTATGCCTGAAACTGAAAGGGCTTCCCCTGTGTCCCCGTTTTGGCTGTTGAAATCGATAACTAGGTAGCAGATTACCAGGTATACGACGATTATGGCTAAGATACTAAGGCAAGAAAGAGGTGGAGGTAGTTCTGATAAAGAACAATTCATTGAGAAAAATAAGAGCTCAATATTTTAGAACAAAATGAGGGTGAAGACAAAATAAGTATATTTGATTCTACAATTATCATCACAATTATAAAAATGAAGTTGACTTGATAATTTTGTTTGAATGAGTTAAGATACTTGGTATACAATGCACATAAATGCTCTGGATGCTTGATGAAAGAAGTATGATAATATACATATAAATCAAAATAGTTTTTTGGGTATGCCTTCTCTGATGCCTTTTGACTTTGATTTGAGGGCATGATTTCGCAACAAACGCGACAGTACAACGAGATTACTATTTCAGTGATATTATGTGAGTAGTCACTTTGTGCATTCAATTCTAAATGTTAGGTCAATCTCGAAATTGATAAAATTTTCCAAAATACACATCAAATTTCGATAAATAGTAGTATTTTTAAAAATCTTGGGGGTCAAGCCATCTCTGACGATTAATCAACAATTCGAAGTGCTTTTCTTGCGTATTCTTGATAAACCAGCGTTTATATATAGATGTAGGAGGATCTGTTTGGGAAGTAAGAAGCCCCTTTGACATCTCTTCATCTGCAAATAATTCTCGATGTGAAAACACAGAATCCAATTCAGTCTAATTTGATCTAAGAATAAAAAAATCACGCTCTGTAGGATTTGAACCTACGACATCGGGTTTTGGAGACCCACGTTCTACCGAACTGAACTAAGAGCGCTTTCTTTGAGCTAACCCCAAAAACCCGTCCTCAGTTCGGATTGCAGGCTGCAACTCGCCTGCATGAAGCCGGAATCGCTAGTAATCGCCGGTCAGCCATACGGCGGTGAATCCGTTCCCGAGCCTTGTACACACCGCCCGTCACACTATGGGAGCTGGCCATGCCCGAAGTCGTTACCTTAACCGCAAGGAGGGGGATGCCGAAGGCAGGGCTAGTGACTGGAGTTTGAATATCTTATTTCCTATCAGCCTAACCATAGAAACCCAATCGCTAGGATTTTTTATTAGCTAATAAGAAAACCCCTTTATTCTGAATTAAATATAAAGAATTCAGAATGAATCAAATCTCCCCAAGTAGGATTCGAACCTCTTTTTCTTCCGAAAAAGGGGAAGAAAAAGGATCTTCTTCGGTTGATCCCTCTTGTTCCTGTTTAATCCCCTTCATTTCGGAAGTTGTTTCTATTTCTACATCTCTTTCTTCCTCACTTTCCACCCTTTCTTCCGTTTTTGAGGTTTCTTTCAGTTTCTTAGTAAGAATGGGTGACGGTATTCTGCCTAAATAGTAGACACAGGTAATAAATAAGAGAATACTAAAGATCCGAGCCATAGAATTTCTCAATTCGACATAGCAGTACTTATTAGATCGAATGTACTTATTCGATCTAATAGAATGATTTTGCTGTATCCAGACTAATACCAATCCAAGCCATTTCATGAATAAAATGTGACCAATTAACCAACCAACAAAACTACTTGTTACAAATAACATCTTGTTGTTGCATCGAAACATATAAATGTTGACTAATCTGGGTAACATTGAACTTGGTAAAATGAAATAGTTGAATAATTGAAAAATGAGATTATTCAGGAATACACATTGAATGCTGAGATTACGCATTAAGTTTCGGGTAGTAGATCCATAATCAAAAAAGTGTTTGTGATTGTTCCAGAAGAAATGAAACAAAATACATGGTAGAGCTAGGACAGTTATTGTATAAGGTCTACCCAATGCTAGATGCAGAGGCCCTGCTTTTGTATCTGCATTAACAATCTATTTTCACATGCAATTTCCTTGAAAAAGAAACTACCTTTTTTTATTTTACTTTTTTCAGGAGGGAGAGAGAGAAGCTTATTACACGGGAATTGAATTATACTCCCTCCATTCCTAAATATGACTCTTTAGACAATTTTAAAAAATTAAAGAACTTGTCATTTTCACCTAAAATTTCAATATTACCCCCTCTCTCACTTATATAGCATAAGAAAAGAAAGGAAAAAAGAGGGATAGCAGAGGCGATAAATAAAAGAAATGTCGAGGATATAATTGGAATAAATTGTTGACAACTAATAAAAGAGTTTAAACGACAATTAATTTGGATACCTATAAATATTCTAAACAACAATTAAATGGGAAAGGAGAGAGTATATGAATAATTCAATTTTTACGAAATTTAAGATAAAATTTTCCAAACCAAACATTATCCATTTCACTCTAAATCTTTGCATTAGAAACCAAAATATGAGTGGAGGATAGTGAAGCTATGATGAAGTACACACAATTTCAGTAGTATAGCTTTATGTTATAGTCAAGCATAAAAAAGAAACACTCCATGCAACATATTTTCATAACTTTTCATATTTTCATATCCATGTATTTTATTTATAGAGGTGACAATATTTGATATATTCATGATTTAAACCACTGTATATTGCGAGAAAAATTCGGTAATCCATCGAAAAAAGATGAAAAAACTGGATAATGGTTATAGAAAGAGATGGAAGCAAAACTCGACAAGGTTTTATTTCTCCGAGTCAGGTATAATGGCTCAACCTTAGCGCGTTAAACTCGAGTACCAAAATTTTGTCACCAACATAATTGACATCTATACCTTTGGCAGAGCAGTCGAAGGATCTGATGGAATATTAGAACTTGCCTGACAAAACCAATTGTTCCGTCGAATTTGGTAAGAAATCAAGAATAGAAGGTATAACGAGGGATCGAATATTCATGACTTAATGGAAAATAAATCAGAATGTTTGATAAATCTTTTGGATACACCAAGTTCATGAAAGCAGCATGTTTGTTTACCTCGAGATATTTCGAGAGGAGCGTTGTAGTACTGAAATTGAAACCTTGAACTTGTTCTCCTTTCGTATCGAGAAGCATGAAGTTGCTTTCTGACTTGAGAAGCCAGTGACTGCGTTCACAAAAGTAAGTAAATTTAGACGTAATAGAACATAGCAATGCGAGCGATGAAATAGGATGCAAAGTGGATCGGTTTCAGTTAAGTTCCTCAATATTTGATACCTTTCCTAGTTCAACTCCCCACTGGTCAAAAGAATTGATACCCCACACAAAGCCCTGGACAGCGACTCTGTGCTCGTAGATCGCCAGTAACTGCAAAAGAGTACACCAGGCTATTTAAATTATTGATTGATAAGGAAGAACACAAACTTTTTTGCGGCCCACAGTTCATTTCCAACTATGTTAATTGAACAGTGACAAAACCAAACAAATAAATGAAGTTTCTGAGTTCGTGAGCAGGGACGAAGCCATGACTTTTAGGTTGGGGGAGAAAAACTGCAACAGTATGCCGAATTACATATAAAAACTGCAAAAAATATGTTTGGGGGTGGGGTGGCGAATTTGGTCAAATATTCCGAACTACATATAAAATTTACTATATCTAGTAGGATTTTTTAAAATCTCCCCATGTCTTCGTCCCTGTTCGTGAGGAAAAAAAGATGGGATCACAAAAGAATATTACAGTGAAATTCAAATGATTTCTGGGATTGGACATCTCGAGTCCAGTAAGTCCTTAACTAGCTACATGATCAAAGTAATTTCCAAAAGATCAGTGAAAACTCAAACCTGTCCAACGTTGTAAGCATTAAGTGATGGGAGTAGAATGCTGAGAGAAGGTCGATTGCCAGAGAAAGTCTGCAAGAGAGAAACGAAGCGTAAGAACAAGCATTGAAGTAAAAATGAAGAATAAGACGTATAGCAAAGGAATTACCTTGTGAGGAACCAGATTCCGAGAAACATTTTCCTTTAATAATTCTTCTGGGGTCTGCAAGAAAGTAAAGAATACATATTTTTGTCGAAAGTGCAAGAACAATATATATTAAAATATCCCCTGTATGACAAAATTCAACTGAACTTACAAACTTCATCCAAATTAAGTACTTTCACAATTCGGAAGCACCACAAAGCAAGAATGGGAACCGACACTTAGAAAGTTTTTACCTTCCCGTAAGCAAGAGCATCAGGCTGGGCGAAAAAGTTTGACATGAGCTCATCATGGCTGTTCACCACTTCACCTGCCAAGTAAAATTTCGAACATCATGAAAAGAAAATGTCAAGGAAAATAAGGAAAATCGAAAAGGAATTAGTACCTTTAAGATACACAGGTTGCTGACTCTTCACAACACCAATAAAATCACAAGGAATGATACGACCCTGAAATTTTCAGGAACCATTAGAGCTTCTAACGTACTGGTAAATGCAGAAAGTTCGATAGCTCCAACAATATATAAACTTCCCATAGTACTCCCTCAATTTCTTAATATAAGTCGTTTAGGAGTTAGGACATGTAGCGAAAATTAAGGAAACAAAAAATAAGGCGTTTTTAATCATAATATCAATATTACTCTCTTAAATAGGATTAGTGATATAAAAAATATTGATATTTTGACTAACAAAGTAACTTGTATTTTGCTTCCTTAATTTTCGCTACATGTCCTAAACGACTTATATGAAGTAATTGGGATCCGGAATATGGAAGTTCCATCTCTGAACTGAAAGTAGATTATAAGAAGATATAATACCTGATGAATTAATTGGTAAAAACTGTGCTGACCATTTGTCCCGGGTTCACCAAAATCAATTTCACCAGTTCCGTAGGGAAGAGGCACACCATCAATTGATACCCCTTTTCCATTACTCTCCATGCTGACCTGAATAAATATGCAATGGAATAAGTGTTCAAGCAGGACTTTGTCAATTTTAAGCGCATAGAATAGCGATTTCGGTTGCATGCCTGCTGAATATGGGGCGCAAATTTCTCCAGTGCTTGACAATAAGGTAAAATGGCCTGTATTAGACAATTCAGTGGGTCAGAAGTTGAGTAAAGAACAGATAACGCAGTCATTTAAATACGCTCGTGATTTAGCAGAAAACGTGACTCACTCTTGCCGGATAACCAAGAAATGAAACGTTCCATACGCTCAACAATCCCAAGAGAACCTGAAAATAGCAAGTGTATTCGTGAAAGGAATGAGTAACTAGGGTCCAAGGTGGAGCATTAGGTTCTTAAATATAGTTTCCAAAAGAATACCGGAAGTCTGATAAGGTAAATAATGTTAACATTTATTTGATAGGGGAATTAAACTACCAACTACCAACTCCAACGGAGATAAGAAGGTAGGATATATTATTCAGAAAAGTGACATTTTTCACAACACACACACGCACACACACACACACACACACACACACACACACACACATATATATATATATATATATATAAAACATGTTCTATTCGCCCCGAAAATCTGGTGAATACTATACTTCTGCTAGTCCCTCGGCTAAGATTGATTGAGATCTACAAGGTATATTCTCTATATCACGGACAACTAATTATTATATTCTGCATCCAATGCTTATTAGAAGCAAAAAGAGAAAAAGGGAAAAGGTCAATTGTATTTACAGGTAAATTCTTCTCAAAAGGCGCTGAATTGAAGTGCTGATCAATACTTGATGCTCCCTTCAGAAACCTACATGAGTGAAAATGAATGTGGAATGTCAGAAAACTAGCTCAAAACTAAAAACTTTAAGGGCTTAGAGATCAAGGTAATAAGAAGATACATTCCGACATTTGGGCACTAGAAGACAAGAAGATTCCTTCTTGGATATTAAAAGGATCTGTTCAAATGTCAACATTCAACTATATAAAAGATTGCCGGTGAGTGCTTAAGAAAAAGAGAGGAGTTGGCATACTTCTCCACGATTGAGAAACCGTACTGCAGAGAAAGAGGCAAGACTCCGACCGCGCTGCAAACTGCAAGAGTAATAACACTAAGAATTCGCCACAACAATCAGAATCTGTCTAGAGAGTTGAGTACACTTACCACTATATCGGCCTCCTACCCAGTCCCAGAAAGCAAAAGCATTCTTTGGATCAATTCCAAACTTTTCGACTAGCTGATTAAAGAGTGAAGGAAGAAGAAAATCGCAACTTATCTTTCACAAAGCCGTACAAAATTATCCAAAAAATATAAATGGAAGAGAATGATGAGAAGATGATCTCACCGCTAAGTTTGTACTAACAGCCACCATGTGCTTTGCAACTGCTTGAGGCCTATAAATAACAGGTGAGAGCAAGTTAAAGCACCACTATTAGAAGAACTGTAACTAATCGCGAACAATTGCCTTACCCCAGTGAAGAGGAAATCCATTCCCTCAGTGTTCGAGCATTCAGCATAGTCTCCGCTGTTGTAAAAGTCTTTGAAACCACCACAACTACACATGGATGGAAAAAAAATTCATTAAACCAAGTTAACTGCAATGCTTATTCAAATTGACAAAAAGCAGAAAATCGACTTACCTAGAGTAGTTTCAGGGTTCAAGCCTGCAATATTTTTAGCAATGTCAATAGGATCCACATTTGCAAGGCTGCAACACGAACCATTGAAAACAATTACAGAAAAGAAAATGACAATATCTTCAAAGGGAACAGAATAACCGTGTCACTTACAATCGCAGATGGCGTCCTCTTGCACATTCACTAGCTTCTGGATCTGTTTATTACAATAATCAAATTTGTTATTACCAGGATCTGTGGACTTTCCAAAGATATTAAATAAAAGAACAGAATAATTAAAGAGATGAAAAAAGAAGAATTACAATGATGCCAAAAACAGGGCAACATATGTACCTGTTTGAAGGGCAGTATGCACAAATAAGGGACCTAGAAAGCTGCCACCAATACCAATGGAAACAACATCTTTCAGCGGCTTCCCAGTGGCTCCAATCTGACAACATCATACATGTTATCCACCATCTAGCATTATAAATATCAATTAGAGGATAAGTTGATAATATGAATTACCCATGCACCACTGCGGACCCTATCGGAGAACTCCTTGATCTTATCAAGGACTTGCCAAACCTCAGGAACCACATTCTTCCCATCACTATTAACGACTGCATTTCTTGGAGCACGAAGTGCTACATGAAGGACAGACCTATTCTCAGTGGTGTTTATCTGAAGAAGCCAGCAAGATAATTTTCTTGGGAACCAACCTTAAACATTGACTCAAAATTTTGCCCAAAATTTAAGATTAATTTTCAAGATCAATTGCACAATTCTTTTCGCCAAAAAAGAAAAAGAAAAAATGTCTTCTTTTTGCGTTTTCCTTTTCTATAAAGATCTGGATTTTATGGGTTCATCAAATTGGCCTTTTGCAGGCCAGAGGCAAAAGCTTTATTATCAAACCACGGATATCAAAGAAACAGAACCTAATAGAAATATCAATGCGATTCAAATGCTCATTTACAAAAACACTTACCTTCTCCCCATTGATCATCCAGGCAATCTTTTGTTTGAGATGTGCTGTCTGAATTATCAAGAAAATTCAGTAAGTAAGTCAACTGTAAATCTCTAGTCCATTTGCCCACAAGATTAAAAAAAAATGCCAAAATATTCACCTCAGCTAAACCAAGAAGCTTGGCCATGGTGTCAAGAGTTGCTTGTTGCCTCGAGTAGTCCAACAAAATACCATCATACTCACTATGAACATTAAAAACATAACAAAATAACATAATTAAACGCCAAAAGGTTTTTGAAATGGTCACATCACAAGAAAAAATTCAGCAAAAGAAGAGGACATAGAGGCCAGCTAAATATCATACACCATCATTGATTTACAGCGGTCAGTATCACTCATCAATTCGCGCAAATGTGTTTTCTTAATATCCACAACATGGGCCTGGTTACCAACTCAAAATCAAACAAACATTTCAACCGATACAAAAGCCCACATACTTCTAAAAAGGCAGGGTCTTGATTCAATCAAAAAGAAAAGAAAAAGGCAGGGTCTTGATTACCATCAAGTCCTTCCATGGTTGAGAATCACAAATTAGAGTAGAAGAAGCCATCTGCATCCATATTCAAATCAATTTTTTTTAATATCTTATAATCCCACAAAGAAAACACCACCACCAACAACACAACCAAACCTTAATTCCAAAAAATTGAGTCGGCTACGTGACCGAATAAAGAATTACGTAAGGTCATAGCATTCTCCCCATTAAAGTTCTTTCGATCCAAAACAAAACTCTCATCTAAATCTAGCAAATCATCACCGTTCAGTCTATAGCAACCATATCCAGCTGAATTTCCCCTCCTACATTCTCACATTCATCAAGTTTCATTCTTTTTTTTTAAAAAAAAAAAAAATCCATTTAAACAATTTCCATAACGAATAAATACTTAATATGGTAACAATAATTTATCAACTATAGGCACTCCCATTATCACAATATTAAAGAAAAGAACAAAATTTTCCAGCAAATACAAAATAATCGACGGAAAAATAAAATAAAAAATAGATGATTAAAGATACCTGGAAAATGATCCTACGGTTCTGAAGAGAGAGAGAGAGAAGAAATAAGGTGATTATCGTATTTGTTTTGTCCGATGATGAGCTGTGGGAAAATAGTGAAGAAAAGGAAAAGGAAGCTCAGGGAGGAAAGGGTCAAGAGAGGAGAAAAGAGAAGATGAGAGGGAGGGTCACACGTGTGAGATTCGTGAAGAAAGGGAGGGTAAAATGGGCATTTATTATCAAGTTGACTCAATTGATAAGTATTTGACATTTTATCACAAATGTCAAGTTTTCAGATCCATTGTAGATGTGCGGACAGTACGTCTCAATCATGTTGGAGACCCTGTACTAAATTCCGAAACGAGGCCCTACATAATCGGAAAAAAGTGACTTTCATATAAATATAACAAAAAAAATCATTACAACTGTATCATAATTTTTGTTCTCCAAAATATACAAAAAAATTGTAAACATGATTTTAAAAAAAATAAATACTGACAAATTTTCTTCACTTTAAAATAGTGACCCTTCTAACTTTCTTTGAAGAAAAATCATCAACTAAATCTTCATATTTGATTTGCTTCAAAAGATCATTCTCAATTGCTATGTACGTTAATTCATTGAGTCTTTCATGAGACATTGTAGAAAGTATATATGACTTCAACAACTTCAATTTTGAAAAGCTCATTTCTGTAGATGCAACAGTAACCGGAATAGTAAACAGAATTCCGTAAACAATTATTGCGTTAGGAAAAAAACCCTACACGCTTCAAGAATATAAAATATCAATAGGTCTCATCTTTTCATTAGGCAAGAATTTTCTAAGTAACTTAAACTCTACATTCAAATCATTTCCATCGATATTAAGAAGAAAGATAAATTATTTCACGTTTTTTAGGCCTCTACCTATAAGTAGAGTTGGCTATTTACTGGTAGTTGTTAACATAAAAAATTCTCAAATAATTATAATTTTTATTATTCTTCAACAAAATACAAATACACCCCCTAAATAATATATATAACTAACATAAAATTGGGGCCCCCAATTATTGGAGGCCCTGTGCGATCGATCAACTCGAACACCTTCATAGTCACCCCTGTGAGCAGACAGTGTTGATGGTCGATCGATAAGAAATCGGAAAATCGAGGCAATGTTGATGGGGTGTAAGAACCTCAATTCGCAAGGATTTGAATCATCCTCGCAAATATCAAGTGTTCATATCCATTACTGATATGATGATAGTGTTAGTGAGTAATCTGTAAAAAACCATACAATATGTAAAAATACTTATAAACGGTTTATGGTCTTGAGGGTATGCCCTATCACGCGGTGCCTAGAGCATAAACCATCCAAATTTTTTACAAAAAAAAAAGGCATCTATCTATCTGAGTGAAAATCCTCTGTCCCCATTTGTTTGTGTCCCCATGTCCCCAACCAATCAGAATTTACTATATAAATATTTGTTTCAATTATATATACACATGGTGAATTGCGATTGGTTGGGGACACGGGGACACACACAAATGGGGACGGAGGATTTTTTGCCTATCTAGAGTGATGCAGAACAGCAGGGGGGATGGGGCCGCAGTGTGGTTTCTTTGCCGCTTAATTTGATTCTTCTGATCCGACGGTTCTGATAGTGATGCCAATGAAAATGACGTTAAAGTTCTAGGAACGACGTCGTCAATCAGGTAAACAAAGCAACAAAAATTCCGTTACCGGGAATCGAACCCGGGTCTCCTGGGTGAAAGCCAGATATCCTAACCGCTGGACGATAACGGAAGTTGTGTTTGAAATCTTTGAGATATAGTATATAATTGAATTACATTTATTTTAGTCGAATTTTAGAAAGTAAACCAATTAATATTTCCCCTCCACAGCTTTAGGATCAATCACTTCTCTCAAAAACCAATTAATATTCCCCTCTTTCTCTTTCTTTCCCTCCAGGCATTAAGAATTCCTTTCAAGTTTTGATGCAATTTTTGTCAAAGTACTCAATAATTGGCGGATCACCTCAATATTTTCAAAAACGAAATTCTTTTATAAGAAAGTTTTAATTTTCTATCGACCGACAAATTTTCAGTTGCGCCCCATTGGTTGCCTTTTTGGGTGGGAGACAATGTGTTTACTTTCTTTTGGGCTCCTTCTTTTAGAATTTGTTGGGCTTACCCATGACCGAAATGGAATGGCCCAAAGTACATTTTCTTCTTTCTTCAGCGAAACATTTGTGTGGTAGAAACTTCTTCAGCGAAACATGCTCAAGCGAGAGAACAAAGAAAAAAGTCCAAACCGATATCTGGGGCAACTTATTGAGTTGTCATATACATCACCGTTGATGAGTATTTGATTTTTTCGGTAGATATCAACTTTTGTGAGATTTTTTCCGGTAATAGGGCTCTATATAAAAAGAGCAGTATGGATCAGGTCCTCCCTACGGGCCAACCCGCATACTAAATCCTAGATTAATCACCACATTAGCAGTAGGCACCGGATGCCTCCCGGAGTGAAACTTATCACATAAAAATGTAACATCAGTTCAAAATGACAAAACGCCCGTACATGCAGTGGCCAGAGCTAAGGGGGCGGGAGGGGACACACGCCCCCATCATTTTGAAAAATGGTGAATTTTCTATAGGAAAACAATATTTTTTTGTGATATTTCCTTATAAATATTGTATTTCGCCCTCCCCTAAAAACTTTGAGTAAGAAATTCGCTATCAATAACAAATTCCTGACTCTGCCACTGCATAAATGCATAAATTTTGGGCGTCCACATCAGGGGAGTCTCAAATATTTTTGGGGCCCTTTACTAAATTTTAAAATAAGACTCTACGTAAACAGAAAAAAATGACTTTAATTTAAATATAACCAAAAAAAATCCTTACAATTATAAAATATTTTAAACAAATTTTATTTTTTTCAACCCTCTCGATATATATATATTGAGGCTCTCAATTTTTTAAAACGGTTCAAAACCCTCCTAGCCACCCATGCGTCCAGAATTGGAGCGAGCCGACTCCAAGTTCATACTCAAGAGTCGAGCCCAAAAAAGAAGACATCGATTCCCCCAAATACAAATGGCACGACTCCTCACACCGTAGCTCACAATTCTTTAACTGATTTTCCCACCAAAACCAAACCGCTACTCTCTCTCTCTGCAACCAAAATCCAAAGCCACCGCTAAATCCCGCCATTTCTTGTTCAAGAAGCTTAATCTTTCTTCGGTACTGGACAACAATGGCGAACCTCGAACCGGAGGTAACTTATACTACTTTTATCTACTTTCCATTTTCATCGGTTACTTCTAATTAACATAATTTTATGTCTACGCTTAGTTTTTGCTTTTCGATTTTCATAATATTTATTGTCTTTCCTATTTTCGATCTGCTAAAGATTTTGAAGTTTTCTGCGTTCGCTTTTTTTTTCTTCTTTTGCCGGAGGAAAAATTTGACTGAAATATGGATATGTGCTTGAGCTGAATTTTGACTGAAATTGTCTTCCTAACTTAGAATTTAGACGATCGTTATATTTTTGTTGCTTTTTTGATCATTTAGTTTTAATTTCGACTCTAGGAACAATCATTTTCATTTCGGTCGGTTACTTTTCATGCCTACTCTCGATAATTCAATGTTTCTGTAGTCTACTTTTGGATTTTGAATCGTTATTGTCTTTCCTAATCCTATTCTCGATCTGCTTACGGTTTTGAATTTTCTTGCATTTAATTTTATTTTTCCTTTTGCCGGACGGAAAATTTGACTGAAACTGGTTATGTTGTTATGTGACAAACTTAGAATTTAAACGACGAAGTTATTGAGCGTTATATTTTTGTTGCTTCGCCCTTCCTTTCTGTTTAATTCCGACTCTAGAAACAATCATTTTCCTTTCAATGGAGTTAATTAGTTAATTAGTTTGTTTGTTTATTGAATGAATCAGCCAAGCAATTATGATTTGGGGGAGATTGCTAGGCAAGCTAGATCCGATTTATTGGATAAGGCGATGGATACTGCACTTCTCCGCAGTGTCGACATTTCAACTGATTCAGTGGATCTGGCGTGCAGCATTGTTTTGAGATACTTTGAAGGTAAACTCAACTGCTCAAGTTTCCTCTATCTTTTTCCCCTGTTTTTTATAATTATTTATTTGATTTTGGAAATTCACGCCTCTTTTGCTATATCAATATTCATTTCTCTGTTTCGCATCCATTTACTTTTTCAGCTAAACTCAAAGCAACTGCAGAACATTCTGTTAAAGATAGATTGATCGATGAGGTCGATCAGCTGCTGAATAAAGCAGTAAATAGTTTGTGTGATGATATTATTAGAGATGAAGAATTGGCCCGCCTTGATGAGAAGGGATATCTATTGTTTCGCAATTTGGTTGAATTGTGTGAGATCAGAAAAGTGAGTGGTCAGTATGCTCGCGATTACCTCTCTCGTGTAAGTACTTGAATTGTTACTGGATTCATCCTTATTCTATGCACTAGTATATACTCACAAGATTTCTGGTTGCCATTTTTGCAGATTGAAGAGGAACATAAGAATTTGAGGGACTATTGGGTTGGTGTTGTTCAAAGCTTCGTAGAACTGACTGCCTGGAAAAATAACCACCAGAGAAGTGGCATATTACCAAACATAATAGAGCATATATGCATGATAGTTGAATCACGGAATAGAAGGCAAGACTTTGAAGCTGAGATTCAGGGCCTCCATACCCTTGTAAATGAGTACAAGATAAACATTTCTGCCATCATTATGAAGGAGCTTACTGTTGGGCCCGATGAGGTTGCTAAGGTATATGGTTTCTTGGGATTCTTGGGCCACTATCTTTTTCGTATTTGTCTTCTATACATGCATGTGTAACAGGAAAATACAATTTTTGTTTCTTTCTCAAAAGCTCTTATGCTGAGGCATGGTTTCCTCGATAGGTTGCAAGCATTGACACTGGTGTCCCAGCCACCTGGCTCCTAAATTCATTTCAACCGCCACTTGATGACCTTCGAGATAGATTGGCCAGAAGGGTGGTCGGTCAAGATCATGTTATTGAGAAAATAGCCAGTGTTATCTCACGGCGTCATGAATGTGGATCTTCGCCTCTTGGCTCATTTCTTTTTCTGCCAGGTTCCACATTGGGTGTGCGCGAGCTTGGCGAATCACTTGCAGAAGAGCTTTTTGGGGGCAATGATTGGTTTGCATGGTTTAACTTGTCTAAGTATGTAGACCACTCGAGTGTCAACGACGAGGAGGACAGGTAACCATAGTTAACACGCGATATGTACTTCAGATCTAATTTAATGTATAGTGCCTGCCTTTTCTTGTCTTCATAAAAAATACGCCCCTCAAGAGCATGAAAATGCAGGAGGAGACACGATGTGTTCTGTCGATCTGCCGTAAAGCTTCTTACGTCCAAACCATTCCGTGTTTTTATGATCGAAAATGTTGACGAATATAAATATGCTGATGAGCTCCTCGACATTATGCTGAAGAAAGGAAAGCTGACAGATGCTGAGGGAAAGTCATGTGAGCTCTCTAACACGGTGATCATCTTGACTTCTAGTACGGCACAGGATGCATTCAACGCTTTGTCTCTTAAGTGTCAAGAGATTGATTGTCCAAAGAGTCCGGATAGGGTTCTTCCCCTCCAAATGGTGAGATGTTGAAAAGTTTTTTTCCAAATGATTTGTCTAGCCAAAAGTAGTTGATCTTATGGCTTCCATTGTACCGACTGGCAGTTATTGGAGACTTTCAGAATCGTCTATAAGAGTGTCGATGAAGTGTTCGTCCTTAACGATCTTAGTCCTGTTGATCATGATCTTATTACAAGACTTTGGACAAAGGAAATAATTGACTCGTCCTGGGAAAGCCGCAGACTTATTTTATATCCTTCTGAAGCTTTTGTGGATTTAATGGCCACCTCTGCAAAAGTTAGTGCTTTCATCCCTCCAACCTCTTTTTTTTTCTCACTTTTGTCCAATATATTTCTTCTATTTCTTTCCTCTTAAAAATGAATGTAACCATTTTGTTTGGTTAAAATACTTAGCAGATCATTTTACTTTTCCATGTACTCCTACATCCCTCTTAATGCTGCTATGATACTGTTACGTGCTTGAGGAGTGAATGTAGATTCAGTATATTTGTTTTCAGAAAGTACTGCAGATAAAAGAGAAGAGTTTCTTCTTCTATCTTAAAGAGTTCTTTCTACGGTTCTTAAATCAGATAATATTTCCACTGACCATTGACCCTGGTGCTATAGTGAAACTTCTGTAATAATTCAAAGAAGACAGTTACATAAGTATGATGTGATTTTCATTGCCAAAGCTAATATAGACAAGTTGTTAACATAAAGCATACTTTACATTGTTTTTATTCCTAATTGTTTTTGTATGTCTAGATCATTGATAAAATTGAAATATTGGAGGCTTATATTGCTTTTATATTTAGAAGAAAACGGTATTTCATCAAAGTATTGGCATTTAACCAATGGACAAAATGCTTGAAGAAGCCTTCTACTTCCAGCAAAATTGTTTCTTTGTCTGATTCTTACATAAATGTTCCATTTCTTCGACAATAAATCAGGCTGCAAGAAGATTTTCTATGAGGGCTTGGTTCAAAAACACAATTACTCCTCAATTTATCTATAAGGAGTTAGATGGGGTATCGGCTGATATGGCGGCCATCTGTCGTATTGATGTCTTGGTCGGAACAAAGAAGCTGTCCTGCGAATTATTGGAGCTTGACGAGGGACTTAACAGTGCTTGGAAGACATTTCAATCGACCTTGGACCCATGGAAAAGTGCATATCAGATAGAGAAGAGCGCTGCTGAGGCGATTCTTGATTTGAGACTACTGCTGACACATTTGCCATCTGTGTCTAAAGGGACAAATAAAGCAGCAGATCTGGTCATGGAAGATTTGGAGAAGCTACACGTCTGTCTTGATCGCATTGTCGCATGTATAGCTGACTCGATGAACCTTGAATGTGGGCAGCTTTCTGTAAGTTTTTTTGTTAATGCAGATTTTATTGTCTTCTTGAACGAAATGTACAACAAGAATTTGAAACTCGTAATCTATGTGTCATGTTTCTTGTCTAGGCGCTGTTGTGCTTGATGGACGATGTGGCCAATCTCAGAGAGCTGGATTGATCATAATAGCTGGGGATTGGAATTGATACTGTTTTCGTGAATAGAAGGTTATTACACATATGTTATATTCTCTTCCTACATATCTGTGATGTCTTATCATCCTTATAAATAGGTTCTTGGTGTGTGTAACTTGAACATATTACCACTTTGTTCGGTACGTATTGAAGGAGGTTGTGTTGTTTCTTATTCCCCTGGGCAACTTTGTTCCTAAACTCTTTGTGCATTCTTGTTCTACAATGTCATTTTTTTTTGCAAATGGCATGTTGGTTCACCGTGGCTTCCTTCAGATTCAGCCCTATTTCTTTCTTTTTTTAGTACTCGCCTATTTCGTAATATAATGAAGAAATTAGGGAAGGTTTTTACATAACTAAAATCAATTGGCATGCATATTATTGAAGAAGAATTGCATATTGCTGCAATATGAATGAATAAAAGAGTAAGCAGTACTTGAGACTTGGCCATAGTGTGATATTTTTATTATTCTTTTTTTGTTTTATCTGCTTTTCATAATTTGTTCTTCTCTCCCAACAAATTGCAATGTGGGCATATGGTTTTGTGAGTTCATTGTTGTAAATTCTTCCGGAATACTTAGAAATCTGAGAATTAAACTGCAATGGTTTAATAATTTTTGAAAACAGAAATTCTGCATTGAAAAAATAATTTCTGCACTGGTTTAATAATTTATGAACAGAAAAATAAAAATCGGCACTGTTAAATAATTATGCTGTATTTTTCTGAACAGAAAAAAACCGAAGACTGAAAAATCAATATAAACTGGACTGAAAAAATAAATTATGCACAGTTTTACTGTCTATTACTGAAGATTAACACAAAAAAACAGCAATAAGCGTAATAGTGGTAATACAATTTTACCTCATTTGGACTATTTTTCCTTATAAAGTGAAAAAGACTTCCAAAGGTTTCCCATGTGGGATGTGGGTTTAAAACCCCATTTACCACATTGCATCCACCCCACTTTATACCAATTTATCATTCACACAAAGAATTGGTTTTCTCACATGTTATATATCATCACGAAGCTTGCGCAACCCACTTCGTGATAAACTCAATAACATTCAAAACCGAATGGTGTAACATATAAATATATTAGCTCAAATATATCCTCACGACACTTTAATTACCCTTTAAATCTTTGAGAAAATCCAATTTCTCCAACATTCATAAAAGAATAGAGACTCAGATTAGAGAAGTAAAAACCATGAAAGTTGCCTGGCTAAGATCAAAGGGCATGCTTTCTGTTATAATTTTTTTTCTTTATTATAAAAAAAAGGCATGCACGCTTTCAATTTATTTAACTATTCAAAAGCATGCCCTTTTTTTCCTTGGTAATAGAAAGCATGCCCATTAATTGAGAGGATGATTTTATTGGCATTCAAATTGAAGTTACATGATGATTTACTCTTTAACATTATGTCTAGACAATAGTACAATGGTTTAGAATCTGCCCTGATTTTTTTTGGCTTTTGCATTAAAAAAACCTCCACCTAAAGTCATTATGAAAATAAATATAACTTCTGTGCAGATTTTTTTCCAATCCTTTTGCTTTAGCAGTCAAGTCTAGATCATGATTTTGCTGCATTTAACATAGGCTACATGACACATTTTCAGAGCGGTTCGGATAATCTATAGTACTACTTGCAAAACTCAACATAAATACTCTAATTATTAAAATTTTTATTAATATATCATAAAATTTAACTGATAAACTCCGAGCACTAAAAAGGGGAAAATTTCGATATGAGCTAGCGCACGCTGTAGAGGCCTCAGCCCACTCACTGTAGTAAAGGGCACGTCGCCCTCTCATCCCAAAAATTTTCTCCAATCACAGGTTAAAATACAAAAAAAGATTGCTCGATATGATATAATTAAAAAGTCAAAAATTGTCTCTCTCCTCATTTTATAGTGATGTGACAAATTTGTACAATTTTTTTGACTTTTTAATCGTATCTCATATCGTAACAATATTTTTTTGTATTTTAACTGCTGATCGGTAGAAATTTTGGAGAGAGGTGAAAGCTCTTTTACTAGTTTAGTTTGACATGCGCTTCTACCAGCTACCTCATCCCATATCGAAATTATCCCTAAAAAGGTTATAAGAAGCATTGTCACAGAAAATGATAGAAAGAGTGTTACACACTTGCACATGATCGGAGGTGTGTCTAGAGTCTTCCAAGAACCTTATGAATTGAAGATGCCAATTTTTGAGGTTGGACTGGCTTCACTATCCACTGTCGTTATCTTGTTAGGCACTGATGTCCCACCAGCGATCACAATTTCTGCAAAATGAATGCCCCCGCTGGTATCCCTTCACCCCCTAGCACACAGCTGGTATCTCCTTCACCCACCCCCTTCTTCCCGACGCATCCCCCTTCCCTGGAAATGCATAACCAAATTGCTCCACTTGCTCCACCGTGTACCGAACAGCAATTCCTGCACTCATATGCCGTTGGCTACTGAAAATTGGCCATTTTCACACAATTTTTCTGACCGATTCAAAGTAGTGATCACACGGTAAAAGATTAAAATTCTAAACATTGATTTTGAATTTATTCTAATTGTGCTCTGTGCCCAATGTTATGCAGCTCTAGTTTTTTTTTAATGAATATATGCAGCTCTAGTTCACTTATGCGTGGATTTCTCTCTTTCATTTTTTATTTGAGGGGTTAGGCTAAATCTAGGTAAGAGAAGTTTGGATTGATTAGGACTAGAATATTTCTCTAAAGGGAATTGAAAACCATACTTCTTTTAATCCATTTTCAATTGGTAATTCAAGTGATTTTGTAATGTTTACATTCTTATGGTAATGCTTATGGTTTGAAGAAAATGTGGTGTTGATCTGAAGAAGGATGACCGGTGGAGAGAGGATAGGATCGGAGTCGGCGATGGAGGAGATAGTGGGGCGGTGAGAGGCGGCAGAGGTATCAAAAGAAGAGGAGGAGAGGGTGGTCATGGCACTTCGGTAATTAGAGTAGGATTTGAATGAACAGATGAAGTGGGTGGTGAATGATGAAGTTGGAGGGGGTAGGGGTTGGTTGAAGAAGAGGGTACGTTGGTATGGTTGAAAATTGTTTGGAATTATATACTCCCTCCATTCCCTAATAATTGTCGTTTAGGAGATATCTAGGTATCCAAATTAATTGTCGTTTAAGGTTGTTCTATTAGTTGTCAACAATTTATTACAATTATACCCTCAATATTTTCCTTTCTTTATGACAAAGAAGTGTGAGAGAGAGAGAGAGAGAGAGAGGAAGGGTGGGGGATAATATTGGAAGTTTATGTGAAAATGACAACTTCCTTAATTTTTTCAAATTGTCTAAAGAGTCTTATATTTAGGAATGGAGGGAGTACTAATTATGCCCTTAGACTCAATTAAAAATTTGAATTCAAAATTAACTAACAAATTTTTAGACAGGTCTTTCGAGATTTTAAGGTTCAAAATTAATTTTTTTTAAGGAAAATGATTTATTCCTAGAATTTTGGGGATAGAAACCCTAAACCCCCAAATTGAGGGTGTTAAATGACTATCTTACCCCCTGCTAGTATAAGAGATTCACCCAACTATAAGGGCAAAAAAGTCCGAAAAACTATTATAGTCAATCTTTTAGCAAATAATTTTAGTAGCTTAATAAGGTCCTTTTTTTAAACTTACATGTAAGTTATAAATATTTTTGAGATAATAATGATCAAATTGCCTTTTTTATGGGAGACACATTTGTTAACTTTCTTTTGGGCTTCTTCTTTTAGAATTTGTTGGGCTTACCCATGAGTGAAATGGAATGGCCCAAATTACATTTTCTTTTTTCTTCAGCGAAACAGGCTCAAGCGAGATAACAAAGAGGTCCAAGTTTCAATCCGACTCTAGTGCGGAAGTTAAAAAATTTGTGTACAAACAAATTTAATTGTTCATGCCAACAAAGTAGGTTTGGCTAAATTAGTTTGGAGACTTCTTAAGACCAAATCTGCTAAATGGGCCACCGTGCTTAGGAAGAAATATATTAAATATGAGGATCAAGCGGTTATTATTTTTAAAGATGGGCCGGGTTCTATCAATGCCAAAGCATTAAGGAATGGTTTAGAGCTATTCCATAAAGCTTCTGCTTGGATTCCGGGTTCCAGAGAGGTCATTAGAGTGTGGCTGGATGATTGGACTGGTACGGGTAGTCTAAGAAGTCAAATCTTTGGTCCCCTCAACAAAGATGAGGACAGTCTGAAACTAGTTCAAATTTACGGCCCTCCTAGATCTTGGTGTTTTGATAAACTGTCCTTCCATCTTCCTAACAAGCTGCTATTGGTAATCAAGGCTACTCCGAGGTTAGAAAATGAAAGATTACCGGATAGGAGGCGATGGAGGGGTCCGAATGGGGATTTCTGCTCCAAAGAAACGTACAACATTATCAATACCGAGCTTGAGGATGAGAAGGTTGATGGGAAAACGTGGAATTGGATTTGGGATGTGAATTGCAACCAAAGAATAAAAATGTTCTTGTGGACTTGTAATCATGATAGACTGCCTACTAAACTTCTCCTTTTTAGAAGGCAAATCACAAACTCACCGGGCTGCCCGGATTGTGGACTGGAAGATGAACCAGTTCAACATGTATTGAGGGATTGCTACAAAGCTAGGAATCTCTGGAACAATCTTGATCTTCAAAGTCAACTGCCTCAGTTGACCAATTTGCCGTTTTCGGATTGGATCAGGATTGGTTCTAGCTCCAGAAAGATTTCATCTTTCAATAACTTGCCTTGGGGATGTCTGATTGCCTATGGTTGTTGGACACTGTGGGGGGCTCGGAATAAAGCTATATTTAATCCTAATCAGCAAACTTTGGATCCCTTCAAGAGCTTGATGCAAAAGGCTATGGAATTCTTTTCACTTGGTAACAGTAGGAGTTGCATCAAGAAAGATAAACAAATCAGCATATCTTGGGCTAAACCGGACATGGGTTCTTTTAAACTTAACGTGGATGGCTCGTCGATAGGTAACCCGGGTCGTGGGGGATGTGGAGGACTCATACGAAATCATCAAGGGGAATGGGTAACTGGTTTTAGCAGATTCTTGGGGCATTGCTCTAACAATTTGGCGGTACTATGGGGTCTTCGTGATGGGCTTAAATTAGCTATAGGGTTATCTATTCAAAAACTTGTGATTGAAATGGATGCTTTGATAATTATTAATCTTGTGCTTAATGCAGAAATATGTAACCATCCATTCTTCCCAATTATACATGATTGCATGGTGCTACTTGGGAAGATACCAGATCATAAGTTGATCCACATCTATAGGGAAGGCAATGCTTGCGCTGATAAACTGGCAAAACATGGAGCTAGTTTAGTTTTGTCTGACTTCATTACGTTTCAATCTTCTCCCCTTTTTGTTAGCCAACTGGTGGCGGGGGTGCCGTGAGGGCTTACTTTGAGAGATTGGTCTGTAATGATACTATGGGAATAACTTGATTATTTTGATTATATATGTTGTGTTTTAACAAAAAAAAAAACAAATTTAATTGTTGGTTAAAAAATTTAACGATTGAATTTTTTTTAAAACCAACACCTACTATATTAGTATTACATTCTTAATAAAGTGTTAATTAAGAGAAGAGATATTTTTTTATCCTTACACTATTTACGAAATTCCGTTGTTACCCAAAATCTATATTTGGATCGCATTTTGCCCCTGAACTATTCACGAGTGTTGAATGTGCCCAAAATCGGCGAAATTCGACAACTATACGGTGGTGCTGAGGGGTATTATGGTCCGAGCAAAAATAAATTTATAGTTAATTTAGAATAACCTCAAAACTATCTTATTGTATAAAGAGCTAATCACCATTTATGCCCCTCATGTTACTTTGAAAGGCAAGTTATGACCCTTAAGTTTTTTAGGTGTCATTAATGCTCCTAAGAATTTGCGAGGTGCTATAAATAGCAAAACTTGTCGGAATTTGGCGACCTGCGGTGGTGCAACACACGTGTGACACACATGCACAAAATTCTATGGGTAATTTTGTCCATTCAACTTTATTAATTAAAAGGAAAAAAAAAAATCCTTCTCTTCCTACCATCCTCCCCTCCCCGTTCTTCCCCCCTTCTGAATTATTTCTTCTATTATCATCTTTGTACCCCATCCAGATGGCATATGAAAACAGCAAAAGGTGGCAAAAAAGAAAGCTTTACAAGCCATGCCACCACACAGGATCATAGTCACTCACCCACATTTCTTTGAACTCCACCGACGCGGCTATAATGGAGAAGAAGAAGATATTCTTTGATCTAAAAAATTAAATCAATTAATCTTTCTTAGCATAAAAAAATCATCCTTAATAGAACCTAAAATTTCTCTATTCTTCCTCATATCCCCATCTGCCCCAACCCACCACAGCACCGCTATCCTTTCTCCTTCTTCACTCCACCGCACCGTTGGTTGGAGAAGATAAATAAGAAAATATAGGGATTTAATGTATAACAAAAATAGATTTGACGATTTTGCCCCTGTAAAATCGTGCATGTGTGTTACACGTGCTCTCCGCCACCGTGGGTCACCGGATTTCGCCGAGTTTGACTATTTATAGCACCTCACAAATTTTCAGGTGTATTAAAGGCACCTAAAAAACTTAAGGGTCATAACTCACCTTTCAAAGTAACCTGAGGGGTATAAATGGTGATTAACTCTTGTATAAATTGTGTACATGAATTGTTTTCTTTTCTTTTTTTTTTCAATTGACCCCCTCCCCATTTTCTTATCCATTTAACCCCTTTTGTTCACCCAACCCGGGCCAAGGATTAGACTAACACTGATTAGGGAGAAAGCCCATAACATGGCACCGAATTTTTTGGGGATAACATTTCAGTCCAAAACGGAAGTCCAACTTCCGCTGCCCTAAAACTAAGATCCAATTCCGTCATGGACACGTGGCATAAGGCGCGTGGGGGACTTAGCGATCAGTGAAAACGGATTGAGGCGCGTTGGTTTGACGTGGCGTTAATTGAAAACGGAAGTGTGACTTCCGTTCTAGGGTGAAAACGGAAATCCCACTTCCGTTTTCAATAGGCAGTGTGTTTTTTTTAAAATTTTTTTGCCTTCTAAATGGAAAAGAATAGTAACACATTTTTTGCCTTCTATTTTTTGCCCTGGATTTTTTACTAAAATAGACTACGAAATAGATACTTTATAAATAAAATAAAGACAACTGAAATAACAAAAAAAATCGTAATACATAAAAAGGTATGAAAATGTTTACAAAGATAAAAAATAAATCCTATCTAAGGGGCTCCCGAAGGGGTGTATCTACGCGTTTGTCTTGGGTTAACCCGGAGATAGTATATGCGGCCGTCCCTTGTCCGCACTGCACTACCCTCCTGGGCCTGGATGAATTCCGCCCCTTCGATGTCGACCACTAGCGCCTCCTCTGGGGAATGTGCCTGCATCTGTGGCGTATGCTCCTGAGTCGGGTCAAGGCCAAGGCTGAAGGATGGCGCACCAAAGTACACTTCCCGTTCTCCCGGCGCACAGGGTCCCGTTCCCGGCGTCGCGAACACGGATGAAGGATGCTCGAACTCTGGGCTCGCGAAGCCTCCCTGCGAGGTTGCCTCTCCCTGCACCACGCTGTCTCATGCGCCCTAGCCATGTTCCCGCTCTTGAGTGGCTCGGCGAGTCTCGCGGGTGCCCCTGCTGGGCCAACTACCACCCTCCCCTGAACAGGATCCTTGGGACGGACGGAAGGCTGCTGGACGGGGGGCGCCACTACGTCGGGAGCCCGCGACCTGCAAAAAACAGCCTTCCCGGAAGCAGCGAAGGCATTCTTGAGCGTCTGCGAGGCCCGAGCAACCAGGGACCTATCTTGAGCAACGGTGCGGTTGCTTGGCTTGTCGAACTCTTCAATTAGTAAATTGCCCGTGTCCTCCTGCAGCAAAACATAAAAGTTATTACGTTCAGGGGAAAATAATCACAATCACATAAAAAAGATCAAAACTTACCATAAACAAGTCTGCTGTGGCGACGGTCTGAATACCCGCGGGGAGTGGCCTGGGATCCCGGTTTTGGGGGTTCGTCAGGTGCCGAACGGTAATGGTATTGTACCAACCCATGTACTCACGGGTTGGTGCAATAACAGTACCGATCGCTTCCTCAGCGCCCACCAGGGCATCGACCCGGTTGTCCCACATTTTGATGAAGGTACCGTGCTTTTTCTCCCAATCCATGGTCGCGTTAACCCTAACAATGTGGACGTCCTTGCCCGGCACAATGCCCTCTGTAACTGGCGGGATCGGAACTACCTGCTGGAAGCCAAATTGGCGCATCACCCTCTCGGGCAGGTGGTACTCTACCAGCTCGAAATAGATAAGAGGGGTGCGCGCCCGACACGTACTTATAAACCCTTCATCTGCAAACACCCTCACTCCTAGGACAGAATCAGGGTAGGGCCTCCAACAGAACTGCATAATATGCAACAAAATTCTCATTAAACCTAAACATAACACATTCAGAGTTGAATAAAATGCAAATAAATCTACTCACCCCCCGTGTCTCGGTAATCAAATCCAGCTGCTCACGAAACAAATTCAGTTGCCCTTTGGGGGCGTTGCGGAAGCTTCGGGGGATGTTCCACCCTGGCCCCGTGGGGCCTAGGGCCGTCGATAAAGTCCGAAACCTGGCCTCGGTTGGCAGGACGGAGGGATGAAATACGTTCCCACGCCCACAACTGTTCAAGACGTAACAACCGATGAATAAGCAATTAATTCACAAATAAAGAATGAAATGTAAGTAAATTTAATTAATAGGGGACAAACCTGAATGAGAAGGCAACAACCGGCGATGTCCTTCGAGACAGCCATGCACGACACGCACATCTGGTGATACAAATGTGCGAGGACACCGCTGGCCCAAGAGCGCTCAACAAACTCCAGTGGGTCACGGCGCAAGAGGAGGAGAAGTCGCATGCTCGCTTTATTCCCCGACTTGTCGGGGAATAAAAATGTAGCCATCAGACAAAAAGCCGTGGCCTTAGCCCTCTGCTCTACCTCGCGGTCACCGGCATCACCCGGGGAAGTGGCACGGCGATATGGGCAAATACCTCTCTAACGAGCAAAATGTGGCCGGAAATTTCTTCCGGCGTGGGTCGGAATCCAAGCACTTCGAACACGATGTCCATCCACTCACCGGGGGAAAAATCGTATCTGCCTCCAAAGGACACCACGTCACCCCTAGTGGGCAGTCCCAAAATGCACCCTACGTCCTCTAGGGTGATGGTCGCCTCCCCGCATGGTAGGTGAAATGTGTGGGTCTCCCAGGGCGCCATCTCTCTACTAATGCGATCCACGAGCGCGTGATCTACATTCATTGCACCAAGTCTACAACAATTGCCTAAGCCCAAGAAGTCGATGAGTTCTAGGACTCTAGGGCTCGTCTCCGATGAATACGCTTGGTAAAAATGTCCTGAACTACTAATAACCTTCAGAGGGACGTTAAGACTCGGTTCCCCGTGCCATATACCTAACGACCTATGGGACCGTTGTTTTTTCAACAAACTAGAATCGACAGGTCCTGGATGAAGATAGGCGGGATTGGCCATCTACACAAAATAAATTCGAAAAACAATTTACACACACAATTCAAAATGTAGCCAATTTCACAATTAAACGCTCAGTTTCACAATTAAACACTCAATTTCACAATTCCAATTTCAATTAAACCCTAAATTTCACAATTCCACCAATTAAACCCTTAATTTCAAAAGACACAATATTCTCACAATAAAAAAACTTGCATTTCATATTAAACAACAATTTAATTTCATATCAATGAACAATTTAACAATTTTTCCAAAAAAAAATCAATTTAGAGAATTATACCTCACAAAAGGCAAAAGAGTGTGAAGGAGAAAGGCTTTGTTGGTGAAGAAGGTGGGCAGCGGCAGCGGCTACCGGCGGCGACGTGAGGGGGCCGGCGGGAGGAGGGGAGGATTCGCCTTTTTTTTTTTTGCTTCGGAATTGATACTTCCGTTTGGGAGAGGAGAGCAGGGAAGATGAAAGGGTTTTTTTTTTTAACACGGAAGTCCCACTTCCGTTTTCATTTGATAACGGAAGTTGGACTTCCGTTTTCAGCCGACCGCCAAGTCCCCCACGCGCCTTATGCCACGTGTCCATGACGGAATTGGATCTTCCGTTTTGGGCGAAAACGGAAGTTGGACTTCCGTTTTGGACTGAAATGTTATCCCCAAAAAATTCGGTGCCATGTTATGGGCTTTCTCCCTAATCAGTGTTAGTCTAATCCTTGGCCCCACCCAACCCCCTCCCCCTCTTCTTCTTCACCGTCACCCACAACCAGTAACAACCACTCCGCCGCCGCCGCACCACCACTCTTTAACTTAACACCACCACCATTTGCAATCCCACCATTTCTTGGCCAGCTACTTAAAAAGCCCAATCTGGTACCCGAACAATATTAACCAAAACCTGGTATTCAGAGCATCTTTAAGCATGTGCAATGAAATATAAATATTTTTCACTTGGTGATGCCATTAATGATTTACAAACATTTCATATCTTATCAAGAATGTCATAAAGAAACACTTTGAGAATCAATAATACGTCATCAAATAATTCTTATTGCAACTTATTAATCCTCAGAGAACTCATGTGAGTATAGGATTTTTCACCAAACAGTTGTACACTAAAGAGGTAGTTTAGTCCTCTATTGAAGAAATTGACGAAGAAACCAAAAATAATTTTCTAAACAAAAATTAAGAATCAAAACCCACCAAACACTGTCACCATGGAATCCCAAAATGAACCCATAAATACTATCACCATATCATTCATAGAATTCCATCATTTGAAAAAGGGGACAAAGAATTCCCAGAACAAGAAATTCTTCTAGTGAAATTCAAAGGTATGTCGAAATTCAAATTGAGAGCGAGATCTCCGTATCTCTCTCCTTCTCGAGAAATTCAAACCGATTCCGATCGATTTCAGGGATTTCGATCGATGGAATTTTAAATTCTAGGATTCCAGAATTTGCAGATCTATGAACTTTTGCAGATGACGATTCCGATCAAACAGAGTGATGAAGACGACGCGGATGGAGACGTCGACGAAGATGGGGAAACAGGCGAGAGACGGGGACAGAGAAGGAAAAAAAGGGGTTGGTAGATTTTGTTAGTATTTTTTTTATTTTTTCCTCTTTAGAAATTATTTTTTAGTGTTGGGTCAAATTGTAATAATTTCTTAATTAAGGTAGCAGAATGTGATAAAATTTTAAAATTTATTTTGCTCGGACTTTAATAACCCTCAGCACCACCGTATGATTGTCGGATTCCGCCGATTTTGAGCACATTCGGCACTCGTAAATAGTCCACGGGAAAAATACGGTCAAAAGAAAATTTGTGGGCAACATCGGAATTTCGTAAATAGTGTGAGGGCAAAAAGGCTAATACTCCCTCCGTCCCAAATTATCTGTCCACTTTGACAAATGCACGGGTATTAAGGATTTGGTGATTTTGATGGTAAAATATAAATAAAAGTCTAAAATACCCCTCATTAATTTTATTAATTTCATTTAAAATTTATGTCTTTCTCTCTCATTCCTCTCACACAACATCCAACTAGCTCTTAAATATTTGTTGGAAAGTGATCATTTTAATTAAATAAGAGCATTCAATGAGGAGTTGGAAGAAGGGTAAAATTGGAAAAATTATCATTAATACATACTTTATTCGAAAGTGGACAGTTAATTTGGGACAAATAAAAAAAGAAATGTGGACAATTAATTTGGGACGGAGGGAGTATCTCTTAAGAGAAACCCATATCTTGTTTTAATTAAGAGAAACACATATGAAGATATATCTTCACAATGATTTAACCAGTCCGAATCCCATGCGAAACAGTTTTTTTAGTATATACGCAACATATCAGGACATGTGTTTTAAGGCTCATGACAAGCGATTTGAGACTAAAAAATATAAAAGGTGTTCTAAAACTCAGAATACGTGCCTGTTATAAATTAATCTTAACCGTCAAACGAGAAAAATTTCGCACGTACAAAATTAGTTCCGTTATGCAATGGAGTCACTGTCTGATTTAACAATGTACATGCGAAAATTTAAGCGTTCCGCATTGGAGTGCTCAATAGTCAAGCCCAAAGAAGAAGACATATCCATCCCCCCCCCCCACCCCCACTACCGCTCCTCCCAATGTATAAAATGCATGAGCATGACTCCTCATACCGTAGCTCACAATTCTGTAACTGAATTTCCCACCAAAACCAAACCGCTACTTTCTCTCTCTGCAACCAAACCCAAAGCCACCGCCAAATCCCGCCATTTCTTGTTCAAGAAGCCTAATCTTTCTTCGTTACTGGACAACAATGGCGAATCTCGAACCGGAGGTACTTTATACTACTTCTTTTCTCTTCTTTCCATTTCCATCGGTTACTTCTAAATAATGCCTACTATACATAATTTCATTTCTACGCTAGTTTTACTTTTCGATTTTAATAATCTTTATTGTCATTCCTATTATCGATCTGCTTAATTTCTAAGTTTTTAGCGTTCGAATGTTTTTCTTTATTGCCGGAAAATTTGACTGAAATATGGATATGTGCTTGAGCTGAAATTTGACTGAATTGCCTTCCTAACTTAGAATTTAGACGATCGAGTTGCTGATCATTTTATTTTTGTTGCTTTTTCGATCATTAAGTTTTAATTTCGACTCTAGGAACAATCATTTTCGTTTCGGTCGGTTATTTTTAATGCCTACTCTCGATAATTTATTGTTTCTGTAGTTTGCTTTTGGATTTTGAATCGTCATTGTCTTTCCTAATCCTATTCTCGATCTGCTTATGGTTTTGAATTTACTTGCGTTTAATTTTATTTTTCCTTTTGCCGGACGGAAATTTGACTGAAACTGGATATGTTGTTATGTGACAAACTTAGAATTTAAACGACGAAGTTACTGAGCGTTATATTTTTGTTGCTTTGCCGTTCCTTTATGTTTAATTCCGACGCTAGAAACAATCATTTTCCTTTCAATGTAGTTAATTAATTTGTTTGTTTGTTTGTTTATTGAATGAATCAGCAAAGCAGTTATGATTTGGGGGAGATTGCTAGGCAAGCTAGATCTGAATTATTGGAAAAGGCGATGGATACTGCATTTCTCCGCTGTGTTGACATTTCAACTGATTCGGTGGATCTGGCGTGCAGCATTGTTTTGAGATACTTTGAAGGTGAACTCAACTGCTCAAGTCTCCTCTATCTCTTTTCCCTGTTTTTTTATAATTATTTATTTGATTTTGGAAATTCACGCCTCTTGTTTGCTATATCAATATTCATTTCTCTGTTTTGCATGCGTTTACTTATTCAGACAAACTCAAAGCAACTGCAGAACATTCTGTTAAAGATAGATTGATCGATGAGGTCGATCAGCTGCTGAATAAAGCAGTAAATAGTTTGTGTGATGATGTTATTAGAGATGAAGAATTGACACGCCTTGATAAGAAGGGATACCTATTGTTTCGCAATTTGGTTGAATTGTCTGAGATCAGAAATGGGAGTGGTCTGTATGCTCGCGATTACCTCTCTCGTGTAAGTACTTGAAATGTTACTGGATTCATCCTTATTCTATGCACTAGTGTATACTCACAAGATTTCTGGTTGCCATTTTTGCAGATTGAAGAAGAACATAAGAATTTGAGGGACTACTGGGTTGGTGTTGTTCAAAGCTTCGGAGAACTGACTGCCTGGAAAGATAACGACCAGAGAATTGGCATATTACCAAAAATAATAGAGCATATAGGCATGATATTTGAATCATGGAATAGAAGACAAGACTTTGAAGCTGAGATTCAGAGCCTCCACGCCCTTGTAAATGAGTACAAGAGAAACATTCCTGCCATCATTATGAAGATGCTTACTGTTGGGCCCGATGAGGTTGCTAAGGTATGTGGTTTCTTTGGCTTCTTGGACCACTATGTTTTTCGTATTTGTCTTCTATACATGCCCGTGTAACGGGAAAATACAAGTTTTATTTCTTTCTTGAAAGCTCTTATGCTGACTCGTGGTTTCCTCGGTAGGTTGCAAGCATTGACACTGGTGTCCCAGCCACCTGGCTCCTAAATTCATTTCAACCGCCACTTGATGACCTTCGAGATAGATTGGCCAGAAGGGTGGTCGGTCAAGATCATGTTATTGAGAAAATAGCCAGTGTTATCTCACGGCGTCATGAACGTGGATCTTCGCCTCTTGGCTCATTTCTTTTACTGCCAGGTTTCACATTGGGTGTGCGCGAGCTTGGCGAATCACTTGCAGAAGAGCTTTTTGGGGGCAATGATTGGTTTGCATGGTTTAACTTGTCTAAGTATGTAGACCACTCGAGTGTCAACGACGAGGAGGACAGGTAACCATAGTTAACACGCGATATGTACTTCAGATCTAATTTAATGTATAGTACCTGCCTTTTCTTGTCTTCATAAAAAATACGCCCCTCAAGAGCATGAAAATGCAGGAGGAGACACGATGTGTTCTGTCGATCTGCCGTAAAGCTTCTTACGTCCAAACCATTCCGTGTTTTTATGATCGAAAATGTTGACGAATATAAATATGCTGATGAGCTCCTCGACATTATGCTGAAGAAAGGAAAGCTGACAGATGCTGAGGGAAATTCATGTGAGCTCTCTAACACGGTGATCATCTTGACTTCTAGTACCGCACTGGATGCATTCAAGGCTTTGTCTCTTAAGAGTCGAGAGATTGATTGTCCAAAGAATCCGGATATGGTTCCTCAACGCCAAATGGTAAGATGTTGAAAAGTTTTTTTCCGAATGATTTGTCTAGCCAAAAGTAGTTGATCTTATGGTTTCCATTGTATCGACTGGCAGTTATTGGAGACTTTCAGAATCGTCTCTGAGAGGGTCGATGAAATGTTGGTCCTGAACGATGTTAGTCCTGTTGATCATGATCTTATTACAAGACTCTGGACAAATGAAATAATTGACTCGTCCTGGGAAAGCCGCAGACTTATTTTATATCCTTCTGAAGCTTTTGTGAATTTCATGGCCACCTCTGCAAAAGTTAGTGCTTTCATCCCTTCTGAAGTTCTCCGTATTTTATTTTGTTAGACATATTTCCTTATTACAATATAGTATGAAGTTGTTGAATCTCAGTATATTGTCCTTGATCATTCTCTGCACAGTGCTCTTTGAATTTCATTGCTTCATTTCTTTCATCTTCTTTTGTTGCGTGTTTTTTTTGTTGGCCTTTCCTTGATTTTCATTGCCAAAGCTAATATAGACAAGTTGTTGACAACATAAAGCATACTTTACAATGTTTTTATTCCTTCTTGTTTTTATATGTCTAGATCATTGATAAAACTGAAATATTGGAGGCTTATATTGCTTTTTTATTTTCCAGCAAAATTGTTTCTTTGTCTGATTCTTACATAAATGTTCAATTTCTTCGACAATAAATCAGGCTGCAAGAAGATTTTCTATGAGGGCTTGGTTCAAAAACACAATTACTCCTCAATTTATCTATAAGGAGTTAGATGGGGTATCGGCTGATATGGCGGCCATCTGTCGTATTGATGTCTTGGTCAGAACAAATAAGCTGTCCTGCGAATTATTGGAGATTGACGAGAGACTTAACAGTGCTTGGAAGGCATTTCAATCGACCTTGGATCCATGGAAAAGTGCATATCAGATAGAGAAGAGCGCTGCTGAGGCGATTCTTGATTTGAGACTAGTGCAGACTCATTTGCCATCGGTGTCTAAAGGGACAAATCAAGCAGCATATCTGGTCATGACAGATTTGGAGAAGCTACAGGACTGTCTTGATCGCATTATCTCATGTGTAGTTAACTCGATGAACCTTGAATGTGGGCAGCTTTCTGTAAGTTTTTTTGTTAATGCAGATTTAGTTGTCTTCTTGAACGAAATATACAACAAGAATTTGAAACTCGTAATCAGAGAGCTGGATTCATCATAATAGCTGCTGTGCCATATTTCTTGTCTAGGCGCTGCTGTGCTTGATGGACGACGTCAGAGAGCTGGATTGATCATAATAGCTGGGAATTGGAATTGATGAAGTTTTCGTGAATAGAAGATTATTGCGTAGCTGTGATGTCTTATCATCCTTATAAATAGTTTCTTGGTTATGTGTGTAACTTGAACATATTACCACTTTGTTCGGTACAGATTGAAGGAGGCTGTGTTGTTTCTTATTCCCCTGGGGAGGTATATGTTAGATATTGGCATTTTGGCAAACTTTGTTCCTAAACTCTTTGTGCATTCTTGTTCTACAAAGTCATTTTTTTGCAAATGGCCTGTTGGTTCACCTTGGCTTCCTTGAGATTCAGCCCTATTTCTTTTTCCTTTTTTAGACTCCACTGTTTCTTAATATGAATGAAGAAATTAGGGAAGGTTTTTACATAACTAAAATCAATTGGGATGCATATTATTGAAGAAGAATTGTATATTGCTGCAATATGAATGAAAAAATTAGGGATTTGAAGTCCAGAAGACAAGCAAAAGTGCAAGCAGTACTTGAAAGACTTGGCCATAAGTGTGTGATATTTTTATTCTTCTTATTTGTTTTATCTGCTTTTCATAATTTGTTCTTCTCTCCCAACAAATTGCAATGTGGGCATATGGTTTCGTGATTTATCTACCGAACGATGATCCGATTCAAAAAATTGAAATGTAGGTTGTGAGAGGTAAAGAGGAGGATTTTAATGGCATTCAAATTAAAGTTACATGCTTTACTCTTTAACATTATGTCTAGACAATAGTACAATGGTTTAGAATCTGCCCTGCAATTTTTTGCTTCTGCATTAAAAAACCTCCACCTAAAGTTATTATGACAATGAATATAACTTCTGTGCAGATTTTTTTTCCAATCCTTTTGCTGTAGCAGTCAAGTATAGATCATGATTTTGCTACATTTAGCATAGGCTACAAGGCACATTTTCAGAGCTGTTCGGATAATCTATATCACTCCGATTATGGAAAACTCGGCGTAAATACTCTAATTATGGAAGTTTTTATTAATATATCCTATACACTAACTGATAAACTCTGAACACTAAAAGGCTATAAGAAGCAATGTCATAGAGAATGATACAATGAGTGTGACAGGATCTGAGGTGTTTCCAAGAATCTTATGAATTGAAGATGCCAATTCTTGAGGTTGGAATGGCTTCAGTATCCACTGCATTTATCTTTTTAGGTACTGATGTCCCACCAGAGATCACAATTTCTGCAAAATGAATGCCAGAACAATTTTAAATCAAAGATAAATATATATATTGAAGGGGAATATACCAAGTGTTTGTTCTTAAATGAACCTATTAGTTATTACCAATCCCTTCTCTAACAGACAAATTTGGCCTCAGAATATCTTTCGAATTGATGAGAAATATATCTCCAAGATAAAGATGATTAGTAGGTATATAGACGCAACAGAGTTCTTCATCGATCCCATTTCTTCGAAGAATAACAGAAGAAGTGATGAATCCGAATGCATATTCTCCGATTCTTGGATGTCTTATGATGGCCACTTCCTTGAATGCATGAGAACTCTGATCTGTAAATTCCAATGATTATTAGGAAGTACTTAATGAAAGATTCCGAAAGAGAAAATCAAGTTTGTGAAACATATTTATTTACCAGGTGATATTGCTGCACTTATCTGCTTTGAGGCAGAATATATATAGCTTATCAATGGCATTTTCTTGATAATCCATTCCCCGAGACTAAGGACCGAAGCTCCTACCCAAGATGACATGAAAATACCAACTAGGAAGATGAAAATAAGAGAAGTGATGAATCCAAGGCCTGCAATGTGAGTGATTAAACTAGTCAAAATCCGACTTGTGAAAAAACCAGCTGCTCCTAGACAAGAGGCTTTATTGTGCAGCATGAGTATAAAATTGGAACTGCCTTGATTCTAATTGATTAATTTCTTTAGGTAATATGCAGATAAATAAGAACGACGCCATAATCCCCATATGATGCTATCTCTTCCAAATGGTGATAGTTACGCGCTCAGATGGTTTATTACCACATTGGGTTGGACTAGGATTTGATCTCTAACTTTGTTAAACTGATCTCATATCCAACATCTTGAAATTTAGCTTAGTACATTAATTTCCCTTCAAATAACTTACTTGATTGAGTGCTTAGAGCTCATCTTTTTACTGCCTAAGAACATTTTAGGAAAGCTGCAGTATTTTTCATATTTGATTGCTCTATCTCAGCCAGCTCTACGGATCTTTTTTTTATTTATATAGAGCGGCATTGGTAATCATCTTCGTATTCTACTTGTTGTATTAGAAAACCTAGGTCTGTCACATGAGGTCCAACAAATACAAAAGTGCATTTGCAGTAAACTTTGTGCTAGAATTTTGAAGTTGTGTGCTTTCAAGTGCTTATGAATACTTGCGCGAAGGATAGAGCGCTCACCCATAACATTAATCTGAAGTTGATCGTAGACAGGGGAAAATACGTCCAAGAAATGAATGAAACCTCGAGTAATGTAGAAGGTGACTGTTATTGGAAATAAAACTACACTGCAATCAGAGACATTTTCAATAAGAGAAGAGAAATCAACAACCCCCAAAACTTTTGGCACATTAGAGAGACAAAAAATATACTATAAAATCAGGAAGATTACCATCCTGACATAAACTTTTTCGAAGCCCAGCTACGAACAACCTTAGAAAATGCCTGGCATTATTCAAGAAATCGAAGAATCAGCTTGACCCATATTGATGAACTAATTTAGTACATTTAAATCAAGAATCAATATTAAAATGCTTGTCAAGAAATTCATGATCAGGGTTTTTTTTAAAAATTTTATTATCTAGCAAATATACAAATCGATTAAATTTATAAAACAATTCTGAATCAGATTGAGACCTCTCTGCCTGGAGATGAATGATGATTAGAAGAGGCTACAGAAGGAGGCTTTGGAGGTGATAATAATTTGGTTTCACCATGATTACTAGTAGAAGATACAGGTATCAAAAGCTCTAGGTCTCTTTCCCTTTCTCTTGTTGCCATTACTGATTATAAATTTTTTACACACTCTTCTTCTTCCTGTTATGGTCAATCCCTCAAAGTACTCAAGTTTGTTGACAACCATAACCCATATTTCTAGCCTCATACCATGAAGTTCAATTTAAAGTTTTTACTTTTAAACAAGCTAGTCCCTTTTATAGATGGAAATAACCCAAAAAAAAATCATTACACAATTATGTATTACTACTGATTTGTTAACCCAATTTAACTAGTAATGATTCTCTATTTCGTAGCAAACAAGACGGTATAGGGGTTATTGTTTTAGTGGTATTCTGTGAGCATACACTTTGCGCATTCATAGTCAAATGTTAGGTCAGTCTCCGATCCGTTTGTTTCAGTGGTATCATGCTCCTCCAATCCATTTGTTTCAATGGTATACTGGGAACAACCACCTTGTGCATATATTTCCAAAGGTTACACCCATCTTTTATCCCTCCTCCGCCCATACCCCAATTATTAAGGAATTATTGAATTATGTTATTATTGTTGTTATAGCAGTTGTCCAAACACTTTTAACCTGAATAATCTAGTTAATATCTGGATGGCATTGCAACCGACCTAGCCAGAATTCCTGCAAATGTCACTCCCAACTATCGAACTTGGCACGTATGATCGCACATGAATGTCACCCCGATTATCAAACTCAGAGCCTATAGTCTGTAAAATTCGTAACTTTTTGACTACGTGTCATGCTGCATGTAATTTATTTTTGTGTGACTTAGAGTGTAGCGTAATTTATTTCGTGTCATTACGCGATTTACGAGCCTATTTAATTTAGTAACGTGTTACATATTTCATTTCGTGTACGTTTTATTGAGGGTCATTTCACACACATATCATAGTTGATGACTTAACTGTGATTACCTAGATAATTAATTTAATAAGGAATTGAATTGGATTGGAATTAAATCACCATAAAATAAAAAGAATTAAAAGGTCAGACGTTTTTTTTGTAAAACAGATATAAATAAAGTAAAAGAAAGGCAAGGGGTCGTGCGTTTTTGTTACTGGGGAATCACGTGTGTATATAAAAGGGAATAGGGGCTTTTATTCACCAAAACTTGAAAGAAATTAAAACATGGCAGAGGAAGGTATCTTGGTTCTTGAGAGTCGTGCCATAACAAGAGAAAGAAACGTGAGGGATTATATTAATAGGAGGCGGCACAGTGGGTTTCAAAAATAGATTTTGTGAGATTTCATATTTTATCCAGAACTTTGAGAAATCACCGAGGGAAAGTTACTCATCCATTTTCGGCTCGTAATATACCGATTCGAAGATAATAGAATAAGGTTCGAGTGAGCGCAGACGGAACGTCATTCCGAGTTCCGAGCAGGAAGTTATCGCACCGTGAGCGGGTCTGGGCAGTGCAGATTTCGGGTTTGTGTATTTAATTGCTTCCGATCGAGGTAAGGACCCTGCTTTTATATTATTTTCTGTCCAGAATTGATATATATATATATATATATATGTTGGTACTGTTTTGGATTATTTAATTACTGATTTGACGTGAATTAGTGCATAAATTGTTGAGGTTACGAATTAATTGCACGTTTGTTTTTATTGTTTTATTAATCGAATATATATATTTTGAAATTGTTATGTTTATCTAATAAGATATAATCTGAAATGTTTTCACCGTTTATTTAATTCGTTATGTATCTAATTGTATATCTTTATAGTTATTCGTGAATTGTTAATTGGTCAATTGATGAACTCGCCTAATTGTTATCGCTTTGTTGTCTTAATGGAATAATACTTGAGTCGTTCGTCTTTAGTCCTAAATGGTTTTGGTCGACCGAGTCATCGCCCTATTTTGAGCTCGTGTCTAGGATCTACTAAATGACAGTACTCGTTCAAAAGGTATACTTGTGAGCACGATAATGTGCGAATTTGGTGATCCCGGGGATCATGCGTGGCACTTCATGGACCTTCACCTGATGAGGGAAAATCATTGGGACTGTAACGGTTTTGTGGAGTCCAAGTTATTGGATGATGATACAATGTAGGATGAGTTCTTAAGGCGTGAACCCGTTCGTTCAGGGGGTGAAACTGAACCCAGTGCATATGAACTTCTTGGGGTCTTCCTAACAAGGCAAAGTGTTAGGGCCGTTACAGTTATTGTCGTATAGTCGTGAATAGATACTTGAGCTCGAATTGTGGGAAGTCGTGTCACAGCGGTAGCTATACTCGTAGTGTCTAAGTAAGTATACAATCGTGCGTACCGTTTGGACAGAGCACGGTGCCCTTCGTACATTCGGTTGTATAAGTGCTTGGATATGAAGAGCGTGGTTATTTAGCTTATTTGTTATCTTAACCAGTTGTCTTGTCCTATTTGATACTTGTGATTGTCGGTCCCTACTGAGCACCGGAGCTAAGTCTATCCGCTTTATTGTGCAGGTGATGATGAACAATATGATGACGTTGTTGATGCTTGGGAAAGGGACAATGAAGAGTGACTCATAACCGGCTTCAATTAAATAACTTAAATTATTTCACTTTTCATTTATACTTAGAGTATCTCTTTATAGCATTGTTGAACTATTCCATTTGTAATACTCGGTATTTCACGCTTAATAATTAGTTTCCGTTGTTGAACTCTTATTTCGAATCACTTCATAATGAAATTTCCTTTTAGTAACTCTGTTTGTCGGCTTTGGTGTTTCATTAACCAATGAGGCACTGTCATGTCATCGACCCTGGTTTTGGGTCGTGACATAGTCCCAGATGGCTGGATGGCTTCCTTCACTGAGAGTCTGGGATAGACAAGTTTTCCTCAGTATGAAAGACAAGTTTATGATTGATACAAACATCAAATAAGTTAACACTCCGCGGCTCGAGCTTTTTCTATTAAAGTAAATCAAGCAGCAATAGTAATACACCACAAATTTGGAGATCAAATTTCATCCAAATGATTGAAGAGAATGGATAACTAGAGAGGACAAGCTCAAAACTTTAAGGTTGTTCAGGAGGAAATTTCTTCTTCACATAACATATAAACAGTTGGCAGAAAGCCAATAGAGTACATATTCCCCTCTGCACTACTAACCAAAGCCAATAGGCCTCCACCATTACTTTTAAGGGTCCTTTGCTTTGCGTTTAGAGCGCTCCACCAGGGTAATTGCATCCATTGTAGCCTGATAAAGAAATAGAGAAAAGCTTACTAAGTTTTATGAAAAATAACCTCAACGAAGTGTATTTGGATAGTTTACTAAGTTAGTATAGAAAGCTTACTAGGATTAGTGGACGAGAGAGTGGCGGTTTGTGAGAAATTGCAGCTCAATGGATTCTTGTCAGAGGATTGGAATAGGAGATTCATGGCAAATGTGGCGTGTGATGCTACAGTACTTGGTTCAAAACAAGCTCCTCCTGGTTGAATTGGACTACAATCAATACCTTGTCCACAAGCATAATCCAAATTCGTTTGTAACTGAGCATCCGATACACCGCCCTTGGGCACACACCAGGCGGCTTTCTTTGTCGGTGAGGGTCCTGAGGGAGTTACTGGAGTCGTCTTTGGAGTCTTCAGATTAGAGAAAATTGTGTCAATCATTACATACTCGGTAGAGTACAAAAAAGAAAAATAAACCCAAATCTGAGAACTGTAATTGTCTTCAACAAAAAGGAAGTACGACGATTGTAGGCATGTTAAACCTCCCCGAAGTAATAAAAAGACACGAATTTCACGCAACTATTAACTTTTTTACCTAATTTTCCACAAAGATAAGCAAAGTTTTTAATCACTTTCATATGTGCCAATCAAGTAAAAAAGAGAGCATATAACTATAGTATATAGGTATGATGCTTTCGCGCAACTGTTAACCCTTTTACCTAAAATTTCCACAAAGATATGCAAAAATTCCAATCACTTTCTAATGTGCCAATCAAGTAAAAGCAGAGCATAAAACAATAAATATAGTTCTTTTCCATTCAGGAGAAGTATCGTTCCAAAAGTTACCTGAGATGCTTCAAATGATGTCCAACAATTAGAAAAGTTAACATGCATACGGTTTAAAGTTAGAACAGACCTCAACATGTTAAGGAGTAAATAAATCCAATGATGTGTATTTGATTATCACCTGCTGGCTACTTTCGCTACTCTTTGAAAGACCGGCATCGTAAGTCATGGTTAAATCAGGCTTGAAAATCCCAAACGATCGTTCTGAACTTGGTCCAGGCTTCAAATCTTCATCATACAAAGCAAAGAGGTAAGTATCAACTGATTTTCCAGGCATGAGTGGAGTTCCAACCATTGATTTAAGGTGTGCAATCAAATTGCCATTGTAAGCCTTGGCATTCTCCACACTTGGGCCAACTTCATTGTCATCTCCCTTGTATGGCCAGCCCGTCTCGGCAACCAGAATCTCGACTCCCTTGAATCCCATAGCATCTAGTGCTGATCTAACAGCATCAAGCTATATACAAACAGTTCATTAATTGTAAAAATAAATAGTAGCATATTCTAACAAAAGCAAATGATTACTTCCTACAATGAACAAATATGCAAATTGTGGTTTCTTTCGTAAAGGATATGTAGAGTTTCTTGTACTTAACTGTCGTGGCTGGTTGGTACAAGGCTAGTAGTGTTATGCCACATATAGATACACAATTAGTATGCATGTGTCTCTGGTACCTATTTACACTGCTCGGGGAACTACATATCCTATACACTATTCGGAAAACATTTATTGACATTTTTCTTATCTTACCCTTACTCTATTAATCTACTAAAACTAAAATTAATTACACTTTGGAGTTTCAAAATGATTTTTTCGTTTCGACCTTTAACTAAATTATTATACCAGGTTAATGACTTTTTTAATCTCCGTAAAATACCGAAAAGTGACAAGTAATTTGGGATAGTGTATATACTAACCTGTGCATCAAACATGTTAGTGTACTTAATCTTGGAGCTCGAGTCAACTCGGCCTTCGTTGGGCTGAAACAAACAGAAGGCCAGAGTCTCAGGCCTTGGATCACTCTGGTAAGCAAAGAACGGGTACGGGTTAATCACAAAAGGCGACCCGGTAGCATTATTGAACGCCAAAAGGCCTTTCAATAAGTCACCATAGCTAGGATCAAATGATCCAGATGAAGGCGGATCGGACTGTCTCAGCACAGCCATTGCATGGACGGTTGAGACCCTGATTTTGCCACCTAATGAAGCAGAATCAAGGGCATTTTTGAGATTCTGCATCGCCAGCAATAGCTGAGTCATCAAATTCTTGTCACCTGATAAAAGCACCTCGTTTCCAATATTGATGTGTATAATCTTACTCGCCGGATAAAACGGACTCACATTTGACCCGACCCAATTTCTGGCGTAATTCGGGTCGGTGGCCATAGCCGGTATTTCTCCGTTGGATACTCCGACCATGATTCCGATCCCGGTATTCGCTAATGCCTTGATGATTGCCGGGTCGGTTCCATAGACCCGAACATTATAAATTGAAGTGGACTGTAATAGCTTTGCTGTGGCCTCCGGCGACGGGAGATTATCGGCGACTTGGCCATAATTTACGCCGATAAATGATTGTGATTCTGCAAATTAATTACTAAAAAAATCAAAATTTTCAATTTTCGCATAAATTATGTAAAATTTTAACTTGGCGTAGCAACTTAAAGTTCTGCTTACGTCTGTAATATTCAGAGCCATCAATAATATATTGGATTATATATTACTGCTTTCGTCCTAAATTGAATATTTACTTATTTAAATGGGAATAAAAAAGTGAACATTCAACTTCCGACGTACTACATTCGAAAATACTGATAAGATTATCATTTCAACTCAGAATAAATATCGAATTAGTAAACGAAAATGAAACTGTAAATCAAAAACTTATATGAATTGCAGAAAAATCCATTAAAGAAACTTACTTGATAGACGAGTGAGTTGAAGTAGGAAAAGAAGGAAGAAAGCCCAGGGGTAAAATTGTCTCGCCATAGCAGTAGCAGAGCAAGCCCTATGGGTTTTTATGAAGATGAGGAAGAAGGACAAAACGGGAAATGAGGCAACTTTCGATCAACTGATCAACTCCAACTGCGTAAATGAAATTCCACCGTTTTGAAGAAAACATTAGTCCATAGATGATTAAATATAGAAAGTTCGCGTGATCTACAGGTGGCGCACGTGGCTGGGTCTGGGTGGAATTATGAAGAGGGTAGATTAGGTATTTGATAGGTGGTATTATTGTGGAAGTCGATCATTTACTCCAATAATCAAATGTACGCAGAGAATACGGTACGTGGAATTTGCGAAAGTAGCCTTCATGCTAGCCGTTACCTTTCCTTTTATTTATTGTTTTTCCCCATAATTTATCACATGTCTCAAACATAAAGTGTAGCATTGCACATAAATACTCTCAACACTGAATAAAAAAAGCATGATAATGTGTTTATAAATTAAAATAATTTTGCATTTTACATTTTTTTTGTCGTTTGACTTTTTGATTTAAGAACATGATTCCGTAATAGACGTGACGATGTAAGAAGATTACTACTTCATTAATATTATGTAAGTATTCACTTTATGTTTTTATTGTCAAATGTTTGATCAGTCTCCTATCCATCTTCGCACATACTCCCAATTATTGGGGTCTTATTTTTGTTGTTAAACATGAAGTGTGGTATAATAATTACTTACCTCGTCTATTAATCATGAAAACGAAATATTTGCTTCTCATCTACAAAAATATAACACATTTCGTTGTCAATTAATTATCTCTATGTAAAGCAGTTAGTTTAACAAGAGAGATCAATGACTACTATTTACAACAGTGAATAACAAAAATTCATAATTTACCATAAATCGCTATTTTTTCTTTAACAATTAAATTTTAATTTTTAAACAGTAAAATCATATACTTGATTGATAAAGTATCTTACTGCGCGAATCCATATTACAGTAAAATTTATATACAGTAATACTATTGGGATCGAAGAAAAATATTACTATAGAGGTTATTCTTAAATAGAGACTTACATATAAAAAATATAATTTTAAAAAAAAAACTAATATACATCATACGATACTTGAAATTGTATCCCTTCATATTTTAAAAACATGAATTTAAAAGATATATAACATTCATGAGTTTTAAAAAAAAAAAAAATTATGCATACATCATGCATGTACATTAGATTTAGAAGATTCATTCATATACATACAGTATCTAGGAAGTGTAAAGTATGTACATCATGTATGCATTTAAAATATTCACTCATGTATATTGTATTTTCGAAACGTTTTTTCGTTTCTTTTCTTTTTATTATACATATGTAAATGCTAGCATAATCATAAATTTCATTATCATTTTAAATCATACATTTTCTACTTCAAGCAAATCATGATACCTAAAAGTAAACGAACTCAAATCACTGAAAGTATTCGTGTCGAGTTGCTCAAAATGAAAGAAACCAACCCAAATTGGAAACAAAAAAAAATATCTTGCAAAATGGTTAAAAGATACCCATAAGTTTAAGTTGTTATTTTATATAGATATATAAATATATTTAAAATTTAATGTTATTTTATTACTCTATGGAGGTAAATTTATTAAGGATGATCCTAAAAAAAATTATGAAATATTAAAATATAAAGTTTATTCTTATTTATAAATTATAACTGGTCCCAAGTTGGAACTAAGATTTTTTATTACTATAAAAAAATTATTCTTATATAGAGATTTTAGTGTATATACAAATTTTTGAGACCTTTTTAGGTTAGAAGTTTGAACAATCTTATTCTTATAAGCTAAGGAATCGCTTTTTTTTCCTTCCTTTTTCGACATTTTTCCTTTTTGGGGACTCACTTTTAGCAAGTGTTGAAACGTGATGAGTGATTAACATTAAAAACAGTAAGTTTTGTTTTTGATGAATAAAAAAGAAGGTGCAAATGATGCTAACCAACACCTCCTACTAGTTCATATTCTGAAATTCTGGCTTTCGTGAAGTGGAGAGCAAAAGAAGGCTCAGATTTTTCGTGAAAAAACATAATATCACTTGTTTTACATACTACCTCCATTCGTAAATATAATACTTTCATTACAAGTCGTAAAAATTAAGATATTTTGTCATCAAAATATCAATATTATTCTCTTAAATAAAATTAGTGATATACAAGTCATATTTAAAAGATTAATATTGATATTTTAATTACAAAAATATTTTAATTTTTGCTTCATTAATTTTCGCAAAATGTAATGAAAGGAATAGAGGGAGTATTTAGTTAATGGACATAGGCATAAAGGAGAACGAATTATTAGCCACTTTGATCATCAACGTTTTTTCGTCTAGCCACTTTGGTCAAAATTCAAGTTTTTTAACTTATTTCATCATTAAACATTTTTCGGCCTGCCATTTTTGTCATAAATGATTTTTTTAACTTTTTTCATCACTAAAGTTTTTTCTATCTGCCATTTTGATCAATAAAGTTTTTTCATTCTGCCATTTTGCTCACTAAAGTATTTTCATTCTGCCATTTAGGTCACTAAAAATTTTGACCAAAATGGCAGTCAAAAAAACTTTAGTGACCAAAATGGCGAATGAAAAAAACTTTAGTGATGAAAAAAAGTTAAAAAAATTATTTTTGACAAAAATGGCAGGCCGAAAAATGTTTAATGATGAAATAAGTTAAAAAAACTTGAATTTTGACCAAAGTGGCTAGACGAAAAAACGTTGATGATCAAAGTGGCTAATTATTCAAAGGAGAACCAACTTTAGGCAGAGGAGATGGAAAAGCATAATTCTCTCACAAGTAAACTTTGAATACAAGAAAGCAATCTATAGCAGGATTTAGAACTAGTCAACTACAGGTAGTAGTTATCGGCCATAACTCAGTGAGATACCTATTTACGAGTGATCTTATAACAGTATTATAACATTAATGTTTCTTATTCTCTATCTTTCGAATAAATAATTAGTACGTGTTTACTTTCTTTCCCACATGTTATACTATTTCTTTTAGCTTATAATTTTTTTTAATTAAAAAATTAACAAATTAACAAATGTCAATTTCTTATTAGTGAAATAAGAAATAAAAAACTTAATGAAGACAGAACATTCCTACCGCCATAAAATGGTGACTTCAATTCCTATAAAACATGAAATTAAATTCTCTATGTTCATGTACATCCCGCGATTTACCGTCTCCACTGAAGACCAGTATAAAAGTTGTTTCTTTTTGGCATTTAAATAGAAAATGTATTAAAAAGGGGATAATTATTGCTTATAAAAAAAAATTAAAAATACAATTTAAAAAAAGAAAAGGAGGCCCAAATGAAGAAATCACTAGTTTCGTCCTCTACTAATGGACCTTGTTCAATGATGGATCCTTAAATAATTTTCTCCTCCTTAAGGCCCACTTTGATTGGGTATTTATCAACCCCTCTGTCTGGCCCACTTTTATTGAACATTTATCAACTTCTGCCCATTTCGATTGGACATTTTATCAACAACTCGGTCCAAAAAACATAAGCAAAAAAATAGTCGCCGTCTGTGGGGATCGAACCCACGACCACGTGGTTAAAAGCCACGCGCTCTACCACTGAGCTAAGACGGCATGTGACATTGAAGTCACTCTTTAATCATAAAGTCATCTACTTTTTCGTATTAAATTTGCGTCTTGTTAATTAGGGAGCTATGCTGAAAGCCTGAAAGGGATTTTTGGTAACTAAGCTCATTGAAGGGAAAGTATCAGAAAGAAAGAAAGAAAAAAAAAGGTATTACAGGGGAGGATTAGAGGCGGGTCCAACATTTTTTAAAACACTATATTTGTTACTTTTGATTTATATGTAAGTTATTACAAAGTCATTATTAATTAATTAAAGAGTTTAGTGGTGAGTTTATGTATTAGTCGAGTTTAAATCCATTGAATGTATTATGTTAGTTATGAGAGTTTAAAGCATTTTTGAAAAATTAAAATAGTAACATGAACATTGGGAAGGAAGGAGTACAATATATGGCTTTATTAATTCTATGGCTTTATTTAGTCGCTCCTCAACTCATGAGTTCCGAATTCGCAACTGCTCTACTCCGTCATTAATGAGTAATTTTATCTATATATGGGTAAAAAGTCAATTCTCTTATGTAAATTGATAATTTTTTTCATATATACTGCACCTATTACTAGTGGAAAATTCTGATATAGACCTGAGCTATATGTGGAGTTGTGGATCACTTGGTCCAGAATTAACCACATCACCTCTTTTAATTAAAAAAAAAATATTCTTATAAGACCCCACCTGTTTTTATTATTTTAATCAAAACTGTGATGTGGCTGAATGTGGACCAAGTGGTCCACTTAGTGACCCAGATCCACGACAGAACCAATCATTACTAGTTCGAATGCAAATTTTAAAGTAGCTTATGAACTGAAATAAAATTACTGGTACTCGTGAAGTTACTTGGCGGATATGTTGGGAATTGCTGTTTATTGTATGAGTGACTGCCTGCTCTTTTAGTAGAAATTAATATGGATATTGCACAAAAGATGATACTCCCTCCATTCCTTATTAATTGTCGTTTAAGAGATATCTAGGTATCCAAATTAATTGTCGTTTAAGGTTATTTTATTTGTTGTCAACAATTTATTCCAATTATACCATCAACATTTTCCTTTCTTTATGACAAAGAAGTGAGAGAGAGGGAGGGTGGGGATAATATTGGAAGTTTGGGTGAAAATGACAACTTCCTTAATTTTCTCAAATTGTTTAAAGAGTCTTATATTTAGGAATGGAGGGAGTACTTATCTTGTTCGTAGTACTTCCTTGCTATGTTATGCACTTACTGAAATGAAAATGAAAATGCAAACATAAACAATAACTTCACGTTGTTCTAACATTTACTTCTCTACTGCTTTGGGTTCCAAAAAATCTCTAATTTTAAGTTCTTTTTTAATTTTATTTCTTTGTTTTTTTTTGGAAGGATCTTGCTAGGCTACTAAAATTATTTGATAGAAATTGGCTAAAACTCAAATTGGGGGTGAATCCCTTATACCAATAGGGGGTGAATAGTGTTAATTTGAATTTTATCCAATTCCTATAAAAGAATTCTACTAGTAAATAATTTTCCTTTTTGGAAATGGAAGGATGTTTGGTTGGACATTGCACAGTATCGATTATGTAGTCATGACCTCGGATAGACGAATACGGAACTAGCATTCTTAACTATTAAAATTTACATGTGCGAAGTGATGAAGAAAATTAACATGTTCCGCTATTTTTAAAATTATCAGTCAAATATTTTATTGATTTTTTTTTCTTTTATAAACATATTAAATGGTGTTAAAGTCAAAATTTATTATTTAAAGTTAAAAATATTTACTAATTACACGTTAATTTTTAAATAACGCTCACAGTCTAAGCTACTTTTTAAATCACTTGAAAAGATAATCTAATTAATTAATTTATAGGCATCACTACAAGAGGAAAATTTTAAGATAAATTCATATAGGGTATTGGTGGGTTTCAACCCAAGACCTACTACTGGCCTCTGGGTTGGACTCGATCCGGTGAATCTGCGTCGATATTTGATATGTGCTAATTAGACATGTTTGATTTATGTCAACTAATATAAAATCCAACTCTTTACGACATATTTCATATCCGTCTATAACACTTATATGGTAACTACTATACTCGTGAGATTTACTTACTATAAATATCATATATCAATTATTGTTTTCATTCATTAAAATTTACTGTTTGCTAGACATTGAGTTCGCAACCCATTTGTCAGGAACACGTAAACTATTTTCTTGTGCACAAAAGAAAATATTAATGCCCACGGAACCCATTCTTCAATCTGATAAAAAAATTTGAAGAAAGTAAATTAAAGTGACACAACGGTCTAACCAGAGAAAAAAAAAAGTTATAATTTGCGAGGGGGCAGGAGTGAGAAACACGTTGAGCCACGTTTTACGTTATTATCCATTGGCAGTCAGGGAACGGCATCCGGAACCTTCCCACCACTAAATCCAATCAGAGCCGTTCAATTCAAAAGCCAGCATGATTTAGCATTGCCCTATTGACTAGTCAACCCCCACCGACAAATACGTTCGTCCACACAGCAGCCGTTAAAATATCTATCAACCATTTATTTCTAGCCGTTCGATCAGATTCCTCTATGAATAAATAACCGTCATTCTCCACATCTTCCCTGTACAAATTTCATATCTCTCTGCCCTAGGCGGTACCCTTTTTCCTAGATCTGCTCTTCTTTGTTGTTGTTATTCGGATTATTTTTATAGATCTGAACAGATCGTTGAACGATCTACAGTTTGATTATGAAATCGGTCTTCGATGTAAATCGAGTTCTTATTGATCTGTTCTTCAGTTCAATTTATGGAATCGACGAGGAGTTTGCAGATCTGAATTCTGATTGAATTGAATATATAGGTATCTTTACAGATCTTCATTTCGAATGATTTTCCGTTTATTTTTGGCTAATTTGGTTATTTGATTGTTTAAAGCGGAGCGGTATTGTTTATGATGTTTCTCAACTGTTTCGATTATGAGATGGAAGCGCAGAATAGTCCTCACGGTATGTTCTATATCAGATATTTCATCTGCCTGTTAATTTGCTTAGATTTTTTTCTTAATTCATTATTTGTTTGCTTCATTTACATGTTTTGATGCAGAATTATTCAGATCGTGAAGGCCTCCTAAGGCTTTTAATCTTGTGCTGATGCGGATAATCCGTTTTAGCCTTAGATGATTCTGATGTAGGCGTTAATACGTTTCTGATGGTTTACCAATCTTGTGACTGTGGAATCCATAGGTAATGTTTTGGTAGCAGTTATTTTTGTATGTGATTTTGACGGAAAGGTAGATAGTCTCGGGTAAGAGTTATGAGCGGGAAAATAATCTGTTATGATGCTTTGTTGTGTCTCTGACCTTTGCCATGTCGGGTGCGCTCGCTTGGCAGGTCGAAAAAACTAATAAAAGACCATATTTTGTTTTGGAGGGGAGATGGTACGGAAATTTGACCGGCTCTCCCCTTTGTGTGCGTTCGTCTCTTTTCCCATTCTCCCTACCCCCTCGTTTTACTTTTTATCGTGAATACCTCCTGAATGCGGCAACTCTCCAAAACTCGGCAAACAATCTAGAGGTATCTCTTTTACCCTTGAATAGGTTCAATCTTCTTACTTATATCGAAACCTATTCAATGGTGATTGAGATGCAACAACTCTACTGAGCTCATGGTTCCATCACAATGATCAAGAGGCACCTTCGGTTCTTCAGCACCGCTTGCAACTATTAAGAGGTACTCGTGCAGTTGCTTTTTTTGAAATATTCAATTCATATGGCATCTAAATCTTCAAAATGAGTGACTCGTCCTTAAATTCATATTTACATACATACTATGGAATTTTCGTTAAATAAGCTAAATCGAACAGAGCCTTTCACATACAGACATTATTCATGATATTTCATTCATATAAAATTTTAATTTGAAACTAAATTTGTCGTACCAGGGCACTGAATTCATGTTTATATAATTATTTCAGTATATTTTGATAATTGGTTAATTAACAATTTTTTCATAGTAGTCACATTTGATGCTCCAGTTGAAACAATTTGACCAACTATAGGCACATAATATTCAAATAGGGATATTCTTCCTCCCTGTAAGAGAGTAATATTGGTATTTTGACTACAAAGTAGTCTCCTCTAATTTTTGCTTCATGTCCCAAGGGAGGGAGTAGTATTTATAGTTGCCTTCAAGATTCATCTTTTTATCCGCCAGACTACTATTAGTTCACCATGCGCTTGCTCGATAATTAACATGTGCATAGCTTTATGAGAGATCTTTATAACAAGCATCTATGCAGCATTCTGCTTGCTCTTTACAATAATAAGTATGTAGGCTTATCTTTTTGGAAAATATAATATCCTGCCTCAAGAACGGGCTGGAGCAAATGTCCATCTTTACTTTGCCGGACTCTTTGCTTTTTAATAACGTCTTAAAGTTCTATTTTCTCATTATATGTAGACAATATCTATTTCTTCTCTATTGTATTTGTTGGTTCCTAGTTTGTTTTTGGTTGTGCCAAAACTTTTACTACGAATTGAAAGTTCAAGTTTTGTATCCGAAATCTCAAGGATTTGTATGTAGTCTGGCAGTTTATATGGTGTACTGGTATTAGTGTTAGTTAGGCCTGGTGTTGGCCTTTTCTGCTGTCAAGTTCAATATCAGGATTGGTGGTGTTTTCTGGTGTTTAGAGAAAACACAGGATCTCTGGAGGAGCTACTACTGCTTGTGGTTTACTGTGTTCTGGATATCTGCGTCTGCTGCTGCTTTGCTTTTGGGGAACAATATTGTTGTTTGGTGCTGTGTTTGTTCTTCAAGACTGCTGATGTTCGTGTACTTGCTAAGCTGTGGATTTGTTTAGGCAATGAATTGCTGCTTGTACTCTGTTATTCTTGTTCGAAAGTTTGAAGTTCTTGCGTGGGTGATGGTTTCTGCTGCTTGGATCGATGGATTGCTCTCGCTATTGGAATATTTGATGTGCACGGTAAAGTTTAATGTTTTTTTTAGCTGCGCTGCTGTTGCTTTTTTATTATGTTTGGGTAATGACTCGTACCTTGGACTAATATGCTCTTTCACACTGTTCAAGTAGATACTGCAGGGATGTTGCTTCCAGTTTCAATATTTTTATTCAGCAGCTGCTTCAGATGTTGCATCTTTTGGATGCCATCGTATCTCTTTGAAGCACACTGCTAGTTAAGTTATACTAGGCTGCTACATACTTTGAGGGTTCATGTGAATTCCCTCTGTAATCTGTTTTAAGATGGCCAAAGTGGTCCTTGTATCGTCTTCCTGGTTGCCTACAAGTTTGCTTGCGTCTTGATGCAACTTTGTACATATTTCTAGGAGCCGCAGCTATCATCTGTTGCGACTTGGTTCGTGTTCTCATCTGGAATCTGCCTGTTTTAATCTATCAAAGTTGGTGGTAGTTTATACCTGCTTCATGCAGTTTATTTTAAGTTTCTGTTTGGTTTTGCTTTTGAGAAATCTGCTCAGATTTTTGAGTTGATAGTCATTTGATATTTAGTAGTTTGTTGTTCTTTGTTTTTGAAAGCCTTTACTAGTTTCGTTTATTTTCTATCTACTTCAATAGATCTTGAGGCATCGCATATCTGTTGTTCATATTGTTATTTTGTGGGATTGTTGGGACACTTTTTTTTTTCCAGCCGACTGTTTAGTAAATTTGTACTGATATTTTTTTTGCCTGTTTTGGGGATTTTTCTTTCTGAAATATTTCTACGTGTTTAAATCCCCCCATGTACATGTTGTGCCCTTTTTATTTTTCAAAGGTAGATGTACAAAATTAACTAACCTCTCAATTGCCTGCTTGGGTTGTTAAACTGAACGTGAATTTATTTTGTTTTACAAGAAATTTATAATTTTTTTATTTGTATTTGATCTGTAAGTTGTTAAATTTATTAAAACCATATCTGAAAATATTCTGTTTTTCTTGGTAATGATTACTCCAAATGTATTTTTTTAATTCTTTCAGTTCTTTCCCAAATGGTTCATTTAAACACTTGTTTTTTTTATATGTGAATATGGTTCTTCCTAGTTGGCCAATAATAATGAGAGATATATTAAAGGAAGTGGCGAGGGGGTTTACGGAACAAAAAAAAAGGTCTATTAAAGGAATTTTTTATTTGTTGCCGTGTGATGTTGAAAGTATATTCGTTCTAGTCTCGACCTTAGTAAAAGATGGGCCCTCAAGTGTAATTCACCGAGCTAAAAAAGAAACTAAAAATCTTGGTACTTTGGTTATGTGGGGTGCCAGCGTTCGGGTTCTGCTAAGTTTGTGTAATCGGTTGTCTGTTTTAGGTGAACTTTGAGGGGTTGTTTGACAATATTGTTTGGATGGATCTTTAAGCTCAAACTGGTAGAGCGCTCAAATATGTCATTTGAGAGGTTGGTGGTTCGAGTCCACCTGGATCCCTTTGTGTATTCGCCTTTTTTCTTTTATTTTCCTTCCCACGCTGAGTTGGATTTTCGAACTCAAGCAGTTTGTTGTTTGTTTTCCCTTGGTTTTATTTTTGGAAAATGATTTACTCCTAAAATTTTGAGCATAAAAATTCTAAACCCCCAAATTGAGGGTGTTAAATGACTATCTTACCCCTTATGGTATAAGGGTTTCACCCAACTATAAGGGCAAAAAGGTCTGAAAAACTATTTTAGTCAATCTTTTAGCCAATAATTCTAGTAACCTAGCAAGGCCTTTTATTTTTATATTTGTTGGCTTCATCACAAATATTTGGGGTGGTGGTTATTGATTTGATGTATGCTTTTATTATAATCTTTTCCCTATCGGGTACAAAGCAAGGTTATATTAATAAAGTGATTGTTCAATTTAAGATCGTTGGTTGTTAAATCTTTTCTCTTTTGAAAATGTAGGTTATTAAATCCTTTTTTCCAGCCTATTTATTAGGGTGAAAATCCTCTGTCCCCAATTCCTGTCCCCATCCCTGTTCCAGCCAATCAAAATTTACTATATAAATAGTTTTTTCAATTATATATACACAGGGTGGATTGTGATTGGCTGGGACAGGGATGGGGACAGGAATTGGGGACAGAGGATTATTTGCCATTTATTAGTATCATCTGTGTTCCTTTCTTGTTCTGTTTTGGTAATTGAAAAAAATTTGCACTCTGTTTGTTCTAATGAATGAGTTCTCTCAAAATATTTTTTATGTAGATGAAAAAAACTGATATTTGTTAGTTAGGTTGGTGGTTTGAATGTTGTTAATTTTATGAGTGAATATATAATTTGAGACAACATAATCAGCTTTTAGCCCAAGTGATGTGGAATGGAAGTAGTATTATGACATTAATAACTATGTGTGGTAAAAAGCACCAGGGAGAAAGAAATGTAAAAAGATAAGGATTGTACTAATATCAAAGAAAAATTATGTGTTGGGGGGGGGGGGGGTGGTGATTATTGAGATTTTTTTAGGTAGTAACAATTGAAAATTTTGAACACGACGTTATATTTATGGTTAGCACATGATATTGTTCGAATTGTCTAAAATCAAGATTATTCAACAAACGCAATAGTTGAAAAATTTAAACCCGACGTCTCTAAATTCGCAATGGTTAGTTCACAATATTTTCATAACTTGACTAAAATCAGAATTATTTATTGGTTGCAACAGTTGAAAATCTGAGTTCGACTTTCCCAAACTGTGATGATTAGTATACGATATTTTTTTTAATTTGATTAAAATCAAGATATTCACCGGTCGCAACAATTAAAATTTTGAAGCCGACGACCTCAAATTTGTGATGGTTAGTAAAAGATTTTGTGTTAAACTGACTAAAATCCTGATTATTCATAAGTCGAAACAGTTGCGAAATTCGAACCCGGCCGACCCAAAATTTGTGATGTTACTACACTATTTTAACTAAACTTGACAAAAACAAAAAATTAGCACTGTCAAACGGGCCACTGGCCCGCGGACCGGTCCGTGGCCCGTATTTTTTGGACGGATTTGGACCAAGCTATTCATGGTCCGTTTAAATGCGGGCCATTTTAGCCCGCTCCGTTTGGACCACGGACCAAGGCGGACCAGACCAAATGCGGGCCAACCCGCTCAAAAAATTAATATAAAAAATATATAATTTTTAATGTTTTACTTCTCTTTTTTCAGTTTTTTTTCAATTTTTTAAAAAATAAATAACAAAACACCATTTTTTAAGCTTTATATTATTTTTTTAATTTGTTTTTACAATTTTAAAAATAAATAACAAAAAAATAGTCATTTTTAAGCTTTAATCTCTTTTTTTAAATTTATTTTTATAAATTAATTTGGTCCGTGGTCCGGCCCGTTATCCCCGCGGATTTCTTGTGGACGGGTATGGAATAGGATTTTCTTGGTCCGCAAAAATTGGTCCAAATCCGGTCTGGTCCGTTTTAAGATAGTCCGCGACGGACCGGACCGGGTTGGCCCATTTGACAGTGCTACAAAAAATCAAGAATTTTTCAAGTCGCAACAGTTAAATATTTCGAACTCGAATGGCCCAAATTCGTGATGTTTATTACACGATATTGTTCGAACCTGACTAAATTCAAGATTAATCACCCATTCCAATAGTTGAAAATTCTGAGCCCGACGTCCCAAAATCCGTGATGTTTAGTACAAAATATTCGTCAAAACTTGACTAAAATTGAAATTATTCACTGGGCGAAACAGTAGAAAATTGGAGTCTGACGTCCTTAAATAGATTATGGTAAGTACATGATATTATCTGAAATTAACTAAAGTTGAGATTATTTAACAGTCATATTAATATGAAAAATCTGAGCTTGATAGGTCCAAATTCCTGGTGGTTAATACATGAATTAGTCTGAACTTTACTGAAATCGAGATTGTTAGTTGAACAATTCAAGCCCAGCGACCCTGAATCGATGATGATTAGTATGGTATTTTGTATTAGCTTGACTATAATAAAAAATTATACAGGCCACAATAGTTGAAAAATCTAAACCCGACAACCGTAAATTCGTGATGGTTAAAGTACACGATATGGTTTACCGGTCTCAACTGTTTAAAAATTCGAGCCCGAAATCTCCAATTCGTGATGGACACGATATTATAAGAACTTGACTAAAATAAGGATTATTAATCGGTCACAACAGTTTAAAAATTTGAGCATGATATCCCCAAATATGTGATGATTATTATACGATTTTTTTTTTTATGAATTTGACTAAAATCGAGATTTTTCACAGGTCGCGATAGTAGAAAAATCTGAACTTGGTGATCCCAAATCTGTGATGGTTAGTACACGATGGTTTAGTAATTTTTGTAAAATTGAGATCATTTAACGGTCGCGACGATTGAAAATTCGAGCCTGACGGCCAACAAACTATGATGGTTATTACATGATATTGTTAGAACTTTACTAAAAAAGAAATTATTCACCAGTCGCAACAATTGCAAGAATTTAGCCTTACGGTTCAAATTTGTGATGGTTAGTACACGATTTTGTCTAAACTTGACTAAAATCGAGATTATTCACCGGTCACAATAGTTGAAAATTTTGAACTCAACCCTAAATCAGTTATGGCAGTACATGATATTTTTTTAACTTGACAACAATCGATATTATTTACCGATCACAACAAGTGAAAAATCTGAGCGTCGCAGTATTATTTACCGATGGTTAGTACATGGTATTGTCAGATTTGACTAAAAACTTGATTATTCATCGGTTGGAACCATATTCGAGCTCAGCGTCTCCAAATCCATAATGATTAGTACACAATTTTTTTTTTAATTTGACTAAAATCGATTTTATTTACCAGTTGCAGCAGTTGAAAAATCCGAGTCTAACGACCCCAAAAATTATTTACCAAGCGCAACAATTGAAACAAGCTCGACGACCCAAAAAACGTGATGGTTAGTCTTAGATTTTTTGTGAACTTAACTAAAATCGTGATTATTCACCGCTCGGAGCAGTTGAAAAATTCGATGCCAACAACCCAAATCTGTGACGTACACGATATTGTCAGAACTTTAGTAAAACCAAGATTATTCACTGAACTCACCAATTGAAATGAGTATGACGACCACATATTCGTGATGGTTGTTAGTATTAAATTTTGTGTGAACTTGACTAAAATCGTGATTATTAACTTCGAGCCCTGCGGCCATATATCCGTGAAGGTTATTACACGATAATGTTAGAATTTTACTAAAATCGAGATTATTCACTAGTCGTAATAGTTGCAAAAATCGACGCGTTTCCAAATCTGTAATGGTTAGTACATGATATCGAGATTATTCAACGGTCGAAACAGTTGAAAATAGGAGTCCGACGACTTCAGATCTATGATGGTTAGTACATGATATTCTCTGAACTTGCCTAAAATCGAGTTTATTCAACATTCATATCAAATGAAAAATTCGAGCCCGATAGATTATAATGTGTGATGGTTAATACAGGATTTAGTGTGAACATTACTAAAATTGAGATTATTCATCGGTCGTAATAGTTGAAAATTCAAGAATGACAACCCCAAATCCGTGATTTTAGTATATGATTTTGTATGTACTTAACTAAAATAAAAAAAATTCACAGTTCACAAGAGTTGAAAAAATCAAGCCCGATGGCCGCAGATCCATGATGGTTAGTACACAATATTGTTTGGAATTGACTAAAATCGAGATTATTCACCGATCACAGTAGTTTAAAAATCCGAGCCTAACGTCCTCAGATTCGTGATGGAACACACACGATATTGTTAACTTGACTAAAATAAGGATTATTCTCCGGTCACAAGAGTTGAAAAATCCTAGCCCGACGGCTGCAAATCCGTGATGGTTCGTACACGGTTTGTTTTTTGAATTTGACTAAAATAGAGATTATTCAATGTTCACTACAGTTGAAAAATTCAAACCCGACGGCTCCAAATTTATGATGGTTAATACACAATTTTATGAATCTTATTAAAATTGAGAACTATTCAACATCCGCAACAATTGAAAAAACATAATCTAACGACCCTAAACCCGTGATGGTTAGTAAATGATATAGTAAGAACTTTACTAAAATCGATATTATTCACCGATCACAATACTTTAAAAATTCGAGCTCGACGTCCCCAAATCTGTGGTGGTTAGTACATGATATTGTAATAACTTGACTAAAAGTAAGGATTATTCATATGTAGCAAAAGTTGAAATATCATAGCCCGACATCTCTTAATCTGTGATGGTTCATAACTATTTTGTTTTTATGAATTTGACTAAAATATAGATTATTCAATGGCCGCAGCACTTGAAAAATTCTAGTCCGATGACCCCAAATCCGTGATGGTTACTACACGAATGTGTCTGAACTTGACTAAAATCACCATTATTCGTCGATCAAAGCAGTTGAAAAAAATCGAGTTTGGTGACCATAAATCTGAATGTATACAAATTTTGTAAGAACTTTATTAAAATCGAGATTATTTACCAATAAAAAATTTGAAATTTCGAGCCCAAACCAAATATGAGATGGTTAGTACACAATTTTTCTGAACTTGACCAAAATCGAGATTATGCATCATTAGCAATAGTTGAAAAATTCGATACTAACAGCCCTAAAACCCTGATGGGTTAGTACACGATTTTGTTTTTGGGTTATGGGGGGTTAGTAGTCTGGGCGCTGTGGCCCGGTGTCGAACTCAGGACCTCTTGGTCGTGAGCAAAGGGGAGCCCCCACTGGGCTACGGTATTCTTGACAATACATGATTTTGTTTGTACATGAGTAAAATTGAGATTATTGATCGGTCGCAACAATTGTAAAATCCGAGTTCGACGACATGAAATTTGTAATGGTTAGTACATGATTTTTCGGAACTTGACGATTATTCGCCGGTCGAAACAGTTGAAGATCCAAGCCCGACGACCCAAATCAATGATGGTTACTACACGACTTTGTCTAAACTTGACTAAAATCGAGATTATTAATCGGTCGTAACAGTTGAAATATCTAAGTCTAACGACCCAAATATTTGATGGTTAATAAACGATTTAGTCTGAACTTTACTAGAATTGAAATTATTCATTTCATAACAGTTGAAAAATCCAAGTCCGACGGCCTTGAATCCGTAATGGTTAGTACACAATATTGTTAGAACTAGAGTAAAAACAAGATTATTCATCGATTGCATTAATTGAAAAATACGAGCTCGACGTCTCCTAAATCTGTTGTGGAACGTACACAATTTTTGTATGAATTTGATTAAAATCTAGATTATACACTGGTTGAAACAATTGAAAGAAATTTGAGTCTGATGACCCCAAACACGTAATAGTTACTACACGATTTTGTCAGAGCTTTAGTAAAAGTGAGATAATTCACCGGCCCTAAAACCCTTATGGGTTAGTACACGATTTTGTTTGTATATGAGTAGAATCAAGATTATTCATCGATGCAACAATTGTAAAATCCGAGTCCGACGACATGAAATCCGTAATGGTTAGTACATGATTTTCGGAACTTGACGATTATTCACCGGTCGAATCAGTTGAAGATCCAAGCCCAACGACCCAAATCAGTGAGGGTTACTACACGACTTTGTCTAAAATTGACTAAAATCGAGATTATTCATTGGTCGTAACAGTTAAAAAATCTAAGTCTAACGGCCCAAATATGTGATGGTTAATAAACGATTTAGTCTGAACTTTACTACAATTGAAATGATTCATTTCATAACAGTTGAAAAATCCAAGTCCGACGGCCTTGAATCCGTAATGGTTAGTACACAATATTGTAAGAACTATAGTAAAAACAAGATTATTCATCGATTGCAATAATTGAAAAATACTAGCTCGACGTCTCCAAATCTGTTGTGGGTTCGTACACGATTTTTTTTTATGAATTTGACTAAAATCGAGATTATAAACTGGTTGAAACAGTTGAAAGAAATTCGAGTCTGATGACCCCAAACACGTAATAGTTAGTACACGTTTTTTTTCAGAACTTTAGTAAAAGCGAGATTATTCACCGGTCGCAACAACTTAAAAATTTGAGCCCCATGGCTCCAAATCCGTGATGGTCAGTAAAATATTTTGTGTGAACTTGACTAAAATAAAGATTATTCACCGGTCACAACAAATGAAAAATTTGAGCCCAACGGACCCAAATCCGTGATGGTTGTTAATACACGATTATGTCTGAACTTTAATAAAATCGAGATTATTCATTTGTTACAAAAGTTTAAAAACTCGAGCCCGACAATCCTATATTCGTGATGGTTAGTACACGATTTTGTATGAATTCAACTAAACCCGAGATTACGAATAGAGTGACAATGATATACATAAATAATTTTTCTAGTGATTCATATTTCCATCAGAATCCTGCTTGATAAAATGAGGGTTTTTTTTTGCCAAGTTATAAAATGAGTGGTTGGGTTGGGGGAATGTTTGGCTCATTTTTTCTTCGATTTTTTCTTTTCTGCCAATATTTCAACTTGGTTCGAAGTGGGGATTATTTATGTTTTTCTATAAATAGCACAAATAAAAAATTAGAGCCTACGTGTACATGAACAATTTACGGGGTTGTTCTGTTTGACAAATTAAGGATTCATGCCAATTTTAATCAAAAAAAGCCATGTGTGCGGCACATGGCACCGTAATGGAGGGTAAAATGGTCAGATTATAACTCTTTGTTTTATATAATTATTATTATATATAGAAAAAAGAGAAAAATAATTATTATTATATAATTCCTCTTTACACCACCAATACTCCACCCATCCCCCTCCCCTTCTGCCATTTCCTCCTCCTCCATTCTACCCATCACCCTCCCCTTCCGCCACTCCATCCACCGATAAAAAATCATCCTCCTTCTTCCTCCTCCTCCACCCATCCCCCTCCTCTTCCGCCACTCCCTCCTCCGCCTCTGCTTCCGAAGCCACCACCTCCTCCTAAACACCTGCTCCAATGCCACCACCAGCACCTCCGCTTACCCCACCTCCTCTTACACCACCTGCTACTCCACCGAGACCACTGAAAGGCAACAATGGAGGCCAGTTTTTTATGACCTCATCATCACCGCCGACAGCCCAAAACTCCGGCAAGGCAGGTAAGTTCAAATCGAAAGTCCCCCTCCCCTTCAACACCTCACACACCACCAACACTCCCCCCACCCCACCCCCACCACCATTCCGCCCACCCCCTATTCCTTTTTCCAAAACGAATCCCCACCCCAAACCCACTTACCCCTCTTCCTTCTTCCAGATGAATCCCCACCCCAACCTCACCCCTTCTTCCCAATTCATATTCTTAGAATGAAATGGTAATAAATTATCAGAATTCATATTCCAACCAAGAAGAAAGCAAAATTCTTTATTTCTTAAGGACCAAAATTCTTTTCCCAAAATGAATCATCCATGGAGCACGAATTAAGAAATGGGCAATGGGTTTTGGGGAGAAAATTGTGTATTTTGCGTAATGGATTTTGGGGAGAAAATTGTTTATTTTGGAGTTGTGGGGTGGCGGAAGACGCACGCAGGTGGAGTGATGGTGATGGTGGTGCAGAGAGAAGAGGCAGAGAGAAGAAGGGAGAGAAAGGAGGCAGCTATGGTGTGTGACTATTTTACCCTCAACTCCGGAGACATGTGCAAGGCACATGGCATTTTTAATCAAATTTTTCGCCCGAATCCTTAATTTGTCAAACAGAGCAGCCCCGTAAATTGTTCATGTACACATAGACTATTTATAGAAAAGCATAAATAAATGGTGTACATATATATATCGATTTTCTCTGAGTAAATACGTTAGCTTTATTTTGGATGGTTATCTTTGGTTTGATCCTTGTAGGGGGGGGACCTCTATTACCTGCCTCTCGACCATTCTCTATATCATTTATTTGGGATTATTTGGTTTTTTCTTCAATTTTATCTTTAGTCTTTTGTTACTCAGCTAAATTAAATAAATATTTTTATCTTTTAGCTTTTAATAGTCAATTTTATCTTTAGTCTTTAGTCTTTACGTATAATACTAAAATAAGAAAAATGCTTTGTCAATAGGATTTTCTGTTAGTCTCATTAAGAATTTTTAAGATTCATAGGTCTTGTTTCTCCCGATGTATATGTTATGAGTTTTAGAACATCATCTCAAGGTTTGAAAATTTCAAGTTTTCTCTTACCATATATAATTTATAATATTCATTTTTTCCATTAAAAAAAGTTGATTGGAGATTGATAAACGTAAGAAATTATAGCCGTATCAAGACATATGATGATGAGTTGGAAAAGCTTTTTTTGGGCTTTGGGGGGGGGGGGGGGGTGCTACAATGGCCATTCTAGAAAAGGAGAAAAGTTTAAAGTCAGGAGGAAAAAATAGGTTTGTGGAAACACATAAATTGACTTCACAACTTTTAGGTCTTTCGATAGTTCCCTTTCTTTTTTCTTTCCTTTTCAATTTCAATTTGAGCCACCACAATTATTAAAAAATAAAATATTGAACCTCAATTTTAAGTCTTTACTTTCTCATTCTTAATAATAGAGAATTTGAATTACAAGATATAACTCAATATAAGACTACCACATTCTGTATGCGAAGCAATTTTGTCTATGATCAATTTAAATAAATCATAAAAAAAAATTTGTACTGACAAATATAAATAAAAATCATTTATTTCTAAGAATTGACTGATGTTTGGTTATGATATGATTATCGATACTTAGTAGGTGTGAAACGCTAAAATTATTTTGTGTCATGTTCCCCGTTCGATCGATTAAAAAATTAACGCATGATAATTTATTATTAATAGGATAGGAAACGAGACACAAAATGATGAGAGAAATGTGAAACTTACTTAAAATAAGCTTCCTCTCTAGCTTTTACCTTTAAAAAATACGGATATTAACATGAATATTCGTTTCATATGGCAATCACCTCCAAACCTCTTCCAATAAAGAACCAAATCATAATGAGTAGTTTTATTTTGGTAGACTACTAAATTTAAAACTTATATCTAAGCTAATCAATATAGTACACGTAGGAAAGAAAACTGAACTTATATCAATTTTCTTTCCTTCATATACTGCATTCATTGGGTTGGATGTAACTTATAAACTTAGTAGCCTACCAAGATAAAAAAATTCAATCATAATACTAACATGATTGACTTTCTCTTTTTTTTTCTTCCTTTATTTTGCCACGCCTAAAACGCAATTCAATAAAAAAAAATATAATTTAACTTTACCAATTTAATAACTAAAAAGAAAATAATTGTATAGCTACTTACCACATCAGATGTCCCCACCTCCTGAGCTGTACTAAATCTGCAGTCAAGTGGACGGAGATCTTCTCATCAGAAAAAAGCAGACAAAAGTGAAATTTGACTTAAAGATCAGCCGTCAGTAGGGGTGAGCAAATTCGGTAAAAACCGATTTACTGACCGAATTCGATTTGAATTTGATAAATCGAATTCGGTAATTCGGACCAATTCGGTAATTCGGATCATACCGAATTCGAAGTTTTCGAATTCGATTCGAATTCGGTATATGGTTTTGGTGAATTCGGTATTACCGAATTCGAATTCAAAAAAATATTTTAATAAATAATAGTATAATACTAAAATAAATACACTATAAATATTCTCCTAAATCCCTACTTCTAACAAAAAATGTCACCCACACTAGATTACTCCCATTTTTCTTCCTCTTCTTCCTCTTCTCCATTGACACCGCCCCAAAACTCCCTCCAGTAAGCCTCTGTTTTCTTTTCTTCTTTCTATGTATTCTCTAATTCGGTAATTCGGTAAATTTACCGAATTCGAATTCGCCAATTCGGTCAATTCGAATTCGGTAAATCGGAATTCGGTTCGAAAAAGGTCGGTAGTACATGGTCAATTCGAATTCGAATTCGGTCAATTCGAATTCGAATTCGGTAAATCGGAATTCGGTGCTCAGCCCTAGCCGTCAGATTGAGAATTTGACTCGCAATTACATGACCTCCGTGTCGCGGTAATAAAGTTTTCACACTGAGTGTAGAATTTTCGATTTAATTGGGGCAATATTTATCGATAAATTACTTTGTGTAGTTCGATTATCTTTCAATTTTAAATATCTTTCTCTCTAGGATTTAAAGAAACACAAGAAATCAATTAAATCTTTTACATAAAACAGTAGAATAGCACGTAAAATAATTAATTGCATACAAATATATTTAAAATGCTGAAAATGACAACACGCACGTCATGAACAACATGCGTGTAAAATTTCAAAATAAGAGATTTTTTAAAATTTAAACTAATAATACATAAAAATCACCCTAAATGAATCCAAAATTCTCACCTCCTAAATATCTGGTCGTTATATTTGGAATTGTTTTGATTAGAGTTTGAAACTCAGATTGAAAGTTAAACTCTCTTTAAATTGAGTTTGAATATAAAATATCAAACATTAAATCATTTTAGAATTTCAGATTAATTTGAGGTCATGACTAAAAATATCAAAGTAGGACTAACCCATTCAGACCGTACATATAATAGCAATCACCCACTCAAGAGTCACTGCTAGCTAGCCTGTGAGCATATACTCTTTAGATGAGCTAACTGATTTTCTGTGGAACAAATTGCATGATTCTTAATTGAAGCCAGAGAGATAAGAAGAAACGTTTTTCCTTCAGTCTCCCTCTTTCTGATCACCACTTTGGACTTTGGAGTAGGTATGTAAATTGACCATCGATTTTATTAGTAATTTTTTTTTGTGGGTAGCTTAGGATTCATCAATTTGGAGCTTATCTGGGTTCATTTTTCTGTTTGATCTTGTTTTTTTGGTCTGAAATTGGATTGATTTTTTGAGTTGTTTGACTTTTGGGGAAATGGGATATTTGATGTTGGGTTTATTTCTTGGAGTGGTAGGTTAATTTTACTCTTTTAAATGTTGAAAAAAATCAGAAATGAATTTGATTATGGATTATTTTCTTGGGTTTTGCCATATTTGTTGACTTTTATACAGCCCAAGATTTGATTTCTGGATATGGGAATGAATTGTGAAAAAAGGAAACAGGTTGGGTGGAAAAGATTTCATCTTTGGGATCAGATGATGTGAAAATGTCTATATCATAATTTTTCTTGTTATATGTTCCAACCTTAAGCAGGCAAATGTGTATGGGTCTTTGAGTGTTTGTCCAATCAGAAATAATTTTTGTCCTGTCCACTTAAATATCGATTCTTGGCCGTCATTTGGTCATTTATAAAGATCATAGCTTTTGGAATGTGTGTAAAATGGTCGGCTTTTGCCACCCCAACATTTTTTTTTGCAATTTTTGTATGTAGTTGGGCATATGTTGCAGTTTTTCGCCCCCCAATCTCAAAGTCCTGGCTTCATCCCTGTCTAGATGTATGTCCATACAGAGACTGATTTACATTCCTAGGTATGACATATAGTTAGTTCTTGGATAAAGTTCAAGACTTTAGAGCCTAGGTCTTTAATTTGACACTTACTAGTAGTAAAACATTTTTGTTGTAGGGGTCAACTCATGGTATGTTGGCTATTCATTCTCACTTGACTTGATATTAGCTGTGGCTTTTCCTCTCCTTTTTGGTTGTTGCAAGTAATTTCTGGGTTAGAACGAACTCCAAATTTCGGGCTTTGTAGAATAATGGGGTGGTCTTAGTTTATGCAGTAGTTTCATGGTAAGACCGGAGATCTTGGATTCTTGCCTAAATAAGGTGTTGAATGATACTTATACACTGTGGGATTGAGCTAGAATTATGATTTGTCTTCAATTATATCAAAATTCGACTAGAGACTACGATGACCAACTGCTAAGTACTTTCCTACGTCATACCGAAGTCTGTTTTGGCTCTACCTTCTGAATTTGCTTCCATCCAGCATTGTTCAGAAACACGTTCGCATTTCCAAGGACGAATGAAAAATAAATTATCTATCATGCACGGGCTTGTGATTGAAATAAATAATCAGGATAGGTGGTTGATGAAAGTAAGGAGATATAGGTGTTTGTAGTTCTTGCCACAAAGACTTGGTCTACTTTCTTATCACCTATACAAATGTATATGCCTCAATTCATTTACCATAAGATTTTTATTGCTTTGAAAATTAAACAGAGATATTTTTATGTTTATGTTTGTCTATTTCAATATCTTTCTGTCAGCACATTGTCATATTTTTCATGTGACACGGTTTCTGTTTGCCTGTAAAGAATTAATATTTTTATTCTGAATGAGAATTATATGATTGACACTATAGAGGTAGCAATGTTTCGTTGGAAGAAGAATTCACCCAATGATCAGGATCCTGAGGAGCAGCAACAAAAGGTAATGTTTAGCATGTAATTTTCGGTCTTAATTGAATTAGTAATGCTACATTTAGCTGTTCATTTTCAGATTAAAATCACTTGGATTATAGTTGAAGTAGTTTTGGTTGTGTTTGGATATGAATTTCAAGTTACATATTCGATTTTTCCATTGCTCAAGATGTTATATCATGGATGAGAGTGGAAAAATGTGCAATGTTATTAGATGTTTCGGAATGGGGAGTGTTTGGGTTAATAGACAATTTTGAATTAAATAAACAATGAAAGTTTTATCCTAAGAAATTGGATTTCCAAAGTAGAGAAAAACAGATGTCAATTCGAATCAGAATAAGTATAGTTGTGAACTACGGTTAAGAGAAATCTCACACTAACCAGACGTCAATGCTTATTTTGTTTGCAGGTCAAAGATCTTAAGGCTGCTCTAGGTCCTTTATCGGGGCGTGGCTTGCAGTATTGCACTGATGCTTGCCTAAGGAGATATTTAGAAGCCCGGAGCTGGAATGTGGATAAAGCAAAAAAGATGTTGGAGGAATCACTGAAGTGGAGGTCAACTTTCAAGCCTGAAGAAATTCGCTGGGTAAACGAGATATTCTATATATTCCAATCGCTTCCAATAACTATTCATTTATAAGCTTTTGCCGACGAGTCTCATATCTAAGTCTTTTGCCAAGTCCTTCTATGGCGTTTACTTGTATTTAACTGTCTTTAATTTAATTGCCTAATATTTGAGACTAATACTTTTCAATTATTATTGAACTTGTTAGCACGAGGTTGCAATGGAAGGTGAGACAGGAAAGTTGTTCAGAGCAAATTTTCGTGACCGCCATGGACGAACAGTTCTTATCCTCCGTCCAGGGAAGCAGGTATATAATGTCTCCTGATGATTAGTAGTAAAGAAAACCCGAAAAATATGTGTATTTTGAAATACTGTTACATATTTTGCAGAATACGACATCAATAGACAACCAGATGAAACACTTGGTCTACCTTATTGAAAACGCTATCCTTAATCTTCCAGAAGGTCAGGAAGAGATGGCTTGGTTAATAGACTTCACTGGTTGGTCTATAAGCAACAATGTCCCGATAAAATCTGCTCGAGACACTGTTAATATATTACAAAACCACTATCCTGAGAGGCTAGCTGTGGCGTTTTTATACAGTCCCCCGCGTATTTTTGAAGCGTTTTGGAAGGTTTGGTTACTTCATTGAAAACTTCATTTTCTCTTCCCATTTATGACCTTTTTTCATCATATTTTCAGTGGTTACATGAATTTGTTTCTCTAGATTGTCCGACTGTATGACATGAATCATTAGAGAATAATAGATTATACGCTCCTTAAAACAATTTCTTATTTCTTGTTCTATGTTCTATGTTCTTCATGTCTCTTACTAGGCGTGTTTCTTTTACAGGTGGTTAAATATTTTTTGGATACCAAGACATTTCAGAAGGTGAAATTTGTGTATCCAAAGAATAAAGATAGCGTAGAACTTATGAGTTCATATTTCGATGTGGATAATCTTCCAACGGAGTTTGGAGGGAAAGCTACATTGCAATACGATCATGAAGAGTTCTCAAGGCAGATGGCTCAAGATGACGTAAAAACTGCAAAGGTTTGGGGTTTTGACAAGCATCCGAATGGAGTTTTCCGGGGCTGAGATTGCACCTAAGCCAGAATGTATAGCTCCGGCAGCTAGCTGAACTTGCTTTCTTCAACTTTTTTCTGAAACATTAATATTAGAAATGGAGCAGAGAGGTCTTCTTTTATTCCGAAAAAATGTACTGGATAATGGTAACGGTTTTACCTTCTTTAATGATTTTATGCTTATTGAAAATGTCATAGATCTCCCAATGTGGGATTTTCTGGTTTAATATTATCTATTAAAAAAATAGATGACCAGTTCGAACCCTCACTTGCTAGGGTTTCATCTTGTACCGTGATTCCTACTCTCCTCATGTCTTGGCACATTCGGCTTTCTTCAGAGCATTCTTTAGTTTAATCTTATGTATGGAAAAACAAAAATGGAAAAAAAAAAGAAAAAAAAAAGGTCATAGATGATATGACACATTCATAAATAATAAGGTGAATTGGTCTATTTTATGAGCTGTGGACTCACCCTAGAAACTTGAGATACGCAAAGAAGTATGTAAAAGTTATTTCACTCGTGATTTTCTTGGCCTTATTGGTTTAAAATACTAAGATAAAAGTACCAAGTTAAGAGTACTGGCAAAGTGAAATTATTTACAGAAATAATACACTTAATGTGGTCAGCACCAAAAGTATTCACTCTATGCAGTTTCATCGGCCTATTACACTCTTTCCCGGCGATGAAACTCCGTCGAAAGGACGTTGAAAATAAAACAAACAGGAAAAAGTGACAATTCTGGGGAAGAAAAAGAGACTACATTTTGCAGAATGTGCAAGGAAAAACATCCCAAGTGTGTTAGTCTTTGGATTAACTAATAATGCAAAGGAGACGCGAATAAACAAATCACAGAAGCCGTCTTCTGAAATTCCTGGTTGTGGACTGGTAAGTACGAACAAGCAAACCAACTCCTATCCCAACGCCTAAACAAATGCCAAGGCCTATTCCAACACCAACCCTCACGCCAGCATTGAACCACGATAGTTCTCCATCTTCACCGTCTATATATTCTTGCCTTCTCCAGTACATATCGTTGTAATCATCTTCGCATTCTAGCTTATAGTTTACATATTCTGCTACCTGCATTGGTGTGTCAAAGCAAGTCTCAGAAAAAAGATAGGCCATGTTATTTAATCAGGAAACTGAACACGTTTAATTAATACTGCAACACCAGTTATTATTAGCTACGTTCATTTTATGAAGATATCCAAGAAAATGACAACTAACCAATAAGAGTGATTGACGTTTAAGAAGCACTGGATAAGGAAGAAACTACGGTTTTTTCCTAGTACAAAATTCTGAATATGAGATGCAAATGAATAAAAGACGCAAAGCAGTACATCTTTTGAAGACTAGTCTTTGAACCCGATAATGTATCTATAAAATTCATTGGTGAAATCTGAAAAGAAAAACTAAAAAGTTAAAACAGGAAACTATGTATTACATATTTTAGTTTGAAATGTATCCCAGCCGACAACTTACAATACTTCTTTCACCAGAAAAGTGATGCTCACATAAGTTATCATCTTTTACATGCATACTTATATAGGTTATCTCAACCAGAAGGATTGCTTACATTCATGTAATTAGCGGCAAATGCATTGACCAAGGACATGAATATTACAAACTAATATAGAGAAAAAAGAAGAAGAATAATTTCCAAAGTCGATTCCCCAGGAAACAAAACAATAAATAAGGACTTCTAGAACTAGTGCTTGTCAGAGCCGAGGTAACTAAACAAAAGATGCCTATAATCAAGCAAGGTCCAGAAATGTCCTAACTATTTAAGAACTGTTAAAAAATTTCAGTACAGAAGTTGAAATGCCCAAGAATTCTTCAATATGGATCAAATAAGGTGAGCAAATATACTGGGAAGTGAATTGGTGTTCAGAAGCTGTTTTTGGAACAATATAGGGCCCTATAATAAAGTTCATCAACCTACTTGCTAGCTAGATGCTGATGATGCCATGTATGTCCGATTCTTGAAGAGAATGGATAACGGAAGAGGAAACAAATGATAAATTCAGCCAAATTTGGAAAACAGTGCCTGCCCATGCCCCCATGACACGTTTAGGATACGGATTCTTTTGGCCAGTCCAAGATCCAATTTTTAACATAAATGGGGTTTTTGAAATCAAGAAACATGTTGCGTGAGAGGAAGCATGGAGAAAGCCCAAACAAAAGAATAAGGTCCCACTGCAAAAAGGGTCCTTGTGGCCCGCCATGTCTCATGCATCATCTTTGAATCAACACGACTATTTGGAAAATACAAGGTATTGCACAATCAAGAAATCTAGATAGATTGCTGCCTCAGTTATTTCAAATGCATAAATTCAATTCAACACTGGTAGAAATGTTGTAGATTATACATTTTTCGCAGAAATCAAGGATAAGTACCACGAATCTACCCTGTTAATAGTAATTATAAATGTAAAACCATAAGTTTCTTGTTTATTATTCCATGGGACACTAACAAATTTCTTCGGATGAATCTCCGCAATGCATCTTAACTCAAGTGTTGCAAATAAAAATAATGAAATGTCACAGCACATAATATATCATATATGTGATGGTAACTGGTTCTCTGTGAAACATTTGGATATTGCATGACATGTTAGTATCAAATCACCAAACCATAACATATAAAAAAAATGATGCAATGCAATAAAGTTGGTACTTGGTAGGGCCGAAGAAATTCAGCAACCTGTAACATTCGAAAGCAAGACAAGCATCTCCATGGCAGGAATACTATGTGCATTTTATTAATGAAATAAATATTAAATCACCAAACTTCATGAACATTCAATTTAGAAAAAAGAAAAAGAAAATACCTGTAGATCAGGTCCAGATCCAAAATCGTTATGGGATTCGGCAGTTTCGTACTCTGGAATTGAATTTAACATCACCTTTCTATTGTTCTTCTTTCGGTGATTCAGCTGTAAGGTCTTGGTCAAGATAATTGGAGAACCTGAAAAGCATCCAGCAACATAAACATCGATTGTCGGCAACAATACCTCGGAACCCATAACTTGCTCTCCCTTAAAGAATCTTGAGCCAGGACTCATCCCTGCATCACAATTCATGCTCCATCTTCTGATATTGCTGTTGGACTCCCCAGTAAAGTCATTGCTACAAGACATATCTAAAACCCCAGAAATGATTAGATCTTCTCTGTGGAACACCTCAAATTTCACACTCCCTGTTAACCTGATACAATCAGTGGTCACAAATGTAACTTCCTCAGTTCTCTTATCTGACCGGTCCCTTCGAAGAAAGCACGATTCTCCTTCTGAATAAATAGAACATCTTGCACCATTAACTTCAAGAAGAGTGTTAGGGCTCAGAGGTATATGGTTGAGGGTGAGACACTCGGGGGTGGAATCATCAACAATAAAATTGCTGATTCTAACATAAAACACTCTTACATCAAACCAGGCCAATTTCCGGCTTCCATGGTAAGACGGATGCCGAATAATCTGAAGCCCTGGATCAGCAGCTGGTTTACCATTGCTCAATGATGTATGATTGTTTTCCATCTTCACGAGCTTGCTCAATCTTCACAAAAATCTTTCAAACCTGGCTGATATAAAGAGATTCATAGGATCTGAAGGAAGCCAATATATAGGCCACAGAACCCTGTTTCAATACACAAATACGAATAGTGGATGATTTAGAAATCGTATACGAAATTGTTTAAGAGAGTAATCATTTGAAGGATAAGAAACTCTCTATAAAGACTAGCACCACTTTCAGAGAAAATCACAAATCTTTCTGCATCGATATGGGGGAAGAAAGTAGACATAATCATACTAAAGGCATGTATACCTCCAGGTCACAAAAAGGCGAAATCCCTCGCACCCCCCTCCCCCGGCCGCGTCCGACATAGATTGTGGAGGAGTTAAATCAAGGTAAATCAACGGTCTGACCAGATGGAAAGACTTGTCTTAGCCCAGCAGCCTGAATTATACTAAAGGCATGTATACCTCTAAATAGCAAACAAAGAGGGCTTAAAAGTAATTGCTTGCTCTATAACTATATCTTTACCAGTCAGACATATTCAAAATCAAGAAAGATCAAAACTTTCTTCTAAAAAAAAAAAAGCTTAGAAACAGAACAAGAAATCAAGAAATCATCCACCATATTTACAATTAGGTAGAATAGCAAAATCCCAGTTAAATTAAAGGCATATAAACCATAAATAAACACATCATGACTTCCATAGATTAAATAATTGGCATAAAAATAACAAAAACAATATAAAAGAATACAGACAAAAAATCTATTAAATTTTGCATGCAAAATTTAAAAAATTTTACCTAAAAAATATTGTCAACAACCTAAAGAAAGCTCCAAAATTAAGAGTACCCAAAATTGAAGACTGAAAAGGGTTCTTGGATCGCTTTCAAGGTCCAATTGAGGAGCCTTTTGATCTCCGCTGTTAAAAATTCTTGTGGCCAAAATTTTATTACAGCGACATAAAACTTTTTCAGACAGCCTTCTTTCAAATTTCAATCTAAATTGGACTCTTCTCTTCACTTTCCAAAATCATCAGCATCTGCGACTGGATACTATATGATGCATAGAGAGATTAATGTATGTATAGCTTTATATATATGACACGAGTTATCTTATTTATTTATAGAAATTTCCGGATGTGGAAAAAAAATATCTGAGAAGCCATCAGTAAGTCTCCTCCATATTATCTAAAGTTGGATAATTTACAATATTCAATTTGATTCTATAAAAATATGTATACTATGAATTTAATAATATAAATCGTTTAAAATATATAATAAAAATCAAAATATTTTGTTAATTAAAATATAATATTACTCTTTTTAAGAAAAATTAACGATATACAAATTCTATTTAATATAGTAATATTGATATTTTTAACTAATAAAATACTTTTATTTTTTTCGTTTTTTACATTTCACTATATATTCTAAACAATTTATATTATAAAACGTGAAAAGCAGTATTTAGTTTTGAAATGTCCTATAATGTGTGCCTCTGAGGATATGCGTAAGACAAACCTCTCGTATAATTAAGTTATTCATATGGAAAAAATAGATTCCAAATTTAAAATTTCGATGACTTATTTTTAAACGAAATACTATTTAATTATTTATTAAATTTAAATTTTATATGTGGCTGAGGTGGGGATGAGAAAATGTTGATGGGGATTAGGGAAGCGTGGTTGATGGGGATTGGGTAGGGAAACGTGGATCAAGGGGTCATTAGTTTCTGTCTTATCCAAAAAAGTACTATTAAGGTGAAGAGGGAGGGAGGTTTCTTGGGAATCAATGGAAGTGATGTTTAGATAAGAAGCAAACCATTGATTGTTTCTCCATAATTTTTTTAAGCCGATTGAGCGGATTCCTTATATAAGGAAGAGAGAATTGATTCAAACGAAAAAAAAAAAAAAAAATTTAAAAAGGGAGATTAAAATTTATCGCACACAGAAGATATCGAACTCACAAACGTCAGGACATCTTTGATCTCCATAATTAGAAAAGAAAATATAATATTGTGTAGTATTTTGCTTCTTAATTAAAAACTTCCCAAAGTGGTTGATTAGCGTGAGTAATCAGTATAGATGAAGTGGGCTTTTAGTAATAGGTGAATTATTTTGTTAGCAAATATGTTTATACAAAATTGAATTTCTTTTTATATTTTTGGTATAAGAATTTAGTAATTTTCTTTCCAAAGTTTCTATTATACATCAAATCCTTATATATCACAATTTGTAGGCATTAACGTAAGGAGGGCCTACTCCAAATAATAATAACATTACCATAAGAAGAAAAAAATGTCAAGGAGATCTTTATATGCTCTAATTGAATAGTGTCTAGCTTTGAAAAAGAACGTTTTAAATTTTGTAGAAGTTATAGTTTCCAAACACAAAATTTTGTGTTCTGTTTCGAAACGGAACACTATGCCAACTAGACTAATCAGAACATTTTGCATTGATAAATAGTCTTCAGTAGAGGGGGGGAATGACAGGATCTTTCTTTGTGTTTCTGTGGCTATTGCATATTGCAAAACTATTTCAAAAAAACATACGAGGACATAACCTCTCATTTAACAGACAAAAATGAAGGCTTCTATAGCCATTATAAGTTACTGGGAGTCATTTTCACGAATCAAAACCATTACCGAACTGTTTCTGCTACGCGGCTTGATTTGTGATGCCGTTCTTTTTTATAACGGGTTTGCTCGGGATCAAAACCACCCTCCTCTGCACCATATACTGCCCAAGATGGTGTAGGAGCCATGTAATCATTGCTAGTGAATGGTTTTCCAGAAGCCACCTACATTGTTCAAGAACAGAGTCGATCAACACCATCTAAGTTTTAAGTGCAAAAGCTATAATAGGAACTGAAGAATGGGAAAGAAGGATGCAGACCAAGTCATGGAACTTCTCGTAGTCTATCCATGTGAACCATTTACCATCAACCTTAAATTTCTCAACTTTCGCCAAAAGCACACAACACGAGTGCACGTGCTCACAGGCAACCTCGTACTCTCCGTTGCTTCTCTGTGCTAAGGCCTCAGAAAATGATTTGACATCTGCATGCCAGGGAACATTCTCCATTGTCAACTTCGATGTAGCAGACCTGTTCCAAGAGACTCTTATTTATCATCTCAATAGCGGAGTTTGAAATGAATAACACAAACAAATGGCACGCAAGGTGGTTTTGTTTTAGGGAGGGGGAGAGAGAAAATGGCCAGTTAGGAAACTCACGATCCACAATATGTAACGCCTTTAATTTCGATGAAGTCAGGATTGCCAATGGCAAATAGGCTAGAATAGGCATCTAAATCCTCTGTATTCCACCCCTTGACGAGTGTCAAACGATAGACAGTTCGTTGCTGCTTATCTTTGAGAGCTTTCAGAGAATCCTGAAAAGAAGGGGAAAACAACCATGAGAATAACTGTCAGTAAAGCTTCGAAATGCCTGTGACAACCCATATAGAAGATTGGGCATCCCAAAACAAGTGTACGGGTCTTGGTAGAAGGCAATTCACAAACAATAAACTGTTGCAAATATGAATCAGGAGTTTTACGCAATCTGAAGAAGTAATCAGCAAATAAGCAAAGATAAAAAAAATTCTACATTCAGGAATTACTAACTAGACATGCAAAAGCAAGAAGTACACATTAGAATTTGTAATAACTATAAATGGAGAGTAAAAACAAACGATATGTTATGCATCATGAAGGTCATCAGACACAAATCCCATTAATGCCACGCCCAAAAATGCCCTGGAAACCAAAAGACCATCAACGGATCAGGTTGGATGGCCTGATGAGGTTATGTTTTTCAGAACTGACACAGGGATGGAGGAAATATCCTCCTCAACGTATTTCAAATGTTGAAACAAGGATCACATGACAAATTGAGTAAAAATTTGCAGGAGAAAAAACCCTGACCAAAAAACGTTCCCAAAAGTCTCCAAATAGTGGCCTATCAATTGCTTTCAAGCTGTCCTTCGTAGCAGCATCAACACTAACATATAACTGCACAACCAATTAGATAAAGTGAGTTGCATATTATTTAAGAAACTGTTAAGGTGTTCTGAGGAGATCCCTGTAATCAACCCTGGAGAGAGAAATAAACACACAAACCTGCGTGATAGGTTTCAGCAACATAATCTTGTCAGGAAACTGTGCATTTGTCACAAGAAAAGTAGAAATTCTCCTTCGGTGGAGCTCATCTACGAGTGAGTTGATCTCTGGATACATGATGGGTTCACCAACAAGTGACAATGCACAATGCCTAGGAGCAAGACCCTCAGACAGACGCTCCATTTTAACACCTACATGAACATAGACTGATTATAAACTGAATTGACAGCATAACAGTAAACTGCATTTTTTTCCACCAAAATTGTGCTCCACTAGAAAGAATTTGAAGCACAAAACCTAACAATTATAAGAATCTAGTTGTTCATTGTCACATATGCCAATTATCCAAAGTTCAGGAAGGAACAACAGCTAAGAGAACCATAAACTTACCAGGAACTCCTTTCATTTGCCTAATCATCTTTGTATGCAAATCGATAGCTGTGTCAACTATTACTATAGGATCGTCCATCTTTCCACCGCCAGTTTTTCCCCACAGGATTTGTATGATGCCTCCAGCAGAAGACACATTTATTCGCACATGCCAAACTTGGAGTTGTCTCCATGCATCTAAACATTGGAATCAAATCTAGATTAGAAAATCTGTGACCCAAAAGTCCTGGACTTCCAAACACCTTAAGACGTATGATATCTAACGGACTATCTATGACCGAGCAAATTAACTCTCTAAAGAGATTGGTTTCAACAATATTTTGAAAGTATAAATCATTAGGCTATGACCAAATAAATCTCGTGTCGCGTCAGAAAAACCAAATATGATTTTACATTATATGCACTCTCAAACCAACTTTAATGGTGAACGTAGCATGACAAGTTAGAAAAGCAACCTATGACTCTCAATTCCATAAAACGAGTGCTTATAGCATCCTCCACGCCCTCTGAGTTGCGCCTTGGTCCATCTACAAAGTTTAACTCCACTATGGGAACCAATAATTTTATATCCCTGCAAAAAATTTAGTTTCATCAGTTTGCTTTCAGCAGTCCTACAAACAAATATTATACTAAAGATAGCAAACAACGAAGAATGAACATCTTCTCCAACAATATTACGAAGGGTTTCATTTACAAACCATTGTAACCATAAAATGAAGGATAACAAGCAGGATTATCATGTTCTTAGACTTGGACTTCATATGCCTAGTTTTTCTTAAATATAAATGTTCTAAATTCACCGGAAACAGCCTCTTTATGAAAAATAAGGGTAAGGCTGCGTGTATCGGGATCTACCCCAGACCCTCCTGATGCGTGAGCCTTGTGCACTACCTTTATAAATGTTCTAAATTTTGCATCTTGAATTCCTTCATAAAAGAAATTTCAGAAGTGTAGTATAACTATGATTTACCTGCTTCTCCAAATTTGCTCTGATCACTGGAGTAACCATTTCTTTCTCTCCATTAGCCATCTCACCATTCAACTGTCCATTAACTTTAGCCCCTGCCATTAGCTTGCTCCTCGAGGGTACCTTTCCAGCAATATCTTCAAGATCAACAATTTCTGATTCACCGCCATTGCCCTCCTCCTCTTCCTCTTCATCATCATCATCATATTCCTCCTCCCCATCAGTCAACTCATCAGCCCCATTTAAATCGTCGAAATTAGGTCCGTTTACCCCTAAATCGCCCTTCAAAACACCAATCACTTTCTGGCTCCATTTATCAAACACCTCATCCAAATCCCCCACATCAACATCACCTTCACAAACATCCAAAATTTCCTTCCCTCCCAGCTTCCTCAACTTCTCAGAGAACCCTTTCGCCACGGCATTAAACGTGTCACCATAAACCCTACTCCCAACTCCAAAAACTGCAAATTTACACTTACTCAACAATGCCGCACCGACCCGGAAATCTTCAGCACTTTCATTGACCCAATTCACCAAAAAGCTTCCATTTTGCGGAGATTCCCCATTTTCCCAAGTAGAACCAATCACTAAAATCGAAGTCTCTTTACAAAGGTCTTCAGGCTCATAATCTTTCGGGTCAATAACATCAAAATCCAGATCATTGGCTGTTAACAGAGCATGGAGACGCTGAGCTAGGGTTTTGGAAGTACCAGTTTCGGAGATGAAAAAGATCTTGCCTTTAGAACTAGGGTTTAGGGTTTTAAGAGTTTGGAGGGCTTTGAGAGGTCGGAAGAGAAGGCGGCGGCGGGATTTGTAAAATAGATAGACGGTGGTGGCGGAAAGGAGAGTGAGGAGGGTCAGGCGAGTTGCAGAGATGGTGGAGGAAATCATGGTGGAATATCAATAAGAAGAAGAAGAAGATTCTAGAATTTTAAGGTTTTCCAGAGGAGGAGGAAGAAGAAAAGCTAACCTATTTTACATGTTTGAATTGAAGTTCAGAATTTGAGAAAGAAGAAGAACGGATATCAGAGAGACTGGATCGGTTCCGATTCGGGTCGGGTTTGGATGAGGTCCGATAGAAAGAAGAAGGAATAGAGAGTGTACAACTGTACATATGAGGGAACCCGAGCTCTGGGGCAGCTGGTTGGAGCTGCTAATGCTGAAGCCGTTGATAAGAGTTCGAATCCCACTAGTAGCATTTCGACTCTTGCGGGATTTCCAGCTGCTGAGAGCGCCGATTACAAGGGGAGTATGGGCCAGGCTCTCTCAAGTTGAGCGGTAACGCTGTGGGCCAACCGTGAGGTCGAGTCCGGATGTAGTCACCACATTGTCGGTGGATACCGGATACCCCCAAACGGGTAACCAAAAAAAAACAAAAAAAAACTGTACATATGAGGGAGAAGATATGTGGGGTGGGTTATTTTATAACAATAATGATTGTTGGATCAAATAAGGATCAGATAGTTTAAAAAATGAAATTGATTGTTAGCATTTAATGTGACATTATGCCTTCTTGATCCAAATTTGATTCCAAAATTTTGATCCAATAATCACTACCCATTTTATAATTAAGTTTTTAAATTCGGGTCGGATCGAAGTATTTTAATATATTTACGTAGGTTAATTTTGGTATTTTGGTTTAACCGGTTCGATTTTGAAAAAGTTAAAATATTTTGGTTCGATATTTGACTAGTTTTTTTTATTATTATTCAAAATAATATTATACTACCTTCATTTCATTCCATAAGTTATTTAGAACATATAGCGAAAATTTAAAAAAGTAAAAAACAAGTTACTTTGTTAGTCAAAATATTGTTAGTCAAAATATCAATACTGTATTACTTTCTTAAATATAACTTGTATACCACTAATTCTATTTAAAGAGTAATGTTGATATTTTGATTATAAAAACACATTTTTTTTCCTTCCTTTATATTCGCTACGTGTCTTAAGCGACTTAGATTAAGGAACTGAGGGAGTAATTATTAGTATTATTAATATTACTTAGAGTTTTATTCTTATTCTTAATTTTTATCTTATAATCTTATTTTAATTGTGTATTATAATTTTATCTTTTGTCTAATTTTTATTAAGTTGAACTCCACAAAACAAAAAATATGAAATTTTGCTACAAACTGAACCATATCGAAATAATTTTGGTATTCGATTTCATAAAATTTTGGTTCGGATCGATTTTCAAAAAACATTACAAAACCGAACTAAATATTAAATGCACACCCTAACTAGTAGTCATATTAAGAGGAAAACATAAATGAATTTTGAGTCCTACTTTGTACTCCCTCCATTCCCTATTAATTGTCGTTTAGGAGATATCTAGGTATCCAAATTAATTGTCGTTTAAGGTTGTTTTATTAGTTGTCAACAATTTATTTCAATTATACCCTCAACATTTTCCTTTCTTTTCTTTATGATGTATTAGTGAGAGAGAGGGAAGGTGGGGTAATATTGGAAGTTTAGGTGAAAATGACAACTTCCTTAATTTTCTCAAATTGTCTAAAGAGTCTTATATTTAGGAATGGAGGGAGTATGTAGAAAGGAAATTTAAGCGGAAAAAAATGGAGATGGGAAATCCAACACTGTGCCCCTCGCATGCAAAATGAGCGCTCTAGCGTGCCACCAAAATATATAAGTAATAATTTAGTATAATAGCAAGAAAATGCACAAATATATAAGTGTATCTCTCATGCAAAACGAGCGGCACAAAAATATACAAATATAATTGTAAGAAAACGCAAATAAGTAAGAAACTTAAAAGAAAAAGGAAATGGAGATGTGGGGATCGAACCCCGTGCCTCTCGCATGCAAAGTGAATGCTCTAGCGTGCCACAAAAATATATAAGTAACAATCTAGTATAATTGTAAAAAGTCGCACAAATATATAAGTGTATCTCTCATGCAAAACGAGCGGCACAAAAATATACAAGTATCTAATAATATAATTGTAAGAAAACGCAAATAAGTAATAAATTTAAAAGGAAAAGGAAATGGAGATGCGGGGGATCGAACCCCGTGCCTCTCGCATGCAAAGCGAGCGCTCTACCATTTGAGCTACATCCCCAATATTTTAATGATCCCACAAACATATATAAGTATGTCAATATAATTGTAAGAAACCACAAAAAATATATAATTGTAAGAAATGATAAAATATTATTTTAATATCAAAGCCAGGTTTCGATCCTGGACCTGTGGTTATGGGCCCACCACGCTTCCGCTGCGCCACTCTGATTTTTGTGATACAAATTTAATTAATAAATTACAGATAGTAGGCTTCAAGTTCTCATTCGAGCTGATTGTTTTTTTTTTTTTGGACAACTCCAAAAGCTGATCTCAAAGACGAATGGGATAAGTTATTACTTACTCCATTCATAAATATAAATTTTTTAGGATAAATAGTAAAAATTAAAATATTTTTTTTAAATAAAATATTAATATTATTCTCTTAAATAAAATTAGTGGCATATAATAGATCTTTCAAAACAGATGTTATCAAACGGCAGAGAATAATTCAGGGACTGAATCTGATGCACACGACTAATACTACTGCAGCATCTCTTATGAAGGAATTCGATGAGTGAAAATTCTCTTTCCCCATTCCTATCTCTATCCCTGTCTCTAACTAATCAAAATTTACTATATAAATATTTTTTTTAATAATATATACACAGAGTGAATTGTAATTGGTTGGAGATAGGAATGAGGACAAATTATTTTTTGGCGAATCAGACTGGGCATCCGATGCACATCAAAATAGCATAAAGGAAAGAAAAAGAATCCAACACAAGTTGGCTCAGTTGGTAAGAATTTGGCACGTCCTTATAAATGTTAAATGTTCAATTTCCGCTGCTGACGTGAGGGCTGTATTGATGGGTGATTTGTAAGTACCTTTGTAAGCGACATATGGTCCTTAGGGCCTGTCCTGATTTGTGGTGATGATCGGAGTCGAACTCACCCAAACTTTTTTTTTTACCAAAGTGATTTGGAAAACTACCCACCATGTTCCATATTCTGTTGTGACACGTTTCTAACTAAAACTAAGTGGGTAAGTTTTTTTTCTAGTACATAAGTGAAGCGAGTAGTTCGGGAATAAGACGGGGGATCTGATCAAGCAATAAGCGAAGGGGTAAAACTCCATAAATAGTCCAAGCTTGAATCCAAACCTAAGAATGAACATTTGTTAAGACAAGCAGAGTTAGAAAAAGTGAGGGAATACCTCAATAATTTTTCGATGCTAAAGTTAGTCTAGAATGAAGGAGAAAGAATTTAGTGCAATATATAATTGGAAGGTCCTCTGTACCCGTGTGTCCCCAACCAATCACAATTCATCATGTGTATATATAATTGGAAAAAAATATTTATATAGTAAATTCTGATTGGTTGGGGAAAGGATTAGGGGGTGAAAATCCTCTGTCCTCATCCCTGTCCCCAACCAATCAAAATTTATTATATAAATATTTTTTTCAATTATATATACACATGGTGAATTGTGATTGGCTGGGACAGGAATAGAGACAGGAATGAGGACAGAAGATTTTTTGCCGGATTAGGGATGGGGATGGGGATAGAGGATTTTCACCCCTTCGAAAGCTACTTTAACTTTGTCTCTTTTAAGGCTAAAGTTGAGGTGTTTCTGTCAACAACTGAGTTTCACACGCGTGTTAGAAAAAGAGGCAAAAATAAAGTTTTTTTTTTAAAACTCAAAGGGTGTGATATTATTAAGGAATCAAAATGCAGTCATTAGTAATAACTGCCATTATAGAAAGAGGAAAGTTCCTATCTCATAACGTGGACGGATAGTCACGACCATGATGAGCTAAACAATGAGGCAGCTAATTACCGGAGCATTTAAAAAATGATAAAGTAACGGAAACAAAGGAAGAAATAAACTCCTTAACAGAATAAAAAATTAACCCTAGTGCCGAAAAGTCTTGGTCTGAGCAAGTGAGATGGGAAATGGTCACCAAATTGTCACTTTCCAAACAGAAAGTTGTTAGGCCGAGTAGAGAGTCCATCTTTAGGCCTTCTGCTATCGCGAGAAGCTCGCTGTGGAGAGCACTTGTACCGGAAGGGGATTGACCGCAACAAGCAAGACGAGGAATACCCAGATGATCACGAAACACCATTACGCCATGCACCATCACAGTTGATCTTTAACAAAGGCGAGGGAGGAGGCAACCAAATTTCTGGCTTCGGGAAGCTCTGATAGAGGATAAGAGTGCTGCATACTCCATTGCAGCCGCAGTAGCATCTGCAAGAATTGCCGAAGGTGACGATCAAAAGTGAACCGACACCTGTCCTTCCAAATGCACCAGATCAAATGGCCAAACAATTGGATTTCCTCAGTTGTAGTATTAATCAATATAAAATGTAAAAGATCCTGAAATGAATGGAAATCAATATGAAGCCATGCAAAGCTACTCGACCATGAGGACCAAACCAGCATGGCCCTGGGATATATTGAATCAAGCAATGCAACTCTGTCTCGAACGGTTCGCCGCAAGCATTACACGGGGGATTGATCGAAATCAATCCTCTTGGCTAAATTAACCCCCGTAGCTAAAGAACTCCTAGAGGCTCGCCATAGAAAATTTGTGAAACGGGGAGGGAGAGGCAGCTTCCACAAATTCGACCAAAATTTAGCTTCCATGTTCGAGGAAGAAGACCCCGCTGGTCGGGCAATCGATATTTGGGCTTCCAAAGACGCGTGATAACCCGAGCGAACCGTATAGCTCCCATTGTTAGTGTGATGCCATACCTCAAATTTTCGCACAACGGAATGGATTTGATCACTTCCACCTCATAAGGCCAAAACAAAGATTCAAGAAGCTCCAGATTCCATCTCCTTGGTGATGCTATAATCAGATCGCTGACCTTACCCTCCGGAAGCCTATGCTGGTTGTAAACATTCAATTATGTAAAAATAATTTATCAGTCTTCATCTTTTTCAAAATCAATTGGCTACGGGAGATGTTAGTCCATAAATTTATAAGTGATATTTATCTTTTTTTAGGCAGTCAATGTGGGATTTTATATATCTTCAATACTACCAACATCAGTTGTGGTGGAGTGGATGATGCTCCTCCTCCCTTAAGAATGACCAGAGTTTGAACTGCGACCATGACATTTGTATGAAGTTATTGATGTTGGGAGAGTCGTCTCCTTCTTGGGTCTCTGCAGTACCCGATCCAGACTAGTCAAGCATGTCGGGATTGGACACTGGATGGGAAACCAAAAATATATCTTAAATATTCACTCTCGCCTAGAGGGGAGAGTTAATTCAAGGTTCCGCCGCCCTACATGCCCGTCTTGAGTGATATAAGATCTTCCTTACACAGTCGATGTTAGATTTTATATATTTTCAATACTTCCCCTTACCTCGTGGTGAGAGTTAATTCAAGGTATACTTTTCTCGCCTTGAGATATGAGTTAATTCAAAGTTCCGCCGCCCTACGTGTCTTTTTTGAGTGACATGGGGACAATTCAAGCTCACCTAGTCATTATAATCTCACACATCCGCTTGATGGCCCCCTTGATACCATGTGAAAAACAATTGATAATGAGAGATGTTAACCATGAGCTTAAAAGTGATAAGAATCTTTCTTAGGTAAGTAATGTGAGATTTTATATTTTAAAATTTCTCCTCGCATCGAGGTGAGATCAATTCAACAAGTTCCAAATGAATAAAAAGTAAATAGTGGTGCACTTATGTGCGGTTTGGAAAAATTCTGATATAGACCTGGGCTATATGTGGGGTTGTGGACCACTTGGTCCACAATCAACCACATCACCTCATTTGATTAAAAAACAAAAAAAAATGCCTCATAAGGCCCACCAAAAGGGGGAGTGTTTTTATTATTTTAATCAAAACTGTGATGTGGCTGAATGTGAACCAAGTAGTCCATGACCACTTGGTGGCCCAGATCCACAACAGAACTGATGTGGGGGCTGTAGGCTTTGACCTCCATTTTTTTTAGTAAAAGGACTTTTTAAGGTTTCAATGTAATATTTTCTTATATTTTGCCTATAATTATATTTTGGTCCTTAAATTTTAAACAAAAAATTCGATAGTAACATATATTTTAGTTCAACTTCCAAATTTAAATTCTGAGTTCACCCCCAAAAAGTAACACATCAATAGAGTTGACTTATTTAGGTTCCATAAAATTTGTTCAATCATGAAGGTTTTATACATATTCATAATTGTATTTATAGAGTTTATAGTTTATTAATGAAAGTGATGATCTATGATCTAGTAAACCTACTATTTAAGCCTTCATTTAATTTAATGCACATATGCCTTTCACTTTGCTTGTTAAAAGAGAAACAATCTTAATCTTATTAAGAACAAAAGTATAGATTTTTTTTTTAACAGTAAAAACAAAAGTATAGATTGTTCGATTGGAATGTGAAAATATGTTTATACTTACTTAGGGAAAAAAAGGAATATGGAAATTGTGATTAGATTTATATTACATCCAAAAGTTACATAAAAATCTTAGCAAGTATAGTATTTTTCCTTATCTTTTTTAAGGTCCATCGTATTAAAATTAATATCATATGATTTACAATCGATATCATTAATCATATTGAAATTGTTGTCATGTTCTTTATTATAGTTTTATAGGTTATTATGATGTTAAAATCATATTAATTAATGAAATAAACTTTAAAAATGTTAACATTTCATTAAACTTCTTTGACCAATCTATCAAAAAAATTAAACCAAAACTTATATATGTTTTGGGCTGATTTTCAAAAAACAATATTTTTAGTAAATCATTTCTCTCAATTCAACAGCATCTCTCATCAAAATATCCAATTTTAGAGTTAACCACAATTCACATACACCCTTATAAAATGGTGAAAATCCCCTGTTCCCATTACTGTCCTCATCTCTGTCCCCAATCAATCAGAATTTACTATATAAACATTTTTTCCAATTATATATACACAGGGTGAATTGTGATTGGCTGGGAACAGGGATGGGGACAGAGCATTATTTACCCTTATAAAATATTAAAAGTACAAAATTTCAAATCATGTTTATGCACAAGTGAAGAAAATTAGAGCATGAAAATATTACACTCGCTGTGTTGACTGGTGTCGGTTTTTATAATTTTTATTTGCCCATTTGTGGTGTTATTTTGTCTGGACAAGTATTTGTGCTAATTGTTCGGTTAGTCTAATATATTCGCTATTGAGCACAAACGCACGAACATGAAGTAGTGGGGTGTTAGTCACCACCACCCACACATTTTTTTTTCCTACTTAGCAAACTAATAAAAATTGAATAAAATAGACATTTATGGGGTGTATTCAATGCGTATTTTAAAATATTTTAATTGATTTTCAAAAGTCTATGGATTCTGCTGACTGCATGGATTATTTTAATTCTATGCAGACTCTGCGCAGATTCTATTAGATTGATTTATCATGATTTCTTTTGATTTATAAAGTTTATATATTATTTGAATAATAACCAAAAAAAAGAAAATACTGATTCAGTGGTACTATATTATACAGATCCAGCGGTGTTGAATTTTTAAAGTCAACATATATTTATCAATCTTTTTTATTTTGGAATCAAATAATTTTGTTAAAAATTTAAAAAGTTTGGCGGTGAGTGTTTGATTTTTTTGGAGATCACGAAACTGCTGCCATTTTTTGATTTATTTGTTCAAAGTTTGTATAATTTACTTACTGATATTTTTTTCTTTGGTTTAATTAAGGTATGTTTTGTTTGAATTTTTTTTCCCTTTGATTTCCTCTTTCAGGAAAATGAAATCAATGTTTGGAAAATAAAAATTTGTGGTTAGATAGAGAAGAAATTATTTGCTTTCTTTAATTTATGTTTGAAGATGACCAGGAAGAATATTGATTGGATATTACGAAAATATATATTGTTTTTAGGAAATAAACATTTCGTATTGAGTTTTCTAACGATGTGAAAATTTTCCTCATTTTTTTTTGAGTTTGGACATTTCTTTATTTTTATTTTAATTTTAAAGAAATTTGATTACTAAAAAATTTGTAACCTCAGATAAAATGATTAAAGACATTTACTTTTAATATTAATGAGTAAATCTCAAAATCTTAAGGAAAAAAAAAAGAGATTTCTCAATACACATGTAGGGATAGGAAATCCATCAAAATTCTCCATTTAATGAAATCTACAAGAATCTATGGAGTTTTTTAATACCAACAGATGTTAACAGATAATTTATAATATAAATTGAATACCTCTAGATTTTAAAACTCCTTAAACCTCATATATAATCTACATCCCTCTCAATCTCGAACAAAAGAGTCGAAATACTATGCAAAAATAAGTTTTTGTCATTTGGTTAAAAGTCCAAATATATTTTGACCACGAAAAAGAAAAAAGAAAAAAAAAAGAAGAGATTTTTCCCAAGGCACCAATTGATTCCTATAAGGGAAATCAGCCTGTTTAGTCCCCCGAGAATTTTTGGTTAGCCTGTAAAGTCCCCAATGTTTAATTTCAACCTGTAAAGTCCCCCAAGAATTTTCGTTCAGCCTGTAAAGTCCTCAATGTTTAATTTTAGCATGTAAAGTCCCCCAAGAATTTTTTATCAGCCTGTAAAGTCCCTTATCTATTTACAGGTTGCATATAGAGGTTCCACCGCCTCTTCTGCGGCGGAATCAGGGCAACCCCAAAATCATGTCATCCCCGTGCTTAATGAGCGGGGGAATAATGGTTAGTTTCAAATCTATAAAATTTACAAAATACAAAAAATCTGGGACTAGGTAAGGGACTTTACAAGCTGAACAAAAATTCCTGGGGGACTTTACAGGCTGAAATTAAACATTGGGGACTTTACAGGCTAACTGAAAATTCCTGGAGGACTAAACAGGCTGATTTCCCTTCCCATAATTATGAGAAGTTTTATTGTGGTAGCTTAGTAACTTTCAAGCAAAATCGAAAGTTACACACTACCCAATAACATCAGGCCATATTGGTTGTGGGTGACAACTCACATATATTATTGACTCATTAATACCAATGACCATTATTAATGACCATTAACGTCCGTTAAAAGTTTAACCCTCTCCATATATAGTCAATCTTTAAACAATGAAACCCAAATTGTTTCAAAAGCAGTCTCTTTGCATCTTCCTCTCTCTCTATCTCACACGCATTTGGCTACAGTGCTGAAGAAGGGTGATTTTCAGCACTGTCAGCACCTTCTTTGGGTCATTAGGTTGCAACATTTTAGATCTAATGGATATAAGGAATGTAGGTGTCACTGAAAGCTGCCCACACTAGATCATTCCGCCTTCAATGATTCAGTTTCCTGTCCAGTTAATTTTTTTGATTGAAATTCCTTAATTTCAGTCCATCAATCACGAATTTCTCTCATCAATTTCAACATCTTTCCACAATTTCACTCCTATCTTGTAGATATTTACTAAATCTCTAAAATTTCTCCCATATATTTGTAGATATTTATCCAATATCCAAAATTTTCTCCAATATCTTTGTAGATATTTCCATAATCTCCAAAATTTCTCCATCTCAGATTGAGATTTTTTTTTTTTCAAATTCCTTAATTTTATGATGAAAAGATTATTGCAAATTTTATCAAAAAAAGATTTTTCTTGAAGACAAAGGAAGCAGAAAAAATTTCGGTGATTCTGAACTTGTAAATCAATTCATTATAGTTGTATAATTTAATTATAATATTTTAAATTATAGTCTGGTTACCGCTATTATGAATTGTTTTATAACTATTATCTTTGCATATAATAACTATTATGAATTTGTTTTATAGCTATTATATGTCATGTTAATAGCTATTATGAAAGTGTTTAATAGCTATTATTGTTCTTAAATTTTCTGAACTTGAATTTAAAGGAATGATGATAATATCAATTATCTTAGCTGATTTCTGTGAGATTCTAAATATGTGATCTCATTGTTAAGATACACTCTTACCGCTGTTAGAAAAACATCTAACATGTTTTAGGACAAATAATATCTACCATGATTCTCACCATCTTCCATAACTGTAAAAAAAACTTACAAACTTGTTAATGTCTACAATACCAACTTGTTAACTGAGGCGTTCAGTACCCTAGCTGGGACGCTCACACACACACCAACTTCGACCTAGTCCATGAATCAAAATATTAGCTGCTAACATCTCTTAGAAATCTTTCCGTCCGATTTGCTAGTTCGTGCTGGTATTGTTGCTTTGTTGAGGTTGTTGCTGACTGGCAACTGAGTCCGAGAAAGAAAATATTTTTGAAGAATAAGGAATATGAAGTCATATTTGTGTTTAGGAGGCGGATTAGTTGTCTATTATGTAGTTATCTTCTTTTATTGTAATTTTAGCCATAATCTTTTATTTTGTTCAGATAGTGTTATTGGCAATATTCTTGTTCCACATTAATTTTACTATTTAATTGTTACTTTAAAAAGTAATTGATGATATTGGTTAGGATTCTTTTTGTACTTTTTTTGGTGAGATTATGTAGAAAAATAAAAAACTTTAAAGTTAATATAAACCGTGTGTTTAGATCAAATTCCTCATTTGAACTACAATATTTTATTATGATATGTATCTTAGTTTGTTTGGGATCTATTTTGATCAATTGATGAGAAATATACATGTATAAGAAGGATACTGGTTTATATGTGCAGATGTTGTCATCTTCAATTCTTTATTTTTCTTGTTTTTTCCCTTGCACATGATGTGCTCGATGAAATTACTGAATATAGTCTAAAAATATTTTGAATAGCAGAACTCTTGAGGCTTATGATGAAGACTACCACCTACTTTCCTTGCACATGATGTGCTCGATGAAATTACTGAATATAGTCTAAAAATATTTTGAATAGCAGAACTCTTGAGGCTTATGATGAAGACTACCACCTACTTTAACATCAAAGATTCAATTTTTTACTTTAAAACAACCGTAGAAGATCCGAATAACTGCTCTCGCCGACCATACCAAAATCGGAGAGAGAAGAAAATTCTACTTCAATTTTTTGTTGGACAGAGAAAGAAAGAGAGAAATTGGTTCTTCAAAAAAAAAATATTGCTAGTTGGGGTAAAAATAGGAATAGGTATGGGAATATTCCATTGAAATCCCTTCCCTCTGAGGTGTTCTGTGATTCACAAACCAATGGTTTGGTGGATGATGTTCTTGATGTAAGTTTTTTGGATGAATTTAATGATTAGTTCTGTGTTGATCAAAAAATAAAAAAAATAAAAAAAATATTGTCCAAGAGAGAGGGAGGGGAGAAATGACAGGTCTGAAGATGAGAGTTAGAAGTTAACGGCAGTGGACCAAAAAAACGTGCCGTCAATAAATTAACAAATTAAATGAGCTGGCAACTTATATCCACTTGGTATACTTCTATTGGTTTTAATATAACTATATACTATAATTATAAGATAGTAACTACTTACAATAAAATTTCTCCATAATTATCCCCCATATTCCCGCTAAAATTACAGCCTTCAGTATTTTTGCGCCTCTTCTCTGCCCTCCATCCGACGTGGCAGTTTTTCAGTTATACTTCCAGCTAAGAACCGCCGCCACAAAACCCCGGTAAAAAAAAAAATTACGCCACCGTAGCGCCACCACCGGCACATGCGTCAGCAGCGATAGCTATCTATCTAATTCTTGCCATCACCCACTCACATTTTTGCTGATTTTGGGAATGGGAATTCGATTCCGTATCGATTCCCCTTTCTTTCCAAAAATTCCAATCCGCAGCTAAATTCCAAAACAATGCAAAGAAGATATTGAAAAAGGCTACAAATTCAGTTACAATTAGTACGAGAACGGATTTTTTTTTTGCCATCGCCGGATTTCAGTAATCGGAGAAGGAAGAGGCATCAAAGGGATTTTGGTTTAGGGAATTGGGGATTTTTAATACTAGTGAATTAGGGTATCCGATTCCAATTGTCAATCGATTGGGGGTTCTTCGAGAATCATCATTATTATCAAAATCAAAATGCCTATTTAAGTCGGAAGATGCGAATTCCCAAGCGTCCTCCTGTTTCCTTCTCTATTTGTTGCCTCTCTCTTTTCTCACCACCACCGCCTCCTGACTTCAATTCGTCTTCTTTTCCGAGAATTCTCCATTTTCATTCGCGATTTGTTAATTCGAAAACATTTGATCATCATTCCGCAATCAGAAGCAAGTTTTTTTGTTCTAAAGGTTTGATTTTAATTCATTTTCAACATTTTTTATATGTGTTTGGCGCGATGGTCAAGTGTTAACTTGATATCCGCTATATCACGTGTTCGAACCCGGAAATAATCTCTTTATGAAAAATAAGAGTAAGACTGCGTACATCGGACCTAGATCCTGTTTATGCGGGAGGCTTGTGCACTACATACGACCTTTTCCACTGCACGGGGCATTTATTTTGGGTTTCTGTTTCTGAGGTTTGAAGCTAATTGGGAATTTGAGTATTCTTAGTGGTAGAACAGGGGAAGGTAGTGGTTGATTCGTCATTTAGCTTTTTGTGCCCAGACATGGCCCATTTTCTGTCAGACTTTACTCTTTTAGCAAAATCTTAATTTTATGGAAAACAAATTTCTTTGTTTGGCTTAAAGTTCGTGCGAATTAGACTAAGTTGTAAATGGAATTGATGTAGTCAAGAGTGTCATAGCCCAGTGGGGCTGGTCTCTGCCCACGACTGTGAGGTCACAGGTTGGACACCCTCCTCCTAAGTGGGGCTAAATAATTCCCCCTCCTTCCTGTGAGGTCTAAAAAAAAAAATGGAATTGATGTGTATTCTTGAATAGACTTGTCTCCCCCCATGTGCCCCTAAATGTGAGCATAATCTTGGTCTTGCTAGCTGTATTTTAGCCATTAGTGAGTAGCCCTCTTTTCCCCTTTACTGCTTGTGTTTAGAATTTGTATCTTGGTCTGTAAATTCTGTATAAGTTGGGAATTCTTTATATAATCATCCTTGTTTGATTTGGTCTTCGCTGTCTTGTTTATATTCACACGAATGAGAATTAGGCTTATTGTGGCTGATAACTTTTGTTGCTTGCTGTAATGACTGATTAAGAGTGAAAAACTTGTTAATGTGAGGGATTGATTGTTAAAAGTGGAAATTAACTTTGGTGAACTATAGGTATTCCTTGGAGCATATCTTGGAGTATAGACTTACAAGTTGGAACTTAGCATACTTGCCAAAGTGACTTGTTAAAGTAAAGTCATGCGTACTTGCTTCTTTTTCTGCACTTTGTGCAAAAGACTTTGTCGCAACATCTTTGATGAATCTCCTGGTTTCTTTGGTTCAAAACTAACAGGACATAATCAGTTCAGCACTAGCAATACAATGGGCGGCATTGGCACCGATGGAAAACATCCATATTTCGAGGGAGCTAAAAGCAGACATGATCAGGATTTTTGTATATGGTCATCCAATAAAGGGGGATGTGAAATTGACATAGGGAAACAGATCTTCTGCAATAGATCTTTGAAAATGAAGAGCATCGTTGCTGTTGGGTTTGACATGGATTACACTCTAGCACAGTACAAACCTGAAACATTTGAGTCTCTTGCTTATGATGGCACAGTCAGAAAGCTAGTCTATGATTTGGGCTACCCTCCAGAGGTTTGTCTTTGGGTTTGCTCTTAACAGTTAAAGACTCTCATGTTTTTCATTACACACTCACATTTTCAGAAAAAAACTGGTTTTCAAAAAATTGTAATCAAGTTAATTTGTACCAATACAAGCTGTGAGACCGACATGCCTATATTTTTAAGCTAATAATGTATATTACCTTTTCTTTTTAAGGTGAAAAGTTATTTAGGAAAAGATTTTGCAGTATAGGTACTTCAAAAATGTTTTCCTTCAACATTCCAGTTTAATTCTTCAAATCTGAAACAAAATGAATGTGCTCTTAACCAGTTTGATTTCTTTTAGTTGTTGAAGTGGACATTTGACTGGACGTACATGGTCAGGGGTTTAGTTCTCGACAAAAAAAGAGGCAACATACTGAAGGTTTGTGTCAGTAAAACATTGAAAAGAATGGTTTATCATAATTATATATTTCTGCTCCATGGAGAGTCTCATTTTCTTTAACAATTCGTTTGAGTTTTCTTCTTCGTCTTGATTGTTCATTTTTCAGATGGACAGGCACAAATATGTAAAAGTAGCTTACCATGGATTTAAAGAGATGGCCAAGGAAGACAAAGTTGTTACATATGGGAGTACTTTGATACAGGATTCATTTGATGAACCGGACTATGCTTTGATTGATACTCTTTTTTCACTGGCTGAAGCCTACCTATTTGCTCAGCTTGTAGACTTCAAGGATAATAATCCTGGAAAGATTCCAGACGGAACAGAGTAAGAGAGTTATAGAAAAATTCTGACATCTTAACACATTATAAAGAAACTGAATCTTTGTTTCTGTTTTTCATTTTATTGAATACCGGCATTGTAATTCGGATTGTTTCACCATTAAGAAATTAGTGAGTTATCTTTTAATGTGTTTTAAGCACTTCATGATGATGCTGAGTTTATTTTTCTTGGTTTGGTTGGAGATGGTAAATACAAAGAAGTCTTAGCGAAAGGACTTTTCATGATAATACTTGTACAAGTTTATACTTCTACCATATTTCTACAAAACATATCTATCTGATTACTGACTGGTACTTACGAACACTTCCTTGATAGAGAAGCACAAGAAAGTTCTTCCATTTGAGGCGGCAACAAACTAACACGAGTGCCACGTGTAGCCCTGTCCTACTTTTGTTTTCACTTTCTCCATTTTTTAATTCTGAACGACCGTGATGGAACTTCAATCATGTTTTAAATTGAAAAGAAAATAGAAGAGTATACTAAATGTACATCCTAAGTTATCTTTACCTTTGCTTTTTTTGTTTTTTTAAATTTCAATTCCTTTTCTGACTAAATATCCCATTTAATGTCAGCTATTCTCGTATGTACAAGGATGTTAGAGCTGCAGTGGACTTGTGTCACCGTGATGGAACTCTGAAGCAGATGGTTGCTAAAGATCCTAAGAGGTATTTGGAAGAACCTCTTTGTATCCTTTCAGTGAATGTATAATCTCATGGAAGTATAATGTGACCATAGCATTTTTGCCCCTAGTGATTGATAATTAGTCCTTTTTCACTGAGCCAAAACCCAAGAAGTAGTATATCTAATATTCCTAATTTTGTCTAGTACTTGGGCCTTTATTTTCTGCACATGCAAAAGGCATTGACGCACATGTTAGCCACTGTTGAAATGATTGGTGGTCTTAGCACACTCCCAATCAAACTGATAACTGTCGTGGAATCCTTGTCACAATCACCCTCCAATCATTCTTGATCACGAGGTCTGATGTCAATAATCGAAGATTTTCTAAAATGTTTGTACATATACCACGAGTTGTTAAAGATACTAATTTCTGTTACGCTGTGAACTTATACCCAAAAGAGTACTTCAACAGTGGCATTTATGGAAATTTAGTTAAAATAAGTTGAATTTGGGTCCCTATTTTTAACTTCTGCTGACACAAATATGCGGTTACGCTACTTTTTCGCCTGGTTGGGAATGATTATTTCCTCACCGAATATATGGCGGTTGTTATTACATCCTGCCACGTGTACTGCCAGATGTAAAATAACTCCATCATGAATTATTAGTCTGTGTTGAATAAACAAGCGAATACATTATAAGCACTTTATTTGCTAATGATCATTGTCTGGCCTTTTTTTGGGATGAATATTAGTCTGGATTTTGTAGCTGACAGAGAATGTCTGCATTTTTTCATGGCATCACTTCTGCGTGCAAATAATCTCTATTTATTTGTTAAAGGTTAATGCAAGTAAACATTCATTGCATTAGATTATAAATTCATTGATACTTATTCTGTCAGCAGCTTGTGATGCGATTGAAATCGCAATAGTGGACCACAGACTTTTTTTTAAATTTGTTTATTCTGGTTCATATAAGACAAGTGTAGCTATACAACCTAAGGAGTTCCTTCGAGTAGATTCTATCACATTTATCAGTTATTTAGTTGTTGTTTTTACCTCTTACCCCTGAGCTACATGAAATGCAGGGTTAATATAATGCCAATGAATTTGAACTCATAGGTTTCTGCCCTTCGTGTTATTTGCATCTTAGATATATCAATGAGGACACTGCAATTGTTCCAATGCTCCAAATGCTTCGAGAATCTGGCCGTGCAACATTTTTGGTGACAAACAGGTAACTACTGTTAGTCTTTACATTTGACTGTGAGGGATGCGTTTATAATACCTTAATGTAATATAATCATCTGTTGGCCTTTCAATTGAAATGAGCTTCCTCTGGAAGATGACATGAATTTTGCTTGGTGCAGCCTTTGGGATTATACAAACATTGTCATGAACTTCCTTTGTGGAAATGGTCCCTCTGCGTTAAATTTTGACTGGCTCCAGTACTTTGATGTGGTTATCACTGGCAGGTCAGGGTCTTTCCTTCAAATTATTATCTCCTTTAGATAAAATATCCTCTCTGAATAATAATATTATGATCTCCTTTACATAATATGACCTTCCATCTGAGTAAGGAACATGGAAAGTTGATTTAACTTCAGAAGGAGGAATGGTGTTTCTCAGCAGTGCAATGTTAACTGCATTTTTCTTAAAGGTGGCTGGTTTAGAATTTGAACTCCAGAAAAATAACGAAATGAAGAAGGTTAAACAGTGCAGGTGTTCTACTTCTCACTCACATCAATCTAGTGCTAGTCTTGTACTGTTTGCTCCACCAGGGATGGAGTTTTGTACTTTGCTAGTTATCTGGATTTGGACGTCCTAATTTCCGGTCACAACTTCCTGCATAAAATATTCAGTTTTCTTCTCCTTTGTTCTTGGTTTTCCCGATTCTGTCTTATTGGAAATGACAAGGAAATTAATATATTCTTATCCAGTGCCAAACCTAGTTTTTTTCACGACGAGAATCGCGCAAATCTTTTTGAGGTTGATCCTGATTCAGGAATGCTCCTTAATACTGACAATGGTACACCCATGGCTCAGGTAGTGTTGATTTATTTATTTGGGATCTTTCTAACATATCTATTCCTGTTTTCTTGTTTTCTCATATGGTATTAAGTATGAACTGCACTGGTAGACGGATTTTTACAATATTCTAAAATTGCCTCTCTCCCATGATTTTTTATTTTCATTACTAATCTATTTATTATTTTTCTCTTTTCAGGTGGGAAGTACTTCTTTAAGCATGCCAACAAAGGGTCCGGACAATGGCTGCAGAGTTTTTCAGGTGAATACAAATCTATATCTATTATCTATATAATTTATTGTGTTGGATTGGTTAACAGTACATCAGAAGAGTATTTCATAATTCTTCCTTGTAATTCTTTTTTCTTTTTATTTTTCTCTTTAACACACTTTTTCTTTCAAGTAAATTCTTTTTGTCAATCTCCTTGTCCTGATGGTTTAATCTCTGAAATCTGTCCTCAGGGTGGAAATGTTGGCCATTTACATAAGTTACTTTCTATTGAGTCAAGCTCACAGGTATTTGAGCAATCTATTAGGTTGAGAGCCTCGTCCACCTTTAACTGTATATGAGCTGTTTTTAGTTGGTTTTATCGGATACTTTATTTTTACACGGTTAATCTATGTTCCAGTCACAAGGGAATCAGAGTTAAAAAATTATCGCATTGTTCATTAGCTACTTTTAGTTTTTACTAACTCTTAATTGAGATCTTAACGGTATATTTCTTAGGTACTTTATGTGGGGGATCACATCTACGGAGATATCCTGCGAAGTAAAAAAGTCTTAGGTAAATGTTATATATTCCTACTGACTTTCTTTTATTTTGCATTGCTGGATGAATTTAGGATGATAATATAAGAACTTTCTTTTGGGAAAATTTTGGATTTTTATATTTCTAAATGTATAATACATACACTCTGTTGACATCTTTGGCATCACGAGAATCTGTTTTTCTCCTAGAGCTTGATCGGAGTTAACATTTTTTGTCGTTTCATCAGGCTGGAGAACAATGCTTGTCGTTCCTGAGCTTGAGAAGGAGGTTGAATTTCTCTGGGAAATAAGGGATACGCGCAAGGTATGCATACAGTACTCAACACTCTTGAAATATCATAGTCTACTACATAAGATTGGTGAGAAACTATCACTTACTTTCTCTAAGAAAAAGAAAAAAAAACTTCCTTGGTGACTATTTTGAGTTTTATTGTTTCTTTTCATGGACTACTTTGAGAGAGAGAAAAAAACATTCTCCTTAAACCTACTTCCTTCGAGCGTGTAGCTGCAATGAACTCTCATTATCCAGCTATTTGCTGAAGTAGACAGAATTAAAATTTGCAATTTTCTGAGTTCATAGGTTATAGAAATTTCCTAGAAATCCCGTCACTCAAAATGTAACGGGCTTACACCACCAAATAACTTTTGTGATGATGTGGGGTCATAATATTATGAGAAAGCTATCGTTGGGTTTCCATCTTATTTCTTGGTTTATTGTCCTTGCTAAATTTTAGTGTTTATTAATATTCATATTGTTTTAGTTTCTTCTTCCTTCAGTGCTTAATGATTAATCGTTCTATGCAGCAACTTCGGCTATTGAGGAGTGAGCGTGATCACATTGAAGACAAAATTCATCACCTGAAGTGGTCCCTTAAGTTAGTATTCTCCTTTCTTGGAATTGTCATACTTTTATAACAAATTGGCCGTCTGGTGAACATTTTTCTGCCCCCTCCTAGTTTCCGGTGTGTTACATGATTTTATGTCTGGAGATTTTGTTTTCTGTTATTTATCAAACAAAAGATGTTACAAATTTTACTTCTGGAATTGATCTTTGATTCTGTCATCTGGCTTAGATTTGATGGTACAGACAGTGACAAGAAAGACGTCTGCTCTGAGATTGAAAAATTACAGGTTTGTTTATTTAGTTTTGGAGTATGCGCGTACTTAAAATACTGAACGTGTCAATAAAAGCTGCATACAGTTTTTCATGTCTGTATCTCTATATGTTTGCCGCTTCCAGACTTTTAGACTTATTCAATATCTTCTGTCACGCTCTACTATTACTTGAATGACTGTTTTGAATCCTTTTCGTGCTATTTCCATCTAATGTTAAAACGTCCAATTTAATTCCTTTATGGATGATTTCATTTCGTAGATGGAAAGGGAGCGAGTAAGGCTAAAACATCAACAGGCACAGCGAGAATGCCACCAAAAGGTAAGGATTTTTCATACTTGAGTAGCCTATCTCTGATACATGGCATCTGATACGTCTTTTCTCAAAATACTTTTTCAGTTCCATAAAGTCTGGGGACAACTGATGAAAACTGGTTATCAGAATTCCCGCTTTGCTCATCAGGTTATTCAGAATATTCGCGATATCAATTTTATGTATTTTTGCAAATGAATTGCAATTTCTTCGATCTAAATTGTTGAATATGTTTAGGTGGAGAGATTTGCCTGCCTATATTCAAGCCAGGTATCCAATTTGAGCCTATATTCACCAGATAAATACTACAGGCCAAGTGAAGATTTCATGCCCCATGAATTCGATATCCTTTCTTCGTAAAAACGCCCTCCAGTTCGGGAGCTTTTGCAGGAAGGACAAGTATATGTTAACTTTATTATGAACTCAAATAATTGTGTAATTTATATCTCCAGACTTATATTTTGTTCATAGTAAAGTGTAGAGGGCATTATTCAGCAAAAAAAAAAAGTGTAGAGGGCATTATTTATAAATGTAAAGATGCTCTTGTTAACTTCTTGATTCCCAGTGCTAGTATATATATGTGATAAATCTATGTTTCAGTCTTCTACCATCTGCCATTTCAGATCCTCCTCGCCCTTAGTGGGACTAATCTAGGCTCGGCTTGGATTGAACTCGATTTTTTTACTCTTACTCGGCAAAAAAGGTTTGACGTAGAGCTCTTTTAACATGGCACCACAAGCGAACACGTGACTTCTGCTTCAGTATTAACAACTTGCTTTACAATACTAGTACCAAGTATAAATACAGATACAGAATACAACACCCTCAATACTTCTACAATCATTTTTCTATTACCTTTCACATCACAAACCGGACTGAAGAACATGGATACATGTATGCTGACTTACTTTCAGAACGAAATATCAAGATAAGGCAAATTGCCTACTGCCTTTTTGGCCGGCGAAAAATCTTTCAAAAAACATATTAGGATTCAGCTTTCTTGGGATTGGAACTTCTTTTTCTTTCGAAATACATGTTGCGAAAATTAAGGAAGCAAAAGTTATGATGTTTTGTAATCAAAATATCAATATTATGACAACGAAGTGCAGCTCAAGCGGTAAGACGCTTCACTTCCAACCGGTAGGTCGGGAGTTCGAGTCATGCTGGAGGGGAAATGAGGAACCATTATTGATCCTCCTTTAAAAAAGGGAAAGAAAAAAAAAATATCAATATTATTCTTAAATAGAATTAGTGGTATACAAGTCATATTTAAGAGAATAATATTGGTATTTTAATTACAAAAATATTTTAATTTTTGCTTCCTTAATTTTCGCAACATGCAATAAAAGTCTTGAGGTAGTATGTTTATTTTTTTCTAAAGGTGTAAAGTGCTACACTCCTTTAACTTACCGTAATAAAGTGCAATTAACCCTTTCTTTTAAAATGTATCACTAATCTACATATAGGTACAATTAATGCGGATAATGGGTAGGTAAAAAAATTGGATTCGGATAGTGGTTATTTGGTTATTTAGTTGATTTGACAAAAATACCCCACACATATCGACATGTGCTCCTCACATGTTCTTTTTTGGCCCAAAAAGTGAAAAAAATTCAATTTGGACGTCCCGTAAATAGTTGCAGTCCAAAAAAGTACTCCCTCTATTCCTAAATATAAGACTCTTTAGACAATTTGAAAAAATTAAGAAAGTTGTCATTTTCACCTAAACTTCCAATATTATCCCCCACCCTCCCTCTCTCTCACTTCTTTGTCATGAAGAAAGGAAAATGTTGAGGGTATAATTAGAATAAATTGTTGACAACTAATAAAACAACCTTAAGCGACAATTAATTTGGATACTTAGATATCTCCTAAACGACAATTAATAGGGAATAGAGGGAGTACAAAAATAAAATTTCTGTTTATTTTCCAAAAAGCCGAAATTATTATTATCCAATAGAGAGAATCACTATTTATACCCATTATCTAACTTTGAAAAGCAAGTTATACCCTTTATCTTTTTTGCGTGCCATATATAGACAGTACAATTTTCGAGGTGCCATTTATACCCAAACTGGACGGAGTCCGGTGAGGGAGGGCGGCGTAGCCAACGTGTGGCAAGCATGTACAAATTTCCAGGGGCAATTTCGTCAACCCAAAGAATGAGAACGGGTTGTATCCAACCCATTTTCATATCCGATTCAAGATTCGACCCGAAATCCCCACCTCACCCAAATCTCTCCAGTTCCGACAGCCTCAGATCCACCACTCAAAGCAACCCTCACCTCACCCCAATAACAAATTATCGAAAAAATCAAATCTTGATTTGAATTAAAGCTAGAAACGGGTTCTGAATGATACCAACACCAAATTTGCGCGGAATCCGGCCAAAAAAATACAACCCTTCACCAAAATTTATCAAAAAACTAACAAATCCAAGGCAAAAATCCCAGAATGGCATATGGATGGCCGCAGGTGATTCCATTGGAATCATCTGTACTTTGTCCTACTTCTTCCGATCAAATTGTTTATCATAAAGTCCTCAATCGCTTACTGCTCGTTGTTTCTCCTTCTCATACTTTCAGGTGATTTCCATGAGGGATCATTAAATTTAGGGTTTTTCAATTTGGAATTATTACGGGTGGTATTATTAACTATTTTGAATTATTCTTGATTGGGTTTCTTGAGGCAATTAGGATTTTGGTATCAAAAAATGTCGATGAGAAATGTGAATTGCTGAGAATTAGGTCATTGAATTGGATCTTGAAGTGAAAGGTTTGGAGGGTGGAGATCAAGAGGGAAGGTTTGGGCCTAATCGGAGAAGATGAAGGGGAAGAAAGATGATTTTTTTTTTTTTTAATTAGTTGGAGTTGGGGATGATATATGTTTGGACGATTTTGTCCTCTGCAAAATCAACCATGTGAGCTGCACATGATCTCCACCGCCCTCCCTCACCGTACTCTGCCCAATTTGGATATAAATGGCACCTCGAAAATTGTACTGTCTATATATGGCACGCAAAAAAGATAAAGGGTATAACTTGCTTTTCAAAGTTAAATAATGGGTATAAATAGTGATTCTCTCTATCCAATATGGGCTATATACTGGATATTTTATCTGTTAAATCTTTTGTCAGACATTCATTCCAGACGCACTCTTTCACGCATAGGGAATAATAATTTCCAGCCATTGACACAAAATCATTTCTCCAATTCCGGGCCCATATATAAATAGTAGCACTAAAATAGAATACCCAAAACTTCCATCATCAAAAGATTCTCATAGAACACAGTTACACAGAACAGAGCCAACCCACCTCCACCTCCACCTCCGCCCGCCCCTCCCAAAAACTTCGATTTATCCAAGAAATAGTTTAATCTGTCTCCCTCTTTTTCATCTATATGTAACCTTCAAGAAATACCCATAATAACCTTTTTTTTTACTACACTACTATTTTAAAGAAGTTGTCTTTAACTGAGCTTCAAAAGCCATGGAAGACGGCGGCGGTGGCGGCGCTACGGTGGGAGTTCAGATCCAGCAAAACCGGAGATTACCCGATTTTCTACAGAGCGTGAATTTGAAGTACGTTAAACTGGGTTACCATTATTTGATCTCTAATTTATTGACTCTATTTCTGGTTCCATTAATGAGTGTGATATTAATCCAAGCTTCTCAAATGAACCCTAATGATATTCATCAATTATGGCTTCATTTACAATACAATCTTGTTTCTTTCATTATTTGCTCGACTTTCTTGGTTTTTGGATCCACGGTTTATATAATGACCCGACCAAGACCCGTTTTTTTAGTTGATTACTCTTGTTATAGACCTCCGGATCATCTGAAAGCTCCTCATGATCGGTTTATGGAGCATTCCCGGCTTACGGGAGATTTTGATGAGTCATCCCTTGAGTTTCAGAGGAAGATCTTGCAGCGTTCCGGGTTGGGAGATGATACTTATGTTCCAGAAGCAATGCATCATCTTCCTCCACGGCCGTCTATGGCGGCTGCTAGGGAGGAGGCGGAACAAGTTATGTTTGGGGCATTGGATAATTTGTTTGCGAATACGAGTATTAAGGCTAAAGATATAGGGATTCTTATTGTGAATTGTAGCTTGTTTAATCCGGTGCCTTCACTTTCGGCTATGATTGTGAATAAGTATAAATTGAGGGGTAATATTACGAGCTTTAATTTAGGTGGGATGGGATGTAGTGCTGGAGTTATCGCGGTTGATCTTGCGAAAGATTTGTTGCAAGTTCATCGGAATACGTATGCAGTTGTCGTGAGTACAGAGAATATTACACAGAATTGGTATTTTGGGAAATAACAGATTCATGTTGATACCGAATTGTTTGTTTAGAGTTGGAGGTTCCGCGGTTTTGTTGTCTAATAAGTCGGTTGATTGGAGAAGGGCAAAGTATAGGCTTGTTCATGTTGTCAGGACACATCGTGGTTCGGATGAGAAGGCCTTCCGTTGTGTTTATCAGGAAGAGGATGATGCTGGGAAGATAGGTGTTTCTTTGTCGAAAGATCTCATGGCTATTGCTGGTGGAGCTCTTAAGACTAATATAACCACCTTAGGTCCTTTGGTGCTACCGATAAGTGAGCAACTTTTGTTTTTCGCTACCTTGGTGCTTAAGAAGTTGTTCAAGAAGAACGTGAAGCCTTACATTCCGGATTTTAAGTTGGCGTTTGATCATTTCTGCATACACGCCGGAGGCAGAGCTGTGATCGATGAACTGGAGAAGAATCTACAGCTTTTACCGGAGCATGTGGAGGCTTCTAGAATGACTCTCCATCGGTTTGGAAACACTTCATCAAGCTCCATCTGGTATGAACTAGCGTATACTGAGTCCAAGGGAAGAGTACGGAAGGGACAACGCATTTGGCAAATCGCGTTTGGGAGTGGTTTCAAGTGTAACAGTGCAGTGTGGCAAGCACTTCGGAATGTCAAGCCCTCTCAAAACAGTCCCTGGGAGGACTGCATCGATAAGTATCCCGTTATACTAACTTATAGCAGACAATAAAATTCTTGTTATAAACTTAATATCCAGAGCACCATTAGAAAAGAGTGTATGGTTCTCTTTAGTTCTTTCCCGGCTTGTGCCTTCTGGTCGGATTGTTGAATGTGATACTTTTAATATCTTCCCCATTATTGTCTCCCTCCGGAATCTATAGTTCTTCAGTCGGGCAAATTGCTAAACTTGTGTTGTACTATAAATCATCCCAGAAATTTTATTGTGCTCTTTTCTGATATTCTTGCAGCATCCCATGTTTGTAGTTAAGATATAAACACATTCATTTAATCTATTAACAGTTTCATGCTGATCATTATGTTAAATCAGCATTTTCCTAACTCCTGAGAAATTAAATTTTTTGTATAGCAACATCATGGGATGACTTCATTCTTTGCATCATCAAAGGAGCCTTCCATTGTCGTCTATGAAGACTAACACAGTTAGCTAGCTAGCGCAGCAATAGATCTTTAGTTCGATACTCTCATGTCTCGATAATTCTTTATTTTTTAAATATAACCTTGCTTAGTTAGTCTCTGTGTTATTTGTTTGATTTCTCTATCTAGAAAGGGTTTTTTTGTGGTTGTTCTTTCTAAAGACTGTTGCCAAATGGTTAGGTAGCCCTTATTGTCAATCCCTAGTTCTTTCTATGTTTGTTCAAAATGTTGACATTTGACTAGTAGGTTGTTATTGATGGAAAATTTCAAGGTAGAGCTCTGCACTTGTGGGACTGGCCTACAACCCTCTTACATGAGTTGGGGCGGGATCTACTTTGCAGGTAGGTCTCACCTCAACTCATGCGAGAGTGTCGTGGACCAGTGCCACAAGGGCGGCTCCATAACAAATAACCCTTTATTGCAATATGATATCATTACTTTTACTTTGTTTAATGCTTGAAACTTGAAAGGGGACTTGTAGGCTTAAAAGACTAATGATATTGAGTTATTTTCTACAAACTCGTGGGAGGTAATAATTGCCAAAAATGTCAACGGTACTAATTCATATGTTTAGTTTTGACTCGTAGGAGTTGTTGGGGTGGCTTTGATTGTTGATTTTGAATGTTCACCTAATGACAAATCTAAGCACTACTTCCTCCGTTTCATTGTTTAATATGTACAGTGAAATTAAGAAAGTAAAAATAAGATTTTTTAATCAAAATATTAATATCACTCTCTTAAATAAAATTAGTGATATACAAATTTAATATTGATATTTCGACTAACTAAATACCTTATTTTTTTACTTCTTAAATTTTCGATATATGTTATAAAAGATTTATATTATTAAATGTAGGTAGCATTATTTAGAGCGAGATTGAATGGTAAATTAATCGTTTGTATCCGTATATGTACCAATTTCTATGTCCAACCACTCATAATTCACGTGTTTACATTTTTTCCAAGGAATTACAATGACACTGAAGAAGCAACTGTATTTGCTTTATTTATGGCTATTCTGAAAATTTGTATATGTGAAGAAGGCCAAAAAAAGAAGGGAATAAATTTACAGATTTCTTATACAAAACAATTTTTGAACATTAACAAAAATGAATATGAAGACAACAACAACAAAAGGCAAGAACAAAAAAAAATGCGTGCTATAAATGTAACAATAATGATTATTGGATCAAAAAATTTGGATGAAAGAATATAAAATGAAAATGATTATTAGTATTTAATGTGATAGTATGCTTTCTTGATCCTAAATTTTTGATCCAATAATCACTACCCTAAATGTAATAACGCGACATATTCAATTCAGATTCGACCCAACCTAACTATTAACCTGACAGTCTCTTCTACATTGCCTTATAATTCAAGGGTAAATTTAACAAACCATCCAATTTAGTTTAATAGTCGAGTCGGATAGAGTCTAAATTGGATAGGTTGCATTATGTCACTTATAGTATGCGAAATTTCTTTTGTAGTATAAAAGACACCAAAAAATAATTTGTGGTTGAAATAATACACAAAACTATTTTTGTGCCAAAAACGACACCAAAAACTATTTATGACAGACATAATACACGAAACTATTTTTTGTGATAAAAATAACTATTTACTAATAAAATTATAACTAAGACTATTATAAAAAGAGTGTTGCAAGAAGTTTCAGAGAGTTGCAGTGTCCTCGACTCAGGATACATTTCGAATGAACGGACCGAAAACCCATTGGATACCAAGCCCATGTCGTTTGGTACCCAAGCCCAGATTCATAAATGGGTTACTTTTCTCTGTTTATTAGTACTTCCTCAACCTGAATACTGTGCAGCTGGTTGCAGGTGCTCAATACTTCACTATTGATAAATGCTCAAATTTCTTTGGTAAGATTTCAATCCTTATTATCTGTTGCGGTTAGAAGTGCTATATAAAAGAGTTATATAGGCAAGGTCCTCCCGGAGTCAGAGTCAAACTCTAGAGCACCACAGTAATTCGAGGTCGAATTAAGTTCTCCCAGAATAAGAGTCAAACTCTGAGACACTACAGTTAACCGAATCCGAATTAGTCTCCAAAATGGAGGACACCGAAGACCCTCACTATAACAATAAAAAAGTACTCCCTCTGAATTGTTATAATTTATCCTTTCAATTTCATCTCAAAATATTAATATCACTTTTTAACCTATTAAAAATATTTTTTTAAAGTTATCTTTACTCATATTATGAAATATAAACAGCAAGATAGGTTGGAGACTAAGACTTAAGAGTTATAATGGAATTGCTTAACTGAGCCAAAATTATTATTATCCTAATATAACTTAGTTGTTAAGTATTTAAGGGCAAATAATCCTCTGTCCCCAATTCTCGTCATCCCATCGTCACATCGTAATCACAATCCCACCTCGTGTATATATAATTGGAAAAACTATTTATATAGTAAATTTTGATTGATTTGGGGACGAGGGGATGGGGACAGAATGTGAGGCAGATTTTCACCCGTATTTAAGTCGTAGTTAGGAGACTGCCTAGAAAATTAATTGTGAATTTGAACCCCAAAACTCTTCCAAAACCGTCTGCTCATTGCTTAATTGTATTCATTTGAGTCAAGGTTTTCCCAATACAAAAATTCCCTTTATGATGATATATATATTAAATAAAAATAACTAATCCTCCATCAAATTTGGATTCCATCTGATTTAGGTATGATTGAATTGACTATCAGTATGAAATTTTCTGTCTCAGTTTCAAACCTAAATCGGTCTTTGGGGTGTATTTAATTAGGATTTTAAAAGACTATTTTGAGATAAATAAGTCTTGTGGTATTCAATTAAAAAATTTAAATAATCTAAATAAGTCATGTGGTATTCAATCAGAACTATTAGGATATTTTAAAGATGGTGTCCAAATCCAATGGTATTCGATCAGAATTTTAAACAAGTAACAAAAAGCCTTTTGGCATTCAAAAACTTGCAAATTTCGATGTATTTTTTTTTTTTAAATTAGGAATTTGTGGGATTTTTTAGTGAAAAGTATAAATACCAAACCCTTTACCAAATCTCACCCTAACCCATAAGATTTTTTAATGGGATTTTCATGATTTTTTAATAATAATATTTCCTATACAGGGCGGAAACCCCAAATAACTATAATTTCATTAATTGTGAAGAAGAAGAAATTGACATTGAAATTCCTGATTTGCCGTAACTATCATAAGCTTGTCGTTGGACAGTATCACTCAATACTTGATAAGCCTCTCCAAAAACCTAAGAATATTTGAAAAGAAAAGAATATAGGTATCTAAGAACAGATTCTGAAACAATAACACTGCATTTATTATATTAATTATTCTGTAGTTGTACCGGCTTCAACAATTATCTTTGTTAAAATTGTGTTTCTTTGTTATCTTTTTCATTGACTCTTGTAACTTTGAATGTTTGCTTTTATTTATTGTTACATTCCATTTGATCCCGTTTATGTTATTGTTGATGCAAGTACCCACAACTTTAAGCAATAGACTTTCATTGCTTTTATATTTATGACTCCATTCCATTATTTGAACCAAGTGTCCGCAGTCTAGTAACCTTATACCTATCATAAAACCTTTGGGAAGGGTAAATTCCACCATCATTTGGAAAACTTGGGTTGTAAAGGTTGTTCCTGAAGAATTCGTGCATCATTGAACTAGACATTGCTCATCATCCAACTAAGTTGGTTGGTTAGTATCATACAAATAATAAGTCCTTGTGGTCCTTTCAAATCTTATAAACTCTTTTGATATAAATCTTTAAAATCCGAATATGACAAATCCTGAGTATAAAAAATCTTATAAGTCATTACATTCTTTTAAAATCTTAAATAGTCTTTTAAAATTCATTGGACTTATTTATCCATAAATAGTCTTTTAAAATCCTAATTGAATACACCCCTAAGTTTCAAATTAGTCTCGAACACAAATCAAAATTTTAATGGATTAGCGTTTGAAGTTTCATTCTCAGTTTCTCACACTTAATACAAAAAGAGTTTGTAAGTCTCAATCTCAAACCAGACACAATACAATACAAGTATAGGATAGGCTGATCATACACCCATCAAACCTTGTATTTGCCGAAATCCTAAGAATATTACCTATGTCAATTCCCTAATCAGACAATTCTGATGATTAAATTACTAGGATATTCTCCAGAATATTTACCCATCCAACTATACAATTCCATCAATTTCTTTTACTATAAAAACCATCTAATTCCATGATCGTTTCTTCACATCACAAGCATTATTATTATTTATTACTGATAAGCACAATGCATTTTGAAAATTATGATCCTTATTTTCCAGACCAGCCAGTAGTAGACCTCTACCTTCCCATATGGGCTAAACTTCCAGCCTTTAGATCAAAACCAGCTTTCATTTGGGGCGAAGACGGGGGCTTGGTCCTAACCTACGAGCAGCTCAACCAATCAGTTCAATCAATTTCTCCACAGCTTCTACTTCTATTGCAAAGAGGTGATTCTGTTCTCATCCTTAGTCCTCCAGGCATTGAGCTAGTCGAGATCATTTTCGCGTGCCAACGAGCTGGACTTGTAGCCGTTCCCATTATCCCTCCGGACCCTTCTTTTTTAACTAATGATAACTACCATCATCTAATTAGAGCCATCTCCCAAACAAAGCCTAAAGTTGCCTTAGCAAGTCGCGGTTATGTTGAACGTGTTAAAAGTTACATTTCATCCTCGTCTTCTTATACTAATAAAGAGATTTCCCAGTGGTTGCAAAAGGTTAAGTGGGTTTCAACTGGTGATATTAGGGGCAAAAATGTGGACTTGTTATCAGGTAAATATAGCGGTTGTGGACCTGAAGAAATGTACCTGATTCAGTACACTTCTGGTGCAACCGGCATTCCAAAGCCGGTTCTTGTAACTGCTGGTGCAGCTGCTCATAATGTTAGATCAGCCAGGAAAGCCTATGATCTTCACCCCAACAGTGTGATTGTGTCTTGGTTGCCTCAGTACCATGATTGTGGTCTTATGTTCTTGTTGCTAACCATAATATCAGGTACAATTAGGGGGAAGGGGAAATCGGGAAGTGCACCTGTCCTACTGGTCCTGGCCCCGCCCCCTCTCATAGGAGGTGAGCCTAGGACCAGTGAGACAGGCACACCTCCCAAATAAGATTCGAAACTTATTGCCTGATAAAGAATGCTTCAAACTAACTGAGTTACTTTCTTGTCACGTTTGTATCAGGTGCTACTTGTGTATTGATATCTCCGACAACATTCATAACGAGGCCTCGAATATGGCTAGAGTTGATAACAAAATACAAGGCAACTTGTACTCCTGTGCCATCTTTCACATTACCACTTGTGGTGAGGAGAGGGGGAATTTCTCAAGGGACAGTTCCTATAAACTTGAGTACCATGAGGAACCTAATTATCATAAATGAGCCAATTTACAAGACTTGTATTGATGAATTTGTTAAAGTTTTTAGTCCCTATGGGTTGAACCCTTTGTCCATTTCTCCATCTTATGGCTTAGCTGAGAATTGCACATTTGTTTCAACATCATGGAGAAGTGGTAGAATTACTAGTTTGCCCACTTATGGAAAGCTCTTACCTAGTGCAAGAATTGATAATTCTCTTAATGATGATGAGGATATTAGCATTGTAGTTGTAAATGAAGCAACATTTGAGCCTGTTAAGGATGGTATTGAAGGAGAGATATGGATATCTTCCCCTAGCAACGCCTCCGGTTACCTCGGACATCCTTCTCTTACAAGAGATGTATTTGAAGGGATGGTCCGAAACACGGTTAGGCCTCCACCCCGCTTTGTCCGAACGGGAGACAGGGGAATTGTGATTGGAAAAGAGAGATATTTATACGTGACGGGGCGAAATTCAGACATGATCAAACTCGAAAACAATCAATCTTTGCATCCACATTATATAGAAACTGCAGCTTATAATAGTTGCCCTCATAAACTAAGAGGTGGATGTCTTGCAGCCTTTGTAGTAGTATCAAAAACCATAGCCATTGTAGCAGAGATGCAAGAAAGTGAGGGAGAATTAAGGGTTCTAAAGAACATTTGTGAAGGAATTAAGAAAAAAGTCATGGAAGAAGAAGGGGTTATGATTGGACTAGTGGTTCTTGTTAAAATAGGAAATGTTCCAAAGACTACTTCTGGGAAGATCAGGAGATGGTTAGCTAAGGATAAATTGATAAAAGGAAACATGAATGTTATAATGCTAATGAAGTTTGAAGATGTTGATCATGATCTAGGGATACTTATTATGACAAATTATGCAATAAATTTGGGGGAAGAAGGCACAAACAATACTGGCAAAAGGAGGACTAAGAAGATAGATGAAGATGACTGCGCGGTAAGACATTTATCTTTGATCTCCTCCCTCTAGGGGAAGGAAACTATCAAGATCTTGATCAGGGTTGTATTGTGTATTTTTCAATCATAAGTTGAAATATGTGAGGGATTTAGACAATGATAATGTGTAGAATTGCAATAAAAAAAGTTTATAAAGTGTTTGCTCTCTATTATATATACATATACTTCACAATTTTGCAGTACCAGCTTGTAGTCTTTGTTTCATTTGGATTAAGCATTACATTAAATTCCATAGGCTCAATTCAAGTTGTACACATAGACAGAACTAAGATATTGAGAATTTTGAGGAAGCGAATTTAAAAGAAAGTTGACTTAAATTCGACACAAAAAGATAATTTTCAAAACTATCAAGGTGACGGTCGCCCCTATCCTGCCCCTTGGTTACCATAATATGAGAAAATTCTATGGTAGAGCCGTCATTGGGGGACTGGCCCCACAACCCTCTCACATGAGTTGGGGCGGGCGTACCTTGTAAGTAGGACCTGCCCCAACTCATGTGAGAGGGACGTAGGGTCAATCACACAAGGACGGCTCAATGCTAAAATGACCCCACCATGATGCTCTCGTGCTTAAATCAGTAAAGAGATTTAAAAAAAAAAAAAAAAACTGGCACCTAAAATAAATATGAATAAATATAAGAAGCGTACATTTTTTCAAATTGCTTTTAATGGAGGAATGTTCTCTCAATATTCAATGTGGAAAAACTTGGATGCAAAATTACCTTTGTGTCCTTGGCTTAATGAAGGGCTTTTGTGCAATGGGCTTGAGGCTGGTTCTCACTACATAAGGCCCATTTTAACTGTGGGTCCCAATTAGTAGGATAATTGAGCTAATATACATCAAATTAAAATCTTCACGAGCTCCCGCCTCCTGTAATTATGGAATTAGTCACTAATATCAATGATGAATATCTTAATCTCAGTGAGAGTAAAATTGATGTATCTCTCAAGCAAAGAGATTAATCATTGTTATCCTGGTGTCGACAAAAAAAAAAATCCTCAAAAAGTATCCACATGTAACGTTTTATATATATATATATATTTTGTCATGAAAGGTAGACGTAACGTTTAATAATATAAGCATTAAGATACGAGACAAGGCAGGGATCGATTTTTTTTTGAGTGTTATAAGAAGAAGACGAAAAAGGGCTAGGAGGAGTAGGAGTAAGACTAGGTTCGTAAAGCTTCGTAGGTAGGCTAATGAATTGGACTAAAAGCTCATATTTAGATTCAGACTCATAAAAATTTATTTAAAAATTAATTTGGGTTTAAATAAATTTTTCTATACTCAAATTTAAATTGAGTTTTGACTCATATGAGTATTATCCAATTCAAGTAGAGACTCAAGAGTTGTGGAAATAGACCCAATTATAATTTATTTATTTTGGTCAGAAACCTTAAATTCTCCCTCATCAGAGGAGGAGAATTTTTATTGCTCCACGTAGGGGGAGGGTGTCGAACCCGGGACCTCTTGGTCACGGGTAGAGGCTTGCCCCACTTATTTTTTTTTATTTTGTTTTTATATGAACCCAAGATATAATGTTAATGTTAATGAACGGTGCATATTATTTTTCACAAAATATTTCGCTAATAATCGTTATTTATTTTATTTTAAAAAATATTCACGTTTCGATCGATAAAAATAAAATTATAAGTAAAATTATTGAGCATGCCCAAATTAGATCCAAGACTCAATGTAATTGAGTCCGAACTCTAGTTAAAAATATCTCGAACTAATCCAATAGAAATTCAATTTGAGTTTCAATTTAGTGAGGTTAAGTTTGGACCCAATATTTTAAAATCAATATACTCAATTGACAAGCCTCCTCGTAGGGGTATAGCTAGTAGCTTTATCCAGATTCCACGGCATTCTTGATCACTGCTTTCTATTGGCCGCAGAAGAAGCACTAAGCTAAGATAAGCAATAAACACCCCATTACATTACCCACTCAAGTACCAATACAACCACAGTTAACAGTCAGTCTGCCGAACAGTATTTTTTTTTGTTTTTTTTTATACATAATGATACGAAACGCCTCAGAACATGTGTTGTGAGGCTAAAGATAGATTTTCGTTTTAAATCAATATTAACTGTTAAAATTTTAATTGAACGAACGAGAGAAATTTTGCACGTGCAGAATTACCCTGTTCTGCACTAGAGTCAGCATCGTTAACAGTAGCAGAAATAGCAGAGTATGGAATGGTAAAAGAGAGAAAGAAACTTATTAGCATTCCATCTATAGTGCTAAATATAAAAAATTTAATATATACTGAACATTTTTTATTGTCAAATAAAAAATTTGACTATTCAATTTGGAGCGAATATGTGTTGTAATTTTATAACACATGTTGAGTAAAACATATGTTATATACCTTAAATGTATTAATAAGGAAAGAACACGTGTTAAATAAAATGTAATACATATTTAAAAATGTATAACATTTGCAAAAATATATTTCATATATACTGAATTTTTTATGTTACGCGCTATAACCTCGGTTAAAGAGAGCGAACTTAGCATCGATTGTATCACGGAAAGGTAAGGACATTGGCTTGGGGGAAAGCAAGGTCTTTGCAGAGAGGTCTCAGACACGGATTCAATTAGCCTTAACAACGGGACAATTTCTCGACTGTGGTCCTTTTATTTTCTCTCCACACCCCCTCTTTCCATTTTTTTAATCTCCAAAATTACAAATTAGATACGCGATTTGTTTACACTTTAGAGATTATATTTAGATTATAGACAGAAAAAATTATCATACTTTCTATTAAGTTATCAAGTTGTTACATGTCTATTTTTTTTCAAAAAAATTTTAACTTAAAGAAAATATTAAAACTCTAAAAAAAAGTGAAATACATGACAATCATGTACATATGATGAGATAATGAATGATGATAAAATATTCTAAACTCTATTTTACTTTTCTAATGGAGTCCAAAACCCTGAATTATAATTTTGAGAATTACCAGTCAGATACTAAAACGTTTATCTGAATCATGCTTTTTCCTTTTCCTTTTTTTATTTTTTATTTTTTGGGAGGGGGTTAGTAGTTTGGGCGCTTTGGCCTGGTGTTGAAGTCAGGATCTCTCGGTCGTGAGCGAAGAAAAACCCCACTGGGCTACTTTACTTACTTTACATCTTACACTTGGATATATATAGTTCGCCATTATGGTAATTTAATGGAGTCCAAATTCTTGATTATCAAACTATAATTTGAATAATATTTTTACTTATACTTGGATATAAGCCACTATTTTTGTAATGTATAGTAGAGTTCATAATTTTGCTTACGAGTCAGATGCTTGATCAGTAAGTTATTATTTGATTGTGCTTTTCTTTTTTTTAGTAGGCTCATATACTTGGATAAGCCACCATTAATGGAGTCCATAACTCCAAGTTTTGCTGCACCTAAAAGAAGGTTATGTAAAAGAAACAAAAATGGGCAACAAATCTAAAAAGTAAGAGGTGGTATTTTATGTCATTAATAAGGAGCTGAGTAGATTTTTTTATTTTTTAATTTTTTTTTATTTATGGAAAGCTGAGTAGATTGTCAACAAAAGGCTTGCCCAAGTGGGTAAGTCTTTGAGCTTTGAGGGCAAAGGTCCCCAAGTTCACACCTTCTCCCTCGCATCTATGGGAGCGATAATAAATCTCCTCCTCCCTGGTGAGGCGTTCTCTTCCTCCTCCGGTGAGGCTAAGCTCCCTCCCCGGGCGCAGTGGCACGCTACTGACCTCCCACTGATCCCAGAGTACTCCGCTCTTCCCTCGAGGGCAATCGCCCTCGGGCGTCAAAAAGCTGAGTAGATTAGAACTGAAAAAAAGAGATGAGGAAAATAGAAAGGAGTAACACCAATAATGAAGGGTGAAAAGGGGGGATGGGACCAAGTGTGGCAGGGCGTGGGAGAGGAAGAACATGACTTTGTCGGTTGTTTTTATTCTCTCCTCTCATTCTCTTTGAATAAATTTGTTTCAATTAATCGCGAAATAAATGAAGTGCCATTACTAATCAACGGAAAATCGAAAATACAGAAAGTAAAAGTTATACTGATGATTTAAAAATCACGATAACGGACAAAAAACACACCCAAAAAAAAACTTGGATGGTTAGAAAAAAAGCTACTCGACAACCTAGTTAACTAAACAAATACATAATCTTATCCTTCAAAGCGTCTTCATCGCAATCCTCGAACCAGCAGGCGCGGGGAGAATATCACTTTCAACATCTTCGCTAGGGATCGACAATTTATAGGACCACTGGGCGTATCAGCCGTCCCTACAAATTGTCTCGGGGAAGATGTAAAAAAGATGATAAAGGGCCAGGGACTAAGTCCGGGTTGAACAAATCCTCCTAGAACCATAGAAAAAAAAGTCTAGATCTATGAAGATCTGAGACTCATCTAACCACTGCGTCTTGAATCTTGAAGAAAAAAACTTTGAAAAAGGTTTTATATGATTCGTTGTACAAAATAGAGTAATAAAAACTAAACAAAAGGACCAAGATTTGGCCATTAGCCGGAGCCAATGGCCAAATCTGGCCAGCCGCAAAAGGGAAATGAAGAACAGCAAGAAGGCAGAGAGGAGAGAGAAGAATATTTATGATTTAAATTTAATATACCTGAATACTAAAAATTTAATATATATTAAATATTTTTTATCGTTGGATAAAATATTTATGATTTAAATTTTTAAAAGATGAAATCGGTGTGATTTTTAACCTGTTGCGTAGAATAAGTATTGCATGACTTATGATAGCAAAAAATCTTCTGCCCACATTTTTTGTGTTGTTCTATATACTCATGAATAAATGATTGACATGTGTTCATATTTTCCTACGGGTTATACTATTTCTTTTAGTTTATATTTTTTTAATTAAAAAATTAACACATGTCAATTTATTATTAGTGACACCGAGATAATGAAACATCGAACGATGATAGAAGATTTCTATCGACTTATGATAGATGTTAATAATGAACGAATACATATATAAACCTATTATATAGAACATAAAACCTATCAAAAAAATATTTAATATTTATTAAAATTTTAATATTATGCACTATAACCGTGATGCCTTCTTACGGATAGAAATCGTCTGTATCTGTGTATGTACTCATTCTTATACCCCAATTACTTACAATTTGTCATGTGTATATTTTTTCAATTATATATATACGTGACGAATAGTGAGTGATTGTTTACAAAAATAGACACATATACAAGTACAAACGATTATTTGTCATATCTTACTACTTGGTTAGGGATGGCAATGGGGCAGGTCGGGTCGAATTTCTGAAGATCCGTCCCCGACCCGTGCATTTTTTTTCCGCCCCACCCCGACCCGTGACCCGTAACGGGTCAAGATTGCTCGCCCCATGCCCCGACCCGTGCGGATCGGGTCAGACCCGACCTGACCCGTTTAGAAGAAGCAAAAACAAAAAAAAACTTGGCCACTGCCAGTCAGTAAACAGTCAAACTGCCAGGAACCAAAGAATTCATAGGTGATTCCTTTTCATTCAAATACATACTGCCAGTAATCTAATTGTGGGCGTTCATTTCAATGCAGCTTCCTGCTGCTGAGATCCTTTTGAGGCCAGAAAATGCTATTCCGGTTCGTTCTTTTAACAAAGAATCAGCTTCATCTGCTCGCCGTGGAAACCGGTGTCGGCGGAGCTACGGTGGTGGCTCCGACTCGGTGCAGAGAGGAAATCGCCAAGACATAAGGCGGAAGAAAGAGAAAGGGAAGAACAGGGGCGAAAAAAACAAGTAAAAAGCCCTAAACATTTATATATTTAAACAAGAATAGGGGTGGAGAAGAAAGAAGGAGAAGGAAAAAAGAAAAAAAAAGGAGGCGGCGGTGATTCGCGGAGAGAAGGAGAGGAGGGCCGGAGATGAGGGGGATGGGAGAGAAAATGGGGGGGAAATGCTTTTACTTGTTAGGGTTAGGTATGGTAAGAGATTATATATACCTAGGACTGAAATGGTAATTAAAATATTCCCTATAAAAAATAATTATATTACGGATCAGAACGGGGCGGGGCGGGGCGGGGCAGGTCAGGGCAACCACCATATCCAAATTCGATCCGTGACCCGTCCTGCCCCTACCCGATCCGACCCGTTCTCAGTACGGGGCGGGGCTGCCCCAAACATGAATGGAGCGGGGCGGGGCGGGGCGGCGGGTCACGGGCTAAATTGCCATCCCTATACTTGGTTACAGTGACGGATTCAGAAAAAAATTTCACTGGGGTTATTTGATATACACAACAATTGACTGCGGTCATTTATACATTTATTATCTAAATGGAGTAAAATATATCATATATAATTAAAAAAATCACTAGGGTCATTTGATATACACAATAATTTACTGGGGTCATTTATACATTTATTATCTAAATGGAATAAAATACATCATATATAATTAAAGATTTTTTTTTTTTTTTTTTTTGAGTGGAGTCTAATCTTCTTTGGATCCGTCACTGCTTGGTTAGTCTCATCACTTCACTATTCTTTTGTTTTCCACTTACTATTTTCTCCCCCATTCTTTTCTCTTCCCATTTCTTTTCCTTTCCTTAGCTTCATCACAAGCAACATAGCTGTCTCTTGTTGCTTACTTAGTTGGCTGCTGGAACCACTCCAACACCAACCATATCTCTCCCCCACCACCACCCCCTCTCTCCCTTTCTCATTTTTCTTATCTCTCTCTTTTCTTTTATAGCTTGTCGTTAAATTTGTCTGATACGTCTTCATGTTTTTCTAACCTTTGTTTGGTGGTGCTGTTTTTCTTTCTCTCTCACTATTCACTAACTTCTTGTAGATCCAAGTAACTATTTGAATTTTTAGTACATGGGTTGTTTAGATTAGCAGCCAAATCTCAAAAACATGATTAAGATTACTTAGTTAACCTAACTCTCAGCCACCCTGATGTAAACATCAAGACAATTCAAGATCCCAATCAAGTAGTCACGACGTAGGATCCTTGGTTGATTAGAGGTTGAAGATCCTCATCCAAACTTATATTTGGGTGAATTTTTTGTGTTGTTGCTGAATCGAAGAGGTCTAGTTTTGTTATTTAATTAGGAGAGAAATTAGGGTTTTTGTAATTAATGGCTTTAAGTGGTGAAGTAAAAGAAATGAGATCAATGCCAAGTTCTTTAGGCTATGACTCCCTTGAAACCCTAGACCATCATAGCCGTCCACCTCCTCATATTCAAGGAGGAGGTAGCTACGGAGGTGGTGGAACCCTAATTAATTCAGGCGGATCTAAATCTAGAACCGCCCCACTTTCTTCTATGCCACGGACAACTTCAACTACTAGATACCGAGAATGCCTGAAGAACCACGCCGCTGCCACTGGAGGAAAAATCACCGACGGCTGTGGAGAATTCATGCCTAGCGGAGAAGACGGAACACTAGAATCCTTCAAATGCGCCGCTTGTCACTGCCACCGTAACTTCCACCGCAAAGAATATTCCGACAACCGCGGAGCTCTGGTAGTTCATCCACTTCAACTTTCTCCGGCGCTGCCGTCTCCGTCGGCGGTTCACAGCAACCACCACCACCAATGGGCTACTACCATGGTTCAGCCGGTGAAAATGGCGTTCGGCGGCGGCGGCGGAGGTAGTGCAAGTGCGGCGACGGATTCTTCGAGTGAGGAACTGAATTTCAATACTTATCAGTCCACGTCAGCTCCGCCGCCACCGCCGCAATTTGTTTTGGCTAAGAAGAGGTTTCGGACAAAGTTTTCTCAGGACCAAAAAGAGAAGATGCTGGCATTTGCCGAAAAATTGGGATGGAGGATTCCTAGAGAAGATGATACTGAAATGCAAAGGTTTTGTGGTGAAGTTGGTGTTAAAAGACAAGTTTTTAAGGTTTGGATGCACAACAATAAGAATTCTTCTTCCCACAATAAGACCTTGCAAGAATCATAATTTTTAAATTATCGGAGCAGATAAGTGTCGAAGTGGGGATCTTAGCCAGAAATGCTACTCTAACTGCACCAGACTTCCTTGAGATTCTGTATGAACTTGAGAATTGTGAGTTTGAGTTAGAAATGTTGCGTTAACTAGGCTGGTTAGTTTTGGCAAGTGTTGTAGAAGTTAGAAATTGCATTAGTTTGTATAGGGTAGAGTTGGAATGAAATTGGGGCTTAAAATGTGAGAGGTTTTTTCTTATTGATTGATCAAGAAGGAAGATGAAATTTCTTGTAAGTTTTGAAGGAGGATGGCTAAATATTGGCTTTGTACTTTTTCAGTTATTTTTTTCAAGTTCTTGAAAATTTCTCTAGTAGCAATTTATGCATACTTTTTTTTTTTTTTTTTTTTACCTCACAGGGGGAGGCGGCCCCACAGGGAAGGCCTAAGAAGAGCAAATTTATTAAACCCCACGTAGGAGGCGGATATCGAACTCTCGACGTCTTTGGGCAAGCATCCGCCCCACTGGGCTAGAGCACCTTCGATCAATTTATGCATACTTACGATCGTGTCACATAACATAAACTTATAGAATTATTTTCATAGATTAAAGAGCACTTAACTAAATTTAAAAGTTTGATCTTTTTAAATATAGTCTTGCAAATGTGAGAATACTCATTAGAACGTCTTGTGATCGCCAGAGGTTATTTTCTAAACTTTATTTATTCATGCATTTCACAAGTTAACAAGTCATGACTATATACATTAAGATATATTCTGTTGTGAAAATTGTTAATCAAACGGGGATGTAGCTCAGATGGTAGAGCGCTCGCTTAGCATGCGAGAGGTACGGGGATCGATACCCCGCATCTCCATTTCATTTTTGTTACAGGATCAGATTAGGTTTTTTTTTTTTTTTTTTGGGGTATATATATATATATATAAAGGAACCAGAAATAAACAAGGCGATCAAAGCACTAGTATCATTACAGATCAATCTCGCAAAATAGGCCACATGGGCATCCCCTACCACTAATTGGCTTACCAAAGAGGGACTTCTATGAAGAAAGAGATCAAAAGTTTTTTTTTTTTAATAGAAATTTTGTTAAGAAAGATAAATGTTTGCAAAGAGATTAAAGATTGAAAACGCAATACAATTAACAGAATAAAAGGTTAGAATTTATGGTACTAGAAATAGAGCAAAAGGCTTTTTATATATTAATACACATTTCCACACAGAATTTCTTCCATTTCAGTTTTGCCTTCACCCTTCAATTTTCCTCTTCATTTTAGCTTTAGATTCTTCAGAAGCCTGTTTTACAGAAACAAATTTCATTAGATAAATGATTTTTTTTCCCAAGAATTATTAGGTAGAGTGAATAGTTTATTTGGATGTACTGTGTACACATTGGCAGATGCAGTGTCCCGTCACCGGGGTCACATACCCCGCTGAAAAATAATGTTGACGATTATGATTGATTTAAAATGAACACTTGTTCTGAGACTCAGGACGCCTATTCTGAGACTCAGGATACCTATTCAGTTTTACCGTGCGGAACACCTGTTATGAGATTCAGAACACCTATTTTGAGGTATTTCGTATATACTTAAAAAAAACTGTTTCGCATAGGATCCGGACTGCCTAGAAGATGGGCAAGTGATATGGATTATGGAGATATGCTAGGTAAAGCTTTTAAAGCACATTTTGCAATAGAAAAGGAGAATCTTTGAACAAATGGGGAATTTAAATTTGGAACAAAGATATCTCCTTCCAGTTGGCTGAATCAATATTGAGAGAAAGGCAGGGCAAGAAGGATCTTTTGGTGATGAAATGTTCCAAAAGATAAGGAGATAAAAATAATAATAATAATAATTAAACATGGATGTGAGAGGATCTAGAATAGTTGGAGGATTCTTTTTTGTTGCTCTAATGCTACTAGATATTGCATAAAATCAAGAAACTTTTAGATCTTATTCATAAAAAAATAAAATAAAAATAAAGAATTGGTGCATTGGAGTTTAACGCGAACTTCTCACTTGTGAGACTCACATTTTCTTTAAAAAAAATATGTTTACTTTTAGAGATTTCAAGATGTTTGATTCCAAACCAAACTCGAGACAGACTCATAGCATTGACCATTGAAATATAAAATCAAAGTGAGGTTGATGTCAAGCACTCGATCAAAGTTTGTTTTGGATTTTTAATGACAATAAAATTTATAAGACAATCCCTATTAGTAGGATTTTCAATACTAACTACAACTCATAGATCAAATCATTCAACTGTTTTACCTAAGAATTCAATAAAATAAGTTTTTGTGAACCGGTATTTGGGATTTCACGAACTAATTTGGAATAGAAAAATGTTTTTTTTTTGTTAAAACATAAATTCTACCCTAAATTTCTAAAATTCAACGGATTAATTACAATTTTGCCACGATTTAGACAATTTATCCAATTAATTTTAGTCTCATAGCATTGTCCTTTAAAATATCTGCAAAATAAGTATGAATATGATGTCGGTTCTTGAGTGGTTCGAATCCTTAACCTTACCATGTGCATGCTCTTAAAAATTAAAGGCGAAGTTAGCTAAACTAACCCTGCCGGTCATAAAGTAAGTTCATTCACATTATTATTTCCTTCTTATTTTTTTCCTGGGGAACAGTGGCGGAGCCAGAAATTTTTCTTTTGTGGGGCACAATTATCATTTACAAAATACATTCATAAAAGCATATAAATATTGGAGGAGCTAAATTTTTTTTTGATGAAATCTTATAGACTAGAGTTATTCACATTTTTTTCACCATTTTCACTCTACTGATCAGTGCTTCATAAACTTCCAAGTCCTCTGGCTTCATATTGTAGACTTTTTATTGTGAACTTTTTATAGTTTACAAGAGAGTTCATTGTGGATTTTTTATTAGTAATTGTATTTTTTAGTCTCTTACACACTTAAGTTTGTTACCATTTTAACCAAAATTGTTAAAATATAAGTGGTGTCATTCTTATAATTCACAAACTAAATAATTTAATTTTAAATCGTAAAGTGATTCAAAATGGGTACAAAAAATAATGTTCACGAGACGAGGTGTTACAAAAATAAAACTAAAACTAAAAAAATAAATAATTTAATTTTAAATCGTAAAGTGATTCAAAATGGGTACAATAAACAATGTTCAGAAGACGAGGTGTTAAAAAAACAAAACTAAAACTAATTTTTTTTTTTGTGGAAAAAACTGGAGTGCCCCGCCAGGTCCCACTGTGGCTCCGCCACTACTGGGGAAGGTTAAATAAATGCGGTTTTGCTGTTATAAATATAGCTATAAATCAACTGCTCACTTCATTTGACTTAGCACTGCTCACTTAATTTCACACTAATATAAAATTATAGGAAAATGCTTTACTACTAGAATTTTGGGGATAGAAATCCTAAACCCCCAAATTGAGGGTGTTAAATGACTATATTACCCCCTGTTGGTATAAGGGATTCACTCAACTATAAGGATAAAAAGGTCCAAAGACACTATTTTAGTCAATCTTTTAGCCAATAATTCTAGTAGCCTAGCAAGGTCCAAAATTATATAGGTGCTTTTCTTAAGAAAATAAAGGAAGGAAAATCAGAAGTATTTGGGCCCATATAAATTTACATTTGAAACAGCCCAATAATCAGGCCCTGAAAGGGTTTTGGCCCATCTGAGAAAAGATGGTTTCAAGCCTGGTATTGCTACGTACACAGTTCTGGTAGACTGGTTTAGTAAGTTGCAGCTGATTGACGAAGCTGAGCAAATATTGAATAAGATAGCCGAGCTGGGTGAGGTTCCTCGTTTTGATCTTCACGTCATTCTTTGTGACATGTACTCACGATCTGGGAGCTTCACGCTTCTCGACTTTCTTTAACATTAGAACTTGTTTAGAATAGATTATTGACATCTGAAATTATATTTTCATTTAGATATGCTATGTTGAGTCTTTTTTACATATTTGAATTTGAATAAACTTCCACAATGTAGGTAGTCACTACCAAATCTTAATCTTGGACACTATTAATTCTATACAATAAGTTCCAATTATTTCAATGTGGAGATGAAGTCATTCCAAATGTCTTGCTGAATGGAAGATGTACCAATTACATTCTTCTATAAGAAGGGATCTAATAATAATTTTATGGATAATTCTTATATGGATCAGGTTCATTGGATCATTGGTTTAGAACTGGTTACATCACTACATAATGAGGAGAAAGACGATTATGTGATGATGTTGTTAATTCTGCACCACAAGGTCCATCCATATCAGAAAAATCTTAATTTTATTTAGTTGGTACCTCCTCCATTCCATAATGGAGGCCCTTTTTGCCTCTCTATCTCTTTACAAAATACATGTCATTTTTTACTTTTTAAGCATGTTTTTTTAGAATTACCCTTAATCTAAAGAGAAATAGAGGGCTTGGTGTTTGAGAGTAAACTAGCTTATTCAATGGTATAACAATAAAAATGTCACTTGTCTCCTCCTTCGTTAACACTATCTTAATTCTTAAATATAAGACTTTTAGGACATTAGTGAGAATTAAGGAAACAAAAAATAAAGTGTTTTTTAATCAAAATATCAATATTACTCTCTTAGATGAGATTGGTATACCACAAATTTTATTTAAAAGAGTAATATCGATATTTTAATTAAAAAATACCTTATTTTTTGCTTCTTTAATTTTCGTTGCATATCATAAAATCTTATATTAAGGAAGGCAAATTGGCATCCTGGGTCCAGAAACAATTCATCGTTTAGAAGTCGGGTCCAGAAAGTATTTTTTTCAACAGCTTCTATCCTAAAACAATTTACGATTGGTGCACTCAATCCTTCCGTACAAAAAAGCCAAATTCAACTGTTAATTCAAAAATTAAATTCGGTCAACAATAAAATTATAAGGGTATTTTTGTATTTTCAATTAAACCCCTCTCCTCCTTACACTCTCGCGACCCCAACACAGCCACCCATCCCACCCTACTCCTTTCTTCTTCATCCCCCTCCCCCACCTACACGGAGACGCCGCCGCCCACCACCTTCCTTGCCATTTTTCTTGCCCTGTTCAAGAAATTCCACAGTTGAAGAAATGTCACTGTCATCAGCAAGCCTGAATTTAATATCAACTAATTCTTGAACATCCATTGAAAACAAACTCACAACATCAAAACCAGCATCAGATTTCTAAAACTCCAACAAGTCAATCCACTTCCAAGTCAAGAAAAGAATCAAAATAAATAATATTTTCTTTAACCACAAACCCAAATCGAAAAAGGCTTAATTTACTACCAGAAATATTTAAAAAAAAATCCACAAATTCTGAAAAAGGCTTCACTGTGAAGCTCTTAAATTTTCAAAAACAATTGAGAATAAAAATTTAGTAAATAATTTCGCAGAAACAGAGAGAGGAAGAGGGAATTAACATACCTCGCCTAAAAATCCATGCTTGGAGAAAAAAGATGATCGTAACGAAGATTTGGTGGTTGGGGCGGCAGAAACACTACAATGGGCCAAGAAAGGGTTCTTAAATTTAGGTAAAAGCGAGTCAAGAAAAGATTATTTTTTTAGTGGGATTGGATTTTTTAGGTAAACAGGGCCAAGAAAGATAGCAAGGAAGGTGGTGGTGGGCGGCAGTGTTAGACGGTGAATGAGGGGGAATGGGGAGATGAAGAAGAAAGAAGGGCAAATTGGCGTTGTGGGTCGTGGCGTCGTGCGTCGTGGGCAAATTGGGGTGTAGTGGTGGGTGGAGGAAGAAGAAATGTGCGGGTGGGGTGGGGTGCGGGGGTGCGTGGAGGAAGAAGAAAGGTGCGGGTGGGATTCGGTGGTGTGGGTGGTGGAGAGGAGAATTTTTAATAAAATATACCAAAAATACCCCTATTAAATTTAACGTTGACCGAATTTAATTTTTGAATTAACAGTTGACTTTGGATTTTTTGGACGGAAGGATTGAGTGCACCAATCGTAAATTGTTTTAGGATAGAAGCTGTTGAAAAAATACTTTCTGGACCCACCTTCTAAACGATGAATTGTTTCTGGACCCAGGATGCCAATTTGCCTATTAAGGAATGGAGTGAGTACTATTTATAAAATTAATGGGGAGATTGCTCAATCAAATACTTAAGGGGGGATTTTTAATATTGAGAGGAAGTTCAAGGGGTTTAGTGAAATTAACCTTCTCCAAACCCTAATTCCCTACCCTTTATATACCATTCTTTTCTCCTTCGCTCTCCCCAGCAGCTAGCACATTAGAGTTCCTCAAAACCCTAAACCTAATTCCAGCAAATCATCAATGGCTGAAAGAGGCGGAGGCGGAGACCGTGGAGGCTTCGGCAGAGGTTTCGGTGGTCGCGGAGGAGATCGTGGAGGCAGAGGCCGAGGTGGTCGTCGTGGCCGCCGTGACACCGAGGAAGAAAAATGGGTACCAGTGACCAAGCTCGGCCGATTGGTAAGGGACGGCAAGATCAAATCCTTAGAACAGATCTACCTCCACTCTCTACCAATTAAGGAGTACCAAATCATTGATACCTTAATCGGACCAGCCCTAAAGGACGAGGTCATGAAGATTATGCCTGTTCAGAAACAAACTCGTGCCGGACAAAGGACTAGGTTTAAGGCATTTGTTGTTGTCGGAGACGGAAATGGCCATGTCGGATTGGGAGTCAAGTGTTCTAAGGAAGTTGCTACTGCTATTCGTGGAGGAATCATACTGGCTAAACTTTCTGTGATTCCTGTACGTAGAGGTTATTGGGGTAATAAGATTGGGAAGCCTCACACTGTGCCTTGTAAAGTTACCGGGAAATGTGGCTCCGTCACCGTGAGAATGGTGCCTGCTCCAAGAGGTGCCGGAATCGTCGCTGCTAGGGTTCCTAAGAAAGTGCTTCAGTTTGCTGGAATTGATGATGTCTTTACCTCCTCACGTGGATCTACAAAAACCCTCGGCAATTTCGTCAAGGTTTGCTTATATTTCATTGGTTTTTCTTTTAATTAAGCAAAAAACAAATACTTTGTTAATCAAAATACCAATATTACTCTCTTTTGATAATAGGACTTGTATACCACTAATTCTATTTAATTTTATTAGAGTAATGTTGATATTTTGATTTAAAAAACATCTTGTTTTTTGCTTCCTTGATTTGCTCTATATTTCTAAAGGACTTATGTTATGGAACGGAACCTAGGGAGTATATTTTGTGGTTAACTAATTATTGAGGATGATAACATAATTTTGATGTGATTTTATGATTATTTCAGTGTTTTTAATGCTTTTTTCCCATTCTTGTTCTGATTTCATTGTGCGAAACAGTGAAAAGTATGTTTACATGTGTTTGTGTAGTTCTGAGTTTGGGAAATGATGATAAAGATAGAATTATTCTAAGGCTTCCAGCTTTGCTGATCATCTATTTGCACGTCAGTCTGATCCCAAACCCCACATTAAGTTGACTAATGTGTTAATGTTAATTACTTCCTAGAATCATATTATTTTACTTTCTTTGTATAAGGTTTACAGCCAAATTAGAAAATTAGTAGTTCAAATATTATTCAATTAGTGAATAGAACATTGGCTTATATTGTAGATTTTAATGCGTTTTCCTTGTCTTGTTCTGATTTCAATTTGCGAAACAGAGAAATGTGCATTTACATGTGTTTGTAGTTCTGGAGTTTGGGAAGTGATGACAAAATAGATTTATTCCAAGGCTTCCAGCTTTGCTGATCATCTATTTGCACGTCAGTCTGATCCTAAACCTCACATTAAGTTGACTAATGTGTCAGTGTTAATGTTAATTACTTCTCGGAGGGTCATATTATTCTACTTTCTTTGTAAAAGGTTTGTAACTGAATCAGAGGATTAGTACTGAATAGGACATGGATGCAATTGTCCGTTTCGCAATTTTAATTTTGCTTATGTTCTTCAAACTGTGGCTTTCATGTTCATGTTTTATGCTCAATATAGTAGGATAAGCTCATCTTAAGCAAATGAATGAAGTAATTGTCACAAAAATATATAGCCTCAGAAACACAAGAATCAGAGACTTCTATTTAACTGCTCTATATAATTGGCTTCTCTTCTCTGTGCCCGACCTCTGCCGCCTGCAATATTGATTTGTGTTGACATGTGAAAACTTGGGTTTGAATCTTTTCTAGTTCACTTTTGTTTGGTTGTGAATGAACCTGCAAGTGGAGCTGAAGTACCCTTCAGCATTCTTTATAGTTGTAGACCCATTTTCGCACTTGGTCATCTTGTTTGGTAATTTAAAAAATACTCTACTCTATTGCAGGCCACTTTTGAATGTTTGCTGAAGACCTATGGATTCCTCACCCCAGACTTTTGGAGGGAAACTCGCTTCAACAAGTCTCCTTTCCAAGAGTACACAGATTTCTTGAGTTTAAAGCAACCTAGCAAAGTTGTTTTGCCCCTAACAGAGGAAGCTGCCCCGGCTGAGTCTTAGAATGTTTTCTTAAGATGCTTGGTTAGAGGTTACTTTGGAATTTTGTCTTGGGTTGCAAGTGATGTTTTCGGTAATACTTTCTCCGGTTATATTAATTTATAGGTTGCAAATCAGATGTATTATCTTTTTTATGTAAGTTTTTTATTTTTGATGTTTTATTTCTTTCTGGACTAAAGAATAATGTAGCCTCTCTCTTTCTTTAGATTATTTCGTAATCAGTTATAATTGTTATTGATATATATGTTGTTGGTAACCGTGTTTGGTGAGACTTGAAATCTAGATGATCTTTGATGTGTATTGATGATACTTGATAAGTGGAGAGGCATACTTGTTAAGTTGAATCATAATAGTGTTTGCGAAACATACAAATATAGTTTTACATCTAAAGCAATCCGAGCCTAATAATCCATGGAAGCAGAGAGATTAATGGGAGACAAGTTGCAAGATATGTCCTCTCACAAAATTTGTGCATCACTGCTCCTTAAACAATGCAAGGTTTCAGTTTAGGACTGGCGATTTACATCTGAGTCTTATAAATGATTTAACTTTAGTAAAACTCTTGACAAATGGTTTAACTTTGATAATATTCGGAGAAAGAAATATCAAATACAAACTCTAATATCCCACTGGAAATGATTTTGTACTTTTAAGAATGAAAACCGTCGTGGTTGCTGTGGTAAGATCATATAATGTTCATATAATGTTACTTATGACTTGGCTTATTCAGAGATAGAACATTGAAAGCTGAATTTACATATTTCAGGCAGCCATAAGCTAAAGCTTGTACATACCAATGATTTCTAACAGAGGCTAAACCCTAAGAGCTTTCTTTTAACTTATTTACACAAACAGCCAAAGTATAACATAGCAACATGGAATCACTATTCACATGCTGGTTTAGTGTCGAAGCTACTCAAACAGATTGCAAAGGCCTGGAACGCAGAGAGGGGGATAACGGTAATCCATGGTAAATATATCTTTTCCGATCTTCCCAAATTGTAGGATCACTTTCTCTTGCTCTTCTGTTGGAATATTATGTGATGGGTCAACAGCTGCGACCAGCTGAAAGTTCTTCACGGAAGCCACAGTAACACGTCCTTTGAAGTTCAGGCACCAGCATTGCAGCTGCTCGTGCCATCGTGGAGATTTATTTCTCAAAACCAGCGTATTCTTGTCACCTTGATCAGCAAGGTTGTCGGAATTAAGTTCTTGGTCCCTGACTTCTAAAGCTAAGGATGAAGGAAATTCCTCAGAAGGCGGCCAATACACAAATGTGTCTGGAGTAGGTGCAGTTCCCCCTTCTTGAATTGCAGAGACGGGAATCCTATGCATAGTGCATCGCATTCTTCTTGGCCCTCGTGTGCGAAGAACATTGAGCTCATAAGATATAGAGGCGACATTGTACTTACCAACTGGTAAACTTGGCATTACCTTCTTCGAAGAGAGATTTTTTATGTAATTGGCCACTACAATGAGCAAGAACATTGATCGGAGGCTGAGAATCATAGACTATAAACTTGGTGCCGAGAAAATTGGACCTATACCAATAGAAGCGAGTTATATACACGAGCGAGAGAGAGAGGGAGAGAGAGAGAGGAACTTAATGGCCAACCTTAGTTTCCCAACGTAATTATCATTAGCTCGAGAAATATCATCAGCAGTGAATGATATCAAAAACTGTGTCTTTGTGGCTCTTCTGACCTTTTTAGCTGCCAATAACAGTTTACTACCATTCCCTGAAAGAGCTGCAATTATGTTGAAATAATCAGAATCATATCTAACTCAGCTGCAGGCATTCGAATTGGTAAAACAAAGTTAATGCCAGCAAAAAACGACAGTAAAAAACATGTTTACAACATAATAAATGGTCAATCTAAACTTTGCGCCAAAATCGAAAGATATAAAAGGTACAAATAAAAGACAAGAAAGAAGCCAAAAAAAAAAAAAAAACCATTCCATGTCGGTAATGAAAAGGAAATAAAGCATTAAAGACGATACAACATTCATAACATTTCAGGAGCAAATTACCAGGACTCAATCCAAGATACAACCGGAAAGTTGAAGTAGCTCTTTCTCTTCTGATAAAGCATTGAATGTGATAATCTCTTGGTCCAGGCTAATGTAGGTGCAAAGATAGTGAAACACAACCGGAAAAAAAAAAGTTGAAATTTTGTCATTTGCAGATTTGAATTGAACTTTGTAATCAAATTTCTATCAGAAACAATAAAGGATCCCATACATATGCATCGAATTGTATCAATAAATCTACCTGTTTCAATGACATGGGAAAAGTGATCAAGCCACATTGTTCGGGAGTCCTGACAACTTCCTTGGTTACTTCTCTCCAAGATCTGCACACAGAAGCACAAGCCACCACATCTTTCCTAGCCGGCCACGAAGTCTTGCTCGCCTCTACTCTTCGGATAATGTCAATAAGTAATTCAGTAGGTAAATTCCCCCACCGGCTTTGTTGTAAAGAAGGACTATATGGAAATGGTGGCGAACTTTCAGGAGCTATATGTGATCTTCCACGACCTAACACGCTACTCTTTCTTTCACTTTGCTTTCTCAAATTGTTCTCTGAGCCACAGCTCATCATCCCCCTAAACATAGACTTGAAAGACATTTTCTTTCCCTAATCTTTCTTTAAAGGGAAAATTCACAATCCGATTTCAAAATGAATGGCAACTAAAAACCCTCTAAAAATATCAGCCCAGATAATGCTTCTAATGACAAATTTTCACTATGTAAAGATCAGTTCTGAACCTCCATCTTTGATCTTTCACCACAATCTGTCAAAAGATCAAAATAGGGAAGTCAAGTTTGTAACTTTTCCTCGAATTAACAGTCAGAAAGTACTGACGAAACATAGATAACTTGCAATTTTTTACTAAACATGCTTCAAAGGAAAGCAGAGAAATTATTCCCACAAAAAGAAGCATCAAGAAATTGTCCATTTTATTAGCAAAACAAGAGAAAATGCAGCAAAAATAACAGAAAAATCACAAAATCTTCGAAACCCAGTTATTAAAACTTAATACTCCCTCCTCCATTCCTAATATAAGATTTTTAGGACATGTAGCGAAAAGTAAGATATTTGATGGAGTAACATTTCCCTAGTCAAATTACCAATCAAGAAACATCTGCAGAAAAATGGTAAATAATTCACAAAATTATTTCCTTTTTCCGCAACAACGAAACAAACCCATTAGATATTCAGTAAATATATACCTATAAAAAATCAGACGGCGGCCAAAGCCTTAAAAGTCATAAACTAAAAGGCGTTCTGCGTTCACGTTTCGATGTCTGCCATACACAAAGCACAAAACCCAAATCTGATTTCTAAAATGCCCACAAAAATCTACGCAGTTTCCGAAGAATTGGTACTAAAAAACAATATTAGTTTAGTAATTTACAGTATCAGTGCAGCCTTTGCGATGTCTTGGGAGAAAATAAAAGAAGTGAAATTGGAAATGCCAAATTTGTCCTCCTGGAAGTGAAAAAGGAAGTTTTTCTTCTTTCTTATGTGAATGGCAGTGGAAAGAGTGGGGGGGGTGAGAAACTGCAGAGAAGAAACCGCCGGGAGAATTGAGAACCACCGTATCACGGGGAGCGCCACCGAAAACAACCACCTCAAGCGTCTCTCTCTCAATCGTCGCGTGTGGAAAGTGTTCTTTAAGAAATGTTTTTGGTTATGAGTTTGTAAGGCTAATGGAGGATGTAACGAGATAAGCCTGAGCAGAAAAAAAAAATTAAGATACTAATCAAAATATAAAGAGGAAATTGCCTCCATAGTTTCCCAATTATTTCACTTTAGCCTCGATAGTTTTAATTTATTTTTTCCGATATAAAGAATCCTCAAACTATTTACGGGTAGGCGGTTAGTGCTATATAGTCTTTTCCGTTAAAATTGAATGAAATTTGTCAATTTAGACCACGTGGCTTGCACATGCTCAAATACACAAAGTTAAATTAGTCATTAAACCATCTTCTTCCTCATCACACTCAACACTTCTCACCAAATTAAACTTTCCTCTTCAAGTTAAACTTCAAATTAAACATTTTCATAACTTTATCTACAATCTCCATAATTGTAGGTTATTTAGTTTTATCCAAGTGATTTTCTTGAATTGGATTTTATTCGATTTCATTTGAGTTTTTGATTTCATTCTCAAGAGTGTATTCGTCCTCATCACACCCACCACTTCTCGCCACCTCCGCCCCACCGCCACCTCCACCACATCTCTTCTTCTATGACATTCTTGTTTCTGAAGCCTGCTCTATCAAAGTGGGTCCGTAAAAAACACTTATTGCAAAAAAAAAAAAAAAAGGTGTGTAATAGCATACTAGTTTTATTTGATTTTTGTTTTTTAAATGTGAATTGGTTTTCTTGATTGCATTTTTTTTTATTTGATATGGGTTGTTCATTTTCTTATATGGATAATCAATCTGTTATATTTTGATTTGTGATGATTTATTGGTTGTTAGTTCAAATTTGGACATGAACATTGGTCATCTATCAAAATTCATCACAACCCACTTCCAACTTTATTCAATAGTGGGGTTTCGATTGCACCACATGTGCAATATTTATGCTTCTCATTCAATTATTTCTTGTTAGGGAAATCAATGGGGTGGAAGTGGTGAGTGAGATGAGGAAGGAGATGTTTATTTGTTTAATGACTATTTTACCCCTAAAATTGACGAATTTCATCCAATCTTGACGGAAAAGACTCTAGAGGTTGCTCGTAAATAGTTTGAGGACTCTTTATTCCCAAAAAAAATAAATTATGACTATCGAGGCTAAAGTGAAATATTTGGGGGACGGCTGGGGGCCATTTTCTCAAATATCAATATTACTTTTTTAAATAAAATTAGTGGTATACAAATCATATTTAAGAGAATAATATTTGTATTTTAACCAATAAAATATTTTTTCCCTTAATTTTCACGACATCTAATGAAAATCTTATATTAAGGAATGGAGAGAGTGTAATTTTTTTTTGTATACAGCTACTACTCAAGAGATTCATTATCATGCCTTTGTTAGAAATCGAACACTCAACACTTGTAACTAGTAAGAAGGTCTCTACTGAATTATGTTTCGAGAGACTCAAACTACTTTTCTTAATATGATTTGAGAAAGAATAAATACTACCGTCATCCCATAATATAGTTCATATTTAGACTTTTTGACGCTGATTAAGAATTTATTAAAATCTATATAATTGAAAATAAAAAGATTCCATTTTTTTTTGCCCATAAAACATATTAAAGACATAACATTGGAAGTTAATAAAATAATAGTTAATAAATGATAAAATTGAAAAATATATATTAAATATATAGTACAAATGTAAATTATATTTTAAGATAAAATGAAAATTCTAAATGTTAGCTATATTATGAGATTGATGGAGTAATACTTAGCAAAAAAAACCACAAAAATGAAAATTAGTTATTGGATGGGCCAAATTTAATTTGGTGGACATCCGATGGTCTTTGAGGGCCGAGAGGCTTTGGACTCTTCATTTTGACGTATTAGATTTGTCTACACATTATGAGCCATAATACGAAATTCATTTTGTTTGGACCAATCGGTTTTACTTTCTCCTTGACTTATATTCCCTTTTTTTGTAATTAATTATTTATTTTGTATAGAAAAGTATATATTCAGTTTCAGACAAAGAGAGTACAATATTCCGAGGATTTTTTTCGTGGGTGACGGAAGCAATTAAGAATGAGCATAAATATGTATTTGGATAAAATTGATTTTTCGTAAAAGAAATATATGAATGCCGCCATTTAAAAAAAAAGCATTTCTATAGGAAAGCTTAGTAGTTCTTCTTACTTAAGAAATCACGAATTTCTTTCTTGTTTGACTTCAAAATGTTTTAAATTTTTATTCAAACTTTTTTTTTATCTAAACTTTTTTTCAAATTACTATTTTGTCAAATTAGTATAAATATTGTATTTTTGGGACACTTTTAATCACATGTTATGAATATATCTTTAATGTTAAGGATTTAAATAGATAAAAATACCTTTAAGGTTGACAAACATGTTCATAACACATGTTCAAAAGTGGAAACAAACACACAAATTTTATAATAATTTGAGAAAAACAGTAGTTCGAAAATAATTTAGAGATAGAAAAGCTCAAATAAAAGTTAAATGACAAAAAGAGAAAAGAAAAAATAGTTTATGTAAAAATATATAATTTTTCCGCAATACAAAATTTAATGGGGAAAGAGTATAACCAATTTATCTTTTATCTGCATATTATGTAATATTTTTTCTGATTAATTGACAAAATAAGCATTAAGGATTAATTAAAGCCCCATCTCAATATTTTGAAGTCCTTCAAAATTTCTCATAACACGAAGAATCTTTTTCTTTCTTTTTAAAAAAAAAAAAAAATGTATAGGTCATTCTCCCTCTCTCGACAAGATCAATGGTGCACACGTGTGTATCATCTTAATTAGTTGTTTTTATTGTTCTTGCAAGCTTAAATCCAAACACTTCCTCGATTTCTCCTTAACAACATCAACATCTTACAATGAACTTAGTTCAGACAAAGCCGCCCACATCGTGGGACAATTATGCATGTAACCATTTTAAAACTGTCCTAAATCACTATATTAATTATTTTGTTTCTTGCCTCCAATCATTTTAAAACACTAATTTTTTTTATAAAAAAAATATATTTTTTCTTATAGATGAGGATGGGCTAGAAGTTTCTTAGGACTTAATTTAATTTAGAATGGAGTATTCCTTGTGTTTCAATTGAATTCTTTATTTCACTCTTTAATATATAAAAAAAAGTTAAAAAATATACATTTTTTTTACTAAAAATATATGTCTTATTATATTTTATCTCAATTTATAAGTTCTTTGCGGACTCAACTTTTTAAATATTCGAAGTTATAAGATCTAATAAGTATTTGTGTTAATTCTTATAATTTACAACGATTAGTTTGGAGAAATTTTATCTTCGTTAGTGAGTGAGTTTAAAACTTATATCCAGACCAATAAATGCAATACAAGTAGGATAAAAAGTCAATTCTCTTTCTTGTGAATTGACTCTCTTGATTTAAGTGTATTGTACTTATTGGTCCGGATATAAGTTTTAAACTTACTTACTAACCGACATAAAACTGCTCATTAGTTTGATCCATTTCTATAGTTAGGCTGATAATTATGCAATTATTGAAAAAGGTAAGCTTTATGATATGAATATTGTCCATGTACCTTGGACTAGAATTAGAATGATTAATTTGCTTTAGTTGGGAGGTTCAAGAACAAGTTTATATAAAACCTTCCAAATATAAAGGTTATGAGGAGATAATTCCAAGAAATTAAATGAAAAAAAAAGTGAAAAGAACTTAGAAGTGATGAGTTACCAAAAAAGATAAGTAGACATTAACAAGATTAAACATCTCTTCTTAATTATAATGTCATTTAGTATTTAAATCAAGAACTCCAATCATATGAGATGTGGAACCCATTTGAAATTACAGTAATTCATTTTTATTGACCTAGTAATGTATATATTGCTGGATTTTGTATTTGGGTTCATCTTTTGATAATTTTGATGTATGGGGAGAAAATTAATTTTGAGCCGGTCCAGTCTTACCCTTTGCATACAACTGTTATAATTATTGAAATATTACGGAGAATGTTATATAGAGTGTCACAAAAAATTCTAACTGTTTAGAAAGAATTAAAAATTAAAAGTAATCCTTCAAGCAATTTTCTAGTTCTTTTTTTTTCACCCCGAGGAGCACTCGGTGTCCATCGCCAACGTAGTGACTAACCCGGGCTCGATTTGCGGTTGGCCTGTAGCGTGATCGTTAGCGGTGGAGGGTCTGACCCATACTGCTCTTTTATACGGAGCCTTACCACCACATAAAAATCCCACGAGAGTTGATGTCCACCGTGGAAATTGAATAGTCAACGGTGAGACATATGACAACTCCAACCAGTTGTTTCCAAAGCTCGGGGTTTTATTTTTCTAGTTCTTTTCAGTCCTTTGTTAAGTATAAGAATCCATTGGACTTTCCTTTCAAAAAACAATCCTTTGGGCCAAGTAATATAGGCAAGAACAGTAGTAGTACATGTTTTTGCCCATATTAAAGCTCATAGTGGTTAAGATGGGCTAGTAATTCAACCCCACAATCGGTCCAAAACTGAATTCCATGAGTACATTTTATATGTTTACAAAGTTCATCAAATTTCATTGTTCTCCAAAAAATGTCTATAATTTGGAACAAATGAAAAAAAGAAAAGAAAATGGGCATTACCATATTTATATAATTTACTCTAACCAAATCTGGATAAAGATATTTGATTTGATTAAATTCCATGTTTTTGGTTTTTTAAAAATGACATTACCATATTTATATTAAAAAAAAACAATCACATTTATTTTAATTTTCCTTCATAATATCTCCTCCATGATTTCTTTCCCATAACCACCACCCTATTTCTCGGGTGAAAATCGTCTATTCCCATTCCTATCCCCAATCCTGTCCCCAACCAATCAGAATTTACTATATAATTATTTTTTCCAATTATATATACACAGGATGAATTGTGATTGGTTGGGGACACACACGGGGACAGAGGATTTTTTGCCCTATTTCTCCCACACTTTCACCATTTTTTAGTTACATTATTTCAAAAACTTACCTTGACCATTTGGAAAATCATCAAAAAAACCTTAAATAACATGACCCTATTAAGGTCTTAGGAATCTTTAATTTCTAAGGTAAAAATTATAATGATTCCTTACAGTTACTCAATTTTCTTTTTCATCTTTTACCTTTGTATATTCTGTCCTTTTACTATTTCTTGGACGATTTCAACATCCAATTTTACCATAAAAGTTGTTGATAAAAATGGAAGAGGAGATTATTGGAAAATACAAGACGCCATTGATGCAGTGCCCCCTAATAATAATAAGCCTTGGCTTATATTGATCAAGCCTGGAGTTTACATAGAAAAAGTTACTGTGCCAAAAAATAAGCCCTTCATAACACTCAGTGGCATCAAGCCAGGTAAATAATTTTTAAAAAATTGCATTTTTTGACCTCTCTTATAAAATTTAATATATTTCAGACTAATTAGTAACAAAAATTTGTTGAATTCTGTGTACGTAGGTACAACACTTATAACATGGGGCGATCACGGAGATATATTTAAGTCTCCAACTTTAACCGTTCTAGCTTTTGATTTTGTTGGTCGATTCCTCACTATCCGGGTACGTAATTCATATACTGTTCATGTAATAAAATTTTGGGAAAATGACCTATATCAAGACACGATCAAATTCTTTAACTTTTTGTACTTCCTGGTAGGTTCAAAACAAATTTCGCTGTTGTTAGGTAGTCCCACTACTTTTGGCCGGAAACCGCCGCAAACAATGGTGGTGGGACCTACAAGAAAGTAAAAATATATGCGAAATTTGTTTTGGGATCTACAAGAAAGTTAAAAAATATGAGGTATCTTATCGTATCTTGGTAATACTTTAAGGATGATGGGAGTCATTTTCCCTAAAATTTTCTATAACCCTTTTATGTAGAAAATATTTTGAACCATTTTTTTAAGGTGAATTTAGAACGATTATGGTCCGGGAGACAAAGCAGTTGCATTGCGGGTTTCGGGTGATAAAGTGACTTTTTTCGGGTGTGTAATTTTATCATTTCAAGACACATTATTAGATGATATTGGAAGACATTATTATAAAAATTGTTTCATCGAAGGAGATACCGATTTCATATTTGGAAATGCAGCTTCTGTCTTCGAGGTACATTAACTATATGCATGGCAGCATTATTATTTTTTCTTTGATTAATAATTCAGTGTATCTCAATTGAATATTTATTTAAAAGTGAATTATTTGCGATAAAATCCTGCTCTATGGTACCAAATGAATTCCGACTTATTTCTTATCACTCTAAAAATTAAGTAAAATTCATATTTTATCAAAATTTTAGACGGAAGTATTATTTTGACAGCCCATAAATACATTGAGGACCAAAAAATTATAAATTGTTAAAAAAAATAAAAATAACCAACCGTATTTAAGTTAATAACCTGAACGACTATTTATTCTCGTCTCCTTACATGAAGTTTCTATATTCGTTTGGATTTGTTTTCTTGTTATGCAGAGTTGCCACTTGCATTCAATGTCAGAAATTGGTGGGGCTATAACTGCCCAAAAAAGGAAATCAAATAAAGAAGAAACAGGTTTTTTCTTTGTGGGGTGCAAAATTACTGGTATAAAAAGTGCTATTCTTGGACGAGCATGGGGTGATTACTCTCGTGTAGTGTTCGCCCAAACATACATGTCCGGTGTGATTCTTCCTCAAGGGTGGGATGATTGGGGTCATTTTTCCAGACAAAGGTTCGTTTCTGTGAGCCTCATCTCATATGGGATACGTATGAAAATTTTGACTGGTGTATAAGATAAATTTAAATATTAATGGCCATCTCAGTATATCCATTTTAAAAGAAAAAATTCGATTATCAAATACAGTGGCGGAGACAGAATTGAAGTTTAGGGAGGTGCCGTAGTAGAAATATTGAAAATTCTTGGGGGGCCGTAGTATAAAAATAAAATAAAAATTTGAACTGTTGAATATATATACCTAGTATATAAAAAAAATTGAAAATTCTTGGCCCCGCTGCCCCTCTTATGCTCCGCCACTGATCAAATAAGTGATAGTAATTATTATTAAAATCATCATTGCGCTCCAGACTCCCCGACACAACAATATGTTATGTGGAGACTTTAACTACAATATAAAGTTGAGTCACGGGTTATGATTGAAATGAGTACATTTTTTTTCTAATATTTTTCAAAATACTAGTTTTTTTTTTGGTTGAATAATTCAAAATACTAGTTTGTTTTATAATATAATTGTAAAAATTAACTCCTTCCCTTCAACTTTTTTTTGTTTAGAATGTAATTTTTTTGACATAGACTAGTTTATGTGCATATTTACAATCCTTCCCCTAACGAGAAATCTTTTGAGGGATTGAGTTAGACCCAAATTCATTTTTAACATGGTATCATAGTCACCTATTCGATATTGGACCCCTATTATTATTCACGGTTCAGATATCAAGCCTTGGCCGTGAGGGTGTGTTTCTCACATTGACTAGTTTATGTGCATATTTGCAACATATAAGTCTTAGGCAATCCTCCCCATCTTTAAGTATATTTGGAGAGATTGACTTAGACGCAAGTCCATTTTTAACAAAGAATTTATTATTTATATATGTCTCTTTATATGTAATTCGTTTTAATATACACAAATTCTAAATTTGCTTCGGTATGCAGGACTGCTTATTTTGGAGAGTATAAAAACTATGGATATGGTGCAAGACGATCTTGGAGAGTTAAGTGGTCTCGTAGTCTAAGTGCAAAAGAAGCGACGCCGTATCTGAGTCTGGAAATAATCGGCGGGCGTGACTGGATTGAAATTGCAAATGCACGCTTCGAGGAAGTCTCTGTAACTATTTCGATGTTTCTAAGGTTTAACCCTTTTTTGATGTTCTTTTGAAATCCCTAAGAATGATGAAAAGGTTAGTCATGTAGGGGATTATTTAGTACATTACTACTATTATCATTCATTGGAACATTACTTTTTGATAAGTATGTTCTTCAATGTGAATAATTCATTTGTTTGGTTTAGAATCTTATTTAAACTTAAATTCTTTTTGAATTAATATTGATAAGAAATCTGAATGCATTTGGTTATTTAGAATCTGATTTTGATTTGAAATTAGTCTAAATTGTAATTAGAAATCTCATAACAGACTCAAAATTTCTGACTCTAGGTTAACTTCATTACAAAAAAAATCCAACAACCATACCGTAACTCATTAAGTCTCAAATAACTGGGGTATGGGCGGAGGATGGATATGAAACAAATCTAACTTTTGATAATAAATGAACAAAGCGGTTGATCCTAAAATACTATTGAAACATTTGAATTGACTGCTGACATAACTTTTAGAAATAAATGTGTAAAGTGATTGCTCATAAAATTCTACTAAAAGAGTAATACATCTATACCATCGCATTTACTGCAAAATAATACACTCAAAAATCAAAATCAAAGGAAAAAAAAACCCGGAGAAAATAGACTCGATACCTATTTTAATTTATGTGCATTTCTTACATTAACTTCAATATGATAAATAATTTGTATAAAAAAAAATTCAAGAGAAGCCACAAGGAAGCCTTGTTTGTTCGTTTTTGTTCATACCTGATACCTGCTAGCATATTCTGTCACGCCTAGTACTCAGTGGCGAAGACGGGCTGGTGGGTGGTCGTCCCCGAGATTTAATTTTTTTAATAGATATAGTAAATTTTATATGTACTTCGAAATATTTGATCAAAAATTTGCCCACAATATTCATTTGCAGTTATTATATATAACTAATCATACTATTGATCGAAGGCATGGTAGCCCAGTGAGTAAAATCCACTGCCTGAAATCGAGAGGTCCAGGTTCGATACCCACCTCACACAAGGGGAATGATTTAATTGTCATTTCTTTGGGTTCCCTTGTGTGGGTCTTATACTCCCCTCACGGGGCACACGCTCATCGGGACTTCTACGACACCCGCTCATCGGGACATCTACTACTCCCCTCACGGGGCACCCACTCATCGGGCTTCTACTACTCCTCCTCTGGTGAGGTATAATAATATATAATTATAATAAACTAGACCATACTTATAAATGGTCTAATTTTTTTTAAAAAAAAACTAATCATACTATTGCAATTTTTCATTCAAAACTTAAAAGTATTGACTTCGTCCTGATGCTCTTATCGGTTCCTAAATGGATGTATGCTAAAAAGACTAAGCAGAAAATAAGACAAATGAAAAGATGTATGCTAAAATTAGTGTTTTTGGATGCTAACAATTTTTATTTTCTTAAAAAAAAAATGCAGATATTTGATAGTGTCCCAATTAAGAATTTATTTGTTCTTTGCTATGTTCTAAATTACGATACGACTTCAGTGCGGAACGGAGTAAGTTCCGCGCGTGCAAAACTTATCTCATCAGTTAGATTAAAATTTTGACTGTTAAAATTGATTTAAAAAAAATATGTTCTGATACTCAGAATTCATGTTGTGTTTTTATCACGCTGAACACTTGTTCTGAATCTCAGAACACCTGTTTCAAGCTCAAAATACATATTTGTTAATCTCATAACACCTATTCTGAGATGTTCCGGATATACAAAAAAAAACTGTTTCGCATAGGATTTAGACTGTCCCAATTAAGCTTATGGCATAGATATTTTCTTACCGGGGCCCATTATCAGACGGCGTCCAACTTAGAGGCATTGGTGACATTATAGATGGATTTGCCCTTATCCTCCTTTCTAGGTGAGGAATCAAACAATATTTTTTTTACCATTGAGCATATTTCTTATTTGATCGTAATTTGGTAAAGATTGTCTTAATGATGAAGCAAAAATAACACTATATTCCGCTACGAAAATAAAAGCAAGACTCGCCACTTCCTCAGCTGATTCCCGCCTCCCATTTCTAAGAGTAATCTATTGAGACATTCCATTTTTTTTTCTTTATAGACGCCTTGTTTTTTTCAATTTGATTTTTTTCTCTTTAGAAATTTCTTTTTTTTTTTTTTTGCTAAATAAGAATTATCCATTAATTATAAAAAAGCCGAAGCCATTACAATCAAAGGATAAAAAAAACATGCATAAAAAAATAAAAGTTATACTAATGGTGTAGATCACCGCGATAATGAGATAAAAGTTCACAGCCCCTGATCCCAGTAAACACTACAAAAAGTAGAAAAAAAATAAATACATAATAAAATTCTTCGCAGCATCTTCTCCAAAATCCTTGAACAGCAGTAACTTTGAATATATTACAAGAAAATGTAAGAATAATGCAAAACATTGAAAAAAACAAAAAACAAAATGAAAAAAATACGCGCACACTCAAGAGCACGCGACTAGATACTCTCTATGTAAGAGAATGTCAAAACAATAAATAAATATGTATGTCAAGACAAGTGAGATGGGATCGTTGAGTTGGTTACACCCTTAATTAGTGGCGGAGCCAAAAATTCGTCATAATGACAAATTTTTTACTGAATTTTTTAAAAGAACGAAATACAATATTTATAAAAAAAATATCACAAAATAATTTTTTCACATAAAAAATTCGTCATTTCTGAAAATTTTGAAGAGCGGGTTGGCTCCGCCACTACCCCTAACTTACCCTATAAACCAGCCCCCAAAAATTGATGAAACTTATCCAATTTTTTGGATAGAATTTTCAGATAAGATTAAGAATTTGTGAACCCCACCACCAAACTTTAGATGACAACTACTTTAGTGCTAAGTTTACTAATATTAACTACTATATATAAATTGAACCTTCAGTGCTGAAATTTTTCATAACACAAAGCTCTTTACATATAGTTCATTATCGTAATTTTATCAGCTTTAAGGTTGTAAGAAATCAATTAGCAACAGAAGATCAAGAATGGGCTCTCTTATGGCAGGTTGGGATTCTCATATTCATGATCCTAACATTGGTATGTCAATTATGCTTTTCATTTTTTTTTTTTTTCGATTTTATAGGATGTATTTTACTTTATTTAAAATTAAATGTTTACGTTTTTTATTCATTTTCGTAAAGGAAAATGAATTATTTAATTAAAAACGAAAAGAGTATAGGAGTGATTCTTAGATTTTGTATGCTGATATTGTGATGAATTAATTATTCAGTGAAATTGAAGAGAAACAATTCGTTAACAAATGAAGAAATCGACTCTTTTTGGAGATCAAGAAAGCAGAAGGAGGAGGAACATCTCAGACATATATCGTCTTTATCCCCTCGTTCTCAGGTTTATTAGACAGTATACTAGAAAATATAATAAAAAATCGCGACAAATTAAATTAACCTATTTTTTATGGTTCGGAACTAATATAGATGTTTGTTTTTTTGATTTCTTTTTAGGAACATGTACTTGAGGAAGCTAAAAAATATCAAAGATCAAGTTCTCTACCAATCACCAAGGAGGAGGACATGGAAAGTAGAGCAACTTTCACACATAAAAATGGATGGTAATTTATTGGGTCTGCCTTTTTGTGATGCTTTTTAACTTTGATTTGAGGATATGATTCTCATTCAAACGTGACGGTATAGGAGACTACTGTTTTAATGGTATTCTGTGAGCATGCACTTTGTGCATTCATTCCTAAATATTAAGCTAGTCTCCAATTCATTTGTTTTAGTGATTTTCTGTGAGCGGCCACTTTATTCATTCATTGTTAAAGGTTAGACCTGTCTCCTATCAATCCCCGCCCATACTCCCAATTATCGGAGACTTAATAAATTATGTTGTTGTTTAATGTCACAAATAATTGTCTATAAAATACTATTAAGGATTTCACATTTACAATATGCTATATAATACTCTTGACCCCCTGTTTTTATAAAGGGATTTTACAGTATTTTATACTTTTTACTCTAAATTATAGCTAATTATAGACAGTTATTTCAGCCACCTAGCACTTAATTGAAGAAATTTATTGATTTAACCTTTTTTTGATGTTGGATGCAGGTGGATTAGTAGTAATTCGTCATTTTTAAATGAACCTCCCGTTATTGAAGCAGAATGCCCAATATACAAGTATGCTTCTCACTCTCATGTAGCAGCCAATATGCCTTGAAAGACTAATGCCCAAACCGGAGTGGGTGCATCACAACATTTTCATGTGTCATGTGAAGTTTTTGTACCGAGGGAGAGAGGTTTTAGAAACCAAATAAATAAATAAATTACGAAGTGGTCTATGTTTTTTTAATGTGTATTTTCTGCTTTTGTGGTTTTAAGGGCTTGTAAATATTAGTCTTTTTCGACTTTGAGGAATGACTTTACTGTTTCTGTCATTCTGGTCTGAATTTATTTCAGATCTGTCGAGATTTTATCCGGACTGTATTATATTTTTTTGGTATGAGGCACTAAACTATATTAATTAGATGATGGTTTTGTATGAAATTCTATTTCCATTGTTGTGTAACGTCTATCAAAAATAGAAAATTTTTGTATTTAGTTTCCATTAATTCAGTTGAGATTCGATAAAAAAATTCAGTAAAGATATATATATGTTTGCTGAGAAAAAAATTCATTCGTCAAACTTTTTATTTAACAGTCAAAATTGTTCTATACATATTGAAAAATGTGCATTCAGCACCAAATCTGAACCACCAACTTAAATCTTGATCCCGAGCCCGAAATACCGTTTACTTGTACTCTCAGTCTACTAATTAATGTTGGATGTTTCTAACGCGTGACTCCGGAGAACACATTAATGTGGATAGGTTATTGTATATGCTAGTATAAGTTTTCTATTCTTCTAGGGTCCTTGTAGGATTTTAGACTTTTGATATATTTATATTTTATATATAATTTATTTTATTTGAATTAATATGTATCCGAAAGCACGAAATTCATTAAATATATTTTTTAAATTCTCCTCTTATGTTTCTTTTTTTTTGTTAATTAAAAGGTCTTCTCTTCCTGTTTTGTTCATATAGAAAAAGAAGGTGATCCTTCTCTTCAGGGACGACGATAAGGGAGTGGGTGAGGGCAGTCGTCCCCCCTCCGAGATTTTTAAAAATGCTAATAGATATAGTAAATTTTATATGTAGTTCGGAATATTTGATTAAATTCGCCCCTTAATAATTTTTTTTTACAGTTTTTATATTTAATTCGGCATACTTTTGCAGTTTTTCGCACTCAACGTAAAAGTCGTAACTTCGTTCTACTTCTCTTTTGAGAATGACCAACAATGACACTGAACGATACAAAAGTGAGATAGATATCAAATCTCTTATTTTTGAACAACTTATTTGCAATTTTTAGAATGACAATTAATGACACTGAACGATATAGAAAGTGATATAGATACCAAATATCTTATATTTGAACAACTTATTTGTGATATAAAGGGAAATCAGCCTATTTAGTCTCTCAAAAAATTTCGTTTAGCCCGTATAATTTTGAATGTTTAATTTCAGTATGTAAAGTCTCCCAGAAATTTTTGTTTAGACCGTATAGTCCCCAATGTTTAATTTCAGCCTGTAAAGTCCCCCAAAAATTTTCGTCCAGCCTGTAAAGTCCCCCAGAAATTTTCGTTTAGCCCGTATAGTCCACAATGTTTAATTTCAGCCTCTAAAGTCCCTTACCTATTTACGGGGTGCATATAGAGGTTCCACCACCTCTTATGCGGAGGACTTAGGGCAAATGGGTTCCTCCAAATTAGGCAATATAATTTGGGGTTTCCTTTTTATAACCATTTTTATACTGATTTTTTGTATTTTGTAAATTTTATATATTGAAACTGATAATTATTCCCCCGCTCATTAAGCACGTGGATGACATGAATTTGGGGCTGCCTTGATTCCGCCGCAGAAGAGGTGGTGGAACATCTATATGCATCCCGTAAATAGATAAGGAATTTTACAGGTTGAAATTAAATATTGGGGATTATACGGGCTAAAACGAAAATTTCTGGGGACTTTATAGGCTGAACGAAAATTTCTATGGGACTTTACAGGCTGAAATTAAACATTGGGGACTATACAGGCTAAACGAAAATTATTGAGGGACTAAATATACTAATTTCCCTGATATAAATTAGGATACTTCTAACGAAGCACACATATCAATATGAATTAAATTACTGCATACTATGTATAATTTAATTTATTTGAATTACTCCTTTCGTTTCTATTTAAATATCATAATTTTCCTTTTGGGTTGTTTCAAAATACTTGTAAAATTTCTATCATTTTTCAACAATACCTTATTTCCCACCAACCATTTAATAATTTGATTTTTTCAAAGACCAATAGTAAAAAATTAATTAACCATTTAAAACAACAATCAATTATTTTAAATTTGTATTAACTAACAATCTTTAATAAGAGCATTTTAGGTATCTATATACTACGAAATTTTAAAAACTTTAATATTTTTGTAAAATACAGCCAAAACATCTAATATGAAACGAAAGGAGCTTAGTTAGACGTATCATATCAATACTGAGATTAAAAATGGTCCGAATCTGATGCGGAATAATTTTTTTCAGTACATACGGAATGCCTCAAAACTAGTGTTTTGACACTCATGACACCTTTCTTATGGCTCAAAACAGGTGTTGTTCTGAGACTCATAACAGTGGTTCATTTTAAATCAATTTTAACCGTCAAAATTTTAATTCAAAGGATTAAAAAAGTTTTACACTTGCAGAATTACCTCTGTTCCGCATCAGAGGCAGTGTCGATTAGATATATACATGTCTCTGAAATCTAGAAGGTCAGAAGAAGTCATTATCGCGATTTGGTATGGGCAGGACGGGCACTAAAAAACAACCACAAGTTCCACTAAAGTGGAAATGAATAAATGGATGAATGTGGTCGCAATAATTAGCTCCATGCATCATTCCTAAGCAACCGCTACCCCTTTTTTATTTATTTATTTTGCTAAATAATAATTACTCCGTTTCAAATTAAATTTTTATAATTAGATTGAACAAGAATAGTTTGACAATAATATCTTTAAATAAAAAAGGTTAGTTTATGAGAGTTTAGGAAAAAAATCATATACCAACATAAGGGAAAAAATTCGTTATGGGACGATCTTTATGGGTACCTGTGAGACATAAAGGCCTGCAGGACCTATTCTGCAGGTGAGTTCTGTCTAAAATTATGTGAGAGGAGTGTGGGGCCGGACTCATTGGGTCCGTCCCGTGCCAGACTTTCCCATCATGAGTTAGTTCAAGTGGAAAGAGTTTGATTTTTCTTAAATAATGTCTCATCCCTAAAAGGGGTCTGACAGTATGACGAGACCAGATTAGTCTTGGGTTGTAAAATATATGGATATCGATTGAGTTTCAGATCTAACTTAAAAATGAAGAAAAATCATAATTTAAAGAAAATAGACACTTATTTTATAACAAGTTAAAATAAAAAAATAGATATTCAATTTGGGATGGGGGAGAGAAACGTTCACACATGAGAGCTTTACCTAACATATTAAGAATACCAACCATATTTCTTTCTTATTACTAAAATTAGAACTAAAAATATACTAAGTAAAAATGAAACCTAACCTAAGATCTATACTAAGTACCAACCTAACACTTATTCAAAAAAAATAAAATAAAATATTCATTTAAGTAAAAAAAAAATTGAACAGACTATGCACGTTACACAAAATTGATTGGGTACAGAGTCGAATGAACCTAACCTAAGATTTATACTAAGTACCAACCTAACACTTATTCAAAAAAAAAAAAAAAAATATTCCTAACATGAGAATGACGAAAAATTAATAATAATAATAATAACAACTTGTAATAATTTCTTTATTCCGATAAGTTTTCAGATTTTCTGCAAAGCATAACTTAAGTGTTATGAGATAAAATATAGAACTCAAAGTTAAATGTCTAGTAAAGTCATTATAATTTAGGTGGTTACACTTACGATTTCTCAAGTTTTGATCGGGATAATATTGTGAATTTAAAATACTTTTAGAGTCACTAATATCGTGGATTTGTAATAAAAATTATTGTTCAGATAAAATACTTAAATACTGATCACCTTTTAAAAATAAGGTAAAAAACGTTTGTCCCCAACACGTCCTCATTATTCGCCATGTGTATACGAAAATGAAAAAAAATGCATCATTACAAATTTTGAGTGATGAAAACATGTATGAGTACACACGATTTCCACCCAAAAAAATAACGCTTCTAATATCTGTCCCTATTCAGAATTAACCGTTAATTTACTTGATTTTTACGAAATTAGGGGAATTTTTTTCAAATAAATAGTTGGCAACTCTACCCTCCATATCGGCATCTCCCAAGCAATCTTGAGCCTTTGTCTTCTAACTCTTCATCCATCAATCAAACACTCTGTCTGTCCGAACCTTAAAACACTTTTTCTCAGATTCAAGAATGGCCGAGAAAAGCAAGATATTGATCATCGGAGGAACGGGGTATATAGGGAAATTCATAGTTGAGGCAAGCGCAAAGGCTGGCCATCCCACCTTTGCCTTGGTTAGAGAAACTACAGTTTCTGATCCTGTTAAGGGCAAACTTGTCCAAAGCTTCAAGAATTCTGGTGTTACTTTGGTTCATGTATGTCTCCCTCCATATATATTATTATCAATCTTTTTTTCCATTGAATTTTCACTAATTTTTTCAAATGGGTTTCTAATCCCGTTACAATGTTGTGGATTCATTTTTTTTATTATATTGTGGACACAAATTTTAACATTTAATTTTCAATTCAACGGTTTGATATAGTCCGTCACTTAATTAAATACTTTATTATATTATTGAACTGATCTGACACGTATTTTGTGGATCAGGGTGACTTGTATGATCATGAGAGCTTAGTGAAGGCCATAAAGCAGGTTGATGTGGTGATATCAACTGTTGGAAGTTTTCAATTAGCTGATCAATCCAAGATCATTGCAGCTATCAAAGAAGCAGGAAATGTTAAGGTTGTTACCTTTCATCCATTCAAATTTTATTTGTTTTTTTTATTATCTTACTATGTAGAAATTGCCCAATTCTTGGTTGATCATCCATATTTAATTTCCAAAAACTACAAGCATATGACACCAAACTCTAAATTTGTTGTACTTCTACATAGTTAGGAACATTAATTTGGGATTCCTGATCCGAGTTTTGTGTTAATAGGCAGAAAATCATAGGTAAAATGTATGGATATATATAACTAGTATAGCTATTTTCGTGACAAGAAGGTAACTCAATTAGTTAGAAGCGGATTTAGAGGTAAAGAGACAGTGTCTGCCCCCAAGATTTGAAAATAATGTGTTTTACCCTTAGAAATTGTTTTGTTGAAGGCGGTGTTTGGCGCGATTGTCAAGTGTTTCATTTGCTATCCGTTAAGTCACGGGTTCGAACCCAGAAATAGTCGCTTTATGACATCGGGACATTCCCAAAACTCTACCGATGCGGGAGTCTTGTGCACTAGGTATGACAAAAAAAAACTCTCAGAAATTGATTTTTTCCCTTGAAGAAAATATTAGGTTTCTCCACCTACAAATTGATGAAAACTTTTTATATGTTGTTTTTGTTTTTTGGATTCGCCCGTGGTTAGAAGTTCCCTTATCTAGGGCCGCGTCTAAACATTCGGGGTCTTAAGTGAAACATGTTGAGAGGTCTTAGGAGCAGGATCTATATATACATATAGGACTGACAGATATTATGAGTAGGTGTATTGAGCCAGGACCAAGGTGCATGGACTCTAATATGTGGGTTCTTGATTGTGCAGAAATTCTACCCATCAGAATTTGGAGTTGACGTGGATCGTAGTAGAGCCGTTGAACCAGCAAAATCAGCTTTTGCAATAAAATCACAGATTCGTAGAGCTCTTGAGACAGAAGGAATCCCTCATACCTTTGTCTCAAGCAATTGCTTTGCTGGCTATTTCCTTCCTACATTGGTCCAGCCAGGAGTTTTTGCCCCACCTCCTCCTAGAGACAAAGTTATCATCCTAGGAGATGGAAATGTCAAAGGTACGAACTTTTTTCACAATATCAATAGGAAATTCCAACATTTTCCATATGATTCCTATGTTAGTGTTAGTTCCTCTACTTCGACTGAAATTGAGAATATTCACTTTTCTTAAACGAAATGAATAGGAAACTGAATATTTAATTTAAGAAAAAAAAAGTCGGATTGAACCTGACTTATCGATCATGACTTTACAATTTTCTCTTGTTTTTTTTTCTGTGGCCTCACTAGTAGGACTAGTGAGTAAAATCTTTTAGTACTTGTGGGAGGGGATAATGAGTCAGATTCATACTCCAACTTTCTCAACTTTGAACACTTAGCTGCCACTTCATCTATCTGGAAACTACTATCTTCATTCCTAAATAATTGATACATTTCATCTTTTCACACAAACACAGAAAAATGATTGGAAGACAAATAATTATGAAGAAAGATAGTCTAAATTACCTCTATGTATAGTCATTCAAAGTATGCTTTGATATGCATGGGTAAGTGTGGAATTATTGGAAAAACTAAAGTATTAAATAAAGTTGACTAAGGTTAAAGTTGGAAGAAACATGACAAATGTTTATCAAATAATTTGGAATATACAAAAAAGTGAAATGTATCAATTATTTAGGAATGGAAATAGTAATATCTAAGTGAATATTCAATTTTGGATGGAAAAATGAGTTGTGTTTATAAGATTTGTCAAGAACAAGAGATTTATTACATTTTTATTCAAATTTATTCTTTTGATTTTACAGCTGCATTCAATGAAGAGCATGATATTGGAACATTCACCATAAAAACCGTGGATGATCCAAGGACATTGAATAAAATTGTCTACATTAGGCCTCCCAAGAACATATACACTTTCAATGAGCTAGTTGCTTTATGGGAGAAGAAGATTGGTAAATCTCTTGAGAAAGAATATCAATCAGAGGAACAAATTCTGAAAAACATCCAAGGTCAGTTAATACATACACCGATAATTGATTTTTAAATGTCTGAGATTAATGATTAATGATTAATGATTTATTTAGGAGTATATAATAGGTAGCTAGGGGTGCTACGAGTTTTAACCGGTAGGTCGGGAGTTTGAGTCAGGTTGAATTGGTAGTTGTAAACCACTATTGATCTTCCTTTAATTTAGGGGGAAAAGAAACTAGGGTGGTACAAGTTCGTTGGGCTCAGCCCCCACTCCCCCTCCCTTTTGTGCACAAAAAGGCGTTACCTACGCTCACATAGTCCCCTACTTTCCAGTCCGATAGAGAATTTTGAGGATGTAAATCAAGGTGACCTAGCGGCCCGATCAGGTGAGAGGACTTATCTTAGCCCACCACAAGAAGTCATCCCCATATTGGATGGTTGAAACTTTCACACTGCGGCTGCCAATATTCGATCATGTCTCCTTATGCACAATCTACTAATCCGGAACTAACTGGACTGCCCTTGCGGACACTCTCCCTCCCTATGAGATTGTAAACAATTGGTCTTACTATTATAAGTAGGACTGACGGGGATCTTAAGAGAGGGTAATGAGGTCGGACCTAATGAAGTTGCCATTATGAGGTATTTAGGGTGTTTTTTGGTTTTTCCTCTCAAACTAATTTTTTTTGCTTTTGGGTCCCACTTCTATTTTAACAAACAATTTTCAAGACAAATATTTCAAATAAAAAACTAAATCTAAATACATCATTAGTTTGACAAAGTGAAGATATTTGTCAAATAATTGACCGAGATTCTATTATATTAGCCCTTGAGTTGCATTTCTGGGCCCACTAATACAGAGCGTGACAAAGTAAGAGAGTGATTTAAGGTGGCTAAATCACAAGGTTCTTAGCCCAGTGGGGCAACGACCTTCCCACGACATTCAAGGTCGTGGGTTCGATACCCTCCCCGCGCATGGGGTATGTTTTAAATTGTCTCCCTTTCTAGGGTTATCTCCTCCTCCTCTTGTGAGGTGTTACTCTCTCCTTTGGGGTGTACGCCTGTTTGAGATTAAAAAAAAAAAAAAAAAAGGTGGCTTATATATATAGTTTTTTCTTTTTTCTCACTCTTTTTTGCAGAGTCTCCAATTCCAATAAATATCGTGTTATCAATCAACCATGGAGTTTTTATTAAAGGTGATACTTATTTTGAGATTGATGCTTCAGTTGGATTAGAGGCTTCGGAACTTTATCCAGATGTCAAATACACCACTGTGGAAGATTACCTTCAACAATTTGTCTGAAATCCCACTATCAGCTGTAATAAATTGATTATTGTTGGATAATATTTATGTGTGATATTTCTGTTAATTATCTTTTGTTTTTCCACCCAAAAAACATGTTATGACACATGTAATGTTGTATTGTTTCACATCGAATATGAGGAGTGTTGAATGTTATTATATAAGTATTTATGGTTTCTTTTTGACAATTATTCGAACAAAATAAATTTGTTGGGTCCACTTTACAATGAAATTTCCTGCTAATCTTATCTATCGATAATAATTTAATAAAAAAATCCCCACATTAATTGAGTACCAAAATTTTCACAGTATGGTATGCCTAAATTAGTGATCACGATATTATCTCCATCTTTCTACAAGAATAGTCTTCAACTTGAAACTTTTGTCCATCACCACTTTCTTTGGATTCACTAAACAGCTTTCTGTGAATTTCATTTCTTTTTTTCTTTCCCATTTATTCTTCCAATTTACGGTCAGCAATGAATTTCTTTGTATTACCATATATATATGAATTTCTTTGGTAACGTAAAACTTTATGAGTGAGTCGATAAACTCTAAATGTGAATGTGATTATAATTATGAATATCATCAAAGTATCACATAGGATTCCATGTGCCTTTTAGGGACCCTTGTGTTGTTGGTAAAGCCAAATAGTCCCAAAAGTGATGCTTCAACTCCAAGGTCCCAAAAGTCTCCCAGGGCCACAAACAATATCATGGTTGCTTCAAGAATTTGATTGAGAACATCTCACACTATTGGTCCATAATCTTTGGTTGTTAAGTGACACCTAGTTGTGCTCTTATGAGGTTATAAGACGATAATATGTAACACTTTCTGTTCATTTTCAAAAAGTTTCTACTTTTTTTATTAAGTTTTCTTCTTTTTTAATAAGTTTTATATTTTGTGTTTTTTAAGACAAAATAAATTATTATGTGGCAGCTTGATGATAGAATGAGACAGTTCCGTTGAGCCAGTAGTATAATGAGAAGTTATTGTTGCTTCAAAAAGAAGGGAGAAAAAGGGGGGCAGTGGATGAAATTCATCAAATTATCTCATTCTGACTTCATGAAATCAACTACTCAATATCATCTTGATCCATCTATAAAACCATCATTATACCTCAAAAATTGAGATCAATCAGTAGTTTCACAATTACTCCGAGTCGTGAGAAGAAGCTGACGCAACACTTCTAATTCGAGACAATAATTTTCAGAGTTTGAACACCCCTGTCCACAGTCACAAAATCTTAAGGCTTCCCAAATCTAATAATGGGATCGGAGCCGGTGCTGGAGTTGGTTATGATGACATTCACTAGAGCTTATTAAAAAGGCTAGTGCAGTTGACACTACACTTCTGACTTGGGACAATAGCTTTCGTAGTTTGAACACTGCTATCCCGAGTCACAAAATCTAAAGGCTTCCCAAATCAAATAATGGGATCGGAGCCCGTGCTGGCGCTGATTGTGGTGACATTGGAAAAAGTGGTACACGTAACAGTTTTATAGGTACAAGTGCTCTTCTGGGCAGCAACTCCAGTACTCTTCGAGTCGCATTCATCTCTTCCCTTCTCTGCTCTACAAGAAACAAGAGAAAATATTGCTCCCTTCATTCCTTAATATAAAATTTTCAGAACATATAGTGAAAATTAAAGAAGCAAAAAATAAGGTACTGTGGTAGTCAAAATATCAATATTACTCTCTTAAATAAGACTCATATATACCACTAATTCTATTTAAGAGAATAATATTAATATTTTGATTAAAAAAAATCTTAATTTTTTCTTCCTTAATTTTCAGTACATGCTAGTGTTATTTTAAGGAATGGAGATAGTATAAATGTTCGATCAATACAACCTTAGCAGAAGTAAATTAAAAGAAGAAAGTGAGTACCATGAGATTCTAAGTAGCTTCTACCCATGACCAAGAAGTCCCAGATTCGACACCCTCTCCGTACGTGGAGCAATAAAAATTCTTCTCCTCTAGTGAGGGAGAATTTAAGGTTGCTGGGAAAAAAAAGAAGTAAGGTTTAGAAGAAGCAGACAAGCGAATCAATGTAGGGGTAACAATGGTGAGTGCAGGCCCAGAAGACTAAGATTACAATAATGGTTCTCTCACTCATTTCTTGGAGAAATAATTAAGGGAATAAACACATACATACTGGAAAAAAAATATTGGAAAAACTTTTATTTTAACAATCTCTGTGATAGTAGGATAAGACTTTTTATCATTTTGCTGGCCATGTCGTAGAATCAAAAGCATGTAATAACATTTATCCTAGCCAATATACTATATATTATACTTTCTTTCTTCTAAATTATCTGTCCACTTTAACAAATACACACGGATATTAAGGTTTTTATGATTTTGATGGTAAAATAGAAGAAAAATTCTAAAATACCCTTTAATTAATTTTATTACTCTTATTTAAAATTTATATCTTTCTCTCTTCTTCCTCTCACACAACATTCAATCACCTCTTCAATATGTGTTGGGAAGTGATAACTTTACTTAACTAAAAGTATTCAATGATGAATTAGGAAAAAAGGTAAAATTGAAAATTTTATCATTATTACATACTTTTCTATAATAATAACAGTGTGAATATTCAATTTAAGACGGAAAAATATATAATTATTAATCATTTGAGAACCATTTACACTTGAAATGTAGGATTTAAATATTTTTAATCGCTACTTGATAGGTGAATTATTTTCTTAATTTTTTTTTTGGTAACAAGTAGGGATGGCAATTTGACCTGTGACCCGTCGATCCGCCCTGCCCCGATGTCTTTTGGGGCAGACCCGCCCTGCCCCGCGAACGGGGCAGATCGGGCATGGTATTTGTGCCCGCCCCGTCCCGCCCCATTTTGCCCCATCTATATTACATTATTATAATATTGTTATTATTAGACATAATCATGTTTAATTTTTATTTTAATATACTAATTGTAGTTGTTTGAGAATTGATTTGGGATAAAATTAATTATTTTTATGATAAAATTAATGATTTTAAAAAAAATTAATTTTTTTATGATAAAATTAATGATTTTATAATTTAAAAAAATTTAATGATTTTTTTTTAAAAAAAATAGGATGCGGCAGGGCGGGTCAGATCTGCCCTGCACGGGGCGTAATTTTTTGATATGGGACGGGGCAACAGATCAACAGGGCGGAGTATTTGAGATACCCGCCCCGATCTGCCCCATTACCATCCCTAGTAACAAGTAAACGACAATAACATGTTATAACCTTTACATGTCACATTATGTATCGTATACTATATTGTGTGTATGATTGGAATCTTGAGAAAAGCAGAGCACGATTGGCGGATTGGGTGATGAAGAGCCAAATATGAACTATCTCTTATTCATCATTAAAAAAAAAAAAATATGAAATATCCCGAAAATCCAGAAAAATGTTAATAATTGTATGAGTATGATTGGATTGAGTATGAGTCTGATTTATTTATTTGAGTCTCAGATTAGTTTTAAATTCAAATCATTTTTTTTTATAATTTAGTGTTTGAAATTTTTTTGACGAATTCAATCCAAAAAGAGTCTGATATCATTTGAATTTCATTTGTTTGGTTCTCTTGGATTCTTTTGCCAAGGAACTTGCATAATTGCATTGCATCTTATGAAGATTTCATGGTTTGGAGATGGGCCCCTTAATTCATTTTTTTTTGGGTTAAAGAAAATTTGGGTGGGTTCGGATCCCTGGCCACCATTACTGGGTCGAGCAGAGCTCAGCGATCATAAGTCGCTCATGAGAATGACTTTACAGATCACCCATCAACACAGCTCTCACGTCGGCAACAAGAATTGAACACTTGACATTTGTAACGACGTGTCAAATATATACTAATTGAGCCAACTTGTGTTGGTACCCCTTAATTCATATTCTTCCTTCTAATATTGACTTCATGAAATTATCATTTCCACTTCACCAATTGGCCGAAAGCAGACAGACATATAATAAGATTTTTTCAAAAGAAAGGCAAGTTTCATTACTCCATAGTAGCATGTTAATACCTAGTAGTAGGTGTCACATGGGGGCCCTTTGTTCACAGTGCTTCTCCACCCTAGGATAGGGGCTAAGAATCGTATGTACCAAACTTATATATTTATGCATGTATTAATCAGCTTAAAAATTGATACGTATCAATTTTTAAATTAAAAAATATATAACTTAAGAGAAATAGTGAAACACGTATAAAAAATATATTTTCTCTATCCATGAAATCTATAACTTAAGAGAAATAGTGGAACCTGTAAAAAAAAAAAAAATCTCTATCCACATATCAATTTTTGAGTGATGAATATATGTATGAGTACCCAAATTAGATACATACGATTTTTTACCCTAGGATGGGGAGGCAAATTAAATTCTCGGCATGACTCATTGGTTTCGGTCTTGTAAATGAGAATTTTTTACAATTGTAAAAGGAGACATAGAGTCAGAAACAATGAGTCACGTCCACAACCCTCTCTTCTCAAGTGGGAGGGTCGAGTATATGCTTGAAAAAAATTTAAACTCATATTCTACTATGTTGATATTTTATTAATTGGTTAAAGTGAAAGTGTTTCGCATGTAGTTGAAAATTTATTTTTAAATAATATTTATTAATTACTTACGGGGTCGTTCTCCTTTTAAAATTATTTATTTATTTGAGATAATTAATTTATGAAATCAGTTTCATTTTACAAAATCCCTTATTTCTTTTTGTACATTATTATACTGATAAAATATTTTTCTTATTATAATCTATCTTATTCAGTTAATTAGGAATCATTAAATAATCAGGATACCATTAATTAACTTTTTTTACCTTTTAAAAGTATATTAGATAATGGCTAATGATTTATTGCACTAATAAAAATATTTTTCTTATTACAATCTGACTTATTTAGTTCAACTTTATTTATAAATCATTAATTAATTAAAATAACATTAATTTAATTTGTTTGACCTTTTAAAAGTAGAATTTGAGAATGAATTTTTTGTAATATCTGTAAATATTTAAGGGTATTATTAGGATGTAAAACTAAATCACCATCAAATTTGACACTTTTAATATAATTATAATTATGATTATGACTGACAAAATTGAGTTAGGGTCCACGGTGGGGCAGAAATTTAGTGGAGTTGATGGAAGCATACGGCTGAGGCGCCCCGTTTCTGTCCACTTTTTTCTTGTATACTTTGTTTTTATATTTTTGTCTGCAAAATAAAAGTGAAAATACATATCAAAAGCCAGTCCGGCTCCAGTGCGGAACGGCCAAAGTTCCACACCTGCGGAACCATCCTAGCCGTCGGATGAAATTTTGAACGGTTCAGATCTGGAGAGAGAAAAATTGTGGCTAATTTAAATAATAACAAAAGGGTAGATATGTAATTTTACAAATAAATAATAATAATAACAGCAAAAAGTAACACGCAACCGTCACATCGATTGAGGAGATAGAAAAATTGCGGCTGAACAAAAACACATGTTCTTCGTTAGAAAATACATGTACTTCGTTAGTAACTTTTCTCTCTCCTCAATATAACGAAGTACATGTGTTTTCTAACGAAGAACATGTGTTCTCTTAAGAAGAACACGTATTCTTGTATATTGAGGAGAGAGAAAAGTTACTTTTCAGCCGCAACTTTTCTCTCTCCTCAATATACAAGAATATATGTTCTCTAACGAAGAACATGTGTTCTCTAAAGAAGAACATGTGTTATTGTAAAAATGTAAAAATACCTAAATACCCTTTTTTGATACTGTCGTTGGATTTAATACAACGGCTGGAATCGTGTCCCGCACCGTGCGGATTTTGGCGGATCCGCATTGGAGCCGCGACGATCAAAAGCACCTCATATTTGCTGAAAAACACAAGAGACTGACTGCAATGAGTCACGGCCTGACAAGGTACTGTTTTAAACAAGATGAAGTTAGAACTTTTAAGTTGAGAGGTGAAAAATTGCAACAATATGTCGAACTATTTATAAAAAATGCAAAAATAAATGTTGTGGCGAATTTGATCAAATATTCTGAATTACATATAAAATTTACTATATCTGGTATGATTTTTAAAATTTTCGGAGGAGGGCGGCTGTCCCCACCCGCCCTCATTGTCTTCGTCCCTGGTTCTAAACGGTTGGAAATTATTTTTCCACATACATGTTCTTATATTCAGAATTTGTCATGTGAACAATTTTTATAATTCTTTATACACGTGACGAATTGAGAATGATTAAGTATTAAAATAGAGACATATATAAAGACAACGAATTTTTTTTGCCCTTCTAATCATACTTGTACAACTTTTAGCATCAATAAAAACTTAATCACAAAGGAAAAAAAACTATTATTTATATGTATCTTAATTACGAGTTAAATACTTTGACGTACAATGCAAGTAAAAGTTGAAGAAGATCTCAGAGCATCCCGCTTTTGAGCACGGGTTTAGATTTGGCTTACTTGATTTATCAACCTTTTTCATGCATCACAAATAATGGCAAACCCAGTACTGTGGCAAAATCTTGGCTGTGTTTCAGAAAAGCTTTATCAGCAGCAGACCCACATGAGTATCAGTTGCAACGTATACGTCTTTTTATTTATTTTTGTAAGTAGCATAATATATTAAAATGAACTCGCGTTTAATTCACTAACTAGTCGATATTTGATTCTCATGATAATTTTTATTAACAAACTAGAACAAATGGCACAAATGGGTACCATCAGCCTGACTGCTCATCAGTATTCCAGAGGTTAGAATATCCCAAAGAAAATCCAAATATAATCTTCCGGATTGCTGAGTTCTCGGTAGAGAAAGGAACCATGACAAATGGGACGTTGCACCCGTGCTGAGTGGACAGATTCTCAAGAAGAAGCCCAACCCTATTACAATTTCAGAAACCATCTGAGCAAATGACTAATTTCAGACAACCATTTATAAAAGAAATGACAGAGAAAACAGAAAAGAAGAGAGGGGTAACAATTAGTTGCTGTGTACTACTACCTCCATTCCAAATATAAGTCAAAATATAAGATATTTTGTTAGTTAAAATATCACTATTACGGGTCACTCAATTTTAGGACCGTTGGGGACTGACTCCACGACTCTCTCACATGAATTGAGTGAAACCCAAATCTGCTGGTAGACCCCATCCAATTAATGTGAGGGGTTGTGTGGTCAGTCCCACAAGAACGGTTATAAGATTGAATTTTCCCAATATTAAAATCTTAAATAGAATTAGTGGTATATAAGTCTTATGTAAGAGTGTGATATTGATATTTTAATTAAAAATTACCTTGTTTTTTTTACTTATTCAATTTTCGCTACATATTCTAAACTACTTATAGTATGTAATGTAAGTAGTAATTAGTATTCGCAATGATAGCCCAGTTGGTTCGAGGTGGCAGATTGTGTAGAGGGACGCATGATCGATTCTTGGCAGCAGCAGTGTGGAAGTTTCAAACCTCCAATGTGGGGTGACTTCTTGTGGGCACCAAGTTAAATAGTCCTCCCACCTAGTCGGCCGCTGGGTCACCTTTATTTACATTCTTCAACTATTCTGTTGAATTGGAGTGTGGGGGCATGAGTATCGCTTTTGTGTAGAGGAAGTAGTAATTAGCATGGCAGTCAAAATCGCGAGTCGACTCGTAGAATCGTACGATTCTACGAGTTTTAAGGGGTGGACCGAGTTAGATTCTACGTAGAATCGGAATCTGGTAGAATCGGAGTAGAATCGGTAGAATCGGAGTAGAATCGTTACGATTCTACGATCCTACGAGTCTACTATTCCCTAAATTTTTTTTTTTTTTTTTTTTTTGCTGAAACACTTTATATTTTTTATTTTTATTTTTTTTATCATTTCTTATCCTCAGAACTGATACTTTAATATGTATACAAATTTATATATCTCACGAGATATTTGAATCTTAATTACAAATAAAAAATAAGCACATTTTAGTAATTAAATTAACTCCGATTGACATTTTAGCACATTTTTCGCACATTTTTTTTCCTTTAAGACACTTTAGAGATGATTTGGAAATAACTATTTAGTTTCAACTAAGGCAATTTGGGTAGAGAAATTGTGGTTTTATATTTTAAAATTGTGATTGAAATGTTTTTCAATGAGTACATATATATTTTCAAATAATTTTTTAATGTAAGTAGGATCGGCGATCCGAGTTACGATCCTCATATGCCTTCCGATTCTACGTAGAATCGCGAGTTTGACTGCCTTGGTAATTAGTTAACTAGCTTATGTGGGTAAAAATTGATTCCTGGCCCCTGGGGGGACATTTTGGGGTGAGTCTATAAATAGTCGAACCAGAAGTAGTTTTGAGTGGACCAGGAAGGAAGGTAGAAAAAACCCAAAGAGTAGCTTTTATGCTACAGTGATCCCAAAAAAAAAAACCCTTCTTCCCCAAATCTGAATTTCCAAATCCCCAATTTCACAAGATTTGATATGGGTATTGAAATTCAGTCCCAGAACAGCAAAGAATGGCGGCTGAACGGAAGTATTGCTGCTGCTCCGGTAGTATTGGGCCTGCAACCCGCCGCCTTGGTCGACCATGTGGCCAAAGTTGATTGGACCCTCCTCTCTCAAATCCCCGGTGAAAGCGGTGGATCATTCCCTGTAACACTCTTTTTTTTTCAGATTAATTTATATGGTTGGATTGAATTTTTACTCTTTAATTTTACTGTATGTGATGTTATATTGTGAAAGATCGCTTCTTTCTTAATTTTCCTTTATGGTATGTTGTGATGTTAAGGAACGCTAGTGCAGTTGGCTCTCTTAACTCTCTTTTTGGATAATCACGAGGTGTGGCGTGGTGTTAGTTCACCTTGTCCTCGTCCTCTAGCCATGAGGTCAGGAGTTCTATTTCTTCCCATAGGAATGGAGCATATTTCATGGCCAGCCATTTACCTCTTCAGAGAGCTCACGTGGCGAAGGGGAATAGTCACTCTTTTTGACAGTGGACACACACCTGGTTCCTACAAAAAAAAAAAACTCTCTCTTTTGGATCATGGATTAGTTTTCATGTGTGTGACATTCTGCAAGATTACCTGTATCTGTATTGTGATCCACTTAAGTTTTGGAATTTTATCTTGCAAGTTGATTTTCGGTACCATTGTTATGCTAATACATAAGTACATGATCTATGCTTTTGTTGTATTGTTGTAAAGTGGCATCGATATCGTGATCAAGCATCTTTTTTCCTATCATCATGTTAAACTGGAAAGAAAAGATTATGCACTTGGGTGTCTATCTAAACACACATTTCGATACTAGGTGTAGGTGCGATATTTTGAGCGTGTAAAGACAGTCAGTTTTCTTTAGTTTCCTGAATAATTGGAATATTCCTTATGTTTCTGAAAATGTGTTGATGATCATTCTATATTTTTAATGTACTGCTGTTCTTTCTTTATCATAAGGTTGCTGCTGAAGAGTTAAAGCACATCTTGAGTGAGGTAAATACGCATATTCTTTCGTCACCCGACAATTCATCCGTTTCAAAAACCATGGCTGGTGGAAGTGTTGCAAATACCATTAGAGGTCTAGCTGCTGGCTTCGGGGTCAATTGTGGGATAATTGGGGCTTGTGGAGATGATGAACAAGGCAGCTTATTCATTAGTAATATGAGCTTTCACAAGGTTGATCTTTCTAGATTGAGGTTAAAAAGTGGACCAACTGCTCAAGTGAGTACATTGCCTCTTATGCAAAGCCATCTAGTAGATGTTTAAGTTTCATACAAATATTTTTTCATTGCTAAAACCTTGTAAAAACTAATTTTACAGTGCATTTGCTTGGTTGATGAATTGGGCAATCGAACCATGAGACCATGCCTCTATGGTTCTGTCAAAGTTCAGGTGCCGTCTACTTTACCAGAGTTGATTTGTGGAAGTACTGGGATTTATGGCTTTGCTTGTTACTAGTTAGGAGTATCTTTACTTGTTTTCTCATAGGTATTAATCTTTGACAGGCTAATGAACTTACCAAGGATGATTTTAAAGGTTCCAAGGTAAGAAATTCCTACCATTAAGGATATTTAGTCTTTTTATCGAAAAACCCGTTTGCCTATAAATTTTTATTTTTGCTTCAGTTGAAATAATGTTCATGGCTATAAAAGTTTGTATTGAAAACGATTCTCTTTTGGTATAATAAATGTAAACATTTTTTTGTCTTCTTACCTCGTTCCTCTCTTTTACTAGTCTTTAAACAATGTGTTTTGGATATCTCAGTAATATGTACTCTTTTTCTTTTAGTGGTTGGTTGTGAGATATGCGATACTAAATTTAGACATTATACACGAGGCTGTCCGAATTGCCAAAGAAGAAGGTCTTTTTGTTTCTCTGGACCTTGCCAGTTTTGAGGTAATATTTGCTCTAATTTATCGAGTGTTTCTGTTGTTTCGTGCTCCCTCCCTAGAATCTGGTTACAGAATATTGGTATCATTTCAGATGTATTAGATAAATTTTTAAAAACATTGAAAAACATATATCCCACTCATGAAGAACTTTGCTAAACTACCATCACTTAGTTTATGATAATGCTTCATTGTTGCTGCACTATCTCTTTCGTATCTGTATTTAGCAAGAATCTTGATTTCCTGCTAACTGTACTTTTCTGCAGATGGTACGGAAGTTTAGGGTCCAACTTCTACAGTTATTAGAGTCGGGGAACATAGACCTATGCTTTGCCAATGAGGATGAAGCAATTGAACTGCTGAGGTTGTTATTAATCAGAATTTTCAGAGATGTACTCAAAAAAAAATATGGGGCTAAACTATATCATTTCATTTCATGATAACACTAAATAATTAACTAATAACATTTCACAGTCTTCCGTAAAGATGGTTTATTTCTTTCTTCAAGATTTTTCTCTAATGTACTTGCAGGGGTGAACAAGATGGAACCCATGAGGCAGCACTCGAATTCTTGTCCAAACACTGCCGATGGGCTGTAGTGACACTAGGCGCAAACGGATGCATTGCAAAAAGTGGAAAAGAGGTTTGTGACTTAAAATGTTGTTTTTTGAATTCTCCCATTGTATGAGAAATATATAGGATTTTCTTTTTGTATTCACTTGTTTCCTAATATGCCCTTTTCTGGAGCTCTTGTTCTACTTCACATTTACCTACATATGGATTCTTCATTTCTTTTTACGTTGTTTGTGTCATCTAGGTTGTCCATGCATCAGCTGTGGGGAAGGTTAAGGCTACAGATGCAACAGGAGCAGGAGACCTCTTCGCCAGTGGATTTCTGTATGGTCTGATAAACGGGCTCTCTCTAGAAGAATGCTGCAGGATGGGGTCCTGCAGTGGAGGGTCTGTCATTCGCTCCCTCGGGGGTGAAGTAACGCCTGAAAACTGGGAGTGGATGTTCAAACAAATGGAGAGGGAAAAACTTCCCGTCCCTGAGCATGGTAAATCGCTCATTTCCTGAAGGCAAAGAAGATTATTGGATGTTAGTTTTAGGTGATGAACTGATGATTCTTTAGTTGGCCATTTTCCTTTTTTTTTCCCCCCTCTATTGTTTAAGAAAGTCAGCTAAGCCATATTTGCATTTCGGAGAACAACTGTTCCCAAAAAAATTATGTACCAGAAGCTTTTAATCTATGGAAGCTCTCTTTAATTTGACAAAAGCAGTAATTTGAAAATAACTCACATACATAATCTTTATGCAACTACAGTACTGCCTTTGAAAAACATGGTACTATATATAGTCTAACAAAGAGAACCATCCAGACAGGCATAAAAAAGAAAACCATCCAGATTTAATATAAGGTTCACAAAGAAAATTGTCAAAGATGTTTGTACTGATGAAGCACAAATTGATTGAATAACAAAAGTAAAACATTACACGACAAAATGCAAACGTTGGAGCAGAGATATCTGGTCCGCAACTTTTCCCCGATTCATCAAACACCTTTTCTTAAGCAGCAAATACAATAGTTACATATCCATAGGGGATGCACCCTCATTTCAGGGTATTAAGGTATGAGTTAGGCCCACACATAACAAATGGTATCCGTACTACGGTGTGAGGCTCAACGTTAGCGCTTGTTCGAAAGCGTGATTGTTGTTACATCCCACATCGCCTAGGAGGAGTGTGGATGGCCTTATAACACACTCCCACTGTTGGAAATTAATTCCATAACTACTCTTGAATAGCTATTCAAAAACATCTATCTAATTAAGAGAATTCTCCATCATACTCACAACCATAAATTCAAGAACTAGAACAATTATCTCCACATATAATTCGGAGAAAAAACTTCCAGAACCCCATAATGGGTCAAATTTCGAAGTTCTGGTTCTTGATTTGCAAGTAGGACAGTCAACAGGGTCGGACTGAGCCCGGGGTTGAGCTAGGCTCGAATTATAAGTTCGGGCTCAGATCAGTTCGACCGATCCCGCCGAATGTGTGTTACAAGTAACTTTACTCTTTTGGTTACCTGTCTCCTCATCCCAGACTGTATCGGAGATATCCCGGTCCAGTTTGATCCGGATCCCTAGTTCAGCCGGGTCAATTGCCATCCCAATATTGAATACTTCAACTCAAAGCACGAAAACGGTATAGCCTCACGTTTCAAGAAAAAACTTGCAAATTCTGAAAATTTAGAATGCATGATACAACTAAATTCTCGTCTGATCTATGCTTCAATTGCTAGACGCTAACGCAACAACTAACAAGGCCAAAGGGAGAGAAAATAACCCCATAATGCGAAAGAGAAGCCTCTAGCTAAGCAAAATGGGACCCGGTCAAAGGCCGAGTGCATGAAGTATGATTGCATTTTGCGCGTGCATACGGTTCTCAGCCTGGGGAAAGACAATAGAGTTCGGAGCTTCAATGACACCATCAGTACACTCAACACCTCTTTCTGCTGGTAGACAGTGCATGAAATAGGCTTTTGGTCCTGCTATTTTCATCAGTTCCTCATCCACCTGCAAGTTTATACATCGAAACCAAGCAGCACGAGAACCCGTATGTTATTTTCTCTTTTCATTTCTACCAAAAAAGCACTTTCAGAAGAGTATCGTAACAAGGAAAAGTTGCAACTATGCTAGGACATTTCATGATACTAGCAGGGCGGTAGTGAGTCAAATAAAGGATATGTAGAATCATGACGTTAATGATCAATAACTTCATACCTGGAATCCTTGAAACGCCTTGCGTCGATATTCAGCTTCTTCTTTTTGCCCCATGCTGGCCCAAACATCTGAATACACCACATCAGCTCCTATAACAGCTTCTTTGGGATCATTGGTTATCTCAATTTTGCCGAGTCCAGCTTCACGTGCTCTCTTAACTGTCTCTTCATCAGGCTCAAAGCCATTGGGACAGGCACAGACAAAATGGAACGGAACAATTGCTGCCAACAGCAGCCAAGAATGCACAATGTTGTTTCCGTCTCCAACATACACAACCTGACAATTTCAGTTACTCAATCAAATTGATGATCTTTAAATGCTTACTAACAGAAAACTATAGTAAAGCTTAATTGACACAAAAGTGAGGATTCACCTTAGTCCCCTCGATATGACCAATGTGTTCGATGATTGTGAGTGCATCAGCCATTATTTGGCAAGGATGGTTGTAGTCGGTCAAGCCATTGATCACAGGAACAGTTGCGTACTTAGCCAGATCAAGGATATCCTGGAACCAAAGTAAATAACCTAGGAAAAGTCATACGAACAGCAGAAGAAATATACAAAATCAACTAGCTTGCAAAATCCTAACTTGAACAACAGATGCTGCAGAATTAATTCATCGGTGATTCAAAGGTAAAATATTATTAAAAGGAATAAGTTTTACTTCTGCGCTTTATTTCTCTTATCAGTCACCGAACCTATTAAAATACTTAGCATCAGAAGCTATGGATTAATCCTATAAACTCACCAGCATACCTGATGAGCAAAGACACGAGCCATAATGATATCATTATAGCGAGATAAAACACGAGCAACATCCCGGGTCTCCTCCCGCTTACCCATCTGGATGTCATTTGGTCCTAAGTAAATAGCATGTCCTCCAAGCAAGTGAAACCCTGTCTCAAATGAAACTCTAGTCCTCATGGATGGTTTGGCAAAAATCATTGCCATAGTTTTACCCTGAAATGGGAGATATGTCTTCTCTCCGGATTTTATCAGTGCCTTCACCTCTTGGGCTCGGTCCAAAATCTTCAGAATAGTCGCTTTATCAAAATCATTAATGTGCAAAAAATCCTTCAGACCTTTACTAGCTGGTATATAAGAACATTAAAGGATCAAAGTCAGAAACAATCATTACATATATCTTCCCCCCATCCAAAAATCTACTTCAAGAATGATCATCAGCCAGAGAATACTTAGCACAATGTACTACCTCCATTCCATAATATAAGTCGTTCAAGACATGTAGCAAAAATTAAGAAAGCAAAAAGCAAGTTACTTTGTTAGTCAAAATATCAATACCACTAATTCTATTTAAAAGAGTAATATTGATATTTTGATTAAAAAAACATTTATTCTTTGCTTGCTTAATTTTCGCTACATGTCATAAACGACTTATATTATGATGGCATTGAGGGAGTACAGAAAAAGAATGTTAAAAATGGACTTGGGCCTAACTCAATCCCATCAAAAGGTACCTAAAGAGGGAAGCTTCAACACCCCTCACGGCCAAGGCTGGACATCTGGACCGTGAACAATAATAGGGCCAACATCGAAAGAGGTGGCACTGATACCATGTTAAAAATGGACCCAATCCCTCAAAGTACCTCAAGAGAGAGGGAATTGCCCAAGCCATATGTCATATCCCTCAAAATTAGAGTTTATTTTATTTAATTGGGAAAAAAAATATAAACCCAAAACGACGTCGTCCTACTTATGGTTATTCAAACACATCAAACTGTGTCGTTTGGAACCTTCTCTTTTATTGCCCTGGGCTTGTCCTTGCTCGAAGAACAGAAGAAGCAACAACTTTTATCATTTTCTACCTGTTGCTTTGTGATTTGCTGCTGAGGAATATTCAAGGATCACTGTCCATTCCTTGCTCAATGACAGAAGGGCTGAGTTGGAGGGATAGGATCTAATTTGGGAATCGAGCCCTAGCTATAAATAGAGAGTTGCAGTGGAGAAGAAGGGATTCAGAGAATTATACAGAAAACTGGCAGCAGCCATACTTCTTCCCCTGTGAGTTCATCATACTCTCCTTTCCCCCTTGAAATTCATTCACTCTATTCTCCCTCAGACCTTTCCCTTTCTGTTACTGAATCGAAGATTGCCATTGCAGGAGAAGTGGTTAGCCTTGCAGCTTTGGAATCTCTCAGAAGTTTGCTCTCTTTTCTCTCTTTAGTTAACTTTCAGTTAATTAAGCTTTGAAGGTTGTGTCCTTTCTATATTCTGCATTTAGTTGAGGAATAGATGATGATTATGAATATGTATTGAGATCTTTCAGTTAATTTCAGTTATATATATCAAATCTATTTCCTTAAATCTGTTTTTGTTGATTGGACTGGTTGAGACTTGAGTCTCTTAGCTGCTTTGTGGTCCTAGATTGAGTCTAAGTCATTGTGAATCCTCAGGGACATGACAAATTGGTATCAGAGCAGTTCTATCCTAAAGGCTGTGGGGAAATGACTAATACTAGGAATCAATCGATGGAGAATGTGAGTTTCTTACTCACTAATTGTGTTGCCCAATTAATGCAAATAATAGAAGGTAATCCCCCTTTTCATACATTCTCATCATTATTGGATTACATCAACAGATTTGAGAATTGGAGAAATTCAATATTGATAGCTGGGTCAACTTTAGAATTAAAGAGTTTTGTGGATAAGTTTGTTGATGGATTGAATTCGGATTATAGGAGTAGAGCCTATACTTGGTCTAGATATTTTTTTAGGGAACATGATTATGTAACTTGGGAAGAGTATCTTGCAGCATTCTATGAGAAATTTGATTATTATTTGAAAAAGGAGAAAATAGCTAATGATTTAATTGTGGAAACAGTAAAGGAATCTGTTAGTGTGGCTAAGAAGTTTGCAATTTGTAAGTTGGATAGAAACATTGATAGAGAGGATAATTCAAATGAAAATCCTGCTTCTATGATTGGGAATGAGAAACAACAAACTACTGATGAAGAAAACAGTAATCATAATAAAAATACCAGCAATGACAATTTAAGTAAGATAGATAAGGAGATGAAAAGTAGTGGAAGGTCTAGGATTGTGAGTACTGGAGCTTTCACCACTTTGCCAATTTCTAAGAATACTATGAAGCCTATTAAAGATATGGATTTTGAGTTTATGACTCAGATACAAGCTAGTGCAATTCCACAACTTCTGGAAGGGAAATATGTACTTAGAGCTGCAAGGGCGGGTTCTAGTAAGACCTTTGCCTATATGGTACCAGCGATAGAGTGTTGCATCATATTCATTTTGCTCTTCGAAATGGAACTGGTGTTGTGATCATAGGCTCTACAAGTAGGTTGACCATGCAGACACATGATGTGGCAAAAAAGCTTATGAAGTATCATTCACAAACTCTTTTTTGTGTTACTGGTGGTGTGAAGCAAAGTGGTGAGGCAGAATTCTTTGGAGATCATTTGATGTCAACGAGTCAGAGTGCAATAAAGCTATGGGATCCTGGTACATGTTCTTGCATCCAAACTATCGATTCAGGATATGGATTGTATGGGCTCTTTGTTTCTGGTAATAATTATATTGTTGTTGGTACAAATGGTGGAACTATGAAAATTATTGATGTGAGGAATGGTATTTGTGTGGATATAGTTGAAGCACATGGTGGGGCTATTCAATCCATTGCCCTATCTCCAAATGGAAGTGGGTTTGTCACTGGAAGTGCAAATCATGATGTTATATTTTGGGGGTACCAAACAATACAAAGGCTTGTTCATGATGCCAAGAATTGCACAACATCTCGTTTGAAGAACTTGGAGACGAAGGGATTCTTGCAATCAAATGTTCATATTTTTGGCTATGCAAGGAGCAAGCTTTCAGTTGATGAGTTAAGAAATCGTATTCGTGGGTATTTTTCCCATGGAAAAGAATCTATCGACGATTTATCTGAATTTTTGCAATTGATCAAATATTTGAGTGGATCATATGCCTCCTCGGAAGGATTTCAAGCATTGGATAAAGCAATATCTGAACATGAAGTTTCCAGAAACAGTACAGAAGGTTCTACTCGGAGACTCTTCTACTTTTCTCTTCCTCCATCTGTTTATCCATCAGTCTGCAAAAGATCAAGCATTACTGCACAAACAGATCTGATCTTGGTGGATGGACATGTCTTGTGGTTGAGAAGCCTTTTAGAAAGGATTTGCCTTCAGCTGGGCAATTGAGTTCCCAAATAGGCAAATTGTTTGATGAACCTCAAATTTATTGCATTGATCATTATCTGGGAAAGGAGTTGGCACAGAACTTGTTGGTACTCCGTTTTGCTAATCACTTCTTTTTGCCGCTATGGAATCATGACAATATCGAAAATGTACAGATGGTGTTCAGAGAAGATTTTGGGACAGGAGGGCATAGTGGATATTTTGATGAATATGGGATTATCCGTGACATTATTCAAAATCACCTACTGCAGGTTTTCTGCCTTGTTGCAATGGAGAAACCTATTTCTCTTAAACTTGAGCATATCCGTGATGAGAAAGTCAAGGTTCTCCAATCAGTGATGCCAATTGAGGTTGAAGAGGTTGTGCTGGGACAATACGAAGGGTATAGAGATGATCCAACAGTTCCCGACACCTCAAACACCTCCACTTTTTCTACTATGGTTTTGCGGGTACACAACGAAAGATGGGAAGGCATACCCTTTGTACCGTAGGCAGGAAAAGCACTAAAATCAAGAAAGGTCGAAGTGCGTGTTCAATTTAAGGATGTGCCTGGTGATATATTTAATTTCCAAAAGCAGGGGAGAAATGAATTTGTGATACGCCTACAGCCTTTAGAGGCCGTGTTTCAATTGCTTAAGGAAAATGCTTCATTCTTAAGAACTTCTAAATTATTGAAGCTCATAGATGACTCACTTCTTCCAAATTTTTGTCTAGGCACTGTCGTTTTTCATTCTCAGCCTCGAGGACAAGGCTGATTTTGAGAGGGAGGCAATGTCATATCCCTCAAAATTAGAGTTTATTTTATTTAATTGGGGAAAAAAATATAAACCCAAAACGACGTCGTCCTACTTATGGTTATTCAAACACATCAAACTGTGTCGTTTGGAACCTTCTCTTTTATTGCCCTGGGCTTGTCCTTGCTCGAAGAACAGAAGAAGCAACAACTTTTATCATTTTCTACCTGTTGCTTTGTGATTTGCTGCTGAGGAATATTCAAGGATCACTGTCGATTCCTTGCTCAATGACAGAAGGGCTGAGTTGGAGGGATAGGATCTAATTTGGGAATCGAGCCCTAGCTATAAATAGAGAGTTGCAGTGGAGAAGAAGGGATTCAGAGAATTACACAGAAAACTGGCAGCAGCCATACTTCTTCCCCTGTGAGTTCATCATACTCTCCTTTCCCCCTTGAAATTCATTCACTCTATTCTCCCTCAGACCTTTCCCTTTCTGTTACTGAATCAAAGATTGCCATTGCAGGAGAAGTGGTTAGCCTTGCAGCTTTGGAATCTCTCAGAAGTTTGCTCTCTTTTTCTCTCTTTAGTTAACTTTCTGTTAATTAAGCTTTGAAGGCTGTGTCCTTTCTATATTCTGCATTTAGTTGAGGAATAGATGATGATTATGAATATGTATTGAGATCTTTCAGTTAATTTCAGTTATATATATCAAATGATCTATTTCCTTAAGTCTGTTTTTGTTGATTGGACTGGTTGAGACTTGAGTCTCTTAGCTGCTTTGTGGTCCTAGATTGAGTCTAAGTCATTGTGAATCCTCCGGGACATGACACCATATAAATTGCAAATATGATCACAAACTAGTAGATGTGGATATTCAACAGAGAAGCCCAACAACAATTGAAGTTAGGAAACAAAGGGGTGTCAATCGAACAATTAAAGATACCATTTTTAATAAAGATTAACAAATAGAATTAACATATAACTGAGAAAAAAGATACAATCTTTATAAAGATTGACAAATGGGATTGACCTTTTCCATTGATGGCTGTAGAGACGGCAGCAGAGGAATTAGCTTGGCAGGAGATTCGTCGGCTAATTGAGGAAGTTGTTGCCGGAGAAATACCGGAAAATTGAAGAGGCTGGAGAGAGACAGAGAGAGAAGAGGCTGATGATAGAAAAGTTGCATCCTTTGTGGTGGTGGTGGAAGAAATAGCTGGAACTTGAGCGAAAATGGGATTAGCTGCCATTGTTGTTTCTGCTTTGACAACGGCAGCGGCGGATTTCTTCTGGTACAGTGAGAGCAGAGGAGGAGGAGGCGGCGGGTTGCTGCAGTCTTTTTTTGGGTCAGAGGACAGAGACTATTGATTTGGTTGTAATAATGGTACGGTAGTGAAGTGATTATTGGATCTTCTAATATCACATTAAATTATAATAATTATTTTTATTTAATATTTTTTTTATCCTTATTTGATTTAAAATTTTCTATGCAACAATCATTATTGATAATTGTAATTGTAATTATTTATCAATCTCTAATTAAGTACCCAAACTTCAAACTAATTCATTATTCACCCCTATCTTTTCCTTTTCTTTTTTCTTAAACCTATTTCTTTTTCTTCTTTTATTATTATACTCCCTCTGTTTCATAATAAAAATCTTTTAGACTCTTTTATCACTTCATCAAAATATATGTCATTTTTTAATTTTTAAAAAAGTTTTTCTAAATTACCCTTAAATCTATTACTATAAAATAGAAAGAAAAGAAAGATAAGTTGGTAGTTGAGACTTAATGATATGCTACATCTATTTCTTAATATAAGACTTTTATTATATGTTGTGAAAATTAAAGAAGCAAAAAATTAAGATATTTTTTTTAATCAAAATATCAATATTACTCCTATAAATAAAATTAGTGATATACAAGTCATATTTAAGAGAATAATATTTGTATTTTAACTAATAAAGTACTCCCTCCATTCACATTTAATTGTCGTTTAGGAGATATATATGTATCCAAATTAATTGTAATTTATATGTCTTTTATTAAGTGTCAATGTGAAACCCGTAACTTTTACTTACGTGTTATTTTACATTTAATTTATTTTTGTGTGATTTATTGCGTAGGCGTAATTTATTTTGCGCGATCATGTGTTTATGTGTCTATTTATTTTTATAACATGTTGCGTGTTACATTTTTTGTATGTTTCGTTGTGGGCGTTTCGTACAGGTATCGTTTTGAAGGGATCTAGATGTAATTCACTTAAAGGAGTAGTTAATTGGAATTGAAATTAATATAATAATAAAAAATAAAAAATAAAAAAAAACGGATCGTGGGGGGTGAGGAATAGAATTGTGCTCGTGTGCGTGTGTAGCAAGAAAAAAAGAAAAAGAAAATTATAATGGCAACGAGGATTAAGGGCATCATGGGCTGTTAAGTTCGTGGGGTCATGGGATTGGCAGCAAGCAAGGCATTATAAAAAGGGAGGCAGAGAGCTGCTCTCAGGTGCAAGGGAGTTATACGAGAGAAAGAAAGCAGTGGAAAATAAAAACAGTGAGCTTTTCTGTGAGTTTTAGATTCTGTCCAGAACTTTGAAAGGTCATCGAGAGAGCGTTTTTCCACCATTTTCGACGCATAATATATCGAAACGAAGGTTATCGAATAAGCTTCGAGCGAGCGCAGACGGAACGCCATTTCGATTCCCGAGCAGAAAGTTATAGCTCTGCGAGTAAGGCTGGGCAGTGCTGTCTCGAATTTTCTGTTTTTAATTGTCTTCGTAAGAGGTAGGGACCTTTATGTCAATTAATTTATGCATTTATTTCTGCACAGTAAAAGCGGATAAATTATTCTATTTATAAAATATTTGCATGAATTGTGTTTATTACTTTCGATATTGTATAAACTGTTTTGGATTTGATTTAATTGCGTTATAATCTGAATCGTAAATTGAATCAATGTGTTATCATACTTGAAATTACTTAATTTGTTACTGTTAAGTGTATTACGTGTAACGTGGATCGTAATTGGCTAGTTTACAAACTAGCTTAGTTGTTTATCGTTTTGATCGTCTTATTTGGTTGTCGCCGGTTAGTCATATGTAGTTTTGGTCGACCGAGTCGTCGCCCCTACTGAGCTCTTGTCTAGGAACGACTAATTAGCAGGATTCGTTCGCTACTGCATTCGATCATCGATTCACGTGACCCGAGAGGTCTTCGATATACTGCGTCTACGAACCCTCACCCGAGTGAGGTTATCATTGGGATGGTAATGGCTTTGTTGAGTCCACTGTGGTGGGTAATGACACAATAAAAAGAATGGATCCTTAAACCCTGGGCCCGTCGTTTGGGGGACCGTACCAAACCCGCGCCTGCATTTTCTGAGTCGTCCTAGCTCGGATAATAGCTAGGGCCATTACCGTTATTGTTGATTGGGAGTGAATAGATGAGTCAGCTCATGTGACGGGATTGTGTGTCATAGCGGTAGTGATGCTCTTAGTGTTTAAACGGTGTTGTAATCGAGTGTAGTGTATGAGCAATGCGTGGTGCTTGTGGTGCACTCGGTTATGTAAGCGTTTAGATGCGACGAATATGGCTACTTAGCTTATTTGTTTTTTTATACTTGTTTGTTCTTCTTGTTGGTCCCTACTGAGCACCGAACCTCAGTCCATCCTCTTTTACTGTGCAGATGATTTAGGTGATGAGCAACACTACGAAGATGTTGGTATCTGTGATGAGGAATATGAAGAGTGATTCATAACCGGTTTAAATTTAAGAATTTAGTTTATTTTATTATTAGTATCGTTGAACAATTTCATTTGTAATAATTAGTTTCCGCTGTTTAACTCTTGTTTCGGATTATTTCATAATTGAATTTCTTTTAGTAACTCTGTTTGTCGGCTTTGGTGTTTCACTAACCAATGAGACACTGCCATGTCATCGACCCTGGTTACGGGGTGTGACAGTCAATAATTTATTCCAATTATACCATCGACATATCTTTTATTGGAAAAGTGAGAGAGAAGGAGGAAGGAAGGGATATTATTAGAATTGTGGTGGAAAGATTATTGTTTATTCGAGTTCCTTACTTCTTTTTTTTAAATGTCCTAAACGACCTATATTTAGGAATGGAGAGAGTATCTTGTTCTTTTACTTTCTTTATTTTCGCAATATTTAATAAAAGTTTTATAATTAAAGAATGGAGGTAGTAATGAATTTTAACCTTTTATGCCATAATTAAAGTAGTTAACAATCATCGAATTAGATTAGATTGTAGTATTTGATTTTGAAACTTTTATTCGATAAAAACTCAATTAATTGTTTCAGAGAAAAAATTTCAAACTTGAAATTTTGTGTTACGGTACACACTTAATATAAATAGCAACTTACAAGATGGATGATCTAACAGGAAATTCTTACAAGATCATGAAAAGCATCACGGGAGTAGCTTACAGGGAAGATCCAATAATAATGGCTTGGGAACTCATGAACGAACAGAGGTGCACCGTCGACCGGAAAATTCTAATATAGGTCGGTCCTTATGGGTAATCATGTCAATTGAGCTTATTGAGTCTAAAATAATGAGTTCAGACTCAGATCCACTAATTTGAGACTCAATTTAGATTTCTATTGGATTGAGTCTATATCTTTTCAACTAGAATCCAGACTCAACCACATGTGATCTTGAATATAATTTGGGCTCACTCACTAATTTTACTTAAAATTTTATTGATACTCAATTTTATCGATCGAAAAGTTAATATTTTTTTTATATAAAATAAATAACGATTATCAGCGAAATATTTTGTGAAAAATAATATGCACTGTTTATTAACATTAGCATCATATCCTTGTGTTAATATAAAACAAAATAAAAAAATAATCCTAATGGAGTATTTGGGTATATACAATTATAATTTAAACCCCTCTTGGATCCCATACTTGGCTTGGATTTTACTCATGTGAGTCCAGATCAATCTAAATATGAGTATATAAAAGTCTATCTAGATACAAATTGGATATTATTAATCTGGATATGGACTCTTGAGTTCAATTGACATGCCCACTTGTGGGACTGGCCCCACAGCCATTTCACATGAGTTGAGGCAGGAGCTACCTGCAAAGTAGATCCCGCTTCAACTCACATGTGATAGTTGTCGTGCCAATCCCACAAGAACCGCCCCATGCCAAAGTGACCCTTGCTGACCCTTCTTGAAAAAACCAGGTCACGGACATTTTCAGTTTTCCCATAGCTTCTTTCTCTTAAATTAAAAGTTACATTGTCCTGCCATTGGATGATAAATTGATTTGACAGCTGATTCAAGAACAAATGTTATTTTGGTTTTTTTTAAACAACTGTTACTTTTTGAAAACTCATCAGTCGTCAAGTCAATTCATCCAACAACAAACATATGAATTGAGGTTCATTTACTTTAAGAGTTCACGCTCTTCTCGTAATTGTATATATTCTTTTACTTTAATATGTGAAAAAGGTGCGAGTCAGAGACTCATAAGTCAGGTTTAATATAGGATTTTCCCAAAGCAACAAGAAATATTCTAATGTTAGTATCCCTTGTGGAAACATTCCCCTCGGCCAACAAACCGGAAATTTCAGTTTCAGTTTGATAATAATCAAGCACCCATCATCATAGTATCCTGGAAATTTAAGTGAAAAAAAAAAAAGAATTTGATAGTAAATACGTCTATTTGTAACAATAGGGCCCAAGTTACTTCGAAGAAGAGATTGGTCAAATGACTTACAATTAGCTCCACTCCGTAATCTAATCGTGATCGGATACCCACTACCGAGTGCTGGACACTGCACTCTTGTAGAAAGCAACCGTGTGAAATTATAGCATCCACGATCTGAAAAAAGACCGATACAGTCTTAGTTGGACAATGAAAAATAAGCTCTAGACATAGGTTGAGTTTGAAGCTTTAACCGTTTACCCTGCATCTTTCAACTTTTGTCGGGGGCAAGTATCTAGGAGATGTATAAAATGGCGACTTTGGCTCGTTAAAATCAAACTTTGGATTCTGCAAAAGAAACGGTTGAATACTACTATTCCAATACTGAAAATATAAAATGTTATCAATCAAGCTTCGTCTCGAATTTCAATTGTTAAAAAGAATATAAATTACGAAATTAAGCATGAGACTTTTTGTATCAACTTTCAAGAACATTTACGTATCAATCGAGTCCAACACTCGCATAATTTTATTCAATGGAGGATTGAAATAACAATTATTCTAAGAAATATGGCAATCACCTGCTCTGTTAGGGCCAAATTGGCATCGAAAAAAGACTTTATCGTTCCAATGTCTTCCAAATAATCCTTAAAAAGATATGCCTGAGAGTATTACCAAGCAAAATGAATAAGGTATTTTGACCAACGGTAACAATCAATTCATGTGACCGAATGCAAATTAAAGTTGTACGAATCAAACAGATACAAGTTCCGTTCACCTGAATGTTGTGATCCTTCACAGCTGAAGGAATTATCTCAGAGCCAAAGTCATTGCATGAAGGATATTTACAAGTTAGAAGTTTCAACAGGACATCGGTTTTGAAGACGTAAACACCCATTGATGCGATGTAAGGATAATCCAATGCTTCTTTCTCAGAAAGTCCGAGAAGAGATGTATTCACTTGCTGCAAAGCAAAAAAACATTAATATCAGGGGGGACTGCACCCAAGATAAATAACTTGAAACAGGTTGATTGGATCTAAATACCATTGCTTTCAAAGCAGAGCCTCTTGGTTTCTCAGAGAAGTTGATGATGCGCCCCGTCTCATCAATTTTCATAAGTCCATAATCTGAAGCTCGACTGCTAGGAAGAATAAGAAAATGAAATGCAAGTGTCGAACTTAGTTGGAGACTAATTTCATAAAAGTAAGCGGAAATTTGAATGCTTTTTCCAGTTCTTTAACTCTGAATGTTCTCTATACAAATAAAAAAACGAAGAACTTGGTTTTGCATTTTACAGTATATTCACATTTAAAAGGAACAAAACGGAGAAGTTTCAGAAGCATAAGTCCTTGATGGTTCACAGACCTATCATCCATGGGTACACAGGAGACTGTAATATCAGCATTTGAATCTACGTGTTTCTGCAAGCACAAATTTTGATTAGTAATATAAAGTTTCATAAATAAAAGACAATATGTTAGATACAAAACTTAGCGAACAATGAACATTTACCAGAACAAAGTCCATGTAGTTCATCCGGTAAAGATGATCGCCCGACAAAATTACTATATGGTCGACATTCTTGTTCTTGGCATCCTACGAAAAACCATCGACGGCCAATTAATCATTTCAAAAGTATTTTCTCTATAATAAGGATAGATGCTTAGGTACACACCTCGAATACCCATATAAATTGCCTGCCGAACAGCATCTGCAGTACCCTGGAACCACTTTTGGCCAGTTTCCCCTGGTGTCTGAGTAGCTGCAAGAACCTAGTTTCCATGTATAATGGCGTTATGCAAATTTCTAAGCGTTTTTCTTTAAGGTTATGTTTTCAAGCGTGCATTTGAGATTGTAATAAAGTCATTCACCTCATGGAAACAACTCTGTTACCAAAAGGAATTCCAATACCTAAAGTAAAGGTCATACCTAGTGCACAAGGCTCCCGCATGAGCAGGGTCTAGGGAAAGTCCCGATGTACACAACCTTACCCTTATTTTTCATAAAGAGGCTGTTTCCGGGGTTCAAACCCGTGACCTATCAAATAGCAAGTAAACACTTGACCATCACGCCAAACACGACCTTCTCAAATACGCAGAGTATAACTATGAAATTCTATGCCTAAATTTATCCCCTTTCCCCAAAGCTTACCACCAAAAATTAATAATTCCATTATTATAGACCTGATGGGAGATAAGTTTCAGAAAGTAGTAAAGCTAATTCCGTCTTACTGAAAATGAAATAGTTATACCTCAACAAATCCATCAGCAAAACTTAAACCATTGCCAAAATTGTAAATTCTCGCAAGATGCTGGTTCAGAGAAAAGGAATTGGACTGAGTTAAAATGAAAATTTTCCGAATGCCACTGTTGATGCAGTTACTCATAGGTACATCTATTAGCCTATAGCAACCACCAATCGGCACCTGCATTTCACACGAGAACGAAACAAAATCCAGATCATGAGTTAAACTTCAGTGGTCCAATTCATTACACACAAAAAAAATGAACATTGTCGTTATTACCGCAGGTTTAGATCTTCTGCTGGTTAGAGGAAAGAGTCGAGTTCCTGCGCCCCCACCCAAGATAATAGAAGCTACATTCATAGGATCTACTGTATATTGATCATCCTCAAAGAATGGTACCTCCCATGCCTAAAACAAATATGAACAACAACATAACAAAGCATCACAAACATATACTAATAATTGCATTGCCGAAGATTAAAGGTTCTAGTTAGATCATGTCCTAGTACAGAAATAAACACAAAATTTCAGGTTTGTTACTCAGTCTTTTTTTCCCGCAAAGAATTCAACTTTTACGAAATCCAAGACATTTCATTTCATAACAAAAACACTATCCAACTTAGACCCTAATTTTATCAACGCATCAGTAATAACAACACCACCAACAACACAACTCAGTAAGTCCCCATAATTGGGGTATGGGCATGGATGGATAGGAGACAGACCTAGCCTTTGGCACTAATACACAAAGTGGCTGCTCCTAGAATACTACTAAAACAGATTTATTAGAGACTGACATAGCATTTGGCAATTAATACACAAAGTGGCTACACTGAACCAGTAGTACCCATATACATATACTGTCATGTTTGCTACGGAATCATGCACTCAAGTTAAAGCCAAAAGCATCAGAAAAGGCAGACACAAAAAACGTTTTGATTTACGTGCATATTAACATGCTTCTTTCATTCAAGATCCCCAACATTCATGTGCATAAGTAATAACATAAAGAAAGATAAAGAAAGTTGCCATAATGTCTTGGTCAACATCTTCAGTAAAAACAGAGAAAGCAACCCCAGGCTTGATCTTTTTACTGCTATCTACACCTCTGAAGATCTCAGACAACTTGGTACCACCAAATGTTCTGTTTCTAAGACTTCCCTTGATGATCTTCTGACCCCAGAAAATTTTGTGTTCTAAATCAAAACCCCTTCTACTGATTTGCATAGGGTGTGGATTTGCAGCTTTCATAGTGAAACAGTAAGAATCCATTTTCACTCTTGATTTTCAATCAGCCAATTCAAATACCAAATCCCAGATTATCCAACAAAGATTCTTCTCGTACGAGATTAAAAATACTAAGGAATATTCTGTAAAAAGGGAGCAAAAAAGTAATTGATAATAAAGAAAAAAAGATTCGTTTCCAGAATGATGATCCAAGATTCATTCACGTGTACATTTCCATTAAATATCTGAAAAAGGTCAAAACTTTATTACTGACCCAAAATCATTAAAATGAATATTCAGATCCTTAAAATAACCTGATCCTACACTTATGATACTAATAATGATTCAGCAATGAAAAAGAAAGAAGGGAATCTTGAAAAAAGTAAAATTAAACATTGGATATATAATAAAGAAAAAAACTTTTGGTGTGAAATAAACAAAGAACTGAAAAAAAGAAGAAGAATAAGAATAAGAGTAAGGGATTCCGGTGGCGTAGGACGGCTGCCGTAAGTGAGCTGGGGAGTGAAGAGACGACTGAGGACTGAGGAGATCTTACTGTTACTTATTGAAAGCGGTGGGGGTCCCCCTTAGCTTTCTATGTCACACGTGTAGTATTTAGTCAATTCGTAGTTTTGTTTTTTATTTTTTTGTGTTTTCGGAGTGAATCTGTTTTGAATTTGAAACTCAAACTCTTTTATGATAGAGGCTCTACTTGGATTGGTTTTGATTTTAATTTTGGTTTGGATTTGAGTTTTAACGGGAGAAGCTAAAAAATTGGCGGGAGAAATTCAAATTCAAATTTTTTTTTCAAATAATCGTTCAATTCTAAATTTTGGCCATACAAATTTGGAAATTGAACATCTCCCGCCAATTTGAGAGTAAAAAATTTGGAATTGAACGATTATTTGAATAAAAAAATTTGAATTTGAATTGCTTCCGCCAATTTTTTAACTTCTCCCGCCAAAACTCAAAATAAAACCCAATCCAAGTGGAGCCAGAGTCTGAAATAAAATCTTATGCACTAAAACATGAAGAATTTATTTTTGGTTTGAAACTGATATCAAGAAGTTCAAATTGAGACTCAATCCGATTAGACAATTTAAAAAATAGTCAAATTAAGGAAGTATGATTTAATATCAGGCAAATTGGTAAATTTAGTCCCCAAAGTTTGGCACTTTCGCAAGGACGGTCCCCGTTTAATATTTCTTTGTATTAAGGTCCCCAAACAATTTGCGTTTGGTGACCATGGTCCTTCCGTCCAATTCTGTCCATTAGAGTTAAAAAAAATAAAAAGAAAAAGAAAAATTCAATAATGGGAAGGGTATAATGGTAATCTTTCACCTCAACCCACCATCTCTACCCACCATCTCCTCCACCTCTACCCAAAAACAAAGAGAAATTCACAAATTTTTTTCAAGATGGAAGAAGAAGAACATGCATTTTGGCCATTCCAAATTCAATACTCTCTCACCCCCTTCCCCCTGCGAATTCAATCCCCCGAAGCTGCCCCCATTCCTGTCGCCTTCTCCGGCCACCACCGTCCCCCTAAAAATTCTCTCTCTCTCTCTTTAGCACTTTCTCTCTCTAAGATTTTGCCCACCACCGTTCCCGTAAACTAATGCCGCTCACACTACGACTCTTTCAAAGTGCTAGTAATCTTTTGGCATTTTTCTGTAAATAATGCCTCAGAGAATGAAACACAATTGCAATTTACAGGGAAGTGCTTGGAAATGTCTTAACAACTTATAGCTTTGTCATTTTCCAACCTAATTTTAGTTATTGAAATTGATCATGACCTCTTTCTTAGCGGGGTTTCTGCCTTTGTAACAGCCAAATAAGAGCATCAGTGTATATTTGAGGATTTGAGGAAAACTAGAAAGAAAAGATAGAATGTGTCCGCAATCAGAACTTAGTCTAAAAGACAACCTTAAACTAATCTCCATTTTTGAGTCTAGATTGTGTTGGTCAGGACTAGCATTTAGATATTGTGCTTGAGAAATGTTTTTTACTATGAACCAATTGCGAGTTCTTATGCAACAATGCTGCATGAATTCCGTGTATATTACAAATTATTGAACTAGATTTCCATGCAAAGTTGTGCTTATGAATTTAACCAAAAACAACGCAGGGACTAGGAGAAACTTTTGGGAGAGTGACAATTGAAGCAATGGCATTTGGTCTTCCGGTATGAACACTCAAAACTATTCTTTTGTGACAGCATTTTCTCTAGTAGATTAATAAGCATATATCTATTACTGTTCAAAGTATATGTTCAATCACAAGATGTGGCATGTTCTGTTTCTTGGAATGATTTCCATACATTTTTTTCCGTTTCAGTATATATCGGAAGATGAATAGGTAGAATATACATCTAACCATGTGATTACATAATCAAACACTTCCCACTGTATCTGATTTTTTGCTTGGACATGGTGGTGGTGTGGGGAGAAGTGTTGCCGTTTTGGTGGTGGAGATAGGTGGTAGGGTGGTGTTGGTTGATGGAGGTGGAGGAGGAAAGAGAGGCACCGGAGGTTTGGATGAAGGAGAAGGATGAAAGGGGTAAAATAGACATTTTACAACAACTTTTTAAAAAAATAAATCAAAAATAAGTTTTTCTGTCATGAGATTGGACGGAAGGGCTAGCTGATCACCAGACGCAAATTGTTTGGGGAGCTTTAATCTAAAAGAAATATTAAGCGAGGGGCCCAGTCAGTCGTGAAAGTGCCGAACTTTGGAGACTAAATTTACCAATTTGCCTTAATATCACAACATGTTAGTTGAATAATACACCACATTAATTATTATGACAGATGGCAAAAGTAGTCAAACTTTGTTAATTAGTAGTACAAGTGTAGTTTATTAGTCATGGAGTAGTAATCATGGGTTTGGCTTACTAATGACTTATGAGATAATCTTATTTAATCGGGAGCTTACATGTTTATGTAAAGTAAGTTTTGAGATATTTTATTGTTTGAAAAAAAATAATGTATAATTTGTTAATGGATGTGATTTTTTAATTGTTTTAAAAAGATGTGATTGATTCTTAACATGATTTAAATTCACAAACTAAAAGGATAGCAAAATGTTTGTGATTTGAAATGATGGAGAAAAAAAACACGACACTTTACGAGTTATTATTAGTGGGATAGAAGATTTCTTCAACAATAATCACTTATATTATAGATTTGCGAGTTCAAATTATTCCATTTGAATTTCGAAATAGCAATTATCTACTTTGAGTTCACAAGAAAAGTTTGCATAGGTTAGGTATTATGTTTACAATATTATTTTTTTTTGTAAATCGGTAATCTAATATTGAGTTGTTCTACGATTTTATTATAAACAAACTCCTTAATCTAAATTGATAATACCACACAGCGTTCTATTAGAAGTGAACTCACGTGTTTATTGCATTTTTATCCTGTGTCATTTTTCTGTTTTATAATCAACTTGTTCCTTAAAGATTATTATTGTTTATCTTTTCCCAAAAAAAGAAAATGAGACTATTATTGTTTCTATAAGTTCTGTATTTTAATAATAATTTCATCCAAAAATAAAAAATAAGAAAATCAGGAATTAATAGAGGAGATGTCATGAAACCGAAAATCAGGAATCTGTCAAAAAAGAAACAGAAAAAATAAGGAATATTCTATTTTTTTTTTTTGGGTGGGAATATACTATATACTCTCTGATTTTTTGTCAAGAAAATATTTTTTTAACGGGACAGTAACGTAAGATGCGCTACCACCCGGATAGCCCATTGGTACAAAGCAAGAAAAAGAGTCCAATGGGCTTATGAAGCAAATATAGCCCAGTTAACATTTTACTATTCAAACTACTAATTAAAGGATGACAATATCCGGCAGATTAGCTACAAATGTTGAGTGTCATTTAACCAGTATGTTGTGAGATCGAAATTCTCTTATCAAATTTCAAAATATACAGAATCACCTCCTCCTTCAATATATATAGTAGTTTTGGGGGGAAATTCAACCATCCTCTCATATGAATTGGGCGGAGCCTATCTGAAAATGAGCTCCCCTCAATTAATGTGAGGGGAATGTGGGGTTAATACTACAAGGACAGTCCTAGAATTAAGTGACCCAGTTTTGGGCTTGACACATATCCTGAGTGTAATATGACCCTAAACCCATGGGGATGGGCTTGTATAAATGAGCATAATGTAAAAGGAAAAAAATATTGAATTATTGAATTATTAGGCCTTGAAAGCTCATTTTCCCTTTGTTTCTCTTTCTCTTTCTAGCTTCTAAATTACTCATATATATATATACACACACAACAAATTAGGAAATGTACTACCAATATGAGTTGCGCGAGTGGTAAGAGTTTGGTATCTCTTAAGTAAGATATCGAGTTTATGAGTAGGAAATTTACTATTTGGTACCCAATTCCATTTTAGTAGGGCTTCAAGTGATGAGCAAAATCTAAGAATTTATAATTTTTTGTTAGATTTTTAATTTTAGTAGGGCTATGCCCGAACCCTAGCTACTCGGGTACTTCAGGCTCCAAGTTAGATTGCTGTCAACATAGACCATTTTTTCAGTACTTCAAATTTCATAACCCAACAAAAATGTATTCTCATATACGTCAGCCTTCCTTAACAATTACATTAAAACTAGTGTTGATTTAATACATCTTCCTTTACCTTTGCTTTGTCTATCTCTGTACCACAGAAACTTTGATGCCTAAAGATGGACCTTTTCACTACAAAAAGAAAAAAAGAAGAAAAAACAGAATATTGGTATAAACTTTAGTAGGAGCAAACAAGAAGGGAAATTTGGAATGTCATGCTTGATAGATACAGTTTCTTACCCTCTAAGAATTCACAAAGATACTGATCCATTTTGCCATCAACTATGTGATACTCTCATGGTTACCCCCCCCCCACACCCCCCTTTTTCTTTTTTTAATGCTTAAGCACATTAGCCCATGTTGTGCCTTTTCTTTAAAACTAAGATTGAAATTAAATAGATTTTGAATTTGTTAAATTGTTTGTGAGAAAGTATGTAGAGGACTGAATAAAAAAAATTGTGATTTGAGATGGCTATCTAAATGCACTTAATTATAACATTACCAAGTTACAATATTTGCAATCGCTAGTCTTGAACATAAGAGTTTACGAGTTACTTATTATTTTATAATAGATTGTAGTTTTTTCTCTCTTAAAAATTCATAATTTTAACCATATATATAAGGTATAAACACTATGACACTTAGATATGTATTTGTATCTGAGTCCATGTAATCTAGCTAGGGAATTGCCTGAGCCATCAATAGGTTGTGAAACAAATAGTGTTATTTTTATCATTTTCACTAGTTCCTTGGTTTTTAACTCTATATCTCCCCCAAAAAATGGAAAAACATTGAGAAATAAACTATCAACTCCTCAATGACTGTTTTTGAATTTTTAGAATGGAAGAAAGTAATGAAGTGGGGTTTCATTTTTCTTTTCTTTTTGCTAAATTAATGTGGATGGAAATATCTGTAAAGGGATTCCCATAAGCATGCTATTTTCACTAAAAAGTCAAAAGCTTGGTGCAATAATATATTTTATTAGTTTAAACAGAGTTATTTGTGTTGCATTAATCCGACACCTATATCTTGAATTGATTATCCCATTCTTCCTTTTCCATATTTTTTTCACTTTTTTTGGTCTGATTCAATTGGATTTCACTATGAGATTTCTGGTCTTAATCTAAAGTTGGTTTAAATTCAAACCAAATTCTTCATAATTTAGTGCACGAATTTTCATTCCGGACTCGATCAAAGAGAATTTGACTTTCAAACTAAAACCAGACTCAATCCAAATACAAAATAAGAAAAAGTCTGCCCTTCTCGGTGGTAGATCCATAGCCGCTTCGCTTCAATAGGGTCACATGACAGCCATTGGAAAAAAAATTATAAGCTGTTAATTTTTAAAATTATGCATCATTTTAAAAGATAAAATTGTATAAGTGACCCCATCAATTTATGTAAGTGACTCCAATGAATTAAAAAAAATACTACAAAAGGGAAAAATTAACATTTTATTTAAAAAAAATTAAAAATAAAGTATAAATATATTTCACCGATGAATGCTCTATCCATGAGTCCTGAATCCGCCACAGCCCCTTCTTCTTTTGCTCCATCCCCCCTCCCTTTCTTTTTCTTGTGTTTTACGACTGATAGTGATTTTCTACTTTGTTTACCAAAGTAATCTAATATAATCAGCTTGTCATCATTAAATTTTGTTTTGGCATTATAATTATTCAATTTGAATCGTTGATAAATTAAAATACTTCCAAGTGGCACTATGAAATTGACAATAAGCTGATCCTCATTTCCTCTTATCATCACTTGTAGTGAAATAGTATGCTTTATTTTCTACCATAGATTTTAACCTAAAAGCAGTTGCCTTAACCAAATGGATAATCCTTAAGATTAAGCAGTACAAACTGATTTACACTAATGAAGGGTTGGATTGTACAACGTTTAATTTTGAAAGTTTTATCTTGAATTTTACACAAGTTAAATTGTCTGTGGGAAGAAAAGTGGGTCTGTAAAATTTGAAATCTTTGGTTTAATTCTGTGATAGACACCGTGCAATTACACCCTAAGATCAACATCTTATTGTCACGGTCAGAGGAAAAAAATATATGGTACAGCCGTCCTTATGAGACTGACCCCACAACTCTCCCACATGAGTTGAGGCGGAGTCTATCTTGTAAGTAGGTACTACCACAATTCTGTTGGAATATATTTCAGATTCACTGAAAATATTACTGCAACTAACTTTACTGAACATAATGAATTAAAACAATGCAAAAAAAAATGAAACCGTTGAATTATTTCTGGTTCACAGAACATATTACTGCTACTGTTTTACTGAACAAAATAAATTAAAACAGTGCAGGAAAAATAAACTGAAACTGAATACTGCTACTGTTTACTCATTTTATTTTTATACCAGAAGAATAAACAAAAACTGATATTGAATATCAGAATTATGCAGAAACAGTAAACCAAACTGCAGTAAAACAAATAAGAAATGTTATTATCCTAGACGAGACAACAGTTTCCTCTTCCCCTTAAGTTCAGCATGTCCTGCCTTTATCAGCTTCAGGCACTCTTGAACACTGAACTTCCAAGGTACAATACCCAAACTCTTCTGTATATTTGAAGCAAAAGAAACAGAACCTTCGAATCGAATTAAAAACAGCATAACCTTTACAGAATGCAGAGGGAGTGGGGAATTTTTCGGATCTCTTAGATTGGCCTTTTATAGGCTCAGAAAACCCTAAGCTGTAACAGTCATAAAGCCCTTGCACTTACAGTCTACTGCCATAGCATGCCTGCCATTACAGTCAGCTGCAGTAAGTAGTATATTACATTAAGCAAAAATGTGGTTGATCATGCCCGTGCCTGCACACAAATTCGAGCTATTTTGGTATTGACAGAACTTAGATTTGCCCACTTGCGCAGGCGCCCACGAGGTTCTTATTCGGGGCATAATAGTTGTAATACAATTTAAACACATGTGAACCACTTTTATTTATAAAGTGAAATTCACTTCCAAAGGTTTCCTATGTGGGATGTAGGTTTAAAAACTCATTTACCACATTTCATCCACCCCACTTTATACCAATTTATCATTCACACAAAGAATTAGTTTTCTCACATGTTATATATCATCGCGAAGTTTGTGCAACCCTCTTCGTGATAAACTCAATAACATTCAAAACCGAGCGGTGTAACATAAAAATATATTGGCTCAAAAATGTTCTCACGACACTTTAATTATAATTTAATTCTTTTATTATAAACCAATTCTCCAATAAATTCATGTGAGAGGGACGTGAGACTAGTCCCACAAGGGCGGCTCTATGCCAGAGTGACCCCGTTAAGAGGTATGTTATTTGGACTTTTTATTTTGGCTATCTCACCCGTGTCGAGATTTTTATCACATCTGCGGTAAAAATATATTGTGTGCTTTGATAGAGATAGAATGAATCTTAAACGGTGATCTTTCTCATCTTGCCTATAATTAATGAGGAGGATATTGGAGGCCATTTTTCCAAATTAAGGTATATTTCTCTACACAAAAGATAGTTAATTCGTTAGTTTTCTTGTATGAACACAATTATTTTCGTATTCACGTATTCGTGTCCGAATTCTTATAAATATTATCGTGTCATTTTTTTTTAAGTATAAGCACTTGTTACTTCTATATGTACCGCATCCGGTAGTCCAAATAAAATAGAGTAAGGTTGAGAGAGTTGAGAGTTTGATTCATATGTAGTACAAGAAAACAATAATTGACAAGTTTACAAGAATTTCTATAAGATCAATTAGAATATCCTCAAGATCTTGACCGAACAATATAATGCTTAAAAACGGATAACTACCCACAATGCAAAGGAAAAGGGAAATGTGATCCAGTGGGTTACCCCACAAGGCAAGAAAAGTGGTAAGCAAAATGATTAAGATAAAAAGGGATCTCTAGAAATGCTGGGGGAAATTCAATTAATTTAAAAAGGTCCATGATTGGATTTTTTTTGTGGATGATTGATGGATTTATTTGGTTTTTGTTGTTCCTTCAAATAAACCCTAGAGACACTTATCAAACTTTTTGTTTGTTGTGGGTCCACTTTTGAAATAATGGGTTATTCTTTCTAAGCCAAAAGTAATTTAATAGAAAGGGTAAAAAGTGTTTACACCTCTAATCTATCTCAAATTTTAGTTTTTGATCAACGTCAAGTTCTTAACCTTAAACTATTCTCAAGTATCAATCGTACTCCTTCCGTCAAATTTCGTAGTTAAATCTTGATAGAATGATAGAAAACAAGGGCATTTTCGACAAAACATAACATACCCCTTAAAAAAAAAATACCTAAATTAGGGATTAAAAAGATGAATGGGATTGATCCTTATTTAGAAATCCCTGAAGGCTAGAAAGGAAGAAAAACTTGCTCAAATCTTTTCTTCTTTTAGTTCTTGTTTTGATACTTAATTTTTTTTTCCAGTATTCTCACATCCTTACATAAGTCACATATTCAAATTTGACGTTTTTTAATTGAGAGTCAAAAATCAAAATTCGAAATAGTTTAAGGGGCGTGAACACTCTTTACGCTAATAGAAGAGGGTTACACTAACTAAGTTTCGTAGAAGGAATATTAATGGTTATTTTTATCCAACTCTTTTGTTCATCCAAAAGGATTTGCTTTTTTCACTTCTCTTTTGACAATATTTTAAGACAATTATTAATTCAAAAGGATTTGCTTTTTTCTTTACGCTCATTGTTTTGGATTACGTAAAAGTAGAGAGAAAAATGTAAAATTAAGTGATTTTTTTATTTATTTAAGATGTGTAATCAAATGCACCATAAAACGTAATTGACAATTTGACATTATTTTATTATCTGATTACGTGTTGAAATTCATTTGTCTCTGTCTTCGTATTTTTAGCTGTTAATTTTTAAACGGCTGGGTAATAACTATTTACCTAATTAAATAGGTTTCACTTTTTTAAAAATTTAGTATTCAATCCGAAGATTGATAATACTTGCGTGTTACAAAATGGCCACAAGCACCATAGTTTTTTCATAGTTGTTACTCCCTCTTCTTTAATTGAATATTCATTTTCTTATCATTTTGTATATAAAAAAGTGAACATTTAATAAAAGTGTGAATCGTCTATTTTGAACTCAAAACTATTTTTGCTTTTCGTGTTTTAGACTTAAACTTTATTTTCGACTCTTTTTAGACCTAAACAATTTACGGTTTCTCCGATATAGACAAATTGATAGATTCCGACCAAAATCAATCACATGACTGACATGTGACCATCAAATTAGGGGCAATTTCATCCCCACAAGGAAATAATCCCTATGAAAAACACAAAAAAATCATAAATTAATGATCATTTTTTCTCCATTTCTTCATAATGATCGCTTCAATTTTCATTCTCCGTCTTCCGCCGTCCTCCACCGTAGCTCTCCGCCACCGCTTTTGTTGTATTACATTCATCTCCGCCGCTACCAAAACCCTAGCCAAAAGCAAAATGTCTCCAAAAAACTTCAACATAAGCCAAATAAAAGTCTCCTCAATCATGTGCTCAAATTAACATGGAAAAATCGAAGAACAACAAAAGCCTAAGCAAAAACTTACCATTAATGGGAATCAAGAACAGTGGGACGAATATGGTTATAGCCCAAGTGGGGACTGATAATCCAATGCCAAGAGGTAGGAGAAGCATAATCAATGGCATATTCAGCAATATGTGCAAAGAAGCATATTAAAGAAACAATGGCAACCCAACCCAATACCAAAACTTGACCCCGACCCACCCACCATTCGGGTCTGCACCCTCTCCTCTTTCTTCTCTACAGCCCGACCACTATTCTTCTGTTTGCTTCCACAGCAATCAAAATCGACATCATAAAAGCAAAATCTTTACCAGATCAAAATCATTTTTAAACATAGAATTCAAAACAAAATTTTAGTTTAAATAATTTCACAAGAAGTTGAATTGAAGGAGAAAAAAATGCTAGCAAGACACGCCATTCATCAAGAAATGGACATGTAAACCAACCAAATTACAGTATTATGCTAATGTTTAATCCAATAAACTTGTTAGCTGCTTAAATGAATATAGATTCTTGATGGTTTTTAGGTAAAAATTTGCTCCCTTTTTTTGCTGAGTTAATTTCAAGAATTGCTGGTGAAACTGTGGTGTTTGTTTGTATGAAGATTGGGGTTAATGAGTTTTGAGATTTTGTAAATTGGGTGAAGAAATGAAGAATAATCGCCGGAGGGAGGAGGAGGAGGAGAACGGGGGAGTAGGCATGGAAAATGGGTTGGGTCGGGTCGGTTATTTATTTATTTATTTTGTTGTTAAAAGGGTATATTTGTCTTTTTAAAATTTCAGGCCAAATATAAAGATAAAATTTCCGGAATTTACCAATTTGTCTATATCAGAGCAACCGTAAATTGTTTAAGTTCAGGAAGAGTAAAAAAATAAGTCTAAAACCCGAAAAACAAAAATAGTTTAAGTTTAAAATAGACGATTCACTCTTAATAAAATGAAGTGGATCAAAATAACATATAAATGAAAGTTATCCAAAATTACAGGAATGTTGTGAAATATGGGTAGGTATGAATCTTCTATCCCCGTTCGGTGTCTCAATCTCTGTCTCACTAATAAAAAATTGATATGTGTTAATTTTTTAATTGAAAAAAATTATAACCTAAAAGAAATAATAAAACTCGTATGAGAAATATAAACACGTGTCAATTATTTATTTGTAGGGATAAAGAACGGGATACAGAACGGGAATATAAGATTTTTTCCGTAATGAATTTTGCAAATGAAAAGCAAATGAATGGTTGAAAAAGTTGAAGAAATAGTAGTTGGGTGGAAAGAGGTAAAAGGTAAAACCACTACCCTTCTCATATTAAGAAGGACCATTTTAACCCGTCAAACAATTCACCATTTCTTTTCCATGTACTCAAGACTCTGTAAGTCGTGTTTGTTTTTTGGATAATCAGTTTTCAACCACCAAACTCACGTGATAGCAAAGAACTGCTCTTCGGACAAGCAGTAGCGCGGATTTAGTACATGAGAATAGTGGGGTCATTTGCAGATTCCCTTTATTTGTGTATAGTTATTTATAAATTTATCATCTAAAAGAGGTAAAAATATATTTACTAAAAAATTATTTTTCAACTGGGAATGTGACTTCGGTAACGGGACACTGCACCCGCCACTACGGACACGAGATCGTAATGCAGACTTGCAGTTCATCTCACTTTTTATTTTCAGGGCATATTTAAAATAAGTTTGAAAGTTCGAATGACCATTGGTACAATTTCATATTTCTTTATCTGGTATAAGTTTTTGTATGAATTTTATTGAATTAGTCAAGTCAAAAAATTTGAATATCGAAAAAAAATATATAGAACTTCTATTTCTCTCCCCCCATTCTCATTATTCACTTTGGGTTTTTGCCGAAAGGTAAGAATGAGCAAGAACACGGGGCTTAAAGTTCTCTCATGTGATGATAATCTAGAAAGAATGAGCCATGTCCACACGAGTTCATATGGTTTGTCTTGTCCCTAAGGAAAACTCTTGTAATAATACTCCACTTTAGCTTTAGCCCTTCTTTTTCTTTCTTTTTTATAAGGTTTTCAACTACAAAATCATAACTTTCCCATGCATTTGCGAGTTCAACACCTCACGTACACAAGACTTTATCCATACTAATACTGTTCGTATGGACTCGAAGAGTGATACAGAGATTTGACAGCACTCAAATTTATTTATTTGACAAATATATCATTTTTTTTTTTTGCTAAATGACAAATATATCATTGTCATATCATAATAGATATTGAAAGTGCCATGAGTATTTAGACTCATCAAATATATAATATGCAATATTTTCTTTTACTTATTTAATGTGGAATAAGGTATAATATTTTTTTATAAAAAAATTAGATATTCAATTTCGAACTCTGCCCCGAGTATAATCTATATAGAAAGGAATTAACCCCTTTGATAAAAAGAAGTGAAGGTATGAGTAAGATTTCCTCTTATTTTATATATATATATATATATATATAATTATCTTTAACTCATTTTTTGTTTCTTATTAGGTGTAGTTTTTTTTTTGCTAAATAAGAAATTTTCCATTAATCACAAAATAGCCGAAGTCATTACAATCAAAAGAAAATCTGAAAATACAAGAAAAAATAAAAGTTATACAATAATTTAAAAAATCATGATAACAAACAAAAACCACTTCCAATAAACTTGGGTGGTTAGGAAATATTAAGATAAAAACTAGTAAGCTAAACAAATACATAATCTTCTTCTTCGCAGCATTTTCTCCGCAATCCTTGAAACACATAGAAAGGAGAATATCACTTTCAATATCGTATTAGGTGTAGTTAGTCTCACTAAAAAACATGGAGTTCCCTTGATGGGAAGGAAGAGAGACAATTATTCTCTTCCACATTTTGTCGAAGAGAATAATTGTCTCTCTTCCTTCCCATCAAGGAAACTCCATGTTTTTTAGTGAGACTAACTACACCTATTAAGAAACAAAAAATGAGCCAAAGATAATCTATAATGAGTTTCTTTGATAGTGACCAACAAGGTGGAAACTTGGAGATGACCAAAGGGAACAAAAGATAAAAGGGAATAATTATTTCTTTTTGTTCTTTAAGATTCTGTTCTATTACATGTTTTCTAGTACTCAATTATTGGATTCAGCAGTGGAAGATATGACTCCTAAATAGCTTATGCAAGTGCTTCTTTGTAATTTTGCAATGACAAAGATGTAACTTTTTTTCAAGCGATCAAAGAAATATTTATTGATAATCGGATAAAGAATTTAACGATTGAAATCATTTGTCTAAATAACAGATGTTGAGACTCAAATTATTTTAGCCGTCAAATTTTTTTATCCGACGATCAACACGTGTTCCGTTACAATGAACATGAATATTAATTAGGGCATGAAAGGGCATCCAAATTATGAATGCCACACTATTCAAAGCACATATACTTTTCTCCTCTTTGGTCCAAAGTAGTCATATCATTCAAGGAGTCCCATTATTTGCATTTGCATACAATGCTGAACGCAGGGACGAAGACAGGGGAGGCAGGCACCCCTCGAAATTTAAAAAAAAATACTATTAGGTATATTAAATTTGTATATTATAGTTATTATATGCAAAGCTAATATCTATTATGAATTTGTCTTATAGCTATTATGAATTTATCTTATAGCTATTATATGTCATGTTAATAGCTATTATGAATTTGTTTTATACCTATTATTGTTCTTATATTTTCTGAACTTGAATTTAAAGGGAGCTTATGATGATAATATCAATTATCTTAGCGAATTTCTGTGAGATTCTGAATCTGTAATCTCATTGTTAACATCCACTTTTACAGCTGTTAGAAAAAACATCTAACATTTTTTAATATCTACCACGATTCTCACCATCTTCCATAACTGTAAAAAAAACTTACCAACAGAGAATGAATAATAAACAGTGATAGATGAATGTTATGGATGAAGGTTAAAATAGACAGTAATGGAGCTCGACTATGGATTAATGGAGAGTTATGGTTGAAGTCGTTGGATTACAGTTATGGAAGATGATGAGAATCGTGGTAGCTGATTTCAAAAGTTATCAAAAAATAATTGGGTGGCTGATTGAGAAGAAAGAGGAAGAAGATGAATTTTGGGTGGCTGATTGAGAAGAAAGAGGAAGAAGTTATCGTGGTTTAGGTTTTGAAATTTGGGGAAATTTTGATTTGGCCGATTTTGTGGAGATGACGACGACGTGGATTTTGGTTTAACAGCTTCTGTTCCAGTGTGCACGACTGATTTAGGTATTGATGGGCACGTGTTTTCCTAGGCCGTTAGATCTGAAGTATAAAAATCAAATGGTTATTAATATGTTCAGCACCCTAACCGGTCGCCATTATTTGGCATGTACTATTTTGCCTTTCTGATAGGGTGAAAATCCTCTGTCCCCATTTGTGTGTGTTCCCGTGTCCCCAACCAATTAGAATTTACTATATAAATATTTGTTTCAATTATATATACACATGGTGAATTGTGATTGGTTGGGGACACACACTAATGGGGACAGAGGATTTTTTGCCCTAGTAAGCTATGGAGCTTGTAATGTCATTTGTCCCCCTCCTCTCCACCGCCCCCCCCCATAGCCCCACACACACAAAAAAAAATGGGAAAAAACTTGTATCATAGACTACTCAGTGCAACTCCAATTTATATTCAAATTTTGTATTAAGCCCATTTTGATGACATTATAAATCATCGTTAAATTATATAGTACACATGGAACATGTATTTTGAAACATACTTTGTTTTGATACACGTGTGATTGAATTGTGTGTGGTTTGAATTTTTTTTTTTTATCTTAGTATCAAATTAGTCCTAAACAAAAATCGACCTCTAAATAACCAATATTTGATGTTTTCAATATTTTGCAACTCATCTCCAGCTATTAATAAATGACAAAACAACTCTACCATGTATGCAATGAATAATCCTTACTAGTATAGTTTTTGTCAAGGAAAGCCATACAACACCTCTAACTTCGACATACCTATTTTGATAATAAATTTTGGTTTTTAAAAATAAACAATTCTGAAATCAAGTAATTCTCAATGGTCATGATTTCATTTTCGTATCAAATAAAAAAGTTTCTATACCACTCACATTTCATCTCACAAATAATTCAACTTTTATGCAATCAATTACAGGTGTTTTGGGGAGATAAATTAAAAAGGTGATTTTTTTTAAAAGTTGATTAATTTGGATAAATAAACTTAAAATTTAATGGAAGAAAATAGCAAAGGAAAGGACCAACATGAAAAATCTGAAGTTAAGCCCAGAATTGAGAATACAAGGCGGATGAAACCTATTGGCTGTAACAACAGCATCAACCTACCCCCACGTACAAAGACAAAACCGTCCTTGCTTTGCTAACAGAAAAGCTGCCCAAAAACTATACGCGTACGTGGCAATCCACGAGTGGGCTTGGTCCTCCACTCCTCCTACTCCATTTCCTTATGGCTTCTACACATAAAAGGCGATATCCACGCCCCAAAACCACCACCTTCTCCCTATCTGACATGATTTGTGTAGGATGTTAATCCTGCTCCATTTCATTCCCCTGCCTGAGTTCTGGCTCGGTGCCTGGAATTTTGGATCTACAGTTGAATAGGGGTTCTGTCCGCATATGTAAAACATTACAATCAAAAAAGTAGAATTGATAACACAATTTTTTTCCAAATGAGCCTATGTTCTGCATGTATAATATTATTTATAAATGTATCATGTATGGACAAAAAGATATCTTCAAAAGTTAGAAAAAAAATTAACAGTCGAAGAGAATATCATGTTTGTGGGAAGAAATTCTTATTGTGTACCGGATCCGAATCGATGCACTTTTCTAAGTATATGTTCTCAAGGATAATCCTTGATTATCGAATCAACGATTATGAATAAAATTATGTATTCACTTAGTTTAAATAGTTATTCATTTAATTTGAATAATTATTCACCTATTTACAAATTTACTGATAGCGTGAATTCATCTGGCAACAACAATGTATTAACATGTGCAACAAGGAAAAAGTTGTCATAAACTTTTTCTTAATCTACCTTGCGGCACAAATCTACCTATACTATCCATTAATTTCTTTTAATTATATGTAATTACTTGGGAAACTGCACAACTAATTGAAATATCAAGAATATCTACCAAAAAAATAATTAAAAGATTGAGAACAACATAAAATGCATAAAAGAATCTGTTTATGTAATCAAGATTACTCCTACCACAATCACTTCAAATTTATTCGGTATGAATCTTCTATCCTCATTTCACGATTCATCCACTCTATCAATAATAAAAAATTGATATGTGTTAATTTTTTTAATTAAAAAATTATAACCTACAATTTTGAAGCTATCCCACCGAACCGCATTATTTTGAGGGAAAATTCGATATGGGCTAGGGAGTCGGGGTAGAGCGCTCAATCCCACTTGGCTGTGAAATTTGTCCCACGTCGCCTCCCTTTGCAAAAATTCTCGATCACGAGTTAAAATACAAAAAAAAATAGTCACGATATGGATACGGTTAAAAGTTAAAAAAATTATCTAAACTTTGCGAAAGGGAGAGGCGACGTGGGCAATTTCAGCATTGCAAGTGGGACTGAAGCTCTACTGCGACGCTAGTCCCATATCGAAATTATCCTTATTTTGATGTTTAATTTGCTTTATTCTTTATTCTTTCACCGAACAACAAAATTTTCAAAAAAACTATCGATATATTTTTTTCCAAATAATTGGAGTTTTTTTTTTCTAACTCATCGGAGTTTTTTTTTCTAACTCTTTATGGACCACTATGGTAAGCCATGCCTAAAAATTCGGTAAAAAATCATCTGTCCCCATTCTTATCCCTAACCAATCACAATTCACCTTGTGTATATATAATTGAAAAAAATATTTATACACTAAATTCTAATTGATTGGGATAGAATGGGGAGAGAGGATTTTCACCCTATAAATTCGTACCTTGCTACACAAACTTTCCTTCGCTCAAACCATCACAACTCTCTTCTCCAGAAAGAAAGCAAAAACAGAAACTTAAAAAAAATCTACCGACTCTACAAGATCAAACCGTACACATACTGAGTGTGTGTTTCCTTTCTCTGTGTTTCTATGCATACAATAATCTCTGTATCTACTAAAATTTTATGCATTCCTGCATATATATCTTCTTCTCTTTCCATTTTCTCTTCTCATTTCCTTTTGAAGATTATTTTCCTTCTCCATTTTCCATTTTTCCATTTTTAAATCCTCCTCCTCGTCAAAAAAACAACTAACTATTTAATTTGACGGAAGCAGTAAGAGAAAAATCAACAGAGTACAAAGAATTTATTTATTTATTTTTAATTCGAAAGCGATTTTTTCGGAAAAATGGATGCTCATGAGGAATCGGTGTTTAATAATGTGAAATTGGAAAAGGCAAAGGCGATTTCTAGGTATAATCGATTTCTGAAAATTACAAAGGTTTTGCAGTTTCTCGAAGTGTTTGTTGTTCTAATTTTGATTTCCTGGTCGTCCGCAAAGCTTCCGGCGGCTTTGAGATTTTCCGGTAATCTATTGTTGGAAATTGCTGGCTATATTTTCAAACCTCACGTCGTTTTCCTCATCGGAAACGCAATTATCGTCGCTCTCGTCGTACTCTGCCGAGAAAACGATGCTGGAAATCAGAGCTCCGGCACCGGCGATATCTACTACGATTATTTACGTCACAGCCAGGCGGCTCAACAGCCGAAAGTTTCGGTTTCGGACTCTGATTACAAAATTTCCAAACTGCCGGCGGCGGAGATAAAGGAGACGATCGCCGTCGCCGCCGTCGTCGGAGACAGCGATGAGAAAATGAAGCAGATCGTCTGCGTTCGCTCAGAGGAGGAGAATCCGGAGCAATACGACGACGACGTATTGGCGACGGCGATTGAGAACGCGACAAAACAGATTGAGAAGTTCCAGAGGACGCAATCGGAGAAGCTGAAGAGAGATATTGCCGGAAAGCCACGTCGACAGTTCCGGAGATCGGAAACTGAGAGGCAGAGAGTGGAGAAGCACGTGATGACGTCATTTGACTCCATGGACAATCTTAGTATAGAGGAGTTTAATCTCAAAGTTGACAATTTCATCAGAAGAATGAAGACTCCTGAGTTCCTCAAGCAGCAGATATTACTGGAAACCGTAGATTAATTTTTTTAATCCGAATCAGCTGAAATTAATATTTTTTTCAGTACTAGTTAATTATTTGCTTTTTTTACCAGAAGAAAAGTTACTGGCCGCGGTTATTGTTTTTAGTGTAAATTTCCAGTGCCATGGATATCTATGTACAGAACTACTAGGTTGTCTAGTTTGCTTTTACTATATCTCTGGAATTAGCAGACAATTACTTTCATAATTATGGCTGTATTTTGTTTTTCTCAATTAAAATGAGATTTAATGCTTAATAAATATTGGAATCTAATAGTGGACAAATATTCGACCATGTGTTTGCAACAAAGTTTTTCTATGCTTCTTTTGGTCCATGGTTGACAATATTTTACATTTTTTTCCCACTTCATTCGTAGTATTATGTTACAAATTATTATCTCATATTCACATGATAACCAAAAAAAAGAAAAAAACAATGTTAAGTATTTCTATAGTGTTAAATATTAATTGAATCTACTATATTCTGGAACTTGAATGACTTTCGTAATTACACTCTATGTTCTTTAGTGACGAGAGTAATTGGTTATGTGATGATCAAATGATTGATCACCAACAATGGAATTAGCATCCACTCCATTGGTGATTCCTCCAATTCTTTTTTGATTACTGGTATTCAGTTATTCGACCCGATTAATCAGTTAATTAAATTTTTATAGGCCAAATATAAAGACATAACATACTGGAAGTGTATTCTAATTTCTAAGTGACTCAAACTCACAATCTTATTCTCAGTCAGCATGTTCTGGGTTCGAAAGCGAGGTGGACGAGATCCCTCCCATTCCTCCGATACACTTTTTACCCTACATAATACAACTCAAAAAAAATTAAAAAATTCACCCTATCCCACCTTTTCTAGCTTCCCTATTGAAAAGCAACCAATATATGTTATACACCACCACAAAGAAATAAAGAGTGATAATTATTATAGGTCATTACCTTAATGCAGCTTCTTTAGTTTTATTGAACTTTTGTTTAATTAGAAAATCTCACACACATACAAAACGAAAAGGTCAATTGGAAAAGCTTAAAATGATGGCCACAGAAGTTGCTGCTTTTTCTTTGTTTCCATTATGCACATAATACAGGTTTGCCGCTGCACTAAACAATTTTTAAAACCTTTGTTTCTATAACGGAATGTCCGTAAATTATTCGAGTTTATAAATGTACAAAAAAAAATATTAATGTCTAAAAAGAGAAAAATAAAAATTATTAAAATTCAAAAAAGGCTATTCACTCTTTATTTAATACTAATCTTCAAATAAGATTGAGTTAATTTTCTGTTTTAGAATTTTTATTTGGAATTTTTGTAAAATTATCCATAAAACTGGTCATGAGTTGGGCAAAGTTTATGAACTGTTTGGCAGTGAGCAACCAGAAGCAGAATAATTATTCTTTCTGCTTGTTTGTGAGTGATGACAAATCAATTTTGTTGATTGTATTGTGCTTTGGGCTGCGGCTATAAGAAAAGAAAAAGAAATGTCAGTATATTTACATTTTTTTACCGGTGTTGCGGGTATGTAGATATGTGTTACGCATATTTTACGCAACATATGTTACAAATTCACAATAATTGTTCGTTTGAAAAGAATTTAAACCGTTAATTTTTTGTTCGTTAATTTAAATCGATAAAAATAAATATTCAGTATGTATTAATTTTTTGTGTTCAATACTATAATCAGAATCGCGCCTTCTGGATGAGTTGGGATTTTTATTTATGGATTGATGGGGCCTTAAACTACAAATCTAGCGGCTTACTCTTATCCACTCGTGTCCAAATTTTGCAACTAAAGAAATTCTAGAAAACTAGAAAGGTATTAAGAAGGATTCCCCTGCCCACCCCAGGCCAGAGGGACAAGGGTGGGAGGAGAAAAGCGTTTGATTCTCTGTAATATTTTTTATATTTTTAAAATTTATATTTTAATTTTTTTTATGTAATTCTTTGTTTCGTGTTAAGTGTGTGACATAAATAAATTCAATTAATCTATGATAGATTTTGAATTGACGAAATCTCTACTTCTTGAATCTCATTAAAGTCTTTTTTTTTAAAAAAAATATTTTGTATTAGAGAAAAGCTCAACCCTTATAACATACGTAACTGAAAGCGATATCGCATGTTTTTTTACTGTCTTGTGATGTTACGTTAAAAGGATTATGAGTCAAATCTTTTCTAAATAAGAATCGAATATTGGACGCGAATTAGTTTGTCTGGAAAGCTTATGGTATTTTTATAGGTCATATAACCTAAAAGTGCTTTTTTTTAAGTTCAATTGGGCGTACGCCGTAAGAGGGAAGAGAGTAGCACCTCATAAAAGGAGGAAGAGATAATCTTAGAAAGGGAGACAATTTAAAGCATACCCCATGCGCGAAAAAGGTATCGAACCCACGACCTTGAAGTTGTGGGCAGGCTGTCGCCCCACTGGACTAAGTACCTTGTGATTAACATAAAAATGCTTAAAAGGGATAACTCAACATCACCAACAAAATTTTTTTTTTCTTAAAAGAATCTTGTTTTAGAGAGATGTGAATGTTTGCTACCTAAATTACAACAATTTATTTTAATAGAAAGTTCCTTACCTGCCTGGTTTACAATCCTTTTCAGGTATTAATAACACATTAATAATGGTTTAAGTTATACCTAAAGGGTTCTATTTTTATTATCTTTCACTTTGATGACATAAATTTCTTTGTCTATAAAATAAAGCAGGAAAATGAAAGTGGAAATCAATTTTTTTCTTAAAAGAAAAACAAAAAAAATAAAGATTGTGTGATGACTCCTAATATTATAATTAAATTAATTCCTCTGGATTTTATGTTTATTAATTTTTGGAATTGAAGCAATACATAATAGTGCCATTAGTTAGAAGAATTTTTTTCTTTGATGATAAATTTTAGTTTTTGTTGATAATCTCACATTGATTAATTAATTAAATATTTTTAAGTTAGAGTTAGATAAAATTCATATTTTAACATGATACCAGAGTTTTATAATTCAATGTTGAGTCACCCACAAATATTCATTAACAAATTTAGTTCACGCTCCAATTCTAGTAGTGAAAAAGTGTACTTATATGTTACCCAATTGTTTCAAAGAGAGATATCACACATCTCACAAGTTGGGGTCATTTAATTCTATCACCGCATTTGTAAGACTGGCCCCACAACTCCCTCATGTAAATTGAGCGGAGTTCACATTTACAGGTAGCCTCGTCCAATTTATGTGAGAGAATTATGGGGATCAGTCCCAAAAAACGATCTTAGAATTGAATTTTCCAATTTCTCCATGTAGTGCTGCCCTCATTTTTTTAACTCACTTTTTATAACACGAAAAAAGAAGAAGGGTTCTAATTTATAAAGTAAAAGGGGTTGAAATATGGAAAAATAAGCTTTATTTGTGGGGATCGAATAAGTTGAAAGGAATTTATTCTTGCTTGGATGACTTGTCTAAGCTTGAAATATCAAAAGAAAAAAGGAGAAGAGGTGGCTATACCACTATACACCTATATGCTTTCCTTAAAATAAAGAAATTGTAATAGTACCATACACATATACCTACTACTATATCCATAATGTCCCCCAGGTGTGGGCAGTCGCTCTCGAGGTTTTTAAAAATACTATTAGATATAATAAATTTTATATATTGTTCAGAATATTTTATCAGTTTCGCCCTCCATGAATTTTTTTTACCGTTTTTATATGTAATTCGACATACTGTAGCAGTTTCGTCCCCCAACGCTAAATTCTTGACTTCATCCCTAATGTTCCCCAAGCATTAAGAAACTCGAATGTAAAAAAGAATAGTACCAACCAATTATATACATTTTTTAAGAGCCTTGTCAAATTTGAGAAAAAAATAAACATTCAATTTAAAACTGTAATAAAAAATTTAATATAGTTCTATGTGATTGAGGTATATTTTATAACGCGAAAACCACAACACATGAAAGGAACATAAAAAATGCTTGAAATTGTGAAAGATGGTGTCCTTCTTGTCCTATGTACCCTTAGATTTAGGGGGATTTTGGTGCAAAACATATGCATCTTTACTATATATATACATACTCAAGAACAAATTCTTGATTTTTCATGCATCAACATATGATTCATTCTACATAGGCCCTCCACGCTCATGGATGCAATTATATTAATTTTTTTTTAAATACTTTAGATATTTTACCACACTCTTTAATACACTAATTATATCATCGCACACATTAAATATTGATTAGTCCGAACTCATAAATTTTACTCGGCACGAATAATGTTGTTATATATCTCTTATGGACAACCTTACCTTAGGACAGACTTCAGTGCTAATGAAAGAAACATCTCATGGACCTTTTGGAGACAAAATATGGGTCGTTTGGGTCCAGACAACAGACTTCCGTTTTGGGCTTGCTTTTTTGCTATATAGACTTCGGCCCTCCATTCCTCTTCTTGGGCCCGTTTAGAGTATGAATTATGTTCAGAATCCTCGTTAGCTTTGGTTATGCATTGAAGGATTACATGTGTAATTAGTTTTAAAACTTGTAACCGTGACTAACACATATTGTATAGAATAGAATATGCTAGTGATATTGCAAAGACAGATTTTTCTCATACCAAGACAATTTGCTTTCAAATGACTAATATATCATTTTAGTCAACATTAATATTTCTGATTTAATTTATCTCTCAAATATTCTATTCACACTCAATCTCTATTTTTTCTCTCTCTCATATTTCAAAAATCTCTCCACTATTTTCTCTACAAAAACTACAACTTTTTTTTTAAAGTATAAATCTGAACCATAAAGCATAAGAATATGAGAACATAAACACTTCTAAATAGGACTCCACTCATGTCTGAATCAGTTCGAGATAAATTAAATTAAACCTCTTGAAAATAATCATTCTGTTGAGTAGATCTTAGTGTTGTGGTGTGGCCTTTTGTCTTACTTATTTGAGAGGTTTTTGTGTTTCTTCGTTAAATTTTCATCGAACTGCTTCATATATGAGCGGAGTCCTATTTAGAAGTGATGTATGTTATGATATTCTAATGTTTAATGATTCAAATTTATATTTAAAAAATAATAATTTTGTAATATTTTGTAGAGAAAATAGTGGAGAGATTTTTGGGTTATAAGAGAGAAAAATAAAGTTTGAGTGTGAATAGAATAGAGAGTAAAATATTTGAGAGATAAATTAAATTAGAGAGATTAATGTTGACTAAAAGGGTATATTAGTCATTTGAAAGCAAATTGCTTTGGCAGGAGGAAATCTTCTTTGACAATATTACTAGCCAATGTAATATATGTTATGTTGATATTTTTTTGTCGGAACTATAACTGTAACATGGTATTATGGAATAATATTTTTGGTGTATTATAGAATGTATTAAGAAATTCGAGGTCGGATAAGTTACTTGTGGATGGGCCAAACACTTCTATAGAAAAATGATATTATTAGTATATTAAAGAGTGTGCATGCAAAATGTTGTGGAATATCAAATTTCAATTGGCGTAGAGAAAATGAACTTGTGTTAGACACTTTGTTCTAAAGAATCTAACGATATTTAGTCATCTTATTACACATTATTTAATAAACTAATAGATTCAGAGTATATATATAAATTCAAACCAATCATATTCTACCATGTTTCATAAAAAAAGGAACAAAAGAGCATGCCTCATAGAGAGCGACGTGTCCTCATCAAGAGAAAGATTTTCTATGGGACGGTCCTTATGAGTACCTGTGAGACATGAAGGCCTACGAAACTTACTCTACAAATGAATTCTGTCTCAAATTATATGAGAAGAATGTGAGACCGTACCACAAGGACCGTCTCATGCCAGACTTCCCCTCCATTAAGATACTCCAGAGAGGATACGGTTGACGGCACACAATACAATACAGCGGAAAGTAACACGGAATAAATGTTACTCAAATACTAAGCAACTTAGAGCTCGATCACTCTCCGGCGGCCTGATCTCTACATTTAACCGGAGAATTCAGTGAAGAAGCTAGGGTTTAAGCCGCTCCGAGACCTTTTTTTTGTCCGCCATCTCTTTCTTGCTTTTGGTTTTCGAATCTGAAGGTATATTTCTATACGCATTTCGGATTGTATAGGTAATGCAATTTGTAATTTAATTTCTGCTTTTGTGAATAAGCGCAGCTGATGGCGGTGGTCTTGAAGGCAAAGAACGCGAGCGATTGGTGTTACAGAGGAGAAGGAGCTGTCAATCTTGTTCTCTCTTATTCTGGCAATTCTCCTAATTTTGTACGTTTTTTCTCTCCAGATTTTTGTAATTTCTTGGAAATTTTACCACTCACTATATTACTCCATATAAAAACTTTCAGGATATGTAAAAAAAGTAGGGTAAGTATGACTTATGTAACATTAATTCTATTTAAGCGAGAAATATTGATATTTTGATTAAAAACATCTTAATTTTTTTTTTGCTTTCTTAATAAGTCTACATGTCCTGAAAGTCTATTAGGCTGAAATAAAAAAGAAAGGTAAGGTTGCCTACATTGGGAAGGTCCCCAGACCCTGCTCAAGCCTTGTGCACTGGGTATGACCTTTTTTAAGATTTGGTTACTTGATTAAATTTTTCGTGAAAATGAGGTATTTAGTTTATGTATGCAATATCATGGAAACAGATATGAGCAAATAAAAACATTAATATGGCAAAGGATAGTTAAAAAAATATAGACACTGACAAGGAAATAAATGTTTGCCCAAGCTGGGGAATTTTTCTTTAATTCTAGGATATAATAGAATACTTATCACTTTCAGAACTTGGAACTCTGGCATCTGTTGACAGTTCATGACTTCATTTTTTTGTGCACTGGGTACGGCCTCCCCTCCCCTCCCCTCTTTTAATAGCTCATTAACAATTTTATTTGGTGTACCAGATTGGAAAAGTGATAAGGATACAGAAGACTTCCAAAAATGGATCTCATAGTGAGAATGGTCACTCAGCTTTAACATTGCATGAATGCCTCTTGTGGAAAGAAACAGAAGAGCTCATATCAGCCCCAACAAGGGAAATTGCAGAGCATCTGTATGTGAAGCATATAATGTGCCGGTTGTTGGGTCCTGAGCATGTTGACCCTGGGGTATGTTTAGCTTCTGCCGGAACTTCATGTTCAACTCTTCTCGATTTACAATGTGAACTATGACCTATCATTCATAGTCTTAAGCACCATCCGTTTTTTTTCCCATCTAATTTGCGTTTGGTATTCTTTACTTTGAAAGATATGCACTGAAAATATCGAGAGGGTTGCACTTTCTTTGATTCGGACTGATTATTGTTGGTCCACTCCTCTGGAGTTTTTTTTAATGCAATATTTAACTAACTAAAATATTATCTCTAGGATGCCACTAAAAGGTAAAATATAATTATGCAGTTTATTGGGTTTTTCCAGTGCTTGGGATTCATGATCCTTAAGATCCATCTGTTTCCACAAGTTGGGTTTCACACCTGTAACATTTGGCTGCAGGAGAGCCCGATCTCATACTTTTTCTCAATAGTAAATTGTTGTCCGGCAAATTATATTTTAGTAGAGTATTGCATATTCTTCCTCCAAATCTCATAATCACATTTTGCAACTGTATCCCTCAACCTCGCAGTTGCGCATTCACGTGCCCAGGGAGTTCCTTGAGGCAGTTGAGAAGGAAGTTCTTTCACAACGTCCGTCTTGTCGGGTTAGTGCTGAAAAGGTCAATCTACAGTGCAATTCTGTTCTGATGATATCTGATCATTCAGTTTTCCCACGTGGTACTTACTCTCAAATGTTTTTGAAAGAAAGCTTCCTGTTTTAGTCCTTATTTTATCATATGGTATATACACATACAAATAAACACATCATTTAACATATACCTGGTGATAAAAAGAGGAAAGCAAAGCAACGCATTACTATGATTAAATTTTTTGCAAGAATGTGAACTAAGTGATAATAGCTAAAAATCGAGATGGATTAAGGAGCTTAGTATTGTACTGTTTTGCTTTGCTTCTTTTTATTCTTCTTCTATTGGACACCGGGGATCTATTTACTCCTTTTTCTAGGTGACTTTCAGCGGCTTAAGCCAATCCATGGTGGAAGTAACTATACCATTTGCTTATGAATCCAAGTTAAACCATGGCGATTGAACTGTAAAGAGACTCTCTTTATCGCAACACCCCGACTTTTGCACTCCGAAACATTAGTAAAAGCTTTGCTACTTGATGAAATTTAAAATGATGATCTTTGTTCCTTTGCTGCTGCACTATATTCTTTTGTTTTTTATTACTTCATCCATCATTACTTCTTGTTTCCAATTCCAATCCTTGTATTATTGTTATCCTTGTCACATGTTAGTTGTTGACTTGGAAACTTCGGATTACTTCATATGTAGGTTGTTTGACTTGATATTGATATGAATACATGGTGTTCTTTTTTTTAGTTATGAATTTAATGCATTTGCTCATATAGGAAACTAGTTTTTTTTCTTCATCTCATGATGTCAATGCTTTTGTTGTGCTGACTAAATCTCGTTGATTTTCAGTCTCACTTGAAAAGGAATTCTGTCTGTGTGTTGAGATCAAGGTGCTTCCCTCCTTTTCATTATATCACCTTTCTGCTTTTGATGGCATTTTAACTTCTTGATGTTACTCAAAGAGTTTCCTTCTTGTACTTGTTTCTCAAGCAGCCCAAATGCGGATTTCTGCCGGACTCAAAATACATGGAGGAAAGAAATGCCATTAAGAGAAGTGTGACTCGTTTTAAAGATGCACCAGGCTCTAAAGTTGCATGAAGGAAAGGTAAATGATGCTGTTTTTCATTCTTATGTAGAAGATGGTGCGGATATTTAGTGAAGTTCCTAATTTAGTTGCTTCATTCCAAAGCATTTCTTGCCTTCTCTTTCTCTGTGTGCGTAAAACCTCTTCTCTAATATGCTATTCCAATAATCATTCCTCATAATTATCGCGAGATTTATTTATGGTTTCTTTTTTGGTATCAGATATCCGAAACAAGTGAATATGATCCACTAGATTTATTTGCTGGGTCTAAAGATAGATTACACCAAGCCATAAAGGGACTCTATAGAACCCCACAAAACAATTTCAGAGTTTTCTTGAATGGTTCACTGATATTTGGTGGCTTGGGTGGTGGTGCTAAAAGTACTAATCAGGTGGTTGGGCGAGATTTTGAAGATGCACTGAAGTGCATCATTGGAGCAGAAGATGGGATGCGAACGGAGCGTTTTCTGGAGCTCGTCACTGAAGCACTTTCGGGGTCAGGGTTACTAGATCGACTGCTTAATGTCCAGAAGCGTGACAGTATTGACATTGAAGGAGCAATCCATTCATACTATGACATTCTTTCTCAGCCTTGTATTTTGTGTAAAAATATAGATGAAAATAAACTTTCAAGTAAATACACTAATTTGCATTCCAAACCACTGGAAGAAAGCTTGAAAATTGTAAGAGACTATTTGATAGCTGCAACTGCAAAGGACTTGAGTATGATGCTCAGCTTTCGACCCAGAGAAAAAAAGGATGTCGGTTCTCCATATGATGTTCTCGCCCTGAAATCAACCAATCAAACTTTTGACTACAAGGTACACATCGTTTGTCACTTCACTCTTATTCCATGCTTGTGGCTGCTAAAGCAGTAAATAGCCTTTTTGGAGTCAATTTCTCGTTTCACCGCATGCCTTTTGAAGAACTTGTTTGTCAAATTAAAACAAGTTGATGATGTTATTTTTATGAATAGAATGCTGAAGATTGCATATAGATGTCATGGTTGTTACTCTCTAATCGGTTTTTGGAATTTCAAGATGGGCTTTATATAAAAAACGTTTTGCTATTTCCTGATAGCTTAGTAGTTTGTTATGCCAACAATGCAAATGATACTTTTCTCTAATTTTAGCAATCAGAATTTGTATTAGCATTCTTGGTAGCTCACGCATTTTCATATCATCCAGGTTTCTTTTGTAGATCTGGACATGAAACCATTGACAAAAATGGAGTACTATTATGAATTAGACCAGGAGATTGTTCAGTTCTATACTGAGATGGTAAAACCAGAGCCTTGTCTCAAAATTGATGCATGTACTGCAGAAAATTTGTGTTCAGACAAAGGGAGTTCAGTAAAAGATGATCCTCTTCATACTAAACACGTTGCAGGTAATTTGGACCTGTGTACCACGTCTCGAGTATCAATTGTTTTATTGCACAAGTTTGTTCTATATTGGCTGGTCTTTGTTCCTGCTTCTTTGTGGATGATTATTTCTGTTATATAGGTTGTGACCCTTTTTTGCCATTTGAGTTTGTGATTCCCAAGTTAAAGCATCTTCCTTCCTTGTGGAAAATTGAACAACATATTTGGAATAATTCATTGTGGATCCTCTAGCAATTTCTTTCTTTTGTCAATGAGCATCTCTAGGTGAACACCGCCATATAGTTCTTTATTTCAGATGAAACTCCGACTTTTCTTTTATTCATAACTATTGCCAGTAGAAATGGGAGTACAGGATACCTTTTTAATCGTTTTGTGCTTCTGTATGTTGTGCTTTTTAAAATCTGAAATTTCCGACTATACATGAAATAGCAGACGTTCTTGAAATGTACTTATTTAACTGCATATTTGCCCATGTTTCTACTCTTATTTTGTTGTTCTGTAAATGAAATTCTGGTCCACAATCTTCACTGCTATACGTATGACGTGTCTGATCCAAGTGATTGTTTACTCTAGTTTCACAGAGATCAGAGATTAAGTGAAGACCTACGCTGAAAGAGACAGATCAGACTTTGCCACCCGTACAAGGAAAGTGACATATCAACTACTTTGTTGTGTTATCATCCCAGGCCCATGTGGCTATTTATTCACTCAGCTGGACAGTCAATAACTTTTGGAAAAATTCTGATATAGACCTGGGCTATATGTGGGGTTGTGGACCACTTGATCCACAATCAACCACATCACCTGTTTTGATTAAAAAAAAATAAAAACGCCTCAAAAAGCCCACCAAAAGGGGGAGTATTTTTATTATTTTAATCGAAACTGTGATGTGACTGAATGTGAACCAAGTGGTCCATGACCACTTGGTAGTCCAGGTCTATATCAGAATTATTCTAACTTTTGGCTAAGGAAATTTCATGCTGTAGTGGAGGAAGAGGAGGATATTGAGTATAAATCAAAATTCACCTGGCAACTATACTCACATGTTTGTAATCTTCCATAATTTTACGTGTTATCATTCAAATTTGAGTGTCGGGCACAAAATTTCTGAACTTTGATTGTTGTTGTAACTTACCATGTCTAGTGAGATAAATCCAGAAAGTGAAACTGTTGTACTCTGCATGTTATAATGCTTGCTTTTAGGACAAACTTGTATACTGGATAGAGCCTCTTCGAATGTGGCATTATTGCAAATAAGTTATAGACAGGAGATGCAATGATTTGATTTTGCACTTCCCATTTGAATGGAACCCTTTATGGTGTGGATAGATTTTGTGTGTTAAGGTGTTGTGCAACTCTTCATACCTGGAATTTTGACTCTGCTTGTTTTGTTCTTTTGGAATTAAAATGGTGCAATACTCTTCATGTGCGCTATATGTGTGTATATCACGTCGTCTAGCTACTAGTTTACTGTAAAAAAACATTAGCCACTAATTTGGATGCTAAAACGGTGAAAGATCACATTTTGATTGGCTTCATATAGATACAACTACTTCTGAAGCACTTTCTTATCCAGGCATTCTTGAGCACATACTCCTTACAATAACAAGAGGCAGTACCTGAATGAGCAGGTGATGAATGCTGCGTCTGTTAGGTGGCTGAACCTACTCCCTGACTGGAGAGGTTCCTCTCTCTCTCTCTCTCTCTCTCTCCATCGTTTATCAATTCTGTAGCATTCTGGGGTTGGGTTATTATTACCTTGTGTCTGCAAAATATTCCAGAGAACATATCCATGTTATTTCTTGACATAACTACTACTTTTGTGTTTTTCTCTTGCTTCTTATCACCATTAGCTCTTAGAGAGCTTCCTTGTTGGCGCTTGGAAGAAATATTTCCCATTGTTGCACAGCATATAAAGCTGTGCATTCATAGTTATGCCCGATACATTAAAACTCATTCTGGTCGAGCTTGTCATATGTCAGAGCACTTTTGTTCCTTTTAAGTTGCAGAAAAAAAATACTGAAAGACTCTGATTGTCTAATAATGATTGCAGAAAACAGTGGTGTCAGTGGATATACTCTGTTCCAAGTGCAGAAAGAAGGTAATGAGGTTGACATCCAAAATTGAGGGGATAAATTCCATTGTCCTTTACCTGGTTAAAAGTACGGTGACAGTAATTGGTGAAGCTGATCATGTGTGTATTATTAAACAAGTAAGGAAGTTCAGAAGATCTGCACAAATAACCAGCATTGGTCCTCCTAAAGAAGAAAAGAAGGATAATAAGAAATATGCAATGCCCACAATGCCAAAAACATGCCAGAGATGTGATGTTTGGTACGTGATTAACGATGACTATTATCCGCATTGTAACATTCTATGATCTAGACTCCTCTATAATTGTCATTCGTATGTATTTGTATTCTGGCATAAACCATCTTAAGTTCTTTTTGTCGTCAGATAAAGAAAATCTCCATGAATTCTTTCATGTGCTCCCAATTTTTCTGTAAGAATTTGGTATGTTTGAGCAAGTGCTTCTTTGCCGGTAAACTTGATGACTTAGGATGGTTGTGCTTTAGAGGTCTACTTTGTTAATTTAGTGTACGTAATTGAAATCCATTTCTGATACATTAGGAGTTGCTCTCTACTTTTTGAATTAAAACATGAAGGTTTCATTTCCTTCAATACTCCCCGCGTTGTTCGTCCGGCATGTAGAACATGGTGTGATACATGCAGTGAAACGGAAAGCCAAAAAAAAGAGCCAAACAAGAAAAGGCAGATACAAGAATGTGTAGGGAATTTTTTTTTGTTTTTTGGTGTGGATATTTCCTTCTTTCTCACATTTAAAACTTACTAATTTCATAATAAAATAGTTGATGAAATGTGGCAAATTTGGACCATTTCCTTCCGACAAGGATGAACATAGAAGTCGACATTAGTTGGATAAAAGTATGTTATATCTAATTGATTTGAGCATTTGAGAAAACATGTCTATATATCATTGAACTTAGTTGGTCACAAACATGAATTATGATCATGCGTTGAAGAAAACATGAGAGCTCGATAATACCTTTTTTTTTAAGAGGAAAAGGACTTGACAGGAACCGGAAACCTTTGATCTTTATTGTTTATTAAAGACAGCTTTGGACAATCAAAGCTTTATAAATAAGAATATTTTAGTCCAAGCTAAAAAAAAATGTGTACCGACCCTCACGGATTTGGTGAAGTCAGTCTCGAATTCGGATTTTTAATTGTTGCGACATGTGAATAATCTTAATTTTAGTCAACTTAATACAAAATCGTATACTGACCATTACATATTTGGGGACATAGGGCTCGAATTTTTAAACTATTGCGACCGTTGAATAATCTCGATTTCAGTCGGTTTCGAACAATAATCAATCACTGGTTTGCGGTTGTCGGGCTCATACAATTCAATTCTTGTGACCTACGAATTTTTTTATTTTAGTCAAGTTCAGACAAAATAAGTGTATTAACCATCACGGATTTGTGGATGTTAGGTTCAGTTTTTTTAATTGTTGTGACATTTGAATAATCTTGATTTTAATTAAGTTTGAAGAAAATCGTGTACTAATCATCATGTATTTGGTGTTGTCGGTCTCGAATTATTCAACTTTTGCGTCTGGTTAACAATCTCGATTTTAATAAAGCACTGAAAATATCGTGCAGTAACCAACGCGGATTTGGGGATGTCGGGCTAAAAATTTCATCTGTTGTGACGGTGAATAATCGTGATTTCGTCAAGTTCTTACAATGTCGTGTACTAACAATTAGAGATTTGGGACCATCTGACTCGGATTTTTCAACAGTTGCGACGGTGAATAGTCTCGATTTTATTATTTTCGAACAATATCGTTTACTAGCCATCACGAAGTTGGGGTTGTCAGACTCGAATTTTTCAATTTTTTTGGCCGGTGAATAATCTTGATTTATGTCAAATTCATACAAAATCGTGTACTATCACGGATTTGGGGACGTCGTGCTTGGATTTTTCAACTGTTGTGACCAATAAATAACTCGATTTTAGTCAAATTCTAACAATACTATGTACTAACCATCAAGGATTTGTGGAAGTTGGGCTCGATTTTTTTTATCTGTTGCGACATATGTATAATCTCAAGTTTAGTCACGTTCAGAGAAAATCGTGTATGTTACATCACGAATATGAGGACGTCGAGTTCAGGTTTTTTAACTATTGCAACATCTGAATAATCTTGATTTAATTCAAGTTCAAAGAAAACGTGTATGTTACACCACATATATGAGGACTTAGGGTTCGAATTTTTCAACGGTTGCGACCGGTGAATAATCTCTATTTTAATAAAGTTGTGATAATATAATGTATTAACCATCATGGATTTGATATCGTCAGACTTGGATTTTGCAACTTTTGTGACCGGTGAATAATCTCGATTTTAGTCGAATTCTTACAAAATTGGGTACTAATCATCACGAATTAGTGGACATTGGGCTTGAATTTTTAAACAATTGTGACTGGTGAATAATCTTGATTTTAATATAGTTTGAGCAAAATTGTGTATTAAATATCACGAATTTGGGGAAATCTTACTCTAATTTTTAAACTATTACGACCAGGTGAATAATATCAATGTTAGTCAAGTTAGAACAATATCTACTTTTAACCATCACAAATTTGGAGCTGTCGGGCTCAGATTTTTCAACTCTTGCGACCCGGGTGAATACTCTCAATTTTAATCAAATTCATACAATATCGTATATTAATCATCACGAATTCGGGGGCATCGGCTCAGATTTTTCAATTGTTGCTACCTCTGAATAATTTCGAATTAATCAAGTTTAGAAAAAAATAGTGTAATAACCATAACAATTTTGGAGTCGTCAGTCTATAATTTTTCAACTGTTGCGGTCGGTGAACAATAACGATTTTAGTAAAGTTCTAACAATATCGTGTAGTAACCATCACAGATTTCTAGCCGTCAGACTCAAAAATTTTTAAACTGTTGTGACGGTGAATTTTATCGATTTTAGTAAAGTTATGAGAATATCGTGTACTAACTAAACATCACATATTTGATGTCGTTAGGCTCGATTTTTTTAACTATTGCGACAGGTGAATAATATTGATATGAGTGAATTCGAACAATATTGTCTACTAACCATCACAGATTTACAGCCGTCGCGCTTCAAATTTTCAAATATTGTGACATGTTTTTATTTATTTATTTTAGTCAAGTTCGGACAAAATCGTGTACTAACCAACACGGACTTATGGCTGTCTACCTCGAATTCTTAAACTGTTGCGATTGGTAAATAATCTTGATTTTTGTCACATTCATACAAAATTGTGTACTAACTATCACAGATTTCTGAGACATCATGCTCGAATTTTTAAACGATTGTGATCTGTGAATTATCTCGATTTTATTCTAGTTCGAACAATATCGTGTACGACCATCATAGATTTGCGATCGTCAGACTCAAGACGTTTCAAATCTTATGACCTATGAAAATTTTAATTTTAGTCAAATTCAGACAAAATCAGTGTACTAAACATCGCGATTTGGAGTCGTTGGGTTCGAATTATTCAACTCTTGTGACAACTGAATAATCGTGAGTGGTGTACTAACAATCGGAGATTTGGGGCCGTCTCGAATTTTTCAAATGTTGTGACCGGTGAATAATCTCGATTCTATTATTTTCTAATAAAATTGTGTACTAACCACCACATATTTCGTGTCGTCTGACTCAGATTTTTCAACTGTTGCGACTTGTAAGGAATCTCGATTTTAGTCAAGTTTAGAAAAATAATGTACTAACCACTACGAATATGATGCGCCGGGCTCGATTTTTCAACCATCACATATTTTGAGTCGTGTGACTCGAATTTTTCAACTTTTGCAACATGTGAATAATCTCGATTTTAATCAATATCAAAGAAAATCGTATGTGTTACATCAAAGATATGGGGTCGTTGGGTTCAAAATTTTCAACTATTGCGACTTGTGAATAATCTCGATTTTAGTCAAGTTCAGAGAAAATCGTGTGTTACATACAAAATATTGGGTTGTCGGGTTCGATTTTTTCAACAGTTGCGAACTATGAATAATCTCGATTTTAGTCAAGTTCAGAAAAAATATGTATGTTACATCACAGATATGGGACCGTCGGTTTCAAAATTTTCAACTATTGCGACCGATGAATAATCTGGATTTTTAGTAAAGTTGTAATAATATCGTGTATTTACGGCTATCAGACTAAATTTTTTTAACTATTGCGACTAGTGAATAATGTTTATTTTAATAAAGTTCTGAAAATATCGTGTAACCATAAGATATTTTGGATTGTCGGGTTCGAATTTTTCAACTGTTGCGACAGTTGAATAATCTTATTTTTAATAAAGTTCTGATAATACTGGGTACTAACCATCACGAATTTGCGGCTGCCGAACTCGAATTTTTTCACTTTTGCGACCGGTGAATAATCTCGATTTTAGTCAAGTTCGAACAATATTGTCTGCTAACCATCACTGATTTGATGTCGCTGGACTCAGACTTTTTAACTCTTGTGAAATGTGAATTTTTATTTTAATAAAATTTAGAAAAAATCGTATACTAAGCATCAGAAATTTGAGATCGTCTGACTCGAATTTTCAACTGTGACAACCGTAAAATAATCTTGATTTTAGTTAAATTCATACAAAATCATGCATTAACTATCACATATTTGGGGACATCGAACTTTGATTTTTCAAACTTTACGACCGATGAATAATTTTAATTTTTGTCAAGTTTTGACAATATCGTGTAGTAACCATTACGGATTTGGGGATGTCGGGATCGAATTTTTCATCTGTTGCGATAGATGAATAATCTTGATTTTAGTCAAGTTATGATAATATCTTGTTTTAACCATCACAGATTTGGAGTTGTTGGATTCAAAATTTTCAACTGTTTCGACATGTGGATAATTTCGATTTTAGTCAAATTCAGAAAAAAGTCGTTTATTAACCATCATAAATATGTGGTGGTTGAGTTCAAAACATTTCAACTGTTGCAACCGATGAATAATCTCAAATTTAATAAAATTACGATAATATCGTGTACTACCCCATCACCGATTTGCAACCGCCTTGAATTTTTCAATTCTTGTGGGTAGTGAAAATTTAATAGATTAGGAATTAATTTTTCTTTTTCTAAAAAGAGAAATAGGAAAAGAAAAGAACTCCTGATCGATGTTCTTTGAGCTGGGCCTACCAGATCCCATCTGTAGACTTCTGATCGATCGCTACTATGGGCCAAAATAGATGGGCTTTAGACCTACTATATTGGGCCTGGGATTCTGGGAACATCTAGAAATCTGGCGCGAGTTTCTTCTTCTTCTTCTTCGCCAAGAAACCCTTCTCCTCATAAACACTCTGTAGAAGCAGCTAAGAAAATAACAATGGTGGTCTTTTCAAAAGAATCTTTGCCCTCTTCCAATGCCATTATATCAGCTGCCGCCTATATCACCGCCTCCACTGTCCTTTTCAGTTCCCTCATACCGGAGCCCATAAAAAACTACTACTTTTCCGGTTTCGAAAGGCTTTCGAAACGCCTTTCATCTCAACTCACTGTTGTTATAGAAGAATTTGATGGGTTCATAGCAAATCATATGTTTGAGGCAGCAAATATATATTTGGGCACAAAGGTTTCACCTTTAACTCATAGGATCAAGGTGAACAAGCCCGAAAAAGATCAAGAATTTTCTGTTACTGTTGATAACAACGAAGAAATCGTTGATTTATTTGATGGGGTTGTTAAATTCAAGTGGGTTTTGCAGTCTGAAGCTTTAAAGATCACTAAAGGTGAGCGCCATGGAAATCCCAGAAGGTTTTTTGAATTGGGTTTTCCTAAGAAACATAAAGATTTGGTCTTGAAAGGTTATTTGCCATATGTATTAAGGAAAGGTAAGGAGATCAAGGAGGAAAGAAAGGTGGTGAGGTTACATACAGTGGATTATGATCATTGGAGTTCAGTGGCATTAAACCATCCTGCTTCATTTAGTACAATGGCAATGGATACTAAGATCAAGAAAGAGGTGATTGATGATCTTGATAGATTTATAAACAGGAAAGATTACTATAAGAGAGTTGGGAAGGCTTGGAAAAGAGGGTATTTGTTATATGGACCGCCCGGGACAGGGAAGTCGAGTTTGGTTGCTGCCATGGCTAATTATCTCAAATTTGATGTCTATGATTTGGATCTTAGAGAGGTCCAATGTAATTCAGATTTGAAAAGGTTACTAATAGGTACATCAAATAGGTCAATACTTGTCATTGAAGATATTGATTGCAATATTGGATTGCAGAACAGAGAGTCTGGTGAGGGGATACCTAAGGATGATAAGGTTAAGTAAAAAACATGTTTTTACCTTAAAACCTGCAGTTGTTGATGTTCTTTGATGATCTTTTATGTGACTTTCTTTATTCTTGGCAGATTACGCTATCTGGACTCCTCAACTTCGTTGATGGATTGTGGTCGAGTTGTGGCGATGAGAGGATCATTGTCTTCACCACCAACCATAAAGACAGACTTGATCCAGCATTGCTGAGGCCGGGTCGTATGGATGTTCACATTGAAATGTCCTACTGCAGTTTTAGCGGTTTCAGAATTCTTGCACATAACTATCTAAAGATAGAGGAGCATGAGTTATTCCCAATGATTGAAATGCTACTGTCAAAAGTTCAGGCAACACCGGCGGAAATTGCAGGAGAGCTGATGAAGAGTGACAATGCAGATATCGCGTTGCACGGCCTGATTAAACAGCTCAAGACAAGGAAAACAGGCAATGATAGTATGCAAAATGCAATGCTTGAATTAAAATAAATGTAGCATTAAGCTATATACACAGGAAAGAGGATTTTGATTAGTAGGGCCAGTAATATAGTTTATAGGGCTATTTTTTAAATCTCAGAAGAGTATTCTTTAGTTACATGTTGTAGTAATTAATCACTACTTTTGCAATGAAATTTTTGGTTGAAGAAAAACATGCATTCACCTGTGCCATACAATCCTGATCATATATCACCAGTATTTTTCCCAGCAGGAATTATTGTACTATTAGAAGACATTGAATCTATAAGTTTTGCTCAAAGATACAAAAGAAACGGGAGAATGTCACTTACACGATGCGCGGACCAACATATATTATTTCCTTTTCTGACAAAAAAATATGAACATTTGATGACAGATAGCTTATTGATTCAGTGCTTATACATCAAAGACAGAATTCAGGTTAAGCAAAGATCGAAGGTTTGTTCTAATTACGCAGTTTCTCCACTATTTTCAACAGCTCACCCCTTCACAAACTGGAGTGGACACTAAATCTGGGTACGATGAACCTGATGTAGATTCTTCTTCTCCCGATTCAACAGATTCCTCAATCTGTGCCGAGAAAGAACAGTGCGTCATTACGTTACAACTATATCTAGGAAAGCTAAAAAACAGAAATAATGGATATGCTCATGCAAGGTTGATGTAAGACTTACCGAATGTGGCTTAGTATCAACATCTTTCCCCTTGCGGTTTGGAGTTGCAAGTGTCTGGATGGAATATCGAGCCGCACCAGTTAAAAGCATCTAGAATGACACAGTTCAATCATCTTAGATACGCAGAGCTTCAGAATTTATGGAAACGAAAACCCAAAAGAACTCTGTTGATAGCCTAGTAACCTACATGCTCGATTAATTTTTACCTTTAATACCCTCGGATCTTTCCACGGCCCTTTATCTGACCTCAGACAACCACCCTTATCTGCACAGGTACAGCTACCGCCAAGAAAATCTGGCAACTCACTACAGAATGCAATATCAGTTTGTATACTGTTTGAAAAGAGTGAACAACTAAAGACCAAACAACCTATTTTACTCACCTCTTTTCAATAAATTCAAGCAATTTCCTCTGATAATCGGTGCCAAGAACCTACAAATTAGAAAATCATTGGTCTTAAGACGCAATCAATCACAAACTGTAAGACTTGACATATATTATTGAATATCTGATAGTACATGAATCTTGGTAGCTGTTTTAGGGTCAAGAAAGGGTTTAATTGTCTTCCACAGCACCCTGAAGCCAGGACCACCATTAATGATGAACATTCGATCGAGTGTCTGCAAAGTTTAGAGTTGTAGGTTACCATATCGTTTGTTGACTATACCAGAAAATAAGATTACACTTCACAACTTTAGGTATCAAGGTTACACATACCTCCGGATAATTGTCATTGTCAATCTTCAGCAGCCGCATGATGACTTCTCGTGCAGGTTTACTCAAGTTTTTAACTCCCTGAAAATGGAAAGATAACGAGAAGGATCATATACAGTTCCACTTCGAAGAGGCCAGAAGGCGAACAAATTCACATAGAAGAGAAAGAAGTATACCACTCCTTGAACGTCTAAAATTGACATAGTTGAACCTACATATCTTTTTGCAGCTATTGAGCAGGCAGGGAACCTGATAGAAAGAGACTTTTCAAATTGTTGAACATGGTATTTCACATACCGGCCTTCAGTAGTCACGTGCATAAGCTTGTTCATATCAACATGACCCAATCTTTCAATATAAATAGGTCTTCCTTCCTTATCATTTCCATGATAACCCTGTGGGTAGTCCCGCAGAACTTCATCTAACTCATTGAACTCAAAGTCCTGAATATGACATCATAGGCAGCATAATATCAACTAAAGATATGAGGAACGGGATGCAATTTGATGAACATAGATTAGGAAACAGTAGCAACCTCATTTGCAGCCAATTTGTTATACATCGGCTTGATTAAAAGAGATAAAAGAATCCCCAATAGAAATCTCTATTTAAGTTTCCAATCACGTAGTTTTATCATTTTTGGGAAAAATAAAAAAAATAAATATTAGAAGGAAACCACTGGCCAACTGTACTGTTCTAGTTCCGAATCAGCAGTGTTAAAGAAGCTACTCAACAAGAGGCCTTTAACTGAAAGTGGCACATCATTAATAACTCAATAGACAGAAAAATAAATTACTACGATACTCCAATAATCACAGTGCTTGAAACATGAAATGAGCTGATATTGAATGACATTCCAAGGACACTCAGAAAGCAAGTTTACAAGGTGACCCATAATTGTTCAGTTACATCCAAATGTTACATGCATGCTACACATTGAATTTGCGTGACAAGCAGAGTTAGCATGTTCAGAAGGCCAATGTCCTCAACTTTTACTGGAAACAAGGTGGTCTACTTACTTCTATTCTCAGTGCTTATATACCGTTCTATAATGAATTACGGACATCTAAGCAAGAAATCACAAGCACATACTGGTAGCAAACATGCATAAGAACATAGTGGTGCTGGATCAAAGTTACCTGCAAGATCCTATCGGTACCAAAATCTTTCCTCCATTGAAGCGTGTTACCCCACATGCGCTTGGCTTTCACAATATCAAATTTCCTGGCTTTTAGAAATCTGAATATTTTTGGTAATAATAACAGTTAAGGTCTTGACAAATGGAAATATTTATTTTGACAATATTCAGTAGTAAATAAAAAGATATCAATAGGTTTTCTTACAGCAACAAATGCAAAATGAGAGCCTAGTTTAGACATTAAAGAAACTAGCTTATAGCAAAAGCCAATAAACTGAACATATTTTTATAGATTCCCTAATTTCCAGCCTTCAAATTTGAATGAATGAGAAACACTTCCTAACGAATAAACCACCAGCGATGCATATCTATAAGGGATTTTAAGATAATATCCTGCAGTCCTCAAGAGAAAAGCACTGATATTAAAATCAATTAGGACATCAAATTCAGAACCGACGCATTTCACAAGCATTGAAATAGATGGTTTGTGCAAGTACAGGAAATTCATTATACTGGCCCCAAAAGTATACAATAACTTTTCACTTAGAATAAAACCATTGTAAATAACTATATGGGTAAAAAATTCACCTCAACATCGTATGATAATTATCATGCTTAGCCGGCAGCAAGTTGTCAATGACCAGTGCTTGCCGAAAAGCTTCCACGGCGTTCTGCTCTTTAGGATCCCGCATATCCTCAATTAAAATAGGAAGGCCAATATCCTTGCTCTGACTCTCTGTCTCCTTACTGGATAAATTTCCAGTTTTCTTCGATTGCACAGAATATGAGTGCTGCTCATTTTTCTCGTTAGTGCCATCAGGGCCTGATAACAATAAGCACATTTTATTGCACCTTAACCATAAATGAGTAAACCACATTTTGTCACTACTTCCACTATTACATGAAAAATCTCGCACTGCAAATGCAATTGCTAAATAATACTACCTTCATTCCATAATATAAGTCGTTTATAACATGTAGCGAAAATTAAGGAAGCTAAAAAAGAAAGGTACTTTGTTAGTCAAAATATCAATATTAATCTATTAAAGAGGCCTTGTATACCACTACTAACTTTATTTAAGAGAGTAATATTGATATTTTGACTAACAAAATACCTTTCTTTTTGTTTCCTTAATTTTTACCACATGTAATGAAATGGAGGAAGTACGTCAGAAGAAAATATTATTTGGTTTTCCAAACAGATAAAACCAAGAAAGTATATCTAGTCCTTCAATGTTTCTTCGAATGACCAATTTCGGATCAAGGTAGTAGATTAGTTGATAAAACATTGTTAACGGACTGAGAAGTCTCGGGTTTGATGCTCACCAGACGCTTTACCATCACCATCCACTTTCCCTGTCCCCCTCCCCCAAATAATAATAAGTAAGGGGTGAGCACCGAATTAATTTGCCAATTCGGTCAATTGAATTCGGTTTTTTCATACCTCAAAAAACCGACCGAATTCGAAATGGCCGAATTGGTGAATTCGGAATTCGGTGCCGATCGAATTCACCGAATTGGAGATATATATTTAATTATATAATATTTAATTATATAATAATAATATTTAATTATTAAAAAAATTGAATTCGAATTCGGCACACCAAATTCAAAAATAATCAAACCGAATTCGTCCCAAATTCGAATTCGGTCTTGACCGAATTACCGAATTCAAGCCGAATTACCGAATTCAAATTGCCAAATTGAATTCGAATTCGGTCGGAATTCGGCAAAAACCGAATTTGCTCACCCCTAATAATAAGGATAAAAAGTGCACACGCCCCCTAAATTATCTCGGATTTTGGTTTTTGACCCTCAATTAAAAAACTTTAAGTGCTTGACCCTGAACTTTTTTGAAGTATCAATATTTCCCCTTCCATCCAATTTCTCCGTTAAATAACAACGGAAGGTACCTATGTGACACCCACATGATAAAAATGGGGGCAAATTTGCGATAAACCAACCAGCTGGGCCGGCCGGTGTCCCCTTTATGGCATGTGTATGTACGTGGGTTGGAACCCTTACTCTAACTCTGACTCTTAGTAGGTAGCCACATCCTCTCTTTGATCCGATCGGGTAGTTCGTTCTGGAAACACGTCTTCCTATTCCATATTTTCTCGAATCTCCTTTAACAGAAGAAATAGAAGCTCGAGAAAGAATACCAAAACCTAGTTCACTCGCATTGATCAGTTTGAATGCAAGTGATTGTAGAATGTCTTTCAGTTCGTGTGAAACTCTCCGCTGTTGAAGGCCTGTGTATTCCTATTTCAGTGGGCGAGACGAAGACACTTCAAAAGTTTCATTCGAAACAGGCGCCTAAGCAGAGGGTTCGGGCTTTTGTTTACCGAGGGTTCGAATCCCTCTCTTTCCGTACCTTCATTAGTTTTTTAAAAAATTAATTAGAAAATGGAAAACCCTCCCAAATCTTCTGAACCCTCCCTAATTTTCTTAACATTTAAAAATTAGAAAACTCTAAATCCTTGAAAAGAAATTGTGAACTACCATTGGAAATTGATTCAAAAATCTTGATAAATGAGTAAATAGTATTTTTTAATTTCTGACAAAAAGAATTATAGAAGTCATGCTTAGGTTGTTATGGGATACGAAGAAGACATTGAATATCTTTTTTGCTCAAAACTAAGTTAAAAAACTCGATATAATTAGTTACAGCTTTCATGGAGTTTTACATAATTTCATGGAAGTCATCCTTAAGTTATTTAGCAAAAAAAAAAAAAAATCTTAAGTTTTTTCTAATTAATTTTTTTAAAGATTAATTTATTTTTTCACATATGTACATTCCGTTATTATTTAACGGAGAAATTGGATGGAAGGGGAAGCATTGATACTTCAAAAAAGTTCAGGGTCAAGCACTTAACGTTTTTTAAGTTGAGGGTCAAAAACCAAAATTCGAGATAATTTAGGGAGCGTGGGCACCTTTTACCCTACTACTACTACTACTACTACTACTACTACTACTACTGCTAATAATAATAATAATAATAATAATAATAATAATAATAATAATAATAATACAAAAACAAAACTTCTAAAAATCAAAATTAGGCATTTTCTACCCCCAATCATAAACTTAAATATCCTAGAATTTTCAAAAATCTGCAATTCATTATTCAATTCTTCAAAATAAAAAATTAAATCAGGCATATATAATCATACTACTGGACAACCGAAAATCGAATACATTGGAAACAAAAAGGAAAAGAACAAGTAAAAAAAGATGAGAATGTACTTACGAGGCCCCGATAATCGATCGGAATTTCCTAACATTTCTGTAAAAATCAAATTCAATTTCCTCACCGGCAGATCATATTAATATAATCCCCAAAAAATGGATAAAAAGAGAAAATAGAAAATTCTGCAAATAATTTGATGAATTGGATAACGATGTAATGAATGAATTAAAAAAAAGCAATAAATCGGATAAATTAAAAAAGAAATCTTCCCAATTTGAAAGAATTATTATTATTATTAGATTTAGAATAGTATGCAACTATATAACGTTAGCAGTTACCCATGTATATACTGCCACGTGGAAATTGCTTGTAGTGGCGGACTTTTTTTTTTGGCGGGAATATGCCAGGTGGCAGATAATTCCCCTTTTATTATTTTGCATTTTTTCCTTATTAAAAAAATAAAAAATTATCATTGTTATTCCGAGTTGAAAATATTGTGACCGAGAAAATATTGATATTTCATGATATTCTTATTTACTCATATAGTTCATGGGCATTGGCAAGAACCAGAACAGCGTTGTCGGGCTACAATGCGGAACAATTGCGGGCCATCGGATATAAAAGAGGACTGTTGAGATTATTCGATTTAACAAATTTTTCGACCCAGATAATTTCAACGGTCAAATATTTGATTTGACTATCCGTAATTATTCCGCACGGTGCGGAACAATTGATGTATATTCCACATTGGAGCTGGCTCGGACTCCCTGGTTATTCAATGACAATTTGTAACGTAAAGTCACGACGGCTTCAGTGAAGAACATGTGTTGATTCGCACAGTGCAGGAAAATAAAATGCCGCACCAGAGCCGGACCCACATAAAATACTATGGTATGAACTAAGGAACATATGTAAATGTGCTTTTGTTGTTTCATACTACAAGGAAAGACATTATCAGCCAAAGGAAACATACTTGAATGACTGATATTTTACTGCCTTCAAACAGTTTTGTCACAAAATAGGACTACAGAAGATGGAAAGAACATAAAACACAGACACATGCAGAAACCAGAAATGACCCAAGTTTTATGAAACTCATCATGGCCATTACAAGTTTAGTCTATTCAAATATTCACATACATTTCTACACACACACACACACACATATATATATATATATATATATATAGTTGTGACCGAGACTCGGGTGGACATGGTGACTGATACCAAGGATGCGAGTTTCATAGGCTTAGATAAATGAGTCTTCATGTACAGATAGCATCCTCCCAAACATCTAGGGCACGTCGTCAAATCTTGAAGCTAAAAATCTTTAATGAAGAAGAAATAAAATGAGTTAAATTATGCGTTTGTAGGCACGCACACAATTAAGTAGATATTTGCATTGGCTGTCTTTACCTATTATGTCCAGTTCCTCTTGGAACGAAGCTGAGTAAGCTTATCCCTCCACAGAGCTGCAGAGCACAGCACGAAGAATAACTAGAAGAACTCGATAGATTTCATCACTCTAACTTTTGTGCTATAATAATGAAAGATATCAGGTGGATCTTGTAACGAATACCTTACGTGGTGATGTTCAAGAGAAAAGACCAAAACTTTCAAAATTTTACCGTAAGCTAGTCAAACATGTGTATCATCAGGAACTATACCTGCATCTCTGTAGCGTTCTTCAATGGCAGCAATCAGCATGTTGCGAACAAGATTAAACTCCTTCGTCTCAATGCACGCCTGACCAGAAGGTCTGGATCCAGAAAACAAGTCAGATATCTGTTTCTTCTAATCCTCCCCCCGACCCGCAAAAAAGAAAAAAAGAAATTGCCGGCAATATATATTTGGATATACTTTTGTGTGTGACAGTGTAAGAATGCGTTTGAGTGAGAAGGGATGCGCGTGCTTGTGTGTGTTTATGTGTCGGTGTCAAAAGGAGACGTTATTATTGGGTCCTCTCCGTTACCCCTATGTTTCACGCACAGCAGAACACACATATCCACCCTCCACTTCCTTTTGGAACCACCTTACACAACCATATTAAGACAACGCAACAAACATAAAACACATAGGATACCTACTTGCTTGTCCATATAAACAAAATCAACTATAGAAGAAATTTGGCGATCGGAATGAAAAATCACAACTACTATATCCCCTAAAAGACCACAATGGCCAAGTAATTACGCAACCAAGTATTTGTGCACCCTAAACTTGTAATTTTCCCAAGAGGGTCCAAGGGAATACTAAACATACCTGTCCAGTTCTGTAAACAACAAGCCATCTGTAGCTGTGCTTTGCACTGTTGGCTTTGCAGATTCAAGCACTCTCATACCATCACTGTATGCCAAGTATTTGTTGACTTGTATTGGGACCTATAAGAGCAAAAGCTGAACCGTTGAGCATGTAAGATAAGTCCTCGTAGCAACATATTTAACAATACATTGACAGAGGATTTCGATCTACATGTTTCAGAAGCTACCAGATTAGGGTTCATTTATCATGCTTAGGATTACCTCAAACGCAGCATCTAAAGTGATCATGATCCTAGAACTATATTGCCGTCATGAAATTACCTTGCATCTCACTGCAATGTTAATGGCATCTGAAGGCCGAAGGTCAAAGCTAATACTGTCGGCTTCATTATCCACCTGAAAACAACATAGGGTTAAAAAAAAAACTTGCTCAAAACTACTCAACTTAATGAGTAGTTCAATCAAGCATAGATACCTTGGTTAGAATTAACTGAGCAAAATATGCCTCATGCACTCTCTTAGTTACCCGCACAAGTTTTACCTGAACACGAAAAACAAGAAGTTGGATAAGAACTGTGCAATATTTAGAGCAACCAATTGAACTTGCATATTGTTATAATCTTACTGCATAACCCATCTTCTCAATCATCTCCTTCACCACTTGATACATGGTGGGCCTAGCCTGGAGAAAATAACTATTTTGTTATTCACAGGCCAGTGATTATAATAATGAAATTAACACACTTAAAAAAAAAAAAGAATTTAAACTTACAATCTGGACATTTCGCATAGCTGCCATGAGCAGCACACTAGGCATCTCCACTGGCACAGAGATCAAGTCGGTTAGAGGAAAATCCAGTAAAAAGGAAAGAGTTTAGATAGAACTCCTTGAAAAATAAAAGCAATCTCAACATGATAAGCTTAAATCACTTACGAACAATTATCGGCAGAAGTAGACCAGTCCCGTCTTCCATCTTTAGTACAATTGCAGGATGCGGAGAATAATCTGGCAGATGCCCACTATGAGGATTGTTATGCACACATCTCAAATGCCTACCATCTCTCATCTTGATCATGAAACCATCTGGACCACTCTTCACTTCGACTACGGAAAATACGTTAAAAAGAAAAATTAACTGAGAAAAATCGGTATATCAAATGAAGCGAATACATGTCAGAAGCTGCTCAAATGAATCAAATTAAGGGAATCACTGATAAGATACGAATATGGTATGTTATATTAAGCGCCACAGGTGACAATAGAATACTCATTTCAAAATCTGCCAAAGCAGCTAAATTTCTAGTTTCAGAACTGATAGTCTTGTTGATATGATGTGAATTAAACATGAAAAAATTAGACGGAAATGAAACAATTCCATGATATATAAGGAAAATAAGAGTAGCCCACCAGCTTCTACCACACTGGAATTGACATAATCAGCATCGCTCTCATTCGAATTTCCGGCCATGCTACCATTGCCATTTGATGATGAACTGAAAGTACAACTGATCGCCTTGTTTGGTCGAGCATGTGCTTGGTGAGCCACATCAACCACATTAATGCCTTTAAGCCCCCAAAACGAACTTTTAACTAGATTCACAACCTTCACTGACGGTGTGTAGAGAGGCACGCTGCATTGTCCAGTTTGTTTTGCACGCACAACAGGACAAACGACCGGCCCTTGTAACGAAGCCATAATCACCCCTTCGAGAAGTATCAGGAATGAAATATATTACATTCTTGTACCAAACGCAGCACAAAAAATCATTTTGATCATTGATAACTACTGGTATACAAATGCTTGTTATGCTTATGAAAAAACCGAAAAGAAAAGTTTCAACATCACAAAAAAAGGTTAATTTTTATGACTTGCGTGTAATGCTATCGAATCGAGATATCTGTTTTGGTGAAATTTACCTGTTTTGGTGAAATTGAGTAATACAATGAAGATTGAATAGCCTTGTGCTGTCCATATACTTTTATATTTACATATACCAGAAGATCATACACAGCAGCTCAGAAACTAACACTCTAACCAGATAAATCTTTAGATCCCTAATAGCATGAAACAAAAAGGAAACTAAAAGAGATAAATGGATTTCAGATTACATGCAAAGGCTAGTTAACTGAAATTCATGGATAAATAAATATCATTTGATTGTCCTTAAAATTCATAATCAACAATTTTATTCTACAATCATCCTTTTTTAATCCAATTATTCAGAGCATGAAGCTTGGAATTAAGAACCAATCATTTCCAATCTTTCAACTCTCATCTGATTACTCTTTGATCAAGTTAAATTCAACCCAGATTCTCAACTACAGTTTGAGGTAAAAATATTGTTACTTTATGCATAATTGAGCTAAAATAGTAGTCAGATTGAATTCTAAACATCAAAATAACTGACCCCTTTTAGTAAATTTAAGTGCCCATCAACAACAATTTCAGAATTTTTCGGCTATATAATTCAAAACCCATATAAGAAGTAATAAAAAGATTTAATCTTTCAGTATAAAAAGGATCAAAATCCAGACCTGAAGATTACGATCTTTGACAACCCTCAAGAATTCAAAGAGCTTAAAGGTCAACACTTGGTTCTGTAAACAGCTCTTGTTCTCCAAATTAAAAGTCTGATCTCAGTTTAATTATAAGAATTGAGCAAAACAAGAACAAGAATCCAAATGGGGGGAGAAGGAGAAAAGATCAAATGATCAAAAGATATGAACAGACAGATAGAAAAAGAGGATAAACTAGAAGAGGAGGAGGATAAGAGAGATAATTTAGTGGATAAGAGATTCTTTTCTTTGCTTGCAATATAGGAGTGAGAGTATATGAGAAGTTTTTTTTTTTTTTTTTAATTTATGAATAATATATATGCTATCATTTATATTTGTAGAATTGACATCACAACTCGACAACATTCCATTGTAGCTTGTACATTGATATGAGTTTAGTCTATTGCAATTATGCCAGTGAAAAGGGGAAGAGACTATGAGGGAATATAGCCTATATAATTATTATATTTAGCAATTTTACTAGATTATGTGCAAAAGAATTACAGTTTCCCGACATAAAAGCAATTTTCCATATTTTTTTAGATGGTCCCTACTTTTATTTTAATTTTGATATGTACTAATAAATCATGTAGTTCAGATAATCAAACGAGAATGCTTTTATTGATGTAAATAAATTTGGATTACATAAATCATGATTATATGAGGGAAAAAAAATGCTACTTTCATCCAAAATTTGTTGAGATATTTAATTGGCTAATTGGCAAATTTCATCCCCAAAGTTTGGCACGTTCGCGACGATGGTCCCCGTTTTATATTTCTTTGTATTACCGTCCCCAAACAATTTGCGGTTAGTGAAATTGGTTCTTCCGTCCAATTGTTTCAGCGGTAGTTGTCTTTGGAAGGAAGAAAAAATTAAATAATGGGAAGGGTATAATGGGAAATCTCTATTCCAACGAACATATTGTGATATTTTACAACTTAAAATACCCATCTTCTTATTCCTTCTTGAAATAAATCTCATATCTTCATTGAAGACCATGAGGAAAGCTTCAAATTATGGCAAGACCCCAAAGAGTTATGGTGGCTTTGAAGTGGAGCCTTCCAATAGGAGCTCTAATTTGAAGGGTGAATGTGATTTACTCATGGAATTGCCCACTCATTGTCAATGTCCAAAACCATTTCCGACCAAAATTCGTACATCTTGGACATAATGGAACCCGGGAAGAAGATTTATGTCTTGTGAGAATTATAAGGTTTGTTAAATTTTCATTTTAGTTATATTTCTTTTATGTGGAATTTTGAAATCCTTTATACAATTTGATTGTCTACATTAGGCAAAGAAGAAATGTGAATTCTTCTTATGGGCAGATCCACCATTGTGTTCGAGAGATAGAAATGTAATGCCGGGTTTGATGAGAAGGTTAAAGAAGATGCATGTTCAAATGGCTAAAGATAAGAGGATGATAAAGAGTTTGTGTATTGCTCTAATTACTTCATGGATCATTGCAATCTTCCTTCGTTGTTGGATATTCATAAAGCTGAAGTAGAGATAGTTAGTTTCATGTTAGTTACCAGTTTGTTAAGTTACTTTTGTTGATTATAGTAGTGTAATGTAATGTACTAATTTCATTGAGCTAGTATATGTATGATAATTCTAAAAAATTTCCCCAAATGAGTTCACATCTTCATTGAGCAAAACAAGATAATTGTATGATATTACATCCATATCTGCAAAAAATACCTATTGGTTTGTATTTTGGACAAAAAATCACATGTGCAGCCCCTAACCAATATCCTAATTCCTAATCATCTAATACCCTAAGACATCTTCAATCCAGTTTTCTGGACAGTTTGTCGAACATGGAAATGTTCATGTCCACAAATGCTCCGGGTACTGCACAAGTGGACCTGTGTTAAGACACCAACTGCATCTGCTAGGCTTCCTCTTTTTCTTGGGCATTTCTGATTTTTCCTGAAATGAGTGGTTATAATCACCAACATAAATGACACAAAGAAATATAAATGAACACAAAATACAACCAAATTACCAGTTCAACACTTTCAATAGGAGCTTTTCCCTTGTCAACTGGCTGTGAGGCACCTTCAATAGCCTAAACTTGTTCAATTTTAGACACACCTAAATTAGCTTCAGAATTTCCAACTTCAGTACCACCCACATCAGATGGTATGAATTTGTAAAACTCATCATCAGAATGATTCAAAGTTTCAGTAACTTCATTTTTTTTCATCTTCTTCATTTGCATATGCATCTTCCCCTTTATTTTCATCATTGACAGCCTTAATCTGAATGTCATACCAATCATCTACCAAATGATGCATACCTAATAGCTGCCAGTGTCCTTTAGACTTTTTGCAATGTCCACCAATTTGGTTAGTTTCCCTATCATCCATTTCTCCCATTTCAGGAACCAAGTCTGGATCAGGAATATTTTCCTTAGTACCATCACCCCTCACACCCTCATTAACAACAACCCCAACATCACATAACCAATTTGCCTCCCTTTGCACATTTACATCAAAATCATGCAACACAGGCTCTATAATGTCTTCAAACATGTATTCATTCTCATGCAGGTTGTAATCTTCATCCTCATAAAAAATAAATTATTCCTCATCATTTTCAGACCCATCTAAGACTTGACTCTCCATGAGGAGGGGTTGTTGTGATGAACTAGCTTCTAATTGAGAACCTTTAACCTCTTTTGGTGCATTTTTTGTATTTAAAATGTGCAACCACTGCCTAAATGCAGACACATCATCATAAGTGAACCATGACTCATTCATCTACAAGTTTAGACATGAATTCACAATAAAAAACAAACCCTACTAATAACAAAACTAAAACTAAATCAACTAAAATAAGGCACTTACAAAGTACGGATAACCGTTGTTTGCGCTGAAATATGGATGAGCACCTTCTAAGAATCTATACGCATAGTATAGTACATATTCCCCACATTCCTCCCCATTAGTCTGTTGTGGAACCTTTGGAATCAGCAAAGGGATATCATTGATGACTCTATTATCAACAACTACCCCCTTATGTTTCAATACATCAAACACAAACCTAATTCAAAGATGATTTATATTAGCAGCAGCCCTTATGTTAACTTATACATAATAAGTTGTATTAGTATAATAAATAACTAAATTTACTTACTTTTTGATTGAAGGATGAATTATATTAGCTGCAACTTGAAGGGAATCAAACAATAACAAGCACTGATTTTTTGAATCCAAACCCTCATTGAAATTACAAAGAATTAACAAAAACCAATGTCCCCTAAATCAGATAATAAGCAAATCATTCAGTTAACGGAGCATTTTCTTATGCTTAACCCACTTTAAAAGAATATCAATGAAATGAAGAAATATTAACTTACCACTTCACAATGGGTACAAGAACGTACGGTTTTCTGAGTATATTCATCTTCTTAACCCACTTTACCACTTTAGCCTCAGAATCTTTCACTAACGGATTAGAGTAGACATTGAACCATATTGCATCCAACTTCTCGAATAATGACCTCTTCTCTTCACAAACCTCTTTCCAGATTATACTAATAAATTAAAACAAACTTCAGAATATAAACCCTAAATCTCCTTGACTATGTAAGAAAGAAACGATTTTTACAAAAACTTACCTTAAATAACCCTCCAACGCATCTGAGTTCAGTAAACCACTCAAGATGCAAAATCCATCACTTCCCCCACCTTTATGGAGTCCTTACCTTAGTTTCATCGTCGATCAAGCAGATGAAATCAAAAGTTCATAAACCCTAGAAATGAGAAGCGATTTGGGTGAAAGGGGATGGAGAACGCCAAAGAAGGTAATACTCTGGCCTTTCTTTGGTTTTAACCCCCAAGGTTAATTTTGGTGTGAAATCCGGAAAATAACCCTGGTTCATTCCAAGTGTTTTAATAAATAAATCAAAATTCGAAAAGTCTGTGACAAAATTGGAAACAATTGGACGGAAGGACCAATTTCACTAACCGAAAATTGTTTGGGGACGGTAATACAAAGAAATATACAACGGGGACCATCTTCGCGAACGTGCCAAACTTTGGGGATGAAATTTGCCAATTAGCCTATTTAATTTCAATATGACAAAAATCAAAAGATTTTACATCACCATTGAAAAAGATGATGCTGATGTTTGACACTATCTTTACCCCGTTAACGTCTTTCATTCCTCCGGTGGGGACACATTGTTTTTAGAATCTTGAGAATTTGTGAATGTCAAATAAATCTAGGTATTGTTTCTTAGGTGTTATTGAAGGTGAAAAGATATTATAATGATATAAGTACAAGATATTTTGCTTATCTAAGAAGTTTAACTTGATTAGATGGAGAAGGATAGAGCATTGAGAACAATAAGATTTTTTCCGCCTAGAATTGTAAGTTAAAATCTAATAATGTGTAAACGACGATCATCGTGTTATTGGACTAAAATAATCGAGTTATTGTTGGTTAAATAAATGATTCAATTAATACAATAAAAACATATAAAGAAATTACAGCACAAATATGAGAGAAAAGTACAAAAAAAAGCAATAAGTTAAATAAGAAATAAGAGCAAAATGCACGCGAATAATATTTTTTTTATTAATAAAAAAACTAGTGGCAAAGTAAATGACACTCCCATGAATAAGACAATCTCCCAGGAATAAGATGCTCACATATTTTGCCGCTGCATTACCTGTCAAATAAAATAAACGTGAGAAACATTATATATATAAGCTTTTACCTAAAAAATGGAATCGCAAATAATATTAGTAGATTTAGTAGGTGAATAATATTAATGATCTCATAATCTATTTACGCTACAAGTATTATATATTTTAGTTGGATTGCTAATTTGATCCCTCTCAAGTCTAATATTTCAAGTATATTATTTGCAATATGGTATGTTGAGATGTAGAAACTCGATATCCAATCAACAATTGTCTTTTATATTACTCTATTTGTTCCAAATTCATGTTGAATCTCTTTCATATGAGTTGATTTTCTTTCCCCACGAGTGTTGTATTTATTGGTGAGTGATTAACATGTAAAATATGGATAATTTAAGAGGTGATCAAAATAAAACTACTCGTTTTCCTTAAACTTTCAAGTATATTTTCTTTTCTTTTTTCCTTACAAGTTACTTCATATGTCTCAAATTCTTTGTCCACTTTATATTTTGCACGAGAATGAAAGTTTCATAAAATATGATACTATTTAATTTTACTTCAATTTAACTCCCTATTCTTTCCCCTCTATTCTCATCTCTCCAACATTCAATGTAAGGAGTAAAATTGAAAAAAAATGATCATTAATGAATCATTTATTTAAAAAATGGACAGTTAATTTTTGAAATATTAAAAAGGTAATATGAGCAGATAATTTGAGACAGGAGGGAGTACAAGTGTACAACTTTAAGTGATATTTTTCTAAAAGAAAATCTAAATTTTCTTCTCAACACCAAAATCTGGAAGGGCATTTCTGACCTTTTAGTAAAAGTGAAGGGTATTGGCGTTAGCCGCACCAATCCACTGACATAGCCGCACTGCAGATGTATGCCACGTGTTCATACTTCCATTGCCAACTGCCGAGTATGTGGTTTCAAGTCAGGATAAGGTTTCCTGCATTGTCATGTTCTCAAATTTCGAGGACTTCCTCTGCAAAATTCAAGGGGCCCATTTTGAGAAACTAGAATCTTATCCGCTAAATCAACGGATCATATAAACAGACAAAAAAAATTCGCCCCAAGTATAAGCATAGACAATCACACCTTCATTTTTCAGTAATTTAATACTAGAATTCTTAACTATAAGATTTTCATTACATTTTGAAAAAATTAATAAACTAAAAATTACAATATTTTTGTAATAAAAATATAACAATATTACTCTCTTAAATAACAGTACATGTATACCATTAATTCTATTTAAAAGAGTAATATTGATATTTTAATTATAAAAATATGTTAATTTTTACTTTCTTACTTTTCGCAATATGTCCTAAAAAATTTATATTTAGGAATAAAGGTAGTAATGTCCATTTCCTAAGAACAATTTGGAATAAAGACAAATATATCATCAACTCTCTCACATAAATCGTTTGGGATATGCGTATTCATACCCAAACGGATAATATTACGAAATAAAGAGAGTAGTAATATACACTAAAGCTGGAATTTGGAAATTTTAGAGGTAAAGAATTATGTTTTTCGTTGGAAAAAAAAGAGACGTACAAGAATTTAGCTGTAACAAATTAATGTATATGATTCTTTTAATTTGTTATTATGAAAAAATAATAAGAACCAGGAAAAAATAATCAACATGATCCTTAGAAGACATTCAATGATATATAACCATCGACGACAACAACAACGAAGTATTAATCTCAAATAATTGAAACTGACTATATAAATTGATATAAAATTTCTGTTTGGTCGTTGACAAAAACAAAAATATTCGGACATAAGAACTCGCCACTGAAAGTTTCATTACAAATATTCCACACATGAAATGGATAAAAGAAACCTAGCTAGCTGGATGTTTAATGGATCAAACTTGGTCTCCTAGAATCTTCGAGAATGACCAAGTTTGCTCCATTAAATCATGCTCCAAACTTTTGACATATCAAAACAAGATTTGTCACATCTTTATATATCTTGAATGCCCTAATAAAATAAAAAAAGTGAAAATCATAATTAATTAAACGGCTGCATAACTAATTAAGGTGTGTATTTAGAATTGTGTTTGATCGGAGTTTAGCACTCAAACTCTTTTTGATAGAATATGAAAATGAAACCTCACACATTTATTAATTTTAACAACTAATTTGAGATTATGATAAGAAATTTCATATTGAGACTTAATTCAGTCAGACCCCTAAATGTCTTTTAAGTTGAGTTAAGTTCCTCCGCCGAAGTGATGTGGTGGCCATACAGCTCCGCCGGAATCAGTCATATAAGAAAGGCATGATAATGGCACCAAGCACAGCCCTCTGCTTTTTAGATCTCTTTTTCTTTCTTCATTCTCTGCCGGACCCTGATTCCATAAACCATTAATCCTAAATGGTTCAGAGATTTTTTTCACAAAAAAAGGGGAAAAAAATAAAAGTGTTGACAGTTGAAACAATTATTTTCTTACCCCTTGTATATGTGCTCTTTGTGTCTTGTTACGTGACGACTTTAGGTATGGAACGCTTAAAGTCTGCAAAAACAAATGTTCATTAACTCAAACTTAACTATGAAAATAATTAGGGGCAGATCCGTAACTTACCAATTTTAAGAGTAAGACATTTATCTTGAGCATGTTCATAAACACTCACTCAATTCCATACTATAAATCGTTTAGGATACGTAATGAAAAATAAGTAAGCAAAAAATAAGATAATTTTTAGTTAAAATATCAATATTACCCTCTTAAATAGAATTAGTGGTATACAAGTTCTATTTAAAAGAATAATATTGATATCATGACTAACAAAGTACCTTACTTATTGTTTCTTTAATTTTCACTACATGTCATAAACGACTTACATTATGGAATGAAAGTAGTAGTAGATTATCAAATAGATTATGTATGTAGTTTCTTTCATATATATATATATATATATATATATATATATATATATATATATATATATATATATATCATTTTAATTAGGTGATATGCAATGACAGATTCAAAGATTTATATAGAGAGAACGAACTCTACTTATAAATATAGGACAATAAAAAAAATTAATTAGTTTTAGGGGGCCGAAAGTTAATAATTTTTTTGATTTTCTTAACATGTACATGCTATATTTTAAATTTTTTATGGACTATTGTCATTCTGCCTTTTAGATCCGCCACTTGAAACGTAAAATAGCTACGGCTCTGAAGTATATGACAAATTAATTTAAGATAAGGAAATGCAGTATATGAAGAATATTTTGAAGAAGTACCTCAACTTGGCTTTGAAGGAATTTGATATAACCGATGGCCTCCATTAGTACGGATGATGTGTCTGTCTGAAATATTCTCCATTAATCCACTAACCCCACGTGCAATTTTAATTTAATTTTTTTAAAAAATAAACAAGTTGTTAATTTGATTCAAAAACCAAGCAATCATAATTAAATCTCTGAATTAGGATAAGAATGTACTCTACGATGTAGGCAATGGAATCAACCTTAAATTATAGTATATCTATAATGTCCTAACTCATAAGCATGAAATTCCCTTTCTTCCAAAAAAAAAAAAAAAAAAATCCTATTTTGGACTTAAAAATTGTTAGCTTTTCTGGTTAGCGTAAGTGTGCATAATTGAATTCAAAGCAGTAACTTTAGAAATTAATTAAAGAAAAGAAAGAAAGAAATCGAGGAATTATATATCATGCAAATATTGAGATATATCGTCTTATCTGTCAAGTGCTTAATTTATAGTTTAAGAGATTAAAGGTAAGATTTTGAAAACCTTAAAAAGAAAAAAGAAAAACCACAAATATACATGTACTAATTTGTTCATGAGTATCAAAACTTATCATTAACCAAATGAGAACATCTAGTCCGTCTCAACTGGTATTTACATATCTATCTCAACTATTCAGAATTCGCCACATGAATATCCCTCAATTTCACTTCTTAAGCCGTAATTAATCAGATCCATATGACGAATTGTGAACAATTAAAACAAGTATGCGGGCACTAATTAGGGACAAACGGTTTTTTGCCGGCTATACATATCGATCGATGGCCATTAAAAAATTATGCACATAGGAGTAGTACCTTGCCAAAGGGTGCTACTAACTGTTGAAGAGCTGCAATTCTATCTCCTAATTTCTCTTTTCTGACCTGCTGGTTGCAATCCAAGATTCATAGGAAGGTCAGAAAAATGGAGGAAGAAATTAACCCAATTGGAGTTCATGCAAATCTTAAGTCACCTTAAAGGGAGGGTAGGAAGCTCTAGACTCCATTCTTGATCTCTTGGCTGCAGCTTGAGATTCTTTTTGTTCTAAAACAACCTCAGATCTTTTGGCTTCTCCAGCTCGACTGCCTCCGAAAGATGTCATCTTCATATGCAACAAGTGAAAATTAGTTAGTCTACTAACTCAGAGTATTAGGTCTCAGGTTTGACATCCCATTTCCAAATAGTATTTTTATTACAAAAAAAAGTGTGTGAAAAATAGAATCGTGTTTAGTTTAAACTCATAAATAACCAACAAAAGGAAAGGAAATGAAATAATTAGTCTTGAAAGAAAAAGAAAGATGTATGCAAATGCATAAAGCTGAAATATTCTTTAATACTAAAAGGAAAAAAGAGTTCTCCTTTGGGTTGCATTTTACTCGACAAAGAAAAAGATTTGTAGCTTTCCAATTTACTAATGAGATGCAAGTGTCTAGCTAACAGTTGTTTTGGAATCTGATCATGGCTTCCCTTTTCATGCTTAAATTCCTAATAGCAAACTCCACATTCTACAAATATAAATATACATATATAGTTCATCTTATAGTTTGACGACCACGAATATTTTAGTATATCAATGAAATTGCTCCACATACATCAATATTATTGAATTATAGAGAATTCAGGGGCCGGACTAATCACATTGCTTATAATGGAGGTAATTTCATTGATGTATTAGATAATACTAAAAAATGTACTATAAGATTCAGAGTCTATAGAGATAACCTAAAAGCATGTCCAGATAAAAGTTGATCTATATAGAAAATAGACAGACAATTTCGTATGAAGTAAATATTTTCTAGCATATCGCCATTCTTGTAGCTAGTTAGTCTAGAAACGTCCATAAGTCTATTTTTCTATACAAAATAAATAAAAAATGGACATTCCATTCTGGATAGAGAGAGTATACTTTTGGTTATATGAAGGAGAATGGTACTCACAATATTGCTAGAGTTTGATTGTCTTTGGATTGGTGGTTGCTTCATATAATTATCAAAGCCATAATTAGTAAGACCATTTCCAGAAATTAGGCCAAGCTGATCTTGTAACGACTTGCCAAATCCTCCTGAATTTAAAAGATCCAACGCCTGCAAATTCATATCAAAATTACTTGATGATGAATTTCCCAACTGCCGGAAACTCGAAACATTTAGGGTTGGATAAATCTGGCTGCTACTATAGCTCCTTCTCATCTGAGGAGAAGAACTACTACTAGAGTAGAAATCTTCAGGAATACTACTACAATTACTACTTTGACCTCCCCCGGGAGCAAGTGTCCTAAGTAGAAGTTTGACATTATTGTCATTTATATCTCCTCCTCTTTCCTCCTCTATAGTAGATGATGATGGGCTACTACTAATCATTTCACTGAATTTAGAGAAAGATTGTGAAAGTTCATGAGAAGATGGATTATTATTATTGATCAACCAGTCAAAACTACTCAAGTCTTGACTAGGGACTAGAATGTCATTTTGCTCCACCCTAGAAGAATTTCTCAAGTTCCCTAGAGCTACTCCACTTGCATTAGCATATGAACCCAAGCTGCCATAATTCCTGCAAAAAAGCAATTTTGAAAGAATTAATTAAACCTCATACAAATATTGTTCTCTCCAAGAAACCCTAATCAAATCCTAGTGTTAGAAAAAAATTTGGAAACAACATGAATAGTCAGTCAAATTCAACAAAATTTAACACGCAACACATATTCTCAATCAGGTTACGGGAATATAAGAGTAAATTTCATGAAAGCCAAGCATTTGTGATTGATACTCTTAATCTGAAGAGTTTATAAGAGCTTTTCCTTTCTGATTGACCGACACAAATCAAATCAACAAAAGTACATGAAAAAAGAGATAATCAAATGTTCCAAGCGCGATTAATGAATCATGTATTAGTTTAGTAGTCAAAGTAGAATCATTTCACGACTAAAAAAAATCTTAATCATCACGATTTATTACTAATTCATAGAGAGATGAGAAATAATTAAAGAGGGACTTACCAGATATTGTTACTATTATTTGGGGTCCAGCAGAAATGAGAGCTTAATCCAGTAGTAGTAGTAGTAGTAGCAACAGCATAGCTAGACTCTTCTACTAAAGTAGAAGGAGAAGGAAGAAGAAACTGATGATGATCTTGTAGAGAATGTTTTGTAGATTCCATTATGATAATATTTTATAAAAAAAAAAAATCACATGAAAATCCCTAGATGAAGAATAATTAAAAAAAATTAATTATACTACTTGTAAACAACTTTTTTCATGAGTTTCATCATAACTCTTTCATCAAACAAAGTAGTCTTGAAAACTTCTTTTTTTCAGACAACTTTTTTTTTTTTTTGCACATTCACAAAATAAAATAATAATACTTGTCACTTTGTATGAGAATTCTATGCTGGAATAACAGAAGGATGATTAGAATGGGAAGAGGGAATGATCGATGGTGATGATTATGAAGATCGGGCTGGGCCTGCCTTCGATCCCAAGACTTTCTTTGAAAGAAAAAAGGCTGAGAAGATGAAATGATGATGTCTTTGCTCACTCCCGACTTCTCTCTCATAACCAGATGTTCTTTTCCTCAGTCTTTATAGTTGTTACTCGAACTCGGGTACGGGGGTACGAGTACGTGTATGTATTTATGTGGCAGATACATAAACATATAAAAATAATATCTGATCAATGTTGACTAAATTCGGTAAGTATGTCATATACACAGGGACGAAGTCGGGACTTTTAGGTTAGAGGCGAAAAACTGCAACAGTATGCCAAAATACATATAAAACCTGCAAAAAAAAAATTGGGGGACGAATTTGACCAATTATTTCGAACTATATATAAAATTTACTATATATAGTAGCATTTTTAAAAATCTTGAGGCTCGACTGCCCCCACCCATCCACTTATTTTCTTCCCTGCATACACATATCCATTTCGTGTTGTGTCAACACGGGTACGACATGCATAAACGAAGGATTCAAGTAACATAGTTTATAGTTGTATTCCTTCACAGTTACAGGCTCTATCAGATCAGAGGATGATAATATGCCATTGCTGATCACTTTGTATTGTCTTTCCTTGCTGAATATCCTTTTTGTGGTCCTCTATGGGGGGCTTATTAGTAATTTCCGCCAATTATAGGGTGACATTTTTAATTAAAATAACTAAAAAAATCAACTTCTTGAGCCGTCTCTTCATTACTTAATACAAATCGTTTAAAATGTGTAAAAAAATAAAGAAGCAAGAAAAGTGTTTTTAATCAAAATATCGATATTAATCTCTTAATTAGAATAAGTGGTATACAAGTCATATTTAAGAGAGTAATTTTGATATTTTCGAGTGACTATGTATCTTATCTTTTGCTTCATTAATTTTCGCTACATGTCCTAAATGGATTGAAGGTGTAGTATAATACTCCCTCTATTCCCATTTAATTGTCGTTTAGGAGATTTATAGGTATCCAAATTAATTGTCGTTGAAGGCTCTTTTATTAGTTGTCAACAATTTATTCCAATTATACCTAGACATTTCTTTTATTTGCCGCCTCTGCCGTCCCTATTTTTTCGTTTCTTTTCTTATGCTATAGAAGTGAGAGAGAGGGGTAATATTGAAGCTTTCGGTGAAAACGACAAGTTCTTTAATTTTCTAAAATTGTCTAAAGAGTCTTATATTTAGGAATGTAGGGAGTATATGAGACCCATTATTTATCCTTAATTGAGTGTTGATTTAAAATAATTTTCATTTATAATTCTTAGGTAGTAATAGTATCTCATAAACCTTAGTATCGTCTAGTCTTTTTAAGCAGGAATAAGTTATATGTAAGAAAAGAAAGGACCAAAAAACTTGGGAAAATGATTTTAGGAGCAAGCTAATCCGGAACAAGAGGGGAATTAGTGTAAAATTAATCCAGGATATAAAAAATCATTCCAATGATGCCCTTCATTTAACTTAAAATTTGAAATTTAAAGTATTACACTAATTATTAGTAAGCAATTCTCTCTCCAATATATTTATGAAAATTCTCTTAAAAAAAAAAAGACGTATTTATGAAATTTTAAAAATTGAATACTTCAATAATTCAATTTCCTTAAATATAAGATTACTACAGTTTTACATCTTTTGTTTCCTTTTTTTTAATTTGTCTAGAGATATTGGAGTGAAAGATTTGTAAAGGGAGCGAACAAAGAAAGAGATTATCAGAACTTGATTAACGTGAACCGGGAGAGAGAATTTTTTTTGATGGAATAATTATTATTTTTTCTCCAAAGGGTATTTTAGATATAAAAAAAAGTTCCATACCCTCATCCGATCAAACTGATTCATTTAGTATTGTTCTAAAAATTGTCACTTCAATACTTGTAAATCATCAGGAACTTCCAGTACAATTCAACTGGGGAGATTTTGTTAATTATTGAAAGATACTATTTTTAACCTGAAAGTTAAGACTATCAGTGACAAAATCTTCAATCATATAAATTGTACCGAAAGATTATACATACACTAAAGAGGAGCAAAAAATCATAAAAACTACTAAACATAGAAAAATTACTATACAAAGAGTTGAAGTACGTAGCTCAAATATGTCTAATTACTTTTCTTATTTCTAACGCTTGCTAATCATGTCTCTACTAAAGTAATACGATAATTAAGCATTCAAACACTTTTAACACTCTCTTCACATTCTCTATTCTTTATTATTAGAGTTTAATGATTATTGCAGGGAGTGTCGATAATTAAATTGGTATAGTAAACAAAGATGATCTCAGTTTTATTATTATTCTTTTTCCCACGTTGTATGTAATGTAAGAAACTCAAACAGTGACACACTTTGTTCAGACAAATTTAACACAGGAGAATGGAACAAAAATCTCATGAAAAAAACGTTCATACTACAAATATTAAAGGGATCAGTGAAAAGGCCTCAACTATATATACTATGTTTGTACTGTATCCATATGTATTTGTACGTACAAGACAACGATATAAGGACAAATACTACTGGATACGATCACAATACTGATGTCAATTTGACCTTTCCATGACATCATCATTCTCTTAGTTAGGTTGTCTCTTGATCACTTGTCTTGTATGGAAAATTCAATCATATAACCGTTATTGTGGAACTGACCTACAATCACCTCACATAAATCGGGTGGGGCTTACCTGCAGATGTGGATTCCGCTCAATTCATGTAGGGGGATGTAGGCCAGTCCTACAAGGAAGGTTCTATAATTGAGTGATGCGTGTTGTATTTGGCTTCTGGTCAAAAGTCCAGGCTCTGGTGAAGGGATAACTAGCTAGACGTGGAATCGGTTTATCGAAACTGGTCACACTTCTCACAAGTAAAAATAAATTATCGACCCCACTTTTGGCAATAACGCTAAAAGTGCAAGGTAAAATCAATCCTAATAAACGGGTTAAAATTAAATCGTCTGTCACTGTATATGTCCACATTCCTATATCTAACCAATTAGAATTCGCTATGTATACGTTTTTTCCATTTATATATACACATAAAAAATTGTGATTGATTGAGATATATGAATAGAGAAATACACGACGACAGATGATTTTTTGCCCTAATAAACTAGTCCCACTTCCTATTTTACCGTGGCGAAGGCTTTGAACCCTGCCGGGAGTCTATGCTTATTCCTTTCCTTTGGCACCTATGAAAAGACAAACATTAAATAGGTTTAAATATCATCATTTCTAAATGCAACACAACTTTTATAATCAAGTTTAAAGCACATTTTGAAGTGTAGTTAAAGCAAGTTATTACTTTGCATTAAAAAAAAAAACTATTAATTTACGAGTTCTCAAGGAAGACCGGTGCAGTTTAGCGTAATAATACTGCCTATATTCAGAATCAAAAATCTCAAATTCGACATTTGTACTTTTCTCCGAATAATTAAAAAGAAAAAATTATTCATGTAAACACTTTTTTAAGTTTCTTTCTCTTATTTTTCCTTTATTCTTTAAGTTCGGCATTTGTTATGGACTTGAGAGCATCATATAAACAAGCTTCAAGACCAAGAGACCAAACATATATAAAAAAGTATGAATACACTTGCAAAAACTTCATCTTGCCACAGAGGAGAAATTATTTTTATTTTTATTTTCTTAGTCTTTAATCTCTATGTAATGTTTTAAACTACTAATATTATAGAATTAGGGGAAAATAACATGTCTGAGCAAAGACCTAGCAAAAAGGAAAAGATGCATTGGCATGTTCAATTTTTAATAATATCTTGGGAAACATATACACACATTTCCATGTATTTTCTTGAACATTTTGTACAATATATAGTGGCAAGCAGAAACAGAAGTCATGTTGCCCCTCCCAATACACAAAATTTGTGATATATACACCCCATAAGAATACCTTTCTGGGGGGAATGAAATGGATCTGATTCAATGAATTCGGTTTTATTTGAATTTATATTGCTATTTCAATGCTGACTAAATTTTTTGTAAGAAGATATGAGATCAAACTCATTGTATTAATTTCACTCCCTAGTTACGTCCTTTTCTGTCACCTTGTCACAAGAATATAATTGAAGACAACTTATCATATTTGTACGAGTATTTTTATCTTTTCATTTCTAAATAAATATTATGAGTGAAACCTCCAATTCGGATTCTCCTTGTGTATATACAAAGAAAGTAGATGTATATATCAGGGACGAAGTTAGAACTTTTAGGTTAAGGGGGCGAAAAGTGCAACAGTATACCGAACTATATATAAAATTTACTATATCTAGTAGGATTTTTAAAAATCTCGGGGGAGACTACCTCACCCGCCCTTGTCTTCGTCCCTAGTATATATGCATCTCATTGCCATTTCAAAGGATGATAATGATCATTTGGTACAAAATTACTAAATTAGTCTGTTAGAACTTGATTAAAAAACTAGGAACAAAGTAAAGAGCAAGAGCAAGAAAAGCCGGGTGGGCAAAAAAGCTACTTTTCTTGATGATTTTGTTTGCTTCTGCAGAGTATATAATAACTGCACATATCTTAATCTCATCAAGAATTATAAGAACAAAAGGTATAATTATGATTAACTATAGCAAAAGCTGTAAAATGATCTTAGTTTAGCTGCTCACAGCTGTGATTCTCATGGTTTTGCTCAGGACATAGTCGCAGATCTAAAATATCTTGATAGCAGCTAATGTTTCAAAATTTGCAGAATTTTCGGCCAATAAGTCACGACACTTATTCAATCTTACCAAATTAGTCAGATTAATACTCAGATACTCGTAACAAAAGCTATAATAATAATAATAGAATGAGGACCCACAAAAGTTCAAATACAATGAAAAGTTGGATGGGAGAATGTGAGATCAGGGTATGGACAACTTTTCCTTTGCTTTATTCCCTTTACCTTCCCTCACAGCATGCCCACAAAGCCTACGCCTTTTATTTATAATTTTCTATCCTAAGAAGACAGACCAGAATGCATTACACAAACATAAGGTTCTGATTTTTGGTTCAAAGCTAATCTTCTTTATTTCTCGATTGAAACCTTTTCCATACTTATTAGTCTTCACTATCTGCCGAAATTTGATTTCATAAAAAGCTGTTTTTAATGAGTCAGGATTGGGTTTTAGTTTACAACATTTCATAAATAATTCATCTTCTCATACTTTCAAGATTCTTTCAAAGTGAATTAAAAGTTATGTTTCTCGGACTCGGGTACGGGCATTTGTTTAGGTGTCGGGTACTTAAACATCTAAAACAAAGTGTCTGATCGGTGTTGACCAGATACGATAAGTATGTCATATTCATACCCATGTCGTGTTTTGTCGACATGGATACAATAGACATCAATAAAGGTTCCGAGTAAGATAGATTAAAAGTAGGGTTTTAATGTCTCATTATATAGTATAATATGTTTTAATGTGTAATAATGACATCTTATAGATTCTTGAGGAACATCTACTGATCATCTACATACTTGTTACTGCAGTATCTTAGTTGCTACTTTTAGAATCATGTGTTTTTTTTATTTATTAGGGGAGGGGACGTATCTATTACCATAAATAGGAAATTTAAGAAGTGGGAAGGGGATTCGAAATCATGACCTTTACGTCATGAGACCTCATCCTTTGCCACATCATGTGCTTACATATATACATTTTCTTGAATTTCCTTGGGAGTTTCTTGAAATTGTTTGCTTTTAATTTGTTTCAATTAGGTATAACTCGTTTGAAATCATTTGTCTCATTACTTGTCTCGTCTCTGTCTCATTCATAAAATTAATTTTTCTGTTAAGGCTCTACATTTTTCGTTAAGTTTTAGATTTTTAAGAAAAATCGCCATATGAAGCTTACAATAATGAAACAAAGAAATAAGATACAAAATGGAAGAAAAGAGATCCAAACAACCAATAACATATGTTACACTTTTGAAGAAAAGAAGAAATTTCCCTTTAAAATTTCAATGAGCTGTATTTTGACCCCAAAAAACAGGCAAAAAAATATTATTAAGTAGCTAGCTTTTGGTCCCTACAAAAGTACCTAATAATTGAGGAAATTCATTATCAAATGCCATTATCCTCTCCTAGGAAGAGCCAATGTACATGATTGTAATATATAATGAGATGTCTCATTATCCAAAAGTGAATCCAGCCTTTTATTTTCTGGGGAAAAAGAAACAAATGAAAAGCAGTGAATATTTTAAATTCCATAATAAACCTGACGCTGTTTTAGTGGTATTCTGTGAGTAGACATGTTTTACATTTATTGTCAAATATTATGTTTGTCTTCTATTCATTCTTACTCATACCCTAATTATTAAAAATTTAATCAGTTATATTATTATTATTGTTGCTTCACAGTCATTCGTTACAACGTACAAATATATACCCTAGTCTAGTTTAAAGTCACTAAAACTCTATAGTACTTTTCTTTTCTTTTATTTTCTCTTTTGCTAAAAGATAAAAACCCTAGAGTACAATATTAGTACTCTAAAAGTAAGCTAGTAAGTGATATCATTGATAAGTACATATTCACCCCAAAAAAAATGTGATATCATTGATAACTTTAGGGGTCCATATAATCAAGATAACTTAATTTAAATAACCCTTCTTTACCTCAATGCAGTCTACTTATGAAATTATAGAAGATAATAACAATAACATAACTCATTAAATCCCCAATAATTAAGGTATGAACAGGAGATAAATAGTAGACAGATTCCCAAAATATCACTGAAACAGTCGGATTGAAGAGTGACATAACCTTTTAGCAATGAATGCACAAAATGACTGCTCACAGAATACTGTCACGTTTACTACAAAATAATGCCATCAAATCAAAGTTAAAAGATATCAGAGAAGGGAAGCCCAAGAACCATTTTAATTTTTGTGCACGTTACTATACTTCTTTCATTTAGCATCTAAATCATTTATGTGCACCAACAAATTATTTTATCTTGATATACCCTTTTGTCTACCTATTTATACTTTGTATCTGTACTTTGTCTTTCTTATTAGTCTGTAAGGTTCTTCTTGCAGGCTGAGAAATGAAGTCAGGTGTGTTTGTTTCCATGGAATTGGAGGTTTGGAATTGGAATTTGTTTTCCAATTCCAATTTTCTTGTTTGGCAATCAATAAAATCATGGATTCTCTTGTTTGGCTCTCAACAAAGTTTTGGAATTTAAATTGGAATTCCAATTTCAACCCCTTCAATTTCACAAAATCAATTCCATTTTATACTCAAAGAATTTAAATTCCAACTCCACAAGATTTATGGTTATAAATATATCATACATACAAGTTATTTTATCTCTCATAAATAAATATATATAAGATGAACAAAGTACTCTTATTGTAAAATGACAAAACACCCATAATAAAAAAATGAATAAAGTACCATTAATTTAAAATAGCTAATGTTATTCAATTAAATGACAAAAATACCATTTGTACGATGTCGAAAAATAACATTAGTGCAAAATTACAATAATACCCTTGGCACAAAACAACGATATTTTTTTTTTCAAAAAATCACAAACATACATAACATAAAATCACCAAAACATCCATGGTAAAAAACTACAAAAATACTCTTGACGCAAAATGACGAAAATACCCCGGCTCAAAATGATGAAAAATACTTTCGCGCAAAATGAAAAAAATTACCTTTGGCTCAAATAGCTTAAAATTCATATGATGAAAAATGATGAAAATGCCCTTAATGCAAAAAGACAAAATAACGCTCCCATAAAAAATGGAAAAATGGCTCTTGTGCAAAATGACAAAATTAACTTTGAATAAAATGAAAAAAATTCTCTTAACAAAAAATGACAAAATTAGTCTTTATAAAAAAATTATAAAAAATTCGTTTACTTGAAGCCTAAAATATTATCAGGTGTAAAATGATGACAATACACTTGTTGAGAAATAATAGAAATGTCATTCATACCAAATGAAAAAAGAATAACCATGATGAAAATAAAAAAAAATTACCACTCGTTTAAAAAAATGAAAATTGTACAATAAGACTATTTTTGTCATTTTGAAAATGGACATTTTCTCCCTTGTAAACAAATGGGCAAATGTTATTTTCTTCCTTTTCATCAAAATATTTTTATCATTTTGTGATTTATTTATCTTTAATCAAGTACATATTCGTTATTATGCACAATGAGCTAATTTCATTTTAACAAGGGTATTTTTGTCATTTTGCAACGAATGCATTTTTTTTAAAAAATTGGTCCTTTAATTTTTTCTTCATATTAAACAAAATGGTATATTTTTAACTTTATTAGGAAATTTTCATAATTTTTTATACCCGGAAAATTTAATCATTTTCTACTAGGGGTATTTTGGTCATTTTCCATAAAAAAATATTTTTCGTTTTTCAACGGTATTTTATCCAATTTATACTATAAAGATTTTTTTCAACACTATGAATGTTCTTTTAATTTTGCAACAAAAAATATTTCCGTTATTTTACACCGATAATTCTTTTAACAAGGGTATTTTTGTCATTTTACTTCAAAGGTACATTGACTATTTGTATAAGGAGAATATTAGTCTTTTCACACTAGATGCATTTTTTTTTAATTATTTAAATTTTTGGTGTTTCAAATAAATAAATTAAAATTAGAATTGAATTCTACATCAATTCCGTAGTTTTATCAAACAAAGGAATTCAATTATTTGGATTTGGAATTTCGTAGGATTCCAATTCTTGAAATTCCATAGAATTGGAATACCTTAAAATTTCAATTTCTTAAAATTCAATGAAATTTCAAAGAATTGAAATTCTAATTCCAAAACCAATTCTAAGAAACAAACGCACCCTTAGAAAGATATATAGAATACATGCAAAATGATATTTATTCTAAGAGCTCAATTAGGTATATGTAGATTTATAGAGGGGTCTCATCAAACCTGCTTCAGGAAGTCTATGATGAGTTTGTCGATTACTATAAACTACTACAAACTATATAAGTTGAGAAACGAATTATTGGATTTAGATGTTGTATTGTACGTTTGATCTTCAGTTCAAATTAGACAGTAGAGATATTGTCAATTGGGTACATAATATTACTATTATGATACTCTCTTCATCTCAGATTTAATGTCAATATTTGATTTTCGTCATAATTAAGGAAAGTAATTTGACTAAAAGTAAGTTAGCATAATATTCTCATTGATTGGTGCAAATAGTAAGACCCATAAGTTAATGAAGATTGCAACGATCCCATAAATATAAAAGGATAGTTATGGGAGTTTAAAGAGAAAATGTATCCATTTAAAGAAAGTGGACATTCATTTTGGGACGAGCTGAGTAGTAACTACCACCAACTTTCAGCCAAGACTTTGAGTTGGAAAAATCTCTACCTCGAGATTCCACTTGAGACTTGTCCAATATTGAAGTACTGGAGAGAAGTAAAACCCAGAATTACTTTACCTCTAAACTAATACTTCTTCTTTTAAAAAAAATTATTTATTGGGGGAAAGGGACCTATCTATTACAAGAAATAAGGAGATTAAAGAAATGGGAAGGGGAGTCGAACTTATGACCTCTACGTCATGAGACCTCAGCCTTGACCACTAGACCAATGCCTCATTGGGTAAAGAACTTTGTGTCACAGCAAAACCCACATTCCACTGAGTAAAGAACTTTGCATTGATATAGATTTTAGAGTATTATTTACTAGGTTTAAAGTAGGGATGGCAATGGGTAGGGTTGGGGAGGGTTTTGGCTATACCCACTACCCGACCCTAATCTTAAAAGTATAACCCAAAATCCAACCCGACCCTTTGATGTGTCAACCCATTGCCCGACCCTACCCTTTTTCCAAAAAACTCGATGGAGTACGGGTAGTACCCGTGGGTTTTCTATCGATAGATAATTTTTTATTTGTTCAGTAGTCACTAGTCATAAAGAAAATATACCAAAAAACAATAATGTGATTAAAATCTTCAATCGACCAAATGCACAAAAAGCAACGAAACAAGTGCACAAATGCACCGGAAATGAATGTGGCGGGAGATAAGTTTGGCCATAGAACAATAAACATTCAAATGGAAACAATTAAGTAAGAAATTTTTTTGAAGGTTTTCAATTTTTATGGTGTAAAATATGGAGGAAGAAGATTGTAAAACCTAATAAAACTAAAGTAGCCTAACAGTCACATAACTTATGGCCTAGTAAATTGATATAAGTGATAAGTCATTGAATGGCCTAGTAAATTGATACGGTATAAAGTTTGAGACTTTTGGGCTTTGGCTTTTCAAATCTCTACCATCTTATGCTTTTCTTGCCATCTTATTTAAAATATAATTTATTTCCTTAGTTATAATATTTTAATGATAATATTTAATATATATATATATATATATATATATATATATATATATATATATATATATATATATATATATACGGGTGGGAGTACGGGTTAGGTTTACCACATACCCGCAACCCTACCCGTACCCGTACGGGTTTTAAATTTCCAAACCCATAACCCGACCCAATACCCGAAATCAACCAAAAAAAACCAACCCGTTAGGGTAGGATTGGGTTGGGTACCCGTCGGGTTGGGTTAAATTGCCATCCCTAGTTTAAAGTCACTTAAACTTGGCAAAACCCTTAAAAGGGGGTCTAAAGTTGGAGGACCTAAAAGGCACTTGAGAAGAAGACAATTCACTGAAGTCGAAGAATATAAAAGTTATTTATTAATTGGGACTATATACATATATCAATGTGAATTTTCTTATATACGCTCCTCTTGAATTTATTTATTTATTTCTTTTCCTGAATTGACTTACTCAAAAATATGAACTACAAAAAAGGTTACCATGAAACCAAGGAAAAGATATCACAGCATTACAATGGTACACCATTCAACTAATAATATTGCTTTATCAGATTCCATGGACAAAAGGCACTGGCATTCTCTAGCATTTAGGCAATCACCTTCTGCAAACGTGTCCAAGAGCGTGACTAATGGGCCTGACAGAAATCATAGTCAACTACTTAGCACCCGTCTTTATTAGGGGCGAACGCATAATTAAATATTTTGGAAGGCCAACTATAGCGTATGTTACTATAGAATTTTTGGAGGGAGCAATGTGAAATTATAGTTAAGGGGTGCTTAGAAATCCCTAGGGGAGGGGCAGCACCTACCTAGGTCCGCCTCTAGTTCCACTATGCTAACATGAATATTCTAAGGTGACCATGAACGCTTAGTCCCATGCTTTAATACTGCACAACTCAGACTTCGTCAGTGACGACTTCGCCCCCGAAATTTTTAAAAATTATACTAGATATAGTAAATTTTATATGTAGTTTGGAATATTTGATCAAATTCGCCCCCAACATTTTTTACAAGTTTTTATATGTAGTTTTGACATACTATTGCAGTTTTCGCCCCCAACGTACAAGTCCTGGCTTTGTCCCTGGACTTCGTACACAAATCTCATGTGGGACGGGAAATCAAAGGCATTACAGTAGATTGCCTTACCAGAGTGCTACCATCTCTCTAATCAAACTAATCAAAGATGTCATATCCATGGTGAACAAAAGCATGGTCTTTGCTGATTCACTCATTTCAAAGGAGAAAAAGAGAAGGGATCCCATTTATCTTTTCTTGTTCAAAAAAGAAAGATTTTGAGGGGAAACCAAAGTAGCCAAGGCACCACCTCTTTTGTGTACAAGATTGAAAGGGAACTTTAATTTTTTTTATTTTTTTTTGGTGGTCCAAGGATCTTTAAAATGTTAAAGACTTGAGGTAGAATTTGCTGGGGGAAACAAGCATGAGACTTCTTTGATCCTTGATGGACCATTGAATCTTGACCTAGTAAGCTTTTCAAGATTTATTGTTTATCTATATATAGTAATAGAGGAAAAGAAGTAGGAAAGGGAAAAGGAAAACAGAAATAAATTTATGAAAGTGATTCTCTTTCAAGGAAAGACAAATTATATGATCCATTAAATAAGCAGAAGCCATCCCTAGTTGTCCTAAAAACATGATTCCTCCAGATATTAGGAATCTGCCTTGTTCTTGCATTGCAAATGGACACATGCTTCTTCATAAGTTCCTAATATTTTGCTCGTACTAAAACCCGAGGACATTTTTCTTGACGAACCCTATCTATAAACATATCTAGTTTCTAAGGCAGACACATATAATTTGAAGAAGGGATGAACTTTCACCACCCACCCCCCACCCCAACAACCAAAAAAAACTTCCATACGTGCAAAAACAGAATAATAAAGAGCTGCAGGACGAGAAATTTTAATTAGATCAGTAATCTAGTCAATTTCTGTAGATAAACGATTAGTTTCATTTGAACTCTTTAATCTTTGATACTTTTTCACTCCAAAAATACGAAGATTGGAAATGTTTCAGCAAAGTCTATCATGATAAAAGAGTTGTCTTTCTAGTTATATAGGATATGATTGCCACTAAGCAAATAGATACTAAACATATTTCTTATTAAGATTATGAGAAAGAACGCATAAAGTGTGTGTCACCCCACGGAGCAAGAGTTTTAACCTATGCAAAAAGCAGTCAAAAGCGATTTCCAGATAATGACTCCCCTAAAGCACGTGCACAGACAAGACTCTTTGCTGCGTAGTTCTCTTGTCTAGAGCTATTTATACCGACTCCAGTACAGTAATTAAACAGGTATACCTTAAACATTCCCTATGTTCGGAGATGTGAAGGAGAATATAAAGCTACCAATTTTGCATCATATTTATATCTAAATTTGATTTTGTTTAATTAGGGTTTCCTAGGAAAGCAAACATCCCATGCATTATATCGAAATCAGCTAGTTCATATCAATTAAAAGTAAAAGAAAAAGAAACTATGGAGCATACTTAGGGGCAAAGAAGTCTTGAACAAAACCACGGTCGTGTGTATCTTGAAAGTCATCAATCCACAGAAGGGTGCTCCTATCTTGTCTCTGCAACCCAAATGAGATATTTGTTTTTCTGACAAGACAGAGACAGATTGATTAAGCAAAAGTTGCAAAACAAACAATGCAGCAAAAATATAGCCTTTACACGACGACTTCAGTCTTCGCGCACCATCATGGACAGCTTTTCAACAAAGCCTTCTCTAACGGGGTGCAGTTTTTCTCAGATACATTTAGCTGAGGTGAATTCGCACAATTGTGATTGTCTTCCCTTTTTCGGCTTCAGGTTCCTGTTCATGGACAAGAAATTAGGAATCATATCCACACATTTTCAGCATAAATGTACCTGCATCACGTGCAACATTCAACTCGGACTAACATGATGGTTAAAATCAATAACCCAAAATTTTATAGGAGAAATTGATTCTGAGCTCCCCCACTGAAATGAATATATTGCATTGCATACAATTCTTGTACACATGACAAAGGGGTACGAAAAATTCATTCCCTTAACATGAAATGAAAGAGTTTGGGAAGCTTTCATTATAAAATTAACCAGGTAAGGTTACATCAAAATTGGCAACCCAAACTACATGGAAAGCTCTACATATATGAATCATGATGTCAAGATCTTTGTCGCTTCTCTATGCAGTCTATTCCACTTTCAAGCTCATTCTCAATCCAAGCCTCATTGTCTACGTCATGATCCACTGCGCCAACTAGCTTTGTTTCTATTTGTTTATCCAATTTCCTTTTTTTTATTCTCTCTCTAATTCCATGTACATCTATTTTTCTGTAGCTAGCTTCAGTAGAAGCAACCTCGCGAACTGTGTTCAGATCAGAATCTGCCACTTTCGGCTCAAGATCTATTTCGATGTCTATGTCATGACCCACTGCACCAACTGGCTTCATTTCTCTTTGTTTATCCAATTTCCTTTTTTTAATTTTCTCCTTAATTCCATGAACGTCTAATTTGTTGTAGCTAGCTTCAACAGAAACAATCTCACAACTCGTGTTCCCAGAAGAATCTGCCACTTTAGGCTCAAGACCACCATCCTCAACTGCACTGTTTGCACTACCAGCATCGCTTGTTTGGCAATGCTCGGTTTCTTTCGCATTATCCGGGACATCAGAGCCTGCATTTCTCTTGATACAGGCTGACAACACAATTCCATCATCTCTTCCAACCTTTGTTCGTGCCACATTTCTTGAATCTTGAGCTGAGCCACTTGTTATGCTTATGCATGAATCTGGGCTACTGAGATCTGGTTTCCTGTCTGTGGATTTGGACACAGTACTCCTAGAGCCAACAGGTTGCGGTACTTGTTTCTGATTTTCAGCCAGTAGCTTATACATCTGCTGAATGACCTCTGAAATTTCGAAAACAAATATGAGATCCAACGTTGTAACTTTGAGAAGGACATATTTTTGTTTTGGGTGTTGATGGTCGGAGAAAGCAGACAGGAATGGAAACAATAGTAGGATTAATAGCAGAGATAGACTACTAATGATTCAAAATGATGGTGCATTTAACCATCCGTTCATTTATCAACTTCCAATTATAGTATAAATAAATCAAATGAAACGAAGTTATGCATTTCAGAGCAGGAGAACCATATTATCCGAATCAAGAATTGACTGACATGGTCAAGCTTCGAGATAAAATCTGAATAACAGGAAATGTGGTTATCCATACATCTTTTTGAATAAAACACCAGATAATTAATGCTAAGCCAGTTTTAAGCTCGTCAAAAAAGGAAAGTGAATATAATATAACACACTACATCAGTTTTGACAATTGACCAGAGATTTATAATCTTAAAGAAATTTATAACAGAAGAAAAAAGTGAAATGATGCAAAATGAAAGAGATTTATAATTTTACACAAGCAACTTCAACAAACAGACAATCTTTTAATATGAAAGCTGCCTTACTCGTTTAAACCACAACTTATTTCAATAAACACTATTAGAAGGGACAGATGCAGCTTCATCAAAAAACGAAACAAAATAAAATTCATTAGCAATAACCAAAAAATAACACACGAAATTGATTAAAGACTCATAAGAAACACCATAATAAAAATACATTTTTTCTGGCAGTTGGGACAACAAACTTCAGATCACGAGTTGACCACTAAAGGCTTCAGACTACATAGACATAGAACAAACCTTCTAGTTGTTTAGGTGAAACATCAAACTGCATCCACCATGCATTCTCCTTTGTAGGCAATTTCACCTTCTGCAGTTTTGCAGCAAGGAATAAAGAACCAGCCGCAATATAGTGGGATTTGTATTCCAAGCACAATGTTGTACGGAGCCTACAGTTCCATTGGACCAAAAAGGGTTAGCAATTTTCCGAATATAAAGCAGGCAGATTAGGCCAGAGGATGCAACTTATCTTCCAGAAGAAATGCCTATACTATATTTACCAATCATTGACAAAATTCCATGCCACTTTAACCACCTCCTTGTGTGAAATATCCAACTTCTTTAGAGCTGCAACCAGTGGTTTGTATGGGTGGTCGACATTGAGATCAAATGCTACAGTAGCCAACACGAGTCTTTCCCCATGCAAAATTAGTTCTTTTTGCTTATCATAAAGTTCCTGGAAATATAAATACAAGACAAGAATCTTCAACATTTGCCGCCAGAAAATACGTGACACAAAAATAAACATTAAACGCTGCCATACCTTCTCTTTGATTCTTTGTGGCGCAAGAGGATCCCATTTATACATTAGCTTATATGCCACAACAACAAAATCACTTAGCCCACGCGGTGTCTCTTCCACTTTACAGGCGAGAAACATACTTGCAGTCGCAACAATCTACAAAAAATGGATTATCCAATCAGAAGAGTATAATAATAATCATGAGATGTAATGGGCTATCACACAGAAAAAAAAGTACAAATTTTTGCAAATCTTATATTAGAAACTTAATGTCACCCTTGTAACGGAAACAACTTAACTTGAATCTATCTGTTAGTAACTTCCAAAAGAAGATAATCTCCAAACTTATGGAGCAATTATGATCCCAAAGTTTGTCGTGGCTCAAAAAATATCTCCCTAAGTCTTCACAATTTTGATCAGTTGACAGCGTAAATCCTACTGGACTCAAACACGGTTTCCTTTTTATTTTTTCCCTCTTGTTCTTCTTCTTTTTTTATTTACACATCCCTATTTACAATACAATCCTCTGCATGGCTTTTCGTGCATGAGTTATACACGAACAGAAATCTCGTAATTAAAGCAAGAAGCTGTTTAAACTATTCATTTACAATGTACGTAACAGGGAATATTTCATTGTGCAAGTTTGATATGTTCCATGCTGCATTTTCGGTCGAAAACACTTAAGTTACTATCTGAATGAGCTAAGAACGGCCCTTTATCCATAATAAGAATGATTATTTAAAAAGAACAAGGTGAAGCATTATCACAGTCGACAAACAAGTGAAAAGGAAATCGAGCTCTGTACCTGCCAATGATTCTTTGCATGAGACTGGCACATATAGAACCGATGGCACAACATTGTTGCAGTCGCAATGGTTAACTGAGGCCTGAAAAATGGGATAATATTTTCATCTTTGGCATGCATTGCTTCAAATTAATATCACATTGTTCCAGAAAGAGAAGATCAGGGAGGGTATGGAAAGTCTCAATGCAGCAACTCAAGGTTTTCCAACAGTATAAGACTCACGTCAGTGGTATACAAAAGAGTCAACTGTATTGTTTAAATATTTCAATAGATTCATACATGATGCAACAGCAAGGGAACATTAGAAATAAAAAAAACTGAGCAGATAATTACTATTAATTTAATAAGAGAATGTAGGGTGCTAATCGCGGGAAACCAAATATTTCAATAGATTCATACATGATGCAACAGCAAGGGAACATTAGAAATAAAAAAACTGAGCAGATAATTACTATTAATTTAATAAGAGAAATGTAGGGTGCTAATCGCGGGAAACCAATGACGGACACGTCCAAGTCAGGCCCTCTTGAAAAACTTCTCTGCGTCTCATGAAAAGGTATAAAAGTACGGGAAGCTAAAGGGTGGTTTCCAATAGAAAGAAATGTGGCATAATCATGAAGTTAACAGAAGGAAACTTGAGATGAGATAGAAACTAATGTTATGTGGATCTGAAATCTCAATCGTTTATCTCTAACCATCAAGAGAAATTGGATCTTACACTTTGAACTCCATACCAAGCTCTTGCAGATACGAACAGTAAACTTTTCTGAGATGGGATTCTCCCTCGAGTGAGATTCCATCCTTCCTTGATGCAGAATGATCCTCGATTTCATTTTTACTGAAAAACTTTTGTATTGTAGGCTGACGCTCAACAGGAAGGTGACCACTATTAGAATTTATTGCACTTTTAGTATATGACGGATCCCCTGTTAGGCATCCCGCCATGGTCTCCCCTTCTCAATTGCTACAAACGAGAAAAGATGGCACCTTTCCAAAATTATCTATATAACAGTTTTAAAAGTCGTCAGTAGCAGGAGAAACATTAACTATCAGCAAAAAAGAAAACAGCGATTTTTTTTTGCACATAAGCAAATCCATTGAATTTTCTACATTTTGTTAGTTTGTCAGCAAGAAATACCAGGAATTTAAATTCGATATTGATTAGCGCTACCATATAAAACTATCAAGAAGTTCAGCAATATACAAAAGGAAATTATCACAAAATTTTTTTTGATTACTTTAAAGAGTTCCTCGAATTGATATATACTAAATAATGGACTTGTTCTTGAAGCACATTTTTTCAAATCCAATTCTCGAGTCCTCAACCAACTCACATAGCCCTAATGACCAACTTTCCCTCAATTCACAAAGGCAAAGAAGATAAGCATACAAATTAATCTTATGGATTAGGAATGCGGATATTCAAATTAAGCAGCACCTAATAAGCAATGAATCGGAAGATTACATACATATAAAGATAAATTCTTAAAATCCCATAAACATAATCCTAGAAAGAATTCACTGATTCATCATAAAACAAAAAATCAAAGAATTCCCAGAAAATGAAACAGGTAATTAAGGTAGCAAATAAGAAGAAAAGAACTTACTTTTGAGCAAGAATTGAAAAAATTGGGAAAAGGCCGATTCAGAGCCCAACATAACCCAATTGCCAAAACAAACCAAAAACAAAACCCAAAACAAATATGAAAGAGTAGTAGAAAAAGAACAAACCTGAATCAAAAAATACTAGGTTTCGTTGATATAATTTGGCAGCGAAAAATTGAAGGAACCCCAGAAGCTGAAGCTGAATCAAGTATGTCTGTTCTTACTTTAAGATTGCTACTCACCTGGTCTGATTCTCTTAATTATATTCCATTCGTTCAATAATACAAGTAATTCAAGACTTCATTTTCTTCCTCCTTTATTTTCAAATATATGTGCTAAATTATTTTTATATTATAAAATAGAAGTAATACTTGGTACTATATTATTACCAAAATTTTAGTTTCTTAGGACAGGAAATGTGGTATGAAAGGGAACAGTTTCTTAGGACAGAATGACAATTTTACCCGTGAATTGTTGATTCATCCTACCCAACGTTTTTTTGGGACAGACCAGACCTGCCTCGTGAAGATAATGGAGCAGATCAGAGTTGGATTTAGTGTGAGACTCGCCCGCCCCATCATGCCTCATACATATTATATCATATTTTTATTAGACCTATTTGAGAAAATTTCTATATTAGCCAATGTGTAATCTTATATGATTTTTGAGTTTTATTTCTATTTATGTTTTTATTTTATTTTTTGCCAAGAAAAATGGTTATTACTCCCTCCGTTCCCATTTATGTGTCACTTTAGGACAAAACACTCGAATTAAGAAAATGATTGAGATACATTAATTTAAAGATAGATAGACACTTTTAACCTTCCATTAATACATTTATGTTGGGACAATTTAAATTAGTTGTTGACTGCATTAATTAAATATAAGGGTAAGTTTGGAAAAAAATACATTTAATACTCTCTTGGTTTCATAAAGTGACAGATATTAAAAAACTTGATAAAGTATGTCTAGGCGATAGATAATTGGGAACGGAGGGAGTACTATATAGGGTTTATGAAAAATGTTGCAGGCTCTATCTCTATGCTAATACTAATGTTTTTTTTTAAAAAAAAATAATGAAGTGGGGCGGGGCGAGACTTCTTGATCAGCGACGGGTCACTAGGCAGGCAGGGCGATGCATCACCTGCACGTGGCGGGTTGGGTATTGAGATACCCGGCCCAATTTGCCTATTGTAATCCCTAATGACTGACCATGAAATGCGCTCCATTCTCGTATGTAAGAATCGAAGTCTTAACCTAATATTTAAAGGACGAGACGAGCTACCACAACGTCAGATGATGTTAGATTCAGACAATTTGGATGGGCCAGCTAGTTGGTATTGCGTTGTCCAAGGCCCATTAACACTTACAAGTCACAATTTATCTGGCATCGGCCCCTAGATTGTCACCTGCTTCAGCCCAATTAAGCGAAGCCCAAATATCTCCTCTGGGTCCAAAATGCTCCCCCAAATTTTGTGAGCCAATTTAACACAAAAATGCATGTATGTTTAACTCCCCTAAAAAAAAAAAACACTTCAAGTGGCATACTTCAACTTACAAATTCACCATGAATAGTGTTGTGCTAATATTTTTTTATCATGTTAAGTGCAGGAATTAGCTCTTTACGAGTTTTTTATGTACAACATCTCTGGTGAATTCCATTTGTGACACATCCCACAATTTAATTTTTTCATTAATCCTAGGATTGGAGAGATAGGAGGAGCCTTAGGGTTGGACTCAATCCTTTTTTTTTCTTTTCTTTTTTTTGAAACAACCCCTCAAATATGTTAAAATATACTTGGCTTAATTATTGATGTACATGCACATCCTGTGATTTAACTTTTTCACTAATCCTAAAGATGGAGATGTTGGAGCCCTTAAGTTTGGGGATCAATACTTTTTAAGAAAGAACCCTTCAATTATGTTAAAAATATACTTTGGCTTAATTCTAACCCAAAAAAAATACTTCATGAGAGAAGTACACAAACCATATAAAGACTAAAATTTACTTATTAGTTACTCAATGTTGAATTCTCAACAAAAAAAAAAATCTAATAAGACAGTATTTGCTGTTGAAAGGTGACTTCTTTTGCAACTTTTGCTTCATCCTTTCAGAATAGAATGTTTATTTTTGTATTTGCTTAAAATTTTAAATTTAAAAAAAAATCGACTCTGGATGAGTTAGTAGCACATGAATACTCTTGTAATTTAATTTGCAATAAACTATATTTCTCTTTGTTGTCAATTTTGCCAAGGGGCGTTTTACTTTATTTTTAAAAGAAGGCCAAGGCTCAAAATAAGTGGAAATGAAGCTTCCAAGAATAGATCATCCTTATCCAGTGGGGCAGGCGTCTACCCACGACCTCGAGGTCGTGGGTTCGATATCCTCCGCCTGCGTCAGGGACGAAGCCAGGAATTTAGTGTTGGGGGCGAAACTGATAAAATTCTTGGGGGGCAATAAAAAAGGCAAAAAAAAAAAAAATTCTTGGGAGGGCGAAACTGATAAAATTTTCCAAAATACACATAAAATTTCGATAAATAGTAGTATTTTTAAAAAATCTTAGGGAGGGCCGCCGGCCCCCTCCCCCCTGTCTTAGCCCATGGTCTGCGTGCGGCAAGTTTTAATCTTCATTTCTAGGGCTATCTTCTCTTCGTCTGAGACATTTCTATCTCCCCTATATGGGGTAACCGCCCAATCGAGTTTCAAAAAAAAATTTCCAAGAATAGTTTGTGAAAGTTTGTTCAGCAGCACGAGACTAATTAATGATATTTAATTTAAGACAGAAAGAATTATTTTGGTTTGTAAAAGTATTATTTTATCAAATTATATTCTCTACCTCTGAATTATTTATTTTAAAAGATCAATAGATATTTAATTTAAGACAGAAAACGAAATTAATTGGATCATATCTAAAACCAGAATAGTCAATCTTGTTCTTCTTCTTACTGCCGCCATTTTCCTTTATGTTTCTTTATTTCTAAAGCTTTCTCACTCTTATCTATTGCTTTTATTTCGATTATCGACTCTCTTCGTGCCTAATTGCAGTCCGCATCATATGTGTAACAACTTTTTTCAGTATATACAGAACACTTTAGAATAGGTGTTCTGATGCTCAGAACAAGTGTTTCGCACGATAAAAACATAATAGTTGTTCTAAGACTCAGAACATACCTTCGTTTTAACTCAATATTAACCGTATAAATTTTAATTTAACGGATGAAGAAAAATTCCGCACGTGTAAAATTACCTCATCTCGTACCGGATCCAGCGTCACCTAATTAATACTAGTCTTTTCTGGTCTATGTTATAGTACATGGATCTTTCATGACCAAGTCAATAACTTAAGAGTCAAGTTAAGTATATTGGAGTCCGGATAAGAATTTAGTTCATAAAACACTGCTTACTGGATCTATATATTCATGATACGTCTTTTTTTTCCGGTTCATTTCTCACTCTTCTTTTTTCTTCCCTAAAGAGTGTTTTATTTATATTTTCTTTCATTCCTTCCATGATTTTTTGTTAGTACTATACAGACATAAACGAAGGGAGATTGAGAGGAAACATGGAGACTGATCGAATAAAATGATCTTGGACCCACGATCCCTTGCAATTTATTCGGATTTTACATACAAATTAATAGATTTTTTAGATCCTACTATGAATGGTTCTAATCCCACATCCGAGCTTCTCAAGAATGAAGGCATTGGCGATTGACCATTCTTTAATATTTTCGAAAATTACTTTATAAAGATTGACAAATTGAATTTTTAGTCACTTATTTTTAATGTGTAAGTTCGTCAATTTGTATTATTACTATTCTCTAGAATTGGCGGCTACCGCTCGAGGAGCTGTATACCTCGTGCGCAATATAAATGTACATTTCTTCATATTTTGGGGAAGTGACGGATCCAGAAATATAATTTACTTGGATCATTTAATATACACAATAAGTCATTGAAGTCATTTATACATTTATTATCTAAATAGAGTAAAATATATCATATATAATTTCACTGGGGTCATTTGATCCCAGTCACAGACTACTAGATCCGTCCCTGGGGAGGAGGGAGGGTGTGTTACTTTATAAGGAGAATTTTGAGGTTCTCATGTTTTTTTTTTTTTTTTGCTAAATAATAAATTTTTTATTAATCACAAAATAGCCGAAGCCATTACAATCAAAAGAAAATTTAAAAATACAAGAAAATAAAAGTTATACAATGATTTAAAAAACCATGATAACAGACAAAACCATACCCTAGAAAACTTGGTTGGTTATAAGGAAATACTAAGATAAAAACTAGTAAACTAAACAAATACATAATCTTTTTCTTCGCTGCATCTTCTACGCAATTCTTGAACCACAGAGATAGGAGAATATCACTTTCAACATCTTCCTTAGGGATCGATAATTTATAGGACCATGGGCGTATCAACCGTCCTACAAATTACCTCGGAAAGATGATAAAGGGCCCAAATCAAGTCCGAGTTGAAAGAATCCTTCTAGAAACGTAGAAAAAAAAGTCTAGATCTGTGAAGATCCGAGACAAACCCAACTTCTGTGTCTTGAATCTTGAAGAAAAATACTTTAAAAAAAGTTTCATATGATTCAGTGGTACAAAATAGAAGTATAAAATCTTAACAAAATGACCAAGATTCTACCATTGGCCGAGCCAATGGTCAAATCTAGCCAGCAGCAAAAGGAAGAAGAAGAGCAGCAGAAAACACAGAGGGAAAGAGAGAAGAGAGAAAAAAGTGAGAAAATTTTTGGTCAATTATTATTCATGTATTTTGACGTTCTCATGTAAATTAAGGTAATGGGGTTCAAATTTGTCGTGCGTTAAAGTTGTCCGGAAAATGTGAAATCTTTTGACGTTTGAAAAATATTTACATGAAAAAAAAAAGCAAATCCAAAGTGGACACCTTGGAGGTGAAGAAAGAGAGATATATATACACGTATATGCATGAAAAGGAACAGTTAAAGGTGAGTAGGGGTACTTTTCGATCATTCATGACTCACTCTATTTCAAAAGATCATTGGTTTGGGACCCTATTTTATGATCTTTATGGTTGTTTCGTAATTACTTTATGATTGGCTATTTATAATTTACTATCTACCACCACTCATCTGGCTATGGTGCTAAATATGTTTCTTTCAGTATTTTGTGGACACCAGTCAGTATTAACTATCGAATTGAATATTTGATATCTTAAATTACTGGTTCACAGTACCTATTAGAATTTTCTCTAACATATGGTAGGGATACAGTTGATCTCAAACGTTGACACATTTGATCTAATGACTAATAGGTGTTTATCATGATACCCGAAGAAAGTCTCCACCGTTCTCCATTCAGTTAGTCGACATGAATACAATGCACTAATGTGATGTACACGTTAATGAATACCTATTCATAATGGGCTTACAAATTTAGATAAAGTAACTTGTTCTGCACTGAATCCAAACTATCCAGCCGAATTTATATTACGTGGTTTGCGACCAAAGGGAAAACCCTAGTACAAAGTTTGTGTCCCCTTCTTCCAATTTGAAATTAATGTTTGGCAATTTTATTAGATTTCATTGTAAGACTTCGAACTGCATGATCCAATCTTTACCAATATAGCAACCCTTCGATTTCACCGGCTTTTCTCTTTGCAACTTGTTCCTTTTCCCGTTTTCCGGCCCTACAACCCGACTTGCAGCCTTTTATTGTTTTGTGCACATGCAAACCCCCCAGACAAGCGGCAGAGCTAAAGAGCCACTCTCTCAATATTTTAGATACGATAATTTTTTTATAAAAACTTTTTAAATTTTTTTTATAAATATTATATTTCGCTCCTTTTAAAATAATTTAGTAAACTATTAATTCCTAATAATAAATTTCTCACTTCACCACTTTCCAAGACAATGAAATTTAGGAACAATATATATATATATATATATATATATATATATATATATATATATATATTTAAAAAAATATTTATTGAAAGAGGGAACTTATCTATTATAAGAAATAAGGGATTCAAGAAGTGGGAAAAGGATTCGAATTCATAATCTCTACGTCATGACTATATACATTATATGATAAGTGATCACTCTTAATTTCATTAAATCATAAATATAAGTTATCACACAAAGTTCAACCAAAAACTATAAAGCCTCTCTGACCTTTTATTTGCAAGAATTTTTAAGAGGAGAATAAAAAAAAAACATTTAAAAGAAATTTGTCTAGTTGTCCCCCACCATTACATTTATATACAGAAGTTTTTATAACTTGGTCCCTCCACTACATTAATATGTACTTACTTAATTCAATAACTTAGTATAGAATTTTTGTCATCTCATTAATGAGGTGAATTTCCCATCAAAAAAAGAAAGTGGTTGGATTTATAGAATTATATTTGCAAGTCATATGCTCAAGCAGCTACAATTTTTCTTCACAGTAGAAAAAAAAATAAGAAAAGTCATCGGCTCAAATGTAACTATCTTTTAGTAAAAAAATATTTGATCATTAAACTAACTACATTTAAATATAAAAAAAAATTTAATTGATATATTTTTTCCGGAATGTATAAATAAACTAATGTCATGTAATGAAATTAAAATAAAAGAATATGCGAATCACCGACACCCGCACGATGCCATTTGAGCTCAAGGGTACATTGTCGAGATTTTATTATATGTTCTGCTTTTTAGATTTTGCATGAAATTATATTGCTTCATTAAACTATAAGATTCAATGTAGTTTTTTTTTGCTGAATAATTTTTTTTTCCATTAATCACAAAATAGGCGAGGCTATTACAATCAAAGGAAAATCGAAAATACAAAAAATAAAAGTTATACAATGGTTCAGAGAACCATGATAACAGACAAAAGACACCCAAAGAAAAACTTAGATCGACATGAGATACTAATATTAAAACTAGTAAAACAAACAAATACATCTTCTTCTTCTTCTTCGCAGCATCTCCGTCAGAATTCTTGAACCACAGATATAAGAGAAGATCAGTTTCAACATCTTCCTTAAGGATCAACAATTTATAGGATCATGGGCGTATCAACCGTCCTACAAATTGCCTAGGGAAGATGTAGAAAGCTGATAAAGGGCTCAGATCAAGTCCAGGTTGAATGACTTCTCCTAGAAGCAGAGAAAAAAAGTCTAGATATGTGAAGATCTGAGACAAATCTAACCTCTGTGTCATGAATCGTAAAAAAAAACACATTGAAATCAAAAGATTAGATGATTTGTGGTACAAAATAGAGGTATAATATCTAAACAAACGTAATAAAAGTAGAATACTGGCCAAGATTTGACCATTGGCCGGAACCAATAGCCAAATCTGGCCAGAGGCAGAGGGGAAAAAAAAGAAGCAGAAGAGAGAGAGAGAGAGAGAGAGAGAGAGAGAGAGAGAGAGAGAGAAAATAAGATTCAATGTAGTTCCCTTAGTCAATTCTTGCATACAATTGAATTTAGGGTGTATTTGTATTGGTTCTATCATGAATTTGAAATTCATATCGAGATTCAAACAATTATTGGATTGAGTATAAGAATAAAATTTCAAGTTTTAAATCATGTAGAATTGGATTTGAGTTTGAGACTAGTACAAGATTGAGATCAATAATATCAGACCGAGACAAAATCCAATCAGACGCTTAGACTACTTTAAGCTAATAGCATTAATGTGGGCTTTGTGTGTTATTGGTTTATGTCCTGAATTTCTGTCACATTCTTTATCTCACTAATCGATTATTATGTGGTTACTTTTTCTCTACAAGTTATACTATTTTTTTAGATTATAGTTTTTTTTTTATTAAAAATGTTGATACATGTAAGCTTTTCATTGGCGGGATAAAAAATGTGACACTGAATAAGATAGAAGATCTCTATCATATTAAAACTTATGGTGCTAAGATACAATTGCGCAAAAGGAGAGTGAGTCTCTCGCACATGAAAATACTGATGTTCCGGACACTTTCGAAGCATTGGCAGATCTTCATGTGACTACGAATATTTTATTCTTGTTCGCACTTGCAAGGGTAAAAAGGCAAAAGCCCCTAATGAACATCATATGGAGATTAGGTACAAACCTTTTACAAAGACGTTAGTTCTTACAACTACTAGAATTTATAGACTAATAGGAACGCTGCTCCCTATGTAGTAGTGGATTTGTTTCCACCTTTTATTTTAAGACATACAATGCCCCTCCATGTCTTTTTTGCCTTACTTCAATAAAAATATTCTTATTAACTTATGGTGCTGCAATTCGGGGTATTTTAAGTATGTATACAAACATTTTTAAATAATTACAATTATGAAATATGATTCGCCTGATAAAAATATTTTTATAAAATGTGTCTAAAAGAGAATAATTGATGGGCAACCCATGTGGCCACCCTGCGAGATCCACAACTTTTTAGTTGGTATCCAAATGGTGGATTAATTTCTCCATTAATTTTCTTCTTTTTATAATTTGTTTTGTATTTTTGCTGATATGGAGTGATTTTTCTTTTCTGCACTAGAAAGAATTTCTTAAATTCTAGTGCGTATAAACATCAATTCATGACCAGAAATTTTAAATATTCAGTGAATGGAGAAAGTGATGATGAAATAAACACACTTTAGTAAAATCTATGATTAATTAAAGATCATTGGACCATTCAAAATGTTGCTCTTTTAGAAGGAATGATTTCCAATTTAAGAAATTACGACTGCAATTGAATTGAGTTTGATTTGGGTTTTAAACTCAAACTAAGACCCAAATATTTTTTAGATAAAATATGGAAATTAAACCACAAAACTAAATCATTAAAATTTTAATTTGAGTTTGAGACTAATCTAAGATTTAGATCAGAAATCTTAAGTTTAAAATTAATCCAATAAGATTCTACAAGTTGCTAGAAGAAGCAATTATGTGTCTTTTGTGGTTTAATTAAAAGTAAGGGGACTATCACACTTTATATTAACAAACAAAATATATGAAGGGCCCCAATTTTCACTAATTTGAAGAATGCACCACACGATTCTTTTTTAAATTGATTAGTTTAAATAGAATAAAAAGTTAATTGTTTGGTGTATGTCAATTATATAATTAAGGATAGAGTAATGTAAAAACTAAGCATAAAACAATTATAACACTAAAATCGAAAGAGACTGGTGAGAAGCAGGTTGGAAAGAGAAGGAAATAAAGGAATTCTATATTGCTTCTTGATTTTTCTATAAATGTGATTTTTCAACTGCATATGTAATTTTAATTTTATAAGTTACAATATTTTTACATTTTCTTCGTAAATATGACAAGGAAAACTCCGCAATTTGAGTGGATCCAAATTCGTTTTTTAGGTAGAAAAATTCAATCATAAAATCGTCTTTGTGAGACTTGCCTTATATTCTCATCACATTAATTGGGCGGGACCTACTTGTATATGTGGACTTCACTCAATTAATGTGAGGAATTATAAGGTCCGTCACACAATGACGTTAGTAGGATTGAGTGGCCGGACTTGATGGAGACATTAAAGAAAAAACATATTAATTCTATTTTTGTTTAAAATGAAAATCCCCCAAAAAATTCAAGAATTTATAGTTGAGAGTTAGTCAATTTGTTCCTGATCCTCCTTCTGATGTCCAGGTTTATATACCATATATAATCCTTTTTCTTTTTTATGAAATATGCACCATATATCCAAACATAGCAAATTGGTATATATGACGTGACAATATAATGTTTTTTTATTGATCAAGAGTGCATTTTGATTGATCTGACAAAAATACTTTTAAATTTTAAACTTCAGATGTATAAATATAGTTCTTAACGATAGTTTCCCTCATTATAATAGGAATCATTTGATATTGTGAATTTGAGATGATAAATTGATAACAGGAAGCACGTGATAATCAATATAAGTATTTAACGTCAAAATGATTTTTAAAGAGATAGTAAATGATAAAAGGTGGGGATATTTAAAAAATTCAACGAAGGTGTACTTAATTAATCAAGTAACTCCTGTTATAATTTGACTTGACCTAGTACACAAGTAAGTTATTGGATATTCAGCCTAGTTTTAATTCATTATCAAGGGGAAAATGAGCTTTCACAAAATAAAATGGGGTAAAGTATGGTGATCAAATTCATTAATTTAGCCCCCCACACCCACACCCACACCCTCAGCCTCACCCTCTCCCAAAACCAAAGAGCATCTCATAAAGATTCTTTGACTGGCAGTACCAAGATGGGGAATCATATTGAGCTAGACTAAAGATAGTTTTAACAATTTATTGCACCAAACTTTTTTTTTTTTGATGGGTTTTGGGGAGGGCTAAGTAATTTATTACTCCATTTAATTCTTTATTTTTCTCTTTAAAAAGTACTCCCCACCCACCTAGTGACTTTTTCATACAAAAAAGTTATTTATCGAGATGGGAACTGGAAAAAATTGGGAATTTAAGAAGCGAGGATAGAAATTTAAATCCATAACCTTTACTACATGAATTCTTAATAATAGTCACTACACAAATGTCTCATTGAGAAAAAAAGGACATCCAAAAAGTTAGAAACTAAAGATGATATAGTCCATTAAGATTTTTTTCCAAGTTATTAAGATTCCCATGCAATTTACTGTTACTGTTCACCTGAATAATACCTTTATTTATTCAAGAAATTATAAATTGCTCAAGGACTGAAAAAAAAATTCTTATAAACTTCAAGGGCTACAATGTCATTTTCCTTTGAAAACGTGGTCCGAATTAGGTACAAAATAATGTTCTTTTTCTACGTATTATAGGGTAAAAAATCGTCTGTCCCCGTTCTGTATCCCCACGAATAGATATTTGTCACGTATTTATTTTTTCCCCGTGAGTTCTACTATTTCGTTTAGGTTATAATTTTTTGATTAAAAATTTTATACATGTCGTTTTTTTATTGGTGGGGCAGGGAAGGGGACACCGAATGAGGATAGAGGATTCTATAAAACAATATCAACTATTGAATGAGTTGATCTAATAAATAAATACTCTTTTCGTTCACATTTATATGTCTTTTTAAGACTATGGACTCGAATTAAGAAAATAATTGAGATACATTAATTTAAAAATAGATAGATACTTTTACCCTTCAATTAATACATTTATGTTGAGACAATTCAAATTAGTTGTTGACTGAATTAATTAAAGATAATAGTAAATTTGAAAAAAAATACATTTATTGGCCTATTAATTTTTTAAAGTGACATATAATTAAAAGTTACAAAAATATGTTTAGATAACACGTAATTAAAAACTGATAAAGTATTTTGCATACACATAATAGGAAAATTCTGATATAGACCTGGTCTACCACTTGGTCATGACCACTTAGTCTGAAATTAACCACACGTCACTTTCTTTTGATTAAAAAAAAATCTCATAAGCGCCCTACCTGCTTTTTATTATTTTAATCAAAACCGTGATGTAAATTGAACGTGGATCAGCTTTGGTCCCATGTACTAGTCGATAGGCCGCGCCCATATCAAAATTATTCTACATAATATATATCACATGCGCGGACAAATCAATCCACTTTGGCTCCTATGCGGAAAGTTTTGGTGCAGACTGGTGCGGGACAAGTTGAGGGTCGTTGGATTCATCCAATGGTTGTTTCAAAGTAAGGGTATTTAAGGACTTTCTTTTTTTCCAGTATCGCAACTTTTCTCTCTCATCGAGAACATGTGTTCACGAGAATCGAGTAACATCCTGCTCACTGCGTTCATCACGAACACGTGAACAGAGCGTTCTTGTAGAAATGTACCTTTTTTACTTTTCAGCCGCAATTTTTCTCTCTCCACCTTTTTTACTTTTCAGCCGCAACTTTTCTCTCTCCTCTAGTAAAATTACATATATACCCTTTTAACCCTCTTTTAAATCATAGTCATTGATTCATTTAAAAAATGAAATCAACGGCTGGATGAGTGTCCCGCACGTGCGGATTTTTTGGCGTTCCGCACAGGAACCGGACTGAAATCAATCACCAGAAAACTGTAAGAAAGAAAAAGAAGATAACGGTAAAAAAGATTTGGGAGGATAAAGAGGTGGTGAAAACAAGGAGAGACGATTAATAAGATCTGTTGCATTGATTTCATAAAATATTTATTTTGTCGTCTTCCTCTCTATACAGCTGTATACCTCTTGATTCTCAATTGGACGGTTGTGGAAATTTCGTCTACACTCCCCTCATCGCTCGTCACCGATTTTTAAATCTGTACCAATGGGTATTCTGTATGCATGTTTAATTATTCAATTTTTTTTATTATTTACAAATGCAAAGAACTCTTTTTTATTAGTTGTTCTAGACTTGATTTTTTTTTTTTTTTTTAAAAAAAAATCTTTATAATTATTGCATACGTGAATAAAACACTAATTTCACAAAGAATTCAAGCTGCTCTATCACCTTCCCTTTAACTTCAACCTTCAACAATTTTCATAGGGAGAAAATTCAATCATAGAATTGCCGTTGTGGGATTGATCCTACAACCTTCACATAAATTAGGTAAGGCTTAACCAATGACGGATCAAGAAATATAATTCGCTGGGGTCATTTGATATACACAATAATTCAGTAGGGTCATTTATAAATTTAGTATCTAAATGGAGTAAAATATATCATATATAATTAAAAAAATAAATTCACTAGGGTCACCTAGATCCATCCCTGGGCTTAACGATGAATGTGGATTCTGCTCAATTAATATGAGGAATTATAGAGTAAATCCTATAAAAACGGTAAATCCTATAAAAACGGTTCTAAAATTGAGTGATTACTCTGCATGAGATTCCAAAGGCTCCCGGCTCCTATGCGGGACAGCTTTGGTGAGGGACATGCGGGACACCATCCCAGTCGTCGGATGAGATTTGGGCCGTTAAAAATCTCATCTCTCCAGGTCTGGGCCGTTAAAAAATCTCATCCGACGACTGGAATGGTGTCCCGCATGTCCCTCACCAAAGCTGTCCCGCATAGGAGCCGAACTGATTCCAAAGCTTACTCTTCACTTTCCACCTTTCCATTTTTTTCTATTCATCATTCACTCTCTCCATTTTGGTTAGTTCGATATGGGACTAGCAGCAGGAGGTAGAGGCTCTGAAATCACACTAGTGGAGAATGTGCTATGTCGCCCTCCCTTTTTTATAGAAAAAATTTACAAGTCGAGTTAAAATATAAAAAAAATAGTTCTGATATGGACACAGTTAAAAGTACAAATTTGTCACATCACTATAAAATAAGGAGAGAGATATTTTGTACTTTTAAATGTGTTCATACTCTAACTATTTTTTGTATTTTAACCCATGGCTGAAAAATTCTTTTTTTAAAAAGAGAGGCGACGTGGCGCATTCTCCACTAGCTGAGCTGCAGCCTCTACCCATGCCCTGTCATCATATCAGAATTTTCCCTCCATTTTGTTTAATATTTCTTTTCATTTCTTGTCTACTTTTTCATTCTATAAATCCACCCCTTCTTTCCTATCAAAAACCTCTTCTCTTCTCTTCTTCCTTTCCTTCCCTTTTACATCTTCCCTGGCTTCCTTCTTCTTTTAATTTATTTCTCTACTGTTACTCTGCTTTTTTTTACCCCTCAAATCTTGATTTCTTATCTCTAGGCTCTGTTCTTTGATTCGTGATTGATTCAATAGCAAAGATTAAGACCCCATTTGATCATTATTAGTCTTTGATCTATCTGGGCTCTGTTCTTAGAATCTTGATTTTGATTAATTAGTCTTATAAAGATTAAATCTTTACAGCAAAAAAACAGCTTTCCAAAGCTAAAGGGACATCATTAATCTCTGCTAAATTTGATGCTACATATGTTCTTGTTGATATTTGAGACTAATGTCTCCAGTAGTACTCAGTGAAATCCTCCGTGAGGGGTTTATGATAAATTCTTCATCAAGGCGTAGAACCCATCTTGTTCAATCTTTCTCTGTTGTCTTCCTCTACTGGTTTTATGTTTTTTCATGAACTATTTCTTCTTCAGATCTTGAATCCATAAGTAGCTATATTTATATCTTATCTTGAAATAAAATATTTATTAGAATTTTGGGCTTCTGTTTATTTTTCTATTTATTTCTAATAAAAAACTGCGTACATCGGGACCTTTCTGGACCTGCTAGCTCAATAAAGTCTTCTTTCCCCGCTGATTTTGCGAAGTCCGTTTCCTTGGCTGTGATTTTGCTGTATAGTAGACAGAGACAAGGAATCTCGTTAACCGCCCCGCAGCTCGCCTTTCAGCCTTCGGTCAGGCGGCGCCCGTCACGACAAGTGGTGGTTGAACGACCCTCTCATCGAAATCGTACCTGAACCGTGTGACCCCCTCAGCGAACCCCTCCCTCACGATCAGCAGAGCCTTGTGTACTGGTACGACATATTTCTAATCAAAGGCTCACAAAAAAATTGGTGAAATTTCGTGATCACCACAATGGCTTCTTCTAGTGGAAATTCATTTGGGTCTAATCCAAACTCTGGATCTGAAGGAGGAGGATCAGATCTGCAACTTCTGATGGATCAAAGGAAAAGAAAGAGAATGGAATCAAATAGGAAATCAGCAAGGAGATCAAGGATGAGAAAACAGAAGCATGTTGATGATTTGATGGCTCAAGCTGATCAATTGAATAGAGAAAATAATCAGATCTTGACAAGTTTGAACACCACAACACAGCATTTCTTGAATGTTGAAGCTGAAAACTCTGTTTTGAGGGCTCAAATGATGGAATTGAGTCAAAGATTGGAGTCTTTGAATGGAATTATTAATTATATGAACAACTTCTCCAATAATGTTAATGGTGGCTTGTTTGATCAGAGTCATCATCAGACTGCCCAGATGGAGATTCCTCAAGTAAATCATGAAAGTTCCATGATGAATAGTTCATGGGATTTGATGTATCTGAATCAGCAGCCAATCATGGCCTCTGCTGCTGATATCTTTCAGTATTGATGATTGATAACTGAACATATCTTCTGTCTCATATTTGTGTCTCATATTTGTGTCTCATTTTTTATCAACTTTTCTAATTATTATTAATAAGACAGAAAATGAGACAAAATATCTTGATAGGATCATCTAGTGGACAATTTTTTATTACCTAGTTTCATGATGAGTGGATGAGACCAAGAGGGAGATGATGGAGAATGGTGGTTAGCCCATTAATTAATTAATTATAATTATTATTATGAATAATATTATTGTTATTATGCAGATTTATTAGTAGTATTTGAGGTAAAGTCATTGGTGGTGAATGAGAATGTTGTAACTTATGAAAAGTTTATGTGATGAGGAAGTGGGAGGTAGTGAGTATTGTCATCATTTTGTAAATGATGAGGTATTATTATGGGAAAAACAAATTGTTGTATTTGTAAATGATTGGTATTCTATATGCAATTAATGGAAACTATTTTCCTTCAAAATGACTAGAATAATGATTGGGTGTGTTTCTTGAATAATTTTATCTTGGTTAGTAAGTCAATTTAAAATTTATATTCAAATCAATAAGTGTAAACCAAATGTGTAAATTCACAGAAAAGAAAATTGACTTTTTTTTATACTACGTGTATTTCACTTATTGGTATTGATATAAGTTTTAAACTTACTCACTAACTAAGATAAAATTACACGTGTTTTCTGATGGCATGCTTGGGTTGAGAGACTGATATTTCAAGTGTTATGTATATATTTTTTTTTTTTTATTCTTTTTTTGTGAAGTTTATTATCGAGGCACAAATATCAAACTCGAAATTTATTTAAAGCATTTTATATATTTTCAACGAAATAGTGGAGGAACTTAACATACATACACAATAGACTAAATTTATTGAAATTTTAGCTAATTTAAAAAATTGGACATTCAATTTCTAACATTTTAATAAGACAGATGAGACATTCGAATCCACATGAAGGGAGTATAACACAAGAGAGAGAGGAGTATGTAATGAAAGTTAATATCTTACCTAGAGGTTTTTGTATTGCAAGTGTCAAAATTAAACTTAATGGAGAAAGAGATGGATGTTTAAAAGTATTTCTCAAACTCAATTATACTATGTTTGTTTTCTTAAGAAATGACATCACATGGTTAGTCAAATAGTTCATTGAAAGAAATCTTTGTACTAGACTAGTCTAGTACAAAGATTTCTTGCCATAGTTTGTATTAACATCATCATTTTGCCATCTCAATTAATGGAGTACCTATGGATTACGATTAAGTCTCCAAGAATAACTCAACTGATAAATTTACCACGAGTAGTGTTGTGTTAACTTTATCTTCACTCATAATTTATAAATTCGATTTCTGTTAAATACAAAAATACTCATTGTGAGTTGTTGGTGTACCAGCATCTATAATATTACTCATTTCATAAATAAGAATTGATAATTTCTTATTAGTGGGTCAGGAGACGAGATCATTTCATATGCATAACATTGCTTTGATCTCATATTATACATATTCCTCTTTCAACATTGCTACGCCCAGAATTCATAAAGAGCATCCAAAGGAGTATGTGGATGTTGTGATACAAACGGTGATAAAAAAATGGCATAAGATTTGACGGTCTCGCCTACATTGGCTGGATGCGACAGAATGGTCTGTACTGTACATTAGAAGGACCAAAGACTCCAGAATGGCCAGCTCACCCGTATTATGCTGAAGTTTTGATACACGCAAATGCTTCTTCTTCCTCTACAAGAATTCAATTCTCAGCAAACAGTCTTTCCATAAGGCTAGGGCTGGTGAGTAGGTTGTGGTAGAGGTTGGGATTAAAGGGTAGTACTCGCAAAGTTTCTTAATTTCCCATAGACCTTAATTTTCTGATGAAAGTAGTCACAGAATATCCTAATTAAGGTAATCAAATGAATTTCCAGTTAATAAGATCCTCTTTTATATTCGTGGGCCAGAAGAAGTAATGTTCAGAATAAGCAAATGGTATTCTTCGGTTTAAATTTTTATTAAATGTTAAATAAGTTTTTACTTGGATAAACTTAATCGAACTCTTCAAACCGAATCATCTTCAAAAACTCAAAAAATGGTAATTGTATTTTACTACTATTAATTTGGAGAGTTTAGCATTTGGTCCATTATGCTCCAAACTTATTAATTGAATTTCAACATAATCAGAAAACATTAAATGCTATCCAATTCCAGACCTAATTTGATTGGATTTTTCAATTCCAATATAATACTCCCTCCGTCCCAAATTATCTGTCCACTTTGTATTTTGCACGGGGATTAAAGTTTCATCAAATTCTAGAGTGAAATATGATAAAATGTCAAACATAACATTATTTAATGTTACTCCCAATTTAATTCACCTCATTTTCTCTCTTTATTTTTCTCTCTCCAATATTTAATGTAAAGGGTAGGATTGGAAAAATCATCATTAATGAACCCTTTAGTTAGAAAGTGGACAAATAATTTGGGACACAGCTAAAAAGGAAATGTGGACAGATAATTTGGGACGGAGGGAGTAATGGGGAACTCCTTTTAGAGAGACAATAATAAATACTCAAAACTTGTTTCAACAAATATTGTATATAATCTAAGAGGTCGACTTCAGTGGAATAAATTTCTACCCACAACCTAAAAGCAATGGCGGGGCCAGAAATTTGTCATAGGAGGGGCGAATTTGTTACTGAAATTTTTTAGGGGGACCAAATACAACATTTATAAGAAAATATCACTTTTGAAATCTATCATTATTATAAACAAACACTTATTATTTAATTAATTATCAAATTATTTTAAAACTATTTTGTTTCTAAGTCATTATTTTAAAAGAAATTATGTTTACAACATTATTGCTACGTTAACAATGGAAAAGAGAAAGTATTATTATCATCGTTATTTTCATAATCATCAATTCATAAATAAGGAAAGAAAAGCCAAAGAAAAAAAAGTAGGAAGAACTTCACCGAGAAAGGGAAGAAAGTTGGATGAAGATAAATGATGAAGAAAATCTATGGATGTTATAAATTAAGGGTTTGTTATACCCAAAAAAAAAAAAAAAATTAAGGGTTTGTGTTGGAGAGTATTTTGGGTAATAGAAAAAAAAATCATTGAAAAAAATACAACTAACCTTAATTTGGCTACCTAATTAATGAAATTAAATAAAATAGATAACCAATTAATAAAATTAAAAGAATGAGTATCCAATTAATAATTAGAGTGGACTTTGTTTTGCCTTTTAAATTTGAACCTAAAAGAAATGGAAATATTGTACCTAAAATAGGAATATTTTGACCAAAATGCCAAGCATTGGGCCCATGCTAAAAAATAACAAACTCATGGGGCCTACATTATTAAGTTGATGTGGAAGAAGATGACAGCTCATGTTTCCTGGTGTCAATGGCATGTTTCATCATTAACTTGCCGAAAATAAATTTGCATTATTTAGCCCTAACTCATGAAAACCCATTTTGATTTCCTTTCGTTCAAATGCCCCACGAAATCTTTTCATACTTAATATTTTATCCATCTAAAATTAAATATCCAATTTTTATACTCGTTGTTTGTTAGGTCACCAATTCAAACTCTAAAAACAGTATCTTATGAAAAATTAAAATAAGGGTAAGATTGTAAAACCCCAATCCCATATGGAAAAAAAAAATCTTCGGAATAAGAATAAAAGATTTTACGAGTATTTAAGGTGAGGCTAAACATTCACTATCATCTTACAATATTTCTCTTGGCATAGCGAATTCAGTTACTAAGTAGGTGGTGTGCGTGCTGTCAAATCCATTTATCGCCTTTCGGACCCACAAACGTTACAAAGACCCCAATTTCATGCGTATGAATGATGTCCCTTTCAGACTCATGTGTCGCATTTCAGACCCCGCAAACACAAAACGTGATAGTGCGTACATCAAAACTTATTAATGTGAGAGTCTTGTACACTGTTGCAACATTTATATATAGAAAATTGAATGTTATCTATAGTCAACTTCGAATTGCCCGTTTGCCTTCTGGCATTTTCACCCTTAATGATTATCTCGTTCAGCCATATATAGTTTGGTGAACGAAGTACAAAATTAAATTAAATTCTGCCACCCAACCCAACCCAACCCAACCCTAACCTATACGGTTCGTCATAAATCTTTATACCAACAAAAGATCTTTTGAAAAATTTATGAAATGGGTTCTTAATTTCTTTTCCTCATCTTTCTCCCTCCCTGCTGGTTCTTGGATGAACATTAAAGATTCCACCTTAAAAAAACATTTGATTATTTGTCCAAGAAAAGCAAGGGAGAAATGGAAAATTATATTCTAAATATAATAGTTATTGGTGTATTTTCATGGACGACCTTGTTCTTCTTGATAAGAAAGGTGGTTTTCAAGAATCGTTCTTTTGAGTTTTGTAATCGTCTTGTTTCCACCACTCATGCAATTTCAGGTGTGCTTTTGGCTTCCCTCTCTGTTCAAGATTGGAGCTGCCCTGTTTGTCCTTTGGCTTCCAATTCTTCTCTTAAACAGGTAGTAATTATGTAACTTTCTTTTCCTCGTCCCAAATTAAATGTCTGGATCGAATAATTGATACATTTCACTCTTTTCACACCGACTAAGGAAATGATTAGAAGTCAATAATTACAAAGAAAAAGTATAAATTACCCCTAATTAAAGTATGGTTTGATGTGCATGGGTAAATGTGAAATTGTTATAAACACTAAAGTATTAAGTGAAGTTGACTAAGGGTAAAATTGGAAGAAACATTACAATTGTTTATCAAATTTTGAAATGTATCAATTAATTTGGAACATCTAAAAAAGTGAAATGTATTGACATTACAATTGTTTATCAAATTTTGAAATGTATCAATTAATTTGGAACGGAGATAGTACTATCTCCATTTGATAATATAAGTCACTTATGACAATATAATGAAAATTAAGGAAGAAAATACAGAGTATTTTGTTAGTCAAAATATCAATCTTACTCTCTTAATTTGGTCATGTATACCATTGATTGTAATTAAAAGAGTAATATTGACATTTTGATTGAAAAAACCCCTTGTTTTTTCTTTTTATTAATTTTCGCTAAATCACCTAAACGACTTATATTATGAAATTGAGGGGATATTATAGTACTTTTATGCAAAAAGTTGAATGATTTAAGATAAAGTTGTGATTTTTTTTCTTTCTTTCTGGAATTGAATAACAGAGGGAAACATTAGCAGTGACACTTGGTTATCTCATCTATGATATAGTAATCTGCCTATTTGACAAACCTACTAAGCTTGATTCTGTAATCCATCATTTAGTCAGCATTATTGGAATTGGGGCTGGCCTTTCTTATCAGAAGGTAACTAAAAAAATTTCATTCTGATTTAATTTCTTCTTATCAACACATTTTCTTTATTTACTCTGTTCGATAGCTAACTCAGTTGGCAAAACACTTTTGACTCTGAATCGTGGTTTCCGCTCTAACTTCATTTTTTTTCCCATGGGAATCTGTCTATCTCTTTCTCTCTCTAGTGTGGATCAGAAATGGTTGGAGCATTGTGGATTACAGAGATGTCAACTCCATTTCTCCATTTGAGGGAGCTTCTCAAAGAATTGGGATACAAAGACACTGGACTCAATTTGGCTGTTGATGTTAGTTTTCTGATTAACCTATAATATAAGTCATTTAGATAATGTAACGAAAAGTAAGGAAGTACTACCTCCATTCCATTCCTAAATATAAGACTTTTCATTACATGTTGCGAAAAGTAAGGAAGAAAAAACTAAGATGTACTTTGTTAGTCAAAATATCAACATTACTCTCCTAAATAGAATTAGTGGCGTACAAGTCATATTTAAGAGAGTAATATTGATATTTTGACTAACAGAATATATTATTCTTTGCTTTCTTAATTTACGATATGTTATAAACGACTTGTATTATTGATTGGAGACGGTGTTTCCTAGTGAAAAACTTACTAAAAACTAAATCTCTTTCAATGTTACATTATGGATTTTCATTTTATTTTTGCTGGATTTTGTACAGATTGGGTTTGCAATTGTTTTCACAACTGCAAGGATGATATGTGGACCGTATCTTTGTTATGTGACTCTATCTGCCGACAACCCTTTCCTGATAAAGGTAATCTTCTAGTGGATAAGGCTGAGCTTACGTCATGAGTTCGAATTCCTCTCTTACTTCCTATTTATTATAATATATAAGTCCTTTCTCTCAACAAAGGAAAATTCTGATATAGACCTGACCTACCACTTGGTCATGAACCACTTTTTGATATAGACCTGGCCTTCCATGACCAAATGGTAGGCCAGATGCATATCAGAATTATTCCTCAACAAAAATATATATTCTTATATAATCTTTTTGAAAAAGGTGGACATTCAATTCTGAAGACGAGGAAGTAATACTCTGCTTCCTTTCTTGATGCATTTTGACCAAGAATAATAAAACTTGATTTTGCTTTTTTGACGAAATTCCAGGCAATGGCATTAGGACTACAACTGGTAAGTGCTTTCTGGTTCTACAAGATTGCGAGGATGGTTCAGTACAAATTGGCCAAGTTTACATCATCCAGAAAGAAGATACCTTCAATCTCAAGTCACCATGAACCAAATTATACCTATCAGAAACTAGACTAGCCTACAGTAGCTGTATCGACTTATTCGAATAGTTTTAATATCAATTTTTCGGATTATTTTATTCAACTTTTCCAAAAATTACATTTGGTCAAAAAGTAACATTGCAACCATCTTATGTAACTATCTCTCCCCATTTTTAGGGCTCACTCAATCCTAGAACGGTTTTTGTGGGACTGACCCAACTTCTCGCTCATATGAATTAAGCGGAGCCCACATATGCAGATAGGCTCCGCCCAATTAATGTGAGATGACAAGAGCGGTATTAAGATTGAGTTTTGTCAATCCTATAATGGTCTAAGATTGAAGTTTGTCAATCCTAGAACGGTTATTGCGGGACTGATCCCAACCACTCTCTCACATGAATTGAGTAGAGCCCACATCTGCATATAGGCTCCCGCACAATTAATGAGATGAGAAGAGCTGTCCTAAGATTGGATTTTCGCATCTTTAGTTAGTCCTCTGCAGAATCTGCAAAACCTTCTTGCATCAAAGATGGATTTGAATCAAGTGAAGACTCTGCAAACTCCTCCTTGTACATTTCTTCAATCATTGGCTTCCATAGTCGAACTCGAGCATTTATAAACCAATTAGAAACCTGAGAAAAAAACAATCTAAAAATGCCAAACCAACTCCCAAGTTAATGCAAGAAGATGATCAAAATCATATGATTCTGGTGCTAACAGTATTTTTGTCGTTTGATAAGACGACCGAAATTAGTTGATCTGGAACCCCGTTACTCCACAACTATTGTGGAAGAACAATTGTTCAGAAACAACTAATTTCGGTGCTTGATCAAACAAAACAGATGGTATCCGTTAGTACGATACTGACAAAAATGAGTTCAAATTGGATCAAAATCACTGATTCAAACTCTTTTTCTGCTAAGTCGAAGAAAGAATTTTACTTGATTCTTTGTTAGGCCAGTTTGTGATGCCAACATTAGTTTCTCATAATCATTTGGATAACTGCCAAACAAACAAGATTTCATTTAATCATAATCATAATGTAAGAAATAAAAAACATTATCATTAAATTCATCAAAAAGGTATGTTCTTACGGATGCAAACAATATTCAAAAAGCCAAGATCGAAGAATATTAACAGAAGTCTCTGGCAATCCTCTGATTGGAGCTTTGGATTAAGCCAAGTTGTTGGAGTAACATTCGATTCTGTCGATTTTTGCGATCGAATAAGCTAAGTTGTGAGATTCCTGCACTAATTTTAGGTGAAATCTTCTGCACAAATTTGAGATAAAATTGCATCCTTTAAGGTGCAAAAATGTCTAGACATGGCTTGAAGTGCTAAAGCAGTGTAAGATTTCCCCATTCCTAACCCGGCTATCGATTCAAATGATGAGACTAATTTATCCATATGATTATAGTATTGCTCAAATCTTCTTTCCACCTGAATTTCAAGAACAAAAAACATCATAAGCTATTACAAGAACATAAAAAAGATCATTAAACAAAACAAAGAAGAGAAAACCTCCCTATATATATCTAAATAATTTTTACTTTTCAATTTTTGTAAGTGGCAGGAAACCATCAGTTCACACTAATTTGACAAAAGTTGTAGTTCGAAAAATAATTTATGTACAAGTAAAAGTTTACTGACAAAAAAAAAGAATAGTAAAAATTGTTTATGTATATATAGGGAGACTTTCTCAAACAAAGAATCCTTAAAAAAAGTTTAGTTTTAGGCCTTTACCTCTTCTAATAAAGAAATGAGCTTCAAAAGTTTAGCTCCTAATTCATGTTTGTCCATTAAAACATCATCATATGGAAACTCCATTGTTAATTCAGATTGAAGTTTTAAAGATCTCTTTTTGCTGCTATTGGATAATCTTTTGACATATTTCTCATTACTTAATTCAATGGACTTCCCACTAGCCTTAACCATTTCCGCAAGAAGTGACTGAGTAGGTTTCAAATATTTGGAATTTCCAATGGTATCAGCAAGAAATTCTGTCCCATTATAAGAGGCTGAACACGAACGATTAGGCGAATTCGAAGCTCCAAGAAGATCCATGAAATGTCTATGGCATAAATCAGGTTCATGATCAGTCATCTGAAAAGCATGAAAAATCGGTAGACTGGGGAATTTGAAGTCCAGTAGCAACTGAATCAAGAGATTGATAGGTACAATCAGTAGCATAAGGATCAAAGTGTTGTTGATTACCAAATTGGTTTTGATCATGACTAGCATTAATGGATTTTTTTTTAAGCTCGACTGGGCGGTTGCCCTACATGTAGGGGAGAGAGGTGAGGAGATGGTAGTCTAGAAAGGGAGATTTTAAAACTTGTCTCACGTAGGAGGAGGGTATTGAACCCGTAACCCGCCCCACTGGGTTAGGACACTTTGATTAGCATTAATGGAGTTTGAGATTATGAATTGGGATTTGAAGGAGAGTATTCTGAAACCATAATCTCTGGCTAAAACTTCAAGATTTTTCAAAAAGAATTGTGGGTTTTGCTTGGATAACATTTACTAGTACTCCCTCCGTTCCAAATTATTTGTCCACTTTTTATTTTGCACGGAGATTAAGATTTCATCAAATTCTAGAGTGAAATATGATAAAATGTCAAACATAACCTTATTTAATGTTACTCCCAATTTAATTCACCTCCTTTTCTCTCTTTATTTTCTCTCTCCTATATTTAATGTAAATGGTAGAATTGGAAAAATCATCATTAACGAACCATTTATTTAGAAAGTGGACAAATAATTTGGGACACACTAAAAAGGAAATGTGGACAGATAATTTGGGACGGAGGGAATAGTAGATAGCAGGTAAAAATCCAGTGCATTTATATCGAAGGAAAAAAATACAGAGGAAAAAAGGAGTGATCTTGAAAAGTAGCAAAATGCAAGTACAAATGTGATCACAAGGAAGCCCTTAATTTTTTATTCAGATAAGACAGGAAGATAAGCAAAGAGAGGAATTGATGAGAATGGGATAACAACAACAACAACAATCAAGCCTTAGTCCTAAAAGATTGGAATCGGTTAAATGAACCAAAGAAATAATTACGTAAGCTCATCGATCCCCGTGAATGCATTATCTTTATTTCTTACTATACAAAGAAGAACTCTCATATAAATTTAGCAAACTCATATCCACTTATATCAATCCCGTCCAAGTCTTCTTCAATCTCCTTCTGCCTTTTACGGCATCATTATTACTCAATCATTCAATCTTTCTAAACAGTTATCTCTTATATTATTTTCAATAGGTGTTACACCTATTTTTTTCCGAATAATCTCATTCTCACTCTATCCATTCTCGTATGCACATATATCAATCTTAACATACGCATACCTGCCAAGTCCAAGTAACTTCAACTTTACTTTACCCAAAAAACAAAAGGAAATGAAAAAAAAAAAGTAAACTCAAATTTTGGTAGGGGTAATTAAAGAACTTACAAAATGTGAACAGAGAAAAATATGCTGAAAACAGAAAAATGAAATGTGTGCTTGGATAAGGTTTGGTTTGGGTTTGGGTTTGGTTTGGTTTTCACTTTTGGCGGAAAATGCTCAAAATTTGGCCTAAAAAATAGGCGGGAGAAATTCAAATTCAAATTGTTTTTTTCAAATAATTGTCCAATCAAAAATTTGGAATTTGAACATCTCCGCCTATTTTAGAGGCCAAATTTTGAGCATTTCCCGCCAAAAATGAGATGAAAGCAAACCTAAATCCAAATTAAACCTTTTCCAAACACACCCGTTATTGGTGAGAAGAAACATATATACCTCAATGAGGACAAAGGTTTCATTCAAGAAAGAAAGAAATCAAGGATTCCCTGGTTTTGTTCTCTCTGTATGTGTATGTTTTGGTGGATGTAAGGGGCTGAATCTATAATACCTACATCCATATATACAGTGGCGGAGGCAGAAATTTGTTATTGGGGGCGAATTTCTTACTTAAATTTTTTAAGGGGCGAAATATAATATTTATAAGGAAATATCAACAATAAAAACAAAATTCATATAGAAAATTAATCGTTTCTGAAAATTTTGTGATCCTTGGCTCCGCCACTGCATATATAGCCCTGCTCTGCAAACTCCAAGCAAAAGACACCAAGGTGGATTTGAACTTGTGCCAACCAAGGGTTAGCTCACTTACATCCCCAACCTTTGCCAGCTGGAAGAATCCAATTAGAGTATTGTAGTTACATGCAGATACAATATCAATTATTTAGAAAATAGTTACCCACCTATTTAAATAACTATTTACCTATTTAAATACGTAATTATTGTATCAAACTTATCTAATAATTGGTAATATATCAACACATACTCAAAAAATAATATCTTTAACACCGTAACTTATTCCGGGAAAATTTATGATCCCCCAAACCCCTACTCCTTCATTCAGTAAAAGACAGAGGCAGCAAAAGAACCAACTATCCGCAAGGGCAGTCCAGTTTAGTTTCGGGGTGGTAAATTGTGCACAATAAAGCAGGATCGAATTTGACAGCCGCAGTGTGAAAGTTTCAACCCTCCGATGTGAGGGTGGCTTCTTGTGGTGAGCTAATATAAGTCCTCTCGCCTGATCGGATCGCTGGGTCACCTTGATTTCTATCCTCCTAAATTTTTCATCGGACTGAAAAGTGGGACCCTGTGAACGTGGGTAACGTACTTTGTGCACAAGCAAAAGAATCAACTGGGTTTCAGCTTTAATGCATATTATCAATTTTTTTGGGACACTAAAAGGAGTTGTATTTCTGAAATCAGCAAAAAAGAGAAGAAAAAAGTAGTATGTCTTTTTTTCACACTATCAGTTTTAGTAAGATTGTCCGTTTGTGAAATCTGTAGAATATCTATGGACTATTATAGCTCTTTTTTTTCCTTTTTTCTTTTGGTAGCTAATATAGAAAGGGCTAGTGTACATACTGAGTCGATATTTTCTAATATTTGTATGTCAGGCAGGGACAAATGCAGAAATTGTATGTCAGAGAGAAAAACTGCAACAATATACCGAACTACATATAAAAACTGTAAAAAAAAATATCGGGAGAAGGGAGTGAACTTGATCAAATATTCCGAACTACATACAAAATTTACTATATCTAAAGTATTTTTAAAAAATATCGGGGGCAATTGACACCCCCCACCCCCTTAGAATCGTCCCTGATGCCGGGTTAATTGTCAGGGATTTGTTTAGAATTCGATAACTTGCCAATTTTACCAAATGCATTGGAGAAGAGACTGTCGGGTCAAGTTAAGTTTGAATTATTGATGTCGCATTATGACATTTATAACACGTGAAATTTCTTGTGGGCGAAAAAGTACCGAAAAATGATTTATGACAGAAATAGCTATTTGCTCATAGAAGAATCATAGCTGAATGAATAAAAGACGAATTTAGGTCCCCGCAATTTCTAACATAGTAAAAATGAAACTGGTTCCCTTTGTTGTTACATGTGAACAGTGACTTTTGGTCTTCATGGGATTTCAATCAAGATTTCCTTTTCTTTCATTTACTTCAGGGGAATTGGCCCCTACACTAATTGGATTTGCCAACACCAGCCAGAGTAGCTGATAACGTAATGTGTCATTCGACTTGCATGTTGCATAATCAAATCTCCCGCCTTTTTTTATTTATAAAAAAAAGTACAATATTTCACTGACCATTGAATTTCAATCTAGGCAGGAGAATCAAGTTTAAAACATCACTTGAAAGGATGATTAAAGGAGTACAAATATATAAAATGCATCTGAGTTAATACTTTGGATTCAGGTCCACTCATATATATGATCACTATACATCAAAGATTGCCACCTTACAGTAACATTCAGATATGAGTAGTTTTATTTTCGTAGATGAGTACGTTTATAATTTATATATAGATCAATGAATACAATACACGTAGACCAAAAGTGCAAAAGTTTATAATTTGCAGCAACCAGTCAAATCTCGTGTTCTTACACTTTGTCATCATGGAACCACCACCTCGTCTCCTTTGGAGATCTGCCATTCCTACAATTCTTAACATAGCGATCATTGTCCGCAGGACGTTGCTGCAAAAAAAAAGTCTGGTAAGAGCAATGAACTAAATAGCAACAAGAAGAGCTACTAGCCCATGAGCGTCATATGGCCATTCGGGCATCAAACTTGAATTATATAAAACAAACCTTTGCCGGAGAGCTTGATAACATGGAAACAATACTGATGCAGATGGAACTCACAGTCATTGCTGGAGACCACGAGTCATATAGAATGTCTGAAAGATAAACAGACCACAAAACAATAAATCAATGCTGAAGCACAAAGAATACAGGGTTGAAAGTAGATTCTTTAGGTTGAAAAAGAAAACAGCTAGTTAATCACTGGCTTCCACAGAGCTCTTTAGAATACCACCACAAAAAGGTACAGCAGTACCAAGATGCGATCATTGTTGCAGCCCAATTTTAGTGACCAAATTCTATATACAGCCCATTTTTTAAAAGGGTTGGGATACGGGCTGCAACAAAGTTAATAGCCTACGAATACATCTATAAAAATCTTGCACCGTAAGCTTCAATGTCACACCTTTCCTTGCCAAAGTATCCACCATCTTATCCTAGAAGTAACAATACTCTAAGCTAGTATTCAAGGGGATCAAACAATGTTGCTATAGTAGAATTAAGGAAATTCCAAAATGTGAGGTTTCTAAGCAGCAACTATGGGAAGATGGATTTGCAAAAGACTAGCTAGCATACAATCTGAGAGAAAATGACTGTTGAATTATCATATAAGAGATCACACCCTTTTTGTCCTGCTTCTGGACTCTATAAAAGTCCACAATTAATTTCGGAGAACTGACATCTCATCATGATAAAAGTTAAAGAGCTTCTCGAAAATAATGGCGCATAACAATGTATTGTTGAACCACGCCTGAAACTATACTGACGGTTCAATGAAGTTAGTATAATCTTGCCATATTTGTCAGCAAAAGATTTAGCCTCCCCATTTACTGATGAATACAGAAAGTTCCAAATATCCTACGGCAGCAGATAGAATGGAAGCAGGAATTTATGTCTTTTAAGTATTCTGAATTTCCACGTGCGCACGTGTAAAAGGGGCAGAGTGACGATGGTTACTCAATCATTTCCTACGTCAGATGGAAAGCAAAAGTTTTCCACTGGAGTGACGTTTCGTTCCTTTTTGCATGTCTGAAACCATTAGCGAACAAACAAGGCTACAAACATTATTATTTTTTTAGTTTGTTTTCTATATCCAGGGATACCAAATAGGCATCTTTCGTCCAAAATTGCCATAATTGAGATAAATGGTCAATCCTGATTTCAAATGAGCAAAACTCCCCTTCTTCGGCAATGTCCAATTCAACACAAGACGTCAGTTATATCTTTAGAGGCCCTAGCCTCAATTACCTCCAAACAACAGCTTAAAATTTCAGTGACTAGTTCCCCTATAAGTTGCGGGGCAATCAATATACTAACAAAGCATTTCTATAATTAAAAACATGAGGGTAAATTGCTGTTCTCATGTCAATATATAATGAGAGAAGAAAAGCGACAACTAAACACACTGTCAAAACAAAATTACATAAAAATGAAAAGTTTCACGAATTTTGAAGAGAAAAACAAAGAAGAGAGCAGCAACAAACCTAAACAAATATGCCCATTGCTATAGATATGGGGATGAAGCGGAGCCGGAGGTATAAAAATAACCTGCCGGTGAAAAAAAAAGCATGTTATTAACAATAACAAGGACATAAACTACAATTTAAACTACTTTCGAAGCCAAAATTTCGTAGAAACAGCAAAAAAAGCATCAGTCATTGGTTAGAAACCAAAAGCTATTTCATTAAATTGAAATTAAAAAGTTCCTTAACTTCTTCAAAAATCAAATGCAAAATAAGTTACAAATCAAAAAACATGAGTAAGCGCTCTTCATCCACATCAGCCACAGTTTCAAAATAAAATAAGAAATACGAGAAGGAACGGAATTAAGTTAAAAGTGATTGCATTAGACCTGAGGAGCTTCCATAGGGTAATGCTCAGGAAAATCAACCTGAAGCTGGTAAGTATCACCAGCATACAAAGTCCCCGGCGCACCGTTAACCTCTATTACCCACCTGCACTCCATTTCCCCCCCAAATTTTATTCGTTAAATAAAACTAATACTAACTACATTCCTTAATACAAATCGTCATGTAGGACATCTGGACATGTATAAAAAATTAAAGAAGCAAAAAAAATGTTCTTATTAGTGAAAATATCAATATTACATACCACTAATTCTATTTAAAAGAGTAATATTAATATTTTGATTAAAAAATACATTATTTTTTGCTTCCTTATATTAAGGAATTGGGGGAGTAATACTCATGAGAATTTCACCAAAACAACAACACATGAAATGAAATAAAAGGCAAAAACCTTTGCAAATTATCAGTAACTTTATGCTTAAATCCAGCAGGTGGATTCAATTGCCACTCCACCAGCTCTTTCTGTAGCCGATTGCATGCGATCTTGCTCAAAGCCTATAATTCTCATTACAACAAAATTCAAAATTAAAAAAAAAACAAGAAATTCAACTTCAAAAAGGAAAAAAAAACAGAAAAAACACAGTAGGGAAAAAAATTACCTTGCGAGAAGAAGGGGAAGGAGTGGTCATGGCGGTCTGGTCTGGAGAATAGTGGTTTTTTTTCTTCAGAAAGGGAAAGGTAATTAAAAAACATAGTAAGCGATTTGAGTGGGTTGATGGTGAAGTTTTATTCATTTTTTTCCTTCTAATTATTCTTTCGGTGAAAATATACGGTGAAGATTTTGCCTGGTAAAGGGCAATAAAGCCAATTAACGGTGAGAGATTAGGCGATGGAGAGGGCCCACGTAAATGGATAACCACGTGGCTTGTCCTTCTAGGTTCTTCACATGAGCTTCAGATGCCTATTGTCTCCCTTCTTCCTTGCATTAGTGGGGATTAATCATCATGGCAAATCAATTCTCTTAGGATCAGCATTAATATATCATGAAAATGTTGATACATGTAGGTGATTTTCTAAATCATGGTTGGATGTAATGGGAGGGCGAGCTCCAGTTGCTATAATGAGTGATTAATGTGAAAGTATTGGAAATGCAATAAAATATGAGATGCCGAAAACAAAACGAAGGTATTGCATTTGGTATATTCTTTCTAAAATACCGAAAAAATTTAAGGGAATTCAAGAGTTTTCACATGCAAATAAAGAGTTCAAAATAGTCATATATGAAAGTCTTAGCAAAGAAATGTTTGTTAGGAATTGGAATGGATTTATTGACAAATATAATTTGCAAGATAATCCGTAGTTGTTAAAATTGTTTAATGAGAAGGAAATGTGGGTCCCCATATATGTTAATAACATATTTTGGCCGGGAATGTATTCTACCCAAATGAGTGAGGGCATGCATGCTTTTTTTTTTTTTATGGATATGTACATTCATTAAGCACTTTAAAGCAATTTGAAATCGCACTAAAAATAAAATCGAGAAAGAGGTGGTTGCGGACTTCAAATTAAAATCTTTATTGGTGAATTACATCACAAATTACATGTGGGAGTGACAATTTCAACAAGCTTATACAAATAATTTTTTTGAAGACTTTCAAAATGAAATTACGCGAACGTTGTATTTTCACTTTGTCAGTGAAGAAGTTGAAAATAATGATGAAGGAGATCAAGATTTTGATTTGGATGGCGAGGGTTATGAGAAATGGAGAGTAATGGAGAAATCTTTGACAAATGTTGGATATGTCCATGAATTTGTCTACACTGTTACGTACATAATTATAGACAACAAAGAGTCTCTTTCAATCGACTCCAAATAATGTGATATCCGTTGATGAAGAAGTAAAGCAAGTCGAAAAAAATTGGTAGAATGTTCATAACATTTTTTTATTTGAACCTTCCACCAAGCAATGACATGAAGTTAGATGCCGGTCCATCAAGAAGTGGCGTGAAAGAAAAAAAAAATAGTTTAGGCTCCATGAATATTTTTTTGATTATTTAGCCAAATTCAAATTTTAATTTTACTCCCAAAACTAAAAAAAAATTGGCAATGATTAATTACTCCATAAATTTGGATGTTTTCATACTATATGTTCTTAGCTAAGCATTTACTTGGAATCATACATAATCAATCAATATTAAGATGAATATTAAATGTAGCAAATGATAGTTACAAAAGGAAGATGGAACATTTTTTTGAGATGTTGATTGTGAAGAGAGATTTTTTTTTTTGAAGCCCGACTGGGCGGTTGTCCCATAAGGAGAGAAAAAATACCTCACAAGAGGAGAAGAGAGTCCTATATTAATGTTATTTGAAGTATTAATTAAGATTATTTTAGTCATTTTGAATTAGCATATTAATTTGTATAAAAACTTTTAAAAAGAGTTATATTTTGAATCGGAAGAAGTAGTAGTTTTTATTTGCATTGTTTCAGGAATGTTTTAGCACTTTTGAAGAATATTTTGTATTAATAGTTTTTATTTGCTTTGTTTCAAGAATGTTTTAGTACTTTTGAATAGTGATATCTATGTATTGAGTAATGTTTATGGCTCCCGTCTCCTATGCGGAACGTCCTTTTGTTATGTACATGCGAGACACACTTTTAGCCGTCGAATTATATTTTTTAACGGTCCAGATCTGCAGAGAGACAAATTTTTTTTAAATATTTTAAGTCCAGCCGCAACTTTTCTCTCTCCAGATCTGAACCGTTTAAAAACTCATCCGACGGCTGGGAGTGTTCAATGGGTGCTGAATTTTGCCTGTTTCGCACCTGAGCGGGACTGATGTTTATGTACTTTATTATTTTGCAAATGAAATGTTTATGTAGTCCGGCTCCAATGCGAAATAGCTTTTTTTCTGTACATGCGGAACAATCTCAGCCGTCGGATGAGTTTTTGAACGGTCCAGATCTGGAGAGAGAAAAGTTGCGGATGGACTTAAAAATAAAAAATAAAAAATTTCTCTCTCCAGATCTGGACCGTTAAAAAATATCATCCGACGGTTGAGATCGTGTCCCGCAGTGCAGAACAAAAAACTGTTCTGCATAGGAGCCGCGAACATGTTTATGTACTTCATTACTTTTCAAGCTCCACAACTTTTGTCAAAGCCGCGTCATATTTATTGTCAGTGGACTCAGGAAAATGCCAACAATATAGGTGGGGTGGCGTGATTTTAAATTTAAAAAAGAGAAAAGCATTATTTATGCACCTGAGGTATCTTTCAAAAGCAAGTGTTAAACCTAAGGATTATATCGTGCCATTCTTGTCCCCAACAATTTACGGGGTGCCATTTATGCCCAAAAGTGGTGGCGTCCGGCGAAAAGAGGCGGTGTTGCACATGTGCGAACCGCACAAGCATATTTTCAGGGGCAATTTCGTCCATTCATATTTTTAATTAAAAACAAAAACAAACCCTCCCCCATTCCTCCCCACCCCACTCCTCTCCCACCACTACCAATTTCAAGAACAACCACCTATTCCCACCACCAACAAACCCTCCCCTCTCTCTCTCTCTCCCTCTCTCCCCCGCCACTCACCACTCCCTCCCTCCCCAGTCACTCACCATTCCCTCCCTCCGCCATCTCCTCCACCACTCACCCCTCATTCTTCTTCTCATCATTTTTCTCCAAAAAGAAAAAAGAAAAACTGAAAAAGAAAACCAATTCGTTTCTTTTGAGATAATCACTATTTATGCCCCTGAGTTTACTTTCAAAAGCAACTGTTATCCCTCATGATTATATATCGTGTCATTTATGTCCCCAATAATTTACGGGGTGCCATTTATGCCCAAAAATGGCGGAATCCTCCTTCCCTCCCCCGCCACCCATCCCTCCCTCCGCGACTGTTGGTTTTTTTTTATCTTTCTCTCTTCATGTTCTTAGATCATTTTCTTTGTTGTTCTTTGTGATGTTTAGATGCTTTTGTGAAATGGAGTTTAAGTGAAGAAATTGGTAGAGGAGGAGGAGGTGGCGGCGGCGGCTTTGGTGGTGGTGGGGATAGGTGGTTGTTCTTGAAATTGGTAGTGGTGGGAGAGGGGTGGGGAGGAATGGGGGAGGATTTGTTCTTTGTGATGTTTAGATGCTTCTGTGAAATGGAGTTTAAGTGAAGAAATTGATGGAAGAGGAGGAGGCGGCGGCGGCGGCTTTGGTGGTGGTGGGGATAGGTGGTTGTTCTTGAAATTGGTAGTGGTGGGAGAGGGGTGGGGAGGAATGGATGAGGGTTTGTTTTTGTTTTTAATTAAAAATATGAATGGACGAAATTACCTCTGAAAATATGCTTGTGCGGTTCGCACATGTGCAATACCGCCTCTTTTCGCCGGATGCCACCACTTTTGGGTATAAATGGCACCCCATAAATTGTTGGGGATAAGAATGACACGATATATTCCTTAGGGTTAACAATTGCTTTTGAAAGATACCTTAGGTGCATAAATAGTGCTTTTCTCTTTAAAAAATTTGATATTTGTCAGAGATTTTGAGCGCATTTCAATATTTACACTGCACTTTGAAATGATAGTGTAGGTAAGGACTAATACCGTTTTTTCAAAGAGCATTTAATGGATTGTCTGAGACGTGTCAAAACTTTTGATGTTTCAATATGTTGACGTCAATTAAACAGTGGTATATGTGATTTTTTATTTTTTTTTTCCCGCAAAATATAACAAAAGTCTTGTATTTAGGGATAGAAATAGTAGTGTATTTTTTATGAGGAAGAAACGTACAAAGTAGGGTAGACTTCAGTCCCCCTGAATAATTTTGATATGGATCTGGCCTACCAATTAGTCATGGACCACTTGATCCACATTCAGTCACATCACAGTTTTAATTAAAATAATAAAAACAGGTGAGGCCTTATGAGAATTTTTTTTTAATCAAAAGAGGTGATGTGGTTAATTCAACTAAAGTCTTTACGTACTGCCAAGTGGTGGGCTAGTGTCTATATCAGAGTTTTCCGTCCCCCATTTTCTCTCTCTTCCCCCTACTGCTACTGGCCAGATTTAGTCATTGGCTCCGGCCAATGGTCAAATCTTGATCATTTTGTTCCGTTTATATTACTCTATTTTTTATTACGAATCATATGAAACCTTTTTCAGAGTTTTTTTTTTCAAGATTCAATATACAGTGTTTAGATGAGTCTCAGATCTTTACAGATATTGACTTTTTTTCTATGTTTCTAGGAGGATTTGTTCAACTCGGACTAGATCTGGGCCCTTTATCAACTTTTTACATCTTCCCGAGGTAATTTGTAGGACGGTTGATACGCCCATGATCCTATAAATTGTCGACCCCTAAGGAAGATGTTTAAAGTGATATTCTCCTGTCTCTGTGGATCAAGGATTGCGATGAAGATGCTTTGAAGGAGAAGATTATGTATTTGTTTAGTTGACTAGTTTTTTTAGTTATTTTTCCTAACCATCTAAGTTTTTTTGGGTGTGTCTTTTGTCTGTTATCGTAATTTTTTAAATCATTGTATAACTTTTAATTTCTGTATTTTCAGATTTTCCTTTGATTGTAATGGCTTCGGCTATTTGTGATTAATGGAAACTAAATTTATTCAGCAAAAAAAAAAACGTACAAAGTAATTTTGCTGATAAAAAAATTGGAATTACTCTATCACTTACAAAAAATTTCCATCAGATTTTTATGAAGAAGGAACTTACAAAGAAAGTTTTTTTTGCAAAAGATTACCAGAAATTTTTATGAGGAAGAATTCACAGAGAAATTTTACTGGCAAAATAAATGGATAAACTCTATCACTTACAGAGAAATTTTGCTCTTTAGAAAATTTTCTATCCAAAAATAGTGGTAGGGTAGTGAAGAAGAATGGAAGAAAAATCAGTCAAAAAATGGTGGCAGGGTAGGGTAACAAAGAAGAATGAAAGAAAAACCAATAAAAAAAAATAATGTATTTGGAATATTTTCCCATCATTGCTCATTCACTATTCATAAATTATAAATAGAATAGATTTATGTATAGGTTGTCAGATTTGATGTCAGCAAAGTAAGAAATATTGGAAAATTTAAAGGAAAATTGGTATTTTAAAAATATTAAAGCAAAATGATATATTAGTCATTTAACTTGGTAAATTGGCTAAGTTCTAGACAATAAATTGGCTAAGTTCTACCCACCTAACAAGGTTCCCTTTAATCCCGTCACTTTTTTTTCCCTTTTCTATGCTCCTCGAATTTTTCATTTTGATTGTAATAATCGATATAAAGAAATATTTAGTTTTTTTTTTGCTAAATAAATTATATTTTCATTAATCACAAATAGCCGAGGCCATTACAATCAAAGGAAAATACGAAAATACAGAAAGTAACAGTTATACAATGATTTAAAAAATCACGATAATGATAAAAAGACACACCCAAAAAAACTTGGATGGTTAGGAAAAACAACTAATAAAACTAGCAAACTAAACAAATACATAATCTTCTTCTTCAAAGCATCTTCATTGCAATCCTCGAAACACAGGGACAGGAGAATATCACTTTCGACATCTTCCTTAGAGATCGACAATTTATAGGACAATGGGCGTATCAACCGTCCAATAAATTTGTTCGGGAAGATGTAAAAAGATGATAAAGTGCCCAGATCAAGTCCGAGTTGAACACATCCTCCTAGAAAAATAGAAAAAAAATCTAGATCTGCGAAGATCTGAGACTCATCTAACCACTGCGTCTTGAATCTTGAAGAAAAAAACTCTGAAAAAGGTTTCATATGATTCGTAGTACAAAATAGAGTAAGATTAACGGAATAAAAGGACCAAGATTTGACATTGGCCGGAGCCAATGGCCAAATCTTGCCAGCAGCAGAGGAGAGAAAGAGAGCAGGAGAAAGAAAGGAGGAAGAGAGAAAAGGGGAAAAAAAAGCTGGTCTAGATATGGGGCTCTATAAGAAATATTTAGTTGTTATCATGCTAAATTAATTTAAATTGTTGATTCGCTAAATATAATTATAAATGTTAATATAATAACTATCAACATCGGATTTTTTTTGTGTTTTTTTTAAATATAATTATTTATACATTCCGTATTTTGTATGATAAATATTCATAATATGAGTTGGCAAACTTGTATTTTGTTTCTTTTTTGAAATTTTGTATCTTTCAAGCATAAACTCGAGTGATATTTTCTATGCAAAAAACAAATTTGAATGAATAAACGTTTGACGTAAGCTATCCTCAAATAAAGCAAAAAAAAATAAAAAAAATACTCTTTTCGTATACAATTAAGTATCTTATTTTCTATACAAAATGAATATATAATAGTCAATTTCAAACAAAGTGAGTATTCATTATGCTTACATATAAAGTAATAAAAAAAAACTAAAGGAGCAAAAAAAAAATAATAATCAAAAGCTAAGGCAAAGAAAAATCATTATTGTTCAAAATCATAGAATTACAACAAAAACATGATAAATTCAAAAGAGTTAACAAAGCCTAATGGAAACCAATACAATATTTTATTCATCAAGAAAGGAAAAAAAAAAAAAAAAAAGAAAAAGCCAATACATTATTGAAGAATCGGATTCTCAACCTTTGAATAAACTTTCTATAGCTTTGATTCCAAAATGATTTATTTCTACTTTTATTTCAAGAATAATAAGGAAATATGCTTCATCATGCAGTTATTAAACAAGAAAAAGAAAATGGGAAATTATTGTTTAGCTAATAGTTAAACTTCCACACCTCTATTTTTAATACCTTTTTATTAACTTGGATATATATATAGAAAAAATATTGACATAAAATTATAAGCAAACGCTTAGAGATTAAAGGGAAGGCCAACTAAGTTAAGCTTATTTTATTTATTTTTTAAATTGTTGGTGAAAATGATGACTCTATACGTGAGTGGAGATTTATCAACTTACTTTACAAAACTGTCGAACTAATTACGACAATCAACTTTAGTTTTATTTTATTTATTTGAACCTTAAGATCAAGAATTCTAGGCCTAAATATATAATGGGGCTTCTATAACTTGTACTTCTCCAAATGGGCCAATCATGGCTATAAAGCCCATTAGAATCCAAGATACAAATATACAAAAGAGGATTTTAATCTTAACTTATGGTGTAATTGAGCCCAATTCATATTATCTACTGGGCTATGGTCCGATATGTGGAGTGAGGAGAAAGAAATCGGAACCCAGCTTCGAGGTCCGATATATGGAGCCCAACAAACTAAGGAAAAAAAAAAAAAGGAAAAATCACATATGGACTCAGCTATATAAATGGGAACTTAACGAGTTGATCCACTTTTTTTTTTTTTTTTTTGGGTTAGGTGGGTTAGTAGTCTGGGCAGTAGATGCCCGGTGTCAAACCCGCGCGACCTCACAGTTGTGGGTAGAGGCCAGCCCCACTGGGCTGTGACCATTTTGACAGTCGATCTGCTTATACGTCTACAAGTATGTTTTCTTAGAATTCTCACTATAACTACGCCGTAAATGAAAAGTTGATGAGTCGATCCGCCGCCTATACGTCTATCAATATGTTTCCTTAGTATTCCCACTATAACTACGGTTCATTTCTTTCACTTTCAAATTAATTGCTCTTCGAATTCTAAATTTCAATTATCTTTTGATCTTTCCTATTAACTTGGAAATAAGATATTTGCCTCACCTTGTCTAACTCGATCTTTTTTTTTATTAGGGAATTAGATGAGACAAGCACTCCATTATTCAAAACGCATAAACTTATGAATAAGGTAAATAACTTAACCGAACAAATATTAAAGTAGCAATTCAAAAGCAAAAGATAACCACGGAGTCTAAATAAAAGAATATATTAATATGCTATAAATCAATACTAATTAAATAATTTACTACGCCTTATGTACAAACATATCGATAATCACCCATAAGATCACTAAATAATATATTTAAACAGTTACGATTCATTATCAGTCGTCACGAAAAAGAAACCGAGCTTGGATTAAAATAAGGTTTATTAAAAATCATTTGGCCGGTTGCTAAAATATGTCTTGGATCAAATTCCAATTTTCTTCGATAAAACAATGGCCATTTATCATCAAAGTGGTCCTTCCATTCTTGGTGTGTTTTATAATGAGGAAGATACTGTTTGACGTTAATTCCTTCGTCATTACAGAATCTTAGGATCCGTTTGTTTTGATTGCTTAGGTATTCTAGTGTTTGTGTCTCATCGCCATTATCCAATGCTGACCTCAGCAATGCTACCAAGTAAAATACTTCTTCTTTTGGTGTTACCACTGAGCTCTTCTCGTCCCACCTACACAATAATCATATGTTCCATTTATACATATTAGTCACACCTTCACATGGAAATACTAGTGATTTAATAACAAGAAAATTAAAAGAGATAACATATAAAATTTACGGTATATTATTTCTATATTATAGCAAGAATGATGCATAGAAATATTACATAGAATGTTATAATTTTTTTTTTTTTTTGTATATAGATAATCGAGAGCCGGACATATATAACAAAGTTTATGAGGGGAAGAATCGGAATATAATTAAATTTAGAATAAAGGCAATTAATAAAATCCAGATACATAGTATGAGGACTGTTTGATTCCATACTTCCATTCTGTTTTGTTCGATCTCTTTTCAATCTTTTAGTACGTTATATGGCTTGGGGATAAAATCTGTACTAGGTAAGCGTTAAAAGGGAAGGATTATCTTTTTGGCTAAAAGCGGGTGGACTGAGCGTTTTTTATGCCCCAGTGGTTTGGATTCTGATGGCTAAAACTCGTAAGCTAGGTCCACAAAAATCGTGATGGATCGGTTATTACAATTTGTACTGGCGGCAAAGAAACCTGTACTACCGGCAAACTATTTTGGCATTATTATATTGGGTGGGTCCGGGACTAAAACACACTATACTCAATTTTTTTTTTAAAAAGGGGAGGAGAAATTCCTCGCGAGTGTCGAACCTAAGTTGATACCCAGATAAAGATCCTTTGTTTTACAGGGACATAACTCTTTTTGACAAAAACTCATTTTACTTAAAAATGCTAGTATCATTTCTTTTAGTTGTCAATCTTAAATTCAACCGCTAAAAAATTATTTTCCTATTTGAAATTGACCAGTCTTATATAAAAAATAATCCATTAGAAAATATTTTCTCCGTCTGGCATAGAATATTTTATTTTTTATTCATTTTATATAGAAAATGAGATATAAAATTTAAAACGGAGAGAGTTGTTATGATCCTATGTCATATCGAATTAATCAGTTAGATTATGCCTCAATATATATAGTTAGAAAAACATGTATTTAACGGAATTGTAAAGAATCCCATAATTTGAGCATAGTTTCATTCATATAATAATCTAGTATATTTATTATTATTATTGGTAAGTTACTTTCCAATTACGACAGCCCAAACACTACATAGTACTTTTGATTAGTAAAAGAAAGTACAATTATAATCTATACTTTATAGTAATAAATGGATGGATTAACGTGAAGAAAAGCGCAAAAGAATGTTAATTAACTTACTTGTTTTTGTTCATGGGGTATATCAAGATCGGACCACTGGTCTTGTTTCCCAAAATGCCCTTGAAAACCCCTCTGTTAAAGTCTGCTATTCTTGATTTGGGTACAAAGAGATTAAGCCATGGGTGTGGCACTTCCCATAAACCCTTGGAACGAAGCTTTAACTCGGCCTTGTGGACCCGGTCTAAGAAATCCACGTAAGGTAAATCTGTTTGAAATACTGAAGCTGGAATATAATTCAGTTTCTTCATAAGGTCATCAACCACCTGTTAAGAACAATCAATTAATTATTAAATAAATGGCTTATGAAAAGTAATTAATTAAAACAAAGATAATCAAAGTACAAAAAAGGCATCTAACAAATAGTCCCTTTTGTCCGAACGTATGAACTTTAGTTTCATGCAAGAATAAAAATATTGCACAAATCTAACAGTATAATTCTGAGGTGAGGAACACTGGATATATAAATTTAATTAATAGTCGTAATTATATAATATAAGCTCAGAAGTTCCAAATGGTTTGGATAGGTACGTAACGCAAATGGAGACAGCGATGCATGTCTGAAATGTTCACACATGTGATATGTTTGACTAATATATAAGTATGTACCTAAGTATTTACTATTATTTCGGTATATACATTTTTAAATACCGAATTCAGTTTTTAATTAAATGGTTGTGAGTAATGCTAGTCTCATAAGTCGCACCCGTAAGTCATTGCCAGTGGTAGAATGTCCCAATTTTATCTCCAAATAAGTGACAAAATTTATTACATATTCATGTATTTTTTTAAAAAAATAAAATTATTAAGTAATCGACTGTTAAACTATTATCTAATAAATGGTTGAAATATTTTACTTTAATTGCGAGGCATAAGATTTCTCAAAAGGATGTATTTAGGGTATATAAACCACCTTATAGATCTATCTTTTTTCTTGGTTTTGCTTTTCATATTCACATGCAAGCACATAGTATTTTTTTTTACTATTAAATATGAGCAAATTATATGCTTTATTGGTATTAAAAATTAATTACCTGATCTAAAGTATCAGCATCTGATTCTCTGTAATTTTTGGTGATTTCCAAGCAGTACAAAACGCCACCATTACCATTAATGGATGATATTTTTACTGGATTACTCGGTGAAAAAAATGAAGATCTCCAATTATTTATCAGACCTTCATCAACAATCACGAAACCTTCAACATAATCGAATTTTTTATTTTCTGGTTTTCCATGCAATGAAATTAGATACTCTTGGTCCTCTGTAAAAGCTGAGAAATTCGAATACAACACTCGTATCCACCTCACCTGGGAATACCCAAAAGAAAATAAAAATAAATCATGTTAGAGGCAAAAAAAAGTGACACGTCAACAATGTTACTAAATCTCATTCATATATCCAATCAATCAGAATTCGCTATGTATACATTTGTTTTCAATTATATGTAAACATGGCGAATTGTGAAATGGTTAGATATAGAAATGAGAACATAAACAGGAACAAACGATTTTTTTTATCTAAAATATGTAATTATAGACATTTGTAGCATTACTCCATTAATAATTAATAATAATTTATTAGATTACTGGATGATGAAATAAACACCCCATTTCCATGTGATTAAAAAGTAAATATGTACTCAATCGATGATCATACCTAGATAATTATGATATACTATCTCCATTTCATAATATGTCGTTTAATATATGTAAAAAAAGTTAATAAAGTAAAAAATAAGGTACTTTCTTAGTTAAAATATCAATATTACTTTTTTAAAATGGGACTTATATACCACTAATTCTATTTAAAAGAGTAATATTGGTATTTTGATTAAAAACAGTTTAACTCATTTTGTATAGAATATGAAAATTTTAATTCCAAGCAAAGAAAATAATAAATAAAAAATAAACTAAGTAATTGACAACTAACTAAATCATAAAATACATACAGATAATATAATTTATTTGATTTATTACCTTTTGAGGAGTTGGTTCGAGTGCGATTCTAGCTCTAGTGATGATTCCAAATTGTCCTAAACCTCCAAGAACAGCATGGAAGAGTTCTGAATTATGGTCCTCGGAACATGTCATTAACTCACCTTTGCCTAACACAAAAATATCAATCAATCAATCAAGTAATTAGTCGAATAAATTACAAAAATTAGTGACAATGTTAAACAATGATGACGTCTAATTAAGACAATAAATTAAAGGTAGATTATGAACAAAAACAAAACATCCCATGGGGGTAATATGCATTATGAAAATGTCAAACATAGTATAGTTGGTTAGTTTGAAGAAAACAAACATTAACAAATTATTAAAGATCCTTTAAACTGTAATTCAAGTAGTAAGACGCTTCACTTTCAATCGATAAATTGGGAAATTCGAGTCATGTAGTGGAAAAGTAGAAAACTACTATTAATCTTTATTAAAAAAAAATCTTTTAAAGTTTAAAAATGATAAGAAGACAAAATGAACCAGCCGAAAAGCTCATCTTGCTTAGTCCTTCACTCCCCTACTTTATCAACAATAACTACCTAAAAATAATCACTAACCTTTTTGGCCGACAGGGTCCCCATAGTTACTCTTCTTTTCTTACTCATCCTCTGTCCATTTATCAATTATTGTCAAGTGCGTTACTTTCCGCCATTTATAGGTTATATTAAATTTTATTTAAAAAATAATAATAAATACTTAAAAAATCTTAAAAATGAACAGGAAATGAGGCACAAAATATGACAGAAGACGTATATTACTCATTTGCTACTGATTTTTTTTTTCGAAACATCAAATTAAATCGAACGAACTAGTGGAGAAAAAATCTTTTAAGTTTTTTCTTTTATGTTGACGATTTTACAAACACTCAAACTCCTAACCTATCACCTGAATAACAATTTAAGTGGAAAAGAAGTAGTTCCCTAATCAAACTACAATTTTCTTTCTTAGATTTCAAAATCAAATAAATAGGAAGAAAGATGATAAGCCATAGTAAAAGTGTAACAAGAAAAATGGACCCCTATATATATATAGTAACATTTTGAGTAGTTCGACAATTCTGTTCCGATTATAATATTTTTTTAATAAAAGAAAAAAGAAAAACGAACCTGTAACAACATCAAGTTCATAGACATTACTAATTTGAGGACCATGATTGAAAGCTTGACCACTAATACCGGCATTGGAGAGAGTACCACCCACAGAAAGGTACAAGTAATCCGTCCACGATTTTGGTGCGAGTCCATACTTTAGTGTGGACCTCAACACATCTATCCATAACTCTCCACCCCATACATCCACGTACATGAACTTCTCTGAAACTCTCGTCCGCTCTATTTCAACCTTCTTTACACCCTGACAACTCATTTGAATAACGACTCCGTTTTTCGTTGTCGCTTGACCGTTGATTGAATGCCCGTGACCTCTAGCCGACACGGAAAACCCTTGCGCTGACTCGTAAGCCGCTTTGATTAGCCGCGAAACATCCGCAGCAGAACGCGGGTGAAGAACAGCCCACGGCTCCGTTCTCTGTAACCCGCCGAAATCAACCGACGCCGTTTCGACTTCGTGTGGATCGACGCTCAGCCGTCCTTCTACTCGGAGACGCTGTAGCTCAGTCGGGTCTAACGTTAATCCGACCGTCACTATTAACCGACATATTGCAAACGTTGTTAAAAGAAGCTTTGTCGCCATCGCTAACTTTTATCTTAGAAAAGTCAAAGAGACTGAGAGATCAAATCACTGCTATCAGCGTTGGACAAAAAAAAAACTTTTATCGTATCGTAGAATTAGAAATCTTAATCCTTGAAAATATATATAGGAATGAGGAGGATAAGAAGTTACGCTTTAAACATGCAGAGAACAGATTCTCTTGTAAATTCACGTTATGAGATTAGGTTTCTTTTTCGATATGAGTTTGAACTTTGCATGATTTTGTAAGAAAAAAGTTTGTAAAATGAAAAATTGGACAAGATTTGTATGTCTAGAATATGAGGTGCAGGTTATGCATTTATTTATAGGACAAAACACCGAGGAAGGAGCCATACATGCTATTCAATCTTAATACCGTTCTTATGAGATTGTTTTACCATTCCCTCGTATTAATTGAGAGAAACCTACCTCTGCAGATAGACCCGCTTAATTAATGTGAGAAAGTGTGGAGGTAGTTCCACAAAAATGGTAGTAGAATTGAATTTTTAGAGCGATCCTATTCCAATATTTGAGATTGATTTATATTGGCAGTTAATTTTTTTTTATCTAACCATAGATAGAAGAAGAATAGTATTCAGCTACAATTGAAAGAAAAATCAGATATGGATTCAATGCATGTTTCAATTAATATTGATTGTATGGTTTACAATTTAGTATTGGTAATAAAAAAAATTGAAAGAAATTTCCTCCACTATGTGATGTCACACTGAATTTTAAATTGCAAGATTTATTGCACCGGTGATACAAATATTAAATAGTTAACTGTCAAATCGAATTAAGGTTAATATTAGCGACAAATGTAGTACTCCGTCACCGGGACGAAGCTAGGAATTTGGTGTTGGAGGAGCGAAACTGTAACAGTATATAGAAGTACAGAGCTCAAGTGATAAAAATGGCAAAACAATTATTGGGGAGCAATAAAAAAAAAAAAAAAAAAAATTCTTGTGGGCGAAACTGATAAAATTTTCTAAAATTTTTTAAAATAAATATAAAATTTCGATAAATATTAATATTTTTAAAAAATTTTAGTGGCACGCCCCTCCCTGTCTTCGCCCATGTCCATCACTGACTAATATCATGTTTAGGAAATAGGCATTATAAAAGGAGAGAATGAAAATTAAGTTTATATGCATCAATATTCTCTCAAAATCAATTGATAATAAAATATGTTAACCAATAAATTGATAACTTATTTGGATATTTCTTAAGTCGTATTTCAACAGAAGAGAGAAAAACGGAAGAGGGGGAATCACAATATTTTGCTCATCGGACTATATACATTTGCATAAAGTCGGTAAGATATCGGGAGCAATACTTTTGAGAGTTTTTAAGACGGGAGTGGTGGAGTTAGACACGTGTCGTAGAGAAATGGATGCCACGACAGTGAGGGTCAGGAGAGGAAGTGGACCCAATTATGGATACGGAGGATCTATGTAGGGACTCGAACAAAAGAACGTTCACGTGGCTGCAGAGACGGGACGAGGGGATGAAAAAGAATTTGTGTAATGTAATGCATGGCAGCCAATAAAGATTCTCTCATCTCTCTTGTTTCTTTCGGTGAGAGTCTGTATCAAGTGCTGAATAAGTGTTAGCACTTAACCACCAAGTTCATGATGAATTGGTGTGGTTCCTCTATGCGTAGGACACCAGAATATCGAACCATGAACGAAGAAAGGTATAAAAGAAAAGCGTATTGTGTTGGCTAGTGATTATGAGGCTTCACAAATTCTTGACTGGAGGGGACACAAAAAGCTCTGCTCTTCCATCCGAGAGGGAGGGCTGAGCTTTTGATTTTTTCATGTTGTCAAAGAGTTGAACAATTAAACACTTATCAGTTGTTGAATAAAAATGATAATGACTAAGATCAATTATCCTTCTAACATCTTGTTGAAATATGAAATCTTAAATCGAGTGTCTAAGGAAGATCCAAATCACTTATAAACTAATGAGTTAACACTTTTTATTGCTAATTAGTTTTGAGTGGACACATGGAGATCAATGTGCTAATTTTCACATTCTATCAGAGCGGGCTCTTTGGCGGACTGTGTGAGCTCATAATGCCCAAGTGAGCTCTAACATTTCACGCGTGACCCAAAAAGGACGGTGGACCCTTGACTATAAAATCCCACGTCGGGTGCCTAAAAGTTTTGTGACCTTGAATTCACTATGAAAGCACAAACGCTTTTAGTGGACTTTCTTTTTCTTATTTACATATTTTTAAGGAATTTTTTAATTACTTTTTTGTCCCAGTCCGGCTCCTATGTGAAACAGGGAAAATTCTGCATTGTACGGAACAATCTGTACCGTTGGATGATAATTTTAACGGTTCAGATTTGAAGAGAGAAAAGTTGAGCTTGAACTTAAAAAATAAAAAAATAAATTTTTTTCTCTTCCTAGATTTGGACCAGTTCAAAGATATCAATCCAACGGTCCAAATTATTTCGCACGAGTACGAAATTGGGAGCCGGAGTGTTTTTGTCCATAAAAATTAGTCTCTTTCGTTATTTCTATGTTGAGGGAACTGATGGGAATGGGTGTCAGTATGTAAATGATGGGGTCATTATCAGGGGAAACCATGTTGTAGATAATTAACATTCTTTTAATAATGAAGAAAATCGGGGCATAGATTGCATTCTTGTACTTCTCTATGTTTAATTAATCATATTATTCCAGTTTCCTAATAAGGTTACCATGCATAATGCTAATTAATTATATAGACATGGTTGGCCTTGGCCTGATCCACGTAAATGGGTAGCTTATTCCTTTACGCCATTATCCTTAGAGGTCATCGTTAGGGATGATAATTTATCCGCTTAAATTTGGTGTCTACCTACTTTCGTTTCAAATTGAATATTCTCCCTCTTGCTAGGGGAATTGGAATGGGGAGACGGGGACCGGGATAGTATACCTAGTCCCGCCGTGGTTGAACCTTCATTTTTTTTTAATTACACAAAGACTAAGAACATGTAGTCACAATTCAAATTTTCTATTTTGTTTTCATTTTCTGATTTATTATTGTCAAATTTTTATGTGCCAATATCTTTTTCTAAACTAAGTAAACCTATAATAGAGAAAAAAAACTTAAAAAAGGTGAAATACTAGATAATCTCATATATCTAATCAATTAATCCTTTGAGCAGTGGTTGGAATTTTCATGCTAACATTTTCATTAATAAGTTTGTCGACATCGGGCCAGTTGGCGTGCTAGCTACCTTGAAGCTCACCAGAAAGAAATGAACTCAATAAATTAATTATATGTACACTTGAAGTTAGGTTGGATTTGCAAAAGATTTCTACGCACATCAAATGAGCTAAGTACTAAAAATGGTTCTCTACTAAAAATATAAAAATGGTTCTCGATATGATATGTAACACTGTTGTATGCTTCTCAAAAAAAAAGTTGGTAAGATCGGTTCAACTTCGTTTGTAAGACTATGTTCGAACTGTCAACAATTTTTTTTGGCGAGTGATATGTATGCCCAATATATAAACCCTCTTTTTTGGCGGATGCAGTGTGTTGTCGCAGAAGCTATGTGCCCAGTAAAAAATAAAAACATTTTAATAAATATAATATATTTTTACTCCAATTAGATGATGAGTTAATAAGTAACTCCATACAAATAAGATAAGTGGACGAGTGCCTCCACTGCTCATCTACCAATGCCTTGGACTGAGAAAGCCTTCATTCAACTAAACTTTTTTTACCGGGGGGACTCTTTTGCATGCCTTCCCGTATATAGTTCTAGACTAGTCATATAGATTTTCTTGAATTGAAATTGCCCTTTTAGTTTATGTGGTTTTTCACTTTTGTTAATAAAAAAAATCTAAAGAAATACCAAAACCACAATTTCTTTCCATATATAGGAAGTAGGAATTGCATGCATTTTTCATTAGTTGAGACTTATAGCCAACCTCAAATTTTTGGATCCAACAAGGATTTTAACTTAGGTAAGGAATGAGCCACCAAACATTGGGCAAAAAATTGTCTGTCTTCAATCCTGTATCCAATCACTTACAATTTGCCATATATATATATATATATATAAAATTGGAAAAAATATTTACATGATAAATTTTGAGTGATTGTGTACAGAAATAGAGACGTACACGGGACAGACGATTTTCACCCCAAACATTGTCTCTATTTTAATTAGACTATACTAATATTAAAGTCTATACTCATAATTAAATAAATTAAATAACAAGTGGGATGGGGCAGGGCTCCAATTGACGTTGGATTTTCAACCAATTTGTGCTGTGTATTTGGACATCAGTCAGATGAATTGATTATAATGTATTAATGTGATTCATATGTCATTTTTAATAACTAACAGCTTGTTTTCTTGCCTACAAGTACACCCCCACTTCCCACATTTCTCTAACCTTGTCGTTTAATGTGTTGCTAATTTAATGTGTCGCTAACGTTTTTATATATAATTACTAATGTTATATGTATTTCTTATAATTAAATGTCACGAGTATTTATAAGAATCCTTCTCGAGAAGGTAATCTTGTATGGTATCACATAAAGATTAAATTAATTAATGAAAAATGGTTTTAGATAGGCAGTCAAAGAATCTCCAAAAGGCAGTTTTGAGTTACTTTTGTTATCTTCTTTTTCCCTTAAAAGCTGTGGGCAATCTATGAATTTTTTTTTTGTGCAATCTTACCAATCTTTAATGGCTATTTTTGTCTATGTATATCCCAATCCGGTTATGGTGTGGAGAGAGTTTTTTTGTACAGTACAGACACCTACTATCTGTCGTATTAAAGATCAGATGACTGAAAATGTTAAAAATTTTGTTTATATATTACCAACACTTTTTTAGTACTGAAGTCGAAATTTATCCAGCCAGTGTAAAAACAAAAAAATTGTATGTTATTCTATCTTCTTCTGCTAAATTGATTTTCTCAAAGTCATTTTTTTATTAAAGGATGCTTCAAAAAAAAAAAACTCTTATCAAGGAAATTTCCAACAAGAGGAAGTTTCAAAGTATTGGGATCAAAGAAAAAACTTGATCTACAGTAATTTCCATTCGTTTTTTCTCATGGAAGATCGTAAGAGATTTCATTTTCAATCAGATATGATTCCTTAGGATTCTAGCAGTTGTTTTAATACGTAATCTCTATTTTTATGCTACAAGTGGACACCAAATGTTGTTTTTATGCTAGAGAATGTCATTTTAATATTCTACACATATCCAAAAGCTATCATAATTGGAGCCTCTAAAGTCCAAATCAAAATTATGAGCACAATAATGGTAGTTAATTAGTTACGCTACTAGTATTCTTTGATTTTTAATATTTGGAAGATCAACTTCGATTTTATTCTTATCTCATCTACATAAGTCATATTTGTTTTTAGTGAATCTTATAATATTAGAGAGAGGGATATATAGACAAGGAGATGAATATATTATACATGTTTGACAATTTAACCAAGGCTTTTTGTTTTGATAAAGAGATTTTACTAACTAAGCAGTTGCATTAAACATAAGGTTACTTAGATTTGTTTTTACCGACCAAATGGAAGAAATTGCTACAAAGTTTCCTCGAAGCAGCTTTCACTTTCTCTACCTAAAAAAAATAGGAAATCCAGTAAAAGAAACATGAACAAATGTCAATTATCTATTCGTGAGGATAAGGAACGAGACACATAATGAGTCAGAGGATTTTTTTGCCGTCTCTTCCTTTGGCTCACCCTTTTTCTTCATCCAAACACAAGAAAAGTAAGGTCAAGCAAATGTAAAGTTGTAAAAGTGGAGAGTGACTTTTGGGTAGATGTGCAAAATTTGGCAAAATTTATTCTTGATTGGTTCTTTTTACTCCAATAAAATTCTCATTGTTAATATCTTCTGGATTTCTCGTACTATAATCTTTATAGCTCAAGTCCTAATCAAAACCATAAAACAAAAAACACAAATACAAAAATTGACATATCAAAGTGGGGTCTTACAAGACTATTCACTTTCTTAATTTCACCTTTGCATGGAGTGTTGAGTTGAGTGATTTTTCTACCTTTTTACTAGATGAATATATATATATATATATATATATATATATATATATATATATATATATATATATATATATGAGCTTATTTTATTATACACTTTCAATTTCAATGTCAAATTCTTGCATAAAAGCTTATAATTAAATTTTTTGCGCAAGATAATGTTTGAACTTTTAATTCACAATCTTACTTAAGGGGGAGATTAACTACTTTCCATTTAAACCACCTCATGTTAATTGAGTATTTGAACTTGCAACCTTATTTAAGAATTGACAAACTTCTTTCCACTTGAACCAAAATGCGAAGCAACAAGCAACATGGACCCAACTGGCACTTTATAGAAAAAGGCGCTATAATGCAAGAAGACACGGCTGCTTTTGTTGTTTCGATCCTTAAAGTGAGAACCCCAACAATTTTTTTCTCTCTCAGACAACAATTATTCCTTAGATTTGATTCTTCTTACTCTCATTCCTCACACTCCATATTACATTGCAAAAATTAAAAAAAAGTAAAAAATAAGATATTTTATTAGTTAAAATATAAATATTATTATCTTAAAATATAACTTATATACCACTAATTCTATTTAAGAGAGAAATATTGATATTTTGATTAAAAAAATATCTTAATTTTTGTTTTTTTAATTTTTCAAAACATATAATGAAAGTCTTATATTAAGGAATGAAAGTAGTAATCTACATATATATATATATATATATATATATATATATATATATATCTACCTATATATATATTACAGAAGCCTTATACATACAAATAATTGTATCTATATATTTTTACAATCCTATTTTCTTAGATTTTCACATTTTTTTAATTAATGTACTAATTTTTATTGGTTGAGAATATTTAGGTTAATTAAATTAATTGAAAATTAACTTATCTTAATAAAAATTAAATATAAACTTTTATTGGTGCAAAAAAATGTTAACTATTTTATTTAAATCGGGAGAAGGGGATTCGATCCCCGACCTACTGAGTCGGATGCAGTGCATTGCATTGCCAACTACTCCGGCGGGTGTTTGACAACTATTTTCTTTAATTCTTTTTAATAGAATGCTAATTTAAATTTTATTTTGGTTGTAAACTCTTAATTGGCTTATAAGAGTATCCCACATCGAAAAGTTACATTGTTTTTTGAGTTTGACAATACTATAAAAGAAGGTACTTTGTCATGTTTTGAGTTACAAAATTGAGTGACATTTTTAGCTCATAAAATTAAGGAAGCCCGCTTTATTTGCTTCTTATATTTTTTGTTTATATAAATATAAATAGTTAAAGTTTTAACAAATAACGGTAATTCGGATGATCAGGGTCTTCGAATTCGATTGAAACTTATAGTCAACTTTGATTTAGCTCGGACTTATGAAATATTCATTTTTTTTTATTCTAATGGAGAGTTTGTTATTTTCATAATATATGTTCATTGAAGATATCGAATCCAAACTTTAGAGAGGGGATTTGAATCTCATATTTCAGTGCAACCAATTTACGAAAAAAGAACATATAAACATCAAATAGAAAAAGACATAAAAATTAAAAGCAGTATGAATAATAAATAACATAAAATTTACTAATTTTTATTGGTTGAGAATATTTATGTTAATTAAATTAATTGAAAATTAACTTATCTTAATAAAAATTAAATATCAACTTTTATTGGTGCAAAAAAAAAGGTTAAACTATTTAATTTAAAACGGGGGAGGGGGGATTTGATCCCCCGACCTGCAGGTCGGATGCTGCTCTGCATTGCCAACTACTCTGGCAAGTATTTGACAACTAATTTGTTTAATTCTTTTAATGGAATGCTAATTTAAATTTTATTTTGGTTGTAAACTCTTAATTGTCTTATAAGAGTATCCCACATCGAAAAGTTACATTGTTTTTTGAGTTTCACAATACTATAAAAGATGGTACTTTGACATGTTTTGAGTTACAAAATTGGGCTGACATTTTAGCCCATAAAATTAAGGAAGCCCGCTTATATGCTTCTTATATTTTTTGTTTATATAAATATAAATAGTTAAAGTTTTAACAAATAACGGGTAATTCGGATGAGTGGGTCTTCGAATTCAGATTGAACTTATAGTCAACTTTGATTTAGCTCGGACTTATGAAATATTCATTTTTTTTATTCTAATGGAGAATTTTTGATTTCGAATCTCATATTTCAGTGCAACCAATTTACAAAAAAGAACATATAAACATCAAATAGAAAAAGACATAAAAATTAAAAGCAGTATGAATAATAAAGAACATAAAATTTACTATTTTTTATTGGTTGAGAATATTTATGTTAATTAAATTAATTGAAAATTAATTTATCTTAATAAAAATTAAATATCAACTTTTATTGGTGCAAAAAAAAAAGGTTAAACTATTTTATTTAAAACGGGGGAGGGGGGATTTGATCCCCCGACCTACAGGTTGGATGCTGCGCTGCATTGCCAACTATTCTGGCAGGTATTTGATATCTAATTTGTTTAATTCTTTTAATGGAATGCTAATTTAAATTTTATTTTGGTTGTAAACTCTTAATTGGCTTATAAGAGTATCCCACATCGAAAAGTTACATTGTTTTTTTAGTTTCACAATACTATAAAAGATGGTACTTTGACATGTTTTGAGTTACAAAATTGGGCTGACATTTTAGCCCATCAAATTAAGGAAGCCCGCTTATATGCTTCTTATATTTTTTGTTTATATAAATATAAATAGTTAAAGTTTTAACAAATAACGAGTAATTCAGATGACCGGGTCCTCTGAATTCCGATTGAGCTTATAGTCAACTTTGATTTAGCTCAGACTTATGCAATGTTCATTTTTTTTATTCTAATGGAGAATTTTTTATTTTCATAATATATGTTCATTGAAGATATCGAATCCAAACTTAGAGAGGGGATTTCGAATCTCATATTTCGTGCAACCAATTTACGAAAAAGAACATATAAACATCAAATACAAAAAAGACATAAAAAATTAAAAAGCGATATTAATAATAAAGAACATAAAATTTACTAATTTTTATTGGTTGAAAATTTTTATGTTAATTAAATTAATTGAAAATTAAATTATCTTAATAAAAATTAAATATCAACTTTTTATTGGTGCAAAAAAATGTTAAACTATTTTATTTAAAATGGGGGAGGTGGGATTTGATCCCCCGACCTACAGGTCGGATGCTACGCCACATTGCCAACTACTCTGGCAGGTATTTGACAACAAATTTGTTTAATTCTTTTAATGGAATGCTAATTTAAATTTTATTTTGGTTGTAAACTCTTAATTGTCTTATAAGAGTATCCCACATCGAAAAGTTACATTGTTTTTTGAGTTTCACAATACTATAAAAGATGGTACTTTGACATGTTTTGAGTTACAAAATTGGGCTGACATTTTAGCCCATCAAATTAAGGAAGCCTATAACGTTTAAAGACTTTTTATTTTTTTTAGCGATGCACTATAACGTTTAAAGACTTTTTATTTTTTTTTCTTTATCCCCGTAACATTCTTTAAAAAGTTTGATTCCCCGTGCATAGCACGGGTCATTACGCTAGTATATATATATTACAGAAGCCTTATACATACATATATCTATATCTATATATTTCTCCAATCCTATTTTCTTAGAATTTCGTATTTGTTTTTATTTTCTCTAACTTATCTAATCCTAATAAACCACTTATGCATTTAAATTTTTTTCATAAACAAATTTCTTTCTGATATTTATCTAATGTAAGTCTCCTAATATATCTTTAACTCAACTATATGTCTTATTTAAATACATATTTCATCTCTCATAATTTCACTCAGATAGATCTTTTAGCGTTTCTATGTACATCTTTTGCTTCATTGTATTTATTTGGATATTCATTTTTTTCCTTATACATATTTATTTTTGTTTGATTTATTACTAATTTAATATTGTTTCTCTTTAATAGGTGATTAGATACTATTGCATTGAAAAGTTCAAGAAGTTTGTACAAATGATCTGAAAACAGAACTCGCCAACATGAAAATATATATGAAATGCATTCAAGGTCTGATTAAATTGAGTTTGGTATGAAATTTCTGCTCTCAGTGTCAGAGAAATTTGGAATTTTATTTTGGCCTCTCGAAATTTCACTTTTTGTTTATATATGTATATATGAGATAAATCACCTTAAGTTTTGATTATAAATCCATTGTTGTGGTGAAATTATTGCAAAGGTAAAACTTTTTTGATAATATTTGTAATTTTATTTTATTCTTTCACAAATGATCTGAAAACAGAACTCGCCAACATGAAAATATATATGAAATGCATTCAAGGTCTGATTAAATTGAGTTTGGTATGAAATTTCTGCTCTCAGTGTCAGAGAAATTTGGAATTTTATTTTGGCCTCTCGAAATTTCACTTTTTGTTTATATATGTATATATGAGATAAATCACCTTAAGTTTTGATTATAAATCCATTGTTGTGGTGAAATTATTGCAAAGGTAAAACTTTTTTGATAATATTTGTAATTTTATTTTATTCTTTCACATTTCTTGATTTTCTGTGTTCGGTGACAAACAGCTCTGATCATAAAGCAATTACTGATGCCTTTGATTAAAGACCATTAATTTGTCTGAGTCATTGTAAGGTATTTCTCTCTCTCTCTCTCTCTCTCTCTCTCTCTCTCTTACTGTTTTATTTTATAATTATTGCTTTACTCAATTTTAAAGGTTGTATTACAGACTTTATTTGGGGCGAGAAGTGGTGGTTTTGTCATTCTATAGTTGAACAATTGTGGATTCATTCTTTCTATTCAAGCTGATTAATACTAAGCATGTGGGATTAAACCAATAAGTGTGTTCTATCCTACATCGCTTTTAATTCAAAAGAAAAAGAAAGAGAACAATTTCATATGGTCTTTTCTCCTTGGTTCTTGATTATTAGATTTAGTTGATGTTTGACATACAAACACAATTGTTGTGCTTCCAAACTATAATAAAATTCTTATTAATTTTTAATTTTCCTATTTTATTATCCATATATTTGCAATTGAAGTTTGCGATTACGATTTTTATTTCCTTCCTTCTTTTGCTTTTAACTTGCATGGATTTTTTTTTTACAATTGATTTTCGGCTTTTAAATGACTTCACTAAATCTATTTTTGTTGCACCAAATTTTGGATCCTGCCACAGAAAAAAGACAAATAAAATAAAAAAGCAAATGAACTCTCTACTGCAACTTATGACTTCATGTGATGAAAGAAAAAAATAAATTTTGTGTTTGTTTTAGGCATAAATTAGCAAATGAAAGGATTTTTTTAGCATTAGCTATATGGTTATTGTTTTGGTGTCTTCTGCAACCCCATTTCATATTGATTTTTACTTCTTTTTTTCTGGATTAATTTTCAAGTTTTGAAAAACTGTAAGACCCTTCAAATTGGTTTATATTCATCTGAAATGGTTTCCTAAGGGTTTGTCTTCGTGTCAATGCTTAACCGAAATAAATTTAATTCATCTTTATTTTTTATCTTCATGTGAAAAGGCTCTTGCTCATAATAATATAATGAAATATTATTTCTCTATTTTTTTCTTTGTATATTTTATATCCTCCTACAATTGTAATGTGAACACAAAAGTGCACACACGACCCTACATAAGTATGTATCTATGCAAAGCACATGTTTTATTAAAACATTGTTTATACATCATGTTTTTACAGATTTGTAGATAAATTCAAATATTATGTTTTTTTTTCTACCTTGGAATGCGATTTTCTATTTTTATTATTTTCTCCGATTTTATTAACATATTTTTTTGTCCTTTTGTTTTATTATTATGACTTTGCAGTATTACATTGTAGGTGTAGAGAAATTCGGAATTATGTTTTTACCCCCAACTCCAAGAGTATGACGTGCTTATGCTTTTTTCCTTTTTTTATAGGTAGGTTTTGGGAGATCAAATAAACATTTACAATTAATATCAATAAAAAGTATCATTTTTCACTTTTGTTTTTTAATAATAAAATTTTTCCCGTGCATAACACGGGTCATTAGGCTAGTATTTATATAATTAAAAGTTCTTAGCAACTCAATAGGGTTTCATGCCTAATAAGATCTTGTAGAATATATATATATATATATATATATATATATATATGCATGGAATTTTGAATGCTTTAGCCACTAAATGAAACTTTCTCTCGTCCTTTTATGTTCAAGAGCTTCCTATCTAATCTTTCTCTTCCAAGATCGTACCTTTCTCTTTTCTTTTTCTTTTTTATTTAATAAAGTTCACTATCATTTACCTTTCAATATACTCTATTCGTTTAGAATTGAATGTTTAAACTGATGATATAGAAAAAGAAAAAAATTATATAACTCTTTCTACTAATCCTCCTTAATTTTAAAGCTTAATTTAAGTGAATTAAACTTCACGAGCACGTATTTTCAACTCATCTCATTTAACTCCCTTGATTTTAGAATATTCAATTCTATTAACACACGGCGAGATCACTTCTAAATTTTATTAGTTAACAAGAGTAAGATATGAACTTATGTTAAAGTGAAATGTTGTTCTAAAATTTCTAAAATAGTACATACAATTTCAGAGGAGAGAAGTATGCGTTGAAATATGAAGTCTTATATCGAGTGTCTAAGGAATATCAAAATCACTTATAAGTTCATGGACTAACACTTCTCATTGCTAATTGGTTTTGAGAATGGTTGGAGGCCCACGAGCTAATTTTCACATTCTATCAGAGTGAAATTTTAGACGGGATGTGTGAGTTCATAATGTTCAAGTGAGTTGGGCTCATAATGCTCAAGTGAGATGGGCTGATAATGTTCAAGCGAGCTCTAATTATCCCCGTAAGACCCAATTAGGGAGACGGGCCTTCATTTGTCACCGCGTGACTCAAAAAGGGCGGCGGTTCTAAAATTGACTCACACGTTGATGTGGGGGGAGTGTTGAAATATAAAGTCTCACATCGAGTGCCTAAGGAAGATCCACGTCACTTATAAACTCATGGGTTAACACCTCTCATTACTAATTGATTTTGAGAGAATATAAAGCATATTAGCTAATTTTCACAAATTATTTCCAACTCGATACAGTATTTTACGTACATAATAGACAATAGACAAACCAAATTAAAAAAAATTAGATTCGCAAGGGATCTTGGGGTACTCTTGTTATTTTTATTTTTATTTTTTATTTATTTATGAATAAGGGTAGTACTCTTGTTATGCATGACAGGTATACACAACAAAAACAACATGAATGGACAAAAGAACAACTTGTACGTAATTTCTATATCTACATGTTGTGGATTTATTATGTATCCTTTGTTTCTTCGTAACAGTGAACGTGAGTTGGAAGGTAGTGTTTTGGAATTGACATTTCATACAAAATGAAATAAGTGACTAAAATATTGATTGAAATGTTGACATGTATTCAAGAATAGGTCGGAAAAAAATAATCAACAACTCTCAAGAGAGACGAAATGACTAGAATGTCGGCAATCACTCGGAAGTGTTACAACATTATGCTGAAGAGCGCGACTTATACAATTGGTACAACTATATTGATTTGTTTGACAACTATTCTCCTTATGTGACGAAAGAATGTTCAGGGATAAAACCAGAAATTTGGCGTTGAGGGCGAAAACTGCAACAGTATGTCAAACTATATATAAAAATAATAAAAAAATGTTGAGGAGGTGAATTTGATAAAACATTTCAAACTACTCATAAAATTTACTGGCACCCCCGCCCCCTTGTCTTCGTCCCTGAGAATGCCGGAAACCATGCAATATGCAATATTTTCAAAGTGCAAAACACGCCTCATAAGATAAGAATATTGGGTGGAAGTGTAACAACCATGTGTCAGAGAGCACGGCTTTTAGACTTGATAGCACTCATTATTATTTACATAATAACAGTTCTCGTAATACTTAAGTCATATTTATATACCATTTAATTACTCTTCAGATTTATCGCATGTCATGCGATAAGAGTATCACATGAAGAGAGATAACATATACACAAAGTTGGTTTATAGTGAAGCCAACCAAACTTTGTAAAGCTTTTTACATTATTATGTTTTATAAAGACAAAACAACGTACGAACACACATGGGTTCATTTCTTCGTGTTCCCAATTTATGGGCCATACTCTTTAAAAATGGCCTCAAATTCCAGCATGATATGACTCAGGGTATTCCTATTACGCCAATTCAGGACTCTAATTTCGTTTTCAAAATCATTCATCTTGTGGAAGGAGATAATCCTTTGGCATTCATATTTTTTCCTTTTGTCACATTTTTTGATTTGTTTTTATACCTAGAAAATCTTGTGGGATATTCATGTTTTCTGTTTTTGTCGTATTTACTTGCCACAAAATTTTCTTCGAAATAATGGAGAAAGTGTGGTTGAACAAAGTTCGAATCTTCCATCACATTTTTTATGGGCAAAAAATCCATTGTTCACATTCTGTATTCCGTTTTATGTCCCCCACGAATAAATGATTGATAAATGTTCATATTTTTCCTACGAGTTCCACTATTTCTTTTAGATTATAATTTTTTTAATTAAAAAATTAACACATATCAATTTCTTATTAGTGGCACAAGAAATAAGATATCGAACGGAGACAAACGATTCTTACCGCTTTTTATATATCTTGTATTTATTTCTTCTCAAAAGAAAATGAGAAAATCTAAAATCAAAGAAAGTTCGAATCTCCCGTTTCATTTCCAGATTTAATAGACGTAGTATTAATTAAATCTTTAAAATAAAAAGCCTAATATTTAAAATAGCATACTAATCAAAGACTATATCTAATATCAGAAAAAAACTGTGATCTAATTTAGAACATACTAATCAAATACTATTGAGCAAAGTTACAGTACTGTGTAAAATCATTCTTGAAATAATAATAACTCTATCTAGTCATAAATTCTTCAGTTACCCAGATTTAGTCACCGGAAACTTAGCCGATCATGGCTCTGATACCAAATAGACATAGTATTAATTAAATCTTTAATATACGTAGTATTAAGAAAATCTTTAAAATAAAAATCTTTAAAATAAAAGACTAATATTTAAAATAAGATACTAATAAAAGATTACTTGAAAACAAAAAGATTACCGAATCCAAAACTATGCCTTCGATCTGCTTCTGCCACCCCAATTACAAAATGGTGAATCTATATTTCTGTCAGTTGACTCTGCATCTTCTATTACTAAAGAAAATCTTCCATGCTGCATTCCAGCCATTCACCTTACTCCACATCAAAATATATTATCCACATAAAATTTCCAGCTTCTATTTGATAATAATGATATGGACTTGCAAAATACAAATTGAAGAAAGTAAATTAAATTGACTTTTCAGCACCCAAGGTTACAACGGGTGAATAAGTACGAATGGTTCTGATTTTATTTTCCTCTTGCATTTTATGTATATTTGGGTAGGAAGTAAGTATGGCTATAAAGAGTTATTTGATAGGAAGGTACGATTAAAACACACCTCTCAATTTTTTTTACAGCCATTCAATTTTTAACCGAAGAAAGTTATAATGATCCTTAAACTCGAATTAGATATACAAATGATGGATAATTCCAAAGTGGTGGTCTTTTGTAGATGCAAAAATTGGGAAAATGCAGGGCAAAGGAATAAAATCTAGGAAAAATCTTGGTTAGTTATTGTTTATTACATCATAATAATATTATAGTGGCATTTAGATAACTCAATAATATAATTTTCGCGTGATCTAAAAATTGTATCTTTAGCCAATTAAGTTATTGCGTAACTCAGAAGAAGTCTCTATGATGCAACCCTTTTGTAGTGTGTTTTTTCTTCTTCTAGATTAATGTTTAATTTCTAAAGCTTCCTTTTTATTCCTTTTGTCTATATATAGTCCATATGATTATGATTTGTTGAATAATTAACTGATCATTATAAGTTAGACTATGGACCATTAACAAATAAGTCAAGATTTTGATTCTCTCATCATATATTTCTTTTAAGCATTTTTTTTTGTATTCCCATGAATTTTGCATTACATAAAACTACATTTTTGTTTTTTCGTAATCGTACCATACTTTTAATTAATTTCATACCAACTCTTTGGGCTGGCAATAGAAAATTAAAGGGAAAAAACATGAAGAACAACAACAAGAAGTCAACAACACAACCTTAATCTCAAGTAATTGGGGTCGGCTGCATGAATCAATATAGGATTTCTGTGTGGGCGTTCGCATGCATACATTCCCTGCATTTCCTTCTATCAATACCATACCCTCATCCAAGTCTAAAAAATCAATACAATTCTTGATGATTTCGGTCCAAACCTTCTTCGGCCTCCCTACCTCTTACAATATCATGCCTCCAACCTTCAAGTTCCCGAACCGGAGCATCAATCGGTCTTCTTTTTATGTGTCCAAACCACCGCAAACGATGTTCCCTCATCTTTTCTTCAATATGTGCAACTCATATTTTCTCTCGGATAATATATCTCATTTCTCACTCTATCTTTTCTAGTAGAAAACGGAAAAAATCTTCTATCCACATACATGTTCTCATGCCTATTCCCAAGTCCAACCAATCACAATTCATCACATGTATATAAAATTAGAAAAAATGTACACATGACAATTTCTGAGTGGTGAAAACATGTATAAAAACATGATTGAGGACATGCGATAAAATCAAGTTTGTTGTAGGCATGAGAGAAACGGAGAAGTTTTCTTCATATTTACATTGGAATATTATGTTATTGCAATTAGCCTCATTTTTCTATGAACTTTCCTCATTTTTCATATTTACATGAGTCTGACTTCACTTACGATCACACATGATATTCTCTTATAATTTTATCTACCTGAGATTAGGAATTTAAAAAGGAAGAATATGTATGAGAATATGCTTGAGAAGTAATTTAAAATCCTTCACTTGCACTAATTTTTTGGCTGTCCTATTTGCAGCTATAAAACAACACATACTATATGGGCTAGAAAAGGAAAGTTGTAGTTTATAAATTAGCAAATCAATATCAATATAAATATGATGAAAGAAAGAATAATTGTATGTATAAGTGTAAATTAAGAAGTATAAGATCCATCATCACAAAATAAAACAATTTTATAATCAAGGAACATTTTTTCAGTTTTCGTCATTGATTAGGTAAAGTGATAATAATACACATTATTATTGTACTATAAACTAGGAGATGGTCCAAATCTTGGATAAAGAAAGGAGCAGACAAGCCTTAACGAAAATTTCCACACCAATCTGTTCCATTCTTTTGGTAGTTAGTCTGACTAATTCAATGTAAGTCGTGCATAAACTTCGGGTGAAAATTCTCTGTCTCCATTCCTTTTCTCATCCCTATCCCCAACCAATCAGAATTTACTATATAAATATTTTTTCTAATTATATATATACAGGGTGAATTGTGATTGGTTGGTAATAGTGATAGGGAAATGAACGAGGACAGAGAATTTTTTGCCATAAACTTCGGTGTAATGAAATAACATGAAGTTGCATTTATGATAAATTAAACTATCGACCGCAATGATCGGAATTATTGAGGGTTTGGTACTCATTTTGTTTTTTTCATATTAATTTGATAAGCTTTTTACCCTATTTGTGCTTTCATATAACACATAAAATACAGAGTTCAAATATAACAACTTGTCGAGATTGGATAAAGTTTTTATTTGAAAGTTTCTTTAAATTTTACCCGTGTTTTTTTGAAAGATATAAAATATAAAATTTAATAATAAGCACTCTGGAAGTTTGAGTTGAGTTTTCATTTGAGATTTTGGTTTTAGCTTCATAATGATGTTGCATATCAAGATTTCTATGCTTTTGTTTGTTCAAGCATTCACTAGGTACTACTAGTACCATTTTTTTTCAATAACATAATGATTGGTGAATCAGTATGGGCTGCCCCGATCACTGTAAGAATATTTATAGGATAAATTTAAGCATACATCCTAAAGTCACTATCCAAAATACTCGAACTATTGACATTGCAATGTGCATATTTTTTTAACTATTTAAACCAAAAGTGAAGTCAGGTTTTTTTTTGCTAAATAAGAAATTATTTATTAATTATAAAATAATCGAAGCCATTACATTCAAAAGATAAAAAGAAAATACAAGAAAATCAAAGTTATACAATGGTGGAGACCACCATGATAACAGATAAAAGTTTACACCCCGAACTAAGTAAACACTACAAACAGTAGAAAAATAAATACATAATAAAATTCTTCGCAATATTTTCTCCAAAATTCTCCAAAAGCGAAGTCAGTTAAGTTGGACCTTTTTTATCTTTCAATAACATAATTAATTAATTGTGACATAAACAATTATGGGAGTTTCTCTTTCTTTGTCCACTAACTGAAACTAGGCCTTTTTAACAATCAGCCTACTTTTCCTTATCAGCCCATTAGTTTCGGCATTGGGCCCATCAGAATTGGGCCATTGCCAGATAGAGGGTTTCTTTCTTCCTTCCTTTTCTATAATCGAGTACATAAGTAAGAAATAAAATGAAAAAATAAAAATAAAAATACGTGACAAGTAAATTCCGTTTAACTTGCTTCATCTTTGATTGTTAAGGTTCGCTAATGATAAGACTACGAGTTCAAGTCTTTAGAGAGCAACTTAATGTCGTATTATCATGTTTGTCCGTGCCCATATCCCAACCGAATTAGTCAGAGTAACCTAGATTACTGGTCTACCCAAAAAAAAACACAATCATTCTCCTCAATAAAAGAAAAAGGAAAACAACCAATTGTATACATGGAAGTGGAAGAATAGAATTAACCCAAAATCATTCAAATGTGCATTATTCAAGTCAGACTCTTCTCTCTCTCTCTGTTGTCCTGCTCCTTCTTTTTTACCCACTTTCTCTGATCAGATTTGACCATTGGCCAGCCAATGATTGAATCTTTATTAGTTAACTACTTTTGTTTGGTTTTTATATCTCTATTTTGTACCACAAATCATATAAAACTTCTTTCAAAGTGTTTTTTTTTCAAGATTCAAGACATGGGGGGTTATAGCTGTCTCAGATCTTCACAGATCTAGACTTTTTGGTTCTGTTCCTAGGAGAATTCTTCAAACCCGGACTTGTTCTTGGCCCTTTATCACGAGGCAATTTGTAGGACGGTTGATACGCCCATGGTCCTATAAATTGTCGATCCCTAAGGAAGATGTTGAAATTGATTTTCCCCTGCCTCTGTGGTTCAAGGATTGCGATGGAGATGCTGCGAAGAAGATTGTATATTTGTTTATCTTACTAGTTTTTATATTAATATCTCCTAACCACCCAAGTTTTTTTTAGTGTGGCTTTTGTCTGTTATCATGATTTAAATCATTGTATAACTTTTATTTTATTGTAATTTCTAATTTTCCTTTGATTGTAATGGCCTCGGCTATTTTGTGATTAATGGAAAATTTCTTTATTTAAAAAAAACAGAAGTCAGACTCATAATGCTAAAACATCTGAATTAAAAACTCATCATTCATTATACACCAATTTGACAATTTTACAAGATTGTATGATGTATATGTACATTTTGGGAAGGCAATCAAAACTTGGCATGCAGCCCTAAGATTCATATTATATGTATCATAAGCCCATATCTAATTTACAATTGCTTTATCCAAGCTTCTAAAAAACTTACATTAATCTATATACAAAAAAGAAAAAGAAAAAGAATCAGCATACAAGTAAACAATTACAGTTACTTGGTATCTGTTTCTCTAGGAGTTACCTCATTTACTTCCATGGAAAAGCATTGGCCACTAGAAGACCCCTCCGGAATTTCCTTGCAAACAGAACAATGTCCGCGCTTGTTGTCATTCTAAACTACCAATAATCGCCACATGAACAATGTCCGTCCTTGAAATGGTGCAAGCACTTTGAGTCCCTCAAGTATATTTGAAAGCCGTATGTATTAGAAATAAGTTTGGCAGTTTTATGGCAATCATCACACATTCTCATGCTTTTCACAATCCGTATACACCGGGATGGCACTGAAGATTTGGTGAGGGCAAAAGCAAATGCAAGTTTTTCACTGTGAATCCAACTAGTTTCTTCGTTTCCCTCTTCCTCAAACAAATAGCGATTAGAGTGTCCCTTGGTACTGGCACCTACGCTTTCAATCAGAGAATCTAATACCTTCGAATTCTGTAGATGGTGACCGCCAACAAAAGTGTGCACCTTGTTTTTCTCTTCAATGCAGCTCCAATCAAGATACTCTTTAGGATCCCTTCTTTGTCTAGGTCCTTTCAATCTAAAAGAATCCTCGGATGTCCCATATAGTGCATACAGTTGTAAGACCAGTCTATGAACCAGAGCATTTTCAGGTTCAAGTTCGAGTAACTTTTCACCTGCATAGACAGCCAATCTACCATTCCCATGAACATTAGAGGCAGTTAGTAAGGCAGACCAGACAGAAGAATTAGGCTCGATGTTCATTTTTTTAATGAAATCACTTGCAGCTTCGAGCTCACCCGAACGACCAAACAAGTTTACCATGGCTACACAGTGGTCTGAACATGGTGAAATGTGATATTCTTCAGTCATGCTAGTGAAAATACGCTTTCCCATGTCAACTTTTTTAGCTAAACCATAAGCTGATATCATACTCACGAAAGTACCTCTATTTGGTGGACATCCTGCTTTTCTCATCAGCTCAAATAGCTCAATTGCATTACTTGAACAGCCATGTAAAACATAGCCGGTAATCAGTGTGTTCCAGGTGATGACATCCTTGGACGACAAAGAGTCGAATATGGCTCTTGAATAGTTTATATAGCCCGATTTAACATAGGTGTCTATAAGAGAATTCATAACGGATAAGTCAGACTCCAAATTCATGCGCAATACACAACAATGGATCTCTTTCACCTTCCTTGCCGAAATCAGATTAGCACAAGCAGGTAAAGCACTCAAAATGGTAAATGTATTTGGTTTCATATCCAAAAATTGCATGTGTCTGAACATCTCCAATACTTTATCTTTCTTTCTATTTTGCAAATGGCCAGCAATTAGGGCATTCCAAGATGCGGTGTCTCGCTTAACCCCTCCCTCCTTCTCCATTCTTTGGAAAAGATCCATGGCCTGATCCTCATCACCCATTTGCATGTAGCCCATAATCATTGCATTCCATGTAACAACATTTGGAAGCACACCATGATCCTGCATTTTTCTGAAGAGATCATGGGCTTTGCCACAATATCCAGCTTGGCGGTATCCTCCAATAATGGAGTTCCAAGTATAGACATCTTTTGCCGACATCATATCAAAGATCTGCTGCGCAGCCTCAAGCTTCAAACACTTAGAATACATATCAATTAACGCATTTCCCAACAGCACGTCTCCAAATTCTTCCTTTAATCCATATGCATGTAGTGCTCCGCCCTTCCTTAAATCTTTTAGAGAGGTACAAGCAGAGATCAAACTGATAAGTGTAACATCATTAGGCTGAACCCCAGAAGAAAGCATTTTAACAAAATATTCAAATGCCTGACTGATTTGATTACCGTGCACGAACCCTGAAATCATAGAAGTCCAAGTAAAAACATCAGGCAATATCCCATAATCTTCCATCTCCTTCATCATTTCGATTGCCACGTCACATTTGCCCAACTGATTAAAACTAGATATCAATATATTCCAAGTCACCAAACTAGGCTCAACCCCTTCTTTGAGCATTAACTCCAAGAATCTCCGCCCCTCATAAATCTCCCCCTTTCGACAGTATCCAGTTATAATGGAATTCCAAGAAACTACATCCCTAACCTTCATATTATGAAAAAGTCTCTTTGTCAAATCTAAACATCCACATTTGGCATACACACCCAAAATTGCATTATTCACACGAATTTCTAAATCCATCCCACTTTTTATCACTATAGCATGAATCAACCTACCAGTTTCCATATCCCCACAATTACTACAAGCCTGTAAAATCTTAGGAAACAAGAACTCGTCAGGGATAATACCATCCTCCATCATCATCAAGTAAAACAGCTCAACTACTTCATCCCATCTCCTCTCCCTAGAACAAGCACCAATAATCGCTGACCACGAATACAAATTCCTCACACGCATTTCATCAAACACCTTAAATGCATCCTTAAGAGACCCACATTTAGCATACATTCCCAATAACTTAGTTTCAGTAAAAGGGTCCAAATCTTTTAGCAAGAATTTCATGCATTTATGAAGCTTGCGGCCTAATTGAACAGATTGAGAATCAATACAAGATTGGATTAAGTAAGAAAATGTTTTAGAACTCACCGAAGACCTACATATGGAATTGAGAGATTCTATGGCTTCATTTAGGCGTCCATTTTTGCAGAGGTAGCTCAAGTGGGCATCAGTAATACTTGGGTTTGTAGCTTTTGGACCATTTTCGAAGGAAATTCTAGTTTTGGGGGGGTTAAATTGAAATTCAAGAAACTTTGGGGGTATGGGTTTGCAGGGAATAATTACACTCTCCATTGGAGAGTGAGTTTGAAAGTGCTGTTTGGGACGATGGAATTGCAAAAGGCTATCCACTGAGCCACAGAAAATGGAAGGAGATTGTCTGCAGTCGGTTTTCAGCTGCGAAGTTAGTCTAACCAATGGTAAATTGACACGTCATCAAGCTGAGTATAAATTTTTTATAATGCCCTGGAAACCTTGTTGGGCCGTAAATGTTCCATGACTGCTATAAAAAGGGATTTGCATGGGCATGCGGATTTTTCAGGATCGGTCATGCGTACGTAGCGGAAAAGTGGACATAACATTTTTTGTCATCATGCTAAGTCCCACTTCAGTCCGGGCCATAACGGAAGTGGGACTTCGTTACGGCTGACGTGGCAGCTTTTCCCACGCGCGTTGCCACGTGGCGTAAAGCAGTGGGACTTCAGTTATAGCCTCCCAGTTTAAAAACCCTTCTTCTTTCCCCCTCCCCCCACCGCAATTTGCAAGAGAATTTTTCCAAAAAAAAACCACCCTCTCCCCATCAGCTCACTCCCTCCCTCCCATGCGTCACTCTCACTCTCCCCACCACTGATATCTCTCTCTCCCAAATTTTAATTTGGAGGTATACTTTTTTTTTAATTTTATTTAAGTGTAATTTTTGTATATATAGTTTTAAAATTCAATTGCGGATTAATAATGTATTTTGTATATATAGTTTTGATATTTATGTATTTTTTGCGAATTGTATATGTATGTATTTTTTTGTGAATTTGATATTCTTATGGACTAAAATTGCAATTTTGTGAATGTGATATCCTTATGTATTGTAATTGCAATTATGTGAATTTGATATTCTTATGGACTAAAGTTGCAATTTTGTGAATTTGATATCCTTATGCATTGTAATTGCAATTATGTGAATTTGATATTCTTATGGACTTGAATTGCAATTATATGAATTTGATAACCTTATGTATTTTAATTGCAATTTTTGAGAATTTGATGTCCTTATGATTTAAGTGCGAATTGTTATACCACGCACATTTTATTGATAAAAATCCCACAGTTTTTATTACATATGGCTTTTCCTGCCCACCTTATGCCCGGTTCGTACGATCCCAGTGTGTTGAACAAACACACGTCACATAGAGCACTTAGAATTTGGGGCGGGGATGTAGTCCTAGATAGGGGTTTGAAGGTCATTAGCTATGACGGGCATTTTTTTTAGGCATACCGACGCGAGGGCAACCGTGAGAGTGCTAGATCTCATTGATGAGTATAGGTTTCGGGGGTTGTTGTCCCGATAGGTAAGATAAAGATAGACCACGCACCGATCACCGCATTAGTAGAGCGGTGGCGCCCGAGACGCACTCATTCCATCTCGCGATGCAGTGAGGTCACCATCACTCTGAGGGGACGTGAGGTCGCCTCCCAGGATCGCCCTGACTCGGGGGCCACGTGGTGACGTGGGGACGAGGACTCACAACATGACCAGGGTCGAGTGGATTGAGCGTGTGCACCATATCCTAGAGTTTCCCCCACCGGTCGATTAGGGGGTAACGCCCTCGAGCTTGCAGAGGTGTACGCCCACATTTCAGAGCCCCAGGCGAGGATGCCACGCACCTCGCGGTTGACCAGCGGGCCCGGGCCCCGATTTTTCCTCTGCATGGCCGCTTTCCTCTTCCCGGGATAAGTCCCGGGTCGCGAGGGAACATACGCTATCTCTTGCTCATCGGCGACGGGGACCTCACCGATGACCCGGCGATTCACAGGGCCGGCGTCGTCTCGTCCCTACCTATACCGCCCGAGATGTGCATCTCTCGCACAGAGCCGACTCTAAGGACATAGCTGTCGTTGCCTGTTGATCCGAGGTTTGTGTAATTGTTAATGACTTTTTTTTATTGTTTACCCTGCAAATTTTTAAATATTTGATGATTAATTTGTGTTTGTTTGTACCAGTTGTAGGCGTGGGAGCGCATTTCATTTCTCTGGCCGGCGAACCGGGGAGAGATTATGAATGAACCTCCCGCGGACGGCCAAGCGTACGGGGCGCGTTGGAACACCGCCGGAGTTTCAAGAACACGCCGAAATCTCAGCTGACGGTGTTTGCGACCATGACCACACTGACTCGACGTGACGCTCAGGGGGTAAGGTTTATTGTATTTTTCGTGTGTTTGTTTTTTATTTGCGCAATTAATTTATGCTAATGTACAATTTTTTTTACGATTCATGTGGAGGCCGTACCCTGATCAGGTTATTGTCGTTCGGGTCTCACGTGATGAGGGCTTCCCTGTCCACTCGCCGGCCCGTACGTCACTCGTGTGTTTCGAGTTGGTTGAGTTTCACATGCGGGACCGGTTTGCTAGGAAATTCGGGTTCCAGCAGGTGATACCAGCCCCATCGGTGGCGAAGGGTACGACAGAGGGCGAAGACGCCCACACCTACATGGCGGGGTCGAATATGAACCGGGGGAAGAAGCACAAAGACTACATACCCATGCTAGGGATGCCCGACAGGGATGCACTGGCGACCATCTGTCCGGTCCCCCGTAATGTGATCTTACCAACCCGTGAGTACATGGATTGGGTACAATCGCATTACCGTGCACCTCCTTACAAACCCACGCAACGAGGGATGCTGGGTCCCACTCCCGATGGGCATTCAACCCATCGCGCCTTCCGAGGACATTATTGTAAGTTTTTTTTCTTTTTGTCTACATTGCTTTACCTTGTTTATAATATATCGACACGAGAATTAATGTTGCGGGGAGGCATGCCAACGGACTGATAATCACGGGAGGTCGATAAGCGGCCTCCAACTCAATCAACCACTACAGTCCCTCGTCTCCGGGTGTCAAAGACCATCAAAGATGCTTTCGTGGCGGCGGGAAGCCCCTCGTCTCGCAGATCGCGAGCTGCGGATGTGGCGAAGTCTCGTTGCTCGGAACCGTGACGCAGCTGGAGGAGCCTGTTCGGCCCCGGTCCCCAAAGGGGAAGGCAAGGTACGCGGAGGCGCGAGGGAGGCCGCAGCGGGAGGACTTAGCGGCGAGGCGACAACGACAGCGTGGCGACCCTCCGGGAGCCGACCGCACCGGTGGCAGATCCCGCATGATCCCGCACGATGACAGAGTTTCCCCAGTCAGTCGAGCGTACCCACCCCTTTTGAAAGTACCAATTTGCATCACCCCAGTACTTTTTCGAAATGAAGTTTTCGGGACGGTGGGGATCTCAGTGCCGGCCCTCTACATCTGCAGCAATGAGCTTCTACTCGAGAGGGGACGCCCGTGCAGACACTGCGATATCACCGAGACGCGGCAGCGAGACTCGCTGCCGAGTAGACCCCAGGAGCGGATATTTATCGACCCCGAAGGCGCGGAGGTCATCTCAACCAATTTTGGTAGCGCCATGCGGGTGAGAGATGGCAGCCTTTTACTTCCTACGCGACCAGCCCGAGACACACTGCTCCATACACACCTTCGTCGCCTTAGATAGGTTTTCATTTACGTTGTTTACGTTTCGTTCATTGTAGTTACGAAGAATGTTAATTTTTTTCGGTTGTAAAATATTATTACGATAATTACATTGCTTGTTTTATATTAATATACAATTTATTTATTTTCTTGCTCAATTTTTAGTAAGTATTGTGTTTTGCAAATATTGTTTATATATAATACAAACACCTCGGAAAAAATAACCTCGGAAAAAAAACCAAGTGTTTTGGGCAAACACATCGCCCAGGGCTCATAACGGAAGTCCCACTTCAGTCTCGGGAGTCATGCGGAGTGGGACTTCAGCTCGCCACGTGGCAACGCGCTGGGAAAAAGCTGCCACGTCGCCCTGAGACTAAGTCCCACTCAGCGTATGGCCTGACGACAGTGGGACTTCCGTTATGGGACAAAAATGATTGTCCCCACTTTTTCGTCGTCAGTGTTATGATCGATCTGAGAAACTGGGCCAAGCCCATGCAAAACCCCTATAAAAAATATAACGGGCCCAACCTGGCCCAATTTGAAACTGGGGACCTAAGAAACTTAAATTAAGGCCAAGCTCAAGTTTATAAAAATTGCTATTCCCAAACGGGCCTTGAGAAATCAACCTTTCCTGGGCTCTTTGAAATTCCAACTACATCCCATTTCTTAGAAAGATTCATCTTGAAGCCCATTCTCCTATTGGTCCAGAGCCAGAGTTTGGGCTTCAAATGCTGGGTCCCGCACTTATATTCCCTAGTCCTTATGGGATTCTGTTTTTCCTCACCCCTTGTAAAGCTCTAGTCCAATAATTGAGAAACTATTCGGATCCTGTCTACCTTTTTTTTTCTTTTTTCTTTTTTTTGCTAAATAAAGATTTACCCATTAATCATAAAATAGTCAAGACCATTATAATCAAAAGATAAAACGCAAATACAAGAAAAATAAAAGTTGTACAATGGTGTAAACACCATGATAACAAATAAAAGTCCACACCCCGGACCAAGTAAACAACACAAAAAACAGTAAAAAAAATAAATACATGATAAAATTCTTCGCAGCAGCTTCTCCGAGATCCTGGAACAGTAGTAGCAAGCTCAGTTTCATCACATTTCGTAGAAATCAACAATCTACGAGACCATGGGCGTATCAACCGTACCATAGATTGTCTCGGAAAGATGAAGAAAACTGTGAAAGGGCCCCAGAACAACTCCGGGTATAGAGATAAACTCCATATCTGGAAGGATCTGAAGTTGGTCTTGCATCTGAGTCTTGAATCTTGAATAATACTGCTTTGGAAAAATTTCATCAAGATTTACGGCAAAAGAAAGGGGCGAACACACCAAAAGTGGAAGAAAGATAGCTAGATCCAACCAAGAATGATTGGATCTAGCCATGGAAGCCAAAAAAGTGAAGAAGCTTCAAGAGGAAGAAGAAGAGAAAAAAAAGAGAGAGAGAGAGAGAGAGAGAGGTTGAATCTACCTTAATTTGTTTTTTTTTGTTGCTAAATATGGAGTTTTTCATTAATCACAACATAGTCGAGATCGTTACAATCAAAGAAAAAATTTGAAAAAAAATAAAATAAAAGTTATACGATGATTTAGAAAATCATAATAACAAATAAAAGTCACACCAAGAGAACTTAGATGGGTATAAAATATTAAGATAAACAAATACATAATTTTTTCGCAGTATCTCCATCGCAATCCTTGAACCAACATAGGCGAGAGAAAATCAGTTTCAACATCTTCCTCAGGGACCGACAATTTATATGACAATGGGCGTATCAACCATCCTCACAAATTGTCTCGAAAAAATGTAGAAAAAGAGTCAATATCAAGTCCATTTTTTTTAACAAAAAAATGCATTCTATATCATTAAGTGATATCATGTAATACATGTGGTAAGAGAAAAATCGATGGGTGTCCAAACCAGTGAGCGGAGGCTCTAAGCCTCATTGCATGATTTGTCAATCTATCAACATAAATATTAAAAGATATGTGAAAAATAAATAAATTGGTTATGTTATTTCCATCAAAGTTTTGATTTGACTAACAATGTGACATACAATGGTAAAACCTCTTATATCTGATGGACTCGGTTAACCAGAGTTTGACAATCACTCTCATTTATGAGAGACAGACTGGTATCCTATATCAAGTCCAGGTTAAACTATGAATACTCTTTGTAATACTTTAATATTGTCTACTTTAATACTCCATGATAATAATTTAACTAATATGAAACTTTGATATTATGTATTTTTAATTTACAAGATTTGTTATATAGTTTTTGTATAGAACGTTCAATTATTCATCCAAACAAAAAAAGAAAAGAAAAGTATAGAACGTTCAATTATTATTTGTTGACTTGCAAAATATTAACAGTGCCCTTCCTTCCTTCCTTCCTTCCTCTGCCCACAAAAAAGATCGATCTTTCTCCAGACTTCACTCTTCTCAGCAAACAGCAAGAAACAAATACCTCAAACCATTATTTTGAGTGCACACAAAAAGAGTTTAAAACCATATCTTCTCAAAGGGGTCTCACGATTTAAAAGCCTTAGAAAATTAAATTTTATGTTCCTTTATTTATTTATTTATTTCAAGCAGTTACATAATTCTGCAGATAAACACATGGTCGGTCAGAACATGGATATCGATCCCCGGCAATATGAGAATTTAGTAAGGTTTTTATTTTTATTCATGGGTTTTCTTTAGTTCATTGATTGAGAGTTTAATTGGGCTTTTTTTTTTTTTTGGAATTTTTTTTGGGTTCTTCAAGGTTGTTGGTTGATGATTGATGTTTGAATTTCTTCCTTTTGATGTTTTTTTTTGTCCATTTGAGAAATTTTAGCACTGCTCTTTTATAGCAATTGTTATAGAAAATTATTGGTGATGAATAAATTTCACAGGTTGATTCTTTACTTTTTTCATAGAAATTGTTATAGGAATTTATTGGTGATGAATAAATTTCAGAGCTTGTTGAATTTGGGGATTTCTGTGTAAGTCTTTATGGTTCCTCTACAACTGTGAAAGAACAAAGGTATTTGAAGGAATTCTTAACTTGAGCTGAGTTTTTTTGTCTAAGAGTATGTGAACGAATTCCGCTTTTCTTGATTGAAATGAGTGGTTCTTGCCGCAGTTAACTACATGAATATCGCTACCATGCATAATTACGTCGAAGAAATTATGATTTTCTTAATTACTGGTCATTGAGTCATAAGTAGGTGGCATTATAGTTTGGGGATTAGTACTGGCTGCTACGTGTCGGATTTCTGGACATGGTTGTTCGATTTTTGGTCGATTCCACATATGAATCGTTCCCGAAGCTTTTCCTAGGCCCTTATCAGAGTATAGGAATTTGTTACATGTCTACTTACCTTTACTTGATAGAGAAATTCAAGATTGGATTGATACAAAGAAAGAGATAGATCACATTTTTGCCAATCCTCTAGAAATGAGCTACATTATCACATATATAGTAGTAAAGTAACTGTCTTTTTTCTTTCCTAAAAGTCATTTTCTACCTTAAGGAATGCCGTTACTCCACTCCTTTAAAGGGATATTACGTGTACCGCTCTCTTCTTGAACCAGGTTAATATTGAAAAAAATCTCTTTTGTAGTCGATTATGTCGAGGCGGTTTTCATTTGCCAACACGTAAGTGGTCTAAATTCCTAGGACCGAGTCTTTCTGGCCCCTGTGAACATCTTTTCTTAATGTATTAGTGGGGGCCTATATAACTGTGAAACGTTGCAGGGCCACTCCTGGCTTAGCTCCGATGGCACGATTCCGGTAGGAGTCAGTAGTTCGGCACTGGATCCAATCGGACCTGGAAAACGTGTGATGCTGGGTCGGGATTTTGTGAACTAATTGGTCGCTCCTCTAGTTGAAGTATTTGGCCCCTTTTTGTTGCATAGATTACACCTTTCAGAAACCCTAGAAGGGAATTGCATCTACTCCCCCAATCTGCACTTCACGCCACTCCGTCTCCCCTTTTATCATAAGGCGTGGAATTAGACCAAGGGGAATCACTCAGTTTAGTTGTTGTACGACTCAGTTCGGCCACAAAAGAATTAGGGCCAAAGAGCGTAGTAAGTCTTAGCCTGTTATTCAAGAATGGATGATGAATGGAAGGGAGATATATATGAACTACAATTGCAGATGGGATCCCTTTCTCTTAGGGAATCTCGAGTAGACGAGGTAGATATAAATGCATGTGATCGATGCATATGGAACTTTACTTTGATTTTCTATCTCCTCCAGATTGGCTTTCCTATTTGTCCCTTGAAATTTAACCTTGATCTAGATGCCCACCTGAAATCTCGAACTTCTTATCATATCCCTTTTTGAGTTGCAGTTCGAGATTTGATGGGAAACATATCCTTAATTTTCCACTATCAATGATTTATCATGAACTTTCTTATACTGTAATATTTAGAATGTGTATTTGTATATTATCCAATCTGCATAGGACATTGTTTATTAACCATTCATTTATCATTGGCAAATCAGACACAGAGAAAATATTGTTTGGATGTAGTTGGGTTTAGTTAAGATCTGGTAATGTGCTGAAGAGTTTCAGGTTCTCTATACTCCGCTTGCACGTGGTTAGGAAGATTGGCCATAATCCAAGCAATAGCTGCAATCATAGCTGAAATACCATATTTATAGTTTCTGGACTTTTAACACATGGAAATTAAGATATGTTCCTATTTTTGTTTATTGAATTTGTTATCTAGATTACTAAACTGCAAGAACATGAAAAGGTCTTAGTCTTCCTGGAAATTTCTTTAGTCTGACTCCTGCTTATAATCAAGGATGTTTCATGAAGTACATTTTGTGAAGTTCAGTTAGATGGTTTCTCACTTACGGTTGACGAATTATTATAGGCTTGATTGTAGAGAAATTTCGCGTATTTTTTTTTTTTATTTAATAATTAAATAACAGTAATGATGGAAAGTTAGATTGGAAATGGATTTTGCAAAGGAGGTGGACATTGCTTTGGAACATCCTGCAAAGGAAATTAGGGCATCCATTTTGGGTGGTATTAACTATGATTTGAGTATTGTTGCAGCAGACTACTCCATTAGCCTGAAATATTTTCATCTACTTTGTGGACTTTTGATTTATATCTGTTTTCTTTCTCTATGGTTAAAAGATCAGAAGAATTCCTCATTCAGCGTGTTTTATGAAGAATATTTGTGATAGTGGCTTCTTTTTATGTTTTTTGAACAGGCTGTAAATGACAGTGATGTTCACAACATTGTCCTATCCTATCTCGTGCATAATTGTTTCAAAGACACAGTTGAGGCATTTCTTGCTTCTACTGGGATGAAGCAGTCGCCGGATGGCCTCGAAGACATGGAGAAAAGAAAACGTAAGCATTCACTTCTCCTCTTAGTTTCTTATGTATAGAGATAGATTTCTGGTGTGCAACCCTGTTATTGTACTTCAGCCATGGAATTTAACATTTGTGCCAAATCGACCTAATCTCGTTTTGTTGGATGAGCACTAGGCATAGTTTCCTCATTCACTTCTGATTTCTTTTCCAAACAGGAAAGCCATTATACTTGGTTATTTGACTATTTGATCCTGCTATTGAAATGCTCAAGAACATGGGCATTTATATTACTTAATGGCTTGTGAAGTTGCTTATGTTTTGGCGAAGTACCTTTGATCTATTAGCCAACACCCGCCAGAGTAGCTGGCAATGATCTTTTAGGCCACTATTGAGTTCGAAACCATGTGTAGTAACTAGACTCGTTCACCACGCACAAGTGCTATGTTAAATTTCGTAAGACGGCGCCTTTTAGCTTTTTCATATCTTCCCAAAATTATGGCATTTTCCGAAGTTTAAGTCTTTAAGATATATTTCTAAAAGTTTTCCTACCGGTGTTGGTGATAGCGGTGATTTTTATATTGCTTTACAGGGATTTTTGATTTCGCATTGGAGGGAAATGCTCTGAAGGCCATTGGATTGACAGTTGAGCTTGCACCTGAATTGTTGGAGCAAAATAAGGATTTGCAATTTGATCTTTTAAGCCTTCATTTCGTAGGACTTGTCCGGTCAAGGAAATGGTAAGCTGGGTGATTGTGGTCCACGGGAATTAGCTCCGGTAACTTTATTGACTAAAATCTATTTCTGTGGCAGCATAGAAGCTCTGGAATTTGCTCAATCTAAATTGACGCCTTTTGGGAAGGTGCAGAAGTATGTTGAAAAGCTCGAAGTAGGTTCTTCATCTAGCACCAACATCTTAAGCTCTTAATCTTCGAAGCCAAATGTCTTTCTTGAGATTATTAACAAAACTAATTGTTGGTTCAGGATTTCATGGCTCTGCTGGCGTATGAAGAGCCAGAAAAATCACCCATGTTTCATCTGTTAAGCCATGAGCATCGACAGCAAGTTGCCGACAGTCTAAACCGAGCAATTTTGGGTCTGTTTACCTCTTTATACTTTTACCTCTTTGTACTTTTACCTCTTCGTTCTTCTAAAATTGTTCTCCTGGAGATATCGCTTGTGCTGAGTTGTTTCTTTTATCTTGCACCCATTTAATTGCAAAACAAAATCTTAAATTATTCTCGGTCAATTGTCGCTTATTGATCCTTGGATTGCTTGTCTTGTCATGATGTCAGCTCATTCCAATTTGCCGAGTTATTCATCTCTAGAGAGGATAATACAGCAAACAACGGTTGCTAGGCAATGCTTAAGTCAAGAGACTGGCAAGGTTTGATCACGCTTCATTGCCTTCTTTATATTCATCGAGTATATACTATATAGTCCAGTTGCATTCATTATCCTCGAAATATATACCTAATAGGAAGAGAAAACTAAATATTTCGTATTTCTCCTCGTTCCTCGAGTACTCTTTTTATGTTTCCATTCCTTTACTGTCAATTGTACCTGTTGTGACCAGTAGAACAAAATCTCCGTTTATCATTGTACCGAGTTTGGATTCGGAAACTAACCATAGCCTCTTACATTCAAAGACTTTGATGGATTCTATAAGACCTTGACAAGTTCTTTGGGAATTATTTATGAATTGTAGGACGGAAATTCACCCTTTTCGCTGAAGGACTTCCTCAAAAGCTAGTGGCTAAAGCTTCAAAAGGAATTGTTTGCATTGGTGTTTGGTGGCATACATATGTAGCGCGTATCTTAGCAGCATCAGGCAATTGTATCATATGCAGCCGCGCTCTCTGGTTCAAGCTGCCATCCAGGTTCTGGTTTACAACTCGAGCGCGAAAATGTTGTAATGATGGCTGCTTTACTAATGATGAAACATTTTAGTTATTTTTTTAAGGATAGCAATGCTATTTTGATAATTGATTTATCTCAAGGTAACCTACCATGAGACAGAGCAGGCTGTGCTTTTGGAGCTTCAAATAATACTACTCCCAATACTTATTAAGCTAGCGCACTCAAATTATACTTATTAAGCTAGAAATAAAATGACTCTAGTGCCTTTGACTAATACATGATTTTTTCAGAATATTAATAAAATTAAAATTATTTACTAGTTTAAACCGTTGAAAATTTTGAACTTGACGGTCTCAAATATATAATGCTTAATATACAATTTTGTAGATAGCAAAATCGAAATTATTTTTAGATAGCAACAATTGAAAAATTCAAGCGCGGCTGCCTTAAATGTGTGATAGTTAATACACAGTTGTGTTTTAACTTGATTAAAATTGAGTTATTCACCTGCCGCAATAGTTGAAAATTTTGAACACGACGACCATAAATCCGTGATGGTTAGTATAGGATTTTTTCTGAACTCGACTAAAATTGATATTATTCACCGGTCGTAACAATGTAAAAATCTGAGCCATATGCCTCTAAATCGTAATGGTTAGTAAACAATTTTGTTAGAACTTGACTAAAATGACGAATTATTCACCGGACGAAACACTTAAAAAAACCGAGTTCGACAGTCGCAAATCTGTGATGGTTACTACATGATTGTGTCTGAACTTAACTAAAACCACAATTTTTCCATGTCGAAACAGGTTTACTAAAATCACGATTATTCACCGGTCGAAACAGTTGAAAAATCTGAATTCGACGATCATAAATCCTTAATGGTTAGTATTCAAATTTGTAAAACTTGACTAAAATCAAGACTAATCATAGATAGTAACAATTGAAAACCCATAGCCCGACGATCCTAAATTTGTGATAGTTAGTATACGTTTTTGTTTGAAGTTGACTAAAATCGAGATTATTCACCGGTCACAAAATTTTAAAATTTCAAGCCCAACGACCCTGAATCTGTGATGATTGATACACATTTTTTTTTCTAAACTTGATTAAAATTGAGATTATTCACCGGTCACAACAGTTGAAAAATTCGAGCCCGTCGATCCTATATTAGTGATTGTTAGTACACGATTTTTTTTTGAACTTGACTAAAATCGAGATTATTCACCGGTCGCAACAATTAAAATATCCAAATCCGACGACACGAATTCCGCAATGGTTAGTACACGATTTTTTCAGAACTTGACTAAATTCACGATTATTCACCGGTCAAAACAATTGAAAAATCCGAGCCCAACTACCCAAAATCCGTGATGGTTAGTGCACGATTTTGTAAGACCTTGATTAAAATCGAGATTATTCACCGGTCGCAACAATTGAAAAATCTAAGCTTGGCGGCCATAAATCTGTGATCATTAGCAAACGATTTTTTTTAACTTTTCTAAAATCGATCGGTTACAACAGTTGAAAAATCTGAACCCGACCGTGATGGTTAGTATACGATTTTGTTTGAACTTGACTAAAATCGACATTATTCACCGGTCGCAACAACTGAAAAAATTAGAGTCCGACAAGACTAAATCTGTAATGGTTAGTGCATGATTCTTTTTGTCAGAACTTGAATAAAATGATGATTATTCACCAGTTGAAAAATTCGAGGCCGACGACTCTAAATTTGTAATGTTTAGTACACGATTTTGTCCGAATTGACTAAAATGACGATTATTCACCGGTCGAAACAGTTGAAAAAATCAAGCCCCGAATGCGCAAATCTATGATGGTTACTACATGATTGTGTCTGAACTTGATTAAAATCAATATTTTTTCTCGGTCGAAACAGTTGAAAAATTTGAGTCTCATGACCCCCGAATCTGTGTTGATTAGTACATAATTTTGTAAGAACTTTACTAAAATTGAGATTATTCACTAGTCGCAAACTTTGAAAATTTCGAGTCCAACTACCCCAAATCTATGATGGTTAGTACCTAGTTTTTTTCTAAAATTGACTAAAATCGAAATTATTCACGGGTCGTAACAGTTAAAAAATCCGAGTCTGTCGGCCCTATATCCGTGATGGTTAGTACACGATTTGATTAGAACATTAATCAAATCACCATTATTCACCGTTCAAAATAATTGCCCCCAGTATTTTCAAAAAAAAACCTCTTTAAAAATTCTCTCCCCTGCAACTCAATGTTCCTAGTTACTGTCTATTTGTGAATCGAGTGTATTTCTCGTTTCGCAAAATATTGACGAATTGTTTGTGCATTGATTTAAGGCAAATTGGTAAATTTCGTCCTATAACATTATGCGATTGGTGATAATGGTCCCTGTTTTATTTTTTTCGGTGTTTAGGAACATAAACAATTTGCGTTTGGCGGTAATGGTGCTTCCGTCCACAACAGTTAAGGTAAATGCCAGTCAACAAAATTTAAATGAAAAACACCAAAATTGAAGGGTATTTTGGGAAAAAATCTATTTTATTTTTTGCAAATTGGCACTAGAAGTACCAAAACATAGAACGATTGGTTGTTTTGGTCCCCATCTTCATCCTCCCTCTCTTCTTCTTCATCTCATTGGAGCACTCCTTCAAATAATTTCAAACTTACCCACTTCTTCTTCAACCCACCCAAAGACCCACTCCACCTCCACCTCTCTTCATCTTTTTCTTCAACTCACCCATCCCGAGACACTCATACCTCTTTTCTTCTTCATCATCAATCAAATTTCATTACACTAAAGAAAAATTTCACCACAAAAAATAATGAAAATTTGATTTAAAAGGAAAAATCATCTATATTAAATCAGAATTTAGAGAACTAAAAAGAATAAAAATGATGAATTTCAATACAAAATTCAATAAACATGTAAAAAAAATTAATTTAATACTTGGGGGGTAAAAAACACATAAAATTAACTTAGAATTAGAAGAAATACAGGAAGAGGAGGCTCCAATATTTTTTACCATGTTGGTTTAAATTCTCAAAGCAATTTTGACCAAGTTGGTGATGAAGCTCCAATATTTTTCATAAAACTTGCTTTGAGAATTGGTCAAAATTGCTTTGAGAATTTAAACCAACATGGTAAAAAATATTGGAGCTTCCTCTTCTTGTATTTCTTCTAATTCTAAGTTACTTTGATGTGTTTTTGACCCCCCAAGTATTAAATTGATTTTTTTTACATGTTTATTGGATTTTGTATTGAAATTCATCATTTTTATTCTCTTTAGTTCTCTAAATTTTGATTTAATATAGATAATTTTTCCTTTTAAATCAAATTTTTATTATTTTTTGTGGTGACAATTTTTCTTTAGTGTAATGAAATTTGATTGATGATGAAGAAGAAAAGAGGTATGATGACTTTAGAAGATTGGGTTCATATTAGTATATATCAGAGTTTTGTATTATGTATACCTCAGCTCTCACTCACAATTTCCAGCTATTTTCTCAGTCAAGTCAGGCTGGAAATGAGCCAACCTGTACATATCTTTTTGTGCATGGCTGCAATTATTGTGATTAGCTAATCATCTGGTTTTTCTGAACAAAGCATTATTATTATTAGGGAAATGATTAACTGCTAAATAAAATTGACTATAATTAACTAAAAATTAAAATTAAAATTAAACAATATTGATTCCCTGTTGATATACGAGATTTATCCAATTATTTACCATTTTGCTACCAATTTAGACAATTAATTAGCTAAATTTTAGCTACCTTCTTCTTCTTCTTCTTCTTCTTATTATTATTATTATTATTATTATTATGTGGAGGGGAGAGCAAGAAGGGTTCTAGATAGAGGTTGAGGGTTTTGGTAGACTAATTTTGTATGTATTTACTCCGGATACATATCCATGAGCACCCTTAAATTATATTTGCTGATTTTTAATTTTTAATTTTTAATTTTTTTGCTTTATTATCCCTTGGGTAACTAGGAGGTTGTATGGTTTTATTAGTCGTGGACTTACTTCTAGTACCTTTTGATGTTAAAATATTCTTACCAACTTTACACGTGCATGGATTCAGAGGACCCCTCCCTGTTATCTACTTTGTTCCTAGTTATAAATAAATAAATAATATGTAATTATTATTTAAAATGAAATAAATGTGAAGTTTTTTCAACTAATATGGGATGCACAAATTCAAATCTTATAACATCTGCTTAATATAAACTTAAAAATTAACAAAATACTATGTAAATTTAGTCATAATTTATAGGTCCTTATCACAAAACTCTAAATAACCAATAAAGTTCCAAACAAGATTAAATAATAAACATAAATCATAGGCAATCTAACAAGATAATAACAATCTCAACTAGGATAACCAATTTTTTTCTTTTTAATTTTTTTTTACAATATATTAAACCCGGCTGATTCTACTAAACCCGTTTCGATTTCTAGGTTAGACGGTCCGACCACCGAATTTTACCGAGTTGAACAAAAGAAGCATATTTTTTATCCCTACTAGTTTTGGGGACCAAACCGGATCGCAAAGCATACCGACCGGCCGAATTTCAAAACCTTGCTAAAAAGTGAGTAGTCAGAATTTGCAATATTCATAATTCCATTACAATGTTGATATTATCTTTTATTAGTATTATATTAATAAAATCTTGGTCATTAATTTTTAACTTAATAAATAAACACTTCAAAATGATTTTAAATGGTTTTTTATTTTACTTTTTATGATGTCTCTTGCTTTGATTTAAGGGTATGATTCCGTAGTAAACGTGATGGTGTAGGGAGAATACTTTTCATTGATATTTTGTGAACAGTTACTTTGTGCATTAATTGCTAAATGCTATGTCAATCTCGAAAATATTGTTTCAGTGATATTCTGACAGAAGTAAATTTGTGCATTTATTTCCAAATATTAAGTCTATCTCATATTACTCTCCCACTTATATTTTCAATTATTAAGGATTTAATAAGTTATATTATTATTATTATTATTGTTATGAATAAATAAACACTCCAATAGTTAATCTTAAATAATTATTTATTTACCTTTTATTTGATTTGATAGAAGTGGAAATCGGAAAGAAATGAGGGAGGAGATACATGTATTTTACTCTCTTTCACGAAGTAAACAGTAACACTCTCCTTCTCCCTCTCCCACACTTCATTATGTTTTTGCATGTGAAACAAAGCATTTTAGTTTATCAAAGGTGTTCTAACTACCTGCCCACTTCGATACCCTTCGCCTGCGTGCGACAAACTTTAATCTCTTTTTCTAGGACTATCTTCTCCTAGTCTGAGGCAGTTCTTTCTCCCCTATATGGAGTAACCGCCCAATCGGACTTAAAAAAAAAGCATTTTAGTTTGAATAGTTATTCAATAACAGTTATTAACTTATTTAAAAATTTATCGTAGAATTAAATTAATCGAACAAATCATACACGTGCGGACAAATGTGAACGTCAAAATTTGAACCAACTCACAATCTTTGAACAAAAGCAGAGCTGCACGATATAAAAATCTCTTAGAAAAGTTGTTAAGTGACAAAATCATTTGGACTTTAGGAGCAGAGGAAACAGCTTGAGTTACTCATAGATTTTTGTATGTTTGTGGTCAAAATACAAATCCTATTTCTTCATGTTTTCCTTAAAATGATGGCACCTGCATGCCCATCATTTGAATGTAACCCAAACTTCCAACTCTCACCACCTTCTTCAATCTTCCTTCCACCACCTATATTTTTATTAAGGACCTAAACAGCCTACGTAGGAATTCAATGCTGGGTTCCATAGTAGGCAGGGACTAACATTGGCGGATTCAGGATTTATGAACAATGGGACACTCGTTTAGAGACGAAGTCAGGAAATAAATTAAAATTTTCCAATAAATCCGTCCCTGGGGACAAAGGCATAAATTTTAGATTGGGGGCGAAAAAATGCAATAATATGCCGCTCAAAATGGTAGGGGCGAATTTGATCAAATATTTCGAACTACATATAGAATTTACTATATTTAGTAGTATTTTTAAAATTTTTGAGGGCTGATAGTAGGGAAAGTTTAATCATATCACCGTACCTATAGGATTTGGCCACAACTCCTCACATTAATTAAAATTGAGTGACCCCGTAGGAGGTAGAAGAGTGAAGGCCCCTTTACACAACATAAAGTGAACTTATCCACTTAACCAACACAAATTAGCTAAGTTATTAAAAAAAAATTGCATTTCTTTATAAAGGTCATGTAATCGAATCTTGTTGCTAACTAGTGGGTGGGATTAATGGACAATTTCTAAGAACTCTCATAAACAATCTATAGTTCTAAGGATATATCCTAACTTGTTGTGGTGACCGAAATCGAATACATCCAAATTTTTTTCTGAAAAAAAAAGAAACTTGTCCTCAATTTCCCAATCTAATGACCTCATAATGATGTTAAAATTTGCCACACAACGAAAGAAAGGAAAAATTTCCTATGGGACGGTCCTTTTGGGTACCTGTGCGGTACCTACCCTACAAGTGGGTCATGTCTCAAATTATGTGAGAGGAGTGTGAGGCCGCACCCACAAAGGCCGCCCCATGCCAGACTTTCCCCAATAGAAAGCTCATCCACACGTGATGTAAGACACTTGTGGTCGCTCACCTCATCACTTTCACTACAGCAAAAAATGTCTATTGTGACGTTTGTCATATGTCGCAATAAGGCAAATAAACGTCGTTATAGATCTATACCAACATTTATTGCAAATGTCGCTTAAACGTCGCATTTGCCTGTGTCGTTATGATTTTTTACGACATTTGTTACAAGCGCGATGCATCTATCTATTACGTGCGTTTGTTGCGTCATTTTAAAGTGTTTCAAAAGGTATTTTTTGCCGACATTTGTAAATAATCGCAACAGGTCACATATTGCGACATTTGTAAATACCAGTGAATAAATAGTTATTCCAACATTCGTATATTTTGAAACTAAAGTTGGCAGGGACCGAGCCGAGTCGAGCCCTAGACAAGGCTGAGCCCAGTCGAGTCTAGCCACCTTTGAATAATCGGAGTCGGATCCGGAGCCTAGGCAAACCAAACCGAGCCGTCGAGTCTAGCTACCTCTGAATAATGTAGAATAAATTTCCCCTTACTCAACAAAGGGATGGGAATCGAACCCGCGACCTCCTGCATGTATGTCATGCAATGTGCCGCTGAGCTAAATCATCATTTGTTATTTATTTCTCCTCTTATTATATTTATTATAATGAAATTTTGAAATTGTACACTTACTTATTTTAATTTCTTTTTGTGAATCAAATTAAAATTAATACACTCTCATTAAAAAATTTATAATTTATGTCTTTAATGTTTCTTTAAAAAATATATTTCAGAAACATAATCTCTATATTTGTTTTTGTCTGGAAATGTCGATTTTATTAACCGACGCTATTAGTCGTTGTATAAAATTCAAATATAGCGTCGTTTGTCTGAAAAATCAGAAGATCTAACGACATAGTATATAAATGTCGCTATATGAGTCACAAAAAGTAACAATTTATAACAACGCTTAATGTAAATGTCGCTAATCAACATCAAAACGTCGGTATGAACAACAATTGCTATAACCGTCACTAAGAAACGTCGTATAAAATCCAAATGTAGCGACGTTTGCAAAAAGTTTTGCAATAACATACTCTTTTTGGTTTTAAGCGACGTTTGAAAAAAACGTCGGTACAAAAACGTCGCAAAATACTGTTTTTATTGTAGTGTTTCCTCATCAATACATGTTCAGTATAAGGTTAAGAGTTCGAAACATCATGGATATAATTTTATGTTGTTTTATCCATCAAATAATTTATTCACCTCAATTTTCACCATATGACATTGCAATGACATTAAAATCAAATGCACAAAGAAAAAATAAAATAAAAAAGAAGTCACTCGCAATTAATTAAAGACAAGAGGTCATGCCGGTTGGTTGCTAATGCATTCTAAGTATAAGATCGAAAATTCGAGTCACTGGTATAATTTCATGTTGCTTTATTTGATAGTCACTCGCAATTAATTAAAGACAAGAGGTCATGGCGGTTGGTTGCTAATGCATTCTAAGTATAAGATCGAAAATTCGAGTCACTGGTATAATTTCATGTTGCTTTATTTGATAGTGAGTCCTCATTTTCCTTTTCCTTTTCCTTTTTCTCCTTCAAAGAATCAAAAGCAGGCAGGTGATCATTAGTAGAAATCCAATACTCAATGCTGCGTTTGGATTGAGGGAAAGAAAAAAAAAGGAAAAGAAAAGGAAAGGAAAGGAGATAATTAATAAAATACTTTGTGTGCAAGTGATAGTAGAAATCCAATACTTAATGCTATGTATGGATGGAGAGAAAGGAGAGCAAAGAGAAGAAATGAAATAAAAGAAAATGAGAGAAGAAGAAAGGAAATGATTCAATCAGTTTAGTGTTCAAATGGTCAAGGTTTTAGATAATCTCTCTCATTTCTTGTATTTTTTTTAGTCACATTCATAAAATTAACATATAACGGATTTCCCTCTTTAGAGTTAATTATAACTAAACGTGTAAATAATTGGAAAACGAGTTATAACCTATTAATTTACGGCAAAAAATCCTCTGTCCCCGGGTGTATCCCATGTATGTCCCCAACCAATCACAATTCACCATGTGTATATATAATTGGAAAAAATAATTATATAGTAAATTCTGATTGGTTGAGGACAGGAATGAGGACAGATGATTTTTACCCTTAATTTACATATTCATCCTTATTCTAATGTGGATATAAACATCTTATAATAAAAAAAATATTAATAATATTGGTCTTTTTCCCTTTATTTTCGTCTACTTTTTGAGATAGAAAATAGGTAAAATCGTACATTTGATCCTTAAACATTTTACGACTTGCATGTTGGGTCCTTTTTCTTTTTTTTTTCCTTGTTGGGTACTTGAACATTTTACGACTTGTAGATTAGATCCTTCTGTCTGTTTTTGGGCTAGTCAATGGTTAGTCAACAAAAAATCCAATTTTTAGCAAGGGTATATTGGGTACTTCATTTACCCCTCATCCCCTACCTTGCAATTGGAAGCACTCGGCCTCCGTCCGATCAACAAAAGCGACAGCATAATTGGGATCATCAATGGCTCTCAAAACATACTGTTTCTTCCCAGAAGCAGCAGATTCATTAGGAACAATACAAGCCTGAAGCTCCGCAAACTCATCATCATCATCATCGCCGTCGCCGTCGCCGTCGCCGCCATCGGAAGTAGCAGTACCTCTTCTAACAATCACCTGAATAGAAGTATCTTTATTCTTATACGAACTGTGTAGAACTTTCTGTAATCCATTTTTCCCGTTCTTAAACGGAGCTCTCATCGTTAAATTCCCGACCGTTACTTCCTCTACGATGTCTCCGGTTCGTAATAAGTGTAGAAAATGGATTTCGGTCTAACTCATTCCCTCAAAAGATACCTTGAGAGGGGGAGGATTGTCCAATCCTTATAAAGAACAAATTTGCTTCACTAATGTAGTCGATATGGGATTTATACATTCCCTCACGGCTAGAAAGCTGGACATCGGGACTAGTGAACGATAATGGCCCAAATATCAAACTAGGTGGGCTCCGATCACAATGTAGAAAATGAGCAGGCTTAGCTTCATTCCCTCAAAAGATACCTTAAGAGGGAGGATTGTCCAATCCTTATAAAGAAACAAATTTGCTTCACTAATTTGATCGATGTGGGATTTCAATAATAAGTCTCCGGTCCACTCATCGGCTCTTGAACTTCCTTTTATACACTGTATTGATAATACCGGCGTCGTTCCTGAACCGGGCCGGGATGACGAGTGGGAAGATTCGAATGAATTTATTCGATCCATGGGCATTCTTGAAGAATTTTGTGAATTGTTCTAATTTCCTTGGAATTTCATTAGATGAAAATAAAGGGGTTTTTTTATTTGGAGAGAGATTCGGGGGGTCTTATTAGGGAAGAAAAATGAATGGGAATATATGCAAAAAGGGAGGCTGCAAAGTGAAAAGTGGTGGTGGTGTTTGCTTCAAAAATACCAAAAATGGGAGGAGCTCAGATGTTGAAGGGAGGAGCTCAGATGAGTCCAATTTGAAGTACCAAAAATGCCCTTGAGCATATTTGGAATTTATGTTGACTAACGGTTGACTAGCCAAAAAACACTGGGAAGGGACCCAACTCGCAGTCGTAAAATGTTTAAGTACTCAACAAGTGAAAAAAAATAAAAAAAATGACCGACGTCGCGAGTCGTAAAATGTTCTAGGACGAAATTTACGATTTTGCCTAGAAAATAAGACTGATATTCTAAAATTCTAACCAATCCCTCCCGTTTTTCTACTATTCGTTTCCTTTTTCGTCATAAAAATATCAATCTAAATACCAAAAATTTAATCTTCGATCTCTTCTCCACCCTTTTCACTTTCACTTCCATCGATCCAAACAGTGCCTAAGTAGCCTAGGCACCATAAAATATTTATTTTGGTCAGGGACGAAGACAGAGGGTCACCTTTGAGATTTTTAAAAATACTACTAAATATAGTAAATTTTATATGTAGTTTAGAATATTTTATCAAATTCGCCCCCTCCCTCCAAATAATTGTTTTTTGCAGTTTTTATATATAATTCAACATATTATTGCAGTTTTCACCATTTCAATGCCAAATTCCTAACTTCGTTCTTCATTTTGGTCTTGCCAGGTAGCACCGCCAACACATTTCTGCAGACACGTATATGATCAAGTCTATCCATCCTTCTCCTTCCAACTTCTCACTCCTACATATATATATATACTCTCATCCCACCTCACTCAAATTTAACTTCAACAATAAAAAAAATCCATCTAATTTCTTAAATAACCATGAATGCAAGTCCTTCCTCTAGCAAGGCCAAAAAACCAGCCCAAGCAAGTTCAAGAAAAGGCTGCATGAGAGGTAAAGGTGGCCCAGAAAACTCTTCTTGCCCTTATAAAGGTGTTCGTCAAAGAACTTGGGGAAAATGGGTCGCTGAAATAAGAGAGCCAAACAGAGGCTCTCGTCTTTGGCTTGGAACTTTCGAGACTTCTTATGAAGCCGCCATTGCCTACGATGCAGCTGCACGTAAGCTTTATGGTGCTGAAGCTAAGTTAAATCTTCCTCGTTATCATGTTCCTCCACCGGCTCCCTCGGTCATCAACTATGGACGGATGATGGTGCCCCCATTTATGACAAACGGTCATGATTATCATCAACGTGCGAATAATATTATGTTCTATGGTCATGAGAAACAGGCATCCGCATCTGCCAGTGGTGGTGTTGGATTTCCTGGTACGGCTGCTGCAGAGGATCAGAAATATCAGGAGTACAATATTGATGGTGGGGTTAAATGTGAATCTACATTGGAGGGTATATTTGGAAATTTGAATTCTAATTTGCCAGTAATTGATGATTCGTCATTATGGGAAGAGGCTCAAGCAAGTAATTCTTTTCAGGAGGCTATAGCTGATCCTGACAGTTTCTATAACCCTTGAATTAATCATATATAATTACCAGTAAATAAAATTGGATAATATGTATCCTTATATTATACTCCTTTATTTTCATAATATAAGTCGTTGGTAGAATAGATTTATAGAATGAAAAGAGTAGAATATTATATTGTAAGATGTAAACTCTGTATATGGGTATTATGATGTGTATTTATGTTGAATAATTATCTAATATAATATAGTATTATTATGTAAAATATGTAATGTAGAGTCCAAAGTTAAAGTTTGGCAGAGGTATACTTGGCGTTATTGGAAACTTTTATAATGTATACTTTTTTTTTCCCGAACCATAATCTAAACTAATTTTGGTAAAATTATCTGGATCCCGACAGTTAAAGAAAATAAATATTTTATTGGGATAAAAGTAGAAGCGTCAAACTCTGATCAAAATTCCTTTTCTAGTCCGTAGTTGCGTAATTTTAAAGTGTAACAAAATGTATTTTTGCTGATATTTGTAAATAATCGCAACAAGTTGTTTATTCCGATGTTTAAATAATCGCAACAAGCTATCTATTTCGACATTCGTAAATTTTGAAACCAAACTGATTGACCCGAGTCAAGTCGAGTTGGAGCCTAGACAAGTCGAGTCGTCGAGTCTAGCAATCTTTAAATAATCGGATCCGGAACCTAGACAAGTCGGATTGTCGAGTTTAGCAATATTTTATTTTTGTACGGAGGAAGTAGTAATTTCGAATTAGAATTCACTTTATAGCTTATCTTGCACATTAACACCTACATGTTCAAAATCTAAAGATCAATTTCCACAATTAAAAGAGGATATAAGAGTTTTGCTTAAGGACTGTGCGTAAATTTTATTTAAGAACCCATATTTTGCACGGACATAAATTTTATTTAATTAAGTATTTTTTTCAAATTATATGAGGACTCAAATTTATGTATTATTTTTACACTTGGTAAATATCGTATAGTCCTGGTTGAAAGAAGATATAACCATTTTACCTTTTTTTCTTAAGTTAAGCTCCTAATTTTATTCGACGATTCTTTTCCTAATGTCTAAAAATAAATAAGTCTAAGTAGGGGTATTAATTTTTCCTCAAACATCCCAAAAAATTAAATATTTTTCTAGTGTAAAGAGAAAACCCATGATTTAATCTCGAGCTCCGGGTAATTGCTTGGAGTTGTTATATGCTTCGTCGTTGACGAGTGTTCGATTCCCTCTGTGAACATCGACTCTTGTGAGATTTTTTCGTAGTGGTAAGTAAAAAGGACAATATGGGGGCCAGACCCTGCTCGCTAGCGGTCACGCTATGGACAAACCGTATGCCGAGTCTGGATTAGTCACTACGTTGACAGTGAACACCGGGTGCCCTCAGGGTGAACAAAGAAACCCCATGATTTTATGAATGTTCTATCCGGATCCTCGCACGCCCAAAAACAAAGGGCACTATGTTAATTTATGATATAGTGTAACTTTTTGCAAGTAATATAAGGCTAAGAATGACAGCTTATATATATTAAAGAATTAACAAAAAATTAAATAATTGAATTAACAAAATTTAGAAGATTAAACAAATGATGAGATATGATTAATATTAAGAAAGCATCAACCATTATTTAACAGTCGATCATCTTATTGGTGTCCAGTGAGATCAAATTTTTTTAGAACACCTACACGTATGAGTTAATATAAACATGTTTTCCTTCTTTGCTAATAATTCCCGATCATAAGTTCTTTTCTGGTCTCCAATTTTATGTCAAGGTTTTATGCTGAATAACTCTGATCGAATGTTTTTTGGTCTTCTTGCTAGTAATTACTGACTAGAATTCAATTTCTTGGCCGTAGTTTTGTGTTAAAGTTTCAGCGACGACATTATTTTCTCGATACCTCTGATAGAATGTGTTTTTTCCTTCTTCGATAATAATTTCCGACTAGAATTCTTCTTGTGGACCGTAGGTTCGTGTCAAGGTACTAGTGACAATATTATCGTGTGGATAAATTTGACCGGATGTTTTTTTTTATTCTTAGTTAGCAATTTTCAATTAAAATTACTTTTATAGTATTTAGTTTTGTGTCAATATTTCAGCTGGGGCATTATCGTGTGGATAACTCTAATAGAATTTATTGACACGTTTATTTATTTTGATGACATTATTGTCAAGATAACATTGGTCAAATTTCTTATCACATTTTTTTTTTACAAATCTTTCTTTCCAGTAATTGTCAGGAATGGCATTTTCACTATCCAAACTGAAAGGTCCATCGTTTAGCCCGAGCATTACCAATTTATAGGGGTGTCAATCGAGCTATGTGAGCTGATCTTGGCATAAATCACGCTCAACTCACATAAAAATTCAAAAGCTCACGCTCACGCTCAACCCGGAAAAGCTCATAAACCTTGAGCTCACGCTCAGCTCACATTTTAACACGAGCTCGAGCTTCCCAAGCTCACTTATATTAGCGAAGAAAACGAAAATCCTGTCTCAAGAATAGCATAATACAATGAGCCTTAAAAATAAATTTGGACAAGAATACACAAAAAGAAGCAAAAGTTTCAGAATTGTTTGATATGCTCATAAAAGGAATCTTATAAAAAAAACAAAAAAACAAAAAACAAGAGAATCCATGCACTTAAAATTTTAACAAATGATAAATTTGCAAATTTCAGAAGATTGATTTAATTCCATTGTCAGTGGCAATTCCAATTTTGACAATCCCATTGAATTCTTCTACACCATCTCACTTTTTGTTGTGATTCATCCCAATGTATTTTGTACCGTGTTTTCCCACGCTGTCTTTTTCTGTTTTCTCTCTTCTTTAACTTTTGTACTGCTCTCTCTCTTGTTGTAAGACTCATTCTTTAATATAATCTCCTTTCTACCCAAAAAAAAAGATTATTGAGTTAATCCACACATTATAATTATAATTATAATGTATATAAGTTTTTTTTAAATTAGTATTATTATATAAATATATATATATATATATATATATATATATATATATAGTATTTTAATTATATTAATCTTATTCGGGTTTGAACTTTTTTCGGGCTGAGCGGGGTCAAGCTCACGCTCAGCTCACATAAGAAGCGAGCTTGAATATTAAGCTCACGCTCACATTACCTCAGCTCACGCTCACATTTTTTCGAGTTATGTGAGCCGGGTTCGGGCCGTTGACACCCCTACCAGTTTAGGTGGTGATTGGGGTCGGGTTGGGAAGACATTTTGTCCTCCCACCATGAATGGGCCAACGACGGATAATTTCCGCCCTGGCCCATTCCTCTCAATTTCTCCACATTTCCCATGCTTTTTTTAATCAATTAGAAATTCGGAAGAGTGAAAATTAATTTTGTGGACCGAAATTTTTGTAAGAATTCAAATCCTTCATATAAGTCCTTCCAATATGGGCCTCTCAACCATAGCCCTACCCATTTCATTCGCCCAATTATCAACTGTCTTCATAAGCCAAGCCACAATAATGAACCGAAACCTCATAAGCCCCAAATTCTTTTTTCTTGAAGCCCAGCTGGGCACAATTTTATTAAAAATTAAGGGAATAATCGTGAGAGAGTGGGAAATTCAAAAGCATTAAATAGTAATCATACCCGAGTCGCGCTAACAATGGGCATGTTGGTTACCGAAACGCTTAACAAATAATAAACTAATATATTCAAAAGATTTCAAAATCCCCAATTATTTAACCTTGTTTTGCTAGTTTTTTTAAATTAATCTTGACCCATGTCCTTTGTGTTAGTTTGTAAATTTTCGTTGCTTTGTAGGTAATTCTAAAGTTCATCTACTTGAATATTCACTATTACCTTCGAATATCTATTTTGGCACAACAAATTCGATTATCAAATAAATGATTGTGGATGGTATTAGGTCATGCATCACGTTTCAAACTCCGTGACACCAACTATTCTACCACCTCTCATATTTGAGTTCCAGTATTTGCTCTAAAGAATTCATCATTAGGTTCACTATAGATAGAGGTGTTTATCTATGGATATCATGTTGTTTGTCTATTTTATAAATTTGACTAAAGGTGTATATGTAGCCTTTTCCTGCCTAATATGAATAACAATGGCTTTAAATTATATCCATGACCTGCCATCGACCTCATTATTCAAAAAAAATATGTGGAGGGGCAACTTCACATGATGTTTTTTTAATAACTAGCTAGGTCTACCCCCATGCCAACTATTTTTTTTGAAGCACGACTGGATGATTGCTCCCATGTAGGGGAGAGATACGTCTCACAGGAGGATGGTAGCCCTAGAAAAGGGAGATTTTAAAGCTTACCACACGTAAGAGGAGAGTATCGAACCCGCGACCTCAAGATCGTGGGCAGGTGCCTATCCCACTGGGCTAGGACACCTTAGATCCAATGCCAACTAATTTAGCAACTGAGTTTTGTGGTGATTTTACATGAACACTGACCTGTCCTCCCATCTTTATCAGTCAGTAATTGGATTCAAAGCGTGCAATTCCGTGGACCTAATAATAATAATAATAATTAATCAAGATGTTTTAGTAAAGTTCCTCTAACTATATAACGGTATCCGGCGGTAATTTGTACAGATACAAACGGTTTAATAATGTGACATAAACTTTTTTTTAAATAATTCAAATTTATGACCTTATAATGATCAATTTTTTTAGAATAAAAGGCGTGACTAACTGTAGATATATTTAAATCAATAGCATACTTTATACTTTAAATTGAGAAATATCATGCACAAGAAATTAGAGTACTTCAGAATTTGCATTTTTTTAATAATACAACAATAATAATAATATAACTCATTAAATCTTGAATAATAGGAGATATGAGCGGGGATGAATATGAGACAGACATAACATTTGACAATAAATGCACAAAGTGTCTGCTCACAGAATACCACTGAAACAAATGGACTTAAACTAAATTAACCTTTTACAATTAATGAAACAGTAATCTTCCTACACCGTCACATTCGCTAAAGAATTATGCCTCAAATCAATGCCAAAAGACATTAAAAAAATATAAAAACCATTTTAATTTATATAGACATTATCATAATTTTTTCATTCAACATCAAGAAAACATTTATCTTTTTTTCATAATCAAAACATAAATTTGACAACTTAGCATAGAATTACAAAAACCATATGGAATTTCTCATGGGCATGAGAGATCATCCCTCCCCTTAACATCAAAGATGGTAATCATCACATTCCTCCCCCCTACTAAAGAAAAGCTTCTCAACCAAATAAAATACTAAAATCTATTAAAAAAAGAGGCCATACACACTGCAAGCCTTTTTAATATAGCATATCAACTATTTTTTTTATTTTTTTTCATTTTTTTCTTCTTCCAGCAAACACTCTGGTTATTGCTGGTCAAACATTTTCCGTTGACTGAGTGAGCAGCAGTGGCTGAGCCAATGATGACTTGACATGGGTGGCGGCGGCGGCGGCTCTGCCGTTGTTGCCGTTGTCGGTCGGAGGCTGAATGGCTGGCGGCTTCTGTAGCATTGCAAACTTCTGCTCTTCGTTCTTTCCCCAGAGTACCAAATATAACCCCGCTATGATCAATACAGCTCCAATGATCCTATACATATTTACAAAATCACCCCCTATTATTCTTAATTTCTTTCCGTAAATGTAACGGTTGAATATTGTTTGATTTAGAAAAATTACTCTTATATTTTGTAATAACTGAATTATTTATGAAATGCGATACATACAAATGTATTTAGAGGATTGAGAACGAATCGTGATGAACTTCAAAAACCTAAAACGTAAATACTTGCTAGAAAAGCTCACAAACAATAAAAAAAAATTGCGTATCAAAATATATTTTCTCTAGATGCGTACTTGAATACAATTCTGATGAATCTAAAATTTGTGTTTCTTTTCAAAACGGAATACTCTCTGTTTTTTATTAATGATTGAGATTGTGTATGTGTATGCGCATAGACGATTACAGGGGGCGGGGTAGTGCGCCTCAAGATTTTTTAAAAATACTACTATTTTTAAAATTTTATGTGTATTTTGAAAAATTTTGGAAAATTTTATCAATTTCGCCTCCCCAAGAAATTTTTTTTGCCTTTATTATCGCCCCTCCAAGAATTTTGGAATTTTTTTGCCAGTTTCGCCCCCCCAACATCAATTTCCTGGCTTCGTCCCTGCTGTATGCGAAATTTTATTATGTGTCCACAAAAATGAGATTATTTTGTATCTAAGAGCGATTTTCTCTTATATTTTATCATAAAATGAGACAACTTAAAATTTTACATTTTATTTTGAAACAGACGGATACACTATTATTAGTGTTTGTAACGTAATAATAGTATGCATGGGAAATTCTATGAGTAAAATTTGTGATGAGAAGTAAACATCTTCACCTAACCAGGGGACCTACCATATGGGGTCATAAGATGCATAATTGAGCCAAGCTTTTGATCAATAGTGTGTGTGAGAGAGAGAGAAAGAAGAGAATAAGAGAGAAAGACTATAATACCCTCCCAAGTAGAATTGCTCTCCCAAAGCAACGGAGGCCATAATAGCGACAACAAGGGTTTGAACAGGTTGATACACAGCCACAAAGACGGGGCCACCTCTGTCAATGCACCATATCTGTACAGCAAATGCAATCCCAGATGCTACCACTCCCTGCAATTCCCATGCACCACAAACATTATACGCCGCGGCACTAGTGATTAACACGTTTTGTTTAATATGTGCATGACAAATTTTTTATCGTCAGATATATAATATTTGAAAGTTGAGATTGTTTTGGAAAAATACACATTAATCTCTTACTAACAATTATTAGACAAAACATGCTTCAAACACATGGTAACATATGTTAGACTCTTAACTAATATGTGTTGTCATGCAACCGAGACATATTTGTCTCACAGGTATTGAAAAGAGATCGATGAGTCTTTTAATTTCAAACGGAAAATTTTTAATTTGACAACAAAAAAATTATCCTACATGTACAGACTTAAGGCATTCCGCACCTGAAGCGAACCGAACCGAACATAATAAGTAACACATTAATTGTTCATCAAGTTTTCTGCTGTCATTTCAGTTTCTTCCTTAGTCCCACACCCCACTATAATTCCACTTTCGAAAGAAAAAAAAAGAAAAAAACCTTTAACTAACCACATGAAATTTTCATGCAACTTTGGGGACATGATAACCCCATCTAGGAAGAAGACATAACAGAAAAATCTTGACCTTCGGTTTGGATTCATTGATGTAATAAGGAAGTCACTCCAAAGTCCAAAGGCATAGCAACAAAAATCAAGTACATTTTGGTTATATATTAACTAACCTTTCTTGGGGATTATTTTTTTTAAAAAAAAATTAATGAGATGTACGACCTTAGTTATAGCGAGAAAAGATGTGGAGTACATAATTAATTTATATATTAAAAAAATAAACTAATTTAGAAAAGATTAGTAACCTCTTAAATTACTACATTCAAAACACATTATTTGTCACTTTTCAAGCTTTTCTTGTTCCAAAATATTTGTCAATTTATAAATAAAGTAGGAATTCATTGATTTTTTTAGTAGTATATACTTTATTAATCTAAATTTAAAAAATTATTAATTAAATCTTAAAATTTCAAGATGGTTCTTTGGTCTGTTTAAAAAAAAAGATGGTTCTTTGGTCTTTTAATATAATAAGTCAAACCAAATTAGTGGCGTAATTAATCAAAGTATAATGGGCCACTCAATCTTAGAACCGTTTTTCTGGGACCGGTCCCACATCCCCCTTCACATAAATTGAGCGGAACGCACATCGGCAGAGTAGGTCCTACACAATTCATGTGAGAGAAATGTTGACTTAGTTTCACAAGTACGATTCTAAGATTGAATTTTTCAAGTATAACAAGTAAGTGAGACGTGAACAATTACTAATGGTTCTGATCATATCTCTCACGTAATACTCTTAAATGCAGAGCGAATTCTCACTTACCGCATAGAAAACACTGAAAAGCTCACCACCGGAGTGAATAAGCCAAGCTTGAGCATCTCTTTCCAAAAAGAGTGCTATAATTAGAAACTGGATGATACCAAAGAAACACTGATAAGAAGTGAAAGAAAGCCGGGCCGGATACTTTTTAAGAACCGGTTTCTGTAAAACGAGCCAACCGGACCATGATAAACAGTGCCCAATTAGAAAGACGCATCCCAAGGTCCAGTTCTTGCCATTAGCATCACCCAAATTAGCTACTGGCAATCCTGGGGCCGTTGATGTGGGACCATGTAATAGTAGTGGTGGTGCTGGGCTGTATATGACTGGACCTTGGTACAACGTTATAACTGAAGCTCCGGCAACGCAAAGTAGTGTTCCGACCACCTTTCCTATGCCGTCTTTTCGATCTATTCTCACTTGTTCTATCCTGAAATCAACATCATTCATCATCATATGAAAAGGCATAAAATCGTCTATCCCAAAATCCTATCTCATTTCCTGTCCCACCACTAAAAATGTGACACATATCTAGTCATTCATAACACAACCACCTCATGTATTACAACATGCTCCTAAGTGGGACATGTGACACATTTCTAGTGGTGGGAACAGAGAATGAGACAGACGATTTTCTCCCATATGAAAATTAGTATACCGTATATGTTTAGAATTAAAATATGTACGTTTTTTTTATTCATTTTGTATAAAAAAATTGGTGGTCTAATTTTAGAATGAGGGATCATTTACATTTTAGCTAAAACATTAGTGAACCTACTATTTCAATTTCATAATATAAGTCGTTTAGAACATTTAGAAAAAATTAAGGAAGCAAAAGCAAGTTACTTTGTTAGTCAAAATATAAATATTACTATCTTAAATATGACTTGTATACACTAATTCTATTTAAAATAGTAATATTGATGTTTTGATTAAAAAAAATAACTTTGTTTACTTTTTTTAATTTTTGTCATATGTTCTAAATAACTTATATTATGAAAATAGAGGTAATATCTGTCTGCTTAAATTGATTAATGTTACACTTTTTTTTCATACATAATGAATTAGAATAAGAAAAAAATGTAGACATTCATACCTGAGAAGTGCAGCCATGAGAAATGTAATGGCTGGGACTGAATTTTGAATGGCGGAGGCAAAAGTTGGGGATGTATTTTCTAATCCCAACAAGTAAAATCCTTGGTTTGCAGTTATTCTGTGAATAAAAAAATTAAAATATATTAGTCTACTGTATTTTTTTTTGTTACAAAATAAATGTCTTATTTTTTTAATACAAAATAAATAAAAATTAAATATTCCATTTCAAATTCCATGATCATACCCAACGATTGCCATGAGGAAGAATTGAAGCACGAAGGACCAAGTTAGAGGTGGCCGCTCTTTCCTGATCAAGAAATCGAAAAAGGCATGTTAAGTAAATTTCTTCTCTTAGTTATTATTTCTCTTTATACTAAATTGAATTTCCACTTTTTTTTTTGTTCATTTTGACAAGAAAAAAAAAAAGAACTATTATATACGATCAGAAATGAAATTATTTGCAGAAACCCTAATATAATTAACGGTAGGAATCTTCTATACCCATTCGGCATTCTCCATTCCCTATCCCCATTAATAAAAAATGGTATGTGTTAATTTTTTAGTTAAAAAAAATTATAACTTAACAAAAAATAGTGAAATCAGTAAAGAAAAAATGAACATGTGGCAATCTTCTATTCGTAAAGATAGGGAACGGGACACAGAATGTGACAGAGAATTGCCTATAATTAAACTTACTTCTCAAGAAAATAGGCAAAGGGCAAGAGAAGAAGCAAAGCAAGAATGTTCCTATAAACAGGGAAAACAATCTTGCTAATTCCCATGTTAAGAGCAGCCCTAGAGACAACATGGAAACCAGCATATCCAAATTGTAAGGCCAACATGGCCAAATGAAGCTGAAACTTCTCTGGCATTGAACACATCCTCTTAGCCATACTCTCTGAATTACCACTTGTTTCTGCCATTTTTTAGAGTGAAAAAAATATATGCTTGAGGTGTTGGGAGATTAGGGTAGAGTTTGGGAGATATAAATATAGTTAAAAAAGGGACTAAATTGAAAGAGAAAAAAAAAATTTGAAAAATTGGGCCCACAAAAGAGGTCCTTAAAAGAAGATATGTCAACTGTTTAGTAAGCCTTCAAAAAAAATGTTTTTAGGTTGTCTCCCACATTCTACTTTTATCTTGGGCTGACAAGACAACCCCAATAGCACTAGTGAAAGAAAAAGAAGAAATGTAGGGAAGTTTTTTTTAGATGAATTGTGATTCAATAGATTATGTGGTACTGATTTGTTCACATTATGAAAAAATTGTCTCTCTTGATATTAATAAATTTGAAGCACATGGTCTAATGAACCATGATTTAATCCAGTAATAGAAATGGATAGAGGGGAAATTTTCTAGTTTATGTTTGTTCTTAATTGGTTCTATTTTGGATTCATGGATTTCTTGTTTCTTGTTCTTAATTGGTTCTTGTTTGGTTAGGAGAAACTATTAGGTTTTAAATTATGTGTTTGTTGTTCAAGAATGACCAATTGTACTCTCTATTTGTATAATGTCTTCAATACTTTTTTTGTGTAGAATTGAACGCCTCATTTTCCTATTTTATTGTCTCATCAATAAAAAATTGATATATATCAAAAAAATTTAATTAAAAAATTTATAACTTAAATAAAATAGTGAAACTCGTATAGAAAATAAACACATGGCAACCATCTATTAATAAGACAGAAATTCGGGACCAGTAGATATATCCGCTAATGTTGCCTAGAGAATAGAAGTATATATACCTTGGTATATCTGTGTATGATGTTATGTACAATTTTTTTTTCTTTTTTGTTATTTCTCAAGAAATGAGACTTCCCTCCCTCCCTTTTTCCTCTCAACTTACGAGGGGTTGTGTTTTGGGCCATGGTACTAATAATGATGTATAATTGAGGTGAACTTAGCTAAAAAAAAATGTATTCACCTAAAAAAAATATATAATTGGGTTAGAAATCTTCTATCACCGTTTGGTATTCCATTCTCTATTCTCAATAATAAGAAATTGACACATGTTAATTTTTTAATTAAAAATATTATAAAAATAGTGAAACTCATAAAGGAAAAGTGAATACATGATAAATATTTATTCGTGGAATAAAAAACGGTACACAGAATAAGAATAGAGAATTTATTGCCGTATTATTGAGGAAAGGGATCACTTGGTGGGAAGCCGCCCCGCCATCGATAGATAACGCGCATGAGGGGTGAGGATGGGGCTAGGCCTACTCCTGCAAATGGATACAGAATTGTCTATTCCGCCTGCAAATGGATACGAAATTGTCTATTCCGCATCCATATCCGTTTTTAATTTTTTCTATAGAATCCGAATCCGGATCCTAACGTATCCATAATATGTATTACCAAATCCGCCAATTTAGATCTGGATACGGATATTATAAAAGCCTTTTTAAAAAGTCAAATCCTTCTATTTTTTACTTTTCTATTTTGGCTGATTAAAAAATATACATGTTTAATCTAACAATCTTACATATCAGATTCTACTTCACCCCAATTGTACTACAATCCACAAATAATTCTACGACTATGATGAAAAGAGAATAAAAAGACGGAAGAACTATGTTTTATAACTTTTATTTAATTATTAGCCACTTTGATCATCAACGTTTTTTTGCCTAGCCACTTTGGTCAAAATTCAAGTTTTTTAACTTATTTCATCATTAAACATTTTTCGGTCTGCCATTTTGGTCAAAAATGTTTTTTTTTTAACTTTTTTCATCACTAAAGTTTTTCTATCTGCCATTTTGATCACTAAAGTATTTTCATTCTGCCATTTAGGTCACTAAAATTTTTGACCAAAATGGCAGACCGAAAAAACTTTAGTGACCAAAATGGCAGAATGAAAAAACTTTAGTGATGAAAAAAGTTAAAAAAATTATTTTTGACCAAAATGGCAGGCCGAAAAATGTTTAATGATGAAATAAGTTAAAAAACTTGAATTTTGACCAAAGTGGCTAGACGAAAAAACGTTGATGATCAAAGTGGCTAATTATTCAACTTTTATTCATATACTTTTATATGTGAGGATAAAATTAGTGTAAAAATCTAGCCTTAGATGTGAAATGATCTAAAGGTTAAAAAAAAATCATTTACATATAATAATATTTATTTATTTATTTACCATAAATAATTAATATATATTTGCATAAACGGATTCGGGTCTAACGGATCTGTAACCATTTTATTACTCGTATACGAATTTGTATTCGGATGCGGGTATATGGGTATGGAGTTCTTACCAAATTACGGATCTAAACCCAACCCGTTTGCAGGTCTATGTGGGGCCCACCTTCCTCCCCACCACCCCACAAACCCTTCTGATCTTTTATAACCTTTCCGCCCTGTCTATTCTATTTTTTTTTCTATTGTATTTGGTTTTAAAAGAGGGAAAATGTAGTTGCATAGGGAAAGAGGGATGACTGTATTATCAACATTTTTTAAAAAGATGTTACATGAGAGATTTTTTTGTCTTTTTAAAATTTTGAAAAACCTACTATATTATTTTCAAACATGAATTCTTAAATTTGTCTCTGAGAAATTGTCAAGTTATCTTATATTGAATAGTTATATATGCAATCTATCCGAACTTGTCGCGGAATATTTGAGATTTCTTACTAACCTATCACGATATCTATTTAATTCTAACTGAATTAATCGGATTAAATACTCAAATACCCATAACAAAAGAAGTGAGAAATGCATATAGATCATAATCTCAAGAAACTATTTGAATACTAGAAAGGAAGCTCCATAATTTAATTCCCTTTGACCGCACAAGTACCACAAGTTTTTGTCTGCATCAACCATTGATCATACAATTGGCACCAGCAGGGAAACAAATATGTAATTGAAATTGTAGACAAATCAAGTAAGATCCAGCTATAGACTCCAATACTGGTTTTTATTCGAGTGAAAAGAATAAAATTAAAGAAAATATGTGAAAATTTTATTATCTTTCACCAAACATTGAGGAAATTAAAGAAAATATGATTTTTACTGATAATTGAGGAAATTTTGTTTGAGGTCTATTTTACAAGGGTCCACCCCACCACATTGGATTTTCGGGGTGGGGGGGGGGGGTGTGTGCTGAAAAGAAAATATAGACCCCTTTCATCGGTGGAAATTTAGAGTATACAAAGAAAAAGTCACTAAACAGAAGGAATCCCTCATTTTAAGGTCTTCTTTTAAGACAATATAAATGGAAAAAAAGAAGAAAAAAAAAAGGGTAAGATAATTATATTTCATTATGTTTTCTATTTCCTGACTCATTAATAAAAGTTGTCATGTGTTAATTTTTTTTATTAAAAAATTTAAAACTCAAAAGAAATGGTGAAATCGTAAACAAAAATGAACGTGTGAATAAGATATTGAATGAGACAACATTTCGAAATAGAATATATTTTTTTCCGGAAAAAAGGTGTTTATTATAATAGTGCATGTTAATCCAGTATCTTTTGGTCTTAAGGAGTCTTAAGTAATCCACTAAACTTTTCCACTATTAAAGTTTAAAGTTGTCTAGACGCGCTTCAAGCGTAACATTCTTCACATTCGATCGGTAAACCGGGGTTCAAGTCATGTATGAGGAAAACTACTTGAAGTTTTATTATTTTTCTTAAGCTATATATTTGTTTTAAAACTAAAATAGCTATTCGACATCGACAACTTGTTGATAATTACACAATAAATGTATTAACTTGTTAATAGTTACACAAACATAAATGTGACAGAAGATCTGAACCGCTCGTGAAAGAAAAATAGAAGGGGTGGCATATGACCCGACACTCGGGCATGCCTCTCTCATATGAATTGAGGCGGGACCTATTTTAATTCATGTGAGAGGACTGCGGAATCAGCCTCAAAAGTACGATTCTATCTTGAAATTTTCCCCGACCGTCGTGGAAAAAAAAAGGCAACAACAACACCTGCACCCCACCCTCCCTCCCTCCCTCCCTCCCTAGAAAAAGAAAAAGAAAAAGTAGATATAATACTATGGTAGGACATCACATGGAAAAAAGAATCTAATTTGAAGATGGTGGCAGAAAAGAAAAGGCATATCATCTTTTAGGCTTCTTCTTTTTTATTATTATTATTATCACGAATGAAAAGTTTGTACCAAAACTTCCAATTTATAGGCTTGAAAAAAAAAAATAGGCTTGAAAAAGATTTTACATAAAGAAAAAAGAAAGGGATATACCCAATGGGTAGGGACGAAGCCAGGAATTGTATTTTGGGATGAAAACTGCAACAGTATATCGACCTACTTATAAAAATTATATAAAAAAAATAATAATTAGGGAGGCGAATTTGATAAAAAATTCCGAACTACATATAAAAATTACTATATCTAATAGTATTTTTAAAAATCACGGGAGGGGAATCGTCCCTCAATGGGTGATCTTGATACTCTTGCCTTGAGGATTATTTTCTTCAAAAAAGCAATTAACTTTTTCTTTTCCTTTTTTCACTTTCCCCATCAACTTATCCTGATATTCTGGAATTTCTAAGAAAAATAATACCAAGCCCGTATATTATATACACGGCCATAAATCGTCTGTACCAACTTGATTGTTCCCATATGAGTTTCTTTCTATACTAAATATTGAAGAGCCCTAATTAGAATATGACTCTTCCTTTGTGAGTTCATTGTAGCAGAAATTCCACTCTATTTAAGAGGGAATTTGACCATTTTATTATTTAGACTTGATATATTATATTTGTTAAGATTATTCTTTAAATACTTGTGAATTGAACTTCTGTATAGAACTTCATTCATTCTTTGAGTTATTGTATCAACAAACTAGTTTCACTTGTTGTGGTGTTTCAGCCTCCATTGATAATTTATCTTTTTAGAATTGTGTTGATTATATTCCCCTTTGAAACTATTTCAAGAAAGAGAAAGATTCGAGTTTAATCTTTTCCTGTCGAATCTTGATACAACGTGTATTAAATGATGTGATAGATACTAGAGATACATTATGGGCCCCTAAAAAATAGGTAGAAACACATATGGAAACACCAAGCTAGTACAGACGATTTCTGACCATTATACAATGACTGGTCCGTATAAAATGTGCAAATCTTTTTTAATCTGAAGGGATCGTTTTGTATATAAAATGTGTATATACAAACTCGGCCACTCCTAATTTGCTAACTCATAGCCAAGGGTGGATATGGTACGGGTGGCGGTTACTCTTGAACAAACTTATAACTAATAAAAGACGCAAACGGAATATTCTGCGACATTTTTAATTATATTGAGACGTTCACACCTCAAGTTTATCGATTTACTCATAAAATTTACCTCTATTTTAATTTAAGTTATATACATGAAGGTTTGTGTAGTTAAAATGTCATGTGGAGTGTCATATAACGTAAAAAAACTGCGTGCTGATAAAAGCATTTACACTAAACATCTCATGTTTGACCTTAGGTTTCTTAAAACTGTGGAGACGAGATTTCATTTCCATCAATTATGACTTTTTTCGACCGGTCGCTTTATGCGGAATAATTTTTTTCATTATATACGGAACTCTTTAGAACAGTTGTTCTGAGATTAAAAAACATGTATTTTAAGATTAAAATAGGTGTTTTAAGATTCAAAAACAAGTGTTTTGAGTTTAAAATTGGTGTTCTAAGATTCATAAAGATGTTCAACACGATAAAAATAGAACAGATGTTCTGAGTATCAATACATGTGTTTTTTTTAAATCAATCTTAGCCGTCGAAATTTTTATCAACGGATGAGAAAACTTTCACTTGCCGGAGATTCCCACTCTGAAAACTTTGGTACACTCCTCTCCCATAAGAAGATTCTATGAATTAGAATCAAAGAAACCTTTGATTATCAAGTTTGACCCCAGTTTGCATTGTTCCCTGAGTTCTATTATGTTTTGTCATGTCTTCGTGAGTGTGGCTAGCTCGGTATTTTCTTCGTTTTAAATTGAATGTTTGCTTTGAAAATGAATAAAACAATAAATATTTAATTTCAGATGAAGTGATCATACAATTGGATCGGACAAAGTTCTCTGCTTTTTCTTTCATTCTAGAAATCTATCATACCAATATGACATTTTTACAAGGATAGTAGTTGCCATTTTTTCTTCTTGATGAATAATTTTTTTTTGGTAGAAATAGAAATATATTAAATTAAACGGGGTTCTCCCTAGCCCGTAGGGATAGGAACAAAAGTGTTACAGTTTGGCCTATCAGAAGATATCTCTTGTCCATAACCTGCCACTATAAGGCTAACAAAAGGATGGTTATGGATAGAGGTGTCAGTAATAGTCCTAGACAAAAAAGCCCCACGGGCATCCCCCGCCACTAAGTGGCTAACAAAAGGGGGTAAAGAGTGGAAAGTAAATAAATCGGAAGAAGATAGTCGTCCTCCGGCTTTCGCAAGCCAATCAGCACATGCATTGGCTTCCCTGAATATGTGTGAGATGCTAAACTCCGGTATCAGCCGAAGTAATGCCCTGCAATCAGAGATAAGCGTAGATAATGGGTGAGTATGAATATCCGCATGGAGAATAAGTTCAATGACAACTTTTGCGTCCATCTCAATTGCTAATTTCTGAACATGAATACTTATAGCTAGCTTGATTCCGTCTCTAAGAGCCCATAATTCGGCAACATTATTCGTACAAATACCAATATTTCTGTAAAACCCCGAAACCCAGTGGCCCAAATGATTCCTGATAAGTCCACCACTCCCACCCTTCCCCGGGTTACCTATCGATGAGCCATCCACATTAAGCTTAAACCATCCAGCAAGCGGTCTTGTCCATGAAACAGAGATTGTTCTCGTGTTGCGCGCATTACGCGCATTCGTTCCCAAAGCATAAAATTCGGTGGATTTGGATAATGTGACAGTTGCCGGGTGAACACATGGTTTGTTAGGAGAGAAAACCTTAGTATTTCTGTGAATCCAAAGAGCCCAGCATCCATATACGAAAATGGTACCCCACGACACGTTATTGTAAATCGATGTATGAATTGTCGTAGCGCATCCTTTAAACCATTCTTCAAAAGTGGCTTCATGGGAAGCCCTGACATATTGAGATAGATTGAGGTGTTGCCACAATTCCCTAGCAGTTACGCAGTCTCGCAGTATATGCTGAATTGATTCGAATGGGGATCCACACTGAGGACAAGTTTGGTTATCAGAGATGTGTTTCCTGTGGAGGTGTTCTCTTGTTGCTAATCTATTATGGAAACATAACCATAAAAACAATTTAATTCTTTGGTTGCAATTTACCGACCAAATCCACTCCCAATCTTTTATTGCCGTGGCCTCGTCTCGAAAATCTTCATGAATGACCAGGTGAGAAGCCTTCGAACTGAAGTCACCATTACCTGTGAACCTCCATTTCCTGCGATCTTGCAGAGTTGAGTGTTCCGATCTCGGTACACCTCTTATACAATCTGCAATGTAGTCTGGCATGACAAACGATAATAACTCTAGGTTCCAGTTGGCAAGGTCGGCGAAGAGGTCCTTCAATTTTGCATTGTCCTCGTTCCTGTTAAAAGGTCCCGAAATTAGTTTTCTTAGTGGACCTAGGCCCGTCCAGTCATCATGCCAAATCCTGATAATATGACCATCCCCCGGAATCCAAGCAGAGGATTTGTGGAAGAGATCTAATCCCCGTCTGAGAGCTTTAAGGTTAATGGATCCCTGCCCCTTTTTTAGCTCAATAAGGGTTTGAGAATCATTTCTAAGGTATTTGTTCTTAAGCACGGAACCCCAAGTACTGGTTTTATCTCTAGAAAGCCTCCAGTTGAGTTTAGCAAGACCCACGAGGTTGGTGTGTTTAGCCTTTTTTATTCCCAAGCCTCCCAATTTCTTAGGTTTAGCAACTCTATCCCACTTGACCAAGTGAATTTTTTTCTTAACCGAAAAGCTACCCCAAAGGAAAGATCTATTTTCCTTGTCAATCTTCTCACAAATCGAGGCAGGAATAGGTAAACATTGAGAGTAGTAAGAAAGAATTTGGGAAAAGGATGATTGAATAATAGTTCGTCTGCCAGCCAGGGATAGAAGATTAGCTTTCCAACCTGAAAGTTTCCCCCTGACCTTATCCAAAATGAATTGGAAGTCTGAGTTAACCGGTCTTTTCTGGAAAATCGGGAATCCCAAATACTTACCAAAATTGATCGTGTGTTTAATTTCTAGTTGCAGCTCAATCTCTCGAATTCTGGTTGGAGAGAGATTATCCGAAGCAAAGAATTTAGACTTATTGAGGTTAATTTTTTGGCCCGATCTATTGCTAAAATCATCAAGAACCCTTCTCATCTCAGTAACAGTAACATTATCGGCTGAACCAAAAAGAATGATATCGTCCGCGAATAATTGGTTTGATGAATAATTAGTATTCTTTATTATAGGTTAATATTGTATGGAATTTCAATCATATTTCTTCAAAAAGAGAAAAGAGAAAAGATGAAATCTCATCTATAATACAAGATATATATGATTGAGCCATACTTGAACAGTACTACCTCCGTCCCAAATTATCTGTCCACTTTGTGTTTTGCACGGAGATTAAGGTTTCATCAAATTCTATAGTGAAATATGGTAAAATGTCAAACATAACCTTATTTAATGATAGTCACAATTTAATTTTACCTCTCCTCTTTATATTCTTCTCTCTCCAACATTTAATGTAAGGGGTAGTATTGGAAAAATTACCATTAATGAACCCTTTAATTAGAAAGTGGACAAATAATTTGGGACAGATTAAAAAGGAAATGTGGACAGATAATTTGGGACGGAGGGAGTAAATAATACTTTCTACTCTTTCAAACTGAATGTGCTCTATCGAAGGTGTTCTAACCCAGTGGGACAGGCGCCTGCCAATGACCTTGAGGTCGTGGGTTCGATACCCTCCGCTAGCGTGCGGTAAACTTTATTCTCCCTTATATAGGGTGTTCTCTCTCCCCAGTGTAGGGCACTCGCCCATCGTGGCGTCAAAAAAAAAAAAACTGAATGTGCTCTTTCTTGTTCAATATTGTATGAAAAAAAAACATTTAATAATAATAATCCTTGGGGTCTATGTGCCTGTACACAACCGTAGAGATGATTATGGGTAAGCCAAAATCGAAATAATAATATTCTTCTGTAGAATTTCATGATTGGTTCTCATTAGGATTTATATGCTGTCAATTCTACCTTATCTTGAAAATCATGAATATTAATGGCAGGAAAGAAACCATAACTTTTAAGTTGCGAGGAGAAAAACTGTAACAGTATGTCAAACTACAAAAAAAAAAAATGTTGAGGGAGGCGAATTTGATCAAATATTCCGAATTACATATAAAATTTACTATATCTAGTAAAAATATTAAAAATCTCAGGAACGACTACCCCACCCGCCCCTGTCTTCGTCCCTGATTAATGGCACATTATTAGTATGAAATCAAAGAAGCCACAATGTCCAACTTTACTTTACGAAGGTATTCATTCTCCTGGCACGACCTGCTTTGGCCTTTTGGCACCTTCCTGGTTTTACCTGCTAGTGAATAAAAGCAATAAGGATTCTTCTTTGCTTTTGTGTTTGGCTCTTTTGGTGGCACAAAATGTTATTCCACCCACCACACTGTTGGTGAAAATTTGAGAAAACCAGACCCCCCAAGGTAATTGTATTTTGGTTATGAAGCTGAAACATGTTTTCTTCGGTATGTGTTAATACATTATTACTCATTGAATATTTTTAAAATATGTGAATAACTACTTTGAAAGTCGAGTTTGGCGTGATTAGGGGTGTTCACTATTTGGTATAACCGAAATACCGAACCGATCTGAACTGAACTGAAATTTGTTAATTGGTTCGGTATTTCGGTATATTCGGATTATTCGGTTCGGTTTATCGAAATTTAAAAAATTTAGGTTTGGTTTTTGGTTTTTCATTTTTGAAAACCGAATTACCAACATTATTTCAAAATATATTTTATTATATTAATTGTTTTATACCTAAAGAAATTACTATGTTTAGTGAACAACTATGTTAAGATATGTATCTGCGTTGAGCCATTAATTATTTTAAATGAACATCAATTATGTTTTTATAGTGTGTATTCCCTCTATATTAACTGTGTTTTAGCTTTTGGTATAAAATTTTCACAATATTTGTTGGGATATCCAAAAGTGATAAGTAGCCATTAGTTGGTTTGAATTATTATATTGCACTAAAATTTGAATTTGTTATTTCGGTTTTTACGGAACCGTACCGAACCGAACCAAAATTATTTTGGTTTGGTAATTTCGGTTTTCAAACTATTATTGTTCGGTTCGGTTTAATAAAAAGTTACAAAATCGAATTTCGTCCCAAAATTTTCTACCGATACCGAACCGAATTACCGAACGCACACCCCTAGGCGTGATAGTTAAGTGTTTACTTGCTATCCGCTAGATCACAGCTTCGAACCCCGGAAATAGTCTTTTTATGAAAAATAAAGGTAATACTGTGTACATCGGGACCTTCCTCAGACCATGCTAATGTGAGAGCCTTGTACACTAGGTACGACTTTTTCTTTTTCTTTTTTTGAATAACTACTTCAACCAGAAGAAATATGTATTTTCAAATAGGAAAATAACTACTCTCAACCGTTGGATCAAAAAATCAGCATATGAAATTATGTCAATAAATGCAGAGAAAAGTATGTATAAGTACCTTAAATAAACTAAAATCTTGATCACGACACCTAAAAATTGACCAAAGGGTGAAAAGTTCATGCAATCAACCAAAGCATTCATAATAATCTAGATGAGACCATAGTGCATAATCATCATACAAGTGCGCACTAACTTATTTCCAGGAAGTTAAAAATAACCCTGACAATTACAGCACGAGAGATCATCAATTTGACCAAGTCATTTAATACACTTGCATGCCATCTCCCAATTTCATGATTAACTTGATTGAGACTCAAAACCACTGTATATGAAAATATAGCTTGCACCGCCTAAAGAATTGTGTAAAATTTTAACTTTGCCACCCCAACATAAAGTTCCTGGTTCGTCTATGACAGCACTGATAAAGAAATTTATGCAGAATGATCACCAAAGTAACTACCAAAAAGCCTTTAGATACATCACAGACAAGCATGCTAAAGCAAACATATCAAATATGCTCAATGAAACTAAAACAATGAGAAAGCTAAATATCAATTTGTAGCAGGAATGATTAGAACCTAATTGAGTAGAAAGCCTGAGCCAGGAATGTTTAAGATACAACCTTATAGTAGGACCTTGTCCATTTCAGAATATATTTTCATACCTTTATCTATCTTCATTGATTGGTTACCTACTTTTGACATCCATACACAAAGGAGTAACAAAGTCTCTCCATTAAAAGCCCCTTTAAGATGGACCAGTGGAGAGAAGGGTCCCATAACTAGGTTGCTGCTGCCCACCACATTTCTAAGTATAGTCTAAGATGATACAATTGCACAATTGAGAAGACAGTATATGTATATCTTCATCAAACGTGGTATAAAGATCTTCCCAAAGGCGACAAGGAATATTCCTAGTTCGTCATTGTCAAGTGGCTTATCGCGACTCAAATGAGTCAGACACTCTAAATCAGTGGATGGCACTATTCTTGGCCTCTTGATATCAACAAGAACCTAAAACAAGCACTAATAATGCAAGATTCACTAGACGCGACGTGCTCTCCTACGATATTTTAAGATCGAAGGATCGCCTGGTTTATTAAGGTGCATGCACATGACATGCCAAAATCCATAAGGGCAGAATGAAACGGCAGAATTCATTATATGCAAACATATAATAATCAGGCAAGGGTATCATCAAGAACACCCCAACCCATTAAGAGAGAGAGTACATAGAATTTAGATTCTTCTTTGCAAACAAAGAAAATGAACCTAGCAGACAACCCCAGGAGAAATATCCACTTTCCAGCATATACACAAAAATGCCATAACAGGCTCTACTAAATAGTCCTTTTGACCATATGCATTTTAACATGGCTCTACTAAATACTTCCTTTTAACATAAATCACTCTACGGTATTTATTTCTATGTTACCTGCACCCTTCGTTTATGACTGCCGTACCCGTGTCGACACGAGACGACATGGGTATGGAATACTTACCGGATCTAGTCAACACCGATCAGACACTTTGTTTTAAATGTTTAAGTACCCGACACCTAAATACATACCCGTACCCGAGTCCGGGTAACATAGAATTATTGTAGATGTCATTTCAGATTTAAGGATTTTGATATGTTAATTCCACAGCATGGCTTAAAGCAACTGAAAGAAAGCTCTCAAGTTGACTACAGGTCTCAAAATATTTTACTTGCATTACAAGTATCTAACACTAGGGTATGCTCTAGTTTTCCGTTTCACAAACTCCTTAATTCTTCATGATAGATAATAAAGTGAGGAACAGGAAGCAAATATACCAAATAAAACTTAGAATCACATAATTCTACTCTATAAGGCATCAAAAATGAAAATCTCTGAACAATTACAGTGAATTTAAAAAACGGAAAAAGAAACTGTCATGCGCATTTATACTACTATAAGGTCCTTTACATGCATCTATCTCATCCATACGATGGACTCCGACAATTTAACAGGGTGTCATGTCAGCTTTGATAAGCAAGAGTAAGAGAAGTTCCCCATTCTTGGAAACGTCTTACTGTAGCTCTCAGATCCAATATACATACACAGTCAGCAACGAGAGAGAAAAACATCTATTCGGCACCTGTATCCTCCACAGATTTTTTATACTCAGGCTTCAGCTCATATGTTCCTTGGTTTGTACCCCTTTTATTGTACACGCAAAGCTCATTCAGTATCTCCTTCAAAAATTGCTGGGAAATAGTGCAACACACGCTCATTAATTCATAGAAATATCCATATTGTGAAAGGGAAAAAGAACATCAAATTGTGAGTGTAGTAGGTGTGCAGATGGAACAGGGTAGTTTGGGAAACGGGATGTAATCTACTCAAATAAGAGGAACATAGAATTTCTAATGCCATGTAATCTCTAGAAGAAAGGTAATAGTTATCTCAGCTTCTAAAAGAAATCTCCACAGTTAGCAATCAAGAATGATGATAGAACATAGAAAAAATAACACAGGAAAGCTGCAATATCAAATGTCCGTCTCTTCCCATTCTGCTCATTCCAATCCTCCAAACAAGGGAGGGAATGCTAACTCAGAAAAAGTATTCGAAGAAATACGAAAAGAGTGTACCGCAGGTTGATCTGTCTCGTGTACTAGCAGCTTTAAGGCCCAATTAGGTTGTCTTTCAAAAAGCTTAAACATAATATCCTCCAGTTCCCCACGGTCCCACCTTGTTCTTTTAACATCTGATCCTTTAACCGGAGCTGCTTTCCTCTTATCCTGCAAAAATGATTCAATAAAATGATTATCAAGCTACATACCCTTCAAAACCTTTTGCAAAGAATGGATGGAAAATATTTATGCGCCACAGTGAAATAAATCAGAGTTTCAGAAGTAATCATACTTGCGCAACAACGAAGAGATTTTGGAAAAGAATACATACATGCATAAACAAAAACATTATCATTTTATGCAAATAAAGAGACCATTATATGCCCAAAAGTATAACCATCAGCTGAAGCAAATTGCTCTAAGTCAGGCCACTACTTCCGGCACAGCCAGCTAAATTGTACCTTCCCCTTCCCCTTCCTTGGATCTCTTTGCTCAGCGACAAAGAGCTATGGAGGAAAATCACCGGTACATATATAATATTTGAACATATATATCACCATGCCTATGAAGAGAACATTAGATGCTTAAGAGTATAAACATGGGGCTAAAACAAATTCCTCTCAGACATCTCCTTCCAGCATAGCCAGCTGAGATTGTACCTTCCCACTTTGCCACCCACTCTGGACTCTTCCTCTATCTATTTACTAAAGCAGCAAAACTTTCAAACAAGTTACCAGAACACAGAGAATGGACAACAAGTACCTTAGAACTGGAAGCAATCAGGCCAACCATTCCAGGCATAGGCCTCATGTGCACTCCACGATCATTGTCAACTACCTGATAGTCATACACATCACACGGTAATTGTCAAATTTAGCACTATAATCACACGAAGAGATCACCAAGCTTATAGGTGATAAAAGTCAATGTTAAATTCCCTACCTGTATCTGTCTATTCTTAATCATTGACTTATTTGTCCTTTCACGACACATTTTTCTATACTCTTCCATGTTTGTGTTATGGGGCTTCATATCAAATTTATGCTCAACTTTCCCTTCCGTGGCCAGTCTCCCTGGAAAAACATCAATAAATAGATATACTATATTAGATGGAATTTATTCCTGAAAATATATCTTGGGACAGTGCAAGCTCTGATGCACAGAGATCGTAAAATTCTAGAACAGCATTGCTACATAACTACCTAATGCCTCAAACCCATGTTTGACACCTTTTGTGTGTGTGTGTGTGTGTAGGGGGGGGGGGTGTTAGTAGTCTGGGCGCTGTGACCCGGTGTTGAACTCAGGACCTCTCGGTCGTGAGCGAAGTGGAGCCCCACTGGGCTACGGCCTTCTTGACCCCATGTTTGACACATGAGAGATGGAAAAAAAAATTGATTAAGGAGCCACTTTCGTAAAATAATAGCATATGTTTATCAATGTATGCCATAATGTTTTAATTCAACTAAAAATTTGTACAATAGAAAACAAAGAAACAATGCAACTTCGTAAGATGACTGATGCATAAGTCAGAATTATTAGGTTCCCACTCAAGCAACAACGAAGGAAAAATAGGAAATGCTCCTGTAGGAAAAAAGCGAAATGCAATGGACTAAATAATTTGACCCGACACAACATCTAAAATGCACAATTTACTGGTCGTAATGTGCAGATTGGTTTCATAACAAGAAAGCTATAAAACTTACCTTGATTTGTCTCCGAGAGAATACACATAGGAACAAAGTCCTTAAACATATTGAGAGAGTAACTTTTCGGCATGTTTCCAGTGTCATTGCCAGGAATCTCCATTGTAAACTGATGAGTTAAACAAACAGATAAAGAGAAGAAGTTAAATTGACTATTCAAACTTCTCAAGCTATAGTTATATTGTCTGCATTTGCACAGTTGAACTCAAGAATTCACAAGTAAAAATTTACAACACTTGGGAGGATAAGAAAATGAGAAAATGTTATATATCAGCTGCTGCAAACAACATTGGATTTGATTAAAGAAAACAACAGATATATGTCTTGAACATTCGAACTATTGATAACAAATGCAAGTTTTTATCGGCATAGTTATCAGAAGATTCAGACAAAGCAAGTGTTCAATTATTCTAAAAAAAAAGAGAAAATCATGCCATCATAAACTGAGTACAAGCATCCAGCAACTTCAGAGCTCAAGTATTCGCGGTAACAAAGTGTAATGCGATACATGAATCATGTCTAATACACGGCATACTCATCAACACATAGAATCGATGAAATAAATTAACCAACAAACATACAATTACGATAGACAGCTAAATTAGCTAATTAAACCTAAATTTGCAAAATTCTAGAACATTCTTTCACAAAGTAAACAGCGCATGAATCAAAGTACCAGCAAATCACCTAGTTCTCTAAAAATTCACAAAATATAACAACAAACGCAGAAAGTCTACCAAAAAAAATTACTCCATATCCAGAAGAACAATCAAATTTAAAATAACAGAACGAGATAAGTTTGAATTCAAATCAACTTAGCTATATAATTGATTACTTGAAGAGCGGAAGGATCCTCGGAGAGAAAAGGATCAAGAGAAACAACAACTTTAGCAACTGGATGAGAATCGGAAGACGAAGCGGCGTGAGACTTCCATGACTTAGAAACGACTAACGGACACTTCATCAACCACACCGATCTGTCGGCTTTACCTGTGTCTACGGCGGTGGTGCTGGTGCTGCTACTGATACTGTTGCTGTTGGTGCTGGTGCTGCTACTGATACTGTTGCTGTTGGTGTTGGTACCGCCGTCTTCTTCCATCTCCTCCTCCTCCGTTCACCGGCCGGCGTCTAATAATAACGTCTGTTACAAATTTAGTAGTTTATATAGTTCTCTTCCTCAGGTTGTGAACTGGAAGTTCAGTTATTGTTTGTTCCTATTTTGACGGTGGAGATGCCGCAGTATGTAATAATATAACAAAACAAAGGTGTGATGACTTGAGCAGAGTATCTTAAGCATTGCCAAAGCAGTCAAACTCGAGATTTCTAAGTAGGATCGGGAGGGCGTATAAGATTGTAGTATCGTAGAATCGTAGGATCGTAAATCGGATCGTATATCATACTTAATTTAAAAATATATATATAAATTAATTTAATACTCTCCTAATTTGTTGGATGAAATTTGAAAATTTATAGAATCTTATGATATTTTTTAGTATTAAACAAATATTCATCACATGAAGGAGGCATATGAAAAATGGTATTCTGTTATGTGTCTTAGAATTTTGAATCTCAAATTCTCCTATCAAAATTATTTCTAGAAAAAAATAGAAAACAAAATATACTCGAGTCTCGGCCAAATGGAGCAATCTAAATTTAGTAACATTGATTCTAACAATAATTATTTGATTCAATAAGTTAATCCATCAAATCGAAGTTTAGAGATTCGAATTACCTTTTCGTTGTTTCATGTGTGATGGTGGAGGAAGAGACCAGAGACAAAAAAACAACATAGGTAAAAAAGGAAATGGAATTGATCGAGGAAGATAATAAATTGGTCGGCATTTGAAGATTTGAGAGCCTTGAGAAGATTAAAGAAGTCACGTAGTTGAACATAGCAGACGGCTGCGACGGGCCTGTCGCAGGCGGTAGTGGCTCAGGGATCTTGGAGGGAGATGGAGTTTTTTTTTTTTGCCTTATGAAACGAGAGAGAGGAGCAGCGGCTGGAGTTTGTTTTATGGCAAAGGAGGACGGAAGTGTCACTTCCGTTCTGGGGGCAGGACGGAACTTCTGTCCTGGGCTGACGTGGCAAGATGTGTTTGGGAAGTGCCACGTTAACCGTCCTGGACAAAAAATATTTTCCTAAAAAAAAAGACTGTCATAGTTAACCCTTTCTGCTAAACTATGGTCAGTGTAATGCAATGTCCCTATATTAACTCTGCAAGCCCGTTTATTCTGTTTTGGAGTTCTTTGTGCTTTTTTAAGTTGGGCTCATTACTACAAGCCCGTTATATGTTTTGGGCTTCTTTGCTTTCGAGGAGTTTTAATTCGGCAATACATAGGTCGAATGTCACATCACATTATTAAGCTACTCTAACGGATATTGACTTACTCTACACTTTTCTATTTTAGCATTGGATCAATAAAAAAAATAAATTGAAGGTCGCCCGCCAAAAGACGAGCTAGCTAATAGCGAATCTTTATAAGGAATGACAGTCGTCTTCAATATTTTTTTAAACGGATAATTCTTCGTATGATGAGATTTATTTATGAAAATTTTATTTCTACCGTTGGAGTTTACCAATATATACAGCATTACTAACTTATATATATTTAACTTGAGAAGACTGATGATAAATGGAACACATCCAAAATATATTTTATAGCTTAAGAATTTTTTTACCGCTTCATCCAAATACAATGCCGTATTTTTTATTTATTTTGTGTAGAAAAGTAAATATTTAATTTGCGATAAAAAAAAATATACTTTTTTAATCTAGTCAAATGTAAAATGTTTAAGATGGATAGAGTAGTAATAAAAAGGATTCGGCTATCCCAATGAATAGAGAATAGCCATGTGGTGTGGTTCTTTTTTAGTGCTTAAAAACATTCAAGAAGTTTTCTGTATTAATTAAAATGTGAAGTATAGTACTCCCTCCATTCCCTATTAATTGTCGTTTAGGAGATATCTAGGTATCCAAATTAATTGTCGTTTAAGATTGTTTTATTAGTTGTCAACAATTTATTCCAATTATACACTTAACATTTTCCTTTCTTTATGACAAAGAAGTGAGAGAGAGAGGGTGGGGGATAATATTGGAAGTTTAGGTGAAAATGACAACTTCCTTAATTTTTTCAAATTGTCTAAAGAGTCTTATATTTAGGAATGGAGGGAGTATAAATTAACTATTATTATTATTCCTGAAGTAAGTTTCGTGCTAGGACTAATATCAATTGAAAATATTTTTTAATATTTTTTAACATTGGAGAGAAGTCAAATTCAGTGCTTTGACATTATTCATGTCTCCCACATGTTACAATTGAGATCTCTGATGGGGATTGAGGGAGAGAACATCCCCTTCCTTCTACACAAAAAAGGATACCCACGTCCTCAGGCCCCTCATACTTCGATCCGACAGAATAGTTGGAGTATGTAAATCAAAATCACTCAGCAGCTGACCAAGTGGGAAGATTTTTAACTTGGTGTCCCACAAGAAACCACCCCTACATTGGAGGGTTGAAACTTCTACACCTGCGGCTGCCAAGAATCGATCATGCGTCCGTTACAATCTGCCACTCCAGAACCAACTGGGTTATCCTTGCGGATCCCCCTCCTTTTTTTTATTATTTTTTTTAATAAAAACTTTTTATTAAAATAAACAAAAAACATACATGAAGGAGGATATTACTTACCCTCAAATAAAAGGTGGAAACAAATCCACTACTACATAGGGGAATCGTTCCTAGTAGTCTATAATAGATGTAAAAAACTAACATCTCTTAAAAGCTTTGTACCTAGTCTCCATATAGTGCTCCATAGGAACTTTTATGTTTCCTTTTTTACCTTTGCGAGTGTGAAAAGGAATAAAATCTCCGTAGTCTTCCTCCAGCTGAGGATCTGCCAATGCTTCGAAAGATCCCTATCCGGAGCCCCGTTATTTTCATGTGCAAGAGGCCTACTCTCATGTTGCGCAGTTGTATCAATGTGCCCTTTGACCGTTGACCCCTTGAGTCCGTTATTGAGTTCTCGAAAACTTGCAAATAATTTATGTCTATCTTCAAAAGGAGCGTCCAAATGATTTGGGTCCTTTTAATTTTAGCAACTTGTGCACTATGTATGGGGTTCGGACCGGCGCTGATTTTTGTAAATGTTGATTGTCAGCCCTTATGAGCACAGTACTGTGGTGTTTTTTTCACCGGAATAATGTCAAAAAAGGCTGTTGGGCCTATGTTATTTGCCCCAGCTGGGCCTGGGGTGGAGCTTACATCGTCCACTATATCTTCACCCGTAGTTGAGCCGTCCGAGCCAGTTGGCGAAACAGGCCCAGAAGGAGACACGGGATCCCCTCCTTGATTCTTCATGGAAAGGAAATGGCTCTATGGTCACCACATCAGAATTTGACAAAAGGGAATTAGGAATCTCACTGGAATGATACAATCAAGAACATCAATATTTTGCTTTCTAAAAATTTAAAAAAGCTGTACAAAAAAAAACAAAAAATAGTGGCTCAATTGATAAACTTGTTCACCTTCCGAGTTCGAGTCATTTAGTATGTATATTTAGTATATCATATTTTATAAGCTTGACATGCAAAATCCTATCTAAATTAATCGAATTAAATATTCAGATATCGATAAAAAAAATTAAAAAAAAGATGAATATTGTGGACCATTTTTTTAGCAGCACTATTACAATGGGCAAAGAGCACGCGACCTTCCCGCTGTGGCCTCATCCTACTCTCCTAATATTTTCCCTACTCTATCACCCCTAATTTCTAATAATGCTCTGAGCTTCTTTGGACTCTTCTAATATGCTTCCATAGTTCTCATTCCACCTTTTTTCCCTCTCTTATCTTCTAGTTTTTCTTTCACCATTTCATGTAAAAGCTTGCCCTTTTTTCTTTATGATGATTTGTGACCGTAGTTTTGTTTTGATAGTTTAGTTAGTAAAACGTTCTTTATTAAATCAGTTAACCTAAGTTATTGTCATTTTTTGCTTATATTGATATTCTCGAGTCTATTACTTACTGAGCATACGTAACTTGTTATTGTAGTATAACTTGGTTTGAAGAAACGTGTTAATAAGATGAAAAATAAAAGGTGATATTCCTATTATACTGAATAATATTAATTATATTTATGAGTAAGGGAGAAAATAATCTTTAAAATTTGTCAGTAGCGGACCTACGGCTACCTTATGAGGGGGTTTGATTCATTTGAAATGTTATATTACAAGGCCTATATTTTATGAAAATATCATTTGACTCCCAAAGAACAATTAGTTGGCTCCCCCAATTCACAAAGTATGCATTTTGGCTCCTCAAGAGTTTAGGTCTGAGTCTGATTCTGAAATTCGCAAAAGGCCAAATATTTTCAAATAAAAATATAAAATAGCAAAAGGGAAAGGCTTTATATTGAATTTTCTTTTAATCAAAGATTTCAACAGTGTCATGAATATTAATATTTCAAGCATCAAATTAAGGATTCTGTTTTGAAAATGAACACTGAAAACCGAACAATAAATTTTACTTTCAAATCACTAATTTCAATGACCGGAGAGATTTATAGTGTAATCCAGCAATATAAATTTTGTCAATTCAGAGTATATATTAAATATTCACATTGAGTTCTATGTGGCACTACTGGTATGTCTAGTTCATACGGGGGAGTGTCACATATGAATAGTGATTGACTGCCTAGAAATCGATTCTTGATCAACATTAGGCTCTTTCTTTCCAAATTTTCTTTTTTTTTTTCAAGATCTTTTAATACAATATAGTTTATTTAGAAAGAGTTTTGGTCCGAGGAGGAGGACCATATAAAGATGTCTTTCCTTAACTAGATATACAAAGGAAATTTATAGTGCTTTAGGTAATAAAAATGTTATTTCAAATATTGTCCTATAACATGTGATGGTGGGGGCATTCTCTCCTGAAACTGGGAGTGTTAAGATTAATTAATGTACTTGGTTTATGACACAATGATCAGAAAACCCACAATAGAGAAAGGGGAATTCCTACACATAAAAATGGGCCAGCCAACAAGAATTTGGCAGCACAAATGAATAGGTTATTACGGGTTTACTTGGATTGGGTCTGATTGGCGTTTGAAACTTAAATTGAAACCCAAAATCTTTTTAGATTGAGTTTAAAATGAAATCTTGAATATTAAATTATTTAAATTTAAGCCTTTGGCTTGGGACCGAAAGGTCCCAAGTTCGACACCTACTCCCCGCACAATGGGGCAATAATATATCTCCTCCTCTGGTGAGGCGTTCTCTTCCTCCTCTGGTGAGGCAATTCCCTCCCCAGGCATGGGGCATGCTTCAATCTTCCCTATCTAGGGTATTCTCCGCTCTTCTCCTTCGGGGGCAATTGCCTTCGGGCGCTCAAAAAAAAAATTATTTAAATTTTGATTTGAGACTGGTTTATGGCTGAAATCGTGAATTTTGGATCGAAACTCAATTCAATCAGACACAACGTTGTTGGAAGAGGTCCCATTATATTCTGCCATGTTTCTGCAATTGAAGCAGACATATATGTATGAATGTTATTGCAAAATTTTCCTTTCTGGAAAGGGATAAGAAGACTATGGTATAGTCATAAATATCCTTCATTAGTAGTACTCCAGAGAATGAATGAAATATTCTACTATAAATATATTGAAAAAACATATGACTAAAATTTTTAATGTCTTGTAATTGAGGAGACAGCCCCATGTTCATATAATTATCTAACGAAAAGGTAGTACATTGATGCATTTCCATAATCACCATTTAGCAAGCAATTGAGATTATGTCATTTCGATAAAAATTTTAAATTTCAAATTTGACATATATATTACTTCTCCTGTAGCAAACCATTTGAGAAATGTAAAACGAAAATTTAAAACTCAAATTCTGTCTAAGAGTATATTTTACGAATAATTAATGTTTCTTAGTCTTTGCCAAGTGTTCCTATTTATGGTCCATTGGGGTAGGAAGGGTAAAAAATCATATGTCGATATTCTGTGTCTCATTTCTTGTCACACGAATATATATTTGTCACGTGTTCAGTGGCGGAGCATAAGAGGGCCACCCAAATTTTCAGAAACGACGAATTTTTTATAGGAATTTTTTTTGGGTGATATTTTCTTATAAATGTTGTATTTGGCCCTCAAATTTTTTTTAAAGAAATTTCCCCCAATAACAAATTCCTGTCTCCGCCACTACACGTGTTCACATTTTTTTTTCTGCTGATTCCAATATTTATTTTAAATTATAATTTTTTCAATTAAAAAATTAACAAATGTCAATTTTTATTAGCTTATTCTTTGTAATGCCCATTTTAAGCTTTTGACTTGTTAATAGACAATGCCTAGCTCTTGCTACAATACCAATCTTCATACTTCATTACGATTTTAATAGCTTTTGAGAATTAAAGCAAATAAAAATTCATCATGCATATAGCAGGATTTTCTGTAAAGGATAACAAAGACGTGCATTTTGACAACATGATTTCTATTTGAAGCCCGATGAAAAAAAATTAATATAGGATCAATTTTGATTGGATTACATTTCGTTCCAAACCAAATCCGAAATTTTACTAGTAGTAATAATTTGTTCCTTTTTATAAACAATTTAGTTTTCACACAATTTAAAATAAGTTATCTTAAAACTAAAATCTATACAATTAAAAAAAATCACATTTTACGATGTCAAAACAAATCTATAAGAACCCTATATATCCAACAGAAACTCTAAAACTTGTTTGCTACTAATAGAAATGTAAAACTATGGTAGCTCAGTGGGTAACATCCACTGCCTGGGACTGAGAGGTCCCAGATTCTATACCGGGCCAAAGCGTCCAGCTAGCTAACCCCCCTCCCCTCCCCTAACCCCCGAAATCTCAAAGGGGTATGGAATGTTTTCGGAGGTATTGGATTAGGGTTCCATTTTTTTAAGGGCGGACCTAAGTGAGGGGTGGGAGGGGCTTTGGTTCCCCATTTTTTTTTTAAACCGTGCTTCTTATATTTGCCTATAATTTTACTCCGTCACCAAAAAAAATCTATAATACACTGTAGTTTAGACTTCCTAACCTACACTCATGCTACCACCTATGCATTTTTCTTTCTTACTAAAGTCTTGCAAAAAATAATTAAAAGAGAAGAGAGATGTAGAAAGGGAAGTGGGAGAGGTGGGGGACTGAGGAAAATCCGTTTAGGATGAATTGTCCTAATCCGAAAGTACTTTGGTATGGGGACATAAATTGTCGAATCTAAGGAAAGTTGATTCATTTTTAGGTTTCTTTACGTTACTTGCCAAATCTAGCAGCTAGAATAATGCACCATCAATCATGCACAAATACAAATTTTATTTTGATTCGAAAGTAAGTTATCATCACCTCAAACTTTATTTTCGGATCAATATGTAAAACACATTTGCCAAAAAACCAATCAACTGAGGGAGAATTAACTTGAGTTCATTTTTTGATATGCATGTATTGTGTACTCTATTAGTCTGAAAAATAAATTTTATAATAATACTAACTTGCTCGCGGATTAAGATAAAACTTCTCCACACAAACAAATATCATACACACGTTAACCTACTTTCCTACATTAATGTCCACCATTATTTTTATTTATTTTTGCTGAATAAAAAAAAACGAAAAAAAACAATACTCCTCCATTAATTAACTATGAAACAATACTCCACATTCTCATCTTCTTCGAGAACAACTCCACATTAAAACCTATTTAAAAGCTCTCTTTTATTTTCTCTATGAATCACATCCATGCACGTCTCTCTAATTACTACTACTTTTCTTTTTACTGGGTTTTTTCTTTCTTCATTAATGGAGTTAATTACATAAACTTATGTATATAGTATATAATATAATATCGATATCTTTGTGTGTGCGACAGAGAAGGAAAGATTGTGACGGCCCATTGCATGGAAGACTTTAGAGCTTCTAATTCAATTTCTGTCTTATCACCTGTTATATTATTAACAAGTTGTTACGAGCAAGTTTTTTGTAATTTAATAATTTATAACACACCACATGACAGTCACCTACGTGATTAATAAAATTTGTCAAAAACAGGACAAAATGATCCCGAACTCTTGCAAAGGGACCGTCGGTACCATTTTTTTTATTTAAATTATTTATACACACAATTTTCATAAACAATATAAAGTTTTTAGCATATTTAGTAAAGTTATGATGACTATATATAAATATAAGATCAAACAAACACGAAATCTGCGATTTAGTCACAAATTTACCCGGCAAGAAAACGGAGAAAATGGATAAAGCAGCTTCGAGTTCAAAACCAAAGGAGAAAAATCAAACCAAGAAAGAAGGAAGAAACCCCCCCTCCCGCAGAATATGCCCCCTATGACTCACAATTCGTCACGTGTATATATAATTGAGAAAAATATCCACATTACGAATTTTAAATGGTGGATACATGTATGTTGACATACGATTTACTCCCAAAAAAACCAACCTCTAGGAAAAAAAGATGGTTAACCCATAGATACAAAAAAATGATAATATCCGACTATCATGAAATTGAATTTTTATTTTTCTATACAAATTATAAATCATTAATAAAATAAAAACGCAAAATCATAATGGAAATTCGATTAAAAAAATACTAACAATATCCAACCTTGATTGGTACACAATGTTTCACTTGGTATTTCCTACATTAATTGTTCAATGGGGGGAGGAGGGGAGAGGGGATAAGACTAATTTATGTTAAATAAGAGAATGACATGAAATTTAAAGCCTGGGCTTTCTTGAGGCCATAGCTTTAATTTAAGATCTTGGTGGTGGAAAGAATTGCGTACCGGCCATGAAAGCATTGAGAGGAGTTGGATATATAGAAGGATCAAGCATTGTAATACCATGGTGGTTGGTAGTAGTAGCCGCGACCGCAGTGGTGGTGGAAGAAATTAAATTAAGTGATTGTTGATGACCTGATCCACCACCACCACCGTGGCCCGAGGAACTCTCACCACCACCACCACCATCACCACCAGAGTATCGAGTTTCAAGTCCTTGATCGTAGAGAATTCCCTTGAAAACGTGACCGCTTATGTTAACAGCTGTTTGATAAGCGTACTGCTCTTCTGCATCATCCATTGCACTTACTCTTACACACCTAAATACCGCTTGTGAATTCACTTCTGCAGGAAAATGTCCTCCCACCTCTAACCCTAGTCAAATTCAAATAAAATCAACCAAAATGTTAAGTAGATATGATCAAGAAAGGTACTTTTGAGCGTCACAAATTGATTGTACACTTCCTTATTTAAATTGAACAAGAAATGGACATTCAATTTCTGACAGATATAATTGTAGGGACAAAATGTTGAACATGCTTTTCAAGGAAAATACATTTTTTTCCATTTTTTTTGTCACAAGTTTACTTAAAAATAATGTTGATCAAAAGATGGGAGCAAAGCAAATGGCCCCCAAGAGAAGAAAAATGGCAAATAATCGTATATAACCGAGTAGTTTGTACCTGTGTATTTCTCATTTATGTGTCCAACAACTCACAATTTAAGTATGTGTATATATAATTACAAAAAAAAATACACATGTCAAATTCTGAGTAGTTGTGTATATAAATGATAACATATTCGGTTATAGACAATTTTCATCTACAAAAAAGGTAGACTTGACTAATCACAAGCTAAGATTACATGGTGGAGGCTTAATTATTTGTTCCAAAATTAATTTAATTTTGTTTGAATTAATGATTACAATGTTAATTACCTGACGTCGAGGTAGGAAAACGAGGGCAAGCAAGAGAAGAAGGGTTAGGATTTTCTCTTAGCCTTTTCGAATTCTCAACTCCTCTTTGTTGTAAGTTCAATTCTTGTTGATTTTGTTGGATCGCCGCCAGCTGCTGTTGCCTCTCTCGCCTCTTAGCTGCAGGAACCTATTAGAAAGATATTAAAAATCCGCCTATTAATTCGACAGTCTCAGATTAAATTAATCAAGGGCAGGGGGTTATTTCTTCCTTACCCAAGTACTCTTAACGTGAGTCTGGCAAGGAAACCCTCGGCTCTTACAACAACTTCTACACCTAAGATGTGAACAATCTTTCTTAGCTTGGTTCCCACAATCTTGGCAATTCATACCTCCTCCGCCACCGCCACCGCCGGACCTCATCAACCTAAACCCACCTGATCTATCATCACTAGTAGTACCCCTACTGGGATCCACTGAAAATTCAACCTCTTGCAATTGATGATGACGATGATGATGATGATGGAGTTGATAGTATTGTTGCCATAGCTCAAAACCCTTGTTGTAGATCTCTTCGTTGTTGTTCTTGAATAAATACAAACTATTATTATTATTATTATTATTACGAGTTTCTTGCTGATCTGGTTGTTGTTCTTGATGATCTTTATAATTACCACCTAGAGAGAAAAACCCTGACATTTTCTGATCCTAATATAAGCTAATAATAACTCTAACCTTAACGTTGGAACAAAAAACATATCCATAGCCAAATTTAAAAATTTTAAAAAATAAATAAATAAGGCAAAGTTTTTTTTGGCTATGGAACCATCAAGATCTCTATTCTATGTGTTTTCTAATAAATTTTCCTTAATGGGTTTAGAGAGAGAGCTAAGGGGTTGGGGGTGTTTTTGTGGTAGCAAGTACAAGACTTTTATGTTCATAGATTTTGTTTCTTCTACTCGTTTCTTCTACTACTACTACTATAACTAAAAATTCTCGCTCACTCATAGTGTGTGTTTGTTAAGGTGAAAATCGGTTGTACCAGTATATATGTTTTCATACCTTTGTCTACCCATTCAGAATTTTTGTAATATTGACATTACTTCTAATTATATATAAACATGATAAATTACAATTAATGGACACATAAATATGTACATATACGAATACATGCGATTATTTGCCTTTTTTATAGGTTTTGTTTTTTAAGGGCAGGTTTTCAGGATAAATTTAGACCTTATAATTTGGGTCCAAATGCAAATTAGCTTGATTTTTCCTTTAAGTGAGGCAGTGGATTCGAGTCAAAGAAGATTAATATATTTAGTGCATCAAACTTGATTCAAAATAATATATTTTAGTTCAGTATTTTTCTTCTGATAATTTAGATGAAAACAAGTTTAGATTCGAGCGTTGCACTTAAGTATATATGAAGAAGAATTATTGAGAGCTCTTTCTTTGAAAGGAGTCATAATTTAACGAATTAAATTAGTTATAGATTGTAAAATAAATATGGCATATGTGCATTTATATTACACTTTACGAATGGCTCTAAAACTTTTGTTTTTTGATATATGTTTACTGTTATTTCGTTTCACAGACAATTTACTTTAATAATTCAAAAAACAAAGGGAAAATGACCTGAATGGTCCTCAAAGTATTTACCAATACAAGGTCCCTAAAGTATTTCGACTTCCCATAAGGTCCTGAAACTATTTACGCATCTTTTAAGTAATCCTACCACCACTTTGGATGGTGGTTTCCGCCAACATCATCGAGCCCAGGGGGCAAAATCGTCCCCAAAAAAATCGGACTTTGTTTGAAACTTCTCAAAACCTCAATTAAGTATTCAAACTGAACCAAATAACATAAATGAGAGAGCAATTAACAAAGTCAACAAAGAAAAAGCTCCTCAAAAGAACACATAAATTAAACCCATTCTTCCAAAACCCAAAACTCCAAATTACACAAACTTTTCCCAAACTCATCAGCCAAATCTGGAGCAAAAAGAACAAGATAAAGCAAGAAATCATCGAATTGATCAAAACCAATTTCTTAATTCATGATTTCTTTTTCAAAAACCAAATCAATCAAAACCCACAACTCCAAATTACACAATTTTTTCCCAAAAATCCATTACCCAAATCTGAAGCAGAAAAACAATAGGTGCAGCAAATCATCAAATTAGCCGAAACCCATTTGTAATAGCTTTAAAGATGCGGAATACATTTTTTGGGACGATTTTGCCCCTGGGCCTGATGATGCTTGGCCGGAAACCACCGTCCAAAGTGGTGGTAGGATTACTTAAAAGCTGCGTAAATAGTTTCAGGATCTTATGGGAAGTCGAAATACTTTGGGGACCTTAGCTTATATTGGTAAGTACTTTGAGGACCATTCAGGTCATTTTCCCAAAAACAAATGCAAATCTAAAAACCCAAATAAATAAATTAAGGAATTGTTTTTTAGGGTAAGGCAGATGGAAAATTCTAATATAAGGTTTGCCTTGTGTGACCAGTCTCACATTCCTCTCATATAAATTATGACGGGACCTACTTTACAAATAACTTTTACCATAACTCATGTGAAAGGGTCGTGGAGGTCAATCCTACAAAATCGGATTCATGTTAAAGTGACCAAGGAAGATCTTTCGTCCCCTCTCTCTTTCTTGACTTGTTCTCACTTCACTTGAATTCTTTGTCTCTGTTTGTAATAGCATTAAAGTCACAGCCCCTGCAACGCCGCCATGACCACTCTGCAACCTCAATTTAAGACAGCAACAGCTACATTAGTCTCCCCCGACCCCGTCTCTCTCTCCTAGGTTATACTCAATTTAAAACATTAAAATTTCAATATATATTTAACTTTTTTTTCAGTGTTATAAGTTTTTAAATATATTTTACATTTTTATCTAATTTGTATTCTCTCGATTAACACATGTCTTTGACATATACCACCTATTTAATGTAACGAGTGTTAAAAAATTACATATATATTCAATTAAAAAAAATCAAACCATTCTACCAAAGAAATTCAGTATATAAATTTTAAATGTTTAGTACCATAGCCGGCTTAGATAGACACACTTAAGTGACCACGGCTCCTATGCGGATTTTTTTGGTGCGGACTGGTGTGGGACAAGCTGAGGGCCGTTGGATTCATCCAACGGTTGTTTCAAAATAAGGGTATTTAAGGACTCTTTTTTTCCAGCCGCAACTTTTCTCTCTCATCAAGAACATGTGTTCACAGAACGAGAACATCTGTTCACCGATCATGAACATGTGTTCACCGAACATGAACAGGTGTTCACCGAACATGAACATCTGTTCACCGAACAAGAACAGTGTTCACCGAACACGTAACAAGCTGTTTCGTAGAAATGTACCTTCACACGCAATTTTTTCTCTCCTCCTTTTTGACTTTTCACCGCAACTTTTCTCTCTCCTCTAATAAAATTACATATGTACCCTTTTAACTTTTCTCTCTCCTCTTTTAAATCATAGCCATTGATCCATTCAAAAAATGAAATCAATGGATCTCATTGTGTCCCGCACGTGCGGATTTTTGAGCGTTCCGCACTGGAACTGGACTGCACTTAAGTACGACTACCACTAGTACCTAGCACTACTAGTCCTATATGCAATGAATGGAGCAGAATTATTATTATTATTTTTACCAGTTGTCTTGCAGTTTGCCTTAAATCAACAAAGATTAAATCCAATCCGTTCATAGGATAATCGGATGGATGTTAATTATCCACATGGTAGAGCAGTCAGCTTTTGGGTTATTCGTCCTTTGCACCGGAAAACACGCTCTCAACTTTCTTTTCTGACCATTCGTTACTCCCTATAAATATTTAAGATTGATGGATTTACTTTTGATTTTGCTAATGGAGACAAATCAATGTAGCATATTTGGAAACAGTGTGCTATAGTAACTTTACTACTACTAATTCTTTCTTCTTACTACAAAGACCAATCAATTAACGATGATTAGTAACTTTGATAGGGCGCCAATTACAAAAAACCTGTAAATTCTTTCATTTACATTCTAATAATTTTAGGGTAAATATTGCGACTGTTCAGAATAAAAGTTTTGAAACATCTTGAAAGTGATTAATATTACAAGTTTACATCCAATCCAGATTCTATACGGAATAAATTTTCACTACATATGAAACGATTCAGTACATGTGTTCACAATTTTTAGTGAGAGTACTTATATTTATTTAGGTGAATTTTTTTCTATTTTTTTTTCAAAATGGAGTTTTTTTTTGCTAAATAAAAAATTATCCATTAATCATAAAATAGCCGAAGTCATAACAATCAAAAGATAAAAATAAAATAAAAGTTATACAATGGTGGACTGGAGACCACCATGATAACAGATAAAAGTCCACACCCCGGACTAGGTAAACACTATAAACAGTAGAAAAAATAAATACATAATAAAATTCTTTGTAGCATCTTCTCCAAAATTCTTAAATAGCAGTAGCAAGCTCAATTCCATAGTTTGTCTCGGAAAGATGAAGAAAATTGAGGAAGGGCCCAGAACAACTCCGGGTTTAGAGGGAAAATCTAGATCTGTAAGAATCTGAAATAAATCTTGCATCTGAGTCTTAAATTTTGAATCAGAATACCTTGAAAAAATAAGACCAGGAGTAGGAGTGGAAAATTAAGGTCAAGGAGAATTGTTTTATAATTACTTTTTAATTTTTCTTGAACAAGGATTTTACTTCATTTTATTGTGATACAATTCAAAATAGACCTTGATTTTCATGCAAAAAAACAATGCCTCGAGTTCCAGAGCTCTAATCATTTCAAGTTTGACTTATTATGAATTGAGTTTGCTGTTTCGATTGAGTCTTGTTTGGGTTTGGTCTGATTTGATACTCAAATTCATACCCAAATCACCTTTACATTGATTCTGTTAATGTAATCTGAAGTGTTAAATAATTTAAAATCTAGTTTGAATTTAAGACCGAGACCAAAATCTCAAACTCAAACTCAATTCAAGCAGTACAGTGCCTGTAAAGTATAATAAACAGGTGAGTTAGCATAGGTTCTCAGCATCCATTCTTTCATTTTACAACTTTATATATAATAAACACTTGTAAAGTAGTGGATTTGGCCATTGGCTCCGGCCAATGATCAAATCTTGATCAATTATCTGCTTTTATTCACTTTTGGTGTCACCCTCTCTGTAAATCATGATAAAAAAATTTCAATGCATTTTTATTCAAGATTCAAGACTCGGATGCAAGATCAACTTCAGATCTGGGCCCTTCCTTAGTTTTCTTCATCTTTCCGAGACAATCTATGGGACGGTTGATACGCTCATGGTCTCGTAGATTGTTGATTTCTAAGAAATGTGTTGGAACTGAGCTTGCTACTGATGTTCAAGGATTTTGGAGAAGATGCTGCGAAGAATTTAATTATGTATTTATTTTTTTTTCCTACTTTTTGTAGTGCTTTACCCTAGTCTGAGGGTGTAAAACTTTTATATGTTATCGCATGCTACAGACACTATCAGTATAACTTTTTATTTTTTCATGTATGTTCTTTTTATCCTTTGATTATAATGGCTTCGCCTATTTTATAATTAATGGATAATTCTTATTTAAAAAAAAAAGTAGTGGATTTGTCTCTCCGACTCATTTATGAATTCTATTATTTTTAATTTATCAATAAAGTTGGAGTCTACGAGCTCCGTTCATAGGAAAAAAAAATTAGATTTAGAGACCAAACTTGGCCGGGTGGAAGGAAATGGAAAAATAGTGGTCCATTTAGAGGTCAACTCTCATTGAAGGTAACAGAATTGATGTAACATATATATATATATATATATATATATATATATATATATATTGAAAAGCATGGATCAATTTATTTAATTGACATATCATTAATTTAATTACATAGTCTTTATATTGTTTTATAAGGGTTGTTTTGATCTAGTTTCTCAAGAAGTAAATTGTTTGTCGTCGGGAAAAAAGAAAGAATCAAAGTAAAAAATTATCAAAATGCACCCCTAATAAGGGTTTTACATAGATATTGAATCCAAGGAGACTTGCAATTTTGATTTTCCTTGTTTCCTTTTTGTTTTTTCTATTTACTTGCAGGATTTAGTAGGGAAAAAGGGCAGAAGAAAAGAACATCCTATACAATATACACATCCAATAAGTGTTTGTTTGTCTCGAGTCCTTAAAAAAGTTTGATTTCTCACTTTTACTTTCATGACTTGTAGTTTAATAAAATTCTTTTCAAGAGCTAATTTGAAATGATAGATTTATTCCAAACTTAGCATGCAGTCATCATGATCTCATTCAAGAAAATTAACCATAGAAACAAAAAGGCTAATTTTGACACATACTTCCATTGACAATTTTAATTACGAACTCATTTTCGCAGAAATCAAGCTTATTAAAAGATGCATTAAAGTGAGATTTTGATAAAATAACATGTTACACATAAACATTAAGGTGATCTAGTTGTGCCCTAGTATCATATGGATAAATTTGAAAGTTCTGACGGATATGTAAAATGGGCCTAATTAGTCATTATCACGTCGTGATCTCCATTTTGGCCTAACGATTATGTTTGCCAAGTAGGTGGTCGTAAGTGCTGTCAGACGCATTTAAAATGGATCGAATTAATTATGAATACTAATCGAGTCTCAAACTTTATAAAACGAAAAAATATATATTTTGTACACTGGCTCTATTATTGATAAATTAGGCAACTATACATTCCCTTCTCGATTTGCTAGACAAGCTTATGTAGAGCCCGTAAGTACTCAATTGATATGACTCGAACTTGTCAAATAACCTACTCTTTAACCGTAATTTCTTTCCAGAGTTCCAGTACAAATTACAATTTATGTTATCATGTAATTTTTTTTTTTTTTTTTTATCAAAATATTTAAAAAATAACAGAGTGAAATTATAAACAAAATATATGACATGAGTATATTAAAAACTTTAAAAAACCTTCGATATAAAAAAAAATGGGGCCCAATGCTGATTTCCTTACACTCAAATTTCCTTGTGACTCTTCTAACATTTCAATGTCACGGGATAAGAACTACGTGGTATAGCCAACCCTCGACCTTATATTATTAGAATTGTCTAACATGTAGGAATCTTCTATTCTCATTCTAGTATCTCAATTCATGTTTAACTAATAAGAAATTGATATGAATTAATTTTTTAATTAAAAAAATTGTGAAATCCATATGAAAATATAAATGCGTGTCAATCATTTATTCGTGAAAACATGGAATAGAAGACAGAACGGGGACATATAATTTTTTACCTGTCTAACACGTGAGTTTCCTTAATCAGTGGCCACAATTTAAATCTCATTTTTTTCTCAATTATTTAATAAGGTACGAACTTATTCATCAATATATATATATATATATATATATATATATATATATATATATATATATATATATATATATATAGGTACATGAACCAATGACGGCCCAACATCCAATTCGTAGCAGTACTCAAGAGGTCTTGACATATTGCGAAAATAAATTCTGAATGACTCGAAATAGAGTCTTTGTTCTGAATATACTTTGAGGACCACAAGTGAATTGGTCAGATATATCAATGGCTTCACTGTCTCTCATCGATAAATTCTCTTAAATCTCTTGTAAATATTTGAATTTTTTTCAGATATCAACCAATTTATTCTATTATAAACAAATTATTATGGAACGTCGAAATAGAGACCTCTAATTGCAATCGGATGTGTTTTTTAAAAAATATTGTAACCTAAGATAAAGATCTTAAAATATGTGACATCAATTGCTCCCAAAAGATTACATGATTAAATGCATAAGATCAATTGACTTTAATTTATAATTTAGAATAGTAAGAATTGGTGAATAATTTAATTGATAGAGCGGCCCAAAAACCAAAATAAAATAGGGGAAGAAACTTGAAAAGCACTAATTTGTTGCTGAAATTCAATCAATAATAAGTAGTAAGAGTACCTTGATTCTTTATTAATAAATTTTTAGGGGCCCGAGGTTTTTCTTTTTTACTACTCACTCCGTTCTTATTTATCTGTCGTTTTAAGATAGTGTATTCGAATTTAAAAAATGGTTGATATACATTAATTTAAAGATAAATTAAAATTTTTATCCTTCAATTAATACATTTATGTTGGAATAATTAAAATTCGTTGTTGACTGAATTAATTAAATACAGGGGTAAGTTTGAAAAAAAAAATATTTAATACTCTCTTAATTTTTTAAAGTGACAAATAATTAAAAATTAATAAAATATATTTGACGACATATAATTGAAAACAGAGAGAGTATTTGAATCCATTTTTCTTTCTTTCTTTCTCTTTCTAGCGGCACGGTTAAGTATTTATATTTCGATTTATATTCTGAGTTAACGGTTGCATGATTAGCTACGAGAATCCAAGGACTTCTTTATTTTTATTGTTTGTTTATGCAATTCTCACATTCTCTTCCTCTTGTTTCTTTTTACTTTTGAAGTACTACCTCCATTCCTACGGATAAGATTTTTATTACATGTTACGAAAATTAAGTAAATAAAAATTAAGATATTTTTGTAATCAAAATATGATTATTACTCTCTTAAATAGAATTAGTGGTATACAAGTCATATTTAATAGAGTAATATTGATATTTTAATTATAAAAATATCTTAATTTTTGTTTCATTAAGTTGCAACATGTAATAAAAATCTTATATTTAAAAATTGAAGGGGTAGTAAGTAATTTTTCTTAGTGTTTGAATATTGACTCGACTGATTCGATTAAAATTTAAATTAGATAAATTTAACAATACAATATTAAGTTGCTTCTGAGGGTCAGGCAAACTAAGGGAGATCGAAAATAAAACTTCTCAGGAGATAAGTAATTTTTTTGCTGGGTAGTTAAGCTAATGATTTAGGGGTACTATTTTGGCACCCAATTGTTTTTAATTGACACCATTCATCTCATCATTTTTATATTTCTCTTTCGCTATAAAATTTATAAACATATCCATTCGCAACATATAACACAAACAAAATATTAATTAAACAACTAGTATGAGCGTAAGAATAGACCAAATACATATTAATAGTAGAGGAAAGTATATTTTTTTGGTAAACCTATTTTGTTATTAATTTCTCAAATTTTTTTCAAATAACATATTAATAGTAGTAGTATCTTATATATTTTTTTTATAGAAGAGGAGAATATATGTTTCTTTAAGCAGAAAATGTCAAGATAAATGTTTGGACGAAGTGCTATGTATTTTAGATTGATCAATGGCTTTATAAAGTAAAGTAAATTGATTACATTTTAGTCGTTTTCTTATCCATTTTGAATTTTTTGTAGGTCATAATCTATTTTTTTTTTCTTAAAATGTCCCTAAGTTAAGTCATGTGATAGTCACATGTTGCTATTCCGTTAGATTTAACGATGGAATTGGATGGAAAGGGAAACACTAACACTTCATAAAAGTTCATGGTTAAGGACTTTACATTTTTTAATTCAGGGTCAAAAAATCAAAATCGAAAAAAGTATAGGGATTTGTGAGCACCCTTTTACCCTTTTACAAATAACTCAATTTTTATGTAATAAAGATAATTTGGTTTTTATTCTTTAAGAAAAAGTTGCTTAATATAGTACAAATGATCTCTAGGAATGCTTATTGAATTTTAAGAGGTCTTTCTCTTTGAGGGAGAGAAATGGGGACATTCCTGAAAATGTGCTGAGAAAAGAGAAATTCGATGGATGGTGTATGTTTGTTTGGTACAATTGGACTGATTGAAAAGAAATACTGGAGCAAGGAAATGATGGAGGAGATGTATAATCAATTAATTGGTGATGCTTGGGAGCTGGATAATACGGATCTTCTGTATTACTCTTTATATTTTTTTAAATTTGTAGAGTTTACTAATTGCTCGTTCGATATTTAAATATACGTAATTTTAGACTTAATTTTTTGTCATTGTGTTTTGTAGTAGAATTAATTGATTCTTACCATTTTTATTCCTTATTTATAACACCATCATCTCTGTCCTTTCCTTTTGAACTTTTCCGTATGATTGTCCCCATTATATTATCTCTCCTTCTAAAAATCTTTATTCTTTCTCATTTTGTAATTAGGTGAAAATATCAGGTTTATATTGGTTATATTTGTTGATATAATAATATGTGAACTTCTTTTTTCTAAAATTATATTTATTAAAATATGAAGGTAATTGATTTCAAAATAAAGGGTATAAATTATTAAAAGTGTTATAGAGAACGTGTTATTGGAAGTGTTACTAAAATGAAGAAATGAAAGGAATAGAAAAGAAAGAAGTGAGTGCAATTCGAATTTTATGTCGAACAGTAAAAAAAATTGATCGTACAGAACGCCTTAAGACAGTCGTTCTAAGACATAATATCTTGATAAATATTTATTTTAAATCAATCATAACAATAAAAAAATTTAATTCAACTGACTAAGATAAGTCTGGCACTTGCGGGAGCCACATCGAACTGAGTGACGGATGGATGGAATGGGAAATGTGGGAAGTAGGGAGTCCAATAATTATGTCCTCTGCCATTCTTTGTCTCGAGCCCTGCGCTTCCTTCTTCTTCCCCGTGTCCATGGCATCTTTCTTCTGCGTTTTATTAACCCGTCAACCCATATTAATTCTGCCTCAACCACCAACACAAATTGATTCAGTTAGTATAAATTTGACACGTACTTAAAAAGATCAAGTATTCAATTTTCGCTGTCAACATGATGATCGTATTGATGGTCGATGGCTGAGGATACATGAGCGGGCTCTCAGAAATTTTCAAATTTTTTTATATCACTAGGTGATATATCTCAACCTGTCGTAAAAAATGATGATTTTTTTTCTACTACTACCTCAAAAATTTTATGATACACAAATCTAAATATACCTCATTTAGAAATTATTTTACTAATCGTTTGGTCCACTAATGTTGAAGATTAGTAGAAGAAATGATAGATCAAGCATTTAACTTTTTTTCAAGTTGTATAGCCCAAAAGATCTAAAGCAAAGAGTATAATAAATGAGATTTTGTTTAATCAAACTCTTGCATTAAAGATAAAGAAAGAAAATGAATGTATGAAAATTAAGATTTACAGCAACATTAAATAAAAGAATTAAGTAAAATAAAGTCCACTATCTCCTAGTAAATATAAAATAATTTTACTATATTCTACTATATTTTGACGATTTAGCGTTAAAATCGTAGTATAAAAACTCATTCGATTTTAATTCGATGAAGAGTAAAAAAAAATGGGACAGATAATTTAGGACGGAGGGAGTATATAATACCTTCCCCTTCAAAATACAGTAATTTTTTTTTCAAAACACAATATAAGTAATTTATCCATATTTAGGAAAATTTAATGTTTTCAATACTATTCATATTTACTCTTTTACGGTGTTGAATAGTGTTTAGATAAGTTAAGATCTGAATTTTATAAAAGTTAAAATGTTTGTAAGTGAAAAAAAAACTACCTCCGTTCATTTTTAATTGATATATTTTACTTTTTAGGATGTTCCAAAATAATTGATACATTTAAAAGTTTGATAAACATTTGACATGTTTCTTTCATTTTTACCCTTATCTATACTCTTTACTTAATAAAGTTTTATTTATCCAACAATTTCACTTTACCAATGCACGTCAAACTATGAACTCTTTTAATGACTCTAAATACCAATTCTTTAACTAGTACTACTATACTAACCCAAATTTCAGCTTCTTCCATTTAGTTTTTTAGTTTTAGGGAGAAACTTAATCATCATTATATAATTTTATTCTTTGTTAGAAAAACACTTTGAAATTTTTTTGTGAATTTTTTTATTATAAGCGGACAAATGAAAAAGTTATAGAGTTTGATGCTGTTCAATGGAACAAATTCAAATGATAATATTAGTAGTCGTGGGGAGTAATTTCAATGCATTGAAACAACAAAATTTTAATTGAAACAATTGAACTTGGAATGAGACTTGGACTTGGAAGTTGCAAGATTAAGTAATTAGAGTAATTTCTTAAATTAGGGGTAATTTAGACATTTTGTATCATAATTATTGGCTTCTAATTATTTCCTTATTCTGTGTAAAAAGGTGAAATGTATCAATTAAAAAAGAACGGAGGTAGTATATAAGTGTGTTTTTAACTTGAGTTGAAAACACATTCTTTGAGTTCTTATGGGTTTTTGAGTCTTATGAATGATGGAGAGGAGTAAATAGTCATTGATGGTGGTAACATGATTTTTTCTGCTGTACTTCTTCGAGTTTGGAGGGCACAAAGTCACAATCACTCCAAAACTATTCCTGAATTTATTGTTTGATGTTTACTCATCACCAAATAAATTCCAACATCCACATCAACCTCCAAAATATTTTTGTTCCGCGAGTTTTTTGTCAGCAAGTTCAAGCTATTTTGGTATCGATGAATCATTGATATTTATTCCTGTGCGGCTACGTACGAGATTTTAACATTAGGCAAAATATTATCAAGATATTTTAAACTTATGTGAACCATTTTTTCTTATAAAGTGATTTTCACCTCTATAGGCATCTCATGTGGGATGTAAGTGTAAAACTCATTTCCATATTTCAACCAATTCAATTTATACTAATTTATCATTCACACCAAGAATTGATTTTCTCACATGTTATATATCATCGCGAAGTTTGCGCAACCCACTTCGTGATAATTTCAATAACATTAAAAACCGAGCGGTGTAATCTATAATTATATTGAATAAAAAATGTCCTCACGACTCTTTAATTACATTTCGATTCTTTTAAAGAAACTCAATTATCCAACACATATAATCTAAATTAAGCAAGAATACATTATATTTACTTTAAAAAGTTATATTTCAGCAAAGATATGTGACCCCAGTGACGATATACTATATCCGCCAGTGAGCAAGTGCATCATTGTGACATGCGAGTTTAATAGTATTAGTGAGTTTAAAATTATATAATTGGAGTATGTGTACATGTACGAGAAACGAATGTACGGATTCGTGGTGTTTAAGGTGTTGCTATTACACATTGGTGTAATAAAATCTACTGTAATCTATAATTGGAAAGTTCATCCACAAGTCTATTCATCAAAAAAAAAGTGCATTCACAAGTCACGATAGTACGGTTAAAAAAAAACAGTTTTGTTTAAGTAAAGAAGGGTAGTGGTGATGAAGTTTTGTTCCAACTTCCAAAGTCAAGAGTGGATGTTCAACATTTTTTTTAGCATAAAGAACGTTCGATTTTTACTGAATTAGTCAGATAAAATATTTATATATTGATATTAGGATATAAAAAATATATATATTAAACAATATATAATATTATTCTCTCTGGATTTTAAATTCTTATTTTTTTTCATTTTGTATAATATATAAAATATTCAATTTTGAACTGAGAAAATAAGTCCCTAGTCAACTTAGTATGGGGCCATCTTGAATTAATAGTCATTCGGGTCCTCAACTAACTTTCGGTTAGACAATTTTATCATTTTTACTTTTTTTTTAAAAAAAATTTCATCCCCGACTAACTTACGACCAGTCAGTTTTATCTTTCCGTCTAAAAGTTGTGTAAATTCCGTCCATTATGATAACGTGTCTCAAAACCCTTCCAACTATCTTTCTCATCTGGGGGAAAAAATGGAAGAAAAAAATATATATCCACCCCCTCCTCCTTCACCACCAGTCCACCCCTCCGTCAATCTTCATCATCCACCTCCACTACCCTAAATTCCCACTCCAAACCAATTTCATTTTCCCCCCTTTATTATTGGCCTACTTTGATAAACAAGAAAAAAGGGAAAAAAATAAAAAGAATTAAGATGTCTCCTCAAGATGAAGAACACCAAAAGAGATCAAGCACAAACCCACTTCTTGACTTTTATGATGAAGAAGAAAGAGCTTATGATTCCACAAAAAAAAGGTTATAATTAGTGTAAGCGAATCATATGGGGGAGACCAATACGACGACGTTTACTCAACTGAAGCGCCACCATTTTCAAGGAAGAAACTCTGGGTATTTACTCGGCATGGCTTTTTAATGAGAATAGATTTTCTTGATCCCGGTAACTTAGAATGAGATCTTCAAGCGGGTGCTATTGCAGGTTATTCATTACTATGGTTACTTTTATGGGCTACGACTATGGGTCTATTAGTCTAGCTACTGGCGGCTCAGCTTGGCGTTGCCACCGGCAGACACTTGGCGGAGCTTTGCAGAGAAGAGTATCCGACTTGGACGAGGTTGCTTTTATGGGTCATGGCTGAGTTGGCTCTAATTGGAGCGGATATTCATGAGGTTATTGGGAGTGTTATTGTTATTAAGATTTTGAGTAATGAGTTCTTGCCTCTTTGGGCTGGTGTTACCACAAATGCTCTTGATTGGTAAACTTCAATTTCTTTTTTAGTTTAAATTTATGTAATTGGTTGGATTGAATTTGGTCACCGAAACATATTTTGGTAGTGAGGAAGTGGTGGGGTGGTGGGGATGGAAGATGAAGATGGACGGATGGTGGTTCTATTCGTCGGTAAGGATGGACGTCTTGGAAGTCGGCCAGTGAAGATGAAGATGAAGATGGAAGGAGTGGGTGGAGTGGTGGTGGGGGTGGAAGATTAAGATGGACGGAAGGAGTGGAATGGGTATATATTTTTCTCCATTTTTGCCCCAGATGAGAGAGGTAGATGGAAGGGTTTTGAGACACGTCATCATAATGGACGAAATTTAAACAACTTTTAGACGGAAGGATAAAATTTACAGGTCGTAAGTTAGTTGGGGATAAAAAAGATTAAAAAAAATAAAAAAGATGAAACTGACTAACCGAAAGTTAGTTGATGACACGAATGGCTATTAATTCGAGCCATCTTAGACCCTCCATGGCTCCACGTTATCAACATAACAATAATCATAAAAGTTGAGTGATGAAACCCAGATGGGTATCTTCATTAAAGAGACAAAGGACAATCATTAGAGATCACAAACATAACAGAGTCAGGGAAAAAGCGATCCCAAAGTATGGAGGAATAGCTATGACCCAAGCTAGTTAGACAATGAGCTACATTATTGCCTGAACGTTTTACAAACAATAATGTAACTGAATCAAATTTGTGTAAAGATGACTTTGCAAATTCAAAAATCCCACTAAGGGGTGAATAATCATACTCTGGGCTTCCCAACCTTGTTACCACCTCCAAGCTGTCTCCTTCTAATGCAAAGGATCTCAGGCCAAAGAGAGCCGCTGCCTTTAATCCTTCCAAAGCTGCGAGCAACTCAACGTGAACAGGGCTTGTGCAATTGATCAACTTACCACAAGATGCAAGTGAGGGTATACCTGAGGAATCGCGAATAATCCATCCAAACGCAGCTGCACCATTAATCCAAGATGCATCAAAATTAATCTTGTAGCAACCAACTATAGGTGGGATCCAAAGTGCCGGAAAAGGAATTTCTTGCGGGGGTACAAGCTGCGAACTTTCAAGCAGACCAGCAAACTCATCTGCATCAGCAACAACATTGGCGTAAATTATGGCAGGAGGGTCTATTCGCGATTCGAACACGGACTTGCATCTCGATTTCCATATAAACCAAGCTAGATGAGCAAATAATCTGACCTCGCTTTCCTCACCCTCAAGCATAAAAAAATATAACAAATCCTTCATCGTATTTAGATCCAGGGACAGCCAATTCACACTGCAGCTCCATTGAGCTTTGGCAACCAGACATTGTAACAAGCAATGGTCACTCGTTTCCACCTCCTCACAGAAACAGCATCGCGATGTAATTTGGATTCGCTTAGCCAGGTTAGCACTCACAGGAAGGCTCCCTAAAGTTGCACGCCAAAGAAAATGAACGATGCGTGGCGGAACTTTAATCTTCCACAACCATTCCCAAAATTTCCTTTCCTGGCACATAGAGGAGGACTCACCAACCTGCTCCCTTTACCTTTCGCGTTCCATAGAAACATGATACCCTGTTCGAACCGAGTATTCGCCATTCGCTGAAAAATGCCAAATAAGGCGATCCTCAGACGCCATTTCACATAGAGGAATGGAAGTGATTGCCTCGATTTCATGAGGCCAAAAGAACGACTCAAGAAGTTCCATATTCCATCTTTGTGGACCCGGCAAAATAAGGCTATCCACAGTAGCATTATGGAGGAGTGGGTTACGAGAACAGGTAATGGTAAAACTCCGCAGCATGGGTACCCACGGGTCACCGGAGATGTGAATTGAAGTCCCCTTCCCAATCCGCCACCGGACACCCATTTCCAGAACCTTTCGACCCTTAATCAGGCTACGCCAAACATCAGAAGATCGAGGACCACAAGAAGCAGAGAGAAAAGAGCCTCGGGCAAAGTATTTGGCTTTCATAATCTGTGCTAGGATCGAGTCAGGCCTTTGAAGGATACGCCATCCCTGTTTAGCAAGGAGGGCACGGTTGAAGTGCGATAAATCCCGAAGTCCCATTCCTCCCTTATCCTTGGGTAAACAGAGCCTTTCCCAAGAGACTCAGTGAATTCCATCTTGACCCCCAGTCTTGCCCCACAAAAATCTTCTGATCATGACCATGATTTCATTCAAAATCGAGCAAGGTAAATGGAAGGATTGCATGACACAAGTCGGTATAGCTTGAATGACCGATTTAATGAGAACCTCCTTACCTGCCGGCGAAAGATATTTTTCTTTCCATCCTTGCAACTTCTTCCAAACTCGGTCCTTAACAAATTGGAAAACCGCACGTTTATGACGACCAATTAAAAAAGGCAAACCCAGATACTTACCATCACCACGTCCCAACCGAACACCCAAAACTGAACACAACAACTCGGCTTCCACGGGGTCAAAATTTTTGCTAAAGAAAAGCGATGATTTTTCATAATTGATCGATTGCCCCAAGAAAGTTTCGTAGTCATGCAGAATATTTTTAATGGCCAAAACATTTCTATCATCAGCTTTAACAAACAATAGGGAATCATCTGCGAATAATAAGTGTGAGAGAGAAGGCCCAGAATTACCAAATTGCAAACCATGAATTGTACCAGCAGCCTGTGCTCTACGGATCATTGCTGAAAAACCCTCTGCACAAAGAATGAACAAGAACGGGGATAATGGATCCCCTTGGCGGATACCACGAGTAGGAATGCTCGTGCTAGAAGGCTTTCCATTCACAAGGACTCGATACGAAACAGATTTGACACAACTCATAATCAAGTTCCGAAATTGCATCTGGAAATTCATAGTCTCAAGAATCAGTTCTAGATATCTCCATTCAACTCGGTCAAAGGCCCTGCGCATGTCCAATTTCAGAGCACAATGATTTGTCGCCCCCAAAGCTCCAATTTGCATGCTATGGAAGGCTTCGAAGGCAGCAATGACATTATCAGTGATCAGACGACCTTTCAAAAAAGTACTTTGCGATGGATCAATCACATGAGGAAGAGCATTCTTAAGGCGGTTAACCAGGATTCTAGATATCAACTTATACACAGAATTGCAGAGACTTATGGGGCGGAACTCCCCCATATTTAAAGGAGTTTTTACTTTGGGGATCAACACAATAAAAGTATTATTAATGCCGGCAATATCTCGCGAACCATTAAGAAAACCAAGGACAAAAGAAGTTATTTCAGGTCCAAAAATATGCCAACCATCCATAGGGTTTAGAGAGGTATCAAAATCATTAAGTATCAGTAGTAATTACATAATAATATAGTTTGTGAATGGATGATGCTTTATGTAGGTGAATAACTGAATATAGGTATCTATTTTTTTTGGTAAATAATAATATAGGTATATCTTTAATCTTTAAGCATATAATTTTAATTATTATTTGTTCACGTGCCTACCACAAACTTTTCTGAAAACGTTAGTTGAGCTTAGGTCAAATTTGACAAATTAGAGTCCGCAAATCAACCTAATTAATACTCCCTCCGTCCCAAATTATCTGTCCACATTTCCTTTTTAATCTATCCCAAATTATTTATCCACTTTCTAAATAAAGGGTTCATTAATGGTGATTTTTCCAATACTACCTTTACACTAAATGTTGGAGAGACAAGAATATAGAGAGAAGAGAATGTAGAATTAAATTGTGACTAAAATTAAATAGGGTCATGTTTGACATTTTACCACATTCCACTTTAGAATTTGATGAAACCTTAATCTCCGTGCAAAACACAAAGTGGACAGATAATTTGGGACAGAGGGAGTACATTTGAATATATACGGATAAATTCGATCAAAATCTCGTCATGCTACAAACTACAAAGAGTCATTTTCCGAATAATTTGAACTCGTCTCTTTACTATTTATAACAAACTCTTACGAATCAAATGAGATACCAACTAAAATAAACTCAGTTGTCTATTGCCTAAGTTTTGTAAGTTCATTTCATTTTTATTCTTCCTTAACTTTAATTTGCTTCGACTTGATGGTTTTCTTCCACTTGAAGAAGTTAGGGTTTCATTTGAATTGGATTTTATTTTAGAAATAAACTACTTCTTTAAGATTTGTGTGAAATATGAACTAGTTGCCATGGGGGAAAAATATGTGATTAAGATTTAATTTCTTTTAAACAACACAAACATTTCAAAATAAAACTTAATTCAAGGGAAAAAAGAGTTTGTTAACTTCCATTAACAGATCCGATAATCAGTAGCTATACCCATTTCTTCGTTTCAAGATCCGAAGTCCAGTTTTTTTTGGTTTTTGTTTTGTTAAAGTATGTGATTCGGTTATCAACTGATTAATCCTATCAAAGATGCATGATAGACATGGCCGTATCAATTATTTTTTTTTAGAACGTGTGCAAAATTTTAAAATAACCATAACTTAAAAAAGAGATTTTCACGTAAATATATTAAAAATAAATAATTATATAAAAAGTAGTTAATGAATCCGGAATTCTCAAATACAAAAAGATTATATATAATAAAAAAATTTATGACCCATCATGGACACCTTGATCTCAATCAAAAAAGTTGGGCCAAAAATATTGGAGGCCCTGTGTGATTGTCCACCCTGTGACCTTAGCCGGCCTCGATGATGGTATTAATTTTGTGACATAAAGTTGCTCTCGGATAATTTGAACTTGTGATATTATTAAATAATGTTTTGATAGCGGTTACACGGGTACTTGGATAAATTAATGGATTAAAGTTTATGGGGCTATATTTTAGATTGACAGAGTTTGATGGAAGCCGATGGCCCAATTGCTCCCTGTTTGTTACTCAATACTCACTCACACTTGTTAAGTCTAGTATGGATTATGACATTATGTAACTATGCTCCAATGCAATGGGCCTTGTTTTGCATGGCCGCCCTTTGATTCCCAAATCCATGCAACATTTTAGTAACAAAAATCCTGAGGGCCTTTCTATCGTATCGCGAGACACACACGTTAATTCATATAAAAATAGATTATATATATTAAAATTTAAAACTATATCATAATGGCGGGACCTAACATAATAGAAAATTTAAATTAACATATATAATAACTGAGGAAAAATCTTCTGTTCTTATAAATGTTCCATTACTCAAAAATCGCAATTTAGACATTTCTTTCAATTTTATATATACGGGGTGAATTGTGAATACTTGCGAATAAGCATAGGGTAATGGATGAGGACAAACAATTACAACAACAACAACAATAGCATAACCCATTAAGTCCCCAATAATTGGGGGTATGGGCGGGGATGAGGACAAACAATTATTTACCATAATAACCTAATTCATATTAACATGTGTTTGTGCACAGTCCGAATCTTATGCGGAACAACTTTTTTTAAGTATAGTTATGAGGTTCGGAACAGGTGTTCGTTTTAAATCAATGTTAACAATCAAAATTTTAATAAAATGTACGGAAAAAGTTCCGCACGTGCGGAATTTACCCCGTTCCGCATTGGAGCCGTGGTCAAGAAAAAAAAGTCATAATTAAGTATGCTGATAATGTCCCTTCTATGCCCAAGAACAATAAGTCAGCCTCTCTGCTGATTCCGCCAAAACCTATAATTCGGGGTAGAGATTGGTCTTCGTTGGTCCGACTTAGATCCTTGTAAGGGACATGAGGTGAGTTTGCTTTAGCTTGTTTTGACTTTGTGTTTAGAATAATGTTTTGAGGTGCAACAAAATTGGAATTCTTTTGGAACTGGGAAAAAAGAGTACCTGAAACTAATGTGGGAACTTCATAGTTTTCTAGTTTTTGAATAAAGATGTTTAGGATAATGAATTTTTATAATATCCTATAAATCTTTTGAAACCTAGTATGATTTTGAAGTACTCACGAGTTATATCAATAATTGTGGTTCAGAATCCAAAACTTTTGACAATTGATCTCTTTTGAAGAGAGTTACAGCTCCAAAACAATATTTCGTTTCAAAATCAAATGAAATTTTTCTTCATTTTCATCTTACCCATCTTCTCTCATAAATAAGTTACATTTCACGAAATTAATGACAAAAGTCTCAAATAAAAATTCAATCCAAACTCAGCCTTAATTTGAGAATTGACAATGGGATATGCAGAGCCTCGGATAGAACGGTCAAACTTTTTTAAACTTATGTAAGGTAACTAGGGCAATAATAGTAGGATATAAGATAATGCTTTATGGCCAAGTAAAATTGGTTAAAATTAGCTGAAACCCCAAAATAAACACTATTCACCTCAGTTGACATAATAGATTCAACAGATTATTTTACAATTTTGCCAATTAATTAGTTGAGTGTTGTTCATCTATCAAATACAAAACAAACCTGAGGAATTCCAAAAGGCAGAATAGAACTCTGACCTTGGGATTCCGATCAAATTGAAACCAAGAGACAAAACAGAACTTTGGGGAAGAAAAGGAATTTCTTCATTGAGAGTTTTTCTGGTAATTACACATTTACAAGTATGAGGTATTTATAGAGAAAAAAAACTAGAAAATATCTACCTGCTTCTATGCTAAAGTTACAGCAGAATGTATCTAATTCTATGTACAATGCAGGATTAATGACTTTTTGGTGCACAGAGGGTTGATGCACTCTTCTGTGCAGTTAGCAATCCCCAGCTGGAAGCTTCTAGAGGAAGATACAACTTGCAGGTTCTTTATTTTGCCCATGTAGATCATCATTCACAAAATTCACTCCGCCAACATCTCCAATAGGGGATGGATGTTCTGTATTGGAGGCCCAAGAACTTGGAAATATGTACTCCTTGTTCCATATCAATAAAAGAGCAAAAACATATTATTAAATCCACACCACCTTTTTCCACCCTTTGGAAGAAAAAAAAACAAATGGAAAGAAGATCCGAAATATACAAAAACAAAACAACATTTCTTAAGCTTTACTCTCTTTTTCAATATATATTTTTTAAATTTAAATTGACCCGTGAACTTTTTGCGGACGGATATGAAATAGGATTCTCTTGGTCCAAAATTCAATTAATTAATTTTTTTTTGAGGGAATTTTTTTATTGTTAATATGAGCTATAAATACTTACTCAATTTTTTATTTTTTTTATTCCCTCTTATGGAGAAATGAGGGCCTCTTAAGGAAACATAAGATGGGCTAAGGCACATGAATGTGTTTGAGAAATATATTTTTCTTGAAATATTTAAAATTAGTCTTTTGGATAAAAATAAGTAGGATTCAAAATAAAAAATTCTATTAAAATTATAAGAAGAATGGAAAAAAGTCTTTCGATGAGAATTTTATACTTTTGCAACTTCGTATTATTTTTTTCTAAATAATTAAATGCAATTGAAAATCACTTAAATGAATATAATTTTACTTTTTACATTCATAATTACACTTTTGGTCATAATTTTTGAAATATGATTCACCTCTATAAATAAAATTGAAACTGGATTCGTCATTTATAAATGTGGGAAGTAAGATCAGATTTATTAAATCAGGTTTCACCTCCTAATTTTCCCTGACTTGATGTGAACTAAAATATTCATTTTCAGTTTTTTTTTTCTGCAAGTGATTTCTTCAACATCCGGTTAATTAATGCGTGGCATCAAATTTCAAAAGGGCAAATTAGCGTTTTGGGTCCAAAAACAAGTTATGTTTTAGAAAGTGGGTCCAAAAATTATATTTTCAACATCTTCTATTCTAAAACAATTTAGATTTGGTGCACTAGGATCCTTCCGTCAAAAAATCCTTTAGTCAACAGTTAATTTAAAATTTGAAGTTGGTCAACACTAAAGTTATAAGGGCATTATCGGTAATTTCAATTAAACCACCCAACCCCTACACCTGCCACCCTCCTTCAACCTCCCCACCTTCACCGTCTCTCTCTTCTCTGCTCACAAGCTTTCCATCTCCTCTCTCTCTCTCTCTCTCTCTCTCTCTCTCTCTCTCTCATTATTATTGTTATTTTTCAATTTATCGTGTGCGTTGTGGGTGATGGTGTCTTCTCCGGCACAATTAATCACAATGGCCCAACGAGGAGCATCGGTGTCTCAAAAGCAGTGTAGGTTTCAAAAGAATTAAGCAATGATATTTCAGAACAAACAGAACATAACATAGGTACCACTATAAAAAACATGAATTGAGAGAAGTACGAATTGCTAGTACACACCTTTGCTCCTGTGAGTAGGGTTGTTAACGAACCGAATCGAGCCGGTTTTGGGCCAAATCGGTTCGGATCGTTAAGAAAACCGAATCGCTCGTTAATCGGTTCGTTAGTCAACCGATTCGGTTGTTCAATTCGTAATCGGTTCGAAATAAAATCGTACAAAATCGGTTCGTTAATCGAACCGTATCAAATCGTACATAAAATCGTAATTCGCATAAAATCGTAATTCAGTTCGTTAATCGAACCATACTATTACAAAACTAGGGTTGTTGGCGAACCGGTTAACTCGCAAATCGCTCGTTAATCGGTTCGTTAAAATCGGCTCGCTAACTCGCTAAAATCGGTAGAATATTATTAACCGGTTTAACGAGCGATTAACGAGCGATTTCAAACGATTTACTGAGCCATTTTACCGAATCAGTAACGGTTCGTTAACGAACCGAGCGGAGTTAGCGAGCCGATTTTTAACGAACCGATTAACGAGCGATTTGCGAGTTAGCGGTTCGCCCAACAACTTTCTACCTTTGAGCACAATTTTACCCGAAACAAAAATAAGTAAACGTAATTTTTGGTTGCTTCGTTCGATATATTAGTCCAGGGAATAGTTATGGTTCATACTGTGAAAATGGAGGTGGATTTAATTAGCAAAGCGCAACAAATATTTTATCAAGATTCTTCCTGCTATTATCAGAGGTACATGCCTGATCACAGGATAGAGCTTGATATAGAGTTTACGAAGGCTACTGGAGTTTGGTGTAAAGTCAGGAAGCGGTGGTGGTCTTAGACAGTGAAGGTGGGGGAGGGTGTAAGGAGGGTGAAAGGGGTAGTTTAATTGAAAATACCGAAAATGCCCTTATTACTTTAGTGTTGACTAATTTTAAATTTTAAATTAACTGTTGACTAAAGAATTTTTTGACGGAATGATCTAGTGCACCAAACCTAAATTGTTTTAGGATAGAGGATGTTGAAAATATAGTTTATGGACCTAACTTTTAAAACATAAATTGTTTTTGGACCCAGGATGCCAATTTGCCATTTCAAAACAGTTTCATCAAAAAAAAAAAACATTCTTCTCTAAAAAAATAAAACAAAAACAAAAACAAAAACAGGCAATGAATTGTGAGAGTAGACAAGATGTGAGTTGTCTTTGACGGTAAAAAGACGGAAGGAAAAGCTATTGAGTGGGTCCCAGATACCGTGAAAGGTTTCAAAATTCTTCAACGTGGAAATTAATTCGTATTCTCAGAATAATTTTTTTTTTCATATGTGAAATATTTATTTGATTTTGATTTTTTTATTAACAGTTTTTTTGATGAAAAATTTATTAACATTTGAGAATACCTATCTGTAAGGTAAATAATCGTTTGTACCCGTGTATGTTTCATTTTGTGTCTAATCACTCATAATTCATCATGTGTATATATAATTAGAAGAAATATCCACATGACAAATTCTGAGTGGTTAGGCATATGAATAGAAAACGTACGGGTACAAACAATTTTCACACATATCTTAACAGTTTTTTAAGATATTAATATGTGAAATATTAACGGTTTTTTATTAACAGTTGAGAGTACCAATATTCTGTATAGTTAAAGAGTATATGTAATGATGTGTACATGACGATAGATAAATTCAATCCAAATTAATTCATCTAATAAGTGAGAGATGTTTTAAATGTGCAGATATTAAAAACCCGTCAACTGTTTTGATCTAACAACTTTGAACACCCATTTCATTCCGTTCAAAATAACACTTGTTCCGGACTTGTGTGATGGGGTCATTGGTGGTGACTGATAACTAAGAAGTGATTGATTCTTAAACACTTATGTTAACTTCTGCCAACACCTTTCGGGCAATTGGCAATTCTTTCCATTTATAGTAACCATATGGTCCTCCTAATAATCCCCTTCTCCTAAATCTCAAATCATTTCCATTCAATTTCTTTCTTTTTTTTTCCAGAAAAAAAGAAGATCAAGAAAGAAAAGAATGGCTCGTGGGAAGATCCAGATCAAGAGGATAGAGAACCAAACCAATAGACAAGTAACCTACTCCAAGAGAAGAAATGGGCTCTTCAAGAAAGCTCATGAACTTACTGTTCTTTGTGATGCTAAAGTTTCCATTATTATGCTCTCTACTACCCAGAAACTCCATGAATACATCAGCCCCTCTGCTAAGTAAGTACTTGTTAATTTTAATTTCCCTTTAATTTAGGTTTTTTTTTCCTTCATATTTACATTAACAATCTTTTTTTATTTATTTTTTTTAACAGTACTAAGCAGTTGATTGATCAGTATCAGAAGGCTTTAGGGGTTGATCTTTGGAACTCCCACTATGAGGTTGTTTATTACTCTCTCCATTCTATAATATAAGTCGTTTAGTACATATAATGACAAGTAAAAAAATAATAAACAATGTACTTTATTATTCAAAATATCAATATTGCTCTCTTAAATAGAATTAGCGGTATACAAGTATTATTTAATAGAGTAATATTGATATTTTTACTAACAAAGTATCTTATTTTTTTAATTTCTTAATTTTCGCTACATGTCTTAAACTGATTATATTATAGAATAGATGTAGTATTATTATTATTATTGTCCTTTTCATATATATATATATATATATATATATATATATATTTGTTATGGCTACCAAGATTTTCTAACTTATGATGCTAAAAACTACATTCTGGGTTTACTATTTATGGTACAGAAAATGCAAGAACAATTGAGAAAGCAAAAGGAGATAAACAGAAATCTTCGTAAACAGATCAGGTAAAATTTCATTTGATAATTCTTGTTTAATTTTTCTGTCTAGCTTAATTTATGTTTTTGAATTTTTTTTAATAAATAAAATGTTTATTGTTTTGACAGGCAGAGGATGGGGGAGTGTTTAAATGAACTGAACTATGAGCAACTGGGAAATCTTAGTGAAGAAGTGGATAATTCACTTGTGGCCATTCGAGAAAGGAAGGTTGAATTATTATTTTTTTTCTGTTTTATTAATCTTTGGTTTTAAATTTTAATCATTTCTTGCTAAAAACATTTAATAATCCAGTAAAAAAAAACATTTTGGGTGTACTTATATAGAGTCTAGTTTGAGTTTGATACTCAAATCGATGCCCAAACTCTTTTGGATTGAGTATGAGAATGAAACGTCAAGTACTAATCCGTACAAAATTGGTTTGTATTTGAAACTAGTATGAAACTGGAAATCTTGTATCTGAGACTCAATCCAATCATACTTTTCATTTACTGGTTAACTTTTTTATTTTGCAATATACTAACTACCAGTAACAACATAACAAAATATTATTCTCTCCGTTGCACAATAAAAGACATTTTGACCATTTTGCAGAGTAAAGAAGCAGAAAATACGTGACATTTTCCTATTACATGTTTTACTAATCACACTAAGAATGAAATAATTGTACTTGAGTAGTTAGAGTAACTTTAGAAAAAATAATATATAGTAAAAAAAATAAAACATTTTAGAAAGAGATTAAATGACTAAAAAGTCTTATATGGTAAAAAAAAAAAAAATCATCTCTGGAAGTTTGTTCTTTTTTAAGTTATAAATATTAGTCTAATTAAGTCAACCTATTCTTGAATATTGCTTTTGCATTTCATCTGAAAACTATGAACAAAATTCTACACGAGTCATAATTGCAATATTATATTATTGCAATATAACATATTCTCATCACTTCCTCTAGGGGATGCATTTATTTGACTTGTGTCTGATTTGAGTTTGAAATTCAAATTGAAACCAAACATTATTCATATCAAGTACGAGGATGAAATCTCAAATCTGAAAACTAAGAACAAAATTCTACACAAGTCATAATTGTAATATAATATATTCTTGTCACTTCCTATAGAGGATGCCTTTTATTTGAATTGAGTTTGAAATTCAAATTGAAACCAAACATTTTCTGTACTGAGTTTGGGAATGAAATCTCAAATCTGAGACTGAAATCAAGAATCTCAGACTTAGACTCAATCCAATCCGACCCCTTCTTTCTTGGTTGTAATTTCATTTTTATTGTCTCTTTGTTCATAACAGTTTAAGGTGATTGGCAATCAGATTGAGACTACCAAGAAAAAGGTACTCTTGCTAGAATGTATAATCTTTGATCTATCATCTATATTAACCCACCCCCCACCCCCCTAATTATCATTTTCCTTTCTCTCAAATTTAAAAATCCCTCTTGGTTGCAGTTAAGGAATGTTGAAGAAATACACAGAAATCTCCTGCTTGAATTGGTAAAATTCTCCATTTTTTTTTCCACAAATTATATTTCGTCCCTTCTCCAAGCCTATTATAACATTTAAATTACACGGATATTGATTTTAAAAATGTTATATAGGATGCTAGGCAAGAAGATCCACACTATGGCTTAGTGGACAATGGAGGAGACTACAATTCTGTGCTTGGTTTTGCATTACACCTTCATCAACCTAACAACCTTCACAGTGGAGGGTCTGATCTTACAACGTTTCATTTGCTCGAGTAGAGCTCGATCTGATCCGATGAAATGCTGCTGCTGCTACATTACATTTGTACTATGTTTTAGGACATTAATATGTTCATTTTGGATTCACAAACTCGTGTTTTCTTCAAGTTTTTAAGGTTTGTTGTCTAATCTTTTGCCAATGCACTATATAGTCCTGGAATTTCTTAGTAGTTTCACTGTGAAATTTCTATATTACTGCTTCTGCTTGCCTTTCTTTCTGCCTAACAGCAAATAAAGTTGTTAAATGCTTGAAGGAAACTGAATAGTTCAATGTTGTTTAATGGGATTGTTCATTTGATGTTTCTAGTTACCTTAGGAAATGCAAACATCGGTGAAAATTTCTACTGTTATAGTGCGGTATCGAGATCGGGTCACTTGACAGTGCGTGAAGTGAGTGCTATACTGTTCGCGCTGGGAGGCACTTCTACAATCTCATTTCCGGTGGGTTTTAACTATCTGTTATGGGGCGCCTAGCGAGGACACTAGGGAGTGAATGTGAAAAGTTTGAAAGGTTTTACTGGTAATATATAGTAATGAACTTAAGCATTCATTATTATTTTAAAATATTATTTTGTCATAACGTGTTCAATTTTTAATATCAGACCCATTAATTACGTTTCAGCCACGGGCGTGACATATAGTGTTTCATATCTTTGCTACAAAAGCAGATTTCATCAACCTGTATTGAGATATATTATTTTCTATGGAAGCACTATTGAACTGGTAGTCACTTGTTTAAAATTATTTCCCCCCTAAAATTCTCATCCTAAATTGAAATTTTAGTTCTGTCTATAATTTCAAAGGAACTCCCCTTTTTGTTATTAGGTTTTTCTCTTTTTTTTTTTTACACAGTATAAATTTATTTTCTGCTTCAACACAATCTCCATTAATACAAAATTTTCTTTTTAAGTTTTGTATATCATTTTACGAAGAATCAATTTTTTTGATTTTTAATATGGAAATTCTCAAATAAAAAGAACATTAATTATATATTTATTGCAATACACAACCCCCGCTTTTTTTTTTTTTTTTAGAAATGTTACTACTATTTTTTTTTTTTTTTTTTTGGTTCTACCCATTTGGGGGCAACCGATATCCACTGACAACGTGGTGACTACATCCGGACTCGGCCTCACGGTTGGCCGCAGCGTTACTGCTCAACGGGGGAGAGTCTAACCCATACTACTCTTTAATGTTACTACTATTCATCTAACCATATTTCTTAATTTTTTTCCTCAGGAATCTGTATCAATTTTAGAAATAAATTGTATTTTTGTTGAGAATACCACATCAGCTAGTTTGTTAGAATATTTGCAATATATAAAGTTTGAACAATCTTTTCTTCTTGAGTAACTTTGAAACGATTGAGCTAGATCCAATGGACTCATATAATGCCCATAAGCGAATGTGTGAGCTCTAATTGTCCTCGCGTGACCCAAGAATTACGGTATTTTTTTTGGCATTTTCCAAAATAATTAATGTATTTTTTCCCTTTCCTTTTAGGAGTTCACAAGTGGGTCCAAGTCTAACACCGGGAAAAGAGCCTTTTTTAAAACAATAAAATATTATTTTAAAGTTTCCCTTCCTTTTCGCCTCTGGAGTCTTGAAAAAACAGTGAAGGAGGAGAAAGAGAAAGCGGCGCCTAGAGAGCTGTTCTATTTTGAAGGTTACAGACATGGGGGCTCTGCCTCCTCAATGGCTTCCGAATGATGATTTTTTGCTAAAAAACGCCGTCGAGGTAAACACATAGAGAAACTTTTTAAATACCGTCGTTCGATTATTACTTTTAAATTTATTTTTAAGAAAATCTTCGTGACTTTAATTGAATTAATTTGCTTTGTTTCTGGTTTCGTTCTTCAATATTGTTTTTGTTTGGATTTTTGGTGAAATTTGTTGTTGCGTTTCAGTATTTTGATGATTATTGTTTATGCTTTTTTAAAAAACTGAATTTAGTTATTGTACTACGGTTTAAGCTGATTAATGCTTGGAATAGAATTTTTTTAGGTATTCTTTAATGTGGAATAAGATTGCGAATTGAAGAACGCAGTTTATTGTGTTGCATGCACACGTTGTTTCTGTCACTTGTGGTTTTATTTTTTATATGGATTTATTGCTTTTTTTTCCGGCTGAATGTAAATAGGAATTCATTTGAAATATAAAATCTTTTAGGTTAAAGAAAAATGAAATTTCGTCTTCTAGATGCTTATTTCCATTGTCTCATTTACTTGTAGGCCGGGGCTTCTTTGGAATCTCTAGCTAAAGGCGCAGTTCGATTTTCACAAAGGTTTACTTTTCAAGAACTTCAAGATCGCTGGTATTCTCTCCTTTATGATCCAGTTATTTCTGCGGAGGCATCAGTGTACATGATTGATCTTGAGCGTTCTGCTTCAACTGCTAAATTTAATAAAGATGCAAAATGTATTTCGGGGAAGAGAAAAATAGGAAGTGTTCGAAAATGTTATTCTGCTATGCGTAAAAGAATTTGCAGCGAACCTTTTGACCCAGTAGATATCGGTTCTCTAGGTGTACCAAGTTTTATTAATGATGGAAACAATGGCGAGCCTTTATCTGCAGATTGCTTTCTTGGGACTGAAGATTCAGAGTTGTTTGGAATTCAAGAATCAAATCTTGGTATTATGCATCATCCCTTAGTCATGGATTTTGACCAATATAATGAATTGCAAACCTATGATTTATTTGAAGACATGGATTTTGATATACAATCCTTACCTGTTTTTGAGGAAATTAATGGTATAGGGGTGGGCACTTCTTCTGGGTTTGAAAGCAAGGTGTTTAACTCATCAACTTCAGATTGTGCCTTTGCTTCTTCTCCCATTCCCGAGATGCCAGCTTGGAGTCAAGATGAGTGTTTATCTCCTCCTACACTGGCTGTTGTTCTTGGGGAGACGAAAGAACATGCTGGAAATGACATTTTAATCCCAGATGATTTTGATGCAGACGTCCCAAATATACCAGGATACGGTTCTTTGAACTCACAACCCGAGCTGCAAGGTCAAATCCCGGGCGACGGCATGAAAGATTCAGTGCCAAACTCCCAAGGAGTACTTTGCAGAAATATCAAATACTTTGCTCGATTTTTTCAACGAGGATGATTTGCTTTTCATGGATGCTGAGGGGAAGGACTTGATTGATGAGTGTTACATAGAAAACTTCAGCTCAATTTTGCTGGAATCTCCTGGCAAGAATGATGCTGCAGATGTCGTGATATCTGAGGTTGCAGTTGTTCCTCATGAATGCCTTAGTGGTTCTCCTAGTGCTTCACATCCTGGAGAGTTAGGTGGCACGGGGAAGTACCATTATGATGATCAACCTATGGTTTGGTGTTCAGAGGCTCAAAAGCTGTCATCTGCACTAAGGGTGAATCCTGCATTTCCTGAGTTACGCAATGGAGTTATTTGCTGCACATTGAACACGGAGGATCCCGAGATTCCTAACAATGATGATGTTTTCCTTCCCATTCGATTGTCCTCGATGTCTATTTCTGCAACCACCGATAGTAAATTTGAGGAATCTTATTGTCCGATGCTCTCATCTGGCAATGAGTTCTCGAACAGTCAAAAACCTAGTGACAGGGCCCTCGTGGAGAATGAAAAAGGTAATTATTCGCAATTACATGTTCCTTCAAGGATGAAAGGGTCGTTATTTCAACTGGGAAGGGATTCGTCCCATCAAATAGATGACCATCGGGTAAAATTTGAACCACCACTCAACAATGATGCCCAGCATGTGGCGCCTAGAAAGATGACTACTTCTGAAGGTCCTGCTTTGGTTAACTCAGCATATCACAGTAACAAGAATACACTCCTTTTGTCTGGTAAAGAGCTACTCACAAAAATTGAACCACCAAGGCACCTCAATAGTAACCCTAATGATTCTCATATACAGAAGCATTGTCAAGCTTCAGATCCCCATTTAAGATTTCAGAAAAATGCTCCAGGTAGCAAACAGAATGTAGATGGTAAATCCAACATTCCATACCTTGAAGCCTTAAATGGAGAATTCTTCTCTATTGAAGAGACAGCTGCAGAGGCAAATGCACTTCCAACTGTGTCAGATCAGGAGGAGCTCTCTTGTGATAGTGATGACGATAACGATGACGTACCTTATTTTTCTGATGTTGAAGCAATGGTAAAGTGTCGTTATCTTTTAGCCCAATTTTGTTTCAGATATAGTAATTGGCCCAACATAAAGTCCCTGCTTAATTACCTTTTGCAGATCCTTGATATGGATTTGAGTCCTGATGACCAGGATTTGTATTGCAATCCAGAAGGTAGTTATCCATTTCCTTGTATTGTATTGAATGCATGATGAATCATATTCCTGCTTCTTATTGAGAGACATGCACATTTGACCTCCGTTTGATATTTTTATCTTTGAGTTTCGCAAAGTTTAACTGGATTTCTGTGACACTGTTGGTCTTCATAAACTGTTGAATTTGGTAAACTTTCCATCAAGAAGATGCAGAATAGCAAAAATCTTTTGTTTTGTCAGTTCATATCCATTAAGTTTCCAGCCCCTGTAGCCCATTTTTAAAGGGGGACTGCTTGTAATGTTTATTCTTTTATGACTAACATTCTTTATTTCTGGAAAGCTATAATTTACAATTGGTTCAATTGACTTATTTTACAGTCTTAAGATACAAGCAGGAAGATTCTAGGAGAACAATAATTCGGTTAGAGCAGGCTGCTGATGCTCATTTGCAGAGAGCACTTTCGGCTCGAGGAGCATTTGCAGTTCTATACGGCCGGCGCGCAAAGCATTTTATAAAGAAGACTGAGGTATAGAGACTTCATCACTAACTTCCCGAGCTTTCTGCCTCCTCTCTACTTCACTCTCCTAGGAGCAAGGAACATAATTGGGGGGGGGGGGGGTGGACAAAATATATTAATGGATTAAAGTTGCTTTTAATTTAGTGTTGCAAACTTAATTCTAACAATATTTTTTGAAATAAAAGACATGAAAGAAGTGCTATTGGAAAAAAAGAAAAAATTAAATTTAACCTAATTTCAGTACTCATACTTTTGGCTGGAAGATGTGAGTAGTAATATTATGAATCATAATAGTAATAATAACAATGATAAGATTGATAACGCAGTTTTCTTCTATACTAACAACAAGATGTGCTCATCCGTAAAAAATGTGCTCAGGGACTTGGTCCAAGGAACTCGTGACTGTTAGATGTTAAAATGTGGTTGAGGTCCAGAAAAGATCCAATCGGTTGTTTCAAATAATTATTTCGAAGAAAATTAGTATTGGTAAATTTTTATACTGGAGATTGGTCTTTTGCTCGAAGATGGCCTAAATCTTCCTGAGATACTAACATTTTCCTGTTCAGGTTGGAAATGAATATTTACTATAAGTTTGTTCTTTCTCATTGTATTAAGAAAAATTTAACAAATTGGAAATATGAAAATAATATTTGTTTAGTTCGTATTGACATATAATATTAAAAAAATAGTAGTTATTCTGAATAGAACATGAAATTTGAAGGTCTTTGTTTATCCAGAGACTTCTAATTGGCATCTTATTTGAGGATGTTCTTTGTTAATATTGTTCAAGTACATTATTTTGTTTTTACATGCTTCTTATTTCTAGTTTAATTTTTATTTGATGTCTAGGTTTTACTAGGGAGACCAACTGAAGATGTCGAAGTTGATATTGACCTGGGATTGGAAGGCCATCCTAACAGAATTTCTCGACGACAGGTATAATTTCACTTCTGATTTTTACTACCACATCTCTTTACTGGTCCTCTGCCTTGGAGTGGTTCTGGGTTCTAACATGTCAATGTTTGATCTGTTTTTCCTCGTTAATTTAGGATGCCATCAAAATTTCTAGGCCTAAAAAATAGTTGCTTTATAGTGTTTCCTTTTAGATAGTTTCTTTATCTATGTTTTAGTGTTGATCTGTTACTCTGTCTTTTTCCTTCTACCTGCTGCGGATCAGGCAACTATAAAGATGGGCAACGACGGCTCATTCCATTTGACAAATCATGGAAAAATTTCAGTTTACGTAAATGGCAAAGAAGTCAACCCTGGGGAAAATGTTGGACTTGTTTCAGGGTGTTTAATTGAGGTATACTCTTTTGCAAACACAGACAATTTGTTTCTCATCTTGATATTTTTCCATCCATTATTGTTGTGGGTTCTAAACTTTGTTAAATGTACATACCTTCATACAGTGTAAAGAAAAGCTTGATTTCTTGCACACAACTTTATCATAACAAAAGCCATCCTTAATAATCTTTGAATCAAAATACTAACAGTTGTGATTGAAGCATAAGTTGCATCCAATATTTTTTAGATATCTGATCAACCTCGAGCTTTAACATGTATATGATCACAATTTTCAATTTACGTAAATGGCAAAGAAGTCAACCCTAGGGAAAATGTTGGACTTGTTTCAGGGTTGCTTAATTGAGGTATAAACAATTTGTTTGTCATCTTGATATTTTTCTATCCATTGTTGTTGTGGGGTTATAATCTTGTTCAATGTACATACCTTCATACAGTGTAAAGAAAACCTTGATTTCTTACACACAACTTAACCACGATGAAGCCATCCTTGATAATCTCTGATTCAAAACACTAACGGTTGTGATTGAAGCATAAGTTACATGCAATTTTTTTTAGATATCTGATCAACCTTAAGCTTTAACATATATGATCACAATTTTGCCCCTATTACACCTCTTCTTCCTGTGAAGGAAATTACAGATTTCTCCACTAGTTGCACCATGCATCTACTATGGACATACTCTACTCTTTTTCTCATTTGTACACTTAGGTAAAGAGGTATATTGGGTAGGGAATGACATTTTGAAGTTTCCGTGTGGTTCTTTGGAGTCGGCTATCATCACCACAATCCACCCCTCTCCAACTTTATCCCATCCGTCCCCTCTCCCCAACCCCTCAAAAGACGAGGGGGGAAAAGAGAGAAAACCCACTGTTTGCCACACTGATTATGGTTTTACAAATAATCAGCTTTTCCTTGGATTGTTTTTCCTTTGTCTTATTTAATCTCTTCTATGGCGTTATTGAGCTGAATAAGTTTAGTTTCCAAGTTCTTTCAATAATTTGGTGATGAAAGTGATTTGCACAAGGATATATTCGTCTGAATCACTATCCATGTTTTATTGATAAGGTTGCGACTACTATGACTATTTACGTGAAAACATTGCTAGCATAGCGTAGCTCTTTCTTTCCCGAAAGGAATCTCAATACTCTGAACTCTCCAGCATTACATGCACACTTGAGGCTCGTAAACATAATCGAGGAACTTGCAGGTACGTGAACTTCCATTCTTATTTGAGACGAGCAAAACATGCATAAAGAAGTACCTTGATAATTTCGGGGAATGATAGCAAAAGCTGGGAGCACAAGGGTTTTGTTAGCTGTTGAAACAAGCTGGAATCTGTTAGGTGCCTGACCATTTTTCGTTCTACGGCTCCTTCCAGATATGTTTTTCTCTCCTTTAGTTAGAAATTCTTTTTCATTTTCTATAATCAATCTTTTAGTTTTGTACAAAATTTAGAGGTAAAATTCAATCAGTTTTATGATAATTTGGTTCTTTTCATTTTCCCTCTAACTACCATATCCTCTCTGGCATATCATCTGGATGCTTCAGAATCCTGCGCATTATATATGTATATATATAAGCCACAAAAGTTGTAAAATTATAAAATAATGGGCTGAATGGTTGGCGGGTGGGCATGGTTGTCGGAAGATTAGTCTGCATTAGGCCCAATTGCAAACCTCAATGCCACTCGACCGGTATTCATTGATGGTACTTATTAAAAATAAAAAAATCTCAGGAACAGGTTTCTAGTACAAAGTTCATGTTCCCTACAGCTTCTTTATCACTAACGCTCCAACGTCTCCCCACATATCTTACCGGTAAATTTATACCGGCCTCTCCTGAATTGTATTGCAAATATAAATTTGATGAATAGTACTTTTACCAAGTATGTAAGCAATAGTTTTAGGACAAAACTCAAGGAGATTGAAGCATATTTTTAAGAAACTCGAGAGAAAGACTGATCTTCAAAGAGATCGATCCAGATGGATATGATAGAACATCTGTTTGAGACTTTTTGTTCTGTATTCGCTAAAGGTAAATTGATTCTAAGAGACGTTAAACTATATTTTATTGAATTCTAAATAGAAACCTTGACCTACCATATTTTTATATTATTACTTCTCCGCTACCATATCTGTAAATTCAGAAGAACAAGTTTGGAACTTGGGAGAAGGGAGAGGTGAAAATATGGGCAGGTGGACCACTAGGATGAAATTTGACCAACCTGGCGGACACTCAAGTACAATACTTCCATTATTATGGGTATATATTTTCATGAAGTTTTGTTTTGGTCGGTTCAGGGCAGGATTACAAATGTTCATAAAACTTGCAGTTATGTTAGGACTAACACAGAAAATTACAGATCATAAAAGGCTCAAAAGACTTCAGCCACCTTGCTTGCAAGTACGCGATCTCTTCTTTCTACATAACCAAACGGAAACCAACCTGCCTTTCCTTTGCATTCACCTTCAGCCCATCCATTGTTTGATACCTGCAAATAAACGACCAAAAAACCGACAATCTTGAAATGCGGAAAAGAACCTCACAAATCGTATCAACAGCACGAGGGGGAGGGGGAATCTACCTCCCATGGATAATAAGAAATATAGACTACCTCGTATTGAGTCAAATCATGACAGCAACTTATAACATTATTATATCATGTAATAAAAAGCAAAAAGCTTAAAATTCTAAGTGCAAGCAGATGATAATGGTATCTGATTAAAACCTTTCGAACGACTACGTAGTCACCAACTGACAATGTCAACTCCACATCAGACTCAGCCGCTCCTACAAAATGAAAATAAGTAACCAATAAAATAAAAGTTAAGAAACATTGGGATCATATTATTAAGGTGCATGAAACATAGAAAATGTGACCTCTCCGAGGAAGTAACCCATGGCATCTGTTGATCCATCATACGTCTCTGAAGCAAATACATCGTTAACTTCTTCGTATGATGGAGGAGGAAGCATGGTATTCTCAGTAGCTGGACTTGGAGAAGCTTCCACACGTTGACGCTACGACAACATCTGCCCATAAATACTAATATTTGTCAGCCGCTCTCATGCTCAGTGTTGTAAAAATTATTCTAGTCGGGAAAAAATCGTTAGTCGGCACCTAATTGACTTAGTCAGGTAAAAAATCAGTTGACCAACTTAATAGGTCAAAGTTGGTAAAAAAATCGGGCAAAGTCGGTCAAAATGATTATTTTAGTATTTGAACTTGTTATTATTTATTATGGTAATGAATTTAATTAATATGTATGTACTTTGATTTTTCTAGTATTTGATTTTTAATTTTTTATGAAAGTTTGAAAATGAATTTTAAAAACCCCTTTTAATCTAGTCGATAACGACTTCTGCGACATTGCTCATGCTGTAATGATAAATGCAAGAATATAAAGCAAACTAGGTACAAACATCTGAAGTCCGTTGACACTACACCTGAAAGGACCTCATCAGAATGTTCATACCTCTGCTTCAAGTTGATCGAGTATCTGTAAAATCCGCTGATGATAATTGCGCTCTGCTTCAACCTTCATTTGAGAATCGTATGTTTTATTGACAAAGTGCTAATGCCATTATTCCCATAAACATGGGTTGGCTTAAGGAGAGAGAGAATGTGTTACCATAGCTATGAGGCGCTGGAGAGTCGATCTTTGTTGTTGACTTTCCACAGCGGCCATTGAAGCACCGGCTTCTTTACCTAATGTAACCATGCTGGACCTTAGATCTTCAAGCTTTGTGTCAGAAGCTTCCAGCTTTGCTATCGTATCAGGGTTGCCATTTGTTTCCCTTACTTTAGCTTGTCGTTTGGAAACCTCAATAACCTGTCTGGGTCAAGAGTAGTTTGCAGGAGTAGTATTATACCACAATTAAGTCATCAACTACAAGAGTAGCTCCGCTTGTACATGTGTTTTCAGCACCATGTTTTCTACTATCTTCTGACAACTTGGTACCTGCGAAAAATGGGGTGACAAAGATAACTAGTAGTAAATGCGAAAAATGGGGTGATGTAATTTTTAAACATCAAAACCTAAAACAAACACAAGAATCACATCTAAAGGCTCAAATTTTAAGGGGGGGAACCCCCCACCCCCGGCAAAAAAAGGAGCTGCAAAATAAAAAAGATTACTACTTTCCATAATGTGCCATACAGGAAAAAAGATCATCATCTGCTCTTAGTGAAATGTAAAAAAAAGTAATAAAATTAATATAGCAAGATCATCATCCTCCATATAACACCATTTGAAAAGGAGGGGGAAAAAGCAGGAAAATTTCATCAGGGATTTGGATTTACAAGTTTAAAAGTTAAAGATTAAGGGCTTTAGAAGAAAAGCAAGCTGTTGCTGTCTGGCGACCTGTTCTCTAAGCTTGGTACCTTGTTTCCTTATTGCTTCCATTTTTCTTTTATATCCAAAAGCTCTGCATCAAAGAAACGGAGAGAAGAAGACTCTTAAGAATCAGAGACTTTTCCTATTTCTTTCTTTCACAAATGTGTCTGTCGGAACAGTTTCTCTTTGGGCCTTTAGAATTTCTTCCAACTCTTTTTCAGTTTTGACTTCTGTTTCCTTTTTCATTTTCAGTTTCCCAATTTTTAATTTCAATTTAGTCATTATTATAAATATGTTTTTCCTTTTTAATACCGGTATCCAACCATTTGGCTAAACTAGTCCGATTATGATATGTAATACCACTTTGACGAACTTAAAACGTATTATATTCCCTCCGATTCAAAATATAAGTATTGTAGGTGTTTTTACACAAATTAAGATACTTGATCAGAATGACTAAACTTCCCTTAATTAATACTTCAAAGAACAAAGAAATTAATACATGTGTGCATGGAAACTACACATTTTGACCAAAATGAATATAAGAAATAAATAATGTAGGGGTAAATTAGCTAATAAATGCACAGTTCTTTTAAAAAGACATATTTTGCAACAAAAAATAACTTCTAAAAAGATTTATATTTTGAATTGGAGGGAGTAATTATCACTTTCAAGTGTCGAATTTAAAATATATGGTTCGAGCGAATGACTTCCCTCAACAAGACAGAGTGTTTTAAATCTTAACTTCATCTTTTATCATAGTATACACGGTATTACTTAAGTACACATGGTGTCCCCCACAACTTTTGATATTTTAGGCTAGTTAGGATGTACAATAATTTAATCAATGGGAGCTTTTGGGTTAAATAACTTTTGTCCTGCTTTTTTTCTCGTAAACAATTTCTCATAAAATTTAAAATGAAATTTAACATATACGACCCAAATATAATCCACACTCAATTCTTGTATTCCTCTAGACCAGCCCATGAAAAAAAATACATCATTCGTTCCACACTCAATGTAATAAAACATCGGTTGTTATTTGGTCATAAACATACGGTTAAAGACAACTAAAATATGGTCACTATTTAGCCACTGAAGATAAATTTTGATCCCTAACTACTTACCGACGAAAATTACCCGACTAAACCTTTCAGTCGCTATTTTTCATTTAGCGAACGAACTGTTTGTTACTAACATTATGTTTTCTTGTAATGCCTCCCCCCATTACTCCATCCCCAACCACTACCTCCTCTCCCTCCTCCTCCATTACGATGCCTAGATTCCACATCATTGTAAGCTTTGTGATCCCCTTGCTCCTCGAGTTCAACAAGAAGACTACTATTGTTGGTTTGACATAATGGAACATCATCATATCTATTATTAGGTTTGAGATAATGATAAACATAAGTGAATTTTTTACTTGTCACTTTATTATTACACGTAATCCTTCATACCTCACCCGAGTTCAAATCTCGACAACGAAATTCTTTTTTTTTTCTTTTTTGTTTATTTCCCTCTTTGTTTTCTCTTTTATTTTAAGGTTAATTTTATTTTAGTCCACATTGTTTAAAATGAACACCATCAATCAAAGAGGGTTAATCAACAATTAAAATCAATAGACTTCCATTAAATAGTGATAAAAAATGGCCAATATGTCCCTCGTACATATACTTCCACGTAAGTATGTAATCAATTTTAAGTATCATTTAGTGTATAAATCTATTTATTATAGATTTGACAATCATAATTGATAATATACTTTGACACAAACGTGGAAAATAATAATTTTTTTCAATTCAAAATAGATGTCTTTTTAGTCTCCATCTTTGTTTAAAATTCATATTTTTTTCAACATTTAAGAATTATTTTCTACAATTACCCTTATTATAGCGAGAAACGAGGGGCTTGGTATTAAGTAACACTAACAGTTTATAAGTAAATGACTTATTGGTTATTTCTTTCTCTGTCTATTTAACGTAAATCTATTGTTTCAACCGTTGACTAACGGTTTTTGACTAATAATGCTCATTTTTTAAATAATATGGACTTAAATGCTTCTACACTCTAACTCACGAGTACTAAAATGAAATTAACCCTTCTTTTTAAGGCCTCCGGTTTTAGGGTTTAAGAACAGAGCTTCCCTTCCGTTCCCTTCCCATCAGTAGCCTATTATCAACTCACTTTCACTTCTGCAAATTTCTTGAAATTATTCGTGTTTTCTGTAATTAAATTCAATAATATTACTTTGAATTATTGATCAAGATGGGGAAAGGCAAATTCTTCGACAAGAAAAAATCAGCGACTTTTCAAATACTAGCTAGGGATACTTCGGATCCAAATTACTCCACCGGAGGCGGACCTTCCGGCGACCGGATTTTTGTTAGGGTTGATAATAATCATCAATATACTGTTCCTGGATTGGAGGACGACGACGACGTCGAGCAACAACAACCAATTGATGATGAATTTTCAGCTGATGATCCGAATTCCATGTTCGCTGATGCACCGGAGGAGGATTTCGGTGCCGTATATGCCGGAAATCGGTCCGGAACCAATCCTTTGCCGGACCATGTCCGGACGGAAATAATTGAACTTGGATTTCCTGACGACGGTTACAACTACCTTACTCATTTGAGAGAGATTAAGAACACCGGTGGAGGCTCTTTTTATTATCAGAATCCAAAAGCTAAGTTTGAGCAGCTTCCACCTGATGTTAAGGTTTGTACGCTTGTGATTATCTAGTAAGCTTACAGTAGTTTTCTTTGTTATAACACTGTCAAACTGCAAATATACTACTACCTCCATTTCATAATATAAGTCTTTTAGGACATATATCGAAAACTAAGCAAGTAAAAAACAAGGTATTTTGTTAGTAAAATTATGAATATTACTCTCTTAAATAGGACTTGTATACCATTAATTCTATTTAAAGGAGTAATATTATTATTTTGATTAACAAAGTACCTTATTTTTTTGTTTCCTTACTTTTCGTTACATGTCCTGAAAGAATAGATGTAGTGTGTGTTATTTTGTTTTTGTTGAACTATGTTGTTCTAGATGATTTAATAAAATGTGTAATTTTGTGTATCCAAAAGGCATATAATGCTTCGAGGGTTGAAATTGCTAGAGTTGACAAGGAGTCAATTCAAGAGTCAGCTTATGCAGTCGCTTCCAAGACATCAAATGCAAACATTAAGAAAGTAGTTGATGACGAGATTTTAGCGTTGTTAGATGGTAGTGATGTGTCTGATATGGAGGACGAATTGGAAGAAGATTTTGTGGTTAAGGCTAATCTTGCTGAAGGATCAAGTGATTTGGAATTGGATAATAAGTTGAAGGTAGTGGGCGAGAAATCAGATGGCATGAAGCTAGAGAAAACTGATCCAGGAACTTCTGGACAACTGAAGTCTGTTGCAGAATTTGTTGGTGTGGATGCTAAGAAGCCAAGAGAACGCCGCCCTTTGGATGAGCAGTTTGACTTGGTGAGAATTCTAGTCTTGGATATTTGCTTATTCTTGTTTTTATTTCAGAACTTGTGACTTTGATTGTTAAACCTGCTCAGATTGCTTATAGCATATATTGGCTCATTTGTGTTTGCCATTTCAAGTTTGTACTGTTAAACTTAGTGAGAGCTCTATTATCACATGGTTGGTTATTCTTGTTTTCATTTCCAACTTTGTTTCTTTCTTAAACCTGGGCAAAATAGTAGTTTCTATGACCTTTTGGTTGTCTTGGTGGTAGTGTCAAAAGCTTTTTCATTTTGGCATTTGTTCTAAGAACCACTGCTATACCTTTGAATTTTGTACTATATTTTAGAAATCCTCTTTATTTCCGTTCAACTCTGGTGGTGGGTGAGTGGGGGATTAAGGTACAACCTTAGATTGAATGTCTCTGATGAAGTAAACAGATTATACAAAAATATTGTGTTTCCTATCAGTTCAACAAGGTTATCATTCATAAGTGGATGGAATACAAGCCCTTGTAAACTCTAATTTTTGCTGCACCTGTAAAACTGACAGAGATGGGTTTCGAAAGGGAAAAACAATTTGAATTCGAAAGAAATGTTTGGGAGGGGATTGTTTGCTTAATTATGAGTGTAATCAGTTATGTTCTGGTCCCTGTATGAGATATGCTTTGCTTCTAAAAAAAGTTATCTATCTTGGTATTGACTTCAATCTTAAACCCATGAATTTTTATAGATGGTAGATCCCTTCTTGTTTTCTTTTCTTATTTTAGAGATAAATAGGTCAGCTGTCCAGGTGTCTCTATCACCTCTCTGAGTTTAGGACTCAATTGACTTTCAGATCTCATTTTGGATTGAGCTTTCACATTCTCTTATGCAAAATTGCTTTTTACAGCTTGAACTTCAGGAATATGGCACAGAAGTGGAAGAAGAATATGATGGTTGCTATACTGAAGAGGACGAACAAGAATCTCTTGTGAAAAAGCTTAATATTGCTTTCAAAGACCGCACTTCAGATACCTTGCATAAGAACAAGGTTGAAGAAGATATGGTACCACCAGAAGCTGCTGCAGATGTTATACGTCGGTGCAAGGAATACGGTGAAAAATATGAAAATGAAACTGAAGAGGAAAAAGAGGTCCTTTTCCAGGAAAGTAGTGATGAGTCTGAAATCTGGGATTGTGATACAATAGTGTCAACGTATTCAAATCTTGACAATCACCCAGGAAAGATTGGTGCTCCAGAAACAAGGAGAAAGAAGAGGCTGTCGGAAACTGTTTCTGGAGCCTTGAGCTCCCCTAGCCAGATAATATCTCTTAAAGGGAAACAGAAGCTTCCTGTGGATTTTTTGCCTGGTACTAGGAAAATTTCCACAGATACGGTGAAGGATGCAAGTAATTTGAAGCCTGAGCAACCCAAGAGAAAGCCACTCGGTCAGGAATCAAAGGAGGAAAAGAAAGAACGGAAGGTCTGTTGTCTGTTCTAATTTCTGATACCATAGGTCCTTTTTTCTTCGCCTTTTTTTCAAAATGCAACTTCTTCTGTGAAAAGTACTTTAAAACTGTTTTAATAGGCTTACCATTTGATGTACTGTTGTATACGGTTTGTTCCTGTCCGCACACTTGCACAATTAATTTATTTCCCCTTGTGGGTATTAACAACTGTATTTCTTTACTGTTGATGATTGTTACAGGCTGCTGTAAAGGAAGAAAGGCGTGAGGCACGTCGTGTGAAAAAAGAAATGAAGGGGCTTTACAAGTGTGAGGCGACACGTGCTCAAAAAGTTGCTGCTTTCACTGGCCCATCTTCCATTCATCTTATGTAAGTATGAATATTAATCCGCTTCTGATTTTCTGTTGGTATTATCAAAGTTTCGAGTGATGTTCTTCTATTTTCCATCTCTCTTCCATTACATGCATGCTATAATGTGGAGTACTTTACCAATATACCTCTCAGTTATCAACTATTGGCTAATAAAAGTTTATAAATGATGGTTGCTTGTTTTTCATCATGTATAAGAGGGGTAGATGGATCATAGACTATTCTGTTCAATATAGATGACTAATAACATAATTTGTTCTTTAGGCAGGAATTCAGGGAGAGATCTGCATGTGTTGGCCTGTCGGTAAATGATCTTATTTCTGTAAAATTCACTTAAAAGTAATGACCAACAGGAATTTGGAGAGCCCGTCGTAGTATTCAGAAATACCACCCAAAGGGAAATTTGGCAACCATTGGCATTTACTTCACAATGTTCTATTCCTCTAATTGTTTGATGTTTTCAGATCCAGTCCAAATTCCAAGTTTGCTATTAACAACTAAGTCCTAGAGTAAATACTGATTCTATTTCCCACAATTTCAGTTTTCCCAACTCATTATGTCTTCGTGATATTTTATGCTTTCAAAATATACAAAAACAGACTTACTTGCCCTATAGTCATACTTTTTGCCCCAAATAATTCCTTAAAGTGGCTTTTAGTAAGGACTTTTAGTTCCCCCCATCAGCCCCCAAGTTTTAAACTGCAAGGAAAATTCTGATATGGACCAAGCCGACACAGAAAGTATGTGTCTTTAAATCGATGCTTTAAGTCGCATCACATCGGTAATCCATAATGCTAGTTTTTGTTATAATTTATGTCTGCCATAGCTTTGTCTGTTTACATATCATGCAATTGTCATCAAACATGCTGCTCGTATGGATTTTGGGTGATGGTAATTTATTTTCCTCCTTTTTTTTGGCCAGGTAGGTAATGGCGTTAACTGGTTTCCTCAGAGAATTCCATGCTTCACCTGGATGTTTCTGCTGCCGGTATTTCACCTACTGCTTTTTGCCAGCCACACGAGAAACTGTTCTTTATTTAACCGAACTGTTAGTATTTTGTTAGTTAAGGTTATTAAGACTTGTACCATGAGGTTTTGTGTAACTAGTAACCTCTGAGATGAGTTCTAGATCAAGTGACACAGATGAAGGGGAAGTATGTAGAGAATTTTGCAGATTTCCGAACTACCTTTTACTTATAATGGATCTTTTTTTTTCTTTCTGGGTATATATGAACAATTACAATAGTTGGGTAATGGTTAATTATAGATTTGCAGTAATAATCTCGATTTTTTTCATACATTTTAACTGTTCGCAAGCATCTCTATGCACTCTTCAATATCTTAACGTCTCCCCTAGGTTTATGGATGTCATTGATTGTCCTCTTTGATTATGTCTGAGGAATGATGATGGATTCTCCCTCTGTGATGAATGAGCATAGTCATGTAATCGCGGATAAATGCAAAACTATAAGAGCTGCCATATACTCCCTCCATCATCAAATTGAATGTCCACATTTCTTATTCAATTTGGGACGGAGGTCTAGTATAATAACTCAAAAGAAAGGCAGAAGAACAGATTATTCGAACTCTTAATAGGAAATTATCATTTTATTGAACAAAGACTTAACCAGAGAGGACCTCATAAGGTCTTTCTGCTCATCTCTTGTACCATAGGCGGTTCTTTTACATGCATATATACTTATTATACTTGCCAAATTGTACTTAATAGTAACTACTAAATACAGATAATGTGGCTTATTTTGAGAAAATAACTTGGTAACTATATCAAGATCCAAGCATCAGTGTGCAGAGACCTGCGATTCATGGTGAGATGTTCCAGCAGAGTGGGGAATAGGGGCCGGACCAAATCCACCAAAGTCCGGCACTGGATCCCATCCGTAATAATCTTCCCCTATTTGAATCTGATTCTGGTTTGCCATATGCTCCTCCCCCTCAGGAGGAGCGGGAACAGGGGCTGGCAGTGGTGGCTCAGCCGAGATTGAGGATGCTGCTCCCTTGGCAAATTCCTCTGTAGCTGCAAATATCACAGCCATGCACGCCGCATACATGACTAACCTCATGAGTAGATATGGCATATTCATGTTGATCCCCTTTTTAAGGCTTCATGAAGTACCTAAAACTTTGTTGTCTGGGACTTTGGAGAGCACTAGATTTCTTATGTTTGATGAGAAAATGATGCCCCTTGGTTTATACAGTTTATAGTCGAGATTAGTTTTAGTATCAATGCATGTATAATAGTGTACAGTTCTTGAACGAAACTGGTTGCTTAACTCATGCCTTTTGGATGACATTATCATGGTCCTTGCATGTCCTAAGGAGACGGACAGCTCATGTCGCCGCCTACCAGAATTCCTTCTCAAATCCTAGGTTACAAACTCAAGGATAAAGCGTAAGTATCGCCAATTTATAAAACAATTTATGTTTACTTTCCTTTCCTTTCCGCTTTACAAAACAAGAAATACACCTCCCCCTCCCTCTTGCTATTCCTTTTGTGAACCAAACTAAGCAAGCGCGTATAGAGATCCAGTTGCAGGACAGAATGCTGGTCTAGTTATCAGCAAACTTTGAATTCCATAGCATTAAGTATACAAAACAATAACCATGATCACAATTACAAACCAAGAAATAAAAGAAATTCATTGGTAAATCTACATCAATTTTAACATACCAGCCCTTCATCTGTATCGCGCATCAGTAGCATGAAGAAATAGGCAAGCATAACATTTTTTGCTCAATAACCACATCCAACTCTTTCTACTATGCTATCAACTCTAAAACATAAGCTTTACGATCCAAATTCAGCCAATAAAATAGGCTTTACATTGATGACCTTAAGCAATATGTGACACATACAGAAGTCAGCATTCTTTTAAATGGCAGTACAAAGAAAATCAATGAAAATACAGAAAAAGGGGAAGAAGAAAAGAACCTTTACATTGACTGGCGTGAAATGAAGATCTCAAGGCCACAACCTGATGGGGTTTATTGTACAAGGGCACGAAAGCCCGCTACAGACATTCACGATCTACACATTCACGATGACGATCAAATTACTTGGACGAATTGCAAAGCTCAACCAAAATCTAGCTTGGAACAGCCGGGGATGATGAACTTTTCGAATGCAATCCAAAACATAAGCATTTATCTTTCACTGCTTCAGATTCACTAGCATATTCTTTAAATCTATACTCTTCTTGCTTGCATGTAGGAGGAACTTTTCCTTCACTGTAACATTGACTACATAGACTGAAGTGTGATTTCATCATCTCTTTGAAGCGGGACCCAATGATTGGATATCGGCAAGTGACACAAATATGGCTACCATGACGATTTCTGTCACCAACCTCTAGCTTCAACAGAGTAGGCATGATCCCGAAACCCCAATCTGGATCATCAAACATTAAAAGGTACTCTGTCAAGGAAACCATTGATGTGTCCGTTTCTCCATGGATCTCCAGCATTTCACTAACCCCGCGTGAAGGAAGATAGATGGCCCTCAACAATTTGATATATCTTTGAGCATCACTTTTTCTTATCTGTGTGTTCCCCTCATTCACAGGTCTCCACAAAAGTGCATCATATGCAACCCGTTTCCTCCTATCTGGTGGACCTCCACATAAAGGGGCAACAACAGCAAAAAACAAGCCTAAATCCACTCTCCCGGACTCTGATTCATCCAAAACAGAGAGGATCTTCTGGTTTATAGCTTTAACAGCCCCAACAAAGGTTTCAGGTTTCAAAAAGTTCAGTAACTTGCACAAAATCTCTTCTAGTGAAGCCTTGCGTATCGACTTCTCAGGCAAACCAGAGACAGAGTAGGACACCGGTACATCATTTTCATTCATTTGCTTTTTGATGAGTTCAACATCACATCGATTCAGTCTTGTAATCCTCTGAAAAGCCCTAATATCAAGAACACTGGCTAGTTCAGGCCTTAATGTAGTCTTCTCACCTACAGTCTTGAATTTTGAGGGCTCTATCGTCACATAAGCTTCCTCCCCAGTACCATTCCCATTCCCCCTCGACCTCCTCTTCTGGAGCTGTTTCAAGTGTGCAGTTGTGTCATGCAACTCAACCCTGTTAGTCATTTTTAAAGCTTCCTTTAAAGCTTTCTTAGCTTCCTCAGTTTCACCAGCCCCCAACAAAGATACTGCCTTATTAAGTTGTGCCTTCCAGTGATTCGGCCATACAGCCAGAACCCTAGTATACATCTCTGAACCTCTCTGATACCGTCCCATGTCCATATAAAGCCCACCCAAATTGTATAATGAATCCACATGACCAGGTTTCAAATCAATAGCTTTCTGAAACTCCTTGATGGCACCCTCATCATCACCCATAGCATGTAAAGCAGAGGCAAGATCGCAATGTGCATCAGCATAATCATTTTTCATGTAAATAGCCTCTTCTAAAGCTTTAACGGCAGCCTTATACTCACCTACCCCAAATAATGCACTACCCAAAAGTTTCAAAGCCCTAAAATGAGTAGGACACAAGATAGCAGCCTCTCTGTAATGTTCACAAGCACTAAGAAGCATACCTTCGCCTTCGAGAGCTATTCCCAAATTCACATGTATCTGAGGAAGCAAATAAGCCCACTGATTCCCCCCAGCCTCTGCTGCCTCCAGTGCCTGCACGAACTCTGCTTTTGCTTCTCCATGCCTTCCAAGCACATATAAACAATTACCAGCTCGAAAATGTGGCCTGACATCAGTTGGCTGCAACTCACAGGCCCTCTTGAAACTCACTAATGCCTCCTTAAACAACTGATGCTCATATAATACCCTTCCAAGAGCCATCTGCCCATCAAATGCTTCCTCCCTGGACCTCGCTCCATCTGCCCTTGTCCTCAGAACACCCAACTCCTTAACAAAAACTGCATAATCGTGTCCTGACTCCTCCCAAAACACTCGTTTCTCCAAAAGCTCAGTAGATGGACCCAATTCTCTGGACCAACCAGCGTCCGAAAACATATCGGAGTTATCATTTTTAAGCTTCCCATCCTTATTCTTCTTCGATTTTAGCCTTTTAATCAAAATTTCAAGATCATCAACCAACGTCCATGTGTCATCAAACACAATGCCATGGTTAGGAGAAGACGCCCAAGCTGCTGTTCTTTGCTTCTTGTGGGGTTCTATAATTCGCTCGTCCGCAATGGATGAAGTCGATGCAACCCCATCAGAAGCACCAGCTGCACCACTTTCTTGCTTGAGCTCAAGTCCAAGGGCGTCGAAATCGCGGTCGACCTCTCCTGCACCATCGTCATAGGTCCGTAACAGGCCATCATAGGTAAGGCCCTTTTCGCCGTCGATGAATTCACCATAGGTCCTGAAAACCTCGTCAAGGATGGCGTTGATTTGCTCATCGCTGAACTTCACCCTAGGGTTCACCGCCACAACAAGAGCTGACATCTCTTCCCGGTTCAGACCGCCGTCCCGGTTGACATCAAATTGCTGGAAGATTCTCTTCACCTTCTCTGATCTGCTTCCTCTAGTAGCCATTTCAATTCAACAATTTCTACCAATATTAGGGCTTTTCCACCTAAAATGAACAAATCTCCGGTCACAACAATGTGGAAACCGCAATTGGGAAGAAAAATGTAAACTATTCCACCAAAATTAGGGCAATTCCAGCTAAGATGGGTGAATCACCGGTTGCTACAATGGAAAAAACCAAAATTTGGGAGAAAATGTAAAATTGAGAGCTCAAGATGAAGTTGAATTAGGTTCCGCAATTTCAATTCACAAAATTAGGGCTTTTACACGTAGAATAGAAAAATCTCCGGTGACAACAACGGTAAAACCAAAATTTGAGAGAAGAGTGTAAAGTTGAGGCCCCAAATGGGTTGAATTAGGGTTTTATGGATAATTTTAGAAATGAGATTCCGCAGTTTCAGAAAGATTTGAAATGAACACTAGAACATTTTAATTAGGGATGGCAATGGGTCGGGGCGGGGCGGATTTTCATGTTTTTCACCGATCCGTGTAGGTTATTTTTCTGCCCCGCCCCGATCCGTGACCCGTAAACTGGGCAACATTCCCGCCCCTCGCCCCGATCCGTGCCGCCCCGTTTGTCCTGTCCTATTTTTCAAAAGTAAAATAATTAGTATATATTTTCTTTTCCTAAGTATAATTACCATATATTAAAAAAAATTACATATATATATATATATATATATATATATTATTGGGGTCTAAATGGGTCAAACGGGGCGGATCGGATCGGGGCGGGGCAAATAGCATATCCAAACCCGATCCGATCCGTTTAGAGGGTAATCTCGCCCCCGATCCGATCCGATACGTTTGCGGGTCGGGGCAACGGGGCACGGGCTAAATTGCCATCCCTAATTTTAATCTGAAACTGGGGAAATTATCCAAAAAAGAGATAATCACTATTTATGTCCCTGATCTATCTTTCAAAAGCAACTATTACCCCTAAAGAATATATCGTGCCATTTGTATCCCAACAAGTTACGGAGTGCCATTTATGCCCAAAAGTGGTGGCGACCGGCGAAAAGTGGCGGTGTTGCACGCGTGCGGCCTGCACATGTGCAATTTGAGGGGCAAAACAGTCCATTCAGTCTCTAACCAAGAAGTAGCATCCGACACGGGTTGTCTTGACCCACATCCAATATCCGACCCACTCACCCATTTCTTCCTCTTTGAACTCAGGCCACCGTCCTCTTTGCTTCACTCCTTCACTCCTTCAGCAGCAACAATCATCCACCTCCTTCTCTACTCACAACAACAATTCCACAAAAAAATAGCCCATTCACAAAAAAAAAAAAAAAAAAAAAACCAGAATTCAAAGAATTTGGAGCATGAGCATGACCCATAGAATTAACATTTGAAAAGATCGCCGTCGGAGCAAAACCAATGATAGTGGCGGCGATGAAAGAGTCCTCTAGTGCGCCGTCAAAGCCATTCAAGAAGGAAGAGATAGTATCACGATAGGGCTTCTCCTAAAAAACTCGCGATTTGATAGCCATTTCTTTGTTAGTAACATTTATTATGTCCATTAAATTAATCTCCCACAGATGGGGGAAATGGATTCAATTTTTAGGGATTGAGTTTGGGCGGCGTTCAGGCGTCGGGATTGGAAAAAGGGCGGCGAAGCGGTTTCTGCGGCGGTGATAGGGTCGGTGGTGTGCTCTGCTCACCTTGAAACTACATCAACATGTTTCCAGAGCCAGCTCTCGGCGTCATCGGACGGCTCCGCTCCACAGATTGAGACCGCCGATTTGAATTCATCATCGGCGTGGTCGGCACCACCGTTCTCAGCTGTGGAACATCCTCCTCACTCTTCTTCAAAGCTGAGGAGGTGTCGGATTTCAGAGGCTGCTCCAGTGGTGTAATTTTTAGCGATTGAGTTTGGGCGGCGTTCAGACGGCGGTGATAGGGTCGGTGGTGAGCTATGATGGAGATGGGGTGTTGGTGAGGCGATGAGGGAGGGGGGATTTGGTGTGAGTGAGCTTTTTTTTAAAAAAAAACAAAGTGTCATGACTATAATACCCCTGAAAATATGCTTGTGCGGTTCGCACGTGTGCAACACCGCCACTTTTCACCGGTCGCCGCCACTTTTGGGCATAAATGGCACCCCGTAACTTGTTGGGGATACAAATGGCACGATATATTCCTTAGGGGTAACAGTTGCTTTTGAAAGATAGCCCAGGGGCAAAAATAGTGATTATCTCTCCAAAAAATAATTACTCTTGAACTCTTCAATTGTCCTGTAAGAGGATAGTGCATGAGGTTTTAAATTCAGTACATATAGAACAATTCATAAGGTAAATCTCGTGTAATGGGTATTCTCACTTTATGGACATTTGTCGCATGTAACACATTTATTATGTAATTGATGTCTAAAAATTACAATATGTGTTCTCTTTTGGGCCTATTTTACTAGGTTCTTGTGAATAGGCTCTAGGAGATTCATGGTGACACTGGTAAATTTTTTATCCAACTATCCAAAAAAAATTAAAAGCTATTATGCAGCACAACCGGACCGGAATTATGAGATTGGTTGCACTGGATTAGGGGAAATGGAAAAGGGAGAGGGAAGAAAAATTGAAAGGGGGATTTATTTAGGCTTAAAGCTAGCAAAATTGATGATGGAGTGGTGAGGGTAGAGGACACAATGGGCGAATAATATCGATTTTAGTGAAACTCACACAATATTATATATTAATCATTACAAATTTGGCGGTTGTTGGGCTTAGGTTTTCAACTATTTCGACATTTGAATAATCTCGATTTTTGTCAAATTTTGACAATATTGTGAACTAACTATTATGGATTTGGAACCGTTGGACTCGATTTTTTCAACTATTTTGACTGATAAATAATCTCGATTTTAGTCAAGTTCTAACAAAATTGTGTACTAATCATCACGAATTTGATGTCGTCGGGCTCGAAATTTTCAATTGTTGCGACAAGAGAACAATCTCGATCTTAGTCATATTCATACAAAATCGTGTACTAACCATCTCGAATTTTTTAACTGTTGGGACCAATGAATAATCTCGATTTTAGTCAAATTAATATCAAATCGTGTACTAACCATCACGGAACTAGCTCGAATTTTCAAATGTTTCGGTCGGTGAATAATATAGATTTTGGTCAAGTTATTACATTATCGTGTAGTAACCATCACATATTTGGGACCGTCGAGCTCAAATTTTTCAACTTTTGCGACCGGTAAATAATCTTGATTTTCGTCAAATTCTAACAATATATCGTGTACTAAACATCTCAGATTTGGGGTTGTCAGATTCGAATTTTTCAACTGTTGCGACCGCTAAATAATCTGAATTTTAGTAAAGTTTTTACAATATCGTGTATTAAACATCACGTATTTGGGTCGTCAGACTCGAATTTTTACTTGTTGCAATCACTGAATAATCTCGATTTTCGTTAAATTCATAAAAAAAAATCGTGTATCAAGGATTTTGGGACGTCGATCTCAAAATTTTCAATTATTGCTGCGGATGAAAAACCCTGATTTTACTCAAGTTTCTGACAATATCGTGTACTAACCATCACATATTTGGGGACGTTGGACTTAGATTCTCAACTGTTGCTACAGGTGAATCATCTCGATTTTAATCAAGTTCGAAAAATATCGTGTACTAACCTTCATGAATTTGGGTCCGTTGGGTTTGGATTTTTCAACTGTTGTAACCTGTGAATTTTTTTTATTTTAGTCAAGTACGAACAAAATCGTGTACATACCGTAACGGAATTGAGGCGTCACACTCGAATTTTTCAACTGTTGTAACCAGTGAAAATCTCGATTTTAGTCAAATTCATACAAAATCGTGTACTAAGAAACACGGAATTAGGGTCGTCTAGCTCGAATTTTCAAATGTTTCGATCGGTGATCTATCTCGATTTTAGTCAAGGTATTACATTATAGTGTAATAAATAATAACCATCATGAATTTGAGACTGTTGGGCTCAGATTTTTCAACTTTTGCGACCGGTAAATAATCTGGATTTTAGTAAAGTTTTGACAATATCGTGTACTAACCATTAAAGATTTTGGGCTGACAAACTCGGATGTTTACCTTTTGCAACTGGTGAATAAGCTCGATTTTAGTTAAATTCATAAAAAATCGTGTATGTTGCATCACAGATTTGGGGGTGTCACACTCAGATTTTATCAATTGTTGCAATCGATGAACAATCATGATTTTACTACAGTTCTGACAATATTGTGTACTAACCATCACATATTTTGGGACATTGGACTTGGATTTTTCATTTGTTACGACCGGTGAATAATCTCGATTTTAGTCAAGTTCGAAAAATATCGTGTACTAACCTTCAGGAATTTGGGGTCGCTGGGTTCAGATTTTTCAACTGTTGCAACCTGTGAGATTTTTTTTTATTTTAACCAAGTTCAAACAAAATCGTATACTAACCATACAAAAAATTTGGGGCAGCACTCTCAAATTTTAAATTGTTGCAACCGGCGAATAATCTAAATTTTAGTCATATTCATAAAAAAACATGTACTAACCATCAAAGACTTGGGGACGTCAAACTCGAATTTTTCAACTGTTTGCGACCAGTGAACAATCATTATTTTAGTCAAGTTTTGACAATATCGTGTTCTAACCATCACAGAATCGGAGATGTCATGCTCGAATTTTTCAAATGTTACGACTGGTGAATAATCTCGATTTTAGTAATGTTAAGATAATATCGTGTACTAACCATCTCAGATTTGGGTTCGTCGTTCTTTGATTTTTCAATTAATACGACCGCTGAATAATTTTGATTTTAGTAAAGTTCAAACTAAATCGTGTATTAACCATCACGAATTTTGATCCGTCAGGGTGGTCGAAATTTTTATTTGTTTCAACTGGTGATTTGTAGTCAAATTCAGACAATATAATGTACTAACCATCATAGATTTGGAGCCATAGTGCTCGGATTTTTTTAACTGTTTCGACCAGTGAATAATCTCAATTTTTGTGAAGTTCGTGTACTAACCATCACATATTTGGACACACCGGGCTCGGATTTATCAACTTTGCGACCGATGAATAATACTGACTTTAGTTAAACTCGAACAATATCATGTACTAACCTTCAAGAATTTAGGGTCGCAAAGCTTGAGATCGGTGAATAATCTCGATTTTAGTAAAGTTTCGAAAAAATCATGTACTAACAATTACAAATATTGGGATATCAGGATCAGATATTTGAACTGTTGCGACCGGTAAATAATCTCGATTTTAATCAAATTCATAAAAATTTGTGTACTCACCATCACGGATTTGGGGACATCGGCTCGGATTTATCAACTGTTGCGATTGATGAATAATCCTGAATTTAGTCAAAGTTCTGACAATATGGTGTCCTTACATCACATAATTGGGGAACTCGGGTTCAGAATTTTAAACAGTTGGAGCCGGTGAATAATCTCGATTTTAGTCAAGTTCAACTAATTTCATGTGCTAAGCATCACATATTTGAGGTCGACGGGATTGAATTTGTCAACTGTTACGTCCGGTGAATAATCTAAATTTTTGTCAAATTCAGGAAAATATCATGTACTAACCATCACAAATTTGGGTATGTTGGGCTCAAATTTCTTGCGACGGTGAATAATCTCATTTTTTCATGTTCAAACAATATCGTGTACTAACCATAATTGATTTCCGTGAAATAATCCAGGATTTGGGGCCTTTGGACTCATATTTTAGCTCCTTCGGCTGGAAACCAAGTTTTCCATCTCTAGTTTAGGACATTGTCCAGATGAAAGACCGATCTTCTCAGAACAAAAAATGGTAAGTCTTCTGAATATAACCTAATTCTCATATGATGTGGATGTATATATCTGGTAGTAATTATTCTCTACGTATCATTGGAGATGTTTAACATAACCATCCTCTGATCACTGATCTGGCATCTTTCCTGTATAGACTAACAATTTTAGCATCTGAAATGGTAATGAGGCCAAGCTCTTGTACAAAACATGAAGGAGTTACTAGTAAAAGTACTTGTCAACCCCAAAAACATTCATGGAAGTAATTCTTTATTCTTCTGGAGCCGTATAATTCCACACGTAACCTATTCTTCTGATCTCTTTAAGGTTTCTGAATCACAACATCCAAGTAAATTATCACAAAACCTGGAACATGGATTACATTTACATAGAAAATTCATCACTGTACAAATTCAGATCATGATTTCAGGACAGCACCTCCAGTAATTTTCCAACCTGATTGGGCGCAGGGACGCCCCCAAGATTTTTAAAAATACTACTATTTTTAAAATTTTATGTGTATTTTGGAAAATTTTATCAATTTCGCCCCCCCAAGAAATTTTTTTTGCCTTTTTTATCGCCCCCAAGAATTTTGGAATTTTTTTACCAGTTTCGCCCCCCAACATCAAATTCCTGGCTTCGTCCTGATTGGGCGTAAGACATCTCATATCTCATTGTGTAGGTTGAAGCTGAACTGTCTGAATCATTGCATTCTGGATGTGCTGGATCAGTTACTCGTGCCATCTCCTCCAGAGTTGTTTCCACAATTTCTTAAACGGCCAAATATCGCCTAATTCCACCGCATGAGCGCGATAGCTTGTTGAATCTGTCACATAAGAACCAAAAACATCAAATGAAATTGATATGAAACTAAAATCATTGAAAATATATGATGAAAACTAAGTGCTTAAAATAAAAATAATTGATGGATTAATGTTTCTACATATTACTCTTTTGTTGTGAAAACCAAAAGAAGTAGGAACCCAGTTTATTGATCTATTAACACATGTTCTATCTTTTCTACTTTGTAACATTTTTCATTTTAAATAAATTTTGTTTCAATATCGCAAATTATGCAAGATAAGTTCTATACATCAAAGAAAAAAAATTAGAAAGATTAAATTTTTATACTTAAAATTATTACAAGAAATTTAGAAAAAAATAGTTGTTATAGGAAATGTGAAATATTAATACAAACCCAAAGCATGAAATATACATATTGCACGCAAACATTCCGCGAACTTGTATTCTATGATTCCTTACAACTTACAAGTAACAGCCAAAACAACATCTTTATCATTAGTTTTTTATATTAATGAAATTATCACAGCATTATTATTGAAGTACCGTAAATTTATGGGTTGAAACTAATTACATTACTTTACTTCAGATAAGACAATTTTATTAGTATATTAGATAATGTAAAGTATTTACATTAATTTCGTCTTAAAAAGTAATGAATGCTAGCGAGCAAAGAACGAGAAAAAAGAAAAAAGACTAAGCTCTACAATTCCAATCTAATCCACAAATTGATGGTGGAAAAAGGCGAGTCTCCCTATGACATGCCACCGGAGGGCAGCAACCGAGGTAGAGGGGATTTTTTCTTCTTTCTATAACTATTTTAATAGGTGTTGATTTACTGCTCGCACTTAATACTCAGTTCAAGTCTTATTTGCAAAGTGAATTATACTTTTATGAGTCAAAATTGAATTTTTAAATGTGAAAAAGTGTGTTAAAATTCTCATAACCCATGATTCTAGGAGAAAGCTACACAAGAGAGACTAGTTTATAACATTATCTATTTGGACATTATTTCATTTCAGAATCAAACATAAGATTTCTAGTCTCAATTGGTCTAGAAAATCATTTTAATTCTATAAACGTATAATTGTCTATGAGAAGATACATAAGTTATAGTTATAAAATTTTATTTCCGATTCTAAAAACACTATCCAACTACGTCGACTTTCATCTTTAATCCCCCACCATAGATGGGGTCACTTTGGCATGGAGCGCTCTTGTGGGACTGACCCCACGACCCTCTCACTTGAGTTGGAGTAAGCCCCGCCCCAACTCATGTGAGAGGGTTGTGGGACAATCCCAAAAGGGCGACTCTACCTTGAAATTTTCTCAAAAGATGGATTGGAAGGTGTGAAATAGCGTGACTAACTCAAACAAGGAGGAATGCCCCTACCTATAGGCTACTTACTGGACTTTATTTAGGGCATGACATAAAGGCCATAAAATCAGGGAGGGGAAGAAGATGAAAATTGGTTGTGAAGTAGTAATTGCTAGCAAAAGAAAAGTAGTCAAGAGATTCCTTAAAAGAACAAAGGTGTTAGGTTGTGTAATAATCACCAATCACCCAAAAGGAGTGAGCATGCCATTTAATGTTATAATACTATGAATTCATAAGTCACACCATCCCCAACCCTTTGTGAGGGGTTGAGTTAATGATGCAAATTCTAAATTGTTTGCAACGTTTACACTTTTTGAGACATTTCAAATTTTTATCACGTTTAAAAAAAAATCAATGTATTTTTATTGTTAATTTTTAATTATACCCCCAATTTATTACTCAATTAATCACTAATAGTAATAAATTTTTAGTCATTAATTATGCATAATTTAAGCTTTCTTTTTCATGATTAATATCATCTAATGATTGCCTAAGTGTATGTAAAAAGGTGAAACGTTACAAATAATTTTGTACGGAGATAGTATAACAAATGCTCAATCAAAGTTAATTCGTTTTTTTATGAATTGATTTTTTTATCGTACGTATATTATCTCCATAATTTTTAGTATGATGATAATTAATTACTTATAGGTTTTTTTTTTTCGAATAAATTTAGTTTCCATTAATCACAAATAGCCGAAGCCATTACAATCAAAGGAAAATCTGAAAATAAAGAAAGTAAAAGTTATACAATGATTTAAAAATCACGATAACAGACAAAAGACACACCCAAGAAAACTTGGATGGTTAGGAAAAACAACTATAAAAACTAGCCAACTAAACAAATACATAATCTTCTCCTTCAAAGCATCTTCATCGCAATTCTTGATCCACATGGACAGGAGAATATCACTTTCAACATCTTCCTTAGGGATCGACAATTTATAGGATCATGGGCGTATCAACCGTCCCTACAAATTGCCTCGGGAAGATGTAAAAAAGTTGATAAAGGGGCCCGAGATCTAGTCCCGGGTTGAACAAATCCTCCTAGAAAAATAGAAAAAAAAGTCTCAGATCCATGAAGATCCGAGACTCATCTAACCACTGTGTCTTGAATCTTGAAGAAAAAAACTCCGAAAAATGTTTCATATGATTCGTAGTACAAAATATAGTAATATAAATGGAACAAAATGACCAAGATTTGACTATTGGCCGGAGCCAATGGCCAAATCTGATCAGCAACAGCAGGGGGGAGAGCAGGGGGAAAAGAGAGAAGAGAGAGAAAAAAGGGAGAAAAAGGGGAAGGCCCTAATTACTTATAGGTTAAGATGAAACTATCTGAAAAGAAATTTGGTCGAAGAAGCCAAAAACGGTATCCACCTGGCAACAATGATTATGCTCCTCACTACTCGTGCTCTATGAATATATAAACGTCTAATCACGAAATATTCTACATTCTCATGAGTGGAAATCGACCCTAACCTCATGGTTAGAACATCTTTTTTTTTTTTTTTTAATTGACTAATGTGTATTAAAAGAAATTTAAATATAAATATGAAGTAGAAAATTTCACAATTTTTTTCTTTCAAGTAAAGAATTTCACAAATTTTACTTACTATGTTAATTGTATTAGCATAACAAAAGCTCATAGACAATGCTATTGGAGTCGACTTCGAGTCCAATGCATGGAACAAGTGTTGTACTACACTGAAAAATATCTGCTATTCGTCAAATTAAAAATAACTTATTTTACCACGATGGTTGTAAAAATTACGAAAAAACAACACTCATAGGAGAGAAATTTTCTGGTGGCTTAAGTGCGAAACGAGGTGATTTTGCACGTGTAGAAGTTTCCTCGTCTGTTGGATTAAAATTTTGACGGTTAAAATTGATATAAAACGATCACATGTTATGAGGCTCAACACCTGTTGTATTTTTTAGTCTCAGAACGTCTGTTATAAAGCGTTCCGTACGTACTGAAAAAACCAACTGTTACGGATATGTTCCGGACTCTCTCTCTCCAGTCTACAGTTCCCCAAAACCACTAGAGCCAAAAGAACCATTTTTAGAGCAAAAGAAAACCACATGGGACTTGGCCCTCTCAATCTTACTATTCCCCCAGACCATCTCTGCTCTGCTCTTCTCTTACGCTCCCCACTCCCCCAACGTCTCTAATAAACCCACTCAACCACCGTACCACCAACGCCGAACCACCGGAGCACAACCACTGTTATATATATATGTTCTCACGTCAATGGCTTCTTTTCTTCTTCCCTTCACCACGGCGGTGGTTTTCTTAACATGCATTATTAATAAGCCCTTTATTGTAATTTCAGCTGATAATAATTATGTAACAGAAGAAATTCAAGCTTTATTATCCTTCAAGCATAATCTTGACGATCCTATTGGAATAATGGACGGTTGGGATTCATCCACTCCTTCCGCCCCTTGTGACTGGCGTGGCATTCTCTGTTTTCAGAGCCATGTTCGTGAACTCCGCCTGCCTCGTCTTCAACTCAGTGGCCAACTCACCGAGTCACTTGCTAATTTACGCCACCTGCGTAGGTTAAGCCTCCATTCTAATAACTTCAATGGCTCCATTCCGACTTCTCTGGTTCACTGCCGCCTCCTTCGCGCCATCTACCTCCAGTACAACTCTCTCTCCGGCGACCTTCCGCCGGCGATTTCTAATCTCACTAACCTACAAGTCCTCAACCTCGCTCACAACTTCCTCTCCGGCGGTTTTCCCGGTGGACTTCCGGTAAGTCTCCGAGTACTCGACTTATCCTTCAATCGTTTCTCCGGCGTGATTCCAGTGACCATCGGAGGTCTCGGAAACCTTCAATACCTCTGGTTAAACTCTAATAAGCTCTACGGAACAATTCCTTCTTCAATTTCAAACTGTTCAAGGTTAATCCATTTCAGCGCCGGCGATAATAACCTTCAAGGACTTATTCCGGTGTCCATCGGCTTATTACCGAGTCTACAAGTGATGTCACTTGAACACAATCAACTCCGCGGATATGTCCCCGCTTCGTTAGTTTGCAATAATTCAGTTATTAATTCTCACTCAATAAGAATCATTGAGTTGAGTTTTAATGAATTCACGGGTTTTCAGAATTCGTCTTTTAATAATGCATTATGCTCAAGTGTTACTGAGGTTCTGAATCTTCACGGGAATCAGATAAATGGTGTGTTTCCTGACTGGTTGGTTAATGTCTCGTCTCTTAAAGTCTTGGATTTTTCGGGGAATTTAATGTCTGGGGTTTTGCCAAATGCTATTGGAAATTTGGTTAATTTGGAGGAATTTAGGATGGCTAATAATTCATTAACAGGAAGAATCCCTGATGGGATTAGAAATTTCGAGTTCTTGAGAGTTCTTGACTTAGCCGGGAATGGATTTTCCGGGTTGATCCCGGAGTTCTTGGGGGAAATGAAGGGCTTAAGGGTGTTATCATTGGGGGGAAATGGTTTCAATGGCCAAATTCCGGTTAGTATTGGTGGTCTTAACCAGCTAGAGTCTTTGGATTTGAGCAATAATAAACTGAATGGACCTGTGCCTAAAGAGCTAATAATGGGACTTACTAATTTGAGAAGTTTGAACTTGAGTAGTAATGGATTTTCAGGTCAATTTCCTAGTGATATTGGGAATTTGAAGGCTTTAGTAGTTCTAAACATGAGTAATTGTCGATTTTCGGGGGGTTTTCCATCAAGTATAGGAAGTTTGTTGAGGTTGAGTATTCTTGATTTGAGTAAACAGAATCTTCAAGGGGAATTGCCTTTGGTTCTTTTTGGTTTGCCAAGTTTGAAAGTTGTTGCTTTACAAGAAAATTCATTCTCTGGTGATGTTCCTGAAGGTTTTAGCAGCTTATCAAGCCTACAATATCTGAATCTTTCGTCAAATTCTTTCTCGGGTGCAATACCAGTATCTTATGGGTTTCTCACGTCATTGATCATTCTTTCTTTGGCTGACAATAATGTTAGTGGCTCAATTCCGGCTGAGTTGAGCAATTGTTCTAGTCTTGAATTCTTGGAGCTTCGAGGTAATCAGTTATCGGGTTCAATTCCGGATGATTTCTCCCATTTATCTCATTTGAATAAGCTTGATTTGGGTCAGAACAACCTAACTGGTGAAATCCCACCTAATATCTCTGATTGTTCTTCTCTGGCTATATTGTCATTGGATTCAAATCATATTTCTGGTCATATACCTGATTCATTGTCAAAGTTATCGAATTTAACTTCATTAGATTTGTCTTCGAACAACTTGACTGGTGAAATCCCAGATAGTCTTGCTAATATCTATGGGTTGAAGCATCTAAATCTTTCGCGTAATAATCTTGAAGGAGAGATCCCAGCACCTCTAGCTTCTCGGTTCAATGACCCTTCGGTTTTTGCAATGAATGGAAATCTATGTGGTAGGCCTTCAAACAGAGTCTGTGGAAGAGTTGCAAGGCGGAAAAGGAAAAGATTGATCTTATTCATACTTGTGGCTGCAGTAGGGGGCTTGATTATCTTCAGCTGCTGTTGCTTTTACTTATACAGTCTCTTGTGGTGGCGAAAGAAGCTAAAAGCCGGAGCAGCCGGAGAAAAGAAACGTAGTCCAAGTCCAAAATCACAAAGGGGTCGTGGAAGTGGCGAAAATGGAGGGCCAAAGCTAGTAATGTTCAATAACAAGATCACATATGCAGAAACTTTAGAAGCAACAAGGCAATTTGATGAGGAAAATGTGTTGAGTAGAGGAAAATATGGACTCTTATTCAAAGCTACTTATGGAGATGGAATGGTCCTTGCAATTCGTCGTCTTCCTGATGCATCCATTCCTGAAACCACATTCCGTAAGGAAGCTGACTCTTTTGGCAAAGTGAAACACCGGAATTTGACAGTTCTCCGTGGATACTATCCCGGCCCTCCATCAGATGTTCGCCTTTTGGTCTACGATTACATGCCTAATGGAAACTTAGCCACATTGCTTCAAGAAGCTTTACATCAAGATGGACATGTACTCAATTGGCCAATGCGCCATTTGATTGCACTTGGCATTGCGCGAGGATTATCATATCTGCATTCGGTGTCATTAGTCCATGGTGATATCAAGCCACAAAACGTCTTATTTGATGCAGATTTTGAGGCTCATTTATCTGATTTTGGCTTAGATAAACTAACTGTAGCAACTCCAGGACCAGAAGCATCATCATCTGCTAGCCCAATTGGAACTCTCGGATACATTTCACCAGAAGTCATATTAACTGGGCTACCAACTAAAGAAGCCGATGTTTATAGCTTCGGAATTGTGTTACTGGAAATACTAACAGGAAGAAAACCAGTAATGTTCAATCAAGACGACGAGGACATTGTTAAGTGGGTTAAGAGGCAATTACAAACTGGACAAATTTCGGAATTGCTCGAGCCGGGGTTGCTAGAACTTGATCCTGAATCATCAGAATGGGAAGAATTCTTGTTGGGAGTGAAAGTTGGATTGCTTTGTACAATGCCGGATCCTCTTGAAAGGCCATCCATGACTGATGTTGTTTTCATGCTTGAAGGTTGTCGTGTTGGCCCTGAAATTCCTTCCTCTGCTGATCCTACAACTCTTCCTTCTCCATTGTAATTTGTTTTTGTGTTCAAACTTTTATTCTAAATTGGAATCACTTGATTCATTTCAATGTAGATCGATCTCATTATGTTTTTTTATTCCTTTTTAGCCTTAGTAGAATTCTGATCATGTAGTCTTTAGCACCTGAATTCACTAATCAAATTGTTTCTAAAGCGACATACTATGTCGCATTGTCTTTATTTTGCATAGATTCTCACCAGATTAGTCTAGTCAATAATACTAGAACGAAAAAATTATTACTAAATATTGGAAGTTCAACACCTATTTAGAGCGTGGAGATAACTAAATTGATCGAATTGTCTTTTAAATCTCAACTAGATTAGTGGACTAATCATGCGGATACGGTATTAAAAAACAAAAATAAATAAATAAAAATGTTGCACTAGCTTTGGGGCTTTGACTACTTTTTTCTTTTTCTATATACCCTCATGGAGGGCGTCCCGGCTCCTATGCGGAACAGCTTTTTGTTCCGCACTGCGGGATACGATCTCAGCCGTCGGATGAGATTTTCTAACGGTCCAGATCTGGAGAGAGAATTTTTTTTATTTTTTAGTCCAGCTGCAATTTTTTCTCTCCAGATCTGAACCGTTCAAAATCTCATCCGACGGCTGAAATTGTTTCGCACGTGCGGAAAACAAGCTATTCCGCATAGGAACCGGAATGGAGGGAGGGAGGGAAGTGGGAGTGAGATGAGTCGAGTCATTTTTCAGGTGAATTTCCAGGGAATGGGACCCACAAAAACATAATAGATTCCCGGTGGCCAAAAGGGATTTGTTTTTTTAATTTCTTTTGTCCTTTTAACGAGGAATGCCAGCAACATGGTTTATCACAAACTGTTCATCGGGCCGCTATAAAAGTAGCCGTTACTGTCCAGCAGAACAAGAAACAAAAATCTTTTATTAAAATTGGTGAAAAATCGATTATTGAAGGTGACGATTATATTTTGTCAACTTCTTTATAGAAGTAGACAATGCGGGGGAGAGAGCAAATTGGTTTTTCCTTTTAGGTATAGTTCATTCATTATTTTTTTTATTAAATAAGAAATTATCATGTTGAAATCTCACATCGATTAGTTAGTGAGCAAATTTGTTATTTATAAGGATTGGGCAATCCTCCCCCTCTTGAGGTACCTTTTGAGGGAATGAGTTAGATCCAAATTCATTTTCTACATGGTATCAGAGCCACCTAATTCGATGTTGGGCCCATTATTGTTCACGGTCCAGATATTCATCCTTGACCGTGAGGGGGTGTTGAAATCTCACATCGATTAGCTAGTGAGCAAAATTTTTTTTTATAAGGATTGGGCAATCCTTCCCCTTTTGAGGGAATGAGTTAGGCCCAAATACATTTTCTACATATCAATTAATCACAAAATTCAAAATTCAAATGTAATAATTATTTATTTTTTTGGTAAATAAATGAGAAAGATTAGATAATGAATGAATTCCATTAATCACATAACTTGCTCATTCACTATACTCTCACTTTACTATATGATTAGACTATGAAATCCAATAACTACGAGTAATCGGTTACGAGTGTAACAGAGAAACGCAGGTTTCGATGGATGTGTGGGCATATTATAAAGTGTAAAGTTAGAAATGAGATTATCCGAGAAAAATTAGGAGTTGCACCTATTGAAAAAAAGATTAAGGAAAATCGCTTGCGGTGGTTTGAACACATAAAATTAAAAGAAGATTGAGTGACACTCCGGTTCGAAAACTTGAAGGATGGAGGCATGAGGTGTTAAGAAGTAAGGGAGGCCAAAGAAGGATTGGATCGAAGTCATCAAGAATGACATGAATTTATTAGATTTAGAGGAGGGTATGATATTTGATAGAAAGAAATGGAGAAATTTTTTATATTTATTCATGTATCCGATCTCAATTATTTGTGATTAAATTTTTTTTGTTATTGTTGTTGTACGGTAACCGGTAATGGACTGCCTCTAAACAAAAGCTAAATTCAGGATAGTGTGTGGGTTAATATATAAAATTTTGTAAGCGGTCTAAACAGTAAGAGGGGGTTCGGGATCGGGAATTACGGAAAATGTACGTTGTTGACCGGCAAGGTTGGGTCCCTAAAGCCATATCTTTCCCTTAAAGCATACTGTACATCATCATCCACTTCCAAGTTTTGTGAATTCCAAGTTTTGTTGTTGCATTTGTATAAGCTGTAATTTATCCTCCCCCCACCCCGATATGTGGGGTCAACAGATAGGAAAAGGCAGAAAAAGTCTGGCATGGAGCGGTCCTTGTGAGTATGACCCCAAATTCCTCTTATATAAATTTAGACAGGATTCACCTGCAAGGTAGGTCCCCGCAGACCTCTATATCTCACAAGTACCCATAAGGTCCGTCCCATAGGAAATTTTTCCGGAAAGGCATGGCGGTTCGAGGGGAGTGAAAGGTGATTGACGGAAAATGTTTTTCAAAAATTGGAAGTCTTAAAAAAAATTTAATGCGTGTACTCGGTGTATATATTAATATGAATTAGTTAGTGTATATGATACTATAAATTTTCTAAGAATAAGTTATTGTATATGGTACTATAAGTTTTTTATTCTCTTAATGTTTTTTTCATTTCTAATTTAATTATAAATTTTTTATATACTTAAATGATCATATATATGATTTAATTTATCTGAATTAACATGTGTTCACAAGCAAACAACAATTAATTTTTCCACGCAAAATTATGTAATCTTTTTGAATTAGTACCTCCGGACTCAATAACCAATACGATGATTAATAATATTTCTTTTTCAACTAATTTAGAAACAACTCCAACGATTGATTTTATTTAAACAACTATTTCCTCCTCTTTTTGGGCCAAACTCTTCGGCTACTACTAGTTAAATAACGTTACTTTCTTCACCATTCTCCATATTCCAGATGTAATGATTATTTATTTTTTTGTTATATTTACATGAAAATTCAACTTCTTTAGTTATATAGAGTATTGTTTTGAAATTTAGCACATGACCCTAAAATAATTTATACGATCCTAGAAAAACCTAGTAATGTCATTAGTAAATTATTATGATTGTTTGCATTATACTAAGCAGTACTCATTCATTTCAAATTGAATGCACACTTCTTTTTTTACATAAAATAAATAAGAAATTGAACGTTTAATTTGAAACTCAAAGAGTGCATTATTATAAGCTAATAACTATAGTTGCCAAGAACTTAGCTAATAATTATGATAGTCAAGAAAGACTGAGTGTAATTGACACAACATCTCTAATTCAAAACAATATGTCCCGGAATGACACTTCTTCCCCAATAATAAAACCTTAAGAAAAAAGAAAAGAAAAAGGCTAATTATAGTTAATTTGCCCTTGTCTCCTCTTATTGATATTAATAACGACTTCGTATAAAAAGCAGTATTACTAAAAGGCCAGAATGGTTAAAATTCCTACTTCCTCTCACAGTCTCATAACATTCTTTAATGTCCGATCAAGTTTATGATTATGACACCAAAGAACCCCTTCTGTTAGCAGCAGATATTTTTCTATATCTTTGGGAGAAGAATGGGGATCGAGGCCTTCACATTTGAGGGGTATAATTTTGAACTCAAATTGAGCCGTCCGAATTTTATGCTGAACAATTTTTTTTCAGTACATACAAAACGCCTCAGAACAGGTGTCCTGAGGTTGCTCAGAACAGATGTTACACAATGTAAAAACAGAACACGTGTTTTGAGGTTAAGAACATGTATTCGTTTTAAATCAATCTTAACCGTTAAAATTTTAATCTAGCGGACGAGGAAGTTCCGCATGTGCGAAATTATCTCGTTCCGCATTGGAGCCACGCGTACAAATTGATACACAAACTCTATTTGAATTGAGTATGAGAATGAAACCACAAACAACTTGTAATCTATGAAGAATTTAGTTTGAAATTCCTCAGATTGATATACAATCTAAATATCTAATCATACCGAAAATTTAAGAATATGTACCTTAGCGGGTGGAACAAAAGTTCCTCTGCATGTGATGCTCGTCATGATTTTGCAGCAGTAATTTTTGGTTGATGGTGAAATGGGTTCCACTGCAATAGTACAGCAAAGTACAGAGAGAGTAAATATAACAGTAAAGAGTAAAGACTGTAAAGGCTGTTTTGATAAAATTGGACTGTTTCGACCATTGTGAACGAAGAAGACGGCACTGTTGGTTCAAGCCTCAGTCACGTGATGGATCAGTGTCCTATATCAAAATAATTCAATTGCTATTACCCTATTGACAAAGAACCTTCAGTAAAGGAGGGGGCGTGTCTGGGGTGGGGCGGCCCTATGGGACGTGGCCCACCTCTCCTCTCACATAAATTCATGTAGGACTCGCCTGAAAATATCTTACAGGTGGGTCCCGCGAAATTTATGTGAGAGGAGGTAGCGCATGTCCCCATAGTGACCCGATCCCACCTTGAATTTTTCCGTAAAGGAGAGGTGAAACATACACTCTGACCAACAACTTTTCTCTCTCTTCGGTCAATGGTCAAATCTTGATCATTTTGTTCAGTTTTTATAACTCTATTTTGTACCTCGAATCATATGAAACATTTTTCAAAGTATTTTTCTTCAAAATTCAAGATGCAGTGATTAGATGTGTCTCAGATCTTCACAGATCTAGATTTTTTTCTATGTTTATAGGAGGATTCGTTCAATCCGGACTTGATCTGAGCCTTTTATCAACTTTTTACATCTTCCCGAGGCAATTTGTAGGACGGTTGATACGGCCATGATCCTATAAATTGTCAATCCCTACGAAAGATGTTGAAAGTGATATTCTCTTGTCCCATGTGGTTCAAGGATTGCGATGAAGATGCTTTGAAAGATAAGATTATGTATTTGTTTAGTTTTGCTAATTTTTCTAGTAGTTTTTCCTAACCATCCAAATTTTATTGGGTGTGTATTTTGTCTGTTATCGTGATTTTTTAAATCATTGTATAACTTTTACTTTTCTGTATTGTCAGAAATTTTTTTCTTTGATTGTAATGACTTCGACTTGTTGTGATTAATGAAAACAAAATTTATTCAAAAAAAACTCAACAACTGCCTACAAATCTAGACGCCTACATATTCAGTCAATCTAAATTATCCAATTTGACGACTTAGATAACGGTTAAGAAAATTTTCTTATTATTTATTAATGAACAATTTAGTGCTGGCCGAAGTAGGGGCAGAGTGTAATTAATTTGGATGGTAAAAATATCGTGGCGAATGATGTGCAACGAGTGTCTTGTACGACCGTAACATACCATTGAGACTGGAGGGAAAGTTTTATAGAACAACTGTTAAGACTTTATTGTTGTATGGTACATAATGTTGGGCCATAAAAAGATGTCATATCTAAAAAAATGAGTGTAACATAGATGCATTTGTTGCGACAGGTGGTGTAGGCATACTAGAAAGTATAGAGTGATAAATGAGATTATACGAGAGAAAATAGGAGTTTCACATATTAGAGAAAATAGGAGGGAAAATCACTTACGATGTTTTGGACACATAAAACGAAAGCATCAGCTAAGGGTGGAAATGAGCTGAGTTGAATTGAGCTAAGACGAGCTTAGACTTAACTCACACTAATTTTGCTCAGCTCATAGCTCAACTCATATTTGATGTGAGCTAATTTTCTCAGCTCAATCTCAGCTCATCAGTAGCTCACGAGCAGCTCAGCTCAGCTCATTTATTTATAAATATTTTAGAAAAAATACGGTGATTTATAATATGAGTTTAATACCAAACTTATACAAAATAAATCAAGAGATTTTCTTAGTACAATGACATATAATAGAAATTTTATATCTCTCTACTAATTATAATATGTAAAGACTCCGGAAAAATAAAAAATCTTAACAATGTAAACCAACAAAAATCTATCTATCAAAAATTCTAATCCTTATTAATAAATGGAAAAAGTCTCTAACAGTCTTCTTATATGAGCAATTTATTTTATGTGGCATGTTTTTCCACTTGAAAATATGAACATATAGTATTGTTATAAAAAGAGTATTTTGTGTACTAATAATTAATTATCATGAGTAATAAAAGACAAGTACTAATATACTTTGAGTTTCTTCTTAATGTCATAAGTGACTCGGCACAATCTCCTTCACAACGCAATGTTTGAACTGTTTTCGATATGAATTAATAACTTTTCCACTTTGAAAAAATGAGAAGATTATACGAGATTTCTAGAATTTTCTCTGTTTATTTTCTTTGAGAAGATGTGCGGCTACATTTGTTAGGGGTATGTGAAACTATTTTGTTGTATTGAGTCAACTCATGAACCAAATGAGTCGAACTCTATATAACTCAAACTCGACTCATATTTTAAATGAATAAAAAATCTTGGCTCATGTATCACTTATTTAGCTCCTGAACTGAGCTCATCGAGCCAAATATCGATTCAAATCGTGAGCTACTCACGAGCCAACTCAACTCACTTCCACCCCTAACATCAACCTTAGCAGAAAGAAAGAAGAAAATACCAGTCTCTTGCTAAATTTGTACAATGTTATACAGAACCTCGAAATTGGTATATCATACATGAAGCCCCAGATTAAAGAACAAAAGAAAAGAAAAGTAAAGTAAAAGAAAATTTATTTAATAATACAACCCGTACTCTAGTATAATCTTACTACCTCCATTTCTTAATATAAAATTTATTTAATAATACAACTCGTAGAATTCTCTAGTATAATTTTACTACCTTCATTTCTTAATATAAATCGTTTAGAACATGTAGCAAAACGTAAGAAAACAAAAAGTAAAATACTTTGTTAGTCAAAATAATTATATTACTCTCTTTACTTAAAATATAACTTGTATACCACTAATTCTATTTAAGAGAGTAATGTTGATATTTTGATTAAAAAATATCTTATTTTTTACTTTCATTCATTTTCGCTACATTTATTAAACGAATTATAGTAAGGAATGTGAGAGAGTATCTATTAAAGAAAAGGAAAAAAAAAACCACTTAATGATACAACAGGAGCATACTGCATAATTACAGCCGAAGGAATCGAATAATGAATAAATACCAGTATATGAAACTCTTCGTTCAAGCAGTAGTGAGGCCTTCGGGTAGTGATTCGCTGTCGGGGTCAGGGGACAAAAACTTCCGGCAAGCATAGAGAACAGCTGAATGGAAACCAGCAGGATTATCTATGAACACAAAATGACCACTCTGTGTAGTAACAAGAGCAATCGTTATATTTCATCAGAGAGATAAAAATCTAAAAACCAGCAGAGAAACAGGAGGAAAGAAAAAATGCGTCGACAATATTTGGTACGTCTAGAATAATTAAACATGATGAGCAAGGAGAGAAAAAGACCTGAGGAACCCGTATAATTTCACATGGAATCGTCATATCCTTGCGAGCTTCTTGTGCTCCTTGATAGTTCATCCAGTCCTGCATACCATAGATGAAGGCTGTTGGCACTTTCCACTCCGGTGCGCTGCAACCGAGAAAATATTAGTTAGGGAGACAACAATAGTAATATTATTCAACAATTATATCAATGAATGCATGACAGGCGTTAAACCACATACTTCAAACAACATTATATCTTTGTACAGGTCTTTCGCAACTAGTCCCAATAATTAAGGTTTAGGCCTCTTAGGGTGTCAGGTTGTACGGCAGAGAGCTTAGTTCAATTGTACAGGTCCTATGACTCTATGAGGCCTCACTTTAGTGGGGGGGAAAAACAAGATTACGCCCCCAAAAGTGAAAGATAATGCGTGCATGTCAGACCAATTATATATCTGAACTTAAATTTTTGTTCACATATGTTGGTTCTATAGTTGCTGCATATCCTTGTTCCTACGGTTGCTTTAAGAGGGAGGGGGGGACAAAAACACTGAAAATATAGGTACCAAAAGATGTCCCAAGATAATGGAACAGTCTTTCAAGGCATATATGCCATATAATTTTGTGAATGCATAGACATAGACTCATTTGAGAATTTAGGACGAAAGAAATATATGTTAGATGAACTTGTTGTGTTTGCTTCTATGATTTTGATAACAAATTTATTGAAGATCTGTTACATTTAATCAAGAAAAAAATGAAGATGTATCTCACCGTTGTACAAGAGGACTCCGAGTAAACGCCCCGAAGGAGAAAATATACTTCAAGCAGAGCTCTCCACTAGATTTGGCAGCTAATGTATGGTAGACATAATCTTCCATCAAAGAAATAGTCAGTATAAGATACTTTTAACAATGCACCAGAAACAAAAAATAATTTTATGCAAGCTACCAGTAAGAAGTCTTGATTCCTCCTCTGTCAATCCAGTTCCCTCAGAATATGAACCAAAACGAGCACTAGTATACTTGCGAACTAACCCTGGGCCCAAAGGACCTAAACCTCTGCATATTCAAGATCACATCATATAATTTCTTCCTCCAAAAGAGTAATCAAAATCGTCAAAGTAATATGCATGCCATAGGTTCCTGTGCCAAACAAAGAGGAAAAATATGTGCTTCCTGTGTACATGGAGCTAAAACTAATGCTGTATAAAGCCATAGAACAATAAAAAAAGATGAAAAGAAATGCCGAAAAACAGACGTGAATATTCAGAAAATAGAAATAACAATTAAAGGGAAAAAAGAAAAGGATCACATATCACCTTATAACCTTCTGTGGGGTTAAGTTAGACTCCCATAAATGATTCAATATGACTCCTTTCCAAGATGTCCTAAAGCGGGTAAACATCTCGTTTTGATGATCTGATTCTGGAGTGAATCCAGCAGGTCCAACTAAAATCAATTGCTGAACATGTTCAGGATGCTGAAAACACAAACAAAATTGATATTAGAAACTGGGAAGGATGGCAAACATCTCGAAGCAAAATGAACAAATACCTTAAGAGCATATTTTGCAGCAACATAGCCTCCAAAAGAATGACCGAGCAAAATAAAGTTACTGAGGTTCTTGGCCTTGCGCCATTCCTCAAATGAATCGATAAACCAAGTCTCGGTTTCTGCAGTAACATAACAGCAATTCAGAAACCATGCAACAAGGAAACACCTTCAGAAGGAAACCTTTACAAGAATAGCATAAATACGACAACAGTTCAATATTCTCATAAATCATCATGGAAAGGAATTATCAGTAATATGCCTACATTACTATGATGACTTTGAATACTGAATAAAGCTAAGATTGAAAACATATTTTTACAATGCACCATCACATATATACAACTGACCTTCAGTACTCTTGCAAGTGAAGTCAGGCCTGCTAGATCCACCCCAACTGCATGAAAGTGAGGTAATCAGATATTGATACACATTTCCTACTCCATCAACTCCAATAAAAAAGAACGAAAGAGAAAAGTGCCAAAACTAGAGCCAAAACTAGATATACGAGACAAGAAACTCACCCAAGCTGATCAATAGCAATTACTTTGAAATGACTTGCAAGAGCATCGAAATTCCGAAAGAAGAACCCTTGGGAAGCTGCATATCCATGAACCATAACAAGAGTTGGGGAACCTTCTTTACTGTCAAACGTAACTGTGTTGATAAATCTTGGATCGTTGCTCTCTGAACGGAACCACCTTACTTTAGAGCCAGGTGGACGAGATCCTATATTGATTTGTTCTACAGTATATGGAGTCCTGATTTCCAATTCATCCACATAAAGATGTCCTATTAGCAATGAAATTGCTTGATAATAAATTTTAAAAAAGTAAGAAAGTTCACAAATCTACAACTTTAACAATCGTGTAACCATATCAAGTAATCTTAGTTTAAATATATCTAATTTTTGTTCTTTCTATTGACATATACTTGGATTGTGTCTGGCTTGGGTTTGAGACCCAAACTCTCAAGCACTAAATCATAAAAATTTGGTTTGAGACTAGACTGAGAGTGAGTTCAGGAATCTCATATTGAGAAAATTAAGCATCTCCTAACATTTGAAACAGAAGCTGATTCTTCCAGAATATGCTAGCAAAATCAGGAACAAATATCGATCAAATTATTATCCAAATTGTACCCAAATTCCTTCAACGACTAAGCATTTCCTAAAATTTGAGAACAGAAGTTTACTTTTTCCAGAATATGCTAGCAAAATCAGGAACAAACATCGATCGAATTGTCCAAATTGAAGAGAAGATCCTAATGAAATTAGAGGAATTTATAGGCTCTAAATTTAATTATTTACTTGACAAGAGAGAGGAGACGTTTCTCGGCGGCAATAATATGATCGGTGGAGGTAGGTATCCAACGAAGAACGGAAGGCCAAATCGATTTCTTCTTGGTCGTCGTCGTCGTAGAAGCGACGGTCGCGGTTGCGGCGGCGGCGGTGGCCGGAGCAGCCATATCCTCCGACATCGTGGAAAAATAAATAGAGTTGGACCTACAACACCACCTAGGCTTCAACCTCATAAGATTATAGCAGAGAAAACAGTCCAACTATTTGACGAGTTGGATTGGCGATATATATATATGTTGGATGTGAGCGCGGTAAAATTCTCGTTGCCGCCAGGTTCGTGGGAAAATGAGTGGTGGAAACTTTGCCATGCGTAAATTTTTAAGGTACGGTTCAGTTACGGGGAATGCTTTAAATTCAACGTGCGTGAAATAAAAAAATTGACAGTTAAATAAAAAAAATTAGGGTTAAAATTAAAAATGAATTGTTCCATTTTCAGCAATTTTTAAACAAACATTTGTACAAAGTATGACATGTTTAGAAATTAGGACTCCATATACGGTAGAATATGTGTTGGGAAGGAAAAATTCTGATATGAATCAAGTTCACAAGGACTTTATAGTTTAGAATAAGACACGTCATTACAGAATTGTCTCTCTCCTCATTCTGCAGTGATGTGGTCAGTTATGAACCAAATGATCCAATGTACCTGGTTCATATCAGAACTATCCGTTGAGAAGAGATCATAGGTATTTTTTCCCAAACAATCTTGACCGTTAAATTTTACATTCGACGGTCGAAAATCTTTCCCGCACATACTAAACAATACATGTTAATCACTGAAGCCGTGACGAGATTTATGTTAAGTGAAAGTGAATCAGTACGGTCTACACTAGTTATTTGCCAACATGAGTTTACTCAAGTAGAATTATTAGGGCTCTTCTCTATAAGGAGTTTCAATATTAAAATACATTGAATTAAATAGTAAAGCATAAAATAGACACAAAATTATACTAAACAATAATAATGTTAAGGTTTAGAATCGGTGATGCAAATATTGGAACAACGTTGTACTATTCCTCCAACCGCAATTAAATATTTACTTTATATGAAAAATAAGACATTTAATTTCGAATAGCTTATTATATCATCGTAGAATGGACGCGTGTGGTATCTGACATCCATTTGGCGCTGTGGATCACATTTTTCTGTTTCCGTTCTATAGTTCAGTTCTATAGCGCTAGCATATGCCTCCGGGAAACTGCAGAAATGAAGTACGTTCCAAATTGAATGGAAAACGCTTCTAAAGTTTCTTTTATTTTTTTACCCAAAAAGAAAAAGAAAGATTGTATTTGTGTGTCTCTTCTATTTTTCTGGAGTACTGAGGTGGAAAAAGCCTTGCAAAATTGGTAATTTTTACAATTGGGCTGAGATGGAATGTCCAGTGTTATTCATTAGATGAAGCATATATTATTATACTTCAACAATGAAATTGTCCTCAAAACTGTTTTTCTGCCAGCAGACTACAAAATGACTTTCATTGCAAACACCACTAGAAATGTTATGTACATATGTTGGGGTCTGTAGTAGGGGCTTAAGATTACAAACCTGAAAACTTGAAAAAATTATATGAGACATGGGAGGAAAAGAAGCACAACCGGACTGTAGAGGTGGAAACATAACTTGGGCGCGCACTGTGACGATGCTTGGAAAATGAGTGCAAGGAATTATATACATATGAATCGTAAACAACAATATGGCTGAGAAACTGTGATTAAAAAAAGGAAACGATGAAGAAAGAACTCGAGACAAACAAACAAGAATACTAGAGTCTCCCATTTAGGAAGGAAATAAAAAAAAATTAAAGCATCCAGTTTAGACAAAAGTTTTACATGGTTTAATAATATGGTTCTCTCAACATGCTGAACCGCAGAATCTTATTCAGAGGAAAAAAGAAATTCTAAATCTACATGCTAAAATCAGAACAATCATTTGAGTTGATGTCGCTGAGCGTAGAAAGGTATTGGAATGAGAAACTTCTACAAATGATTGTTCTGACAACCATCTCTAACAAAGAACACAATTGATAATTGACAAAATAGCACTAAAATGCTTCTTCTCTAATCAGCTCTTGATTGTCCAGCTCGAGAAGAGAGGATGATGCCAACAATAAGGCCATAAAGTGCCAGAGCTTCAGCGAAAAATAAGAATAAGAATCATACCAACAAAAAGCTTTGGTTGTTGTGCGTTGGCCCTGTAAAGGACAAAAACAGTGTAAGACAAGATGCACTCTATCTCATTCCAGAGAAATAAAGCATAGAAACAAGAGCTGATTGCTTATCAATTCAAGCTGTTACAAGCTAAGTAAAATGCTTAAGTAGATGGGGAACCAAATCAATCCTACAGCAAAAGACTTGGGAACATTTCAACAGGAAGACATTGAAAGATAAGTAATTCACTTGTCCAAATTTCCAATTTTGAGCAACTTGGGAAGCACAAAACTACAAGACTTGCCAACATGAAAATGGAAGGTTTATAGGAAACGGGTGACATGGAAAAGTACAAAAAAAAAAGTCAGACTTGATAAACAAAGAATGAGAAGCTTTCTTTGGACCCGACCCATACCAGATTGACTTGATCTTATATTACAGGAATGCAGGATGTTAGTCATATACTCGCATGTATTTCCACACCTTCATTTTTATGTTACTTAAAAAATCTTACATCCCATAAATCCTCTTGCAAATGACCCAAACACAACTAATTTCCAGGACAAAGATAATTCCATCTAGGATTTGAAAGCAAACAAGGTAACAATTGCTAGCATCTAAAGCTTCATTGAAGGCAGCTCTCAACAACTCCCTCAAGTTCAACTGAGAACCTATAAGAATGGTGTTTTCACCCTTCCAACCATAATTTGAACATTGAAGGTCTAAGCAGCAGTTACCTAGTATTCATTTCAGAAGCAACCTGAAGTCTTAGTAAACTCTTTTTTTTTGTTGCCAAGTTTAGAAAACTTAATTAGATATGTTATAGGTGCAATCATGCAATAGAATTTAAAAACTGCTGAAAATATCCAAAAATATTAGCCAACTTCGAATCTAATACAACATCACAGTAAAATACCATGACAATCCACCAGAAATTTAATAAGCAATCCGTGATTCAAACAATGAAGCAATCCTAATTTCTCGTCTCTACTGGACAACAAAAGTATTCAACACAAAAGTAGATAAAATTCAAGGATCAGGAAAATGCATCAGAAATTCATATAACACAGATCAGTTAGCTTCTAAAAATAAAACAACTGTAAGCTTCACGAATCCTGATAATTATCGCAGTAATCCAAAAACAGATACTAGTAAATTAAAAAAACGAAATCATTATGATATGGTAGAAATAGATTTACCTAACACCAGCATCTCCGACGATTCCAATAGCCATACCAGCAGAGAGACCAGCGAGGCCACAAGCAAGACCGGAAGAGAGGTGAGCATAACCGTCAAAGAGATAATAAGCCTTAGTCTTAGGGTTAATACCAGTACTGATAATAACGGCAATAATTAAACCGTAAATCCCCAAAACTCCAGCCATAACTACCGGAACAATTGATTTCATGACCAGTTCCGGCCTCATCACACCCATAGATGCCACTCCTACACCACTCTTTGCTGTTCCGTATGCTGCTCCCATGCCTGCAAAACAGAAAAACCTTATCAAATTGATAATCAATTGAACGATCGGAAACCTAGATCTAGACGAGAAAACGAGAAATTGATCGGAAAATTGGAATTACAGGAGAAGACTAGGGCGGCGGCAGCGCCGAGGAAGCCGAAGAAAGGAGCCGTTTCATCGCCGCTGAAGGTTGAAGACATTGTTGAGAATGGATCTGTGGAGAAGGGGAGAGAGAGAGAGAGAGAGGTTTCTTCAGGACTCGACGGGGAGAATAGTTAGTTTGATGATTTCGGATTGAAAACAACCTTTTTCTTTCCGCTGCTGTCCTAATCATAGTGGGGCCCGCGCTTTTAAATTATGTAGGAAAAAATGAATTACATAAATAAATTATGGAGTTCCGATCGGATTGTGTTGAAAGAGAGAGGAAGGGGCGTTAACGAGATGGAGCTGGGCGCAATTACATACATACCCTCCTTCTAGCCTCATGACTCTTTAGATAATCGAAGGGCTATCATTTTTTCCTGAACAAAGACCCTACGACTAGTTCGATCCGCTCAAATGTACAAATAGAACTCCCAATATATTTTTCTCTCTTAAAAGCGAGCTGGTTAGATGCATGAAACAGACCCCTTTTGTTTATCAGGATTTTCTTCGTTTCGGTAGTAAATCACCTACTTAAAAAGGGCAACAAATCCTGTGTCTAATTTTCCGTCTTCACTGAATAGATAATTACTACTTGTTCACTTTTCTCATACGGGTTTCACTATTTATTTTAGGTTATAAATTTTTTAATTAAAAAATTAACACATCAATTTCTTAATAGTGAGACAGCGAATAGAATACCGAATGGGAACAAAAAATTCCTACAGTTAAAAAAAAGAGCAGGCCTCCACGACTTATTTGAGACTACTAAGGCATGAACCGTGGTATTGTTTGCAGTAAACATTCACAAACAAAAAGCTCAATCCAAGTACACCACGACGACGACTGGGTTGAGAAAATGACTCACATTGTGTTCACAACCGCACTTTCGACATTTAAACATCCAAGAAATATTAGATCAAACAAGTCCTCGAGAGACATAAGGGCTTACATTGTGGGAGAAGTGTATAAAACTACACACAAGAAGGGGAAACCGAGAAATTAATAACACAAAGGATGCATAACATCACCACCCCCTCTCTTTCCGAGGCCCCAAATGAACAAATTAAGAGTCCAAAAAACCGCTGTGTGATCGCGGAAATCATCTGGACTGATGCCCGGTCATCAGTTTTCGCTTGGGAAGTAGCAGCTTCAAGACAACACATACATGGTAGCTTCCAGGATTGGGATAATCAAAAGCATTTTCCCCCGTAATTCCATTGTATTTTTAGAAGAAAATCCCAAGTTCACTGACCTGGAAAATCAGCCACAACGGCAGAGACTATTAAATGTTGCCTCATTCGCCGAACCATCTAATATAAGATTCCAAAATAAGACTTCACAGCTCACTCAACTGGGCAAGGAAAACTTCCGATTTCACAAGGAAATAGGAAAATATCAAACAATATAGGTAGTCAATTGTATTTTTAGAAGAAATTAAACCATGGTAAAGAGTATTAACTTTCATGCTGCCCCATTCGCAGAACCATCTATAACATTCCATAGTAGACTTCACAGCTCACTCAATCAGACAGAAAATTCCAAACGTCACAAGCAAATAGGAAAATCTCAACCAATAAATAGTCCATCGTATTTTTACAAGAAATCCCAATTCCACAAGCCTGGCAAATTATCCACCATAATACAGAACTATTAAATGTTGTGCCGTCCGCAAAACCATCTATGTAACATTGCAAGATAATACTGGTATTTGCTTAGGCCTTGTGCAATCCAATCACCGACTCTTAAAGATTAGCACCGGATGGTAAATGCAATTGTGAAAGAACAAACCATCTATACTCCTATACTCTCTGCTTTTTCTTTTTTCTTAAAATAACCAGGGCAAAGCAATAAATATAGATTTACTAAACAAACCAAATTGCATCATATTATGTACATTCTATGACTTTTAGAAACCGATGTACAAAAGGACAAGAATAAAGTATGACTACCACTTAAAAAATCTCAAGAGATTTTTCCAAGAGTTATAACACGGTTCATATAAAATCCCACATCGGGCATTGTCTGACGTCGTGAGATAGAGTTCATGGTCTTTAAAAAAGGAATACTAAAAAGTATATGCACGAAAATAGAAGCAAACAGCCATTTGTAAAACTAGAAAAGGAGAGTGGCTGCTGACGCATGAGAAATTAATGTCTAAGATTGGGTCTCGAACATAATTTTAGTAACCACATACCCTCCAGATACGGGCAAAATAAGAATCATCATACCAATGAATACTACAGCAACAAATGGAGGATAAAGGTATAGTCATGACCATGTAACTCCTTAATTAAAGAGGAACGCTATCCAATATAGGGGGAACGGTAAAAGATGTCAGGAATATAAATTTACCCATGAAAATACTGGAAACCAACATTCGCAGAAAATCTCAAGGGCTCGGACTTAGAACTGCATAGGCCCACATCATCAGCCCATAATTGTATCCTACCTGTGACATCAGAAAACATCCAAGTGAAATTTAGGTAACAGCTGTAAAAGAAAACTGTAAAAATTATCGTTAGCATAAAAGCACAAAAAGATGGGATCAATTGACTAAATTCATCCTTGTGAAACAATTTTGGTAAGAAATTTATAAATGAGAACAGAATGAGCACAACTACCTTTTCATCCTGTAGTCAAACATTTATATCATCAAACACAATATCACCTCTATGGAACATATTTCTATAGTTACTACTTGTTCCCATTTCATCTTCTCCGAATTTTTTTTACTCTATTTATGACCCCAAGATGAACAAAAACCCCACTGCAATACATCATTCAAATGGATACCTAATTGCTCTTGCAGTTCTAAGTAAAAGGCTAACGTCAAACATGCTAACATCCCACGTGAAAACAATGAAAGAATCCATTGGCCACATCCTCCCAAAACTAGAAAATATAAGAAGAGAGAAAAATACTAGGAAATAGGGAGGAGAAAAAGTCTTAAGTTTCTGTTTCCATTAAACAATTCTTCTGTACAAATTGTTAAAAGGTAAAAGCAAAAAACAAAGGAAAATATGTCATTTTTGTCTACGAGGATCCCTGAATTAGAAAAAAAAAATAGGGGTCTTCACTTTCTACCTAAAATGATACAACTGTCAATTGTAATGAACGGGTCCTAAATATAATTAGATCAATCTTTAACAAGACTGATGCCTATCGGGAGGATGAGAGTATACACAACACTTGCATGCACCAATTCCAAAACTTCATTGCAGGAGGCCTTCGCCACCCTGAAATATCATTCCATATTTCTGCATCTTGCTAGAAATTGCATAATCCTTGAAACTTTTAGAAGAAACTAATAGAAGGGCCCACCATCAGAAGTAACTAGATAGACGCTAAGAACCATATGTTCAACCAGAGCTTCATGTTATAAGGTATCCACAGAATTGTGGGGTGTATGGCGAAGAAATTTTAAACGAGCAAGGTGAATCTGAAGCAGATCTCTTTCATCTCAGAAATAAAATGAAAGCTGGATACAACAGGGGGCGACTATGCAGTCTCCAATTAGAGCAAGAGCCCCCAAATAATTATGAATAGTCACTTCCGATGACCATCATGAGTTGGGGCTGCCTTCATTGCCATGTGTCTTTCAATTAACGTGTCCACAAATGCTCGAATCTGCATAATGGAAAAGAAAAAGGATATAGAATAGTAATAAGAATAACACCACCACAGACGACGACGACAACAATAATGTTCATAATGAATAGGAAGAAGAAGGACCGAATATCAGATTATAAATAATAAAAATAAAGAAAATGAGGGGGGGGATTGAATATGAAGAGAGGACCTAAAACAACCCACTTTTCAAACTGAAAGAAAGGAGAAGGGCAGAGTTTGAACGGAAAAGAAACTTTCAAACGGAAAACTCAACACCACCATAACCTGCTAGAAATGCTAGCACAGTACGCTAAGACTCTAAGTTACACGACAAGATTCCAGAAGGGAACAAAAGTTGCTTAAATTATAGTAGTTCCATTATAGGAATAAAGGTAGCACCTTGTTCTTGCGTTTGAAATCAAGAAATTGAAACACAGCCATTGCTTTCTCAGCATCAGTTGTCTGCTCCATGACCTGAAAGTTGATTTAATAATATAAGATTTAAAAGATAAGCAGATCTGACGAAAAACTTAATATGTAGTTTAACAGCAGTGGTCAAACGGAAGCATCTACTTTAAACCCAAGAAGTAGCAATTTGGCTTATCTCAATAAAAGGGAACGACTAGGCAGAGAAGCAGTGTGCACCTGTTCTTATGTAAAAACTCAAGGTAAGAAGAGAATGAGTTCAACAGAAGCAAAGATGACACTAACCTTGGTGGCAGTTTTTTTCATTATTGATTTATAACCATCTTTATCAATTTTCCTTGCTTTATACAGAGGCATGAGAAGAGAAGCAACATAGTCAACAACCGCATGTTTAATACGTTCTGGACCTCTAGTTTGATCACTCACTAACTCCTTGTGCATAGGTAACATGTGAAACCGAGCTTTCATTTGCCCTGACTTCATGCTTCCAATTGGGTAACTTCGAGCTCGTGTTTGAATCCTCCTCGTCTATTGAATGCATTGACTGATTGAAGAAATCAGAATTAGCCGCTGCTGCCTGGCATTGCCATCTTTCAATGGCACTGTAATCTTTAATTCCTTCACTGCCTGCACTATCAACCCATGCTTTTGTGAATAGATTGCTGTCAACAGCCACACTTTCTCCAGAGTGCTCTCTGAAGTTTAACTGGCATGCAATCTCATTTGATTGACTCTGTTGTGAACGATTATCAACTGACATTTTGGAAGTGTCAAGATTAACACCACCAGCAGAGAAATCAACAGACCAATCCCTCACTCTGCAGTTCCTAGAATCTATCTCTGATAAGCAATCTTGTTTTCCATATGCACCACCAGACCAATTCCTTTTTACATCGGATTCATCCAGACGTGCATACTGCTCACGTCGAGCAAATTTGCGAAAAGAAGGTATCTTGGGAAGGTGCAGAGATGTGTTGCTCCTGGCACCAGAAGCATCATATGCCTGCAATTCAGCACATACAATCACGAATTGAATGGAGAGGAGTATTGCAAAGAGGAACAGGCAGTAAATGATTCACAGTTGAAGCATCCAGCCCCATATTCCCCTCACCCCCCCCAACACCACCACCACCACCACCAAAAAGAAAATAACTACCTATCGAATATATGATTGAAACAATAAGGCAGCCGATATTTCCACAAGAAAATGTAAAAACAGGAAGCACTCGAGTATTTAAGATGTAGTCTCATTTTTCCTTCTCTTTTACGCACTCGCCAAAAACACATATGCGTCTATTATGTCGAGATTATAAACAAACCCCAAGAATTGAGAAAGAAAAGGAATTCGATATTATAAACAAAAACCATCAATTTCTACCACAACTTTGTAAATAAGCATCCAATATGATCATGTAAAGCAATTAAATAAATGAAGCTATCATTCTCATGCAATACAAACATGGTACAATGACAAACAAACCTCAGCAGCAGCAATAGCTGCAACACGGGCTGCTTCTGCAGCAGCAAAAGCAGCTTTTTCCTCTTCAGTCATGGAAAATTCTTTACTTTCCTCTCCAATTGCATTTTGCCTTCCCTCTGAACCTTGAGAACTTGATGATCTAGCTTCAAGTTTTGAGTCGGCTCTTGTTTCAAATCTGGCTGCCTTGGTAACATTTACCTTTTTCATGTTACTACTCGAAGGCAAATGGTTCTTATACGAAGAAACTTTTATACTCCCTCTGTTGTCTGCAGACATTTGATTTGTGCGCAGAGGTGGTCTTCCTGATGCTTGAAGACACTTACTCTTTGATGAATCAACAGCAATTGGCTGCCTCAGTAACTTCAGACCTCCATTAGAAGCCTTCTCTTTACGGAATATTTCAATCCACACACTAACAAGCTGGCTCGCTATGGCACGGATATCACGGCTAGTATGTACGCATACTTTTTCTTTTACAGTCTTTCCGATTCCTATATCAAAATAGTAATGAATTAGTAAATACAGTCTTTACATTTAGGATATAAAATTTCAGACAAAAGATTTATATAAAACATGAATATAGAAACAAATATAAATTAAAGACAAAACAAATGAAAGAAAGATGGTGGTGCAAGAAAAGTAAAAGGGAAATCAAAATTTGTAATTACCTGATAGACGGATTGCAAGCAAATCAGACGAAACACCAACAAGTAGACGCACGCAATGGCGCAGAAGTTGAGTTCTATCCTTCCCCATTGAGTCCTATTTGCCGTGATCAAATATAGACAACCAAATATTAGTTGCAAATAACAACTACGATATACAGATCACTGTCAAAGCAATATACTGTAGAAAGTACATACCAGCATCCATGAGTTCAGTATGCTGAGCCCTTCTCTGGTTCCAGCAAAGGATTTCAAGATTTGAACAGGAAGCTTCAACAACTCTTTCACCACATGCAGCCTTCCTGCCGTAGTTTTTGTATTATAAAACATATCTTTCAGGAGGCTCTTCTTGGTCATAATATGGGTCTGATCCAAAGAGTACAGAACATTCGAAAGCTTTATATCATCAAGTCTCTTAATGATCTCCCCTATTTCGCTCCTCTCAACATCCGAATGTCTCTTTGCAGCCTCCAAGACCTCTACTTCTGCAGTGTAATCAGTACCTGTAGTCAATATGTCGATAATACGCACAGCCTCCCGGAGCCCACTCATCATTGCACCACCAACAGTGTCAGGATGCTCCTTACAAGTAGCTTCACCAGCAAAAAACAAACAGTTCTTGACAGGCCTACCCAACAAATCATAGTCCTCCCCAGATGATCCCACAGCCACATAGGAGTAAGCCCCATAGCTGTAAGGATCCATACCCCAGTCGGTCACCACTGATGCAACTGGATCAGGAACGGCAGTCTCCCCAAATAGCTTACGGAGAACCACCAATGCATGATTTACATGATCAGAAGAACTCATGCTCTGACCATCTATAGCAGCTTTACCGACAACTAACGCTATAAGAACAGGCGCCCCAACGGTTTTCTTGACATTCCAAAACATAAAGCACCAACCCCTCTGGTTTGTTTCTTCAGCAGTAGCACCAAAGTAGTCAATCGAATCATCCCAAAAGACTTCAGGAAACTCCATAACTACTTTATTAAGAACTCCAAAACCAAGCCGCTGGATTGACGAAGACTTCCAATGCGGCAAAGATGGAGAAAACTTGATACTTTCTGCTTTCAAGCACCCCAAAGGCACTGTTATCAGGACAGCGTCACCAGAAAACTCCCTGCCATTTATTGTGGAAACCTTGACCTTCTTACATTGGTCATCATTGCCTGTTTCATCTTCTGCACAATACGAAATCTCAGCAACAACATGGTTTAAGTGGATGTTAAGGCCTTCTGCCAGGGACTCGACAACAGCACTATAACCACCTTTAATCATACAATGAGCTCCACCAAATCCTCCATAGACATCATCCTGGTTCCAGTAAGGCAGAGAGACTTGTTTAAGTAATGCAGCACATCCATACTCCAAATTGGCAAAATGCCAATCCATGACCCTCCTCTCAAAAGGACTCAAGATCTCCGTTTTGTAACTTTGTTCCTCAGGAACATTTTCATCAACAGAAACACCTTCATTATTCACAAAGTTCCTTCCAGGACGAGGTCTGCGCATTTTGAGGGCATATTCCAAACCATCTTCAAGAGACATTCTCTCTGCATGTTCCCCCTTTTGATCAACTAACAGCAGCATGTCATCAAGGAGTCTATTATATTCTGCTTCTAATGCTTCATCCAAATCAGATGGAACTTTCTGGCCAGTTACTGTATCATAAAGAGGACAGTCACTGTTCAAGACAGTCAACTCAAGCCCCAACTGGGCACAAACCAATGAAGAAGGATCGGCTCTTCTTTCGGTAGCCACATCGGCCTCAACGCCAGTAATAATGCTGGCACCTAGATCCACAGGAACTGAAAGAGACGAACGATCCGTAAAAACTCGCCCCCCTATTCTACTCCTACCCTCGAGCACAGTCACATGAAATCCTTGACGCTGCAAGTGCCTTGCAGCAGTTAAGCCAGCAGGACCAGCTCCTACTACAATGATTCTCTTTCTGGTATCAGAATCGCATATCATAGCATGAATCCTATCACCCAATGTTGTTGATTGAAGATTAGTCAAGCCTTTTGGATCTTCTGAGGCTACAAGAGGAACTGTGCTGCCAACCTGAGCACCATAGTGAGGAATTGTATCTGGCTTTGAAACAGGCCTCCCGCCATTTTCATCCTTACTAGAAGTATTTGAACCCAGACAATCTAACTGGACCATTTCTCCCTGAACTTTTGCCCAGGGAGAACCATTTACCTCATTATTACCAGCATTTAATCGGTCAGGTTCAGTCTGAGTATTATCATTATCAGCCTGGAGACGATCAAATCTCTCATCCAGCTTGTCCCTCACCAACTGCTTTACACCATCTACAATTTCAGCATTTTTAACCCTCCCAAGGATAAAAGAAACTCCATCATTGGCATCAGAAAGAGGAGCCCCTGATCTTTCGAAGTTTTCCTCCTTCAGAAGTTTCAAGCTAGGTGCACCACCATTTTCTGCCTTTTCAGAAGCAACACCAAAATTTATGTAACCCTGTACAGAGTCATGTATGATTAGCAAGAATCAAAAATTGCATCAGAAACCATTACCAAAGTTTTAATATATGAAGCTGCTGAAACTAACAAGCTTAAAAAGAAAACAATAAAATCTACAAAAGAATTGGGATTCCGGAACTTACACATCGATCAAGAAATGCATAGACGTCTCTAACTAGAGAAGCACGTGGTAATTCATCCACCAAGGGAGTATCAGACACTCCACAATCTGAAAGAGGCAAAATGCGACTCACATCCTTGTTCCAAAGACTCAGAATAAAATTCCTGCAGCACATCACAGATTCAAGGTCTGAATTCAGAAATCGTAGAAGATGTCCAATTATTCTCGAGAAAAAAATAGTTTGAAGTAAGCCTACTGTCAAACAAAAGTGGGAACAGCATAAATGGATATCTCTTTCCAAAGAGATTTCAAGAATCGTTGCATGAATGACACACGCTTACAAGAAAAAAAAACCAACCCATCACATGCAGCAAGTATAACAGATTTTAGTCATTAGAGATATCACCGGATATATTCCTTAGCACGGATAATATGTCCTAGGTCAAAGGTTTTACCAGTCATCAAATTGAAAAATTGAGCACAACGTCAATAATCTTCCGAAACTAAGACAGATTTCGTTCCCTGTTCAAGGTTAAGAAATTGTAGCACGAACTAATAGCTGTGAATGGCAATACACGATAGTAAGTAAATATTCCTTTTTGGGTTTGATGAAAACAAATTGTTACCGGAAAGGTTGTATGCCAAGCCTTTTTACTATTATTCCTCCCCCACAGAAAGCTAAGGATGTTTTCCTTTTACCATTTTTGTTTCTATAAGTAGGCTCCAACATGGATGTTATTCAGAAAAGGGAAATTTTAAAATGGGTCTACGCTCCAAGACAAAAGCGAATGGAGTTGTGTGGAATCGTATATGAGTTCAAAATTCAAGTTTTTACATAATGGAACCAGTAATTACTCAAATTGGATGCCGGTTCATCAAAAAATATCAGCTACAAGTGACCAAGCTAACTTTTCCCAATTTTTTGTTGGCAAGGGGATAGGTTAACATATGGGCAATAATAAAAAATAAAAAAAGGCATCAAAAACTTGTCTAGTCCTCTAAATCAGCAGAAAATAAGAAATTAGATCTAGACCGGACCGGATGCTAAAAAGGAATAGTATCAAAGACAATCATTGGCATAATCATGTCAAGGAAATCAACAGCATCAGAATAGAAAATTAGGAGAACAAATGTAGAAGATGTGTCATTCATGCATAGGAAGAAAGTCATAAAACCAGTAGACTACTCAAGAAACCGCTAATAACTAAGTCAGCCAGTCGGCATTAAAAGCAAGGAAAGACACGGGTCGAATGGAAAGTGTAAAAGCTTTTAAAAGGACTCACAACCCACGTGTCACGCTTTCAGTGGGCATTACTGGGAAAAAGGTCATCTTGATTCTCACAGTTTAGATTTTCCACGTGTCTTATTTTCAAAGAACTAATTTCTAGGCATCCGAGTTACCTTCGAATGGTCTGGATAAAACTCCACTTGATTTTGAAACTCAAAATGGTTCATAACGCAACTATTCTCGCGTAAAAATCATTGGAAATTTTCCTATTATATTCCCATCAAAGAATGAAGCAATTAACGTAAGTTGCACGCTCCTTCCCACCCTTCTATAAAATTTGGAGATCAAAGAAAGTTGCAAATTTTAGAAGACGACATGGGCCAATAGTTCCAAATGTTTATGCATATTGAGAAAAAAGAAGTTATATCTTATAGCACGAGAAGTAATTTAGAAGGCTTCGCCATATGTTATCCATGAAGAGCAAGTGAATATCTTTATTAAGATCCTGGACACGGAGGTAAAGGTCTGTCAAATGAACACCTCCTAGGTGTCATTTAGAGTATTAAATAAATACTGTATATCCAAGATTATACAGGAGCTAATAGCTTCTCTTGTAGATTGCTTAGATCCTTCGAGCACTTTGCCAAACATCTTTGCTAGTAGGACTCGGCAATTTTAAAATTATATAGAAAGGCGAGGAAGAATACTCGTGTAAAGATGAACAGAGTGAAAGCTTCTCTTACAGTTATACCCACCAGGATAATTATATCATCAAAGCATGGCTTGAGGCAACAAATAAATTTTTCATGCTTCTACAATTTCTAAGACCTTTACTCATTTAAAAAATGATTGAAATATCTTCAAATCAGGGTATATAGCATTTTGTCCAGTTTCATAGGAGGTAAATGCCTTGCTAAGTACTTCACCTTTAGAAAACTCCCTTGTCTACGACCTACCTTTGCTTCTCAAGAGACTTCGCTATAGGGAATGCATAAATATTTATCTTTGGGGAAGTCTCCGTTGAAAAAAAGACTATCTACGTGTAAACAAGTATCACTGCAAAAGCTTGAAACTTAATTTTCTTCTATTAAAGCCAGCTTTAGAGACAAGCCTCATACGAGAGGCAATATTTTTCCATTTTCAAACACGCAGGATGTTTTAGGGATATGATTCCGATCATCTAACATCTGATCATCCATAATGACAAGTTTCATAAGCTGAAACAAGCCCACAGCTTTCTCATGCTAGAACGAGCCCAATTTACCCTTAGCAACCCCAATCACATGGCACATCTACTAAAGCCACAATGCAATGATGCTTTCTTGTGGTGGCACAAGAAAACTGCAAAATTTATTCTTACTACGTGTAGGTACAGCAATAAATACTTAAGACTCCAGTTTGATGTCCGGCTTCAAGAAAATATGATTTTGCTGAGGCAACTGATAAAGCCGCTTTAGGGCCTATATATTACATTTATTTTCAATCATGAGAGAGTATTGTATAACTGGGTATATTCTTAAACAACAATGATAAACACTACATACGAAGATGATAAAGATAAACACAATTGTTCTAGCATAATCTAGTATTATATGATCATAGATACTCTTAGAAAAAATTATATCAGTAGACACCAGAACTGGTTTGTGATTTATGTGAGACAATGCGGCCAGGTGGAAACCAACCAACTTGACTTAATTCCTGAAAGTCCAAAAACTAGCTATGGCAAAGTCCCATAATCAACCAACAAAGAAACAGTCACAGATACCCACGGCCCGGGGGGATTGTAGCACCTTAGGAGGGATCACCAAGTGGTAGACCAACTAAAAAAGGAAAAGCGTGGGTGGTTGTGAACAGAAACATGTAGTTCAAAAATCAGATCTTTCAATCACAATTTCAACAAGACGGATGATAAGATACGCTACAAAGCCTAGAAAACCAGTGAAAAGTAAAGAATATATTCTGAAAATACAGCCATTTGAAGATATAAGTAACAACCTGCATTCTAGGTATTCTTGTAGTCCACCTTTGCGCTTTAGTATCTCCTTAAACTTGATTTTTTCAACTGGACCAACAGCACGAGCTTTAAGCCCAGCTGATATTGCTGCAGCTCGTCCATTTTCAGTATTTGACACAGAATAGAGAAACTTTTCTCTTGTTTTAGATAACTGGTCAATATCTCCAACCTGACGACTGAGAAGAAGCTCCTGTTCCTGTATAAAGACGTCCCAATCAATATCTCCTTCATATGCCATATCTCCATGCCTACGTTTTTTTACCATGCGACGCTGAACAGCTGATAACCTATTAGTCTTAAACTCAGAATTTGGCAACACTTCGGTGGCCTCTGCATGACTCTCATTGAAGTCTTGCATGTCTGGCAGAGAAGAGGCTGTCTTTGCCCCTCCATCCCCTGAGAGACAGTCGTAACCTGAATGACATGCATCTTTGGACATGTAGTCAAACGGGTCATTTTGGTTAGAGGTTGAACTGCACTTGTGAATTATTGTTGAATCATTGAGAGTTGGAGGTTCATAAATATTATCAGACTCATCACCGTGCCTTACAGACTTGTCCTGATCGTTGACCCGGATACCAATTTCATATTTGCTAGTTTTGCAAGATGATAATGGAAATGAACTGCCCTCTAGCACTGGAGCATGCTCCTTTCCAGGAGGAATTAAAGCAATAACCGTCTCTTCGATACAATTGCCAACATCTTTAACCAGAGAATTACAGTGACCGGAGGAAAGCTCCCTGTTCAGCACAACAGGATAAGGTAATGATTGAGCCATCTCGGCAAGACCAGAATCTTCCACTGACCTCTCGGAATCAAGCCCATCATGTGAATCTTCTGCAAATCTTATTTTCACTTTCGAAGTGGATGAGTCTTCAATTGGAGATGTTGATGGCCCTGTGATTCCACTTACATGCCTATATGTACAAGGAGATCTATCCTCACATTCCCTACTAGGTGATCCATAATCTGAATGAACCTGTTGAACTCCTTCACCAACCAGAGTGTAAGTTTTATGGTCTGTCTCCTCCCCGTGATTTGTTAAAATAAAATTTGACCTAAAATTCTGATCATTACTGGTAATTCTTATTGATGCACCTACATCGAAATGACTGTCAACCAAGTCTTCTGAAGCAAAATCCTTGCCAGATTTCAAAGTTTCATGAGTAACTAGTGGACAAGAATTAAGCTCAGGCCTTGAATTTGTATCTGAAAACCTCCTTTGCAAGGGACTATCAGTCTTGTCACACATCACAATTGAGCTGATGTTCTCTCTATCAGATGCCTGATACACATCCTCCGAATCAGCTTGTTCATTGGGCAACTTTAAGACAGATTGAGACTCCCTAGTAGATTCAAGCAGAATATTTCCGTAAACGTTATCGGAGATTTTATTTGCCCCATCAGAAGAAACTTGAGATCCGAGTTTTAATCTCAAAGAACTACGTGAATTCCTAATGAAACCAGACTGCGCCTTGTGGGAAAAAGGCAGATAATGAATCTTCTAAACCATCATCTAAACACTGGAGAGAATCTTCTCCTGGCCCTAAATCAAGTTCTTTCTCGTGATCTGAGGAATCCCCACCAGATCTTTGATGATCCCTTCTAATATTATCTGGCTCAAAGTCAGTGCCTATTACTACCGAAGTAACCCCGGATTTCTTTGTCTTCCTTCTAGCCACCACTTCTAACCCTTTATCAAGAGTGTCCTTGCTATTACCATCACCATCTACCAATACTTTATTTGATAACTTCGTAGCCAAACCTCCATTTCCTGCCCCTTCATATAGAGACTGCTCATACATTGCTACTTCATTGCTACCTAAATCCTTTCCAACCACTGCCACACGGCCACCATCCTTCATAGGAGCCTTCAGCTTCTTCCTCAAAGTCGCCAATGTGTCATCCATGCCAACCAAATCATCATCCCCAACCGCCACTTTCTCAACTCCTTTGCTGTCCTTATCTCCACTGCCATCTGAACCCGACTTATTCTTCTTAATGTTTATTTTGCTTTTCAACTTCAAAAAAGACCCAATTGGCTCATCATCACCTGAACCAATATCAACCTCAACCCGCTTCGTCCTTCTCTTCGAACCAACCTTGCTTCTCTCTTCTCCTTCCATCCCCTTGAATCCCTAGAGTTTCAAAGCCACACCCACTGCATAAACCAAGCCCCAATTTCTCCTCAAACCAACATGCAACCACTGAATTGGGCCTGAAACCCAACCACAAAAAAAAAGTTAATTCTTGTCCATTAAACATAACACTAACAACTCATTTAACAAACAATTCCATCAAAAATTGAATGCCAAAAGCAATTTGAGCTGTCCCAGAAACAGCAATTCACCTCCCAAAACTTAAAATTAAGAGAAATTTATCCATCAAACACCAAATTAAACATGCATTCTTAATAAAAAAAAAGAAAAAGAAAAATACTTATTCCCGCCCACTTATAAATTTGCCACTGTTTTTTCACACAGATAAAGAACAAACAAAAAGGAAAGCTAGGGTTTCAGAGCCACCCCACCCCACCCCACCCCCCATCCCATCAAACCTAACCCCCAATTTCTCCTCACACCTGACATGCAACCACTGAATTAACCCTGAATTTTTCCAAACCCACACACACACACACACACATATATTTCCCATCCATTAAACAAACACCTCCACAACTCAATTGACAAAAAATTCCATAAAACAAAATTTTAAAACCAAAAATCAACTTAAGCTGTCCCAGAATCAGCAAATTCACCACTCAAAAACTGAAAATTCAGAATATATATATCCATTAAAACCTAAATTAAACATGTAGCTTTAACAAACCAACAAAAAAAAACACTGATTCCCCATACTTATAAAAAACACCAATGATTTTTTTTCACATAGCTTTTTAGCTAGGGTTCATTGAGGGGAAAATCGAAAGCCAGAAAAATAAAAAATAAAATGGTGGAAAAAAGGATCATACCTGTGGTGAAGTTGTGATGAGAGCTTTTGAGTTGAATGGGAGAATATGAATTAATTGAAGACGGAGACCTCTGCCCGAGCACAGTGAAAAAACAGTGAGGATGCTTTGGAGGCTATTTGTTATAGAAAATTCTGATATGGAATATGTGACTCAGATTCATATAGTATGTCAGCAGAAAATTATATATTTTTTTCATGAATATGAACCATATCGTCCATTGAATCATGGTTCATATCAGAATTAACATTTGTTACAAACGGTGAAATATTCTAGAAGAGCCCTTAGTAGTGTATTTGTATTCGTTTTTATTTGAGGTTTTTGTCTCGAATAATGTCAAAGTAAACTATTTGCGAGATATAAATATAATTTTATAGAGTTTAAAATAATAATAATAATAATAAAAAAAAATTGTGTTAACAATTAGAATGAAAACGTAAAATAAATACACTGTGAAAATTCCCATGGTACAAATATATTAAATTAAATGAGTTTTTTATGTAGGAAATTCGTTGACAAAAAGTAAATAGACAGATTACTCGACTCCGTAAGATTGTGAGTTGAGATATTCGGTCACATTTGACCGATTAAAGAATAACACGAGAAAAATGAATTAAGAAGAGCGTTCGTGTGATGCCTTATAATAATAGAATAATCGACACTCTTTTAACGAGGTTTAATGAGAATTTTCAAAAAACTGAATTTTCAAAATAAATAAATAATACGAGAAAGTAAATTAAAAGATCGACCATAAAAATGACTATTTCGCCCAAATTAGTTATTTCGACATTGATTAACACATGCCTAAAAGAGCATGTATTACCAATACAAGCTGTAAAACACAAGAGGGGGGGTGAATTGGGTTTTAACTAATCTTGGCAACTTTTTCGATTCTTTGCAATGCTAATACAAGTTTGAACAAGATGAATAAAAGAAATGCAAAACCCAATCAACAAGACAAAGGATTTAGAGTGGTTCGATTCACTTAGAATCTACATCCACTACCCTTGAGCCGCACCCTGAGGATTTCAAACAACTTCACTAAGAAGAATGTTTACAAATGTGGCTAACTCACTAAGAGTTTTACAACACAACCACAATACAAAAGCTCACTAAGAACTTGCCCACACAAAGTAGGACTTTACAATTTGCCCACACAAAGTAGGACTTTTACAAGAATTACCCAATCACTTAGAAAGGGAATTGAATGTTTAAAGAACAAGGAAGATCACTCTTATAAGTGAGAATGGATACCTTTGAAGCACAATCAATTTAGCTCTTGAACATATGAAGCACACTATTTGTCTTGCTTTTTGAAATAACACCTTTGAATGATTTATATCATGGAGATCAAGTGTTTTTGCTTTGAAAATGTTTTGACTTGATGAGAGATCAATGAATATTTGATATGCAAGCCCCTTAATGTTTCTCTAGCTTTGGAGTATAAATACATTTCAAATTTGGCTGAAAATCGAGTCTCCAACGGTCAAAAAACGGCTAGTAGAAACAGAGTTCGGTGGACCGAAACAGAGCAGTTCGGATCCACTTAACAGGGGTCGGTCGACCGAACCCCTTCATGGTCGACCGAAGCTCACTTTTCCAAGTCTCAGTTTCTCGACGGTTGAACCGAACTTGAGCTCGGTTGACCGAACTTCCAAAGTGATTTTTCACACGTTTTGAAATCTTTTGAAGTCTTTTAAAGTCTAAAAAGGTTTTCCTAAAAGGTAACAAGTAAGAACACTTGGAAAACTTTTCTAAAAGACTTATCTATGAAATCAAAGGCTTTTTGGATAAGAACACATGTAAAGATCATTTTGAAACTTAAGCCTTTTGAAAACGTGTTTATGAAAGCATGCAAGACTAGAGTGTAGAGCTTATGTTCATGAGAGCAATGGTTAGAGCTTTATAAGATAAACGACTAATAACGACAAAGCTAATCTAACCAAACCTAAGTCTTCAATCTTCAATCTTGAAAGATGAGCCTTGAATAATAACTCTTTGAAGCTTGAACATGGCTTGATTGAAGTACTTAGAGCTTCCAATATATGTTCCAATATTCTATCACAAAGATATAAACATTAGACACAACATCAAGTGTTTGTCCATTATCAAAAACCGAGTTCGATCGCCCTTAGGGCTAACACAAGCTGACTCCGTTAGTAAGGATTTGACACGTCATTACAAAAGTGAATTGTTCAATTCCCGCTGCCGACGTGAGTGTTGTGTTGGTGGGTAATCTATAAGTATCTTTGTAAATGACCTATGGTCCCTAAGGGCCTCCCCTGACCTGTGGTGGTGACGAGTCGAACCCACCAAATTTTTTTATTTACCACACACACAAAAAAAAAGCATGTATTAGAAGTGGGTTATTTGGGAAAGAAATGCAAATTTACAAACTTGTGAGGGCTCTATGTAATATTGACAAAACTTGCTCCCCTATCCCCCATCAAAACCGTTGAAGATCAATAAATGATTTACTCCTAAAATTTTGGAGATAAAAACCCTAAATCCCCAAATTGAGGGTATCAAATGACTATCTTACCCTTTCAGTGATTTGGAACATTAAATTTAATTTATCTTTATTTTTAAATGCTCTACTCTACCAACCTATTCTACTATATCATCTCTCTCCTTCTTCCTTCTTCATTCTCATAAAGAAGCTCAAGAGTTTCCCAAATTTTTTCAGAGAAGACGATGAACAGTTATTCCAATCAAACAGCTCCGGTGAATAGTAACTCTGGTGAACAGTAACTTTTTTATTTTTTTGCGAAAAACTTTTGCTTTTATAAAATTTCGTTGCAAATATATTAGGTTTTTTGTTGTTTAGCCTAGGAAACTGTTTTTTTCTGTTAAGATTCATTCTTTTTTTATCAAAAATCAAGAACCCAAACGAGAAGTTAAAATTAAAAAATGGTATTTTTTTTTAAAACGTGTAAAAGAAATGAAGGGAAAAAAATTATACTTTTACTCCAGTCAAACTCGATTATGCTTGGTTTGTTGGAGAAGACGATGAATAGTAACTTCATTTGTCTTGAATTTGTGTTGCAGGGATGTTGGGAATTTGGAATTGTTAATCCAGTGCAGAATATTAATTGCACCATGCAAAACTATTACACACCGTTGGATCTAAAATCTAACGGCTGAGATCATTTGGTTTAACAACTTCTTGTGTTCAGAACGAATGTTCTTGTATTCTGAACACTTGTTCTTGTGTTTTGAGAGTCCTAAACACATGTACTAGTCTGCATTGCCTGTAAAAAAAAATGTGTTCAGTAGACAAAAACATGTGTTCTTGGTAAGAGAACGTGTGTTCAGTAGACAAAAACATGTGTTATTGGTAAGAGAACATGTGTTCAGTAGATAAAAACACATATTTTTGGCAAGAGAACATGTGTTCTTCGTAAGACAAATGCCTTCTTGGTGAGAGAACATATAAGTCACTCAAATCTTACTTAAGTAATATTATAATTTTAATAGTTAAATTATATAATATTATAATGATAATAACCACGACTGTTTATAGATTATTAATATTATAAAATCGTTGTAAATAGATGATTACATTTGGTTAAGTAACTATATATTACTTAGTATATTAAGTATCATTGTTATAGTAAATATATTCATTTTCCTTTTAAGCGGTGTTTTATAAGATTATACGTTCTTCCTTTAACATGTGTTATATGTTAACAAGTAATTGAATCTACATAATGTTTAATTAACTCTAGAAGTGACTATGTGTTACTTCATGTTCTAACTAACACTAAGCTACATAATGTTATAGTATTGATAATCATTTTTATGGCGTTGTGATTCGTTAGTCATTTCACAAATGTTATATATTAAAAAGTAATCTAATCATAATAGGTGTTTAAGTAACTCTACAATACTTAGTATAATGAGGATCATTGTTCTATTGCATATATTCGATTTTCATTTTAAGTGGTGTTTTATAAGTCATTGTGTTATAATAAACACAAAATCTAATTTTATACTATAACAAGTAATCGTTATAGTATTTAGTGTTAATAATTTCAGAACACATAATGTTTTAGTGTTCTAACAAACACTATTTTTAATTTGGCTACAAAATAAAAAAAAATTGGGTGTTAAATTTTTAAAATTAAAAAATATACATCAGAATAAATGGTTCAATTTATAAATTATAAAAATTGATCCCGGGGTCAATTTGTTAAAAAAAAATTTGGGATCAAAATAATATTTTATAGGGACTTTAGGGTAATCAATTCACAACCCTAGAGGGATTTAGGGTAAGCATTTAACAAAAGATATAGGGATTTTACGTGCAATTAGTGAATAAATATGTACCAAAAGTGTGATAATGACATTTGCTATAAGAATTCTGAAAATAGTGATGGAAAATGCCAATCCGGCTAAAGTGCGGAACACCGAATGTTCTGCACCGTGCTAAATATTTAATGGCCACTGGATGAAGAAACTAACGTCAGAGATCATTTTGGTCTCAATACTTATCATGAAAATTGTAAAGTCAAATGATCTCAGTCGTCCGCTTTCTTATCTGACGGTCACCAAATATTTCACACCGTGCGAAATAGTTGGTGTTCCGCGCTGTAACAGGTTTGGAAAATGTAGCTGGGAACCATAAGTGCTTGTACTTTTTTAGAGAAGCATTAACTTTTACTTGAAAAAGTTATATATGAGCATTAAAACATGTATAGGGTAGACTCTTTTATTGGCTACAATTTTCAATCACTTCATTCACTCATTTGCTCCCATTTTTCTTCTTCTTTCATAATCTCTCTCACATTTTCTTTCCCAATCTAGTAAATATTTACCATAAAAAAGTAGAAAAAAATGAGAAAGAGAAAATATTTGTTGTTTGGTAGTATTTGACTATTTAATCTAACTAATATGTCCGAAAATAAATGTTCAATTTTTTGTTCATTTCGTACAGAGGAATATTTGATATGCTTTTCCTCTACATCAAAGAAGAAAATGTAGCTGGGAACCATAAGTGCTTGTACTTTTTTAGAGAAGCATTAACTTTTGCTTGAAAAAGTTATATAGGAGCATTAAAACATGTATAGGGTAGACTCTTTTATAGGCTACAATTTTCAATCACTTCATTCACTCATTTGCTGCCATTTTTCTTCTTTTTTCATACTCTATCTCACATTTTCTTTCCCAATCTCAGTAAATATTTTACCAGAAAAAAGTAGAAAAAAATGAGAAAGAGAAAATATTTGTTGTTTGGTATTTGACTATTTAATCTAACTAATATGTCCGAAAATAAATGTTCAATTTTTTGTTCATTTCGTACAGAGGAATATTTGATATGTTTTTCCTCTACATCAAAGAAACATTGAAGAACACTTCCAAAGAGCCAAGTTGTACAAATAAATCTTCCAAAGGACCAAGTTGTATTAGGCTGCTATAGTAAATATATTAATTCTTCCTGCACCCGACAAAAAAAACTCAATATATTTGCAACGAAATTTTATAAAAGCAAAAAATTTTCGCAAAAAAAAAGAGTTAATACTGTTAATCAGAACACATGTTCTCTTGCCATGAACACGTATTTTTGTCTACTGAACACATGTTCTCTTACCAAGAACACTTGTTTTTGTCTACTGAACACATTTTTTTTTACAGGCAATGCTGATTAGTACATGTGTTTAGGACTCTCAAAACACAAAAACATGTGTTTAGAACACAAGAACAAGTGTTCAGAATACAAGAACATGCGTTCTGAACACAAGAAGTTGTTAAACCAAATGATCTCAGCCGTTAGATTTTAGATCCAACGGTGCGTAATGGTTTTGCATGGTGCAGCACAATTAATATTCCGCACTGGATCTAACAATTTCAAATGATCAACATCCCTGCAACACAAATTCAAGACAAATGAAGTTACTATTCATCGTCTTCTCCAACAAACCAAGCATAATCAAGTTTGACTGGAGTAAAAGTATAGTTTTTTTCCCTTCCTTTCTTTTTGCACGTTTTTAAAAAAAAATTACCATATTTTAATTTTAACTTCTTGTTTGAGTTCTTGGTTTTTGGGCTCTGTTGGGTTCATGATTTTTGATAAAAAAAAAAAAAAATGGACTGAATATTGATAGCAAAAAAAAGCTTCCAAGGCTAAACAACAAAAAAACTCAATATATTTGTAACGAAATTTTATAAAAGCAAAAGTTTTTCGTAAAAAAAATAAAAATAAAAAAAAATACTGTTCACCGAAGCTGTTTGAAAAACTGGAAAACATTGCTCCCATGAACTGAAAAATTGGAAAATAATGTATTAAAGAGAGGTGAGAGTTTTGTAGAGAGATAAAATAGGGTGAAAGTACTATGCTGCATTAAATTCTAAGTTTGATTTTTGAATTTTTTTTTAAATTGGAAAGAGCAATTACTGTTGAAAAGGGTAAAATAGTCCGAAAAAATATTTTAGTCAATGTTTTAGCCAATAATTCTAGGAGCCTAGCAATGTCCTTTTCTTAATGATACACCGAAACTTACATTTTTCCTTTGGGTTTTTTTTCCTAAGTATTTTCCCTTTGGTTCGGGCTTTTTGAAAATACTCGTCAAGGATGTGGCCTGATCAACGAAATAAATATACCTTGTTTTTAATCTTTTATTGAGTGGCAAAGTGTGGGGACGTAGAGGTCATGCGTTTGAATCTCTCTCACCATTTCTTAATCTCCATATCTTTTAATAGATAAGTTCCCTCCCCCAATAAATAAATAAAAAAAATCTTCTATTGATAATTTGTTATCCTACCAGCACCAGGGACAAATATGGGGTCGGTCAGTCGCTCCCGAATTTTTTAAAAATACTATTAGGTATAGTAAATTTTATATGTAGTTCGAAATATTTTATCAGTTTCGCCCTCAAGATTGTTTTTGCCGTTTTTATATGTAGTTCAACATATTGTTGCAATTTCACCCCAACGTCAAATTCCTGGTTTCGTCCCTATATCCTACAACATAAAGATGGTATTTTCTCTTTTGTTTTTCTTTCTATTCTTGAATCACTGCATTATATTACCTCTTCCCTAAATATCCGACTGAGATTGAAGTTTGATTCTTAGATTTTTTTTTGAATTTTCGAGGGAAAAATGAATAATTTGTTGTAAAAACTTCTTCTTTTTTTTTTTTTTGCAAGGTTTCTTCATGCCACAAGGTACATGTAGTATGAAATATTATCCGTCTTGAAATATTTGTTACATATTTTTGTTTTAGCGAGGAATTGCTTATGTCGTGAGGGTATAGAGGCAAAAGTGATCGACCATCTTAAGAACATCTTATCTCTATAATATGATAGTTTATGGGTGTATTTTTTTCTACCAATCACAATACTGAATAGTGTGAACTGTGAATGTCGGAATTATATTAACTGAACTTGATAGAAAATGAATCAGGCAAATTATCCCAAACTTCAATTTCCCTATTGAAGACTTGGCTTCTATACTTGATGATTTTTCCTATACAAGAACAAGAAGCAGATTACTTGATTATTAAAAATAAGGGTTCAACAGTCTTGAAGTTTATAGGGGAGAGGGGAGCATGTTTCCTAATAAGTTTTAAGATTATCAAAGGTGTCCTAATCCATTGGACGGGCATTTGTCCACGACCGTTAGATCGCGGGTTCGATACCATCCTCCTCCTCCTGTGAGGCACCTCTTTCCCTTTCATGGGCAACCGCTCACTCGAGCTTAAAAATTGGAAGCTAACTACATCGATTAACCAAATAAACAAATAATTAAACCAAAATAATCTTTGTTCTAATTCGCTCCGATATAAATAAAAGTAGCTGCTGGAAGCTAACTACATCGATTAAGAAACATAAATAACTGGTATGTTTTCTTGTTAATCACAAAAAAAATATTTAAAATTTGAATGATGTTTAAGGTTAAAAAAATGCATAAAATGATCATGTAAAAAACCCCTGATTCATTAGAACATTATTTATTTAAATTTGGTTTTTTTTGGGGTATTTGTATTAGTTAGGGATTTATCTTGAAGGTGTTTGATAAAATGTAGCAATGGCAGAAGAAAACTGTAGAGTAAAGAAAAGGGCAGGGGGGAAATGAGCAAGAGACCCCCTCCGGACCCTGTATTAGTTATGGACGTCTGTTTCCATCCCAGAAACATATTATTTTCTGGGTATGCATAGTATAATTAGTTTCTTGTTAAGCTTCAAGAATGCAAGATTGTGTTGTAACTATTTCATTAAACTCGTTTGCAGGGCTGCAGATGGTGAATTGCGCATTTGGGACACACTGCAACATCGAACAATTTCATCTGCATGGTAATCTTTTGAAAATGGTTGTTTTTTTTAGAAGTGATCAAAGGATGGATAAAAATGTATTCTTTTGTTAATATCTGTTTAGGTTCAATAAGGAAGTTGTCCTTATTATCTTGGGAAAGAAAATTTTGATGCCGCAATATGGACAATTTTACAAATGAGTTATAGTGCGGATATTTTGCAGGCTGCATAGCGCGGCACACGGTATTATAGGTGTTGCAGCTAGTCCTTTGATTGGAGAAAACAAAGTAATTAGGTGTGTTTCTTTGCTTACATTCATTGTTTATAGTACTTTCATTATAATCCTGCTCTATGTTTACTTACTAATACTATTTGGAATGGCTTGTTGATTTTACTTTATGTTCATGATTGTTGGATTCTATGTTATGCAGCCAGGGCAGAGATGGGACTGTAAAATGTTGGGATATAGGGGATGGCGGTCTATCTAGGTATCAGGCTTTCCTACTAAATTTTTTTTGTCTTTTTCAACTACTTGGAAATTAATATATGTTCAGTGCATAAAAAAAATAGTGTTAATTTTGCTTGCGGAAAACGTTTTGTCTCATTCTGCGACAGAGTTAGACTAACAAGCAAGATTGAGCTTCAGCTGTTTCAAACACTTATTTTTCTTTTAAGGCATTCTCTCTTCATGTCCAAGACCAAGGAAACCTTAAGAAGATTACTAATTTGGTCTTTCTTAACCTGGAATGTGAGAGCTTCTGACCATTCCAGGAAATTAGAAGGTTTTTTCTCCCTCTATATCTAAGTAAAATGTACCTTCTGTATTTTCATCCAATTTTAGAATTGACCACCATTCTGTTCTTCTTTTGAACATTTGATCTTGTTTCTTTGGATTTTGAATTCTCGAGCCTTGGTTCACTTGACTTTTGTCTTATGAGCTGTTAATTGGTAACATGGCGAAGATGCTCTAATAGATGTATTACATGTAGATGATGAGCATATTGAAGGTCCAAAATTTGTTGCTATTGCTGGAGAGCAATCTTCTCTGGTCAGTTCATGGCTCTCTCTCTCTCTCTCTCTCTCTCTCTCTCTCTCTCTCTCTCCTTTCATATTTGAGGTCTTCTTGGCTTGTATTACTACTGAAGTGACTTTGGCATTGGCATGCAAAGGTTGAGCTATGGGATCTTGCTAATGCCAAAAAGTTTATGCAATTACCTCAAGTGTCTTCTGGCTCCCTTGATCCATCTGCAAAAGCGAGAGGTCTGGTATTCATACTTTACTTTTGATGTAGTTTTATTTTTCCTGATAATTGCTTATGCAGTAGTTTACTGGTTGCAAAGTATGCATGTGTAAACATTCTTTCAAGTCAAGTTCCATGTCCCATCCTCATGGTTCTGAGCACTACCATCTGATTTTAGCTAGAACCTGAATTTGTTTTGCAGTTTTGGAGGTCTTCAATTGCATATTGACCAAAAATTGTGTTGTCTTATTTGTTTTAATTGCCCCTCATGTATGTTAGTATAAAAGTGTTCATTTCTTTGGGCTATCTTGAATTCTTTTCCCTCGCCAGCTTTCTGAAAATGTAATTAAATATTTACCCCAGGAATGTGTATGGCGGTCCAAGCATTTTTATCTTCTGAATCACAGGGCTACCTCAATGTTTTGATCGGGTTTGTCATTTAACTTTCGAAGAAGTTTCTTTGACATGGTTTTGCTATTTCCATATATCTCAAAGTCCAAATTGCCCATATAATCTGTCTTCAAAACATTATCACCGCAATCTTATAATTGTTTTTTCCATTTATTCTATCATTGACAAATGTAACAAGTTTAGATGATTTTCTGCTTGAGCTTGTGTTAGTAGTAGCTTTGTCTCGCGAGTTATTCTAGGTGTCTAGTACCTTGATGCTGGTGGAACAGTTTCCATCAGTCTACTATTGCATGTAAGTATTGGTCTATAAAAAGCAATGTCATTCTGAACCTTTTTCTACTTAATTTTCAAAGTTATGAAGATGGATCGATTGCCTGGTGGGATGTGAGAAATCCAGGAGTTCCATTGACTTGTGTTAAATTTCACTCAGAACCAGGTAAGAGAGTTGGCTTCATGTCCTTATTGCTTTTATTGTTTTATTTCTGGGATAGGCGTGTATTAACTTGCAAATTCTCTTGGCAGTTCTTAGCTTATTTGTTGATGGGTCATGTCGTGGGGGTATCTCTGGAGCTGCTGATGAAAAAATCGTGATTTTCACTTTCGATCATCAAACCGTAATTCCAACTTAATGAATTGATACTAAACCAATCCACTGGATAGCATGCCCAATTGTTTACTGTATGTGATTTCTTGATCTTGTTCTTGTTTTTAGTTCTGCTAGAAGTTAGTAAAACAGAAAAAGAAAAAGAAAAAAATCTCGGTACACTTCTATTGGTTCATGACTCTGTGGATTTATGCTGTTGGTTCTTGTTGCTTAATTAATTTAGACAAAACATATGTTATCAAGGATTTCCGAGTTTATATCTTTAGTTACTTAACCTTAGATGTTCTTGTTCTATCTATCTTTGTGCTTCGATGAATTGGGATGGGGATGCTTTATTCTATTTCTGTTCTGCAATTCATCGTAGAAAGTATTCTGAGGATTATATGTTATCAGACATTCACCGTATATGTCGTGTACTATTTTGGGATTTACCTCTTCCTCTGAATCTGCATATAAAACATACAGTAGTTGGTTTTTTAATTGGTGAAATAGGCTACGTGTTTGGTCAAGAAAGAAATCGCTTTGGAGAAACCGGGCATAGCAGGAGTCTCAATCCGACCAGATGGTAAACTTGCTGCTACTGCTGGCTGGGATCACCGGTTAGTCAACCTTCTTGAGCTTTCTTCCTCTTCCCATTCCCTTCTAAAAGAATCTTAATTTGAGGTGTAAGATTACATGTTCTAATTATTCTAGTGAACATGTGTTGACAGAGTTAAGATATACAATTATCGCAATGGAAACGCATTGGCCATGTTAAAGTATCATCAGGGCACGGTAGGCCTCTTTTTTAATCCAACTCCTTCCATGACTTTCAAATGGTTCAATGAAATTGCTATACCTGTATTTCCTTTCCGCAGCTGCAACCAACCTCTTCTAAACTGAGTAATAATAAAGAAAGGACCGGATGAAATATTTCTTCGTCTTGCATCACTCATACATGCCAATTTGTGTCATTTTGCTTTGCCTATACATGTAATCTGATTAATGTTGCTAATAGAAATTCCGGTACAATTTTGCAGTGCATCGCGGTTTCATTTTCACCCAATAGTAAACTGTTGGCTTCTTCATCAGAGGATACAACTGTAGCACTGTGGGAGCTGTATCCTCCACAAACAGCGACTTAATTCGCCATTTGCCAAGCCATATTGACAGTCAGTCTACCAGTACTTACTAATTTATTCATGGTAAATCTGGTCCGCCTCTCTATCCTCGCCTATTTTCTATGGCGGGTAAATAAGATTATAATCTTTCTTGGTTCTGTTTCTTGGCAGAGAAGAAGCTGAAGAACTAAAAGATGGTAAAAAAAAATATATTTTATCTGTACTATTTTCCAATCTTAAGTGGATTTTATTGTTAATAGTTTTTAGATTTTAAAAACAAGTTCAAAATGAAAATGATGTTGGCATTTAACCTAAACTTTTTGACATATTGTATTTTTTTTTTAAAAATTCAGTTAAGAAACTGGCAAACATTATAGGGCCTAGCGTGGCCCGCAGGTAGTCCATGTTGAAGTTGCTGGATTTGGTATCTGATAATTTTGGGCCCAAAGACAAAGCTTTTGCTAGCTTCCTAAGAGTTCTTTGTTTGGTCTCTTTCATTGTTAAAGTATCTTTCCATTTTTTTTCTTTACATACTTTATCCATAATTTGTGATAAAATTGTTTAGGGATTTTTTATTTTTTATTTTTTTTTAGCCACACCAGAGGAGGAGAATTATTGCCCCATAAACGGGAAGATACGGGAATCGAACTCGGGACCTCAGCCCTCAAGTTAGGATAGCCTTACCCACTTGGGCTATCCGATTCCCATGATTGTTTAGGGAATTGATAAGCGCAATATATCTTTTGCGATGGTATATGATACTCCTCCATTCTCATTTAATTTTCGTTTAGGAGATTTATAAATATCCAAATTAATTGTCGTTTAAAGTTCTTTTATTAGTTGTCAATAATTTATTCCAATTATACCTTCGACATTTCTTTTATTTGTTGCCTCTGCCATTCCTATTTTTTTTCTTTCTTTACTTATGTTATAGAAGCGAGAGAGGGGGTAATATTGAAATTTTCGATGAAAATGACAAGTTTCTTAATTTTCTAAAGAGTCTTATATTTAGGAATGGAGGGAGTACTATGTAGTTTGAAGATAATTTCAGCAATAAAATGAATAACTGATTGAATAAGATGTAAAAGTATTTATAAATTGTTTCAAGGATAAAATGGTCAAAATTCCATAGAACAAATTATAAACGCGTTGCTTAGCAATTATGAATTGTATATTAGCATCTCTTATTATTATTATTTTTATCAATTGGGGTCAGTAGTATTTGATAAGTTAGTTTTCTGGTCAATAGAATTTGTTATTTATCTTGGATTAGTTTCACAAATGGTTTCTTCCTTCATTTAGAAACATAATTATACAAACTCATGGTTGCAAGGTAATAATGGTTTCTTCCAAATTCTCACAGGCTCACCATTACTATTCTATGTACAAACATCAAAGGACAAAAATCTCTGAAATCCATTACAGAGATAGGGTAGAGGGTACAGATGTCTTTTTGTATATTCAAAAGTTTTAAAGAGAGTAAAAAAAGTTCTTTAGAGAGTGCAAATATTATTTCTCATATTCTAATGATATCCTTTTTTTCTTCTAAATCTAATGATATCCACTCTATCACCAATTAATAGAATCTTAACTATTAAACTTGTACATCAAAGTCATCAGTTTGGGTCCTATATTCCCTTTTACATACAATTTTATCACCAATTAGTAAAATCCTCACTATTAAACTTGCAAGTCGAAGTTATCAGTTTGGAACTACATTTTCACTTACAACAATTCCAAATTTTCAATCTCAAAAACAATAAATTTCTAACAAAAACCAATTCAAATACTCTGTAAAAATAATGCACGAGCGTGGAGTAAAGAAAGAAATGGGAAGTCCGCAAGGGCAGTCCAATTAGTTTCGGGGTGGTAGATTGTACAGAAGTACGTAGGATCTAATCTTGCCAGTCGCATGGTGAAAGTTTCAATCATCCAATGCGGGGGTCAGTGGCGGAGCCAAGAATTTTTCTTTGGGGGCACAATTAACATTGACAATATAAATTCATAAAAGCATATAAACATTGGCAGAGCCAAACTTTTTGATGAAATCTTATAGACTAGAGTTATTCACATTTTGTTCACCCTTTTCACTCTACTGATCAGTGCTTCATAAACCTCCAAGTCCTCTGACTTAAAAAAATATGGCAAAGCTACAAAGTTTTCATTGTCATTAATGTGCATGACACATCAAAGAGAAGGACTCTCACAACAACAACAACAACAACCAAGCCTTAATCCCAACAGATTGGGGTCGGCTACATGAACCAAAGTAAGAATCACGTAAGGTCATCCACATGAAAGAGAAGGACTCTCGAGAAGAAAAAATAAATATTTACTATGGAAATTAAAATATATATCATGTTTGATTGTTGAATCCAAAAAGAACAAGTTTAAATAAAAAGGCCCCAAAGATCTTTTTTGTATGATTAAACCAAAATAAAAGCACATTTAGAAATATTAGGGGTATTAGAGATGAAGTTGAATCGTAATTAATATAAAAAATTTCCAACTTAAATATTAAATCCCATAAATTTGCCTCAATGTCAAAAGCCACTTGTAGTCTATTAAGACTATAACTTGGAGACTAATTTTTTTTTGTTGATAAAATCTTATATTATAATCTATTAGTAATTATGAATTTTTTGATGAAATCTTATAAATATTATAGTCTCTTACACACTTAAGTTTGTTACAATTTTAACTAAAATTGTTAAGATATAAGTGGTGTCATTCTTATAATTCACGAACTAAAAAAACTAATTTTAAATCGTAAAGTGATTCAAAATGTTCAAGAGACGAGGTGTTACAAAAATAAAACTAAAATTATAAAATAAAAAAATTTGGAAAAAACTAGGGGCACTTGCCCCCAGGCCCCCTGGCTCCGCCAATCATGGCAGTCAAAATCGCGAGTCGACTCGTAGAATCTACGAGTTTTAAGGGGTGGACCGAGTTAGATTCTACATAGAATCGAAAATTGGTAGGATCGGTGTAGTATCGTTACGATCCTACCGATCCTACGAGTCTACTATTCCCTAAATTTTTTTTTTCTGAAACACTTTATATTTTTTAAATTTTTTTTTTTTATCATTTCTTATCCTCATAACTGATACTTTAAGATATATACAAATTTATATATCTCAGGAGATATTTGAATTTTAATTAAAAATAAAAAATAAGCACATTTTAGCAATTAAATTAACTCCGATTGACTTGGACTTTGGAACATGATTTATGTTTTTCAATTTAGTTTCAACTAAGGTAATTTGGGTAGAGAAATTGTGCTTTTATATTTTAAAATTGTGATTGACATGTTTTTCAAAGAGTACATATATATTTTCAAATAATTTTTTAACGTAAGTAGGATCGGCGATCCGAGTTACGATCCTACGATCCTCATATGCCTTCCGATCCTACGTAGGATCGCGAGTTTGACTGCCTTGCCGCCAATGGCGGGGTGGCTTCTTGTGATGGGCTTAAACAAGTCCTCCTATCTTGTCGGCCCGTTAGATCAACTTAATTTACATTCTCCAAATTATCTATCAAGTTGGAGAGTGGGGCTTGTGGGCGTGGGTAACGCCTTCTGTGCACAAGAAAGAAATGGGAAAAAAGATGGCGTTGACACTTGTCAAAGAGGAGCTGTAAACTGTAACTGTAAAAAGAAAAGAAAAATAGTAGTGAAAGAGAGAGTGCGTGTTCTTCTCTCTCTTACTCTCTTCAACAACTATTCTTTAGTCACAGATATTTCATCACTTCCCCCCACCGATTTAGGGTTTTTGATTCTCTTTCTCTCTCTTCTTCTTCTTCTTCCCCAACTTCAGCATTGGATGATGATACCTCACTGTAAGATTTTTTATATTTTAATCAGTCATTTTTGTTTGTTCATTTGCAAGATGATTTCGTAGCTTTTAGATTAATCAATTGGATTGCGGATTTTCCTGTTGCTTTTTGAGCTAATTTTGAGCTTAATTGATTGCATTTTTTTTTTCTTCATATCATTCATTTTGTTTTGATTTTGCTCGGCGAAGTTTGCTTGAGATTGATTGTTTTGTTGTTTTGCTTTCTTAAACATTAAACTTTGAATTAGTAGCTTTTTTGAAGTTTTGGAAGCTGAATTCAGCTGGTGAAGTTTTCAGAGTTCATTTCATCAGATTTCGATGACCTGTAGTTTTATTAATTTTTGTTTATTTTTATGTAATCATTATTATTTGTTCATTTGCAATATGTTTTTTTGTAGCTTTTAGATTAATCATTTGGATTGCGGATTTTTCTGTTATCTTTTGAGCTAATTTGGAGCTTAATTGCTTTTTATTTTTCCTTTCTCAAACATTAAAATTTGAATTAGTAGCTTTTTTTGATGTTTTGGAAGCTGAATTCAGCTGGTGAAGTTGTTAGAGTTCATTTCATCCGATTTTGATAAGCTGTGGTTGATAACTGGCATTTTCTGCTTCCCCACTCTTTGTTTTGGATCTTGCATTGGCTTGATGTCAAATTCTTCAATAATATTTTTTGGGTAAATTGCCAATAAGCTATTATTTTGTTCTTGCGCACTAGCTTCCTCTCAGAATTGTTGTTATCACTCAGAGTGAACAATTACCTTTTCTGTTCGGTGTGGGGAATCTTTTGATTAAACCTAATTGTTAGTTTTTGCATCTAAGAGCTATAAATGGATGCCCTACAACACTGGTTTCCTAATTATGTGCATATTTACATGGATAGATTGCTAAATTCTTTCATTAATGAGTGTCCTCTAAATGGAACTTCCTGAGCTTTCTTTTTAGATTCTCTTTACCTTTGTGATGGTTGCTCTTTCTTTTTCAGGATTTCATTATGGAGGTTTGAATTGAAAAGCATATGTTAGTGGTGGTACAGTTGGTAAGTATACATGGTGGTCTTCTGTTTGCTTCATGTCATAGTAACTATGATAAGCCGTTTCTTGAAGTTTCAAGGATTTTATACTTCAGTTGGTTCTTCTTGTTGACTATTGCTATATTATGCTATATGTAACAATTCTTTTTGGCTTTTTGGTCAACAGAAGTTCTGCACAGAATGGACTTCGATTTCTGATATTCTCCAGCTTGTATCATTGCTGTGGTTTGTCTATATACTTTACATGCTCTTCTGTTGAATATGTTTACTTGCTTGGTGCTAACTTTAGAAAAAAACTTTCTATGCAATCTCCCTATCTTTCTCTTCTCTGAATTCGGTTACAGTGCCTGAGTGGCTTTTACCGCCCTCCTGACTCCATGTTGTACTTGTAATACTGGTCAGAAAGTTCATCATACTATCAGCCTTTCATTCAATTGTTGAGATCGGATGGATGATAGTGGGCACCGTGAGAATGGCCGGCATAAGCCACCCCAGGGTCAGGTATCTAAGAGCCCTTAGTTTTCTCTAAATCATTCTCTTGCTAATATTTTAACACCATATTTCCTCTATTATAAAAGTGGTAGATATATTATAACCTGCTCTGTTTCTCCAGGCTCCCATTTCTTTACTGATAAACAGAGATATGATTGTTCTTATTTTTCAGTGGTTGATGCATCAGCCATCAATGAAACAGATAATGTCCATTATGGCTGAGAGAGATGCTGCTATTCAAGAAAGGAATCTGGCTCTTTCTGTGAAAAAGGCTGCCTTGGCTGAGCGAGACATGGCTATCCTGCAGAGGGATTCAGCACTAGCTGAAAGAAATAATGCCATCATGGAACGGGATAATGCCATTGCCACTCTTCAATACCACGAAAACTCCATGAATAACGGTAATATGTCCCCGTGTCCACCAGGATGCCAAATTGCACGTGGGATGAAACATATTCACCATCTTCAGCAGCAGCATGTTCATCATCAGACCCATGTGGGTGAAGCTCCCTTTGGTACCAGGGATATGCCAATAAACGATGCCATTCCTATGTCGTCACCGGCTCCAGAGCCTGTAAAGCCTCGAAAGGAGAAACGGGCAAGGGAACCAAAGGCAGCAGCAACTCCTAGGAAGACTTCAAAATCCTCAAAAAAGATCAAAAGGGAAGCCGAAGATTTGAATAAAACAACGCTTGGCAAATCACAGGAATGGAAGGGGCAGGAAATGGTTAGTGGCAGTGATGATCTGAACCGGCACCTAGTAGTCCCAAAGCCAGATTGGAAAGATCAGGACTTGGGTTTGAACCAGGTTGCATTCGACGAGACAACCATGCCGGTGCCTGTTTGTTCATGCACTGGAGTTCTTAGGCCGTGCTATAAGTGGGGAAATGGTGGCTGGCAATCATCCTGCTGCACAACCAATTTGTCAATGTATCCGCTGCCTGCAGTCCCTAATAAGCGTCATGCAAGAATTGGTGGTCGGAAGATGAGTGGAAGTGCTTTTAACAAACTGCTCAGTCGGCTCGCAGCTGAAGGCAATGATCTCTCGAATCCAGTTGACCTTAAAGACCACTGGGCAAAGCATGGCACAAACCGCTACATCACCATCAAATAAACCAGACTGATTCTCGAGTCATGGGAGGTGAGCATATCTGTTCGGAGTTTGTTTTACAGGGGTAAGAGGATGCAATTAATTGGGAGGTAATTAGAGCTGTATTGTTTTCTTTTTTTCTTTTTTTTTCTTCTCCTTTTATATCTTTTTCAAGCTCCCTCCATCCTTCATGACTTCCCTTCCTGAACTTTCTAATCAATCTGCTGAACTTAGATGCATTCTCCCCAGTTATCCCTTTTTAGAACAAATGTTGATCAAATGATGGATAAAGTAGTAAACCTGAAGCCTCTTGGCTAGTAACTGTAAAAGATTGTATGTCTGATATGTTGTTGTACTTGTATTATCATCAGTGCATGTTGGTCATAAGATTGCTTGTTATTAAATGTTTCTTCTAGTTCTTAGGCAGCAGAATTAAGAATAGCCGATTCAACTTTGTCGCTCTCCTGGTTTTCCTCTCCCCCTTGAGTTATTAGTTGTATACAGATACTCCCTCCATTCCTAAGGGTGTGCTTGGATAAGGTATTGGTTTGGGTTTGGGCGGGAAAGGCTAAAAAATTGGCGGGAACAATTCAATTTTTTTTCTTCAAATAATCGTCAAATTTCAAATTTTGGCTTCACAAATTTGGAATTTGAACATCTCCCGTCAATTTAAGAGGAAAAAAATTTGAATTTAACGATTATTTGAAGAAAAAAAATTGAATTTGAATTGTTCCCGCTATTTTTTAGCCTTTCCTGCCCAAATCCAAACCCAAACCCAAACCAAGACCTTGTCCAAGCACACCCTAAATATAAGACTTTCATTACATGTTGTGAAAATTAAGGAAGAAAAAATTATGATTTTTTGTAATCAAAATATCAATATTACTCTCTTAAATTATAATATTTTGATTACAAGAACATTTTAATTTATGCTTCTTTAATTTTCGTAACATATAATGAAATTCTTATATTTAAGAACGGAAATAGTATTATTTAAAAGAGTAATATTTATATTTTGATTTATAAAAGTACTTTATTTTTTATTTATTTATTTATTGTTACATATATAAACGATTTATATTAAGAAATGAAATTAAGAGAGTAGTTCAATTGTTGCGGATTGCATAAAGACTGATTGTTTGTTGGTTCCAAAGGTGAATTTTTTTATTTTAGTTTTGGGATGTAATCTTGTCCAAATGCACCTACCAAAAAACAAGGGGAGTGAAATTCACGCCAAACAAACGCGGATTTTCCCATAACGCATCCCGAGCGTCTCCATCACCGGCCCCACTTTTGTCCTTCATCTTCGTGCCTGCACTGAGTTATCAAGAAAAAACTTTATTTAGCAAACAAAAAATAAAAATTGAGTTATGGAAAAAAGCCAAAAATATTTCAATAAAACCCTTGTAGAAAAAGGGAAACATAGGTGCATTTGGACCACCTTTTGTATTTTATGGTTTAATTTAGCTCATATATTTTTTCACAAAGAATTTAAATTTTAAAATATTTTAAAATAAAATTCATAGCTCAAATTATATACAGCCTCAACTTTAAGGACTTGGGGACATCAAATTCTTTCATTTAAATAACTCTTATTACTGAGCATATTATCAAATTATCCATGTTTGATCCAATTTTTTTAATCCAACAATCATTATTGTTATCAAATTTAGTTAGTAAATATTTCTTTTATTGTTCTGTATGTGAGATTAATACGGTTCGGATCTAATAAACCGTGTGTTTACTAAATGTTCCGAACACTTTACATTATTTTAAAAAACAAATCTTTTTACAGGTGTTACCAATTAAAATATAATAATTTGACTAAAAGCCTCCCTCTCTCTAATAACACAGAGATCGAAAACAAATGTAAAATAAAAAGCATTTCAATTTTATTTTTTATTTTTGATGAAAAGTATCCGATTTTGAAGAACTGAAAAATAAAATTTAGAACAAAATGACTTTGTCACAAATACAAAAATCAATACTAATATATGCCCATCATTAGTTGTCAATTCCTAACTGATTTCTCTATGTCTGTTCCAATTTTCAACTACTCATAATTCTTTACATGTCTCTATACCTGTTAATTTAAGAAGTAGAATTGGAGGAATATTAAAAAAAAACAACAAAACCTTAATCCCAAATAATTGGGTTAGCTAAATGAATCCATATTGTGGTGGTTTGCATGAATAAATTCCCTTAATTTCCTTCCATCCAACAACGTACCATCATCAAAATCTAACAAATTCATATCATTTTTTATAATTTCGCTCCAAAAAAATTCGGCCTAATTAGAGGAAATTTTACATAATAAATTTTAAATGATCGAGACATACACAGAGATATTTGTTGGGCACCAACCTTTTTTTCTCATTAGTCCTACGCACTCTCGTCATTTTTTTAAGAGATATTAGCCTTTTTTGCCCTCAAACTATTTACGAATTTCTGTTTTTGCCCAAATTATATTTTGTGATCCCGATTTGCCCGTGCACTATTTCACGAGTGCCAAATCGCCCAAAATTGGCGGAATCCCGAGTAACTATACTGGCGGTCTTGAGGGGTATTATAGTCCAAGCAAAAATAATTTTTTAGTTGATTTAGAATAACCCCAAAACTATCTTATTGTATCAATTGAGTGCCTAAATAGTTTTTTTTTCCCTTTCAATTAACCCCTTCCCCTCTATTTTTTATCCATTTAGACCCCTTATTCATCCCCCATCTTCTTCTCCTTTATTGTTCACCCATAACCACTACAACCGCCGCCACCACTATCACTCTCCACCTTACCACCACCACCACCACTCTTTGCAAGTACCCAATAATCATCTAATTAAAACCTTCACAAATAGATAGAGATCAATAAAAATCCAAAAAAAAATGGCACAAAAGCACAGGAATAGCCACTAAAACATAGCAACAGGCATAAGAAATCCAATTCTAAGAAACCAATGCAAACCCTAAATAAATGAGAATCACAGAATCACAAACCCATAATCATTACAAAATCCACAATTGGATTGACATCATCATATGTATAGTGACATTATCAATAGTATTTTTATGAGCAAAATGCCCTTTAGAGGAAAATAGCTACTGTGAGAGATTTATGGCAAAAAGTACTTACTGTGAGTATTTTATGAATTAAAGACTTGATTTTCGTGGTCCTGTGTGTGTGAAGGAGATTTCTATCCATTAAAAATTCAAACTTATTGGATTTTATGGGTTGAATCTAAAGTTCTTGAAGTGGGTTTTTGTCGTTTGTGAAAGTTGGGAGACTTTTTTTCTTCCGGGGTTTCGGCTTAAGAGTGGACAAATCGAGTCTAAAGGCATGATTTTTCCGATCTCGGGACAAGTGATAGTGTAATTTTGGTTTCAATGTGTTTAGTTTCTGCAATTTTTTGATTCATGGTCATAGTGTAATTTTGGTGGGTTTTGATTTCATGGTGATAGTGTAATTTTGGGGTGGTGTTAGGTAGAGAGGCGGCGGCGGCGACGGCACGGTGGTTGCTACTGGTTGTGGGTGACGGTGAAGAAGAAGAAGAGGAGAGGTGAAGAAGAAGAGGGGGGAAGGGTGAACAAGGGGGCTAAATGTATTAAAAAAAGAGGGAGGGGTCAATTGGAAAAAAAGAGAAAACAATTCATGCACTCATTTGATTCAGTAAAATAGTTTTGGGTTATTTTGAATTATCTATAAATTTATTTTTGTTTGGACCATAATACCCCTCATCGCCGCCGTATAGTTACCGGATTCCGCCAATTTTGGGCAGATTTGGCACTCGTAAATAGTGTACGGGAAAATCGGGATCACAAAATATAATTTGGGCAAAAACAGAAATTTGTAAATAGTTTGAGGGCAAAAAAGGCTAATATCTCTTTTTTTAATGTAAAATCCAAAGTTTTGTCCTCTCTTAACTCTCAGACCATCTCTCCCTCCATATAATTTAACGTAATCACCGCCAATTTTCAGCGCGAATTTCGCTTATTGTCAAAATTATCCCTCAAATTCCTCTTCTCTCCTCTTCTTCTCTGCTTCTACTTCCAGTCCCCAAAAAACGGCGTTGTTCAATGGCTTAATCAAAGGAAGAAGTTCTATTCAATCAGGTACAGAATTTGAGTTCTTGGATTTTATTTATTTTTTTCGTAATGGGCTTTTGAATGTTCTTTTAATCTATTCAACTTCGTGATGTTTTTTAAATTTATTTAAGAAATGGACTAAAAAGTTTGAGCTTTAGAGGAAATGAACTGATAATTTTGGGACTTTTGCTGACGCCAATTATGTGGGTTGAAGTTGTTTAGCATTTAAATTTTTTTTTTTGTGTGTGTTTTTTTGTTTGTTTTTTCTTAATGGGCTCTGGAATGTTCTTTTGATTTCTTCAACTTTGTAGGGTTTTTAAATTTGTAGAAGAAATTAACTAAAATTTTGAGCTTTAGAGGAAATGTAAATAATTTTGGGTTTTGCTGACACCAATTATGTGGGTTTGAAGTTGTTTAGGTATCTTGTGAAGGAACCCAAGAGGGGGGTGAATTGGGTTTCTAATAAATCTTGCAAACTATTTCCAATTTAAACAATGATAGTGCAAGTTTAACAAAAGCTAAAGCAAAACCCAATGCAAATCACAAGACAAGAGATTTAGAGTGGTTCGATTCACTAAGAATCTACATCCACTACCTTGAGCCGCACCCAAGGATTTCACCAACTTCACTAAGAAGAATGTGCCCACACAAAGTAGGACTTTACACTAGTGGCTAACTCACAAAGAGTTTTACAAACAACCACTATAAACAATTGCCCATACTAAGTAGGACTTATACAACAATAACCCTATCACTAAGAAAGGGGATAAGATGAAAGGTTTAGAGTACAAAGTTGTTCACTCTTCTAAGTGAAAGATACATACATTTGAAGCTCATCAATTGTTGGCTCTTTGAACATAATAAGCTCACTCTTTGTCTTGCTTTGCAAATTCACCTTTGAATGCATTTAGATCATGACAATGAAGTACATTTGCTTTCAAGGTGTTTAGACTTGATAATGAATCAATAAGAATATGTTTTGCAAGTCTCTCAAAAGTGTTAGAGTCATTCTAAAGCTTTGGAGTATATATACATTTCAAACTATGGGCTGAAAAACGACTCTATAACTGGGATCGAAAACGGCTAGTAAAAAGCGAGTTCGGTGGACCGAGCAGACACTTCGGGACCACTAGCCAAGCTTCGGTTGACCGAGCATCACTTCGGTCGACCGAAGTACCCATTAGGTCGACCGACCTCAATAATCGAAACTCTCAGTTTCTGGTCGGTTGATCCGAGCTTGGGCTCGGTTGACCGAACTTCCAAGCTAATTTTTCACACGTTTTGAAATCTTTTAAAGTCTTTTAAAGTCTAAAGAGGTTTTCCTTAAAGGTAACAAATAAGAATACTTGGAAAACTTTTCTAAAAGACTTATCTATGAAATCAAGGGCTTTTTGGATAAGAACACATGTAAAGATCATTTTGAAACTTAGCCTTTCAAAAACGTGTTTATGAAAACATGCAATGCAAGACTATAGTGTAGAGCTTATGTCCAAGAGAGCGTTGGTTAGAGCTTAAGGATAAATACCATTTTCAACAAAGCTAACCTAACTAACCTAAGTCTTCAATCTTCAAGCTCGACTGAAATGTGTCTCGAATGATATCTTTGAAGCTTGATCAAGGCTTGATTGAAGTACTTAGAGCTTCCATATTGAGTTCCAATATTCTATCACATAGATGAAAACATTAGACACAAACATCAAGTGTTTGTCCATCATCAAAAACGAGTTCGTTTGCCCTTAGGGCTAACAATCTCCCCCTTTTTGATTATGTCAAACTTTCATGTAATTAGATAGGATAAGGACTAAATTAAGAACAAAGGAAGCATGGCAAAAGGATATAAGAACAAGTAAGAGCAAAGACTAATGCTTATAAGATAAACCAATTAAACATGGAAGCTAAAAGCATTAGTAGGATTACTTCTTTTGCCATATTCATAAGGGACTCTTTGAAGAGTCCTTTTTCCCTACCAACCTCCTTGCCTCCTTCCTTCCATCAAGTAGCATTCTTGTGTGTAATATACATACCTTAGTTTACACAAGAAGCTAACTTACCATTTTCATCAATGTTGATGTGAGTGCTAAGGATCCTATAACAAAGAACATGCTCACACAAACATTAGAACTCTCAATGGTTTGTTATCATCAAAAACATCATAGAGTAACTTTTGCCCTTAGGGCTAACAATCTCCCCCTTTTTGATGATGACAAAACATTGATGCAAATGGGAATAATATACAAAAGATAAATCTTTAAAGTATATAAACATGAATGCATGAGATAAGGATATTAAGGATCTAGACAAGTAGATAACAAAAATTCTACTCCCCCTATTTTAGAGAATCCCTTATCTCTCCCATTTTGCAAAGTTCTAAGCTTTCTCCTTTTTGTAAAATACTTCTCATGGCACATTTGCAACACTAAAAATTCTCCCTCTTTTTGTCAACATCAAAAGGGATATCGAGCGCTAATAAGAAAAGCATTTAGCGAAAAGTAAAGATTAATATTGGAGAAGCTTGATGAAATATACGAATTCTCCCTTTAAAAAAAATGATACCAAAAAAAAAAAAAAATTTAATACCAATTGAAAACAAAACTGATATCAATTGAAGAAAAAACTTTTAAAAACAAATGAGAATCCATAATGGATTAAAAGATCAATCTTAAAGATCATTAATCATTTTGAGAAAGGATTGATCAAAAAAAAAAAACTTGGTTGATTTCTAAACAAAGAGGAGTCCATAATAACACATAAATCAAAAGATGGTCATATATGGCTCAAAAAGAATATCAACCTAAGCTAAAACAAAGGAGATATGGAATAAACCTTAAAGAACAATCTCCCCGTTTATCAAACATACGATGTTAGCTATTTGAGATAAAATCAAGTTTTGATACCAATTGACCAATTGTAAAACATGATACCAATTGTAAATATAGCCAATTGTAAAACACGTTTGAAAATATAGCTAACAAAGTACTAGTGGAAGTGATACCATGAATACATAAGAAAAGCACATGTATCACAAACCAAAAGAAGTAGAGGAAGTGTAAGAAAACACTTGAGTACATTCATCTAACAAGTTAATGGTTAGCTAAATGAGTATAACAACTCTTGAAGCAAGACTAACCAAAAACTTAAATGAGATCACAAAGGATATGAAAGTATTATACCACTTGTAAAGAATATGATCTCATAGTTATTAAGGAAAAGTATATGTGATACCAATTGACATTTATAACACATATAACTTCCAAAATAACTTACACAAGTTGGCTATAAGATATAAAAGATGAAAAGCAAGCCAACAAGTGATGTGATGATGTAAAATATGAAAAATTGATAATACATCACATATAAGGGGGTATAAGATAAAAACAAATGAAGACTCCCCCTATATCTCTTAATGATGCAACTTCTTAACATGATACTCAAAAACGATAAAAATCAAGCGCATCATGTTAAGCATATGTAAATGAAGTTCAAGCACCAAAGAGATATGGTATGTGCATTCTTGAAGACATAGATATCAATTGTGATTGTGTTTGTACTTTAAGCAATTAAGATCACATAAGTAGAACACAAGACACGATATCAAGATAAAAGATCAAATGCACATTAAAAAGAGAGTTTCAATAACCAAGTTTATGCTTTTAAACCATCATTCTTGTCAAGTATGGAATACACTTTTAACATGTTGACAAGCAAAACATGATGTACATGAACCATAATCCAATAAGCACAAACTCTCTAGTCAACTACTTAACTCATCAAATAATAGCCCATAAGGATCAAAAAACACATAATGACCACTAATAAGGAATGAGTTAAGCCCTTGTACCTCAATGCTCTTTCGAGCTTGGACTTCTACCATTTTGGTAGATCTTCTTTGTCAATCAAGTCCATTGAGGCATCTCGTGTGATCCTTGGCATTTGACTCTTTTCTTGGAGTCTTAGCTCATTTCGTGCCTTCCTCGTAGTTCATATCTTCTTCTGAAGTGTTAAAACTCTTATTTACTTTGCTTTCTTACCAAGTGATGAAGACATCGATTAACACTTTGACTCTTGTCATCACTGAAGCTTTGCTCTTAGTAACTTACCAACTTGGTTCTCCAATTGATCAACATTTGAGCTTTGAGAATCCAAGTGTTAAGGGAGTGCTTTTGAATTTCTACTATAGGCACGTCTCCTTTCGACTTTCTCCCCAATGCCACTTTTCTTCGAATCTACAACATTGAAGCTTTGTGGCATACTTCTAACTTATAAGAACCTATAAGATCAAGGGAAGAGAAGCTTTTGGTACCCACTTTTGTTTGGGTCCATAGGGGGTTAGTTAAAATACGTTTAACTCTCCAAATTGTTTTAACCCTTTTTTCAATCTTCTTCTTAACATGGCATCTAGCATTAGTATGACCATGTTTTCCACAATATGTCTAATGAATGTGTGGCTTGGAAGATTGGTGAGCATCGCAAAGGATAACTACTTGGCCTATGTGACATACTAGCATTTACAACAACATTCTTAGAAATATAAGAAGAGCTAGCACAATCAACATGATTTGCAATATAAACAAGTGCCATTTTTATCATGTGAAGCACATTGCATGTCAAAGTGATTCTTATGCAACTTAGAGGAGCTAGCATGATCATTGTGATTAGCATTATAACCAAGACCATGTTTATCATGTGAAGCACGTTGCATACCAAGAATTTGATCAAGATTCTTCTTACCCTTTGAAAAGTTTTCAACAAGAAGGGTAAGGTTTTTAACTTTGTTTTCCAAAAGATCAAATTCAACAAGCTTGTTTTCTAAAGATGACACTTTAACACAAGCTTCATGTGTTGTAAATGAAGATGAATCGCAAGTAGTAATAAGATCATCATATTCACTTTTCAAGCAATTAACATCATCACACAACTTTTTATTCTCATCAACCAACTCGCTTTTTCTTCAAGCAAGTATTCAATTTTACGCTTCATTTCATGGTTTTGCTTTGCACATTTTTTTCAATTGATCATACAAATCAATTAAAAGCTCATTAGCATCATCCTCCTCATCATAAGAATTTGAAATAGAGGGAGAAGGATGTAACTCATTACCAAAAGCCATGAAGCACAAGTTAGCGTATTCATCATCACCGTTGTCACTTGAAGAGCTTGATCCTTCATGAGTATCTTCAAGCGTTTTCCACATGGGAGTCGGGCGGATTTGCTTCGAGGACACGGTTGTACTCCTCCCGGACTCAAGCGCACAACTAAGAATATTCATCGCTTGTAATTTTGAGTCATCATCTTGAACTCAACTTCATTTAGCTCATTGTCCTTCTTTTGGAGTTTGAACACCTTCCACCATCTTCTTGGGTACATATGGACCTTCTTCAATTATATGCCATAAAGAGAAATCAATGGAGCACACATATATCTTGAATCGATCCTTCCAAGCATCAAAATGATTTCCATCATAAAGTGGTGGTCTATCGGCTGAAGTCCCCTCTGGTAAGCTAAAGCGGAATTACTGCCATTAATCTCGCTTGGCGGTTAAGCTAATAATGAAGACCGGGCTCGATACCAATCGAAGGAACCCGAAAGAGGGGTGAATTGGGTTTCTAATAAATCTTGCAAACTATTTCCAATTTAAACAATGATAGTGCAAGTTTAACAAAAAGCTAAAGCAAAACCCAATGCAAATCACAAGACAAGAGATTTAGAGTGGTTCGATTCACTAAGAATCTACATCCACTACCTCGAGCCGCACCCAAGGATTTCACCAACTTCACTAAGAAGAATGTGCCCACACAAAGTAGGACTTTACACTAGTGGCTAACTCACAAAGAGTTTTACAAACAACCACTATAAACAATTGCCCATACTAAGTAGGACTTATACAACAATAACCCTATCACTAAGAAAGGGGATAAGATGAAAGGTTTAGAGTACAAAGTTGTTCACTCTTCTAAGTGAAAGATACATACATTTGAAGCTCATCAATTGTCGGGGCTCTTTGAACATAATAAGCTCACTCTTTGTCTTGCTTTTGCAAATTCACCTTTGAATGCATTTAGATCATGACAATGAAGTACATTTGCTTTCAAGGTGTTTAGACTTGATAATGAATCAATAAGAATATGTTTTGCAAGTCTCTCAAAAGTGTTAGAGTCATTCTAAAGCTTTGGAGTATATATACATTTCAAACTATGGCTGAAAAACGACTCTATAACGGTCAGAAAACGGCTAGTAAAAACAGAGTTCGGTGGACCGAACAGGACACTTCGGATCCACTAGCCAAGCTTCGGTTGACCGAGCATCACTTCGGTCGACCGAAGTACCCATTAGGTCGACCGACCTCAATAATCGAAACTCTCAGTTTCTGGTCGGTTGATCCGAGCTTGGGCTCGGTTGACCGAACTTCCAAGCTAATTTTTCACACGTTTTGAAATCTTTTAAAGTCTTTTAAAGTCTAAAGAGGTTTTCCTTAAAGGTAACAAATAAGAATACTTGGAAAACTTTTCTAAAAGACTTATCTATGAAATCAAGGGCTTTTTGGATAAGAACACATGTAAAGATCATTTTGAAACTTAGCCTTTCAAAAACGTGTTTATGAAAACATGCAATGCAAGACTATAGTGTAGAGCTTATGTCCAAGAGAGCGTTGGTTAGAGCTTAAGGATAAATACCATTTTCAACAAAGCTAACCTAACCAACCTAAGTCTTCAATCTTCAAGCTTGACGAAATGTGTCTTGAATGATATCTTTGAAGCTTGATCAAGGCTTGATTGAAGTACTTAGAGCTTCCATATTGAGTTCCAATATTCTATCACATAGATGAAAACATTAGACACAAACATCAAGTGTTTGTCCATCATCAAAAACGAGTTCGTTTGCCCTTAGGGCTAACATCTTGTTTGCAGTTGGTTTCTCCGTTAAACTTACTGATTATTGCTGATTTTGAGTTTGGTTTAGTGTTTGTTTTGGTATTCTTGAAGGAAAATGGAAAAAAAGTTACTATGCTTTACACACTTCAATTGTTTGAAAGGCTAAGTTTTCCTCAGTTTTCAGAAACTTAGACATTGATGTTTAGATCAGCGGGCTTTATTTGATTAGTATTGTGATATACGAGGCCAGATAATAATAAGATTTGACCAGCAAGGAGTGTCGACCCGATTTTGCATGAATAAATTTGGATGGCTCAATTGAATGCTAAGCAACCCGTTAACCACAACTATGGTTTGGGGGGTTCACATTCAAGATCTTCATCTCAACCTCAATTTTTCTCAAATAATTGCTTGCCACCATTATGCCCTCTTCCTCATAGCGAGTCATCGTTAGCTTCGAGATCCAGCATTAAGGATGTTTCAAAGGAGGAAGTGGATGTTAGTTCTCGAGGCCCACCACCATTGGTTGGTTCATCCTACACATTTGAGAATGCATTTCGAGGTAATCTTGATGGTCTTCCCCCTAGGAAAGGGCATAGGCGATCCAATAGTGATGTTCCATTAGGATTCAATGTTATGATTAAGACTTCGTCTCAGTTGGTACCAATAAGTGGCCAAGGAGCATTAGGACAATCATGTTCTAGGGATAATAAGTTTGGATTGGATAAGCCGATTCTTTTGCAGAAACAGGAAATGAATACCATCAGTGACAGTAAGAGCCATGTTGAGGGGATAGGCGATCGAATATCAGAGGGGGAGGTTGTAGATGATCTGTTTCGCTCATACATGAATTTGGGGAACACCGGTAGGCGTAATGCTTCCAGCTTTGGGGATAAAGATAAAGGGAACACTTTTAGTAGCACAAAGAGAAGTGGTGGTGATAGTAGCAATAACGAAGTGGACAGCGTCTCAAAGGCAAATGGTTCTGAAATTGAAGGAATGTGTCCGAGGGAAGGAATCAAAAGAAGCGCAGCTAGCGATATTGCTCCAACCCCCACCCGCCACTTTAGGAGCCTTTCAGTAGATAGCGCTTTTGAAAATTTGAACTTTGGAGACGAGTCACCAAACTTACCTCCCTCGGGCAGGAATAGCACAGGTCAATTTTCACCAAGCAATTCAGTGAACTTAGGGAAGTTTAGCTTGGAGTTTGGAAATGGCGAATTTAGTGATGCTGAGGTTAGAAAAATTATGACAGATGAGAGATTAGTTGAAATTGCAATATCAGATCCAAAACGTGCTAAGAGGTACGAGATTTTTTTCAAGGTTTTAAATTCTCTATTTGTAAAACATCAATTACTGGTTAAATGCACTCATATCTTTAATACTTCCATCACAGGATACTGGCTAATCGTCAGTCGGCTGCCCGTTCCAAGGAGCGTAAGTTGCGCTACATCTCTGAGTTGGAACACAAGGTCCAGACTCTGCAGACAGAAGCAACTACAACGTCTACCCAACTTACCATTTTGCAGGTGCATATATCTCTAAGCATGGAATTTAAGCGCGCCTTTTTTCTCTAGATGCAGGGACGAAGACAGAGGGGGGCGGGGGTGGCAACCCAGGTTTCTAAAAATACTACTAGATATATTAAATTTTATATGTAGTTCGGAATATTTTATCAAATTGGTCCCCACCCCCCCCCCTTCCCCCCCCAAAATTTTTTTTTTTTTTTTTGCGCTTTTATATGTAGTTCGCCATCTGTTGCAGTTTTCGCCCCCAACGCCAAACTCCTGTCTTCGTCCCTGTCTGGATGTAACCCTAATTCTTCAGTGTCTGTGTTTTTCCTTCAGAATGATTTTACTGAGCTCACAAATCAGAACAATGAGTTAAAATTCCGCCTGAAAGCCATGGATCAACAATCACAACTAAGAGATGGTATGTGCTTCTCTTCTCTTCTCTTGATTTCCTTATCTATGTTGCTTCTATCTTGTTACTGCATTTTTCACTTTTTTACTTGTTACTTTGTGCTTCCCCCTCTTATTTAACAGACAGACAATAATTTTCTTGTTTTTTGTCGGGAAGTCTGGTTTATTGTTGGTTGTGTTCATAAGGAGAATAACTATTTAAACGCTCTACTTTTTATTATTTAGCGCTGCATGAGACATTGACCGGAGAAGTCCAGCGTCTAAAGCTTGCAGCCACTGAGCTCACTGGAAACAGAGGATCATCTGGTTCCACGTTTCAACAGATCCCTGTTAAGCATCGTCATATGCTCCAAACGAAACGCCCCTCGTCTAAGTCAACACCGGCAAATATCAGTTGTGGCATCCAAAACTTCAACTACTGCTTCAGCTACCTCTGCCTCAGCATAGTGACTAGTATGGTATGCTTCACTTCTTGGTGAAAAGGAAAAAAATTTGGATCATCATCAATGGGTATTTTCTCGATGCTAGCTGCTCGACATCTTTTTTTCGTTAGAACATAATGGAACTTGATTCATTTGTGGCTATTTGCGGTAATTCATTTGTGTATCCAACGTGTTTTGTTTTGTTCTGTTCGTTAGATCTGCCTGTTATTATACACATAAGTTCAGTAGTAGTAACTTAAGAATGTATGCTGTCAAGAATTGTCAGTCTTATTTTCTCAACTGATGTGAGAAAGTAAATGGAAATTTCTTATTTTCTCGGGGCGTGTGCAACTTTTACCCAAAGAACACAGTGGCAATTTGGTCATTTCATCACAGCATGTTTCTATGCCTATTGGGCCTCTGCCCGGCCCCATCATCAAATCTAGTCCCGTCCCACTAAAGCCCAGATTCTCGACCCAATGATGAATCTTATTGGACCTTTATCCCCCTACTACTACAAAAAGCACGAAATCTCTCGGACAATGACCCTAAAAAAAAGTCTCAAAATTTGACAGATAAATCTTTTTACTAAAAAGCACATATTGAAGATAAGATGAAAGAGAACTGTTTGTCTTGGTTTGAGCGCATTAAAATAAGACCAAGTGATGCTTCAATTAAGAGAATTGAAGGATTATGTAAGATTGATGGCATAAGAGGTAGAGGTAGAGGGAGACCGAGGAAGACTTGGACGGAAGTGATAAAAGAGGATATGAATTTATTAGAATTAGATGAGAGTTTTGTTTGGGATCGAAAGAAATAGAGAGAATGCATCAATGTGGATGACCTCACGTGATTCTTTCTATGATTTATATAGCCAACCCTAATATTTTGAGATTAAGACTTGGTTGTTGTATTTATTTTTTTCTCAAAAACATCGAACAAATGATTATTTTCTTAAAAACAAATCACATTCCGCATTTGAACTGAATTACAAAACACGTATTGAATTAAGTGATAAAGACTCAACGTAGGTGAATATGCGTGATGGGGAACTAACATTCGATTAAAGACAAAAAAATGACAACGAAACGTCATTCAAATGGTAAAACGTTTCACTCCCAATCAATAGGTCGGGAGTTTAAGTTATGCTAAAAAAAATATCGAACAATATCCGTTCATTTAAAAATAATCAAGAAAAAAAATGGAACAATATCCGTTCATTTAATGCTCTGACAAATTAGTACTACAAAAAATAAAAATGTCATATTCTTGGAAAAACCCAAAAAATAACCCCCCCCCCGCTTTTCCTTTTCCTTTAAAAACAAATATTAAAAAAACAATCCTCGAACAACGAGAACAGCAATGCGCTACATAAAGTACCTAAAATTAATAGTAGGGTTTCGGATGTGTTTTTCTCTTGATCTGGGGCTTTCTTAAACCCTTACTGCCGATTCCAGTAAAACTAGCCGTTGCTCCGTCGATTTTCCGTTCAAATTCGGCTGCGGAATCTGTGTTATTTTCTACATTTTAGTGGCCGGAGGTGATGGCGGAAGTGGAGGATGAGGAGGAGGTGAAAGGCGGAGAGCTATTGTTTTGTGGAGCAACGAATTGGAATAGCGTTGGTCGGCGGTATTGCTTGAAAGGGAACTTAGTTTCTCCCACTCTGCTTCGGCCTCTTCTTGGTGTTAACATTTGCTTCGTTGCTTCTGGTTCTGGTACTTTTCTCAATATCACCCCCCCCCCACACACACACACACACATTAATTTTCAGTTTTTACACTTTATTTTTCAAGTGTAATTTCATTTAGCAACTTACTAGTGTGTTTCAGTGTGAATTGATAGTTCAATGTTGTCACTTCCTGTTATGATTATAGTTTCCTTGTTCTTTAATGTGTTTTGAATGATTTGGCCAAAGCATTTGGGATAAAAATTACTAGAAACATTTGAGATGTTATTTTATTGATTTTCTTTCTTTTGAGTTAAGTTAAGCTGTTTTTTGTAGGGAATGATTTTTTGTTAACTATGCTTTTATGTTTAATGGAATGATTTTTTGTTAACTATGCTTTTATGTTTAATGTTGCATTTTTAGTTTCTTGTCATTGCGTGGCATTGGATGTTGAGGGCCGCTGCTATACATGGGGGAGGAATGCGGTATTTGGAGTTTCACCTTGAAGTTCCTATGTTGCAACTATAACTATATAATTTGAAAAGTGTTTTTATTATTATTATTATCTATGCAGAAGGGGCAGCTTGGTCATGGTGATCGAATTCAGCGGGACCGGCCTACTGTTGTTTCAGGAATGTCTGGGTGAGTAACTTAGTAGCTATGGCCACACACTTCTTCTGTCCCTCTCACTCTCAATACAGTATAATTTAGTTATTTACTTGTAGTGTTATATAGTCCCACTGATATTTAGTGTTTTTTCTGGCTCTCTGTCCTCAGTAAGCCTGATTCTTTTCCCTTTTTGTCCTGTGATAGTGATTGAGGTCTCAGAATTAAGCACCTCGAGTTTTTCTCTGTTCTTAACTTCTTATAGGGACATGAAGTAGCTATTATAGGGTCCATATAATAGGAAATGGAGGCAGGAAGAAAACTTCCTAGTAGAAGTAGGACTTGCTCATTCCATTTTTTGCATTTCTTACTTCCTGAACATCTAAAGGAATGTCATTTCAGACATAAAGTTATTAATGCGGGGGCTGGAAGGAACCATACAGTTCTAATAACTGAAGCTGGCGATTCCTTTTCTTTTGGCTGGAACAAACATGGACAGTTGGGTACTGGTTCTGTTAAAAAAGGTATGCCTTTCTCTCTTGATACTTCAGTTTAATAGTCTGATTCCTTAATTAAACTGGTATGATCCTTTTGAGGAGGAATACCATTTTGCAATTTGTCTCATTAAGGATGTTCGTTTTTAAAGTATGCTTGATTTGTTTTATCTTTTCGCAATGTGGCAGAACTTGAGGTATCTCCTGTTCGCTGTCTGGTATCTGGAGTTGTCAAAATTGCATGTGGGGCTGATTTCACAGTGTGGTTAACTAATACTGAGGGATCATCTATATTGTATGGTTTGTGTACTTGGTTAATTTTTTTATTTTTCTATTAGCAAGAGAGTGTAAACCTTTTAATCTTCTTTTTGTTGAGGCATAAGAATTCAACGAGCTGTGTAATATTTTACCCAGAACTGCTGGGCTTCCACAGTACGGTCAGCTTGGTCATGGCATTGATAATGAGGTATGATTTAAAATTTTGCTTAAGGTTATCTTGTGGTCAATTGATCAATAAACAAGGATGTGGAAATCTCCCATTCCAGAAATTGGATTTTAAGCATTGTGCAAGTTGGATATTTTTTATTTCCTGGTTTCTTAAATCAGTATCTTGTATGCATATATACAGTACTGTTCAAGTACTGTTACGTTGCTATGGGTAGCTTCCCTGGTTCCATATTGCTAGTTTCATGCATCCAGAATCCAGATATGCGTATGGCATGGCATTTCTATCTGATGACTGGATGAGATATCACCTACAATCACAGATACAACTGATTTATTTATTTATTTCTGTTTTGTGAGATATTGGATAACATATTAGGAGTATCTTGCTTTGCATTACACGAGTTTTTGCATGAAAATATTTTTCCTTTGATTAGCTAGATACTTGTTTTTATTCTCAGTACAATTCTAAGGCTGGCTCAGTTAAGCTTATTTATGAAGCCCAGCCCCGCCCTAAAGCAATTGCTTCTCTTGCTAGAGAAACTATAGTTAAAGTTGCATGTGGGGCCAATCATACAGGTCTGTGATAACACATTCTCTTTTTGAGCTTTGTCTATTTTTTATCTGTAATGTTGATATGAATTTTTCTATAACAATGTCAGTGGCAGTCGATAAGAGTGGTTATGTTTACACGTAAGTTCTGCTATGCCTTCGGTATCTTAATTCTAGATTTTATCATTCACGACCTATCACACATAACATTTGACCTTTTGTTTCTGAACCTGTCTGTTCCCTTGAAACGCTGTACAGATGGGGCTTTGGTGGTTACGGGAGGTATGTTCCATGTAGATCGTGATTTCTTTTCAAGTGTGCGTTGACTTTGAAAGCCAAACTCAGTATACTGGGCTCATGCATTAAAAGTTCATGAGCTTGTGGCTTTCAGCTGCCTATTTAAACTCCAGGATGCTTCATGTTGCTTAGAACTTATTTCGGTTTTTATCACAGACTTGGACATAGAGAGCAGAAGGATGAATGGAATCCACGAAGAGTTGATGTTTTCACTAGGAAAAATGTTTTGCCTCCAGAAGCAATTGTCTCAGCAGGTTCATGTAACTCTGCATGTACTGCTGGTAGGGTTAACCACTCTCGCTTGCTACTTTGCATTAAAATACATCCATTTAATTTTTTACTTTAATTTTTTTTGGTAGCCTGTTATGTTATCATGATATAAGAACCCATTCTAGATCACTTAACTCGAAATGTTTGACTAGGTTTTTTATGTTTCTGTTTGAATAATTTTGTTCATAAGTTTAAAGTTTCTTTCATGGAGCGGGGGTCATCACTCCTAGCAGTTATTGTCGATGGATGGACAAATATTTGATTGCTTATTCAGTGGGTTTGACCTTATTTACTAAAATTTCAAAGCTCGGTGGTCTGTGATTCTTTTTCTTTGCTGATAGTTGGAGGAAGTGGTGTGTTTGCGTTTAATGTAAATATGAACCCTGGGTCATTCTTATCTTTAATGATTCGATAGTTTTGAATGACTTTCAGTAACATGTATCTTGATGATATGCGGTTTTCAGAGGGAGGACAGTTGTACATGTGGGGCAAACTAAAGATCACGGGGGATGAATCGATGTATCCTAAACCTCTTATGGATTTAAGGTTTTTGACTATTTCCTCATAGACTTACTATTGTCTGCTACAACTTTGTACATACTGTCTGTCGTGTACGTTCAACAATTGGGATTCGATTTTTAATCTTAACATTCATTGTATCTTTTATTGGGCTTTTTGATTTTCCTCTAACAACCCTTAACTCAAAACTGCATGAAAGGATACAGAAAGGAGGAGGGTAAATGGAAAACTAGAAACATAACAGCTAACAAATATAGCTCTGCTGTTTTAAATTTCTTGTATTGCGTCTAATTTCATATTTTCTACTATGTAAATTGTGATTCATGATGCCTCTTAATTCTTATTGTAGAATAATGTTGCTTCAAATAATTTGTGGAGTGCAAACAGTATATGGCTTGTAGTATGACGTAGTTCTTTTTCTGTGTGATTAGTGGCTGGCATCTACGTTGCATGGATTCAGGTTATATGCACCACTTTGTTGGTGCAGATTCCTCATGTATAAGTTGGGGACAGGCTCAATCTGGGGAGCTGGGTTATGGACCTAACGGGCAGAAGTAGGTTTGTTCTTCCAATAAAGGTTTATTTCTGTTCTCTATGACTTTTGCTACTTATTATTATTTCTCTTTTCTTTGTCCATTCACAGAACGTCCGCAGTTCCCAAAAAAGTAGACATTCTCGAGAGCATGCATGTGATCGGGTTAGTATTGCACATGTATAAATGCATGTTTCCGTGAAAGTTTCTACAACATTTAGTTTCTTGATTTTCTTTCCCCAACGTCAGTGTTGCTTGCGGTTATGCTCATTCCATGGTGATAGTTGATAGAACAAATGTTGGTGATCGACTAGACGAGGTAAGTAAACACTGACTTTTTTTAGTACGTAGGTTGGTGGGAGATGAGGGACAGGGTAATCATATGGAATATACAGACATTATCTGAATAACCTGTATTTTTCTGCAAGTGCTAAGAATTATTTTTGCATGACAGTAACACGGATATATATATATATATATACACACACACACACACATAGTGGGACATTACTTGTTTTGCTGGAGCGGGAACTTTATTTTAGTGCATCAATCAGGCTATGCACATTCACCTGGGTCTTATTAATTTCATTTGATATTTGGCAGCTTGATGTATATGATTGCAAAGCTGCTGAGGAAGGTATGGTACTTCATACCTTTTAAGGATTGGTGTTTCTTTAAGTGTCAAAGTTTCATGCTAATGTTAAAAGTTCCTCCTTGTAGTTATAGTCGGTGAAGACCCTCAAATCAACAATACTCCTCAGAAAAATGCAAAAAAGGGTTCCGAGGAATCCAAGAAAAGAAAGAATGCAAAAGCTTCATCAGAGTCAGAAGATGAGGAGGAAAATAGTGATTTTGATAGTGACGACTCTGAAGGGCAATTGAATGGGCAAGCAGTGGGCAAAAGTAATGGTAAAGGGCGAGGCAAGAATACTGGAAAATTGACTGCTGATAAGAAAGGCAATGATTGTGGGCGCGGGCGTCCCCCTTCAGCAAAGAAAAGTTCTCAGAGCACCACTGTAAGTAATAGGAAAAGGGGAAGACCCCAAAAATCATGAGCCACAGTTTCCTGGCACGACAGAGAAGTTTCTTTTGTTCAGCAATGATTTGTACTAATGTTTCTTTGTCGAAATCTGTATTTCTAATGTTTCCTCTCTCTCCACTTTTAACCTTAGAAGTATAAAAATGTCCTTACAATGCATGTTGAACTTGATATGGTTTCCCCCCATTAGATGCCCCTTTGGGGGACCTGTCCCTCTCTACCTTCACTTATTTTTGCTTCTAAAGTCAAGTTTGCAAAGCTGCAAACCAGAGTGCCTCCACTTACTCAGCAGCAAAGCTAGTGTGAGCTGTGACCCCAAATACCAAAAAAGAATATTTCAAAAATATGGAATAGCTTTTATTTTGACCAATTATTAAAAGCTTTAGAGGCCCCTTATGTCTTAGGAATCACTATAATCATTGTACATTCACTAGTCCAAGGAACCACTGATTGAAGGGTTAGGTCGGAATAAATTATATGCAATCACATGCATGGTGAGTCTTATGTTCTTAGTATAATTTGAACTCGTTATGTTGATGGTGAAGATTAGTGACCTAACCATTACATAGTGACTTGATCATCGGAGTAAATTTTTTGTTTCAAGGGACGAGAAGAGGAATCGAACTTTGAATCTTCCTTGAAATTTGAACTACTTGATCTAGTATGCTACACCAAAGATTCATGGGACTGAGGTAGTAATTAGTATTATGAGAAGAAGTTGCAACTACACTCCACAAGTAATAATTTCCACATTGAAAAAAGTATTCACACTTGGAAGGACTCTTGTAATCTTTGAAGGTTTCCCCATGTGATCAAAAGGCTCCAACACCCCCCCCCCGGTCCTCCCCTCTTTCCAAAATTTAAGCCACAATCTGGAGAAATTGACCTGCTGTTGTACCTAATTGTTACACTTATTTCTCCACCTGCAAATAATAAGGCAATATTTATGTCATTCGAACCTTTCGTTTATACATGTTGTACCCGTGTTGATACGACACGACATGGGTATGAGTATAACATATTTACCGGATTTGATCAACACCGATCAAACACTTTATTTTAAATATTTAAGTATCCGACATTTAAATACATACGAGTAATATAGGGCAATATAAAGCCTTGGCTCTTTTAACCATAACATTTTGACTCAGGTTGAGAACCTCACCTAAATAGTAAAAAACAATTGTCTTTTGATGCCTTAAAAAAGAAGGGGTTGTCTTAAATCAATTAGAGTAGGGAAAACAGGATATGATGATGATGATAATGGTGTGAGATCAAGAAGGGAGACAGACCAGACAACTAACTCCAAAAGCAAAACAAAAAAATGTTGTCTAAACAATTATTAAGTTGAAGAAATTGAAAGTCTAACACTATTAATAACAACAAATGATATTCAATTATGTTTGTTACTTAGTTGGTCATCAACCACACGATGTGCCTACTCCTTTTCTTATTCATTATTCCCTCCATTCCCATTTAATTGTCGTTTAGGAGATCTATATGTATCCAAATTAATTGTAGTTTAAGACTCTTTTATTAGTTGTCAACAATTTATTCCAATTATACCCTCGGCATTTCTTTTATTTGCGCCTTCTGTGATTCCTATTTTTTACTTTCTTTTCTTATGCTATAGTAGTGAGAGAGGGGTAATATTGAAACTTTCGGTGAAAATGACAAGTTCCTTAATTTTCTAAAATTGTCTAAAGAGTCTAATCTTTAGGAATGGAGGGAGTACTAGTATTATACTATCACATCCTTATACTTAGATTAAGTATGGTTTGAATTTGATTTGATTTAAAATTTAAAGTGAGTTTCAATTTATCTTTAAATTGAGTCTGAAAATTAAATATAAAATATAAAATTATTTAGAATCTGATTTCAGTTTAAAACTGAGATCAAAATATCAGTTTGAGACTAAATCCAAAACCTATATATGTAAATGCAACCCATCCTTTTCACCTTCATTTTGCAATCCACATTTTCCCTCGGAGACCATATGTCTTGCTATAAGAAGTATATACACTTCCTTGATGGAAACTCTCCCTCGGAGTAGGTATACTCCCTCAATTCATATTTAGTTGTAGTTTAGAAAATTTATAAGTATTCAAATTAATTATCGTTTAAACCTCTTTTATTAGTTGTTAACAATCTATTTCAATTATACCCTCGACATTTCTTTATTTGCCGTTTCTGCCATCCCTAATTTTTCCTTTATTTTCTTATGTTATAGAAGTGAGAGAGAGGGGTAATATTGAAACTTTCGGTGAAAATGATAAATTCTTTAATTTTTTTAAATTGTCTAAAGAATCTTATATTTATGAATGGTGGGAGTACTAAAGACTGGATTGATGACAACTTTAGCGGTGATTAACATTGGCAGAAATTGTTCATCGTAGTATTTATATATGTTAAACTAAACAAGATACATTTTATATATGAAAAAACTGTAATTAAAAGTATTATTGAAATTCTTATAGGAATTGTCACAAAAGATATGATATATAATTGTTGGACACAGTTAATCATTGCTTCTTCTCATTAGTGGCGGAGCCACATGGTATTCGTGGTGTCACGTGGGCACCACAGAAAAAAAGAAAATCGGTATTAAATATTTATATAGTGCTCTTTTTATAAAATAGAATAATAAAAGTGATTCAACTTATTTTTAAAGATGCCCCAAAGAGTTTAAAATTTCACAAAAATTCAATAAATATTTTTCTTATTTTAATTAGATATCGCTGATGTTATTTTTATTTTGTCATATTTTAGTTGTTTATCTAAAATTACTTTAGTTGTCCTTTTCGATAACTTGATGCCGCAATTCCCTGACCAAAAAGGCACATGATCGATCTACTGTAAATATAATAACAAATTCACACTCTTATGATATCGATTATTTTGAATTTGACAATTGAAAATATCCCTCTATCATATTGGTTGGATTAAAACTATTTATTTTTTAATTGAAATAATAATAATTATTCTAGTGAAAATAGTTTAAAACTTAGTTGCCGAAATAATGAATTAATACATAATGAAAAAAACATGCATCAATAATCTAAGATTACCACAAATACTTAAAAAAAAACAAGTTTTTTCTTCTAGAATTATATGAGAAAAGCAAAAGGTACCTAATTATACACTTTTACATGGAAAACATGAAGGTCTTTTTTTTTCTTTCTTTTTTTTAACCTACAAAAGTATTTAACGTGATTTATTAAGTTATAATATAATATAGTGGGTATGTTAAGCATAAAATCTTATAAATCTGAGACATTAGTTATTTTTAATAAATCTAAAACAAGTCAGATGTTTAATTAAAAATAAATACAATATTAGTTGATCGGAACTCAAATAAAAAAGTCATTAAAAAAATAAAAAGATCAAATCTGACAACTTTGTTTTTTTTTTTTTTTTTGGTTAAACAACTTTGTTTAATTGGATAGGATAATCTATCGGAGACTGTAGAGAGAGAGGAGACTAATCGAGCGGACTCAAAATGCAAAACTAAGCTAAATTTCAGGAGTGTGTTGAGGTCCGTGTTCTCTCTAAAAAAAACTCCCCCCCGCACACAATGACACAATCCCTCTCTCTCTCTCTCTCTCTCTCTCACATAACAGATACTCTCCACCCTCGTTGTATCCGTGGGGGGTTACCATTACAATTTCCAACAAACCAAGCAGCACAAAGCTACAGTCCTTCCAGAGTGTGGATTTGAAGAGATATAGAGAAGACGTCGCCGACGTTGATACGCCGGAACAGCGCCGAAGAGAATGGGGAAACCGAGCACAGCTTCGTGTTTTAATATCATCGCTTGCGGTAACAACGATTCCGTTGACAGAGACGATCTCCAAGCTCCTGAGGTAAAAAAAATGATGAACAGTTACGTTAATGTATTAATGTATTTAATTTCCTTCCATTTTATCGGCGAATTTTCGATTCTGGACTTGTTCGCGGCTGACGATCAGATAAACGTCCGGATTTTTCACTGTTCGCCGGCGAAGGAAATGAGGATCTTATGTATGTGCTTAGAAAGGAAAGCTATCAGTTCCTAGATTTTTCGACGTGAAGGTTGAGATGTGATGTGGAATGATTGGAAATGCATGATTAGTTTAGGCTTTGAGCTACAACAGAAATTCAGGTCGTACTTATAGATTAATTTGTTGTAGTTTATGAAATTTAATGGCGATTGGCCACGTGTTTGTTCTGAATGTTTAGGAGATTGTATATGATTACATACAGATCTGACCTTATGAGCTGAAGAAGATCAATTGTAGTGATAATTTAGTAGATTTCTATTACATCTCTTCTAGTCTCGGTACAAGTATCCTTCATCATCTTAGTTCTTACCATTTGTTTGTAGAAGCCAAGTTATGGAAGGTTCCTAGTTCTAATTTCCTGCAGTTGATATAGCAGTTGCTGTATCTGGTATAGGAAGCACGAATTAAGGCAACATCCTCTTTGGACTATAGGAAACAAGAACCTCTTGGACGTATGGTGGTGCTTTTGTTTCCTCCTCTTCTTGTCTCCTTTTATAACATGAAACCATTGTACAATATTCTTTTTTCTTACTTTGTTTCCAAATGAACTTATACAGTAATAAACATTGAGTGATTTCAATGTTCGATTGATTTATTGGCTCCGGGAATAGTAGGATAAAGTGTTGAAAAATAATTTTGCAATACGAGTATAATGCTTCTGTGTAGTTCTCATCGAAGCTCAACCATTTCATGTGTCTGATTTGGATCACATCCGGGAAAAAAAGTCACTACATTACTTTGCATTTTCTTAGCACCATTTGGTTTGAGGAAAATATTCACTATAACACGTTTCCTCAATGCCAGTTCAGTGAGGAGATTTTCTTTATTGTTTCTAGTTCATTGGACTTGGGCACGGAGATTGCATTAGGTAACTGTTTGTGGTCTCCATTTTCTGAGATTCTTAAAAAGACATCAGGTCAATATTTACACTTCAAACGAGTATCTATCTTGCTTGGTGCAATCAGAGAGATTCCTACGTAACATAGCAGATCAAGAAGTTCTATGATGGCCATGTTGAGTTGCACTAACGTTTCTTCCAAGGTGGAAATTCAATATTGGAACTACTGACAGCGCACATTAAAAATGGACATTTCCGGACTGGTTGTATGATTCGGATCAAAGCACACGAGGTTGGCTCAGTTACCCCTTAGGTATATGTTGGAAATCAGGAGGTGATCCTTCTTCATGTTTAATGCTTGAACATGTGATTTGACAATCATCTCTTGGTTGTTGATTGAGGCATAAAGGAGTTTCTGGCTAGAAGTTGGGTGATTATTTTGCTTTTTATATCTTGGAGTCACTTTTATTTATGACATCATATTGGTAGATAAATGGTAAATTTCCATTTATGGAAAAAGGTGAAGGTAAAGGGGATTCCTTTTTTAATGTATCTATTGAGTGGAGGGCGGAGTGGACAAGTCATTGCAACTTATTAAGGTAATGGAAGGTGCTTCTTGTGAAGTTCTCGATGGTTGTGAGCGAGGGCAGTTCCGAGCCAAAACCACTTTAAGAACCTGGTTGAGCACGATGTCCCAATGTGGTACACCAAACTTCATTGAGAGTTGACAAAGGAAATGGTGATATGCACTCCAATGTATTATCTTCTAAATGGAGCACAGATATAGTATTCTCACAAGGATATCTAATATCTGATGCTAATGTTTAAGATTGACGTAGAATTTTCATATTTGCATGGCATGCATGTCCTGTAACCAAATGGTTTGTGCAATTAAGGTTTGATAACTTGCTTATAAATTGAATGATAATTGGGAATGTTCCGAAAGTATCAGTGTATCACCTAATCGAGGGTTTTTGTATTGCAGACGGGCAAGTATTTTATTCTTTCTTTCAGAATTCATAGGGATATTAAAGAAACTTTTGCATGGTTCTTCTGTGTGTCTACTCCTAGAGTAACTCACCATTCTCGTAGGGAAGACTAGACATATTAAGTATATGCCCATACACATTCTTTCACTCATCTGTTGCCAGTTGCTTGATACATTTTTAATAGGAGTTTTGGTCTTCAATAATTCAAAAATCAGATTATAGCTATTCTATTGACCTTTTAAGAAGCAGCAGTTTAAATATTTACACCTAGATATTGGACCCTATCTTTTAGGTCCGCCTTTGGTATTTAGACTTTGCTTATGATTTTAATACTTCTTCAGGAAGCGAATTCCTTTGGCAACAATTAAGAACACCATATTTGTTTAAATGTCCAATACATGGTGTTTAATGTGTTTCCCCCCATGAAGCCAGTGCCTTAATGAAAACACTTGCTATCTGGGAAACTCGCAGAAAACAAGAGGCACAAGAAGTTTTAGTGGTTTCTCTTTGAATGTTCACCGAAGACCATTAATTACTAACAATGGATCTTAGAATATCTATTTTTATGTGCAAGAAAAAATGCAAGACAAATTCATGTAACTTGTCTAACATAGATGGTAGATTTTTACTCCCTCGTTTCCTTTTCTTTTTTCTTTTCGTCCTATTTTAAATGCTCCCATTCCTTCTTCTTATTACCTTAAACTCCTGCTAAAACCAGCAAATCCTCCTTTCTCATTCTTATGCTTGAATATTTTCTATTTTCTAAGATTAAGGGTTCAAGCGATAGGCGTGGATGGAGTTTCGGGAAGAGATCTGCGAGACATCGGGTGCTGAGCAACTCAGTTACTTCAGAAACACCACCTTCTGGCAACAAGGCCAGTCCAGATTCTGCTACTGTCAGCTTCCAAACGCAGCCCAGCTCCATGGCTCCAGAAAAAACTCCTGTGGTTCACTGGACAGAAGAGAAGGTCCAGTTTTCATCTCGAGTGGACGCCAAAGTTTTGGAGACTCCAGCTCCTGCACCGGAGAACTCAAACGTGGTTGATCGAGCTCTTGCACCAGATGAGTCAAACGTGCCTGAGACTCCAGCTTCTCAACCAGATGACTCGAAGATATCTGAGATTAAAGTTTCTGAACCAGATGACTCGAAGGTATCTGAGACTCCACTTCCTGCTCCAGATGTTGCTACAACCGACATTGCTACAGATGAATCAGCAATAATTATCATACAGGCTGCAATCAGGGGAGATCTCGTGAGGACCTTTTACTCTTAATTCTATACTTGTTAAAACATGAGATTTTATACCTAATCTTGTTTTATCTATGCTGCATCTCTTAGGCTCAGAAAATGCTATTGAAGCATAAGAACGTAATTAAGTTGCAAGCTGCTGTTCGCGGGCATATAGTTCGGAAACATGCTGCAGGAAGCCTTCGGTGTGTGCAAGCTATTATCAAAATGCAGGCTCTTGTTCGACAACGCCGTGCTAGTTTGCTTCTAGAAGAGATAAGGACCAAGAAGGAAGACAAGCTGGGTGAAAAGAATGGAAAAGAAAATAACGGTTCTACTGACTTGGTAATGAACATCTCAATTGGACAAGTCAGCTCATTTTTCTTTTAAAGCTGGAAATTCTTTTTGCAAGTTTTATTATAAAAACTTGCATGTATCTTCAATATAATTCAGTTACGAGGTTTCCATGGCACACACGTGGGATTCAAAATAATTTTTTTTCTATTAAGTTGTTTGAAGTGGAGTAGCTTTATCAGGGTAGGCTACAATGAGTTGATTGTTTTGCCCACATGCATTGCACTCATTGACGGGTGAGTAACTTTTGAGATGCATATAAGTTAGCAGCCTACCATAATAAACCTACTCCTTGAAGTGTCAAGGATGACATTGTGAAGCTGATTTTCGTGAATCCCCAGGACTTACAGAGCCTAGCTTTTAGTAGTTTGATTTTTTTACTTATACTAGGCCATGCTTGAGGGCCCCACTTGTCCATCAGTGCCCACACAGATATAACATACAACACAAAGAAAAGGAAGGTGTGTGCCATGGCCCCACTTGTCCATCAGTGCCCACACAGATATAACATACAACACAAGGAAAAGGAAGATGTGTGCCTTGGAAATGGGATGAGACATGAGTGTTCTTCATCAATGGGTTTCTTAGTGCTTGTAGACATAAAGAGTTTGCCTTAAGAGCTGAATTTCCATATTTAACAATGTTTATTTTCTTTCAGGAAGAAGATAGTTCAGAGACCAAGCCACATGGCCCATATACTTCACTTGAGAAACTACTAAATAATAGATTTGCTCGTCAGGTAATAATAATGATAATTTCTATTTTGTATGTATGCTTTCATTTGAAGTTCAGTTGGCCATATGCACTAATTTACTCCTCTTGTATTTCAATGCTATTCTTGATATAAGCTTCTTGAATCTAAACCAAGAGCCAGTAATATCAATATCAAATGTGATCCTTCAAAATCGGACTCCGCCTGGAAATGGTTGGAAAGATGGATGGCAGTATCACCGATTAGAAATCAACATTCACCACAATTTGAAATTACTACAGAGCACGAGGAGGAGAAAAAACTGGAGAAATTGGACTGCCAATTGGAAAATGAAATCTCATCCCAGGATACTTGTGAATCAAGAGATATCAAGTCAAGCATTGAGGTATCCGGAGTGCCTTCTGAAGGTGATAATGTCATATCTTATGATTTGGATGGCTTTGACCCCCATGCATACAGACCGACTTTATCTTTGGAGAGTCACAGTACTGGGGAGGCTTCTCAGAATGCGGGCGAAGCAAGGTCAAGTGTTGATGCATTAGATTCTCTTCCTGGTGAGGCAAAAGAATCAGTTGTGGTTTCTAAGACAGAGCCTGTTTTGTCGCTAGATTCGTCTAAAGTGGAGAACGAACTGCATATACATCAAGTTAAGGCGCCTGACCCTGAAGAGCCTGAAACTGATGGAAAGAAAAATTTGCTTGGATCAAGGAAGGCAAGTAATCCAGCATTTCTAGCCGCACAATCAAAATTTGAAGAGCTGACTTCATCCGCTAACTTAGCTAGATCAAGATCAGTTAGTTCATCCAGTCAAGATGGTATTGATTCTTCTACTGAAGCAGTTTCACTTACAAGGGAAATTGTCCCAGCTGAAAATTATTTCACCCATGCGACTGTGGTTGAAGTTGTTGGCTCTGAATGTGGGACTGAACTTTCTATCTCTTCTACGCTTGATTCTCCAGATAGGCCTGAGGTTGGAGCAGTTAATGATGAGAAGGAAACTAATGATCTAGAGGATGGAATTAACAATTCCAAGAGTAGTCTAGACTTAGCTGTTGTTACAGAGGTTGAATCCCCGGTCAAGCAGAGTGACTTATCCTTCTCTAATGCTTTTGAGCAAGAAAAGCATGACAACATCACAAGTCTCGTGTGTGAGAATGATACTTCAATAAAGTTGCTTGATTCTAATTCGTCCCAGGTAGACCAGAAGCCAGACGCCATCGAGACTGGTCCGCAGATGCAGCTGGAATCTGAGACAAGCCATCAGATGAGCAAGTACTCACCTGAAGCATCTCCAAGAAGCCATGTTACTGTTCCCGAATCTCAGGAGTCACCTTCCAGTCAAGTGTCAATGAAGACTAGGAAAAGTAGTGGTGGAAAAAGTGGATCTAACCATAAGCGCAAGTCTGAATCCTCTGGCAAAGGGTACCGCGCTGATTCTAGTAAGAATTCTGGTGCAAGAAATAGTCCAGAACAGTCATCGAAGGATCAGAAAGCTGGGAAGCGACGCAGCTCTTTTGTCTCATCTAAAACTGATCACAGTGATCATGAACCCAGGGATAGCAGTAGTAGTAGCTCTCTCCCCAGTTATATGCAAGCTACACAATCAGCTAGAGCGAAAGCTCTTGCAAATAGTTCCCCAAGATCAAGTCCTGATGTGCAAGATAAGGACTTCAGCATCAAGAAACGGCACTCCCTACCTGCTGCTGCTGCTGCAAATATAAATCAGGGATCACCTCGTGTTCAGCATTCTCCTTCTCAGACGCAACATGGTGCAAAGGGAAATGGGATCCATTCTCCTCAAGGTAAATGTTGACGGATCCGGTTTCGTTATTTTGCAAACAAGCATCTCGAAAAAACTGGTATGCATGTATTAATCAATCGCACATGACTAGACTAGTTGACCTGAAATGCTCAACGCCACTGCTGTGAGGCAGTTAATTTATTTCCTGTTACAGACAGCTGTTTTTAGTTATGCAGTTAAAATAACCATCTTGGTTCATATTTGGGTAAAGCTTGGTTTCTTACATTGATTTTTGACATGTTTCAGAGAGGAAGTGGAAGAGGTAATCCGAACTCACAAGGAACTCTTGCTTAAAAATGCCCCTGCAATTGGAGTTTGATTGGATTAATTGATTTGATCAATGGGCACCTCCTCTTGATTCCTAACATTTTGCTTTATAGTGCGCACGCATTGGACCGTATATGTTATTGGAGTTCTACTTTCCAGTGGCGAGAGATGTGAAGAGATAGATATATGTAAATTAACGAACTTTGTTACCTTTTTTCTTTTTCTCTGTCATCATATCCAGCGGAGGTTTTCTTCTCAAGATTTGCCTGTTTGTTTTTCTCGGTTTCATGAAATATATTGTGTGAAGAGATTTAACCTTTGACAATAATTGTAGCTAATATATTTTTCCATATTGATTCTTTTTTTTTTTTAAGTAAAATATTTCTCCATATTGGTATTGTTTGTTTTCTTTTTCTATTTGATCGTAAAGAAGAAAATGATGTTAATACATTTGTTTTCTTGCAATTTCCAATCCACCAGGGGCGAAAAAGGTTGAATTACTTTTAGAATTTGGATAGGAAATACTAGTAAATTGGGCTGGGGGAGACCAAGGGACTGGATCAGCACATATAACCCATCATACTTCTCAACTTTTTAAGCTAACCTAGCCCAATTTGGTTTGTTACAAGCCTAGCGTCCTTTTTCTTCTTGAAGACCACAATCATGAAAGACTGCGGTCCAAATCTGAAACTTTATTTCTTTTGAAAGGTCCAAGTCTTAAACTAAAAGTCAGAAAAATCTGTCTTTTATTTTTGAAAAAAAGTCAAAAGTCTAACCCGTTGCAATTTGATCAAGTGCTCACTGCTATTATGTAAGGAATTATGTAATCACTGTGCTGAATCAGCCCAAGGGATTATTTGATTCACCAAAGGATTGAAATCAAGGTTGTCAATATCGCAATTTTAACTCGGAACGGAAGGGGTCTAAAAAATCGTAAATACAAGAATCGTAGCACGGATCGGAAGATACGACAAAACTATTAGAATAATATTTCATGATAAATTTAAACCAATAGAACTAAAAAGTTGAAATTAAAACACGAACTAACAAATGATAAACTTCAAAAGCAAACCAACAATTCATAAGGTCTTTTAATCTAACAAGTTTCATAACAACAATTCTATCTTTCTAATTTTCTAATCTAACAAACCATTCAAGATGTCATCATAATCCTCCATGTAATCTCTACCTCCGCTTACATCGAGTTCATTATCAATGCTCGGAATTTCCATGTCATTTAAAAACCATAACAAATGATTAAATCAGTAATTAGTAACTTCATGATTCACTAACTAATTAAATCACAAGCAAAAATAAATGAAGAAATGAAGAAAAACAAATTCCAACAAAAATCATAGAAGAAAAAGAAGAAAAACCCAAACAAGAATGCAATACAGAACATTAATTAATCTTGAAAAACAAGTGCATTATTGGCAGAAGATGGAAATAAAGTACAAATATTAGTAAAAGGGGGAGTGGAAAATGGTCCCTGAAGCAAGCCCAGGGCAACCCATTGAATAGCCGATTCTGTGAAATGCATCTGAAAAGAGACAATATTGAATCGTAACGGATCGTTCGATACTACGATATTACGATATGAATTGACGATCCTTTACGATCTAATATTTCAGCGATTTTTAATGCGATTCAAATCGATTTATAGTCTTAGGAATTTTACGATCTAATATTTCAGCGATTTTTAATGCGATTCAAATCGATTTATAGTCTTAGGAATTTTACGATCTAACTCGCAATTTTAACAACTGATTAAAATAGTTGTTCGGAATAGTTCATCAAGAATAATTATTAATAGATAATTAGTTTAGTTGCTAGGTCATAGGCTCAATGACTAAGATTATATTTTCACGGTGTTAATGGAAGGCTGTTAGTTCCGAACCTATAACTAATTTTTACAGTTACGATTCCTGATGCCATACCTTCTCAATATATTTTTCGCGCACAAGTAAAGCAGCAAGTGAAAAAATTGCAATTGTGAAAAGAATGTTGATCCAAAATCACTTATGTCAGATCTAAAAAAATGTATTTGTATTGATTTTTTGTTTGATAATCTCAATAAAAAAAAAAGGGAAATCAGCCTGTTTAGTCCCCCAGAAATTTTCGGTTAGCCTGTAAAGTCCCTAATGTTTAATTTCAACCTGTAAAGTCCCTTATCTATTTACAGGTTGCATATAGAGGTTCCACCGCCTCTTCTGCGAAGGAATTAGGGCAACCCCAAATTCATGTCATCCCCGTGCTTAATGAGCTGGGGAATAATGGTCAGTTTCAATCTATAAAATTTACAAAATACAAAAAATTTGGGACTAGGTAAGGGACTTTACAAGCTGAACGAAAATTCCTGGAGGACTTTACAGGCTGAAATTAAACATTGGGGACTTTATAGGCTAACCGAAAATTCCTGAGGGACTAAACAGGCTAATTTCCCAAAAAAATAAATTATTTATAAGAAAATATATAATATTGAGTCAGAATTTGTGTTTAAAAATGTAAAAAAAAAAAATGTTTAAATACATTTTTAGTTAAGTTTTCTGAAACAATCTACTCGACTAGATAGTGCGTCGGAATGCACTGAATATCAAGTCCCGACTCATAAGTGCATTACGACGAACAACAAACTGATTTCCGAATAAGAGTCGGATTTTTTGGACGCACTATATTGCAGATTAGTCACTAGGCCCCAAAAAGGTGACCAAAACAACCTACTCGACTAAGTAGCGCGTCTTGACTACCATTTCCACGCGCCATATAAGGACGTCTGGAGCATCAACTTGCCAGTCTGCCAAAAAATAGCGTTCTTCTATGGGAAAATTGAAAGGGCAATAAAAAGAGGCGAAGCGGAAAAGAAATCAGAGAATCTAGGGTTCCTGTGTAGGGTTACATTGGATCTCTTTTCTCTCATTGTATCTTTTACTCAATCGATTCATTTATGACAAACGAATAATCGATCCCTTCCAGGAATAAGTGTCTAGATCGATTGTTAAAAAAAAGAAGAAAAAAATTAGGGTTTGGAATCGATTTCTAAAGGCGCCGATTTTGATAATAAATCCCTAATTTCTATTGGATAATAAAGATATACTTATTTTGTGATATCGAACCGAACCGTATAGTTTGTTATAAGTTTAAAATAATGGGAGGATCGCAGAAATCAAAAAGGGTTACTTGGGCTTCAGATGAATGTCTTTGTCAGGTAATTTTTTTTGTTAAAAATCCTCAATTTCTCAATGCATATTGATATATATTTTTCCCAATTGAGAAAATGGTGATGTGTAATATCCGGATTGAGTTGGAGCATTAGAAATTTGTGTTTAAAGCTATTAATGATGAAAAGAACTGAAGAAATATGCAGAACTTTGTTTTTATCTTTGAAGTGAAAAACACGTCTTTCTTGGTGAATGTTCACAGTTATTTTTTTGTTCTATTCAATATGATTGTTTCTTAGATGGGTGTGAAGAAAATTTGACAAAAACTCTTCGGAAGTAGCATTTGTATAAAAAAAATTCTTATCATATCCGTCAAGTTGTTTAGAATCTTATATTGTTTAAGTAAAGTAAAGATGTAAGGTTTTTTGTCCAAGTTTTGGTAAACACTCATCTTGCAAAGTGCAAGTCCTGAAAAATAGAAGTGAAAAAGGAAATAGACAAAAAAAAACAAATATATAAGATTAATCTCGTAAGAGAATTTGAAGCAGCTCATTTACTTCCAAGTATCCAGCTGAGCTAATTAAACTTGAAAACAAGGAGAAATATAGGTATATCTCACTTGCAAGGAGAGAGATAAAGATGATTCTCACATTGTGAATTATGGAAAGTCCTTTTTCAAATTTTTAATAAGTAAATGAAATTAATTCAAACAATTTTTCGAGAAGTCTCTTCTTTGAAATATGAATAAGTGTTTTTCTTTCATTTTGTGTTTATAAAGGGAAGTTCCTTTTTGTTTTTCTTTTGATTCTTGATTTGAGAAGTACAATAAAAAAATTGGCTTTGTGAATGAGGATACTCATTAATCTGTAAATTGATGGCTGATTGTTAATATATTAGCTCAACTTTGATCTGTTTTTTTTTGTCTCTGGCAATAAAAGATTGACAAGGGGCTGGTGCGGAAAAAAGTGAGTTGAAATTGTTTCCAGAGTCATCATAAAGCTGTCAGCAGTTGAGATAAAACATGCGGGAAATCAACTGGAAATTTGATTGTATAATGAGAAAAGTAGTGATCATTTAACGTAGCAGCTGAAAATTCTCCAGTAATGGAAAACTAATGAGATTCTCTTAGAGAGTTTAGTTCAGTTAAGTTTTAGGAGATTGGCTACCTTGCAATTACTCATGGGCTCCTGTCACGAAAGCTGGAGTGTGGAGGTATATATGGGACATCTGTGATTGGTCAGTTGACCTGCCAATAGTTTACAGGTAAATGTAAATGATGTAAAGTTGGAAGGTTAATCTAATTGAGAATCGCAAAGACTGGAGGAAACTGGGAAAAGGATGAAATTCTAGTGAAAATTTTCAGTGCATTGGTTTGCTTGGTTTACAATGCTCTGGGGAAGTCAAATATTGCTGGGATCTTATGGTGATGTTGTGGAGAAATTGTTTGGTGATTATTTTGCTTTCTAGTATGAAAAGCGGATTGGTTGTTGATTGTGTTATTTAACTGTGTAGCAGGCAAATTTCTTAACTTAAATGAATGATCTTTATGTTTTTGCCCAAAGCTGATTCATTCTCATTGTTTTTTTTTAGCTTACTCAAAATGCATAGTTGAAATATAAATGAGCCTGAGGTAACAAGCTTGGGACAAAATTATGTATTTATTTCTGCAACCATCCATTTGATCTAGTTGCATTTGAGTTCATAATGCTGTTTCATAATTTTACCGTCTTCCTGTACTTATGTTGTTCTAAGTGTAATTTTGTTTGACTGGTACACCGGGAATTAGGGATGGCAATGGGTCGGGTCGGGTCGGATTTTCATGTTTTTCACTGATCCGCCCCAACCCGTTTACGTTATTTTCCTGCCCCGCTCCGACCCGTGCCGCCCCGCCCTATTTTTTAAAAATAAAATAATTAGCATATATTTTCTTTTCCCAAGTATAATTACCATATATAAAAAAAAATTATATATATATATATATATATATATATATATATATATATTGTTGGGGGTCTAAATGGGTCAAACGGGGCAGGGCGGGGCGGGGCAAACATCATATCCAAACCCGACCCGACCTGACCCGTTCGCCGGGCAGGGCGGGGCTGGGCAACGGGGCTCGGGTAAATTGCCATCCCTACCGGGAATGGGTTAGACTTTCGTTCTTCTATTCCTTATGCTTTAGTTTATATAAAAATATAGGATAAGATGCACTTTGCTCAGTACTCATTGGAATGCCTATCCACGTATTTGTGTCTTTGAACACTATATACAGTAATACAGCTATTAATTTGTATTTGATAGTCTAATAGGTTTCTTTTTAATAGGTAAAGCTATTCTTATCTGAAGAATGTCCTTCCCAAGTTGGATTGGGTGCTCAAGATCACCTGCAGGCGAAGGCATCATGGGCATCACATCCTGGTAGCATGATGTTGGATGACAATTTGCCTCCAGGCTTTGAAGGAAAGCAACATGCGAATCTCTCTAGGAGTAAAATATCTCAGATACCTGTCATCAAATGGGGATGCCCTCCCAGAGTAAGTAGCTGATTCTCTTAGGTCATGTAACTTCTTGTTTATCTTCATTTGTTTGTTTGTTTTCCCGTGTATGAGGTACAAGTTAGAGTAAAAAGGAGAAAAGAAAATAAATTCGTTTTGCATATTTTATTGCATGTGCTGTCTTTGATTGAATTGAAAGCTTTTTTTGTTTATGTTTTGTTTTTTTTCTCTTGTTGTACAATGTGTTTAAGGCGTGAGATGGCATATTGGTGGAAGTAATATTCCTCTCTCAGGTCAATAAAACACCATCTGATACTGTTAAAGCTTATAGTAGTTTGATGAACAGCATAACTGGTCTCATTTGTATGTGTTATGTCCTACCTTTCTAATCCAAAAAGGTTAATGAAAGGCAAGATTTTTCCTTGTTGACAATGTACATCTTTTACATTTTTTTAAGAAAAAAACTGTGGTATAATGTTTTAAGTGGTTATGTCATTGAAACCCTCTTAACGTATTTGGGATTTTCAGTTCGTAATGAATGCTGCTTGGAGAGTGGTTGCCGGGGATGAGAGCAAAGAAGTTGAAATACAAAATCAACGGGAGATGAGAGTGCTGGAGGCAATATACCCACGACCATCTGCTATTCCTCCAAAGTACGATTATCATTTCCTTTAATTTTCTCCTGTGGTGGTTTATAGCTTACATATATTATCTATTGCCTTCCATTTAATAATAAAACTTGGAATACTTATCCTCATATTGCTTTGTCTGGTTTGATTTTGTATTCAGCCCTTCGGCCTTATCAGGTGCAGAAGATTTTGTTTACAACGATCAGCACACTCCTCTTATTCCCATTACTCCTATTGAAGATGAAGATCCAGCTGCAGATACGTATGATTCTGTGACAGTGGCCACGGTTCCTATGAACACGCTACCCCAGCTCCTGACATCCGGAGCCTCCTCATCGCGATCTAGCACTGCCTCCAACCCTTCTGCAAATGCAATGTCAGCAACAGAGGTCAACGGTGTAGATCCTGTCCTGGTTGCTTCCTTGACAGCATTCCTGTCAAACAATAATCAGGGAAGTTTGATCGACTCTCAGTTGCTGGTAAAATTACTCAGCGACCCAAAAATGGTTGAACAATTGAGGACCCAGACGATGCCAGCAACCAGCACACAGATTTTGCCGGTCACCAGTATGCAAAACAGCTCTAGGCAAATGTTTCAACCGATGAGTAATCTATCCGAGACAGCTCACATTCCCCCTATAAGCAGAACAGATCAACATTTAGCTCATGTCACTAGACCAGAATTAGTTGGACCTTCAATGGCAGCTGCAGCTCCTAATGGAGTCTTTTACCCTCCTCCGAGTAGGGTTCCCTCTGTTCCCAGCATCCGGCCCATGGTACCTGACCATGGCTCAGCTCCATCTCCGTCTAATGTACCTCCCGTTACCAAGGATACCAATTACTTCAAGAGCCTGATTCAACAACATGGAGAAGATAGACAGGAAATACTCCCGCAGTTTGGCAATCGGAGCAGCAATCCTCAGTTTGGGTCATCAATAAAAGAACAAAATATTAACCCAAAACAGAGAGATATGAAACCAAAGATAATGAAGCCTTGTATTTATTTTAACAGTTCAAGGGGTTGTCGGAACGGAGGAAACTGCCCTTATCAGCATGATTCAACAGCCCAGCAGAGGGTTAGTAGTATGCCTGATTCGCACAGCGCGAAAAGAATGAAAATGGATAGGGAGATCACTGGAACGTAACCAATGTATTTAGCATCTCCATGTATATTTTTTTTCAATTGGGATGCTTTTGTCTTTTTCTCAGTGAGGATGACATTTTATTTTCTATTATTTGTTTCTTCTCTTTCTTGATATGTTGGGAACGAACAAATTCATAATTGTCAACATTTTTTCTTGACATTTTGATTGGACCCATGATAATAATTGTGGTTGCCGTACAAGAACTATTACTACATAGGTCTAGTAAATTGGTAGTGGAAATAAATGTGGAGGTAAATAAGCACTCTAGATCCTATTCTGAACAAGAATTGTTCAGTATATGCGGGTCAAGCTGTCAACCGTTGTATCTTGTACTTTTGATCCAACGGCTGGTTGTGATGCAGTGGTATTATAGGATAAATTTATTTGACTCACTTTTGGTGGGAAAATGAAATTTCAAATTCCTTTTTTCTCTCTCTCTTTTACTTTTAGTTGGTAGAGGATAATTCATATCCCTAATATTTCTCTATTTTCCTCTCTTTCCTTCTCTCATTGGTTCATCATCTTTCTTCCTCTCTCTTTCGTCTTTCTTTTTTTATTTTGTTAAAGAACAGATTTATTCAATAGAAAATTGTAACGGTGGAAGAATATGTAAATAGCGTTGAATGGAAAAGATTTAGAGATTTTTTTGACAAGAACAGTGTCCCTCACAATGACCACATAATTTCGTTGAATGGAAAAGATTCAGAGATTTTCTCTTGTAAAGCTAAAATATCGAAGCAAATAGTTGTTCTTTGTGATGAATCAAAAAATTGTGAGTTTTTTTTTTTGTTTTATAAATGACATTGTTATTTCTGTTGTTATTTATTCCTAATATCTGGAGTTTATCATGAAACATAGTTGGAGGGATTCGAAGATAAGCACGATGAGCAGAATGTTCAGAATGCAATAACAAGTGTTCTATGATAGAAAACCTATTTTGTATGTCATAACAGGTGTTTTTAGCTGTTCTGTTAAAAAAAAAAACAGGTGTTCGATATATCAAGCAAGAAGGGTAAACAATTTCTGACAAAAAGTTAAGGGATTAATGGGGTTACATTACCAATTTACCTTAACTTAATTTTTTTTTTCCTATCTATTTTGTATTCATATATTACACCTCTAATGATGAAAATGGAGTTCCACTACCCCGACTAGAGCTGAAAAGGATGAGCGATACAAACATGTCAAGGAAGAGGTTAAAGAGTGTTGTTGAGTTAAAAAGACAGCATGCAGGGGTCAAGAATATTAGGCAGCGAGTAGAAAAGGTAGAAGACACTTCATACTTAGATGAAGAAAACATTAATCTCAGACTTTGAACATTATATATCTTAAATATGTAACTTGTTGGTGTTGAACACATTAAGCATTAGACTAGTTATTTTTTTAGGCAAATTCAGTTGTTCAATTCACATGTTTTATGATATTGAACACTTGTTCTTTGATTGTGAACACCTATTTTTTTAGTGTGAACACCTGTTTTTTTAGTGTACACATATGTTCTATGATTATGAATACATTCTGTATTGGTTATGAACACCTATTGTTTTGGTTATGATAAGCAACGTACTTTTTTAAGTCTACGAACACTTGTTTTAATTTTTTGATCTATTATTTTTTTGTAATGTAAACATGTTTTATTAGTGTGAACAATTGTTTTTTTTATTGTGAACACCTATTTTTTTATTATTGTGAACACCTGTTTTAAAATTACCAACTTGTCTATTTTTCAAAATACTACATAATTCATAAAATTACCAAAAAATACAAACCATTAAACAACCAAAAAGCTACAGTCTATTACCACAATAAAAATAATAGAAATCCAAAATATTCATTATTCGGGAGTGAACTCCTAAAATTGTTATTTTTCTTCCTTCTGAAAGATATGCATCATAGTTCTTGATTTAAAATTTTAACCCATCTTCATGAAGACCCGAAAGTTTTATTTGGGGAAAACCCAAAATTCTGATTCAAAAAAATTTTCAAGATGATTTTGGCTTTGGTACAAAGTTGCAGACATTGAAGAAGAACCATAGAGAAATAATTGTTATGGAAGTTGAAGAATAGGGTTTTGAGGACGAAGAAGATGAAAATGCGTCACTTTTGGCTTTTTGGATACATTGGGGACATAATTACTGATGGGACTGTTTGGGTATTTTTTTTTTTTAATAAAAAATCTTTATTAAATTACTTATCTGTCTTTTTAACCATCATTTAAATCGCAGCCATCGATTCAAAAAAAAAATTGAATCAACGACCAGATTCATGTTCCGCACGTGCAGATTAAAGGTTGTTCCACATAAGAGCCGAACTGGTAAATAAGTTATTTATCTGGGTTGAAGTGTAAATGAGTTTCAAAGATAACTTTTCAATACAATGATACTTTACTTAATTCATTTAGTAAGATAAATTAATAAAAAGATAATCAGACAAAATTTTAAAAAGGAAATACATATAATATAGACAAAAAAAAAGATGTGTTTTGACACCAGATTTTATAAGTCTTCTTTTTTAAATTTAAAAATTTAGTATTATATATAATATATATAAATAAATTATTCTTATTTGGGTACGAGGTTTAACCTGTCTGAGCGGAATTAACCTCACGCAGTCACGCTGAGCTGACATAATGAGCCCGGGCCGAACCCGTTTATACGCCTATCTATTGTAAGCTTTATCCTTCCGAGGAATTCGATTATAGGAGCAGACATAGTGAACCGTAAAACGAACTGGTTTGATATTTAAACCTTATTTAAAAAATAAATAAATAAAATGGAAAAGTAAGTGCTTGAACATATCTCTGCCCACGATATTTTTAGGCCCACACCCCGTAGACGAACCACATAATTGTAGCCCAAGCCCGTTGATATATACCTATAGCGAGTTTCTAGTCCGTTAGTTCTTGGTCCGTGAAAAAGGAGAACTAAGCCCATTGTTTCTCATTCCTCCGGCGATCCTCCAGGCTAAGCTACCGGACTACTGAAACCCCAGAAGAATGTTGAAGTTCTTGTCGAAAGTTAGGATAGAATTCAATGCATTAGACCCAAGATTGGCGGCGTGTATGGAGTTCTTGGCCCAGTGCAACGCCCGGAAAGCTAAAGAATCCAATCCGGCCTGCCAAGTCCAAGTGAAGCGACGTACCGACGATTACCCTCCTCAAATCACCGTTACCTTCGTTAACGGAGTTGAGGAAAAATTTGATGCCACCACCACTGCGGCGCAGACAATCCGTACTATGATTCTTGAGAAAGGTCAGCTACTTGAGACTGAGCAAATGTTCAAGGAGGCTGGTGAAAAGTGGCCTGTTGTTATACCTGAAGACGAGCTCAAGCAACCATTTCTTGGGATTAAGGTATTTTATCTTTCTGTTTTCCTTGAATTTTGCTATTTTATTACTAATTTTGGAATTGGAATGGGGATGTTCTAATTTTTGGTTGAGACATTTTGTCGAACAAGTTGTGTGCTTGATAAGATTCGGAACCATTTACTTATATGATCTTCATTTCTTTATCTGTTATGATTTAGCAGTTCCTGATTACAATGTTTAAAGGTTAAAGATAGTTTCTTTATATTCATCTAGTCTATAACCATATAGTGGAAGAAAAATGGGCATGAGACCCACAGATATGCCAAGGCTAGAAGCAAAAATGGGCATGAATGATTAATTGGTATAAGACATCTAATTTGAAAGTAAGTTACATGATTAACTGTTTCATGTCTTTTGAGATTTTTGTTTTACAAACTTCCGGTAGCTGCTAAAATGTTGTTCATCTCTGTTACTGTCGTGGGGTCTTCAAAACTAGCCGAATTTTGTTTTATATTTACAATCTTTTCTTTTAAATGCGTATGCACAATATATTAAGGCACTGGAGCACATATTCTTTTGCTGTTAGAAACATTTCAAGTATGCTCCGATTTTGTCTTTCGGGATTTCACTTCATGTGCAACAGGGCTGGGAGAAGACAACGCTTAATATTTTATGGCACAAGTACATATGGGAACAGAATTGCAATTGCATTTGAAACTTTAGTTTAAGAAGCCCTTGACCCAAAAATTTACCTGGCTGTTTAGTACATGCTTTAGTATTTTGAACTTTGAAGTGTACGGATTATGTCAAGGAAGCAACCTTTCCTCCTCTGAAGCTGTTCTGCCATTTAAAATGAGACCCAGACACCCAGTACAACTTTTGCAGCAACTGTGTTTTTTTCGAGTGCCACGAGTCGGCAACTTAGCAGGTCGACTACCACAGCCGAAGCTCATACCTTGACCGTGTACCAATTACTAAACTGAAATATAAGCACGAGGTCTCTTGTGAACATCTGCAGTCCTCTCTATTGTATATGTTTCTTTATCATCTGCATCTTCCTATTGTTTGTTTACCATGCTTAGTTTTTTGTACATTTCATTTCTTCACATTGTTTCTTTCAGGCACTTGATCTTTTTATCTTTCCTCTTTTTCCCGGCACTTACTCATAGCTCACACTATGACCTATATCTCAGGTGGATAATATATTCTTGAAGCAATTTGTCAATAGATGTGAAATTATTCATTCAACCTGTATCATGCCTTTGAATAACTCGAGTTTTTGCTGACAGTGGTGGCATTCTTCTTGAGTAGTCTTATCGTGATAGGCTAGCAACCTTTACTCATCAAGAAAGTTACAAACGCACCATTTTTATTTTATTTTATTTTATTACTTTATATTTTTTGAAATAAAAACAATACATGTATGAAGGAACCGACTCATGTAAGAAGTTTCTTCAAAAGATAGTGAGTTGGCATGAGTTGGCTTTTCTTTTATCTACGTGTATTGTATTCATTGATAGCTATTTTGATTAGCAAAAGTTACTGGTCTACCATAATAAAACTACTCTTCTCGTACACATTATTTAGGTCTGCTTTTAGACTTTTAGTTGTATTTTCCTGAAGTCTAGAGGAATTGTATAGTTCAGAAGGTGGATGCATGAGGATTGCTTGTAGTTGTTGCAAATAAAGTTACCACCTCTTTTTTGAAGACCTCGGAGTCATAGTCTGTCTTATGGGGAAATAGGAGAAAATGCTGCTCCAGCAATAATCTTCTGCTTGATGACTGAATGCTGGAATTTAAACTTTGTGAAATATAGGAGAAGGAATTTTGATGAGAGTTTTACGAGCTTTACATCAGATATTATACTCCAGAGACGCAACTTTTAGATTTTTCTTGTCTCGTGAATTTTTATCTTCTACTCCTTTAGCAATTTAATGACTGATTTATCCCTTTCAGCCTAAAAAAGCAGAAGAGAAGAAACAGTAGCTGCACTTGTCCAAATCGAAGGTGCCAAATGCAAATGCTAGGTATATCCTTGGATCTATCAAGTCAACTTCTGGGATTATTTTGTAATAGCATGTAATAGGTGCAATTCCTGAGTTGAAGAAGCTATTCTATATTGGGCCTCTCTATGTTCTACTCGTCTGAGATCTTTTGAATGTTTCATGGTTTCCGATTTTGAAGCTTCCTAATGTGCAGTTCTTAACGCATATTATGATGGGGTGCTGGAAATGCTGTTCAATTTGAGAATAAACTTTTTTTTGTCGCAATGGTTTCTTCTTGAATCATCTTTGATATCCATTTTTTTATTCTGATTCTTTACTGCAACTATGTTTTTCCCCGTTGAAACTGAACTAGTATATATCAGGTTTTATTCTCAAGAAGCGAAACTTGCAGTAAAAAGAGGGCTTAAATCCTGAAAATTGTGGATTATAGCTACTGATAAATAGTTAAGCTGATATGATATTATCACTTAAATACCTAATGATGATATATAGTTAGAATTGGGATCACAAGGTGATATAACCTTTACCTTTATCAATTCAAACAAGGCGGATCGCTAACACATAAGGCTGATTTATGGATCCGAGGAATGTTTTTCCATTACAGTATTAATGAATTTTAACTATTGATTTTCAATTCAACGGTTGAAATACCTATTTTTACTTTGAAAAAGTTATTTCTCAAGAATAAGAGCTATATAGACCCATGGGCAATAGGCCACATTATGTTGTTCATCTGATGTAGGCCCGAAGCCTAGTAAACATATTTTTTTATAAAATTGATCAAAATCGAGATGATGCACTGATAGTAACACTTAAAAAATCCGATTCCAACAACTCTAAATTCGTGATGATTAGTACGTGATTTTGTTTTAACTTGACTAAAATCGACATTATTCATCGCCGCAACATTTGAAAACTCTAAGTCCGACGGCACGAAATCTGTAATTGTTAGTAAATAATTTTGTCAGAACTTGATTAAAATCACGATTATTCACCAGTTGAAAAATTCAAGAATGAAGACCCAAAATTTGTTATGGCTAGTATAAAATTTTGTCTGAACTTGACTACAATTCAAATTATTCACCGGTCGCAAAAGTTGAAAAAAATTGAGCCCGACGAATCTAAATATGTAATTGTTAGTACACAATTTTGTTAGAACTTGACTAAAATGACGATTATTCACTGGTCGCAACAGTTGAAAGACCGAGCTCGACGATCCCTAAATCTGTGATGGTTACTACACGATTATGACTGAACTTGACTTAAATCACGATTTTTTTCTCGGTCGAGCAGTTGAAATCGAACCCGACAGCCAAATCCGTAATGATTAGTACGCACTTTACTACAATTGAGATTATTCACCGATCACAAAATTTGAAAAAAAATTTGATTGTTAGTACACAATTTTTTCTCAACTTAACCAAAATCGAGATTATTTAATGATCGCAAAAGCTGAAAAAATTGAGTCCGACGACCATAAATCTGTGATGGTCAGTACACGATTTTGTTTGAACTTTGCTAAAATCGAGATTATTCACCAGTCGTAAAAATTATAAAATCTGAGTCCGACGACACGAAATCAGTAATGATTAGTACACGATTTTGTCAGAATTGACTAAAATCATGATTATTCATCGGTCGGAACAGTTGAAAAATCCAAACCCGACGACCACAAATCCGTGATGGCTAGTACATAATTTTGTCTGAACTTAACTAAAATCGAGATTATTCATCGGTCGCAACAGTTAAAAAAATCATTTCCGACGACCCCAAATCTGTGATGGTTAATACATGATTTAGTCTGAACTTTACTAAAATTGAGATTGTTCATAAGTCGAAACAATTGAAAAATCCAAGAGCGACGACCCCAAATCTATGATGGTGAGTACACAATTTTGTCTAAACTTGACTAAAATTGAGATTATTCATCGGTCGTAACAGTTAAAAAATCTGAAGTCGATGTCCCCAAATCTGGATAATTAGTTCACGATTTTTATTAATTTGACGAAAATAAAAATTATTCAACGGTCGCAAGAGTTGCGAAATACGAGCCCGACGACCCCAAATTTGTGGTGTTAGTACACGATTTTGTGTAAACTTGACTAAAAGCGTGGTTTTTCACAGATCGCAACAATGGAACAAATCAAACTCGGTGATCCCAAACCTGTGATGGTTAATACACGATACTGTTTGAACTTGATTAAAATCGAGATTATTCACCAATCTCAACAATTAAAAATTTCGAGCCTACCAGTCCTCAAATCTGTGATGATGTTAGTACACGATATCGTCATAACTTCACTATAATCAGGGTTATTCATTGATTGTAACAGTTTAAAAATTCGAGCTCAACGTCCCGAAATCACACAAATATTTATGAATTTAACTAAAATTGAGATTATTCACCGGTTGCAGCAATTGAAAAGTCAAGTCTAATGGCCCCTAATCCGAGATATTATTACAAGAAATTGTCAGAACTTTAGTAAAACCGAGATTATTCACTGGTTGCAACAGTAGAAAAATCGAGTCCGGAGACCCCAAATTCGTGATGGTTAGTACAAGATTTTGTGTGAAATTGACTAAAATTGTAATTATTTACCGGTCGAAATAGTTGAAAAATCAGAACCCAGCGGCCCCAAATATGTGATGTTTAGTACACGCTAATATAAGAACTTTACTAAAATTAGAATTATTACTAGTCGCAAAAGTTTCAAGTTTTGATCCCAAATGCCTCAAATTTGTGATGGTTGGTACATGATTTTGTCTAAACTTGACCAAATAAAGATTTTTCACATGTCGCAATAATGTAAAATTCTAAACCAGACCACAAATCCGTGAAAGTTAGTACACAATATTGTTCGAGCTTGACTAAAATAAAGATTATTCACTGATCGCAACAGTTAAAAAATCCGAGCCAAGCGTCCCCAAATCCGTGATGGTTCGTATAAGATATTTGTCAAAACTTGACCAAAATCCAGAGTTGAAAAATTCGAGACCGGCGATCACAAATCCGTTATAGTTAGTACACAATTTAGTACTGAACTTTACTAAAATTGAGATTATTCATTTGCCGTAATAGTTGAAAAATTCATGTCCGACGACCCTAAATTCATGATGATTAATACACGATTTAATCCGAACTTTACTAAAATCGAGATTATTCATCGGTCGTAACATTTGAAACATTCATGCCCAACGACACTAAATTCGTGATGGTTAATACACGATTTATTCCGAGCTTTACTAAAATTGAGATTATTCATCGGTCGTAACAGTTGAAAAAAATTCATGCCCGATATCCTTAAATTCGTGTTAGTTAATACACGATTTAGTCCGAACATTACTAAAATTGAGATTATTCGATGGTCGTAATAGTTGAAAAATCCATGACAACGACCCTAAATTCGTGATGGTTAATACACGATTTAGTCTGAACTTTACGAAAATTGAGATTATTAATCAGTCGTAACATTTGAAAATCCAAACCTTTACGTCCCAAAATTTGTGATGGTTAGTAAACGATATTGTCAGAACTTGAATAAAATCAAGATTATTCATCGGTAGAAAAAGTTGAAAAATCCGACCTCGACACCCCCTAATCCGAGATGGTTAGTACACGAATTTTCTTTTCTTATGAATTTAACAAAAATCAAGATTATTCACCGGTTGCAACAGTTGAAAAATCCAAGTTTGATGGTCCAAATCACGCTTTTAGTCAAGATCACACAAAATATTGTACTTACAATCACATATTTGGGGTCGTCAGACTCATATTTTTAATTGTTTTGACCAATAAATAATCTTGATTTTAGTCAAGTTTTAACAATATCGTGTACTAACCATCACCAATTTTGGATCATCGGACTCAAAAAATTTCAACTGTTACAACAAATAAATTTGTGATGGTTAGTACACAATATTATCAGAACTTATTAAAATCAAGAGTATTTAGTAACAGTTGAAAATATTTGAGTCTGATGGTCCAAAATCGATGATGATTAGTTACGATATTGCTAAAACTTGATAAAAATCGAGATTATTCATTGGTCGGAACAGTTAAAAATTTGAGTCCGACGACCCCAAATCTGTGATTGTAGGTACACGATTTTATGTGAACTTGACTAAAACTGTGATTATTCACCGGTCAAAACAATTGAAAATTTTGATCCCGACAGCATTTGCAAATCTGTGATCATTAGTACACAATAAAGTCATAGTTTTTTTAAAATTGAAATTATTCACAAGTTACAACATTTGTAAAATTCGAACCATATATATATATATATATATATATATATATATTGTCAAAAGTTGACTAAAATATTGATTATTAATAGGTCGCAACAATTGAAAAATCCGAGTCTGGCATCCCCAAATCTGTAATGGTTAGTACACGATTTTTTTTTTATGAATTTGACTAAATTCGAGATTATTCAACGGTCGCGACAGTTGAAAAATTCGAATCGGACGACCTCAAATCTGTGATGGTAAGTATATGATATTGACATACTTTTACTAAAATCGAGATTATTCACCAGTCGCAACAGTTGCAAAATCCAAGCCCGATTAACCTAATCACATGATTTTGTCTAAACATGCCGAAAATCGAGATTTTCCACGGGTTGCAAAATTTGAAAAAATAAAACCAAAGACAATCGGTGATGGTTAGTACAAGATTTTGTGTGAACTTGACTAAAATGCTGATTATTCACCGATCGAAACAACTGAAAAATTCGAGCCCGGGCTCGACGTCCCCAAATCCGTGATGATTATTAGTACATGATTTATTATTAATTTGACTAGAATTGAGATTATTCTACGGTCGTGGAAATTGAAACTCCGAACACGATGACTCCAAATCCGTGATGGCTAGTACACAATATTGTTTAAACTTGACTAAAAAAAAATCACATATCAAAAGGGTTGAAAAATTCGAGCCCCAACGACCGCAAATCTATGATGGTTTGTATACGATATTGTTCGAACTTGACTAAAATCGAGATTATTCACTAGTCGCAACAACTAAAAAATTCGAGATTATTCACATGTTGTAACGGTTGAAAAATATGAGTCGGACGCCCCCAAATATGTGATAGATAGTATACGATTTTTAATAAATATGACTAAAACCGAGATGATTCAACTGTCGCGACACTTGAAATATTTTATCCCGACTTCCCCAAATCTGTGAGAGTTAATATACGATATTGTAAAAACTTTTAAAAAATAAAGACTAATATTCAATCGCAACAGTTGCAAAATTCGAGTTCGACGAACCTAAATCCGTGATGGTTAATGCACGATATTGTTCGAACTTGACTAAAATCGAGATTATTGAACGATCACAACAATTGAAAAATTCGAGCACGACTTCCCCAAATCGTGATGGTTAGTACATGCTATTGTCAGAACTTGATAAAGATCAAAATTATCCATATGTTGCAACAGTTGAAAAATTCGAGATCGACGTCTCGAAATCAATGATGGTTAATACACGATTTTTTATGAATTTTACAAAAATCAATATTATTCACCGGTTGTAACAATTGAAAAATCTGAGTCTGACGACCCCAAATCAGTGATAGTTAATATACAATTATGTCTGAACTTGACAAAAATAAAAAAAATCACAAGTCACAAGAGTTAGAAAATCTGAGGCAAACGGGTGCAAATTTGCGATGGTTAGTACACGATATTGTTCGTACTTGACTAAAATCAAAATTATTCACCGGTAGCAACAATTGAAAAATTCGAGTCCGATGTCCCTAAAATAGTTATGATTAGTACCACAATATTTTATGAATTTGACTAAAATCGAGATTATTCACTGATTGCAACAATTGAAAAATCTGAGTCCAACAGACCCAAATCTAGGATAGTTAGTACACGATATTGTCCAAACTTTAGTAAAATCGTGATTATTCACCGGTCGCAACAGTTCAAAATTTTGAGTCCAACGGATCCAAATCCATGATGTTTATTACACAATATTGTTCGAATTTTACTAAATTCGAGATTATTCATTGATCGCAACAATTAAAAAATCCGAGCCCGACGTCCCCAAATGCGTGATGTAACATATAAGATATTTGCCAAAACTTGACTAAAATTGAGATTATTCATTGGTCGAAAAAGTTGAAAATCCGAGCCCGACGTCATATATCTATGATTGTTAGTACACGATATTATCATAGCTGGACTAAAATCGAGATTATTCAGTAGTTAGATCAAATAAATTTTTTTAGCCCCGATGGATCCAAATCCGCGATGGTTAATACACGTTTTAGTTTGAACTTTACTAAAATCGAGATCATTAATCGGTCGTAATAGTTGAAAATACAAGCTCAACGGCCGAATCCGTTATGGTACGTATATGATTTGTTTGAAATTGATTAAAATAAAAAAATTCACGTCGCAAGAACTGAAAATCCGAGTCACGACGGCTGCAAATTTGTGATGGTTAGGTTAGTACACAATATTGTTCAAATTTGACTAAAATTGAGATTATTCACTTGTCGCAATAACTTAAAATTTCGAGTCTATCGTCCTCAATTCCATGATTGTTAGTACACGATATTGTCAGAATTTGACTAAAATATGGATTATTCATCTATTACAACTGTTGAAAATTCCGAGCCCGACATCCCCAAATTTGTGATGGTTAGTACACAATTGTTTTTATGAATTTGACTAGATTCGAGATTATTCAACTGCCACGAAAGTTGAAAATATCTGAGCCCGACCGCCCCCAAATATGTGATGGTTAATATACGATATTGTCGGAACTTTAAATAAATCGAGATTATTCACCGTTTTCAACTATTGCAAAATCTAATCCCGACATGTTCCCCAATCTGTGATGGTTAGTACACGATTTAATCTAAATTTGACTAAAATCGAGAGTTTCCACATGTCACAACATTTGATAAGTACAAACCCGACGGTCCCAAATCTGTGATGGTTACTACGCGATATTGTTCTAACTCGACTACAATATTCACCGATCGAAATAGTTTAAAATTCGAGCTTGACGTCCCCATATCTGTGATGGTTAGTACGCGGATTTTTTATTTATGATTTTGACTCAAATCAAGATTATTTACCGGTTGACACAGTTTAAAAATCTGAGTATGCGGCCTCAAATCCTTGACAGTTTGTACACGCTATTGTCAGAACTTTAGTAAAATGGAGATTATTCACCGATCACAACAGTTGAAAATTTTGAGCCCGACGGCCCCAAATCGGTGATGGTTAGTACAAGATTTTGTGTGAACTTGACTATAATCGAGATTACTCACTAGTTGAAATAGTTGAAAAATCTGAGTCCCACGACTCGGAATATATGATGGTTAGTACACGATATTGTTAGAACTATACTAAAATCGAGATTATTCATCGTCGCAACTGATGAAAAATCCTAGCCCGATGGATCCAAATCTATAATGGTTAATCCACGATTTTGTCTGAACTTTACTAAAATCGAGATTATTCACCTATTACAAAAGTTCTAAAATCCAATCCCGACGACCCCAAAATTGTGATGGTTAGTTACCGATTTTGTTCGAACTTGAACTTTACTAAAATATTATTCAACAACAGTTGACAGATTCAAGATGATTAGCATACAATTTTGTAGAACTTTATGGGCCTCGAATTAACCCCATTCTGGTTGTGGGCACATATGTGTGTTAGGGTCACACTCTTTATAATCCTCCTCTTTCTACTCTCCTGTGAATCTGATAAGAGATTTGAACAATCTTTGCCCATAAAAAGCTCAGAAACTTCCCATTATAAGTATTCCAAGGAAAAAAACAAAACAAGAATATAGTATAGTCAGTCATCTTATCAATTTGGTTTTACATATATAAATCAATGTTTCATTATTTTTGAAGTTTATTTCTGAACAAAAACCATGGGAATATGTTACAGACTGCAATCAAACAACATGCACACAAATTCTCTCACATTTACAACCACCTCTGAACCAAGCAAAGGAGATCAAAGATGGAGTAATATACATTCCTTAATTATCTAAATACATAAGAGGATATGCCCAAATTACCGATTTTCCCGTCGGGCGGCATTGGGATTAGATACCATGTCCATCAACATCTTCTCAGGGGAGTCTTCCCAATTCGTAAATGTCTTCAAATCAATCTGCACCAAAATAACAAAAGAAGGCTAATCAACATTCTACTCTACCACATAAAGCACAGACACAAATGAATCCCCTCAGAATGGTTTACCTTTCGCCTTTGGTCATTGAAAAGTTCTTCTCTCTTCTGGTATTTATTTTGAAACTCTTTAGCAGTTTTACCTCCTAATCCCCAAACTTCCACCTCTTGGACTGAACCTACAAGTGGTAAAAAACCCTGTATATGCCAATTTAAGTTTAATAGCCAATAAATCTACATAGTATCGCACCAGGTTATAATCAACAAAAGTCATAATTTTCAGCATTTCTTGGAAAGACAAAAGTATTTGGTAATGAAAGCATTATCCCGTCAATCATCCCCATCAAGCTAATAGAAAAAAGTCGTGGCATATGTGAACTGTTTTGTGGGTTCACCTTATTCCTAAACAGCTACAAGAAAAAGCTATAGGTTGTAAAGTTACATCGATTAGTCCAGATTCTGTCAATGCTTAACGACGATGAAGCATCTTAAGAGCTATCTTCTCTTGAAAGGCTTAGAGCATTCTGAAAACTGTATTCTTTCTAGAGTTTGTTCAGATATTCTGTCTTGACACAACATAAACGCCACTCACTAGTAGTGAGTTCAAACGAATAAGATTTAAAAGATCATAATACCTCAATTTGCGATACATAATACTACGATAAAAATATGAGAAACACGCTGACAACATAAATATAACATTATTTAAAAGTATTTTTAAAGTTCAAGAACAAATAAAACGTTAGCAATATATGACCTTTTTGTTCTAGTAGCAACGGAATCATGAATATTTTTTAAATGCATATCGTCAATATATACATGCCGAACAACCAAAATCATCTATTGGAAATTTGTAAGAATATTTCCACTTGACATCATACCTGAGTGGGAACAAGAGAACCAGGTTGGTAAGTTTTATCAAAAGCATGATGATGAAGAGTGACTTTGGCAAAATCCTCATCAATAAAAATTCTTTCATTCCCCAGGGATCCTCCAAAAGCAATTCCCTCTGGCTTTGGATGAGCATCGTATACCCTACCAGTAGGATGCAAGTGGCTATAAACAAAGTTTTTCTCTTTTCCTGCCAAAATAATATATTCAGTGTCTCAGAAAACCATGATGAGGATGCTATCTGTTGCAGAATCGATGTCGTCCACATAAAGAAAAAAAATCTAGTATCTTACCAGAAGATGAGAAGACATTGAAGGTTGGACTTATGGAGTACAGGCTCCCAGAACTACCATAAAATGTATCCCTGTTTTCAAAGCCTTGATGTGTGAGTGCACCAACAATCCACCTGCTTGTATCATTATTAATTTCAGAAGCAGCTATCAGCATGAGCACCGGTCCATTGTAGCCTTCAACATTAGACCAGAATCTGTTTAGACCTCTCCCATGAAAAGATGACCTACACAAGGTTTATTACAGTAGCTAAGTTTGATATTTAAGCCAAATAGGTGGTACATATAAAGGTCAAGCTATTAAAAAATCACAAGAAGTTGCCGGGAAAAAAAGAAGAAAAAAATTCACCAAGTGACACGAAGAAATCAACTAAACATGCAGCCAGAAACACGTTGAAATGAACAGTTACCAATTATCGCACTCATATCCTGCTTGCAAATTTTAACCATAAAGCAGGAATCCAAAGGCTCTTAAGTCCAACATCAAGGAAGCAGAGAGGAGCTATGTATTTCAATAGCTTGGCAAAACAGCACAAATTGGAGTATATGTGTACAAGCAGTCACAATTATGGACAATTTAATAAGGAAAGGGAAGCAATAATGAAGCCAAAGTTACTCATCAACTACTTATTAACCAGAAAGAAGGTTTCAAACAGATTCAGAAATATTTTTGCAACGATTCCCAAGTCCAAGACAATCCATTTATTAATGCTCCATAAACATTTTCATTGAAGAAAGTGAAGAGAGGTTGTTTTTTTTTTGGTAAGAAAAAGTTTGGGTGGGTTCGGCTCCGGTCACCACCACGGGTCAGGGTAGGCCCTAGAGACCATAGGTCACTTACAGATCACCCACCAACACAGCCCTCACGTCAGCAGCGGGAATTGAACACTTGACCTTTGTAAGGACGTGCCAAATCCTTACCAGCTGAGCCAACTTGTGTTGTGCACCAAAGATTTCATGCTATCACTTTCTATTTCAGAAAAGGTAGTTTGCAAGACACTAAGAGTGATAAGCAGAAAAGTGTACAAACCGGTACAGTAGATTTTCATTTGTCTCATCAACATCAGTGGGAAAGCAGACTTTTGAGACCTCTTCAGTTATGCCACTCCGCAGAGTTAGTGAGATGGCCCAGGCCCTTCCACAGCTAAGAAGGTTGTCACTGAGAGCTGATGGTGGTGATATATGCACAGGAAAGCAGATATCCTCCAATTTGTCCTGCCATTTTTCGTTTCTAATAAGAACTCTGTTTCTAGCACTGTGATACTAGAAATGAGGATGTGAATATATACAGAGACAATTCGATTAAACAAAAGCATACATATTGCCGCATTATACCAAGCATGTGAGAACAAAAGGTTTCAGGAGGTCGGAACTGATAAAGGTATGATTTTACAAAACCTAAGAATTTGATTGCTCCAAAAACGCTTTTCAATTTACTAATTCCTTAATGGAGGTCTTCCCAGATAACTTTCAACCCGAAGCTAATAAATCATCATCTCACGTCCTGACTACGATTCGAAAATGGAACAAAATTATACAGCAAGAATATAAAATGAAAAGAAAATAAATTCTGCAAATCTAGAGGAAATGGGTACCCCTTGAGCTGCCAAGTAAATCAGTCTTGAATAGACAAAACGACCAAGGGAATCTGCAAGGCATGGCACTGTCTTCACGGCCCACAAATGAATCTTTTCAACCTTAAGTTGAAAATTCAAGTCTGAAATTTTACTATTCCAGATATCCGATTTCTCCGCTGATTCAGCACATTCCTCAACAGCAGATAATACCAAATGATCAATATCAGGTAGACCACAACCCCCCGTGCTAATACGATCGTTCAATTTCCTAGAATCCCAATACAGAATGGAAGACATCCAAAGTAGCTTAGTCAGATCCATTGTATAAAATACTCCATTCACTTTGCTATCATCTTCATTGGAGTCAAACTGCAGTTTTGTTGGAAACCCCGCTTTGTCACTTGCCATAGCGAACACTTTAAAGAGATTATTGAATGATGTTGAAGCAGGAGCCCTACCACAGCATTTGCTATAACATGTCAAGAACTCAACCCAATCCAGGACTCCTTTTTCGGTGGAAAAGAAATGATCAACCATAGAAGAACCCAACTCGGCCAATAATTCAGGAAATCCTTTGGGAACTGCATTTCCTTCATCAAGATCTTTTGGGTTCTCAATTGTCAATGCAAAGCATTTCTGAGATAAGAACAAGCAGGAATCAGGCTCAAAGTCTTTTGATGAATCTTAGCAAAACAGTAAATAATATTGAAAAGGGAAAAATATGAAATCAACAATTTAGCATATCATAAGAAAAAAATAAAGGCTTTTATGCTTGTAGTAATGGGCTTAATCAGAACCAAAAGAACTTAAATCCAAAAAAAAAAAAAAAATGAGCTTGGCGCCGCTTTTGCCTCATTTTCCAACACAAATTTTCACTACGAGTCCCACATCTTCTCTAGAAACAATTCACTTTTGCAATCTCTAGAAAAAAATTCCCAAACCAAAAACCAATCCAAATACACTCAGTCCAAATCTGCGGAATACAAAATAAATGGGAAATACATAGTTTAGCTCATCTCCGGTATTTAAAACACTACAGAGACCTCCAATACAATCTAAGATGCCGAAATTTTGTCAACTCAAAAGTCCAACTTGAAAGTTAGTTGTAGTTACTAACTAATGGAATTTCATCACTAATTGGCAATATCTCTATCATTTAATTTGCACAGCACACCGAGTCCTATATAACACTCCATGTAACCTTCTCTGCAATGTTTCTAATTATAGGTTTAGTTTAAGATACAATATATGAATAAAAGTTTTTATAATTAGAGCTTTACAATGACAGTCACACAGTATCCGAACCATTTTCACATGAGAATCAAGTGCATCGGAAAGAATCCAATTCCGCCAAAAAAAAAAACAGACACAAAACAAGAAATCCGCAGAAAATATCAAATGATCAAGCACTAATTACAATAAAAAAGGAAAGCAACTAAGCCAAATCAATCCAAACAAACAAATCAAGAACAGTATTTTTTTTGTATTTTGTAAAGTAAAGTATTGGAAATTAGTAGTGGCGGAGGTGGTGGGGGGGGGGGGTTTAAATTTTACCTGGAGAGAAGGGAGAGGGATGGAATTGGTTTGGGAATCAGATAGAAGAGTAAATAGTTTCCGGAGAGATGGAAGATCGCCGGTGGAAGCTGCTAGAGATTCTGCTTCCCGTTGAGCAGCCGATATATTATCTCCGGCCGATGATGAAGATTGCCCCATTTTTTTCCTTCTCTCTCTTACTGATTTTCTAGAGAGAGAAATATCGATTATTTAACTGCAAATTTGCCAAGGACGTGGCTACCCGCCTACGGGCCTGTTTTTGACGAGGGTCTACCCGCAGGAAATTCTGATATAGACCTGGGTTATATGTGGGGTTGTGGACCACTTGATTCAGAATTAACCACATCACCTCTTTTGATTAAAAAATAAAATAAAAATTTTATAAGGCCCCACCTGTTTTTATTATTTTAATCAAAACTGTGATGTGGCTGAATGTGGACCAAGTGGTTGGTGACCCAGGTCCACGACAGAATGCTTCCTACCCGCAACTATGCAAAGAGTGGATTCCGGCTATGACGTAGAATAATCAAAATTAAATGAGAAAATAGTCACATTCGTCATTTAATTTAATTCAATTAACCTCGAAAATTTATGTATAATTTTTTCGGAATAAAGAAACCTTAAACAAGTTACGTTCAGCCTATAGAGTCTTACCCAACACTTTTGAGGTGGTTTCCGGTGGTGCACATGCTCTAAAAAAACAAGGGCAAAATGGTCTAATTACTATGTAGCCTAAAAACAATTTTAAAAATAAACAAAAAATAAACCCACTTTCTTCTCCAATTCACCACCGCTCTCTTACTCTGCCACCGACCACCAGCACCATTTTCTCAGCCTCCGTCACCGTCCACCAGCACCATTTTTTGTGCCTCCGTCATCAAAGAGCTCTTCGCCTTCTTTGTTTCCATTAGCCTCGACATCGCCTGTGGGCAATTTCCTGGCCAGCTTGATGATCTGTAGCAAATCCACTGCAAAATTATTCTTTTGCAATAATAATTTCAAGTTTATTTTATGGTTGCAGTTTTCATGATGAAAAAGTCCTTCAAATTGCAAAAGTTTTGAACTTGCAGATACTTTCTAGCATATATAGGAGGAGATCATCCTCGTGACACTAACAAAAACATTCAGAGCAGGAAAGATGGACGAATCGGCTAATAATCAACACAGGTTTCGGCTAATTGATTCAGAAGATTTTACCGCATGATCAAGGTTGTTTACAGTGCCTGATTGAGCCACGCGTTTGAAGGGGCCGCCCCGCCACCGCCCTTCCAACCATTGAGGTGTCTTCCTCTTTCTGGAATTTATTCTTCTATGAAAAGTATTTTATGCCGGAGTAGTAAATTGTGAGGCAGAGTGAGGGCTCATGAAATTCTGCACTTTGAAGCTCATGCTACCTGCAATATGTGTTCTGTTGGCGTTTTAGGGCAGCAGAAACATGGGTTCCCAGATTCCAATCCCTAAATCTCCAAGATTTAGCATTCTGTTCCCCTAGAATTTGTACTTCATTGGATGAAAAAACTCCTCCGACGGCGGCGGCAACGGAGCTGATGCTTCTATGAGAGAGAGGGGGTGGGGTGTTGGGTATGAGAGAGGGAAATTGTTTATCTTAGTAGGCTATTAAGTTTATAAGTTACATCCAAACCAGTGAGTGCAGTACACGTAGGAAAGAGAATTGATGTAAATTCAATTCTATTTCCTACGTGTAATGTATTGATTGGATTGGATGTAAATTTTAAACTTAGTAGCCTACCAAGATAAAACTACTCATGAGAGAGAGAGAGAGAGAGAGGGGTGATGGGTGATGGATATGATTAGGGATTTTTTAAATTTTAAATATGAAATGACAATTATACCATCGTTTTTAAAGCATGTGCGCTGAAGTTGGTCGGAAACCACCGCAAAAGTGGTGGCTAGGACTCTATAGGTTGAACGTAAATTGTTTAGGGATTCTTTATGTCGGAAAAACTACACTGGGATTTTCGAGGCTAATTGAAATAAGTTGGAGGACGAATGATGCTGTTTTCTCAAATTAAATACATACTGAACAATTTGGTCGTTTTTTGACCGTCTAAGATTTTTTTTCCCGTGAGACACTTATTGTGATTTTTCAGACAACATGTTACATGTCTAAAAACACATGTTTTATCTGCATAAGATACTCATTACACCCTTAGATAGATGTTCATAAGGAGAGAACTATTGTTACATAAAATTTAATATTTGTCCACAAGCATACAACACTTGTCCAATAATATCACCAAATCTGAATCTTCCATCAAACCTTTTTTTCCCCGAGCCCTCTTCTCTTTCTATTTCTTCCTCTTGAAGTTTCTTCATTTCTTGGAGAATGGTTGGATCTAGCCATCTTTCTTCCACTTTTGGTGTCTTCATCCCCCTCATTTTGGCGTAAAATCGTGATGGAATTTTTTCAAAGTATTATGATTCAAGACTCAGATGCAAGATCTACTTCAGATCCTTCCAGATCTGGAGTTTCCCTCTCTACCCGGAGTTGTTTCTGGGCCCTTCCTCAGTTTTCTTCATCTTTCCGAGACAATCTATGAGACGGTTGATACACCCATGGTCTCGTAGATTGTTGATTTCTAAGAAAGGTGTTGGAACTGAGTTTGCTACTAATGTTCAAGGATTTTGGAGAAGATGCTGCGAAGAATTTTATTATGTATTTATTTTTTTTACTTTTTATAGTGTTTACCTAGTCCGGGATATGGACTTTTTATTTGTTATCATGGTGGTCTCTACCATTGTATAACTTTTATTTTCTTGTATTTTCCTTTTATCTTTTGATTATAATGACTTCGGCTATTTTATGATTAATGGATAAATTTCTTATTTAGCAAAAAAATACAACACTTGTCCAAAAAATATTCCTTATATATTGAAAAACCGTGTTCAACAATACTATAGTCGTGAGCCAAAGAGAGCATGTCTATGTTCTTATAAATGGAACATAGACATGGCCAAAATTATAAGTTTTATAGTCCACTTGACAAGTATTTTTATCATTTAAATCGATCAATTTGATGTAAGCGGAAATAAATTTGAATGTGATACCTAAAATACTCTGTAGTTGTACCATTATAATTATTCATTCATATTTAATAAATGGGTCTTTCTTATGTGTGCTCTGAAGGTAGAAAATACTATAAGAAATGAAACAAAAAAATTAGAAAAATAAAAAACTTAAATTACTAAATAGAATAAGTAGAGTAACTTAATATATATTGACATATGTTACGTCTTATAAAAATCCTTAAATACCCAATCCAATTCCAACTTATTTTTAACTCCAAAGAGGAGCACACCGTTATTTTTTTTTTTTGATGAATAAAAGATTAATCATTGATAACAAAATGGCCAAGCCATTACAATTAGAGTATTCCACAAACTCATCCTCTAATTTAACTCCGCCTATTTTCCGAGTGGCAATTTTTATTTGTTCCTTCAATTTTCTTTTGGCAAATATCGGTAAAGATTAGTTTCAATTTTCTGTTTCTAATAATTTTTTTCTAACACAAGGGGGATTGGGTTTGAATTTTTTATCCAACGGCTGGAGTATTACGTAAGTCTATGCTTTTACTTTACTTGTTCTTTTGTTTTTTTTTAATATAATAATAATAATAATAATTCTATGTATAAATTTCTTTGCCTTTTTGGGTTCTTCCCTTTTTCAGTTTTCTTTCTGTCTCTGCAATCATAAAAGTAATTATTATTATTATTTTAATATATATATGTGGGCGGTTCTTAGCTTCACAAGGCTAACTTTTTTTGGCAATTATTATGCTTATCTTAGGCCCAAGGCCTACTACCATAAGTCCAAAAATGAAATAACTAAAAAAAAAACAAAACTCTAATCTTTATTTTCTCTTTTTTTTTGAAGCCATTAATGGGCGAATTACAGTGGATAGATCTGCAGATCGGCCTATTGTGAGCACGCCTCATGCCCTGGGGAGAGTATTGCTCACCAGGAGGAGGAGGAGAACAGCCTACCAGGAGGAGGAGAAATATTATCGCTCCCATTTTGTGAGGGAGAGGGTGTCGAGCTTGGGGCCTTTGCTCTGAGCTCAAAGACTTACCCACTTGGGCAAGCCTTTTGTTGACATCTTTATTTTCTCTTGGGTGAATGAAATGAATGGATGAAACTGAACCTCCATGCTTTGACCCTTCCCTACTCTTAAAGTTGACCCAAAGTAAGGCCCCAAGCTTGTCAAATTCTTAGCTGAAAACGAAGCAGTGTCTTCAGCAAATTTGACTTTTCCCATACCAAAACATCTCTCCATTTTCTTGTTAATTGTTGAAGCATACCCCACAAATATTCTATCTGGAGTCTGCTTGATTGAATTTGATTTGAATTTGAACTGTTTAAGACTCAAACTCAAACTAGCTTTTGATTGAGTGTGTAAATGAAATCATCTAGAATTTGTTTTTGAGTTTGAAATTGAGACCAAAATCCCAAACTTAAACCCAATTCAATCACACCATTGATCTTCTATCACATTTTTTTTTATCTATTTTATATAATTAGAATGTTACATGAAGTATCATAATATGAATTACAGAACATCTAAAGTGCATAAAGATGACCACTTGTGATATCTTTCCCACTGAGAAAGTCATTCATTTAGAACTATGCGAGTACGATAATTATCGCATTGTAGAGATTTTTGTCACTAATAAAAAATGTCTGGATATCGTTATTAATAAAAAAAGAAAAAGATTATAAATTGTCACTTACTAATCGATTTCTTACCCATACTATCACTGTACTTACAGTCCTCTAATCTAAATTAAGTGGAGTCGACGTTTGCAAATATATCCCGCTCAAGTAATGTGATTGGTGGTAGGACCAGTTCCACCGGAACACGGGTAGAATTGAATTTTCCCACATCATACGGCTTACAACCGAGGATCTATTGCAAAACCAACCGACAAAGTACCTAATTTACTGTCTTAATATCATAAAATAATCAAACTTTTTACTTTAATTGTTTCTCTCCCACTTGCTCTCCAGTGTTCTTACCTCACCGACGCTTCCAAATCAAGCTCACACACTCTTCTCTCTCTCTCTCTCTCTGTAATTTCATCGTTTTTTAATCATTTTTATAAAGCAGAGTAAAGACTGGAAGATGGGTTCTGTTTCTTTGAAAATTGGTGATGGAACAGCAAGATTCAAGAGGGCTTCTTTATGTTCTTCAGCTGTGAATTTCTTGATGCTTCTTTCTGTAGTCACTACAAATCTGTTTGCTTTATATGCTTTCACATCTTCCCCAAAGGGAAATAATACTTCCACTTACTTACTTCATACTCATAAGAATATTTCTTTAATTTCAGAACAAGTTTCTTTGATCCATAGAGAGATTGAATCATCCAAGAAAAAATTAGCCCAGATGGAGAAACAGATTTTAGGTTATGAAAGTTTGGATCTTTCTAAACCAAACATTGCAAATGAGCTTAGGAGATTTTTGCAGCAGCATCCACTGCCTTTAGGTAAAGATTCAAGAAGTGGGATCACTGAAATGGTGGCATCTGTGGGGCATTCTTGTGAGAAATCTATGGATTTGTTGAATCAGTACATGAATTATAAAGTTAATGGGGCTTGTCCTGATGATTGGAGTCTTGGGCAGAAGCTGATCTTACTTGGATGTGAGCCTTTGCCTAGGAGGAGATGCTTTGCTAAGACAATTCCTAAGGTGGGTTTGCAACCTTTTCCTATTTCACTTTGGAAAAATGTTAGTGAAAAGATTTATAGTTGGAGTGGACTTAATTGCAAGAATTTAGCTTGTTTGAATAGTAAGAAATTGAATAGGGATTGTGCTGATTGTTTTGATATAATAAATGGTTATGAGACTCAAAGATATGTTAAGGCTAGAAGCAAAAATGATTACCCTATTGATGATGTTTTAGCTATGGGAAATGGTGGAATTAGAATTGGATTTGATATTGGTGGTGGTTCTGGAACTTTTGCTGCTAGAATGGCTGAGAGAAATGTGACTATAGTCACTGCTACTTTGAATGTTGATGCACCGTTTAACGAATTCATTGCTGCAAGGGGGCTGTTTCCTTTGTACTTGAGTTTAGATCATAGGTTTCCAATTTATGATAATGTGTTCGATTTGGTTCATGCTGCTAATGGATTGGATGTTGGGGGCCGTACGGAGAAGCTGGAGTTCTTGATGTTTGATATAGATCGAGTACTTAGAGCTGGTGGATTGTTGTGGTTGGATAACTTTTTTTGCTCTTCTGATGACAAGAAAAGGGCCCTAACTCGGTTAATTGAAAGATTTGGTTACAAGAAACTGAAATGGATAGTTGGAGAGAGGATCAATGGGTCAGGAAATTCGGAAGTTTATCTCTCTGCTGTTCTCCAGAAACCGGTGAGAACATGATGAAATGACTTGCCTAAAATTAGGAGGTAAGAATGATACCTTTAGCAATAGATTTCGATCATAGAGAAGATTTATTTTGTCTCAACCTTGAAATCCTTGTGAATTTCTTTACAATGTGGAATAAGTGAGCTATGTTAGTTAATTTCTTTTTCCGACTGCAAAGCAGCAGCACGGGATAATTAGGTCTGCATAATTTGAAAGGTGTTATATATTCTTCACTGTGTTATTCATCTCTCTTAGCATTGTGGGATCTTGAAAAGCAGCTTATTTCTATTCTGTTGTTGCAATCTGCATTTTAAAGTTCGTTTGCTCGAGATGTCAAGGTAGGTGGAGCACATTTTCTTCTGCTTTTAGAATGACCTCAAGTATGCTAGGCTTTTGTGTTTTTTGGGAGGTTTCACTTCAGGTGCAGAAGTACATTGGCATTAAATTTTGCGAAATGTGCAATATTTGTGCGAGAAGAGATGTGACTGAACGTGAAAAAAATTCATTAGATTTCGAAATGAAATCTTGTTTGGAGCAATTGACAAAGTTTTTGCTTGTAAAACTGCACATATGATCTAGATTCCTATGATCATTAGAAGTTGCATTCCTATGTCATGGTTCATGAAAGTCTTGCTTCTGAAACAGAATTTAGAAGTTGCATTCCCTCTTCACTTATTTGCTGAACTTCAGAAGGCGATAGGATTCTGATACATCGTACACACCCAACAAATTCCCTAACAAATCCCATTTCGAATCACAATTGTCAGAATTTTGTAAGAAAAAAGAACCCTTTTGTTTCAATAATCACATGGTGATCTGCTGGAAAAAAAAATTGATTCAGAAAGTAGAACTTGGTCCGAAGGATCATCCCCTACAAGCAGAACATCATTCTCGTAATCCATATAAACGAGTTTCCAACCAGAACCTTTTGAGTCCCTCCAGTCCGAACATCCCTTCAGTTGCGCAGCACAGTTCGTCATAGTTCTTGAATCTTGAGACATCGATTGACCTTCCAACCGATCAAGTCTTTTGAATCTACAATACGAAAAATGAAAACATTTTTCTACTCATTTTGTAAAGGGTACTGGACATTCAATCATCTAATGATCCAAGTCAATCTAATTCATATGTTCATGCAGCAAATCCAGACAAAAAAAGATATTTCTGCTCAGCAGCGCCACTTTTCATCCTGAATATCAAGATAAAGCGAAAGACCCAACTTTGCTTTTGGCGCAGATATCATTAAAGCAGGCATTGCACCAGCCGGGAATCGAACCGGGGTCTGTACCGTGGCAGGGTACTATTCTACCACTAGACCACTGGTGCTGTTATGTCTTCTAAGGGAAACCATAAATTATTAATCCATGAATTATCATAGAGTTAGTGCTCAGATCTTACTCTTTTTGAATTGGATAGAGTATTATGAGCTTTGAATATTCATTTTTTTTGGGTAAAAGTTGATCATATTAATATATAATTATTTGTATACAAGGATCCATTTTGTCTTTTTCAAGATAGGTTCAAATTGGCATCGATAAATAAATAAGCATCAACCTCACAAAATATTAATCGGGATCAGCAGCAATTTTGCTGGGAAGATTTAATAAGGAGTCAAGGAAAAAGGAAGGAGGGGAGATGATTTTATTTGTCCAATTGCAAAGTACTCTAAGTGCAAATGTTGGATCCGTCCCTAAAAAGGTTGTTATTGTGCACGCAATAGAGTTTTGCCTTAAGTTACGTCACGTAAAGGAGAATTTTTTTATATTATGTCTAAAGTACAACATGAAGTATGCTTTCAGAGACATCTTTCATCAGGGACGAAGTTAGAAATTTGGCATTGGGGGCAAAAACTGCAACAGTATGCCGAACTACATGTAAAAATTGCAAAAAAAAAAAAAAATGTTTGGAGGGGAGGAGGGACGAATTTGATAAAATATTCCGAAATATATATAAAATTTACTATATCTAATAGTATTTATAGAAATCTCTGAGGCGACTGCCAACCCCGCGCCTGTCTTCCATCCATACCGGAAAGGCATCAAGTGTACAACCTAACTATGCTAACAAGTGCGCTGTTGGAGAATTGGTTTGTTTTATAAGAATTAAAGTGTAATTAATGTGTCGTAAGGATATATTTGAGCTAATATATTTATATGTTACACCGCTCGATTTTGAATGTTATTGAGTTTATCACGAAGTGGGTTGCGCAAGCTTCGCGATGATATATAACATGTGAGAAAACCAATTCTTGGTGTGAATGATAAATTGGTATAAAGTGGGGTGGATGAAATGTGGTAAATGAGTTTTTAAACGGGTTTGGAAGTGTTTTTCACTTTATAAGGAAAAATGGTTCAAATGAGTTTAAATTGTATTACCACTATTATGCCTCAAGTGATAACCTTGTGCGCGCCCGTGTAGGGGATGCAAACGGAAGGTCTGTTTATGGCTTGTCTCTGTTAGACTGTTACAGCTTCTGCAATTCATTTCAAGTGAATATTACTGACTGTAACAGCCAACATTATACCAGAGTTATGGCTTAGTAGTTTCTAGACTGGTTTGGCAGCCAGAAAACTATTAGGAATTCTCCTCTCCTTCAGAATTATTCTGCTATTTTTTCCTGCATTTACATATCATTCTGAGAGTTCAACTGTTCCAAAAGATTCGAAAGTGCTGTTACTGCTGCTTGAGGTTTTGAGTTGATTTCTCTCTTTACTGTGTTTCATTATTTACTGTAATCTGAGAAAATATAATTCAAGTTATACTTCTGGTGTTCTACTACTGCTTTGGTTTATTCTTCAGATTATTATTTTTCTGTATTGTTTTTCAATCTCAAATTATTATTTTTCTGTACAATTTATTTTATTCTGTTCAGATAGTAAAACAATAAAACAGTATCAGTATATCTATAAAACATTATCATAATTATTTTCAGTTAACCAGAAAGTTTCCAACATGCGCTGGGTAATTCACTTTTCTCTTAACATATGAAATTTGCCGACAGATCGCAGACGGACGAATCAAGTTATTGAAGATGTTGATATAATTGGCCACCAAACGAAAGCCTATGTTTTTACTGTGGGAATATGGCATCATCAAATTTAATGCATTTGATCTTAATCATTTTGCACTATTTAATCATCAAATTTGTTTTTGTAGATATAAGAGAAGTGGCGAAGACAAGGACAATCGTCCTCCGAGATTTTTAAAAATTCTACTAGATATAGTAATTTTTATATATAATTCAGAATATTTGATCAAATTTGCCCCAATATTTTGTGTTACATACTGTTGCAGTTTTTCGCCTCAACCTAAATTTTTTGTCTTGGTCCTATGTAAGAGATTTGTGGAATGCACTTTTGAACAAGGGATGGGTGGATATAGTCAAAACTTTGTATTATTAGATTTGTGGAACAATCTCATGATTAAAAGATTATGATTATGGATACTCATACTATTAGTAACATATAAGAGCAAATTTATTGGTTAAAAAAACAATAGAATAATTAGTGAGTGGAATGGATATCAGGGGGGTCCACACATGATAAAACCTAAAAAAAAATGGATTGGGGCATGCTTAGAAGGGAACATAAGAGCAGTGTGGAATGTAGGGGGTAGAGGGAGACCACTCTGATGGAAGGAAGAGTGAAAGAGGAGTGTGAATCTCTCTCTCTCTCGATCTTTTCTTTTCTCAAACTTTGTTTTTTTTTGGGAAGCTAGCAAGTTTTAGACCTTAAAACTCAAACATCATAACTAAACACCAAACCACTAAACTAATTGAAAGTTTGTTATTTTCAATGCATCCAGATTCAGAATTTGAAAGTGGTGAGTTATTCGTCGATTCACCCTATTTGTATGAGTTTACTTATAAACATATTATTGAAATGGAGCCAATAATACATCATACTCCCTCCAATTCAAAATATAAGATTTTTTTAGGATTTTTGATTAAGATACTAATTATAATGACTAAAATACTCTTAATTAATACTCCAAAGAACAAAGAGATTAATAGGGAGTTGTATGGGAACTATATATTTTGACCAAAATGAATATGGGGAGAAAATGATATAAGGGCAAATCAGTCAATACATACACATTTTTTGTAAAAAGAATTATATTTTACAACAATTAACAATTAATAAAAAAAATTATATTTTGAATCGAAGGAAATATTTACTTAAAAAAAAAATATGTTGCAAGGAAGTACGTGACCCCAGTGGCAAATCACTTACTAACATCAACGAAATATATGAGGTCATATTATGTCGTGTGGCCTTAAGCGACTGCCTAACTCGGCCTAACATATTATTAAAAATAACAAAGTTAAAAATTGTTAAAAAGGAAACTAAAATATTCTTGAAAATGAGGGAAGAAATGGAGTAATACAAAATTAAGCTAATTATTTGGAGCACAAAAAAGGAGATTCCAAGAATATATTTATAAAGCAGTAGAAGGATCTTAAAAGTGACTAGCCCACACTTATTAACCGGAAGATCTTTGGGCCAATCAGCCCAATATGAAAGCAGCAGACCTTGAAAGCCCAAGCTAATCTGACGTGGCTGCTTGCGTGGCAGATCCACTGAAAAAAATTAGGGTTTATCTAGGGTTTTCGACATTGTTGGAGGAAACTAAAAATTGCACCCAGCATCATCAATGGAGGGATTGATGGTTGCTGATACAGATTTAGTGGTCTATCTTCACCCATCAAAGACAAAAATGATCAAAGATGCTATTCTTCGTGAACTCAGCTCTATGCTTTTCAAGTAAATTTTTTTTTGGAATTATAAACTATCAAAGGTTCGGACTTTTTTTTTTTGAAATTTAATTTTGAACAGATTTTTTGATTTTTGAATTGCAGGTTTAATGAAACGTTTGATGGAGTTGTATTGGCATATGAACCAAAGGAACCTAGTAATTTGGGAAGAATATTACCAGGAATACATCCTTATATTGGAGTTAAACTAAAGGCAAAGCTATTAGTTTTTAATCCAAAGCCCAACATGCTTTTAGGTAATTTGTATTATCATTTGTGTTTGTAAGGAAAATTCAGCTCCTTAATATCAATTCTGAGATCTTAAACATTGGGAAGTACTACCTTCCTTCCTTAATATAAGTCGTTTAGCACATTTAACTAAAATTAAGATAGCAAAGTACTTTGTTAGTCAAAATATCAATATTAGTCTTTAAATAAAATTAGTGATATACAAACTATATTTACGAGAGTACTATTGATATTTTGATTAACAAATTATTTTCCTCTTTGCTTCCTTAGTTTTCGTTATATTATGGAATGGAGGGAGTACATGATTCGAGAAATTGCGCTTATATCTGTTTTGTTTCTTGCTTTTCTTTCTTTTTTTATCAACTTTTTATTTGAATTTGTAGCTGGTTGAATTTTTCCTATCTTTTTCTTAATCATCTTAACGATCTTGATGATTTATTTATTTGCTGCTCTTTTTCAGAGGGCGAGGTAGTTAAACTTAGCCAACAGTCCATTCATGTTGTTGTTCTTGGTTTTTCATCTGCTGTTATTACAGAGGAAGATATTCGTGAAGAATTTAAATATAAGATTGTAAGAACTATGAATTCTTTGTGTTCATTGAAGCTATTAGTGTTTAGTTATTTATTTTTGTGGGAGGGAAAAGGGGGGGGCTTCGTGTTTCTGCTGATTGATCTAATGGTGATGACTTTAATTTAACTCGTCTGTTCAGAAACATGGCAAGGAAGTGTTTGTTAGCAGCTCCCATAAGAAACATAGAATCAAGGTTGGAACTATTGTACGCTTCTCGGTTAAGAGGTAAACAAATGTTCTTTGATTTTCACTTTTTTCTTCTTAACTGCAGATTCTGTTGCTGGCCATGTATGTGTTGTGGCTGCAGAAAACATTGGAATTATTTCTCATAACTCTTGGTTGCGTGATTATCTTTATAGGAGTATGCATTTTAAGTGGTAGGGAGGGTGGGATGACGGTTATTTCTGATATATCAACTATGGCCCCTGACAGTTGAAGTACGCACCTAAAATTTTTAGTTTCATATGGAGAAAACTTGATACGCATGCAGAGAGAGAATGTCAGCCGGTCGACCCTTTTTGTCTAGGGTGTCATTTTGTTTTATGTGCTTGCAATCCAGAATATGTGGGGCCTTTAGGAAAAAGTTTTCGACGCATCAATTCTCGACATAAACAAATGGTGTCTGTGGACCTTCGTGATTGCTTGTCTGGATTGTTGCTCAGAAAGTCTTCCCTGTATATTGGTCTAGAGAGTTTTCCCTTTGCCTATTCTTTGAAATGTTGCACTTCATCTTTTAAAAAAATGCATGCTCTTCTGTTTATTAAGTTAAGAATATAGTGCTCTCTCCAACGTCCTTTTGCAAAATAGTCATATTATAGCCTATTTTAAGTGCTTTGCTGCCATTAATTGTTTCCAAACTGAATAAATCTGACTGATCAGTTCATTCCAATCGGATTTTTATTTTGAGCTGGAAATTCACCACTGAGGTTTGGATAACAGATTTCATCTGCTAATCTGTAATAGATACCTTTCCAAATCCATTTCTGGTTGTTTTAATATTAATAAACATTTATACATGGGGGATGACTAAATGACTGAACTTGCTTGCATACACTTGTAGTTTCGATGAAGAAATACTCCACATTTCTGGATCACTGGTTCCTGCCCATACCGGGTGTGTTCGATGGTTAGAAAGAAATTCGGAAGAAAGGTCAAAATGTGACAGGTTTTTTACTGAACTTTTAGTAAACTTACATAAGTACATATTTAAATAAGCAAAGGATTTGTCCTGTGGCTTCACAATTTAGTCATTTCATACATGAAAATGATTGTTGCAGTGCTATCAAGAAGCGTGCTGCATCCGAGGAAACCAGAGACATTCCAGATCATGTGAACGTTATGATGGATGAAACGGTACCTCTGAAAGCTAATAACCCTAATAAGAAGTCAAAGAGAAGGAAAAAGGAGACTGAATGAATCATGCTGCGGAGTGCATACGCTTACACTTACAAAGCTCTGTGATATAGGTAAAAATTTATTTCGAATCTAAAATTTGAACTAATTAGCATTTTCCTTTCTGCAATCTATGTGTTGTCGCCAATTTTTTAAGTTGCAATCTTTTCTCACTTTTCCTTATGGTTCTTCTTGTGCATATTATCTCAGTTTGGTATGTGCTTCTAGTTTTCCTTCGCCTTTTACATCCTCAGCTGTGCTAGTTTTATTGGTTGCGCTCAGCATATTTTATCTCAGGAATGCGACCATTTGATGCATCTTGGAAAGATGACTAGTAACCAGATCAGATGATGCTAGGGAACTTGAAAGGCAAGACATAAAGGGTCTTAAAAACTTGAAGCGAATTGGTTTTAAAGGTCGAAGTACATGGTTGATACGCTTCTCTCGATTCCTAATTGTACCGTAATTTTGTCTACTAGTTACCAATTAGTAACCCCAGTCCTTATTTATCAGGTAGAGTCATACATAAGAATTCATTCAAGAATGTAAGTTTGCTTGCTTGCAGTTCTGCTCCTAATAATGATTCTTTTGTCCTCTTTGAACAGCTTTACCTTTCATTTTTCATTATCCAATCTAGAAAGAAATATTTATGATGCAGGATGAGTTTCTTTTGTGGCTTGGTTAGATTGAAGTCAACGAAACGACGAGTTTCTTGTCTTATTTTCTGTGCTTGTATTGAAGCTCGCTCCTTTAGTTTCATTTAGTTCAAAGATTTACTTATGCCATTGTCATTAGATTTAACAACTCTTTCTTAGTTGAAAATTTCTGACAGCAGGGGTGGAAGGATTAGCAGTTCAACCAAGCACACGGTTTTTCTGACAATAGATATGATAGTGAGTGAAAGAAACTCAGGATAACATTTCTTAGATCTTAGATCCCTTTCTCCATTCTGGAAATAGCGCTAGAATAATTTGCAGCATGTGCCGTGATTATATTTTGCTAGAGAGTCACAAATCTTAGCTGATGGTGAGCGTAGATCGATCAATTTGGCATATTTTGTATTGTATCTTTTTGGACCCCTAGAAATAGGAGGCCCTGAAGTTGCATATAGAGATAACAGACTATACTTTCTTTTTAGCCATTAAATTTTCTCTAAATATTTCTAGTGTTAGTTAACAAAATCATATATATTCCTATTTAGACTACAAGTACATCCCATTTTGTCAATGTACTTATGATTGGTATTACATAAAAATATATATGGTTGCCAAATAAGAATATATATTAGAGGAATCATAATCAGGGATTGGTTATGGGGTCCCTTTCAAAAACACCCCCATATTCCATTTTGGGACCCTATATAAATCCAATTGAAAATGAAAGTTGTAAAGGGAAGTATTGATATTTTAATATGTTATTTAAAATGTATAATATGAACTCTAGAAATGGGAGTTCCAGGTTGGTAAATGATGCTTCTGATTCCATCTTCCTTCCATGTGCTGTCTTGATTTTTATAACAGAAGAAAACATAGAAGGTTATTACAAGAACTCCCGTGCAATCCGGAGGAGTAGTAACATGCTTCTATGTTTCACTTTTCCTAATATTAAGATTAATGATTTTCCATATCTTTCTTCTCTTACTATAGTTTTTTTGTACATCGGGACTTCCCCAAACCCTGCTAATGCGGGAGACTTGTGCACTGGGTACGACCTTCTCTTACTATAGTTTTTGTTTTTCTAGTATTTGAATTGATAAGAGGAGGAGAAGTAGTTAAGGACCGAATCTTTGTTTGGTTTGCCATCTTTCATTAATTGTCCTACTTTCTGACCCCCCCCCCCCCTTCTTCTCCCTTCTTTCTTGTTCTTGGACTAGAAAATAGATCTTAAAGATTTCCTCATTTTAATGATGGATTTCTGCATTGATTATTATGTGGAAGTTGAACTTGACTGATGAAAATCAACCCCATCTGCTTGTTTTTGCAGGTAAATGATTAGGGAGTTGGAGGAGGAGAAATTTTGTTACTTTTTTCTCGGATTTTGTCTTATGCTCTGATACCAATTGTAGGAGCCGTTTTTCAGGCAGCTGGGAATGGTATAATGCCCTTCAAAAACCCTTTTCTGGCTTTCAAGAAGGCAAATATCTCAAAGGCGAAAACTTTATTAAACTTGGAAAGTGAAGATGTTTGTACTGTATTTTTTTTATTTTTTTATATATGTTAAGAGAATCCAAGACGAGAAATCATTGAAGAACAAAATTATTTTACATACCATGATTGATAAATCAATTTCTGTGATGACCATTTGCTTCACTAGTAAATCTTTATTATCATCAATTATCTTTGAATTTGGGGATTGCTTAAGCTGATTCTTCAATCATTTGATTCAACAAAAAAAATCCAATTTTAGGAAAAAAAAAGATTAGTCAAACTAACCCCACTAGAATATGTCACTCACTATAAAGTGGCTCTGTCACAATAAAAGTCTTATTCCTACATCATTATTTGCCCTAATGCATCACCTAAACTATGCTTATTACTTGAAAAACATTGATGAAAATGGTTATCTAGAAGTATTAGCATACGCTATTAAAACACGAAGAATATTAGCTATGTTTCTTACGGACTGCATTCACTAGTTCTACATCTACATGTAGAAACTCAAGATATAATGTGAAAAAGGTCATATAGAAACTCAAATTATAATGTGAAAAATATGAGTGTGACCGAAATTACTAATACTTGACTGTATCAATTATTTAGGAACGGAAAATAGTACGTAATAGCGTAAATGAAAAATTAGATCTGAATAGCCAATCATACCTTCCTATTTTGAAGTTTCCCTCGTGTGGTATAACTTGACTGGTGCATGAATAATAATAATAATAATAATAATAATAATAATAATAATAATAATAATAATAATAATAATAATAGTACAAGACATGGGGATATATGAATTCTTGGAAGGTATGGGAGCTAATTATGGCCTAATCACGAGTACGGATTTCTTGGGAATGAACTACCAATCTATAGTCCCATACTTCAGAAAATTGTTCAACACTTGCTATACTATGTTCTTACATTGCGTTTTTATGTGTTTCAGTGATATTCTATTATCAGTTACTTTGCGTTTTTTTTAAACTGTTTCAATGGTATTCTGTTAATAGTTATTTTTTGTATTTTTTGTTAAATGTTAGGTCAGACTCCAATCCATCTGTTTCAGTGGTATTTTGGAAGTAATCACTTTATGCATTTATTGTTACTAGTCTCATATTCATTTATTGTTACTATATTTGTTTAATATTCATCTCCCGTTCATACCCCTTAAGGATTTAATGGTTATGTTATTGTATTATATAGAGATTCCAGAAATGGATTCCCATGTTAGCATATTTAAAGTTCCTCTGCCACCACTCACAATGTGAATTATTATTTTTCTCACTTTTCTTGCAATTAAAATTGTGCATGATCAATTTTATCCAACTTGTAAGAAAAAAATGTCTAGTTCAAAATCTAAGTTGAACATACATAAAACACGATCTATTTAAAAAGCTAATGCATAGCAGCTTCAGAACCACTGATCTTAAACCTACCAAACATAGTCATAAATATTTAACGTCATACTTATAAATTATTCAGTACTCTCAATCAATTTAAATGTTGGACGACTATCACATTCAGCTCTAGCATCCTTGCAAATGAGGTTAAACGGTGGCTGCTGATAACATGTTCTGATACTAATACTATAATGTAACGCATTATGCCTGCGGCCCTAATCTCAACTCATACGTTCTGACAACACTAACAATCAACTATTTTATTTAATAACTGTCAATATGCCAAATAAAATATCTGAACTTTGAAGTGACTATAAATACTTAAAGTACCAATAATTCATCAGTAGGTAGAGCATGAATGGAGTGGATAACATTAAGTGGAATATAATAAGGCAAAAAGCAGATAGAGATTCTAATCAAACCGTCCTAATTAAATGTATGTATATAATGTGCATGGTGGTGCTCTCTGAAAAGCTGCAACAGTATGAAGCTTTCGGTCGGTTAGAGCGTGCATTTTAGCAGTCCGGCTCCTATGCGGGACAGCTTTAGTGCGGGACATGCGGAACAATTCCAGCCGTCGAATGAGAATTTTTAACGGCTTGGATTTGGAGAGAGAAAGGTTACGGCTGACTTAAAAAATAAAAATAAAACTTTTTTCTCTCCAGATCTGGGCGTTAAAAAATCTCATCCGACGGCTGAAATGGTGTCCCGCACCAAAGCTGTCCCGCACAGGAGCCGGGAGCGCATTTTAGACGTTGACAAAGTATTAATCAATCAAGAAACTTTTTATTATTATAAATTAATTCTTCAGTCCGAATTCTATGTGGAACAGCAAAAAATTCGCATATACAGATCGCATTAGGACATATTTTCTGGGCTCATGATAGGTGTTATGCACAATAAATATCATAAATTATGATATATGTCTCATTTTAAATTAATTTGATCGTAAAAATTTTAATTCGACAAACGAAAATAAATTTTGCATCGGAGTCAAAAGCACTTTTACTTTTGTTCCTACGTAAGAAAGATGGTTCTGTTTGAAAAAAAAAAAAATTCTTCAATTTTTTGCGTAGTACATTTCAAGTGCAGCTCTATCTGTACTGTCTACAACTTTTGGTTGTGCGTAACTGAAATAATTGTTTTGGTGAGTTGGACTTTGGATTTATTTTTTTTAAAAAAAAAAAAAAAAATGCTTTGGTAGAATTATTCTACAATTTATATAGTTTGGTACTAAGTTAGTTGGTGTTTTTATCATTTATTTATCTAGAGTTAGCGGCTGCGTGTCTGTCTGATACTTTAAGAGATCAGATGTTGAAAAATATACCAAAAAAGGGAATTTCAAGCTATATCCTACCACCATATAGTACTTGGTGTTTTATCATTTATTTCTTCTTTTTTAGTTCGAAATACTAGACTGTTAAGTTATTACCAAAACAAAAAAAATAGATAGCGTGTTTATCATTCATTTTTCCATTTTTTTTATTTTGGGAGCCAATCATAGGAAAACGATCTCTCTGAATTAAATGAATGCCACTCAATCAATCAATCATATTCTCGACTAAATCGTCAAGAACAATGATCACAAAAAGGATGGAAATTTTATTAATTTTTTTAGGACCAAAAAAGAAAATTTCTTGTTCTAGGAGGATGAACTGTTGTGTTAAAATAGGACAGGGGGTTGAGTCACAGGCCTTTGCATTGGGATTGGGCAGAAGAAATGCAGGTGGGATTAAAGCGGATCTCGATTTCCAGTCCGGATCTTATGCGGAAAAGTAAAAAATTAGCACATACAGATCGCATGAAAACATATGACTTGGGCTTAGGACGTGTGCCATGCACGACAAGGATAGTAAATCATAACATTTATCCCGTTTTAAATCAATTTTCACTTTAACTTCGTATCTTCTCTTAGATTCTCACAAACAGTTCAAGTTTTAATTATTAAAAAAAAAATTTCAATTAAAATTTCTAAATATAATCCAACTTGCATTTTTTTCATTTTTTTATATGAAAAAAATGACAAAACTTTGTGCCAAGAGTTAATAGGCTACTACTAAACATTTTCTTTAATAAAAAAGTTCATATTAATTTAATGGCGCTAACAAAAACCAAATTTAGGCGATTGACATTTGAAGCATGTAAAGGGTCATTTCAAGACTTGAAAATTCTCTCATATTCATTTATATTTAATTCTATTCATACTGTTATATAACATGAAAGGCTTTTGATTAATTAATGATAGTATTATCAAAAAGTAGTATTACCCGCATTCCATATTCCATAGTATAAGTCGTTTAGAATATACAGTGCAAATAAAGTAAAAAATAAAGTATTTTATTGGTCAAAATATAAATGTTACTCTCTTAAATAGAATTAGTGGTATACTAGTCATATTTAAGATGGTAATATTGATATTTTAATTAATAAAGTACCTTATTTTTTTCTTTTTTAATTTTTGCTGCAAGTATTAAACGACTTATATTATGGAATAGAGGGAGTAAAGTATTAGTAGTACTACATTACATTACAACTCCTGATTAGAGACATAAGAATTGTTATTAGTTTAATGATTCAAAGGAGCTGGCAATTTAAGAATCATTTTGGCTGTATTCCTGGTTTTAGGACACCTTTCCTAATAACCAAACAAATTTCAAATACTTTTTTTATTTTTATTTTTTTTATCTAAACACTGCTTAAATTTTCATTATCTTATAATTTTGGCGTGCTGCCAAACAAAACATATTCTTGGCGTTTCCTAAGTCCTCACAAGAGCCATTTTTTTCCCCTTTTCATTAGGCTGTTGTTTTTTGGACTTCATTTAATAATCGTTAAAAAAAAATTATGATACAATTAATGACTAAAATATATTCTTAAGATCCATCATAAAAATGTCGTTATCGAGAAAAACTAGGCAAATCGGTCAATATAGTCCCTAAACAATTTATAAATTGCACGCAATGTTCTTAAAAATTAATTTTGAACAATAAAATTCCTAAACAATTTACCATTGGTATGCAAAGTCCTTTCGTCCAAAAAGTTACGGTCAACATAAATTTTAGAAAAAAAGTGAGTCAAAGCAAAAACATAAAAGGGTTAATTATGGTATTTTATACCCTCATCCCTTCTTCCCCTTAAAAAGGGAGGGCAAATTGATCATTATTATCCCTAAACAATTTATAACTCAGGCGTAAGGTCCCTAAAGATTAATTATACACATTAACATCCTTAAACAATTTGCATTTGGTATACAAGGTCATTCCGTCCAAAAAAATGATTAGTCAGCTGTGAATTCAAATTTTTTACCGGGTCAACAAAAATATTTTAAGGACATAATCGGTATATCACAATTAAAATATCACACACATTACATTCCTAACCCATTACCCCTTTACCCCATTCTCTCACCCCACCTGTCAGCCCCCACCCCCTCTCTTCTTCGTCCACATCTAAATCAAAGTTCTTCTCCCATAACCATTTCATCAAGATAATTTTTGTGTGCCTTTTAATTGGTTAATTTGATTAGTGAAGTTTTGATACAATAATTTTTAAAATGAGTTGGTCCTTCAATTGTTGTTTTAGTGGGTTTGTAGATTTTAGAGTTGGCTTTTTTTATTGATTTTTTCCTTCGAAATTGTTGACTGTAACTTTTTTTACGAAAGGACTTTGTATACCAAATGTAAATTGTTTAAGGATGTTAATGTCCATAATTGATCTTTAGGGACCATACGCCCGAGTTATAAATTGTTTAGGGATAATAATGATCAATTTACCAAAAAAGGGGTGAAGGGGTATATTTTAATTGTGATGTACCGATTATACCCCTAAAATATTTATGTTGACTTGATAAAAAAATTAAATTAACAGTTGACTAACATTTTTCTGGACGGAAGGACCTTGTATACCAATAGTAAATTGTTTGGAAATTTTAAAATCAAAAAATAATATTTAGGGACTTTATCTTTGGCCATAAATTATTTAGGGACTAAACAAACTAATTTGCCAGAATAACTACCGTTCCTAATAAAACACTCTGTTCAAATGAAGAAATTTCAAATTCTATGTTTATTGAGAGCATGTCCATCTTCATTTTTTCTCCCAAGCTCCCGTCCTCTCACCCCTCAAAATCTAAGGGCTCATAATCATAAAATTATAAGAGCATAGGAGAGTGACCATATTGTCACATATTTGCAAAAATCGGGAAATCTTTGGAGCTTAGTATTAATACCATAAAGATTTATAACCCCACGTTTTATTGTTTCTATATCACCGCTTTAAATCTAATTATCAGCGAGAGAGAATTTAAAATATGAGTGTTCTTGAGGAGTATATGTGGCAACCATTGGAGGGTGCCATGTAAAAACCCAAAACAGGATTAAGGAAGCAAAGCTCGTCACAGCTGCTAAAAATATGTTTATAACCGAGATTGTCGGTTTTAGTGAGTAAGTTTGAAAAAGAAGAAGGCCACGTAGAGTGTAGGGAGAATAATTTTATCTTAATTAGTAGGTAAGTTTAAAATTAATATTATGATTAATAAGTGCAATACACCACGTATGATAAAAAATCAATTCTCTATCTTTTAAATTTGCATTTTTTATCAATGTCTATTAAACTCATTAATTTGGATATAAATTGTAAACTTAATCACTAATAGTGACAAAAACTACTTGAAGAGAGCCGTAAAGTGCTGAGTACAACTAAGCTCCTTCAAACCTAGGAGAAGTTTTATCTTGGTAAGTACCTTCAAACTAATGAATATAATACACGTATGTCAAAAGTGAAAATTTATAAAAAAAAATTAATTTTTGTCCTACATATATTGTATTTATTGGTTTAAATCTAAATTTTAAACTTACTCAGATTTGTTCTTATGAAAAAAAGCCTTTTACATGGGCTATTAAAATATTGTCTAAAATGTCATATTTTTAATCTAGGAAGTTGTTATTGGCCCATTAGGGAGGCGGAGACCCCTTTGGAGTGGGGTCCACTTCCAGCAGAAATACTATATGAAGCTTACTTTTAACCCCTTCGAGGACGGTGCCATGTCAGACGCTGACGTTAGATAACGGTATCCGTATTTCCTTGAACTACGCGCCGAATCGTAGCAGATAATATTGGTGGACTATGACTTCAGCCACGTCAACAAATCATTGAGGGACCCGGACCCAGCCCCAATTCTCTACTCTAGTGCTATGCGGAACAACTGTTTTTTCGCACATGCGGAACAAATTTTCAAAGCAAATACAGTCTTTTTTGGTAAAAAATAGGTGTTCACAGAACAGTTGTTCTTAAACCAGAACATGTGTTTTTTAAATCAATCTCAGCCGTAAAAAATTTAATCCAGCATAACAAATACTCGTTCCGCATAGGAGCCAGTGGTGCTTTTTTTCATGAATAATGTTTAAGATTTTTTATTAATATCAGAAGAATTGAAATTAGAACTTGGTATAGCTCCCATGGAGCTCCTACATCTCTACTCTAGTTTCGACTACATATTTACTACACTTCGGATGGTATTTCTAATCTTTTCTTATCGTCAAGGAGGCCGTAACCCAGTGGGGTAAGTCTCTACCCGGGACCTCCCGTAACCCAGTGAGATAAGCCTCTACCCGTGACCAAGAGGTCTCGGATTCGACACCCTCCCCCTACGTGGGGCAATAAGAATTTAAGGTTGCTGACATAAAAAAAAATTATTTCTTATCTTTTCTATTTTTTTTTTTAAAAAAAAAATTATTATTATCGAGTTAAGAATGTCAGCATTATACTTATTATTTCGAGTTTATAGTGTTGAACCAATTAAATTTGCGTTACTTTAAAAGTTATATGATATTTTTCTTTCCCAATAGTACACTAAAGGTTCAAATTTTAATAATTTTGGATGATAGAAATAAAAGCAAGGTTCCACTCCTTCTCTCAAGAATTTTGGAAAAATTAAGAGTCACATTGAATAATATTTGATTTTAAAATAAAATTATTTTAATTTTGTAATAGTTAATTATTTGTGTTAGAAAGTGACGTCCTAAATTTAAAATTTTATGTTCCGAACTCTCCAATCCCACCATGAGGTGACTACAGTTTTATGAGTCATCTAAGTTCTTGATTGTTTTTCTTTTAAAGAAAATCAGTTGGAACACTATCAAAAACTTTTTAAAAGAAAAAAAACACATCGAAATAAATGACAATATTTTCCACATAATTTAGCTCTGCCCACGACCATGAGATCGTGGGTTCGATACCCTCCCCATGCACATGGGGCAAGCTTCAATTGTCTCCCTTTCTAGGGCTATCTTCTCCTCTAGTGAAGCGCTTCTCTCTCCCCTTATGGGACAACCGCCCATCCATGCTTCAAAAAAACAAGCCATCTCTCACTATTAAAGAAATACGTTTAAAAAATTCTCAATGCCTTCAAATGATTTTCTCACTACAGTAGAATTGTTAAGTTTTCAAGCAATATATTCCCCAAATCTTGACATAATTTTGCGTATCAACTTACTATAGTTAGTAAGAAGCCAGAAGAATATGAAAATATTGTGTCTGGAAATAAAACAAAAGAGAAAAGTACATGTAATTTGTTTTTATGCAGTTGTTTTGAAATTAAGAAAGAAGCTATAATATATAATATATATTTGTTGAGGGATTATAGTTTGTTTGGGGGTATATTTGCTCAAAACATTCAACAATGTATATAAATACTTATGATCCTTAAATCTTAACAGATGGGGCTAATATAAATTCAATAATTGTAGGGGATTTTATTTTATTTTTAGAAAAAAGTACGGGTGGGTTCGACTCCAGTCACCATCATAGGTCAGGGCAGGCCCTAAGGACCATAGATCACTTATAAGGGTACTTACAGATCGCTCATCAACACAACCTTCATGTCGGCAGCGGGAATTCGACACTTAACCTTTGTAAGAACGTGTCAAATCTTTACCAATTGAGTCAACTTGTGTCGATTAAGGGATTCATTTTGCCTCAATTAAACTTGCATGTGGACCCTTTGATTCCTAAATGTTGCATTTTTTATAAACTTTTATTATTCCATACATTAATCGACCTTCGAAAACCTTATGAATTCCCATTCTATGGATAATCTTTGGATTGAGTAGTGTCGAATAAATTTGTGAATTGTTTTGTTGAATGTAATTGTACCCTTGATAGTTCTCGTTAATAAACTCCTTTTGTTCCTCTTAAAAATTCTATGGATAATCTTGAATGGGAATTTTTTTCCTCCTTAAAGGAAATTTAAGTTTAAAAATAAATGAGGGATATAAAGTGATATATAGAAGAAAAAATTGCTGCTTGTTATTAAAAATAAAATAAAATGTTAAAGTAAGAGGGTAGATGGGGCATACTTTCACATGGGTGATGGTAAGATATGAGTATATAAAATTATAAAAATTGGAATTGAAGATACATAAAAACTTTTGTGGAGCTAAATGGGAATAATTTATAATTTGGGGGTACAAGAGCATCTTGTTAGAGGGCCAACAACCTTGTAGAGACAAAAGAAGAGAAATTGATAGAACTTTTTTGGTCTAACTAAGCATGTGGTGGGTTTTGGGTACTCAATCCTAGGACCGTTCTTATTGGACTGACCTCACAGTCCCTCACGAGAATTGAGCGTAACCCACATCTACAGTAGGCCCCGCACAGTTAATGTGAGGGGCTGTGGAGTCAAATCTATAATGACGGTATTAAAATTGAATTTTCTGGGAGTTTCGGCTTTAGACTTGGTGCACCCAAAGAAACACGCCACACGGCCACCAGCATGGCTGCTGCTTCTCTTCTTTGTTCTTCCAATTTTTGTTTCCAAATTATGTGATTTTCACTTGTCTTTTTTCAGTTAATAATTTAGTAGAGTCGATTCTCCTACTCGTCTTAAATTGAGAGGTTTCGAGATCAATTCCAATATAATTGGTAGAAAAACGAATTGATTTTTATCTTTGTTTCAAATATACAAGTTACGATAAAATTAAAGAAATAACTGTATATTATATTAATCGAGCTCGTATATAATTTTTTAAGATTAAGTTTTCTTATCCTATCAAAAACTTGTAATTTATCGGATTAGTGGAATGAATTCATCAAAATATCAATAGTTAGATATTGATGAAAATTATTTCATTGATGGAAAGAAAGAAGTTCATTTCCTCCTCCCAAAAGGAAAAGGAACGATGGCTATGGTAGCTTCTTTCTACAAACAGGTTTTTGGTTGCTAACTTTGAGATAATAACTAGTGGTAATAGAAGTTGAAATTTTGGATGCAAAATTTGACAAAACAAGTGGCATTGGTTTGACCAAACCTCCTCGTGTCCACTCGTAATAGGAATGCAATCACTAACTTTCAATTTCATGGTAACAAATGGATACTCCCTCCTCCGTTCCCAATTATCTGTCACCTAGACATACTTTATCAGGTTTTTAATTATCTGTCTCTTTATGAAACTAAGAGAGCATTAAGTGTATTTTTTCCAAACTTACCCTTATCTTTAATTAATTTAGTCAACAACTAATTTAAATTCTCCCAACATAAATGTATTAATTGAAGGGTAATATTGTCTATCTACCTTTAAATTAATGTATCACAATCATTTTTTTTAATTAGAGTGCATTGTCTTAAAGCAACAGATAAATAGGAACGGAGTGAGTAGTTCAATAGATTTGAAGAAGTATAAATAGTGAGCACAAAGTAAATTCAATTTAATCTTGCTATAATTGATTGAATTTGAATACAAAGCCATATTAGTGAAAATTACATAATATGTATAATAGGGATGATGATCAAAGAACAAAGATAACACAAAGTTATACTACATAAGTAGAGATACAAGCCCTATTACATGGAGAAATAAACATTAAACAAGAAGAAAGTGAAATCTTGAATAATATAGGAATTGAACCCTCAACTCTTATCCTTCAGACAATACCAAACATAACACAAAGTTACATTACATAAGTAGAGATATAAGCCCTACTACGAGGACAAATAAACCTTAAACAAAGATAAAGTGAAAATCTGAATAATACAATTGAACCCCGACTTTTAGATGGGAGGCCCAACTCTTACCACTCAAATAATACATCCTGCGCGTTACGAAGATACTTGATTGAATTTGATATACATCCTACTCATAATGTACAAAAAGAAAAATGAAATTGTATGTAGGGAGTATTTTAGATTGAAACAAAACATAATTTTTCAAGTTGAAATTTTACTTACACTAAAACCTCTATATAGTAATACTCTATATAAGAATAACTTTTTTATAGTCATACAAAATTATGGTCCCAATTTGGGACCAGTTAAACTCTATATTGTAATATTTCATACTTTTTTATGACCATTCTTAAGAAATTTACCTCCATATAGTAATAAAATAACATTAAATTTTAAATATATTTGTATATGTGTGTAAAATATTCAAAATTATTTAACTATTTTACATTAAACTTAAAATGATATGGAATAATTATATAAAGTTGTAATGTACGTAAATTTGTTATTTTAAAACTCGTTAATCTTATATATATTTTTTAAATTCATAGTTTTTAAAATATGAAGGGACACAATTCGAAGTGTCGTATAATACATATTAGTTATTTTTTTTTAAATTATACTTTTTATTTGTAAGCCTCTATTTAAGAATAACATCCTTATAATAATATTTTTTTCCGATTCCAAAAATATTACTGTATAGAGGTTTTACGATACTTTTCTAGAAATAACTTTTAGAAAACAAGAAGTAAAATATTCAAAACCAAACACTATCTATTCTGGCAAAAAATCCTCTGTCCCCGTTCCTGTCCCCAGCCAATCACAATTCATCCTGTGTATATATAATTAGAAAAAATGTTTATATAGTAAATTCTGATTGCTTGGAGACAGAGATGAAGACAGGAATGGGGATAGAGAATTTTCACCCATCTATTCCTGTTCTAAAGTAGTTGTTTGCGTCCCCTTTTCCATATAAAATACCACCAACTTCCAATTCCATCACATTGAGGACCTGAGGTTTTTATCCTTTATAAGATACCCCTCCATACTTCAAAAGAGGGACGCGGGGGGGGACTCTGGTATGATAAGTTTATATAGTCTTAGATAATTTATCGTATGGTAATTCAGTTAGTTTAAAAACACTATAAGGTCCATCGTCATACTGTAACCAAAAAGAAAATAAAAAAAAATTGTGAGATTTCAAATATTACTTCCAAAAGAATTACGTACGGTTCTAAATGTATCAATATTTCAACACTAAAAATATTTTAGCATGATCATAATGTATGATGCAAGTACTTAAAACATTGAAGAAACTTCAAATGTAATTATAAGAGTCAATATTTAGCTAGTTTAGAGTCAATGTTAAAAGTGAGCGGAATTATACAAAAATTATCACTAGTTAATAATAACTCTAATATCTAATTTGCACACAGTCCCAAATCTCTTGAACACAAAAACCTCACCGTCTATAAAGTTATCTAAATTAGGGGTTTGTTTAGATTGTGTCTCGATATAAGATTCTTGATCTCAATATAGTATTAAACGCAAACCAAGTTCTATGTGATCTAATTCTTGAGATTTTATTTCCAAACTCAATCCAAAACTAGTTTGCATATAAGTTTGATTTTCCAAGTTAAACCAGATACAATTCAATTACACCCCAAATACAAAATTCAAAATTCAGAAAAAACTTTTTATCCTCAGAAGTCAAGTAATTTTAACTTCTATGGTTATACTTACGATTTCAGGATAATATCGGGTTTGTAACATTTTAAAAGCGACTATTATCACATTTTCACATGATTTTCTACTAGTATATCATGATGCTTATAATTTGAGAATCATGTTTTCGGTTGTTTGAAAGTATTTGCTTATTCTTTAAGAATGCTTTTTTAAACTACTTTGTGCTGACACTAAATTTTTTTTACTCAAAAAATCATATAAATATATTTTAATTTTTTATTTCTCACTTGATTGGATTGTAGAAGAAGATTTATTTATTTTTCCAGCAACTTTTTTCTGCAACGAGAACAACTCAATATATACAAAAAAATAATTTTTTTTAGAAACTTAAAAGGTTTTGGTAATGAAAAAATATGTCTTAAATTTGAATCAGATTAGTCTTTTCTTTTTTTTTTGATGAATAATACCTCATTTACCATTTATATTAGTTGAAACGACATCAGAACTTGGGACAACTCTCATGGAGCTTGAATCTAGATCCGAGCCTAAACTATTACAAATAAGCCCCATAGCAAGAGGAATCAAACTAGGTGAGACATAACCTACAAAATTATTACATTTAGCCCATCTGGCTAAATTGTGAGCAAAAGAATTGCAGTTCCTGGGAACGAAGGCCATCTCCCACTGCTGATGTCTTCTTAGGTAATCTCTTCCTTTAATAGTGGAATGTATGTTCCTCCAACTTTCCATACTCTTCACACCTAGAAGAGCTTGGATAGCAAAAAGAGCATCTCCTTCAATGACCAATTTATCAGCAGAGATATTTTCACCTACAGCAAAACAGAGGTTTGTTGCTTCCGTTTCAGCAGCAAACGCAGATACTTCTAAAGATCTATTAGTCCAAGCTCCTAGAGTAGCACCTTCATCATTTGTCAAAATACAAGCATAATAAGAGGGGGAAGCACAATCCCAGTTCGCATCAAAATTAAGTTTACAAAAACCTCTTGGCGGAGCATGCCAAGCAAAATTACAAATTTTAATTGCAGATTTTTTCCTTTGAAGCATAGCGTTCCAATAACTGGCAGCTTTATCTTCGATCATTTTGGTAATGGATAGCCAATCTGAGATAGGTTTATCATGGAGAAGAGAGTTTCTAAGCATCCAAATAGTCTCCATCATTACAGTAGCATAGTTCAAGAATCTCTCCTTTTCACCTTTAGGCAAAAAACCATCATCAATTTTAAGTAAGTAATCAACAATCCAAGATTTAATGGAACAATTCAAAAAAGGTTCAATTTTGAAATGCCAAGCAGAATTGAACCAAATAAATTTGGAGATGGGGCATTTCATAAAAACATGTTCAATAGACTCAATATCCAAATTGCAAAAGAGACATAAATCTTCCCTTTTAAAAATCGGTTGAAGCCTTTTACTTGTAGGAAGGATATTGTTGAGACATTTCCATAAAAACATTTTATGCCTCCCATGTAGGTGCGTTTTCCACAGATTATTCCAAAGGATATTCGTGTCTCCAGCCAGAAATTTGTTCCTGTTGATAAATAAATACGCTGATTTAACAGAATAGGACCCTGACGTAGAGGGTGCCCAAACCAGCGTGTCAATTTCCTCATGAGAAGATGAATCAGATTAGTCAGCTCAAATAGAAGGTAGCGTTAAAAAATTAATATAATTTTCAAAATAAAATAAAAAAGTATTTGAATATGTTGCAATATACAGATGTCAGATTCTTGTAAATATCATACAAAACCAAGGGCAATTATGGATAATCTCACCTATATAACATCCTCCACCCCACCTGTCCAAAATCCCCCAATTTTCCATCTCAACCAGAAAAAAACGAACTAAAACTCTTCTCGCTTTTCCCGAGGAAGAAGGGCAAAAATGTCCAGCTGCAGCAAAATCCGTTGCATTGTCAGACTCCGTCAAATGCTCCGTCGGTGGAGGAAAAAGGTCGCCATGACCATCACCGCCAAACGTCTCCCCTGTGATGTACCTTCCGGCCATATCGCCGTAGCAGTCGGTCCGAGTTGTAAACGATTTGTAGTTCGGGCCACTTATTTAAACCACCCATTGTTTAAGAAACTATTACTTCAGGCCGAAGAAGAATTCGGGTTTGCCAATTCCGGCCCATTAGCTATTCCTTGTGAAGAGTCATTATTTGAAGAACTTCTCAAGTACTTGGCCCGAACCGAGTCGGGCTCGGGTCACAACAATAATTCAATAAAATACATGAATTTTGAAGATTTTCAAAGATATTGCAATATGGGAATCCGAAGCAATCTTGAGCTATTGGCCGATTCACGACCCCTTTTGCATGGAATTTCAGATAAATCAATTTGGTAATTAAGGGTCTGATTAGATCATATTTTAATCTGAAATTTCTGGTTTCAGTCGCAGACTGCTCTCTAACTCAGATCAAATATTCCATAATTCAGTACTTCTGTTTCAAACTCAGAATAGACTCAATACAAGTAAACCATAAACCGGATATGACCCATGGAGGACGAAGTTATTTTGATCCGGTTTTGACTCGCTTAAGTTACGATAGGCGAGTTGAGTTTGCGTTTACCTTTTTTACTAATTCGGGTAAATGGGAGTCAATTTTTTTCCCTACTTACCACATTCTCGAGGTAAGCTGGTGAGAATTTTTTTTACAATTTTTTTACGTAAATTCCGGCGGAGAATGTGGAGGAGATGGCAAGTAGGTGGCGGAGTAACCCACCGAGTCGTCCCGGGGTCCGAATCGGTGGTTGTTGATAACAATAACAACAAGAAGGAGAAGGACAGAGGAAAAGACTGAAATATCCTTAGCTTAAAATACTGATCCCATTGTCAAATTGATGGATATGAGGAAAGTTTAAATGTGGCTCTAATTGTCACTTCAAATTTGTACATGAAATTGTGATTACAAAAAATCTTGAAATTTTATTATATTGTAAAGATTAATTCAAGCATGGTTTGTCCATTTTTCTTGATTATTACACATGATGATTCTGTTTGGATTGAGTTTTAAACTGTGATTCTAATATCAGTTTTAAACCGAAATCAGATTCTAGATTATTTAATTTTTCAGATTTTATTTTTAGACTAAATTCAAAGACGGTTTGTACTTTACTTCAAACCTTTAAATTTGAAATCAAATCAAACTCATGCAGACATAATCCAAATACACCCCGATGTATATATATATACATTTTTAATTTATGAATACCAAGGTTATACAAGTTGTACTGTTGTAGAAAGTGATGATAATTGAGTAGAATTTAAAATTTATGTACGTTTTGAATTTAAAATGTTACGTTTCATCTTAAGTTAAGTTGTTTGCGAAATGATATATACATTTTGAATTTAAAATTGTTCCGTTTTATCGCAAAATGAAATACTAATATTTAGATGCATCAGAATATGAATATTTCATTTCATTTCAGAATGAAATATTGTTCAAATACATCCTTATCGTGTAGCTTTTTGACAACTATTTTTCCCAAATGGATGAAAGCGGGAGCGCAATAACACTATCGAAGGGCAGATAAACCATTTGTTGATTTATTTGGTGGTCTTGATTTTGAAGGAATATTTTTATGAGTTTTAAGAGTAGAGCTAATAATGAAGTTAGTTGAAAAAGATTCTTTGAGAAGACTAATACCAGGCTGGAAATTGGACGACTTGGTCTATGCTATAATTTTATTCCAAGGGTTTGATTTAAGGATAGTTTTGATACGCATCAGACTCATTGGATCATGTGATTCAAAACTGATAACATCACTACGAATCAGGTTAACGTGGTTTATTCTAAATCACAATTCCCATGTGGACCTGATCGGAGTGGGGACACCGAAGCAACTCGCGTTGATGGTACAATCATGAAAAAGTTTTGACTTGGTCACTTATTCGAATAATTTTGTCAAGAACCTTAGAGTATATTATAATGCATTATTATGTTAATATATGATAGAGAGAAGAAATTGTTACGATCAATGATCTTTTTTAAATTTATTTATTTATAAATTCTGAACTACAAAAATAACATGCGAGCATGTATATGAGATTCATGACAGAATTATTTTGGTTGCTCTTGGTAACAAATATCGGATTAACCATAGTAAGGGATCATTATGCTAGCAAAATATGGCTGCGTTTTCTTCATTTCTCATTCCCATAGGTTAGAAGATATCAGTACAAAGGGTAGTGTAGTCGGCCAAACTTTTTCAACCTGAGATCATAAAATACGAGTTCAATATTTACACTCTACAAAATAAATTTTTTTTGGTAGAACAGTGATTTGGGTTTCTACGACTAATTTGGTTGGAATATGGGCAGAATAATCTGATCGTGTTCTATGAAGTCGCTCATTGAATGACTTAACGTGTGACTTTACTATGGGTAAAATTCTTTAGATCAAAAGTGAAACTAGTTGAAATAAGGTCACTTGTCCAAAAAACTAAATTCAAACACAAAAATGTTGGAAATAAGCGAGTCCAGTTCCAATGCTAAACATGTATTGTTCTGCACTGTGCTAAATATCATCTGGGTCGTCGAATCAAAGATGTCAACAGCTGAGAATCAACAATCCCTCTAACACATGTTAACATGTGTTATGAATTTGTGATCTCAATCGTAAGATTTTTAATTCGACGACTTACAGGTTTTTTTCACACAATGCTCAATTTGGGCCTACTATGGCCCTTTCATAATCCAACAAATAGGTAGTAACTTATAATTAGCAATCAGATAAAGAATAATACAGCCCAACAAACCAATGCGTTCATTCTATTCTCCATCTTTGGGCTTCTACCTTCACTTTCAACCGTTAAATTGGGAGTTCGAATCATACTGGAAGAAACGCGGGCAACCACTATTTATCTTTCTTTTAAAAAGAAGAAAAAAGGAAAAAAAGAAGTCTTTTCAAAGTAGGCCATCAAAATTTGAGATTGAAAAAGAGGGTGAAAGATTCTGGGGCATAGTTTACCTGACTACCATGAGTAGTGTTTTGCTAATGTTTCCTGCACTAATAGGGTCGAGGTTCGATTACTTGTAAAGTGAATAAATTAATCTCTTTTTAGTTGTTGATATACGATACCCCTTGTAAATCACATTTTATGTGCATCCCTCGATTTAACTCTTCTACTCCTAGGGACGTTGATTTTTTTATTTTTTAAACGAAGATGAAATGAATCACATGGAAAAAGGTGGTGAATGTGAATAATGGGAAGTGGAGGACACGTGAACCATATCGAATGTTAAAATAGTAGTAGAAAGTGTAGCAGAGCGCAATATAAAGAAGAACAGCCCACAAAGTACTCATTGGACATAAATTAAAAAAATGGACATTTTAGTACTGTTCTTATCCCATATAGAAAACAACAAAAAGAAAAAGCCCAAACTTTCGAAACAAACATTAGTAATGGGTCTCTGTGAATAATAACCCAAAAAAACAGATGTTAAAGAACCTAAAATTACAAATGAAATATTAAAAAAAAATTGAATTTTTAATTAAAGTTGGTTGGTGTACTGATTCGGTATTCAAGAGAGGTCGATGAATCAATCTACACTCACGTATGAAGTCTCGTCACTTTGGCCAGCACTTTATCCTTTATGGGTCCACCTGATGCGAGTAGGTATTAGTCTAGAATGATCTGTTTAATGTCGGAAAAGTAGAACATTTCGTAGCCAAACCAAAAAAAATAGAAATTTTATTTGATTCTAACAATGCAAGACAAGAAACTTAGAAATCAGGGACGAATGAAGGACTTTTAGGTTTGGTTGCGAAAACTGTAACAATATGCCGAACTACATATAAAAATTGTAAAAAAAAAAATGTTTAGGACGAATTTGATCAAATATTTTAAACTACATATAAAAATTATTAGTAGAATTTTTAAAATTTTCGAGGGGCGACTGTCCCCACCCACCCACTCACCCATTGTCTTCGTCCTTGGAAATCATGACGGTCCCCAGCCTGTTTTTTTCCGTTTTTTTTTCTTCTTTTTTTTCTCTTGGGCTTTTAACTTCAATCATAGATAGATTCAGCTGGCATATATATAGAAGTGGGCAACCATATACAAATGGAATTCTGGTCACTGCACCCTCTTCTTATGGTTAGGGAAGTCTTTAACATATGCATTTGTTAAGATATCGGTTGGAGATATCCAAAATGCGACTTTATTTTGCTTCATAATTCTATTAGATTTCGAATTGAATATTCAGCCACTAATTTACAAAAAAAAGGAACATAACACTTCTGACTTAGAAATAGTTATTGATTTTGATACTCTTTTCCTTTAATAATATTTTTTTAAAAAAAGAAATGAACGCATCATTTGTCTCTCTTTTTAAATAGTTGTTAAATATATTATTCAAAAAGAAAAAGGTCTAAAGGAGAAACTCTTCACCCGTATCGAAGTTTTTTGACTAGGCATGTTTTAAATCGAAGGATGTACATTATTAACATAGACTTGAGTGAGAGGCCTTTGACACCCAAATTGGTAGATACCGGTGTTGGCACGTGTTAAAAAGAATTAAAATTTTATTATAAACTATTAACACTTGTGTTAGAGGTCTCCACAATATTTTTATGAAAATCTACTTCAAACAACAATCTCGGAATCTCTTCCCACGATATTATTACATCATATAAGTTAATATATTTATTTTGTCCAAATCTCAATCGAATTTATCAGTCGATTGGCCAAACGAACAAAAAGAAGTACTAAAGAGAAAATCGAATCCGATGAAATACACTTTTCTTTGGGGCATCTTTCTTTGGTTTGGGTGGGGGAATTAAATATTTAAAGTTGTCTCGTTAATTATTGAGAGGGGCCCATTGGAGTATAACGTTGCTCCTTATATTTAGCCCCATGATGTTCTTTCGTCACTACAAAGCAAAGGTGGGAAAAAAAGTTTACTAATACTATAAATCTATAATTGTTAGAGAGTTTACACTTTGTACCCATTACCCTCTTAATTGTATAAATCTATTGTGGGTTTGGTGAGAAGTTTTCTCTCTCATATAAGTACGTTACATTAATTCTACATTCAATTATTTCTTTAAATATCTGATTATTTAAATTGACTAATACAACGAGTCTGATTAAATTGGATTTGAGATTATAATATCATTTTCAAATTAGTCTCAAACTCAAATCAGATTTTAAGTAATTTAATACTTTAAATTTCATATTCTGACTCAATACAAAGAGATTTTCATCTCAATTTGAGTTTCAAACTAAAATAAACCCAGACCAAACCAATACACCCGACATAAGTTGCTCTCATAGTAAATATATCGAGCTCTTGACCTTGTTTTGAGTGGAAAATAAGACAGTTTGCAATCACCTGTAATGTTACAAACCTTTGAAACTTTGCATAATACATTTAGTAATAATTGTATTTCAACAATAAAACTGATAATTTTATTATTCTTATAAAAGGAAACTTATCTATCATCAGTGATGGAACTAGAGGGTGCGACCGATCCCAATATTTTCAAAAACAACAATTTTTTATAGGAAACTTTTATTTTTATTTTTAAATTTCTTTATAAATATTATATTCTCCCTAAAATTTTTACACCAATAACAAATTCCTGTCTTTGCGACTATCTATCATCTTATTTGAAGTTAACTATCTAAATTAAAAGCAAAACATGCATATACATTATTCAACTTAGTTTCAAATTATTTTGATGAAATTTTCACATGAGTTGGATCCATGCATGCACAATTTTTTTTGGGGTGAAATTAGGCGATATTATTAATGGCTATAAATTAAAGTACAGGGAAAGAAATCGTGAGAATGACACTTTCTAGTTTCCTTTACTAACCTTAGGCCCTTCTTACAACCTACGCAACCTTGATTCTCACCTCATATTATGCAATTTCTTTCTAATCAGGACGAATTTATAACTTATACGTTGTGAGCATAAATTTTAAAAAATATATATTAAAACAATATGAGTTGATCAAAAACATAAATTGACCCAACTAGAAGGGATTAATGTCCTTTAAATAAAGGCACGAGTTTGAAGTTTGTGAATAAAAAAAAATATTTGGAGCTGTCCCACAAACGAGTTATTGGTGGTGTTGTCTCTCAATATTTTTCAAAATATCAATTGTTATAAAAACAAATTGAAATTTTCTATAATGAATGTTAAGACTAGGATATTCTTTTAAAATTTACTACTCATTGGTATCATGTTGAAGCTCAGTCATGGCGGTTCTCATAAGTGAGAGAGAACACCTCACAAGAGGATAAGAGAACTCTAGAAGGGGAGACAATTAAAGCTTACCACATGTATGGGGAGGGTATCGAACCCACGACCATCTCGTGGGCAGGCCCTTTCCCCACTGGGCTAAGGAACCTTTGATTCATTGGTATCATGTTGCATGTCCATTCTCTACTTTAGTTCGTTCCAAAATGAATGTGTAATTTCTTCTAATGTATGTATTATATATATATATTTGGCCCCCGGTTTTTGAAGGCCATGTGCGGTCGATCACCTCGAACACCCTCATAGTCGCTCATATATATATATATATATATATATATATATATATATATATATATATATATATGTGTGTGTGTGTGTGTGTGTGTGTGTGTGTGTGTGATAAAAATTCTAATTACTTTGGCTTTTTTATGCTCATAATTGTACCCGTAAATATTGTTCATAAGTCATACATGTGTTTTATAATGTCTCAAAAAAACTCAATGGATTAGCGATGATAGCAATTGAGAATGATCTTTTGGAGCAAATCAAATATGAAGATTTAGTTGATGATTTTGCTTTAAAGAAAACTAGAATGATCACTATGTTTAAGTGGAGAAAGTTTGTCAGTGTTTATTATTTTGAAAATTTTGTTTAAAATGTTTTAGTGCATTTTGAGAACAAAAATTATGATACAATTGTAATGATTTTTTTGTTATATTTACGTGAAAGACACTTTTCTTCGATTATCTAGAGTCTCATTTTTTAATTTAGTACAAGACTTCCAAAATGATTGAGTCAGTTGTGGGCAATGTATGAGATGTCTTACCTTTTTATGGAAAATCGTAATGAAAACATATTAATTTAGTTTTGTTTAAATGAATAAATATCAGTAATTAGCTGGAGAACTGGACCCATTAGCCATTTCTATGGTGGGACCACATCAATACCAGCAAATATGGCAAAATTATCCAAAAATGTGGACCCCATTGACTGTCAGTATTATTGTTAAGGGTAAACTCGTAATCTTGTCACATATCTAATATAATTTCAGGGGAAGGAAAGTCTTCTATTACTCCCTCCGTCCCAAATTAAGTGTCCACATTTTCCTTTTTTATTTATCCCAAATTAATTGTCCACTTTCTAAATAAAGTAGGTATTAATGACAATTTTGATTTTACCCTTCTTCTAACTCCTCATTTAATACTCAAATTATCACTTTCCAACACGAAGTTAATAAGTTGTTGGATGTTGTGTGAGAGAAAATAGAGAGAAGGCACAAATTTTGAATGAAATTAATAAACTTAATGAGGGGTATTTTAGACTTTTACTTATATTTTACCATCAAAATCACCAAATCCTTAATACCCGTGCATTTGTCAAAGTGGACAGATAATTTGGGACGGAGGAAGTACTATTCATTGTCTCATTTTTTGTTTTTATTAATAAAAAATTAATATATATTAATTTTGAATTAAAAATTTTATAATACAAAAGAAATTATGAAAGCAGTAAAAAAATAAATTCGAAATATTAATCTATTCGTGGAATAAAAAATTGGATATAGAATGTAGACAAAAAATTTATTTGCCCATTTTTACCTCTGCCGATTAATGCGACAATTCTGGTTTCCCTTTATTTGGAGCTGAAACCACGCGTTAATGTGAAAGGTGGAGGTCGCTTTAGATGGACACGTTCCAACTGAAATTCCGCGCAATGTAGGAGGGGGCCCCACGGGATTAAATGTGGAATAAATGTGAGTTTATTCCAATTTTTAGATGTCATGTTTCTTACCAATTTTTTGGAATAAATGTGGGAAACAAAGCGTACTCTCAGAAAAGGATTGAACTTCAATCCTAAGTTAAGGATATCCCATCTCCCAACGCTAGTGGAAGATGTGTCTTTGTTGGTGCTCACACAAATTATTTGAACACTTCACCATATAAGAATTTAATTTCAGATATTTGGCAAGAACTGAACCCCCTATTTGTAAAAGCAAAGCTACCATAAAAATACACGTAAGTAGATTTCACACTGACTTATGATACTGATACTTACTTTTCTAATAAGACATTGATGGGTGCCATTGAATTGGACTTGAGTCTGTATAGTTTGGTATCAAAACTTAAAATTTTCACCGGTGAAATCAATATCTCTTTGCACAATTTTTTTTTACTTTTACTTAATTTAAAATTTTAAAACCAAACCGAATCTTATTTAACCAAACATTTTGATTTAACAGTTACATAGTTAGTTATTTACTTTATTCAATTTGGTTAGCTATTTACATATTTAAAGACTTAAATGTTGAATTAAATTGATTTTACAATTAAAATTTAGTATTCAACTACAATAAATTCAGTAAAGTTTTGGTCAATACGTGTCATATATATTAGTCTTCATATCATTTTGAACGAATAAACATGTAAATGGTAATTAGATATTAAATGAAGCTTTTTTTTTTTCCTTCCCTTTAACCGTTGGAAAAATAGCAATCGAAGTGATCAGCGTAGGAGCCGAACCAAGGAAAAACTAAAAAGCTTGTACTTTACTGAAAACGTGTGGGATTTGTGGCAGTACGGCTCAAACATATCCAGCATCTGCAATAAAAAAAATTGCGCACTTGATTTTGAAAGCTAAGCAATATATATAAACAAAAAAAATGGGGCCCTGATTTTTGAGGGCCTCTCATGGCCGCTTCACCTGCACTCCCCTATTAGCCAAAGACTTGGTGTATGGTAAAAAAGATTTTGAGCAATAAATTGAAAAACATCAAGATCTTCAATTTTTTTAACTAATAATTATATACAAATTAAGTAATTTTTTAAAAAATTTGGGGCCCCTGCAAATGCCTGTAAATGTGAGGCCCGGTTCCGAATGTCACCTTGGACACCCTTGGAGCCGGGCCTGTTTGTGGCCAGTGGCGGATGTAGTGAGATGGTAGTGGGTCACATACTCGTAGTGAAAAAAATATATTTTATTTTATTTTATTGGAAGTGGACATAACTATGATAAGAAATAAGGATTTGAGAAGCGAAAAAGAAATTCAAACTCATAATTTCTACGTCATGAGGGTTCAGTCTTAACCACTATACCAATATTTTAACGGTAAAAAAATAAATAAAAATTAAATTAGTATATATATAGTATATTTTATTTTTATTAAATGATAAATGTATAAGTTATTTCATTTAAAATTTTAAATTGTCGAGTAATCCAATATTATTTATTTCTGAATTCGCCACTGTTTGTGGTCTCTTGCTGATCTGTGACTCGTTAACTTTTTCAGTTCCATGGAAAAGATGGGAATAGAAGCCATCGCGCACCACCCAAAATCCGCCATAATTTTGCTGCTTTGACAATTTAGGCTTCCAGATTCCACTGTCTCTGCCTCAGTGCCACTGCCTTAAACTTGCATAAAAACATTATGTGACATTGTGATATTAAATATTGATTGACCCATAAGTTACGTTTTTATATATGTATTTAGAAACGTGGCAAAAATCTCATTAGACACTTTTCAATGGTTCTTCCTCTAGTGATACTAGCATGTAGGCAGTGACGTATACGAGACTTTAAATATAGGAGGAGGGGTGCAAATAAAATTGACAAAACAAATTCATAAAATCATATAAAATATTTCATTACAATTGTTTTCTTGTGTGTTTTCTTACTTTGATAATATTTTATAATTATCTCATTCGCGATAGTACTTGATACATTACTGACACCAACAAAATGATTTAATACCCGCTCATTCTTCACATAACGAAATACTATTGACATGTACTCATTCATTGATAAGTCACGGGATTCATCAACAAGAATAGAAACAAGTCATCACCAATATCTTTGATAATCACCATATGGTAAAAAATTTACAATATTTTTTTAATAAACATTGTAGTTCATTTACACACTTAAACTTGTTAAAAATTTAACAAAATTTGTTAAGATATAAGTGGTGTTATTCCTATAATTCACAAACCACCAAATCTAATTTCAAATCGAAAACTAACTTGGTACACTACAAAATGCTCACAAAACGGAGTGTTACAAAAACAAAACTAAAACTATAAATAAAACGAAGGGAAATTGGTTTGTTTGATCTTTAAACTATTTATCAAATAATCGAGTGGTCCTCAATCTTTTTTTACTTCTTATTTGGTCCTGAATGTTATTTCGCGCTTCCTAATCAGTCATAGCACCACCACATACGGTGGTTTCCTACCAAATCCCTCTTTATGCAGTATCTATACTTATTTGATGATCCCAAAGGTATTTTCGAGCTTCCAACATGGTCCTATCATCATCTTCATCATCGTCCAACATCCATCACCGATCACCAACCATTTCTCTCCCAAATCCGACCACCAACACTGCCTACTCACAATATTTCTCCCAAAATTCGACCACCAAGCCGCCACCAACCACTTTTGACCAACCCAAAATTGGAATCACAAGAACAACGATTATACTTCAAATCCTAGTTGGAAAGCATTCTTGAAGGGTCCATGTAGGACGTTGGTGGCGAATTTGTGAGATAAATGGTGGGTGGGCGGATTTGGGCATTGATGGATCTTGGAGGATGAAAAAGATGATGTATGACCATTTTGGAAGCTCAAAAATACTTTTGGGATTATCAATGAAGTATAAATACTGCATAAAGAGGGATTTGGCCGGAAACCACTGTGGGTGGTGGTACTGGAACTGGTTAGGAAGCTCGAAACAATATTCAGGGTCAAATGTGGAGTAAAAAAAGAATGAGGACCACTCAATTATTTTAGAAATGATTTAAGGACCAAACGAGTCAATTTTGCAAAAAAAACAAAAAAAATTGGTGCCCCACCCTAGATCTGATGGTAGTAGGTGCAGTTAAAAGCCTAAACTAGGCCTTGAATCCTTTAATAAATTGGGCTCCAGTGTTTAGTACTGGGGGCAAATGTTTCAAACCAACCGCACCTTATTTTGTCTGCAGCACCCACCTTATCCCAACTCCGGTGACGGTGCAATATTACCCTCCTTAATTCAGAAAAAGACAATGCTAGGTAGCTATAATAATTGGCTATAATTTTGAATTGTATTTTTAAAATGACTATTATGCCCTCAACTATTTTATATAATTTGATTTTTTTTCTCTCCAAGAGTACCGAACAAAAATCCAGAAGAATCCAAGAATTCTTATTTTTCTCTTCCGCCGCCTAGGGTTTTTTCACTACCGCTACTTCCCTCCCGGCCCCGCCACCGCTCTCTTCATCCCACCCGAACGCTCCTCTCCCCAACTCTAACAACCCTATTACTAAACCTCTGATTTCTCTTCCTATACTCCACCCAAACTAAAACCACAAAATATCCAACACTACCACCGGTTTGGAATACCCCCTATCCGCTCTCATCTTTTCCAGTTCATGTGCCACCGTTTCCCGCACTAGCATCGACGCACTAGCACCGTTACCCGACCTAACATAATCGCTAACGGAGCTTTACTGCTCTATTTCTGCTGCGCCGAGTTGGACTCGAGTCCTCCTACCGCGTGCGTAAGCCAGCACCGAATTTGAATCATCGGTTGTAGAAGCCATATTTGAGTGAAATTTCTTCCAAAATTTCTACAAAATTTGGGGATTATTGTATAGAGAAAGAGAGAATTTCTAAAATATTTTAGAGAGAAACATGTGTTGTTCTAATATATTTTAGAGAAAGTGAGAATTTCTAAGATATTTTAAATAATGGTGGCGGTGTTGCTTGAGAGAAGGGGAGAGGTGGGTGGAGATTGTGACTTTGCGGCTGGTAGGGGTGGAGATGGTGCTCTTCAATAGAGCAAAAATTAAAAATAATGGAAATTATTTTTTATCAATTTCAAATTAGTCTAAAGGGTATAAATGTCTTTTATTTTTCCTCTATCCATTTTATAGGCAAATAATTGGCCCTCTATCCAATTTATATCCAATACCTTTGAGGTATTAATCATTTTCGTTCAGAAAATTTAATAATAAAACCGTATTTGTAGGACTGATTATACAATTGTCTCACATGAATTAATTAAGATCTATTTACAGATGTGGGATTCACTCAATTAATGTGAGAGTACTTGACCAATCACCTAAAAATTGAGTGCCCTTGATTCAATGTCTTCTTTCCTTGGCAAGTTTTTTTTTTAAATCATTTTCTCCATGATTTTGGGTCGTATACTTCCATTTTATCTCATTTTCCTATTGGTTCGGCTATGATAATGAACATAAAAAATTCACTAATATTGAATTTTTTTAGTTGTCGAATATTATATTCAACTATTCCCTCCGTTCTCAATGATCTGTTAACTATATGTAATTTATCAGTTTTTAATTATCTGTCACTTCAAGCAACCAAGAGAGTATTAAATGTATTTTTTCCAAACTTACCCTTATCTTTCATTAATTCAGTCAACAACTAATTTTAATTGTCCCAAAATAAATATATTAATTGAAGAGTAAAAATGTCTATCTATCTTACCCTAATATATTTCAATAACATTTTTAATTTGAATGCATTGTTTTAAAACGATATATAAATGAGATCGAAAGAGTAATAGTGTATTTATGAAAGTCTTCCTTTTCACTAACATAACACTTTATTGGTTCACAAAGCTATTTTCTTTAAGAGTGACAAAAAAAAATTGTAGCACGCATTATTATTGCATGACTTGAGGTGTGAATGTGTGATTACTTTCCTCATTTGAGAAAAAATAGAGTGGGTATCTTTCGGTTGGTCTGTTTCAAAGTTAAGAAACAAATGAATATGAAGAGTGTGTATGGATTCCATATGCCATTTCTATTGATCATCATTATTTTGTAGCCTCTTACTCTCAGGACGAAATCACGAATTTGGCGTTGAAGCGAAAATTATAATAGTATGCCGAATTACATATAAAAACTGCAAAAAAAAACATATTAGGGGGCAAAAATTGATAAAATATTCCGAACTACATATAAAATTAATATATCTAGTAAAAAAATTAGAAATCTCGAGGGTGACTGTCACCCAAAAAAATAGAAGACAAAAATTTGAGCCTTTCACTGAGTGCAATTTTCCAGTTTTATCAAAAAAAAATAGGACATTTTGAATAGACAGATAAATTATTACCTAAAATGCACTTGGATTGATTGGGTTAAAAACATAGTGTAATGGGTCTAATTTGAATTTGAAATTCAAATTGAGACTCGGACTCTCGTTGGATTGAGTTTGATAATAAAACTTCAAGCACAAATCAATTAAAATTTTGATTGAGACCAGTCTAAGACTAAGACTAGAATGAGAATCAATCCAATCATACCATCAAGTATATAAATAAAAAATTAAATATTTAATAATTTAGAATCTAACTTCTGTTTGAAACTTAATGCAAACAAATCCATACAACTTGGTAAAGGTAAAAATACAGGGACGAAACCAGGAAGTTGGTGTTGGGGGGCGAACTTGCAAAAAATTCTTGGGGGTGATAAAAATGGCAAAAAAAATTCTTGGGAAACTGATAAATTTTTTTAAAATACACATAAAATTTCGATAAATAGTAATATTTTTAAAAATCTTCAAAAGGGCGCCCCTGTCTTCGTCATTGTAAAAATGCACATCGGATTCTCCTTATAATTCTTAATTAGAATCTTATCCAGTTTTAAAATTAATTTATTTTAATATGATTGCTTCCGATTTCTATATAGAATGAGAATAATTGATGTGATTCTACATCAGTCAAACAGTAGTTGACGTTTTAAGGATCTCTATATAGCCAAAGGATTTGATGGATGTGATAACAACGTACTCACTTCACTCGATACAGTCATGTCACTTGCCGATGTACGTATTAACTCGTATTTAAATCAATATATGCAGTTCGGTTCCTATGCGGAACGCTCAAAAATCCGCACGTGCGGGACACAATGAGAGCCATTGATTTCATTTTTTAAATGGATCAATGGCTATGATTTAAAAGAGGAGAGAGAAAAGTTAAAAGGGTACATATGTAATTTTATTAGAGGAGAGAGAAAAGTTGCGGCTGAAAAGTCAAAAAGGAGGAGAGAGAAAAATTGCGGTTGAAGGTACATTTCTACAAGAACACCTGTTCATGTTCGGTGAACACCTGTTCTTGTTCGGTGAACAGATGTTCATGTTCGGTGAACACCTGTTCTTGTTCGGTGAACACATTTTCTTGATGAGTGACCACATGTTCTTGATGAGTGAACACATGTTCATGTTCGGTGAACAGATGTTCTCGTTCTGTGAACACATGTTTTTGATGAGAGAAAAGTTGCATTTTGGGAAAAAAAAGTTCTTAAATACACTTACTTTAAAACAACTGCTCCAACGTGCCTACACTGTCTCGCACTGAGTCCCGCACCAAAACATTCCCATAGGATCCAAGGTCCATATCTGCAATATAACAGTTAAAAATGGACAATTTAAATGATTCAAAGTTGACTTTTTTGACTCAGGTTGATCATAGTATATATTTTACAATGCGGTTCCAGTGTGCAACGAGATTAAATTTTGCACGTGCGGGATTTTGCTTCGTCCGTCAGATTAAAATTTTGACGGTTAAAATTGATTTAAAACGGACACCTGCCATGTTTTCTAAGGACACATGTCTTGTATTTTGTGTCTAAGGACACCTAATTTTAGACGTTCCGTAATACTGATTTTTTGTTGTTTCATGTAGGATCTGGATTGCAAATTTTATACTTCCTCAAGAAACGGATAGGGGATTCAAACTTAAGGCATCTATGTCATGAGACCTCAGCTTTGGCAACTAAACCAATGCTTCATTTCCAAATAAATGTTTATTTTAGTTCATGCAACAACATGTTTTGTAGATAGTAATTTGAAGAATCATTAGTGTGGCAACTTCATCTAAAACTTAGGAGAATTAGTGAATCATGTTTTGGTAATACTAATTATGCGATTGACTTTAATTTGGTCCCCCAAATTACTACTCTTAGAATTTATTTCCTACATACTTTAATAATAACAACAATAATTGGATCTTATTCCCTACATGCTTCTAACAATTATGTCTTATAGGGGGCAAGCTACTTACCAATAACCCTAATGAAACTAGTAACATACGTACAATTCATCAAAAAAAAGAAAGTAAAATACTCTTTTTTTAAGAATTTGTTGATAAACTTTTATGACAATATTATCCAATAAACTTAATTTCTTGGGACCAAAGTATAATTAGCCTTGAATATTTATACATTTTTCCAACCATGCATGCTAATTTATTTTCTTTTACTCCTGCGGGACATCCATTATTCTCACAAATGGTGAGACTTATCTGTACTTAATTTGCAGAGTAGCTCTCACAGTAATCTAACTCTTATTTGTAGTAATAAGATAATAACAACTATCTATTATGAAAATTAAAAATATAGATGAATTTTATTAAAGAAATTCAAACTGTAATTTTTAATATGACATTGGTGTCACTGGCTCGAACCATGCTAATTTGCATTTCATAAATATAATCTACCAGAAGACATTGTTAGATGATGATCTTCTTTCTGGAGATCTAAGTGATATTAATAAATAGATCTAATTTCATCAAAAAAAAAAAAAAAAAAAAAGAAGACATTGTCAGGTCTAAAAAAAGAAAAAATTTCGATATAGGGACTCTAGCCTACAGATGGGGGACATAGGGCACTGGCAGTCACAATCAACCACATCCCCTCTTTTGATTAAAAAAGCAATAAAAAGCGCGTCAAACAATGCACTGAAAAGGGGGAATATTTTTTATTATTTTAATCAAAACTGTGATGTGGCTGAATGTGGACTAAGTGGTCCATGTCCACTTAGTAGGCCTGGTCCATGATAAAATTGATCCTAAAAAAATGGCAGGCTCCGGAAATTTTTTATTCAGCCTATGCGTAGTATAGTAGTACTCTATCTAGGGATTGCATTCATAGCTTTTTTCCCAAGTGTGAAATACACAGAGCAGAGAACCTCGTGGTGGACCAATTAATGTGCATTTTTACTTGGCAGAAAAAGAAAAGGGATCAATTTGCAAAAATTTACTAAATATTCATGACGATTTTTAGACATCACACCAAGACATGGAAAATAGCAAACGACTACAACTCGGAACTAACAAATGTTCTGCTCACAAATGTTGTTAAATCGTTGAACGAGAATATCTAACGAATAAGAAAATTATTTTTTAAAATTTTAACAATTGTTAAAATTTCTCTCTCTTAATTTTAGATGTCAGGTGAAATATCCAACGGTTATGAGTGTTCCGCAAGTACAAAATTTTGCACTATAGGCGGACCGGAAAAAAGAGAACTCGCATTAATATTTTATCAATTTGATTATCATTGTATTTGGAATTTCATACTCCCCATGTGTCACGTTCTAAGTGCGCAGACATGAGCGAATCCAACAATTTAGTGTTGAGAGAGGAGGCGAAGTTAAATTTCTCAATAATTTGTTTGGAGGTGAAATTTAATATTTCAAAGGAGTTTTCTGAGATTTTATTTTTTTCCTAAAAGTAAAAATATGTGTTTTTGACGAACTTGGGGGGGCGACCGCATCTCCTAGATCCACCAGTGCTCGCAAGTTTGAGAGGGCGACTTATGAGTTTGATAGCACCTAGCTACGATCACTACTTGACAAACAATTTCGTTATACCAAACTAGATATTCTGATGTAACGTGAGCACTTAAGCTCAGAGTTATCTATCATTCAAACATATCCTATATGAGATGAGGTATCACTCTATTTCTCACAATAAAATGTAATTTTAACTCTTTTATCTCTTCTCAAAATATTTAACATTTTACGCACTTTAAAGCTTGTTTTTACTAATAAATATAATTATCTCATTTAAAATTAAATGAACAAATTTATTAATGGATAAAGTTGTAAATAATTTGATTGATAACCCTTGTAGTATGTTCTTTTCTCTAAGTACATATTGAATGGGTCAAAGAGACCGCAGCTCAGTGGGGCAAGTCTCGACTCGTAATTGAGAGGTCCCGAGTTTGACACCCTCCCTATATATGGGACAAGCTTAACATGTCTATCTATCTTTCTAGAGCTTTCTGCTCCTCCTATAAGGCAGTTCTCTACTTCAAAAAAAAAAAACTACATATTGAATGGCAGGAAATCACGGTGCGACAGGAATCACATACAAATGGCTTCACATGCCATCCAGTGTGGACGCAGATCACTACTTATGAGCTGGAGGAGGGAGACTGGAGTTCTCGACTTGTACATAAGTGACGGCTCGTTTACAGCTCAGCTGTCCAAAGCTCTCTCAATCACTTGTCGTTATTATTTCACTTCCCAAGCCCAATTTTGTAATTCGCCTACATTTTATTTTTATTTTTTCCACGACAAATAATTCCCTCCATGGGAAATTATCTTTGTCCGGAGAAAATAAATTTTAGGATAACAATTACGTCCATTGATTCTTTTTTTTTTTTTTTTTGAAGCCACTAATGGGCGAGTTACAGCGGATAGTACCCTAGATCGGTCTATTGTAGCATGCCCCATGCCTGGGGAGAGTATTGCCTCACCAGGAGGAGGAGGAGAACGCCTCACCAGAGGAGGAGAAATATTATTGCCCCATTTTTGTGGGGAGAGGGTGTCGAACTTGGGACCTTTCGGTCCCAAGCCAAAGACTTACCCACTTGGGCAAGCCTCTTGTTGACACGTCCATTGATTCAGAAACCAATTTTAGGATGACAATAAATTATTTTCAATTCCATTAGCACTAGGAAAATAAATGATAATCCTAACCATATATCTTTTTAATATGATAATGATGGTGAATAAAAATTGGAATCAAGATTACAAATATACTTTACATTCTTTTAAGTAATGCTGTTTTTGAATTTTTGTTAAAAGTTAAATTAATTGTGACAATATAAAGCTCAAGGTAATTTTTTTTCTTTCTTTCTAAAATTTAAGAACGATTTTTTTTACTGTTATACTCTCGTGCAAGACAATCTACATTAACAGTAGAGATTATAAATTAAGAGTATATACATCAAAATTTGGAGTCACAATAGTCGATATATAATATAGTAATCCTTCCATTTCACAATAAAAGTTGTTTATTATCTGTATCGAAAATTAAGGAAGTGTAAAAAATAAAATATTTTTTAGTCAAAATATCAATATTACTATATTAAATGAAATTAGTGGTATACAGTATACAAGTCTATACTATTAAAAAAAAAAACAGTATACAAGTCTACCATGAGTAATGCATTTTTTATGCTGGCTCCAGTGCGGAACGGGGTAAATTTCGCATGTACAAAATTTAATTTCGTTTGTCGGATTGAAATTTTAACTGTCAATATTGATTTGAAACGGACACCAGACCTAATTTTGTGACGTCTGTTGTTTTTTTAAAAACACATATCTTATTTTTTTTATCTAAGGACATATGTCATGATCCGTTCCGTAAGTATTGAATTTTAACTGTTCCGAATTCAGACTGATATTTTTTTAGTCAAACTTGTTTCTATTAGTATTTTTTTTGGTTTCATTTAAATGGTGATGTTTTTGGAGCTTTTCATCGTCTTGCCTGTAAAGTTTGACACTAAATGCGAATAATTTTTCACCCTCAAAGTTCCCACCATCCACTATCACCACCACCACCACCATATTCTCCGCCACCGCCACCACCGCATCACTTTCTCTCTCTACTGCTCAAACGCTTCAGTTAGATCTTAAACATTACTGAGATACTCGATTAGAAGTAACTTTAATTTGTTATCTTCGAAGAGCTGAATTTACAGTGGTAAGTAAACTTGATTGGTTGTGATTTTATTAGATTTTCCGTTACCCTTCCTTTTTCCGAGCTAATTTTATTAGAAGTAACTTTATTGACGCATTAATATCGGTTTGTTTCTATATGCTTCTGAAAATTCTTAATTTTTTCTCTCATTTTGCATCTGTTCTCCTCTTATCGGTTAATTTGATCACTTCTGAGGATTTCTGTTTCCCTATAGATTTTGGTAATTTGTTTTTAGATTTTTTTCTCAAAATCGCCTCTGGTTCATTTTGAATTTTTTGTTAATCACTGTGGCTAAGCTTCATTATTTGCTATGCATCGGTTTTTTGGACAATTTGATTGCAATTATTTTCTGTTTCTCTCTTGGATTTCAATCTAATTTGAAATTGTTAGAAATTTACTCCTGATTTTTATGTAATGCAGTTTGTTTGGTTGGACAAAGCTTTAGGAATTTTCACAAAATTTTGGTGAAGTTGATGATGAGTGATGCAAGTTCATAAAACTTTATTCCTGAAGGGATATATATATATATATATATATATATATATATATATATATATATATATATATATATATATATATTCCCTGAATCTAAACTTAGAGGAGATGAGATATGCGGTTGCATGTATTGATGCCTTTTTTGATTAGATTGGAATATTTGTTAACATAAAAAGTAATATTTCAGTCCTGCAAATGCAATTATTGAGGAAACTAATCAAATTTAGGAAAAATTGCATTACATTGCATGTAACTGTAATTTCCTTTAGTAAACAAATAGTACAATTCTTTGGGTATGTGTTTTGGAGCATATGAATGTCATATTCATGGTTTTCTTCTTATTCTGGTGGTCCGTCCCTGTCTGTATCCCACCTTTGATAGATTTTTTAAAATTTTTTTTTGCTAAGTTGATAGCTTTTTTTTTAATTGTCTGTCAATGTGCATATCTCTAGCATGTCACCAAGTATGGTTAAAAGAAGGATAAGGTTCTCATTGTACAGTTCCTGAATTCTATTTCATTTTTTTAGTTCTATTTTACACTCATACCTTTAACAGCTAATGCTGCATATTAAGATGTCATGGTTGATAGATGTCGAATATATTTAGGAATTGTGGAGGTAATTCATTAGAACATTTTTTTCCGTGCTGCATCAAGCTCTTGCTTTGATACTTCACCTTCCTGTTTACAAGGAACCATAGATCATTACAGTCTGCATGTGTGTCTTAGTTGAAAAAGTGGACACTTTTACTAAGTTGTTTATGTTTCCGAAGGAACTTGTTAGGTCATCTATTTGAGTTGTATGTTGGGTTTGAACTCAGTCCACCCACTATCCATTCTTCTTGACCCTGTATATCTGACATTTGCATTCTTCTAATCCACTTGTAGAGTTGCTCAATGGACCGTAGGAGTTGGCCGTGGAAAAAGAAATCTTCTGATAAGGCTGCTGAGAAAGCTGTTACTGGTTCTGTATCAGACTCTGCCACTGCTCCATCAGATTCAGCTGGAAACTCAGAAGAACAGGTATTTTTCATTTCATCGAATTAAATGTTTATTGCATTCCAGAAGTAAGAAATTACTTCCTAATTTTGCAAGAAAAACATAATCGTTTCTTTTGCAAATGCTGATTTTCTTTCTTTCTTCATGTGGATTGTGGTTGTGGATGCCATATTCTTATCAAAGTTTTACTATGTTTCTCCTTAACGTGTGGCAAAGTTGCCTGAAAGATGAATATGTATACAGTTATTTTACTTGTTTTATTGCCAAAACCAAGGCCATGAGATTAATTTTACATCTGAGGAAATAGGATGCTTGCAAGTCAGACTAAGTAAGCCAGCCAATCTATATGTTTTCTGTGAAATAAGCCAACTTCAAGCATGAAAAACTGGTTTGAGAAGAAAAAATATTCATTGCTAAATATTACTCCACTCGTCCGCAAAGTGTAATCCATTTTTCTGTTTAAAATGAATAAGAAATCGGACATTCAATTTGGGACAGAGGGAGTATTTATTTTCCTTTTTTCCTTCTGCAGCCTCCAAATTCATTATCCCTTGGCTGCTCTACATAGAAATACAGGGGACATTTGGATAAAACAATGTCAGAATTTCACTAAAAGAAAATACCTTACATGCAAATATCTCGTTCTTTATTTGCAGAGAAAGAAGGATGACAATAAAAAACCAAAGTATGTACAAATTTCAGTGGACACATATTCCCATCTAACTGGTTTGGAGGATCAAGTCAAGTCTTATGAGGAACAAGTGAAAACATTAGAAGATGAAATCAAAGATTTGAATGACAGGCTGTCAGAAGCCAATTCAGAGATGACGAACAAAGAAAACATTGTCAAGCAACACGCTAAAGTGGCTGAGGAAGCGGTATCAGGTTTGGTTTTATCCTTTCTAGCAGATTGAAGAAAAGGATGCATATGCATTCCTTTCTTTGGTAAGTATTTTATAGCTTGAAGTTGACACGTGAAATGAAAAATCTGTTTGAACAGGTTGGGAAAAGGCAGAGTCAGAAGCTGCAGCACTGAAAAATCATCTAGAATCTGTCACGCTGTTAAAACTAACAGCTGAAGATCAGGCAACACATTTAGATGGGGCTCTCAAGGAATGCATGCGTCAGATAAGAAACTTGAAGGAAGAACATGAACAGAAACTGCACGAAGTTGTTGCTAACAAGGCAAAACAATTTGAAAAGGTTAGGCTTGAGCTTCAAGCGAAGATAGCCAACTTAGACCAAGAATTACTCAGGTCAGATGCTGAAAATGCTGCACTTTCAAGGTCTTTGCAAGATCGTTCGAATATGCTATTCAAGCTAAATGAGGAAAAATCACAAGCTGAGGCAGAAATAGAACTCCTAAACAGCAATATTGAATCATGCCAAAAGGAAATAAATTCAATGAAGTATGAACTTCATATTGTCACAAAGGAGCTAGAAATTCGTAATGAGGAAAAGAACATGAGTGCACGATCAGCAGAAGTGGCAAACAAGCAACATTTGGAAGGAGTAAAGAAGATTGCTAAGCTGGAAGCAGAATGCCAAAGATTACGTGGTCTTGTTAGAAAGAAGTTGCCGGGTCCTGCTGCTTTGGCTCAGATGAAGCTTGAAGTTGAAAGCTTAGGTTGGGATCATGGGGAAACTAGACTAAGGAGGTCTCCAGTAAAGCCTCCCTCTCCTCACCTGTCTCCGCTTCCAGAGTTTTCACTGGACAGTGTACAAAAGTACCAGAAGGAGAATGAGTTGCTTACAGAACGGTTACTGGCAACGGAGGAAGAAACAAAGATGCTAAAAGAAGCTTTGGCAAAACGTAATAGTGAACTGCAAGCCTCTAGGAGTATTTGCGCTAAGACAGCTAGTAAGCTTCAAAATTTTGAGGCTCACCTTCAAAGTAATGGAGACCATAGGAGTCATCTCAAATCCAACCATAGGATACCTATTGAAGGTTCTTTCAGTCATAATGCAAGCAGTCCACCAAGCTTGACCTCCATGTCTGAAGATGCAAATGATGATGATGTAAGTTGTGCAGGCTCTTGGGCCACAGCATTGATCTCTGAGCTCTCTCATTTCAAGAAGGAAAAGAACATTGACAGTTCTCCAAAGTCTGAAAGTGCAAATCAATTGGAGCTTATGGATGATTTTCTAGAAATGGAGAAATTAGCAAATCTATCAAATGATTCAAATGGAGTAGGTTCTGATAATTCAAACAATGGAAGATCTGACATAGTGAACAATGATACTTCTGTAAAGGTCACCAATGCAGCAGATTCTCAGTCCAAGGTGCATCACGATTCTGCCTCATTAGAAAGTCACGTCTCTTCTAGAATAGAAATACCAGGACCAAATACTGAACCTGATGCAGCACCTCTCCTGAAGCTTCGATCAAGACTTTCTAAGATTCTGGAATCATTGTCTAAGGATAGTGACATACAAAAAGCTTTGGAGGATCTAAGACATCTTGTGCAGGAATCATATGATAATCTGCAGCATCAATCAGCGAGTTGTGTCGTTGAGGCAACTCACTCTCTTGATACTGGTTCTGATTGGAAAAATGATGCTGAAACAATTGCAGAAAATAAACTTTGTGCTGATGCTTTGGTTTCTATCAACGAAAGAACAAGAAGCTGCTATTTCCCAAATTCATGACTTCGTCACGGTTTTGGGAAGAGAAGCTAAGTCTGTGCAGCTGACATCTTTGGACTGTGAGTGTCTTAGTCAATTGCTGGAAGAATTCTCTGCAACATATAATGAGGTTATCAACAGTAAAACTACTGTGGTTCAATTTGTGTCTGACCTTTCTAAGGTGTTAGGCAAAGCCAGTGAGCTCCATTTTAATGTTTTGGGGTACAAAGTTCCTGAAGCAGAAACTAACAACTCTGACTGCATAGACAAAGTCGCTTTACCAGAAAATAAGGGCCCTCAGGAGTTAGGAGATAGGTTTGCAAATAATTGCACACAGTTTTCTGATTCTAATTCTGACCCTGATATTCCCCATGAAGGGAATCTTGTCCCTACTTCTGAATTACCAGCCAGCTCATGGAAATGCTCATTGGAGGAGTTTGAACAACTGAAGCTGGAGAAAGATAACATGCTAACTGATCTAGCCAGATGTAATGAGAGCCTGGAGAGCACCAAGACACAGTTGCAGGAAACAGAACAACAATTGGCAGAAGTTAAGTCACAACTGACATCTGCTCAAAAGTCGAACAGTTTGGCTGACACTCAGCTCAAGTGTATGGCTGAGTCATATAATACACTTGAAGCACGAGCAGAAGAGCTGCAAACTGAAGTAAACCTTCTGCGGGCAAAGATAGATAGTCTGGATAATGAGCTTAAAGAGGAAAGAAGTGACCACCAGGATGCTTTATCTAAATGCAAGGATCTTGAAGAGCAACTACAAAGGTTGGAAATAAGCAGTTTTTTCTCATGCAAGTTGCTGAATTAATTGCTTAATTCATTTGCTAACTTGCTTTCCATACTTCATTTGGGATTATTGCCATTTGAAGTCCAAAAGGAGAATTTCTTATACTTCCGCTCCCCTCTCTTACACTACTATCTACAATGAAAATATCTTACTCGTGGTACCTATAATATGTACCATATGAAGATGAATTTTTTATGTAACTTTACTCAGCTCATATTGATTTGTGTCCTTAGATTGCCTCATTTTCCAGATTCTGACCAGTTATCCTGTTGTGCCAATTTCTGAAGTTTGATATCCTTATATCAGTCTATATTTCCATTTGGGGAATGGAAGTTTAGGAAGACCATAGGAAGATTAATCTCACTATTTACTACTTGAAATTTTTTTGGCTGGTCAGTCGACTTAGACTTATCATTATTTCCTTTTGAGGACCCTGGAATGGGTTTTGTGTAGTTCCTTATTTTCCGGACCCATTCCCCCCCCCCTGTAGTTCAGGCTTTCGATGCTGTAATTCGAATTGGAGTTCGTAGAGATTGAGGAAGAACAAATTGAGCTTAAGATTCTTATAGCTTTTAAATATCAATATGCTATGATCTGTGGTCTGTGGTCTTTTGATTTATATCTCATGTAGGTTTTTTTGTCTCTTCATTTACTCAGGATTGAAAGCTGTCCGGATGTCGAAATGGATGCCAAGAATAGCCAGGTGAGATCAGTAAATCATTGATTATGATTCTGCTAATGACTCAGACAGTATTTCTTACACCGGTTTCTGTAAGATCTTTGATTGCATTCTAAGATCCCTACAACCAATTTAGTCATGTTAACGATTTTTCTTGATGATTCTACCTATAATAATACACGGCTTATTATTCAAACAATAAGTTTTTTATTTATTGATCTAAGAGAGGTCCTTATCTTTACTTTGACTGATGAATCTTAAGAATTCTCTTGTAAAACTATAGTTCTGAAAGTAAAAAGCTTAAATGTACCCTGATGAATTTGTTAGGATGACTGAGCAAATCAAAATGAAATTCATGGTGCATCTGTTGGCCACCTCATAGCATTTCAATAATTTGTATCTATAATCTCTGTCCTTTGCTCAATTTGGTAATACTTTGCTCGTTGCTAGCTTTCCTTAAAACCATTCATTCATAAAAGGTTTTATCCAGCAACATTCCAATGCATTACCGCTTTTGGATATAAAATGATTTTGTTTTTTTGTATCATTGAAGGAGAGAGAGCTGACAGCTGCAGCCGATAAGTTGGCCGAATGTCAGGAAACAATTTTCCTTCTTGGCAAGCAGTTGAAAACATTGTGTCCTCATACAGAGTTGATTGGTTCTCCACAGAATGAGAGAAATCATAAGTTTGAGAGCTTAAATGAGGAAACAAGTATCAGCGGAGACATTGATCCAGAATCTGATACAGCCTCTTCTTTGAATATGCACCGAGCAGGAAGTGAATCTCCGCTTGATTTGTACAATGCCCCATATAGTCCCGACTCTGAAGGAAACAATCTGTTGAGATCACCCACCACTTCAAAGCCACCAAAACACCGGTCTACTAAGTCCGCATCTTCTACACCAACACCAGAGAAACATTCTCGCGGATTAAGCAGATTCTTTTCCTCAAAATCATCGAAGAATGGTAACTAGCACTTTGCATCTCATAGGTTTTCTATGGTTTGGCCAGGTCTCCAATAAATCCAGTGCGAGGAAGCAATTATCAATTAAATTTGTGTAGATAGCAATCAAAATCAACCTCTTTTCTCTTATTTATAAACTACTTTGCCATAATCTTCAGAAGTTTGTCGTTAGGTGCCTTTTCCAGTTGTCCGAGAGTTCATGAAATGCAGTTTGCAGAAGCTTGAGATTGTGGTTGCCCAGTTGGCTGTAGAAAGGCAGATACCGAGACGCCTTTTGGATCTTTGTGGACTGGTTCAACATTTCATGTTATAGAAACCTCAGGCCACCCATTTTGTGAAGCCATTTGAACATTGTCATGTCTCTGGATGATGCATTGTGATTATTTTTGTATGGCATTGCTGTATATTGATCTTTTTATAACTTATTTTTCTTTTCTTTAAATTCTTCCATCTAAATAGTGTGTTTGACTATATTGGCATAGTTTTTTAACTTTTTTTTTTAGTGGAATACAATAAAATAATATAAGCTATAATTACATTCAGCAGTAGTTTGATTTTGCACTATGAGACTTGTGTTTATATACCATAACTGGCATTAATTTGTCTGAGAGTCTTGGATGGATTATTGTTTTCCTTTTGATCTCATGTTGGTGGTTTGAAGAATCAAAATTAACAAACTTTTGTGCACTGAAGTTGAATTGGCTTTAACCATTTCACCAGTCTTTTCACGGCGTCTGGGATAAGAAAGACACTAGTGAAATGGCCTGGAATATGAAGTCTTACTCGATGTAGGACTTCATATTTCATTACTTTCCGCACATCAAGGTGAGAGTCAATTCAAGGCCGTCGTTCTTTTTGGTCACGCGAGGATAGATGAAAGTCAGTCGCCCTATTGGGGTCGTACGAGTACAATTAAAATTCACAAATCCCGCCTAAAAACATGCTCTGATACCATAAAAATTTTAAGGAAAAAATATATATTGTATTGAATAGAATAATATGACACAATTACAATATACATACACTAATAAGAAAGTTACTATCAACAGAATCCTATACTAAGAAGGAAGTTGCTAAAATTATAATCAAATCACAATTAAATATACAAATGATCTCATAATGTATTTTAAACATGTGTTAATTCCAACAAAATGGGCTGAAATATGACTCCTTTCCAATCCTCATTTGTTGAATATGTTTCACTTCAATAGATAAAAATGAACTTGCTTAGGTGTGGTAAAACAGAATCTACTATTGACACATTGGCTGCTTCATTTTCATTCATACATCATAATCCTCGACCTTCAAACCCTTCTTAGTTGGCCGCCGCGGTATAATGCAAAACAATAAAATTTTTAATACATACTGAATATTTTTTGCAAGTGTTACGTTTTTTTTAGATATGTATTACATTATATGTGATAGATGTTTTCTTGATTAATACTTGTCTTAATACATGTTTTACGCAACAAGTATTAAAAAATTATAACACTAGTTCAATTCAAAATAATTTGAACAATTAAATTTTTTATCGACGACAAAAAAATATTCAGTATATACTAAAAAAAAATTTATTCAGCAACATCGCCCAAACATTTTTAGTTAACAAATGAGCTGGACATTCTCGTAGGTCGACATGGCTGATGTATTATCCAAATATGATGATGGTGTGTTGAAATACGATTTATATACTCTCAATTGCTAAATTATTTCTAACAAGGAATGATGTTTTGAAAGGTGTATGATGTTGATATAACTTGAAGAATATGACGGGTAGATTTATTTATTTATTTTTTTTTGAGAGCCCAGGGGCGATCGTCTCCGAAGGGAAAAGAGTGGGAGAGTACTCTAAATAAGTGAAAATTTAAGCACGCCCATACGCCCTGGGGAGGGAAGATAAGCTTTATAAGGAGGAGAAATTATTTGCCCCATTATGGGGAGATATAGGAATCGAACACGGGACCTCCGCCCCGTATTCGGGTAACCTTACCACTTGGGCTACCCGATTCCCATATATGACGGGTAGATTTGATATGATTGTTTGTATTCTTTAAAATTAGAATATGACTGTTTATCTCATGAATTATAAGTTTTTGTGTTTATTACTATTAGTAAGACATTTAATTCTTAAATTATTTTCTCAGAAGTGAATATCATTATTTCATGACAAGAGCTTCGTTTCTATTAAACCTTGTTGGCTTGTATACAATGACGAAGGGCGGGGAGTAGGGCGCCCTCAAGATTTTTAAAAATACTACTATTTATCGAAATTTTATGCAGTATTTTGAAAAAAATTTGGAAAATTTTATCGGGTTTCACTCCCCTGAATTTTTTTTGCCATTTTTATCGCCCTCTCAAGAATTTTTTGCAAGTTCGCTTTTCCCCAACACCAACTTCCCAGCATCGTCCCTCGCTTGTATATGGACATAGTGGACCCTTTTTCTCTATTAAAAAAAATAAAAATCTTCATAATTTCCTTCTTCCAAGAAGAGAACTTTCCTCAAATTTTACAGTTTCTTGATTCTTTGTATGGGATTTATCTTTGTATAAGCGAATTAGCAAGAAATATATAGGTACTATGACGTGGGTGTTCTTTTTCCCGTATTATTTCTTTATTATGAGAAATGTTTTTTCGATAATTTAATTGTTTAAGTTAGTTAGTAAATAAATTGTTAATGTCAAATTAAAGTTACGTATTTCACTATGATTGTAACGTCACGTTGAAGAGTTTTATAATGAAACTTCATCCGAGTAAGACTCACGCGCTCTAAGCATAAAAGAGAACGTTGATTTAATTTCTACCATTGCAAGATAGAACTAGCATATCAAAGAACTAAAATTTAATATTCAATTTAGAGGTTTATTTTATTTATGTTGCATTAAGAAAAAAAAATGAAATGAGAGGATGGAGAGTCTGCAAATCGAAAAAATGAGAGATGTATTGGTCTATTAGTCTCAGTCTCACAACATGAGACCTTTACTTATAAATATATGACTCGCTGAATAAATATTGTAAGTGAAAAGTGATATCAGAACCAATAGACAGTTGAACCCCACCTTAATTCCCATGCAAATCCACCTCTAAGGCTTCCTAAATTATGGTTAGGGAACGTGATGAAATACTCAATCTGCCTACAAAGCTGCCCAAAGTAAAGAGATAATGTTAGGTGAATTATAATTGAAACTAATTATTTCTAGTTAGATAACGTGACGAAACAAAATAGTCTTAGAATTAATTATATTTGTAAGGACTTTAGAAACAAAATAGTCGGCACTCTTGGTCGGATAATTTCCTGATATTAGACCCCCTTACGTGTTCATCAAATTTAGCTTTGCATTTTTTATTTATGAATACTTTGATACGAAATTATAGAAAAAATCAAAGATGTTCTACGAAAATTATAAGATCACATGTGCGTAGTACGTATAATTAATCGAATCAATAGAAAAAACCAAATCAATTTTCTACAATCCATTGATCTCAATTTTGCCACATTTCCACCAGTACAAATTCGTTAACATTGACAATAAAATTTGTTCACATACGCATGTGCCTTCAAACCCCCATTATAATTTCACAACCAATTCAGTCAATACTCATTCATACTTCTTACACGTATCATAGCGGGAAAATTAAATAAACACATCATGTACGTGTAATTTATCACGCTTTTCATGGCGTAGTTATTATTGGGTCAGATGTGTCACGATGAGTTGTGAGAGAAGGAGATATATAGAAGATTTAAAGATGCAATGGCCCCCATAATATGAGCTCTTTGAAAGCCATCCCATGTTCTGTGAAGGAGAGTTGTTAATGGATTGTGTGATAAGAACACAAAGAAGAAAGAAATAGCAGTGTGTTGGACCCATTGTTTGTTCTAACCGAAGGATATAGACTTATTTTTTTACGAGACCAACTGATATCTGTGTCCGTTTTACTGTTCATATTAATTCAACTTACTTCATTGTCGAGATTCGTTGTGAGGGAGACTTTCCAATAGAGTCTTCTCCAAAAATAAGGTCATTTTCCATGTTCATTGAACGGTTCTGGACCCAACTATTCTAGGCTCATAGTTAGTTATCGCAAACCCATAATGGGTGATGACTTTGTATGGTAAATTGGTTTTGATTGAAATTTTGTACCCAAAAAAAAAAAAAACATTTTTCTTTAATGTACGACTACTACTATGCAAATGTGAAGGTGTAATATGAAACTTAATTGTGAGAGACATTTTTATTTTTTTGAGTAAAATAATAAGGGAAATACTATTAATAACAATTTTTTGTTGGGTTCTTGGGTGGAATTTTGCTAAATATAAAGATTGAGAGAAACTTGGAGGCGGCAAATAATTATCTGTGCCCGTGTATATGTTATTCTTTTACCCAACTACTTACAATTCGCCACATTTACATATAATTGGAAAAAATGTAAGTTATGAGTACGTGTATGTACAAATACATGGGTATGGACGATTCCCTGAATTTGTTGGACATATCTTTATTGGATATATGCTCTGAACACAAACAGAAAAGTTATCCACAAATTTAGATCTTGGCTTTGAACTGAACTCAATGGTCAGTGTTTTTTTTTTTTTTCTCCATTTTTTGTTGAAATTTTAATATTTTTATTTCATGATGGGCTTTTCTCCTTCGGTTCAGTCCTTTTTTTTTTGGGAGGAAAGAGATGACTCTATTCATTGTGGGCCGTTGTCCGGGCCCCAATAGTATACATTCGGGTATATTGCAGTCACCAAGAATATTATCAGTCGAAGGGACTTAGTTCGACTGACTCTGTTTTTAACTCGCAAGCTCTTCGTCAGGTAAATGTTAAGAGTTTAATTTACTTTTAAGGTGAGTTTATTCCGAAGTTGGTCACAATGTCCTAGTTTTAACGTATCTCTCCGCACAATTTTTTCAATCGAATTAATCAGCTTGATCGAACATAGATTTACCAAAAAAAGAATATTATCAGTCACATCGGTTATTTCCAAATCATAAAATACGTCATGGGGAAGGGAGCTTTGGAAAAATTTCTCATTCCTACAACTATCTAGAATTTAGTTGTATTATAGGCCACTTTATTATTTATCATAAATAATTCGCTTTTACAACATTCTGGTTGGATTATAGCTTTCATGCACGTTTTTTTTAAAAAGATTTCTGTTTTTCTTTGTTGCAGTTGATTCATGTGGAATCCCATGCTCCAACAGTCCGGGTCTTATGCGGAACAGTTTTTTCAGTATATACGGAACACTGTAGAATATCTATTATGAGACTCAAAACAAGCGTTCGGAGGATCAAAACAGGTATTCTGAGACTTAGAACTGGTGTTACGCGCGGTAAAAACAGAATAAGTGTTCTAAGTTTCAGAACATGTGTTCGTTTTAAATAAATTTTAACTGTCAAAATTTTAATCCAACAGACGAGATAAATTATGCATGTGCGGAATTTATCCTCGTTCCGCACTGAGCCGTGGTGATGCTCCAAATGTAGGGCACTCACGATTGTCTGTTACTGGCGAATTTGAGTCCAAATTTGCCTATGTTGTTCCCGATCCGCCAGCTACTAACAACAAAGTAGCTTTTTACCGTCCGCAAGGCACTTCAGTTGGTTATGAGATGACAGATTGTGAATAAGGATGCAATATCGATTATTAACAGTTGCAGTGTTAAAATTTTAACCATTCAATATAAGGTGACTTCTTGTGGGCACCAAATTTAAGTACTACCATCTTAGGGGCTGTTTGATTAACCTCCTCCTTATTTTCGTCGGACCGGAGAGTGAAGGTCTTGGGGAGGGATTGCGCCTTTTTGTGGACAAAGTTGCTTTTATATTTGTATATTGAATTATCAATACAAAGATTCCTTTCAATTTAGGTGATAAAAGATTTGGTAATAGACTATTTATTTATTTTGGTGAATATGCTTGTTATAGACTTAAGTTATCATAAATATTATTATTTTTTATTTTGTCAAGAAGACCGTAATTCAATGGGGGCTCCATTTGCTCACGATCGAGAGGTCCTGAATTCGACATCGGGTCACAGCGCCCAAACTACTAACCCCCTAACCCCAAAAAAAATAAAAAAAAAAAAAAATCTTTTTTTTCTCTCTCCAATTGTGTTTTGATCAATATTCCATATGGGTCGTCGTTTGTACGGAACGGAATAATTCCGTATTTGCATAACTTTTTCTCGTTCGTTGAATTAATATTTTGACAGTTAAAATTTATTTAAAATAGACACTTGTTATTAATCTTAAAATACTTATAGTGTATTTTGATCTCAATTTTAGACACATGTCTTAAGACGTTGCATATATATTAAAAAAAAATTGTTGTGCATTGTATCCTGGACGGGTGGTACGGCGTCTCATTCTCCGTGAATCTATCATATATCCATTCCCAAAAAGGAAATATCTGATATGGACCGGGTCCATGTGGACCATGTGGTTCAGATTTGCCACATCCCTGCAGAATGAGGAGAGAAAAGGAAATGCAGTGATGTGGCCAAATCTGGACCGTATGATCCCAGTGCATGACAGAATAGACCTTCCCAAAAATATCTCGTCTTTGTCCAAATGAAATTTTAATAAAAGATATAGCCAAAACCGACTAGGTAACAATTGCATCCACATGTCATTGAAAGTACAAAAACAACCTTTGAATTCCCAAATTCTCCCATTATTCAAACCACAGTCAGTCTAATCCCACGAGGGGTTTTTTTCGTCCTATCGAATATCTTCGTGCCCTAAATCCTAATATTCGTATTCGCATATTCTCTTTCCCCCATTAGTACCTTTAAACGCCTCAGCAAAATCAGTTGATTTTCCGTTGGGTTTTTGGAATTCGATTGTTTGATCGGGCTGCTTTTTAGTACAATCGAAGAGAAGAATAAATTGGATTTGATTGACGGCGGCGGCGGCGGCGAGACAGAATGGGAGTTCCGGCATTCTACCGGTGGTTGGCGGAGAAGTATCCGATGATAGTGGTGGATGTAATTGAAGATGAGGCGGTTGAAATTGAAGGCGTTAAGATTCCGGTGGATACGAGTAAACCTAATCCCAATAATCTCGAGTATGACAACCTTTACCTCGACATGAATGGGATTATTCACCCTTGTTTTCATCCTGAAGATCGAGTACGATTTTTTTTCTCCCTCTTTTCATGTTTTCTTTTGTATACTGATTAATTGTAAATATAGTGTGCCAGCTCAATTATAGTACTAGGACATTGAGCGAAAATTAAGTAAGCAGGCAATTTGTTAGTCAAAATTTCAATATTACTCTCTTAAATAAGACTTGTATACCACTAGTTGAAGAGAGCAATATTGGTATTTGATTAAAAAACATCTTATTTTTTTCTTCCTTAATTTTCGCTACAGGCCCTAAACTACTTATATTATGGAATGAAGGGAGTATTTGATTACTTCATAGCACAAGAATGTTTTTATAGGTTAGTTTAGGCCTTTCAGGTTTGAGACATTTTTGGTTTTGGTAATGATAGAGTTCTAATGGTTTTGCAAAATGGCTCGACAGATATTGGCTGTAATTCTCCAATATTCTTAAGTTCGTAATGCCTTATGTTTCAAAGAGTGTAAATTGGATGGGTCTAGCGCCAAGTAGCAATCTTTTTGCTGCTCTAAAAGTATTTAGGCTTAATGATATAAATCAATTTATGAATTTGCAAGTCTGCAGTTTGAAAATTATGATTAGGAGTGATGTTTTAAAATAGAATTGGGGGAAGAGAGACAGGTTAGAAGGCAATTCTTGTTTATGACGTGCTGTGGGGAATGGATATCGATCACATTTTTTCCTAGCAGAACAGTAGTTTTGTTTACTGTGATCTAGCTATTATTTTGTTATATCATGTTGTTTCCTTTAGTAATTTTCTTTTTAATAAACCAAAATAAGGCGCATGCTTTCATTGAGATGGCACCTTGAGTAGACAGCACGTGTACTTGAGAATCGAGAGTTTGTTCTGTGTTGATGCATAAGAAAATCATGCTGATTTTGATATACTGTTATGTCTGTAGCAAGTATGAATTTTGACTTATTTCCTTCTGCAGCCTTCTCCGACCTCTTTTGATGAGGTATTTCAATGCATGTTTGACTACATTGATCAGCTATTTGTGATGGTACGGCCTCGAAAACTGCTTTACATGGCTATTGGTGGGTAACAGAGTTGATGTACATTTGTAAATTTTAAAATAAGTTGATCTTTTTGCCATCTGATTGCTGACTAAAAATGCTTGGTAGATGGTGTTGCCCCAAGAGCTAAAATGAATCAGCAGCGGTCTAGGCGTTTTAGAGCAGCCAAAGATGCAGCAGATGCAGTATGCACCCTCTCATCTATTGCTTCCATACTCAAAGGACAAGTAAAACCATAAACATACTTATATTTCTCTTGTGGATTCTTCCTTGTAGGCGGCAGAAGAAGAAAAACTGCGCCAAGAGTTTGAGAGAGAAGGTCGGACCCTTCCTCCAAAAAAAGAATCACAAGTTTGTGATTCTAATGTTATCACTCCAGGAACAGAATTCATGGCTGTTTTATCCATTGCCCTGCAATATTACATCCATCTTAGACTAAACTATGACCCTGGATGGAAAGGAATTAAGGTAGTGTTTGTTTAATCCCTATATCATCGCTATTAGACAATATCAGTTGTTGTATCTCCAATATAACATTCATCTTTTTCCCTTTTCTGTTGGTGTTTTCTCAATACTATGGTTTATGATTATCATTACCTTCTCTGTGAAGGTTATTCTTTCTGATGCAAATGTTCCTGGCGAAGGGGAACACAAAATCATGTCGTACATTCGACTTCAAAGGAACCTTCCTGGATATGATCCAAATACACGCCATTGTCTGTATGGTTTGGTATGTAGTCTCCCTCTTCTTTACTCGTAAGCTTGAATGAGCTTCTTTTTCGTTTATTTTTATCTTTGCTAATCCTATTGTCTGTTTCACGTGTCTTATAGGATGCAGATTTAATTATGCTGGGTTTGGCGACTCATGAAGTTCATTTTTCCATACTTAGAGAGGTTCTTATTTTAATCGTTACTGAAATTTTGCAATACTTTTAAGGGGTCTTACTTCTGTTTCTTCTATTATTTGATCCTTTGCCATGTTTTGAGATGTTTAAGTTATATGATGTGGGGTGCCCTAGAGGGAGAGCATTCTGTTCTGGGCAAATATTTTCTGTTCATATGGGTAAATAGTAAGATATTTTTTCCTATATCAGATGATTAATTATGATATTTGTGCAAATCTCACTTTGCAGGTTGTATTTACTCCTGGCCAGCAAGATAAATGTTTCCTCTGTGGTCAAGTTGGTCATTTAGCTGCAAATTGTGAAGGAAAGGCCAAGAGGAAGGCAGGGGAGTTTGATGAAAAAATTGGCACTGAAGTTGTGCCCAAAAAGCCATACCAGGTTAGTGTTGTATTCCCCAATGAAAAGGACTAGTCTTTCTAGCTTCTTTTCCTAATTCTTTGTTTATTGGCCTTGTACATAAAATTTTGCAGTTCCTTCATGTTTGGACACTTAGAGAATATTTGGAATACGAGATGAGAATCCCAAACCCTCCATTTGAGATTGATATTGAGCGCATTGTTGATGATTTTATCTTCTTGTGTTTCTTTGTCGGCAATGATTTTTTGCCGCATATGCCTACTCTTGAGATTCGTGAGGTATGTTCGTCAACCTTCCTTTTGTATAGATGCATTGTATTTTTACTTGTTTAATAGAGCATGGGTGCTTGTTTCTGCTATGATCTTCCCCCTGTAATCGTAGATTTACTTGCATACTCTTTGATAGGAGCAGAAAAAAAAATTGGTTTCATGCTCACATTTAAAATAAGTCTATTGTTGTTTGGTAAATGGTGGTTCTCTTATCACAGAGATTTAGTAGTAAGATAATTATCCTGAATTTCACATTTCACATTTCTTTTCATCCTTGTATACGAGGATATTTTTTCTAGTTGAAGGGACAGAGGGAGGGACCTTTTTTTTTCTTCTTCTTTTTATTAAAAAAACATTTACTTCTAAAATGCTACCTGTCCTGGCGGAATTTCTGCAATTTAAAGTTATTGTACCATATGTTTTGTTTCCACACAACTTTTATATATCTCATGAATGGCACTATCATGTTGTTTCCTTGACTTGTTTTTGCTTTGTGGATTAAGGGGGCAATAAACTTGTTGCTGGCAGTTTATAAGAAAGAATTTAAGGCTATGGGTGGTTATCTGACAGACTCAAGCAAGGTATCTAATATGCTTTCCTGAGTTACCAGAATTTAGAACTTGTCCAGTTGTTTCATGGTTTCGCTAATAAGCTTTGCCTTGTTTTTATGTCTCAGCCAAATCTGAGCAGGGTCGAGCATTTTATTCAGGCGGTGGGATCATATGAAGATAAAATATTCCTGAAAAGAGCTCGGTTGCATCAGGTCTGTTTTAAAATAATAACTGTTTCTCTTGCTTGGCTTTATTTGCCAAACTTTTTCTAGTAATCTTTTTGAGATTATATCTACCATGTGTTGTATGAGTTGCAACTTTCAGCTTAAGCTGGAGTTGGAAAATCTTCTAAAATTATTAAGCTCCAGCTTTGCTCATTGTGTAAATATGTGCTGCACTTGCTCTCTCTTGTCCTTATTTCTTTTCACGAGACTATTCTGCATTTTCATTGATTCTAAACTAGCGGATAATTGCAACTGGACATGACATTATCCACGTTGACAACATTGTTTAAATACATCTCTCTGAACTACCAGGTCCTACACTCTTTATTAGTAAATTATATGTTTCCTCCTTTAGTTAAGATAAGATGAAGAGCTGCATAGCATGACTATTGCTAATTTTCTTCTTTCCTCTGTTTTAATATTTTCTTGTTTTAATCTTTCTGGAAGCCTGTAGCCATTGTGTTTTTTTAACTTACTGGTCTCTACTTTAAAGAGAATCTACCCGTATCTCGAAAATGACCCCCCCCCCCCCCCAAACAAAGATGATAGCGATAGCAATGTGAAATCTCTAGTTCATTCATAGAAGAATATTGTATACTTCACCAATTTGAGAACAAAGTAAATCCATCTGATGTTTGTTCTCTTTTTTGAATCCCTGCTCCAACTAAACAGAGACAAGCTGAAAGAATAAAACGTGAAAAAGGTCAAAGAAAAAGAGGGGACGATTCTGCCCCTCAATCTCAACCTGAATCTCTAGTTCCGGTAGCTCGATTCCAAGGTTCTAGACTTGCTTCAGGCCCGACTCCTTCACCTTATCAACCACCAGGAGGTTCAGTGTCACGCAAGCATGATCAGCTTGACAAAGCTACCTCAAGTATGTCTGATCTTGATGTCCAGTTCAAGCAGACTGGAACACCTGATGATAAGCAGACCTACGTCCGGGCACAAAAGATTGCTCGTTCAACTTCAGGGGCTAGTATTGGTGCAGCAATTGTTGAAGCCGAGAATAGTCTTGAAATTGAAGTATGTTTTCCTGCTTCGGGAGAGGCACTCTAATTTAATTCTGACTCCAGCCATTCTTTGAAACTAGTTTTATGGAGATGATCTCACACATGCACCACTTTCACCTGTGATCATTCTTCAGGACTTATTTCTTTTGCTACCATTTTGTTGCTTTTGATTTTCCTGCAAGCATAGTTTATTGAAGCATCAGTGGTTATAGTCATTATCTTCACCATCTTTGTTAGTATACGTGTCACTTGTCAGTACTTTTTGTATTTGTTTCGACCATGCCATATCCTCTTGTACTTTGTCTGTTTGTCAAATCTCGTGGCTTATAAGTGAAAATTGTTTAACGGGTTATTTTTCCCCTTGGATTTGACTGTAGATTCAAGATAACAAAGAGGAAATGAAATCCAAGCTAAAGGAGCTACTGCGTGAAAAATCTGATGCTTTTAATTCGGATAACCTAGAGGAAGACAAGGTTCGTATATGAAAAGTCGTTTCAAGCACCATTTTCACTTGTTCTACACCTGACTTATGCTTTTTGTTGGGTATCTTCTCTTGTATGATTGATTGCAGCTGGCTATCTCTCTTTGTGCTTTTGCTAGGTTAAACTGGGAGAGCCAGGATGGAAAGACAGGTATTACGAGGAGAAGTTTCCTGATGCTAGAACTCCTGAGGAGCTTGATGCGGTGCGGAAAGACGTTGTAAGTTATTATCTGTACCTAAAGGATTGTTGTGCCGGTCTTGATAAACCTGATTGATTTGGTTCTGACCTGCTAAGGGTATGGGATTTTTTTGGAAAACGTAAATCAGCTTACTGTTCTAGTATCTATAAACTATTTAGGAGCATGTAGTATTTTTCCTTGTGAAGTTAATTGCTGATTTATGTAACTAATATTTTCTAAGAACTTTGTCTACATCCTTCCTATGTTACATGAAGCTTTTAGGTAGGCAGCCTTTATGTTGTGTTCTATGAGTACCTTGTTAGCAATTACAAATAAATTCCCCCCTACCCATTGTTCTTAATGTAGGGATTTTTATTGCATGCATGTTGACTAGGTATGGTGTGCATGGAAGTTGGAAATTGTTGGCCAAAATATCTTTACACTGTTCAGTATTTCATTGAGGTTGTTCTCTTTTGATTTTAGGTTGCAAAATACGTTGAAGGCTTATGCTGGGTAATGCACTACTACTATGAAGGAGTTTGTTCATGGCACTGGTAAACTTTTCTTCTCTATCTTTTGCTATAGCTTTTTCGCTGCACTTATGGTTCTGTTCTTAGATTGGCACAGAATATATAAAAAAGAAATACTAAGCCTCTTTGCTGTGATTTCTTTTGTTTGACTTTGTTGATCTTGCAGATTTTGTGTGTGCAAGCCTGCTTTGTATTTGCCATCAATTTCTGTTATCAGTCTATTCTTGGTTTTGATTGTCATCAAGCATATTGACATTTCTGGGCATGCATGTGTGTTTTTCTTACAATATACACTCCATTAGTTCTCTGCGTGTTTATGGTGGGAGAAAAATCCTGGAGAAAAGAATTGTGCAGACTCCCTTTTCCTACTTCATGGTGATCCTTGATTTTTATGGAGGATATTGTTTCTTTACAGGTATTATCCTTATCATTATGCTCCATTTGCTTCAGACCTTAAGGATTTGGGAGAGTTGAATATAAGCTTTCAACTTGGATCTCCATTTAAACCATTCAATCAACTATTGGGGGTCTTTCCAGCTGCCAGGTTAGGATTTCACAGTTTTTGTTCTTTTCATTTTTGTTGCTCTTGGAGCTATTAACTGGATTTATTTGCAGTTCGCATGCTCTTCCTGCGCAGTACAGGAAGTTAATGACGGATCCGAACTCGCCTATTATTGATTTTTACCCTACTGGTATGATATGACAGCTTATAGTAGCTTACTCCAATTGAACTTCATCTGTTTCCTCCCCTAACTTGCACTTTCCAATTTATCAGATTTTGAAGTTGACATGAATGGGAAACGGTATTCTTGGCAGGTTTGTTTCTTTATCATTCTTTATTTATTAGGTCTTGTTTTAATATATGAACAAGATAATTTGAAATTGGACTAATATTTTTTATATCATTCCTAACGTGAAGGGTATTGCAAAACTACCTTTCATTGATGAAGCTCGTCTTCTTGCAGAGATTGCAAAGATTGAACATACTTTGACGGTGAGTGACTTGTAGATATCTGTAGTATTATGCGACTCTTGTTTCCTTGTGCCATACAATCATACCAAAATAAGTTGATTTGTCCTCTGCAGGATGAAGAGGCCCGAAGAAATAGTGAGATGTTTGATATGCTTTTTGTATCATCAGCTCACACTCTTTCTCCGTATATATTTTCTCTTTATGACCGGTATAAACAGTTCACCGACCAAGAACGAGCCAGTATTAAGGAGCCACTTGATCCTGGAGCTAGGTTTGTTTTACTGGCTGAGAACGATATAGTATGTTTGCTTTCAGTTGTTTGGGTTTCAAGGTGTTGTATCTTTGTGTTTCTTGGGAGGAACTTATATTCTGTGCTGAGATTTGGTTGGACTGAGTTTGATAGGCATAACTGCATGGTCATTGATCTTCCATTCAAGTTCTTGTACTTGTCAGAGCTTCTTCATGTGCCATATTTATTTGTTCATGTTTTGCCGTCTATCCTTTCCTTCTTTGACTTTTTGGGTTGGCCCTTGTGGGGGAGGGGGTGGTTCTGGAAGTTTTTCTGATGCTAGTCTGAAAATATAATTGAGGAGAGGTTGAATTAGAAATGGTGCTCTTATTCACCATTGACGTCAATGCGGTCCCTGATCTCTAAACTTATCAGTTTGTGATCAATTGAGAAACGATTTCTGTTACTAATTAATTTTGTCTCCTGTGTTCATTTATACCTGATTGCATTTTAACTTGGAACAACATTTAGTTTTATGGCATTTGTTTGCCTGAAAATTTATGTTCCAATTGCCACTTGGGAAAATGCAGTGTTGTTCAATACTTGAGTTACAAGTCTGTGTTCTTGTGCTCACTATATTTGCTTGCATGCAGTGGTGGGATGAATGGGTACATTTCATTATGTGCTGGTGATCCGTGTCCTCCAGTTTTCAGAACACCTATTCAAGGAATGGAAGATATTATGGACAATCAAGTCATGTGAGTCCAGAATCTCTAATATTAGCTTTCATTTTATTTCATGGAATATTGACCTTGCAAATTTGTTCTCTCTGCTACTCTCTGACCATTTTACTACCACTTTTTTTCAGATGTGCCATTTACACACTTCCGGATGTTCATAAGCACATTACTCGTCCACCTGCTGGGGTTGTCTTCCCAAAGAGAGTATGTCAATCATTCTTGAAATGAAAAAAGTTATCATGATTTCTCTTCGATGATAGTTATTTGTACACCATTGCATAGTGGCCAGTAGGTGTAGATTTCCTTGTCTAGGATTCTGTCATGCCTTTGTCTATATCAAAGCCAATGATTAACTTAATTGGACATTGTTGATTTTTTTCATGACGGCCTTTTTAGAAAATTATATCAAAGAGTCGCTGATTATGACAACTATTTGAGACTTGGAAAGGTAAGAGGGATTCTTTTTGGGGGACATCCTGTATTTGTAAGGTCCACTTGGTTCTGCATGCGTTGTGTTTCTGAATTCTTTGATACCATTATGGTTTTGGCCATCCCCTTGTTCATATTATAGCCTTTGCACCTTGTTCATATTGTAGCCTATGTGTCCTTAGTATGCATCATAACCTTCGTTCATCTCTGTATTCGTTTCTCTCACAGAGATGTTTCTGTTGTAGCATGTTCTTGTTTCGTGTTGCGTCTCTAAGATGTTGCTTTCTACAGATTGTAACCGTGGGGGATATGAAACCAGAACCTGTATTGTGGCATGAAGAATTTGGTAGAAGACCTATGGAAAATGGAAGGTATGCTGAACTTATTTTTTTTACTAGAATCTTAATTGCCTTATACTTTTTAATTTTAACAGAATTAAGCAGAAAATCCGATTGATCTTTTCCTTTTTTTTTCCAGGCATAACCATAACCATAACCATAATAATCATAACCACCACCACAACCACAACCCAGCAGGTGCTGTTTCTGGTCGGCAGCTTGGAGAGGCTGCACATCGATTAGTAGTCAACAGTTTACACACAAAGGCTGATAGGAATGGTTATGCTGATCAAACCTACGCTCCACCTCCCGCCTACCAATATGATCGATATCATGGAGAACCTCATATGTCCACCTACCAGAACAATAGATACCAAGGAAATGAACACAGGGCACCTGGAATCACCTATCCTGCTCAGGGTCCTGTTCGAAGTCACTATGGTCAAGGCTATGTGGAACCATATGCCCCTCCAGCTGCTTATAACCCTAATTATAGGTCACATTCTCATTATGATAGGGGTGGCAGGTCAGTGAACCAAAGTAGAGATTACTCTAGACATGGATATTACCAGCCAGGACATCAGCATAGTGGAGGACCTGAATACCCTTTGCATCCAGATCACGGGGGCCAAGCTCTATACCCGCCAGCTGCTAATTTTACTCAGCAGGGACGGTCCAATAATTATGGAAATTATCAACAGTATGGCAGTGGTAGCTCTAACTGGAGTGGTGGTCGGCCTCCTCATGCTAACCCTAATACTGGCCGGGGATATAATCATCCTCGACATTCAGGGAATCAACTCTCAGCTTTAGATAGGGGGACACATAGAATGCCACCACATTCTGAGCATCACCGCTAGAGGTTTTATTATTTTTTAAAATTCTTTAATTTCTCGCATGGTCATTATGATGGCATTGTTGTACTATAGTTTCTTTTAGCACTTGATTAGTTGTATGATGATTCTTCGTTGATTAATATAGACTTATAGAAGTTGACAATTTATGTTGTAGACTGATTGTGAAAGAATAATGTTGGAAAATAAGAAAGAATGCTGGGAAAAAAGTTGTGTAATCTTCCAATTTCTAGCATTGGGCTATATGGTTTGTTAGGTTGGATTACTTGGGCTTGATCTGGTTAAGTTGATGGCCTACAGAGTTTCTTGGGCTTTTGATTTCTCTTATATTCCATCTTCTTGTTCTTTTGGTGGGACTAGTCGAATCAATTCTGTCCCCGTTCGGTGTCTCAATATCTGTCATACTAGTAAGAAATTGATATTATTAATTTTTTAATTAAAAAATTATAACCTAAAAGAAATAGTGGAATTCGTAGAGAAAATATGAATACGTGTCAATTATTTATTCATGGGAAAAGAAAATGAGATGCATAATGAGGATAGAAGATTTTTTGCCCTCAATGTGGGCACTAATTCAATCTTGTATCTTGTTATTTAATGATAGATGTTAGTACGTTCTTCAATAAATTGTTTAGTCAAACACTTTAAATTTTCTTACTTGGCAATACGTGGAATGATGTACTATAAGACTTGAAGTCGTACTTTCATTTTAAAGTCGAAATGGTTCTTGTATTCCGCACAGGGCAGATCAAGATTGAAATTTAGGGTGGTCCCTCAACAATTTAGGGGGGAACTTACAAATTTCGTTGCATATTAGACAATTTAGGATTGAAATTTAGGGTAGTCCCTCAACAATTTAGGATGGAAATTAAACTTGTTTTTTTTGATCTTGGGGTGGTCCTAGTCATACTTGGACCACCCCGTGGATCCGCCACTGATTCCGCAGTGTTGTATTTCTGTTGTAAGGGGGTGGAGTTAAAAAATTTATTATTGAAAATTTCGAAGAGGGGGAGATACAATATTCATAGGGAAATTTTACTAGAAAAAAAAAATTCTATAAAAAACCTGTAATTTGTGAAAACGTTGAGGACGTTCATCACCTTCTGTCTACGAATTTGCCACTGCCAACTATGAAAGAAAACGAAATATCTAAAAATAGAATAGTAGGCGAAAGAAAACTCCCCCTACCCACCAGAATGTTGACAATTCGTGAGACCAATTCTAATTGGTGTATATTAGTAAATGATTACGATTTATGGATAAACCAGCCTCGAAATTTCTTTATAATCAAAACTCAACTTTTTGGAAGTCTCTATTAGGAATGAATAGTTGGATTTAGTTGAAAAATCATGCTTTGTTTAGTATTTTCACTCTTGCGGAAAAGGAAAAAAAGAAAACTGACTTCTCAGAACGTAAAATTTGTGATAAAAAAAATAAATAAATCAGACATCGGCAAGAATGCACTGTCTTAATAGTAAGAATTATTCGGCTCATGCTAATGTATGAGAACTATAATTTAAAATTAAAATTTTTTCCAGATTCTAACCAGATTAATCAGGTCTTATATTAATTTGAAAATTGATATTTTACAAAAGAATAAACCAAAAGAGGGTGTTGGGGGGGGGGGGGTTGGGTTATTTAATGAAGCTTTGCTGGCTGGCTGTATGGACTATTGTGGATTTAATACAATTCACATTCAGTCAAAGGGAAGAAGTCGAATATGATTTGAAGGTTCAAATAATATTCCAAAGCGTGTGCATCAAAGTCACAGCTTATCTTGGTCGGATGGTGGGGAATTCAGGTGACCTCATTTTCTCTCTCTTTCTTTTTCCTTTACTTTTTTTAAAGTTATATTCCGCCGCAATCTTTTACTTGACACATTGGCTGTCACGAGACTTATTACAACTTTCTCATTTATATGGGTTTAAAATCGATAATAAATATCACGAACTAGAGTTTATAACACTCGCCGACAGTGAGTATCACAAATTAGAGGCATCTACACTTACTGGGGGAGTTTCACAATGGGATACTGCATTTCAATAATTTTTCTCACATTAATTATTTCAATTTTCAAAGACCTTCTCACACCACATTTTTCTTTCTTTCTTTCACCCTTTTATAGTTAGTGGTATCTTTATTCAATATATTCAAAACACTTGTCTAGTTGAATAGTATTTTATTCCAAAATAAAACACAAAATAGTAGAAAATATGAAGTTGTCGATGTACTATTATTCAAATATTTTGACGCATAATAATTTAATAATCAAGTTGTTAATTCATAATTTTTAAAAACTATAATTCAATGTAAGAAGTGTATAAAATGAAAATCCTCATGAGCAAATATATGTATCTGCTCAATTAGTGACCATCTTACTTCCTTTGTGATAATACCTCTGGTATAATTTTGTTACGCCTGTATTTGCTTTTGAAATCAAAATTTTAAATTTCATAAATTTCTAAACTTGAAATTTTATACTTCGTCTCAGACAAATGATTATGCAATTTAAGTGTAGAGAATTTTTTTTCCCTTTCCTATTCATAAAATTCATTTTTCTTCTTCTTTGGTTTATGTCTTCCAAGACTATCCTAAGAGGCAGACGAGTCACTCAATATTAGGACCGTCTTTATGGGGACTGAACAGTCCCCTCACATTAATTGAGTAGATCTTATATTTGCAAATAGTTTTTGCTCAATTAATTTGAAAGACTATGAAACCAAACCATATAATTAAATTTTCCAGGGCAAGGAGAGTGGTTGAAAAAGTGAGCCTCTTTTTTGGGTTGAAGTCCACGGATCTTGGAAGGTAACATCAAATGTGACGTTCGCACGTGTGGTCCATGGTTCATTAGGTAGGCAGTCCACATTATTCCATGGCTAAGGAGAATGTAAGCTCCAGTACAGATGGCGGAGGTAGAAATTTGTCATAAAGGGTGTAAATTTTTTATTGAAATTTTTTAAGATGAGCGAAATATAATATTTAAAAGAAAATATCACAAAAATAATTTTTTTCTTATAAAAAATTCGTCGTTTCGAAAATTTTTAGAGCCCCTGCCTCTCTTATGCTCCGCCACTGCTCCCATAACATTACCCACATTCCCATCTAAATATTTTTCACGAAGATCATCTTATCTTTAATCAAATACTAATTATCTAAATAAACACAATTAGATCTCTTTAAATAAGTATTCCGACAAACAAGAAGTTGTTGCTAAAAGCTCGTCTCGCTTTCTATTCTCAAATCATATAGTCAGAACAAGATCGAGATTTCGAATCTTCATTCGATTAATTAATTACAAGACTAAGATTGCAAATAGTACTTTAAAAATAAACAACCCTATTAAGTATTAATTCACGAGTTATCTAGTTGAGCAAGTGTTGAGTGTTTTGTTTTTGTGTTTTTAAATAAGATTAGCAGGCTGAATGCATTCATTATGGAGTCATGGGTGACATAATCTTGATTAGATTGTGTCTTAATCCGAAAATTTTTCAGACTAATTTTAAATCCAAACCAAATTCTTTATAATTTAGTGTTTGAAGTTTTCACTTTTAGATTCAATTCAAAGAGAGTTTAAGTTTTAATTTGAATTTCAAATCCATACCAAACTCAATTTAAATACACATAGTATCTAGATGAAGCTAATATTTTATTGGTAGATGGGATCACATAATTGAACATGCCCATAAGTGCTATGGCATGGCGTATAAATAAGTACATGCATACCATACATCTCATGGTGTGTATGTACATGTAATTATAATTCAATAAACAAAAATATTTGCTTTTGCTTTTTTGTTTCTTCAACCAATTCCAAATGTTTCTTTCCCATCATGTGTCAACATATGAAGTGAAGTTTCTAGTTTTGTTGCTAAAATAAATATTAACACAAGTCGTGTAGACAAAATATTTGGACAATTTTAAATATTACTTTTCTAGGCACTGAAATTTCTTAAAAAGTTTAGTCACCTTTTTTCTTTCAATTTTCTCCCTAATATTTTTTCCAAAAATTCTTTTTTTTTCCCTTCAAATTCTTATTCCCCTTAACTTAGGGCAAAAAATCCTCTATCCCCTTGTGTGTCCCCGTGTGTCCCCAACCAACCACAATTCACCACGTGTATATATATAATTGGAAAAAATATTTATATAGTAAATTCTGATTGGTTGGGAACATGATTAGGGAGAAGAATGGGGATAGAGGATTTTCACCCTTAACTTAGGATTCTAAAATAGTTATATCTCTTTTTTTTTCTTTCTTTTTCTTAATTGTTTTATGACTCACGTGTTGAAGATTAATTTAACTAAATTATAAAAAATGACAATCGTCTCTTACTTCACCACCCATATAAATTCAGATACAATCACAATTTTTGCATATATAAACTAAATTTTCAGAAGCCATTCTCATTCCTGTGAACCTCATTTACGACATGTACATATGATACAGCGATGGGCTGCCCCAGTCATAGAATTCGGCGGTGGGAAAAATGAAAATGGTTGTTTATCACCTCTTGTCCTATTAATAAGATGTTAAGTATTAATTTTTCATTTTAAAAAAAAGTGTAACGTTTTGACAATTATTTATAAAAAGAATAGGAGTTGAGACATAAAATGACACAATCATTCAGGAGATTCAAAGTGCTAACCGACCAAGCCAAAGAAAGAAAAGAAGAAGGAAGAATTATGAAACTATATATCAGCCTCATGCATGCATCAGAATTTAGATCTAAAATGCCCAAAAGGTCATACAAATTCCAAATAAATTTTGTCATCAACTTCTCAGCAGCTTCAGCTTTTCACCAATAGAATCCAAACAAAAAACTCATTTCATAAGCCAGTGGTTAGTTTTTCTTTCAACTTCCTAAAAGATGTATGAAATGTCTTCACCTTTGTTTTCATCTTTTTCCTAATCACATCTAATTACATAATTATAGCTTGATTTGTGCATGAAAGAAGGAATTAGTCAAACAGAGCGAAATCTCACCTTTTTTTTAATTAGATAAAAAAAATAAATGAGGAAACACATGACGTATACGAAATGAAACAAATTATTATATTATATTATAAACCATAAATTAGCAGAACCAGTGATTTAGTTGGCAACACTTCTTATTACACTCAGAGGTCTGAAGTTTGATTATCGAATTTTTCAACTGTTACGACCAGGTGAATAATTCAAGTTCGAGAAACAAACATGTATTAACCATCATAGATTTAGGGTCATTAGGCTCGAAATTTTTAAATTTTACAATCGGTGAATAATCTCGATTTTAGTCAAATTCAAACAAACCGTATACTAACTATCCCATATTTGGGATCGTTTGACTTATATTTTTCAATTGTTGATATCTATGAATAATCTTGTTTATAGTCGAGTTCTTTCAAAATCGTATGCAGACTATTACGGATTTTGAATTGTTACGACCGGTGAATAATCGTGATTTTATTAATGTTCTGACAAAAATGTGTACTAACAAGCACTGATTCAGGGTCGTTGGACTCAGATTTTTCAATTGTCGTGATCGGTAAATAATCTCAATTTTAGTATAGTTCAGAAAAAATCGTGTACGTCATTACATATATGGGGCCGATGGGCTCGGATGGTTCAATTTTTGTGATTCATGAGTAATCTCGATTTTAATAAAGTTCAGAAAAAATCGTGTACTAACCATCACGGATTGAGGGTGCGTCGGGCTCGTATTTTTCAACTGTTTCGACCAGTGAAAAATTTGTGGGTTTAGTCAATTTAGGACAAACTCGTGTACTAACCACCAAGGATTTGGGGTTGTTGGTCTCGGATTTTTCAGGTGTTTCGACCGATGAATAATCGTGATTTTAGTAAAGTTCAAACAAAACCGTGTATGAACCATCACAGATTTGGGGACCGTCGGGCTCGGATTATTCAAGCTGTTACGGCTAGTAAATAATCTTGATTTTAGTCAAGTTCGGACAAAATCATGTACTAACCATCACGGATTTGGGGTCGCCGATCTCAGATTTTTCAACTGTTTCGGCTGGTGAATAATCGTGGTTTTAGTCAATTTATGAAAAAATCATGTACTAACAATCACAGATTTGGAGACGCCGGGCTCGGATTATTCAACTGATACGGCCTGTGAATAATCTCAATTTAAATCAAGTTCAGCAAAAATCGTGTACTAACAATCACGAATGTGGGGTCGTTGGTCTCAAATTTTTTAAGTGTTGCGACCAGTGAATAATCGTGATTTTAGTCAAGCTCAAACAAAATCGTGTACTGACCACCACAGATTTAGGGTCGTCGGGCTCGAATTATTCAACTGTTACTGGAGGTGAATAATCGTGATTTTAGTTAAATTCAAACAAAATCGTGTGCTATAACCATCACAGATTTTGGGTCGCCGGTCTCGTATTATTCAAATGTTACGATCAGTGAATAATCTCAATTTAAATCAAGTTCAGCAAAAATCGTGTACTAACCATCACAGATGTGGGGTCGTTGGTCTCAGATTTTCAACTGTTTCGTCCGGTGAATAATCGTGATTTTAGAAAAGTTCAAACAAAATTGTGTACTAACCATGACGGATTCGGGGTCGTTGGTCTCGAATTTTTCAACTGTTGCGACGAGAGAATAATGGTGATTTTATTAATGTTCGGTAGAAATCGTGTACTAACCATCACAGATTTGTGGATGTCGGGGTCGGATTAGTCAACTGTTACGGCTAGTGAATAATTTCAATTCAAATCAAGTTCAGCAAAAATCATGTACTAACCATCACGAAATTAGGGGTAGTTGGGGTCGGATTATTCAATTGTTACGGCTAGTGAATAATCTCGATTTTAGTCAAGTTCGGACAACCATCATGAACTTGGGATCGCCGAGCTCAAATTTTTCAACAGTTTGGACCAGTGAATAATCGTGGTTTTAGCCAAGTTATGACAAAATCATATATTAACCATCACATATTTGGGGCAGTCGGGCTCGAATTATTAAACTTTTAGGCATGTGAATAATCTCAATTTAAATCAAGTTCAGCAAAATTCGTGTACTAACCATCACAGATGTGGGGTCGTTGGTGTCGGATTTTTTAAGTGTTTTGATCGGTGAATAATTGTAATTTTAGTCAAGTTCAAACAAAATCGAGTACTAACCATCACAGATTTGGGGTCGTCGGGGCTCGAATTATTCAATTGTTACGGCTAGTGAACAATCTCGATTTTAGTCAAGTTCGAACAAAATCGTGTAATAACCATCACGAATTTGGGGTCGCCGAGCTCGGATTTTTCAACAGTTTCGACTAGTGAACAATCCTGGTTTTAATCAAGTTATGACAAAATCATATACTAACCATCACATATTTGGGGCCGTCGGGCTCGAATTATTTAACTGTTACGGACTGTGAATAATCTCAAATTAAATCAAGTTAAACAAAATTCGTGTACTAACCATCACGAATGTGGGGTCGTTGGGCTCAAATTTTTCAACTGTTTCGACGCGAGAATAATGGTGATTTTATTAATGTTCGGTAGAAATCGTGTACTAACCATCACGGGTTTGGGGCCGTCAGGCTCAGATTAGTCAACTGTTACGACTAGTGAATAATCTCAATTTAAATCAAGTTCAGAAAAAATCGTGTACTAATCATCACGAATTCACAAATTTTTTTAACTGTTTTGATCGGTGAATAATCGTGGTTTTAGTCAATTTATGACAAAATCATGTACTAACCATCACAGATTTGGGGAAGTTGGGCTCAAAATATTCAACTGTTACGGCCAGTGAATAATCTAAATTTATCAAGTTCAGCAAAAATCGTGTACTACCATCACGAATGTGGAGTCGTTGGTCTCAGATTTTTCAAGTGTTTTGACTGGTGAATAATCGTAATTTTAGTTAAGTTCAAACAAAATCGTGTACTAACAATCACAGATTTGGGGTCATCAGGCTCAGATTATTCAACTGTTACGGCTAGTGAATAATCTCAATTTAAATCAAGTTCAACAAAAATCGTGTATTAACAATCACGGATGTGGGGGTCTTTGGTCTCGGATTTTTCAACTGTTTCGTCCGGTGAATAATCGTGATTTTAGTGAAGTTCAAACAAAATCGCGTACTAACCATCACGGATTTGAGGTCGTTGGTTTTGGATTTTTCAACTAATGCGAACGGTGAATAGTCTCGATTTTATTCATGTTCGGACAAAATCGTGTACATCACAAATTTGGGGCCACCGAAACTCGGATTTTTCAACTGTTTCGACCGGTGAATAATCGTTGTTTTAGTCAAGTTATGACAAAATTATTTACTAACCATCACAGATTTGGGGCCGTCAATCTCGGATTATTCAACTGTAACGGCCAGTGAATCATCTCAATTTATATCAAGTTCAGTAAAAATCGTGTACTAACCATCACGGATGTGGGCTCGTTGGGATCGAATTTTTCAACTGTTTCGACCAGAGAATAATCGTGATTTTATTAATGTTCGGAAAAAATCGTGTACGTTACAGATTTGGGGCCTGTCGGACTCGGATTATTCAACTGTTACATCTAATGAATAATCTCAATTTAAATCAAGTTCAGCAAAAATCGTGTACTAACCATCACGGAAATGGGGTAGTTGGTCTCAGATTTTTTAACTGTTTCGTCCGGTGAATAAACGTGATTTTAGTAAAGTTCAAACAAAATCGTGTACTACCCATCACGTAATTGGGGCTGTCGGGGGATTATTCAATTGTTACGGCTAGTGAATAATCTCGATTTTAGTGAAAATATTTTGGTATTATTAAGATTTTGTCATGTGTATGTTATTAAATTAGCGATCCCGCTAGAAATTTTGTTGACCCCCGACTCAAACAATATCAAACACAAAGATAAGAACGTGTTGATTCAACTGTCGCATGGGTTTCAATCGCTTTTATCATTATAATTTTTTTAATTTGATTTTTTTTAATCTTTTTTCTTATAAAATTTTACTTGACGTCCCGTCCCACACATAATATGATTTTTTTTTTTTTTGAAATCTTCCAAAAAAATTGCATTTACTTACTAATTTTCACCGAAAATAAATGTGCTTTTGTCCCTTCACTTCATTCCGTCCCCTTTTATAATAGGAAAATTGATTGTTCGATATAGTTTTAGCCCAAAACCACCGTGTTTTGTTAATTTGTAAAACCGTCATAAAAAGTAATTTATTAATAGAAATATTATATATAATTTTTTTTTTAGAAATAGAAAATAATTTATTAGAAAAACAATTCTCATAGAAAATGTGACTTTTTTAAAATTTGCCACTGTAAACGTCTCCCCCAGTCAAATTTTTTATAGAAAAAATTAATTTATCTTCTAATTTCACCCCTAGTCGAGTGTCCTACTGTCCCTAGATCACGACTGGTAATGGTAATGGTAATGTAATGGTAATGGTAATGGTACTACTTGTTCTTAGAAACTGGTTGTTTCAGTCAATCAGCCTTATGGATTGGGATTGATTAGAAAAGATACACGTGGAGACTGTGGGTTCCTGGGGTTGATTTGTTAAGTATAAGCCAAAAGAAGTACGCAAAAGAAAAGAATTGAATGATTATGAATAATTAAGTAATTAAAGTGGAATAGCACCGATTAGATTTGAATGAAGGAAACCAACCACCAAAGTTTGATTAGAAATCACCATTTTGCTTTGGTCTTTTTTATTACAAGTATTAGTGTGACCCGTAATGGAACACGAAGCAATGACCAAGCTTCACCACCCACACAAAGTATATAATTATGAGGGCAAAAAAATCATCTGTAGCCTTGTATGTTTCTATTCCAATCACAATTTACCATATGTATATATAATTGGAAGAAATGTACACATAACGAATTCTGATTGGTTGGGTACATAAATAGGGGCATACACGGGGAGGACATACGATTTTCACCCAATTATGAATACTTAGGAGATAAGTTTGAGAGCATAATGTTTTGATTGTATAAGCGAAAATTTAAAAATTTGATATAAATATATAAAGTTTGTTCAACACATTTTAATTAATATAAATTAAATTATATATAGTAATTTTAAATATATCAAAATCTAAATTCTAGTAGAATTATAGAATTGTAAGGAAATAAAAAAAACTTAACTACTATATACAATAACTTAAGCAATATTTTATATATTGATTTGGTCTATTAAGGGCTTACTCGTATTTTAAAAGTTTAATTTTGAAAACAATGTAAAACATGATTTATTCTTGTATCATTAGAAAGTTTAAAGGTAACATACAGATGAATGTTGAGTTAAGGATTTCAAAGGATTATTACTTTGTTAGGGTGAAAATTTCCAAGGTCACTTTTATGGAAAACATTTAATGATGAAATATATTTTACTAATTGACATTAAGAAGTAAGAACACAAATTAGAAAAGTAACTTACTTTAATTTGTTGAAGAGAGTGGTGGATAAAACATTTTCTTCAATATAATAAAAAACCCAAAAAAAAAAAAAATTGTTGGATGAAAAGTAGGTATCTTTCATTTTTACAAGAATGGTCTTTATCAAAGTCCCTCAAATTTGACTGTAAAATTAAGTGAAAAAAGCTTAAACTAAATTAGGGGTGTATTTAAATTTGGGTCTAGCATGAGTTTTGAGACTCAAACTGAAACCAAATTTTTTTTGGAATAAATATGTGAATGAAATCTAAAGCACTAAATCATAGAATATTTAGTTTGAGACAATATGAGCCTGAGATAGAGAATCTCATATTAAAACTCAATTCAATTAGAACCTAGTTTTAGGAGAGGGATTATCACAAGGTCCTTAGTCCCCAGTGAGGCGACGGCCTACCCACGACCTCAATCCTTAAGATCGTGGGTTAGATACCCTCCCCGCGCATGGAGTATGCTTTAAATTGTCTCCCTTTCTAGGGTCATCTATTCCTCCTTTTATGAGGTGCTACTCTCTCCACTCTTGTGGTGTACGCCCAGTTGGGCTTAAAAAAAAGGAGAGGGATTAGTCTAGATAAGACAAACTTTACATCAAAATTATGAGTTAATACTATTGCCACGTGGCATATATTGGACAAAAACATGAAAAAATTAAAGAAGGTAGGGTTCTTTTTGTGAGAGAAAATAATTGAAAGAATTTAAGATGGGAACTTCTGCGTTACATCACTCTTTGGACTTTTTTAGTTTCTAAAATATTAAATAGGAAGATAATGGGAGATGGACTCATTAGTTTCTATTGTTTCCCAGAATGAATTAATTCTTCACTTCAAAGATTCAATAAAAAAAATACCAGCTCATTAAAAAACAATAGTATAATAAATATAAAGCTAAAAATAACGTTGGCTCTTGTTTGGTTACACATTATTTTCCACTTACCCCATTTGGAATGTTCAAGATAACCAAGCAAACTTATACAACTTGAAGAGCCTATTGGTATTTGATATTTACATAATCATTACTATATATATATATATATATATATATATATATATATATATATATATATATATATATATATATATATATATTTAATCTATGTTAGAGTGTGCACATCTTGTAAAAGAATTTGAACCCTGAACAAAAGTATAATTTACATTCATCTTACCGATTAGGCTAACCAATTAACTATTTTTCTAAGAAAGGTATAGAAACAACCGTTATTTAAGAGTGTGCTTATAATTAGAACCCTAATTAAAAGTATAATTTGTATTTATCTTACCGATTAGACCAACCAGTTACCTAGCAAGTTGGCATTCCCAATCTCATTCCACTCTTTATTCAACTTTTGGATATGGCAAACCACACACATGCGGTGCCAAGAAATTCTAATGTTAATGTTCTTTCTTGTTAATTTTTTAGAATCACGCAATTTCTATGTATTTATTAATCGTGAGAGAAGAAATATATACAAAGTAAGAAATTTTCAATTACTCAAAAAGATTTTTAAAAAAAAGTAAGAACTTTTCAAACACATCTTTGAAACAGAAGTCGTAGGACCTTTCGATTTTCTTGGCCCCCAAAATTTTCAGAAACCACGAATTTTCTATAGGAAAAAATTATTTTTGTGATATTTTCTTATAAATATTGTATTTCGCCCCCCTCCCCCCCTAAAAAATTTCAGTAAGAAATTCGCCCCTTATAACAAATTCTTGACTCCGCCACTGCCTCCAGCTATTTTATTTGGGCCGGACATGACAAGGTTTTAAAGGGTTCAAGATTATCTATCACATTTTATGTTTCATTCTCAGTCATATTCTCCCTCCATTCCTAAATATAAGACTCTTTAGACAATTTTAGAAAATTAAGGAACTTGTTATTTTCACCGAAAGTTTCAATATTAATATATTATCCCTCTCTCTCACTTCTATAACATAAGAAAAGAAAGGAAAAAATAGGGATGGCAAAGGCGGAAAATAAAAGAAATGGCGAGGGTATAATTAGAATAAATTGTTGACAACTAATAAAAGAGCCTTAAACGACAATTAATTTGGATACCTATAAATCTCTTAAACGACAATTAAATGGGATTGGAGGGAGTATCAATTATTACATTTTTTTCAGTTGCGATTAGCTATATCTTATTTTGTTTCTTGTCTTCTATTCCGTCATATTATTACTAAGCTGTCACATAATTTTTTTTTATTTAAAAACATTTAAAAACGAAATCCTAAGAAGGAAATTGCAACACGAGGTTATTTTCATGTAATGAAACAGAGAATATAATAGAAAATAAGACAAAATATTCAAACACGCTTTCTTCTTTACTGTTCCCTCTTATGCTTTTCAAGTTTTATATTTTTAAAAGAAAAAATTGAATAATAACAACTTAATAATAACGAAATAGACAATAAAACACATAATGTGGTAAAAGATTTGAAATTCACACCTTTAAAATCCAGTAAATGAATATTTCAAAGAAAAAAGTAAAGAAAACTTTTGACTGGTGCTGATATTGATAATGTTGTGAAAAAGAGAAAACATGCTGACTTAGCTAGACAAATACGGATAATTTTAATATGAATTAGCTTCATATCATAATGAGAAAAAAAAGATAATTAAATAATGATGTGATTAATTTTAAACAATATAAATCTGATACATATCAGAATTTTCCGATAAACACCCGCATCCCCATATATACCCACCAATACCCCTTTAACATAAATGATAAATCCCCCTAATTTCCTCATCCCGCCATAACCATACCTTCTTCTCACTTTGTTCATCCACCAAATTACCATCTTATTAACGTAGTTCGCCATAATCAGAAACAAACAAACGTCAATTCTGATCACACATATATATTGTTCTGTTAGTATCCTAATTAGAAATAAGTTATGCTGAATTTACCAGATACTCTAGTTATTATGGAGAATAATAAGCAATTAGCAATAAAATCATCATCATCATCATCAAGATTCAAGCGCATCTGTGTATTCTGCGGTAGCAGCCCAGGCAAGAATCCCAGTTATCAACTTGCCGCTATTCAGCTCGCTAATCAACTGGTATCTATCTATCTATCTTAATTTCTCTGTTTTCATAAAAGTGATTTCTGCAGAAGAAAAAACCCCCAAAAATAAAAAAATAAAAAAAATTCCCATATAAATACTTATTAAGGTGGTTTGATCAAATAAAACTTGCTTAATATCATAAACTCATGTCAGGTCAGTTTTAATATTTATCGCATATTTGTAGAAATTTGTGTCATGTCGGTCAGAATGCTTTTTTCCAATCTTAGCTAGAATTAAGTCGGGTCAATAATATTTAGACAGTAGCAATATAAACAAAAACAAAATTATCATACCAAGAAGATAAAAGTTTCAAGTTCTGTGATGCAATTCCTGTTTTTTCTGGATGAATTTGGATTAAAAATAGAATAAGATGATTGAGAAACAGAGAAATGTAATTTATTAGTAAGATTAAAGTGAATTGTATATTTTATGGGTCTCAATTGCGTGTTAATTAATGCATAAATTTATAAATAAAAAAAATAATTAGTGAAATGGATTAAAAAATGGCAGGTTGAAAGGAACATCGACCTTGTCTATGGAGGTGGAAGCATTGGTTTGATGGGTTTAGTTTCTAAAGCTGTCTTCAATGGTGGTCGCCACGTGTTAGGGTAAAATTCATGGTTTTTTCTGTAACATTCTCCTAAAAATTATTACAGTTAAACTTACCATTATCGTATTACAAAATTCAATATTAGTTTTACTTTATAGAAGTGGGACTCACTTCTATAAGTATGACCGAAACTGAATATTTAAATGCGAAATTGGATCGTCGTCCAATTCTTCTCTTTCCATTATTCCTCCTGCACTTGGAAGGCAATTTCCTTTGGACTGAAATTGTTTTGCCTTTTTTTTACAGAGTGATCCCCAAAACTCTCAGAGAGGTAATTCCACTTTTCTCTTTCGTTTTATAACGAACCTACTATGGCTATATGGACCATACGGTACATGTAAGGTGTCTAATTGGTGTTCATTTTGCTTTTGGCCTCTGTTTTCTTCTTTTCACATTACTCCGTCGTGTATTCGAATTAGTACTGTCAAACGGGCCAATCCGGTTAGTCCCACGTGGATTTCTTTCAAAATGGAGCGGGACGGACCTAGCTCGTTTTTTTTCGGGCCAACCAAAACTATGCCCATACTTGCCCGCTACAAGTCCGCGGACTGACTACTCGATCCGCGGGCCGAGAGTTTTCCACCTGGTGGAGACTTTCTCAAACAAGAAAGAAGAGATTGGGTCTGATAAATAGGCTGAACCAAACTTTGTAGATGCTTCAGAAACTTCTTTGGATCTAGGGAATTCTACACACGAGAAATACAACTCATACATTGCCTTCTGAACACCCCAAAAAAAAATTCACCGAAACAGAGTACAGCATATGTATTATATCTAAAAAAAAACCGCGGGCGGCCCAGATCCTTAGTCCATACCCGCTTCATTCATTGACGGACCGGGCCAGTCTGCAGGGCTCTAGTCCACTTTGACAATACTAATTCGAATAACTGTTTATTTGAATAAAATTTCAATTAAAAATCGATAAAAAATAATTTTCACTTTCATCCCCACTATTATTCATATAATTCACCTCTTACGAAAGAAAAATTAAACTTAATTCCATTCTAAACTTATTACTCTAACGAATTATGGTCCCTAAAGTTTTTTTTCCTGCTATGATGGTCCTTGAACAATTGCACCATAACGTTTTGAATATGGTGGAATTTTGTTACCTGAACGTAAATTGTTGAAGGATCATAAATGTACTAGACCCACGTACTCGGGTGTGAAAATTAACCAAATTTCAATCTGTTGTTTCAGGTAACTGGGGAGAGTGTCGGCGAAGTGAAACCTGTGTCCGGTATGCACCAAAGAAAAGCCGAAATGGCTCGGCAAGCAGATGCATTCATAGCTTTACCAGGTACTCCCTTCGTCCTCTTTTAATGGCCTCAAGCTATCTTACCCGGACAAGAATACGAGTGTGAGTGTCGATTACATGTATTATGTATTTAGGTATCGGGTACTTAAACATTTAAAACAAAGTATTTGATCGGTGTTGATCAGATCCGGTAAGTATCAGGACACGGTACGACAAATATAAACGAATGGTCAAGGTAACATAGACCTCAAGTAGTCATAAAAGGGGAAGCAGCTAATGTAGTACAAATGGTAACTTTTCTTATTAATGGAAACACAAGAAAATGTGCAGGTGGCTATGGAACATTAGAGGAACTTCTTGAAGTTATCACTTGGGCTCAACTTGGAATTCATGACAAACCGGTACTACTACCTTTTTTTTTTTTTTAATTTTTTAACTATGTAGTTGGGGATTTTGGATCATTTTGGGGTACAGTACAAATTCTTGATCTCGTTGGATTATTTTTTGACCGTTGATATGTACAGGTTGGATTATTGAACGTGGATGGTTACTACAACTCACTATTGTCTTTCATTGACAAAGCTGTGGATGAAGGATTCATTTCACCAGCTGCCCGTCATATAATTGTTTCTGCCCAAACTACCCATGAACTCATGTCCAAGCTTGAGGTACATCCCTTATGCCCCAATTTCTTAGACTCACACATAAATAAACATCGGAAGATTGAGTCTTACTTAGAACATAAATTTCTTTCACGGTGGTTGTGAATTGCTTGAACATAGTGTTGGTAGGTCGAGTCAAAACTTTCTCTTAACCTTTTAATGGTGTTATTCTAACAGAATTAGTCCTTATATTGAATTGTCGGCATACAATGCTGATAGATCAAGTCAAAACTCTCTCTTGGACTTTTAGTAGTGCTATTCTACCGAGTAAATGATTACACCGATTGTTCAATTTCTTGATACATAGTGGGACAAACATTCAAACACATGGATTTTTTATTTTTTTTTATTTTTTTTGATGGGGACATTCAAACACATGGATAATAAGGGTTATTGGTCCACCGTCTTTATATCCACCTTTCTTATTCACAAAAAATGGGGAAAAAATACTCCACACAATATTTATTATATTCAAAATTAAATGTCGTACTAAGTGTACTATGCTTGATGCAGGACTACGTACCAAAAGCACAATGGAGTGGCCTCAAAGCTGAGTTGGGAGATGGAGCAACAAATGGGTTACAACACAAAATCCGACATAGCTCGTTGACCCGGCGGGTCCAATCCCCTGCTCTCACCTTCAATCAACTAGTGACCGTACATAATACATCAACTTCAATGATGAGTGATGACTTTATTTTGATATTAGTTCATGTATTTATTGGGCCACAGTTGCTGTGGATTTTACTATTTTTCCTGTCATTTCTCATTGATTTATTTCAATTTAGTGCTAACTGGACCTGTTTATACAGGAGAACTAGTAATTTTGTGAGGAAATGTTTGTTAGTTTTGATTCATATTCTTCTGTATATTTCAATCGTCTTTTGTAATAGATTGCGAGGAAATGCTTGTTAGTATTTATTTTACAGTTTAACCCTAATCTCTTAAACTACGAGTAAAACACGTACATTTAGAATACTACCCGAAAAGGTAGACTTGGATTTTCCCAATTTAAAGAAATAAGATGTCATGTACCATCATGACTCCATGAGGGCAACATGAAGAACAAGATAGAATTTATCATAAGGCAGGCCTTAAAATTCACAGTTAATTTTAATATGTATTATGGTTTAATAGATTATATGGTACAGATTCATCCATATCGGTTGATGCATATTGGTATTTTAATAAAAAAATTACTTTTTTGTATTTTTAATTTTTGCTATATGAGTTCTAAACAATTTACAGTATATAATCCAGGTGTTAGTAAAGTAGAATTTGACAACAAAGTCGATATGTCCGAGTGGTTAAGGAGACAGACTTGAAATCTGTTGGGCTTCGCCCGCGCAGGTTCGAACCCTGCTGTCGACGACCCTTTTTGGTTTTTATTTTGTGTTTTTTTTGCTTTTCCACCCTCTTGGTAATGGTAGCATTGATTGAGGATGTGGAGCGAGATCGCAAAGGAATAATGAGTCATGACGACATAGACTCCGTGATGGATAGATTCAGAGTGTCAATGGAAGCTTTAGTTGAGTCGCTGATTATTTAAGAAGGAAAACTTTCATGAAGATCCTGGAAATACTATATATTTCGCAGAAATTAAGGTTCTTGTCTGCTGTTACAAAATCACAATACTTATTTATTCTAATAATATTTGAACTGACAAATTATCCATTCAACGACAAAAAATTATTTAGTATAGATTGAATTTTTGTTGTTTATCACCATAGCCGGACGAAAAGAGTGAGGGGATATGAGAAGGACAAGACAACAAGTAGCCATCATTAGAAGGCATGTGCCATGGACTCTTGTCCTATATTCCCATCTCACATTAACCAACTTTGCCTTTTCAATAGCGTAAAATCGAAGGCTTTTTGCTAACTCAATGCTAACTATCCAAATATGCATCCTTCATCCCATCTTTTCAGCCTCACCATGTTCTCTTTAATTGTTCATCACAACCTTGTATTTTTCCCCTTCATCATCCATAAACCTCATTTGTTTACTTGGCCTTCTTCAACTCCGCTTCTTCAAGCAGGGACAAAACTAGAAATTTGTGTGTTGAGGACGAAAACTGCAATAGTATGCCGAACTACATATAAAAACTGCAAAAAAACAAATGTTGGGGAGCGAATTTGATAAAATATTCCGAACTACATATAAAATTTAGTATACTTAATAGTATTTTTAGAAATCTTTGGGGGCGACTACCACCCCCCTATGTTCGTCCCTGTCTTCAAAGTGTACATATTAATTAACTCGTGCATTTTTTTTTATAAATAATATTTAGTTTTTACGCTACTCATAATATATTGATTTCAAAAAAATCTCTCTCTAATATAGGTGTTTGTTTGATTCACGATAAATGTTTATAATCATTCTTTTTAATCGAACAAAGGAAATGAGATGTAGCCAAGGATGCAATTGTATATACATATATATATATATATATATATATATATATATATATATATATATATATATATATATATATATATATTTGTACCTTCAAAACAAGAAACTAATATTGGGTGTAGTAAACTTTTTTTCTTCACAAAGGAAAAAAATAAGAAAACATGTAGTAACCTTTTGTCCCACTTGAAATCGATGGTAGTAGCTTTTACTAGTAGAATTAATTAAAGGGAAAGTTTAACAGTACCTCAATAACGTGGTTTCAAGAACCAATGAAAATTGCATATTTAGATTCAATCCAAACAGTGAGAAACTAAATTAAAAATATATTATGCTATTAAAGAGTACTAAAAAATTCTTACTTTTATAAAAGGGACCAAGGCCCCACCTTATATCTGAGTTCGATCAAGACTGTAACACAATACATAAATTTAGACCAATATAAGTTGGCTCAATTGGTGAAGATTTGACACGTCCTTATAAAGGTCAAGGGTTCAATTTCCGCTGCCGACGTGAGAGTTGTGATTGTGGGGATCTGTAAGTACCCTTGTAAGAGACCTATAATTTCTAGTGCTTGCCCTGTCCCGTAATGGTGACCGGAGGCGAATTCATCCAAATTTTTTTTAACCAAAAAAAATACATGAATTTAGCAAATATAGTGAAAGAGAGACATAATGCCAATGAGATTCTCTCTAATTAAATTCACCATCGCGATCATGAATTTCCAATGATAAATAAGAGACAAATAATACTTTCATAAGTATTTAATTACAGTTTACCTCCTAATTAGTCGTTATTAATTAACATTCGTGGGATTATAAAGTTAAACTACTCTAAACTGGAGATGGTAAACTGCAATAAACCCACAATAAAGGAGTTCACTGTAATTTTACCTTTCCACACTGATGGGCAATATCCTAAAAGCACTACAGCTGAGTGGGTGAATGTCCTTCTGTCCCCGCACGTGATCACCTAATTCCGAAGCGGAGAGGATTAAGCTACAATCTCATCCATCGTACACCTGTCCACATCTCTAAATCCTTCGGTTAAAAGTTGAATCCCCACGCCATAATCGTACTCATACCCGCAGCAAACCCTTCCATCTTCCAGTATTTAAATAAGGAAAAACAGAAATTCCAAAAAAGGCAATAGATATCGAGGACGAGATTTCATCATTGCCGATATCGTAACGGTTCGCCGTCGCCGGCGGTGACTTTCTAAGCGCCTTATATTAATCTCCGGTTGCTTTCCTCTGCTTCGCCCGCCCATTTCTAACGGTTGTGTCTTAATTTTGAACGGTAATATTTATTTTTGGGGAAATCGTTGAGTTTCATTGATTTCTATTGCTCTCGTGTTAAGTATTGGTGAATTTATGTGAACTTGATATTACGTAGTATTCGTAATTCCTCTTTATTTTTATATTTTTTCCATTTTTTTGTAAGATATTTGGATATTTAATCGGTGAAATACGATTTTAATTTCTTACACAATGCTGTTGATTTTATTGGAGGTGATTATCTTCTGGAAATGGAGATCGCAGGTGTTTAATTTGTATTTTTGCAATCAAAATTGGAAAGAAAAAAAAAAGTAGGATGAGTTGAATCACTTGATTTTCCTGAAAAATTATAGGAACTATCAGTGAATTTAATTTTTCAGTAATAAAATTTAAAAAGGAAGCGGTTGTGATTTTTAGTTTTGGACAGTTGCTTTAGTGTAGTGTTTTAGGTATGGAGTAGGCTTTTGAAGAGAAATTACCTTGCTCAGGCAGCGTAAATTCACGAGTTCTGGAAGAAGTTAGTATTATTTGTGCTCACACGGGTGAAACTTGGAGCTTGAGATTGGAATTACATCTCATAAACTCAAATAAAATATATCTCAATCCACTCAGTTTCATAGTGTTGACAAAGGATCGTGGAAATTGTTTTGAGTTGGAACCTGATAATTTTCATTTTTATTACTGATTAAATTTAGTTCCCAACTCCTTTCTGCTAAAGTAGGCTGTTGTTTCTCCCAGATTAGTAGGATATTTACTTTTTAATGTATCATTGAACTGATAGCTGTTTTATTTTCTTCTTTCTTTGGTCGTATGTCAGGAAATCAAGATGATTGGATCATTAATCACTAGAGGACTTGTGTATGAAACAGATTTTCTTTCTTTTGTTCTTATTACTTTATAGAGAGCTCAAATAGGCTTCTATTCCTTCTTTTCTGCAGGATGATTTTTGGGTATGTCTACCCTGCTTATGAGTGCTTTAAAACTGTGGAGATGAACAAGCCTGACATTGAGCAGCTTCGCTTTTGGTGCCAATATTGGTGATATGTCAATTCGCATCATGTCTTTGAAAGTTTCTTTCATAATTCCTTTCTCGACTCATGTTAATTTTCCTAATTCCAGGATATTGGTTGCTATGTTAACAGTTTCGGAGAGGGTTGGTGATGCTTTTATCTCATGGCAAGTGTAAATATACAAGTGAAATATTTGACACTGGTTACTGTATTTACTGTTTTCTCTCTGTCAGCCTTTTTCTAACTCTGCATTTTCTCTTCCATAGGATTCCAATGTACAGTGAAGCTAAGTTGGCATTCTTTATATACTTGTGGTACCCTAAGACGAAGGTCTCTATTTTCACCAATTCATGTGTTATTGTTTAATATTTTGTACCTTATGTTGTTCTAATTAATTCTACCTTTCCAATGACATTATATCAGGGAACAACATATGTTTATGATTCTTTCTTCCAACCAATCATTAGAGAACACGAAACTGAAATTGATCGCAGTTTGTTGGAATTGAGGACCAGAACTGGCGATTTGGTTGTTCTTTACTGGCAGAAAGCTCTCAGCTATGGTCAGACTAGAATCTTTGACATTTTGCAATATGTTACTTCACAATCAAATCCACCTCCACCTCCAACACCTGCTCAGGTATTTATCAAGAGGGGTCTTGGCATGTTACACTGTTCATTTCTTTTTTTCTTTACCCATTGCAAAGAATTATTATGCACTAGTACTCTATATATACACACACACACACACGTACCGAGAGGATTATAAAATTATTTAGTGTTAACAAAAGAAGCTTTGTAGTCATCTAAACTCTTTCTCCTCCGTCTCTCAGTTGTTTGTCTTAGTGTTGAGATAGTTCTTAAGATTACTTTGAAAATGCAGATACAACAGCAAGGTGCTAGAGCTCGCCAACCCACTGCACCAACAAATCGCAAGCGGGCTACACCAGCAGCGACACAAGTGGAAGAACCACCCTCTCCTGTTTCTAGTTCATCATCAAGTCATCATCAAGATGATGCACAAGAAGATTCTGCATCTTCCGGAGCTCCTATGGTAGCATCTACTTCTGCATCAAGTGCCCTAAAAACAACACCAGCACAACCTATCGTGGAAACTACAAAAGTTTCTACCTCAAATGAAATGGAAGTAATGGAGATTGATAATGTACCTCTTCCCACAAATGAAAATATCAATCCCCCCACCCTACAAGAAGCACTCATTCAAGAAGGTGTTCGAGTTACAAGAGCTAGGTCAAGGAAAACACACGCTGCAGCTGTTCGTTGAGTAATTGCATTTCGCTATTTATTATAGTTGCTGAAATGTGAGTATTTAGGGGTAGGATGACATTGGCTTGTTCTGTTTTACTTCATTATCTTGAAAATTTCATCAGTTTTTAAAGTTGAAAGATGGAGTTTCCTTTATTTTCTGAAAGATTTTGAGGTAGTTGCTTTATAGGGAGATGAATAAATTTGAATTGTACCAAAAACGAAGATGACAATAAAGAATACAACTACTCCGCAGAAAACAGATATTTGAATTGTATCATAATCTTAGAAAATATTTATACAACAATAATGCACATAAAATAGGTAGTCAAGTAGAGCTTATTCTTGACTAGACTAAATATAAATAATACATGAATTCAGTAAAATAGTATATCAGTTTACATAAAACTGGTTATTTCCCTCTCAATTATTTCTTTGTATCTATCAGTATACACCTGTGGGCTGTGGATGTAGACACTAGTTTTTTTTATTAACCACCTGAAACTCAATTTCTGAGGGGTCGATGAATATTTCCGACTGTTATTTCTTTGAGTTTAACCCTTGTTAGATATACTATATTCTAGAATAATTCTTTTTAAAATTATTACTCTTAAAGTATATACGAAGCTGAAAATCTGGTTAAATTCTCTCATGGCTAGAGCTTACGGTTTGGTTCCTAACAATATTCCGTACGCCAAAGATCTGTAGCAGTCACCTCATGATCAGATCGCAACCAGTAGCCATCCCCGTCCTGCAAGGTGTAAGAGGCAGTGTAAGAAGGCAAAAAACTATTTGAATTTTAGCAAATTCTTATTTTGTTTTGCAGCACTGCGCGTTAATAAACTTACAGCATCATCCACAGGCGTTATTTTGTGAATTCCTGGTACTTCGGAACACTCTAAACTAGAAGTATCAAAATGGTCTGCGTTGTCAACCCCGTGTCTTGAACAACTAGAATCCAATGTATCTGATGCTTTTCTGCGCTTGACAGTTACATCCTCGCGTTTCTTTTGATTTTTGCTTCATGAATCGTAGAATTAGGCCAATCAGAACTAAAGGATCTTAAAGAACGAAGAAAAATTCTATATAGAATCTCCCAAGTAAATAGGATACCTCAAAAGATATAGATCAATAGGACCGATATTGCTCCTCACAATAAGTCTACAGTTTCGCCTCCCTGAGAGATCCATTTCCTGCTAAGATGAACAACACCAATAAGCAAGCAACATTTTCAGATTGGACTCATCCCTCACCCCTTTCCATTTAAACTACTCACCCCTTTCCATTTAAACTACTCACCTCCTCGGGATCAGGAACTTCAATGTTACTAGCACGTGGAGCCTTAACAGCAATAACTGTTTTATTCTGTAAAGATTTTCATCATAAATGTGTTGAACATTAACAGAACAGGAAATAACATGAAAAGAAGTCATATTAAGCAGACCTGGAAATTTGGCAGACTCATGATGTCTTCCGCAGTCAAAAAGAGGTTCCTGAATCAGATTAAACCGACTGCTTCAGCAGATAAAATAGATTTAAAAAAAAAAAAAAATCAGAAGGTTTGGGAGAAAAAAATACTTACCTATGAGATGTTTGATCAAACTGCAGAGCCCTCAATTTGTCAAGCTTTTCCCTGAAGAATAAGATGTTAGCCAGACACCTCCTATAAATAAACTCGAGACAGATATATTGTGATTCGACAAACCTTATGCATTTGTCAATCCTGCATTCTTCGGTATATAAATGTTCAACTTCAGCCTGTTATGGAAATAAAAGTAACATACAGTTATGGACTAACTTGGATGAATTAATAAACTACAAACTCGAATGTTGAATACGTTTAAAAGGTATCATCTATTGAGCAATAAGAAGCCAAAAAGTAATTAAACAATTTCAGCAACGAGAATACCTTTAAAAGGTTCACTTGATTATCCAGTTGTGTTGGCCCATAGAGCTGAGACCCTCTGACATACAGAAGCTAGAGTCATTGGCAAATAAAGTCATGAACGTGTTCTACTTAAGGGAGTTCACATTACCTCCAACGTACGTGATTTTTCGTTGTTTTCTCGATCAATCCTATTCCTTCAAGAACATTAGTGATGTCATAAATTCTCCTTTTCTGCACCTGTAAGACAACCGTGAATTAAATTACTTTGAGGCTGAATCTTTAAATATTGCCAAGAAACCAAAGGCAAATATAAATGTAATTGATCAGAAAAAAAAAAAACCAATCATTTATTACCTCCAAAACATCTGCAGTTTTATTCAGATCAAGGACGCCGCCTGGAGCTTCCTGGATCAAATTCAAGAATTTCTTCGTCAACAACCCTGCCAGACAACACAAGAAAATGATGCTTTGAAACTTCAAAATTCCAGGATTTATTATTCATATGAAGTTAAGAAACACTCTCTTTTCTTGTAAATAAAATCGGAAATGAAAATCCACCAACCTAAGGAACTATCATAACGACAGGTACCAGCAAGACTCAGATTCTCGAGTATCTCTGCACAAAAGCAGAAATCTGTAAGTAAAAAGCTCTAGAATTTTAAGTCGAGCATACTGTCAATCAAATCCTGAGGCAGTAATATATTATCACCTGTATTCGTTTCAAAAGTCTCCGATTTAACAAGCTTTTGACCTCTTGCTTTACTGCTCCGTGTAGTTTCCAGCAATATATTAGGTTCTGCTGATGAATTATTTAAAGCTTCAGCTCTCTTATGAACTGGTTTGACTGCAATTACCCTATGCTTAGCCTTGGAAACTCCACGTCCGTTTGCCTGCATCATAAAAGTCGGAAGAGTTTTATGTTTTTTTTTCTCTTTTTTAATATGAGCTTGACGAATACGAAAAACTAAACGAATGTACGTTACGGAGTCAAACTCATAAAACCTCATCCATCTTAAGGAGTATCTTACTATGCTTCACAAGAAAAAATTTATACTCCTTTTGACAAAACTAATTACAGGATACAGATATATATTTGCACGAATGATTAGAAAACTAATGCATAACAGTTATAGATAACAAATACTACCTCCATTATATGATATAAGTCGTTTAGGACATGTAGTAAAAATTAAGAAAGCAAAAAAAAGATATTTTGTTAGTCAAAATATTAATATTACTCGATTAAATATAACTTGTTATAATTCTATTTAAGATAGTAACATTGATATTTTAATTAAAAAACACATTATTTTTTTATTCTTTAATTTCCGCTACATGTCATATACTACTTATATTAAGGAAGGGAGGGAGTATTATTTACCCAAGTCAAATCCAATTCAGTAAGGAAATAAAAATAATTCATTAGCATAATAATTAAGTGTTATTGGCAGGAAATTGATAACAATTAAAGACATAATCACAAAATTAGGATGCAGTAATATATTTAAAACAGCAAGAAAAGGGAATAAAAATAAATTTCTTCAAAAAAATAAAAATAAAAAGGGAATAAAAATAAAAATAAAATTCAAGAAGAAACAAAGAATCAAAAAAGAAAACAAAAACAATCTTCCGAATTCCATAGACAATTAACAAATTAAAAAACTTGATAAACGAATTTATTTATTTATTTATTCTCACCGGAGGAGCGGAATGTGGAAATCCGTTGGGCAGATGCTTCTTAGAATCGGCGGCGGCGGCGGAATGAGGAAATGGATTTGGATGGAAGTTTCTAGAAGAAGATCGGGGCTGCTGCTGCGATTCTAGTAAAGTAACGTCAGAAAAGGAGGTCTTGAGAGTACTCAGAGTGAGATTAAGGTTGATTTCATGGGCGTTCGACATTATTAATCTTAACAAAAAACAACAAAGAATTAAAAATCAAAAATCAAGAAGAAGAAGAATCAATTGAATGGAATTTGGAGTAGAATTGTAACGCTGTTGGTATGAATGAATTTGAAAAGTTGTATTTGCGGCAGTCGGCAAATAATGTGTTGGCGGTGAGTTCGAATTGGGAAGGCCCGCCTGTTTTCTAATTTCCCCGTCACTAAATTATTTACCTTTCATGGGCTTTTGGGCCTTCTTATATGTTTCTTTACTTTGATTGTTCTACCTTTGGGGCATCCGGTATTCACCGACAACGTGGTGACTACATCCGGACTCGGCCTCATGGTTGGCCCGCAGTGTTACCGCTCAACGGGGGAGAGCCTAGCCCATACTGCTCTTTAAACGGCGCTCTCAGCAGCGGAAAATTCCGCAAGAGTCGAATTCCACCAGTGGAAATCGAACCCTCGTCAACGGCGTCAGCTTAAGCAACTCCAACCACCTGCTCTAGAGCTCGGGGTTTGATTTTTTTTTTCTTCTTATATGTAAACTGCTGCGCTCGGCAATTAATCTCTTGCGTCTAATTTAGTTGCGTTATTTTTTTTAAATAATTAAATTGTTTAGTTTTTTTAATAAACTATTTTTTATTTTCTGATTATTTTTTCTTTTTTATTTTAATTTAATAGAATATTTTAAAATCTATAATAAGGTTAAAGAAATATTAAAAAATAAAAAAGTGCTAAAATTTGTTTAAAAAATATATATACGAGAAAGATTGCACAATTAGTTGGTGCAATTCTCAAGGAGCGTCGCGTTAAGAATTGACGCACTTTCAGAGAGCGTTGCACCAATTTCTAGCGCAATGTTCCTTACCGGCACGTTACCATTTAGTGTTAAATAAAAATGTACAAAATATTAAATTTTAAAATAATGGTAAAATTGTCCAAATCCATCATAATCCCAATAAAGTTGTCCAGCGTTTATCATTTATGGGTTGTTCGTATAATATACAGTTGAACACATAATCAATTGAGAATTAACTTTTTTCTTCAAAATTGTACCTTTTGTGGAATCTAGTCATAGAACAAGAACAACACCCACAACCTATTAGAGTTTCTATAAAATCTTCCTTACAGAAAATTTTCAGTAGCTATCATAAACATAAAAGAATGCAATTACAATTCCATTATAAAAACGATCTATCGGAAAAAAAAACATCACAACAACATAATTCTAAAAATTTGTTATCGTTCACGGAGAAGAGAGGGCGGTCTGCAAGTTGTTCCATCCAGCTCTAGTTGGAGGGATGTATCCTGGTTCCGCTCAATATGTACCCTCCAGATGTACTCATTTGCATATGCGGATGCGTTCTACATTCAAGAACCTATACAAAAATTCACAAAAACGCGAGTTAACATACAAAAGGAGGACGTATAATTTTGGAAGAACGTCAAAATGCACCTGATATTCGCGGAGCCAGGACTCGGTTATTTGCAAGCCAATTGCCATTTTCCCAACCTGGAGATTGTGCATGCACTCGGCCAGAGGCTGCAACAACACAGAATGATATATTTGCTTTTTCAACGACTAACAAATAAGAGGGAGATAATTGCCTTTACAATTCTTAGAACAAGTCTCCAATAGACCCAGAGGGGGCAAATACAGAAAAATGGGGGGGGGGGGGGGGGAATGCATTGCTCATCGTCAAAGACGATAAACATATTTCACGGGAGAATTTCAAAAATATGGAAAGGTAAGAACGCAATTGTTTTCACTCGCTGCAATGAAATTATCTGGGTAGGTTGAATGAGTTGGACAAGTTCAATTCTCATCCCAATCTCCGCGTCCAAGCACTTCCATATTTTTTTCGGAGCACATAAATCCTACTATCTAAGGGGAATGGAGATAACCCCCCGACTTTGCTAGGCATGAGAATCGAGCTGAAACCACTTAATGATGATTTAGAGCCTTTATCAACTTGATGAAATCAAATTTAAGAAAAATGATTCTAGGATCTAGGATCTAGTCACCCCCCCCCCTTTGATTGCAATAGTTTAACGCCAAGAATTGAGCGAAAACAGAAAATACTGTATTTGAGGAAATGACTAAAGTATTTGGTGATTACCTGAAGATACTGGTGATAAACAACAAACGGTGCTGAAAATGATAGAAGTGGGAGAACTTCTTTAACAATGTTCCAAGCATCAACAGAAGGTGCTGCAATTATTAAACTGAGAGAAAATTGTGAAGTTAGATCATATGGCAGATATTGCATTAGGTGCAAAAGACAGCGTACGGAAAACATAATCAACCTAGAGAAGCCGTTCTCCTTCCATGATTTTATAGCCTCAGATGATGCCTTCTGACCAGCTCTTGCTTTCTTATCAGGTTTACAAACAGGAGAAACGGTTGTTTCAGGAATCCCAGAAACAGCTGTTTCAGGAATCATTTCTGTATCCCGACTCTCTGAAGAGATGACGTTCTCCTCTGTGGTCAGAGAGCACGTAGATGAAGGAACCTTTTCCTGCAAAATACGTTCATCAAGTAATGAGCCCATGAATTGAAAATACATCTTGATATAAGCAGTGAAGGAAGGCTAGTGTTGTTAGTGCAGCACTTCCAACTCTGAACCATAGGTCTCAGGTTCGACACTCCATTCCCCGAAAATATTTTTTTTATTAAAAACGAAAAATCTCTAAACAAGCATATACACCTACGTCTACATTTGACTGGTTTCTGCTATCCAAATCTTCAGGCTGGTCATTTGACGGCAAAGTTACATCTGAAGACGAACGCAAGTCTGTCAGGGGGGAATGCACAATCCTGAACCAAAGAAGTAGGTCACTGAATGAGTCACTATTGTGAATAAGCCTTAAACATCAATCACTCTACACAAGAACAAACAAGCATGGCCTTCAAAGCCAAAAAACTGTCCGGGTTGGAAATCCAAGTCCAGTCGACGTGTACCTTTCACAAACTTCATTACTAAAATTGAACATCCTAACTATATCAACTGGATATGGAGTACTGCTAAAATGGGCATTGCATACATAACCATTACCTGTAACAAAAGACATTAAATAATGTTACTCCCTGTAAAACGCGGGGGGTGGGGGGAAGAAGCATTATCCCGAACAAAAACAAATTCAACTGTGTATTCTCTTAAGGGAATAAATAAGAAGGTTAACGTACCTCCCAACCTCTCTGCTACTGCACCAGTAAGAATTCCACCAATCATATCCACTACGAGCACATCAGAGTGGGATGTTACATTAGCCAACGAAAGCAGAAGTGATAGACTGTCCATTCGCAAGAACCTGAGGTCATATTTGAGAAATTCAATAGCTGATTGCATATTGCAGCTTAAGGTTAAATGAGTTCCAATGCAAAAGACCTCCATTTGGTCATTCCGACCTCTCGTGCAAAATGATATCAAAGAAGGATAAAAAATGAAGAAATTATATTGCAGATTCTACTAGAACTAGTGAATATAGTGGAGGCGATTCGAACAAATGGAAAAGCATTAAAGTAAAACAATCTAGCAAAGAGGTAATCAGAAGTTGCAAGTTATGATATCATACCCAATTTGTTCAGGACGTTTTTTGAAGTATGCCTCGCATATGCTGTAAAAGAGCAGAAAAGGCAGATAAAAGGTCACGTCATCTAGCAAATAGAGGCATACAAAATTCTGCAAACTACAGCAAACATGCCCCAAGCACCAAATCTAGAAAGCTAAAATTTTGACCTTCGTGCAGTAGGACGTCTTACAAGTACCCTTGGTGAGTATTTTTTCTGCTTCTTAAGAAGATATTTTTCCTGTAAATGAAATGGAGTTCAGCATAACTATCAGGACACCTTACAGAAGAATCAACACACGCAAAGAATAGAACCTGCGAAAATGAGGTTTTCTTCTCAAATGTTGAACTGTTCGAGATAAGGGCTTCAATAATTTGATTCCCGCTAGCACCTTTTCTGCATCACATTGATTTTTTCCAATATGAGGATGTGCATACATCATTCAGAAACATAAAAATATCTTTCTTTAAGAATACAATAGTATTAAAAAAGAACTGAAGTTTCTCACCTCCGCAACTCATCTATATCTTCTCCAGTAAGACTCTGTGCTGTATTGTTGTCAACCAATTCCCGGTTGTCTTTAGACTCAGACACAATCGGGGACTCTGTATTCTCTTGAATATCGTTATTTCCTAAGAAGAAAAATACACAAAAACCTTAAAAGTTGCAGAATGGAAATTGATGAGCCTATATTTTATCTTTATTTTGGATTGTTTTCCTATTTGAATTGAACTTAATTGAGAGAAAAATATATATTAAATTAGTCTTCTTGAGTGAATATGTCTAAAAATGTTATTGTGAATTTTATTTGCAAAATTATAGATTAATTTTCTAATATTTGATACAGGTTAAGGGCATATTGGACATTACATTACAGGAGGAAAAGAAGAATTATATTTGGCATTTTCTAAAATGTCACCGATTCCAACTTGTAATAGAAGTTGAAGATTACTATGATTCCAAAGTAGAAGAATCCTAAAAAAAATTGTACAAGGAAAGCATGAGAAGAGAGAGGAATTAAATGAAGGAATCATTTATTTTCTATAAGAGGAGTAGACTGGATTAGAGGTGTCTTAGTCCATTCGTTACATATATTTTTCTCTCTTTTAAATTGCATCTTTACTTTATTTTAATTGTTATTTATTATTAGTTTTAATTAATTAATTCTCTTTATTTTGGTTTAAGGTAGGTTATAAGTAATATAATTTTCCAGTTAGATAAACCATCTTCGTTGCTACGATCTTGTACTTATCACTTTATTACTTGTTGATATTTGTGCACTTGCAAATTTCGCATCAGAAATCATTATCATGAAAAAACTATAAACCCACTACTTCCTTACATGCAACACATCCACATTACTAAGTGTAAATGTGAAAACAAAAAAAATAATAATAATAATAATCTCCTTTAGATTTAAGCAGTAACTTGGCCAATTTTGTTCAACAGTTTCTTAAACTTGCATGTATGACGAAAGAAAAAATATACATGTATTGTATGGCGATACAAAAAAAAGTTCGAGTATCAGAGCCAGTTACATAAGGAGACACCGTGATCTTACAAATCGACTATCGCCACAAAACACTACTTTTTATCTTTAAATGACAGCATTGAAGTAGCACATTGATCACAAAGCTACAGCTCTAACAACTTAAGAGAAGAATTGCAAGAATTCTTATGTTAATTTTTGGGTGCGGGATGGTAACTAAATAAAAAAACAAATAGAACTCGCATAAGAGTATCTTGGAGTAAACTCATGAACATAGATAGATAGACAAACAAATTTGAAAAGGACAAAAGATTTTGCAATAGAAAGTGTGGCTCTTTTCAAGCTCAAAAACTAACTTTCCTAAAAGCTTCCCCTTTTATCCGGATAACCAGAAGGGGCATTAGTTCATTCTTCCCCTTTTTGACAATAAATCAGAATTCTTGCGGAGAATGGCCAGATATATGAGATTACAATGAGCAGTACATATGACTTGATTAAAGTCTTCAGATTTGGCGAGCATATGGAATAACTAGTGAATTACAACTATATTGTACCGCAATTGCTGCATTGATCTTTGCCGCGTTAATGCTTTTTACTGGTTGGTTTCACTATCATTGGAACACATTAAGCATAAAAGAAGCTAAACCCAGCTCAAATTAAGCATAAATTTAAGAGTAAAAAAATATAAAATCTGGAGCTAAGAATCAAACCTTGGGATGTCGAAAGAATGCGAGACAAAAAAGGGCCATCTTTACCATTCTCCAATTGAAAAACACTCCCAAATGGGTTACCAATCAGAGGCTGAAGTGAGCATTTCTTATTCCCAATTTTCAGTGATCTACAAAACAAATCCCATTACAAGAAATACATAAAATAGAACAAATTTTTAACCTTTTCGTTTCATTACAACTTACGCGGCGGCTGTAAGACGTTCAAAAACCATTCGTTCGCCATCATTAATGTCCAGCAAGACACTACAGCCGTCCCAGGTGACTCTTCTCGAGTTGTTATTTGAATTTTCATCGAATTTATTCATCGCCATCCTTTTTTCTTGGAGCAAAAACAATTTTGAGAAAATTGTTCTTGGAAAATCACAAAATTTATCCAGAACTAACTTTTAAACCCCGGGAGGGTTTAAGAATTTCCACTCGATAGGCCATTGAGACTTTGGGTTTTACTTTGTGGGGGCGGCCCGATTCATAACCCAACATTAGAGATTGTAACTGGACCTATTGTTTATGGGCTGGCCAGTTCATAAACAAATATGGGCTTATGCATGTGCTCACTATTTCAATTTTTTTCGTATAATATATCAAATTCAGCTATTATTGTCCCGATTAATTCGATTTAAATATGAATTATATTTCGTCCAAATTGAGAAAATTCCTTCAAACATATACAATTGTCAGCTATCAAACTGACATGCATAACCCCCGACTGATAATTTCCCCTATTGAGGTACACATCACTCAATTTTTTTCCCCTTCATACAATAGAGAGCTATAGTCTATAGGGGTGTCCATGGTTCGGGTTGGTTTGATTTTACACATTTTTTAAACTAAACCGAAATATTCGGTTTGAAAATTTTGAAACCAATCCAAACCATTCAAAATCTCAAACCGATGCATTCAGTTTGTATCGGTTTGGTTTGGTTGTTCGGTTTCCGATAGATTCAAAATATATTGATTATAAAGTAAAAATAAAATAAGTATTTAGTTGCTAAAAATATTAAAAAAATAAGACTATTATTTTCACAAATTAAACAAAATAATGAAACATAAACTCTTGATTCCTGAACTTCAATATAAAGTAAAAATAAAACAATTTTTTATATAATTACCTAGCTACTAAAAATATAGAGAAATATGTCTATTGTTTTTCACAAGTTAAACACAAAAACAAAAAAAAAACAAATTAATGAAAATTATACTACGAGGAAAAAAGAAAAAAATATAACATTATTAGTTTCAAAGTAAAACAAAACTTCAAGTGAACCTAAATCATCTTCAATTTATTACTTTAACAGTTGAAGAGCTTGCTAATTGTCACGGTATAAATAAAAAGTTCAATATGTTTTATTACAAAATAATTCTTTAATATATATATATATATATATATATATATATATATATATATATATATATATATATATATACAATGCGTGAGCCAGGAATTTTTCTTTGGGGGGCACAACTAACATTGACAAAATAAATTCATAAAAGCATATAAACATTGGCGGAGGCAAAAAAATTTTTTTGATGAAATCTTATAGACTAGAATTATTCACATTTTGTTCACCATTTTCACTCTACTGATTAGTGCTTCATAAACCTCCAAGTCCTCTGGCTTAAAAAAAAAAAATGGCAAAGCTACAAAGTTTTCATTGTCATTAACGTGCATGGCACATCAAAGAAAAGGACTCTCGAGAAGAAAAAATAAATATTTACTATGAAAATTAAAATATATATCATGTTTGATTGTTGAATCCAAAAAGAACAAGTTTGAATAAAAAGGCCCCAAAGACCTTTTTTGTATGATTAGACCAAAATAAAAGGCCATTTAGAAATATTAGGGGTATTAGAGATGAAGTTGGAGGAAACATGGAGGGCTTATTATTAATGTGAACGAATATTATAATCTATTAGTAATTATGAACTTTTTGATGAAATCTTATAAATATTATAGTCTCTTACACAATTAAGTTTGTTACAATTTTAACCAAAATTGTTAAAATATAAGTGGTGTCATTCCTATAATTCAAGAATTAAAAAATCTAATTTTAAATCGTAAAGCGATTCAAAATGTTCACGGGACGAGGTGTTACAAAAACAAAACTAAAATTATAATTTTTTTTTTTGGAAAAAATGCCAATATATATATATATATATATATATTCGGTTTGGTTTGATTTGGATTATAAAAAAAATTAAACCAAACCGAAAATTCGATTTTAATTTATTCCAAACTGAAATCAGTCCAATGCACTGGTCAAACCGAAAATTCAGTTTAAATTAGTTTGGATCGGTTTGATTTGGTGGATTTCACTTTTTCATTAACACCCCTAATAGCCTACAATGTGGATCATCTTTTACACAAGAAAATTGCTTCTTAACTACTTCTCTTTCCAAGAGTTTCCCCACTGGTGCATATGTTATACTGGATTTGTTTTTATTTTTTCTATTTTGGGAAAATGCCATGAATATGGGTATGATTGGGCAAATAATTGTATGTACTTGTGTATGAACCAATTCATGTCCAACCACTTACAATTCACTATGTATATATAATTAGAAAAAATGTCCACATAACAAATTCTGAATGTTTGGACACAGGAATGAAAATATATACGAGTACAAACGATTTTCACCCGTATGATTGAATTAGTTTTCAGTTTCAAATAGTCTCAAACTCAAACAAATTCTCCATAATGTAGTGTTTAAAGTTTTATTCATAGACTCTATACAAAGAGAGTTTGAGTTTCATACCATACTTAATCCAAGTACACCTTAAATGTTTGTGTAATGAATTATTTAGAAATTCAAAAGTCAATACTCATATAAGCTGGTTTTGTTAGTGATAGTTAGGTTGATAACTTAAAATTAATATAAGTCTTTCTAGTATTACGTCCATATTAAATATTCAATTTCATATTAATGAAATATGTTATTCATATAATAGTTTGTACCTCTAATATTCTCCTCCATTGGTTCATGTATTTTCCTTTGACAAATGAAAATCCATATAATATAGTGTCCCTAATAATAAATCGTTGCTTGTAGAGGATGGTGGGAAAAATATTTTGTATCGAATTCATGTCATGTTCTTTTTCCTATTAATATATGATTGACATGTCACATGTGTTCATTTTTCTTTACAGTTTTCACAGTTTTTTTTTAGGTAATAGATCTTTAATTTAAAAAATAAATACATGTCATTTTTTTATTAATAAAACACTGAACACGACAAAATATTCTTAGAAGCAGCAGCTGAACGAATCTGACTCAACTCTAACTACTCCGATTTTGATGCTTTCTTTTTATATTCTAAAATAGGAAAGATAACATTTATATAATTGGAATATCATAGATTTTCCATTAAATTTTTTTGAATATCATAAATTTGATGTACACACTTTTGCTGTAAAGTTGACGAGGGAGCCCTCTGGGAGGGGTGAGTGGATAGGTTGAGTTTGTGCTTGTCTTAGCACGTTCATTTTCACTTAGCAAAAAAAAAAAAAAACACATGCTACTATTTCAATCCCATTTCACAAGTTAATTAGCTACATTTCTTCTCATGTTCTTTAATTAGGAGTCTTCATAAACTTTTGTGTACTTGTCCTAGCTTAACTCACACTAAAATTAGCAATATATTCTTTATTTTTTCTTTACGAGATTAATATCAATATATTTACTCTGCATGATCACATTTTTTTAGGGAATTTTTCAATAGAGTTTCTACTTGCTCAACTCCATTTACAATATATGCTAACCCTACATGCATATATACGTTTCACTAAGTAAATATTGCGGATAGAGTATAAAACTAACCTAAATCAATAAATCAGTCCACCTTCTACCTTCCCCATTTCTGAATAACGGAATAAGTAAATAAGTAGTAAAATAACCTTAAATGGTGCAAATCGGCCTCTCTATTTAGTGTTAGTTTGTGGTTGTAGTTATATGTGGTATGATGTGTTCTTGGCTCTTGTGCTTTTTCTTTAGCTACTATTTGGAATCTTTGATCCAAACCGCACCATCTGGTTAAGGCTCAAGTTGCTTTGGGGTTGTCCCTGTTTATCATGTTATCATCATATATAGGAATGGGGCTGCCATTTATAATTCTCATGTAGTATATGAGTTAATATATATCGACATTCACTAGATACATTCCACGACATTTGCTATGAAATTATTCTCTTAAATCAAAATCAGAGTAATCAAATCTGAATTATTATATAATTTAGCAATTAAAATTTATTTATTAAAGTGATGTGTGAATCGTAATTGTCTTAATACGCGTGAAAGATATTAAACTATGAGAGCATATTATTGTGTCGGCTGCAAAATTGCTATACATTTTCCTCAGTTCGGTTCCTATGCGGAACGCCCAAAATTCCGCACGTGCGGGACACACTGGGAGCCGTCGATTTCATTTTTGAAATGAATCGACGGCTATGATTTAAAAGAGGGTTAAAGGGTATATATGTAATTTCACAAATAAATATAAAAAAGAAAAAAAGAAGGGGACACGCAACCGTCACATCGGTTGGGTTTCCGAGGTTAAAAAAAGCGGTTGAAAAAGCAAAAAGTCACATTTCTACAAGAACACATGTTCTTGTGCAATGAATACATATTTTTGTTCGGTGAACACATGTTCTTGTTCTGTGAACACATGTTCTTGATTATTGATCACATATTTTTGTTTAGTGGACACATATTTTTGTTCGATGAACACATGTTCTTTCCGTGAACACATGTTCTTGATGAGAGAGAAAAGTTGCGGTTGAAGAAAAAAATTTAACGTTTATCCCTAAATACCCCTACTTTGAAACAACCGTTGGATGAATCTAACGACCCTCAACTTGGCCCGCATATACGGACCATTCCACTTTCCGCATAGGAGCCAAGACACATTTTCCTAATCGAGGTTTTGCTAAGATGTCTTTATTAGTCAAAAAAGGTCAGACAAGGAAATGATGCCTTTTGGAGACCAAACAATGAGTTGCATTTGCTAGGCTTCTTCAACCTTTTTCCGTAGAGAAAAAAAAAGGAGAGAAAGAAAGTAGAGAAAAACTCCTAAAGAATCCAAGGGCAAATAATCATATGTTTCTATTTTGGGACCTACTTTTTTTTTCATGAATAGATATTTGTCACGTATTTATTTTTTTCATACGAGTTTCACTATTTTTTTTGGGTTAGAATTTTTTTAATTAAAAAATTAATATATATCAATTTCTTATTAGTAATATTAGGGAATGTGACACCGAATAAGAACATAAGATTCTAGCCGAATCCAAGAAAGTGAGCATCACTAATTGTAAAAAGCAAAGTGAATAATTACCCCCACCTAAGTACCCCTCACATGTTCTTTTTTCCCTTGAAATGGGTCCAAAACACTAAAGCCAGGTGAAATGGAAAGAATGTATTAATGTTAACGCACACATAATTTTTTCCTTTAATTTATTTACCAACATAAATTAATTAGTACTTATGGCTAAGTTTCGTTGGTGTTATTATTGTCGTCGCTTTTTAGATATTATCAACATAAAAATCTTTATAAATATTGACAATAATTAAATATTTCGATAAATATACGCCAATTATCACTTATTTCTTAAATATCGAACATGAATATATGGCCATTAATGAGTATTGAACCTTGATTATGAAAGTCAAAGGTAATAAGCAAATTAGGCTACTAATGAGCCATAGAACCTTGATTATGAAAGGATAAGATAAACAAATCATGGGTTAATTCTAAAGTAAAGCAGCTAGCAATCTAGCATATATAATAACAAAATAAACAAGTAAAGATCAATAAAACAGTGAAAGTAAAAAGGAAAAAATCCCTCCCAACTTCTCTTTGCATCCTTAATTAACCATCTTGGATATCAGTGAACCCTATATTAAATAGGATAACTCTAAAATTTTAACTGATATATAATAAGAATAATCTAAATATTCACTATCGCATCGAGATATTCATTTTGATATAACAAATTTTATTATTAAGTAAGTGATTATGAGTGATACCAAACCCATAAATCGCACCGTGATCATGGGCATGACCAGTGCGTGATGGAAAATTCAATCCTAAAACTATCATTGTGAAATTGGTTCTACAGTCCTCTCAAATAAATTGGGTGGGGCCTACCTGCAGATATGAACTTCACTCAATTAATTTGAGAGAGTTGTAGGACTAGTCCCACAAAGACCGTCCTAGTATTGAGTTACCTGTGCGTGAAAATCCCTCTCCCATTTTCCATTAAAGAAAAAGAAACTCTCTCAACTTTCCAAAGCATTTCTCATTTCTTCTTCTCTCTCCAATTTCATGAATTGAGAGATTTTCTTCTTCTCCTTCCTTCTTCAACATCACTTCTCTTCTCTTTTTTAGCTCTCCTTTTCATGGCTTTACTTACTAGTAATAATAATCCCTTGGAGCCATCATCATCATCATCATCAAAAGACACCAAGCAGAAGAAGAAACATTCATCAAAAAGAAGCAAAAAACAACAAAAACAAGAAGAAAAAAAATCTCCAACAACATCTTCATGGGACCAAATCAAGAACTTACTAACTTGTAAGCAAATCCAAGGCTCAAGAATTCATGATCCCTCCAAAAATAATGCTAATCCAAATCCAAATTCTTCAGGATATTCCAAATTGGGATCTTGTAGTTCAATATGTACTTTTAGAGATGTTCATAGCAACACAAGAGTTGTTCATAGAGCTGATAATTCTCCTGAAAGTAGCAGTTTGGGTCAAGAAAAAAGGCTTCTTAGTAGTAAGAAATCTTCTCATGGATCTTCTTCAAGGTCTCTTTCCTCAGTGAGATCAAATGGTGGCACCGCGACTCATACTGCTTCATCCAGAGGCATTCAATTCAGAAAGCTATCGGGGTGCTACGAGTGTCATACCATAGTTGACTCAAGCAGGTAAATACATCTACTTCTATATAAAATTTAGAGTAAATAGTTATTTAGATTACTAAACTATTTTTGCTTTACTGTTTTGGGCAATCAACTTTTTTGGCTAATTATATCAATTTAGTATTTATGTGTGACTGAAAGTAATTTGCTATAACTTTTTGGGATTGTTTCCGGCTAAAATAGACACGTGTTGGATATGTGACCAATAATCCATTGGCAAAATGAAAGTACACATTAATCTTACTTCGTGCAAAGTCTTTATTTATTATTGATTGAGGCCTGAAAAATAAAGGGACAGATTTATTTTGACCTACGGATATTTTTTCACACTAACTTCCACTGTTGCCCTTGGATTATTGGTCACATGCCCGATACATGTCTAATTTAGTCAGAAACCATCACAAAAGTAGTGACTGTTTATTTTCAACCACACGTAAATATTTGTGGTGATATAATTAGTAAAAAAATAATTGAGTGCCAAGACAACAAAATGTAAATAGTTTAGTAACATAAATAGTTATTTACTCTATTAAATTTATCTCGACCTAATTTTTTACTTACTATTAAAAAAATACTACTAGTTACCTCTGCCATATTGGGCAGGGGAAGCTAGAACTTATAGTAATGTACAAATTTTTTTTGTTTTATAGAAATTGTAGCAATTAAATTCGATTAATTTAATCATGGATAGATTCATAACCTCACTTGTTATAACGCAGATACCCATTGCCAAGGACAACAATATGTGCTTGTTCTCAGTGTGGAGAGGTTTTTCCAAAGATTGAGAGCTTAGAATATCATCAAGCCGTTAGACATGCCGGTAATTTTTTTTCATTTTTAATTTATTTTTATTTGTTTTTTGTCATTTCTGAGTTTCCTCTGTCAATTACAGAACTGCTAAATTGCCTACAGCAGTGCTTTTTGGTCCCCCCCCCCACCCAAAACGAAATTTTAAACTAATGTGATTATAAATTTTTATTTTTTTTTTGGAATTCATTGCATTCAAGGCTATTGTTTTTGAAGAAATGAATTTCCTAACTTCTATGCTCAAGTTGCTCAAATGTATTTATTGCTGTTACTCATTTGAAAAAAAGAAAAAGAAAAAGAAAAGATGGAGCAGTACCTCTTCTATTGAAATAATTTCATAGAAAAGTGAGTATACAATTTGAACTGAATGGAATATTTAGGCAAAAAATCCTCTGTCCCCGTGTGTGTCCCCAACCAATTACAATTCATCATGTGTATATATAATTGAAAAAAATATTTATATAGTAAATTCTGATTAATTGGGGGACAAGATTAAAGACAGGCATGGGTACAGAGATTTTCACCCGAATATTTATTCCGTTACCATCTTAAGTGTAGATTCTTTTTGTTAGTTATTCATAAAACGAATTTGCAAATCTTTAGGGGGAAACTCAACCTCATTATAAGGCTAAAGTACAACATTACTGTTACCACTAATTGCTTCTCCACAGAATTTTGCCTTACCTTTCTTCAGCACAAACCCTGTTCTATGCCACTTCCGTTTTCTTTTTTTCCACTTTTCATGGACCATCTGTGTATTTACGGGTGTCACTTCTTAAACTCGAATCGCACTTTAAATAACACCAGGCATCTCTAAACTTGTCAAACATAATTATTTATGTTATGCGTAAAATTAATTATGAATCTTCTAATATATTTTTTAATATTTTGTCTAGTTATACTATATTGAAATTGTTCCGCATAATAATACACTTGGATAAAAATAAATTTACGGGTTTAAACGATTACGCATATATATGAGACAATTTTATTGTACTATATGATGTATCGTAGTGTTAGAATGTTAAAGTCTACTATGCCCCCACCGAAAAAACGAAAAACCAAATTTGTTCAGGGATATTAACGTAAATTTGTGTTCACAGTGTCTGAGCTGGGGCCGGAAGATTCAAGCCGGAATATTGTAGAGATAATCTTCAAGTCAAGCTGGCAGAAGAAGGATAATCCAATCTGCAGCATCGAACGGATACTAAAGGTCCACAACACTCAGCGTACGATCCAACGGTTTGAGGACTGCAGAGATGCAGTGAAGATCCGAGCAAACAGCAATACCAAGAAGAAGAATCCCAGATGCGCCGCCGATGGAAACGAGCTTCTGAGATTCTACTGTACGACTCTCACGTGCTCTCTCGGCTCACGTGGCTCATCTAGCTTGTGTGGTTCCGTACCCGGCTGTGGAGTTTGTACCGTCATCAGACACGGATTTCATGGGAACAAGTCTAGTGGGGTCCGCACAACCGCAAGCAGTGGTAGGGCCCATGACTGTCTAGGTAATGCCGATTGTCGGAGGGCGATGTTAGTGTGTCGCGTCATTGCCGGAAGAGTGAAACCGATGGGTGATGATATGGCGTCGCCGGTGGAAGAGGACGCTGGCTCGGCGTCGGCTCCTGGCTTGTACGACTCAGTAGCTGGATACGCCGGGGTATACTCGAATCTCGAGGAGCTTTACGTGTTTAATCCGAGGGCTATACTCCCATGTTTCGTGGTGATTTATAAAGCTCTAGAATCTTAACTTTGGCAGACAAGAGGCGGTAGCATTAAGGTTCACCTCGCATGATTTTCTTTATAATATTATAAAATTAAAGTTTCGAGTTCGAGCTATTAAGGATGCTTAAGGTGCTAGATTTTAATCGGATAAGTCGTATCAAATATCAGCATACTTATGGTAAAAACAATCTTAGCATTGGCTTTTTTTCATTTTTTGTTTTATTTTTTTGTAACAAAGTTTGGTTTTTTGTGAAACGCACGTGTTTAGCGATGTACCATTGTAGTTTTTGAATTTTTTATTATATGGATAATAGTTTAATGGGCCATGTGATTTAAATTAGGGCTGACGTTGTGTATGTCACTCTAAGCATGAGGGCCTGAAGTAGTTCTAAAGAATTCACCGGAGATTTAAACATAATTTTTCGGAGAATGAACTACGGGAAGGCATAATCAAAATTACTAAGGTAAAATAAAATATGTTGAAATAGTCAAAATGAATGAACACGCTCAATAAAAAAGAAAGAATGAATACAGCAACTTTAGTAGCCATCTCAGGTTTACTGGTAAGTTTGACACACAGAATAATAATGGAGTCTTCTTCTCTTGAAATTAAATGATTCTATTCTTGCATTTGGGTTAGTAAGCTGGTATTAATGGAGGTGTGGCACGTGAGGAGCACGTGGGGGATCATCTTCAAACAATTACTAAAACGCATGACTAGAAGAAGAAGAAATGAAATCAATACATATGACGGGTGAAAATTTTCTGTCCCCATTTTTATTTATATTTATGTCCCAACTAATCAGAATTTACTATATAAATATTTTTTTCAATTATATATACAAATATTGAATTGTGATTGGTTGAGAATAGAAATGAAGACAAGAACGGGAACGAAGGATTTTTTGCCACATATGACCATGGAAACAGGGTCCAAGAGAGAGACACATGCATAATTGCCTGCACATGCATACTATTACTCTCCATGTACCGTCTCCACCTTTAGTGCTTTTTGGTTTGAAGTTTCAAACTTCTGATATTTTCTTGGAAAATTTTGATATCGACCAGATCCATGTGGATCACGTGATACAGATTTGGCCACATTCATTTCCTTCTCTCTCCTCATTCTGTAGGGATGTGTTCAAATCTGTACCGCATGATCCAGTAGACCCGTTCCATATAAGAAGTGTTCTATTTTCTTTATCAGCACTCGAGTATCAACTCGATTAATTTGGTATGATCTTTTTACATAAACAAAATGTTTGATCATACAATATGAAGTCGTTTTTGGATGATTCGAATATGTGAATATTTTTTATTTTTAATAAAGTTTAAATAAAATCTTGTATTAAACATCACAGATTTGTATTCGTCAGAGTAAGATTTTTCATTCTTTGCAATCGACGAAAAATCTCAATTTTTGTCTAGTTTTAACAATATTATGTAATAACCATCACGAATTTGTGGTCACCGGGCTCGAATTTTGCAATTATAGTGACCTGTTAAAAACATTTATTTTTGTTAAATTCCGAAAAAATCGTATACGTTACCATCACAGTTTTTTAGGTCCTCGGACTCGAATTTTTCATTTATTATGGTCGGTGAATAATCTCGATTTTAGTCAAGTTTAGACAATATCATGTACTAACCATCAGAGATTTGAGGTTGCCAAACTTGGATTTTCAATTGTTTCGACCTATTAATAATCTCAATTTTATTCAAATTTTGATAATATCGTGTACGAACCATCTCAGATTTTGGAACGTCGGGCTCAATTTTTTCAACAACCACCACTGGTGAATAATCGTTATTTTAGTTATGTTTTGACAAAATCGTTTACTAACCATTCAGGATTTATTGCCGACATACTTAGATTTTTCAATTGTTCTGACCGGTGAATAATATCGATTTTTTTAAAGTTCAGACAAAATTGTGTATTGACCATCACATATTTGTGTCCGGCGATTTGGATTTTTCATTTGTTGCGACTGGTGAATAATCTCAATTTTAGTCTAGTTTTGACAATATTGTGTACTAAACCATCACAGATTTAGGGTCATCAATCTCAATTTTTTTAACTTTTCGACCGGTGAATGATATCGATTTTAGTCAAGTTATTACAATATCGTGTCGTGTTTGGGATCGTCGGGCTATGATTATTTGACTGTGGCGACCGGTGAATAACCTCAATTTTAGTCAATTTCTAACAATATCTTGTACTAACCATCATGTATTTAGGGTCGTCGGGTTAGATTTTCAACAATTGTCACCGATGAATAATCCTAATTTTAGTTAAGTTGTGAAGATATCGTGTATTAAACATAACGGGTTTAGAGACGTCGGGCTTGCATTTTTAAAATATTGCGCCCGGTGAATAATCTCGATTTTTAATATAGTTCGAACAATATCGTGTATTGACCTACATTTCGTGCTCTCTGATTTTGACTTTTGAGATTTTGTTCTTATTTTTCTATTCGTATGTGAGTATTAACTCGACTAATCCAACAGGAATTTGTACATAAACAAAATATCTAATAATTAGATATAAAATCACTCATTGTGTGACTTGAAACCGTGAACTTATCATGCATATTACTCCTATATAATAGTACTATCTCCACTTTTACTGCTCTCTGTTTTTTAGATTCAAATTTTTGAAGATTTTTGCAAAGCAATAAAGAACCTTTAAAATTCAAATTCAATTTTCTAACAAGAAAATTGTCCCACCGTCATCAAAGACTTACTACCAACCGATCTGCATGGATCGTTTGTGGAACGGATGGTTCATATATATATTGAGCATTGAGGGCTATTCAGAGATTTTGAATTTTGTTTATACTATTTTAGTTATATATGTACTGGTCTGTCAATAATAATTCAATGTCATCAGACTAGGTACACCCGGGACGAAACTAGGAATTTGGTGTTGGGGGAGTGAAACTGCAACAGTATATAGAACTACAGAGCTCGGGTGAAAAAAGCGGCAAAAAAAAATTCTTGGGGAGGCAAAACTGATAAAATTTTCCAAAATACATATAAAATTTCGATAAATAGTAGTATTTTTAAAAATTTAGGAGAGTACCGTCCCCCGCCCCCTTCGCCCCTGGGTACACCCCCCTTCCTTATTTAATTAATACTGTACTATAACTGGGATCATACTAATGCTTGACTTGCTCGATTGTCCCTTTTCTTAAATAGTTCTTGTGAAATACATGGTACTTGGGCCAACTCTGTTATTTTGTAATAAAGGACCACGGCTTCAGTGCGGAACGGGAAATATTCCGCACGTACAAAACAGATTCTCATTCATTGTATTAAAATTTTGAAGGGGTAAGATTGATTTAAAAAGAACACATGTTCTGATTTAGAACACCTGTTCGCGTGAACATGTGTTCTTAAGCTAAAAATTAGTACTGTGAAACGGGGCGGGTCGCGCGGGCTTATTTCAAAACGGGGCGGGGGGCGGGGCCATTTTTTGCGGATCATTGAAACACATGCCCATATCCACACCGCACAAAGCCCGCGGGCCCACTCAATTTTATTTTATTTTTGTTAAATAAAGATTTACCCATTAATCATAAAATAGTCAAGGCCATTACAATCAAAAGATAAAACGCAATTACAAGAAAAATAAAAGTTATACAATGATGTAAAACACCATGATAACAGATAAAAGTCCACACCCAGAACCGAGTACTCAAATTTGTTGTTTGCTTGGAAATATGTTAATATGTGTTAATATGGAAATATGGTAATATATACCATCAAGCGAGTAGGAAATATGTTAATATATACCATATTATATATAATATATATACTTTTCCAAAAAATATTATATATAATATGTATACTTTTTTTTTTTTACCATCAAGCGAGTAGGAAATATGTTAATATATACCATATTATATATAATATATATACATTTCCAAAAAATATTATATATAATATGTATAAATTTTTTTTAAAAAAAAGCCCGCGGGGGGCCCGCGATCCGCCGGATCCGCCCGCACGGGCCGAGGGCTAAACGGGCGCGGGCTAAAAAGCCTGCATTTTTGCGGATCAATATTTCCTAAGTCCATACCCGGTCCGGTCAGCGGCGGGGCGGATCGATCCGCAGGCTTCGACCCACTTTGACAGTACTACTAAAAATACATATTCTCAAGGGAAAAAAATATTCCGCATATACTGAAAAATATCTGTTCCGTATAGGAGCCAGACTGCCAATTATCTATATCGGTCCAAAAACCACTTAGGCCCATCTTATCTCAGCCCAGCCCAATCAAAGAAATAAGCTGCCAGCCACCAGTCCACTATCCTCTAACGGTGTAAACTTTTCTTGCCAGCCGGAAAACACCAACGTTAAAATTCCATTCAAGAAATCTTAATTAAAACTTAGGAAAAACCATAATCAGAAAAAGGAATTTTCCTTATTAAGCTCGAACTTTATCCGTAAATCCACTTTCATTAATTGTTCAGAATCTTTGTTTATGTGCTTTATTTTATCTTATCCATAAACTTTCCAAATTTGGTTCATATTTTTTTCTATATATAGTATGGGGCATCCTTTTAAAGTTCACCACATTGAGTTCATCTCTTCTGAGAATTAGAGTTCTTGAGTATTTTGATAGTTTTCGAAAAAGCTTATTATTGGAGTTGTGAAGAATTTGTTTTGTGGGGATCATTAAATAATTTTTTTATGGTTAAATTGGGTTCGGTAGAAGAGAATAAACCCTCCACCAACGACGGTAGACTTATTACCGTTCTCAGCATTGACGGTGGAGGGATTAGAGGTGTTATTCCGGCAACTATTTTGGCCTTTTTAGAAGCCCAATTGCAGGTACTAATTTTTTTTTTTTAAAAAAATCTTCAATATTTCTTGCTTTTTCAACTTGGATTATTGATGTTTGCATGTAGTTTTTGTTATTGCATTTTTCTTAATTATTACTATATTCATTCCATAATATAATTCGTTTAGTACATGTAGCGAAAATAAAATAAGCAAAAAGCAATTTACTTTATTAGTCAAAATATTAATATTACTCTCTTAGATAGAATTAGTGATATACAAATGCTATTTAAGATAGTAATATTAATATTTTGACTAATAAAATAATTTGTTTTTTTTTTTCTTAATTTTCGCTACATGTAACTAAACGACTTATATTATGAAATAGAGTGAGTAACTTTGAAGAATTACTGAATTTTTGTTGTTTTTTTCTCTATATCTTTGTTTATGGTAATGTTATAACAGCTGCTTTGGCATGAAGTCTTTGATTCATTTATCTAATGTTGTTGATTCATGATTACAATGTGTAAAGGAATTGGACGGGAAAGAGGCTAGGCTTGCCGACTACTTTGACGTGATTGCGGGGACGAGCACGGGTGGTCTTGTCACAGCAATGCTTACTGTTCCGAATGAAAATAACCGCCCACTATACGCGGCCAAGGATATTGTTCCTTTCTACTTAAAACACTGTCCTAAAATCTTTCCCCAAAGACGAGGACTGTTTGCCTCAGTGAAAAGAATCTTCAGATCACTAAGAGGTCCGAAGTACAGTGGTAAATACTTGCACAAGTTGTTGAGGGAGAAGTTGAAACAGTGTCGTTTAAGTAAAACGCTCACTAATGTTGTCATTCCAGCCTTCGACATCAGGAGTATGCAACCAACAATCTTCTCGACTTACGAGGCAAGGCGATCAGATTGTTTGGATGCTGAATTATATGATGTGTGCATTGGCACTTCAGCTGCACCGACTTTTCTACCTGGACATCATTTCAAGGTAGAAGATAGCATAGGATGTAGTCACGAATATGATCTTATTGATGGTGGGGTCGTTGCTAACAATCCAACTCTTGTGGCAATGTCCGAAATCTTGAAACAAAAATTCGAGAGCAATCCAGGCATGTTTCCCTTAAAGCAAACGGATTCTGGTAATTTCTTAGTGATTTCTCTTGGAACCGGAACAACAAGGGTGGATAACAAGTATAACTGTGAAAAGGCTTCCAAATGGGGTGTCCTGGATTGGCTGATTCACGGTTCTTCCTCTCCCTTGGTGAACATCTTCAGTCAAGCAATGGTGGGCGTAGCTGATTTTCACAATTCGGTTGCTCTACAGGCTCTTCATTCAGAGAACAACTACCTTAGAATCCAAGAGGACGCGCTAATTGGGACAGAATCCTCGGTGGATATTGCAACAAAGGATAACTTAAATAGTCTGGTTAAAATAGGGGAAAATCTATTGAAGAAGCAAGTTTCCAGAGTGAATTTGGTGACAGGATTAAGCGAATCAGTTGAAAATGGTGGCACAAATGAAGATGCCCTCATAAGGTGTCTTAACTTTTACCTCTTTCTTGGGTGAAAATCGTCTGTCCCCATTCCTATCCCTATACTTCTGTCCCAACCAATCAGAATTTACTATATAATTATTTTTTCCAATTATATATACACAGGGTGAATTGTGATTGGTTAGTGACACACGGGGACAGAGGATTTTTTGCCCTCTTTCTTGAACAAAACATTGCTTTTAATTGTTGATGTTAATACTAAGCACTAAAACACAATTGTTTTCTTTTTTCTTTCTCTTTTTTGCCAACAGATTCGCAGTTTTGTTGTCCAAGGAGAGAAGACTAAGGCAGTTAAAAACGCCGGTAAAAAAATCAATTAGCAGTTTAATTTCAAGAGGAAAGGCAATAATGAGATAAATAGATTCTGCTTTTCTTGTACAGATAGATAGATACCTGGAAAGATCAGAATTGAATTGTTCATAGATTCATCTACTACTTACTAGGAGAATGTGAACTGCAAGTGTGGAATAATTTCTATCTCATTTACTCATATATTAATGTAATTTTCTAGTTTTTATTTCAGTAGTAGCAGAGATATACAATCAATGTAATTCTTTGCTTTTATCATAATCTTTTTTTCTTTTCAACATTCATTAAATCTCTTCAATAATATTGATTTTCCTCATTTATTGAGGTCCAGATCTACTTATCATCATTCTAAAACAAACATTTGGACTAATGCATACTATAAAAAAGCCAACTCAATAAAAAGAGAATTATCATGAATTGACTTACGTATATTAAACTAATTGGTTCAGAATAAATAACTTTTAGAATTGGATAAAAAATTTGGGATCAAATTTGGATCAAGAAGACATAATGTCATATTAAATTATAACAATCTTTTTCACTTTATACTCTTTGATTCTTATTTGATTCAATTTTTTTTATCCAACAATCATTATTGTAATGATAAATTGCTCTGCAGGTAAGAGAATTCTCATTTAAAATCGCGGCACATACTTTTTTTTGGCTGAATATAACTGTGACATGTACTCATTGTGTACCTTTCCCCGGTGAAAATTCTCTATCCCCATTCCTGTCTCTAACCAATCAAAATTTATTATATAAATATTTTTTCTAATTATATATACACATGGTGAATTGTTATTGGCTGGGGACAGGGATGGGGATAAGAACGGGGACAGAGGATTTTTTGCCCTTTCCCCCTGCACCCATTTTTTTTGTTGGGTTTGGTCTCATATTTATATTCCTTGTGAAAATATTATTATTAGTTTGTTTTAAAGTTATCCTTATTCATAAATCTTAATATTTAAAGATTACATTATCATTGATTCTAAGTTATGATAGTTGTTGATCCGGAATCTAAACCCGTCTTTATTACCAGTTCGGTTCCTATGTGGAAAATGTATTTTTCAGTATGTGCAAAACATTTTTTTTATTTTGAGTTTAAGAACACATTTTCACGTGAACATGTGTTCTTTTTAAATCAATCTCAACCGTAAAAATTTTAATTCAATGAATGAGAATTCGTTCCGCACGTGCGAAACATTTTCCGTTCCGCACTAGAGCCGTGGTCATGGTTTTCCTATGTTTTAATTAAGATTTCTTGAATGGAATTTTAATGTTGGTGTTTTCCGGCGGGTAAGTTTTCACGGTTAGAGGATAGTGGACTGGTGGCTAGCAGCTTATATCTTTGATTGGGCTGGGCTGAGATAAGATGGGCCAAAGTGGTTTTTGGACCGATAATAGATAATTGGGCTGAGATAGATACCGGGTTAATACAAAATTTCCACTGCAACAATTTTTTTTTTTGTAATATTTTCATCGCAAGAGGTTCAAGCTTAATGTAGATGGATTGTTAGTTGCGGGATCTGTGGAGATTGGAGCAATCATCAGAAATCACCGCTGCTATATTGTTGGAGGCTTCTCAAAATTTCTCTCAACCTCGTTCAGCCCAGAGCATGCTGAAGTCCTAAGGGTGCTTGAAGGTATCAAGTTCATCATGGATAAGGACTTAAGCATTTATGAAGTAGAAAGTGATTGTATACGCATTGTCAATAGTGTCTTCCGACTAGAAGAGGACCTCTCTACTATAGGACATTATGTTAGCCTTATTAGGGATTTGTAAGGACGTACACGTGCTAATATTTTATACGTTCATAGATCTTGTAACTCTCCAACTGATGTATTGGCGAAGTATGCTACGTGAAATAGATACCCGTCTCAATGGTTTGAAAACCCGGTTCCTCCTACCACATATTCTCTACGATCTTAATACAAAATCCATATTTTCTCCTACAAAAAAACCTAAAAGAATGATATTACACGATAATTATAATTGACTTTGTAATATTCATTCCATTTAAAATGGAATGTTACTTTTTTTTTTTTTTTTTTTTTGGGTATAGCAAAGCATACATTCAAGCCCATAACCGAAGTACTAAAACAAATTACAAAAGAAATACATAGCATACTGAAGTTAGCACACGTTATTTGAGTATTTTTGACATACTCATTTCGTTTCGTTTAGAATTAAATGTTTATTTTCTTATTCATTTTATATAGCAAAACAGAGATTCAAGTACAAAATGGAGGGAGTAAAGTAAAACAAATGACAAAAGAGATACACATATGGTACCCAAGTAGTGGTATACCTTATTTGATGTACTTTAGATGGGAAAACTATGGAGTACATTTTGATTATACCATCTCATTCTTTGGTTCATGAACTTGAGACTTCCCAGTTGAATGCAGGTAAGGTGTTTGATGTAATGTCAAGCTCATGAAAATCATGCAAATTCAAGGCTACTTCTCTTCCTAAAGAACCCTTTAATCAATGGAATCAATGGTTTCCTTTTGGTCTTTCTTAAAGAAGGATGCCTTTGTAGTAGTACAGCATGATCATTTGGACTTGGTGGTGTTGGTACTACCAAAACTTGATGAGAGAAATTAATTGGATTTTCTGCAAATGTGACATATCTTTTCTTTTGAAACTCAACTTTTTCATGAATAGTTTCGGTTTTCTCTTCAAATTCAGTCGAATCTTCGACAAATTTAAGGTCTTCAATTTCCATTAGTTCCTTTATATGTTTCTCAGTTTTTCCTAATTCCTTTATTTCTTGGAGTTCTCTTTTTGTCTTCTCTAGTTCTTCTTGTAATGAAGAGAGGGAATTGGCCATTACCGTGCTTTCTTCTTTTGCCTTTAGTAGATTCTGCTTTGTCTCTTCTAGCTCTGCTGTTATGTTTCCAATTCTTGAAGGGTCTGTGTCATTTTCGCTTGGTCCATTCTGCATCTGTCTCCAAAAACTATAAAATTACTTCTACCAAAAAGGGGGTGAAAATCCTCTGTCCCCGTGTCCCTAACCAATCAGAATTTACTATATAAATATTTGTTTTAATTATATATACACATGGTGGATTGAAATTGGCTGGGGACACGGGGACATACACTGACGGGGACAGAGGATTTTTTGCCCCAAAAAGGTGGGTATTTAGTGTAATAAGAATTCTCGCATTTTCAGTTTTCATTCTAATTAGCACAATTTTAGGGGTGAAAATCCTCTGTCCCCATTCCCTGTCCCCAACCAATCAGAATTTACTATATAAACATTTTTTCTAATTATATATACATGGTGAATTGTGATTGGCTGGAGACAGGGATGAGGACAGAGGATTTTTTACCCAATTTTAGTATAACCTTAGTTTTCTCGTGTCAAGTTTTTATTACTAACTAATGAAACTGCAAAAATCAACTAATCATCTAATAAATTATGGAAAAAAAAAGTTAATGTATATCTTCCTTCGACATATATAATCCTTAAAAGTTAGAAAATATTATATATTTTGAAAAGAGATAGAAACATTAAACATCCTTATATTATGCTCTATAAATATGCTAGCCTTGACGTTGAATCAAATTAGAGATTGTTTTCTCTTACATATGATCTTTTTACAATTCTCAATCAACTAGCATTTTGCTGCTTCTTTTTTTCCCTAGGTGCGAATTATAATCCTTATTCCTCATGAATTAACATTAACTCAATCTAAATATTGCAATTTGGATTTTTTGTGACATACTCTATAATTTTTAATCATTATCCTAAACTGTAATATGATGAGTCCTAAAAAGAAATTGTTATAGATAATATTGTAAAGAGTGTTACAGAGGATCTGTTAAGATTGGGTACAACAACAGAAACGGAAATATAAAATCATTAAACATACTCCCTACATTCTTAAATATAAGACTTTCATTATATTGTGAAAAAATTAAGATATTTTTGTAATTAAAATATCAATATCACTCTCTTATAATTAGTGGTATACAAGTATTATTTAAAATAGTAATATTAGTATTTTGATTAAAAAAAATATATCTTAATTTTTACTTCATTATTTAATTTTCATAATATATTTAAGAATGGAGGGTAGTAATTGATAAGCATAAATTAAGTTTCTGAGTAGATAAGGAAAAACGGTTACCTGTCTGAGCTTGGTGGAGTAAACTTCGCCGGCGAGAACTCTCTCGCCAAACAAAACGACGGCTTCCTTGACAGAACGAAAAGGAGAAGTCGTGTCAATCTCTGCTTTCCTCGTCGTCGTCATCATTAACTCAATGAGTTCGATTCCGACAATTTGAAAATTAGGTTTTTGATTAGGGAATTACTAACAATTAAAGAGGTTTTTATTAGTAAAATAAAAGGATATACAGACAGAGAGTAGGAAGTGATGTGATATTTCATGTGAAGAGAGCTTCGTTTCTTCGCGTCCACTTCACTGGTATTCTGTTTTCAAGGTGAAGCTGCCGAGCTGGTGGTTTATTATGGGCTTTGCGTTGTTGGTTTTGTTGGGCCCATTGAAATTTCAAGATCACGCCTCAAGGCTTTTGGCCCACCACTTTTGCATTTTGATTGCTAGCTCCACTAGTCCGTTATTCTTTCTTACCTAAATTAGTCTCACATTAACACCGAGCTCTGGGCAGCTGATTGCAGTTGTTACCTGTCTCACCGTTGACGAGCGTTCGATTCCTTTGGGGAATGATTATCGTAGGAATTTTTCCGCTGTAATAGTACTCTATTTACAAAGAGCAGTATGGGTCATGCCCTCACCCCACTAGCGGTCACGCTACGAGCCAAATCGCAAACCGAGTCCGAATTAATCACCACGTTATGGACACCGAGTACTCGAGGGGTGAACCAAAAAAAATTAGTCTCACGTTAGTCTCTTAAGGTTTTGTCAGTTTTATCTTAGATAATAAGTAAGTTTAAAACATTTTTATCCAACTTGAGCCAACCGCCCATAATAAATGTATTTTCTATTTATTCTCTTATCTTAAAATGGAAAAAAAACAAAAAAAAAAACCTTGTTTTATCTTTAAGTAAATATTTACGGCTCAGCACTAGTAGGACATTAATCAGGTTAAATGGAAGGTTTTGAAACTCGAATCGGATATCGACCCGAAAAAGTTATTGGGCTACGGATCATTAGTCGGACCGGTGGGCAGATCATCATCGACCCATTAATTGACCTGGTGACGTAGTAAATATTATAATTAATCTATAATTATTATTTAAAATGAAATAAATGTGAAATTTTCCAACTAATATGGTATGCACAAATTCAAAACTTAAAATACCTTTTTAATATAAACTTGACAATTAACAACATGTTATGTAAATTCAGTCACAACTCATAAATTCTTATAATAAAAACTCTAAATAACCAATAAAGTATCCAACAAGATTAAATAATAAACATAAATCATAGGCAATCCAACAAGACAATAACAATCTCGAAATAGAATAACCAATTTTTTTATTTTTTTAAAAAAAATTACAACATATTAGATTCGGCCGGTTCTACTAAATTCGTTCCAGTTTCCGTGTTAGACGGTCCAACCACCGAGTTTTACCGGTTTGAAAAAAATGAAGCATATTTTTTTATCTCTACTGATTTTGGGGACCATACCGGATCGCAAAGCATGACGGTCGGCTATCCAATCGATCCGACCGACCGATTCGGGCCGAGTTTCAAAACATTAGTTAAATGAATCAAGCCCACTTTAATTAAGCGTTCACTTTAGAATCGAGCTTGAGAAACACGGTATCATTTAATTAAGATTCACTCATGTTAAATTCAGCTCATATTTTTCGGATTGAGCATGTCGGATTCGCCCCGTTGAAGCTGAGTGGCAGCAGTACGTCTCCTATACGGAACATGTTTCTTTTAATATATGCGAAATATTTTTTTTACCTTGAAAATAAGTTTTTTTTCGATTAAAAACGTGTTTTTTAAAAAAAATGTATTTTTTTTAAATCAATCTCAGCCGTCAAAATTTTAATACAACGAATGCAAATTTATTTCGCACATATAAAATATTTCTCATTCCACACTGGAGCCGTAGTGGACTGGCATCCCTAATAAGCGGTAATAATGAATTACACTTTTTTTTTGCTAAATAAAATAATGAATTACACAATTGGGCAAAAAGTTACAGTCAACCGTCTCAGCTCTGACTTTTGACTTCTCTTACTAATTCTCCATTCCTTCTCTCTTCTTTCTTTCTCTCCGTCCATCGCCTTTAGTTTTCTGCAGCTCCCTTCGATATTTGTGGAAAAATGGTAATTCTAAAAGTTATTCCAACCTTTAGGTTTTCCTTCCAATGAATTAATTGTCTTAAACAACTATTTCTTCTTCCTCTATGATCGATTCAACTGATTTGATTTGATTTTTTTTTTCTGATCGGAAATGGTAGATCCGATTCATATTGCTTCAGAACCGGCAAGGAAAGACTCGTCTGGCGAAGTACTACATTCCTCTCGAGGAATCCGAGAAGCATAAGGTCGAATACGAGGTACTGTTTTCCTCAATTTCTTATCAAAAAAATCATTTTTTTCCCTCGAAATTGAATATAATTTTCCTGAAAATATATTTTTCGTGAATGTATCTGTAGGTTCACCGGCTAATCGTGAACAGAGATCCGAAATTCACCAACTTTGTTGAAGTAAGTATATGGATATTGATGCATTACCTCCATTCTTTAATGTATAAAAAAAGAAAGATATTTTGACAATATTACTCTGTCAAATAGGACTTGTAAGCTATTAGTTCTATTTAAGAGAGTAATATTGATATTTTGATTAAAAAATATTTTATTTTTTGCTTCATTAATTTTCACTACATGTCCTAAACAACTCATATTAAGGAATGGAGGGAGTATAATGAAAGGTTTCTTCAATTTTATTTTTATATCTTCAATACTTACTTGTAGCTATGAATTACCTGAAATTTCTGTTTGGAAGCTAAGCTTTTGGTCCTATATTATCCTAAAGTGTAGAGAGAAAGAAAACCACAAATTTGCATATCAATTTGATGATGAGAGTGTAATTTGGTAAATAGTAAGAGGATTAAATGAGGAATAGGCACGTCCGGCTGAAGCCAATTATGATAGATAAAATGCCTTAACCAAGATTGATAGGTATTTCCAAAAGAGATCAATAAGTTAATCTCTGAGAAAATCTGATCTGTTCTATTTCATTGCATAACACAGCCTCAGTTTCCTGGCTTTTCTTGGGTTTTAGTGTATTTACACTATCGATTGCGTTTCTCTGTTGTGTAATCAATTTATTCTTTTTTTTTCCTTTTAGGAAGATATTTGTATTTGCTTCCATGTCATAATTTGTTCTCCTTGATTATTCTTGCAGTTCCGGACGCACAAGGTTATTTACAGGCGATATGCTGGATTGTTTTTCTCGCTATGTGTTGATATAACTGACAATGAATTAGCTTATCTTGAGTGCATCCATTTGTTCGTGGAGATACTTGACCATTTCTTTAGCAATGTATGTGAGCTAGATTTGGTGTTCAATTTTCACAAGGTATGTATCACTGGTTACTTCCAAGGATTTCATTTCTTTCTTAGCTGTATTTGTTTACTTGTTTTAAAACAATTTAGTGACATTTGTAAACTTGTTTGTAGCACAGATCTTTTGTTGCTCTGTTAGAGTTATTGCCTGGTTTGATACCGCATTCTCTTGGATAGATGAATTTCTGAAAAAAATCATTTGGTTGTCGAATATAGGGTTGTTTAGTTTCTAAAATGAGATGTCTTGGTTACCACATGTTTCATAGACTTATTTGCTCTCTTTGCTGGTTTTGTTGCATTAAGGTATATATTTTCTCTGTGGAGATATGTGGATAAATTTGATTGGGATGAATTTGGCATTGAAAGAAAGGTAATGGTGATTTTTAAGTACCTTGACCCAGAGGATTAAAGAAATGAAGTTTGGATGAGTATTCCCTGATAGTTCTTATGTATCCTAGCATTGAAACTTTTTTGAGCTATCTTTTTCCCCCTTTCTTTCTTCTTTAGAAGCAAGCGTGTTTGTGAAATATAGCCTTATGGTAAAAAGGTCTATTACGTAGAGAAAGGTGCTGATTGATTTTTTTTAAATTTTTTTAAATATGAAGGTATATCTCATATTAGACGAGTTCATTCTTGCTGGGGAACTCCAAGAAACAAGCAAGAAGGTAGTGTTTCCATCTTGTTGCCTATTTCTTCTTCTGAACTCAAAGCTTTATTTATTCGTTTCAATAATTGTTGGTTTGCACCTAAAACCGCCAACCTTTCTGATGCGGAACCATGATACAAAGTATCAAGATTCGGCTAAAAGGTTTAAAAGAGGGATCTTTCTCTATCTCGAACAGTTTCCAAGGGGAATATAATCAACGCAACTCTAAAGAAGGCTAATTATTTATGGGGGCTGAAACACCACAACAAGCAAAACTATCTTGTTGATACAGTAACTCAAGAATGAATGAAATTCTATAAGAAGTTCAAACACAAGTATCTAAGGAATAACCTTAACCAAAATATCAATATATCTAAGTAAGTATTATGTTGGCCGAAATCTCTCTTAAATAGAGTGAAGATTTCCTACTTTTGGTAAGACTCTTGAATTCTTAAGTAAACTTCCTAAAACAAAACACTACCTAACATCATGGACAACATGTCCTATTATTTAGCTAGCATTATTTTTATTCGGCCAACATGGCCAATAATAGTAAACAATAAAGCTGAAAATATAATTAAAGTATAGAATAGACTTTAATGTACAAAAAAACTAAAATGCCCCTATTAGCCACTTTGCTTGTTTGGGCCGAATTGAATATCTTGTAAACTTAAGAGTTGAACTTGAATATCTTCTTGTAGATGTAATTTAGTTTCCTCTTTAGCCTTCAACTCTCGGATCAATGTAGAGATGGCTTGATCTACTTTCCTTACTCTTTGTCTAGCCATTGGACCTAATATGTTTGATAAGGGATGCTTGATATGAGGCAATGGTCCCGCATCACTTTCCACCCACAAAACTCATTGCACTGCATCTTCCACCCTAAAAAGAGAAAGCTGTTATTGTGTTGGGGGAGAACTGGTAGACTTATATTGTCGAGAATAAATTGTGATGCATACATGCCATAGTTCTTTATTTAACTTGTAATAGCTTGTTCATTGCAGGCTATTATAGAAAGGATGGGAGAATTGGAAAAGCAGGAATAGAGATCAAAATTTGCAGCTTCGCAAATGCTATCATCTATCACTAGTTTAATTCCAGCTTTTTTTTTATTGCCATATGCTCTGCAAATGGTGACCCTGTTGTATTTCTCTTTGCAATGTGAATTTATTTTTATCATTTATTTTTTCTTTTGGCCGATTGTTTTGAAGTGTGTATCTTGTAGGATTTGAAGATATTCTTAAACCGACTGAGCATAAAGAATTGCATGACTTGGAAATTCCTACTTCCTTTTGTAAACTTCTTGTTTTCTTTACAAATTATAAGCATTGCTGTTGCAAGCCTTTTCCTATTGTTGCCGGGGTGAAGGAATCATGCTTATTCCTAAATGTTTATTTAGCCGAGCTTGGTTTCGAAACTTTTTGTTCGTAAGGGTTTGAACTTTGACATATTTTCAATGTGTTTGAGCTCGATAAGTCAAAGTTTGACTTGACTTGGTTTGTTAGTAGCAATAGTGGAATGCCTAGGCATGACAATCAGAGAATACTGGAAGATTCAATCCTATGATCGTCTTTTTAGGAGTGGCTCCACAACTCCCTCACATTAATTGATCGGGGACTAACTGCAGATGTTTTTCCGCTCAATTCATGTGAAGAGACTATATGACTAGTCCCACAAGGACAGTCATAGGATTGAGTGACCCCTTGACAGTCTAAGAAGGAAGGGATAATTTTGTCAGCAGCTGGGAAAGAGGAAAAGGAAAAAACGGATCTCTGAACTTTAATTGAGCAAGTGAAATATCAATATAAATTCATCTACCACACAAGGTAGAAAAGATTGCATTTATACAGTTTCTCATATCTTTGTACTGTATGGAGCATAAAATTTATTTGCTGAATTGAACTGAATTGAATCTTAGCACTTTAAATATGCTGATTGCAAATTATCTGCATAGGCAGGGTGTGTTCCACCTACATTATGATATTGTCCTTTAACTGCTGAAGGAGGCAATAATGCAGTTGCAGAAACGCTAGGCTTCTGCTGCTGTTGTTGTATGATAGGAGCATATTTAGAGCCAATTGCTTCTTCTGGAGAATGGGAAGGCGAGAAAAGAATTTGGGCATGATGAATCATTGGAGAAAGCTCTGATAGTCCACTTTGCCAGTTTTGAATACTTGGTGAAGCAATACCAGATTTGTAATGAGCCATCATCGGCAGAGAAGCCCGTTTCTGTTGTTGCCGCGGCTCTGGCTGTGATGATGTTGAGGCACTAGCTCCTACAGTTGGAGGCATGCCAAGAAATGAAGGCAGGTGAATCTGTCAAAAAGTAACCAAAGTTCATTTGTTAAAGAAGCAATAACAAAGAATCTAAGAAGAGTAGTTGAGAAGCAAAGCACCAAGTAACATGTAATTTGTAAAGGATGGAAGTTATTAGCAATCAGAAGTAAGAGAATTAAGTGTTCATTGACAAACATTTTTGGTCAACAAGAACACGGTGATCCAAGGATTGGATAACCACAACATGAGAGTGATGTGGTAGGAAGAAAATATACAGAAATAGACAATTATAGATTCATGTGTACATAATTTGGTATTAAGTCCACATGAGTGATTTACCTTCTGCACAACTGCTGCTGAAGGATAACCAGGGAAGGATGTTGATGAATAATAGTTCTGAGACGTTGGAAACGGAACAGCTGATTGATACTGGGACTGCAAGTAAGGAAAAGGAAGTGGTGATAAGGCTTCTGGAGCCTGCCCCGGTTTGTTACTGCTGTTAATCATCTCCACTCTACTTCCAGTAGGCAAAGATAGAAACTCAAAACTCTGGTAGAAGTAAACTAGATTCAGAATGCTACCGAAAGCTGGGAGAAGGAAAAGATAATCCACTAACAAATATTGAGCATAAAGATATACCTGCTTCTGTAAATCGTAGATGCCAGATTTAGAGCCCTGCTGCTGATCTTGAACAAGCCTTTTGTGCAAAAGAATAGCGTTTCTTACTTCAGTTGCGTCCTTTTCAGGTATGGAGCAGCCGCTCAAATTGTTTCCCACCTGCGATGGGTCATTGCTTGAAGCATGAGGTCCCTTGTTTTGATCCTGTATTAGTTGTTATTTGGCTATACTTGACAAGCGAACGGTCTCTCTGGTCAGTCATTTTGGAGGCCTTTATAAAACGACTAATGTAAACATGAGTTGTACATCTCCTCCATGACTTCTCTGAAGCAGTGACAACTTGAGCATCCTGCATTGCAAGATAGTGAAACACAAGCCTGTAAGTTCCCACGAGTAACAGATTTCATAAAGCAAACATCTCAAAACTCAAAGGGTGGGGAGTATACCTTTTTCTCTATAATACTATCGGATATTGGAGATTGTGAAATGGAACAAGAGCTCCTGAACCAAGCAGGATGTTTTTTGGCACTGCATAGCACAAAATAGCTCTATAAATGAGTCTAAAAGAAATTGGAACTGTCAAATGAGAACCATATCTAGAAGATCAAAATATTGCAAGTGAATTTCCCACCCTTCATGGTCACTTGACATCCTTGAAGACAATCCCTGGTGCAATGACGAACCTGTTTCAGAAAACTAACTTTATGGCAGCACAGCAACTAACTATAATAGTTATATATGATCACCACAACTATTGATGTCATCTTGATAAAGACTTGGGAATAAAAAGATCATAAAGATATGTGAATCATACCAGTATCTCCATTTTCCTTGGTGGGTACGTTTCACCTCAGGCTGACCAGAAGAAGCGTCATTCTAAAGGGTAAATCAAAACTCAGAATCTTCAGTCAGAGACAAATAAGAAGTTATTAACTTTTTTAGAGACGTTATTAACATAAGAATTAATATCATATACCAGTTCAAATGCAATCTGAGGATGGTTTCGAGAACTTGGTACATGTTTATCAGGTTTCGAGAAACTTCGATCTGTAAGATGACGTGTGTGTCATTAACTGAAACAGAAAAGGAAAATATAAAAGACAACAGAAAAGTCACACACCCATGCTTGATGCTCAACCTAGTACAAGCACCGGAAACGGCAAACTCATTTGTTCTTTGAATTGTACATTCATTTTCAGAGCTGAAAGCCGTCAAGGGGAGATTTACTTTAGGGATATGACAACCTGATTCCATAGTTAGCTGCTTGCTAACAGAAGTATCAGGCTGCTTACTGCCGTCAGTGGTACAGTCTAGTACATTTGTGCATATGGACTTATCATCTTTATGGCAGGTTGTCTTAGGCTCCTCTTCTGTCTTTCGAATTTCAGCCTCTGCTAAAACTGCTTAATTGTTAACATAATGAAAAAGGAAACCTAAAGTAACAATGAAAGAAGGAAACAAACCTTTGAATCGATTTATAGACTCCTCTGTTTTCGGCAAGGCTGAAGGTGATGCTCCTGACTGTTTATAAACAATTTTTTTCTTGTCCGTCTTCGTAGCATCAGGAAACACAGCAGCCAAAGCAAATAAAGCCTCTGCAACTTCTACCTCGTCTTTGGTAATCTGTTCTAGAGTACCATCTTTTACACAAACTTCTGTCCGAGGCTTTTTCGAGTCAATGCAAATCCATTGGTCAAAATAAATTTACTTTTTAGGTCCCATTTTAATATAACGTTGGTGAAATAGGAAGTAAGGTTGGAGCTTATCAACTCACCTTGTTCTGATTGGATTTCTCCAAACCATCTTTTCTGACCAACTCTACTCCACTAGCTACATGTTTGATCTTCTTTTTCTTGGCAATCAGCAAGGGAGGAGAAATGGATTCATTACTTCTTTTTCTTATGGCTGCAACAGTAGGAAAAATCTCTTAACCTTTTGATCTATGTTCTTGAAACAACTTTCTAAATATATCATTAAGCTCAATTGGGGTAGTAAAGTTCATCTGATATAGAACAAGGAAAAATAGCATGAATTAAATGAGCCCAGATGCCAATTAGAGAATCCAAAAGTTCAGATTCCAAATTGAATTGAAACATAAACCCATTCTTGATTCTTACATTGCTTGAAAAGAAAGGAAAATGCAAAAGCAAAAAAAAGTTCTGATCCACAGTAACCAGGCATAAAAGATGACATGGCACAGGAACAACAAAATAGAACCAACTAAAAATCAGTGGGCTCCAAGTCCAACCATCCATGCTTAAAACATTAACAATTCCAATCAATCAAAAAATTGGTCATAAAAGCATATCTACATGGCTGACGCCAATTCGTATATACAAGCTGGGTAATTAACACACCTGACCGTAACTTCCGAGGAACAGAGGCCTGATAATCTGTATTGCAGTCATAAAAAAACTGCAACAAAGATCAAAGTTTGAGAACAAACACAAGTGAACATAAAGAACAAACCAAGTCAGTCATGCTATTTTTGGCTCAGGCAATCGAAAGTGTTACCATTTTGGGAGTTCTAAATCTCTTGCAAGAACCATTGCCTAGTTGAAGCGCATCTTCACCATCCAACCAACGCTCTCTGCAACTCCTCAAGTTTTCTTTAACCAATTTTTTGAGCTGTTTTTTTTCCTTTGATTTTCTTTATTCCTATTACTTTCCCACCGTTACAAACAGAACCTTCCATTGGAACCCAATTAACAAAGAGTGATAACTTTAACAAGGAAAATATGACAAATAAATTCAACAAGAGTTGGTAACAAAGAAAGAAAAACTTAAAGATACTCAAACCCCTTATCCAAAAGCCCAAAAACATACTAATGAAACAAGGAAATATAATGATCAATGAAAAAGACATCCCTCATTGATGGTTTTTGGTTGTTTGCAGCAGTAACTGTAAATTTAATACTCCTCCCGTCCCAAAATTATCTGTCCACAATTATTTTTTAATATGTCTCAAATTAACTATACATTTTCTAAATAAATAACTCATTAATTGTGATTTTCCAATCCTACCGCTTACAAGGTTGGAGAGAAAATAATAGAAAGAAAAAATGAGATAGAATTAGATGAGAAGTAAAATTTAAATAGAGTCATGTTTAATATTTTACATATTTTACGGAATGAATAGATACGGAGATAATTTGGTAGGAATGAATAATAAAGCAAGGACATTTGTGTAAATTCGATACTAATACTTACCAGAATATTTAGTGATGTGTCGCTTTGAAGGCGAGATTGAGAACAACCGACCTCCGCCTTCTATGCTATCAGCGTTGTCCATTTCTGGATTATTAACAATAACGACAATGGCATGTAATTTTAATTGAACTGATGTTAGCTGCTTTTTTAGGCCCAAATTTCTTCTTCTACTCTAAACTCAATAAATGCGGCCAAAAAACGCCCCTTCACAAAGATCCTTTATTCTCTTTCATCCTCCTTAAGAATACTTGTCAATCTGGAAATCACAAAATTTGATACACAAGTAATTACTATCAGAGAACTAGAAAAATTGGAAAATAGAATTTAAACAACTAAACTCAGTATCTAATTTGATTGAGCATTCAGAAAATACCTATCTAGATACTCATTATAAAGAAATCGATGAACAGATTGATGAAATTCGGCAGTTGATAACTTAAATATATAAAAAGAAGAAGAAGAATAGAAGGAAAAGTACTTCAATTACATGGTCATTTTTGTTCAGAAAAATCTGGTCCTCCTCACGTAGTATAGCACTTCAAGCACTCAATAAAAAAGAAAAAAAAACATCCATGTGAAAAATCCTTGAAAATTGCAGAGAGAAAATCTCAATTCAAATTCGGTACCAAAAATAGAACAGATTTCAAAGTAAGAATCAAATTCAATTTCTCCATAATCAATCGCGAATTCAAATTGTGTTCCAAAATCATCATCACATGCAAAAACAGAAATCAGATGAAATTGAACAAGTTTTTTTTCCCTCAGATGAATTGATTAATCCTCCTAATCCATATGGACTAACAATGAAGAACTGAAAAAAAAACCTCAAAATTAAAGGATTCAAGTTCTTCAGCTGGGAAGAATGATTACACTGATCAAAATATTATTCTGAAGAAGAAATGATCTTCTCTTTCTCTTCCACTTGAGAGAGAATCTCTCTCTCTCTCTCATCAACACTCCCAAAAAAACTGAAACTTTTCCACTCTTAAAATGGTGTTTATTATAAGTTATTATAACCGTCTCCCTCACTCTCTATCTTCTATGTTTATATATATACTCTATAAACCAAAGGCATTTTTCTCGTCGTGTGAGGATCGGACGGTGGAGAATATTGATAGAGTGATCCACGGCCCTTTGATGGGTTTAAGACATATAGCGAAAAATTTAAAAATAAAAAAAAATAAGTTAGTTTATCAATCAAAATATAAATATTACTCTCTTAAATAAAACTTATATAACACTGATTATATTTAAGAGTGTAATATTAATATTTTGATTAAAAATCCATTTTACTTTTGATTCCTACACGATTTAAATAATAAAATAGTTAATATTGTGTTTGTGACTAATCTTGCTAGTTGCTCTTGTAGGAATAGTTCTGATTTGGAACAGATCCATTGAATCATGTGGTTTAGAAGTGAGGAGAGAAACAATTATGTAATAACGTGACTAATTCTGAACCGCAATATCCATTTAGACTTACTCCATATAAGAAAAATCCCTCTCCAAAGTGTAGAAACCTTTATTCATTTTGTGTTAATAATTCAACTCGTTAAAGTATTAAATTTATCTCTACAAATTCCTGAATTAGTAGAATTAATACATGTGGTCTATTGTAAATATGTGAGGAAAGTAGAAATACATCTCATTTTTTCAATTAAACGAATCCAATTACTACAAAATGTTCTATTCGTCATAACTCATTAAGGTTAAGTCTAATTTGGTCACCCCAATCACAAACCATCAATGTGTCTTTAAGTGATTCACATTTCTAGTGCAAAATGAGTTTTTTTTCACATATACAAAATTAAATAGGCGTTTATATATATTTGCAAGAGATATTATCACATGTCTGAAATAATGAAATAGATATTCACTCAAAAGAAATTACACCATCAATTTTTTTATTTAATTACTAAAATTTGTTTTAGACGTGTGAAATTTAAAGACGAGTCAGACTTATTTAAGTATTAGCTTCATAAGACAAACGGAACCCTTCTTATTTCTAGTTGCTATTCTCTAAACAGTGGCGGAGATAGAAATTTGTTATTATGGTGAATTATTTATTGAAAATTTTTAAAAGAGCGAAATACAATATTTATAAAAAAATATTATAAAAAATAATTTTTTTATAGAAAATTCATCGTTTCCCCACTGCCTCTAAAGATGCCACGTAAGAATTCAAAGAACTAATCTAAGTCTATCATTTATTCACCCTTAAAGACAACTTCTTGTCACCGTGCGATCGGTGATGCAGTGTCACCTGAGCCACCACGAATTCGCCAGCTGGGAAAGCATTAATTATCTTTTTATCTTTTGGGTTCTTTTTCCTTTTTTATCTAGAAAATTGTCAATTTATTTTTTATATATATATTTATATAACCCAAAGTGGAGTAATTCTATATATCTTTAAAAAAAAAGTGGTCTAGTGGTAATGATTGCGATTTGCAGCAGGTCTAGTGATTTGCATGCATGGCATAGTCACGTTTGCAGCGTGATAAAGGTTTCAGTTTCAGATAACTGAAATTACTAGAATAACCTTGGATGTAGTCGTGGAAAGACGAGTTCGTCCCCACGTTGGACAGCAATTAACTTGTTGAGAAAAGGAGGGGTAATGATGATGAATAAATGCGGGGATGGGCAACGAGGTAACCTTGCAGGTCGCGCTCGCTTGCTTATTGCTGGAGCCCTCAACTTCGAGGCCGAACGTGTTCTCTGTGACATTCATTCAGTGCGACTCTTATAAATTTAACGATTAACATATATAGTATAATTGGATTGAATCTCATTTGTGTTTTATTTGTTTTGAGACTTAAACTCAAATTCAAATTATGAATTAAGTGGAAATAAAACATAAAGTATTAAATTATCTAAAATTTGGTTTGAGTCTTAGACTAGTTCGAGATTGAGATTAAAATCTCAAACCCAATCCATTCCGATGTGCCTACAATGTTGAACATCATTAAATTCAGCATCTGCTGAACGCTATTTTGGCCATTGGATTATTTTTTTTTAGATATAATGGATGTAAGGAATGCGGGTGTCACTAGAAGTCTCCCACACTGGATCAAATCGCCTTCAAAATTGCAGTTTCCCGCCTAGTTGAGTTTTTTCCTGAAATTCCATAATTTTTCCCCATCAACTGCGAATTCGATACAGAAATATGGCAATAATCACTCTATTTCGGCATCATGTTGCACATTGTCCCTAATTTATACAAAAAAACCTAAATTCCCTTAATCTCTGTATTGTTCTTCGTTTTTTAAAATTTTTTTTTCCTTCAATGGAGAATTCGATTTTCGATAGTTGTAAATCACCATTGTCATTCACCAAGTTACTTGCAAATCAATCAATTCCAGTTGTATAATCTTAATTGCACTATTTTAAATTGTATGTATTTGAATATTATGGAGGTGTGGTTTACTGTTTACATCTATTATGAATTTGTCTTATAGCTATTATATGCCAAGCTAATATCTATTATGAATTTGTCTTATGGCTATTATGAATTTGTCTTATAGCTATTATATGCCAAGCTAATATCTATTATGAATTTGTCTTATGACTATTATGAATTTGTCTTATAGCTATTATATGCCAAGCTAATATCTATTATGAATTTGTCTTATGGCTATTATGAATTTGTCTTATAGCTATTATATGCCAAGTTAATAGCTATTATGAATTTGTCTTATAGATATTTGTCTTATAGCTATGTCTGTTATTATGAAGGTGGATTTGTTCTCCACGATTTTCTTGTTGACGTCTACAACATGTTAGCCAGTAGACACTTGAACAATTTGTTTTTTTTTGCTCCATTAGTTATGGATAACGACTAGAATAGCTATCAGACAAGGGAAATCGTTGTAATTTTTCCTAAGTTTTGCTATTTTTTTCTCGTATTGGGGTTGTTGCTTCGTTTTATATGATTGGAGCAAACTGAGATGAATTAATGGTGGAAATCGTGGGTAATAGTTATGGAGGAAGATGAAAGTCGAATTGGTGGGGATAGATCCGGCCAGCTTCTAATGCTACATTTTCTTCTGCTTGTCATCTTCAATCTCCTTTCAATATTTTCTTCATCTGGTTCTCCAAATTCCTTACTGGAGAGACTAGTCTGAAGCTTTGGAATTGTGGGTAATAGTTATGGAGGAATTGGTGGGGATCCTGATTTCAATTGCGGCGGTATTGGAGGAAGATGAACAGTAGCAACTTCTTGGGTGACTTCATCCTGTGCGGCAGCCCTACTATGGGTCTAAATTCAGCTCATTTTTTATGGCCATTGAATCAAATGGTTTTTAATCTAATGGCTATTGTTGTATTTTGTAGGTGCTGAACATTAGGTTGTTTAGCACCCTAGTCGAGTCGAATCCAGTCACACCCATCATCTTGAAAATACATGTATTCTATCCTTTTAGGACAAGTGTTTTTAATGATGAATATCGATCATACATATGTAAAATTATTCAATTTTACTCTATATGTGCGGAACAAAATTTCACACTGGAGACATGAAACCCTTCACTTTGAAAGGAAAAGAAAAAAGAAGAAAAAATTACCATCGAGATTTTTCTTTTGTTTTCTTTGGCTGTGTACTAATAAGTAGGGATATAGTTATGTTTACACAAAATGTGTTAATCACTGGAGCCGTGGCAAAAAAAATCGCCTTCAAAGTTAATAATAGAGCCAGTAGACAGCTGTAAATTAGCTTGCATTTAGAACACTTATTTGATGAGATGAAATATAGGCATGCATCATTCCAGCAGCATATTAACATCAACTCCATTTCACTGTCACTTTGTACATTTCATTACATATGGCATCCAATTATAAACCCTTCAATCCTTTCAACTCTGGCAAAATCCCTCCAAACAGGGGCGGCTCAAACATATTCGAGGCACTGTGCGAAAAAAATATTGGGGCCCCGGATTTTAGGCCAAGTGTATATATATATTAAAAAAAAAATTGGGGCCCCAGATTTTTTGCTAAGTATTTATATAAAAAAAAAAATAATTGGGGCCACGGATTTTTTGCTTAGTATATATATAAACAAAGTCACTGCTGCACTAGCAGACCGAAGAATTTGATTCTTGGAAGATGAAGTTGAAAGACAAAGGAATTTGATTGGTTAACTGAAAGACGAAGGAACTTAGATGGGCTGATTTTGGGTCTTTGCCTATATTTTTTTTTTATCCAAATTGGGCCTTTGCCTCTAAATGAGCTAGTTTGTCCCCAAAAAATAAAAATTATTTATATACTTTAATGCTTATGAACATAAAAAAGCCAAAAAAAGAATTATTATTATTATTATTAAATATAGAGCAAATAGCTTTTTCTGCCACAAAACTAGTTACGAGTGCTATATCTGCCACAAATCATGTTTTCGTGCTATATCTGCCACAAAACTAGTTACAAGTGCTATATCTGCCACAAATCGTTTTTCCGTGCCTTTTTTGCCATGAAACATTTTATGAGTGCTAAAAATGCCACAAAAGAGGGAGGGTGAAAGGAAAATAGGTAAGAGATCAAATTAATTTCAAATAGACCCTAAAATCACATTTTTACATTTAATTGGGTACACAATTTATTTTTTAAATAATTGACCCCTTATTCCCAAATTTATCAAAGCCTCCACCACCTTCTTCTTCATTCTCCTCCCACCTCGAGCCGCCGCCACCACCTCCCATCCCGCCACCCAATCCCTAACCCCCACCCATACCCCCTGAAAATTAACAAAGAATAACAATCCATATGATGAAAGCACTTCTAGGTCTATATTTCAGACACATATAACAAATTTTACAATGCTTTGCTGCTCTAACCTTTAGAAACTATTTTACAAAATACATATAAGTCAAACCAATAAACAAAATGTTAATCAATTTGCACTACATGATTAACCAAGTGCCTTGCTGCTAAAACCATCAAAAAAATTTAAACAAAATACATACCAGTCAAAGTACTAAACAAAATGTAGATTAGTTTGCAGTACATAATTATCCTAACAGAGATGCTTTGCATCTGAAACCATCAGAATTCTTGACAAAAAGGACTCTCGCAAAGCAATATGCAAAATGCAGACCAATTTCCTAAGAATATCTAATTGTTCTTAGGCATTTTTTGCTAGGCTATCACCTTCACTACGCCTCTCCAAATCTTCAAGCATTTATTTTTTGGCAGATTTGGTACTCTTTGGTATGGGTGGGGGCAGGGATTGGGTAACGAGATGGGAGGTGGCGGTGGCTCGATGTGGGAAGAGAAGAAAGAAGAAGGTAGCGGTGAGGGTTTTGGTAAATTTGGGAAGAAGGGTCAAATATTAAAAATAAAATAAAATTAGGTACCCAATATAATATAAAATTTTGATTTTAGGGTCTATTTGAAATTAATTTGATCTCTTACCTATTTTTCCTTTCACCCTCCCTCTTTTTTGTGGCATTTTTAATACTCATAAAATGTTTCATGGCAAAAAAGGCACGGAAAAACGATTTGTGGCAGATATAGCACTTGTAACTAGTTTTGTGGCAGATATAGCACGAAAATGTGATTTGTAGATATATAAGACTCAGAATTAGCTATGCAGAAAAAGCTATTTGCTCTTAAATATATATAAACTAACATAAAATTGGAGGCCCTGTGCGGTCGATCACCTCGAACACCCTCACAGCCGCCTCTGCCTCCAAACTACAGAATATTTCAGGCACAATAGGATCTTTTCTTCTTTTTTTTTTTTTTTTGGTCTCGAAAAAATATAAAATAATGGATATGTTGCTAGCCAGAAACGACGAACATTTAAGGATAGAACAAGAGAAAATCCAATAGAAAAGAGAACCCTCTTCCTGATTTATCAGTATCTTACATTTACATATAAACATGGATGATTTAATTTAATCTATATCAGTTACGATTCAAGTTTACATCCTGAAATATCGTTCCCTGACTTTACATCAAACCTCGATAGTACATCAACTAATGGTTCGGATATGATGGTTCTAATGGTAAAAAAAACTTCATACATTCATTCTAAAACTATTCCGTTTTCCCTTTTAGGATTTTGTGAAGTCAGACGACTCCTGAGGGAAGGCGTAGGACAAGATGTCCACCAACGACACTGCAATAGATTTAAATAACTTTCTCAGTTTTACGGATTTTGAAGGGAAAAAAACTATTTTTTGAATAATAGAAGAAATCAGATAATGGAAGGAAATAGAACTACTACAACCTTTTGACATAGTAGTAGCAGAAATCTGAAAGAATAAAAGTTTGCACAATTTCTGAGAGAAGGACCATCATAGGCCACAAACCATGTCCTAAGGCTACTAATAACCGTCCTCGTGTATCGAATACCTTCATGAAATATTCAGAATCGTGCTTGATATTAGAAACTGAAGACGAAAACCATCCATAAAATGAAAAGGCGATAATAAATGAGTTTTGCAAAGACTAACCTGGAGAAGCCAATGAGCACAACTCAAAAACCGCGCTATGCCCAAAGCAAACACATAATGTGCTGTGAAAGGTTCAACAATCTGCTCAAAAAGTTGGAAGAAAAACAATAAACAAGATGAATTGAGTTCTTCGTAGAAGCAATGTATGTGAATTCAAACAAACAAATAAATCTTTGTAAAAATACTTTCTAACTATTTTACCTCTGTTTTCTGCATGACATTTAGTTGAGGCAATACAGAAATCGCTTCCAGGTAAACACAGAAGGCCCACAATATACGGTTCATGAAATGATGATATGTTTCTGGATGAATGAGTAGAGCCAGCAAAGCACAGGGAATCACCTACATTCCCCGAACAGATAGAATTAAATACAGTTTTCACTTTAATTTCGGCATAGATTTAGTCCCAAGAAGGGAACTTTTCGATGTTTTGCCCATCTTATAGTACTTTTTATTACTAATGCAGCTAGTTTCTAGTTTCTTACAAGTACATGCTTATATGTCTTGCCTTCTATAGTATAATCGGACAAAATAGAACGACTAGACACCAATAGGGCAACTGATTCCTAGCTTCAACAACATTGTCATAACCACATAGGATAGTTGTATTATGGGCATTTGACAATTCCCAGCTCGACTACATTCGGCATCTAAGGACAAGAGAACATATGGGAATGCAATAAAAGAAGGCTCACCAAATAATGAAGTGCAAATTTGTCTTTGTCATCCATGTATGTGGCTGTCAATTTAAACCGAATCATGTAAATGACCCAGAGAGTTGTGGCTAAAGTAGCCAAATCAAGAAGTGTATGTATATCATATTCCATAACAAAACTGCAGTAGAGTCTCACTGCTAAAAATATAGCTGTTAATTCCTGTGATCTGAGTGAGAGCCCTGATCAAATCCAAAAAACAGGGTTGAGAAGCAAGTAATTGTTATTACAAGGAAAAAAAGACAAATATTCCTAGGGACAATGAGACTAGACAGTTTTGGATTTCATACATATGACAAGTGAAATGGCAAGAAGAAAGAAAGAAAAAAGAAGCAAGCTTTGAATTGTTTAATGATGTTTTACATTAGTATAAATGTTTTTTTTCTTTTTCGGATCATCCCATTTCTTCTTCTTAAGTACTACTACCTCCATTCCTAAATATATAAGAATTTCATTATATATTGCAAAAATTAAGAAAGCTCCAACAAATGACAACTACTCCCTCCCGTCCCGAATTGCATATTTATTTTCCGATTACCATCTATTGAATACCCACTTCACTATTTAAAATAAACAGAAAAATGGACATGAATTCATGACGGGTGGGAGCAGGGACGAAGATAGAGAGGGCTGGCGTAGTCGCCTCCGAAATTTCTAAAAATACTACTAGATATAGTAAGATTTTAAATGTAGTTCAGAATATTTTATCAAATTCGCCTCCAACATTTTTTTTTGCAGTTTTTATATGTAGTTCGGCATACTGTTGCAGTTTTTGCCCCCCAACACCAAATTCCTGACTTCGTCCCTGGGTGAGAGTATTACTCTCTACATTTCATAATATAAGTCGTTTAGAACATTTAACGAAAATTAACGAAAGCAAAAAATAAGTAATTTTTTAATCAAATATATCAATATTAACTTCTTAAAAATATTAATAGTATGCAAGTTGTATTCAATAGAATAATATTTATATTTTGACTAACAATAAAATATATTGTTTTTCGCTTCCTTCAATCCGGCTAAATGTCTTAAACCATTTATATTATGGAATAGAGGTAATATTTCATTAAAAAGAAATATATATAATATGAAGAAAGTAGGACAGGGGGAAGTAATAATACCAGCACATGACCTCTCCTTGGTGAGTTTATAAATAAGAAGACAAATTCCAAGAGCATGAACGGATTCAGCAGCAACAAAGAAATTATCACGATCCTCCACCACTAATCTTAGAAATATTAGAGCTACCATTGCCGATACAACCGCAAGAAACGCCTTCGTTTTGAATGGTTGCCGGCGAACCCATGTCGCCACCGCATTCACAGGTCTCTTCTTCGATCCTTTCATCACCATTTCTCTTTTCTTGACCAGCTTAAACTTGAATTTTCTTAGCAGTAATTAAGGTGAGACATCAAAATCAAATGTGGGGGTTAATAAATAATAACTAATTATGTCTGGATCGATCAATACTAACCAATTAATTTGTCTGGTTCATCCCATCCATCAGGGCTATTGGCTCCCATGATGTTGGAAGGTGAATTTTGAAGACACATGAGGAACACACGATTTTGCTCTATACATTTGAGGTGGATTTCATTTTTAGTTAAAAGTATATGGTATTTCGGCGAGATTAATTCGGATTTGATTAAAGTATTTAGTGTCCTTATTTTTAGCGAGGTTAACCTAAATTGCATCCATAAAATCTGACTCTATTTTTTAATGTGTAAAAGAATAAAATTGAGTGGAACTCATAACAGCTATCTAACCATTTTTTTTATTATCAACAACTTTAAATTCTCCCTCATTAGAGGAGGAGAATTTTTATTACCCCACGTAGGAGAGGGTGTCAAACCCGAGACCTCTTGATCACGGGTAGAGGCTTGCCTCACTGCACTACGGCCTCCTTGACATTAACAGTTTTTTTTTTTTTTTTGGTCAGCACCTTAATTCCAAGGAATTTTATTTACCTCACGTAGGAGGCGGGTGTCGAACCAGGGACCTCCAGGTCGCAGGTAAAGGCTTGCCCCACTGGGCCACGGCCTTCTTGACGACATTAACAGCTTTTAAATGTTCTTTTCGCTCATAATAATAAAGCTTAATTTGATCTCAATAATTCTATTAATGCATTAATGAATATACATCCGTTTTAAATTATCTGTACACCGTTTTAAATTATATGTACACCATGTGTTTTGCACAAGAATTAATACATTGATTATAAAATATGGTAAAATATCAAACATAATTCTATTTAATTTTGTTCCCAATTTAATCATCATTAATGAGTCTTTTATTTGGACAATTAATTTGTGACAAATTAAAAAGGAGATGTAAACAGTTAATTTGAGACAAATTGAGTAAAATAGAAACTATTGCTAGAGGCCTATTCTACATCACTTACAAGTATAGCTGCCTATAATATTTTGCAAATAAGTATTCTTCAACACTTTCTTAAAACAGTTTATGGTGGAATTAAATTTTTTTTACTAAATAATCTTAATACATCTAGGGACGGACCAAAATAGGTTAATTATGTTGTGAACCTGGTCTACTAGATCATGTGGTCAAGAATTGGTCACATCACTACAGAATTGTCTCTCCTCATTATGTAGTGATGTGGTCAATTATGCACCACATGGTTCATGTGAATCAGGTCTATATCAGAAAAAATCACCAAAATAAGGCCCCCACGCCCCTCTCATTTTGTTAGACCAAAGATTTTTATGGGTTTTCAATGTAGTTTTTCCATCTTTTGCCTATAACTTCATTTTGACTGTAATTTTTTCGTATATTTTGCCTATAATATCAGTTTGACTGTAATTTTTTCCGTATATTTTGCCTATTTTTTTTAACGGTATATGTTTTTTTTAAACGAATACCTATTGTATTCATTAAGATATATACTAATCGGCAAATAATCGCCTGCACCATGTATGTACGTACATATACTTGTGTTCAACCACTAACAACTCACCATGTGTATATATAATTAAAAAAAATGTCCAAATGGCGAATTCTGAATGATTGATGCACATGAATGACAACATATACGGGTACATTCTATATTTTGCCTATTTCACTTTGTCTCCACTCCAAATTTGTTGGTTACATCCAACATATGAATTTTACAAAGTACACTATCTGTGTCTATCAATACATGAAACAAAACAGAGGGAAAAAAAAACAAATGAGAAATGGAGTCAAAGGAGGAGTTAGCAAAAGGCATCAAGCAACCCAAGAGGCAGATCTTTTTATTTGAGGCTTCATTTGCTTGTCTTCTTCAAGAGATATCATACCCAAATGAGATGGATCCTCAAGCATCATTTTAGCAACTAAGTAACCAGCAATTGACCATGTCTGAAATTTACGCGACTGTTTTCCTATGTAACGTCCGAATTTTCCATCATAATATTCTGGCCAATGATCTTTCAATAAACGCGACTCAGCTAGTTCAATTGCTCGCCTTGCTATCTGGGGTCGTCCACTCTTGATGCATGCCGCTGTGAGAAGCCATAGCAGAACTGTGTTGAACAAGAAATAATCAACCTCTATAATACAGCTAAATGAAAGCAAAACTGTAATTTGATGCCAAACAGACAAATTCAACACGCAAAACCTATTTCCAATCACGGCACTAACAGATAACAATTATGTAAGACCAAATCATCCAAACGCAAAATAACCAGCCAGAGCATAAAAGATGGATTATTTTGTATTTTAAAGTACTTTGAGGCAAAAAAAAAAACGTTATAGAATAGTCACTTACCTGGCCAAGATCCACCATTATGATAGCTCCAGGCAGTATTTTTCGGGTCACAGCCTGTGACAATTCTCCATTCATGACTTTCCATAGCTGGATAACAGATTTTTAATGGCATTTCACCAACTAGTTCTTGCCAACGTGATTCAATAAGATCCATAATTGCTGAAGCTTGCTCAGGGGGTTGCCAGAGATGACAAAATTGCAACACAATTACCCAGGCAAAACCAACGGAAATCCATTTTGGCTGGACTGACATTCCCGACAAAGTAGCCACCATGAGTTGGCATGAAATCGAATACCCAATCTGGTATTGAATCAGGCATCACGTTGAACTTATTTACTGCAGTGTGAGAGTACTCTTCCGTCTTGTATCGATATATATCATTAAGCTGCTTTATGTCCAACCAAAAGTAACTCCTCATGTGATAGCTTAAAGCATGAAGGCGTTTTACAATTCTGTCGATACACTCCTGCCCCTCCTCATCATGCTTAAGAAGAGCTAAAGCGCATCTTAAGGCCATAAAAAAGAGTGCTTGTATCTCTATAGGATAGCCGTAAACATCCTGAATACACAACAAGGGGTTAGTTAAACAAATTCTGTTGAAGATCATAATGTTAGAAGGAAAAAAAATGAACCAAATGAGTCAATAGAAGATAAATAGATGGTAGCATTCCATTATACTAACCATTCTACGATCTATCATAGAACATCCATCAGCACAGAGGAGAGTTGGGAATGTATCAAAGCCTTCTGAAAGGCACAAGCTCAGGATTAGCCGCATCCCCCTTTGAATCTCGGGCAATTCGGAGAGAGAAGTGTCCCCTGTAGACTTTGTATATGCACGAAGCAATATGATCCACCAAAATCCAGAATCTACTGGTGCAACCCTACCTATAGCACTTTCACCAAAATCAGCAATTATAGTTTCGAAGTTCCTAACCGGATCATGGAGTACTTTAAAACTTGCCGGCATTACTCCTTCACCTAACTTGAATTGGTCTACCCTTTTCTCCCATGACTGCAGGCGTATAGTTTTCAATAAAAAGTTTTTGACAATTTCAGGTTCCCCATTCATCAAGAAGGCCAGAGCACTAGGAACAAAATCTCTCACAAACACCTGCGGAAGTTTTGACACTATAAACTTTAAAATGCACCACGAAGACTAGAAGTCCAAGAACCGTAATCTTTTATAAAATATTCCACCAAAAATAATGCTGTAGCAAAATGTATAGTCGTAAAATTACTAACAATCACCAAGATAAGGTCTTGGCCTACGATATAAATCAGAGAAATAATACATTTGAATAAAATTAACCATATATTTGTGGAAAACAAATAGAATTTATGGGATAAATGATGACAATACTCTTGAAAATACAACAAGAATTGAAAGGAAGCAATCTAACCTGATCATAGTTGAGTTCTTCGGTAGAATGATCCAAAGCTGCAACAGTGCCCACAGGTTGCCCACGAAAGTAAACCATTGAACGTCTCAAGGCTTCCCACGCCTCGCCAATTAGAGGATGTATTTCAAAGTGGCTTGATCTAGGAGTACCAAAACCAGATCTTCTACCAGGGGAATATGTACCGTCAAAAGGAAAGTGTCGCGGTGATGATATTGACATATCACTGAAAGATCTTTCATCAAATGACCTTTTTCTCTCTATGTTAACTGGTCTTGGCCTATCCAATAATCTAGCCAACTCCGGATCTTCAATTTCAAACAAGGAAGCTGGAGACTCGTGATGCTTCGCAGTTCCATTATTAGGTACATCTAAGTTAGTAGGAGACATCCTAGAATGTATGGTTTCAAAATTATTCCTGAACACAAATGTCCCATTATCAGCATAAAATTTGTTAAAGCAACAAGCAAAGAATAGAACTTTTCACAACCCGTACTCGAATTTTAGCTGTTTACACAAATTAAAAGCATTATGCAACTAGTTTGAAGATGAACAATTAATTTCTATCCAAAAAAGCAGCAGAGGAGCATGTGATCCAGTTTCTTTATCCATAAACACAATCCCTTTCTGAGATACACCAACAAAAGTAAGATTCTTGATTGTTTAGATTCAATCTCCAATACAAAATATTTCTCTTGGATCCCTCAAACAATTTTACTATTTCAATTCTCGAGACATAAACTCTCAAACCAAAAACCAATCCAAGGACCACTTCCTCGCCGGCCCGAGAAATAAAATAGTAATCTTAGAAGCTCTAGTAAAATTTATTTCAGATGCAGACATAAAGATTTGCCCTTTTTCCCGGGACCTTAATTTGGAGAAAACTAAACTATTCAATTAATCCATCACAGCTAGACTAGAGCTACTATTTATATAAAGAACCTTCAAATTCTTTGACCAATTAATCATATAGTAGATAGATCATAGAAGTTCATGGCACCAAAATCATTATCAATAATCAGAACATTAACAGAAGAAGCAAGAACATAGTTGAAGAAAAATTGCAAGAAATGAACAAATCAGGAACAAACCTTAGAGCTTTGTAGAAACCACCAAAAGAGAAGGGAAACAACAATGTAGACAATGTAGAAGGGAAACAACAATAGTATGATGTAATATATATATATATATATATATATATATATATATATATATATATATATATATATATATATATATATATATATAGGAAAGAAGAGAAGGAGGAGACCTTCGGGGGACTAAACAAAAGGCTATATATGTGAGGGGTGTGTTGGTGAACTTGGTGAGTTGTTAAGTCGAGTGACCCCCATTTGAAGAAAGAAAATACATCCGTGATCGGACGATATAATACGGATCACTTCGGCATTAAACCGCCTTTGATACTGACCTCAGTACTCTCATATAAATTGGGGTAGACTTAACCTGTAAAATATGTCACAACTCAACTCATTTGAAAGAGTTGTGGGGTCAATCCCACAAAGACGACCCTATATTAAAATTTTCCGATATAATACTCACCATAACTATATTGCTAACACTTTTTTCAGTACAAAATAAATATTTTTTAAATATGTATTTTTTGGACATTTGTTAAATTTTAAGTAACACATATTTTTTTCTTATGAACACATATTTTAAGATTGCAACAAATATTTTATTCGAATGAACATTTATTCTTAGGCATATAATAAAGATCTTAAGTAATGGATGTCTGAAAAATCAGAACAGTTGTCCTCTGAAGAAAAAAAATTAAATCGTTTAAATCTTTTATATAATGGTTTAAGACAATTTAAATTTAATTTTTTATCGTTCTGCATCATAGTTGAACTTGGATGTACTAGTAGTATTTTCACTTTACAAAAGAGTAAAGGTGACTGCCACGTAGAATTTTCTCGGAATATCCGATGCTTGTTTATAGAGGAAGAGACGACGATTGGTGCCCAATAGCGGTGGTCTTGTAGAAGAGCCATCGTGATTGAAGTGATGTTAGCATCTCATACCGGTGAGATCGAAAATAAGATTAATGTCCCGGATAATAATAATTAATCTCTTTACTACGAATTTTTTTGAAGAGATAAATAATTTATACATACAAAGATCATAAGATATTATTCGATCGACTAATATCGTGTGATTTTAAAATTTATTTATTCCATAAAATAGTAGCTATGAGATCCCAGCAGGATTAGTTAATCAAATATCTCTCAATAATAATTGACAACATCCCTAGTAGAACTGTCAAACGGACTGGTTCAGTCCAATCAAGTCCAAGTCCGCACGGACTTACTTTAAATTGACCGGACTTAGTCCATTTTTTTGCGGACTGACAAAAACTAAGTCCATACCCAGTCCGCGAATTATGGATCGGTCCGCGGGTTCTTGAACTTTTTTAATTTTTTGTTTTTTTAAAAAAAACTATTTCATTCATCGAAACTAAATATAGAAAATTTATATTCAAGTAATACTATAATTTTTAAAACAAATAGTGAAATAGATATGTATTTACAAGTATAGAAATCTAACATTTTTTTTTTTGCTGAATAAATTTAGTTTCCATTAATCACAAATAGCCGAAGCCATTACAATCAAAGGAAAATCTGAAAATACAAAAACTAAAAGTTATACAATGATTTAAAAAATCACGATAACAGTCAAAAGACACACCCAAGAAAACTTGGATGGTTAGGAAAAACAACTAAAAAAATTAGCCAACTAAACAAATACATAATCTTCTCCTTCAAAGCATCTTCATCGCAATCCTTGATCCACAGGGATAGGAGAATATCACTTTCAACATCTTCCTTAGGGGTCGACAATTTATAGGACCATGGGCGTATCAACCGTCCTACAAATTGCCTCGGGAAGATGTAAAAAGTTGATAAAGGGCCCAGATCTAGTCCGGGTTGAACAAATCCTCCTAGCAACATAGAAAAAAAAGTCTAGATCTGTGAAGATCTAAGACTCATCTAACCACTGTATCTTGAATCTTGAAGAAAAAAACTCTGAAAAATGTTTCATATGATTCGTAGTACAAAATAGAGTAATATAAATGGAACAAAATGACCAAAATTTGACCATTGGCCGGAGCCAATGGCCAGCAGCAGAGGGGAGGAATGAAGCAGGAATAAAAAAGGGAAAAGAGAGAGAAGAGAGAAAAGGGGGAAAAAAAGCCAACTTGAAAGAAAATCCTATTATATAGAAATCTAACATTGTGATTGCAACAAAAATAATTCAAGAAAACAATATATATATATATATATATATATAATATAACATATAAAAAAAACAAACAAAATCATGAGACTCGTTAGTTTAGAATAGAATTGGAGATATTTTTTCTAAAATATAGATATTATTTTTTGCGGATTGGTCCGATCCACAAAGTCCGCATCTAAACAGACTCGGCCCAAAATTTTCCGCTTTTAAACGAATTTAAAGTTTAAATCCAACCCATATAAAACGGACCCGGACTAGTCCGCAGATTTCAAGTCCATTTGACTAGTACTCATCCCTAGCGATGTAAAATCATGCATAGAACCATTGTAACTCAATTAAAACTACAACTCTTATAAGGATGCTCAACGAGTACATGTTAATTTGAAAAAAATTGTAACGTGCATACATTGGCAAAATAGCCTATTTGGGTCTGGTATGTATTTCAAGATTGAAGATAAGGTCATGTATGTTTATTTTTTATTTTTAAGGTCCAACATGTTTTTACGACCTGCCAATTAAGGACTTCCGTCCAATTTTCTGTCTCTTTTCCGTGAACACAGGCATGTGCCTCACACGTGAGACACTATTTAAGGGTATTTTAGACATTTCATTCTATTTCACACTAGAAAATATGTGGACTCAATTGTTAAACAAAATATCTATAAATGCTTAATTTAACTAACAAAAATAATTTAAACCCATCTTCATCCTCCACACTATTCTCCTCCACCACCACCACCACCTACAACACGTACCTCCACCACACCGCCACCCACCGCCACCAATAAATCATCTCCAAAGAAAATAAATATACACTAAACAAGGCACTCAACAAGGCATGTACAAGAAATATGGTATCTTTCTATTGATCTTCATTATTTTCTTTTGTTTCACAACAAGAAAATCATTCAAGATAGATAGTGCAATTCGTTTTGAAGTAAAAATAAATTAAAAAATAAACCAGAAATTCAAGAACATTATTTGAGCTTCTGCCACAAAATCTAGAAATTCAAGAACTCAAAAAATCACAAAACAATCAATAACAAAATCAAGAAATAAAGAAAAAAATCACAAATTGCAGAATACGAAAAAAATTCTCAGAGTCATGAAATTCACAATTTGTAACTCTAACCCAGCCTCCGGTGACCACCACCACCGCCTACGCTGCCTTTGCATCAATTGTGTCCACCCAAATGATGATGTTCTTGAACCCATTTTGTTTACTTAAACTTTTGAATCCAATATCCCTGGTCGGATTCTAATCCCCAAATCTATCCCCAAACTTTTGAAGTGGTATTCTGTAGATTTATAGATTTACCATTACCGTATTAATAGATTTACCATAATCGTTGTTGATTATTGTCTTTGTCAGCTTTGTTGATCTGAGCCATAGAGTTGCATCTAAAAATCTGCAGAATCCCACTTCATCTCCTTAAGAATTTAATTATTGAAAAAGATTGTACAAGAATCAAAACCCATTTCAATAATAAAATGAAAGAAACTTTAAATAGATTTTGGTTCTTGATGAATTTAGTGTGTATTTGTTTTCTTTGGAGATGATTTATTGGTGGGGGTGGGTGGAGGTGGGTATTGTAGGTGGTGGTGGTGGTGGAGACGAGTGTGGAGGATGAAGATGGGTTTGAAATTTTTTATTATTTTAAATTGAGTGTTCATAGATATTTTGTTTAACAATTGAGTCCACATATTTTTCTTGTGTGAAATAGAATGAAATGTCTAAAATACCCTTAAATAGTGTTTCACGTGTGAGGCACATGCCTGTGTTCATGGAAAAGAGACAGAAAATTGGACGGAAGTCCTTAATTGGCAGGTCGTAAAAACATGTTAGACCTTAAAAGTAAAAATAAAACATACAGGACCTTATCCTCAATCATGAAATACATACAGGAACAAATATGCTATTTTTCCTGCATACATTACATGGTAATTGAAACTATATGCTTGGTGAGTAGGTTTATCTTTGTAGATGAATAATTTTAGGGAAATTAGCTTATTTAGTCCCTCAATAATTTTCGTTTAGCCTGTATAGTCTTCAATGTTTAATTTCAGCCTGTAAAGTCCCTCAAAAATTTTCGTTCAGCCTGTAAAGTCCCCCAAAAATTTTCGTTTAGCCCGTATAATCCCCAGTGTTTAATTTCAGCCTGTAAAGTCCCCCAAAAATTTTCGTTTAGCATGTATAGTCCCCAATGTTTAATTTCAACTTGTAAGTTCCTTATCTATTTACCGACTGCATATAGAGGTTCACCACCTCTTCTGCGGCGGAATAATTATCAGTTTCAATAAATAAAATTTACAAAATACAAAAAATCAGTATAAAAATGGTTATAAAAAGAAAACCTCCCAAATTCTATTGCCCTAATTTGAAGGAACTCATTTGTCCTAAGTCCTCCGCATAAGAGGTGGTGGAACCTCTGTATGCACCCCGTAAATAGGTAAGGGACTTTAGAGGCTGAAATTAAACATTGGGGACTATATAGGCCAAACAAAAAAATTTGGGGGACTTTACAGGCTGAATGAAATTTTTTGGGGACTTTAGAGGCTGAAATTAAATATTGGGGGACTATACGGGCTAAACAAAAAATTTTGGGGGACTTTACTGGCTGAAATTAACACTGGGGATTATACGGGCTAAACAAAAATTTCTGGAGGACAAATAAGCTGATTTCCCATAATTTTATAACTTATATACAAATTAATAAGTGCAATATACATATATCAAAAAGTCAATTTCTCTTTCCTGTCCATTTGCACTTTTGACCTATTTGTATTGTATTTATTAGTCTAGATATAAATTATAAACTTACTTATCTACCAAGATAAAATTATTAAAACTTGGTTAGACAATCGATAATATAGTTATTCTGAAACCACATTCAAAATCTATATGCACGGTGCTACTATAGATAGTCATGTATTCACCATAACTAGGATTTAAAAAAATTGTTGGGGTGGAGGTATGATAAGGAGAGAAGTTTGGGTTAAAATGAAAATATAAAAAAATATTTGATCCAGAGCGTCCTAACCTTGCGGCGGCCAATAAACTCCCCAAGTTTTTCGACCGTTAAGCCACTTTCCCAAATCTAACGTTTCTTTTGCTCTCTGTACCCAAACTCTCTGAAAACCTTATACTATTCTTCAAGAATTTTCATCAATGGCGAATTCTAAAGGCTCTAAAGACTCTTCAGATCGAGAAAAGTGGAATAAAATATTTAACACTATGGTTCGTATGTTAAGGACTCAGCAGAATCAGGTTGAGTCTCTTGCTAAAGATAGAAAGCTTCTTGAAGATAGGATTAAATTACAGTATGATCGATGGGTTTCTGATGTTAATCTATTTCAAGATCAAATCTTTCAGGTAATTTTTCTCGTTTCCACTTATGGGGTGTTCTTTTTGTGATAAATAATAATTGTAGGTTGTAGTTGAAATTTTGAATCTAGGGTTTTGAAAATAAAGTTGGGATATTTTTTATCGGGGAATTTGAATTTTCTCTCCAATTTGCAGATGAAGAAAGAGTTATCTATACAAGAAATGCAATCCGTGGTTGAGGCTGCAAAAGCTGATTTGTTGATAGGTGTGAAGCAAAGAGAGGCCTTTGTTTTCAAGAAAAAATTTGGTTCGTTCTCCTTTCCCTCTAATTACTGATTGCAGAAGGATTTTTTTTCTTTTCGCGCTGCCTATTTTTTGAACAAATTGGGCGTATTTGAATCGGTTTTTTGTTTGATAATTTTTGTCTAGTAAATCCTAAAAGTGAATTGTTTGTGAAATGAGATGTAAGAGCTAAGTAAAACTTTTGTATTGGAAATTGGTAGAAATTGGTTAACAAATGCAAGTCCTACGAATCTCAGCGTATTATCAAATATTTGTTCGTGATTTTTCTCTGTTTTTTCTGCTTTATATGTCTTCATTGCCAGTACATTGTCAAAACTAACAGGCACATAATGTTGGTGTTCATGTGTGTATAACGCAATTGCATAGAGGCGTTACATGGAAATTAGATGGATTAACTGTTTTACTATTTTTGATTGGCTTGGTTCAGTGGGAAAACTGCTTGGATGTAGTGTGTGTGTGTGTGTGTGTAGGTTAACGAGGGGATAAAACGGTCGGGTGTTGATCATCTCATTTGTGATGTGATTTATACTAGTCGTGCAAATGAACTTGAACTTAATTTAATCGTTAATCTGAGTTTTTCTTTCTTAATTTAATTGTTAATCTGATTTAGCGGCATATTTATCTTCAGTTGTTTTTCTCCCCTCCATCAGTAACACATCTACTTAGAGAGTTCTTTTCTAATGCAGCAAATGCAGACAGTGAATTAGCTGATTTTAGGGAGTGGTTCGACTACCTATCTAATAAATGCTCTGGGGAAAAGGTATATATTTGGGTTCATTCTCACTGCATTTATTGGGTACATACATCTTCTCAAGGAGCTATACATGTATTTCTTTTTCAAATGATTACAGGATTCATCACCGCCTACGAATAACAAAATAGAGGAGCAGCATCGACATAATTCTTTGGAAAATGAACTGAGAAAGCTAAAATGTGAAAATGAGAAGCTTACTTTGGATAAACAGTATGAGGTTACCGCCCTCCTATCTGAGAAGAAATTTGTCTGGAATCAGTATAATAGAATGGAGAATGATTTGAAAGAGCAGTTGGGTCGGAAACATGCTGAAATCGAATGTGCAAATGACAAGATCCAGATACTTCTGGCTAGCGTGGAGTCGCTGCAATCTTCTAACAGTGAGAAGGATCAAATGCTATTATCATTGAAAAACGATGTGGCCAAACTAAAATCCGACTCAGCCAAAAAAGACGAGGAAGTTTCCAGACTTTCTAAGGAACTGGAGGTGCTAAGGAAGAAGACCAGAAATGATTCTGTGACTCCCGTATTACGTCAATGCAGAGCAGGATCCGGGGGTTCACGATTGAATGCCAAAAACAGTAACATGGATGGGAGGACAACAACTGTAAAGAAAGAACCAGACTCTTCTGATGACTTTGAAAAGGTACATTTACTTATAGTTAGCCGCCAAGCGTTAAAATTATACATCCATTTATTGTCTTATAATTCTTGATGTTTGAAAATTTGTCATTATGTTCTTGCAAGTTCCTTGCCATTACTACCCGGAAAGGACGTGCTTTTCTTTTTAATATAGTGTTCACATGATTTGATACTTTTGATGATGTTAAAAGTCTAGCAGCGCAAATCTTATGTTGTCGTTGCATTTGGTGTGAAATAACTCCCTGATACAAGCTTACAAGAGTTCTTATGATGATGTAGGGATGCAGAAGTTCGAAAAGGAAAGCTGTTGAGATTATTGACATCTCCGACGATACTCCCAGACTGTTCACATCCTCATTCAGAGTCCCTAAATTAAAGAATTCATCTCCGCGTGTAAATTGATCTCCAAACCCCCCGGCCCCTCTACCTGCTGGAAACTGCTGAAAGTTGTAGCTGTAGTTTGTGCATATAGGTTTCTCATAGCCTCATTAATTTAATCATTTTCCAGGTAGAGCTGGAGTGTTGTATGTAAAATAGCATGTTATAGAGCAATCTAGGAAAAGTATGTATTCAGGAGTCACAGAAACACAATGTTTCTTCCCTAAAGTTTGGAATCAGCTAAATTGCTCATCTCTCTCTCTCATTGTGGCTTCTTTATCTTAAGAGGATGAACTAGTTCTTTTTGCGGATTTATCATTGGCTAGTTTCTAAACATTTATAAGACACGTGTATTTCTTCAAGTACCTTTTTGCATTGTTCACAAAATTTGTGTAGCCCAGAATTTGCCAGAACTATTTCAGTGAGTCCCCTACGGTAAACAAAAAGATGAACCCTACAACAAATAACATGGGTAAATTGTATTGTATCGAACCCTCCACATGGTCCTACAGATAATTTACATAGACTTGGATGATTCTTTCTTTTTTCTTTTTAATATTAGTATAAGATGATGATCATATTCATAAAAGACAAAAAATTGGCATCTTTCTTTTGTGTTCTAAGGATTAGAAGGGGATATCGCCGTAACAAGAACAAAGAAAATTGAAAATGTAGTACTAATTTCCAAACGAAACTATCTACTTGGATTAAAGCTATAATAGAATCTTTCAATGCAGCACACTATGCATGAAAAATAAATATTTATTTACAGACGAAGTAAGTAATATACTCCCTTTATCCCATAATATAAGTCGTTTAGTACATATAGTGAAAATTAATGCAGTAAGAAGCAATGTATTTTATTAATTAAAATATCAATATTGCTCTCTTAAATAGAACTTGTACACTACTAATTCAATTTAATAGAGTAATATTGATATTTTAACTAATAAAATAACTTGTTTTTTGCTTTCTTAATTTTCGATAAATATTTTAAACGACTTATATTATGAAATAGAGATAGTATAATATAATATGTAGGGAAAAAAGGAAAAAAAAATTAACAAACAAATAATAACAACTTACTTCCCTTCAACAAAAATAGGAAAATTAATATTTTCCTTAAAAGAAAAAAATAATAATTAGACTTTTTTGACATTTGTTATATATTTTTGGACATGTGTTAAATCACATGCAAATATGCAATAAATGTTACTCCCTCCGTCCCAAATTATCTGTCCACTTTGTATTTTGCACGGAGATTAAGGTTTCACTAAATTCTATAGTGGAATATGGTAAAATGTCAAACATGACCCTATTTAATGTTAGTCATAATTTAATTCTACCTTCTCTTCTCTTTATATTCTTCTCTCTCCAACATTTAATGCAAGGGGTAGTATTGGAAAAATCACCATTAATGAACCCTTTATTTAGAAAGTGGATAAATAATTTGGGACAGATTAAAAAGGCAATGTGGACAGATAATTTGGGACAGAGGGAGTATATCCTTATGAACACATGTCCTAAAGGTGTAGCATGTGTTTTATCCTAGTTAACACTTATCTTTAGCCATTAACATATTTCTTACGCAACAGGTGTCCCCACATAAAAATCTTGAACCGTTGATATTTTTTATCCAACTGTTATAATAGTCCAAAATTGTTCATTTTGTACTGAATTTTGGTCGTTCTGCACTATAGATGGACCGGGGTAAGTGGCACGTGAGGGTGATGAGCTGGTTGGTTTGCCACGCACTATCCTCATCTCCACCCTCCACTTCATCCATCACTGTATAAATTCTTCTACTCCCCATTAATCATTCTCCTCTACCATTTTCCGCTTTCCTCCGCCGTCGTTTTCCACAACCCAAAAAATGGCGCCAACCACCACCTTAACAGCACTTGCAGAAGAGAAAACACTGCAACCGAAATTCGTAAGAGACGAGGACGAGAGACCAAAATTGGCGTACGATGCATTCAGCAACGAAATTCCGGTGATTTCATTGGCTGGAATTAATGATGAAGACACGTCAGGAGGCGGCCGGAGAAAGGAGATACGTAAGAAGATCGTGGAAGCATGTGAAGATTGGGGGCTTTTTCAGGTAGTCGATCATGGAATCGACGCCGGTCTCATTTCTGAAATGACTAGATTGGCACGTGAGTTCTTTGATTTGCCTCCTGATGATAAACTTCGTTTCGATATGACCGGTGGCAAAAAAGGTGGCTTCATTGTCTCCAGCCACCTCCAGGTACCACTCAGACTAACAATTCAGAATAATCTGTCTCGTTTTTGTCTTATTTTTTATCCAAGTCAGAACTTTTAGGTTTGGGCGAAAAGTTGCAACATACCGAAATACATATAAAAACTGTACAAAAATATTAGGAGACGAATTTGATCAAATATTCCGAGCTATATATAAAATTTACTATATCTACTAGGATTTTTAAAAATTTCGGGATGACTGTCCTACCCGTCCTTATCTTCGTCCTTGTTAATTGACATGTATTTCGCTCCGGATTATAATATTGTAGTATATTAAAATAAAAATAGACACGCGATAATTTGTTAATTACTGAATACAACGTGAAAAAAATAACACATCGACCAAAACAAATAATGATGTATCTTAATTGAATCTTACCTAGATTTGATATTTTTAAGTATGGATCTCAAATATTAAATTATCCATAATTTATTTTTGATTTGAGACGGTTTAAAACTAAGAACAGAAATCTAAGACTTGGATAATCAGTTAGACCTATATGTGAAATGTGGTTTTCTTTAATGATTAAATGGTTGCTGAATCTTACTGAGTCAAACTTTAGATATGATTTCAATATTAGACGATATATTTCAATTTTTGTAATCGAATAGACCACTAATTGTAACTAGTTTCTTTTTTTTCTTGACATTATTAATCTAGTGACGACTATGGTAATACATTTATTAATTTAATGACCACCATCATGATTAACATTGTCATGCGATATAAATTCATAGTATTTCGTAATTATTAAGTAAAACTTTTGACTTTAAAATCCCTTGCATTTTTTGTCTATGCATTATAGTTTTATGTAGCTTGTTAAAATATTCTTCCGGCTGACCAGCTGCACTATAACAAAGAGTTAATTCTGGAAGAGATAATTTTTCTACTGATGTGAATGAATTTGAACCACAGGATTAATATCAGAATTTTCCATAACAATAAAGAATCTTTAGTAATACAGTTGTTTTTTTTTTTTTTTTAAACAAAATTTATTTTTGTGTGTGGTTTAAAAGGGAGAAGCAGTACTAGACTGGCGGGAAATTGTTACTTACTTTTCGTACCCAATAAGGGCCCGAGACTATTCAAGATGGCCAGACAAGCCCAAAGAGTGGAGGGCAGTTACGGAAATTTACAGTGAGAAGTTGATGGGCCTTGCTTGTAAATTATTGGAGGTCCTGTCCGAATCAATGGGCCTTGAGAGGGAAGCACTTACTAAGGCTTGTGTTGAAATGGACCAAAAGATTGTGGTCAATTACTATCCGAAGTGCCCGCAGCCGGATCTTACCCTGGGTCTTAAACGGCATACGGATCCGGGTACCATTACCTTGTTGCTTCAAGATCAGATTGGTGGTCTTCAGGCCACTAAGGATGGTGGTAAAACATGGATCACGGTCCAGCCCGTTGAGGGAGCTTTTGTGGTCAATCTTGGCGATCATGGTCATGTAAGTACACTACTATTTTTTTTTTTAAATCCAAAAGGTCCCTAATAAACTCGACCGTAGTTCCAGTGCAGAACACGTGTGAGCTGTTGAATCCAAAATGAATGGTTCCGAACACATGTTAAAGAACGGGTGTTTTAAACTAATATGTATTTGGAGACGTAAGATTTATAATCTAATAGTTCACACGCGTTTAGCACAATACAGAAAAAAATTGTTCCAGAACACGTGTAAGATGTCGAATTAAAGATTAACGATTATGAACACCAGTTAAAGAACGAGTGTTTTTAACTAACATGTGTTCAAAGACGTAAGATCTATAATTCGACATCTTACATGCATTCAGCTGGACTGAACAAATTCGACCTCCAATTGTACAACGGGTTCTATATTGTATAGTGTACTAAGTACACTCCAATACACTCATTAGTAAACGCATACACCTGCCATATAAACAGTACGCTATTAATGTATACTTGTAACTTGTACACTAGTTGATGTGTGTTTTATCAATAGAGTATATACATGGATAATGAGTATTATTGAACATGGTTCACCTTATACTTGTAGCTTTTTGTTTGAAATTATATAACATGGATAATGAGTATTGATAGTAGAATGTTGTTTATAATGATAATGAGCAGTATCTAAGCAATGGGCGGTTCAAGAACGCGGATCACCAAGCGGTGGTGAACTCAAACTACAGCCGGCTGTCAATTGCTACGTTCCAGAATCCGGCACCGGAGGCAATTGTTTATCCACTGAAGATAAGGGAAGGGGAGAAGGCAGTGATGGAGGAAGCCATTACATTTGCTGAGATGTATAAGAGGAAGATGAGCAGAGATCTAGAACTTGCTAAGCTCAAGAAACTTTCTAAAGAGCACAAGTTGGAAGGTCAAGAGTTGGAAAAGTTTAAGGAGATGATCAAAGTTAAGGATATCTTGGTTTGATTCTAAGCCAACTTTCTTTGTTTTGGCAAATAATTGGCCGTATTTGTCTATGTACCTATTTCTGTGTCAAACCACTAATAATTCAAATGTGTATATTAAAAGAAATATGCACACGGCAAATTTTGAGTGGTTGAACATAGTAATAAAACATACACGGTACAAATACGATTTTCACCCCTTTGTTTTCTAGTAACTTTACTTTTTTATTCTAAGCCAATTTTCTTTGTGTTTTGCCAAATAATATTGGGTATTATTATTATTATTTATTAATATGGATCCACAATGTCATCTCAACACAATACTAAATTTTGTGAATGAAAGGTAAGAATGACCCAATAGATTGCAGGTTCCACTACTAGGTTAATCGGAGTCATGCTCACGATCAAATCACATAAAAATTAAATTTGAATATTAAACGCGTGCTTCTTAATTCACGTTTAATTCACTTTACCTACTTTATACTCACGTTTTTTAGAGCTAAACAATAAACGAGCTCTGTTCGGACCGACACAAATCTGTTGACACCGATACATGTTTTTCAAGAATAATCAAATGAGTTGTTTAATAAAAAAGAGGAAGTGATATAAGCTTTTTTCTTCTTTTTATTATCGATATTCTATTCTATATTTTCACTACTTTTTCATTATGGATATTCTAGTATATTATTGTCTAGTACACTAATGAAATAATTATATATATATATATATATATATTTTTTTTATTATTATTTTTTTTTTTGGTTAAAAAAGTTTGGGTGGGTTCGGCTCCGGTCACCACCACGGGTCAGGGCAGACCTTAGGGAGTATAAGTCGCTTATAAGAGTATTTACAGATCACCCACCAACATAGCCCTCCTATCGGTAGCGGAAATTGAAACATTTGACATTTGTAAGGACGGAAATAATTATATATTGAAGAAGAGCAAAATCGTTTTGGACTTGTAAAAGAAAGGGAAGCTTTGGTACGGGCCCAAAGTATCGTTATTATTGTTTCGGCCCATAGGATTTGAAGCGGTGAGACGATTGGGCTGATCAAAAGAAGACCAAAAAAAAACTCTGAAGCTTCTCTCCCAGAAAAATTTCTTCCAAATTTGGAAACAATGGCGCCTGAGGATGGAAATAAAGTGAAGAAACAGGAGGTTGAAGATGAAGAAGAAGAGGTAGAAGAAGCTATAGGTTCTTTGTTGAAGATGAAAAAGAGCAGCAATGGCACTCCAAAACAAGCCAAATTCAAGAAAGAGGAAGCTAAAACGATGAAGAAAAAACAAGCTGATCAAGATTTTGAGAAACCCTCCCCAAAAAATATTTCCATGAAGACCCCTGATAAGGTTTTTTTGGCCTCCCTTTTTCTTGTACCATAATCCCTTTTCACCATTTTTTGTATAGATTAAGGAAGATGTTACATAAGTGATGATTTTTTTCTCTAATATACTCCCTCAATTCCTTAATATAAGTCTTTTAGGACATGTAGAGGAAGAAAAAATAGTTTTTTTAAAATTAAAATATCAATATTACTCTCTTAAATTAAGGAATGGAGGTAGTATGGTTTACTGATTTCACTAATATAATAGATAATCGGAGATTTGTATTTATGTGCGAGGATAACTTTAGCAAAAAAAAATAGTCCTTAAAATTTGTAAAAAAATACAAACATTTGGGGGAGATATAAAAAGGGTTAAAACTTAAAAGGCCTTATATTGTGAAACCAAGGAGGAAGTATGTTTTTTTGGGTTTCAATTTGGTTGCAGAATGCTGGTTTGGTTTTTGCTTTGGTCTTTGTGTGTTTTGAAATTGTGTAAAATGGTGCAGAAAAGCAAGAAAGAAGAGGACAAGGGAGCTGATCAGAATCCTAAGAAAAAGGAAAAGAAAGTGTATGATAAGCCTGGTCAGAAGAAAGACCCTCCTGATGTACAAACGGTATTTTACTAGATTCCATTTTTTATTGTCATATGATGTGTTCTTGTTCCAGTTTTTTTTTTTTTTTTTTCCCGTTGATTTCTTTCGAGAACTTAGTGTCTTGTTTTCATTTGCAGCAAAAGAGAGATCCTTTATTTATTTTCTACGAGACTTTGCACGATCAAGTACCGACTAGTGAAATGGCAGAGATATGGTAAGACCTCACAATTAGTCCTCCTGAATTTGGTTCAATGTCTATTCCCCAGTCATTCTTTCTGTTCCCTCAACCCAAACCTCGATAGCATGCGTGTAAATTTGCCTTTTCATCTATTACTTAAAACTCCGAAATTTCATTAGCTGCAGTTTATGTTCTTTTGATTTGCTTCTGCTGTACCCCTACTTCGACCAGAAAATATATAAGGAGACGGTATGTTTACTCGTGTGTGATAAAGACCTGGAATATGCCTTATTGGATTTTGTATTGTACTGTTACTGGAATTGTTAGCCCACATACACTGGCATGGTAGAAACGTTGCGAGGAAACTTTTTTTTTGCAACTTAGGAGTTGAGATTAACTATTCAAAATTTTAATTCAACTCGCATGCCAACTTTGCTGCTGTAGTTGTTATTTTGAGACCACACAAATGCAGAAGTGGCAGATAGCGAGGGTAGAATAAAGGGAAATCTATGCCAATTCCAGGTGGGATATTGGGTGGAAAATACGAGTAATTTAGAACCCCGAACTGTCGTTTAAAAAGGAAAAATAATATGTATGGTAAGTACGATCTCGGTGTTGCCCATTGTTTCGCTCACTTTTGAACGGAAGCTGTGTTCACTTAAAATGAGCATGTTTCTTTGTTATGCCATCACTAGTCTTTCCTTATTAGTTGAGACTCGAGTATAGCGAGTATGCCCCTCTACAATCAACACCGGTAAAAAAACTAAAAAGTTGTGTGTGCCGAATTCAAGAATCTTGTCAATTTAATAATTCCAATAAATGGAAATCATTATGTGAACATTTATTTCATTGTGTGCAAATTTGGTTTATCTTTAGATCATTCAGACATTTCTTTGTGAAATGAAACTTGCGATTCTATGATGTGGAAATGACTTGTGAAATGAAATGTAAAGTGGATTTAGCTGTTGCATGTTTATATATAAGCAAATTTATTTATTCTGCGAATTTTAGGAAGATGGAATATGGCTTACTTCCGTATGACGAGGCGAAAAAAGTTTTCGAGAGAACTAAGAGAAAAGCTCAGAAGCTCAGTTCTCCTATGAAAGCAGTAGTTACAGTAAGGCGAAAAGCTGAATCTGTTACCATAAAGAAGAAAACGTCGTCCTCCCCTGCTGCTACAGCACTGCAAAAGAAGAAAACTCCTGATTCTAATGTTGGATCGAAGCCATCAAAGAAACGCAAGAACGAGGACAGGTATTCTGGGGATGAATCAGATGATGACTTTGTTGTGGAAGCCAAAAAGCCGAAGAAACAAAAGGCTACTTAACTATATTTATCTCTTTCAAATCTGTTCAAAGTAGTAACTTGTTAGATTGACCATCTTTTCCTTTCATGAAATTTTCTCCCTACCTATTAATTTTAATTTAATGATATTATTAAGCGGTATACGAATTGGGTGTCTTCAGTCTCATAACAGATAGGTGTTTACAGTACAGGTGTTCTGAGGCTCAGGACAGGTGTTTGTTTTAAATTAATCTTAATCATTAAAATTTTAATCCAACAGATAAGGGAAGTTTTGCATGAAGTTTTGCTGGTTTTCCACACCGATTTCCTCTTTTATGTTGGACTAGAAAGCGGTAAAAGCCCATTCTCATGGGTTGGGCTGATCAAGAAGCATTTCATGGGTCTGCCATAGAAGCAATGGCGAAGACAGGGCTGGCGCTCCCCTAGATTTTTTAAAATATTATTATTTATTGAAATTTTATGTGTATCTTAAAAAATTTTTGGAAAATTTTATCAGTTTCGCCCCCAACACCAAATTCCTGACTTCGTCCCTACATAGAAGATCACTACTCTCCCTGATCCAGCCAGAATCACTACTTAGGTCAACCAACAACATTTTTTCCCTTGTAAGTCAACCAGTTAGATACAAGATTGTTAAGATTGAAATTTTGACTCATAACGAAAAATGTCAAAAAACTCATAAATATGAGATGGTAGAATATATTGGAAGATTCAACATAATTATTTAAATAATATTTTACGATAAATTTATTTTAATAATATTTCATTTACTGATAAAATTGATAAGAAAATTTAACATGTTAATGTCAAAATCGACTAGGCTTATTTCAGACCAAAACAAAATTAATGTCAAAATAATCGTTAGTAATGAGAACATAGGATGACTGGGAATGCATATTTGGAACTAAATTCAACATTGGGTTTTTTAATTCAAATAAATATTCTTCTTACTTGGTTTTTCGAACTGAACCGACTCGTCGATCCAGCCAAACAAAAATAAAATTAGCACGCACCAAATGAATTATCTGATTTAACGATTATACGGGTCAGATCGTCGATCCTCTCTTCTCAATTTATGTCTTTCAAATCATAAATAAGATATGACTCGCAATTTTAACAACCTCAACTAAATCTTTAACATCTCATTTAGGGGTGAAAATCCTCTGTCCCCATCTGTGTATGTCCCCGTGTCCCTAACCAATCATAATTTACTATATAAATATTTGTTTCAATTATATATACACATGGTGAATTGTGATTGGTTGGGGACACGGGGACATACACGAACGGGGACAGAGGATTTTTTGCCCTCATTTAGGGATGCAATGGGGTTGGGTGGGGCGGATACTATGATCTCCAGTCCCAGCCTCGTCTCCGTCTCTTCCATCGTATCCCCGGCCCCGGCCCAGGCCCAACCCCATCACTGGGGAGGGATGGGCATCCCATCCCCAGTTCAGGTGGAGGCCCACCACCCAACTAGTGAAAAACGGGGAATTTTTCCCCAAATTTTCACTTTTGTCCCAGTGGAGGCTCAACCTCGACTAGAAAAAATAGTGATTTTTTTAACAAAAACCCCCAAATAGAACCTTGAAAAAAATGATATAGATGTCTTGAAAGAATTTGATTCACACGATTTTCTCCAAATCAGATGTCTATTTTATTTTTTTAGATATTTACGCTATTTCTATTTAAGATTTTAGACGGGTCGAGGCGGGTCGGACCGGGATGGGGAGGAGATATTATTTCACCCTGCTAGCGAGGCCAAATTCATCCTTATACCCACCCCCCAACGGAAACAGGGGAATCCGGTTGGGGAGGTACGGTTCTCCAATTCATCCGTACCCATTGCCATCCCTAATCTCAATTATTAACACGACTAGTTAAGTTGATATCTATAACACATTTTGACAGGAACTCTTGTATGTGATAATTGACACTGGTTGACGAGATAAACTCTTTAAAGAACTTTAATCCGAAAAGAATTGAACAGTTACTGTGAAAGAAAGATAAACTCCTTCTCCAATCTCAGCCACACGCGAGTGGGAAGTAAACAACCACCACTTACCATTAGGGATGGCAATTTGACCCTTGACCTGTCGACCCGCCCTGCCCCGACATCTTTTGGGGCAGACCCGCCCCGCCCCGTGAAGAGAATGGGGCAGACCCGCCCTGCCCCGTGAACGGGGCAGATCGAGCATGGTATTTGTGCCTATCCCGCCCCGCTCTGCCCCACCCCGTCCCGACCCATTTTGCCCAATCTATATTACATTATTATAATATTGTTATTATTAGACATAATCATGTTTAATTTTTATTTTAATATACTAATTGTACTTGTTTGAGAATTGATTTGGGATAAAATTAATTATTTTTCAAAAAAATTAATTATTTTTATGATAAAATTAATTATTTTTGATAAAATTAATGATTTTTTTAAAAAAAATAGGATGGGGCGGGGCGGGGCACGGGGCAAAATTTTTTGATCTGGGGTGGGGCGGGGCTGGTATTTGAGATACCCGCCCCATTGCCATCCCTATGGGACGGTCCTTATGGGTACCTGTGAGACATGAAGGTCTGCAGGACCCACTGTCTCAAATGATGTGAGAGAAATGTGGAACCGTACCCATAAGTGGCGCCCCATGCCAGACTTTCCCCTACTTACCATATGTCGTAATTAACTATAAAACCCTAAGGAAAATTCTGATATGGGATCGGGTCCCATGTGGGACTACATGTAGTCAGTATTTGTGCACATCCTCGCAGAATGAGGGAGAGAGAGGAAATGCAGCTGATGTGGCAAATCCGGGATCAGTATGGTCCCAGTGGGACCGATCCCATATCGAATAGTCCCAAACCCTAAACCAGTCCCCTATCTCTACTGGCATGACACGTGGCACCAGCCACTCCCTTCTTCTCCCCCCATGATTTTCCACTTATTTAGGAATCCCCTCTGCTTCAAGGATCCTCTCCTCTGCCTCTCTCCCCCCAAAACCTCCCTTCTCTGCCTCTCTAGCAAAATCTGTGTAATAAAATACCGAATTTTATTATTATCCCAGGAGAAGAAGAATTACGGCGGGAGAGATATGGAACCGAGCACAAGTGGCGAAGAAGAATTGAATTATTATTATTCAGAATTTTTTACAGAGAAAGAAATTGAAGTTTCGCTAATATTAGTTGATCTTGAGAGTTTAATTTTGAAATCGGAATCTAGAGATTGTTGGCCATTGGAGTGGGGTACGAATAAAAGACGACTAATTTGGGGTGCTAAAAAGAAGAGATCTTGTTTAGTAGATTCAGGTGTGGTATCGCCGCCACCCCCTGCTCCTCCATCTATCCAGAGACTGTCCAAAAAGAAGACGGCGGCGAAGGCCACAAGCCCATCGACTCCGCTAGCTTTCTCTCCTAGTGAATCTGATGATAAGTCCAAGCATTACAACCACCGGAAAAACTCCAATAAAAGGGTATTTTTTTTTGCTAACCACTGATTCCATATCCCAAATCATTTGTTTATTTTAAGTTTTATATTAATCATTCGTCAATGAAAAACCCGACTCGTGTCAATCTCTTTCCTACTAGTTGACTTTTTTTTTTACCACCATGTAATACACTTATTGGCGAGTGATCGGACGCCTCCAATATTTTCAAAAACGACAAAAATTATTTTTTGTGATATTTTTTTATAAATATTGTATTTCACCATAAAAAAATTCGCCCTCAATAATAAATTACTAGCTCCGCCATTGTGAGTGATTGTTGTAGGATGAAAATAAGTTAAAAGGTTATTGAGATAAAACTATAATTTCGTGTTTTTTCCCCTCGATTTTAGGCTCTGTTTTTTCTCCCCATGTTTAAGGACTTTTTTTTCTTTCCATTTTTCTTGGTGATTTGTTTTTTTTTGTTGTTGTCTGGAGCAGTGATTTTTACATTTATATTTTTCTTGTTTGTGGTTCCCTGCAGTCGAGGAAGGAGTTATTGAAGACTGTAAAAGAATTAACTGAGAACAAACTTGCCTTGCAAGGGGTGAGTTTCTGGATTTCTTTCTATTATGATATTTTTGTTTTATCCCTTAAATCCCTTTTTTTTTTCATGATTAATTAAATTAATTAATTATTGTCTTAACCTCAATAGGAATTGGAGAGGGTGAAGATTCACTACAATGGGGTTTTGGCTTACAATAGAGAATTGAAAGCCGCCATGAAAAAACAGGTATGTTCAATTATGCCCCTTTACTTTTATTACAATTTCTTTCATGTGAAAATATACATTCTATTTGGACCGAGTCTGCCTTGAGGTCGAGACTCAAATTGAAATTAAACTCATATTGTATTGAGTCCGTGAATGAAAACTTAAGCACCAAATCATTAAAATTGTTTGAGATTGAGAACAGAAATGTCAGATTGAAACTTAGAACAAGAAATGTCAAATTGAAACTCAATCCAATCATACCAAGAAAAAAAAAGTCCCTCTTCTTTTGGTACTTTTTTACTTTTCAGTCCTTTTTTCCTAGAGTGGAATATTAATCTATCATTGTAATTTGCTTCTCTTGTAATAGAAAGAAGAATCCACAATGATTTTCCATAAAAAAGAACCCAAAATGGATATAAACCAAAGTTACAATCTTGGAGTGAGTTTAGCCCATGGGTGCCAAATTTCTTTAGTACAAGTAGCCCATCATGAGCATCCTTCAATGGGGGATCAAGGGCAATTTCGTCATCCTCATCCTCATCCTCATAGTCAGTACCCATATACCCAAGTCAATCCACCTCTGTTCACAGCCAATAATGAACTGGGTAAGGGAAATCAGGTGGGCCCATTGAATAATATTAGTAGTAGTATTCTTGATCTCAACTTATCAGCAGCAGCAGAAGAAGTAAGTTATCAGGTGGACTCATTTCAGCCATTGGATTATAATAGCAGATCAGCAACTCAAGCCGTTGATCATCAGAGAGCTATATATGCTGAGGCTCGGAGAGAGAGGCGGATCAAGATGAAAATTAAGCAAATACGAAAATAAAAGAGATTATTTTTTATTTTTTTGTTTTAATTAATTAAGGATTTATCATAGGTCTCGGAAATCTCAAAGTGTATATACGAGGATCTTTTAAGATTTTATTCGATTAACATCTCACTATAGATTATGCTCATCTCTTGAATTAATATAATTTTTTTTTCTTGGCATAATAATGGGTGCTTCCTATGTTACTCGGATACGTGTGTCGAATACGGGCATGTATTTAATTATCGGATACTTAAATATTTAAAACAAAGTGTCTAATCGGTATTGACCAGATTTAAAAAGTATGTTATACCTATGTTGTGCTGACACGGTAAGCACCAACAAAGAGTCCGAGTAACATAGGGTGCTTTTACTTCTATATCTCAAAATGCACCCTATACATTTCCTTAAGAAAATTGAAAAGGATAATGAATATCTCAAATAACAACAGTGATTATCTCCATATTTTAAGTTTTTGCACAGGACTTGATAAGATACATATCATAAGAGTTCTGATGCATTCTCCATGAAATTCCCCTCAAAATTACAGCAACAACATATAAATCAACTGAAAACTGCAGAGCAAGGAAGAAAATAAGATAAAACAGAAACAACAGAAATAGAGAATGAAACATCCACTCAATAGTTGACAAAGGCTGAAGGGGCAGCCATTGGGCCTCTTCTTCATTGCTTAAGCATCATACTGATCTTCATCACCCTCTTCGTACTCTTCCTCATCCTCTGCAGTAGCATCCTGGTATTGCTGGTACTCTGCTACCAAATCATTCATGTTGCTCTCAGCTTCTGTGAACTCCATTTCATCCATACCCTCTCCAGTATACCAATGCAAGAAAGCCTTGCGCCTAAACATAGCAGTGAACTGTTCGCTCACTCTCCTGAACATCTCTTGAATTGAGGTAGAATTTCCAATGAAGGTAGAAGCCATCCTCAATCCAGTGGGAGGTATGTCACAGACGCTTGACTTTACGTTGTTTGGTATCCACTCAACGAAGTAGGATGAATTCTTGTTCTGGACATTGATCATCTGTTCATCCACCTCCTTAGTGCTCATCTTTCCTCTAAACATAGCAGATGCAGTCAGGTATCGCCCATGGCGGGGATCAGCAGCACACATCATGTTCTTAGAATCCCACATTTGCTGAGTAAGTTCCGGCACAGTCAAAGAGATATATTGCTGTGATCCACGGGAAGTGAGCGGTGCAAACCCAACCATGAAGAAGTGAAGACGTGGGAAGGGGATCAAGTTGACAGCCAGTTTCCTCAAGTCCGAGTTCAGCTGACCAGGAAATCTCAAGCAGCAGGTAACCCCACTCATAGTTGCAGATATCAAATGGTTCAGGTCACCAACTGCAAGCAAATAAAACAATATATGAACCTTGCAACATATGAAGACAATAAATCCCATTCTGATTTGTGATGTCTTGTGAATCATAGATGCAGTATGGAGAAATTTACTCACAGCTTGGAGTACTGAGCTTCAATGTCCTGAAGCAAATGTCATAAAGTGCTTCATTGTCAAGGACCATGCATTCATCTGCATTCTCCACCAGCTGATGCACTGAGAGGGTAGCATTGTAGGGTTCCACAACTGTATCAGAGACCTTTGGTGAGGGGAACACCGAGAAAGTGAGCATCATTCTATCTGGATATTCCTCCCTAATCTTTGAAATTAAGAGGGTTCCCATGCCAGAACCAGTTCCTCCTCCAAGTGAGTGACATACTTGAAATCCTGCCCAATAAAAGGTTGGAGAAACAGACACAAAAAAGACAAGCTTCAGAAAAAAAAACTCTATCTGAGATGACCAATGATATGATCACTTCTATGAAATGTGGTCTATTTTGATTGAGAAAACTAATAAATATACATTTGACAGCAACTCTGCTTAAATGCATCTCAAAGAAAATGCTCAAGTGAAGATGCCACTTAAAAGTTATACTAACATGGAAGCAGATAGTTTCATATTTGCTCCTGTTTAGGTATGACAAGTAAATTAGACCCAGTAGTTGTTTTATCTGCATCAATCCCATACAATATGACAGTTCTTACAGAAAATTCTGATTGACAACCATATAATCCAAATTTGTTTATTTATAGTATATACATGGAAACAATATGCTTAAACGGTTCATATGTTCTAGAGAGAATACACATCTGACGAATTTCACGATCTCAAGCTCAAACAACTAAAGAGGAAAATGACCGATGAAAAACCGATCAAATAGCACTGTTAGCTTCACTCAAAATCCTATTTCAAGCATTTGACATATACTCAGAAGGAAATCCAGAAGCTAAACTTTGTGTTAACTAAATGCAACAGAAGCACCAGATCTTCAAATACAGATATCTAAACGTAAAAATATGCAGGAGAAAAGGAAATTCATCTATTGTTAACACCAAATCCAACAACGCAGTTGTAATAAAGCCACTTAGAACAAAAAAATCGGTTGAATTTAAGCAAAATCAACAACATATAGAAACGCAAATGTATGGAATATAAAGGAAAATGGAAATTACAACCTTGCAAGCAGTCACAATTCTCAGCCTCCTTACGAACAACGTCGAGAACGGCATCAATGAGCTCGGCACCCTCAGTATAATGTCCTTTAGCCCAATTGTTACCGGCGCCGGACTGACCGAAGACAAAGTTATCAGGTCTGAAGATCTGGCCAAAAGGACCGGATCTGATGCTGTCCATAGTACCTGGTTCGAGATCCATGAGAACAGCTCGAGGAACATACCGGCCACCGGAAGCTTCATTGAAATAAACATTGATTCGCTCAAGCTGATTATCACTGGAACCGTCGCCTTTGTGCCGGCCGGTCTGATCGACGCCGTGCTCGTCGCAGATTACTTCCCAAAACTTGGAACCAATCTGATTCCCGCATTGACCTCCTTGAATGTGTAAGATTTCTCTCATTTTTTTATTCAGATTTAGGTTTTCTGAGAATTTGGGGGAAAAATTCAAGGAGGAGAAGAAGATATTTTTTGAGGAGAGATCAAGTAGGAAGAAGAGGGGGAAAGTGGGGGATGGGAAATGAGGAAATGGAGGGAGTAAAAAGGATTTTTGTGATATGGATCAAGTCCCTATGAACTTGTGGTTCACAATTAACCGTATCATTACAAAATTATCTCTCTTATCATTTTTTATTCTGTAGTGATATAACTAATTTTAAACCACGTAATTCAATGAATCTGACTCATATCATAACTATCTGAGTAAAAATAGTAACGGTGGTGGGAGTGGTGGTGAGGTGTCAAGGTCATTATGGTCATGTGACAGCGGGAATACAGACAACAAAACCGCTGGAAGGGGTGTAAGCAGGGCCCACCTGCCCGCCTATAATTAATACTCCATCCGTCCCAAATTATCTGTCCACTTTGTATTTTGCACGGAGATTAAGGTTTCATCAAATTCTATAGTGAAATATGGTAAAATGTCAAACATAAACTTATTTAATGTTAGTCACAATTTAATTCTACCTCTCTTCTCTTTATATTCTTCTCTCTCCAACATTTAATGTAAGGGATAGTATTGGAAAAATCACCATTAATGAACCCTTTAATTAGAAAGTGGACAAATAATTTGGGACAGATTAAAAAGGAAATGTGGACAGATAATTTGGGACGGAGGGAGTATAAGTTGAATTCAATGCGTAATATATATTTTTTATTGATAGTGATTATTAGATTAAAAATTTGAAATCAAATTTGGATCAAGAAAATTTTAACAATTATTTTTATTTATACACTTTGATCCTTATTTGATCCAAATTTTTTGATCCAACAATCATTATTGAATTTTTATATCGTATATATTCAGTGCATAATATATATTTTTTTGATTATACATATATCCACTGTTGTTAATTTTTTTATCTAATGCCTAAAAATACTCGTTCTTCGATACATGCGAAAAATACTCGTTCTTCGATACATGCATATACAAAGCAGTGATCAGTTCCATACTTCAAATTATCTGATGACTAACTTAAAAGTGTTCTGCACTTGCAGATAGAGAACGTTTGAAAAATATACAACGATACAAAAAAAATCAGTAATTAGATTAAACCGTTCAATAAGGTAAATTCGCCTGTTTAGTCTCCCAGGAATTTTCGTTTAGCCTGTAAAGTCCCCAATGTTTAATTTCAGCCTAGTTAGTCCCCCAAAAATTTTCGTTCAGCCTGTAAAGTCCCCCAAGAATTTTAGGTCAGCCTGTAAAGTCCCCAATGTTTAATTTCAGCCTGTAAAGTCCCCCAGGAATTTTCGTTCAGCTTGTAAAGTCCCCTAGAAAAATTCCTGGGGAACCTCTATATGCAACTGTAAATAGATAAGGGACTTTACAGGCTGAAATTAAATAGGTAAGAGACTTTACAGGCTGAACGAAAATTCATGGGGGACTTTACAGGCTGAAATTAAACATTGAGGACTTTACAGGCTGAACGAAAATTCTTGAGGGACTAAATAGGCTGATTTCCCGTTCAATAATTGATCATATTTTATACATGTAGACAGAATACTAGTTCAATGAATCCAAGATTTATTCGGAGCATGTAGTATGTTTTTCGGTGGAATAATTTATAGTTTTTGGTTGAAAAGTTGTCTGAAAATTTTATAAGGAAAAAATATAGATCTCAAAATCTGAAATCTTGTCTTTTGTATGGAAGGAGATGCTTACCGGATCTAATCATAGATCGAGGGATAATTATAGAGAAATACCTTTTTTTTTTTTTTGCTAAATAAGAAAATATACATTAATCATAATATAACCAAAGTCATTACAAGTAAAAGATAAAAAGAAAATAAAGTTATACAATGCTGGACACCATAATAACATATAAAAGTTCACACCCCGGACTAAGTAAGCACTACAAACAGTAGAAAAAATAAATATATAATAAAATTATTCACAGCATCTTCTCCAAAATTCTTGAACCGCAGTAGCAAACTCAGTCCAACACCTTTCTTAGAAATCAACAATCTACGAGATCATGAGCGTATCAACCGTCTCATAAATTGTCTCGAAAAGATGAAGAAAACTGAGGAAGGGCCCACAAAAACTCCAGGTATAGAGGGAAACTCCAGAACTGGAAGGATCTGAAGTAGATCTTGCATCTGAGTCTTGAATCTTGAATCAGAATACCTTGAAAAAATTCCATCACAATTTACGGCAAAAGGAGGGGATGAAGACACCAAAAGTGAAAAAAAAATGTCTAAATCCAACCATACTTTCACTTGTACAATTTTACTCATTTTTCCTCCTTTTTGTTACCCCTAATACTAGAAACACTCGGTGTTTTCATCAGTGGTAAAACTAATCCCAGACGGACCCCTAATACTAACGGATAATTCTGATATGGACCAGGGCCATAGGTGGGGCCCTGGACCACTTGGCCCTGAATTGGCCACGTAGCCCTTCCATTTAAAAAAAAAAATTCCAAAAGTCCTTCCCGGCAGCTACTGTACTCTTCGTCAAAAATGGCAGAAAAATCTCAGAGCTCCAAATTAAACAGTAAACAAGTGAAGCCCATCATAAAAGCCGAAGCACTGAAGAATCACAGCAAAAATAATATCTTTTTTGCAATGTTTTTTAATCAAAATCTTCAAGTTTTGATTTTGTATAAGTTGGTATTTCTTTTCTTTGTTTTCCCTCAAAATCTTCTTTTCTCTCCTCCATCACCGCCACCGACTCCGATAAATCGCAACTTCTGCCCAAAAGAAGAACCGCTACACACTCTCGACACTTTCCTTTTTGCTTTTCATCTTCTTCCTCACCTCATTCTTCTTCAACAAAGAAGCTCTTGAGCCTAAATTTACCATCTACAGAGATCTTTTCCTTAATTTTCCTTCAAGATCTACTGAAATCCCTCAAGTTTATGATAATGCAACAACAGTTCTTGATTCTGCTGAGGTACCCATTGGATTTTTCTCTGATTTCGCGCAAGAACAGTGGATTTTTCTCTGATTTCACCATCAAGATTTGAATTTTATCGGAGTCGGTGATGGAGGAGAGAAAAGAAGAAAGCGACCGGGAGATTTTTCTCTTTTTTTTTTTAAAAAATGGAAGGGCTACGTGGCCAATTCAGGGCCAAGTGCTGGACCATATCAGAATTTTCCAATACTAAAAACACCCGGTATTTTGGTAAAACTAATCGAGACTCCGTCGAAAACTCTTAACTCTTGGGAGTAGAACCTGATCCCTAGAGTTCTTGATTATGGTACTCCCTTCATTCCTAAATATTAACTTTCATTACATGTGGCGAAAATTAATGAAACAAAAATTACAATGTTTTTGTAATCAAAATACCAATATTACACTCTTAAATAATATTGGTATACCACTAATTTTATTTAAGAGAGTAATATATTGATATTTTCATTACAAAAACATCTTAATTTATGCTTAATTTTCACAACATGTGAAAGTCTTATATTTAGGAATGGAGGTAGTACTAATTACTAATTAGAAAGGTGGGAGGAAAGGTATATATTGAAACTAGTACCAATAGTTCCATCTCCTTTGATCATTTCCTCTCTAATTTTCAACTAAGATCCCCATCAAGGATTTTACTTTTGAAAATCTCATGTTTACTACAAAACATGGTTTTACATAACTCTTCATGACAAGAGTCTTTTCAGAAGGGAAATCGACTAACGTTGCTGAAGTTGGCTCTCATTGCAGTACCTCTTGAAGTTCAAGCATTCTTCCACAAGAAAGTCACTGCCGAAAAGGATTTATAGATTACACAAAATTACTAATGCTACTGTCTCGATTTCAATTATAGTCTTACGATTAAGTGAAAAAACCAGGAACTTACTGGATCCGCTCAGCCATTTGTGATGCTTCCCACCTAGGACTCCATGGATATTCACTTAGAGCCAATGACTTGATGGGCGCGTTGTGGGAATTAAAATGCTAGACAAGAGAAATGGGATTAGTCCTAAAAACATTCAATTAATAATACTAGAAGGTTACAGAAGCAGGAAAGCAATTGATTTGTATTTTGGAAAAAATAACCAATAAATAGTTGTAAAAATGAATAGAACTAGCATATAGACTACCAGCCATGCTTAATATGGTATTTTTGGGCACTATATAAAAATCTAAGCAGCAACTCCAAATGCAAAAGTGAAAATGAGGAAAATGGGAAGGGGTTGGGATGGAACTATACGGTCCATACCTGACAACTCTGAAGCACCAGAATAGGTTGTTGTTTAGGGAAGTGAACAGGAAGCGAAAAGTGCACCTGCATTAAGAAAGATTTCTACAAGATAAGTTCAGAAAAAAGGGTTAACCAAAAAACTAAAGAACAATATCATTATTACGAGCAGGTTCAACCAAGATGGCAAAAGAACACTCTCATTTGAGAAAGAGAGTTCCATAGTAGAATACGGGGCATTACATTATAGAACTTACCAGGAAAGTGAATGATGTGGAGCAAGCCAAAAAGGTTGCCTTCCTGCAATATACCTGACATCAAAGCATATAAGATATTAAGCCGTGTGTATCAATAGCCAACATAGATAGAGCGGTTTTGTTAGCCAAGCAACGAATACAAACAGGATCAGCTTCAATAGGTCTTCCGAAAAGAGGAGCTAATGACGCAATGAACTTCCTCCTAACTTCAATTAGTGAAACTGCCTTTTTAATCTGGATCATCATTCAAAGGTGAAACTTAAGATTAGCATGAAAGAAAACCATGAAGGGGACGTCTTGCATAAAAAGTAAAATAAGATTGCAGTGCTCACCTGATTTTCGAGAATCTCTTCTAAATTAGGTAGATACTCAGCCATGCACCTAGAATGCAAAACAAAATTTAGCAACAACCAATTGAATATCTCAGCAGCAACGACAACAAAGAAAATAAAACAGTAATACTAATAACTTACATCCCATCTATCCATGAGGGTAGCCTGAAATCTTCAACAGAAAACAAAGACTTCAACTCAGAAGAAGAAACCAACTTCAATCGTGGTGTTGTAGGTGCAGTTGAGTATTTTCTACCAACAGGATATGTAACCTGAACGCATGAATGAAATATAAAATCTAAATCACTAACAAGGACAGATAAAAGGAGGAAGCCGGGTTCATGGGATGGTTTAGAGGAGCTATTTAAGTGTTTCTATCTTAAGGATTCAGCTGCCTAAAAGTTGAGAAAGATGCAAACGATCTCTGCTTCAATTAAACCGTATTGTAAAAAATATTAATTGTGAAGGAAAATTTCACATAGCATCTAAATTTCTATGTGAAGCTTATCATTGCACGCAAAGGTCACTGAGGTGCAGTATCCACTTCAGTTTTGGGGACCAAAGCAGGATAACATAATTAAGAGTGCACCATATTGCAATAGGCACAGAGTAAACAAGATGTCCATGTTAAGTGTAATTTACCTTATTGAAGAACCAAGAAAATCCCTTCAGAGAACATTTTTGGATTTAGTGAATATACAGGAGCTTTTCTTTTAAGAATATGATTTTTTGCTGTGTACATCGGAGATAAAAGCAGTAATTTCCTTTCATTTCGCTTGGATGTAAGATTGCTGAATAACTTGTTCCATAGTCATACTATTTATGCACTCATGCATAAGACAAGAATATAAATGAACTTAGAACTAACCTGCAAGTATATTTTCTGCTGATGCCGCCAAGTGGACCCCGGAACCATTTTGTTTAGATCCATATCAAGTAAAGGTACAGCAAATTTAGCCTCTTCCGGCTGCACTACAATGTAGGAGGGGGAGGGGGAGGGGGAGGGGGGGGTATTAGACTGGTATGGACTAAAATAAGATCAGAAAATCCAATTCAACCAGTGAATACCTTGTCAAGACCCGAGGTCTTATACATTTCAATTCCCTGCCGAACAAATAATGAAGATTTAATAAGTCTTTGAAAAAGCAAAGTAATATTAGAAAGTCGTAGCATTCCCAGTCAAATATATTGATAAAGAATTTTTTTTTCCTAATTTGAATCAAAAGTAAAAGAAGGTTTTAGTGTACAATATAACAAGATATAAGGCTTAATAGACTCAGCTGGAAATAAGAAATTACACGAAATCTCACCTCCCTTGGCATCATAGTGCTGATTTCAAATTTCAATCTATGATCATCAACTTCTGCAACCCACTTCTTATGGTACTCCATATATAAATCCCTAGAAACAAAACAAAACTCAGCTCCAACATCTATAAAGAATTTCCAAATATCATAAACCAAAAAAAATTGAAAAAATAAAGAGCATTTTGGACATTAAAAAAAATGAGAAAGCCCCTTACCTAAGCTCAAGAATGAGAGACAAGAGTCGCTTAGGGTCTCTACCATTCCAATCAGTCAGAGCATTTTTAGAGGAGTTTTCTCCACTAACACCGTAATATGGCCTAAAGTTCTCGTCTTCCGGCGTAAAAATAACATCTGGTGGCGCCAGTGGGTACATTGCACTATATATCACATCCCCTAACCCCCCAAAAAAATTCAAAATGTCAAGAAACTAAAAGAAAGATGAGAACTTTATCGTTCTTCTAGCACACCATAAAAAGTACTCATCGTCCCAAATCAAATGTCCACCTTCCTATTCAAATTCAAATTTTTTTTTAGTAGAAAAGTCACATTCAATTGAACATTTAATTTGGAATGAAGGGAGTAAATGATTAAGAAAATAAACCTTCAATTTGGAAGAAGCCAGTATCATACTACCTCCATTCCAAAATAAAAGTTGCTTTAGGACATGTAGAAAAGATTAAGGAAGTAAAAAGTAAGGTAATTTGTTTGTCAAAATATCAATATCACTCTTTTAAATAAGACTTGTATACCATTTAATTCTACTAATATTGATATTTTGATTAAAACAATATCTTATTTTTTTTGCTTTTTTAATCTTCCCTATATATTCTAAACTACTAATATTATATTATGGAATGAAGGGAGTAGTATAATTACATTTGATGAATTCCAGGCAAAATGGGATGACTAAAGTGAAGCGATCAAGCAAATTAGAGTTCTTGCCACCAGGCCACATCTGCTCTACCTGAAATGAAACAATGTTTTATAATAAATATTTAATTTTTCCAAGCACAACACTAAAATGGGAGCCCTAATTACCAATGTATATACCTAATTGACCAATTAATTTCTACTTAAAAAAAGAGAGAAGAAATTGATTTAGAAGGTACCTTGATGGAGAAAGGGCAACGAGTAAGGAGATAAGTGAGCTGGGCGGAGATGAGAGGAGGTATTCTGTCGGTCGTCATAGTATTTTTTATGAACAGATGAAGGAATTTTCAGACAATAGACGACCACGTTCGATGATCTTTTGTTTCGTCGGAGGAGTCGGAACTATTTTGTTTTATTTATGATGCCTAATTAATTTGGGTTTCTGTTTAAACACTCAAGCTGTTGCCTTCCAGTATTTTGGAGGGGATTATTTATTATAAAATAAAAAATAAGAGATTTAAGAAGCGGGAAGTGATCTGAAACTTATGATTTCTACGTCATTAGATTTTAGCATTAGACTATACCAATGCCTAATTAGCCTCTCCCAATATATTAATTGTTGTTCGAGATGATTCTTTGTTTACGCCTCGTTTGGACAGAAGAAAAGTAGAAACAAAACTATTTTGATTTTTTGTTCCAACAATTAAAAAGTTAAGATGCATTTAATTTTAAAAAATTATTATTTTCTCGTGTCGAAATATAAGTCTATTAAAAGTTGCATGTGCACTTATTCTTATGAATATTACTATCACATGAAAGATCCAGTTCCATATTTAATGAACCTCACTTTGCAGGTATAGATAAGGTGGCTCATAACAAAATTTGTAAATAGGTTTATTTCCCAGATGACATAAAGAGTTGATCTTCACTAGCTTTTTTTGGTTGGATAAAAAGAATTCGGAAATAATAGTGATTAAAATCTCACGACATTTCATATATGGATATTCAGGCTTTCGTATTTAACAACAAATATAAACTTGCATATTTTAACTCTTAAGAAATGATAGGGAAGAAGTTCTATTCTACTACACAAAGAGAGTGAGCGAACAATTATTTCAACTGTCGAGTCAAACGACCTATCCACGCTAAAATTGTTTCGGCACCTAAACCAATATGAGCTAAAAGGGCCAGCAGTATGATGCGAAATCCTTAAACTGCCCAACGTAGCCCAAACCGCAGCAAGAGGAGCCCAGTAGTGTTCGTACCGGACATTTTAAGGTCAATATTGTAATTAACAGCACCAAGGAAACCCTAGTGACACCCACGCGATCCCCTTTATATATTGACGATTGCTTGCTTCATTCCATTCACCAAAACGTTTGAATCCCTATGCTTCTTTCACTGCTTAGATACTGAATTTTCTGATTGATTTTCATTCAAAATTGTTTTGCGATTGTTTTCTGCTATCTGATCAGTTTTTTTTTATATTCAGTTGAATTTGGAATTTCTGTGTGCCAAAGGATGAATCTGGTTTACAATTCTCACGACGGTCGTCTGAGACGCCTTCTGGCGTCATCAGTGATGTGATTTTCCAGTTTTTCTGATGGTTTTCGATGATTATTATTATTATTTTATTAATTTTTTCAAGTAAAATATGAGTATTTGCTTAATTTTAGTTGATTGTTTGAGCAAGCATGGTGATGAATCAGTTTTTGCCGATGAAATTCATGAAAAGGAATACCAAACCTCCTACTCATACTGAATGCTTGTTCTTTTCAATTTAAATTTTAAATTTGTTATTTTTTTGTTTGATAAAAAATTTGTATCTAAATAATTTTTTATTTTTTTTGGTGGTAGGCACAATGAGGATAATCATGTTGACTGAGATTGAAAGATCAATGATTTCATAAAAAAATTCATTAGTCCTTTTCATTCTGAGTGCTTAACCTAGCCTTCCCTTCATCCAAGCTGTTTATAACCTTTAACGAAAATTAAAAGAAAGATACTTAGTTAATTTTGACTATTTTTATTTTTTGTTTTTTAAATTTTCGTTAAATGTGTTAAACGATTTATATTAAAGAATGTATGTAGTAGTAAATATCAGAAATTTTTTGTTTTATTTAATAATATTTTGTATTTAATTTTGGGCTCAAGCCAGTTCATTGATTAAAAGTGATGGTAGTTATTGGGGATTCTTGTTGGTGAAGGGTCTGAAGTTTGACTCTTAGGCGCACAAAATGCAATGCCTTGGGGATGAATGCAGCACCCTATATCAGTCCCATTCCTTCTGTTGAATTCGGGTTGGCTTGCCTTGTAAGCCTATCTGTACATCTTTGAAGGGCACATAAATCTTAAATTGCACATTTAAAAAAGATCCAGAAATCGGATTACCAGAGAATTACTAGCAACTCCTTAACTGAATCGCTAAATTGTACTGATATATGGTTAAACAATTCAAGAAAATTTAATTGTTCCCTGTTTAAAAGTAAGCTAATAAACAAATTATCGAATCAAAGTTCATCGAAACATGGCATTATAATTCATATAGCTAGTTTGTTGGAATTCAACTTTCCTAGGTCTAATAAACTTTCAAATTGCTGGATTTTGTCTTCCTTAATGTCCAATGCTGGGTATTCTGCTTTCTTATAATGCTCTTAATTCAGTATAAAAACCTGCAATGGGAATACGAGGAGAAAATCAGAATGCATTAATACGTTTTGGTGCCAGTGCTGACAACGTTGTGTTGAATGGAATTGGGTAGGCTTAGTTGCAGTTGTGGGATCTCTTAATTCATGTCACAGGCATAGTCGTTCAAAAATAAATAAATAAGAAAACGTATAATTATTGCAAGTCACCTGAATTTTGCCATCAGATGAGCCGGCAAAAAGCATTTGGCCTTCTGAATCAGAAGCTAAGGACGTCAATTTTGAATGTCCTGCACTGGACATTTTAATCAAACCAGTCCTTGACAGACTTTGTTTGAGCCATACTTCTATTCCCATTTTTGTGGCAGCAAATATGAAGTCTGTGTTGACAGTTAATTTTTGTATGTCATGTACGGTCGACAGTGTTCCTAAGACTGCCTTGCTAGGTAGTGAAAATGCCTACATATCCAAGATGAAGGGCACATTAAGTTACTGCAATAATGCATCAAATCTAAAAGAAAATAATAAAAAACGTCATTTCTACCTTCCCTGCTATCCCGTCCACAGCTGAACCACCAGCAAAGAGGACACTGTTTTGAGCTTCCACGGAGAAAATATTTTGTTTCCCTAGCAGTTTCTTTGCACCAGTGTAGAATGTGGTTGAGGCAAGAGTGCTTATATTCACCTCCTGTCAATTAATTGACTATTTTAGTGTCGGAGATAGCATATTATGTCAAGAAAGTCTAGCGATGTGCTGCTTCTAATGGTTGGGGTTAAAAGGGTGATTGTTAAAATAATTGGCTTTTACCTGGATGCTGTAACCGGAGCAGGCACAGTAGAGTTTATCACCAACTAAGACGACACCTTTTACTGTTTTGTTGAAGTTAACATGCCTAGGAACTCCTGACCAATAATAAACCTGCACAAATATTTTGGATGAAAAAATGACGAATTACTGGCTTAGATCACTGTGTTCTTGCTAAAATTTTATTCTTAGGTCTCCGGAAAAGAAAGGAGAAATTAAAAGTAAACTCACACACCTTAACTCCATAGCCTTGAGATGAAAAGCATGCTGCTTTAGCATTGGCAGACATCTCTAGTACTGCTTCTTTTACATCATGGACCTGAATGCAGTGAATTTCTTCCTGTTTGATTGCCCAAACCTATGAACACAAAGATGAAGCGACTCATTTCATGAAAAGTTAGATGTATAAGTTCGCCTGATCCTAGAGAAATGATGTCTTACGCGGATTGTTTTGTCCAAAGAGCCACTATACAGTTTGTCACCAGATGATGAAATGCATAGGCATGTTACTGCTTTTGTGTGCTCCCTAATTTCTTGGATTAGACGCGGGACCTTCTTTCCTGCATCCCACACCTGAATCAACCGAAATGATTAAGAAAGAAGAAACAGCTCTAAAGAAGAAGAGAAAACTAACCGAACAAACTATGCACTAAAGAAGCAAGAAATAGAAGAACAAGTTATGTATTATAGTGCAGGACGAAAGTCGGAAGAATGCTTTATAAATCGATATTAGCATCTTTTCGGTGCATACTTTTATTGTTCCATCTGAATGGCTGCTTATGAGCCTCCCTCTTAAGTGAAGCATGGAAAGAACTTCACCATTCATGAATGCATCTATCTCGGGGACCTTCAGCATAGCTCCACAACTCCGCCTGAAACACAATCCTGTTAGGGGAAATTTAGCAAACACAGTTATAGATGAAATTAAGAGCAAAATCATACTCACAGCATCAATTGATGGTAAGTTTATCAAGGTTTTCAACAAATCATTGACCACTGCAGAGTTCCGTTTGAGCTTCCTCAAGGTTTTATACATGCATTTTGCATATACCCCGATTTCATTGAGTGCACCTGAAAGAATTGAACCCCGGTCTAAGAAACTTAAACACAATAAGTTATTTTCTTGCGTGAATTGTCAGACAAGAGTGTCTATGTTTACCAGAATCAGTAAGGAAGCCTCTCAAAGCAAGGGTAGCCAAAATCTTCTCCTCAATGTTCTTTGATGATTGCAACACGTTAATAAACTGATCAAGCAAGGACTTACGAGCGACATTCCTTGTGCCGGTATCAGGAAAACTGAAAACCATGTGGACAAGCCAAGTTCCCACGACAAGACAAGATTTTGCAATCTCTAGGGAATTGCTCTTAAAACATTCTTCCAGGGCTCTAAAAATTAAACCCTTCTCGTGGTTGCAAAGAACAAATGCTACTCTTTTCTCCCAAGAACTTAGAGCTTTTTCTTCCTCTTCCTATACACATCCACAGAAAATTAACATTTCTAAATCTAAAAATGTTTGTGCATGAAATGATCATGAATATAGTCATATACCATTGTTTCGGCTAAGTTTCTGTGATAAGTTTTTGGGCTTCCTTCTTTCACCGAAGCATTGCAAGTCTGATCATACCCCGCTAGTTTAAGTAACCAGGCCTCAATGCAGGGCTTTCCTGAGTCATTAAGATGACCGGGGAGAGATGATAAGGCATTCAAAGCCACAACTTGAGAGGCAGGGAATTCCTTTTTCCTAAGTGCTTCTATTAGCGCATCGATTGCTTCTTCTCTATATATACTCATCTTCCGAGGTTCAACCTAGAACGAAGACAACTCATTGGTCATGGTAACAATCATTTTCGCTGCATTTTGGTAGAAACCTTAACTTTACTAGCATCAAACAAGAATTGACAAGAAGACAAACCAGTAAATCTAACTGAAGAAGTAGGGAAGCAATAGCAGGTTTCTGCTCCATGGGGGACCATTTGTAGATAAACAAGAAGCGTGTGCATGGTACTGAATGCTCCTTCTTCTTTAATTATCTGCAGAATCCGATTGCTCGATGTTCTCCTGCAGCACACGGAAATGAGCTTTGATTTTTGTATTGAGCATGGAATAAGGAAAAGTTCTAGATTAACTCTAAATCCGAAACTAAAAGCAGGTAATATATACCTGCTCAAGAGAACTAACTCTGCAAAAAAATCTATGCATGTTGCTCTTGCGCTATCATTTCCCGTATGAAACAATTCAAGAACAGGAGACAGCTCAACTCTTTCTGCTATTAGATTCCTGCAACTCTTATCAGCACGAATACAACATAACAATATTGAAACAGTGGACTGTCTTCCATCCACCCTATCTAGGCACTTAAGCAAAGCGGGAATTGCTCCAGCTGACATGATATTAATAACAGTTAAAGTCCTGGAATTCTCATCACCTCCTACGATAATGTACTCGAGCAAAGCTAGTGCAGCATCCTTGGGTGCTATTACAAATGGAAGATCTTTAGGGTCTTCATTTTTTATTGAAATGAGCTGTGTTAGGGACGGGATAAAGTTGTGAGCGGAGAGCTGAGAGAATGGCGGCCTTAGCAGGTATATAAGTATAGCTGCTTCATAAAGACCATTTTTCAATAAAGTAGCAAGGCAATCAAAATCAGTACCCACACTGGTAAGAATCTCTCCAACATTAGCATCCGCATCTATTAGCTGTGCGAGAATATGAATTGCTGTTCTAAGAACTTCCCGGTTTAAAGAAGCTGACAGTAATTCGATAAATCCATTCACGATTGTTGGTGAAGATAAATAAGAATGAATGCTAGAATCAATCTTTGAATCATTCAACATCCTGGATATTGTTAATACTGCTGCTTCACATTCTTGAAGATCCTCTGAAGTACAAAGACAAGATATGTAAGGTTTTAGCCCATTGATAACCGCTTCAATAGCAACTTGGGACAATACACTGGTTGGTGATGTTGATAGTGCAGCACGCATAAATCTCCGGGGTTTCTGATCATTTTCATTTTCCAGTCTCCTCCGTCTGGGAGTGGACTCAGACGGCCTCTCTTTTGGAGAAGATACGCTTATGTTACTTCGGGGAGTTTCAGCATATGACATTTCCTGAGCAATATCAGGATGCTGTTCTTTCCAAGAGGTGATTAGCCTTTTCAGCACGTAATTTCGTTTTGGGAAGTTCAATGGCAGAGAGAGGCTGCCTAGTAATAGGACATGTTGTGTTTCCTCTATCTATCCATTCTTGAATGGCTCTTCTTTCATATGTCTGTCCTGTTTCAAGGGTAACTGGATCATAAAATATCTGACTGGTTATGGGGCAGACAAAATCCTTAGGCGGCCTTGATTGAGGAGTCAACTTCTCAGACGATGGGAGCGATATGCAGCTTTGGTTTCCTTCATCACTTATACTTGAGAAGCTGGCATGACTCATAAAAGAAATATGATATGTCAAAAGTTGAAATCCATGAAGAAAGAACTTGGAAGAAATCACTATCTAAATAGGAATTAGGATATACCTTTTCTCTAAAACTTGACTTGAACTTGAAACATGAATGCTTTTCCTCATAGATATATGTTGCTCCTGCATTTAAAATATTAATTCAGTGGGAGTCCCGTAATTAAATTTTGGCAAGAAAAAGTGACAAATTTCAAGTAAAAATATGTGCAAGGAGCATACCTTTGTTTCATCATCAGTGTCTGGAGAACTAATGCTTGAATTGCGATATGAAGGTGAAGCACCAGGCGAGGCAGCAGAAGCTGCACTATCCTTATTGCGGGTGGACACCAATCGCAACAAAGATGCAGGTCCTTTTCTATAAGGTAAGTCTGATTCCTGAGGCGAATTCTTAGTTGAAGGGGTACGAGGAGACTCCAAAGGCGATAAGTTTGTGGGCGTCTCATTTCTACTCTTCACTCTAGGACTAGCTTCTGCATTCTTCTTTACTCTAGGACTGCTGTAAGATGATTTAGCTTTGTGACCTTTGTTCCTAGACTGGATATATCTATCATTCTCATAGTCGGAATCATCTTCACTCTCCTCCGGAATTCCTTGCTTGACAATGGAATCCAAGGAAAAAACATCTAGTCATTTATTGGACTATTATAGTGTATAGCTCTAACAATTCTATAAACAAAATGGAAACGAGCTTACTTTAGGATCAGAATGAGCATATTCATCTAGATTTTCGGAGCTCGACGTTATGCATAATCTGCTTGAAATCAAAGGCTCAACATCACTAATCCAATAACTTTCACCAGAGCAGAACTAAAAATGGCATTGGAGAATTATTGGTAAATGAAAACGAACCTTGATGCCCGATTTGTATCTGTTTGAGCTTTCAAAACCGGAGAAAATCCAGCACTCTTAGGCAGGATAGGTCCGAATTTGACGTAGTCAGGGATCTTCCGGCTCACTTCATGCAAAGGAGTCATTGGAGGCTCAGCAATAGGCAACATAGGAATTGTTTTCTTGGTAGTAGCAGAATCATAATTCATACAATCCTTATAATGTTTTGCATAAAGCCTAGTATTCTCGTCCAATGATTGCCCATAAAGATGTTCCAATTCTTGCATTTTCTCAGCCTGATCAGGCCTCACAGATAAGATCAAAGACTCATTAAAGTACTGATCAAAATCTAGTGTAAAAGATAAATCGCTCGAATCAGGAATCACATCGATAACTATCTTATGCCTTTCCTCTGAATACCACCCAAAGATCGAACTCATATGAGGAAGAAACAATGATTTCCAAAGCTCAGGAGCAAAATCAATCCTAGAGAAAAAAGGGTCTATAATAAACATATCCAAGATTTGAATAACAGCATTATGAATGTTATTCCTAAGTTTCCATAAATATGCAAGATTCAAATGTGCCCAAGCAGATAGATAAAAATTAGGTACCCCTGCAGTTGTGTGACTAGAATTTAACATAGCACAAACTTGTAACATTTTTTCAGCATAATCCAATCTAGCCATCTTAGTCTCCATGTTTGATGTACTAATGGCTTCTTCAAGTGCATCAATTCCCCAATCTAGATTGGCTAATACTGCTTGATCAGAGTACCGGATTTCGCCATCTTTATTACTACCTTCGTCTTGATCAGCTGCTAATCTTTCTGCACAATTCTCTTTTTGCTGTGTTCTTTGTTCTTTATCAATTAACCTATCTTGAATGAAACTCCCCACTGTGGTTGTTAATGATCTCACTATATCTTGTTCATCCATTTCAAACCTGTAATTTCCAGCCATTCCTGTAATGCTTATCAACTGAAATGGTTGAATTTCCAGCAGCTTCTCTTCAGACCTTCTTCATTCTCAATAATAATCCTTTTTCCACCTAGAACATAACCAAAAAAATACTTCACTATTATTATACTTATCCAAACAGGTAAGATTGCACTTGCATAAATAGTGATCCATCAAAAGTAATTAAAAAGTGAAGTTTTCATTTTTTCCCCCTAAATTAACACCGGTTCGAATTCTCTGTAATACTTCTTATATTAGTCTAACCATGTAGGACTAGCTGTTGGTGAGACTCTTGCTACTTTGAACCATAGGTACTGAGTTTGACAAACCTTTTCTCTGAGAATAAATTTAGAAAAAATTGACTATTTATTAAAAGTTACATTCATATATATATATATATATATATATATACACACACTACACTAAACATTAGATGAACTTTAAATTGATCCAAACTAAATCTCCAATTTCAAGGTATTTGGAAACCATTTTCCATCTCAAATTTTAGATTTTGGCATCACGTCTTGTGTTCTTACAGACAAGTCAATTTTTACGAAATTTGAGACAAAACTTGAAAACATAAATATTATCGATTCAATTTAAAATTGACACATAAACTCTAAACATTAACAACAATACTATAATATTTTGTAAGTAACATGCATAAGAAAACAAGTAAAATGAGAGAATCAAGAAAACGGAAAATCCGCAGAAAGGTAAACTGAAAGGGGGAATTGGTTACTTGTGAGTAACAATAATGGTCAGGGTCCACAGTAGAGGCAGAAACCGAAGAAGAAAAATCACTAATGGAAGGAAACTTGTTGCAGAAGCCAAAAGAAAGAAAAAGCTTCTGGAAATTCAGATGATCAATCAAATCATCTCCTAGAAAGTGATGAAATTAAGTTGAAGAAATTATGAGAGATAAAGCCGGCTTTTAGAAGATAGTAGTCTCAAGTCTCTGCTGTTGCCGGCCAATTTTATTTATTTATTTATTTATTTATTTAGCTATGTAATCATCATCAATAAAAACAACAGAGCCAAGTGTGGACTGGAGGTTAGCATACTAGCCTGAATGCGATGGATGACGAGACTCGATGTCAGGTAAACTAATTCAAATAGAATATTGTAAAAATCATTTGAGGAGAGACTCTTACAGTTGCTGCTTATATCTAGAATATTGTATTAATAATGAGAAATAATCATGATTATTTCGAATTGGTACAAGATTCTTACAACAAATAATTTAATTTTAGAAACCTTAACATAGATATCAAATGAGTTACTAAACCAAATACACTCATATAACATATCTCTGAAATAGAATAGTCGCACAAAAAATAGACTGACAGAGAAATTTAGTTTCAATTATGACTATTTGAGCAATCCAAATTGCTTTTTATGGTTTTGGCTGAAATTTCAGTTCTCTGATTTGCCTATTTTAATTTTTGTGTTCATAGTCTATTATAGGGTAGCTAGACTCATAAGGGACTTGGTTCAAAAGTTTTTTTTGCGTTTGTACATTAATATTTACTTTTTAGACTTTCTTCGGTTGGTAATAATATTCTAATTCCATTAAAAAATAAAAGAACTGTCACTAAAAGGAATATGTCAAGATTTGTGTAGCTTCTTAATAAAATCACCGCGCAGTGATCCAACAATTTGGGCCAAAGGCTTTAATGGCGATGCTGTCTATGCAAATGCTGGCCCTTTGCAACAGTCCAATAAAGTAACAGTGAGCCGAACCCAAACCCAATGCATAGCAGGTTCCCAAACAAGCCCATATGCAGCAAGGGTGCTTATATGCACAACTAATGAGCCTTTATCCAATTGTTCAAGTTCAATTGGGTTCAGGCCGTATCGTCAAGTAATCGTGAGCTAAACCTGAGATTAATATTCAAACTCTATTTTTAGTTGAATTGAGTGTGAACATAATCTCGTCTAGCCTATTTAAAGCTTACATAGAATAAAAGACAATATATTATGGTTATTTTTTGTTTAGTTATGATTTCTTTCGCTAATATAAAGTTATCTCATGAGCGCTTATAGTTCGGTCCAATGTCACAATTAAAATATGAGTATAGTATGAGTTTAATGTTTGTAAGCTTATTCAAGTTGAGAGTGAATTGAGGTTTTCAAGTTTTAAGTCAATTGAGCGTGAATTATATTAAGTTCAGCTCACATAATTCGGTTAATAGAACTAACCATATAAAATATATAATAATAATAATAAAGTCAGCCAACAACGCATTTTCAAGAATCAAAATGAAGGGTTGGGATTTGCTACATCAGGACATATTCTTGTAAAAGTTTTATTTCAAAAGTTGGACGATGGATTGTGAAGAAAAAATCTGCTTGAATATCTGTATCACCTAATTACCATATGCCAAAGAATATTATTTATTTTTCAGATGGTTCTTTGAAAAAAATCAAAAGCAATAGAAACTCCTCCACTCACTTATATTCATATTATATGGAAAATCACCTTCGAAATGAGATGCTACCAAAAAGCAACTAATCTTCAAAAACTACTTTTAAATATCAACTTTCACTTAGTAAAATTTGTCTTTTAATATGAAGTTTCAGACAATCTATTGCAGAATAACATGTAGTACTAATCTCTTAATTTTAGCATTATAAATTATACAAACTTTAAAGGGTGATAAACAAAAGAAGTCGTCAACATTGAGATCAATTTAACTAATTCAGTATTTTTATTTTATTGCTTCATACATGTAACATAATGCTATTAATTATAAATTTCTCCTCTTAAATGTACACACGATAAAATTGAGAGCTCTTTCCTAGATATTCATACAACATGATACATGTCCGCGTTATGGAGGACCAAAAATAGCACATTCCATAATATATTGGCAAAAGTTCCACTGTTATTTGTTTTCCTCGTGTTTAAGGAACGATGTGAGTAATCACAATATCACACTAAGTTCATTTTTTTATATTTTATTTAAGATACAAATTATCATCACGTTAACTAGATCAAACCCACCACCGAAGGTGATAATCATGACTTCCAAACTTACTTTTAAGTGGTTGAGTAAAGCTGAAGATATGAAATAAAATTTTAACTGGTGTTGTCGCTTTCTAGAAATTATTCTCTTGGTGGTGCTACTTAGACATACCAACGCTTGCCCTATTATTCAGTTAGTCTAATAAATTCCTCTTGAACAACAAAATCCGAACGTGGCATAGTGTTCTTTTTTTTTTTTTTTAATATGGAAAAAAAAAACTGGATCAAGCCCTTTCCCACAAAAACTTGATCAGAGCCCAGCCCAGAGTCTTGAATCTATGTAAAACCCAATAATGATGAAATCCCACTAGGGCACTCGTTGCTAGGGAAGATTCGAGAACAAAGCACGTGATACCTTTGTGGGGTCCGTAGAACTAGAAACCCACCACTAACAGATAAAAAGAGCGCACGACTTGCACGTGGTAGCTTTCGTTATCGGCCCAGTCCTTCAACATCAAGCGAACACGTGTCCCTGATGAATGATCAAGATCAAACTAAATATAGATATTTGTCCAACCCCAAGGCAATATAAAAAGAACCTCACCGCAACAAACTTCCTCGTCTCAGTCCTTACTTTAAACCCGCACCGATTGGATATTTGACCCGATAAAATGTCAAACCCTAGAGTTTTTTTCGACATGACCATCGGCGGTAAATCGGCCGGCCGGATTGTGATGGAGTTGTTCGCCGACACAACTCCACGAACCGCCGAGAACTTCCGAGCACTCTGCACCGGTGAGAAAGGACTCGGAAGGAGCGGTAAGCCATTGCACTACAAAGGATCTAGCTTCCACCGTGTGATCCCCGGATTCATGTGCCAGGGAGGCGATTTCACCGCCGGAAACGGCACCGGCGGTGAATCAATCTACGGATCGAAATTCGCCGATGAGAACTTCATCAAGAAGCACACCGGTCCTGGAATTCTATCCATGGCTAACTCTGGTCCTAACACCAATGGATCTCAGTTCTTTGTCTGTACTGCTAAGACTGAGTGGCTCGATGGAAAGCACTGCGTTTTTGGACAGGTGGTTGAAGGTTTGGATGTTGTGAAGAATGTAGAGAATGTTGGATCTTCTTCTGGAAGGACTTCTAAGCCGGTGGTCGTCGCCGACTGTGGTCAACTTTCTTAGATCTGGCTGTTTAGGGTGTTTTATGTCTTTTCAACTCTGGGTGATCTTTTATTATATAATAAGATCTCGTGTTCTACTTAATCTGTCTTTTACTTTTTTTAGGACGATTAGATTTGTGTTTCTATGAAACTCTATTATCCACGAGTTTGAAAGAAAACCTTAATCTTATTATGATCAAAAGACTCTTGTTTATTGGTGATTTTTAATTTTGTTTATTTCTGCTTTGGATATTTTGTAAATTTGAAATTATAAAAGCAAAGGATGTTTGAATTAATGGAGAAAAATATCCAATTCCATGGACCAACTTGTATATGCCGCAAAAAATCTTGTAAACTCAAGATGTAGATCACTTTCATATAAACCACCAAAAGGGCAACACTGTAAAAGCAGGAGCGATGGTGACATCAACCTCCCAAGAAGGTAGGCGGGACTGACTTCACAAATCAAAGCGATTTCACTATCTTTCTCTTTCTATCTCATTCATTTTCAGACCCACAGAAGTAGACTTTTTGTGCCCAGACAAATTTTACCACTAAAAACTGCGTCATTTAAATCTAGAAAACCCCACCCAATTCATGTGAGATGGTTATACAGATTATTCACATGAATTGAGTGAAGCCCATGTCTGCAGGTAAATCACACATAATTAATGTGAGATAGTTATTTATGTAGCCATCCACAGAACTGTGTTAGATATGAATTTTCCTAAAAGTTGTACATAAGTGAAATCAAAATTCAAAATTTACGAAAAGGAGAAGGAAAGGAGTCGGTCAAGTTTTTTGTTTCTTCAGCTGACTCCTCCCTTTGGGTTTCCGTGTTTCTCCGCTTTGCTTTGCTTTTTGGTAAGGGATTTCTTGGCATTACTTCACTGCATCGCCCGTAAGCTGTTTGTTTTTTTGCCCATTTGGGTTTTTTTCCTTCTGGGATTTGTTTAATTTTTGTGGGTTTTGATTATGCTAGCATTTTCTTGCAGAGGTAAAGAATTGGGGGGAAATTTTTTGTTCAAAGATTGTACCCCTCTAAGGACCGGAACACCTGCCAAGGTATGATGACATGTTTGGAGCTTAATTCTCTTACCTCTCTCTTTTTTGCTCTTTGATGACTTAAGGTTCGATTGATCTTTGTTTCTGTGAGCTAGATTTTTTCGTCTCGGTATAAAATCATGTGAGGTTTTCTAAGATGGTTCACTTTGGAATACTATGGATTTCTCATGAATACTTGGAATACTATGTGAGGTAGTAGTAACATTCATAATGGGCTAAAAGTTGTAAGAGCTGCTTGCTTATCATTATAGATGTCTCATACTGCGGTACAAATGGCTATATGTACGAGGAAAGGTTAAACTCTGAATCAATATTCTGTTAATTGGAAAATACATGGAGGTTGTAAGGGGTAGTGAAGCAGATAGTGCTAAATAAGAGCAGCAGGAAGTGGAAATGAAAAAGAATGGAAGCATGAGTAATGTGTATTTATGTTGACTATTATTATGCAACTCAGCTCATCGATACTCGAAATGGGATAAATTTGGTGCAAGTCTATTATTGACATAGACTTTTTGTACTTGGCATCACAGCCAAACAACTTCCTACACGGTCTTGTTTTTTCCAAGCAAAGGTTACTGTGGAAGGCTACTTTTGAATGTCTAGAGGATATTCCCTACAGCTGAAATTGGTGTGATCATGTGGAGGGATTCTTTACACCGCCGGAACGACTTGAAACCCCTTTCACAAAGATAAATTATGGGAACATACAATTTTGATCGGATAATTTTTTAATGGCTTTGCTTGATAAGTATTTCTTTGAATTGCATGCCTTGGCATACGGAATGAACTATTATCACCCCGCAAATCTCGTTGTTGGAAAATAATGTGATTTGCTTGACATACACAAACATAGTATCATCTGGGATGCTTTTAGGTTTCCATTTGTTGTTGATGTACAGCATGAAACCCAGTAAGCCACAAGAATGATATTTCAAAATCATCTAGAGACTATATTACTGTTCAAGGTTATAACTTGCCTGAGCCTTACATTGGCAACGCAGTTCAATTTGTTACTGGAGAAATTGTCTTTTAGAGAGTGCATTTCCATTCTTCTTTGATTTCCTAACTGTACTTGCTAACTGAAAAATCATTTCCCCTTAATTTTCAATTTCTTATGGTGACAGGTTCCTCAATCTTTTCTTGGCAAAGCTGGCATAGCAGGTCTAGAAAAGGTCGTGGAAGTCCTAGACACAATGGGAAGTGGCATGTCAAATTTAAATAACAGTAGATTTATTGCTAGTAATAAAATATCCATCTTGGCGTTTGAGGTTGCTAATACGATTGCCAAAGGGGCAAACTTAGTACAATCCCTTTCAGATGAAAGTATCCTATTTTTGAAAAAGGAAATCTTACATTCAAAAGGAGTACAGATACTTGTTTCTAAAGATATGAAAGAGCTGCTAAGCATTGTAGAAGCTGACAAAAGGTGATGGTTTCTCTCTACACTAGCCTGTTTTTAATTGCATATTGTTGTCTATATGAATGTGGTGGATGTCTGTCTTGCAGGACATGTGCTTCTTAAATTTCATCATTCAATTTTATTTTATCCCGATAGAAAGTTGAATTTCTTATGCCATTTAAAAGAATTGAAGGGAAAATATATATATATTTCACTCTTACAAAATAGAGAACTAGTACATGAGTATTTATACATGTGTGTCTACACTATATTAGTAAACTACTAATTACTCCACACTAAATAATATTTAGACAACTACTATACATTAGGAAGAAACTAATCTAGCATATGTCCTAATTGATTAAACTTTGATTAGGCACTTCCTAATTAATTAGGTAATTCCTAAATAATAACTTCTAATACCATTTTCAATTTTTGATGTTGTAGGGACGAATTTGATGTCTTCTCTCGTGAAGTAATTAGATTTGGCGATCTATGTATAGATCCACAGTGGCACAACCTGGGTCGTTTCTTTTCAAAGTAAGTTAAATTTCTTCTTATAATGGGAGGGCGCTCTTCTGTTCCATATTAAAAGCATCCTTTTTAACATCTCAGGTTGGATTCAGACCCAATAAATCCTAAGCAATCAAGAGAAGAGGCAAAAATGACAATGCAAGAATTGACATCACTGGCTCAGCATACTTATGTGAGTAGTATTCCTGTTTTTGCATCTTCATGTTCTCATGTTTCTTCAAAATTGTTGGCGTTTATCTTGTACATTGATTGTTGTTGGGTTCCAAAATTCGTCCTTTCCACTTCCAGAAGAGACTGTTGTGGACCTCCTTTATCTTGTGTCATGCTGTTTTCAAGAACAAAATTAGTATATTTAACCAATTTAATATAGGTTTATATTTTTCTGTATCATATGATGATGGGACAGTTTTATTGTCTGAACCCCCCCCAACCCACCCACCCACACACACATAACAACAACAAAAATGTGCTGTGCAGCATATTTGGTTCATTACCACAATTTCCTCATGTATTGCAGTCTTACTGCTGCGGTACTGCATATTGAGAGAACCATATAGGTTCACATAAAGTTGGCATAATCTTGTTTTCTCCTTGGTTCACTATCGCATGTAATAGTTTACAAAAGGCTGCTATGCCGAGAGTAATTTTACATGTTTGGTTTGCTCGATTAATTTAATTAAGCTAGAATAATCAACTTTGGGTGGTCAATGTATCTTTTCTCCAGGAACTATACCACGAGTTGCATGCTTTAGACAGATTTGATCTAGATTATCGTCGGAAGCTTGAGGAAGTGGACTCGTTACACCTCCCTCGAAAAGGTTTGCATTGGCATCTTTTCTTTCCTAATGAAGTTTTCATAAAGAGACTTTTGTTCTCAGATCTGAGTGGTCACTACACATTGTAAGATAAAGTTAAAAGTTATTTTCATGACTATTTGACCTTTCTCATTTTGGCTACAGCTTCTTTTTGTAGCTTTTGCCAGAAACACTTGTTCTTTTCTTCTTCATTCTCCACATGGATCCCTCATATATTCTTCCGTTGACAGCTAGTAACTGCTTGTTCTGTTTCTTTAATAGTTGTGATATCCAAGACTGCATATCAATGTTTGAACACTGCCTGCTAGTCCTTTGAACTGACGTCCCCTTCTATTTCTAACTATATTGTAGGAGAAAGTCTCATGATGTTACAAAGTAAGGTAAAACATCAGAGAAAACATGTAATGAGCTTGAAAAAGAAAGATCTTTGGTCGAAGAGTTTGGATGAGGTACTTAACTGAAATATCTTGCTACAATATGACTTGATCCTGAGCTTTTGTCCTTCTTTCTGAGGAATATGATTGAATGCCTTATTTCTTCTTATGAAGATGTTGGTGGACATTATGCATGTATATTTGCATTTAGTGAAATCATAGATAAAATTATACTGCGCTAATTATCTGCTTCTACTTTTTGGTGTGTATTTTTCCCCTATAGGTTGTGAAGAAACTGGTTGATGTGGTTACGTTTATTCATCAAGAAATTTCAGACGCATTTGGAGATAATTTTTGGTTGATGTGTATGAGAAGTGCACTGATCTGTTCTTCCCCCCTCCCTCCCTCCCTCCCTCCCTCCCTTCTTTTGATTTTGTTACTAATTTTTGTGGTTTGCTTTGACATACATTTCGGTTTCTTATTTTGCAATTCTATTTTGTATCTTCATCCTAACTTTTCCTTGGTATTTCCAAATATTTGCAGGGTTGTCTGCTGACAAAGATCCGAATAGAGTAGAACGACTAGGTGTAGCTGGTCTGGATTTACATTACGCTAACCTAATTACTCAAATTGATACTATAGTAAGTCCCACCATTTGTTTGTTATTGCCTGGCATCTCCTTTTGCTTACTATTTTAACTGTTCATGGTTTCTTTTACAAAAGAAATTTATATCTCCTGTTAGGCATCACGTCCTACATCTCTTCCTCCAAATATGAGAGATTCTTTGTATAATGGGCTGCCACCTACCGTCAAGACAGCACTACGTTCCCGATTACAGACTATGAATGCCAAAGAAGAGGTTTGTCCTTCAGTCTTCATTCTGATTTTAACTCGTTATCTTCCTCATCTTCTGAAAAATTCTTGTTCTTTTCTGGTGGTTATGGACATTTTTCTTTCACAAAACTTTTCCATTGTTCCGTCATGCTCTAATATTTCCATATTCAAGGATCTTGCTATAAAGAATATGCATGATCACATCCACTGATACAATCGGGTTTACTTTGTGCCTTGCAGCTAACAGTTCCTCAGATTAAGGCTGAAATGGAAAAAACTCTACACTGGCTCGTTCCTGTAGCTGCAGCTACAAAGTATGTAATTTCAATAAGTAGTGAATATTTTTTCTTGTTTGTTTTTATACTTCCGATGGTTTACTTTACTCTATCTACCTTGATACATATCATTTCTGTAATTGCTGTCACACTAATGCCATTGTCGTTCCCATGGAAACAGAGTGCATCAAGGCCTTGGATGTGTCGGAGAGTGGGCAAACACGGGGTGAGCCAAGCTCTCAGATTAAGCAGTTAAACTTGTAAATTCTTGCAAGTCATTACCTATATCACTGTTTGTTCTCCTTGCAGGAATGACTTTGGTGGCAAGAAGACGAGTACAACCACCACCCTGATTCGCTTGCAAACACTCTATCACGCTGATAAAAAGAAGACGGAATCCTACATCCTTGAACTAGTAACATGGCTTCATCGCCTTATCTACATTGTAAGATATCGAGATAATGCACCAAAGGCTCCAACTAGGGGTGTGCATTAATCTGTTTTAATAAAAAATCACCATAAGATATCTATCTCATATTATTCCTTTTTTATCCTTTAATTTATCCGTCGTTCTCCTCATCTATTATACCTTGTTTTGTATATAGGTAGCCTTTATTAAAAGTGGTATTATTGTGTAAGATATACTATATGATTTGTGTAAAGAATTTTGTTGTTCTTATTGGTGACATTTGAATCCTTTTAGGAGTCGCCTTAAGAAAGCTATGTATTTCTTATACCACTTGGTTATTGGTACTTTGCAACATATGTACTCTAAACAGTGAATGAAAAGTTAATCTATGAAGTGGACTTTGACTGTGAAATTAGAATTTTTTTTAGGACCTTACTAGGCTACTAGAATTATTGGCTAAAAGATCGACTAAAATAATTTTTCGGACCTTTTTGCCCTTATAGTTGGGTGAATTCCTTATACCAGCTGGGGGTAAGATAGTCATTTAACACCCTCAATTTGGGGGGTTTAGAGTTTCTATCTCCAAAATTCTAGGAGTAAATCATTTTCTTTTTTTTATTGGAATTTGTCTGAATTTCATAAAAGTTAAATTGTTTTGTTAGAAAATATTTCATGGAAACTGATGGAATTGTTGTTAGAAAAGAGGTAATCCCTAATATTTTTCTGTTACGTTATCCAAAAAAAAACCCTCTAATATAAAGGCATAAAAGGGCGAGTTTTATTTAGATGACTCCGCTTTTGAATGGGTTTATATGCTACAAGGTCGGGAAGAGCAGATTAATCTGCACAATATTTTATCAGATTAGTTGGGTTCATCCAAATATCCACGAAAGAAGATTGCAAAGTTGAATTATTATTTTTCAAGAATAAAAGAATTGCCTTCTTTCTTCTCAAAACTAAAAAGTTCTTTTTTTGTTCGAGTTTCTATTATCTCAAACCAATTAGTCCAAATAATAGTAGTATTAATTCGAATTAAGATCCTTATCTCCTCATTCAAATTGTCAGAACATAAATATTACTCCCGCAAGGGATCAAATGGTGCGAGTGGATGAGCAAATCTTGCCTCAGGAATGTACTAAATTATTATTAGATAAAAAATATGATAAATGTTGTGTCTCAAAGAAATAGGATATAATTAGCAAAAAATAGAGGTTAGTTTGTCAAACCCGAAATCTAACATTTTGTTTTTAAAAAAAATTCACGTTATTTTATATTTTTACCATTACTTTTGAGTAATTATAATTAAACCAACTAACACTAATAAAATATTATTAATATGTAATTTATCACTATTAATCTCAACCACAGATACCAAGGCCGGGTGCTTCCGAGTGGAGAAGCACATCTTAACCCCCAAGTATGGGTTAAGGCTGGCTCAAAAAGGCATGGGTTGGGGGAAAGAGAAATTGAAGATTTGTTAAAGAGAGGGATCAGATTGGAAAAGATGAGAGTGTACAAATTGTCGTAATCAGGCTTTGAGCCGGACACCCATCTCGCATCTTTTAAGTGCGAGCTTTTACCACTCATCACATCCCCTTAAACCGCCTGAAGGATCATGCTTTTCATATGGCCTTGAGTTGGCCTTTTATATTAACAGCCTTTCCATAATCTTTTTTGTCTAATCCATGTGGGATTCCAGAAACCCCCAGCCAAGCAGTTTTGCAACATTCCATGTCTAAGTAAACAAAATCAATGGTTAGTGATTCAATACCGATTCTTTGGTCGAGAAGGTGCCAATACATAGCTACATGGAATGCTGAGGTCCCTCCGGAGCGGGAACACGAACGAGAAGAAAGCATCTTAGGGCATCTATCCTTCCTCTTTCTTGAACTACTACTTTAGAATTGCACACTAACCTATTCATTTCACCTTAGGATGTTTATGTTTATTGGTCGTTTCTAAAGAGTTAAGACTTAAAGTAGCCATTAATACAAGTCTTTTTAACCTCCTAGATTGGAGATACGAAGAATGGAAAGCAACTAGCTAATAACTCCTAACTAGCTTCATTTTTAGGATAGGGAGTCCCTTAACTTAAAGAAAGCACTTCAAAAAAAGATAGTTCTCTCTTTATTTGGTGTACCTACATGAGCCGAATGAAGATAAATTTTCACGTCCGATTTTGAAGTCCAAGTCCGCTTTATTGAATTGCTCGTTTAATGAACATTCTTCATATTAAGAGTAGTACTCAACTCTTCACACATTTCAGTACGAGATTTTAAGTCTCACGTGTTTACTATTTTACCATCATGGTATCTCAAGAGTGAATAGTAATTCCATATTTCAATTTCTTTAATGTTTGATTCAATTACAACATGAATGAAAAAGTGTCCTTACATTTAAAAGTAAATTTCTTTGGAGTAAAAGAGAATTTTAGAGAGCCCTTCCACATTTAAGAACATTGTGAGGAATTGGTTCTTCAACTCTATGAGAAACTTTAGTAGGATCAACTCCATCCATCTTCACCCTGAAATACAATTCTTGTCCTAAATACAATCTTTCTGCATCCCCTGACCTTAAATTCCAGATTCCATAGTTGTCCAATTTTATCATTATTGCTGTCCATGACAGAGGATACACCTGTCAAGTTTCCAACCACAAAAAATAAACCATTCAAGAAAAAAAAGAGTTAATTGAGTGTCGGGCGTATTTGAACAATATTTCAATTAAAAATTAAACATTAATATTTTTGATTTTGAAATCACACATTTTGTCTTAAAAAAGTTCAACTTTTACGATATTCAAAGTAAAGTTTTTAAAACTAAACAGTATCTAATCAAACCGACCTGAAATGAGGCTCGATATACAACATCAACCATGTGCCCATCTTGCTCTTGTCCCAAGTTCCAGTTCCAAACTTATACATTCATTTTATCAAACACCATACATCAGAGATAGACTTCAAATCTTCTAGTACACGAATAAAATACTCCATATAAAGCAATTTGAATCGTGTATTAGATAATACTTTTTTTTTTTTAAAAACGTGTAATATACTAGAAAATTTGGAGTCAGAGAAATGCATAATTTGAAATGTTTTGAAGGGTTTCTTTAAGTATATGTACCCAACAACAAAAAAGCTGTGGCCATCAGAATGCCAAGATTGCATAGCTAAAAGAGGATTTTGGAAAACCACATGAACAAAATACTGAAATACTCAACTAGACTGGGAATTGACAGGTGGCGGTGCATCGGGAAACGTTCCGGCCGGTTCAAACACACGTGGCAACTTGTAGTAATCTGCCAATTTTAGGGGAGTATCCGGATGAACAAATGACCTTCCATTGATTGTGAACCTGAAAATTTCCCTTTTAAGACAGCAATTCCATTTTCAAGAACAATTGTTCTATTAATATTAATTCTTCCATAATGAAATGTTCCTTGTGGATTTGGCCCAGCAGCCCCTACTGCTAAATCCATCCTGTTCAACACAAAATTCAAAATCTGCTTAAAATGAAAAAGAAAAAAATTGTTTCAACTAGCAGGATAATTGTATCCTAGACCTGACCGAAAAATAAGGTGGAATCAGTTGATGAATCCATTTCACCTCCCGTGAAAATTAGCTCATGTTCTCCATATTCTTCAAAACCAATTGGCTATAGGGGTGTTAACCTATGAACTTATAAATTATTTGAATCTTTCTTAGACAATCAATGTGAGACTTAATATTTTAACCTTCCCCTCACATTGAGATGAAAGTCAAATTCAAGGCTCGCTACCCTTCATGGGTCAGTCGGGGACACATGACTCGTCTCCCTACTTGGGTCGTACGAGGACAATTAAAGTCAACTTGGGCATTATGATCTCACACATCGCACATAATGGTCTGCTTTGATACCATGTGAAAATTAGCGCGCAGACTTCCGACCTCCATATCCTCTCAAAACCAATTAATTTTTAGAGAATATGGATGCTCATGAGTTAATTTTCGAATAATTAGCCACTTTGATCATCAACGTTTTTTCGTCTAGCCACTTTGGTCAAAATTCAAGTTTTTTAACTTATTTCATCATTAAACATTTTTCGGCCTGCCATTTTTGTCAACATAATTTTTTTTAACTTTTTTCATCACTAAAGTTTTTTCATTCTGCCATTTTGGTCACTAAAGTTTTTTCGGTCTGCCATTTTGGTCAAAATTTTTAGTGACCTAAATGGCAGAATGAAAATACTTTAGTGAGCAAAATGGCAGAATGAAAAAACTTTATTGATCAAAATGGCAGATAGAAAAAACTTTAGTGATGAAAAAAGTTAAAAAAATCATTTATGACCAAAATGGCAGGCCGAAAAATGTTTAATGATGAAATAAGTTAAAAAACTTGAATTTTGACCAAAATGGCTAGACGAAAAAACGTTGATGATCAAAGTGGCTAATAATTCGTTAATTTTCACACATCATTTCAAAAAGTCACTGCCAATCTTACTCAAGTAGGACCCGCAATATCCACCTGAATTCTTGAAAGAGAGAAATGCGATCAGACTCATAAAATCAGTTTCACTCCAGTTATCCATACATGACCTATTAATACTGATCGCGCTCCTCCCTTGCATCTTAAAACGTTAAAACGTGAATCCAAAATTAATGAGTCAGATCAAGAATACACTTTTCCTAACTAGGTGTTGGTTAACAGCAAATACCTCATTGATGTAGCTTGCTCTAGAGAGTACTTAAAGTCAAAAGTCTTGGGTCCTGGAACTATAGGAAAAATGGGTGCTCCTTCATACTTGTTATAACGAACAATTCCTAGCCCATAATGTTGTTTTAGGATGAAACGGGAAGCAGCAACCATGTAAAAAGATGAACTTTTAGCATCCAATGCCTTAACCAAGACTGAATAAGATTGACCCACATGAATATCAAGATTATCATAGTACTGTTTTATGGTGTAAGTTCCTTCTGTCTCTACTAATAACATTTTATGATTCTGAATTCTTAAGTTTAATGTTGTCTTCAATCCCACATTTGATATTATTAGCCTGTAAGTCGCCCCTGAAATCAAAACACAAGTTTCGGATTTAGTTGAATAGTGTAAAAAATATATATTCTTAAAAAAACGTAAACACAAAATTTTAAGTTTGAATTCATACAATGGCGGATGCATAAATACCATGTTGGAGGCCATGTAGTACATTTTTAAGAAGTTTTTGGGAAGTGAGATGTATTTTCTGAAATGATTTTAAAAAAATACTTCCTCCATATCTAAATGCTCCTAACATTTGGACTTTTCACTAAGATTAAGAAATTATTGAAGTCAATCAAAATTGAAACAAAATGTCTATTCTACCCTTTATTTATCCTATCAAAGAGTAATTATCAATTTTATAATTTCCTCTTAGTTATCACACTTATTGGAAACATACAAATTCTATTATCACTTATTGGAGACACAATTTGACTTCAACGGAATTTGGAGTGATGTATAAGGGTAATATTGGAAAAAATTCTTTATTATCTATTGATATTCTAAATGTTAGAAGTATTTTTGATAAAATTGAAAAGTCTAAATGTTAGGAGTATTTAGATATGGAGGGAGTAATAATTTGTTCCTCTAGAAAAATATGACGTTTTGGAAAATTTTGGGGTGACTGCTACCGATCCCTTAATTCTGCTACTAAACTTACAAACAATTCAATATTTACGATTTTGAAACGAGACACTACCTAAATAGATCATGATATGTGTGATTAAACCACTATAAAGGAAAAGTAGATAGAACTTGACCTGATTTAAAATCAAAATAAGCTGCTTGATCTGGAGCTTGCCCATTGATAAGAATTCCATCAGGATATGGCAATCTTTCCCCATTCTCCAGAGCATTTCTCAAGTCCTGTAAAAACATCCATTCCCATCTTATATTAAAATATGTCAGGTCGGTCAAAATGTCTGAACACCAGTAAAAGAGAAAACAAAAAAATACTAGAGATTGGCTACTAATTCTTGTTAAATTTAAGGTCACATAAAGTTAATTTTGTACCTGATGATTTTTATTAAACCAATCTCCAATAAGAACATCATATTCATAATGAGGTTGAGGAAATGGAATAGGGACATTAGCTTTATTGTTGAGCCTAATAGGTCCATACCCTCCCTCCGGGTAAGTCCGGCATTGGGTCCGCCCCCACACTCCTCTCACATAAATTTAGACAGGACCTACCCTACAGCAAGTCAATCAGGTGGGTCCTCCCTAATTTATGTGAGAGGAGTGTGGGACCGTACCCATTAGGTCCGTCCCATGCCGAATTTTTCCCCTCCAGCAGCCTTTTGAAAAAGAAGTGAAGGTTAATAGAAATAACTCGCAATTTGATCTTTCACTTGAAAAATGTAAGTCCATTTTTTTTTCCAGGGAGTATAGGACAATTTGTTCCTCCAACCCCATCTTGCCATTAATTCTTTCTCAATTGAACCCCATTCCTACATTACATAAATTAATTATTATTTTTTAAAATTGAGGAAAAGATTCGATCTCGTACCATGTGAGTCAAATGTCACACCACATTGTCAGCTATAAAAATTAAGAAACTTACATAATTAATTATATTTTGGGTAACATTATTTTAATTAAAGGCTACATTTTTTTTTTTCAATTACCATGTGATTAGCAATGGTTCGGTCAAATCGTTGTGAACATTGATATTCACTATATCATTGGTTGTTGCATTCAGTAGAGGTCCGGGAAACTCTTCATTGATCACAATCACCTGTTAAAGACCAAGGATATTCATCAGGAAACGACTACTAATAGACTGAACTAGAATTTTATCTTTGGAGCGGAAAGATCTACAAAGGAATTTTTATAATAATTTTTTTTTAAGAGAACGAATTTAAAAAATAAGTGGCTAAAAGTACAATAAATTTATTAAGTACAAAGCAATTTTGCCAAATGTTAAGAGGGGGGGGATACATCTCTAATTTTATCACTATTAATATTCCTTTGTTTTATTTTTTTTCATGATCAACCGGTATCTGTATTCATACATTTACTTTACTATCCACAGAAAAAATTCTTAGGCATACTTTTAACTACTATGTTGTTACTCAAACTAGAAAAAAAATGCAAAATTCGACACAGAAAATAATAATATAATATAATATACCTGTTTTTGAACTCCAAAAAGTGGACGATGCGAGAAAGAGACAGTCCAATCGTAGTAGATGTTTGTTATATCAGCACTTGCATGCAAAACTAGCATTGAGAAATACATAAGAAGGGCAAATGATCGAATAATGGTCAGGATAGCAGTGGAGATTAAAAAAAACACAAAGCCAAGGAGCCATTAAATATAAACTTAAACAACTACTTTATTTGGATTTTAGGCCTTATAAAGTTTTAATTTGGTATTTATTTTCCAGGAGGACTATCAGTAATTACCCATTTTTCCTTTAGTGTGACACGAATCTCCGACATATCGGTTGAAAATGAAACGTCTTACATGTTGAGTTACACTTGTCAAGTTTGAATTAGGTTGCTCACAAGGATGGAGTCTACATTGGGATGGTGACAAATAGGTACGTTCTTGTTTGATCACGAGTCATGTGAATTCCTTAATTCTTGTGCTTTTCCTTTTTTATTTATTTTTGTTTTTCAAAATTGAGTAAACCTCTACTTTGTGCTATCACCTAATTTTTGAAGACTTTTCCCTTTTTAAAAGAACTTGAGCATTTCTATTGAAATAATAGTTTAGCTTAAGCAATAAAATAGTTTTTAAAAGTTAAATGTTTGATCTTTAACCGCACGCAAATCTCCTTTGCAGGACCACGTAAATCATACTTGGGATCAGGAGCGCACACACAAATTCTTACTTAGAGGCAACATAGTAGGTTTTTCAAAATATTAGAGGAAAAAAATGTTTATATAGAAATGTGACGTTTTTCAAAATATTGAGGGTAGTTATTTATTCTCATCCCGTCTTCTTTGATCCGTCACTACTTAGTTATTTTCAGTAAAGAGTTTTCTTCAATTGAATATATTAGCATGAAAATGCATTATTAAAATGAGCATCTTTTGCGTTAGGTGACGCATGTCATAAAAAGAGTATAGTAGCTTGATTGTGGAATAAAGCTAATGAATAAAAAAAAAATTACCAACTACAGTAAAACCTCTATACAGTAATATTCTCGGGACCGAAAAAAATATTACTATAGGGAGGTTATTCTTAAATAGAGGCTTACATATAAAAATTATAATTTTTAAAAAATAACTAATATACATTATACGACACTTAGAAATATCTCACTTTCATATTTTAAAAAGATAAATTTAAAAGATATATAAGATTAATGAGTTTTAAAAAGCAAATGGGCGTACATTGTACATGTACATTGTGTATCTTTTACATTTAGAAGATTCATTAATGTATATACATTATCTAAGAAATGTAAAAATAAAAAATAAATGTATGTAAATCATGTATTTAAAATATTCACTCATGTATATTGTATCTTCAAAATGTTTTTTTCGTTTGTTTTCTTTTTATTATACATATATAAATGTTAGCATACCTACACAAGTTGGCTCAGTTGATAAGGATCAAGTGTTCAATTCCCGTTGCCGACGTGAGAGCTGTGTTGGTGGGGTGATCTGTAAGTACCCTTGTAAGCGACATATGGTCCCTAGGGCCTGCCCTGACCCGGGGTGGTGACCGGAGCCGAACCCACCCAAACTTTTATTAACCAAAAAAAAAATATAAATGTTAGCATAATCATAAATGTTATTATCATTTCAAATCATACATTATCTACTTCAAGCAAGTCATGACACCTAAAAACAAACGAACTCAAATAACTGAAAATATTTGTGTTGAATTGCGCAAAATAAAAAAAAAACCCGATTGGAAGCAAAATATATTGCAAAATGGTTAGAAGATACTCATAAGCTTAAGTTGTCGCAGTCAATAATATCCAAGATAGTCAATAAAGATAAATTCTTTTGAACCGATTGTAAAACGTCAAAAACATGTAAAGTATCCTTTAATAGAGTCTGCACTTTATGAATGGTTTGTGTGCAATCAAGAGCACACAAATATTCACATACAACTTTAGATAAGTTTTTCATATCAATTTAAGTTTAATGTAACATAATTAAATAATTCTGAATATTTTATATAGATATGTAAATATATTTAAAATTTAATATTATTTTATTATTATATGAAGGTAAATTTCTTAAGGATGGTCCTAAAAATAACATAGAATATTACAATGTAGAGTTTATTCTTATTTATAACTGGTATCGAGTTGGGACCATAATTTTATTATTATAAGAAAGTTATTATTATATACGGTATTACTGTATAGAGGTTTTACGGTAGTAAATAAAGAGTCATCAGGACATTTTTTATATATATATATATATATATATATATATATATATATATATATATATATATATATATATAAAAGATGTGGATAACACATTTTTTTATTTGTAAGGGAAAGTGAATAATACATTATACATTATTGAAGCAGAAGTATTGCAAATGGCAATTGGATGTCGACTGAAGCGGGATCTGTCATGAGTCGGTCGTGATTTCGCACAGGAGATCAAGTGCTAAGACTTGCGACCCATGACAGATACTTCATCTACATCCTGGTCCCCGTTAAAGTGAAAATCAAATAAAATTGACTTTACAGGTCCAACCCTATCCATTAATCCTTTATGACGTTCGACTATGTGAATTTGTTTTTAATTTGAGGATATTTTTTTAGTATTGAAAAAGAAAATAGTTTGTGAGAAAATGAAAAATTTACAATAAAGGTGTAAAAAATGCAGATCAATTGCGAAAAAAGAAAGTTTAATTGTAGAATCGTTTTTTTATGTAATTGGCTCCACAGTTCCTCACATTAATTGAACGTTTCTATTTGCATATGTGAAATTCACTCAATTAATGTCAGGAGAATATGAATCAATCCCATAAAAATGAGTATAAAATTGAGTGATCTGCACAAAAAATAAATAAGGAAGCGAAAGAAAAAATGAAATCGACAAAGATAATGCAAAGAAAAGTCAGCAATATATGTTTTTATTACGATTAGTTGAACATGAACAATAAGCATCACCAGTCGCCATCCTATCCACAACCCTCTTTTATCTTCTGGTTTATTGGTTCCTCATATTTCAATTTCAAGCCTTACACGCATCAGACAGCCTTCTTAACGCTTTCGTTCTATTTCAATTTCGATTTGGACTTTAGTTGTTGCTCAACGGTATCCAATTATACAGTGAAGTTGTCGATAGCTAGTTTATTTTCCAGTAATCTGAAATTAACGCTTTGTTTGGTTCGCCAAAGGAGAACAGTGACACTATTACTTCAATTAGGAGTAGTTTTATCTTGGTAGGTTACTAAGTTTAAAACTTACATCCAAGTCAATCAATACAGTACACGTAGTAAATGTGTACTGCACTTATTGATTTGGAAGTAACTTATCAATACAGTACACGTAGTAAATTTTTTATCTTAGCCTACTAAGATAAAAAATTTCCTTCAATTAGAGGAGAAGGGGGAGAAAATAGACTATGGTTCCGCCACTATTTGTAAATTATTATTTTTCATATACAAATTTCTCTTACAAAAATTCTCACGTACCAGTACTGGGGTACTTTTTCATTTCAAACTTGAGCACAAAAGTTCTTTGTGGAGGTCTTCAATGAAATTTATGGGTACAAATTTTATTAATTTAGAGTCCAAGTTAGAAGTTAATAAATCACCCTCCAATTAATTACGTCTTCACCATCTAGTATGTAAAATTAATTGCACTAGATACAATATAAACTCTGCTTCCATATATAATTAACACATGAAAATTCGGAATAAAATTTCTCAAACAAAAATATAATTCACATGCACTCCAACCTCCAAGCGAGAATGTTATAGGCTGGACTTGAATTCGCAAGGATAGCCCAATTGGTTCCAGCGTGGCAGATTGTGTAGAGGGACGCATGATCGATTCTTGGCAGACATAGAGTGAAAGTTTCAACCCTCCAATGTGGGGTGGCTCTTTGTGGGCTCCAAGTTAAAAGTCCTCCCACCTGGTCGGACTACTTTTCGCCTTGATTTACATATTCCAACTACTCTGTCGGATTGGAGTGTGAAGGCCCTGGAGTGTGGGTATCGCCTTTTGTGTATAGAGAGATAGGCTGGACTTGATCTATTAGTCATTATTCACCGATACACACATACGTCACATATTCATTGGCTCTAATTTAATATATTTAACTGGAGAAATGTGAGACCGAAATTAATAAGTCAGATTCATTCCCAATTTTCCACCCCTCCAAATAGATGCCAGCAAATAAAGCAGAGGATGATTGTACAAAATGTTTGGATCCTCATAGTTGCTGAGTCAGCCTATATCCATTTCTTCCATATTGGATAAGCCCTGATTCGCCCTCGACAAAACCTTATATAAAGCCCAAACCACCAGCCATTCTAAAACACAGCTAGCTTCTTCTTAATTTCCTTCTCAATCATTTAATTTACTTCATATCCAAACATGGCCTTCTCTGCATCTTTTACTCTCCCTAATCAATTTATCGGCTCCACATTTTCTCCTTCTCCTCCGCTAACGTCCGCGAGATTCCGGCAGCAGCAGCCCTTCCGAGTCTCCGCTTTATACGGCGGCGCCACCGCGGAGAGGCCGTTTACAACCACTCGCATTGCTAATTATTCCCAAACTTCGTTATACGGAGTTCTAGGGATTCAAATGGGCGCCACGTGTCAGGAGATCAAAACTGCCTACAGAAGATTAGCTAGAGTTCTGCATCCGGACGTTAATGGCCGGAGAGAAGATGCGTCTACCGCTGCAAACGAGTTCATGGAAGTTCATAAAGCGTACGCGACTCTTTCAGATCCGGAAAAGCGGGCCGATTACGACCGTACTCTGTTCCGGGGACTAGGACGGCCGTCTTATTCTGTTTTCTCTTCTCCCACTACTTACTCAACTGGTTATACTTGCCGGAACTGGGAGACTGATCAGTGTTGGTAGCCAAATGACATTTTTATCTTACCCCCGTTTGTACAAATTATAATATAACTATGAATAGTTCTGAATCAAAATCAATAGGTTAAGTCTATATTACAGTTTAATCTCCGTGGTAAAATTAGATTGGGTTACTAATAGTATGTCTTTACCCTAGTATGATAAAACTACTAGTATGATGTTACATGTATGGTTTTATGTAAATAGTACTATGGTCCAAGAAGGCTTTTTCGATTGGAACCCTTATTATGAATCCGACAGGTTCTACGGGTAGGAAACAAATGTGATGAGGATTTAAATATATTGGACTATTGGTGCTTTGTTATTTCTTACTCAAGAAATAAAAAAGTGTTGTATATTCCTGCCATTTTTTCCTTTCAACTTTAAATTGACGATTTCTCTTATGAATCATGTGCATGCATATCTCTGAGATTAAATCTTTATAAGGTATATTTGAATTATGTTCGACTTTTAATTAATTCAACCTTTTTATTTGTATGACTCAACTATTGTTTACAAATCATTGTGCCATTATATGATAAAGATTGTGAATTTTTATTAGTTCAATAATAAATTATGAATTATAAAATGTATGAATAGAAATACAAATTAAGCCTTTAAAATCTCTATTGAGAAAATGTTATCAATTGTGATAATAAATCATCTTTTGCAGGTTAACATAATTGATTTAACACTTTTAATTCAAAACAATATATTCTAAATTTAACAATTTGTCCCGATAAATTTGTTTTTCAAAAAAGAAAAAAGAGTATAAAGCGGTGCACATTTATTTCCTAAGTGGGGCTTGGTTGCCGACGTGAAAACCGGTGGTCCGACCTGGACACATGACTTCTAAGATACAGATCCGCATTTTGCTGCCTCAATTCACACGCTAATAATATAAACATTTATTCCTTTTCCTTTTCATAGATCTTTATCTTCCACCGCCTTCTTTTTAATAAATGGCTAATGGAAGAGCTTTAGCATACATCTTCAAATTTCAAACAACTTATTGTCCTAACAACTTACAATTCGTCATGGATATCCCCTTAAATTATAATTTTTTAGCACTCATTATTTACCTTCACTTAGCGAATTATGAGTGATTGAAAAAATATATAGAGACACCAATTAAGAAGATACGATTATTTGCCATTTAATTCTTATACATCGTGTGATCAGATAATTTATTTGTAAATTTTTTATATTTATCTAGTACATATACACAGATTTTCTTCTCTAGAAGAAAAAAACATTGAAAAAGAGAAGGGAGAAGGAGAACTCTGCCCTTGCAATGGCGCATTAGTAAGAACTAATCGAATTAGTCTTTGATAGGCTATTAAGTTTAAAACTTATATCCAAATCAATCAATATAGTACACGTAGGAAAGAGAATTAAACTTATATCAATTCTCTTTTCTATGTGTACTACACTCATTAGTTTGGATGTAACTTATAAACTTAGTAGCCTACCAACATAAATTTTTTCCTTTAACTATGAAATAAACACGGACACCAGTTTGGGTCGGGCCTTACTGGAAACGAGAAGCCAGAATGTACTGAAGGCCCATTTACATTTAGTAGTGTGATTGTTGGCTGTCCCAATATTTACCTATAGCTTAGTTAGTACTTATTACTTCCTCCATTCATAAATATCAGACTTTTATTACATGTTGCAAAAAGTGAGAAAATATAAATTAATATATTTTTTTAATCAAAATATTAATATTACTCTCTTAAATACAGTTAGTGATATACACGTATTATTTAAAAGAGTAATATTAATATTTTGATTACAAAAACATCTTAATTTATACTTCTTTAATTTTAGTGATATACGCGTATTATTTAAGAGATTAATATTGATATTTTGATTACAAAAAAATTTAATTTATTCTTCCTTAATTTTTGCAATATGTAATGAAAGTCTTATATTTAGGAATGGAGGTAGTACTTAGTAGTGAAAGGCTGAAACATAAATGTGGGCCCAACTTATAAAACAGAGGCCCAATAATAATTGTAGGCCTGTGAATGGGCCCAAATCTAAACTCAGATCCACTAGTAGGCTACTTGCATTATTCAGCCCGAATTCAAGGCTGATGCTGCTACTACTAGTACTGTCAAAATGGGTATATTCGCCAACCCCGTCATTGGCATGTCTTAAATGGGGATGGACGGGCATACCCGCTTTTTTCACGGGCCATCAAAAGGGATACCCATACCCTCCCGCCGAATACCCGTGGGTAAATGGGCATGCCCGCGACCCTTATTATTAATTTTGTTTTTTAAAAAAATAGATTAAATCCGAAAAATTCAACAAAATATAATTATTTCTCATTCACTTGTAGTTTATAGTCATGTAGAGGGTAAATAAATATCCAAAATAGTTCAAGAATAATCAAATAAAAGTCCATAATATCCAAAATAGTTATAAAAAAAACAATCAAAGTTCATAATTTCAAAAATAATTCAAGATCAACTATCCAAAATTAACAAACATATTCATGAAGTCAAAGCAACAAAGAATAGATATGTTTTTTTAATATCCTCTATTTATTGATCTAGATCTTGAACACTAGAAGTATTATTTGAATCCACCTTAGATAGTGTTGATTCCTCTTCATCATCTCCACCAATAAAACACACACACAACTTGAGAAGTTAGAACTTAGAACATTATAAATGGTAAATGATAAATTATAAGTTAGAACATAATTTAGTTACCTTCAGAGATAAAACTGTTAATATTTGGGTAATAGAAGTATATAACTGCTTCAATGGGCTTTGCCCAAGATATATAGCACGGCTCAACTTTTATCTTGGGTTTTTAGGGATTTTTTTTGTTCTTTTAGCTCTCAAGTCTAAACTGTGAAAATTAATATATATCCAAAATAAAAAAACAAAGCGGACATGTCCGGTTGCAACCTGCCCATACCCGCATTGCCCGTTACTCGAACGGGTATGCCCATTAATACCCGCATTTAAATGGGTATAAAATTCATAACCACCTACCCGCCCATTAAGCTCACGAGACGGGCATATACCATTTTGACAGCTCTAACTACTACTAGTCAATAAACGCCGTGAAAAGCTTCAATATCGGCCGGAGACCGGTGGTAGCAGCTCAGTGTTCTGGCGTCGGATACATGCAGAATGGCTCACATAGTAAGACCTCTGCTGCTGCAATGGCCGAGATGTCAACATCAATACTGCTGCGCCCGCGCAGCATTCTATCATTTCCTAACCTCATCTCGGCTCCTCTCAAACAGCCGGAAAAGCCACCACCGCCACCAGTTACCTCCGTTGAATTCATCATTCCCTTTCTCATACCGCAGCGTTCATTCCCGCTCCGGTGCTGTTCATAAATTTCGGGGCTTGCCGGTGGTGCCTTACGATTCATCTGAGAGCGACGGCGAATCCTCAGACGGAAACGCGAAGAAGAGCCGCAACGCGAGGAAGCGCGAAGCTAAGCGTACGGTTCGTTGGGGAATGGAACTTGCTGACTTCTCTCCGCCTCAAATTAAGCGTATTCTTAAGTGCGAAATTACCTCTCTTTTCTATTTTGATTACTTAAGATTATATAATTGTGTGGTAGTATTGGCTGAAATTCGCAATTTTCTTTCCTTTTAAAGTATGATTTGAAATCGTGTGCAGAGTTGCTTTGCTTGAACGTGAGGTTTACGAGGCTATAATGTTAGTCAAGGTGATGCTATCAGTTGTATGTTTGGGGTTATTTTTGTTGTTTTGATTTGAGTACCAAATGTTTGTGTATATGTCACAGAGACTAGGCAGGGATGTTCGTGAAGGAAAGCGAAGACAATTTGCTTACATAGGTTTGTTACTCTCAACTTTATAATTTTTAGCTATGATTTGCTATGTGAAATGCAGAAATGTACTTAATTTGTGCTGTCCAATTGAAGAAGTATGCTTTTGCTAATGATCAAAATATGAAGTTTCTGAATTAGCATATGGCATCCTTCAACTTCATTCAAAAAATGGTTCAGTTTGAAAGATAACTTCAGCATCCAAAAGATGTTGCTTCAAAGTTGAAACAGGATTATGGTGATGGTGAAATTTTGTAGTGGTGGTGCGTTTTTTTCTTATCTGCTAAATTCTAGTTTATGTGCACTTTGATCAGGCCAAAGAATGCAATAGCATCTAGTGGTAATATAATTTTACCTAAACATATAGTTCCGATCATTCTCTGTTCAGAAAATGGGAAATCATTTTGCTGCCTGATTGTCTAGAATGCAATGCTCATGGTCTCTGTTGTAAGCTTGAATGGAATGATATATTCATGTCAGGAAGATTATTGCGAGGCGTGGATCCTGAGTTGATGGATGATCTAATTCAGGCGACAAAAGATGGTGACCAGAGTAAGTTTCAGGATTTGTCAGGTTCAGATATTGAAGATGGTGAAGATGAAGCAGAAGAAACTGAAGATGAGTACGAGGAACTGGTATAGCTACATATTCCCTTTGAATGTTGACCTCATTGTTTCTTTTATTCTTTCTTCTCCTAGCTCCTTAAATTAGGAAAGGGCATTCCCTGATGTTTTATGCGCTTTGCTAGTCCTTTTACTTGCTATAGTGTTTCCATTATGAAACAAACAACATATATATGCCTGCCTGGTAATAGTTACTTGATGAATGAATGATCGGTCTGGTTAATTTATACAGTTCTTACTCTCTCTATTGTTTTTGTGTTTGTTGATTTTTCTCCATTTACCTTAATACTAGTGTTCTTCTCTGGAGCGATCTCTCTCTAAATGAGTGCCTTCTCCAATATTTATCAAAGTTTTGTTATTGGTATGTTTTCCATTTTCTAAGTGCTGCTGTATCTTATATCTAAATACAATTGTCAAAGAAAACAACCTTCATTGAGTAACCTTTATGAATTTTGCTGGTAGGAGTATTTGAGCGCAATTAAAGATTTCAAATGATATTACTGTATAAAATTACTCTATGAGACTAAGTGAGACTCCGTAGAAAAAACCAGATCATCCTATGTATCTGGTGATTGATTATATTCATTAGAGGAAAATCTGCTTAGACCAAACATGTAAATTAATATGGAGTAATTTCCTTCTATGATGAGATATTAAGCTATTTGCCTGTTTTCTTCTTACCTGGGCCAAAGTTACTGAATAAGGAAAGAGGATTATGAGATACGGATAACACTGCAGTGGTTATATGTTTTATTTATCCCTTCAATAATAACAAATGAGTCATTGTCCATGCTAAAAAATTCTAGGCAAACTTAGACCTATCTAGATTTGAGATGACTAATATGGGTTGCATCTTACATACATCCATGACTTTTGTTTGCAGGAATCTGAACATCACATTGAAGTATCAACTAGATGGTTTGATGGCCTGATCAACAAAGACATTGACATTATGAATGAAATATATTCACTTCAAGATGTTGATTTTGACCGGCAGGTCAGTTCTCTCTATTCTGGTCGCTACTCGCTATATCATATGAGAAATAGATTTTTATGTTTTAAGTTGAATTTTCAAGTGGAGACATATTACTGTTGATTATACTATCCTTTCGTCACAGTGATTAGTTTTGCCACTACTTCATATGTAATGAATTATTCTTCAAATATCTCAGTTTTCTCTTTTCATCTCTGAATTTGATGGCAGGAATTAAGAAGACTTGTAAGGGAATTGCACTCTGTGCAAGAGCGTCTGGCCAGTTCAGAAGAAAAGGGTGGAAAATTGGATAAAGGTGTTGCAGGCGCCCAACGATCCCTCACAAGATACCTTCGAGGCATTGCAAAGCAGCTTCCGGTTGAGTAAAATTTGAAGATTATCCAATATTTATACTTGTACACAGAGTGCCGAAAATTCACATTTTCTAATTCCTTTTGTACTTACCACAATAAAAGGAAAAAATCCGACTAAACAAAAGTTTTTTTGTTTAGTTTATCATTATTTTCTGAATTACCCTATATAATGTCAATTCCGTTTCTTGAGCTAACTTTACGGAAAGTGTTTATTATCTTTATCAATTTTCTTTTGTTTGAGGACTATAATTTGACTATTTGAATGACAGTTGGAAATATTGCTATGATTTGTGGCCTAATTTCTTTTGTTAGTTTGTAGGTCAGAGATTATGGTTGATTAGATGACACGATGACAAGGATTCATTTGTCTCGATGATATTTTAGCTCTATTGGCCTTGTGATGCTTTAACTTGTGTCTGTTTCCTTTTGCATCTGCTGACTGCTAATGTAATGGGACATTGAATTGTCATCATGTGTATACATGGAAGAAAACAAAATAGCATAGATCAAAAGCATCGATTTTACAGATGTTTTTTTGTTCCTTATAATAATAGATACTATGATATTGACTAATACCTATAGTATATGAAATCTACATAATTGTGTTTAGCTGTAGAAATTTAGGAAGTTTTTGTACAATTTCTTGTTTTTACATATTAAAGTGGGCATCTTATAATGCATTAACTCTTATCTTGTCCAGTAATAGAACTTGGTAAGCCTTTTTCATCCAACAGTTTCAACATTGTCGGCGAAAGGACAGGTTAGGCCTGAATGTTCTCTATTTTCATTGGTATCAAATTTTATTGATTACTTAAAATTGGTTCCGGAATAGTAAAAAAGGGAGTTCGATTAATTTTCCACAGGTGTTCTTGATATAGACAATTCTTGCTATTGATTCCGTGTTCCATTTACCATGCATGAAACTAGACCAGATTATCCTTCATGGCTCTGGGAACAATTTTACTAGCTACTCATATTCGTGTACTTTCACTTAAATTCTATTGGTCATAAAGAACTGGTTTTCAAAGAGATAAGGTATGATATCATCAAGTATAAAGGTTAATGCAGGTTCGCTAGCTGTCTGTGTAACAAGACACATAGGCTACAACACGGAACAACATGTATTCCGTACATGTAGAATGCCTGATAACCGTCGGATTAAAAGATCTGACACTTGTGATCTCTTATTTCACATCACCTGTTAGAATTATTTTAATAATTGTGAAAAAATGATCTTAACCTTCAGATGTTTGATTCGATGATTGATAGGTGTTTTGCATATACATAATTTTTGGCATTTCGCGCTATGGTAACAAGAACAGTTTTCTTCTGCTGTAGCCGCAGCAGGCCGCGGTCCCATAATCATCAGTAAAAAATGAACCAAATCGAAAGTGAAATTTAGGTATTTTGCACTCTGATGACTATTTTCTTCCTAATATTCGTCGAATGAAGACTGTTTTTTTAAACAAAATTACAACTGCTTACTACTGTACTTTTGCGTGCAATTCATTTACATGGACATATTTATAATTGGGTTTAGCCAAACATCATTTCCCATTTATAAATCACGTTTTTTTTAGTACAATTATATAATTGAGTGATATTGATGACTATACGTACCGAATTGATTTTATGTTGGTTGTCATTCCTTATTCTACATTGCCAGTGAGAATGGTACAAATTTGTTCATTTCTTTGCCGGTTGATTATCAATTATCATATTAGTTCGGTTTATGATTGAATAGGCTAATAGCTATATTTAAAGGGAAATAAAATATAATTTTTTACCATATAATTAAAAATTAATGGTTGAAATTTATTAAGAGATACCTAAAAAAACACTCTTTAACACTGTAACCATGTCGAAGTTGTACTATAGCGCTCAGGAGTTATAGTGGGTGGCCTCATAGTGGCTATAGGACGCATCGAATGAGGCCAATAAACACAAATACAAGCCCAGACGGAGAGGAAATTTCCTTCTTCGGTCAAAACTCAAAAGCGTCTCCTTTTCCCCCTAGGTTGGGATGTCCATACTCTTTTCATTTTTTTTGTAAATCCGAGTTTAACAAATCAAACCAACTTGTAACCACTGCCGATACCCAATCTAAGCTTCCTTCTCTACAAGGGTCAAAAGCTAAGATGAGCAACCAAGAGGTGATTTTGAAATTTTCGTCTTTGACTTCATAAAATTTGATATTTTTGTGAGAGGATATGTAGGTTTCAAACATGTTATTATGTTCGTTTTGGAATAAAACATTGTTCAATTTGATATATTTAAGAGATTTGATTATTTCTTTTTAAAAAACAATTTCAAAAATTACGAGTATTTATTGAAAACTTAAGAGTCCAACGACATTAAATCTATGATGATTAGTACACAATTTTTTTAAACTTGACAAAAAATGAGAATAGCCATTGGTCGCAACAATTAAAAAATTCGAGCACAACGACCCTAAATTCGTGATGATTATTGATTAGTACACGATTTTTCTGAACTCTACTAAAACGAGATTATTCATTACTCACAAAGATTTAAAAAATTCGAGTCCGATGGCTCTAAATCTATGAAGGTTACTACACGTTTTTGTATGAACTTGACCAAAATTGTGATCATTCACCGGTCGAAACTGTTAAACAAATAGAGTTCGACGACCCTAAATATGTGATGATTAGTACACGTTTTTGTAATAACTTGATTGAAAATGAGATTATTCATTCGAGCCCGACGAACCCAAATATGTGATGGTAACACACACGATTTTATTTTTAACTTGACTAAAATCTAGATTATTAACCGGTCGTAACAGTTGAAAAATTCGAGTGCGACCATCCCAAATCTTTGTTGGTTAGTACACGGTTTTATTTGAACTTGACTAAAATCGAGATTACTCACAAGTCGCGAAAATTGAAATTTTCGAGCCCGAAGACCCCAAATATGTGATGGTTAGAACACTATTTTTTCTGAACTTTACTAAAATCTAGATTAGTTACCTGTCACAACGGTTAAAAAATATGTGCACGGAGGTCCCAAATCTTTTATGGTTAGTATACGATTTTGTCTGAACTTGATTAAAATCGAGATTATTCACAAGTCGCATCAGTTGAAAATCCGAGTCCAACAACTCTAAATCTGTAATGGTTGTACACGATTTTGTCAAAACTTGACTAAAATCACGATTATTCACCGATCGAAACAGTTGAAAACCCCAAGTCTGACGACTCCAAATCAGTGATGGTTACTACACGATTGTGTATGAACTTAGCTAAAATCACGATTTTTTCTTGGACGAAATAGTTAAAAAAAACTTAGTCCGATGATCCCAAATCTTCAATGATTAGTGCATAGTTTTGTAAGAATTTGACTAAAATCACGATTATTCACCGATTACAAAATTTAAAAATTTCAAGCACAACGACCACACATATGTGATTGTTAATACATGATTTTTTTTTTAATTTGTCAAAAATCGAGAGTATTCACCGGTCGCAACAGTTTAAAAATATGAGGCTGGCGACTCTAAATCCAAGATGGTTAGTACTTTCTTCTTTGAACATTACTAAAATCAAGATTATTTACCGGTCAGAACAGTTGAAAAATCTGAGTTCGAAGACTGAAAATCCATAATGGTTAGTAAACGTTTTTTTCTCTCAAAACTCGACTAAAATAACGATTATCCATTGGTCAAAACTGTTTAAAAATTCGAGCCTGAAGACCCCAACTATGTGATGGTTAATACATGATTTTGTCTGAACTTGACTAAAATCGAGATTATTCATCGTTCACAATAGTTGAAAAATCTGAGACCGACGACCCCAATTTCATTACAGTTAGTACGCAATTTTTTCTAGTCTCTATTAAAATCGAGATTATTCACTAGTCTTAACATCTGAAAAATATGAATCTGACGACCCCAAACTTGTTTGAATATAATCACGATTATTTAGCACGCAAATGATTAATACACGATTTTGTAAAAACTTTGCTAAAATCAAGATTATTCACTGATCACAAAAATTGTAAATGCCAAGTTCGAATGCCACAAATCTTTGATAGTTAATACACATTTTGTTAACTTGACTAAAATCTTGATTAATCGTCGATCACAACGATTGAAAAATTCAAGTCTAACGGTCACAAATCTTTGATGGTTAGTACACAATCTTTTCTAAACTTGACTAAAATTGAGATTATTAATATGTAACAACAGTTGAAAAATCCGAGCCAGGAAGCGTTAAACTATAATAATTAGTACATGATTTTTTCAGAACTTGACCAAAATCATAATTATTCGCCGCCGAAACAGTTGAAATAATCGAGCTCGACGGCCAAAATATGTGTTGATAATGTGCCCTATTTTGTAAGAATTTTACTAAAACCGAGATTATTCACGGGTCGCAAATATTTTAAATTTCGAGCACGAATACTTCAAATCTTTGATGGTTAGTACACGATTTTTTTAACTTGATTAAAATGGAGATTATTCAATGGTCGTCACGGTTGAAAATCGAAGTCCGGCCTTCCCAGTTCTTTGATGGTCAAGTATACGATTTTGTCTGAACTTGAAAAAAATCGATATTATTCACTGGTCGGAACAATTAAAAATTTCGAGTTGGATGACTTTAAATTCGTGATTGTTATTACACGGTTTTGTTCCTGAACTCTACTAAAATCGAAATTATTCAACGATCCCAATATTTGAAAATTTTAGCTCGATGGACCCAAATTTGTCATGTTACTACACATTTTGGTTCGAAATTGATTAAAATAAAGATTATTCACCGGTCGAAACAGTTGAAAAACAAAGACAGACGACCCCAAATCTTTGATTATTATTACACGATATTGTAGAAACTCTAATAAAATCTAGATTATTCAATGGTTGCAAAAATTGAAAATTTGAGCTCAACGACACCAAATTTGTGATGGTTAGTACACAATTAATCGAGATTATTCATTGGTCGCAACAGTTAAATTTTTTGAGTCCGAAGACCCTAAATTCGTGATGGTACACAAAATTTTCAAAATTTAACAATAATTGAGATTATTTAGGGGTCGCAACATTTGAATTTTTTTAGTCCGAAAACCCTAAATTCGTGATGGTTAGTACACAATTTTGTCATAACTAGACAATAATTGAGACTATTCACGGGCCTCAACAAATGAAAATTCAAGTCTGAAGACCATAAATACGTGATGGTTAGTACACGATTATTGTCAAAACTTGACAATAATCGAGATTATTCACTGGGCACAATAGTTGAATTTTTTTAGTCCTAAGATCCTTAATTTGCGATGATTAGTACATGTTTTTTTAAAACTTGACAATAATCGAGATTATTCACGGGTCGCAACAGTTGAAAATTTCAAGTATGAATACCCTAAATTCGTGATGGGTACACAGTTTTTTCAAAATTGACAATAATCGAGATTATTCACCGGTCGCAACAGTTAAAACTTTTAAGTTTGTTGGCCCTATGGTTAGTACACAGTTTTTCAAAACTTGACAATAATCGAGATTATTCACGAGTCGCAACAGTTGAAAAATTTGAGTCTGAAGACTCTAAATTCGTGATGGTTAGTACATGATTTTGTCAAAAATGACAATAATCGAGATTATTCACCGATCGCAACCGTTGAAAAAATCGAGTTTGAATACCTAATTTCGTTATGGTTAGTACACGATTTTGTCAAACTTGATAATAATCGAAATTATTCACTAGTCGCAATAGTTGAAAATTCTGAGTCCGAAATTCGTGATGGTTAGTATACTGTTTTTTTCAAAACTTAACAATAATCAAAATTATTCACAGGTCGCAACAGTTGAAAAAATCGAGTCTAAAGACTCTAAATTCGTGATGGTTAGTGCACGATTTTGTAAAAAGTGACAATAATCGAGATTATTCACGGGTCACAACAATTAATAAATTCGAGTACGAAGACCCTAAATTCGTAAAGGCTAGTACTTGATATTTTCAAAATTTGACAATAATCGAGATTATTCACGGGACGCAATAGTTGAAAAATTCGAGTCTAAAAACCCTAAATTCGTTATGGTTTTGTTTTAGTACACAGCTTTTTCAAAAAAGACAATAATCAAGATTTTTCACTGTTAGCGACAGTTGAAAATTTTGAGTCTGTAAATCTTAAATTCGTGATGGTTAGTACATGATTTATTAAAAACATGACAATAATCGAGATTATTCACCGGTTGCAACAATTAAAAGTTTTTGAGTCAGAATACCCTAAATTCGTGATTGTTAGTACACGGTTTTGTCAAAAATAGAGAATAATCGAGATTATTCACGAGTCGCAACAGTTGAAAAATTCGAGTATGAAGACCCTAAATTCGTGATGGTTAGTACATGATTTTATCAAACATGACAATAATCGAGATTATTCACCGGTCACAACAATTAAATTTTTTAAGTTTGAAGACCCTAAATTCGTGATGGTTAGTACACGATCTTTTCATAACTAAACAATAATCGAGATTTTTCACCGGTCACAACAATTGAAAAATTTTAGTCCGAAGACTCTAAATTCGTGACGTAACATACACGATTTGGTCAAAACTTGACAATAATCGAGAATATTCACGGGTCGCAACATTTGCAAATTTCATATCTGAAGACCCTAAATCCGTGATGGTTAATACATGATCCAAAACATGACAATAATCGAGATTATTCACAAGTTGCAACAGTTAAAAATATTGTGTCTGAAAACCCCAAATTCATGATGACTAGTACACGATTTTGAAAACTTGACAATAATCGAGATTATTTACCGGTCGAAACAGCTAAAAAATTCGCGTCTGAATACCCAAATTCGTGATGGTTTGTACACGTATTTGTCAAAACTTAGACAATAATCGAGATTATTCATTGGTTGCAATAGTTGATAATTTTGAGTTCGTAGACCCTAAATTCGTGATGGTTAGTACACTATTTTTTCTAAACTTGACAATAATCGAGATTATTCACCGGTCACAACAATTGAAAATTTTGGGTCCGAAAACCCTAAATTCGTGATGGTTTAGTACACGGTTTTGTCAAAACTACACAATAATCGAGATTACTCAAGAGTTGCAAAATTTGAAAATTTTGAACCCGACGGCCCCAAATTTGTGATGGTTAGTACACGGTTTTTTAACTTAAAATAAAAAATGGATATTCTTTTGTACAAGAAAAGTATCATTATTATAGGAAAAACCTCCGCACCCCCAAGTTGGAAAATGGAAACCTCCCAGATCGTAGAAGATGGAAAGGTTCTAATAATGGTGATTTCAGTTCTAAGGAAACACATAATATCATCCATAACTCGATCAATGACGATAAGGTTGATGGGAAGAGTTGGGATTGGATTTGGAGTGTGGAATGTAATCAAAGAATAAAAATTTTCTTATGGAGTTGCAATCATGATAGACTTGCCACGAAACAACATCTCTGCCATAGGAATATTACTAACTCTCCTATTTGTCCAAGCTGTGGTATCGATGATGAATCAATCCTTCATACTCTTAGGGACTGTTACAAGGCTAAAAGATTTTGGGAAAGTATTAATTACTATGGTCCCTTTCCGGATATGAAGAACTTGAGTCTTCATAATTGGCTCAAGAAGGAAGCATGTATTAAATCGATTTCCAACTTCAACGGCGTCCAGTGGGGTACCGTTTTCCTGTACAGCTTATGGGCATTGTGGAATGCGCGTAACAGGGCTGTTTTTAATCCGACAAGTCCCCAGAATGATCCTCTTAAACTTATGCTACAACAAGCTACTGAGTTTGCTACCCTTGGTAGTAATCATAGTCACAGGAAGAAGGATAGACAAATCATGGTGTCTTGGTCCAAACCGGAACTAACTTCTCTTAAACTTAATGTAGATGGTTCTTCATTTGGTAATCCGGGTTCTAGCGGTTGCGGGGGTCTTATTAGAGATCACCTAGGAGATTGGATTTCGGGATTCTCTAGAAGTTTAGGCTTTTGTTCAAATCAAGTGGCGGAACTTTGGGGACTTCGGGATGGACTTAACTTGGCTTTGAATCTTAATATTGACAAGCTTATTGTAGAAATGGACGCCAAAGCTGATACGGTACCAGCCATGAATGATACGGTACCAACCTCAAGGTTGCCCAAGTCAAAGGAACACATACATCGACTAAGCACGAGACTTAGAACAAGGGACGTGAAGCAACTATCTACATCATTGACCCGAGTTCTAAAGTATAAAGAGGATGCTAAGTTACATCTAGGAATGTTATACGAGGCAGCCTCTCAAGTTCACAAGTGTACAATTAGGCCCTATCAAGCAAAGAGGCTAAGAAGGGTATTTTAGTAATCATACAAGATGATGAGGGATTGGACAGCTTTACAACAGTTTGGAAGAATGGTCATAACTTTCTATCCGTTTATCCAATGGAGCTGATTCCAGTTGCATATTAAATATAAGAGGCATATCTACAACTTTCATGAAGAACCCGAGATTAGATTCTGCCTTCTTGACATCCGAAATCGTTGTGCAAGTTGGCCCAACAAGCTGTCCAGAATTGGGACGAATTTTAAAGGGCATTTTAGTCTTTGTACAATTAAAGTCTATGGTAGACTTTAATTGTTCTCCAGCTTTGTTATTTACTTTATTTAGAGTATTTAAGTAGTTGCTATAATAAAGGACATGTTGTCCATGTGTTAATTAGTTGGTTAATAAGAGTCCTAATGCAACTAGGACTCTTCATAGATTTGGTAGTTATTTATATTCTAGTTGTTAAGAGTTCCATATCTACTAGGACTCTTCTTGTTTAGGTAGTTACTTGATAGCAAGGTTTTATTCAAGAGTCCTACTTCTTCAAGGACTCTTATTTCCCTTTTCCTAGTTTGAGTTAGATTGGTTCTCTTGTAACCGAAATACTCTATTTAATAGAGATTTCGGCAGCCATGTAACTTAGACTTGATATGATATTTTAAGGTTATTCCTTAGTTACTTTGTGTTTGATTCTCTATGTTAGAGTTCATTCATCTTTGAGTTACTGTATCAATAAGTTTGGTTTATACTTATTGTGGTGTTTCAGCCCCCATTGATATTCAACCTTGCGGGAGAAAGGTTGTTTATATTCCCCCATAAACTGTTCGAGATAGAGAAAGATCGGACCTTTAAGCTGAACCTTCGTATTAGTACAACGGTTTCGCATCAAAAGCTATCATCAATCTTATACTTCATGCGGATATTTCAACTCATCCTTTGTTTTCTCTTATTCATGATTGTAGGGTGCTCTTACAGAGGATACCGGAGCATAGCTTGTTACATGTCTACAGGGAAGCTAACTTTTGTGCAGATAAGATGGCTAAACATGGAGCAAATTTAACCTCTTCAGATTTCATTGTATTTCAATCTAGTCCCCCTTTTGTCAGCCAATTAGTGGCAGGGGATGCCCATGGGGCCTTTTTTGCGAGATTGGTTTGTAATGATACTCTGGGAGGTGCTTGATACTGCTAGTTTCCGTGTATTTTGGGTTATTTTTATTTATATATTATGTGTTTTAACAAAAAAAAATAAAGACGCCGACTTTTACTCGGGCCAAACTCAGTGAAAATCATATGTTCTCATACATGTATCTACCACTTAAAATTGTAATTTGAATTTTTTTTTCTATTATATATATATATATAAATGACGAACTGTGAATTAGTTGGTACAATAATAAAAATATAGACATATGTTAGAAATTTATTTCTCTTATACTGAAAAAAAATAGAGAATTAAACTGTACTGGTTTTATACTTCCTGAACAGAAATTCTGCACTGAAAAAATAATTTCTGGACATAAATTTGCACTGGAAAAATAAATTCTGCACAGGGAAAAATAAATTATGCACTGAAAAAATTAATTTCTGAACAGAAATTTGCACTGGAAATAAAATTATGCACAGGAAAAATAATTTATGAACAGGAAAAAAACAAGAACTGATATTATCAGAACCTTAACCGGTTATGGATTTATTCCTGGACGAAACAGTAGTTTACCGCTTCCCCTTAAGTTCAATATGTCCTGCCTTATCAGCTTCTGGCACTCTTTGAACACTGAATTCCAAGGTACAACGCCCAAACTAGGTGTTTCTCTGAAGCAAAAGAGAAACAACACATTTGAATCTTTATCTTAACAGTAGAACTCTCAAAATGTGTGAAATGCAGAAAAGAAACTAGCAGAGTGCAGAGGGAAAGGGAGAATTCAGATACCTTTCCAGCACCTCTAGTCTGCCTTTTATAGCCACTGAAACGAGACTTGTAACGGTCCAAGTTTAATGCAACATTAGTATTGCTGTTACAGTCTAATGCCATTAGACTCTCTTAATGATGACTGTTACTGCAGCAGTTCAGTGGAATTCGAATATCAAAAATTCAAACCAGTAGCAAAAATGTGGCTGATCAGGTCGCGCTCGCACACAAGTTCAAGCTAATTTGGATCAACAGACCTTCCGTTTGCTTCCCCTACGCACGAGGTTATCACTTGAGGCATAATAGTGATAATATAATTTAAACCCATTAGAACCAATTTTCCTTATAAAGTGAAAAACTCTTCCACAGGTTTCCCATGTGGGATGTATGTTTAAAAACCCATTTACCACATTTCATTCACCCCATTTTATACCAATTTATCATTCACACCAAAAATTGATTTTCTCACATGTTATATATCACCATGAAGCTTGCGCAACCCACTTCGTGATAAATTCAATAACATTAAAAATCGAGCGGTGTAACATATAAATATATTAGCTCAAATATATCCTCGCGACACATTAATTACACTTTAATTTATAGAGAAAAACAATTTCTCCAACAACATAGAGAAATGATATGGGAATCGGGTAGCCCAAGTGGTAAGGCTACCCGAACACGGCGCGGAGGTCCCGTGTTCGATTCCTATATCTTTCCATAATGGGGCAAATAATTCTCCTCCTTATGAGGCTTATCTTCCCTCCCCAGGCATGGGGCATGCTTCAATCTTCCCTATCTAGGGTTCTCTCCGCTCTTCTCTTTCGGACGCTCAATCAAAAAAAAAAAAAAACATAGAGAAACGATTTTTTACCGTACAAATAGGCCCATATAAACGTTGGCCATCCTCATTTTTACTTTGGTATCTCCCTCTCCCTCCCTACCTGATTTGCTTATCCCTGCCACCCCCTGTCCAAGAGAAACCTCCCCCCCCCCCCCCCCTCCTACTCCTCCTTTCTCCATTTCCCTTCTCCCCCATTCTTTATAATAGCTCTTAAGAGAAGGAAGAAGAAAAAGGAGAAGACAACCTCCCTAGCTAAATTACCACATTCTCCCTCCCCTTCTTCCTGCATTTACTCAATCATTTGCCACTGCCGTACTTTATTAGTTTTACTATGGCTCGATTTTGCTTGCTGGCCCTCCTATTCACATTAATCATTCATTTCATATCAGGTATGAATATAAAATTTATCAAAACTAAAGGATTATTACTCCTTATTTTCCGAATTTATTAACAATCAAGGAAAATAAACGTTTAATTTGGAATGGAATGAATTTAAGAAAAAAAAAAGTGAACATTCAATTTTGCAGGAGTTTATGGATCAGCTACATTCAATTTTATAAATAAGTGCAGCTACACTGTATGGCCGGGTCTTTTATCCGGAGCCGGAAGCCCACCGCTTTCCACCACCGGTTTTGCCCTTCAAGAAGGCGAATCCAGAACAATTCAAGCCCCTACTTCATGGGGAGGTCGATTCTGGGGCCGATCCCATTGCACCCAAGACTCCACCGGAAAATTCAGCTGCCTGACCGGCGATTGTGGCTCCGGTAAGATGGAATGTGTCGGCGGTAATGCTGCTGCTCCGGCCACGCTAGCAGAGTTCAAGCTCGACGGTGACGGTGGAATGGACTTCTATGACGTAAGCCTTGTGGATGGGTACAACTTGCCAATGCTTGTTGTCCCGGAAGGTGGGTCCGGAGCCAATTGTACAAGCACGGGATGCGTGGTGGATTTGAACGGAGGTTGTCCGTCGGCGATGAGAGTGACGAGCACTGGCGGAGAAAGCGTGGCTTGTAAGAGCGCGTGTGCAGCGTTTAACCAGGATCAGTATTGTTGTAGCGGCGCGTATAGTACACCGGATACATGCAAGCCGTCTTCTTACTCACAGGTGTTTAAGACTGCTTGTCCACGCGCATATAGTTATGCCTATGATGATCTGACTAGTACGTTTACATGTTCGGGTGCTGACTATATTGTCACGTTCTGCCCATCACCCAATACCAGGTAAATTCCTAAAATGACCATCCTTAACATTAAATTTTTTCTAGTTTTGGTTCCTAAGTGAGCATCGATTTCGAAATCGGTAATTCGATAGTAATTTGTTTTTTCGGTATTTTTTTTTTTGAAATTACCGACCTATTTCGAACCGAATTTTGATTTACCGAATTCAAATTGACCGAATTGGCGAATTCGGAATTCGGTTTCTACCGATTTGACCGATTTGGAGATTTTTTTTTACTATTAAATATTATTGTCTATTGAATATTATTATATATTTATAATTAGTTAATATAAATGAATATATATATAAATGAATATATATAATATATATATATATATATTATGTATATATATTTAAATAATATTATAATACGAAATTGAATTCGAATTCGGTAATATTTAATTCACTAAAATCATATATCTAATTCGAACCGAATTTGAAGTTTTCGAATTTGATATGATCCGAATTATCGAATTGATACGAATTACCGAATTTGATAAATCAAATTCGGTCGGTAAATCGGTTTTTACCGAATTTGCACACCCCCACCTAATTTGCCACTTGAGAGGGCGATTTTGTCTTTCCCAGTGATCTTGAAGGCTTTTTCAGTAATGCGAGCTACCTTTCGCGCACTCCCAAGTTGTAACATAGAGATGAGAGATACCTTGATTTTCACACCTTTGCCCGTTGATGCAACGGTCCAAGAATTAAAGATTAATGTAATATGTACTACCACAGCTCCAATCTCAGAGCACCACGTATCTGACCCACTTTCCTCTTGTCACCGGCTAGTTGAGTCCGTCGTTACGGGCTTATGATACTCTGGTTTCTACAACATTCTCACATTAATTGAGTGGAGTCTACATTTACAGTTAGGCACTGCACAATTAAAGTAAGAGCACGTGAAACCAATTATACAAGAACGATCCTAGAATTGAATTTTCCTACTAGCACCCCACACTCTCTACTATCTTGCCAGCAAAACTGCAAATTGCAACCACCCCTATTTCTACTTGCATTATTTTACTTCAATTAGTAATTATTTGTCTCAAATTAAATATATTCATATTGTATAAAATATTCTTGTAACTTATAGTGTGCCGTCCACTTTGCATCAGTTTACTTAATTATATATCTTATTATTTATTCTGTTTCAAATTAAATATTTACTTTTTTTATACTTAGACTACTATTTTTATAAGTAAATCTAAACCGAAAGAGTTGTCACTTATGGCATGCCATCCATTATTAGCTTTGAGATCAACCAATTCCATGTGTAATCAGATAATGATCTTACACCCACCTATTTATTTTATTTTTTGGTTAATATATTTTAGAAAATTATTGTTATTTCAAGCTTGAGTTGTTGTTTTATTGGGTTTGTTTCTTTTGTACATTTTACAGTCAGAAGTCATCCAACGGTAGCAGTTCATCCGGAGGGAACCAAAATCAGGTGCCTAAAGATAACAACATCAACACTTTCCCATCAATAAACGGAACCATGATCTACGAGGGAGCTTTAGACCAAAGCAATTCAGCAGCCTTCACGTGCACGAACGTGATTAGCTGGCAGGCCATTGCCGGAGTCATCGCCATCGGGGCGGCATTCTGGCATTTCTAAATTGTACCATATAATGGCGTGGCATCCGGCTTGCAGGTCGGGAGGGGAGATTAAATAAAATAAATTGTACCGTATAAAGCCAGAAAGATTAGAATAGGAATTATTTTTTATTTTAATTTGTTTAGATTAGATTAGATTTCTATTGAGGGGGAAAAGGAGATTCATTTGTTAGTTAGTCTAGAGAGAAATGAGAATGTACCAATATCACTTGTAAGCACTTCCTAGCAGGACAAACAAAAGAATTAATATAATATTTTAAATTATTTATTTTGTCATCTCTCTGCTATTATTGATGAACATGTTTGTCGCATATTTATTTTGTTTTTCTCTATGCGAATAATTTGTATATAATAGAATGATTGGACATATTATTATAGATGGGATAATGTAAATTAGGTTAGTGTTTAAGGCGTGGATGATGATGATAATGATACTTACTTTTCACTTAGTAATCTACTACTACCTTCATTCCTAAATATTAGACTTCTATTACATATAGCGAAAATTAATAAAACAAAAATTAAAATATTTTTGTAATCAAAATATTAATATTACTTTCTTAAATACAATAAGTAGTATACAAGCAGAGACGAAGACAGAAGGGAGCGGGGGTGCCAGTAGTCCTCCCGAGATTTTTAAAAATACTACGATATATAGTAAATTTTATATGTAGTTCAGAATGTTTTATCAAATTCGCCCTCAACATTTGCAATTATTATATGAAGTTCGGCATACTGTAATGAAGTTTTGCCCCCCCTCCTCAAAGCCAAATCCCTGACTTCGTCTCTGTATACAAGTCATATTTAAAAGAGTAATATTGTTATTTTAATTACAAAAATATTTTAATTTTTTATTTCTTAAATTTTACTACATATCTTGAAAGTTTTATATTAAGAAATGGAGAAAGTATAAAATACAAGTATTTTACAATTTGCAAATGTCTCTCTTTCTAGAAATTTCACACTTAAAACCATATTTAGCTCAATTTTGATGCATAACTTATAATTTTATTTATAAAATAAAAGTTCAAAACTTGAGGTTCCATCTCGTTGGGATCGAAAAGAATTTGTTTTACTTTTAGCAAAATAAGAAAAAGAAGAGAAGTTTATTAATTTAAATGAGAAGATGGTAAGATGTTCCATCATGAGCTAACAACGTCGAAAGTTATGCACTAATGTAATGAAAAACTAGTCACACCACATTTGATATGTTCTCAGATACTAATGCTGGCAAAAAATAGTCTGTTCCCGTTCTGCATCCTTTTTGTGTCCCACGAATAGATATTTGTCACGTGTATATTTTTTTCCTGTGAGTTTTACTATTTCTTTTAGGTTATAATTTTTTAATTAAAAATTTAATACATGTCATTTTCTTACTGGTGTGATAGAGAAGGGGACACTGAATTCCTAGTCCTAATGCCTACAGACTCACTAGAAAGGAAATGAATCCTGAATTAGTGTATTTATTGCGACCTCTACTAATTTATGTTTCTCTAAATCTCTCCAAATGGGGTTAAATAGATTTTTTTTTAAAAAATAGTTCATCTCCTTATGCCATTATTTGGGCTCGCTCAGTTCATTTATCTTATTTGGGCCTTCTTGAGCCCTCCAATTTCACAAAGCCTCCCTCTTTTTGTTGTTGGGTCACTTTTAGAGAGGGCTAGAAATCCTATATCCCCATTCAGTATCCTCTTCCCTGTCCCACCAATAAGAAAATAACATGTATTAAATTTTTAATTAAAAAATTATAACCTAAAAGAAATAGTGAAATCAACAAGGGAGAAAATATACACGTGTCAAATATCTATTCATGGGGAGACAGAACGGGGACAGACGATTTTTTCCCTTTTTAGAGTGACTACATGTAAAGGTCCATAGCTGATTCAAGGTCGGCTTGAACATCTTGCGATAACTCAGTTTAACTTGTTTTACCTTAACCTCGAATTCTCAAGTAGCTGATTGGAGATATTATATACCTCATCGTTGACGAGTATTCGATTCTCTCAAGGAATGACTCGTGAGAATTTTCCGCGGTAGTAGGGCTCTGTTTACAAAGAGCGGGTCAGGTTCTCCTCGGTAGCAATCATGTTACGAATCAATACGCAGGCTGAGCCCAGATTAATCACCACGTTGTAGACACTGGTACCCCTAACCTCTCTCTTTTGTTGTTGGGTCACTTTTATATTTTCTTTTTACAAGTCCTCATTATAGGCTTGTGCATATGCCATGTAAAAGAAGCTTTTTTAAATTAAAAATTGACTACAGCTTCTCATTTTCAGTATCCAGCATGCAGCCACATCAGCCATGTTGTTGTTACGTATATTCTTTCATCATCAACCAAAATCGTGATCATAGTTGCAAATCTTTTGTCTCACTCTAATATATCAATCTCTCGATCGAAAAGAAAATAATAACTTATGGGAAACATATGAAGACTCTGAGCAAACGTATGTCACATTTACAGCTTTCTAGAAAGTAAAACAGATGATCCCGAATTATCTCTTGACTTTAAGTATTTTATTACATAGTTTATTACACATCAAATTGCTCCATGTACACTAAAGAATGTAGTGGATGATTTCAGAGTTATCTACCTTTGCTTTTGCCACCTAGGAAATAGGAAACCATTGAAAGTTCTACATTTTACAGATAAAATCTTCTGCTTTTCTTTCATGGTTGAGTGAGTCTGCTTTTCTTATGTGGGAAGGTTCAAGGTGGAAACTGCTAATGGGATAATGGTTAAGAGTCATAGACCTTCTAATTTTCACAACTTTTCAATTCAATCATTAACTTTTATGTAAGGGTGACCCATGCATAGACTGCCAAATATTTTTTTTTTTTAAAAGGAAGATAATTAAAAAAAAAGGATAATGAATCAAAGTAGGAAAATGATTTATTACTAAAATTAATTAGCTAAAAACGGTTAAAATTCAAATTCCCTGAATTTTTTAAATTTTCAACGGATTAATTACAATTTTACACTAATTATTTACAATTTTACAACAATTTAACCAATTTATCTAATTAATTTTAGCCGTCTAACATTATCTTAAAAGTATATATATATAATACAACAAACTAAAAAGAAATAAAATTTATCCATACGCACTACAGCAAAAAATGTCTATTGCGACGTTTATCATATGTCGCAATAAGGCAAATAAACGTCGTTATAGATCTATACCAACATTTATTGCAAATGTTGCTTAAACGTCGCATTTGCCTGTGTCGTTATGATTTTTTACGACATTTGTTACAAGCGCCGGTACCTATCTATTACGACGTTTGTTGCGTCATTTTAAAGTGTTTCAAAATGTATTTTTGCCGACATTTGTAAATAATCACAACATGTCACATATTGCGACGTTTGTAAATACCGTGAATAAATAGTTATTCCGGCATTCGTAACTTTTGAAACTAGGCTGGCAGACTCGAGCCGGAGTTGGAGCTTAGACAAGCCGAGCTGTCGAGTCTAGCTACCTCTGAATAATGTAGAATAAATTTCCCCTTACTCCAAGGGATGGGAATCGAACCCGCGACCTCCTGCATGTATGTAATGTAATGTGCCGCTGAGCTAATTGATCCTTTGTTATTTATTTCTCCTCTTATTATATTTATTATAATGGAATTTTGGAATTGTACACTTACTTATTTTAATTTCTTTCTGTTTTTTAATTTATTTTTGTGAATCAAATTAAAATTAATACACTCTCATTAAAAAAATTATAATTTATGTCTTTAATGTTTCTTTAAAAAATATATTTCAGAAACATAATCTCTATATTTGTGTTTGTCTAGAAATGTCACAAGATTTAACGTTATAGTATATAAATGTCGATATATTAGTCGCAAAAAGTAAAAATTTATAACTATATGCAATTTAATGTCACTAACTAACATGAAATTGTCGGTAAGAATAAGAATTACTATATTCGTAGTATAAAATCCAAATATAGCGACGTTTGTTTGAAATGTCACGTGATTTAACGACGTTTTATATAAATGTCGCTATATGTGTTGCAAAAAGTAATAATTTATAACAACAATTAATGTACATGTCGCTAACAAACATCAAAATGTCGATTTTATCAACCGACGCTATTAAACGTCGTATAAAATTCAAATATAGCGTCGTTTGTCTGAAAAATCAGAAGATCTAACGACAGAGTATATAAATGTCGCTATATGAGTCACAAAAAGTAACAATTTATAACAACGTTTAATGTAAATATCGCTAATCAACATCAAAACGTCGGTATGAACAACAATTGCTATAACCGTCACTAAGAAACGTCGTATAAAATCCAAATGTAGCGACGTTTGCAAAAAGTGTTGCATTAACGTACTCTTTTTGGTTTTAAGCGACGTTTGAAAAAAATGTCGGTACAAAAACGTCGCAAAAGACTATTTTTGTTGTAGTGACGGTAACTTTACACGACATTAAACATGTAAATACACGTTGGTTTGTTGAGACATGAAAGGAGTAGAGCTAAAAAGAGCAATGAAAGTTGACGGGCTGATCTCATTTTTTATATTGGTGACCAAAAGTTGGCTTAGGCACTACGAATAATACACTTTGGAGTTAATTTTGGATGTTCCTCCTATTAAATACTTTCTCAGAATCCTCACAATCCACTGAGGGTTTTGCATCTGCATACAAGGACCCGCAATCAATTTTGAGATATTAATCTATTATACTCTATATTTATTTAGCAGAACGAGTAATACATAAAAGTCATAGTCAAATTTATACTTTTACCAAAATGCTTAACCAAAATTTTGTTTTTATTTAAGATTATTATCTTAATTCCACTAAAAAAAAAAAATTGTACGTGAAAAAACGGGAGGTCAATTGTTGCTTTGGTAAGGAAATATCAAAGAAGCACCCAATATTTCTTTAAAAGGGTTTCACTTTCAACATCCTCATCCATATCTTTTTAGAGTACGTATATACAAACCTCAGTGCCTTTGCTTTTCAATATTGTTGTGCTAATAGTATATTAATATTGCATGCATGGTCAAATGGGATTTATGTTTATCTTTGGTTCAACTTATCAGATTATTAATTAGTCTTTATCTCAAAGCTTATCCATAATTTATGAAAGTATTTTTCGTGCGTTTTCATTCATTTATCTAACCACTCACAATTTATCACATATATATAATTGAAAAAAATATATACACATAACAAATTTTAAATTATTAGGTACAGGAATGAAAACATGTATATGAACCGACGATTTCCACCCGTATTTTTCTAATGAATTTTTCTCCAAGTGTACTAAAATTTCATAGCACCTAAAAAGCATGTACTAATTAATTAAAAAGTTTCAATCTAAAACAAGCTACGGCTACCCACATGTAATTCAGTAAGCATCTCTATCATGATTAATGGATTGTAATTCCTCACAATATCCCGAATTAATTCCAAATGCATTACAACAAATGAAATAATGCGGTCATAATAACCGAATTCTGAATTTTCAGAATGGTATGGTATGATAAACGAGGACAAATTAATAACAAATCGTCTCCAACACAGAGAGGTTAGATAAAAGCAGAGAAGTAACATACTTCGTAAATCACTCTTTTTATTATATTAAGAAATTTTTAATTTGATATTCATCGAACGTATTTATATCATTTTCCCTTTCCACACCAAAAAAAAAAGGTGAAATCGTTTGTTCTCATACATATCCCTATCACTCGGAACGTGTGAGTGGCGAAAGATGGACATGGAGACGTATATGGCGACTGACGATTTTTTTTGCCAAATAAGAGAAGTATTAAAAAACGGGGGCAAGTTGAATGTTGTGGTAGTGTCTCTTTTGTTTCGTATCAACATTAAGTTCAATTGAACAATATAGGCATCAAAGTCAGGATGGCCGAGTGGTCTAAGGCGCCAGACTCAAGTTCTGGTCCTCTAACGAGGGCGTGGGTTCAAATCCCACTTCTGACATTAATTTTAAAGTATTGGAAATTTACTTAAAATCATTCATGATTATATTCATCCATGCATATATTTTGTTTTATGAATTTTCACGAACTAGTGAAAAATGTACCAATAATTCCTCTTTAAATGTGTCTTTCTTTGGTAAAATGGCTGGTTTTTAGCACACCGCATGGTTGTCAAAATCACGAGTTGGACGATTTTACGATCCTAGGGGTACAAATCGAGTTAAATCGCACTAAAAATCGCATCAGAGTTGGATCGTACGATCCAATATTGTCTCTTTTGAAAAAAAAAAAAAATTAGATTCTGCCCCGATAACATAATACAAATTTGTTTTAATGTGAGAAATCCCTCTCTACTTTTTCTTTTGCTTGTGATTTAATTAGTTAGTGAATCATTAGGTTACTAATTACAGATTTAATCATTTGTTATGGTTTTTACTGTAAAAAAATATTCTATAATACATTTGAGAAAATAATATCTTACTATTAATAATTGTTATAGGTGCAAGATTAATAAGAACTGAGGAAAAATAAGATGTCGGTAGCGTCCGGATCGGATAGTGGAAGTGTGGGCAATAATTCTAGCGCTGGAGGTGGTCAATTAAATCTCCGAAAAAAAGCAGTCGGGAATAGGAGCGATCCGGGATGGAAGTATGAAAATATGGTTAAAAGACCTTATGAATTGCTGGTTTGCTTTTGAAGTTTATCAATTGTTAGTTTGTGTTTTAATTTCAACTTTTTAGTTCTATTAGTTTAAATTTATCATAAAATATTATTTTAATAATTTTTTCAGATCTTCCGATCTGTGCTACGATCCTCGTGTTTACGATTTTTGAGACCCCTTTCATTCCGAGTCAAAATTACGATCTTGACAACCTTGGCACACCGTGTTAATCCATATTGACCCTAAGTAGGATAGAGAGGTAGGAGATACTTTACTTGAAGATCAGTTATAATAAGTGAGTGGGATCATTGAGTGCTCAATTAGTCTTAAAGCTTTTTATACTGTATCAACAATCAAGGAACAATTTCGTGGCTCATTCCCCTGGGGGAAAAAATCAACTGCTTTTCGGCGTTGTATGTTCAGGTTCTTTTGGACTGAAGATATAAGTTGCCAGTTTTCTCTGAATACAAGCTCTCGACATCTGAATGTTAGTAGCATAACTCAGATCTACATCTGAATTCTGAACCTATGTCTAAAGCCCTAAATGCATCGGGAGGAGACTGTGAGGGTAGATTAATAAACATGAATATAACCTTGACTATGCAGTTTCCGGAAAAGTAAAACCATACAAAAACAAAATTCCACTTTACTTCAGATTACAAAGCACCTAAAAACAACTTCAGTAACCAGTGCATTAATTCCTAAATGGAGCTACTACTACTATAGTTAAGCTAAAAATTGTAGGGTTTCCTCAAGTGGGAGGAGGAAGCGCTAAAATGACGTCCTCTTTGAGAGGCTTCTTCATTCTATAATTCATCCTTGAGCTCTGAAGTCTCAACATCGGCATCTTCAGCCACCGATGATTCATTTTCGCTGGTTTCAGTCTCAACTTCCTCAACATCAACTTCCTCTTCGACAGCAGCATCAGGGCTGATGTTTAGACCACTTTTCACGGTATCATAAATGCGGGTAGCAAAATCTTTGGGGTCATTGAGCATAAAGCCACTCTCCATCAATGCGGTCTGATACATTAGCCGCGCTGTTTGCTTTACGCTTTCATCCTATAAATAAAAGACACAATAATAGCACATCATGAATCAACTCAAACGTGACAGAAAGGCACAAATTAACTAAATTGGTGCTGAAAAATCATAAGGTTAAGTAGGCGTTCGAAAAAAATAGAGGAAATACCTCAGCGTTCTTCACAACTCTCTCCCGGAGTTCCTTGATGATTGGATGTCGGGGATTGATCTCCAGTACCCTCTTTCCTCGCATGTATGCCTGCTTACTAGCATCTGATAGGGTTTGTGACTGCATGATTCTTTCCATATTTGAACTCCATCCGAACTTTGATGTCACAACCACACAGGGTGTGTATGCCAAACGATTGCTTATCTTAACATCATCTACGTTCTCACTGGCAAGGGCACCCTTCCACCATTTGGTTAAGTCCTTGAATGACTCCTTGAGTTCCTTGTCTTTTGAATCCTTCCCAATTTTCAGGCCCTCCTTAGACACATTTTGGAATTTCTTATCCTCATAGTCCATTAGGTATTGCATCAGGTACTCATCAACTGGGTCAGTAAAGAAGATAACCTGCACAACAAGGAAGGAGATTTCTTGTTTAGCCGTTTAATTTATCAAAAATAATGAAACTGTCAAAATCTGGAAAAACTAAAAGATATACCTCATAATTTTTCTTTGTAAGCCTCTCAAGGAAAGGAGATTTCTCCAACTGTTCTGTGCTTGTTCCCGTAATGTAAAAGATGTCTTTCTGTCCTGTCTTCATTCTTGAGATATACTGGTCAAGTGAAGTAAGCTTCCCATCTGATTTTGAACTGTAAAGAGAAACACAAACCATGATTAGTTCACACCCAAAAATTCTGATCTAGGTAAAGTTTAAATAGTATAAGAAGGATATCCCGTACGTCTCAAATCGGAGAAGTTTTGCCAAGCGGTTTCTATTAGCAGCATCCTCAACGATACCAAGTTTAATTGACTTGCCAAATTCATTCCAGAACTTTGTATATTGACCCTTCTTCTCATTGTTGTCAGATGATTCTTCAACATCTGCAAAGGCATTAGAAATATAAGCAAATCGAATTTGTTATAATGGAACTCATTTTCTCAGGTGGACCATGCCTCAATTTATATAGAGGGAACATAGTTCTGTTTCAATAAATTATGCATAAAACAGTCTCTCCAACAAAAAGAAATAATATTCATCCTAACAAAGGCAGATAATGTCATGTACCTTTCTTATCCTTGTTATTAGCTTCATCAGGGTCCTCTTCTGCGATCTTGCGGATCATATCGAGTGCCTTTCTTATGAGTTTCTTCTTTATAGTTTTTAAACTACTATGTTGCTGGAGCATTTCTCTTGATACATTAAGTGGCAAGGTATCAGAATCAACAAGGCCCTGATCACATCAGCAGAAAACATTAGATAACTATGAATTTCCAGTATAAAAATTCCTGGACAAAATTTGCAGGCTTTAGTTACCTGCAAAAAGTTGAGATATTTAGGCAAAAGCTCATCAAATTCATCAGAGATAAAGACCCGCCTGACGTACAACTTCAAGTTGGACTTGTTTGCGTTATAGTAGCTCTCATACAAATCATGTGGTGCCTTAGGAGGCACAAAGAGTAAAGCCTTGAACTCGACATCACCTTCAGCATTGAAGTGACTCCATGCCAGGGGCTTCTCCTCACCAAAGTCCTATTGAAGAACATAAGATTCACAGATATGATCAGATCTAAGATAAAATTTCTGAACTCTTGACACAGCAATGAAGTGTATCTACAAGGCATTAAAAGTAAAATACCTTAGCTAAACTGTGATAAAATTTTGTGTACTCTTCGTCTGTGACATCCTTTGGACTCCTTAACCAAATGGCCTTCATGTCATTCAAAAGCTCCCACTCATAAGTTGTCTCCTTCACCGTCTTTGTCTTGGGTTTTTTCTCATCGTCCTCTTTCTCAGTTTCTTCTTCTCCCTCCTCTGAGATGCTTTCAGCTGATAGAAAACATGACAAGGCAAAAGGTAAGAAAGTGACATTTTTATTTAACCCCGCCATATGGCGAGTATACACCAATAAATAGTAAGACTACAAAGGTAGTTCTAATACGATATATTCAATAAACGAGTAATCTAGTTCCCATACATTTGTTATCCTCCGCATCACTCGACTCATCTTCCTCAGCTGGGACTTCTACATCCACTTCTTTGCTTGCCCAGAGATAAATTGGAAAATTGATGAATTCTGAATACTTTTTCACTAGCTCCTGTTATTACAAATCCAAGTGGAATTAGAGAATATTATCCAAAAATTGAGGATATATTATCATAGAAAGAGAAACAAATTATTCAAGGAGAAAAGTGTTGCGTAAGAAGCAAGCCACATATACAAGGAAATATGCATCTCATAAGTCATATCTATCTACTGTTATCTACACGAAGGTCTAGATAATGCCTTGGGTGTACCAAAAAAAAAGTTTTGCTTTCAATTATTTGCTTAGTATTTCAAGGAGGATTTTAGACAGCACTGAGAACCCAAGTCAATAACAGAATCAAAGAAAAGGAAAGTACCTAAATATCACGGCTTAGGACACAAAAAGAGAGAAACGGTATATTTTTAACTTCAATAGTTCATTTTGTACTATTTCAAGAGGTCATCAAAAAGTCAAGAAAAAATCTAATTGGACCAAATATAAAGCTGATAATCCTTATCTAGCCAGATTTTCTACAAGAATGGACCAAAAGCTTGAGAAAGAGAAGAATGAGACAAGAGAACAAACAAAAGTAACTGAAACCCTAGATAATACAGGTCCAAATAATGCAACTGATAGTTTCAGTTAAGTGGATATAGAGTACTAGGAGAAGACTTGCTAAAACAGTGGACACCTTGAGGAGAGAAAGGAACAAGGGTACAAGTAAAGATCGACATCTCAAAATGAAAGATAACAAGTGCAGACAACTATTTAAGCTCACTCAATCGAGTACCAGTAACCTAATCAAATCAATCTTAGCCCAATGCGCATGTTATAAAAAAAAAACAAATGAGAAATGATAATGAAAGAAAATAAAAAAAAGTTTCTCTAAGACAATTTTGTGTCGTGAGCCACAAGAATTTGTGTGTCAATGTGCAACATGTAAAAAAACAATATACTGTCTGTCAAATACAAAAAAAAATGTATTCTTTTGCACATAGAAACCACACCTTCAGTTTGAACTCATCCAAGTATTCCTGTGCCTCATCTCTAAGGTGCAATCTGATTTCTGTTCCACGACCAAGAGGTTCATTCCAAATATCCTCAGAAATTGCAAATGCCCCATCAGCTTTCGACTCCCAAACATACCTGAAAGAATAAACTCAAATATTTATGACCTCTGTCATTAATGAAAATGAAATCAATAGATGATAATCCACATGACTATACATACTGTTTGTCATCATTGTGTTTGCTAATGACTTCAACATAGTCAGCAACAAGATATACAGAGTAAAAACCAACACCAAATTGACCGATGAGATTGAGATCCCCACTCGTCTGCATTTTCTCCACAAAAGCTGAATAGACCAATGGGTTAATTAGCATCTGGTCCTAGTTCACTGCCTAACAAAAGGACTAAATGAAATCCAAGCAATTAGGTACCTGAAGTTCCAGATTTCGCTATGGTTCCCAAATTTTTAATTAAATCCTCCTTCGTCATACCTATACCTCTATCACGAAGAGATATGATTTTATTTTCTTTGTCTAATTTAATCTGCAATTCAGTGAAATATAGGTCTTAATGAGAATTGAACTGATGATAAACAAACAAACGAGGTGATAAACTAAAACACTGACCTGGATCTCAAGCTTAGCAGTGTCACCTTCACCCAATACTTCCTTATCAGTAAGTGCAAGGAATCTAATCTTGTCTAATGCCTGAATTAAGAATAACTCATAACATCGGAACCAACTCATAGTACGAATCGTGAAGTGAAATTCTAAAGCATTTGATAAATACTTACATCTGAAGCGTTAGAGATCAATTCCCTCAAGAAAATGTCCTTATTACTGTAAAGAGAATTAATAATGATGTCCATGAGTCTCGAGACCTCAGCCTGGAACTCAAACTTCTCCGCGTCAGCACGGAGAGTTCTCCTGGACATGGATTCTGCTTCTCTGCAACACGAATCCAAAACTACTAAGAGCAATATTCAATGTTCTTGGATACTCAAGAGAGATTACAAGTACTGAAATAATTTTATTGTGCTAGAATTAAAAAATAAACCTTTTAACTACATCAGAATCCGTAGATAAACCATGTGGAACACCACCGATCTTCTCTTCCACCTTAGGTGGATCTACTGGAGCGTCAGAATCAACTTCTGCATTTGCACGGATTTTCCTACCTGTACAACCAAAATTACCAGATACACAAATTCAAAACAATAAACCTCAAATCACAATAAAGCACTGATCAGATCCTACTGCCATATCGAATCTACTACACTACAACATAGTTCAAACAATACTTGTATTATGTACTATTATTCTCCAAAAAACAAATACAAAAAAAACATATTAATTCCGAACTATGCTTAATATTAATTTGAACGTCAAAATCAACTTTTGCATTCGCATGAATTTTCCTACCTATACAACCAAATTTAACATGCTCAATCATCCGATACTTAAATTCAAATCAATAATCCTCAATCACAATGAAGCATTAATCAGATCCTAGGTCCTTATCCAATCTACCATAATATAAATCCCTAAAACAGCATATTTTCCGGAAAAACAGAAATAAATAACTCATGTAATGCATAATAGACACTTGAATATCAAAAAACAAAAAAAAAATTAGAAAAATCAATGATTCGTCACATCTTAGATCAGAAATTTATGGAAAGCTAACCTTGATCAGGAAGAAGAAAGAGAAGGCATAATAGAAACAGAACGGAGGGGACCGTCCACTTCCTCATCGTTCTCATACTCACTGCAGTGGCCAATTCTGTAAAATGAGCTTCAAAATAAGAAATTATTTGATTTAGTAGTAGTGAAGTTATGGAGTGAACTTAATAAGCGCGATCTGCCACGACTTTCTGCTCTTCGATTGGCTAGAAAGTGCCAGCTTGGATGATCGGACGGTTGTGGTGAAGTGTTGAGTACGTGGCGAGTTTTTATTGGTGCTTACGGAGGTTTATACGTGGATAAAATTAGAGAAAACTGGGGTTTGTTATTGCTGTGGATGGGTTCCACTACAGCACTACCTCAGGTTTTACAAAGAGTGGGACCAGATGCTATTGCTTTTTTTTTTTTAAAGTAAAGGTGCTCACTAGGCCTGCAAACGGATACGGAATTGTCTATTTCGAATCCATATCCATTTTTAATTTTTCTATCATATCCGTATCCATATCCTAGCGGATTCAAAATATGTATTACCAGATCCGCTGATTTGGATTCGAATACGGATATGGTAAAATCCGTTTCAAAAAGTCCAATTATACTATAATCCACAAATAATTCTACGAAATATAATATAATACAATACATAATCATATTGTTGTTTAAAGTTCAAAATATACAACGCTTGAATAATTATGAATCCTCAAAACAAATCCAACTAAACCACTTGGACAAAATGCTACGATTCTTGAACTTGTAAAGATTATCTCATACAAATTGCTGCAATATGAGAAAATATAAATAATGAATATACATGTGGCGGTGACGGTGACGGGAAGGAGCAGCGGTGAGGAGTAGGCGCCGGAGAAGGTAGAAGAGGTAACGGAGAGAGAGAGAGAGAGAGAGAGAGAGAGAGAGAGAGGCTGTGATGTTAGGGTTTGTTATCTCTTAATCCCTAAGAATGTATATGCACAAGACTAAAATTGCAATATAAATAATTATCACATAAATCCTATAAAATACTTATATTACAAAAAAGTCCTAAATCCTATAAATCATGTAAAATATATTGTTTTAGGGAATATATATATTGTTTTACCTGAAACGGATTCGGGTTTAACGGATACGATTTTTTATATTTCATATTCGTAACCGTTTTATTACGCTTATACGGACTCGGATTCGGATGTGGGTATATGGGTCTAGAGTTCTTACCATATCTTAAAAATAAAATCGGATTCGAGTCGGATGTGGATAAAAATCCGACCCGTTTGCAGGCCTAGTGCTCACCCTAAACTTTTTTCGATTTTGATTTTTGATCTTGAACTAAAAAACACAAAGTGCTTGACCCTGAACTTTTATGGAGTGTTAATGTTTTCCTTTTCATCTAATTCCACCGTTAAATCTAACGGAAGAGCAACATGTAACTCTCACATGACTTAATTTAGGGCATTTTAAGAAAAAATAGATTATGACCTAAAAAAATTCAAAATGCGATAAGAAATGGGCTAAAAGGTAATCAAGTTATTTTACTCTAAAAAATCAGTGAACAATCTAAAATATATAGCACTTCGTCCAAACATTTATCTTCACTTTTTCTGCTTAAAAAAAATATATTGTCCTCTTTTGTAAAAAAAAAAAAAAATATATATATATAACATACTAGTAGTAGTAATATGTATTTGGTCCATTCTCATGTTATTTGAAAAATATTGAGAAATTCATAACAAAATAGGTTTACCAAAAAATATTTGAAAAATTTTAGCGCATTTTTTCTTATCTCATTTTGATTTTTGTTAGGTTATAATCTATTTTTTCTTAAAATGCCCTAAGTCAAGTCATGTGAGAGTCACGTTTTGCTATTTCGTTAGATTTAACAGTGGAATTGGATAGAAAGGAAAATATTAACACTCCATAAAAGTTCAGGATTAAAGACTTTACGTTTTTTAATTCAGGGTTAAAAACTAAAATCGAGAAAAGTTTAGGAGGCGTGATCACCTTTTACCTTTTTTTTATTTATTTATGAATAACCACCTTCCACCATCTTCTTGGGTACATATGGACCTTCTTCAATTATATGCCATAAAGAGAAATCAATGGAGCACACATATATCTTGAATCGATCCTTCCAAGCATCAAAATGATTTCCATCATAAAGTGGTGGTCTATCGGTGGAAGTCCCCTCTTGGTAAGCTAAAGCGGAATTACCGGCCATTAATCTTTGCTTCAAGCGGTTAAGCTAATAATGAAGACCGGGCTCGATACCAATTGAAGAAACCCAAGAGGGGGTGAATTGGGTTTCTAATAAATCTTGCAAACTATTTCCAATCTTTTCTAGGTAAGTGCAAGTTTAACAAAAAGCTAAAGCAAAACCCAATGCAAATCACAAGACAAGAGATTTAGAGTGGTTCGATTCACTAAGAATCTACCTCCACTACCTTGAGCCGCACCCAAGGATTTTGCCAACTTCACTAAGAAGAATGTGCCCACACAAAGTAGGACTTTACACTAGTGGCTAACTCACCAAGAGTTTTACAAACAACCACTATAAACAATTGCCCACACTAAGTAGGACTTATACAACAATAACCCTATCACTAAGAAAGGGGATAAGATGAAAGGTTTAGAGTACAAAGTTGTTCACTCTTCTAAGTGAAAGATACATACATTTGAAGCTCATCAATTGTTGGCTCTTTGAACATAGGAAGCACACTCTTTGTCTTGCTATTATGAAATGCACTTTTGAATCATTTAGATTTTGCAATGAAGTGCATTTTACTTTGAAAGTGTTTTGGCTTGATAGGAAATCAATATAACTTTGTTGTGCAAGCCTTGGAATGTTTCTCTAGCTTTGGAGTATTTATACATTTCAAATTTGGCTGAAAAATCGAGTTTCCAACGGTCAAATAACGGCTAGTAGAAACAGAGTTCGGTGGACCGAAACAGAGCGGCTTCGGATCCACTTAGCAGGGGTTCGGTCGACCGAACCCCCTTCATGGTCGACCAAAGCTCACTTTTCCAAGTCTCGAGTTTCGCTCGGTTGAACCGAACTTGAGCTCGGTTGACCGAACTTCCAAAGTGATTTTTCACACGCTTTTGAAGTCTTTTAAAGTCTAAAAAGGTTTTCCTAAAAGGTAACAAGTAACACAACATTGGAAAACTTTTCTAAAAGACTTATCTATGAAATCGAAGGCTTTTTGGATAAGAACACATGTAAAGATCATTTTGAAACTTAAGCCTTTTGAAAACGTGTTTATGAAATCATGTATGCAAGACTATAGTGTAGAGCTTATGTCCAAGAGAGCGTTGGTTAGAGCTTAAGGATAAATACCATTTTCAACAAAGCTAATCTAACCAACCTAAGTCTTCAATCTTCAAGCTTGACGAATGTGTCTTGAATGAAATCTTTGAAGCTTGATCAAGGCTTGATTGAAGTACTTTAGAGCTTCCATATTGAGTTCCAATATTCTATCACATAGATGAAAACATTAGATGCAAACATCAAGTGTTTGTCCATCATCAAAAACGAGTTCGTTTGCCCTCAAGGCTAACAAGAACCATCAACATTAAGTTTTAACCAGCCTTCCGCGGGTTTGGTCCATGCGATTTGGATTGTTGTAGATGTCTTGACATTGCGTGCACTTCCACCTAGGGCATGGAATTCAGTTGATTTGGAAATCACTTCTTTGAGAGGCTCAGAAGTTGACCTATTTGGCTCGAATAGATTTTTATTTCTATGGGTCCAAAGTATCCAGCAACCATATGAAAAGACGCAACCCCAGGGGACGCCATTAAAAGGGGAAATGATTGTGCTAACTGCACAATTATGCAACCATTTGTCAAAGCCATAATTCCGTGCTCCCGGGAAGCCCTGGTACAGAGTAAGTTTATGCCAAAGGTTTTTCGCAATTGGACATTCCCTCAGGATATGTTCAATTGTTTCGGGGCAGTTACTGCAATGGGAGCAGTTTGGGTTTGGAGCAATATTCTTCCTATGTAAGTGTTCTCTAGTTGCTAGCCTATCATGATAGCAAGACCAGATAAACAACTTAACACGCTGGCTACACCCGATCTTCCAAATCCAATCCCAGTCTTTCCATGTGGAGAAAGCATCAAGTGAGCTCTGATGGATTAGAAGATGTGTTGCTTGACTGTTAAAGTCACCATTTGGCGAATTTTTCCATTTTTTACGATCCTGGATTGACCGATCATCTGGACGGGGAATAGCTCTAATGCAATCCCCAATGTGGTTCGGTAATTGAAAAGAAAATTTCCCAAGATTCCATTTACCGTAATCAGCGAAAATGCTCTTAATCCTGGCATCCTCTTCATCAATATTTAACGGTCCCGAGATGAGATATCTGAGAGGGCCCAATCCCGTCCAATCATCATACCAAATTCTAATGATGTCTCCTTTGCCTGGCGTCCAAGCTGTAGAACTTTGAAATAAGGCAGTTCCAGTCTTAAGAGCCTTCAGATTGATGGAGCCTGGACCATTCTTCAAAAGAATGTCAGTCCGAGTATCATCCCTGATATATTTCTTTCTCAGTATTGTAGCCCAAGTATCTGTTGATTTGTTGAGGCGCCAAAGCATTTTTGACATACCAACCTTATTGACATGACTTGCTTTCCTAATACCAAGACCTCCTAGTTTTTTTGGTTTGGCAACTCTGTCCCATTTGACTAGGTGGATTTTGTTTTTCTCCGAAGATCCTCCCCAAAGAAAGGTTCTATTATCCTTGTCGATTTTATCACAGATGGAGATCGGCAGAGGTAAGCATTGCGAGTAGTAGGATAAAATCTGCGTCGTGGAGGATTGAATGGTTTCCTTTCTACCAGCAATGGACAGGAGATTAGCTTTTCCAACCCGAAAGTTTAGCCCTAACTTTATCAATGATGAATTGAAAGTCCGAGTTTTTAGGCCTTGTTTGGAATAAAGGGAAGCCAAGATATTTACCCAAGTTCGTTGTGTGCTGAATCTGAAGAATGGATTGGATATCTTGTATTCTGACAGGCGACATATTGGCAGAAGTGATGAATTTAGATTTGTTAAGATTAATCTTCTGGCCAGATCTAAGGCTGAATTCATCCATCACTTCTCATTTCTAGCAAAGAGTCATTATCAGCCTGACTGAAGAGGATGACGTCATCAGCAAATAAGGAATGAGAGATGAAAGATCCCTGTTTACCAACTCTGACCGGTTTCCATTTTTTAAGTGAAACAAACTTTTCAATACTGATGGAAAGATATTCCATGCATTTGACAAACAGGTAGGGGGACAAAGGGTCGCCTTGCCTGATACCTCTGGAAGGGAAAAAACACTCGGTGGGTTCACCATTAATAAGAATAGCCATTTTGGAAGAGCAAACCATTTGCATGATGAGTTTGATGAAATTATCTGGGAAATTGAAGAAACTTAACGAATCTTTGATGAAGTCCCATTCAAGACGATCAAAAGCTTTTTCCAGATCTATCTTAACAGCAATGGCACCATGCTGGCAGTTAGTCTTTCTAATAGTGTAAATAGCCTCTTGGACAATGACGACGTTATCGGCACATCTTCTACCCGGGATGAAGCTACCTTGATTGGGCGAGATAATAGTGGAAAGGAAATGTCTAATTCGGGTAACCAGAATCTTATAAATGAGTTTATAAATGGTATTACAAAGGCTAATAGGTCGAAGCTGACCTACTGATTCTGGATTACTGACTTTCGGGATAAGACAAAGGAAAGTTGCATTAATATCTTCAGTGAGCCTATCACCTTTGAAGAAACCCACAACCAGACTATTAATGGAAGATTTCAGTATTCCCCATAAATGTTGGAAAAAAATTGGGTGTGATCCATCTGGCCCCGGACTTTTGTGAGGCTTGAAAGTCCATAAGGCTTTTTTGATTTCAATCTCTGAAGGCTTCTCAGCAAGCGTAAGAAGTTCAGAGCGATTTTCATCTGACCAGGTGAAAGGAAATTGATCTGGAATGAGACTCACACAAGTTCTCTCAGAGGTGTAGAGATCAATGAAGTGGTTGGAAATTATTACCTTAACTCTGGAGGTGTTAAATTCCCAAATACCACTAGGATCTTTTAACGATAGAATCTTATTTCCTTTCCGATGGTGAATAGTGATAGCTTTAAGGAAATTGAGATTCAAGTCATCCCACATAAGCCAGCCCATCCTTGATTTGATCGCCCAAAGATGTTTTTCTTCCCGATAAATGGAATCCAGGTTTGATAAAAGATCACGTTCAAGGTTAAGAAGGAATGGTGAGGGGCGGTTTTCTAAGGCTTTCTGAGTACCTCTGATACGGGACAGGATTTTCTTTTTTTTTTTGAAAATATTACCAAAAGTGTTTATGTTCCAACTTGAGACCGAATTCTTGAAATTGATAGCCCCCAACAAGAAATCCTCATCTCTTCCTAACCAGGCTTCTTGAACAATAAGCTTGAGGTCAGGATGTGTGATCCAGATTAGTTCAAAGCGGAAAGGCTTAACCACAGGGTTGTTATTATAAGGTTCAAGTTGTATGAGGATGGGAGAGTGGTCCGACCGGGTGCGAACAAGGTTGTAGACCGTTGCATCTTGAAAAAGGTCCAACCAAAGGGTGTTAGCAACAGCTCTATCACTTCTTTGAAAAATAAGATGACCACTATGTTGGTCCAAGTAAAGTGAGAGCCCTCATGACCAAGGTCCAGGAGGCTACAGTCATCTAACATACTTTTGAAATTAATGACACGGGTTTGAGACGGCGGAAGACTACCAAATTTTTCAGATTGGTAAAGCACCTCATTAAAATCACCCATAAGCATCCAAGGCATGTCATGATTTTTAGATAAGCAACGTAAATGATCCCAAAAAAGAAGTCTAGTACTAAAATCAGGACTAGCATAAATGGCAGAAAGCAACCAAAAATTAGGGTTAGAGCGGACCTTTGCAACCATGTGGATGGACTGTAAATTTTTTGCCACAAGTGACAGCTCAATGTCCGCATCATTCCATAGCATCCAAACTCCCCCCTGAAACCCTCTGGATCAGCACGTTCTGAATGAGTGAAAGGTAACCGGGCACAAATTTGTTCAGCTCGTGACCCACTTATTTTTGTTTCCAATAATGCTACAACAGTTGGACGTTGAAGATTAATTAACTCCATCATGTGACTATGGAAGTCCGGATGACCCGCACCTCTAACATTCCAAACTAGCAATTTTAACATATTAATCTGAGGATTTTGGGTCGACCTTTCCGGCTGACTAGGCCGGATTCTGTTCATTTCCAATTGAAGATCCGGGACCACTTGTTCCGGACTGCTCCACATTTCCTGAGGAATCCTCAAATGATGGTCCAGAGAATTGTTTAGGCCCAGTGGATTTGTCTCCTGATGGTTGGACTGAGATTGAGGAAGTGGTGGCGGACTGGGTGGCTCGTCTGAAATCCAGCCGTTGTGATGGCCCAGTTGAGTTGTTCGGCCCAGATGGTAATGGCCCCCGTTCGCCGCTGGTGAAGCCCGCCCCAGTCTGTGATCCATCTGAGAAAGACCCATGTTCCTTGTAGATGGTGTCCTCTCCACATTGTGGTCCAAGCGTTGATAGCTCATATTCAACCGGTTTGGGCTCGGCCTCTGTGGGTGCCCTGTATGGGTTCTCCTGACTCTCTGTTGGGTAGCCCTCCTCCAGTAATTGCGGCCCAGTGAAGCAGAATGGGCCGACCTGAGGCTGATTGGTGTCCTGGCATGATGTGGAACTGGCAGTTGGGTTGTTGAGGTCCTTGCTGGGCTGGCCTGGTGCCGCAGATGAGTTTGGGATGGTGAAATCCATGAGGTCCGACCCAAGTTCCCCACCCCTTGCTGGCCAAGGTCCCTGTTCACATTTATTCTTGTCCGCCTTGAAGGCCTCACTGAATGACTCTCCCATAACTCTGGAAGTAGAAGAATTTTGTAATCCCATTCTTCCAAGGTTACCCGACGGTCTATGATTATTCTCAATTGGTGGAATTCGTTTGGTACCTGGACCAAGATCGGGGATATCCTTAGACTTGGAATTTCCAATCTTAAAGGTGTGTTGCTTAAGAGGTAAGAGTTTATTAGATTTTCCCTTCTTCTTGGAACCGGATTTAGGCCGGCCTCGCGATTCCTTGTTCCGCTCGTACCCTCTTGGTGATTCCAGGTATGACTCGGCATCCATGTTTGACTCGCTTCCGGAGTCATCGGTACCGGTTCCTGAGCATCCTCCGTCCGGTAGTTCGCACGATTTGCTCTTAGTGAAAATAGAGCGGTCTGTTCCGGGGTCGCAAATCTGCGCAGATGGGGTAAGTTGTTCATGACCCATTCCATGAGTTGGGTCGGATCCAAGTCCACTGTGAAGGTTGCTGTTGCTGTGTTGGCCCACAAGTTTATTTGGCCCAAGTGTGACTCTGGCATCCGGGCCAGAGGGTTTTGCGGATGGATCAGAGGATGGTGGGCCGAAGATAGAATTTGCAGAGAGCCCAACCATCTCCAGTCCATAAGGCCCATTTGTGGTGGAGGAATTAAAGTTTGATGTGGAACCCAAATTGGAAATGACGGGTTTCTGCTGTGCGATGCTCTTCCCACCCTTTGACGATTTCTTCTGATCGGAGAGGACTCCGGCGATCCCCGCGACTGGTAAGTTCTCCTGAGTGGTGGCATTATTTTTGTGATAAGGATTTTTCTGAGTGAGATTTTTAACAACTGAGGGGGTAGATATTTTTTGCTTTTCTTTTTGACCAATTGACGCTACCAAAGCTGTCTTCTCTCCTTCAGCCGACCTCGATTTATGTGTCATCACATCAACAACCAGCTGCTCCGCTAGAATAGGGTTGGTCAGAAGGTTCACTTTACACTGTTGAGGGGAGCGGTCAGTCGCATTAAATGCCGACTTGGGCCCATCTTTTTGACAACCCATCATTCTATTTGCAGTGGAGATGGTTCCACCAACTCCCGTCCCTTCCCGCAGGCTTTTCAATCTCCATACCTGCTGACCGGCCGGAGCTGAAGTGTCGGCGGCATCCAGATCCTTGTAATTCCTCCTTTGATGCTCTGTCACTGCATTAATATTTCTAAAATTACGCCGGCCGGATTTATGGGAAACTATATTCCAAGGACCCAGTGTATGATTTTGAATAGATTTTCCTGCCTTAGAAGAATCCGCCATGGTGGTGTCCACCATTTCTTCATTTATTACCAGTAACTCCCCATCATTGGTAGTAAAAATCTCATTCCTATCCCCCTTATTAACAGTCACTGCCGGTGCAATTATAGGATCATGCTTCATCTTGGCATCAATAGCAGGACAAGTATGTCCTATAATACCACAACCAAAGCACACTTCTACACCCTCATATTGAACTTGTTGAATATGGTGTTTACCAATTTTGACAAAAGGGATGAGTGGTTTTTTCAGATCAATTTGCAAACATAATCTGGCATACCTTCCTCTCTCAGCGTTTGATGTCTTCGCATCAATTTTTAATAATGTTCCCAATTGGTCTCCAACCTTTGAGAGTATAGGTCTATCATAAAAATCTATTGGCAGGGAAGGCAATCTTGCCCAAATCGCAGTGATGTTACCGCCATCTTTGTAGGGGTTAAATTCGGGTTGCCACAGTCGAGTCGTGATATATTGACCGTTTATGAACCAAGGCCCGCCAGCAATTGCCCGAGTGAAATCTTCCTCCATACCAAATTTGGCGACGAAGTAATTGTTACCCAAGTCAATTAATTTTGAGTAATTCTGATATGGACCAGGGCCATAGGTAGGGTCCTGGTCCACTTGGCCAAAGAATCGGCCACGTCGCCCTCCCAAAAATTTTCAATTACAGTTAAAATACAAAAAAGATTGTTCTGATATGGACACAGTTAAAAGTAAAAAAATTGTACAAATTTGTCACATCACTATAAAATGAGGAGAGAGACAATTTTTTACTTTTAACTGTGTCCATATCAGAACAATCTTTTTTGTATTTTAATCATGATCGAGAGAAAAAAAATTGGAGGGAGGGCGACGTGGCGCTTGTCTGCTAAGCTATAGCCCTGGTCCATATCAGAATTTTCCATTAATTTTAGCTCACCCACGGGATTCCAAAGTTTCCTAAGTTTTAAGTTCAAAAAACCATATCCAAGAGTCTTACCATAAGGTTTGATGATTAATGAGTTGATCCAAGGTGTTCTGCATCGCAATTTATCTTGCTTTGACAACTTAACTGCAGGCATATCATCCATCTCTGAATCTGAATCAGAGTCCTCATCCAGGTGAACAAGGAGAAAATTACGTTAAACATCTTTAGCGCACAAATTGTGAGCTTGCGTGAGCTTATCCTTGTAAGAACAAAGTTTTTCTTCAGAAAAAGTTTGCTCCTCGTTGTTATTATTTTTCAGTTTCTTGGTACTCCTTTGTACCAAATCTGTTTCTTCTTCTGAAGGATGGGTATCTTTTCATAAAAACTTGAATATATAAAGTGATTAACGAGTGATTGCATATACAAATGACACTTTGATAATTTCCTACCACAAAAGTGGGGGGAAGCAAAGCACATGGTTGAGTCTATATATCAAATGCTGATTAAACAATGAGACATATTTAGCATGTAGACATGATTGCCCATCATTACCAAACTTTATTTGAAATATTATCAAGACCAGACACAGAGCTGCAAGAACAAACAACACTCATCTTTGAAACCACTCCAATGAAGAAATCAAAGAACCAACTCACTTTCGCACGAAACTTTATTCTAATGGTTTTGATCTCATGCCCCATTTATTTTCACAACTTCACAATTTTTTTTTTATTTAATTGATCCTTCTTGCACATTGAAAATGATTGAAGTTATTTTCAAATGGCAAGAGGTAAAGCCTTTTATCTGTCAATGGCTAAAATTGAAAATACATGTAATGAATATAATTGAAAATTGAACATAATAAAGAATATTACACTTCTACGTTACATTCCAACCAAATAAAAATGGATGTGTATTTCATTTACTTTCCTTCCACTTTAACCAAAATCAGATAAAAGTAAATAGTGTCATTATATACAAATCCCTGTAAGAGAAATAAATTGTGTCATTTTTTCGACAACGACTCCTGTGCAAAATAAGGTAATTTCGCACGTGTATAATTTTCTTATCCTTTAAATTAAAATTTTAACTGTTAAGATTAATTTAAAACGAACCGATATTCTGAATTTCAAAATATATGTTCTACTTTTAGCGTGCGGAATAACTATATGAGCCTGTTCTTAAGCATTTTTTATATATTAAAAAAAATTGTTCCGCGATCCGGACAGAATTTTTCCGCCCCTTCCTTTCCGCGAACCAAACAATGCCTAAAGATAAATATCGGCGGCAGAGGCAGAGGGGCACAGCGTTAAATCCTCCCCCCCTCCCTCAACAACATCGTCCATAGTACCCTCCGTCTCTCTTGAATTAGATACTGCCTTTTCCATTTACTGTCCCCCCTGACTCACCACCGCCTCCACCACTCATAAATCCCACGGTCTATTTTGTCATGGACTAGGTTCATTGAACCATACGGTTCAGAATTGACCACATCACTGCATTTTCTTCTCTCTCCTCATTCTGCAGGGATGTGATCAAATCTATACCACATGGACCCGGTCCATATCAGATATTTCCTAAATCCCACACTAACCAACACTAATCTGCCACTGAAAAATATAGATATAGAGAGAAGGAAAAATAAAAATCTCACATAAAATTAACTGCCGCCATGGCAATTTCCGATGCGGTGGTCGGGAACCTAACGACCTTGTATTTGGCTGTGATTGCGGTGCTGAAAGCATACGGCTTGATTACTGGAAGGAGTTTCAGCGGTGCTCAGTGACGGATGCAAGGCAGGCTGAGTGGGGTCAAATGACCCCACTCAAAAATTTTAATTATATATGATGTATTTTACTCCATTTAGATAATAAATGTATTAAATGACCCCAGTGAATTATTGTATATATCAAATGACCCCAGTAAATTTTTTAATTATATATGATATATTTTACTCCATTTAGATAATAAATATATAAATAACCGCAGTCAATTATTGTGTATATTAAATGACCCCAGTGAAATTTTTTTCTGGATCCGTCACTGGCGGTGCTTTTGTTCTGATTGCTTCCACCGCCGCGGTCGCCGTAATCTTAATTGTTAGTTTGGTATGGGACGTTTCTCGGAAAGTGACGAATGCACTCTCTAGGCGCGATCGTCTTAATAATAATAATAGCGGTCATGAACACGAAATGTGTCGAGGTGGCATCTGCTGGCACGGTGTCGCCGTCAAGTCACCGGCGTCTCAGGTTCGCTTCCGGCTTCCGCAAAATCAACGTCAATAGAAGAATCGTCGAAAGCTAGTGTTTTTAACCCAGAGTATTGGTTGATCACTGTAATTACTGTAGTACTAAACAATCTTTTACTGTTTTAAGCTAGTGATGATGAGAATTTTGGCGTATACCTTGGTGTATGTAAATACTTTTTGATATTCTGTATATTGTACTTTTCTTTTTACTAGTTTCGAATCTTTTGTAGCACTACTCACACTACTCTAATACTCTGATTATAAAAGTTTTTATTTAAGAACGTTACAGAAAGCGGTACAAAGAGTATCACACGAGTGCCATATACTGACTTATTTGTTATGCTTTAAAGCTTTAGCGGGAGAGAGATGGTTGAGAAATTAAAAAGCTTATTTGATAGATATTATGAAGTTGAAATATGAAGATAATAGTGTTTTGTTTTGAATCGAAAAAACGCCCAAAAAAGGTTTAACGAATTTCGAGACTTGAAATAAGTTATCTGTAATGCTCTTATATTTGATCTCCATCTCATGTCTACAATGTTCAACATCTGGAATCTATGGCCATCATGAAGGGGAAATACAGTTTGCTATGGATGCTAGATTATACCCCCAGCTTAGGTGCATAGAAAGAGGTTAATGAATGTCGCCATTAGTTTTCCCCCAAGTTTGGAGGGAGGGCAACATTCCAAGTTCCAGCCCATGTGATAGCCAAAGATGCACGAGGGAGGTTCTCTCCCAAAGTCCTTCAGGTAGCTTCCTCAATCCTTCAATATCCTACCCAACAACATTCATGAAATTAAATGACACAATAACTTGATAAAGTAAAAATGTATCAATTTTCATTTCCTCGCTCGTTCAACAACTGTAAGGACACAAGATTTTGGAGCTCCTAAGATCAAAGTCCAGATGATAGTAAAGTGGTTCGTTAGTATGAGGTCTGCACCAACCTTCTGTAAGTTCACCCTAACTGTCTACCGAGTTCTATCCTGGGAAGCAAACAACAATGGAAAGGATTAAAGACGGTAACATTCCATGTGAGACACTGGCCAAAACAAGCAAAGATTATTGAACACTGCGATTGCAACTCAACCCAATGAAAATGTATTCAGCAGCAGAAGCTATCTGTAGCAGAAATCCTTTCGAGCAGGCTTCAAAATAGTACCAGGAAGAATCCAACATAGGAAGAGAGAAGAACAATACGAAAAAGTAACTTTGCAATGAGGTAACCAGCCAATGGAACTCATATAAATTCATATATAAAGAGTCAATTCTTGGACTGTTGGAACTGAGCTCAGAGTATTACGAATTATGTTCAACAAGTTAAAAAGATTTGGTTGGAATTTTAACCACTGTTGAAAGCTAAGAGCCACCAAGGTGTAAGCAAGCATGTTAAATTGTGAAGTCGTGTGTATACTATCAAAATGAATTGCAGAAACTTTGTGAATCAAAGTTATCAACCAAATTATAATTCTATAGTAGCCATTTCGCCTCGTTCACTATGGAAAACAATTTCCTAAAATCTGATAATTCCAAATAGAAAACAATTTCCTAAAACCCGGTAAGTCCTTGTCAAAGTCTCCTGCCGATTCCTGTTGAGTTCCAGAGCTAATTAATAAATCAAGAAGCTTTCACGTGGCCAGGAAACATGATCTAAACACACGACAAAAATACTAGTCCAGAATCTTACCATCTGAACGCCTAACTAGACACATGAAGCCCAAACAATACCTGCACCTTAGTTCACATTTTATTGTGAATTTGTAATATGAGTTGGTGGTGAGCCAGTAACTTTCTACATAATATTCACTTCAACATCGAGGAAAGCACTGGGCGAAAATAGAACTCACATATAAGGTCAAACAAGATTAGGCCCGCTGCAGTCTGCACAAACATACAAGTTTCCGGACTACACAGGCACTATCATCCCAGAGAGCTAACGAACTTGGTAACTTAGTTCTATCTTGAGAAAACAGACAACCAGTCAAGCTGTAAACTGTCCGTCCAGTGGCTACTAAAGCCCAATGATGTACTAGTAATGATTCAAGAATGATAAAAAGTACATAGGCATTATCATGCCATACAGCTAAAGGATTTGGTAACTTATTCCTATCTCGGAAAACAGACAACCAGCCAAGTCGTAAACTCTCCAATGGAAACCTAAAGACAAATGATCTAGTAGTAATCATTCAAGGATGATAAATACATTCATCACACTAGAAGAAACCCGGTTTCTAGTCAACTAGAAAGTATGATCAAATGATGGTTATTAAACTCAAATTCTCCACAAAAGTTGTCCTCTGACAAAAGACATTTCCTTAACTGCTAAAATGATAACTCCCTCCATTCCTAAATATAAGACTTTTTAGACAATTTGAGAAAATTAAGGAAGTTGTCATTTCCACCTAAACTTTCAATATTACCCCCCACCCTCTCTCTCTCACTTCTACATCATAAAGAAAGGAAAATGTTGGGGGTATAATTGAAATAAATGGTTGACAAATAATAAAAGAACACAATTAATTTGGATACTTATATATCTCCTAAACGACAATTAATAGGGAATGGAGGGAGTAATTTATACTAGCTGACGGGTACTGGCCGGTTCAGTCTGCAAATTCAGTAGTAACATTATATACATTGAATGAAAAACACAGAGCAGTTTTACAATTTGAAAAGATAATCCACAAACAGAAAATGAAAAAAAGTAAAAAACGTCAAAAAGAAGATAATAATAAGAACTAAAATCTAGGCAAGGAAAGTAAATAAATGCAGAAAGTAAAATTATGTACCACAAAAGGATCATCAAACAAACTCATCACCAAATCCACTACCTCCTCCAGATGTTGATGCCGCCGAAGCTGCCGTGCCACCAGCTCTCTTCTTCTTCTTCTCCTCTTCATATTCTTGATCATCTGTAGGTAATTCATACCTACAAACAGGACAAGAATTCCTCGACCCCAACCACGGAACTATACAATCCCCATGATAACCATGTCCACAAGGCAATTTCTTCGCAATTTCGCCAACCACCACAATGTCTTTACAAATAGCACAAGCCAATGTCTCGCTTTCAGCTTTAATCTCCAGAGCCTCTAACGCCTCTATAGCATCTTTAGCTGCCGGAGGAGCTCCTCTCCTTCCACCACCATCATTTTCAGCTAAATTCTGCAGCAAAGCTTCATAGCCAGCTGCATCCACATAATCTCCGGGATTCCCAACATATCCATCGCCATCGGGCATTGCGAATCGCAGCTCAATTGAATGGTCTTCCAGGGCCATCAGCATTTCGGCCCAATCCAGCATCCTATTAGGCCTATTAGCTGCCCTAGCAGCACGGAGTCTAAGCCTCAGCACATCACGCCGCCTCCGCCTTAGATCATCTACATTCAATCCTTCTCCACGATTCTCATTATCCTCGTTCTCCTCATCATCGCCCTCGTCTTCTTCCTCCTCCTCATCCACGGATCGATCCGGATTTTCGTTTCCCCTTTCCTGATTCTCGGAATCTTCATTCCTGACCACGCTTTGGTTCTCATCATTTTCATCGCCATCTTCTTCCCATTCTCCATCATCGTCGTCACTATCCCAGCTGTCGATGATTCGGAGATAATCATCACCGGTAAGATTGGCGCGTTCAGAAGGCGGTGGAGGAGGCGCGTCATCATCACGCGTGTCCTGAGCAATAATTCGAAGGACTTGCAAAAACTGATTCCCAATCGCCGGGTCGTCGATCGGGTCAGATGCTCCGGAAATCAATGGAGGTTGATGCGAATCATCAATAGATTCAACAAATCCATTCTTACACTCGTGACAGATGATATCGGGTAGATCCGCTGATGTTTCAATCGAAACACGTTTGTTGCAATTGTAACACCAGTACTGCAAAGAATTAGGGCCTAATCCGGCCGGAGCTGCCTGGTTCTGAACCTGTTCAGATGGTGTTTCGGCCATTGATGAGTTCTGAGAAGGGTTACGATGAGGCCGAGAAAGACAGTGAGGAAGAAGAAGGAGAGGATTTGGGAGATTTTATTTTGTTGGTTTTTATTTATTTATGGTCAAGGAAAAGAAAGGAAGAAGATGACGGTCGATGATTAGGGATTGTGTTGTGACTGTGAGGCTTGATCATGCGGTCAATGATTGAAATTAGAATTTACGTTGATATTCAGTGCTGTGACTTTAGCATTTTCTCCTTTGAGGAACGGAGGGTGAGACTCTCTGGGTCCTATTCCTAACTCGTATTTTGTAGTATTATTATTTGGAACTTGTTAGGTTATTATAATTATTGGATAAAAATCGGCTAAATTCTTAAAATTAGGTGAATCGTGAATAGTGTTTGATTTGAATTTTTAGTTAATTTTTATCCAATAATTCTAGTAATTAATCATTTTCCTTATTATTTTATATTATTACTAAAAACAAAAAAAATAAATGCAATACTAAACAGAAAATACAATTAAACGTGCGTAACTACTATAGAAAAGCCAATAATGCAACAAAATACACGATCACTAATACACTAGATCAATTTAGTAGTTTTTCGGTGCAAAACATTAATTTGCATAATCAAGAAACATTTTTTCAAAAAATATTAACTACGACTTAGCTTAAAATATCAATCAATCCTTCCAAATCTCTCCTGCTACTCATTTTGATAAAACTTGGGCTTTCCTACTCATACATCCTCCTCCCGACATCAGTTTATTATGGATAATATGCGAATAAAACTTGCCACATGGACAACACGACTTAGACGGATGAGCTTTTGAATTATATTCCTTGTCTGGTTGATGTAGATTCCAATCGTTCCTTGTCAAAACTTTCTACTCTCTCTGAGGTACACGATGCAATTTTCTCTCTTGATCGAAATAGTGTTGCGGGTCCTGATGGATATTCAGGGGGTTTTTTCCAAGACTGTTGGGACATTGTGCGGAATGATGTTTTGTTGGCGATTTGTAACTTCTGGTCCGGTCTTCCAATGCCGAAATCCATGGCAAGTACTATTGTGGTGCTATTACCGAAGACTCAAAGTCTTACACGTCTCGGCGAATTTCGACCTATCTCATTTTGCAACTTTGCAAATAAAGTGGTAACAAAGGTCATGGCCTCTAGACTTGCTTCTCTTTTACCTTTGCTTATTTGTCTTAATTAAAATGGTTTTATTAAGGCAGATCTATTGCTGATAATGTATTGTTAGCGATGGAAATGGTGTACTCAATCAATTATAAAGTGTGGGGAGGTAACTTAATATGATGAAAGCATTTGATCGGGTTTCATACACTTTCCTCATTCAGGTTCTGCTTCGCTTTGGTTGCGTGGAGGCTGAAATGGAAGCTCTGATTGAAGGATTGCAAATAGCGGCAAAGTGTGGAGTTTCTCGCATCATGATTCAGACGAATTCATCAGTTCTGGCAACTGCAGTTACAAAAGGTACCGTTTCTTTTTCGAAACTAGATTCTCTTTTCCGGAATATTTTGTTTCTTCTTGAGCATTGCAGGATTATTCATGTGTATCGCGAGGTAAATTCGGTTGCAGATGCTCTGGCTAACATGGCTTGTGCTACACGCGAATCTATGTTTTTCGAACACACATCACTTTTACCACAGGGAAGTACGTGGTTTGATTCATTTGGACAAACATGGTACTCCTTACATACGCATTAAATAGAACTTGCATTTTGTATTTTTTTGCCGATTTATAACGGTAATTTTTTTGGCATTTAGATACATGATATTTTGTACCACCTGCTTCATTTTATATAAAATGAAGCAGTTTATTGCATTGTTTCCCTTGTATGGAGTGGATTTGTTTCAACCTACCTAAAGGTTTTGACATTTGTCCCCCTCTATGTACCTTTGCCTATTTGGGCTATTTCAACAAACGGGTCAAAAAAAAAAAACTTGTCACCTGGAAAACTAACTTCCTTGCCTACCCATACAAGCTACTCTTATAAAACCCACACTTGTTGTCATTCCTTTTCATGTTATGCAACTATACCAGCTTTCAAACAAAACCACAAATATTATTGATTATATATGTCGTAATTTTCTTTGAGGATCCACTTCAAATAAACGCAAACTTCATTTAATTTCTTAGAATCAAGTTTGTCAACCATATAACCAATGTGGGCTTCAACTTCGTAAAGCAAAAACCCAAAATTTAACCCTCCTGACAAGTTTAGCTTGGCGTTGTTTTTTTTACTTAAAAACAGTTCATGTGGGCACAAATATCAAATATCAAAAATAAAAAATCTTCGAAAAAATTCATTACATAGCCTTACAAAATTAAACTTCCAATCCCAAACATGGCAAAACATTATAACTGGCTGTAAAATTTGTAATAACCTCATTAAATGGCAAATAGGTAATGAACAATCTATCTCAGTCTGGTATGACAACTGGACTCACCTCGGGAATTTAAGTAACATTATACAGGGACCACCCACCCAAAACGAGGAAAAGTTTGTTGTTAAAGATTTAATCTGTAATAAGCAACTCTCTACGATTGTTTTTTATTTTGATTTACAACATAATAACTGCAATCATTCATTCTACTCCTCGCCCTATGTTTTTGTCATTGTTCTCTTATTATATTTTCTTTCCTTTTCTTCACCTCTTTTGGGAAAACTTTTTTGTAAGATGGTATTATTGTCTCTCCTTCTTACAAAATTACTGTGGCTCCTGCATTTATTTGAGGGTCTCGAGTGAGGCCCATAACAGTTTTATGAGAGAAGATGCAATATTACCATCTTAAGCTTAGCTACCTAAATTAATGAAGGATGTAAATCGCAAAATGTTATTAGCTCTGAGAATCATATTTTTTGCTAAGTTCTTAGGCTTTGGGATTTGAAAGGAGAAAGGTTAAGTGGACTGGTTTTATAAACAAAGGTAGTACTAATCCATCGCTTTAATCAAGTCATACATTGACCTATTTTGTTAATCATCATAAATTACATGATTAATGACAAAAATATCCTTCAAAAGTAGACACTTGCAATTATGCCATGACTGAAAATTGCATGATTATACCCTCGGAACGTTGAAAGCCCTTGGTTAAATTTGATCTAATGGCATTTTTGTCATTAATCCTAAATTACACAAATTGGCATCTAATAAGAGGCGGAAAGCCAATGCTCATAAGATTATCGGGTTTGGCATGAGACTGAATAGTGAAGTATCTAGTCTAGAAAATTTTAACTCATAAAAGTTAAATTGTTTGAGAGCGAAATTAAAATTGAACTGAGATATTTTAACCTCAGCCAAACTTTTCACTACTCTTTAATTTAATCTAAGGACAAGAATCTAACAAAAATCTGACCCATTCCTCTTACTTTCATTGCTATATATGATGATGATTAGAGTTACATGTAACAAAGTTCAGTGTGGCAATAATGACCAAAATCTACAAGTGCAAAGAAAGAAAACAAGAAATCAGAAAACATTTGAAACAATTAAAAACCTAATGTACTACTGCTTTTTTTTGCCACTAACCTCAAAAAATCATCTCAAAGTCCACCATCCTCAACTTTATTCAATTTCAATCCTCCCTCCCCTGATAACTCATGGCTATGAACCCCGACGATCTATTTTTTCAGACAAAGAAACTGCATTCTATTTCCATGTTGGTGGATGGTGTCTAAATGGGAAAGGCTCCCATCCCAATTCGGGTTCTTTTCGTTTCACACCAACACCTGAACTGCTCGATAGTTGTAACTGATCATCGAAGGAACGAGCCTGCCTGGGACTCAAAAAATGTCTCAGACCTCCATTTTCTCTGTTTCCTCCTCCCTCGAGTATCAGACCGCTGTTGAGATCAAAGCTAGTCCGAGAAGGACCAGCTCCATTTGAACTGGGAATGCCGGCGATGCTCATCATGAATGATGGTTGAGAGAAGGCAGGAGGAAGAGCCGTAGCAGGGCCAATAACTTGAGGAATAACAGGTGCTCCTCTGGAATCCAACATGTAAGAAGGAATTGGGCCACCAGGTCCGTACACCCCAGAGGACAAAGCCAGAGCAGGCCCTGAGGTAAGGTCATTGTATCCGTACACAGGCGAATGAGAATATGGAACTGCAGACCCAATTCCAAGAAAACACCCAGCTCTTACCATGTTAACATCAAGAGCTGGCTCTGGATTCGTCCCATTCGACAAGGGATAGATTTGAGGGATAAAATCTTTACGATTCAGCTCCACTTGCATGCCCATGATGGATATCACTGCATCATCCGGTTTCTTAATGGCAGAAGCGTTAAAGTTCTGGGATAACTTAATTAAGTAGGGATGATTGGAAGATTCATTGGCAAAGGATGGCTGGTCATTCAGATCAATGTTCCTCATAGAAGGATGCTTCGATGATGATGAAGAAGAAGGGGACCTACTGTGATAACCATTCCTCCGTTGGAGATGATGTCCCTCAGCCTGCCATTCTGATGGGCCATCACCATCATCAGTAACGCGATTGAGATCCCACTCAAGCCTTTCTGAAATTCTTGGGCCAACTTCAACAGAAGATTCCCCAGAGGGTAGCCCAGATGACCCTGGAATTTGCTTTACCGGTAGGGGATCACCAGTTTTGTCATCCACACTTTCATCTACATTCAGATCAATATCAAGAAATCCATCCCGTTGTCTTGAGCTGCTGTTGCTTCCTCCGGTAGAATGAGCCTTATCTCCTCCCTCAGGAATTCGGCGAAAAGCACTTGTGGCAGCTGATCCTTTCCATCCAAGACTCCCTTCAAACTGCAAAGGAGCAATTGGCAAACCAGGAGCAGCTGTAGCCCTTGAAGCAGAAACAACAGAAATAGGAGTAGATATTGGATTTTCTTGTCGGTCTACATCCTCTGAGCAAACTTCTTGATTCAGATCAAAATCACACAGGCCTTTCTCTGAGTTGGCAGGTCGTTCTTCAGCTACTTCAGTAACCTGAGAGCATTCTATCTCTTGTCTTCCCTTTGTTGGTTTAGCTTCCACACTTTGTGCACTGTTTGCTGTATCTTCTCGGAGTTCTGAAGCTTCAGAGGAGAGATTCAATTCAGCTGGTACCTCCTCGGATGACTCCTCTCGAGCTCGGCATTCAGTTTCGTGGGCCAAGTCTGGGCTATTTGGCTGCCGATTTCCACCTCGTGGTGCTTTATCGGAAGAACTGCAACTTTGTTCTCTAAAGTCCCCTACCTCTCTCTCCACTTCAATGGCGACTTGTCGAGCAACTTCTAGTGGATCTACCATATCATAGTCTAGTGCAACATTAGATTTCTTTCTAACCAAATCTTGATCTTTGGAACCAATTTCTATTTTGGAAAATTTGTAAACATCTTCTGGATGACTTGGACTTTGAGCACTTATACGCTCCTCAACTTCATCAATGTGCTCAGCATCTTCTACCCTAGATAAATATGTTGCAGAATCATTCACATTTCCTAAACTATGTTCACGGCTAGAAGACTCCTGCAGTACCTTAGTGCTGGAGTTGCCACCTCCCTCTGTTCTGGCAACCAGTGCACCATCAAAATCATTTTCATATTGAGAATTTTTAGTCCCCGTTCCCTCAGTATCAGCTTCTATAGTGTCAACAACAGATGCAGCTTTCTTACAAGGTTCACCCTCACTGGCATCATGCTCTGACTGCAAACAGGGTTCTGCTGAGCAATCTACATTGTCGGCCACACCAGCACTTGAAGCTAGAGCCCCATCCACCAATGGCCTAGAACCTTCATCAGCTTCTGATTTCTTAGGAGAATTCCCTATTTTGTCTACCTGCTCTATGTTACTAGCAGGTTCTAACTTAGAAGCATCAATCCGCCCATTGTGACTATCCTGTTTCAAACGTGTGGAACTACAAACTTCACTTGAGGCACTGCTTTGACAATGATTTGGAGTCTCCATTTTAATCCAAAGATGTTATATAGATGTTCTGAGATCTGTAAGCATCACTGCAGAATGCTGCTACAGTCTCCTTAAACCAACCACCCGCCAATCCCCTGCTTGCTCCCTGCAAAGTATCATTTCAGAATTAGAAAAGAAAGAAATGATAATCATTAAGCATACATGGTCTGGTGCTCAGAATCATAACAAAACTTATTGTAAATTTGAATCTGAGTCAATACTGAATAGAATTAGAAATATACAACTATGCCAAGTTGCAATACGGAACGTGCTTGCACGTGAAGGCGGGTAAGCAAAGAAACTATATCCCATTTTCCCATTAGGTGGCATGCTCTCGTATTAACTACATGAGTAATACAAAAGAAGATCTAAAAGAAGTGAAATTGACAATTTACAACCATAAGTTGGCATGATATGTATTGACCGGTAGGGGACCAAACTTCCAACAAAATACGGTGACACCAAAACTTGCATCAGAGCATATCTGTACCCAACAATTAAAAGTTGAATAATTTAAACATAATATTTATCATGCCTAAACAAATAACAATAAGCCACTACTACAAATGGCATGACAGATGCACAAAGCTCATTCCGACCTTAACAAAATTAAGACTTCTTAACAACCAAGACATGAACCAGCATAATTGGGTTGTCATAGTTCAAATGCTAGGCCCAAATAACGTCTACGGGCAAACTATACAGTTCATAAATCAATGAATATCTGATATCAAACTTATCCCAAAGCATATTTTTCATACCATTAAAAAAATGACTGATTCAGTCGAAAGATGGTCCATAAAAACAATTCCTTCATTTAAGTTCGACCTAGCCATATGATTTAAGAGAAGGGAGTCCTGAAAGACACTCACTTTAATATAGAGTCTCCGTAAGGAGCATGTAATAGACTCATGTCAACCAAAGTAAAACAAAAATAATCAGTTGTTCAATCTACCTCAAATTTGATTATGAGAATCAATTCCTTCCTTGAAACACGTGATAGAAATCAGGATGTCTGACTCTGACTCTGATGAATGAAAATGTATAATATGTCATACGCCATATCAAATATAACTCCCCGTGTTTTTTTCTGTCTCTTTATCTATCAGTAAATTATTGGCCTAATTTCAAAATTTAATCTAAGTCTGTCTATAATATTGATTAAGCAATAAGCAACAATCCACATTCATGAATGCAACTGAGTTAACCTTTAAAATAAATTTCCATTTTCAAGAGGGAATCTAGAGATATTAACAATAGATGAAAGAAGAACAGAAATATATCTAAGAAAACTGCCACATCTATGAATTACTTACCAATTACATTCAACAAAACTTCCTTTTGAATCAGGCCTCTTATCAAGATATTCATACTAAACGAAGAAAAAATAACAAATTTCACAACCACTTGTGGCAATTACAACTTCCCTATCCGTTACGGGGACAAGTTAACAAGAATTAAAAACTAAACTTCCAACCAACATCACCAAATAACACAAAATTACTTGATAAATGCACAAAATTACATTAATTGACTAAAAACCCCAAAATTTACAACCTATTATTGAAAATAAAGGCAAATACTCAACACATGATATCAGAAACATTATACGGAAAAGAAAAAAACTAAGGTTTAATCAGAAAATGGAGATTAAAATGATATTAAATGAAAACGGATTTAAATTATTGATAGCCTAAAGATAAAGAGAGGAGAAGAGAACCTTAAACTGAAACCCTAGATGAAAAATTCCAAAGGCGTTAGTTCTAATCGGCAAATATACACAAGACTATATACATACAGATAATTATAAACACATCTATATATAGAAATAAATAGATACAAATGGTTTTAATTACAAAAAAAAAAAGGCAATTAATGCAGCAAAAGATGAGAAAATTAAAATGCCAATCTTAAGCAAATATATATTCCAAAATATATCAAACAATTATAGTAATTTATAGAAATTTACCTCCTTCAAATCCTTCAAAATATGGAAAACCCTAGCTTGAAAATCCAACTTCCAAAATTAAGCTCTAAAAAAACTCAATCTTTGAACCTCAGTTTCCTTCTTGTAGCTCAAAATCTTCGTTGTTTTTGTATTGAGTTTCTATGAATAAATATATAAATAATTTAATAATAATACTAATATTTATTTTCACTTTCTCTTTACATAACTGAGAAAAAAGTTCCTTTCTTTTTAACTTTGTTTTCTGTGTCTGTGAAAGACTTTTTCGAAGGAGAGAGAGTATTTTAGTACAATTCTTTTGCTAAGAAGCAATTGGATGACGCCACGTCATAAACGTGTCAGTAAGCTCAGACAACCCGGACTTCTCTTCCCAACTGGATATTCCGCTCTCGGTAGAAAGGAGATGTGGGCTTTTTTATTTATTTTTTGGTTACAGTTTGTAGTTACCTAATGGCCCAAATATCGTACTGAAAAAGTTATTGTGTCAATAATTAATGGTGGAATCAGTAGGCGGATTATAATTGATCCTTATAAATGTTTAAAAATGATTAATATATATTTTTTAATAATTTAATACCATGTAATATATTAATTAGGGATGCAACTTCATTTAAAAAAATAATAATTAATAACAATTCACTAATTTTACCAATCATATATATAGTATATCAAAATAGTTTATAAGTTACAAATAAACTGGCCCAAATTAAATTAGAAGTTCAAACACCAAAATTGACTTATTGCAACATAATATTAACTAAACTATTTATTTAGCATAAACGCAACATATAAACTACTCAATTGTATTACATTTTCCTAAGTAATTTTTTTTATACTAATTTCGAGACCAGACTAGTTCTTGAAACTTGGTTTGGGTCACCGATCCGACCGGACGAGTCAACTGAGTTCTGTAAAATAAAGGGTTTTTTACTCTAATGGATTTGATGTCTAACTCGAACTATTTTAGGAATCGGGTCACCGATTTACTGGTTTGGTCGATCGAGTCGTCTGGGTTTCAAAATCATGTCATCGTCGACGTGGTAACTAATTAGGATTTGATGTTATGGTTAGTTTGTGATGCGATCGCTAAATGGGGAAGTTCCTAATACATACCCGCCGAAAATTTCTATTTGAGTCAATACCCATGAAGAAAATCTTAATGGATGTTGTTCTAGAATGCGCTATGGTACTTGAAACTGTTCAGGGGTAAAGAAGAATCAATTATCAAGTTGTGTTTTACTTCAAGAACCTGTTAAATGAATAGTTCTGATATGGATCAGGTTTATTAGATCATATGTTTCAAAATTGACCACATCACTACAGAATGAGGAAAAAAGATAATTATGCGATGACATTATTAATTTTGAATCACAAAGTTCATGTAAATCTAATCTATATCAGAAAAATCCTTGTAAAAGAAAAATTTTTCCCGGCTTCTAGTTTTTTTTTGTCATAGTCTTCTTGTTTTTTGAACCCCTGGATGAAATGTCTATTTATTAAAGAAATGTCCTATCAAGAATTGTGCAATTGTTTCATTGCTATTGAAATCAATGAAATTGCCATTATATTTCTGTCTGTCGAATCGCAAGATTTGGCCCATATTTTATTATTCCCACTATTTTGTTCATTAATTCATTTCCTTTGGTGGATGCAAGTTTTTTCATGACATTAGTATGTTTAGTGGTGTCAATTGAGATACGTGAATTGAATTTGGCATAAATCACGATTAGGTTACCTACAAATTAAAAAGCTTATATCCGAAAAAATTTATAAATATTGAGTTCACATTTTTTTAATGTGAATCCGAATTGGGCACATGAGCTAAATTTATATTACCTCATGAGCGCTAAAATAGTGTATATCCTGAAAAGAGAGAAAATAAACTATGATTTTGCAACAAGTTTTTATAGGTTTTTTTTAAAATTAAAATTTTACTATTTTTTATATGTAATATTTATAAATATATTATTCTTATTTGGATGCGAACTTTAATTGGAATGAGCGGGGTCAAACTCACATAAAATTCGAGTTTGAATAATGAGTTCACACTCATATCACTTAAACTCACGCTTACTTTTTTCTAATTATGTGAGTCCAATTTGGGCTGACTCGAACCGATGACACCCATAAGTGTGTTATTATATTGGGCCTAGTACATTGTTTACAACAACTTAGTTCTGAAGCCCAGATAGATAGCAATAAGGGAATTTGACTTTGGGCTCTTTACCCCGTATTGCCCCATATAACGCACTGATTAAGTTTTAGCAAGAAATTATGTGAATTTTATTTTTCTTCAAACTATTATAGAATGAAGAGAATTATGAGATATCTTTTTTAGTTGAAAAAACATCAAATTGAAATTATATTTCTCCCGCAAAGTGCATTATATCTCAATTGAATAAGTCGGCTCAATAATCATGGTCAATATATATAAAGAAAAGAAAAAAAGAAGTATATGATAATCCGTTCATATATTTCAGTGCATTTGTTTACTAATTCTATTTCAAATTCCAATACAAAATGTCGTTACTTCCATAACAATTTACTTTTTCTTAATTTCTAAAACAAAACAAAAAAAAAATTCAAATTAAAAGGGAATCCAGTCAAAATAAGGTGGTAATAACCAATGTAATCCAAATGCCACTTGATGATTTCATGATGCACCAACAAAAATGGAAACAAAATAATTATTTTGAAAATGCTTGTTCCTTGCATAATCCTATGAATTTTATTTGGAAATTTGTGGTTGGTTGCATATACATATGTTGGAGTAATTTATTTGAAAGCTTTGAACTTTTCGAAGAAGCACCAACTCTGTTTCATAACAAAAGGCTTTTGCTTTTTTTTTTTTTTACAAATATTAAGGGAAAGAAAAAGATGGGGGCGTCTTACTTATGATATCCTTAACTAATTTCACTATGAAACTTAACTAATTTCACTAACATAATAGAAAATGAGAAAATTATATTTATGGTAACTTAAGAAAAATAAATTGTAAAACTCACAAAAGACCAAATATTTTGAGTTGGAAAAAATCGCTAAAACACCTAATATATTATGAAACTGATGAAGTATTAAGTTGTCATTGTATTAGACTGACCATGGTTTAGTAGAAAGGGTTAACCATGGCAGTCTTTTTTTTTGGAGGAACATTTTTTTTTTAAACGGAAGGCTCACTTCCGTCCTGAACTGACGTTTCATTCTGAAGGGAGGACGAAAGTGGGGACCTTTAGCAGCAAAATTTCCAATTGTGATTGTTACGTCAGGCATGATAATTTATATGAATGAAGCAAAAGAAGTCATCAAATTTTGTCTAGACAAAATCACTAAAATTGCTCTCAAACTATATTTTATTTTATTTTTCCTTTTTATCTAAACTTTTTTGACATGCAGATTATTTTCATTTTACTAATAATTTATTTAGTGATTTATACCGTAGTTTCCGTCAACCACTCTCTCTAAATTGTCGGAAACCTCTGAGATACCGATTAAATTTACTGATTAAGATTTTTAGTAGAAAGAACATCGTGTATTTATATATATATATATATATATATATATATATATGTATATATACATAATACGTCTCTAATTATTAGTAGCATAAATTTTATAATCACAAGCACAACTTTCGGTTAAAGTAAAATCTGATGTAGATAAACCACTTCATGTGATTTGATTAGTAAATTTTAAAGCTAAAAATTGGGGAAAGTTTTTTTTAGAGTCAAGAACTATTAATACAATCTACTTTTCTAATGTTTTCTAATAATAGATTTTAGCATATTGTCTGCTTCAAAGGCAATCAAACGCAATTTCAGTGTTTTTTTTTATTTTAGCTTCAACTGTGAATGTTTTTGTCATATTTTGTAAGTAGTCACTTTGTTAATTTATTACCAAATATTAAGTTAGCTTCCAATTTATCTATTTCAATAGTATTTTAGAAGCAACCACGTAGTGTATTTATTGTTAAATGTTAAGTCTGTATCTTATCTAGACTCACTCATACCTTCAGTTATTGGAGACTTAATGGATTATATTATTGTTGTTGTTATAACTTCAATTGTGCCTTAATTTAAGAGGTGATTAGCTAACATATTGATAGGATTTTGCATTTAGTGAGCTGAATAGACTCGAAACTGACCATATATATAGTGAGTAATAGCGAGAAGTGTTTCTAATATATTCAGTTTCCATATAGTACAATAGAATAAAAAGACGAAACAGTTAGAATCAATATCCCAAAATATGAAAGATAAATTCCACTGTGGGAATCGAACCCTCGTCAACAGTGAGTTATATGACAACTCCAACCAGTTGTTTCAAAGTTTATAATAAACAAATTGCTCATTAGATAATTAATGTGAGATGTCTCACGTTCATTAGAGCATGAACATCAATGAAAGACAATTAGACTATGTTACTTGTATGAGCATCCTCCAATTCCCAAAAGATGCTTTTAAAATGGGAAACTTATCCAACCTTTATAAGAAATACATTTGTTCACTAAGTATCGTTCAATTTTCACCGAAAGAACTTATAAACTTTACCAACTCGAATTATGATTGAAAATTTCATAAATTCATAGCTCAATAACGTTTTCTTCAAACTAATGAGAATATATTTGATTGGGAAATAATTGAAGTATATTATCCAATATTACCTTTTAAGAAAAAAGACCAAAAATGAAATAATTGAAGTATATTATTCAATATTACCTTTTAAATTCACGGTGTTCGTTCTACTAAAAATCTCAATCAGTCAATTTAAACGGTGGTTTCTAAAAGTATCTCGGAGGTTTCAGACAATTTAAAGAGAGTTGTTGACGGAAAGCACAGTATAAATCACTAAATAAATTATTAGTAAAATGAAAATAGTTTGCATGTCAAAAAAGTTGGAAAAGTTTGGATAAAAAGGAAAAATAAAATAAAATATAGTTTGAGAACAATTGTAGTGATTTTGTTTAGACAAAATTTGATGACTTCTTTTGCTTCATTCATTCATATACAATTCACATGCCTGACATAACAATCACAATTGGAAATTTGGAGACTACCGTCCTCCCTTTAAGACGGAAGTGGGCTAACGTGACAAGACACGTTTGGAACGTGCCATGTCAACTACTTCTTTCCGTCCCCAGAAAAGAAGTAGGACTTCCGTTTTAAATAAAAATATTCCTCAAAAAAAAAGATTGTTATGGTTAACCCTTTCTACCAAACCATGATCAGTCTAATGCAATGGCCTATCAAGTTTTGCATGATACCATTTGTACAATATGAAAAGCATACTAGAAGAATGTTCTTTTAAGTGTGTGTGTGTGCGCGCGCAAGTATTCCTCCACAGTTTTGGGAGTGAAACTGCCCATTTTTTTTTACAATTAGGAAGTAGTAAAATTTACAAATTACATAAAGGATTAAATAGACGGGTTTGCCTATGTTTTTATGATAAGTTATATATGTTACACTTAAGTTTAATTTTGTAGTACACTTTAAGAATAATGTAAAATTAGTAAGTTTTGATCAATTTCTTTAAAGTTATAGCTTTTATAATATATTTGTATGTGTTCGATATTTCATAGGCTTATAAGCCGCTGATAGATTACCTCAAAATTACGAGGTGTAAGTACTAAAAGTCTTAATTACCTCCTGATGTTAGAAAAATGAACACAAAAAGAACTATCTTACCAATGTGTAGGAAGTTACGAATGTTGTGTAAATCGAATAGGATAATATCACTATAGCTCCAAAAGCAATTGAGAAAATAGCATATTTAAGAGACGATGAATTCATTTCTTAATTTATACTATATTCATTCATTAATATAAGACTCAAGAACATCTAACGAAAATTAAGCAAAGAAAAAATAAGAGAATTTTTATATCAATATTATTATATTAAATAAAATTAGTAGTATATAAATCCTATTAATTAACGAATATCAAAATGGGACTATAATACTTCATCTAGTAATTAACGATCATTGGATCTACAATATTAAAAGTGTTAATTAGCTTGTTCATTCCGTTGTTAGGTTAAGGAGCCTAAGTCTACAAGGATTAGGAAATAAGAAAGGAATACACTACTAGAAATATAGCTTGTTGAGTCGAGATTTTTTGCGTCGGGCGTTTACCGTTACAAATAATTGTCATTTGCGTCAAGAATGACACACCAACGCAAATAACAGTACGACGTCGTTTCGGGATATGCATTTACGACCGCGAATTACTATTTGTGTCAGCAAATTAATTCGTCGTGAAAAGGGGATTATCTGCGATGGGCTTCAATCGACGCAAGAAGTTTCGCCACAAATAATCAAAATTTGCGACGAGATTCTCCCGTCACATATGAAGTTGATGCAAATGACCAAATTTGTGACAGACTTCGTTTGATGCAAAAGGTTTTGCCCCAAATAACCAAAAATTGCGATGGAATTCTCCCGTCACTTATAAAGTTGATGCAAATGATCAAAATTGTATTATTAGTTTTGGTAGTGAATTTTCTCGCCGCAACCCGTAAATTAATTATTTTAAAAAAATCTTTACTCCAAAGTAGTATAGTATGAATTGTCAGGAATTGAATACAACCCCCGTCTGATTGAAAAAATAAAAGTTCTAACCATAAACCAATAGACCACAAGAACTTTTATTATATATTAACTATAAATTAGTAACTATAAAACAATAGTAATCGATTAATACTATATTAAAATTTTGATCTAATTTTTTTAGAAATTGTAAAATAATTAATAATTAATTTCTGTTTTCACCGTTATATGTTAATGTCATATTATTTTTACAAGAAATATTATATTTATTTATTTTATTCTACAAGAAATGGTAGCATTGTTGAATTAAGACTTCCGACTCAAGACTATACGTCCCGGTTTAATCTGCTCAAATAATTAAAAAATAAAATTTAAATTTACTTAAAAACCTAAAATTCGGTAATTTGTAAAAAAGAACAAAACTAAAAATTAATTACCAAAATTTAAAACAGCCCGCCACTAATTTAACATCTTAGTTGAAAATGAAAACTTAGCCGCTAGTATTTTTCAATGTGATGAAATACATCCGCCCACTTTTTACTTCCCCATTTTATCTGTCTCTCTCCATCATCTCTTTTAACCACCGATTTTTCACCCCACCCCACCCTGCTCATCTCTTTTCAACAATCTTTGCTCTCCTCATTAGTACAATAACTGCTATGGAGAGGTATCAATTGTTGTTAAAATCTGTTTTGAAATGTTATTGTATGAAGTTGTAATTTTAGGGTTTCAAAAAGAGGGAACACTTATACTTTCCTTCTTTAATTTCTCTGTATATTTTATTTCGCTGGTGATTCATGCTCAGTCTGTCAAAGGTACTTTGTCTTTCTGAATTATGATTCCAAGTATTGTTTGTTGCCTCTGTTTCTTGAATGGTTATAGGCTCAGATTTTGTATTTGGAGCTGATTTTGGCCTCAGGATCTAATCGTAAAGATTAACGAGAGATCATATTTGGACCAGCAGTTATTATTATTATTTTTTCCTTTTTTTTTCTTTTCTCATCCTGTTTTAGTGGGAGCTTGGACGAGAAAGATAGAGAGTAAAAAGTATTACCTAATATTCTTATTTGATTACTAGAAAACTTAAACTAATCGTTATTTTTGCTGAAAAGGTAAAATCATAATATTTATCTCATGTTTGATGGGTTTTTCCTTTTATTGTTTTTAATGAAGTAATAATTCAGCATATTACTTTTGTTCAGAGCACATTAATGAGAAATTTTGTACGATTACGCTAAGGCTTATCTTAGTAATAGACATGTGAGACCAATTCTGAAATTAAGATTTGAGATGATGTTAAAATTAAGTCATGTGTTTGTTGATTAGTCTGAACGTTCGAAAATCAAATTGATGTTTGAACAGATGGAGTAGAAATAATGGAAATCAAGTTTGTATATGCTTATGGTATGAAACACTTGACTTAATCTGGAAAAGTTTATATATTGGTTTCTCTGCACCTTTTATTTGAATAGTTTTTAAGAATATATATAATTGTTTAACAAGCATCTTGCTGTGTCTTGTCCAATTTATAATAAATATAATTTGTCATCATAAATAGGTATGCGACTATACATGTTCTAGACACTTAAGCTTCCAACAAGGATAAATTTTACTGGTAAAGTCCTGCACTTCCACAAGTCAAATATGTTGCTATTCATGTTGGTACAATGTTAATTATCTAGAAGTTAAACCCCTTTGTCTCTCAACTTTAATTCGCCCTTTTACAAAATTTCAAAGAACAAAAAAGTTCTTATTACTCTCTAGTTTCCACTCCACTCTATTCATCATGAATAAGACCGACTTTTCATGGAACTTACCTTGGCAAATTATGTTAATTGTTTTTTCCTTGAAGCATCTTCCACTTTTTGGCTTCTCGTGAGAGTTCATATAAGATTTCTTATTCTAATTTCTCTAGTGTATCAAGTAAATTGGTTTTGGTACACTAACCTCCATTAACATGTTCTGTTAGCTATGCATCATTCAGTAAAAATACCATTTGCATCAGACATGGTCATATCTAGCAATTGTAGCATCTTAGATAAAAAATTTACTGGTACACTATCAAATGACATTGCCTGCTCTATTTTCTCTAGTGTATCTTTGTCACTTAAAATGATTTCACATTCACTTTATTAACGTGTGTTTTAGCTACCCATCACCTATGTTACTCGGACTCTTCGTTTATGTCTGCCGTACCCGTGTCGACAGGACACGACATGGGTATGGGTATGGCATATTTACCGAATCTGGTAAACACTGATAAGGCTCTTTGTTGTAGATGTTTAAGTACCCGACACCTAAATACATACCCATACCCGACACCTGTACCCGAGTCCGAGTAACATAGCCCATCACTAGAATAAAAGAATGTGTGACTCAAAATTTATATCCAATAGTGCTTTCCTATGAACTAATGCACAACTATTATTTTGCTGAAACACTCTTTCACTTTCAATTTATTTCAATCTCAAATTTCTCAATAATGACTAAATTTCACATGTATATTGTAGGATTCAGTTTGCTCTTCATCTTTTAAGGCATAGCAGATTTGAGACTCTTGGAGCACTTGAGATTTTCGGCGTGCTTTTGGCTATTGGTGGAAGTTTTGCGTGGCATGCTATATATGTTCTCATGGTAATATTTCTCATTTTGTTCCCAAATTTGTTCTATTTTGAACTTGGGTTTCCTTAACATTGTATGAATAGTTAATATGATTTTTGAATTACAGTTTGGTTCTTTTCTTAGGATCTTGAGCAAGATCCCTGCATAACCATTATATGAGTTCTCTGTGCCACTGATTGTGATGTATTCTTGCTGATTGGAACTATGTAACAAGTGAAAATTATGGTTTATCTAGAAATTCTTGCTTTAATTTGTCGTCCTTCTTCTGTCTAGGTTTTTACAATCTCATTTGACTTATTTAATTTTTGTGGAAGATTATAATCGTCTCCAAAAAGCCGTTGAGCATATGCAGGTAGACTTTCATGTTCACACCATTAACATAAAGTATATACTAATTACCAAAGAAATTTGGTGATAATAATTGGTACGTATAGGTTTTGATGATATATAAAAGGCCAGGACACAAATCGGTCCTCTTAAGGGGATTTGATATCATTAGCTTTAAATTTTCACTTAACGTGAAATAGTAGAAATGATTTAAGTTAACCTGATTTCGAGGAGTCTTATGGAAATTTGTGCTAGCCTTGATTGGAGAGAGGCATCTAAAATGCCAAAGCAATATAATGTTGAACACTGTCTGTCTGTTTGTTTAATTAGTTTGAAATTTTCATTTGTTCCAGTAGAAATGAATCGAGTGCCATTAAATGTGGTTTTCATTGGGTATGCATGAGATTGATCAAGTTCTTTAAAATTGTGGTGTTTTCATTAGGTAAATCTTGGGGAAAAGGAAAGTCAAGTAGCTGAAGTTAAGAGACTTTGCTCTGAGAAGCAGGACCTGATATCGCATTTGGAACAAGATCTTGCAAGTTGCAAAATCGAATTGAATGAGAGAGAGTCTAGGATAAATGAAGTTTTGCAAGTCCAGGCATTTCATTTTGGATCTTGCGGTAGACAGGTCACTACAGTCCTCTTGGTATAGATTTTTAGGTAACTGGATTATTTCTTTATCCTGTTGTCTTGTTTTGCAGGCATCATTAAAATCAGAACTTGAGAGGCAGAGGAAAATTGTATCTCATTTCAAGGTTTCCTGGTCTATTTTGTTTTGTTTGTTGGACTAATAATGTGAATTGTTGAGTACCATTTTATATATATCTGATACTTGTCCCTTCTATTTTACGGTGCTACGTTTCATTCTGCGAAGAAGTATGAGACCTTGTTGAAGGAAAATGAAGGTTTGAGCAAAGAGAATCAAGCTCTTTCCAAACAGTTGGAGGATGCTAGACAAGGTTTCCATTCTTGTCTTTAGAGAATGCAAAAGAATAAGAGATATTATGCTTGCATATCAATTTGTAATCATTTGAGTTTCCTACTATTATTGCAATCCTCAAGGAAACTGACAAAAAAAGAAGAGAAATGGGGATGGTTTGGTTAAGGATGAGGTCTGTGGTTTCCACGCTATACTAATATTTAGTTCTCTTTCGAGGGAAAAAGGATTTCGGGAGATACTGCAAGTGAGCAGGACCATGAAAGAAAATGAGAAGGAGAAAGACACTAGGATATAGGTATGAATGATGCTTTGTCCTTTTTGTTTGTCCCTTTTAATTTTATATTTTTCTTTCTTAATGCTTTGGCTAAAGAAGTGATTGCAATTTATGCAAGATGTTGGAAAAAAAATTGCTTTGAGTGGTTGAGAGAAGATCATAAAGTAGAGAAAGCTAAGCAGATGAAAGCACATAAGGCATTTGACTCTTATGATTCTGTTCTCCAGGTATGCAGTATGGTTACACATAAAAAAGACTGATAGATTTGCCAATCAGTTGTTTGATAAAAGAAACAATTAAGTTTTAGCTGTTTAAGATTACATTTTCTATTTTCAGTTCTCTATCTCTGTCCATGCATGCATATCAAATTAAAGAAGCAGAAGCTGGGCATTGCCCATCTCCCAAATGAGTACTGCTACTCACATGCATGTAGATACTTATAAGATGGAAAATATTCTTACAGGCGCCTTTTCTCGATCAGTATGATATCACTTTTACAAGCTAGAAGAAATTAGGAATATATAACTAATAGATTGTCCATGATTGTTCTTCTTGAGTTCGTGTTAGTAAACATTGGAGTAAATTCCATATATTGTGAGTCATGGATACATGATATTTACCTCTGTTTTTATTGTTAAACAGGATTGGTGCCAGCATCACCACCACCGTCACAACCGAGAATGAGAATAAGAGTATGCTCAGGGGCCCGATAGAACTGGCAGAGATCAAATACATGAAAAGCTTATAAATGAAGAGTACCTTATCTGCTTTGCGGTCTTTGAAGGAGATCAGAAGGGGAAGTTCTGGTCTTTTTTTACATTCTAGGTGTATATGTTTCTGAGAATATTTGAGGTGTGTTTGTATTTGATTGTTTTTAGTATAATATTTTTTCCAGGTATTAGTGTAATATTTTACTCATTGATGGATGGTTTTTTTGACTAGTTGATTGTATAATTGTTAATTAATAAAAGAGCTACAAATCAGGGTAGTCAACAAAAATTACTAGCGTCGGGCTTACATTACTGGCAACAAATAAAATTTAATAGTGACTTTATTTATTGTGTTTCTAAATATTATTTTTGATGATTTTTATTGGACGGGAAAATTAAAATTATTCTTTTTTTGCAACGGAAATATTTTATCTCGTCAGTGTAAAAATAATTTGAGTTTTGTTATAGCGTCGAGATAAATGTTATATGTGACAGATTGTCCCATTGCAAAAAAATTATAAATATAATATTATTATATCATTTGCGACGGTTTAAAACTATTTTCGTCAGATTGTGCCATTGCAAAAAAATAATAAACAAATTTTATTATAATACTTGCGACGCTGAAAAATTATTTTCTACAGTATATAAGGTGTCGCAAAAAGTGTTTTTGTGTCGGTTGTTGCGTCGGATATTATAAGCGACACAAAAAGTAGTCGTTTTTGCCAAGTTTTCATGTCGAAAAAATGTGTCGCTAATAGAAAAATTCCCATTGCAAAAACTAATTGCGTCAAGCGCTTTCCGTCGCAAAGTTTTTGCGGCACCTTTCCTTGCGACCCTTCAATTGCCGTCGCATGACCGACGCAAAAGGGTTTTCTCGTCGGCAAAGGTACTTGTTGCGGCAGGCGCCGCCTGACGCAAAAGTTAATTTTTTTAGTAGTGATATGACTCTTCCATATATGAGTTATCCTAATGTTAAGTGGAATTGGATATTGAATCCAATTAGGAGAGTCGGGGTTTTTCTTTTCCTATAAATAGCTCATCTATGTAACCTTAATATTGTATCTCATCACATAGTAATATCCTGGCTTGGTAGTGCCCCAGACGTAGTCAATTCTTTGACGAACTGGGTAAACAATTTCTTGTGTCTTTATTTATTGTTTTTCGATCTAGTTTTCTCTCCCAAATATTGTTGTTTATTTCCCAACAATTGGTATCAGAGCCTGGTTCAGGGGCAACAGAAATAAACATGATGGGTGAAGGGAAATTGCCGATCGAAAAATTTGACGGAGCAGATTTTGGGTTCTGGAAGATGCAGATTGAAGATTACCTATATGGTAAAGATATGTATCAACCTCTTGGTGAGAAACCGGAAGATATGAAAGACGATGATTGGAAGTTGTTGGACAGGAAGGCGATGAGCGTCGTGCGTTTGTCTTTATCCAGAAACGTGGCGCTCAATACGGTCAAAGCAAAAACTACCAAGGAGATGTTAGAGACATTATCGGAGATGTACGAAGCCATCGATAGCAAACAAGGTTTTTTCGATGCGGCGTCTGCATTTAACCTAAATATGGCGAGAAAAGTCTTGCGGTTTTCAATCACCTCAATGAGTTCAATGTGATAATAGCTCAATTGAGCTCGGTTGAGATTGATTTCGATGATGAGGTACGTGCCTTAATTTTGTTGTCTTCTCTACCGAGAGAGTTGGGGTGGAACGATTACTCATCGTTAGTGCTTGACGAGGGAAGGTGAAGCTTAGGTTTGGCGAAGTCGAGACCCGATTATGAGTGAAGAAATTCGCAGGAAAGAATCGGGTATAGCTTCGGGATCAGCCCTGAGTACAGAAAATAGGGGCAGATCAGAATCAAGGTCGAAATTCTACCGAGGTAGATCAAAGTCGAGAGGCAGGAAGCCTAAGAGAGACAAGAGCACAATTAAATGTTTTAATTGTGGGCAATATGGGCACTACAAGAGAGAGTGCACAACACCGTCGAAGGAAGATAACAAATCAGCAATTGCATCAGTGGAAGAAATCTTAGATGCATTAATTTTGAGTGTGAGCAGTCCATTTGAATCCTGGGTTTTGGATTCTGGAGCATCGTTTCATTCATGCAATAGTATTGATGTAATGGAACGTTACACTTCTGGAGATTTTGGTAAGGTTTATCTTGCTGATGATGAGCCTTTGGAAATCATGGGGAAGGGAGATGTTCGGATCAAAATACCATATGGAACTGTATTGCAACTGAGTAATGTCAGATATGTTCCTAGGTTAAAGAGGAATTTGCTTTCTGTTGTACAATTGGATGATAACGGTTATTATTTTACATTCGGCGGTGATTCTTGGAAGATAACCAAATGAGCTATGGTAGTAGCTCGAGGAAAGAAGGAAGGTATGTTGTATTTGACGAATAACACTCACGAAAGTATTGCTCTTGCAGGTGCAATTAGCGATACAGATTTATGGCATAGTCGTCTTGGCCACATGAGTGAGAAGGGGATGAAAGTGTTGTGTTCGAAGGGTAAACTGCCTGACCTCAAGACTATTGAAGTCGGTTTATGTGAGGATTGTGTTTTCGGGAAACAGAAAAGGGTGAGTTTCTCGAAGGGTGGCAAAACTTTGAAAAGTCATAAGCTAGAGTTGGTACATAGTGACTTATGGGGACCAGCACCGGTGACATCTCTTGGTGGTGCGTCATATTACATGACCTTCATTGATGACTCCACAAGAAAGGTATGGGTTTATTTTCTGAAAAATAAATCTGATGCTTTTAGTACCTTTAAAACATGGAAAGCCTTGGTAGAAACTGAAACAGGTCTAAAAGTGAAGTGTTTGAGATCCGACAATGGTGGAGAGTATGAGCTCCGTGAGTTCAAACAGTTTTGTGCTGCGAATGGTATTCACATGGAAAAGACCCTGAAAGGAACTCCTCAGCAGAATGGTGTTGCAGAACGTATGAACAGAACCTTGAATGAACGTGCTAGGTGCATGAGGTTGAAGTGTGGACTGCCAAAGATGTTTTGGGCAGAAGTAGTTAACACTGTTGTATTCCTTATTAATAGATGACCATCAACCCCCTTGGAGAATGGTATACCAGAAGAAGCATGGACTGGTAAAGAGGTAAACCTAGAATTTATTCGAGTGTTTGGTTGTGTTTCTTATGTTCATGTTGATTCTGCTGATAGAAGCAAGTTGGATGCTAAATCTATCAAGTGTACGTTTATCAGATATGGTGGTGACGAATTTGGTTATAGATTTTGGGATGAGCAAAATCGGAAAGTAATTCGTAGTCGAGATGTCATATTCAATGAACAGGTATTGTACAAAGATAGGTTGGTTGCATCAGAGGCTCAGGTTAAGAGACCCGAAGTTGTTGAGCTAGATATTTCGAACTCAGGTGAGAGTAAGATTGTTCAAAATGATCAAGTAGTTGTTGAGGCAGAACCACAAACACCACCTCCAACAACACAGCGGCAGAAATCCACCCGAAATTGTGGACCACCAGACAGATTTTCGCCTTCAAGGTATAATAACTATCTTTTGTTGACTGATAGCGGTGAACCTGGGTGTTATGCAGAGGCTATACGAAGCAATCAATGAGGCAAGTGGAAGCTTTCAATGGATGAGATGAATCCATTATTGTCCAATGATACTTGGGAACTAGTTAAGCTCCCAAAGGGAAGGAAGGCACTGCATTGTAAATGGGTCTTCAGAATTAAAAAGAGGAAGGTCTTGCGGCTTATGAAGATTCTAGGAAGTGAAAATCCTGCTGATATGTTGACTAAGGTTGTGACCTTAGAGAAGTTGAAGCTCTGCATGGCTTCAACTGGCCTATAGCTTGAGATGGAGGCTTGGCGCTACTACACAGCTATGGATTACTGAAGAAATGGGTGGTTACATTAGAGTTAGTCTACAGGTGGGAGATTGTTAGGTTATGGAGCCTAAGTCTACAAGGATTAGGAAATAAGACAGGAATAAGACTCTTCCATATATGAGTTATCCTAATGTTAAGTGGAATTGGATATTGAATCCAATTAGGAGTCGGGGTTTTTCTTTTCCTATAAATAGCTCATCTATGTAACCTTAATATTGTATCTCATCACATAGTAATATCCTGGTTTGGTAGTGCCCCAGACGTAGTCAATTCTTTGACGAACTGGGTAAACAATTTCTTGTGTCTTTCTTTATTGTTTTTCGATCTAGTTTTCTCTTCCAAATATTGTTGTTTATTTCCCAACATCCGTTTCTTAAAATTCCTCATAAATATACACGAGTAAATATATATATATATATATATATATATATATATATATATATATATATATATATATTTTAATTTTACTTATTATTTTGAATATTTCATAACTTTCTTAAATTATAAAACTTTATATCCCCTAAATATTTTTTTCTTAGCTATGACCTTTGACTGACATTAGGGCCCCTTAAAGGGATTTAAACAAATTTTGAAAAGCCTTTTGGCTACCCTAGCGGAGATCGTGTCTAAGGAGGTCACAACTAATTAGTACAAACGAAAATAGACTATTGAAAGAAAAGAGAGAAAGAAAGATCAATTGTTTAGTGGTGAAAATATCACATGATCAATTGTTTAGTGGGTAAGAATATCACATGATCATTTATTTTCTTTTCATTTGTTCTGCGGCATTAAATTCGATGTTGTAAAAAGAGTTATCAATTATTTTAATCACTAAATTATTTAAGTTTTGCAATTTTTGTCACTCAATTATTTTTTTAGCTAAATATATAAATATAGTATTTTTGTTTAGCTAAAAATAATCTGCAGTCACTTTTTCCGGTGATTTTCGGCCAAATTAGAAATGTGTCGAGTATGTTACTAGAAATACATAGATAGAAAAGTAAAATCACTCTACACTTACTTAACTCCCTCTTAACCCATACTTTGATTATGGGTCAAATTTCAATATATAACACGAATTAAATGAGTTTAGAATGATTTTATTTTACTACCCATGCATTTTCATTAACTTGCTCGGCAATGTCTAACTTGGCTGAAAGCTAGTAGCGATTTATTTTTAGTCAAACACAAATAGTAGGGTGATATATTTAGCCAAAAAACAATTGAGTAACAAAAATCGCAACGCATAAACGTTTTAGTGACCAAAATAACTATAACTTGAAACCCCGATTATTTGGGATTATGACTTTTTGATCCGTTTGTTAACGGACATTCAGCGAGCAGGTACAAACACCATTTTTAATAGCCCGTTAAACAAATGAGCATACCACTCTCCGTGTTTAAGTTAAGCCCGTGACGAGACACATGACATGTCCGTTTTTACAGTACTATTTTTATGCCTAGCACTAATAGTTGCCAAATTCTAATTAAATTTAATTGAATAACAATGTACAAACTTAATTTTTTCTTATATGGATAATATTTTCAATGGATCACGTGATACAAATTTATTTATATTAACAGAAAAAAAATATCTTTGTTAATTAGAATAAATTTGGACCATATAATCTTTAGATCATTGTCCGTAATAGAATTAAGTATCAAACTTGTTTACATTGGATGTGGGAATAACCAGTCTGGATCCTATGTGAAACATTTTTTTTCCAGTACATAGAGAACGTCTCAAAACAGATGTTATGAGACTCACAACAGGTGTTTCGCGCGAAAAAAAAATCAAAATACATGTTTTAAAGTTCGGAATAAGTGTTTGTTTTAAATCAATTTTAACAGTAAAATTTTTAATCAAAAGGATAAGAAAAGTTTCGCATTTGCGAAATTACCCATTCTGCCCTGGAACCACCGTCTAAAATAACGGATAGCAAAGTAACATTCGAACCAAGGATTCAGTCTTTTATTTTCTAGCATTTGTCTTTTCTGTCCATCATCATCGTCCTCTATTTTCCTTTTCCTCTCACGCTTCAGTCTTCTTACAGCTGATGAAAAAAGTGTAATTACTCACTTTTACTATATTGAGTCAAACTAGGCCTTTACTTATTTTTTATTTTTTTTCTGAATAAATTTAGTTTCCATTAATCACAAATAGTCGAAGTCATTACAATCAAAGGAAAATCTGAAAATACAGAAAGTAAAAGTTATACAATGATTTAAAAATCACGATAACAGACAAAAGACACACCCAAGAAAACTAGGCCTTTACTTAGCGTTGCGCATGAGACGAAAATAGATGAGTTAATAAAATTCAATATGTAATTCATATTAAAAAGTGTATACAACAACAACAAAACCTTAATACTAAATAATTAGGGTATAATGATTGTATTTTTTATACATTTATTTTCAGTTACATTCTCGTCACATGTCTAATTAAAATCGAAAACAACCGTAAAAAATAGAAACAGTTTATTTTTAAACAATTGTAAATAATATAGTGATATATTTAGCAAAAAAAATAGTAAAATTTAAATAATTTATTAATCTAAATAGCTATTAAATCTTTAATGAAAGTCAAAACAGTTATTAACTCTAGAATCATGAAGATTGCAATGCATTCGATTTGAAGTTAAGGCTCAAAGTTAAAATTTAGGTGACATTTATCCTTGGCAAAATCGCAAAAATGGTCACAAAACAATTTACGACTTGCAGCTTAGGTCATTTTTCTCTTTCTTTTTTTTTTTTTAATTTTTACATCATTTAACATTTTACGATTAGCAACATAGGTACTTTCGTCACTTTTTTTGGCAGTCAACAGTTAGTCAATAAGTTTTTCAAATTTTGAACGCAAAATTGATTCAAAACTAACAAATATCTTGATTTTGTACGACGTCTGTCATGTTTTGAAGAAAATATGTCCTGTTTTTTTTGCCTCAAAACACCTGTCTTAAGGCGTTCTGCACGTATTGAAAATTTTGAAAAATTGTTGACTGCCAGAAAAAGTGACGGAAGGACCTATGTTGCTAATCGTAAAATGTTAAATGATGTAAAAATTAAAAAAGAGAGAAAAAGAACCTAAGCTGCAAGTCGTAAATTGTTTTGTGACCATTTTTGAATTTGCCTTTATACTTTTTGGGTGCTACGTTTAGATTATTTTGACTTGTTACATCCTTTTTGGGTGCTTAATTAAGGCTTAAAGTTTTTTAGTTAATACATATTATTCATAATATTTTAAATAAATTGATCTCAGACGTTCAATTCGTAATCCGACGACTATTAATTATTTAGCATAGTACATAATATATTGTGTTTCGCATTGTAACCAAAAAATCATCCATATCCGTCGCACACCGAAGGTAACACGGAAGTTCTATACCATACAAAACAATTAATAGACGTCGGATCGTGATTCGTGATCCAACGGCTATGAATAGTTCTGCAGGGTAAGAACCTTTGTGTTCCGCATTGTCGCAGAACCGGTAACACACTCGGGTCTCAAATTTGGGGTTCGTCTTTCGCGCCTCAAATTAGGGTTCCTCTTTCACCATCAGAGTGGGAAAACTGAATCAAACACCTGCGGAAAATTATCACTCGGAGTTGTCTTCTGAAATTCATCCATTCACCATGGAGATGCCTTCCGAAGCTCTGGCTCCTGAGATGCTTGCTGAAAATTGGGTATCCTCCCCGACATCTACCAAAACTCAGTCATCCACAGATCAAAAACCGCTTTGTGATTGCATGAAGTACTTTGTATGCTTCTTTTTTCCCCCATTTTTTTGTCACTTCCTCCTGATTATAATAACTATTAAGGTCTGCGATTGCGTGTTTGTTTTTAATACAGGCTCATACAAACATTAAAGCACGTTGTTCAGATTGTACACCAGCCGAAATCTACTAAACTCTTGGGCGCCCGTCAGCATATCCAGCTGATCTCGAAACACGGCCAACTGCGATTTTAGTGTGTCATGAAAACTCCGCCTGGTGTTCCACCGCGACCCATACGCTCGCCCGTCAGAGGTAATAGCATGTGGAATGGGGCCGCGGTTCGCGGGGCGGAGACACGATATTCGTTCCCACGCCCACAACTGACATACAAAAAACATTCAATAGTCAGAAAATAATACAAATACATACTAGCAATAATAATTAATAAATTAGTAAACAAACCTGAATTAATAGGAAACAACCGGCAATGTCCTTCGACACAGCCTGTGAAGAGGTGCACATCTGCCGGTACAGATGTGCAAGGACACCGCTAGCCCATGAATGCTGGTCATCAGCTAGGATTCCGTCGCTGATTAGCTGGAGGTACCGCATGTTCCCCCGCGACCCGGATTTGTTGGGGAAGAGGAAAGTGGACGTCAGCAGGAAAATCAAAGCCCGGGTCCGCTGATCTACCTCCACCTCAGTAGCATCATCACGTAGGGGCACACTAATGTGGGCATAAACCTCTACAAGTGCGAGGATATTACCCATAATAGACTCTGGTGGGGGTCGGAATCCTAGGCTTTCGTGAACGCGCTCAATCCACTAAGTTTGGTTGAGGTTATAGTCCTTAGGCCAACTCACCACGTGGCCCCGGGTGGGCAGTCCTAGAAGGCATCATACGTCCTCTAGGGTAATACTAACCTCACCACATCGGAGGTGAAATGAATGGGTCTCTGGGCGCCACCGCTCTATTAATGCGGTGACCAAAGCGTGGTCTATCTTTATTTTTCCTATCCGACAGCAACCCCCAAAACCTAGGTGGTCGATCAGCTGAAACACTCTTTGATTGGTCTCGTTTTGGTAGGCATAAAAAAATTGGCCGTCACAACTAATAATTTTCATGTACTATTAAGTTCTAAGTCCCCGCCCCATATTCTAAGAGCTCTATGCGTTACGTGTTTGTTTAAAACGCTAGCATCGTAAGGACCGGGCAGAAGATGTGCAGGAACAGACATCTATACAAAAAAACAATAGCATACAATTCATTAGAAACTACACAATTTATATGGCAAAATTTAAAATTCACCAAGTAAAAATTTACAAATTAACACTTCACAATCCTCAATTAACAAAAATCATCAATTCAAAAATCCCTCAACTACATAATCCCTAAATTGATAAATAGCCCTAATTTTTTAATTGACCTAAAATCACAAAATCAAACACAAATTCACATGTATACAACTTCAAATAAGAAACAATTTACTCTAACTAACCAAAATGTCAACAATTTAAAGTTCAATAGCAAGCATATATGTTAATTTTTCTCAATTTAAAGTTCAATTCAAATAAAAAAGTAAAGGTTTTATACCTTTTAGTTTAAGAGATTAGAGACAAAGGTGGAGTTGGTGGCGGCGGCGAAGGCAGTGGGTCGTCGGCGCAGGGGGGATGCCGGAGATGGGGGTAGTCGGGGTGGGGGGCTTCGCGGGGGAGTGATTTTTTTTTTGCTTTGGGAGAGAATGAGAGTTTGACGATTTGGGGGAGAAGAAAATGCCCTTTTTTTTAACGTCTGGGAGGCCCACTTCCGTCCTAGATGACGTGGCAAGGCGCGTAGGGAAAACAGCCACGTCAGCTGACTTCCGTCCTGAACAAAAATGTTGCTCACCAACTTTTGGGTGCCATGTCATTCCAATAAGGAGAAGCTGGGCCAGGCCCATGCAATCCCCGCCAATTCAGTCCAAAACATATTTTTTTTTAAAAAAAAATGTTTTGGACTGAAAACATATTTTTTTTGTATCAGCACAAAACAATAAAGATGGGCCGGACCTAATTTGCCACCACTTGGACCCGATATGTTTTTTTGTTGGGAGCAGACCCGCTATGCTTTAAAAGGCTCTTATCCATATCCGTAACACACTAAAATTGGGGAGTTCCTCTTCCGCGTCTAAAATTAGGGTTCCTCTTTCACCATCAGAGTCGGAAAATTGAATCAAACAAAACCTCTGGAGTTGTCTTCTGCAATTCATTCATTCTTCATGGAGATGGCTTCCGAAGTTCTGGCTCCGGAGATGCCTGCTGAAAATCGGGTATCCTCCATGACATCTACCAAAGCTCAGTCATCCACAGATCAAAAACCGCTTTGCGATTGCCTGAAGTACTTTGTATGCTTCTTTCCCCCCATTTTTGTCACTTCCTCTTGATTATAATAACTATTAAGGTCTGCGATTGCGTGTTTTTTTTGTTAATACAGGCTCATACAAACATTAAAGCTCGTTGTTCAAAGTGTACGCCGGATTTGTGGAAGGAGATGAAGACCTTTCATCCCGGGGTCAATCGCCGATTTTTGGACAATGATAATCCTGCTGTCATATCTTCTGCCGAGAAATTAATTGAGCATTTGAACAGACGTAATATGGTATTGTTTTCTTTACACATTTTTTCCTATTTTCTATGTAAAAAATTGATAGTCAACAAATTCTCCACGTTAAAGGAGATAAACAATTTCTTTGAATTGTTAATTGACTTTCTCCTTATCCTATGGTTATATGAATATTTTATTGTTCACTTGCAATTCGTTCTTCTACCTCAGGATAGGACTCTGAGCCTAGTAGAGATTGTGGAAGCTAGACCGAAGCCTGTATTAGGTACCCTTATTAGTATCTTACTCAAAGCAGCAGCAGAAGAACATGAACCAAAAGGTATTCTTACACGTTCACGAACTGCTCTGTATAACAACAAAAATAACAGGAAAAGCAAACGCAAATGCAAAAGCAAAAAAGGTGGTGGCCCAAGAACTGTGTACATCGCGGGTCATGTATCATCAAGTCTGAACAAGACTAAGAAGGCTGAGGTATTTAAAGTTGAGTATGTTTATGAGGCGAAATATTGGAAGCAGTTTCCTTGATTGGTGGTTGGTATGAATTTTTCCGATTCTCTGTTTTTGCTTCAGCTTTGATCTCCTTGATACGATGTGATGTTTGTTGGATATTATGCAACTGCCACAGTAAGGTTACTATATGCATATCATGAACATCTACTATTTACTTTTTGGTGTTTTTTCTGTAGCAAAATTACTATCTATTCGAAAACTATTTTATGTTGTTTGCTTAGCTTTTGCCTTTATGTGCCGACTGTTGACTGCATATGTAATTGCTTTTTGTCAAGAATAACTTTCTAATCTAACACCATTGTCATAAACATGTTGGTGAATATGGTCTTACTACATAAGCCAGTTTGCCGGCCAATTTTGTTTGTTTCTTGAATTCCATTGAATCTGATTTTGCCTTTCAGAAAGCTTATTTTATCGTAATAAACTACAACAACGATTCTTTAAGGCATGTCAGATGTGATGTATTTTGCTCGCTTTTTCTCTCTGCAATATACTGCTCTGTTTGTCCCTCCAATAAAGATGTTATTATATTGACATTTTAAAAAAAAAAAAAAATTATACTGATATGCTTCAATTGAGAACCCCGATTACTTGGGATTATGGTTTTTTTGTTGCATGCTTCAAATGAGTTGGCCACATATTGTTTTTCAGGTGATTGATTAGAGACTTACTTGATTGATACATGGTATTTTAATTAGTATATTTGTAATTCTGAATCCCAGTGTTGCCCCTATCAAAAAGCACATTAATACGAGAGTTTTATTCTATACCTTTGACATGGAATTCAAGCGAATGAGGACCAAAATGTTTCGGCATTACCATGAATTGCCTAGCTGAGGGTTTGATGGCAGAGGCTGTTTTTTTAGTTCGTTATTTCGCTCTAGAATAATTTTAATAAGTATGGGGTAATCCGTTGGCTAAACATTTATGTTTTGCGTGGAGTTTCTATCAATCTGCTAATGTTTGATATGCCCCCTTTACGAAGATGTTTCTGCAATGTGATGTTATTGACTTATTTTCTAAATTATGAAGATTGACATTCATTTTTGTGTTTGATGGCAGCAAACTTTGATAATATGGTACCATTGAAGTTTGGCAAGTAGAGGTTGAATCTCTGGTCCACATGTTGGCAATTTCCTCCCTGAATGAGCATTTGAAGCTAGTAATTCTATTATGTTATATATCCAATGAAATGTGCAACCTTATCCTATATGTGTACTAAGGTTTTCAAAGTTTATGGATTTGTTTTCTTATAGTATGCTTGGTTTTGCTTTGGAATATGCTGTGAATGTTATTATGTACTGTTCTCTGCCCCAAGTGCATCTAGATTAATTTCAAAAGTATCCGAGCAGGCTCATATGTGTATTATTCTTATTATTTTGAGGTACTCACTGTATTATTATGTTATCCGTTAATTGCATACGTTCATTCATTTATGTACCTTTTTTTATGAATAGTTATTTCAATAATGATGGTTGGATAAAAAAAGTTGGATCAAACAAGGATAAAAGAGTATAAATGAAAATGATTGTTAGCATTTAATGTGTAATTATGCCTTATTGATCCAAATTTGATCCCAAATTTTTTATCCAATAATCACTACCCTATTTATTTATGTACTTTCGTACATTTGTGTGTATATGTTTGGTACTACATGACAAGGCCTTCATGTGATTTTTTTTTTGGGGGTGCTAAATAAGGCCTTAATTTGAATTGAATGTGTGGAACAAGTGAAATTATTTATGTAAAACGGAATCATCACTTTATTATCCTATGGAAGGAAGAAAACTATGTCATCATAATGAATTTCATTTTTGCTCCCGGCTCTAGCGTTCTTCTGATTGAGTAATTGTTTTTTTTAAATTGTCAGTCCAGTATATAATTTTGTTCCAAATCATTGGGATAGCAATGTAATTCGCCTTTCCAATATTAAACTTTTTTTATTCCGCCACTTATATCTAGTTCACCGTTATAAGAGCCACGTGAGATTTATTCATCAAAAAACCAATGAAGAAAGGGAAAAAGGTGTAAATATAGATTTCTTTTTACCATAAATGAGTATTTTAATATTTAAAATAGCACATGAAGATCAGAAAAAAAGGCACTTGGCAGCTGGTTGTGCTTTGCCGTTGGCTGAAATCTCTATCTTTGCGGAGATTTCGCACATTAAAATCTCATTATCTACCGCGATTAAAAGTGCCATATAAAAAATATTTATAGACAAGGTACTCTTTTAAGTGAAAATCAAACTATGCAGCACAGAACTATTGTAGGCCGAATTTGGATTACTCTCTAAAATGAAGAACATCGTACACCCCTTTAATGCATGTATCACATATTAGTCTCAAATTGAAATCATACTCTACCTTTTTTAATGTTTTAAATTTGATATCCAAACTCCATCCAAAAGGGCGCATTTGACAACTATATATTATTGGAAAGTGATAGGACATCAAAATGGGACAATAATATTTATTATAGTAATTAAAGGTTACTGAATTTACAATATTAAACTGTTTATTCATTTTCTAAAAAATATTTTACTTATAGATATACTAAATATTTTTTTGGGTATTTCTTATTTTATTTATTATTTCTAAGAAAATCACAACCAATTAGTACAAACGAAAATAGACTATTGAAAGAAAAGAGTGAATGGTTAATTATTCAGTGGTGAAGATTTTCTCTTTGTTCATACTTCATAGTTTGCTTTAGGTAAAACATCACATGCTCATTTCTTAATCTTTTCATTTGTTTTGTGGCATTGAATCATCAAAAACACCTTATTCCACTAACTAAATATTAAATTATAGGATTTTATGCGATCACCTAAATATTTTTTTTTAAAGCTACGACCCTTACTGACATTAGGGTCAATTGTTCGTTTTCCCCCCGGCATTCGACGGGCAGATACAAACACCTTTTTTAACCGTTAAAAAAAAACGGGCATATCATCCCGCTCGGTTTAAGTCAACCCCGTAACGAGACATACAATCTTCCCATTTTGACAGTACTGTTTTTAGGCCCAGCACTACCAGCTGCCAAATTTTAATTCAATTTAATTGAACAACAATGTGAAAAGCCCATCAAACTTAATTTTTTATGATATGGATAATGGTTCAATGGATAACGTGATACAAATTTATCTACATTAACAAATATATATATATATATATATAAAGAATCTGAATCACATAATCAATAAGACTATTGTCAGAACTAACCATCAAACTTTTTTACATTGGATGAGAAAGAACGGATTTAGGGGATTAACATTCACCATGGCTCCAGTGCAGGACGCGCAATGTTATGTGGAATAGATTCTCATTTGTTAGATTAACATTACGAACACCTATTTTAATCTAAAAATACCTGTTTTACACTGAAAATAATTGTTCCGCACATACTAAAAAAAACCTGTTCCGCATAGGAGACGGACTGATTAACATTGGAACCCAGGATTCGGTCTGCACCTGACTTGTCTGTCCATCATCATCCTCTATTTTCTATTTCCTCTCACACTTCAGTCTTCTTTCAGCAGACGAAAAGAGTGTAATTACTTACTTTTACTATATCAAGTAAACTTGGGCCTTTACTTATCGTTGCACATGAGACGAAAATAGAGGAGTGCAAAATAATCACTATAAACTTTTTTAATTTTTGCTTAATTCAGAATTTAATTTTTGTTAGTGACTGCGCAACGCCAACGTTGCAAAGTTCTTGAAGTGCATGTAAACAAGAAACAAGATTCAAGAAAGAAACTATCTCTTGAAACAATTAATACTCGAAGAAACTCGAAACTTCTTGACGCAGATTCTACAATGGAAGAAGGACAAGCTTCTTCAGGAGGACGAAGGTAAGAAGTACCCTTTCTCTTTCACAGAAACCTCACATCACATCATTGGCATCCTCGTAAATCTATTCCAAAACTAGCCCGATTTTCTTGAAACAATGTCTTCTGCAAGTTGACTATCTTCTTTGTGAGTAGAGGTATGGCCATGGCTGCTGCTGCTGAAGGACAAGCTTCAGGAGGAGGAGGAAGGTAAGTGTTTAATAGTTATTATTTTTTTATTTTTTTTATTCCCTTCATTTTTCAATATAGATCGTTTAAAATACTTTAAAAAATTAAAAAATCAAAGAAACGACAATTATCTAATATTTTTTCCGATAATAAATTAATTCAGAGAATGAGAGTCGACTTTTTTAAGTGAGTTCTTCCTCAAGTAGCTCAATTGTGGAACGATTTGTATTAATTAACTGCTCACTAATTATTATTGGAACATTATCTTATCAAACTACATTAAAATGGGACTATAATATTTAGTCTAGTAATTAACTGTCATTGAATTTACAATATTAAACTGTTAATTAGTATTAAATGGACTGGTGGGTTAATGGTGCTCGGCCAAACTGTTATTACTTGGGGTTGTTTGCTTTATTTAGTTGGGCTGAAATTGAGACTTGTATTAAATGGGAGTGGTGGGATAATGGTGCTATGTTAGTTGTGCTCAGCCCAAACTGTTATTACTTGGGTTTGCTTGTTTTATTTAGTTGGGCTGATTACCTTTTATTTTCTTCTTATATTATTTTGGTTGTACTGTAGATATAAAAAATTGCATGAGGTATTAATCGGCAAGAAAGCCTGGTCATGGACCCTACAAACGGAAATTGAGCTGACGCCAGTAGTTGATCAAGGCAAAACTGGTGAATACTTTTTGTTTTGTTTTTTTATTTAATAATTTGTATATTTTCACTGTTTAATTATTTTATTTTGGTTGTCTTTATTTTAGATACGTGTCAAGTCCATGCAGTAATCGATGGGATTTGGAATCTGTGTCGAATTTTGGATCATAATCAACCATCCAAGGAGCCTCGAGACCGTGGTCCTCTAGCACGACAAATGCTAGTTGATCACGTTCCTTATTTGGCTACAGCAGAAATGAGGGAGAGACTGCAACAAGATTACGTGGGATGCTATCCTTTCTATACCGAAATTATATATGAATTTATTGAAAAAATTGGTGTTGTAGCAGAAAAATATTACAAGTTCGTACACCGAAGGAACTGGCCTCCAGAACTCAACACTATGAAAGTGGTATGGTTCATTGATCTAATCTCTATACTGTGTTACTCTTGCTTGATTATAAAATGTTTATTTTTTTATATTTTTTACTTTTTATTCATTCTCCAGCGACCGTTGTTGACGATTGATAGTTTTTTAATTCTTGATAATCCAATAACGGAATGGGAATCAACCCCGGCACAAATTCGGGAGGCCCATGAACCCATCATAAGCTTAATACATCGTCAACCTGTGACGGCAGCCATTCCACTATTTGGTGGATTATTCGGCTATAATAACAAGGACGACAACTCAACAGACTTGCACAAACAGTATGATATAAATGTGTGAATCTTTTTTTTTCCCCAGTTTAAATCAGCGTCAATCTCAGTTCTTTAAGCTCTAACTCTTATTATTTTGTTAGGGAATTTATGATAAAATTCCTGAAAATATCAGGAATCGTCCTCAACGAGAAATGGTAATGCATGACAAATATTCTGGACATGCCATAGTCATAGTTGGTTATGGCGAACATCCATTCCCTTTCTACATTTGTAAAAACAGTTTAGGGAAAAGATTTGGATTAGATGGATTTATTTTGGTACGCATGGATTTGTGTACGGATTTCGGGCATGCAATAGGGCCAAAATGGAATAAAAGCCTACCGTGGACGCCTGAGCAATGGGAAGCATACAAGGCTAAATGTTTTGCAGATTGCTTGAACCATCCCGAATATGTTACCGAACCTCGAAAAAGACTTAGACGATCCGGTCAAGGTTCGGGTAGGGGTCTCCATCCAACAGCTGGTGAAGGCATGAAAGTCTATAGCACAGAGGATAAAGAGTTGATTATGGAACCAGTTTTGAAATGGGCTGCTAACCCCAACATAATAGTTTCTGTTAAGGCCTTTGGATTGCGAGCCACTGTTCAGGTACTTTATCACTCTTTGTTAATGATGATAGAGTATAAACTAGAATGCCGCTGTTTACTAGATTTTGACATATACCTGATTTTTCTATAACTATTTGTTTTGGTAATTTCAGGTGCTTGACTTGCAAGTATTTGCTTGTCCACGCATAACAATCAATCCACTTGTTCCAAGATACCCTTGTTTCTGCAACATATTTGTTTCTCTCATGGACATGGTAATATTAAATTCACAGACTTAATTTGATCCTGTTTGTGTTTGGAAACAGAATGTGCATCTTATAACAATGGGAACAATTTGTTGGTGCATCAACTGTGCAACAAGCAAAATACTGCATGACTTATTCTATATCTTGAACAAAAATATATTGGAGACAAACTTAATGTGACCCCCAATGCTAATCATTCATATATCTTTATCAAATTAAAAAAACTGTGTATTTCAGAGATCTGAAATCTGCTTCTTTTTTTGTTTCTTTCTTCTTTTCCATCGTACTCTTTAGCCTCGTGTCGACTTTGGACGTACATTACTGGGAGCTGATGCTATGTCAATTCCTGGCCTCTATGGGTTTGTTCAGGTACATATGTTATCTTTCAAAATAAAATAAAAAATCGCCTTCATTAGTAACTTGTTACGATGAACTTATTTTGATATGATAGAAGTTAATAGTTAAATCCCAATACATAGATAAAAAAGAAAGCTATCTCAGTTCATCTTCTGTCTGATGTTTAATAGTGCAATTTCATTATCTTTGATTAGTTAAAGCAAGTTGATTTGTACTCATTGCTTCCGAATTCTTACTCCAGGAGATTGTTAAAGACCAAGTTGCGAATATGTATTTATGGCCAAAGACAATTCAAGTACAGATATTGGATCTTGCAAAGTAAGTCATGTTTCTTTTTCTGACTTCCATTTCAGTACACATTCATCTAGTTCTTTTGACTGATATGCATACTGGCTATACTGGCAGAGCAATGAAACGACCAGTGGGAATCCTTAATGTGAAAGTGGTGAGAGCGTCGAAACTTAAGAAAAAAGATCTCCTAGGGGTTTCAGACCCTTATGTTAAGCTAAAACTTAACGAAGACAAACTTCCATCAAAGAAAACAACCGTGAAGCACACAAATCTGAATCCTGAGTGGAATGAAGAATTTACTTTTTCTGTCAAAGATCCCGAGTCTCAAGTTTTGGATATTTCTGTCTATGACTGGGAACAGGTATCGTACTCTTCCTAAATCAGATGCACTGTGTATTATGACGAGGTCTTAGTCCTCTAATAATGAATACTTAGGACATGCTACCTGATAAAAAACTTTGTTCTAGTGTTTTTTTGCTTCTCCCTCGTGTATCTTAAGCAAATTTTCACGTTTTCTAGGTTGGTACTCACAACAAGATGGGGGTGAATGTTGTCCCATTGAAGGAGCTAACACCTGAGGAGCCAAAAACTTTTACTATTGATCTTTTAAAGAATCTTAACCCAAACGATGTACAGAACGAAAAGTCACGTGGACAGAGAGTTGTTGAAGTGATGTTCAAACCATCAAATGAGGTACAAAAGGCTCCTGAAGGAACTCCAGAACGCGGTGGCCTGCTTGTTGTGATTGTCCATGAAGCTCAAGATCTTGAAGGGAAACATCATGTTAATCCCTCAGTACGTTTATTTTTCAGAGGAGAGGAGAAACGAACCAAGGTAAATTATTTATGTTTGATAAAATGGATTTTCGTTATAGTTTCCCATTAAATAAAAGTTAGCATTTTGATATTAATGCCTAAAGTTCTTTGCATATCCTTAGCTTTTCATTACTTCATACTTGTTCCACAAATGTACTTTTAACTATTTGAGATTGTGTGTCGGAATTTTCAGCCTGTGAAACGGAATAAAGATGCAAGATGGGAAGAGGAGTTCAAGTTTATGCTGGAAGAGAAACCCGCAAATGACAGGATTCATGTGGAAGTTGTTAGTGTTTCATCAAGGATGGGACTACTGCACCCCAAGGTATTGTTCATCATTGTACTAATCATTCGTTATTGTACTAATCATTGGTGGATTACGAGCCACTATTCAGGTACTTGATCACTCTTTGCTAATGGCATAGCGGAAAAACTAGAATATCGCTGTTTACTAGATTTTGACAAATACCTGATTTTTCTATAATTATTTGCTTTGGTAATTTCAGGTGCTTGACTTGCAAGTATTTGCTTGTCCATGCATAAAAATGAAACTACTTGTTCCAAGCTACCCTTGTTTCTGCAACATATTTGTTTCTCTCATGGACAAGGTAGTACTAAATTTACAGGCTTCATCTCATCTGATTTGTATGCATCTTATAACAATAGGAAGAACTACCACGCAACAAGCAAAATACTGCATTGGTTATTCTATATTTTGTACAAAATATATAGGAGTCAAACTTTTGATGTGACCTATGATCTAATGAGTCATATATCTATTCTAAATTCTAAAATTTTGTATTTCAGAGATCTGAAATCTGCAATTTTGTTTCTTCCTTCCTTTCCCTCGTATTTTGCAGCCTAATGTCGACTTTGGAATGCTTTAATTCACACTCTTTTCTTGGTTGAATAAAAGAATATACAATGAGTATTTTATCCTTTATCTTTGATATTATGTCACAGAATCCAGATATTCGTCCTTTTGCCGAGCAAGATACTATAGATCTCCGCAAACTGCTATGTTACTGTTTGTTCTTTTCATTCTGGTACTTGCTTTTATAGCATGGTCCAAGGGCTTATTGTCTTAAATTCTTCTTATGGAATTCTTACCTGATCAATTTTCTTTTGTAACTATATATTCCAGATGGATTGGCTTAACAAGTTCCTCGAGTGTATGTGGCCTTATTTGGATAAGGTTTGTCCTTGCTGCTATTGTTTTCTAATGAACCTAATTTTAGTACTTTTGGATATTGATTTGATGATAAACATCCTTAGGCAATCTGCAATATGGCAAAGAAAATCGCGGAGCCCATCATTGCTGAGCAAATTCCCAAATACAAAATTGATTCTGTTGAATTTGAAGCGCTTACCTTGGGCTGCCTGCCTCCAACACTTCAAGGCTGAGTTGCTAATTCTTTTTCTCCTCATTGCATTGAAAATACACTACAGATTTTCTTACTGTTATGATTTGGATTGATGAAAATAAATTTTTTTAATTTCTCTGTCTTGTCAAGTATATGTAATGTTGAATTACTGTTATGTTGAGCAACATAATGATCATTTCTTTGGCATCATCATGATCTGTTACATTCTTGTTTTCTATCTATTTGATCTTCTATGAGAACCCTAAGAATCAAATCCTAGAAATGACGTTCCCGGAAAGGAAATTTCCTTGTCGTCTCTATACTAAGACTACAAAAAAGAAACAAAAAGTTACGAGAATCTGTTTCCGTCATAGATGTTTTTGAAATTCCTAGGACAAATTAAATGTTTTTTTAGGTTAATTTGGCAGAATATATGGTTGCAAAATATTTAGAAAGAATGAAATATGCAGTATTTTTACATGGTTTCTATCTTCTTCACTTTAAATTTAAATTATGTGTCTACTTACTTAGCTTCCACATAAGTGCAGGCATGAAAGTCTACAGCACAGAGGATAAAGAATTGATTACGGAACCAGTCTTGAAATGGGCTGCTAACCCCAACATAATAGTTGCTGTTAAGGCCTTTGGATTGCGAGCCACTATTCAGGTACTTTATCACTCTTTGTTAATGATGATAGTGTATAAACTAGAATGCCGCTGTTTACTAGATTTTGACAAATACCTGATTTTTCTATAATTATTTGCTTGTCCACGCATAACAATGAATCCACTTGTTCCAAGTTACCCTTGTTTCTGCAACATATTTGTTTCTTAATTTGATCCTGTTTGTGTTTGGAAACAGAATGTGCATCTTATAACAATCGATAACAAACTAAGTTATATCGGTTCATCTTTGATTCAGGTTGACGTTGAACGTGTCTTCAAATCCATGCAATTCATTATCTTTGATTGAGTAAAGAAAGTTGTTTTTATCCTCATTGTTTTCATATTCTTACTTCAGGAGATTATTATGGACCAAGTTGCGACTATGTATATATGGCCAAAGACACTTCAAGTAAACATATTGGATCCTGCAAAGTAAGTCATGTTTATTTTTCTGACTTCCATTTCATCATACATTCATCTTGCTCTTTTGACTGATATGCCCATTGTCAATACTGGTTCAAAGGGAGGGAAAACAGCATTTTGTGGAGCCTATACCACAATATAAGCCAAATGGCCCTCTCAAGATACATGATACTCCTCAGCTTCCGAAGAAGATTGTGCCAGAAATCACTGAGCAGCCAAGTATGCCCTTAGCCGACCAAGCCAAAGGCTCTGAAAAGCCTGTTACGCAAGTGGAGGATGAGCCTTACGATGGTAAGTATGATGAGGATGAATCTGATGATAAGGATTCTGACCCCGATGTAGCAGATGAGGATACTAGCAACACTTTTGTGAAGATACCCTATATGTACATTCAGCGGGTTGCGAAGCAGGCAAAGAAACCCTTTGATGAATGCAAGACTATTGCCGATTTCTCCCCAGATTTTAGTCAGAATTTTGAGGGCGTACTTTGTGGGGTCTTTAAGGATCAGATTGCCAAGCTACAAGCTCATGCTGGGTCCGGGAATGGGACAGATGCATCAGGTGAGGAGTCGGAATGATGAGTTTCTGGACTTTGTCACGTTTTTCGGGCTGCAATGCCACAGTTCGGTCGACCAGATTCATTTGCATTTTGGAACAATGCAGCAACATTTTTTTGCCCAAGGAAGCAACATTTTTTTGCCCAAGGAAGCATACTTTTACTTTTGTTCTAGCTCTTTGATGTGATAGTATTTCTTACTTTCGTTTGGCCTACTTTGTAATAGCTTAGAGTGAGAGGTTAGAGGGCTTCTAGCACTCCATCTTGGTTTTTCGTAAACCTTTGGAACATCAACTCTAGGCATATAGATTACTTGGTAGGTGCACTATAGTTTGATATCCAATGTATCATCATAGTAGTGCATTGGCTCTTAGTGCAGATTATGGTTAGCATAGTTTTTATGCCTTCATTATGTATTTTGGGATGCAAGTGCGGACGCCTTAAGGCGAATGACGCATCATCCACCTTACTTGAAACATTCGGTGGACTACATTGTAGTCTCCCATTTGATCAATATATCTATTTACCCGTTGATAAAAAAAAAAAAAATAATAATACTGGCAGAGCAATGAAATGGCCAGTGAAAATCCTTAATTTGGAAGTGGTGAGAGTGATGAAACTTAAGAAAAAAGATCTCCTAGGGGCTTCTGACCCTTATGTTGTATGCTTCAAATGAGATGGCTGCATATTTTTTTTCAGGGGATTGATTAGAGACTTACTTGATCAATATATGGTATTTTAGTTAGTATATTTGTAATTCTGAATCCCAGTGTTGCCCCTATCCAAGAGCACATTAGTTGGAGAGTTTTATTCTATGCCTTTGACATGGAATTCTAGCGAATGAGGACCAAAATGTTTCGGCATTACCATGAATTGCCTAGCTGAGGGTTTGATGGCAGAGACTGTTTTTTTAGTTCGTTATTTCGCTCTTGAATAATTTTAATAAGTATGGGGTAATCCGTTGGTCAGACATTTATGTTTTGCGTGGAGTTTCCATCAATCTGCTAATGTTTGATATGCCCCCTTTACGAAGATGTTTCTGCAATGTGATGTTATTGACTTATTTTCTAAATTATGAAGATTGACATTCATTTTTGTGTTTGATGGTAGCAAACTTTGAGAATATGGTACCATTGAAGTTTGGCAAGTTGAGGTTGAATCTCTGGTCCACATGTTGGCAATTTCCTCCCTGAATGAGTATTTGAAGCTAGTAATTCTATTATGTTATACTCCCTCCGTCCCAAATTATCTGTCCACATTTCCTTTTTAATCTGTCCCAAATTATTTGTCCACTTTCTAATTAAAGGGTTCATTAATGGTGATTTTTCCAATACTACCCCTTACATTAAATGTTGGAGAGAGAAGAATATAAAGAAAAGAGAGGTAGAATTAAATTGTGACTAACATTAAATAAGGTTATGTTTGACATTTTACCATATTTCACTATAGAATTTGATGAAACTTTAATCTCCGTGCAAAACACAAAGTGGACAGATAATTTGGGACGGAGGGAGTATATCCAATGAAATGTGCAACCTTAGCTATATGTATACTAAGGTTTTCAAAGTTTATGGATTTATTTTCGAAGTGTGTACTAAGGTTTTTTAGCCTATACGTGTACTAAGGGTTTCAAACATCACGTGCTCATTTCTCAATAATTTCCTTTGTTCTGCGGCATTAAATCATCGGAAACACCTTATTTCACTCACTAAATATTAAATTATAGGACTCTATGCGACCACTTAAACAAATTTTTTTTTAAATATTCAACAATAACTGACATTAGGGCCATTGAAAGAGATTGGAAGAATTTTTGGACAACCATTTGGCTACGCTGGCGGGATCATGTCTAAGGAAATCATAAGCATTTAGTACAAACGAAAATAGACTACAGAAAGAAAAGAGAGAAGGGTCGATTGTTCAATGATGAAGATTTTCTCTTTGTTCAGACTTCAAAGCCTGTTTTGGGTAAAACATCACGTGCTCATTTCTTAATCTTTTTCCTTTGTTCTGCGACATTAAATAATCGGAAACTCTTTATTCCACTAACTAAATATTAAATTATAGGAATTTATGGACCACATAAATAATGTTTTTTAAGCTACGACCCTGACTGACATTAGGGCCACTGAAATAGATTGGAAGAATTTTTGGACAGCCATTTGGATAGCTTGGCGGGATCATGTATGAGAAAATCACAACCAATTAGTACAAACGAAAATAGACTACTGAAAGAAAAGAGGGAATGATCAATTGTTCAGTGGTGAATAGTTTCTCTTGTTTACACTTCAAAGCCAGTTTTTAGGTAAAACGTCACATGCTCATTTCTTAATCTTTTTCTTTTTTCTGCGGCATTAAATCATTAAATCATCGAAAACACCTTATTCCAATAACTAAATATTAAATTATAGGACTTTTTTAATCTACGACCCTGAATGACATTAGGGTCATTGGAAGGGATTGGAAGAGTTTTTGGACAGCCATTTGGCTACACTGGCGAGATAACGTCTAAGGAAATCACAACCAATTAGTACAAACGAAAATAGACTACTGAAAAGAAAAGAGTGAATGGTCAATTGTTCAGTGGTGAAGATTTTCTCTTTGTTCAGTCATATAAAAAAGTATATTCAGTCATATACTTGTTACATGTCTAATTGAGCCGAAAATCACCGCAAAAAATAATAGCAGTTTATTTTTAGACAATTGTAAATAGAAAAAACCGCTATATTTAGTCAGTACATTTTTTTTTTTACTTTTCTCTAAATAGCAATGTCATTAATTTAGATTACTTCAAGCCTAACTAATTTACGAATATGTTATGTTTTTAAAATTAGTGAATCCGGTCAAATATCATGCCAAAAATAGAATGTGGCTTGCACATGAGACCGATTTTAAAGGCAACTATGTTCGACTTTTGGGTTCTCTCCAACCCATTAAAAAGATAAGACCCTACCGTCCGATCCCCTGCTTGTGTGACCCGACATATATTTAGGCAAAAAAATAGTTAATGACAAAAATCTCAATATTTAAATAATTTAGTGATTAAAATAACTATTAACTCGTTAATTAAAGTCAAAATAGCTATTAACTCTAGAATGTTGAAGATTACATATCATTCGGTTTGAAGTTAAGGGTCAAAGTTAAAATTTAGGTGACGTTTAGGATAAATTGACTTGTTAATCATCCTTTTTGGGTGCTTAATTCAGGCTTGGAGCTCTTTAGTTAATAAATTATTGAATTTGTTAGAAAAATGAACATTCAAATTGGAAGTTGCTTTTTTTCATTTATTATTTTTAAAATCAAGACATTGATGTAATTTCATTATATTAACAAAGCATTACATATGGGAATCGGGTAGCCCAAGTGGTAAGGCTTATCCCGGCCACGGGACGGAGGTCCAGTGGTCGATTCCCATATCTCCACTTATGGGGTAAATAAATTCTCCTCTTTGTGAGGCCAAGTTCCCTCCCCAGCATGGGGCATTCTACAATCTCCCTATCTAGGGTATTCTCCGCTCTTCCTCTTCGGGGACCTCAAAAAAAAAAAAAAACAAGCATTACATTATCGAAGAGGCCAATAGTCCAGTGGGGCATTGGCTGGCCCGTGACCGAGAGGTCCCGGGTTTGATACCCTTCGTCGGCGTGCGGTAAGCTTTATTCTACCTCATCTAGGGTGCTCTCTCTCCTCAATGTGGGACTGTTCTATCTCCCCAGTGTGGGAAAATCGCCCTTCGTGGCGTAAAAAAAAAACATTACATTTTCCTTTTTTGGGGAGGGGAAGTGGGATTTGATCCCTAAATGTTCTTCAATGAAGGGGCGGCTACAACAACAGCTGATTACTTCGAATTCTACGCGGAACAAAAAAAAAATCGTACATATGAATTACAGGAGGACAGATGTCCTATACGATATATGTCGTAAAACAGGATAAATATCTCATCTTAAATTAATTTTGATCGTAAAAAAATTAATCCGATAGATGAAGATAAATTTGCACACTGAACCACATCGACTGCTAATCTACCTAAGGAATCTTCCTTACATTAATGATTAAAAGGAGAACTAATGGAGCGGGCCTAGGACTACATTTTTTTTAGAGGGTGGAAGAGAACAAAATGTATTATATGTTACTATTGAACTTTTTATTAAAAAATGCGTGACGGCCAAAATGAAAATATAGACAAAATATAGAGATTAACTAGATTGAAAATGTTTCAAAAAAATATGGGTCTGGAAAAATTGGCCCCTCCCTCCCACACATAAATAAGTCCATCCCTGGGCAGTCCTGCTCCTATGCGAAATATAAAAAATTCTGCACGATGCGAAATAAAAGGGGTCGTCGGATGATATTTTTAAGGGTTCAGATTTGGAGAGAGAAAAATTGCGGTTGGACTTAAAAAAAAATTCTCTCTAAATTTGGACCGTTCAAAGATATCATCCGACGGCCCCTGTTGTTCTACACCGTGCGGAACTTTTCTTGTTCCGCATAGGAGCCGGGGTGATCCCTGGGAACTAGATAATTCGGGGCTCCATAAATACAACTGGATTACAACTACTAAGATAACACCAGTAGCTAGACCAAAGAAGCTGGGTGGTTTGGGTATTCATAAGGCTATTCATGTGAACATAGTGGGTTTGGCTAAACTGGTGTGGCGGGTTCAAAGAGCAAAATAGGGGAATTGGGCAGCCATGTTTAAGAAGAAATATTTCAAGACTTGTGATACGGCCGAACTGACTCTCAAAAGATGTACTAACTCCATTAATGCTAAGGCCCTTAGAGGTGGTCTGGAACTTTTTTCACAAGGCATCGGCTTGGATACCTGGTTCGGGAGAGACCATTAGAATCTGGCATGATGATTGGACAGGTATAGGGCCACTGAGAAATTTTATTGAAGGTCCTTTGAATAATGGGGAAGATTCTATGAAACTTCATCACATTTTTTGCCCTAATGGCTCATGGTTACCTCAGGTTCTTTCTATCCAACTCACTTGTCATTTAAATAATTGTATCTATGCTACTCCCAGATTAGAGAATGGTAATATCCCGGATAGGAGGAGATGGAAGGGTTCACCGAATGGGGATTTCAATTCTAAGGAAACACACAACGTCATCCATGGTGAATTTCATGATGAGGAGACGGAAGGAAAATATTGGAATTGGATTTGGAATGTGGATTGCAATCAAAGAATTAAAATGTTTCTTTGGACTTGTAATCGTGATAGATTACCAACAAAACTGTTATTGTCAAAAAGAAAAATTACTGATTCGGTCCTCTACCCGGCTTGTGGATTTGAAGATGAATCACTCCAACATCTTTTGCGTGACTGCTTTAAAGCAAAAAATTTGTGGAACAAGCTTGATATTGATAATCAGATTATGGGCATGGATCAGTTGAACTTTGAAGAATGGATCAAGAAAGGAGCTGCCAGCGACAAGTTATCGACATGGAATAACATTACCTGGGGGTGTGTTTTCACATATGCATGTTGGACCTTGTGGAATACTCGAAATCGTTTGGTTTTCAATCCTAACCAACCACTTTTGGACCCATTTGAACAAACTATTTTAAAAGCTACAGAATAATCGTTTTTAGGTGGGGGTCGGGCTCGAAATAAGAATCATAAGCATATATTTGTGGTTTGGACCAAACCTGAGCGGGGGGTTTTCAAGTTAAATGTGGACGGAGCATCTAAGGGCAATCCGGGCCCGGGAGGTAATGAAGGGATTATTAGAGATCACAATGGTGCTTGGGTACGAGGCTTTTGTAGGAAGCTCGGTCACTGTATTAATAACGTAGCGGAATTGTGGGGTCTAAGAGATGGACTCAATTTGGCTATTGAACTTGGCATTACTAAACTAGATGTGGAGATGGATGCAAAGATTATCATTGATCTTGTTTTAAATGCCAATATTTCTAGTCATCCTCTATTTTCTCTTATTCATGATTGCAGGGTACTCTTGGGGAGGATAACGGAACATAGGTTATCGCATGTCTACAGGGAAGCAAACAGTTGTGCTGACAAGCTGGCAAAAACGGGAGCGTCTTTTTTGTCTCCTACTTTCATTACTTATCAATCTAGTCCCTCTTTTGTAAGCCAATTAGTGGCAGGGGATGCCCATGAGACCTATTTTGCGAGATTGGTTTGTAATGATACTATGGGTGGTGCTTGATCGCCTAGTTTGTTCCTGGTTTTTCTTTATATATATATATATATATATATATATATATATATATATATATATATATATATATATATATATATATGCTTTCTTACCAAAAAAAAAAATGTTGATTTTGGAAATTGAACACCACTTATTTTTTGCAACACTAAAATCAATATTTTTTGCTTTGAGTTAAAACTATTCATAGAGTCATTATAATCTATAGACTTTTAAATCAGGTAAAATCTTTAAAAATTCGCATAGAATATACCACTTAATCTTGTCGAAAAGGCCTGCCCACGACTGTGAGGACTTGAGTTCGATACCCTCCGTCTGCATGCGAAAAGCTTTAATCTTCCTTTTTTAGGGTTATCTCTCTCCCCAATGTGGGGCAATCGCCCATCCTGGCGTAAAAAGAAAGTCTTGCCGAAAAGGTGATTTAATTTTATGTTGAGTTTATTCGCTCAAGTTGCTTACTTTAAATTTAATTATATAATTTTCAGAAGTTTTTTTGCGCCAAAATAGATTATTGATGGATTTCGTTGGCATCTTATTTTCAAATTATATTACATTACTGTCCAAAGTTTTGAAATTAATTTAATAGCTTTTTTTCTTACTAATGCCTCCATAATTTGCTAGATAATGTAAATATTTTTTTCTTTAAATTTCTTGCTTGGCCATTTAGAACAGATTGCACGATAAGATAATCAATTGATCAATATAGATCTCGAGAGTAAATAGGTTGATTGCCGCCTATTTTTCTTGGAGGCTCTCCAACTGGATAGGAACTTGCTATCATAACATTTTTGCTGCATGTGTATGCGAAAAAGAGTGACGAGAGTCGGATTCTTTAAGTGCGCTGTTCTTCAAGTAACTCGGTTGTGGAGCGATCTGTATTAATTAACTGATCACTAATTATTAGTTAAACATTATCTTATTGAATACGCCAATTCAGTCCAAAACATATTGGATCAGCACAAAACAATAAAGATGGGCCGGACCTAATTTGCCACCACTTGGACCCGATATGTTTTTTTGTTGGGAGCAGACCCGCTATGCTTTAAAAGGCTCTTATCCATATCCGTAACACACTCAAATTGGGGGTTCCTCTTCCGCGTCTAAAATTAGGGTTCCTCTTTCACCATCAGAGTAGGGCTGTTAACGAGCCGAACCGAGTCGGTTTTGGGCCAAATCGGTTCGGATCGTTAAGAAAACCGAATCGATCGTTAATCGGTTCGTTAGTCAACCGATTCGGTTGTTCAATTCGTAATCGGTTCGAAATAAAATCGTACAAAACCGGTTCGTTAATCGAACCGTATCAAATCGCGCAAAACCGGTTCGCTAATCGGATCGAAAATCGTAATTCGCATAAAATCGTAATTCGATTCTTTAATCGGATCATACTATTACAAAACTAGGGCTGTTGGCGAACCGGTTAACTCGCAAATCGCTCATTAATCGGTTCGCTAACTCGCTAAAATCGGTTAACTCGTAAATCGTTCGTTAATCGGTTCGTTAAAATCGGCTCGCTAACTCGCTAAAATCGGTAGAATATTATTAACCGGTTTAACGAGCGATTAACGAGCGATTTAAAACGATTTACGAGCCATTTTACCGAATTGTAACCGGTTCGTTAACGAGCCGAGCGAGTTAGCGAGCCGATTTTAACGAACCGATTAACGAGCGATTTGCGATTTAATCGGCTCGCTAACAGCCCTACATCAGAGTGGGAATATTGAATCAAACAAAACCTATGGAGTTGTCTTCTGCAATTCATTCATTGTTCATGGAGATGCCTTCCGAAGTTCTGGCTCCTGAGATGCCTGCTGAAAATCGGGTATCCTCCATGACATCTACCAAAGCTCAGTCATCCACAGATCAAAAACCGCTTTGCGATTGCATGAAGTACTTTGTATGCTTCTTTTTTCCCCCCAATTTTTTGTTACTTCCTCCTGATTATAATAACTATTAAGGTCTGCGATTGCGTGTTTTTTTTTTGTTAATACAGGCTCATACAAACATTAAAGCTCGTTGTTCAAAGTGTACGCCGGATATGTGGAAGGAGATGAAGACCTTTCATCCCGCGGTCAATTGCCTATTTTTGGACAATGATGATCCAGATGCCATATCTGCTGCCGAGAAATTAATTGAGCATTTGAACAGACGTAATATGGTATTGTTTTCTTTACACATTTTCCCCCTGAATTTGCTAAAGGTATTTTCTATGTAAAAAATTGATAGTCAACAAATTCTCCACGTCAAAGGAGATAAACAATTTCTTTGAATTGTTAATTGACTTTCTCCTTATCCTACGATTATATGAATATTTTATTATTCACTTGCAACTCGTACTTCTACCTCAGGATAGGACTCTGAGCCTAGTAGAGGTTGTGGAAGCTAGACCGAAGCCTGTATTAGATACCCTTATTAGTATCATACTCAAAGCAGCAGCAGAAGAACATGAACCAAAAGGTATTCTTACACGTTCACGAACTGCTCTGTATAACAAAAAAAATAACAGGAAAAGCAAACGCAAACGCAAATGTAAAAGCAAAAAAGGTGGTGGCCCAAGAACTGTGTACATCGGGGGTCTTGTATCATCAAGTCTGAACAAGACTAAGAAGGCTGAGGTATTTAAAGTTGAGCATGTTTATGAGGCGAAATATTGGAAGCAGTTTCCTTGATTGGTGGTTGGTATGAATTTTTCCGATTCTCTGTTTTCGCTTCAGCTTTGATCTCCTTGATACGATGTGATGTTTGTTGGATATTATGCAACTGCCACAGTTAGGTTACTATATGCATATCATGAACATCTACTATTTACTTTTTGGTGTTTTTTCTGTAGCAAAATTACTATCTATTCGAAAACTATTTTATGTTGTTTGCTTAGCTTTTGCCTTTATGTGCCGACTGTTGACTGCATATGTAATTGCTTTTTGTCAAGAATAACTTTCTAATCTAACACCATTGTCATAAACATGTTGGTGAATATGGTCTTACTACATAAGCCAGTTTGCCGGCCAATTTTGTTTGTTTCTTGAATTCCATTGAATCTGATTTTGGCTTTCAGAAAGTTTATTTTGTCGTAATAAACTACAAGGATTATTCTTTAAAGCATGTGATGTATTTTGCTCGCTTTTTCTCTCTGCAACATGCTGCTCAATTTGTCCCTCCAATAAAGATGTTATTATATTGACATTATTTTTAAAAAAAAATTATACTGATATGCTTCAATTGAGAACCCCGATTACTTGGGATTATGGTTTTTTTGTTGCATGCTTCAAATGAGTTGGCCGCATATTGTTTTTCAGGTGATTTATTAGAGACTTACTTGATCGATACATGGTATTTTAATTAGTATATCTGTAATTCTGAATCCCAGTGTTGCCCCTATCCAAGAGCACATTTGTAGGAGAGTTTTATTCTATACCTTTGACATGGAATTCTAGCGAAAGAGGACCAAAATGTTTCGGCATTACCATGAATTGCCTAGCTGAGGGTTTGATGGCAGAGGCTGTTTTTTTAGTTCGTTATTTCGCTCTAGAATAATTTTAATAAGTATGGGGTAATCCGTTGGCTAGGCATTTATGTTTTGTGTGGAGTTTCCATCAATCTGCTAATGTTTGATATGCCCCCTTTACGAAGATGTTTCTGCAATGTGATGTTATGACTTATTTTCTAAATTATGAAGATTGACATTCATTTTTGTGTTTGATGGTAGCAAACTTTGAGAATATGGTACCATTGAAGTTTGGCAAGTTGAGGTTGAATCTCTGGTCCACATGTTGGCAATTTCCTCCCTAAATGAGTATTTTAAGCTAGTAATTCTATTATGCTATATAACCAATGAAATGTGCAACCTTATCCTATATGTGTACTAAGGTTTTCAAAGTTTATGTATTTATTTTCTTATTTAATGCTAGTTTTTGCTTTGGAATATGCTGTGAATGTTATTATGTACTGTCTTGCGTCCCAAGTGCATCTAGATTAATTTCAAAAGTAACCGAGCAGGCTCATATGTGTATTATTCTTATTATTTTGAGGTACTCACTGTATTATTATGTTATCCGTGAATTGCATACGTTCATTGATTTATGTACTTTCATATATGTGTATGTTTGGTACCACATGACAAGGACTTCACGTTAATTGAATCTATGGAACAAGTGAAATTATTTATTGTAAAACGGAATCATCACTTTATTATCCTATGGAAGGAAAAAAAACTATGTCATCATAATGTATTTTATTTTTGCTCCCGGGCTCTAGCGTTCTTCGGATTAAGTAATTATTTCTTTAAAATTTGACAGTCGAGTATATAATTTTGGTCAAAATCATTGGGATAGCAATATAAATTCAGGATTCTTTTGTTTGTTTATACCTTTGTGGTAGATGTGTAGTGTATGTGGACTGGACAAAAGTTTCAATGTAATGGCAACTAGATAAGTACTGGGTGTGTACTTATCATACAAACAAGAAAGAAAAAAGTTACTGGGTGGTGAGGTGTCTTTTCTGGATTTTGAGTCATTAAGAATGGGGTGTAGTCATTGAAATAAAGCAGTAACATTCTCATGGAATTACTATCAGAATGCTAAAAAGATACCATACTCAAGTTGGGCAAAAACATTGATGTCAATTGTTAGAGTAATACTTAGGTATCTTATTATTTTGCTAATGGGCGAAGCGATGGGTGCTTTGGATGCAGCTTCCGAACCGTAGGTTTCAAGTGCGAGATATGCTTGTAGAGTGCCTGTGATTTTGGCATTCGAAGCTGAAAAACTGAAGACGTTTACAGCAGTGATTTTTAGATGGTTTTATTTTATCCAAGAGAAATGCAAAAGAAAGTGGTTAAAAGTTAATAAGTATGTACCAAAAAAATTCATAAAAACATAATGTAGTGTCAGTACAGAACATTATTCAGAAATCAGGTACGCATTGCGCCTCATAATAAAACATTTCTTGGAGGAAATGGTAATATTTCCCTTTTTTTTCCAATCCATCAATTACTTTGTTCCCTTCTTTAGCATGTATGCTAATGTCTCGACAAGGATATAAGTCTACAATCATTAAACAAATGTGAACATCTAGATTTGTTACGAACCAAAAGGATAATGGTAACTACGCTGATATATATTCAACGATCGCAATAGTTAAAATATCTTTGTTAGAAGGCACTAAATACGCATTGGCTAGTATATGATTTTTTAAATTTTATTAAAATTGAAATTATTCACCGTTCGCAATAAATGAATAATCTTACCCCGAAGACCCCAAATCTATGGTGTTTAATACACGATTTTGAGACCGGCAACCTCAAATTCGTGATGACTAGTACACAATATTATCATAAATTGACTAAATTTGAGATTATTCATCGGTCCTTACATAGGAAAATTTTGAACCTGATTGCCTCAAATATGTGATGTAACATATACGATTTTATCTAAACATTATTAAAATTAGATTATTCATTTGTCGTAAAATTTAAAAATTTAAAGCATGGCATCCCCAAATTCGCGGTGGTGAATACACGATATTATCGGAACTTGAATAAAAGCAGTATTATTCATCACTTGCAATAATTGAAAAAACTGAGTAAGATTTCCTCAAATGTTTTTTTATGAATTTTGCTAAAATTGAGATTATTCACCGATCGTAATAATTGAAATATCTGAGCCAGAAGATCCAAAACTTGCATTGATTAGTACACAATATTGTAAATTTTTTCCTAAAATCAAGATTATTCGCAACAGTTTAAAATTTTGAGTCTTACGCTCCCAAATCTGTGATGGTTAGTACACATTTTTTTTTTTAATTTGATTAAAATTGAAAGTATATATCGATAGCAATACTTGAAAATTTGAATTCGACGGCCCAAAAATCGCGTACACATTTTTTTTATATAAATTTGACTAAAATAGAGATTATCATCGGTCGCAACAGTTGAAAAATTCGAACCCAAAGGCCTAAATCCATGATGGTTAGTACACGAATTTTCTTATGAGTCTGACTAAAATCGAGATTATTGAATGCAAGAGTTGAAAAATTCGAGCGTGATAGATTTAAATTTGGGGTATTTACTACACTGTTTTGTCTAAAATTACCAAAATCGACATTTTTTACATGTTGATAAAAGTTGAAAAATACGAGCAGGACGGCCTCAAATACGTGATGGACAATGCACATTTTTTAATGAATTTGGCCAAAATCGAGATTATTCACCAGTTGCAACAATTGAATAATCCGAATTCGACGAACCAACTCTATGATTGTTAGTACACGTTATTGTCAAAACGTTACTAAAATCGAGATTATTCATCAGTCACAACAGGTGAAATATCCGAGTTCGACGACCTCAAATTCGTGGTGGTAAATATATAATTTTGTCCGAACTTGACTAATACTTAAAAATTAGAGTATGAGGCTCCAAATTCATGATGGTTAGTACACGATTTTGTATTAATTTAACTATTATCGAGATTATTCATTAGTCACAACAGTTAAAAAAAATTGAGCCAAATAGCTACAAATCCGTAATGGTTATTAGTATACGATTTTGTATTAATTTGACGATCGAGATTATTCACCTATCATAAAAGTTGAAAAATTCGAGCACAACGGCCCTTGATCGGTGATATTTAGTACACGGTTTTTTTCTGAGCTTGTCTACAATCGAAACTTCCACATGTCACAAGAGTTGAAAACTTCGAACCCGACAACCGCAAATCTGTGATGGTTAATACACGATAATTTTCGACTTGACTAAAATCAAGATTATTAACCAGTCAGAACAGTTAAAAAAATCCGAGCCTCATCCCCAAATATGTAATGGTTAGTTCATAATTTTCTAAGAATTTTATTGAAATCGAGAATATTCACCGGTCGCAGCAGATGAAAAATCTGAGTTCAACGACCCCAAATCCGTCATGGTTAGTATACGCTTTTTCCCGAACTTGACTAACATCGAATTTATTCACCAGTAGAAGAATCCGAGTCTACACGATTTTGTATAAATTTGGTTAAAATCGAGATTATTCACCAGTCGCGAAAGTTGAAAAATTCGAGCCCAACATGCCCAAATCCGTGATGGTTAGTACACAATTTTGTTCGAACTTGACTAAAATAAATATTAGTAATTTGTCGCAAAATTAAAAAAGTCGAGTCTGACGTCCTCAGATCCTTGATGGCTAGTACATTTTTTTTTTTTATGAATTTGACTGAAATAGAGATTATTCAACATTCCCAACATTTGAAAAATCTATACCCGAAAACTTTGAATCTGTGATAGTTAGTACACAATTTTATCAGAACTGTACTAAAATCGATATTATTAATTAGCCGCAACTGTTTGAAAATTCGAGCTCGACTGACCGAAATTCGTAATGGTTGGTTAGTACACGATATTTTGAGAACTTAAATAATGTCGAGATTATTCAATGATACCAACAAACGAAAAATCCGAGTTCGATAGCCCAATTTGATGGTCGCGGTTTTATCTGAATTTGAAAAAAAATCGAGATTATTCAGCGGTTGCAACAAGTGAAAAACCTGTGATGGTTGGTACATAATATTGTCAGAATCTTACTAAAATCGGGATTAGTCATCAATTTCAACAATTCAAAAAACTAAGCTCGACGTCCCCAAATTCATGATGCTTAAGTACACGATTTTTTTTTATAAATTTGACTAAAATGAAGACTATCCACCGACAATAATTGAAATATCCGAGTCAGGTTCCCCAATGTGTGATGGTTAATAAACGAATTTGTTAAATTTTTCTAAAATCGAGATTATTCAGCGGTCGTAACAATTAAAAAATTCTAGGTCGACGACCTCAAATCTGTGAGATTACCCACTCGTCCCAACAATTAAAAAATATGAGTCAGACAACCCCAAATCTTTGATATCATACATGATTTTGTCAGAATTTGATTAAATCGAGATTTTCACAAGCCCCAACAATGAAAAAACCTAAGACTAAATGCCTAAACTTTGTGGTTGCAACCATTGAAAACTTTGTGGTTAGTACACAATTTTTTATTAATTTGATTAAGATCGATATTATTTTCTGGTTGCAACCATTGAAAACTTTGAACCAGACGACCCTAAATTCGTGATGATTAGAGCACGATATTGTCAAAATTTAACTAAAATCAAGATTATATACCAGTCGCAACAGACGAAAAATTCAACTTGATGACCCAAATATGTGATGGTAAATAAACAATTTTGTTTGAAATTTAATAATATCGATATTATTCACTCATAAATACAATTGAAAAATTAAGCATGACCTCCCTTAATCCGTGATGGTTGTTAATACATGATTTTTTATGATTTTGACTCAATTCTATTATTATCGCCATTAGCAACAGTTGAAAAATCTTAGCACAATAGCAACAAATTTATGATGGATAGTACACGATTTTGTCAAAATATTTTTCTAAATTAAAGATTATTCATTTGTCGCAAAATATAAAAATCCAGTTCGACTGCTAAAATATGTGATGGTTAGTATACGATATTGTCATAACTTGATTAAAGTCGAAATTATTCATCGGTCCTAACATATGAAAATTTTGAGCCCGATTGCCTCAAATCTGCGATGCATACACGAGTTTTTTCAATAAATTATTAAAATGGAAATTATTCATTCGTCCCAAAAGTTAAAAAATTCAAATAGGTCGTCTCGAAATACGTTATGGTTAGTAAATGATTTTGTTTGAATGGACTAAAATCAATATTATTCGTCGGTCTTAAAAGTTGAAAAATCCGAGTCTGAAGTCCCCAAATCCCTGATGGTTGTTAGTACATGGATTTTTTTTTTATGAATTTGACTTAAATCGATTATTTTTCACCGGTGACAACATTTAAAAAATTCGAGCCCAACGACTCATACTCGTGATGGTTAGCACACAATATTTCCGTAATTGACTAAAATCGAGATTATTCGTCATTCACAACAGTTGAAAAATCCTATGTCGATAGACTTGCATCAGTGATTATTAGTACATGATCTTCTCTAAATTTAATTAAAATCGAGAATATTTATTGCTCCCAAGAGTTGAAAAGTTCAAGATCGACGTCCCAAAATCCGCGATGGTTGTTAGTACATGATTTTTTATGAATTTAATTTAAATCAATTATTATTCACTGGTAACATCCGTTGAAAAATTCAAAGCTCGACGGCCCCATATTCGTGATGGTTAGCACACAACATTGTTAGAACTTGACTAAAATCACGATTACCCTGCAGTCGCAACATGTTAAAAATTCGATCTCGACGGACCTAACCTGTGATGGTTTCGTAAGCGATTTTTTTCTGAATTTGACTAACATCGAGAATATTTACTAGTCACAATTGTTGAAAAATACTAGCCAAACGTTTCCATATCCATGATGTACACGATATTGTTAGAACTTGACTAAATTATTGATTATTCATCAGTCGTAACAGTTATAATTCCGAGCTCGGCTCCAATTTTGTGATGGTTATTAAATGATTTGTTTATGAATTCGACTAAAATCGAGATCATTCACTGGTCACAATATTTGAAAAATTCATGTGCGACAACCTTAAATTCGTGATGGTTAATACACAATTTCGTCCAAAAGTAACTAAAATCGAGATTTTTACATGTCGCTATAGTGTAAAAATTCGAGTTTGGCATCCCCAAATATGTGATAACGTACATGATAGTGAGACTATTCAACAAATTCGTGATAACATACATGATATCCGCAAATCTGTGATGGTTTGTACACGATTTCCTCGAACATGACTAATATTGAGATTATTAAACGGTCGAAACAGTTAAAAAATTTGAGCCCCATACTGCAAATATGTGATGGTTAGTACACAATTTTGTATAAACTTTCTTTTCAACACTCTCAAACAATTAAATCCTTCACTTTACAATAATTAAATGATAATTGTTTATCCCAAAGGCCAAGTCACAACTCAAAAAAAGGGGAAAGAGAGAAACAATTGTAAAATCTTAAATGTTTATCAAATAATTTATTAAGGGCTATAATTCCTCAAATCCTTAATCCCCACATTTTTTTTATATAGATTGGACACATAATTTGGAACATAAAGAGTTATAAATAATAACTGACGCATTTGCTTTAGCTATTGACCAACCCCAAATCCCCCATTCTTTTTTCCCACTTTTTTTTATAAATTGATTGGATCCAATCAAAATGCAACACAAGTCACTCCGAAAATGACGAACTATTACTTTCAACATACGCCGAGCAAGTTGGTATTGCACAGAAGTCGCCCGCTAGTTTCACTTGCACCTCCTTAAAGGGATAAAACTCCACAGGCATTGCACAATAGTCAATCTCTCCATGCAGAGATAAGGCTCAAGGATTCACCATTCAGTAAAATATAAATTTCCATACACTATAAAAAGAATAAAGAAGAACACAGTTCTAAGGGATTCATAAGAAATAACTCCCCACAAGAAATGTTGTGCATCACAGTGCTTACATACAATTGCTGTAAAAAAAAAAAAAAAGGCATTCAGCACCGCTACTGAACCAGTTGGATATTTACAACTGCCGAGGAGGTGCAAGTGCAACTACAAAATTCCTCGGGCAGCATTGAACTCTCTTGCTATGCCTCAAACAAAACTGCAACAACTCAAAAAGGAATGGTATAGGGTAAGGCGTAGAAATCAGTAGCGGGCAGCAGGTATTGAGCAGAGGGCCACAATGAAGCACTACTTGAGCATGACATCTGGTTCATGACTCCATTGTTTACGTCTGGATGCTTCTGTATTTGTTGAGGCCTTCTTGCAAACAACCAGCCTTGATCATCATCATACAAACACTGAACCAGTAGGCTTGGGGGAGTTGAATTCTCAAACAAATTGCCATACTTATCCGAAACTCTCTGCATTTTCTTGCGACTCTTGGAGACGAGCTCACTACTTGGTATATCCTCTTGAGCAGGAACTTGAGTTTGATGGGAATTCAGCTGTCTCAAGTCATTAGCAGGTTTAGGAGGCAAGGACTGTGTGCTGCTTACACCTGTCAACGAAGAAGTGCAAGTTTTATCCGGTACAGCTCTAGTAACAACTGTCTCAGGTATCTCTTTCCTTCCAGTAGTAGGGCAGAGTTGTTTCTCACCATCATTAATATCACATTGTACGTTCTTTTGTGAGGGTAGACGGATCCTCAAAATATTGCCTCCTGATTCACCAGAAAAAAATATAGTAAGAAAGGTCAAACAAGTAAAAGAGTAAAGCATGCATCAACTAAGCAGGACATGAGAAAAGAAGCTAGCCACACCCACCTTGAACACGAGTGCCATTGGAAGCCATGGCATGGCGCCTCTTCCGTTTGTTACTATTCTCAATGCTGTCTGATGAATAGCTTGGGTTTCGTGGCACACCATATTCTTCAGTGATACTGCTCATTTCCAATTGTTCAATGTCATCTTTAGTTTCTTTCTGGAGATAACCACATTTGGAATCTCCCAAACTTCTGACTCCATGTGAATTATCATGCCATAAGTTATTTAGCTTTGTCTTTTCTTTCTTTAATTTATTTTTCCCATCCTTCTCCCTTTTCTTCTCATTCTTTCTTTCTGCCTTCTTGGCCTTTACCCTTTCCTTTTGGAACTTTACAGCACCAGAATAACAAATTTAGAATTACAGGACAGGGAGGACACCGAATGCAACAAGACCAACACATGATAAACAGAGATCTCAAATCTCTAATACAATTTAAATGGGGAATATCATGTCGGGAGCATCCCCTCCCTAGCCCAGCCCAGCCCAGCCCAGCAAAAGGAGAAGTAAAACTTCAATAATAACAGGCATCAAACACAACCGTGATCATACTTTACTAGAGATAAAGAGTTTCCTATACAGAACACTGCTACATTCTGATTCAACATTGCAGGAAAATCGAGAAATTTCAAGCCTTGTAAGGCCTGAGGTGAAGAAAAGAATTTTAGCAAGTTTTGAAACAAAATAATTTTAAAATTTACTAATATTGCTCAAAATCACATCAAATATTTTTAGAAATCCGGTTGAAAATTTACCGACACTAGCCAACCACAAACTGGACATATATCAACATGAGAGAATAGAGATCCTCAATGCAATGAAGAACTGAATAAGCAATCTATTTATCATTTATACCATGAATTAGCCTAAAAAACAACAGCCAACCATCAACTAGCTCATGTCCAACACTAATCAAAGAGAGACATTGATATGAAATTAATCTTGTTATTCATGGTTTAAGTACTAGATTTTTATCTTCTATCATATGCATATTAATGTATCTCTACCGGTTTTAACCGATTGATTCAGAATTCATAGGGAAAAGACATTACCATCCTAAGTTCAGAGAGTAATTATTCAGATTCATTCATGTGATTAGAAATTGTCTCCCATATTCAAACCAGAAATCATCAAGAAAAATTCAATAATTTAAACTTAACCTAAAACCTGCATCACGGCACCTTCAAGCTCCATAACCTAAAATCAATCAACACTCTCCTCTATGGAACATAAAAGTTCCTTTAGATATTTTGGGTACTAAAAGTTGTCTATACAACCAATAGCGATTTATGATATGCGCAAAGATTCACGGATCTGAAGGATACGTATTTTTTTCCAGATTTTATCACAAAACCTTAACCTAAGTAGTCTGAATTCATGTTCAAATAGAAAATTCTTTGGGGACATTAGAAAAAATTATCGAATAAAAATTAAGTTTTTTCGCCATCAACATTTACATGTTAACATGTAAGCACGATGAAATATTCGATTTCAAATCGAATACAAACACACCAACAGAGACATAATGAGCATTAAAACACATCATAAATCGAGTGCTCTGTTCAACAAACCTTAATCGATTCGATCAAGGCATCATTGCTGGCTCTACTCAGTGTGTACCCAGGAGGAGGGTAAGGAAAGCACCGAGACATCCTCAAATCAGAGCACCGATACCAAATTACAGTCTTAATCGACAAAAAAAAGTAAACGATTTCAATACTTTTTCCTTCGATCTCTTCTCGAAATCACAAAATCTGAGATTAATCCGAAGGAAGAAACCTAGATCTCGAGATTTAAGGAGCGCTAGGGTTAGGGTTTCTACCAATAGATCCAGACTCCGCAGAATGCCTAAAGCTAAAAATAATGTGATTTGGAGGTCTTGAAAAAATATTTATAGCGGTGGATGGGGGAGAGAGTTGCCGACTTTGTTACGCGTCTTTTATTTTATCTTCTGTCCTTGATCTTTATTTAAATTTTCATTTTAGTCCTTTCCTTCTCTTGTCATATACGGATAGTTCTACTACCACACGGTTGAAGCGTGCTTCCTTTTTTCAATTTTTTTCCTGGTATGAAACCTCAGGCAAAAATCCTCTGTCCCCGTTCCTGTCTTCATACCTATCCCCAATCAATCACAATTCACCCTGTGTGTATATAATTAAAAAAATATTTATATAGTAACTTCTGATTGATTGGGGATAGGGATGGGGATAGAGGATTTTCACCCGAAACCTCATGCTTAGTGCACGGCTATAACGCATAACAAAAAAAAATCAGTGGATACTGAACACTGCGCAACTTTTTTCGAATACTTTTAAACATGTGTTACATCTCTATACAACATAAATTTTTTCCGATAAATAATTGTTTAGATAAAGGTATGTAAAACATGTCTTATGCAACATGTATTCTAAAAAATTTAGATCATCCAATTTTTTTATCCACACGATCCAAAACGACAAAAAATATATTCAATATATACTGAATTTTGAGCGTTATACACCATAGGCGGACAAATGCTTAGCACATTACATATTCCCTTTCTATGTAATGGGGGTGTGCTTTGTGTTATTTCAAAACTGATATGGGTGTGATTGGATTGAGTTTGAGTTTGAGATTTTGGTCTCAATTTCAAACCAGCCTCAAACCTAAAACAGATTCTACATGATTTAATACTTACGTTTTCATTCCTAAATTCAATCCAAAATTAGTTTATGTCTAGATTTAAATCTCAAATCAAGCCAAACTCAAATAAAACACAATTCAAGCAGACTTTGCTAAACACCTTTTTGGGTTTCAGTTGTTGCGATTGGGTTTGGGCTGAACTTTTGGATTCCTCTGGCCCATAATTGGAGCTTCAATTTGTTATGATCTTCTAAGTTCTAATTACTTGTTTTTCAAATTCTCCTTCTAAATATTCGCCTTGAAGACATCTTTGATGTCACTTCTATAGTAGTAACAACATATTTATTTTTTCTTTTCTTTTTTCCATAATTTAATGGAGTTTTTCTTATGAATTCAGGATTGGAGTTTCGATAGAGGTTGTTGTGGCATAGGAAACATAAAAGTGGTGATTTTATGCAATAAAATATACACCGACTTGTTTAGATTAGGCCTGCAAACGGTTACAAACGGATACGAAATTGTCTATTCCGGATCTATATCCATTTTTAATTTTTTTTACCATATCCGTATCCATATCTTAGCGGATCCAAAATATGTATTACCAGATCCGCTGATTTGGATCCGAATACGGATATGGTAAAACCCGTTTCAAAAAGTCCAATTATACTATAATCCACAAATAATTCTACGAAATATAATATAATACAATACATAATCATATTGTTCTTTAAAGTTCAAAATATACAACGCTTGAATAACTAAATATACCTGCGGCGGTGACGGTGACGGTGACGGGAAGGAGCAAGCGGCAAGGAGTAGGCGCCAGAGAAGGTAGAAGAGGTAATGAGGGAGAGAGAGAGAGAAGAAGAGGTTGTGATGTTAGAGTTTGTTATCTCTTAGCCCTTAAGAATGTATATATACAGGACTAAAATTGCAATATAAATAATTATCACATAAATCCTATAAAATACTTAAATTACAACAAAGTCCTAAATCCTATAAATCATGTAAAATATATTATTTTAGGGAATATATATATTATTTTATTTGAAACGGATTCGGGTTTAATGGATACGATTTTTAATATTTCATATTCGTAACCGTTTTATTACTCTTATACGGACTCGGATTCGGATGCGGGTATATGGGTCTAGAGTTCTTACCATATCCTAAAAATAAAATTGGATTCGAGTCGGATACGGATAAAAATCCGACCCGTTTGCAGGCCTAGTTCAGATGATACCAAGTTTCTATTTTGGATAATTCCGCACGTGCAGAACTTTTCTCGTCTGCTGGATTAAAAATTTAACGGTTAAGATTGATTTAAAACAGGCATCTGTTCTTAGAGCCTCAAAACACCTGTCTTGAGACGTTCTATATATACTGAAATTTTTTTGTTTCACATAGGATTCAAACTGGTTTCCATCCTACATAAAAAAGATACAGAATTCTTATTTAGCAGATCGTGCAGAAGTATGTGAGCAGCTTCTTTTAATTCCCTTTCAATTCTGAGATTTTCTTCCGAGAATAAATGTTTATTTTCTTGTGCAAATACATAAGAACGTGATATTCAATTTAGAACGGCCAAAATATTCATTTGATCCTGAACATAGGCAGTAAGATTAGAATCAATTACTATGTAATTAAACATTTATGTCTTTAAATACTGTTGGTCAAATATGGTAATCACGATTTTAATTAATGTTGGTCAAATATAGTAATCAAAACAATTATGTTCTTTGTTACGCAGTGGAAGGCTCCCCCAAGAAACTCTCTCAAAAGTTAATTTCAATGCTCGTTTTGGAATGGCAAATTGGTATAAATAGTCCCTAAACAATTTTTATCCAGAGGTAGAGTCCCGAAACTTTTTTTTTTTTTGTTTTTAAAACCCTCAAACAATTTATATTTGGTGTGTAAGATCCTTCCGTCCAAAAGGTCACAGTCAACATAAATTTTGGAAAAAAACATTTAGTCAAAGTAAAAACGTATAAGGGTAATTATGGTATTTTATCACCTCCACCCCCACCACTTTGAGCCCCACTCCAACCCTCACCCCAACCACCACCGGAAACTACAACCTGCAACCCTCAACCCACCTACACCTCTCTTCTTCTTCTTCAACCCCACCCCCACCACTTTGAGCCCCACTCAACCCCTTACCCCAACCACCACCGAAAACTACAAACTACAAACTACAAACCCCTCTTCAACTGCTCCAAATTCACCTTCATTTTAGTCTCCATCTCTATTTTCATAGGAACCCCATTTTTCTTTTTCAGATATGATCACAATGGTTGGATTTGATTTTAATTTGTCATTTGATTAATTTTGGATCTGAATATCTTGTACCAATTTTCTTTTACCTGCAGAGATAATTTATTGGATTTTCTTGTACCATTTTTCTTGCTTGGGCGTGTAGGTTTATTGAAGTTATCCAGATATTGGAAAAAAATATTGAGAGAAAAGATTTTTTTTTCTTTTTTCTGATTTTGGTCACGGATTAAGAACTTGCTGGGTTTTATTTATTGTGAAATTTGATAGAATTCTAAGAAATTTTCTTTGTCTCTTGGTGCTATTCAATTGGGTTCTTGTTTAAAAGCAGGAGAAAAGTGAAATTGTGATTTCTTGGTCCCCCACCATCTGGTTCAGATAATCACCATCACCACCATTGGACTAAGAGGCCATCTCCGGACTGCCGCTCCCGGAACTCTGAATTGATTCCACGGCCATCATCCAAGAGGAAGTCAGAATTTTTGCTTTTTTGGTGATTTATTTATGCAGAGAAATTCATGGTGGTGGTCGGGAAGTTTGAGAAGAGGGGATGGGAAGTAGGTCGATTATATGCCTATATCTCCATCCAAGGTTGCAGATCCGAGACCTGGACCAGAAAAATCGACCGAGAAAAATAGATATATTATCACAGGAATGAAGGAAAAAGGGAAAAGAGTTTTGTGGCTCTTTTGTGTGATTATGATTGATTTGTTCTTCAAAATTTTCTTTGTTCTTGAGAAGATTAGGGAGTTTTGAGGATTGAGCACCACCAAACATGGAAATTGGAGGGGTATTTCTTGATTTTTGGAGTGAGGGGTGGGGTTGAAGAAGAAAGGAGGAGGAGGAGGGGGACTAGTGCAGTGACGGTGGGGAAGGGGGCGGAAATGGCCGGCGGGGCTCGATCGTAAATTGCAGAAGAGGGAGTGGGGTGGTGTCGGGGTGCCGAAGGGTATGAGGGTTCTATGTGTGATGGGGCTAGGAATGGGAAAATTCCTAAAATGCCCATGAAGTTTTTGCATTGACTTGGTCAAAAATTTGACTTAATACTTGACTAATGATTTTTTGGACGGAAGGACCTTACACACCAAATATAAATTATTTGAGGGTTTTAAAAACAAAAAAAAAGTTTCGAGACTCTACCTTTAGATGAAAATTGTTTAGGGACTATTTATAACAATTTGCCTTTTGGAATCTTTTGATCAACAAATTGTTTAACATTGTAATAAGCATTGCCCCATAAATCTGGTTCACTAGACAAAATCCAATGATTTTTCTAGCTACCTTTACTATAAATTTTGTCCCTCAATTTGGCAACATTTTTTTTTTCCCGTTTCAATAACGAGAGTTTCATTAGTGCACCGTACAATTTGTAGATTCGGAATTCGGTTTCGATCGAATTGGTCGAATTGGAGGTACATTTTTTGTTCAGATTTCTGCAAAAATTAAATTCACTTGTTATCCAATTTTGAGTAGAATCTGGTTAATTACAAAATAATTCCTACCCTATTTTTTATATAAAATATAGCACAATTTACAGCAGTCCTAAAATAAGTCCAAATTCAGGACAAATGCAGTCCTAAAATCAGTTCAAAATCAATCCAAAATCAATTCGATAGGGTTAGAGTAAAGGAAACGGGTTAGGATTTGTTTATTACTAAATTACTTATTATATATATATATATATATATATATATAATTTAATTATTAAAAAATTCAATCCAACCGATTTCGTCCCATATTCGACCAATTCAAATTTGGCCGTGACCGAATTGGCTCACCCCTATTTACGGTCTTTTTTTTGTAATAAAAAGATCAGTTGGGTTCGACTCCGATCACCACCACGGGTCAGTGCAGGCCCTAGGGATCATATGTCGCTTACAATGGTACTTACAGATCACTCACCAACACAGTGACTCAAGTCGAGGCAGTAATTGAACAACTGCGCCCGATAAGGGGACGTGTCAGACCTTACCAGTGAGTCAACTTGTGTTAGTTACATTTACAGTCTTTAAATTGATTGGTAGACAATTTTGATTAAAAGTGGGTCCATACTATTCAAAAATACTATTATAATAGGTGATTGTTGGTCCACTTTTAATTAGGATGTTCGGTTAACCAATCTAACATATATGATACTTGGCAATCTAACATATATGATCATATGTGTACTGTATTCAGAAAAAACCTACAAGCATAATAGCTGCTCCGCTCATAGTTTGGAACTAACTCTTTTTTTTTTAATAATTAGAAAATGAATTATTGACGATTCTTTTTATAGGCTTGTCTTTGCCAATAATGATGTATTGTGGCAAGAAATTACTAGTACATAATGAAAATGGCGGCCAGGAAATGGAAATGGTTTGTCTTCTAGTAGTTTACCAAACTCATGCTATTCTGGCAGCTAGTGTATGTATATATATATATATATATATATATATATATATATATATATATATATATATATATATATATATATATATATATATAGTAATCCAACCATTATTTAATATAAGATTTTTAGGACATGTAATAAAAAAAATAAAAAAATTAAAACTTAAGGTACATTGTTAGTTAAAATATTAATATTACTCTCGTAAATAATATTGTATACCAATAATTTTATTTAAAAAAGTAATACTGATGTTTTAATTAAAAATATATCTTAATTTTTTTACTTCAAAAAAAAAAATCTTAATTTTTATTTCTTAATTTTCGTTACATATCTTGAAAGTCTTATATTAAGGAATGAAGGTAGTATCAGGGTGAAAATCGTCTGTCCCGTGTATGTCCTCATTCCTATACTCAACCAATCAGAATTTGCTATGTAGCCATTTCTTCCAATTATATATTACATGACAAATTGTGATTGATTGTGTAAAAGAATATGGACATATACGGGAAAAGATAATCTTTTGCCGGAGTATCATGAATCAACAACATTAAGACAAGTACACTGAGATTCTAAGATTTTCGTGTTGAGTTTCCATAAGTTTTTGCAATAATTAAATTTTTGTAGTAATTAATATTTGTAGTTCAAGAAGATGTGGTGAAATAATATAGGTAGCCTACCAACCTTAATGAAATGAAAACCATCCTTTTGTATTCTGAACCAACACCACCAACCTACTCCTATTCTTCTCTGCCACAGAGAGTATCCATCTGTCTCTTCTTTCTCAGCTGATTCTCTACAAATTGAAACAACACATTTATAGTATCAATCAAGAGCCAGAAAATTATAAACATTTACTGAGACATCTTTTGTATAGGTCCTCATGACCGGATAACATAAAAGTGACATGTGTTTAAGGATATCTTCTGTCCCCTTTGGGATGGGATAAGTAGGTTTTGTTGAGTAAATATTGTAAGTGAAGCGTGAGATTATAATAAATGAACCAGTCCATCTCCACCTTCCTTCTCGTGGGTGTCTCATTCTCTGTCATATTATTAACAAGCTACCCGATTATCTTTTTTTTTAAAAAAAAATTATAACTCGCATTACGAGTAGGATAAATGAGAACCATCTAAAAATAGGATAAAAGAGGAGACAAGGTAATATTATAAAGTTTAAAAAGAAACACATTATTAATTTGAATCTCTTGATGAATATATAATTATATATAAAGAAAACGTAAGAGAAAATTGATGAAATGTGTTACCTACTGTTTACAATCCATGCAATTGTACAAATACTCTTAAACTATAGTCAAATTGTAATTAATTAATCAACTAATTACTTTATATTAATCAATATAAATTGCCATACACTACATCTAACTTAATCTCCCCTACTATATATATCCATATATGGAGAAGATCATCATCATAGACAAGTCCATAGATATTCTATATATATCATTCTTTTTTTGAACTCTCACTATATACATAATGCATTTTTTCATGAAGAACTTAGCAGTGAAAAAAAGTACTCAATATTTGTCTTCATCTTCTTTTGCAAATGCATTAGTGTTCTTACTAAGTTTATTTCTGTTCCTTAACAACTCCGAAGCAGTCATAAAGCTGCCGGAAAACATGACGATTCCGGCGCTGTTTGCGTACGGGGACTCCATCGTGGACCAGGGAAACAACAATGGTATTAATACATTGATTAAGTGCAACTTTCCTCCCTATGGAAAAGAATTCAAGGGTGGAATTCCCACTGGAAGGTTTAGCAATGCCAAAACTCCCCCCGACTTGATTGGTAACGTACTCCAAATCTTTAATTCGTATGCAACCTTTTTCTCTTTTACTCTCTCCATTACTAAATATAAGGCTTTCATTAAATGTTGCGAAAATTAAGGAATCAAAAATTAAAACATTTTTGCAATTAAAATGCCAATATTATTCCCTTAAATATGACTTGTATACCACTAATTCTATTTAAGAGAGTAATATTGATATTTTAATTAAAAAAATATCTTAATTTTTGCTTCATTAATTTTCACAATATGTAATAAAAGTTTTATATTTAGAAATGAAGATAGTACTGTCTAAACAATAATAAGCCCTCCGGTCAAGGCTAGAGTTAGGGTGCTGACGTTTTTCTTAACATACACTGATCTGATTATCTGTTATCGGATCAATTAGATTCTATAACTAAGTTTAAACATTTAATAGTTGTTACTTTTGTAAAAAAGTAACTATTTTTTCAGCAACTATTTGTAAAAGTAACTATTTCTTAAGAGTAATTATCTTCAAGGGAAAATAACTATATTTTAAGTGGTTGTTTTTCTCCATTAAATAGCATATCTAGAACCCTTGATTGTTGAAGGTCGAGGGCATTGTATAAGGAAATCGTCCTAAATTTGTCTACTTACTTATTCATTTGAATAAGAGTAAATATTCAATTAAGACCAAGCTATGTTGTAAAGTTTTCAATGTTATTATTTCCTTATGTGAATTAAGATATAAAAAGAAAATGGAATTTTGAGATTTTAGGGTGCTTAGAGTACCACTCTCTCACATTCTCCAATACAAAATTTCTACCTTATATCTTATTTATAATTTCTCCCTACACAAACAAACAATTTTTTAATAACTTCTCTTTGCTCCGAGAGCTATGGGCAAGAGAACTTGGGCCCTTCCAATTGTAGCAGGCTTTCACTTAGCGATGTTTATTTTGCGTATATCCCAATTGAATTAATAAGTTTTTCCCGGTGTGATATAGTAATCATAAAGTTATTATTATTCTGGTTGGATGTAACTTCTTATCTGCCAATTTTATTTTATTTTTTTCTTCATCAATTTCAGCTGAGGAACTAGGAATTAAAGATATTGTGTCAGCTTACCTTGACCCCCATTTGGAAGCCAAAGATCTACTAACAGGTGTAAGCTTTGCTTCTGGAGGAGCCGGCTTTGATCCCCAGACTTCCCAATTAGCGGTATTTTACTGATTTATTAAGGCAAAAACGCCTATTTCGTCTTAAATGGTGTTTTTAAGGGTGTTTAAGGTGCTAAATGAATAATTTTCACTATTAACATTCTACACGTATTTACGTACTGCCGATTAGATCCTTCCAGTCTATTTTTCTATCTACACACCGTCAAGCCAGTCACGTGCCTCACATATGAGACACTTTTTAAGGGTATTTTGGTCATTTCAATATATTTCTCTCAAGAAAAATTTAGTCTATGAATACTCAATTTAAATTAACTAAAAAATAAAAAATTTAAACATATCCCCTCCCCCTCTAATAAGGGCGGATACATGATTAAAATTTAGGGTGGTCCCTCAACAATTTAAGGGAACTTACAAATTTCGTTGCTTATTAGACAATTTAGGATTGAAATTTAGGGTGGTCCCTCAACAATTTAGGGTAAAAATTAAATTTGTTTCTTTAATCTTGAGTGGTACTGGTTATACTTTGACCACCCCTTTAATCCGCCACAACCCTCTATCTTCCTCCGCCCCACCATTCCCCCACACCGTCAACCACCACCTGCAACTTCCCCCCACGAATCCCCAGAATTTCACCATGAATCTGATGGATATGATAAGTTGATAAAGTGAGCAACCACAAATCCATTATATTCTCCAACTTCATCATTCCATATTCAATTACAATGTTTGGACAGTACGTAAAGTACGTATAGGATGTCAATAAGTACGTAAATGACTCACTTGACGCTGTCTAGAAAGAAAATTAGATGGAAGGATGTAAATGACAGTACGTAAATACGTGTTGGATGTTAATAGTTAAAATTAAACATTTAGGACTCTAAACTCCCTTAAAAACATCATTTAGGAAGAAAAGGGCGTTTTTTGCCGATTTATTGAACATTCTTCATAATTTTTTTAACCTTAAAATTTGTATTAATTAAGATTACCAATTTTTTTTATTACCAGTCAGTGATATCACTAACCCAGCAACTAGAAATGTTGAAGAAATACATAGGTCAAATCAAAGCCATTGTTGGAGAAGAAAAAACTCAATTCATATTAGGAAACAGCTTACACTTAGTAGTAGCAGGCAGCGATGACATTGCAAATACCTATTTCACCATTGGCATACGTCGAGCTCAATATGATATTAATTCCTACACTGATTTTATGGTCTCTCACGCTTCCGATTTTATACAGGTATTTTTTTCCTATACACTTTAAATGTTAAAATTTATTTTATTTTCTAACTTTTACAGACAGTTGTGCATCATATAATGTATACTAAATTCACTTGAGAAGTACATCACATAATACACTTTATTGGATTTTATCATATGCATTGTCTAGTTGGTGTATTTTTATTGTATGCAATATCTAGTATACACTATTTAGTGTATTTTTTTATTATAAAATATACACTACAAAATGTATTAACATTCATATATACTAATACAATATATTGTATGCACTAGACACTATCCAAATTGAGACAATGCAGCTGTTGTAGCTCCAAATTGCCACGTCCCGAGCATGCGCTATCACCTATTTGACAACCGAACCTGTTATGTCAAAATGAATACCTAATTAGATAGTGACTACTTAGTCTCATTTTATGTATCAGTAAGAATTTTATTTTTGTGAAGGAATTATATAAATTGGGATGTCGAAGAATAGCTGTTTTCAGTGTCCCTCCAGTAGGATGTGTACCAGCTCAAAGAACTCTTGCAGGAGGTCTGGCTAGAGTTTGTCCTGAAAACTTTAATCAAGCTGCTAGATTAGCCAATTCAAAGCTGTCATCTGAGATTGACCAGATAAGGCAAAAGTATCCTCAGTCAAGAGCAGTTTACGTCGAAATATATGACCCTCTCTATGATCTCATTCAAAATCCACAAAATTATGGTAAATCCTCTGCTCAAAGTTCCGAATTTTATGTTGTTTTTGGTCGGCACTTCAATGGGGCTTTTCTTTAATTTGATTTCGTTAGTGCAAGACACAGTCAAACGTGGGACTTCATGGTATACAACGGATATGGTGTGGTTGAATTAGGAACAGCAACATTGTAACACGCCTTAAAGTCGGTCTTTTATTTCACTTATCTTGGAGTGCAGGCAACAGTTTTGATCCCTTTTTTTCGAAATTTTTTCGAGGTTTTTTTAAAATATATTTTATGGATAATTCAGGGTTAGAAGTTTCGGATAGAGGCTGTTGTGGAACAGGAAAATTAGAGGTGTTGATGTTGTGCAACAACTATTCCAAGACTTGTCCAGATGATACTAAGTTTCTATTTTGGGATAGTTACCATCCTACAGAAAAAGGATACAGAATCCTTGTTCAGCAGATATTGCACAAGTATGTGAGCAGCTTCCTTTAAAGATCTCTTTCAATGCCAGAATCAGCAATCCAAGTCCAACATTATACATACCATTTGTTCATATTTGGTATTCTCTCCGTCCGTCCGTACCAAATTAGATGTATATTTTACTGTATGCAAAATGTATAAGAATGTGAACATTTAATTTGAGGCGAGAAGTAATTTTTTCTTCTTTTTTGTTACTATCTTTCTTTGGTTCCAACTTGGTAAATGAAACATAGAAAATTTGTAAAAGTGTTTTTTTTTTTTTTTTTACCTCTTGAATTTTCCAAAATAAAGCACATGGTTGGTTGTGGAAATTGAAATCTCTATCAAGCTTTGTGGATATGATTTTGAAGTTAGTACTCTCTCATTGGTTGGTTGAGATCATGAGAAAGATATAGATAAAATGTACTTTGTGATTGACCGTCCATTGAATGTAATAATGCACTTTTCTTCTGATACTTCTTGTGAGCTCAATTATTAATTTGTAAGTTGCTTCAATCTTATTGTTATTAGTTGTATTTGGAACTGGTGGTGGGGTTGGTTCGATAGTATAAGCAGTACACTATTAATACACATCGATATTAATTATATAAATCCTATATAGAATAAAAAGTACACCAACTAGTATATATAGTATAAGCGTATGTTAATAATATACAATATATTGGCTCTATTTGGATTGGGTTTGGGTTTGAGATTGAGATTGCGATTGGGTTTGAGTTTGGGTTTTGGCGGGAGAGGCTAAAAAGTGGGCGGAAAATATTCAAATTCAAATTTTTTTCTTCAAATAATCGTAAAAATTCAAATTTTGGCCTCTAAAATTGGCGGGAGATATTCAAATTCCAAATTTTTGAGAAAAAAATTTGGAATTGAACGATTATTTGAAAAAAAATTTTGAATTCGAATTTTTCATGCACTTTTAGCTCTCTCCATCAAAACTAAGCCTAGCTCAATCTCAATCTCTAACTCAAACCCAATCCAAATAGAGCCATTATATGATGTAATTCCTCAATATCAAGTATACTTAGTATACCGAACCAGCAACATCTATTGAAATTAACTACTGTGAAACGTATCTCTTGTATAGTTTGTAAATAGTATTTTCTTCGTTCGAATTTGAATATTTCATTTTTACGTAAATTAAAATTAAAGGATTGTCCTTAAATTGAGATGCAATTAAAATTTGTATTGAAATTTTAATTAATTTTAGAAATGAGATTCATTTTTAGATATCTTAATAAGAAAAACGAAACATTCAAATCTAGATGGAGAGAGTCGTGTATTCCAATATCAAGTGGATGGCCAATCTGGAATCAATTTGATTTGATGGAAGAATTGCATTCCACGTTGTTCCTCTCATTTTTGGTCAGCTCACTTTATGAAGCAGTTCAGTTTCAAAAGCTAGTAGAGCTGCTTCTTCTTTTCACTTGGCCTGAAATCCATAGTATTCATGTAAAGAAAGCTGAAACATAGAACTCTTAAAAGTTTTTAACTTTTTTTTGTTTGGGTCACTTATGTGGGCGTATCTGTCACGGTCGTGAAAGTCTTGTGACTTGAGGGCACGCGCGATCTTAGAATAAAGCTTTAATTTCAAATAGCTCATAAGTTACTCCCGACGTTGTCACAGTGTCCTCACCAATAGTAAGACTAATACACGGAGTCGAATTCTTACTCCGGAGTAGAGTCTAACTCTTAGGGATCCGAAATCTGATACTCGGTGTGACATTAATTAGACACTACCACCTGTAGACCTCTTAAACTTAAAAAGTCAAAGTATCCATGTGTTAAACTAGTGTCTCAAATCTTGAAACTACTTGTGCATTTAAACAATGTCCTAATAAATGAACCAACAACATGCAATTTGACCCATCCCCTCCCCATCTGCACCAGCACAAGACCATACTACTAGTGTACCATATGTTTTGGTACTGAAATTTTATAAAAATTCTCTGGATTGGTTACTTCATTTAATACTTGCAAGCCAACCAAATTACATGTATCTTTTTCTTTATATTTCATTCTGAGGTCACTTAAAAGTTTGAAAGAAAAAAAACTACATTCCAGAGCAATGCAGTTTGCCAGTTCAAAAAATCTTTCTTTTCTACTATTATCCATTTGTGTTTTCATTTTCTTTCAGCAATGCAGATCAGTTGACGCCGTCATATCGGTGCCAGGGAATCTAACGATTCCAGCAGTGATTGTTTTTGGAGACTCAGTAGTTGATACAGGGAATAACAATTTTCTTCTAACAATTGCTAAATCAAATTATCCTCCATATGGTAAGGACTTCATTGGAGGAAGACCAACTGGAAGATTTTCTAATGGCAAAGTCCCTTCAGACTTGATTGGTACTTCAGACGAACTATACCTCACCTTGACCTATTGGTCTTGGCCTCTCACATTCCTCGCGCGTTTCTGACGGCTCAAGTAGGGGCCAGTGAGTAAAACCTTTGGCAGTTGTGCGAGGAGTGTGAGTCCAAGACCAATGGGGTCAGGTCGAGAATACATTTTCCCTCGTGTTTTTGTTATCCCAATATCTTGTGTGCACTATCCAACTCCCTGCACTTTGTTTCTCATTTCAGTTGAAGAGCTAGGAATCAAAGAACTTTCACCAGCCTATCTGGATAAAAAATTGCAACCTAAAGATCTTTTGACAGGGGTCAACTTTGCTTCTGGAGCTGGAGGATATGATCCATTAACATCTGAACTTGCAGTAATCTTCTTAAATTTTGATTCTTCACATATTCAAGTAATTTACTTATTTTTCTTTTTTATCGCGGAGGGGTGTCGAACATAGTCCTATTATTCTGATTTAGAAGTGCTACACCAACTGCAGTAACGTACTAATAATTTGTATTTATTCTGATAAATGTGGCAGGCTGTTCTATCACTGTCAAAGCAACTAGAATTGTTTGAAGGTTATATAGTGAAGCTCAAAGAGATTTCTGGAGAGGGTAGAACAGTCAAACTATTAAGAAACAGCTTATATATAATGGTCACTGGTAGCAATGACATTACCAATACCTATTTTATGACTCCTCTCAGAAATTCCCAATATGATGTTCCCTCTTACACTCAACTCATGCTTGGCCATGGCTCTGGATTTATACAGGTAACTTTTTACACTTATTATTTTTTCTCAAATCCCCCTAGGATACAAAAGTTCTTGATAAATTTTCCGGAACGAGCCAATGAGACATTTTCCTAGTGGTAAGAACTAAGAACTAGGCCTCCCAACTATTAGGAGTCGTATCTTGTCTAGTGTAGGGAAGAATAGTTTGCAAGAATTCCTCAATACTAGGACCGTTATTGTAGGATTGGTCACATAATCACCTCACATGAATTGAGGAGAGCCCATAAGTCCCGCACAATTCATATGAGAGAGTTGTTAGGCTAGTTCCTTCTGATCCCAACCAACTGGCCAATAAGACTTTATCCTAATGATAAGGGTTGAGACCTTCCGTCATGGGAGGTTGACCCCTTTCGAATGCAGGGGAGCAACAGTTTGCAGGAATTTCTACAAAGTTGGCTAAAGTGTCTTGTAGATCCCAACCAACGAAATTAGTTAGGCCAATAATACCTGAACATCGGTATAAAAATGAAATATTCAGAAATGAAAATATCTTACACTTACAATAATTTTATTTAAATTTGTGTCTAAGAAACAAAGACGGTGGCAATAATTAGCAATGTTGGTCTTATTTTGAAGGATTTATACAAATTGGGGGCTAATTTTATTTAAATTTGTGTCAAGAAACAAAGACTGTGACAATAATTAGCAATGTTGGTCTTATTTTGAAGGATTTATACAAATTGGGGGCTCGTAAGATTGCTGTCTTAGGTCTGCCACCAACAGGCTGTTTGCCATCACAAAGAACATTGAAAGGAGGACCACAAAGAAACTGTGTTGACAATTACAATGAGATGACAGAATTGTTCAATTCAAAACTTTCAGCTGAAATAAACTTTCTAAACAACAAATATCCAGAAGCAAGGATGGTCTATGTCGACATCTACTATGTTCTCCTCGAGCTCATCCACAACCCTAAAAAATATGGTACATTAATATATTCTATCTCCATTCCATAATATAAACTGTTTAGAACATATAGCGAAAATTAAGAAGAAAAAAAATAAGTATACCACTGCCAATGAGGCATTGTTCTAGTGAACAAGGATGAGGTCTCATAACGTAGAGGTTTTGAGTTCGAATCCCCTCCCCATTTTTACAGTAATATTTTGATTAAAAAAAATTATTTTTTGCTTTTTTAATTTTTGTTACATATTCTAAACGACTTACATTGTGGAATAGAGTTAGTATTTTCTATGTCCCAAATTGAATGTAGATATTTTCTGCATATTTTAGGCCAAAATTTATGAACTTGCAAAATTCTAACTATTTTTAAATGTGGGACTGGCAGGATTCAAGATTTCGGACAGGGGCTGCTGTGGAACAGGAAAAATAGAAGTAGCAGAGCTGTGCAAATGTACATGTACGAATGTTTCAGATTATGTGTTCTGGGATAGTTTCCATCTTACAGAGAAAGCATATAGAGTTTTAGTTGGGCAATTCATTGAGCAAGACCTAGGCAAATTTGTGTAACACACATTCTGCTGATTCTTTGTGAAATGTCACACTACATTATCAGCTACTCTAATAAGTGTTGACATTTGCATCAGTTTAACAATCTATATTTTTTCCATATATAAGTGATTAAATGTATAGTATATAGAACTATTTAATCATTCCTTTTTTAATGTGTAATTCACAAGTTGGTGAAAACAGTGACGGATGTAGCCTTCAAGAAAAAAAAAATTAGTAATATTTATGGTATATTTTACTCTATTTAGATGATAAATGTATAGATGACTCATACGCAAAAAAATTAGTGAGCCCACTAATAAAATAAAAACTCTCCAAAACTTTCATCAGTATTGTGTGCCCCAGTATTCTGTAGTCCTGAATTCGTCACCTTGTGAACTTGTGTTATAAAGTCATTTTTTCTGTCTATTCTATTGTATGATGGAAGTACTTCCACTCGACAATTGTTATTGAAAACATTTCAGAGATATATTCTCAAGATCGGTCATATTATATAAATGGTTTAAAATATGTAGTATTTTATTTGATAAAACACTTTTTATATGATGAGAGTACTTTTAACTCGACAATTGTTATTGAGAACATTTCAGAGAGAGATTCTCAAGATTGATCATATTATATAAATGGTTTGGTATATGTAGTATTTTATTTGGTAAAACACTTTTTATTAAATCGAGTTAATTTTGTTTTAATGCTTGCCAAAGTCTGTCGATCCCTTTCATTGGAAAAGAAAATTAACATAGTATTGAAGACGAGTATGATATAATTTTTTCCAATCCGGATCATATGCAGAACAGTAAAAAATTGCACATATAGGAGGTCAGGACATGTATTTTACATAACATGTGTCGTAAATTAGGATAGATGTTCGTTTTAAAATCAATCTTAACCGTTAAAATTTTAATTTGAAGGATAAGGTAAGTTCAGCACTTACGGAATTTACCTCCGTTCGACACTAGAGCCTCCGCGCATTTCTTCCCCCATAACGTTGAAACTACACTATTCAAATTCTTTTTTATTTTATTTTAGATGGATAACTAATTCATATAACTTTAAATAATAATAAAAAGTAGAAAGAAACGTTAAAAGAGGTCCTAAAACCTAGGCAACTTTGAAAATTGGTAGGAGTATCAGCTGTCAACAAGTTATGTAAGCTAAACTTAGGTTAGACATTTGTTTTCCTATTGCTGATGTTAGTTGTGTTATTTGCAATGGAGATAGAGAAATTTTGGAACATATATTTCTCAATTGCCCATTTACAAAAGCTTTATGGTTTGCATCGAGTTGGCAACTTAGGATTAAAGCGTTTCAGTCTTGCAATGTGGTTAGATGGGTGAAGGAAATCATAAATCCTTCCAATGGTTTACTCTGGCTGAGGGATAAAAAAGGGGAATTCTTAAATTTTGCAACTGTGGCTATGGAAGTTACATGGAAAACAAGGAATGAAATCCTTCATGGGAAACAAAATAAGCCGTGGGATACTATTCACAGTAGCATCAATTTGATTGCTACAGGCTACTGGAACTCAAGTGTTAGAAGGAAAATCAAAGGCCATTCACATGCTAATGGTCAGGTATGGATTCCTCCGCCTATGAATTATTTTAAAGTTAATTTTGATGCTGCTTTTCAGATTAGTACAGGTGTGGCAATTAGTGCGTGCCTTATCAGAAATGATGCTGGGGTGGTGATGGGAGCTTGGATTGGTAGAGGTCAAGCAAGAACGTCATTCGAAGCAGAAGCAGCAGGAGCTTTTATGGTGATGAATCAACTGAAAATCAGAAAATTACAAAATGTTATAATTGAAGGAGATTGTTTAAATGTAATTAGAAGCCTAAAAGGGCACTCCTCAACTGATGAATGGATGGGAATGGAGTTGATCACTAAGGGAAAGGATCTACTTAGATTATTTGTCTCTTGGAAATTAAATTTTGTTAATAGGATCTGTAATTCTAAGGCTCATAACCTTGCTTCGTGGGCTAAATCAAATAATGTATGTGGTTATATAGCTCCCGCCAATATACCCCCCTCCATCTTGTGTGATAGGGGATGCACTTTTTGTACTGTGGTTCCTATTTTGGAAATGATAAATGAATGATGTTTACTTAGCAAAAAAAAAAAACTTAAGTTCAGCTCATTTAAAATTTGAAAATTTTCATTCATGCTCATTTTTTTTTTTTTTTTGGCTAAATAAGAAATTATCCATTAATCATAAAATAGCCGAAGTCATTACAATCAAAAATAAAAAGAAAATACAAGTTATACAATGATGGAGACCACCATGATAATAGACAGAAGCCCACACCCCGGATTAGATAAACACTACAAACAGTAGAAAAAATAAATACATAATAAAATTCTTCGCAACATCTTCTCCAAAATCCTTGAACAACAGTAGCAAGCTCAGTTCCAACACCTTTCTTAGAAATCAACAATCTACGAGACCATGGGCGTATCAACCGTCTCATAGATTGTCTCAGAAAGATGAAGAAAATTGAGGAAGGACCTAGAACAACTCCGGGTTTAGAGGGAAACTCCAGATCTGGAAGGATTTGAAGTAGATCTTGCATCTGAGTCTTGAATCTTGAATCAGAATACCCTGAAAAAATTTCATCACGATTTACGGCAAAAAGAGGGGATGAAGACACCAAAAGTGGAAGAAAGATGGCTAGAGCCATGGAAGCTAAGAAATAAAGAAACTTGAAGAGGAAAACATTCATGCTCATCTTACATGTTGTTTTTTGTTGTGAGCTTGAAATGAGTTTGTAAGGCTAATGAGCTTGAACTTCAAAATCCCAATTTCATTTCTTTTGCTAATATATATAGTTATATATAAAAAAAAAGTATATCAAATATGGATCAAACAATGCAAAACAATACAAATTCAGGGTTTGATTCTAACATATTTATTGATAAATGTTTGATCAAATATCCTTGATTCAATAATCATTTTGGTTAAGAAGACCGTAGTCCAGTGGAGCTCCCCTTCGCTCACGACCGAGAGGTCCTAATTAGACACCGGGCCACAACACCTAAACTACTAACCCCCTAAAAAAAATCATTATTGTAAAATTATATATTCATATTCAGATGTGAGCTTTAAACGGTTGGGGGGTGCTATCATCCTCACGCTCACATTATTTGGGCTAAGTGCGGTGTGTTTGGGCTGGCCCAACCCATTGACCCCCTAGAAATCGGTACTTGCAAATTGATTGGGCCATAATGGGCCCAATGCTTTGTTCTTTCAGTAGTAACAAAAAAAAGGCCCGTTTCTTGTTAGTTGCCCCCGAACACTCGCTCCCCAAACTAAGCTCCTAAATCCGTTTGCAGTTTTCAGTTCGCTGAAGTGTTTAATTGTTGCATCTGAGCAAATTAGTTTGTTTTTAGGGTTTATAAGAAGAAGATTTCAAATGGAAGAAGGAGCTTCCTTGTTTGTTAATTTGAAAGGAATAGCTAAATCTTCCCAGGATTTAGCTTATAGCATCCTTCACTGGTCTCAAATTTCCAACCGCCGTAATCCGGTATGTATATACTGGAATTCTTGTTAGTGTTTGGCCGTTACGGGATTTTATTCGGTTTATATTTGGTTTTTTTTTGGTTTGGAATTCTGTTGGATTTTTGTTGATAAGGTGCTATTTGATAGTGAAATCATGTTCATTTATTCGATGTTTCTTATTCTTTCTTTTGTTGAGGTTGGCTGGCGGTTTTTTATTTTATATATGTAATTATCGGGGAGGTGGGTGTGGAACCCGGGACCTAATTGTTCCGAGTAGGAAGCCATGCGCCAACTAAGCTATCCTTCCTTGACGGTTGGCGGGTGATTGTTGGGAAGAAAACATCTTTTAGCAGGCAGGAGCCGGTTCTTGTTTTGCAATAATGGAAAAGGAACATTTTTGGTGTTGTAGTTAAAAATAGGAATTTTCATATAAAAAAGAAGTTAAAAACAGGATTTTATTAATTGATATACTTGTATTTGACAAAATTTCTGGTTCCATAGGGAGCTACAAGCTGTATGATGGGGCTTTACAACTCTTGCAATGACATGATTTTCAGATTGAAATCTTGAAGCGGCTGCAAAGGGAAGCATTTTCAGACATTATGAAACTGCGGGATAGACAAGAGAAGGTTGAGCGGATGCTTTCTTTTAATAAAGGTTCAAAAGGAAGTCTGTTCCAAGAAGCTAGCACGCACGTTAGGGGAGAGGTTGAAGTGGGCTGGGCGTTGTTGGCGATTGATGATATTGATCAGCAGCATTGCGACACAATTCAGAGAGCTGGTATTAGGACTGGCATTGATTTGAGATTTGTTTTCGAATCTACCATTCGACAAAAAGATACGCTTGTTGCGGAGTTTGTATCTGGTGGAAAAGGCCAAGACGATGCTTTAGGAAGCCCACTGTCATTAGCAAAGGTTCTTTATGTGGCAAATGTTAATAACTGGTTCTCTGCAGTTGCTATCCCTGTTGGAGGTCAATGCAGAGATGCTGTAGTTGATACGAGATCTTCTCATCAGGTATAAGCGCATTTGGTGAAATTTATTTCTGTGTGAATTCTGCTTGTGTTTTACATCCTGTCAATATACTAGTTTTGTAGTTAAACATGTGTGCTTTCGCTGAAATGTTCGGAGCAATTTAAGTGTAAATTTGTCAGAATAGCAGTTTGTCTATGACTCTATAGGTTATAGAGTTTATTGGGGGGGGGGATGATATATTAATGATTCTCAAGTAAGTTGTACTAGAGGAAGATGCCGTCGTGATTCTTTTCTTTTATTTTATTTTTCTATTTTGGGTAGGAAAAGGGCCTCACTCAGTATTCAGCTCTGGGACCACCCCTTCTTAATCAACACAATGGCAGTGCTGTGGGTGTAATGGTAAGGAAGTCAAATTTCGTTGCCTCGTTAGCTCAATTTGTCTCTAGACCACTATGTCACCCCAACTCTACTAGAATTATGCATTGCTTCAGCACTTTTGGTCAAGTTGTTTATCAACTATCACAAAGTACAAAGTTCTCCCTTTTGGGTGTTCATAAAGTGCCAAAGTTTTCAAATCAAAGCATGAGTCTTGGATGGATGGCCATGTCCCTCGGTATCTTGAAGCAGCGTAAACTTTCTGATACATCCATGGAGGAAGATGGTCCACAGACCGGTATATTGGGGACGGACAATCTGCTTGATGGATCTGTTGCAATGATGCTTGAATCTGACATTGAAGAGGGTACAAGAATAAGCGGTTGGATTGAAATGAAACAATCAGATGCAAGGTATCTGCAGTGGGCTGTTAGTGTGCGTGATACACCTGAAGATGAATTTGGATGGGGCCTAAGCATTGGTGGTTTGGTCCAACGACCAGGAAGTTGGGACCATTTTCAAGTTGAAGCAGTTTTAAATTTTAACTTCGGTAAGAGATTTAAACTGAAGCCGGCTGTTTTGTATGTAGCTGATGGAGGTTCTCATCTTCCTGCCTTAATGTTGCAGTCAAGTTGGTCTCTCTGATTAACTTTTCAGATCTTTTAGGAGATCCCACATCTTGGGAACATTATTGCCGCTGCAGATAATATCCTGCAGCATTTTTTTGTGAATCATAGTCTTTTTAGTTTTTCCTTTTGGATCATGACACTTTTATGTCGGGCATTTCGACCTCAAGTTCCTCAATTTGTGAAAGTTGTGGTTTAGCCGTGTAGATGTGCATTAAAATGGATCTTGTCTACCAAAACTAAAGTTAGTTACTCCAATAACCATTTCTAATATAACTATTTCAATCAACTAGTGATTTAGTTACCTATTCTGGTAGCTATATTTACTTTGTTGCTTGCATTTTGCATTTCCTTCAACTCTGGTTGCATTAGCATGTTTCTCTGTCCAATAGGTTCTCTATTTTCCATTCTTCCGCATACAAGCAGAGAAGAGTAATCTCCAATGGAAATAAATGATTTCATATAGTCACCCTGCTAAGGTGATGGCCAGGGACGGATTTATATGGTGGTCAAGGTATGCCCAGGACCACCCAAGATCAGTGGTGTAATGGTATCACTTATATGTGTTGTGATCCATATAATATTTTGAATAATATTTTAGACTTTAGTCTTCATGTTTCAGTCTCATAAAACAAGCTCTAATATTGTCAAAGTTTGATCGTACTCACCAACTCAAATGATGGGTTTGATGTGTGATAGTTTGTAATTTTTAGTCCGTTAAAAAAATCTATATTTAAGTTTTCTAACTATAACTATTTTTTTTTCCCTTTTCTTAATGCGCACCATGACAATTAATAACAAAATGCTAATAATATAATAAGTGGTTAGAATCCTGTGTATGATTTCCAGTGACATTAACATTAAGCTGCTAATTTCCATTTCTATCTACAAAGAAAAAACTAACCAAATTATTTATTTGATGAGAAGAACTCCACAGCTGAGAGCACTATGCACATTCCCACCTACCTGAGCTTATTTGTTTTGTGTAACTATTATCTTAGTATTGACATTTGTTAGAAATTTAATTCTCAATATTTCAATAGTGTTGAGAGAATGTACGATTTGTCTGGGATTCTCTCAATATCACACGTCGAGAGTTTGCAAAGTAGTATGAGAAGATTTTTTTTTTTTTTTTAAAGTTGGCCTATATGGTATTAGTGTTAAATGTTCACACCAGCAGCCTATGTTCGATTCTCCTATGCAGCGTTTTTCATAGTGTCAAGATGGATGATAATTTTTCCAAGTTGAGGAGGATGCAATTGCCCTGAATTAGAATCAGACATTTACTTTTGAGTTGTAATTTAAACTATCGTTTGGTTATGTAATATGGTATACTTTTGCCGATAATCGTTTTCTTCTATATTTTAAATTGTTGAGGGAGCACCCTAAATTTCAATCCTAGATCCGCCCTGGTGATGGCAACACATACCGAAAAGACATTTTAGTGTATCTAGAATGGTTAAACGTGTTAGTATCCTTCGTTATCTAGACATTATTTACATTGATGATACATGCTTTTAGTATTTGAATATTCTAGAAATATTTTTTGCATTAACTATCCTTTTCTTAATAATCAGAATAATTTTTTCATGACTTTAGATGGTTCTCGGATTTGATCTGTTTATTGGATTTTTCCTGGTTTTAATCTCTTATACGTACTGTTAAATAATAGTCATTTCCGAATAAAGAGCTGCTATGCCAATGATATGAACTTTTAGATTTGCATTAGATTTACTAGTGTAATACAATAGAAGAAGTGTCTACTATTTGTTATAAGAGTTGCAAGCTTTAGCTTACAACAAAAGGGCTTCGAACTTTGTACTTTCCGTTTGTCCATGTAATTGCACCAAATATGTCACCGTCAGTTGATGAACTAGTGAGCTTGAAAGCCACTTCAAAGCTTAGCTTCTTGTTGGTTTTTGTGAACTGCAATTTATTTGGAGTCACTTGAACTTCTAATCCCTTTGGTGAATCTATGGTTGCTGTGTAAACTGATTCATCTTCACCAACATTGGTCACAGTTCTGGTCACTTTCTTGCCTTCTTTCTCTTGGATGTTGGAGACTGCTATAGTTGGGTAGTTCATGTTGGAGATTAGGTCTATGCTTGCGTTACTTGGGCAAGCAAAATTATCAGGAATGGATGATGCTATGAGTTTTATCTTGTTAATGTTGTAGCCAATGTTGCAGAGGAACTGCAAATATTCAACGGTTTCAGTTTCGTAAACAAGTCCTGGTTGTATTGGAGCTGACGGGCTAATCTCCCCAGCACCAAGATCATAAGGAGTTGCTGGTGATCCAGAAGTCGTTGTTATTGGGGCCTTCAGATTATTTGTTTGAATTGCTGCAGATGAGCAAAACTTAGTTAGATTGTCACATTCCAAAGGCTAAAATTACAGTTTGATCCTCGGACACAAACCTGTGGTCATGATAGCTGATCTGATTGCAGAGGGACTCCATGTTGGATTTTGAGATTTAACTATTGCAGCAACAGCAGATACATGAGGGCAAGCCATTGAAGTTCCTGAGAGCACGTAGAACTTGTCTGCAGTTTCTGATACAGTTGCAGGCCATGCTGCAAGAATGTTCACTCCAGGTGCAGCGATATCAGGCTGCAGTCGAGTTTGAATAACACTAGCAGGTTAGTCTCTTCATCACTAAATTTCAACTGCCAATGCTGCTAGCGAACAAAGATGAATGTTTACCTTGAGGAGGTTTAGATTTGATATTGTAGGGCCTCTTGCTGAGAAGGAGGCTACGGATGGAGCTGGTTTGTATTTCGTTACAGTTTTGGTTTGTAGAATAGTTGCCACAGGATTCCTAGAGATTTTTAGCATCGGAATCAGCAAAATGGAACTGAAGATTTGATCTTCTAATTTTGGTTTTTGTTGTTTACCTGGTGGAGTTGATGTAGGAGAAAAGCTCAGCACCGTCTTCTTCTGTGACTGCAGCCACTGGATAGGAGCCATAGATGGAAGCTATAATAGTTGAATCATCGTCGATTATTACTACCCCAGTGGCATTCTGGCTCATAATCATTTGAGCCTTTTCTCTTATTGAATAGTCACGATCATCATTCTGGCAAAGAATTATCTTTCCCTTGATTTTTTCTGTACTTAGTGAACCTGGAATGCAGTTTCTGAAGCAAATACATGTCAATCTCCTTGTGTTAAAAGATACAGAGGTAAAAATTAAGGTTGTGGTTTTTTTTTTGGCTTCACCTGGCATCACTTTCAGAGGCCTTTGCAGCTGCATCTACGGCCGATACCCCAGGGATGAAGGGATACACCGGAGATTTCTTTATATTCCCAAAGTTAATGCCTCCTCCCTGAGATTCAAACAAGATTTACTTGATCATAGTTATGAATCTTAAAATCACAATTGTTTAGATCAGCGTAGCAGCTATTATAAAGGTCTTCAACGGGAAAAGCTAGACTGTGGGCTGTCCCAATAGTCCAGACCTCACCGAGAATGTGATTCAGCGGTCCTACTTTTGCAAGTAGAGCGTTATTGTGAGCAGGGGTGGTGGGGCCGGGATCATTCGGAGCGCCCCACCTCCCAGATTCTATTTGATTACCTTGACTGTTTTGTTGTCACCCAACACAACATCCGACTCGAACTGGCGGTCAATGGTGGTAGCAGCGACAGTAAGAATCCAAGGAGCGATATTAACGACTGATCTGGGGTCAGGGCCATCATTCCCAGCAGAGCATGCTACGATGATTCCTTTCTCAACTGCATGAAAAGCTCCAATAGCAATCGGATCAGTCGAAAAATCGGGCTCAAACCCCGATGATGAACCAAGTGATAGTGAAAGCACATCAACTCCATCTGCTATTGCATCATCAAAAGCTTTCAGGATAGCCGATCCACGGCAACCAGAGGAAGTACAAACACGGTACATGGCGATTCTGGACCCCGTGGAACCCCCCTTGGCAGTGCCTTCAGCCAGGCCGCGGTAGGATGCACCGTCCACGGGACTCCCGGCTGCAGTAGATGAAACATGAGTTCCATGGCCATTTTGATCCCTAGGAGAACCTTTTGTTGTAGAACCAGGGTCTTCATAATACCTTGCTCCGATCAATTTCTTGTTGCAATTTGAAGTGGTAAAATTAAGGCCTTTCACGCATGTACCATTCCATCGGGATGGAACTGGACCCATATCTTTATCATCGAAACTCTTTGATTCAGGCCAAATGCCTACATTTTAGAACATAAAATTCGTCAGAGAATTTGCGTACTGTAAAGCGGACACAGATGTCAGTTTTGGTCTTAGAATGTTTTTTGACCTGTGTCCAAGACTCCAATGATTGTGTCTGCTCCATTTGAGGAGGAATCAGATCTTGGTCCAGTATAGATTTCTTCTTCAGTTTGATACTTCAAGAAATCCCAAGAACGAGTTGTGTGGAGTTGTAAAATTGGATCAGGAAAAACTGAAACAACTCCTGGCTTTCCAGCAATCGATTTAGCTTCTGCTGCTGTTAAACGAGCAGCAAATCCAGCAAAACCATTGTTATAGCTGTGAATCACTGCATTCTTTTTCCTGTAACATTAAGCAATAATATTACATGCATGATTCCTTTAACTATATAACTTATTCTAATAAGTTGATTGATAACTTAAATGTTAGTTAACAACGTTTTTTCCTCCCTTATTACACAATTGAATTATACTACGCCTTTCTTTGAACGTACTCCCTTCCTAGTCCGTCCTAAATGAAATGTCCACTATTCATTTTGTTTAGGAATATTGACATTTAATATTTGGGACGGTGATAGTATATTTTATTTAATACGTGTTTAACCAGGTGCCGGATCCAGGACTTAAGATCAGTGGGAGCACTCGCTGATTTACCTTATTTGTGAGGGTCACTTGTAAACATATTATCTAAATAAAGCAAAAATACACCATATTTAATTGAAAAAAATATTATTCAGTGGAGACATGTGACCCCGGTGATGGGATGCTACATCCATCACTGCGCTTAACAATGATGGAGAGAAAAAAAGGAAGGAGGAAACTAGAACTTCTATGTTGAGGAGGGGAATTATAAAGAGACAAATATTATAATAATTTCTAGAAAAGTGGATGGTTTTGTAGAAAATTTGGCATTTCAAAAATTGTTAAAGGCGATCGTCACCCCTGCCTCCTAGTTCCACCCTTAATACAGGGCAAATGTGGTTTTTGAAGTATCTTGGTAGCAAAGTTGTGCTAAATTCTACCTTCTTATCAAGGAGCCTATAAGCTGATCAGAAGAAGAAGATGAGGATGGAGCTCCCATGTAGACAATGTAAATGCCATTGTTTTGAACTTGAGCTGCTGCTACCTTAGCTTCTTCTGTTTGTAATGAAAGAAGAAGGAGAAAGAAGCAGAGGCAAAGATGAGGAAATAAATTCATTCTTTGTATTTTACTCAAACAAAGTTACTAGTTAGTGAAATGTTGGTTTAGAGCAGGTTTGGGGAGGAGGGGGCATTCCTTAAAAAGAGTCAAAAGTTGGGGTGTGCATTCATGCGTGTGCTGCGCACTCAACAACATTAGTCACCGGTCGGCTACTAGTTTTATTAGCCACTCAAAGTGCGCTAATACTCATCTAAACTCCACCACCCCCACTATATTACCATAATCGTAGCAGAACTGGCTTCTGCTGCTGGTGGTGGTGGTTGTAGCTATGAGTATAGATATATTTATACAGTATCAAATGATGTCTTGACTCAGCTTCCAGTGTGAGAAGTCATTCGTTCAGGATCATACATCTTAGTTCGATATACGAATGTGATAATTTGTCACATATTTGCAGGAATTTATCTCGGTTCGTTATATGAAAGTAATGTCTGTTTTAGTGGAGATATCATTTGGGCGGGATCATGCGTCTCGGCCTTGACTTTGATACCTAGAAGCGAAGTTGTCGTATCTTTGCAAAAATTCATATTAGGTCTGTTAAAGTTTCATCTAGATCCCTAACCGAACCAACCGGTCTAATAATGTATAGATCCAATACACAACAACAATGACATAACTCATATGTCCCCAATAATTGGGGGTATGAGCGGGGTACAGATAGGAGACAGACATAACATTTGATAATAAATGAACAAAGTGACTGCTCCCAGAATACCACTGAAACAGATGGATTAGAGACTGGCATAACTTTTGGTATGAATACACAAAGTGATTGCTCACAGAATACCATTGAAACAGTTGTCCCCATATATCGTCATTTTTGCTACAAAATAATGCCCTCAAATCAAAGTAAAAAAACACCAGAGAAAGAAGGCGCATAAACCAGTTTGATTTATATGCACATTATCATCCTTTTTTCATTAAGTATTTATGCAATGCAATGTCTAGATACCGATATTTCCCTAAAAAAAGGTATTTATGCTTTCCAAAGTCATAAAGGCTTTTTATGTCATTGCAATTTGCAAGGGACATGTTGCACTAGATTAGGCAAGAGATTATTAGCTGAACTATCAAGTATCTGCTAGTGCATACACATGCAAGTTTCATGGGATGGATTTTTCTAATTGAAAACGGCACTGTTTTTTTAAGAGGCAAACTAATTTGAACTTCTAGAAAACAAATCAGACAGAACGGAAAAGAAACAGAGCAAGTGTGGGAAGCATGAATGATTTTCATTATAGCACAAGAGTATCATAGTTGCCCATGTGATGCATTTAAGATCAAGTGTCCCCTCACAGGGGGAGGGGAGCCCAAGAAGGGCGAATTATTAAACCTCACAGGGGGAGGCGGGTATCGAACTCGCAACCGAGGCAGGCGCCCCACTGGGCTAGCCAACCTTGGATAAGTGTCCCCTCTTTTGAAAGAAAGAAAGAAACAAAAAAGAAGACTTTGGCCTTCAAATCCGTCTAACGTTAGAATGTTTTAACATGGAATGGATGAGCAATAAGGACTTCCGTCCACCAATAGAAATGCTCGGAATGTTAAAAAGACCAGTGCAGTCGGTCTAACACTTATGACTCAAAACAACAATAGGTTGACACGGAAATGCTATCATCAGACCAGTGCGCCACTGCCTTTGCAATCTCTCTGTTGACATGAGATGGATGGCCAATTCTTTATTGCTTCTGATAAGAGGAGCATATTGAGAATAGTATAAAGAATAATCTGAAAATGTAGTCCACTTTTTCAATATGCTTTCCAGAAAGACAATTTCAGACCAATCTTGAATGATGACTTTTAACCAAGATCCAACTTCTCTGCTTGTGAGGATTAGTGATCTTCTTATATAAAATACTGCTAATGGTGGGTTGTTGCTTCTTCTCAAACTAAAGAATTCAGCTCCATAGTGCAGATTTCTCAGTGTAAGTTCCATTAATTGAGAAGCTACCTTATCTTTTACCCCATTACTGCAAAAACCAACCAAAGGACCGTGTTAAAGAGCAGTATGGGACATGCCCTCCCCGCTAGCGGTCACGCTACGGGCCAATCGCGTGCCAATCCCAGATTAGTCACCATGTTAGCGGTGGACACTCGAATGCACCTAAGGTTGAACAAAAAAAAACCAACCAAAGGGAAAAGTTGAAAGTGGGAAGAGGAAAGCAAAAACTTTTTGAGGTAGTGAACCCACAGTCAATAATACTAATATAAAGTGTCAAAAGATAAAGTAAGCTTGTTACATTAAATGTACTGTTCTTGTAATGGTACCAAAGTCACACTTGCAATAGTGATAAAATATTTTAATTTGTGAAAATATGAGGTGTATGCCTTAATGACCTCCTTGGTATGCCTAAGGTTCAAAGAAAGGACAGAATTGAAGAAAAGAATAAGCAACAGAATAGCCGTCAAGGAAGGCAAGTGCAGCTGCCGTTGTCCTTCCCGGTTCGACACTTAGTACGGAATAGAAGAATACCATGTGTTTTCAGTCTTCCTAGTTCCTGTGGACCTGAAGTGCAAACCTGTAATGTAAATGTGGGCAGATTTATATTTATTTGTATTTCAGAAACTATAATCATCTCAGTCTGGGGATGTTGCAGCAATCCCAAGAGATGAGGGTGAATGGATCACCTTCTTCCACCCACCACCTTTCTATATGATGGAGCCATCTCCCAGTTCTGTTAACCTCAAAAGATACATCAACAAAGTTAAAGCCATAAAGATAGCAAAGCAACATGCACAAATGAGACTTATCATCTTTTGTTCACATTATTACTCTCAAACAAAAAGAAATGGCTTTTCTAAAGCTCAACAAGACACCTACAAGTTCCATCTGCTTTGCACCTCCCAGTCGCAAGACAAAGGAAAACCAATCAACTAAATCCTAGCAAACTCTTCAACGAAAAAGAGATTTTTAAGTAGCAGGATATGAAATATATGACTACTCCATAATAGCAATTCCACTGACTACCGCAATTTTATCAATGTTTAGACAAGAGCATTGTAGCTAAAGCATATGAAAAGATAGCAGAATAGTATTGTAAACCTATTCTTGCACTGCTTTCCTAGCAGCATCTTCTTCTGCTTTCATCTTCCTCTCCCATTTTCTCTTCCTAAAATCTGCTAACATGGCAGGCATCTTCCTCATCAAAGCAGCAGTATTCTCTCTCTTTTCTGCAGCTATTCTATCGACCTTATGCCCTTTGCGCTTGGTTCTCATCTCTTTCCTTTCTGGATCATATGTCCAATCTTCCCCAGCAAGAAGAACCTCTTTACGGATTCGAGCTCGACGACGTGCACTGATACCAAGAGGTTTCCATGCCCCAAGCTCCCAGTAACCCCAAACTCCCTTCGAGAGCTCATTACTGTATTTCATTAACTTGTCTCTCCATGGATATTGGTATTCTCCAACGGCTGTCGCAACTGATTTTACAGCTTTTCCTGCCATAAACCTAAAACGAGCAAAAAAAACCAAACATTCATCAGATGCAAGTGACGAGAGTGAGACAGGTCATAACTTAATATGAACTCGATGGTCTGAGGTTTTGGGAACAAATTAGAGAAAAAAATGAAGCAAGAACATAGTACATTTCCTATTGTATAGTCTCAAGCATTTTGACCTGTCATTACGGCTCATATAGCCATGAAAGAAATGCATGTTCACAAGGACATCTCGTGAAGCTAGTTTACGTTATCAACTTCCCGTAGAAACACCTACAAACCCAGGATGTGCCCAATAGGGGACAAGAGAAACACATGGATACACTATGCACCAAAACTCAATCTTTGCTATAGATAAGACAAGGACCAAGAAGCATATTCACCTGGAGCACACAGTTACCAGAGAATGAAAATTAATCTATGCTAGACTGAGTATATCAGATTATCCACAATTCACTGTAGTGAAACAGATTCCAAATCAGCACGGTTCTAAGGACTAGATTTATTAAGCAACATTCCAAAGCTATAACAAAACATCATCCTTATACTCGAGTTCGGAAGCTGCCAACCTAGATCCAGGCAACCACACTCCCAATTTCCAGATATTTCTTGATTATGAATGTGGAAAAACAAAATATTCAAGTGCTTTATCACTTCCAAAATAGTTAATTTAACTCCCCAGCTAATGCAGTTTCACAATCCAAAAATCAAGTTTCTTGATTCACTTTCAGGAATCTAGTCTTAACTCTACTCACTCCATTCATAAATATAAGTCGTTTAGAACATGTAGCAAAAATTAAGGAAGCAAAACAAATAATGTAATTTGTTAGTAAAAATATCAATATTAATATTTTAAACAAAATTAGTGGTATACAAGTCCTAGTACCTTGCTTTTTTGGTTTTTTAATTTTCGCTATAGGTTATAAACGACTTATATTAAGTAACGGAGGTGGTACCATTATTTCTCTTGAGCAAATACAGTTTCATATCCAAAATTGAACACCAGAAAAAGAAAAGATACAACCTTTTAGCTAAAATGAAATCAGTCCAACAAATTCAATGTTAAATTGCATCTCATTCACATAGAAATCCCATAAAAAATAAATAAAAAAATGCACACAGAAAACAGTAATTGAAATATATTAACAATCTACTTTACCTCAAGAAGATACCTCCGGTAGAGAACTAAGAAGAGGTGGTATACGGCGGGGGAATTGGAAGGGTTTAGCGGAGTAAAAAATCGTCGATAGCCTCACCGCCACTGTGAAGAAGGTAATCTTTCTTTGTAGAACGAAGCCAAGTCCTCCATATTTGAATAATTTCAATTTTAGTCCTCTGACTTTGGCATGCATTCTCTAGTTAGCCCTCCATCTTTTAAAATATTGATCCTAATACCTTATTTTTTTCTTATGAAAAAATATGAAGAGAGCAAAAATTCCTGCTTTCTTCTCCATTCCCGAGTCTTGTGAATCTAGTTTCCTTGAGTCAGTCAAGTTTGTGGGTGGTAAAATGGGATGTTTGACAGTATTCTCTGACAGACTTTGAAACGGAATTTTTACCTAGGACTTGATTAATACTTACTCCTACAATATTTTTGGGTTTTTCTTTTTGATAAAAACTGTAAGGATTTACTATGGGATATGAAGACAAAGAAGATCTACTATCTTCAGAAACATAGTCTAATTCGTAGACACAAGGAAGACGAGATATTGAAGAAAAACTAGTACTAGGCGACTCTGGAAGAGATACTATACTAGAAGATGAAGACATAATTAAGATAACCAAGAGGGAGGGGACCGAATCCGAGGGTGAGGGGATCTTATGACTCAACAGAACCAAATTTTCAGATTTAATGTGTGTTTTGAAATTGACAGTTTACTGGTTTTGAAAATCATCTTTACACATCAGACGCACAACCCACACTGGAATTTCACTCATCAGTGTACCGGGCCTTCCTCGTCAGGCTAGCATACCTATGACTCTCTAAGCAGGGATCCACATCAGTAGACTCTTTAGAAGTGTTCAGTTACTCCATTAAATTCTAAGTTTTCTGATGGAAGTACCCGCAAAATCCCTTAATTTCCCGTAGACCTTAGTTTTCTGGTGGAGGTACCCGGAAAATCCCTTAATTTCCTATAGACCTTAGTTTTCTGGTAGAGGTACCCGCAAAATCCCTTAATTAGTGTGTGCTTTGAAATTGACAGTTTACTGCTTTTGAAAATTATCTTTACGCATCAGACGCACAACCCACACTGAAATTTCACTCATCAGTGTACCGGGCCTTCCTCGTCAAGCTAGCATACCTATGACTCTCTAAGCAGGGATCCACATCAGTAGACTCTTTAGAAGTGTTCAATTACTCCATTAAATTCTAAGTTTTCTGATGGAAGTACCCGTAAAATCCTTTAATTTCCCGCAGACCTTAGTTTTCTGGTGGAGGTACCCGCAAAATCCCTTAATTTCCCATAGACCTTAGTTTTCTGGTAGAGGTACCCGCAAAATCCCTTAATTCTCCAAGACCTCAATTTTCTGATGAAAGTACCCACAGAAGGTCCTAATTAAGGCAACTGTGGCATAATTCAGAGCATACTGGTCAGAGGAAAGAAGAATTAAAGAACTAGCAGCATCATCAAAACCATACTGGACAAAGATCACGAGGAATTAAAGAACTAGCGGCACCGCCTTAATGGTTTAGGGGCATCCTTATTATATATTTTTTTCCTTTTTTTTTTTTTTTGTGGTGAGGGAGGTTGGGGGGGGAAAGGGGGATACGGAAATCGATCCCAGGATCACTCCTGGGATTGAACAACATAACCACTAGGCCATTCAGGATTCCTGTGCATCCTTATTATATTGATGACGGATGACGGATGACGGATGATGGATGACGGATGACGCAAGTTCGATTCCCACCATTGAAAATCCTCATTTTCTAACTTAGAAAAAGGAGGTATCTATAAATTTCAAAGTATATTGTATTGAGTATTCTAGAAATTCTATTTCATAATTTAAAGAAGAACCATCTCTAAAAAGCATAATTTTCAAGTGCATTATAAATAGTGAATACCTACATAATAATCCTTTTATATGCACTTTTTACTAATAATATGATGTATAAATATAAGAATGTAAACTTTGTATCCTAGAATGAATAATTATAAGGGAACAAAATCAGATATGTAGACAAAGAAAGGGGTACAAAAGAAAAGGCTAAAAACATTTAGGTAATTTTGGATAAATTTTTAATTTAGTGAAAATGTAACTTTTTTTCAATTCTTGTAGGGCATATGATTGATTTTTGCGAGTGAAACAATATAGCCCACAATAGGAGGAAAAAAATGACAGATTAATCGATAACCTATCCAAAATCAATTTTAAATTTATGACCGGAAATCAAACTCGTATCTCTCAAGTGAAAGCCATGTATTCTAACCGCTTGACAATAACAAAATTTAATCTACAATATGGAAGGTTCTAATTATTTAACCAGTACTTTGAAGATAATCTTTTTTAAATTTTCTGATATATTATAATTATTTTGGAGGAGCGTCGAAACAAAACCAATTATTTCAAGTCGGAAATAGTTAAGCTAATATGCTAACGTTTCATATATGGTAACTCTTTGAAGGTAGTTGCTAAGTAACTCTCGGAAGGTAATTATTAACTTAAATTAAGACATAATTTAAGAATGACCAGGGTTCGCGACTTTGGCATTTGTATGCGAGTTATTGATGTTGGGAGGGTCGCCCCCTTCTTAGACCTCTGCAGTACCCGGTACAGATTAATCGGGCCTGTCGAATTTGGACACTGGTGGGAAACCCAAAAAAAAACTTAAATTAACACATAAGTTGCATGTAGTATAATATTTCCATATTTCAGTAAAGTGACACTTCCATTATTTATCATTGCAGTGCAGTGGTCTAATTAACCGAAAAAAAACCTTGAAACTATAGCCTAATTAACAATGATAATTTTTCTTGAAAGCTAAATTAATTAACAATGATAATACATAATAGAATAGTTACGAGGAATCTAGTGATAAGACAAAAAAGAAAAAATGTGGTCTATAATTGACCAAACATGTCGGTTGTCCTCTTCCTACATAAAAAGAAGATACCTACGTCAACAAGGCACTCACCTTCCGTTCCGACAAAAATTGTGAAGATCTAAATTAAGGTAACTCAGCGGCTAAATTGGTGGGAGACCTTGTCTTAGGACACTGCAAGAAGTCACCCCCACATTGGAGGGTTGAAACTTCCCTACTACGACTGCTAAGATTGGAACATGCGCCCTCCTATACAATCTGTTACCCCCGAACCAACTGGGCTACCCTTGCGAATGTCTGTTATCCTCTTGTATTGTGATAAAAATGGGGAAGGAAAAAAAAAGTTATACTGGGAAACTATACATGTATTCCTTCTCCGATAAATGCTGTCTGATCAATTATTTCAATGAAATATTGCAAAATATACTAGAAAATAATTACTTTATAAATTTATCGTTAAATGTTATGTCTATTTTTTATTAATTCATATATGTACTCTAATTATTAAGAATTTAATAAGTCATATTATTATTATCGTATTGGAAAGTACAATGATTTTCTTCTCTGAATTTTCCAAAAGTTTGATTTTATCATTATATTGGTTGGATAATACACATCAGAGACAAAAAAACAAGAGACCTTACTTCCGAGGATACCCTGAATTTTTAAGTTTCTAGTGTCCTTCGTTCTCTTGAATTAAATATTTATTTTTTTATATAAAAAAAATTGAAATGTATACACTTAATTATGAACATATATACTTTTTTATGAAGGAAATTATTTTCTACGTCCATATCGATATTTAAATGTCCAATTGTTAAACTCATGGAACAATATATATTTCTCCATAAAGGAAAGTATACTCTCTGTCCATATTTAAATGTCCAATTATTAAATTTGCGGGGTATTAGTTAACTACTAAATGCCTAGACAAATACGAAAGCTACGATAATAATATCTTTTTTCAAATATGAAGTAAATAAATTAGCGTAAATGTAGAAATTAATTTTTAATACATTCTTGAAATTATAAGAAGACAACTAAATATGTATAAAAAAAGGAAATTTAAAACATCTAAATATAGAAAAAGGAAAGAGAAACTGAAATGTCCATGCTCCTCCTTAAAATGGTGCTGTTAAGGTTCTCTGCAGTGTTTGCTTTTTAGGACACTGAGCAGGTTCAGCTGCAGCATCACTAGTCAGCTGCAAAATAAAAAATAAAAAATTCATCATTCAATCTTATATCAGTCATTTAAGACTGGACTCACATCACTCTCACATTGAGTGACAAACCCACATTTGCAGGTAGGTCCGTCCAATTCATGTAAGAGGAGTGTGTGTGTGTGTGTGTGTGTGTGGGGGGGGGGGGAGGGTCTATCTCAGAATGACGGTTATATGATTGATTTTTTCGGAAAAAAGAGAGTTAAAATGGGGTAAAAGTGATTCCAAAAGCCAATGAAGAAAAGATAACCTTTAATCTTAATTAATTAATGTGACAATGACTTAGGCCGCACTAAAATTATAAAAAAGGAATCTAATGTTTATGTTCTTGTGTTTTTATTTTTTACATTAATTATTGTAAATAGTTTACCTTTTCCAGTTGTCTTCTGAGCCTACCATTTTCTTCCATTAATCGAGAGACCTCAAGCTCCAACTCACTAGTATAAGCCTTTTGAGTCCATTTTTACAAAAGGAAAAAAATTCACTTGTCATTAAGAAGGAAGAGCAATTTTCTTGATTAATTAGAGAAGAAACAAAGTAATGAAAAATCTGTTAATGAACTCGATTCACATCCTCTGTGGACCTTATAGTCCAAAATGTATATGCGATGACATAGTAAATTCTGAATCACAAGGTCACATTAGATTAGATTAGGTACATGATGGAAACTATATTAAGCATGGTACCTGTTTTCTTGCTCTGGACCTGGCAGCTGATTCTCTATTCTTCATCATTCTCTTGTTCCGGTGATCGCCGGCTCCGGTGCCGCCATTCCTCTTTTTGCCCATATTAGAAATCTCATTGATGGGAGAGAGGGTAAGAGAATATGGTGTCTTACCAAAGTCTTCATTAATAGTACTAGTATTCAAATGAGACTTTGCAGTTGAACTCGAGGGATGATCACAAGATCTTTGAATGCAATCAATCTCAGTTCTTGTTTCCAATCTCAAAATTGGAGCTGAGGAACACTGGACGGCAGAATCAGAGGCGGTGTCGCCGCCGCCGCCGCCGTTGGAGGGGTACTGGGGAAGAGAAGAGAGATTGATGTCTCCCCAGATTTCTTCCATAGAGTACTTTATTGGTACCACTGCTGAAAAAGTTGGGATTGGAGATAAAGCTGAAAATGGTAGTGGAGATAAACAAATAGACGATGGCAGCTTTGCCGGTGAACCGGAGATGGTGGCCGTGGTATCCATCACGACTACAAGCAAGAAGATCCTTTGTCCCACTCCCTGTCTTAATCTTGAGTTTGATAGGTGGAAAGGGCAAAAAAGGGCAAAAAACGCCAAGATGCCAAAGAAAGAGAGACAAGGTCAGCTAGGGAGAGAGTATCTTTCTACACTAGAGAAAGGGAATGAATAAAAGACGTGCTTGTATTTTATTACATGATAATTTGTTTGGGGGGAACAACATTAATATTTGGTCCTTCTCTTAATAAAATCTGCTAATTTGTGGGCTTAATTCCTAGTACCCAATATAATGATATACTTTGTAGGGTTGTCCAAGAACAGCCTGCACACACTTTAATATTGCATCTCCTTAAAGAAATGGGATTTGCATCATGAAAAGAAGTGATAATCATCATTCCAACATCTTAAGTTAACTTCCACTCCTTGAGTTGTGCGTGGGAAAAAAAGGGCGACTGTCCCAGCAAGGGAAGTCATATGCTCAGAAATATGCGTCACATAATTGATACTCGAGAGTGACAATTGTTTCATCTGTCAAGTAAATTAAAGTGCCCTGAAAATCCTAACAAAATTAACTGAATTAAAGTGCTTAGATTTGGAAACATTTCATTGTGAAAAACAATGTTAGAGAAAATCTGAGGATCCTACCTGATAAAGCAACTAAATAGTTTTAGGACAGTGGAAAACAGCCTTAGACATAGACAGCTTTAGCACCAAGAGTTAATGAGAATGGCAACCTAAAACTCTACTACCTATTAGAGCAAGGATGGTATAGGAACTACAAGGGTAGTTGGTAAGAATTGAATATGTGACAAACTAAATCGAAAGTGCCTAACAGGAATAACTAAAACCACAATTTCATAAATCATAATTGATCATACTAAAGGAATTAACACACCAACTAAAGCCATCCACCACAAACTACCTAGACTACAGCTATTAAAAGACGGAAATAATCAACGATAAAGTATAGTTGTTCATTCGTGCATAGATTCACCATGAAAGAGTAAGAAAAAGTGGAGGTATAAATCTAAGATAATTATAAAGGTTTCCAATTTCTGGACATAAAAGTATACTAGCCATATTCTAGCTCATAAAATCAGGCCAACACCAAAAAATCCACCAAAAAATATTTTCTGAAAGCAAAACCAAATCCGCATCCTGACATCGTTAATAATGGGGAAAACACCCATCCACATCCACAAAGTATACAAAACTGATAATAATCCACTGAGCAACTATAATCTCCCCAATTTCATTTGTTTGAATGACTCTCAAATGAGACGTTTGTGCATTTATTTCTTCTTACAAAACTTACCAGTACTGAGCGGATGGAGTCCACAACAATCAAGAACCATATGAGTTTAACTACAGCAACCTTGACATGAGACGCAGAAACATTTTTGTCAGGTTGTATGTAAACATGTTGGACTTGAAACGAGCTCCTCTGCAGTTAACTCTCCGTTTTCCACAATTGAATGACAAGATGACTCCTCAGCTCTATCTGGCACCTTCTCAATTTGTGACTCTAACGTGCCCGTAATCAACTTGTTACTGCTACTGCTGCCACCGTCATCATTTAGGGACAACTTCTCAATAGACAAATGCAAGTTATCATCAGATGATGCGCCAAGTGCCTGTGACCCTGAATCAGATGAATCTCTGATGCCGGTATGTACCCATTTCTGCCATTCATTTCGCCTTCGTATCTTGTCACCTTGTTCCTGCAGAATGAAAATAAAGGAACATAAACTACATCACATAAATCCATTAGAAAAGGTAAGGCAAAAGCAAACTTGCGCACTGTACATATCAAGAAATTAAAATGCAAAAGATCCCGATTTCTAACAATGCAAGTATGGGAGCATACTTTAAGCATAACCACACACACATTTTAAGCAAATTATAAGAATGAAAGAAAAAAAAAGGAAAAAGATAGCATATAAATTATAGCAAGATTTGATTTTGCAGCTGATTACCTTGACTTCGACTACAACTGAACCTCTCAGTGAATCCAAAATCAATTGAATGTCTGTCGTCAATTGTTGTACCTGCCAAAAAAAGACATTGAACAACCTTCATATGTGCACAGGATATGCTTAAACCGCTCAAAGATGCAGACATACAGGTATGGCCCTAGCATGATAACACGTTTGCCCTCATATAGGCAAGTGAGCATACATATAAGACTATCAATGCAAGGTTTTCTTTTAGCTTGAAGAAGCACACTACATGTTCCCATGAACTTCTTGACATTTCAGCTTAACATGTTTCTAGCAGCGCAAAGTGATATTAACTGTCTTAAATGATTTTGTTTTATGATACAAGCAGAAGTATCTGATGAAAATATCAATTAAGGTAGACAACGTAGTTTAGATTTTCATGCATAATATATTTACCTTAATTGTCAGGGTAATCAATAGGAAATCATAGGAGGAAATTAAGAAGCAAACGAATGCCCAAGAAGAAAGCAAAGAAATTAAGTATAAAATCTCATCACCCATCCCGCCACGTCTCATTTATCAAAGAAATATCCAAGAAAAGAAAAATACGTTATGTGAACTAAACATACTTCATCTAGCACCACAAAATAAAATATAAGTGACAATGAAATTAGATTCCCATACTCTCACTCATTCGTGAAAAGTTGAGAACCAGTAGGTCATAAGGCATGCAATTATTCCCAAATTGAGATGAACAAGAGTTATTAGTAGGAAAAAAGTTTACTTCACCTAGCACCAAAACTTAACTAGAGAGATGTCCATTTACCACCAATAAACAAGTACAACATGAGAAGGTGGATACTACCCGTTAAAAGCAAAGTAAAATAACCGATTGAGCAAAGCAGACGCATACAAAGCATTAAATTAAAGAATTAATGACTAATTTACAACATTTCATAAATCACCACACGGTACTTACTCGAGGAAAGTTGGCTATCAAAACAATGGGAACCCATCCCTCAGCATCCATATTAGATCGTAAATAGTCGTCTTTTATCAAATTAGCGTCACTGCAAGCAAACGAGAAACAGTCTTAAGGAGTAAAAAAAGAAAACACCATTTCTTGGAAATTAAGATTGACAACAAGTACCTGAAATAATAATCTATCTGCTTTATAATCAAAGCTGGCAAATGAGGATCAATAACAGGGAAAAACATTGGTGCTGGTGGAGCTTGACCAATGAGTGGCATTCCTCTAAAGGACTCCGGTGTAAGTGTTGTTCCGGGAAATGGTGGGACATACATAAATGGAGAGGCCATATCTAAATTACGTTGTACACATTTGTAAAATTCCATATCAGAAGCTTCTTCGAATATAGATAAGATAAACATGACATGACTCACCAAAACTCATATGAATAATAGTAAAATTTTATATCAGAAGCGTCTCCAAATATAGATAAGAGAAACATGACACAACTCACCAAAACTCATTGGGCCCACAAACGGTCTCATGTGTGGTAGTGGAGCAAAGGGAGGAGCACCAGGTGGTGGAGGTGGTGGAATGTAACCGCCAGGTGGAGGAATGAATTGAGGAGGCGCCTGCACGTCTCTGCGGTCAGAATCTCTCCTTGGACCACCGGTTGGCCTTGGACCTCTTGCAGAGGGGTCCAACAATGGAGGTGGCATAAAGTTACCATAATTCACATAAGGAGGAGGAAATGCTGGGGGCAGCGGAGGAGGTGTTGGTGGATGCCTATTATATCCACCTTGTGCTGATCCACTACCACCTGGGCCACTGCCACCCCCACGATTTTTCATTGATCTTTGGCGATGCATTCCACGGTTTGAATTAGTATTAACTTGTTTCTGGGGCGGCATTTGTGAAATTATAGGCCCCTGCAGGTATTAAATTTAAGCACATTCTAATTTCTAAAGCAATGTATATCACAAAACTACAGAAATAATCAATTTTGACAATAAATATACATAATTTATTGACATAAACAAAAGAATAAAACAAGGATCAGTAAAAATTCCAGGATATAACAAGCAGTCTCTGTGTGTTTTAAAAAAGAGTGAACCTGAGTAGCAGATGCTGATCCTCCCTCGGAGACAGGTTTGGAGGGATCAGATGATGATTTTGGTGTGGGGCGAGTGGACTCGGAGAGAGCAGGCCAAGAGACAGAGTCACCCATAACAGAACTGGGCTCCACAACGACTCTGTTCAATGATGATTTACTCCAAGCAGCTTTCTTTGGACGACCAGCATTGACACCATCAGTCATATCAGGGGTCGCCGTCCGACTGAGTATCCTGAGTCGAGTTCTCCATATAAGTCTTCTGGATGCCAGAAGAAACGCTAGAAACAGCTTGTTCCGCAACAACAGCCGGCGGCGGCGGGAGAAGATGGAGTAGCCACTGAAGAAGATGGAGCCGACAACGTTGGTTCAGTCGACTCAACACCTCTTCGGACAACCTGTGCCCATGGAGAAGACAAGTTACCCCGCCGATTCCGAGGGCTGACATCGCCGTTTTCAACTTCGGAAGTAGCCGCCACCGATTGTGGCGAGAGATTAGAGCTGGCCGACATGGCCATTGAGTTTAATTGATCAAATTTATAAATAAATGTTTTCTGCAATTACAAAAATTTAGAAAGAAAAAAAATACAATCAGAGAAAGCTAGATGTAAGGGATGAAGAGAGAAGAAGAAGTGATCAGAATGTGGGTATCCCTCAGAGTTCTTTCTCTCTTCTTCTGATGATTTTTGTATGTTCCCCCGATACGGTGGCTATCATCACTACCTGACTACCAGAGACGGCCGTAAAATTACTATAAACTCCTGTTCTTTCTTTTCCCTAATACTACACTCACCATCTAAAATTACAAGATTGACCTTGGTTTATAAAAAATTTCAAACCCTACTTAGACTTAGGTAGATAATGTATTTTGTAAAACTATTTAGGAAAAAAAAAAAAGAATTACATAAAATAGTTAATGCTTGTTTGCATATTTAATTTTCCTTATTTGTTTACGAATTGTTCTGATATTAATCAGGTTCACATTAACATTTTGGTTCAAAATTAGTCACGTCATCGCAAAATTATCTCTCTCCTCATTTTATAGTGATGTGACTAATTTTAAACCATATAATCCAATAAATCTGTTCAATATCAGAACTATATTTTATTTACTATGAGTAAATACGTCATTATCTAAATTGCGTGCCAAGTTTTTCTTTATTTTAAGAGTAAATATTTAGATTTTTGTAACGAAGTACATTAGATTATGCAAATAGCTAAACATATTTGATGGGACGTAAGAAAAATAATATTTTCATTTTTCTACATTTATCATGAATGATACATAAGTAAGTAAAATAGCTAAGTCCAGTGGGTTGGCCTCTGCCCATGACCGTGAGGTCGCGGGTTAAACACCCTCCCCTTACGTGAGACTAAATAATTTCCACCTCCCCTGTGAGATCTAGTACTTCACGAGGTATACCAAAGTAATATTCTCAAACTTCTATGTTTATTTTGAATAATACGTAAGTAATTAATTCAACGTTAATGAACGAATATTCCTTTTTACCGACATTAATTACCTTAGAAAATATTGGTGAAAGTACTAGGCGCATGCATTATTCATATAAGAAAGGAACCTATTTAAACCAAAAAAAACATTAGTATAAGGTATATTTCTAATCTATAAGCTAATATTTAAATATCAAACGTATTAGTATATTTTCTTTTTGTATATGTATTTGAAAATAACTTTAAAATTATTTTTTTTTAATTTTATTACTACTAATTTTCAATCTTCCCATCCTATATATTAACATACTTAAGTTTATATGGAAAATGTGGGAATTTTTTCCCCATAAGGAAAATGAATTGAATAGTAAATAGAAGATACATAATGTTGGGATGGAGAAAATATTTACCATATGCTCTTTTGTAAATAATTTACTACATTCCAAGTTGCCAATGTCAATATATCTTTTGCAATTATAAAGTGAATAAATTCCTTTCTTCTTTTTTTTTCCATTTTAGAAAGAAATTTCCTTTTATTTTTTCATAATACATTAGACATAGAAGGTTTTAATTCGCCCACGTCTAACGGGGCTCTGGCCCAATTAGCATATGACGGCCCAATATGGAAAGGCCCACCAATATCACTTCCCCAACAAACTTTCATTGCTTTCTTTGACCAACAATGTGTCAATGACCACCTACCAAAACCAACTTTTTTTCAAACTTGTGTTGCTAAATAAAATTGAAAAATGCAAGTTCGACGGTCCTAAATTTGTGATGATTAGTAAATATATATATATTTTTTAATTTTACTAAAATTGACTTTTTTCTCATGTCGTAAAAATTGAAAAATTTGAGTCCAGCGTCCACAAATCTATAATGGTTAGTACACGATATTTTCAAAACTTGACTAAAATTAGATTATTCATATGTCGCAACTGTTAAAAAATCAGAGTCTGGTGTTCCCAATTCCGTGATGGATAGTACACGATTTGTTTGTAAATTTGACTAAATTCTTGGGGCTTTGCATTGGACTGTACATGATTTGGTATAATGGGCCAAACATGGCAATCCTTTTTTTGGACCAACATTTTTTACAAGAACGGATTTTCCAAATCCGTCCCTAATAAATTCATGAAACCCTAAAAAAGCGGTACAAACCCTAGACTTCCGTGAGTTGAGAACGGATTTCTCAAATTGCAGCACTTTTGCAGTGTCTAGTCTTTTTTCAACCCACATTTTGAATAATTGAAGACTGAAAATGAGAATGGATTTGGCATATCTGTTCCCATTTCTGACCAATTTTCAGAGACTTGTCAATTCAGTAATAATTTTGAAAATAATTAAAATTTTGAATATTTTTTACACACCATTTATATCTATAAATAACCTCGCCACACTCTACAAAAAAAAGTTCAATTTTATTATCCTATTTGAAGGCATTCAAAACTCTAAAACAAATAATTTTTCTTAACCTCTCCAAAATTTTACATAAATGGCAAAGTTTCCAAAACAATATGGGATTAGTACTTCACTTATCAACAGAAAAGCTACAAGTTTGACTGAGGAAAGACACCACAAAGACCAAGGAATCTATAGGGTCATGTCCCGACACAGTCAAATTAGTTGCTCGTGAATGTAATTGATAAATGGTCTACTTTTACTACTCTTTGCACGCATGTCATTGCAGTGTCCAAATCGGCCATGGAGAATGCTTCAAAGTATATCCACCATGTGTATTCCCTGGAGTACTACGGGAATACCTACAAGTCCATTTTAAATCATGTACTTGATCTCATATTTTGGAGGTCACCTTTTTTCGATATGATACATTACCCTCATAACATTAAAGGATCACAGGTGGATCGACCTCAAACTCGGAGATTCCAAATGCTTATGGACAGCGAGAACTGGGGAAATCCAAGACCAAAGAAGTGCACCAACTGTAAACAGATCGGTCACAACCGGAAGACTTGTTCGAACAAAACAACTCCTAATTAATTGTATTTTAATTTTTTATATTGTAATGTTTTAGAATGTATCAATTATCACTTTTGTTAGTTTGTTTGCAATCTTATCAACTTATTTAATTTATTTTATTCAATAAAAAAATATTACAAATATTACAATGAATTATTAAAGTTATTCTATTCCATACTCAAAACCAGCTAGTCCGGGCCTATAATCAAGGATATCGTAAGGGGCTGGATGGATTTGTACATGGTCACCGAGGTGCAATCTCGAAAACTCAACAAAATCAGACCACCCCAAGAAATAGTAATCGTCTCCGTCTTTGTCTTTCGTCACGCGGAGTGTCAATTTGTGTCTGTAATTATGTGTATTACTTCAGGGATTCCAAACTGCATTCTAACGCGCCATTGCATGTAATTACGACCTATCCACTGTACACATAGAAATAAATTATAATAAAAAAATTAAGATAAATAAATATTTTTCCAAAATTTTAATATTAAAAAACGCACCGGTTTTGAAAATCTTGAGTAGGTATTGTAAATATCTATTCGAAAACTCTACAAAAAAAAAATCGTCGGAGGGATACGATAATTCGTCATTCAGGTAACCGATCCCGGGCAAAAAAAAAGGCTGCCATGGTTGGCCTTTTATGCCAAACCATGGCTATTCCAAGGCAAAGCCCAAATTCTTGAATATGCACCAGCCGAAACAGTTGAAAAATTCGAACTCGAAGGTCCCAAATCCGTGATTTTTAGTACAATACTTTGTCAGAACTTTACTAAAATCGAGAGTAATCATATATTTAAAAATACAAGCTCAATAACCCCAAATCTGTGATGGTTAGTACACGATATTTTTAGAATTTGACTAAAGTCGAGATTATTCTCCGATCGCAATAGATGAATAATTCGAGCCCAGTGGCCCCGGTCCCAAATTTGTGACGATTAATACACAGTTCTGTCTAAACTTTATTAAATCAAGATTATTCAATGGTCGTAATAGTTGATAAATTCAAGCCCGACGTCCCTATATCCATTATGGTTAGTACTAAATATGTCATACCGGGACTAAAATCTAGAATAATGATCGATCGCAAAACTTGAAAAAATTGAGCCCGAAAGACCCAAATACGTGATGTTTAGTACACGATTGTTATAAATTTAACTAAAATCAAGGTTATTCACCGTTAAAACATTGGAAAATTCTAATCTGAAGACTCCAAATTCGTGATGGTTTGTATAATATATTGTCAAAACTTTACAAAAATCGAAATTATTCATCGACAGCAACAGATGAAAAATCTTAGCCCGACGACCCAAAATTGTGATGATTAATATACGATTTTGTCTGAACTCTATTAAAATAAAGACTATTCACTGGTCGCAACAGTTTAGAAATTCAAACCCGACCCCCAAAGCCGTGATGGTTAGTACATGTATTGTCAGTACTTGACTAAAATCAAGATTATTCATCGGTTGCAACAAATGAAAAATTCGAGTCTGACATCCCCGAATCTGCGATTGTTAGTACGCGATTTTTTTACTAAAATCGAGATTATTCATTGCCTCAACAATTGAAAATTCCGGGTTGATGACACCAAATGGGTTAGTACTTTATTTTGTCTGAACTGACTAAAATAGGGATTTTTCACAGGTCCTCAAATTTGTGATGGTATTACACGATATTTTAAGAATTTGCATAAAATTAGAATTATTTATCGGTTGGAATAGTTGGAAAATTCGAGAACGACGTCCATATATCCGTGATGTTTAGTAAAGAACGTTTTGTGAATTTTCCTAATATATAAACTATTCATCGATCGCAGTCGTTGAAAAATATGAGTCCGAAGGCCTTAAATCCGCGATTGTTAAACACGAGTTTGTTAGAAATTTACTAAAATCGAGATTATTAATCGGTGACAACAGTTAAAAATACCCGAGTCCAACATCCTCAAACCTGTGATGGTAACGTACACGATATTGTCAAAACCTTATTAAAATCAAAATTATTCATTGGTCGAAAAAAATTTAAAAAAATCCAAACTCGATGGTTCAAAATCCGTGATGGTTAGTACACGATATTGTCAGAATTTTACGAAAGTAGAGATTAGTCAATAGTCGCAACAAATGAAAAATCTTAGCCCGATAGTCCAAATTCGTGATGTTAATACACGATTTGTATGAACTTTATTATAATCGAGATTATTTACTAGTGGTTAGTGCACGATATTGTCAAAACGTCGATTATAATTAGGATTATTCATTAATTGCAATAGTTGAAAAATCTGAGAACGATGTCCACAAATTTGCGATGAACGTACACAAAATTTTATGAATTTTACTAAAATAAATATTATTCATCAATCGCAACAGTTAGAAAAACTAAAATCGAAGACCCCAAATCCATGATGGTTAGTACACGATTTTGTCAGAACTTTACTAAAATTCAAATTATTCATCGGCGACATCAGCTAAAAAATCTCAGCCCGACAGCCAAAAACTTGTGATGGTTAGTACACGATATTGTCAAAACTTTACTAAAATCGAGATTATTCACCGTTATCAACAAATGAAAAATCTGAGACCGACGACCCAAATCTGCGATGTTTAGTACACAATATTGTCAAAACTTGACTAAAATCGAGATTATTTAACAGTCACAACAATTAAAAAAATTCAAGTATGACCACCCCAAATCTGTGATAATTAATACACGATATTGTCATAACTTATCTAAAGTCGAGATTATTCGTCGATCGCAATAGTTGAAAAAATCTGATTGTGACCTCCCTAAATACATGATGGTTAATATACTATTTTTTATATGACTTTTTTCTTTCGAATAACAAAACCGAATGCACTCTAGCATTGTCTATTATTATTATTATTATTTGCTAAGTATTGTATACTATTTGAACACAAACATAAAATTTGTGTTCCAATATGAGATGGAATACTACACTATCCAACTAAACTTTTTTTTGGGTCGAAATCCAACTAAACTTTTTTTTGGGTCGAAATCCAACTAAACTTTAAACCAGAAGAAATGTTATTTATGTTTTTAATTTTTTTCGTATTGATGGGCCTTCCTCAAAAAGATTGGAGCCGGCCACTGGCGTCGGGGCTCACCTGACTAACCCCTACGAGTCGTCTTCGTCTCCATTCACCCTATAGGCGTAAAGCAGTTAGCCGATTTTAATGTTCAATGACAGAAGCCACCAACTCCGACGGTTCTACTTCAAACGCCAACATCATTAATTTCCTCGAACCCCGAAATCATAACCACCAGGTTAATCCTTCTTCTCCTTCTTCAGATGCCATTGATGATCATCATAATGGAGAAGAAGAAGAAGAGTTAAGGAAACTTCTAGTTCCAAAATTAGAAGATCTCCCCCTTACTCCACCTTCTGCAATTGAAACCAATTTTGTTACATACTATGCTCCAGGTTAATTCCCATTTTATTTTTCTATTATTAGCTCAACCCTTTTTGCATTCTTGAAAAAGATTGAGACTTTAGTTTGAATTTTGTGTATTGGAAGTTGAAATTTGTTCTGTTTCCCCTGTTTTTCAATGTTAATTTGTTTGTTCTTGATTCTATGTAAATCCCATTTTATCTCTTATTAGCTCAACCATCTTTGAAATCTTGAAAAAAGATTAAGACTTTATTATGAATGTTGTGTATTCGAAGTTGAAATTTGATTATTTTCTTTCAGATTTTATGAAACCTGGACATGATCAGTATGTTCGTCGTCATGCAAATGGGTAAAAAGCTAATTTTTTGATGAATTTCTTTTTTACTTTTGTTAAATGTTCTGCCCTCAGTTACTTTTTTTGTCTTCCTTGTGGAGTTAAGCTTGTGTATAGTTGGATTGGCTTCAACTCATCTGGCTTTCAAGGATGAAGAGGGAATTACTGCAGTTGATTTTAATGTAGGGAAGTCCGATAGAAGCGGGATTAAGGTTACAGGAAAGCGTAAGAAGGTAAAATTTATATGCTGTGGTATTCCATCTGTTTCATAAAAGCCTAAACTTTATTGCAAAATCTCCTTTTAATTTCAAATTTTTATTGGATTTCATCTGTTTCAAGTGCTCATCCAGCAAATTAGTGTGTATCAGTCTTTGCTGTATTCAGTTGTAGTTCTACTGAGTTGCATAGATGCTGCCCTGATAAAATAATTGTTTAGGAAAAGTATAGAGTAGGCGGAATGTGTTTTGAAAATTTGTGGTTTTATGGAACTGTTCTCCCGCAGAATGCACAACACTTCGAGTCAAATACTGCATTGTGTAAAGTATCCACCAAAGATTCTTCCTATATCGTGAGGTGAAGTTTCTTTCTTAAATCTCTGATTCTAGTCCTTGAATTCTTTCTCTTCTTGCTTGCTTAGATTCTCAACTGATGAGTATGTCATGTGTCTCAATAGGTGCTGTGTGAAAGGGTCATTATTGGAGGTGAATGAAAGGTTGGTGAAGCAAACCGAGTTGCTTAATTCATCGGTATGAATCACCACCATATTTAAGTTCTATCATTTGTTTGCTTAAAAAGGAATAAATTATCCCGTCCCATTAAGTTATTATAGGGTCTTAATTTGTTGATTAGCAATTTAGCATGGTGGTTATTCAGACTCCTCTATTGCAGCGTGAAATTGCATTCATCGTGAATCCATTTCCCTATAGATTATCTTAGTGCGGACTTTTACATTCATTTGATGCTGGCCATATTGTTAAATTGCCTCTAGAATTTACTTTTTCCAAGTTATAATCTAGATTCTTAAATCTTGAAGTAGCTTTAAGAGAGGTGAAGGTCTTCATATAATAACGATTCTACGATTTATGATCTGACTTCTTAGGTAGATATCATTGCTTGTTCTTCATTGTTGTTGGTTGTAATGATTTGTTCATCAACTTTCTGATACATTGGAGAAAGTGGTTGCAACTAAAGCCGCATACTTTGCATCGAAAAGCTAATTATCTCTTCCTTGGATCCTCATTGCAGGCAGACAGAGAAGGATATATTGCAATAATCATGCCGAGACCTGGAGATTGGCGTAAACTGGAGGCTTCTCTAGTTGGTTCTGAAGAATAATAAAAAGTTGAGAACGACGACAAGAGAACAGTAGCAGTTGAGCAGACTCACTTGAAACATGCTTTAGTTTACATTCGCCATTAATTAGTTTCTTCATTTTTATCTCTACCTATTGACTTGGGGATGAAATACAACTTTGAAACAGATTTCAACTGACAGAAAATTTGTAAAACAATAATGTTATACCATTAATATGCCTTTCATGTCAACATTGATGTCTCAGCTTTTCAAATGTTACAATTATGGCAGCACTATGTAGGAAAATGTACTATAATTTTTGCCTTTTCATGTCACTTTAGGAAATCAACCTTTGCACAATTTAAGATTATCCCACGCCCCGGGCATATAGTGTGGTGGGAAAGGGCGAGTACGCAGATGACGGTGCCCCTGCATGGTCACAGGTTCGATGCCTAGCTCAGGCTCAGCCTTGCATATCATATGATTTACCTCCTACACAGGACTCCAAGGTAGGGGTTGTGGGGGTGCTCGTGATTATGCGTTATCTGAAAAAAATGATTAATCTGCTGCCATTTTTTCTAGGAGTAGCTTTCTGGATCTATTTATATTGAGGATACACAAGTAAACATGTTCCTCAAGATCCTCTAACTGATTCATGAGTTCAGTTTCATTGCTCTGAAATTCTCTTACAACCTCTTTCATCATCTCATTTGTTCTTCTCCTTAGACACAAATCAGCAACAAATTTACTATGTTCCATTTCATTATTCAGCCTCATCACAAGCCTACTCATAGTGTCAAAATCATTGATCAATAAATACACCCCTTTTGCTGCCATATCAAGTTGAGCTTCTAATCTCTCAAGGGGAATCATCTTCTTCTGGACATTTTTAGCCCTCTTCCCCTGCTTTGGAAGTAAGATCACGGAAGCAGCAATCAAACATGGCGCCACCACCATCCCTACAACACTATGAATCGCTAGTACAATCAAGCTGATCGCAAAAGCACTGTATACAACAACCAGAGTACCTCCAGCAACCCTCTTGAAAAGACCTAAGAACTTTCTTCTCCTCCTCCTAATCTTTCTGCATTTTGAAGTGAAAACGTGTAGCGATAAATTGAGATTATCGCGAAGCTCTTGAAACTGAGACGGGTTAATATTCGAGAAGGGCTTACTAAGCGATGAAAAATTCGCAAGCCCTCCAAAGATCTTATTGCTTTGCTCCTCTGTATAATAACAATCTTGATGATCATTTGATGATATCCTTTTCATTTGCTTCGTTACTCTTCTGATTGTACCATAATTAGTCCTTGTTTGATCGACACTTTTCAGAATTAGCTCGCATATTTTCGATGCCTCGTAGCTAATCTGGAAGAAACAAGTGAGAAAATGATGAAGCTCAGAGCCTTCAACAATGTTGTAGAGAATTTCTTGGCTAGGTTCAACAATGTCAGAGAGATGGAAGTGTTTATTATGATCAAGACTTTTTCTACCCAATTGATTCTGCACTTTGCTATATATTTCTATGAAAGAATTTGTCCTAATTGCTTCCAAATATTCTTCATTCACATAATTATCTGACTTAGGAATCAAGCCATTGCCATCCTCCTCCTTGTTTCTACCTGCATAAACCATGATTAAACCTTAAAATTCACAAATTCATACTCAAAACAAGACTTCCAAAAAAAAAAAAAAAGGGATTTCATAACTTCAATTATTGAAACTATTGATGTATTTTTTTTAAAAAAATAAAAAAATATATTTAGGGACGGGAATATGAATTGACACTATGGCAGAGTCTAGATCGCCCGATAAGAACGACTTTCTAACCAATTGAACTATTTCATTATTACTATCGGTGCATATTCAGAAACAAAAAAAAATATTCAAGAAAATGAAGGTTTTTTCACAAATTAAAAACTTATTTATGTCGCCTAATAACTAATTGAGCTACTTTCTTGTTACTATTGATGCAGATTCAGGAAAAATATTCAAGAAAATGAAGATTTTTTGTACGATGAACTTACTTTGTCTTGTGAAATGGAATTTCAAGCTGGACCAGATCATATTATCTCATCTGAAAATTGTTAAAGAAAATGAAAAGGAAACTCAACTTTTCCAAAGGGAAATCTGTATATACACATATAAGCGTTTTTTCAACTACGTAAGAAGCTGGCCAGTTAGCACCGCCTTTTATTACAATACACGATAACGTTTCTCACACGATAATGTTTACGCTATTTGTGTAATGAAACACACAATTTGTCTTTAGCCTGATGACTACTACTATTGCTTGATGGGGTTCTTTTCAGATTTTATGGAAAAATACACAAGTTTACTCTTGAAGTAGATAATACCATCTCAATCCTGGCAAAAATGGATATTCCGGTCTCAGATTTCACTCATAATATGGCCTTCTTACATGTAAATTGAGGACTTTACTCGGTGAATATTGTTAGTAAGAAATAAGGTTAATACATAGGATTTTTGTCAAAACAATTGGAAGTGGCCAAAATATAAAGAGAAACTACTTAAAAAAAACCCTAAACAATTCCAGGCTTAAAAAAATGGGGGCTTATCCCCGCCCCTTCTTAAATCCTTTCAAAACAATAATAGTTGTTAAATAATTAATCGCATTATCGTCAACTATATAAATCGCACTGTTAAAATTGCAAACACGAGGCGATAGGAACTCAAATCTACAATTTATTGTAGGGAGAGGGAACAAAGAAAAACGAAATGGTGGGGGGGGCGTCCATACTTTCTTCACCTCACCCCATGCATGAGTTTTGAGGTCTTCTTTAATGCAATTTATATGTTGCTCAGACCGGGAGAAATTTTATACTACTTCCGTCCCATATTATTTGCAACATTTGACATTTTGAAACATCCTAAATTATTTACCACGTTTCAGAATTTGATAAACATTTGACATATTTTTTCCAAAACTACCCTTCATCTAATTAGTCAACATTTATTTAATTATTTGAATTTTTCCAACAATTTACACACTTATCTATGCACACCAAATAATACACCTTAACTACCCTAATTAAATACTAGTCACTCTTTTCCCTCATCCGACATCATTCACCATTTGCATTTCAATGGAAAAATCAAAGTCTCTATCAGGTAGTACTCCTGCATTCCCATTTAATTGTCGTTTAAAAGATTTATAAGTATCCAAATTAATTGTCGTTTAAGCCTTGACCTGTGACCAAGAGGTCTCAGGTTCGACACCCGCCTCCTACGTGAGGCAATAAAATTCTCTAGAAGAGAATTAAAGGTGCTGGAAAAAAATAATAATTTATTCTAATTATACCCTCGACATTTCTTTTATTTGCCCCTTTATCATCTCTATTTTTCGTTTCTTTTTTTATGTTATAGAAATGAGAGAGTGGTAATATTGAAATTTTAGGTGAAAATGATAAGTTTCTTAATTTTCTAAAATTGTCTAAAGAGTCTTATATTTAGGAATGGAGGGAGTATTATTCACCATTGAAATGCATTTGGTGTAGTATTATTTTCCTCTCATTCTCTTGTTCATTCCTGTGCATGGACTGGTTATTCATATAAAAAGAATATTGTGAAATATTGTTACCAGAACTTATATCCCTCTCCTCATGAAAATCGATTTCCAATAGGATATCGTCTTTTATACATGCTTCTTCATTTAAATCAAAAAACATATTGTTTGATGATGGTTCCTGAAAATTTGGAGATTTTGAAGGGACGTTCAAATCAAGATTCAAATTTTGTTCAGTATTTAGCACATCTAGTAGAGGAAAATTGAGGTCAATATTCAAATGATTATTTTGTGTTTTTTCCATAATCACAATTAGGGAGAAGTTTAACCATTATTACTATAAACATCTTATTTTATAATTTTTATTTTGGTGGGAAACAAATATATTCAACTTTTGGATGAAAGTTATAGCGGCAATTTATAGTAGGATTAGTATTGGTATGATGGGAAACAAATATATTCAACTTTGGTGGGAAACAATTTTTGAATAAAAAATTTTGGGATGGCCGTTGGTAGGATTAGTGTTGGAATAGGTGTGATTAGTTTTGGGTTTATTACTTGACTTGGAATTTACGTTCATTAATTAGAGTTTTTTTTCAAATTAGTTTTCTCATCATTTACTAGTATTAAAATAGGGGTAATGTAGACTTTCTTATTGATGATTAATGTCTTTCAAAAAATTGTCTAGGTCTGTGTAAAAAAGTGAAATGTTGCAAATAATATGGGACGTAGGTAGTAATACCATATGGTGATTTTTTAAGGGAAAGAAAAAAGAGACAATAAAGATTTGTTGCCAAAACAAAAAGAGACAAGAAAGAAAGGTTGGCAATGTGATAGAATTGTCGGTAGTAGGAACGGAAGATTACAAAAAAATGACTTCAAAACAACAACAAATTTTATTAGTACTCCACATGATTTATTAAAGAAAGAAAAAAAGATATCAAAAGACAATGCTTAGAAGAATATTATACGGGCGAGGGTGTGGGAATTAAACCCTGGGCAGTGTCGTGATTATGGCTACCTTTTCCACGCAAGACATTTCTGCTCTCACGCTTAGAAGAATATAATAATGAGCAATACGACTTAATTTTGACATTAGAAAATTAATCATATAAGATTTGAATTAATCAAACTCTAAAGATTGGATGATTTTCCAGCTATGTCGATCACAAAACGATATTTGACATCATTCTTGGCAAGCCGATCAATAGCTTCATTGATCTTATCAGTTGAAACCATCTCAATATCACACGTTATTTCATGCTTCCCACAAAGGTCCATCATTTCTTGCGTCTCTTTCATGCTTCCGACGATGCTTCCCTTCACAACTCGCTTTCCTATTCATTTTGCATTGCATATATTATAGTACAAAAAAATATTTTAGAATCATAAGATATCTGAAAATATTAGTTTCTAGTTCACATTCTTTGCACACAATGTTGTTTTGGTTACTCTCTATTTAGATGCAGTGGCGGAGCCACAGTGGGGCCTGGTGGGGCAGTTTTTTCCAAAAAAACAAAATTTTTTTTTAGTTTTAGTTTTATTTTTGTAACACCTCGTCTCGTGAATATTGTTCATTGTACCCATTTTGAATCACTTTACGATTTAAAATTAAATTTTTTATTTATTTATTAGTTTTAGTTTTGTTTTTGTAACACCTTGTCTCGTGAACATTGTTTATTGTACCCATTTTGAATCACTTTACGATTTAAAATTAAATTATTTATTTATTTATTAGTTTTAGTTTTGTTTTTGTAACACCTTGTCTCGTGAACATTGTTTATTGTACCCATTTTGAATCACTTTACGATTTAAAATTAAATTATTTAGTTTGTGAATTAGAGGAATGACACCACTTATATCTAAATTAGATGTATGACCAATAAGGATACACTCAGCATCAGAAAAGTGCATCAATCATATACATTTACAAGTAGCGAGCGGCTCGAAAGAAATTATGGGGAAAAAATTATTTGTTCCGAATTTATTTCTCATTATCGATCTCATTAATAGATGAATGTTTACTTTTTCTCTGAGGGATTCATTATTTCTTTTTGGATATAGATATTTTAATTAAAAAGTTGATATATGACATATTTTTATTAATGTGATAGGGAATTAGACACAGAATGAGACAAAAGATCTTTACCGAAAATTAGATGAGAGGTGTGACTGAGGCTAAAGGAACCATCCACCTCTCAATTTATCTATAGGTTTATAAAACTTACCAAAAATCAATGGAAATGAAGGTAGATCTATTGGCTTATCTGGAGCACCCACAATGGATAATGTCCCTTTAACTTTGAGTAGCTCCAATATGGGTCCAAGAGAGTGTTTGGCTGAAACTGTGTCCAAAATAAAATCTAGAGTCCTTTTCTTTGCCTGTCACCATAAATTCATGGAAATTATTATATGAGATTCAAAAAGTTTCAGACAAGACTTTTTTACATTTATTTTCAAGAAAAAGAAAGAAGAAATGGTTGAAAATTGCAACGCAAACTTTCCAAATTCTACCATAGTGTGCTTGACCTAAATAAAGTGCCTTATCTAATGTAGTCAAAGTAGTTGGTGGCAAGGGCCCCCAAAAATTTTCAATTTTTTTATATACTAGGTATATATATCCAACGGTTTAGAATAAGAGAGATTTTTTTTTAAATTTTTTAAATGGCCCCCCCAAGAATTTTTAATTTTTGTATATACTAGGTATATATATATCCAACGGTTCAGAATAAGATAGATTTTTTTTAAAAAAAGACCAGACATTTTATAAAGTACATGAAAATATATTTTTTGATACCCAAATCTAATTAGATTTGGACTCATAGATTATTAAAGTAACCAATAATGGATTCAAAAGATCCACTAAAACCTAATAGACCCACCAAGACCCATTATTACCCAAACAATTATATACGTGACATTTTTCTCTCTCAGACATTTTTCACTGATTAATAGAGTGAAAATGGTGAATAAAATGTGTATAACTCTAGTCTATAAGATTTATCAAAAAAAAAGTTTTGGCTCCGCCAATGTTTATATACTTTTATGAATTTATTTTGTCAATGTTAATTGTGCTCTCAAGTAGAGTGAAAAAGGTGAATAAAATGTGTATAACTCTAATTTATAAGATTTCATCAAAAAAAAATTTTTGGCTCCGCCAATATTTATATGCTTTTATGAATTTATTTTGGCCCCCCCAAAGAAAAATTCCTAGCTCCGCCACTAGTTGGAGCATTTTTGTTTTCTTTTTTTAGTGAAATACTTAAATTCTTCCAAAGATTGTCATTTTCTCTAAAAAATTGTATAACAAACCTGATGAAAAAATCACTATATATTGCCATAAATAATTTCAGCTTTTCTGTTTATGTAATAAAACATTTAATTAAGCTATCTGTATACACAAATAATTTTCGAACTGCTATTTCTGTTAAATTAACAAACAGATGGTGGTTATGGCGACAATTAGAGTTTTATAATGTGAGAGGAAAGATATAGAGTGATGAATTTGAACATGACTCCGAACACATGTGCAAAATACGTGTCATTAAGTGGTCGGAAACCGCCTCTTATTTGTTAATTTGACATCAGAAACAGCGGTTTGAAAATTATTTATGTACACAGAAAGATTAAATAAAAGTTTTGTGATAAAAAGAGAATGACAAAAATTTGTTTATGTTCATATATACTAGTTTTCTCTAAACATGTCTATTAGTATAGATCTCACATTTTCTTATATATTTTTTAGTACAATATTTATACCAGTAAATAAAAACCCTTCTGCAGTCGTCAAATTAGATCATAGGATACAGTTTCACTACTTTTCCTTAACATCCTTTTGTCTAGTTGTCTTTGATGATTAATGTGAAAATAACGGAAAATTCAATCCTATGACCGTCCTTATGGAACTGGCTCTACATACCTCTCACATGAATTAGACGGAGTCTACTTGGGAGATGTGAGTTTCGCTCAATTAATGTGAAAATGAGGCAAAAGAAATAAAGAACGTTGTTGGTTCAACCAACCTGCATTTGCTCAGGACTAGTGCTCAAAACAAAATCATCTGCTCCCAATCTTTCTCGAGCTTCTTTTTCTTTAGATGGAGATGTGCTAATTATAGTAACACTGTGACCAAATGCCTTGGCAAATTTCACAGCCACATGCCCCAAACCTCCTAGTCCAACTATACCTATATTTTTCTTCACAGTAGTCCCATCCAGCAAATTCTCATCTTTCATGGGGCAGTACACCGTTACTCCGGCACATAGTAGCGGTGCCGCCGCATCCATTGGCAAATTATCTGGCACACGCACCACATATCTGCCAAACGAATAAAATTCAGTAAAGCGCGACTCATTAGTATGACAACAATATTTTTTTCCTTAGCGTGCCAAAATATTGACAATAAATAATAGTTATTTATATGGTGTCTATATCGGACTAGGTAACTCTGATAACACGTTAAAATGAAATTGGGTCTAACTCAATCCCTCGAAAGGTACCTCAAGCGGGGTAGGATTGCCCAAGTCATATAAAGAGTAAATATGCACACAAATTAGTCGATCTGTGATCTTTAACACACCTCATAGCTATAGCTGGATATCTGGATCGTGAACAATAAAAGAGGGTCCAACATCGAATTAGATAGCTTCTGATACATTGTTAAAATATATATTTGGGCCTAAATCAATCCCTCAAAAAGTACTTCAAGAGGGGAGGATTATCCAAGCGATAAAAGGAGCAAATATGCACACAAACTAGTCGATATGAGATATTTAACTGACCTGTGATCAGCTACGATCATCTTGGAGTAGCCGCCGTAGGTGATACTGCCATCCCAGAAAATGCCATTATAAGTGAACTGTACTTGATCACAATAGTTTTCTTGGGAGTCTGCGCAGAACTCACACTTCAAGCAAGTTGCTGCTAAGCAACCCACTCCAACTTTGTCTCCAACCTTGAAGTTTGTCACATTGCTACCAACTTTTGTTATAATTCCAGTAATTTCATGCCTATAATCAAATAGTATGTAATTTCTTTAAAGATCGATCTGGAATTTATTTTAAAAAAGTTTTAGCCATGATTGAGTAAATAATTAGATTTAATTATATGATATAGATGAATTAATTACGTACCCAGGTACAACAGGATACATTGTGATACCCCAATCGTTACGGACATGGTGAAGATCAGTATGGCACATCCCACTGTACAAGACATCTATAGTCACATCATTAACTCCATTTTCCCTATAAAATCGCGAGTAACATAATTATATTCTATGATTTAATCTTATCTATACAAAAAAAGAATTAAAAAAATATATATTACGTACCTTCTCTTGAAGACATAAGGTGTGATGTTACCAGAAGGATCATGAGCAGCCCAGCCTGAAACAGTCTGGGTATGGTTTGGAGTTGTTTGAGCCATGATGCCTTTTTTTCCTAAGGAAGAGAGAAATGGAGATGGGGGCGGGGGCGGGGTGGGAGGGTTGGAATATTGTCTGAATAATATTATTGGACTACTTGGTCAGAAATTAGAATGGTTTATGTAGATGCTGGAGACAGTAAAGATGGGAGCTACTAGTCGTATGAATCACGACTACATAAAGCCTTAACTTTGGAGGTTGCAACTCCCTTTTGTGGAGGCATTGATGAATGAAATAGTAATTGATATGATTCCTATATGGTAAAAAATTTAATAAATATTGAATTTTTTTTGTTGTTAGATAAAAATTTGATAATTTAAATTTTTTTTGGAGTGAATATTTGTTAGAATATTTGTTGCATAAAATATGTGTTTAAAGGGAAAACACATGTTGCATTAAAATGGAACATTGATTAAAAAGTTTGTAATATTTATCGTGCAGTGTTTAATATATGCATACTTTTTGAGCGTCAAATACCATAACCGTGGACTAATTAATACCATTTATATAAAGTCCGCTATTACAAAGAGTATTAAAATTTTGATCATGAAATATCAATTATTATTTTAACCTTATGAATCGCGTTAAAGTAGCATGCTCGAGTAAAGAGAAAAAAATAAGAAAAATCTAAATAACTAATTTATGATAGGTTAACATAAATAGTTGTTTTTATTTTTGCTTCAGAATTGAATTTAGGGTAAAAAGTGTCAACGCCCCCTTAAACTATCTTGGATTTTGATTTTTGACTCCCAACTAAAAAATGTCAAGTGCTTGACCCTTAAACTTTTTAAAGTATCAATGGTGCCCCTTCCGTGCAATTTCTCCGTTAAATAATAACTTATGGTGCCCATGTGACACTCACATGATAAAAAATGGGGGCAAAATGGGGGCAAAATGGACAAAAATAAATTAACCTTTAAAAAATGTATTAGAAAATCGAGGTTCGCCATAAATCTCTCCTTAATTTCTTCTTTATTTTATGTCTAGTGAAATCTCACTTCTTTTTTAAATGAAAATATTGCAAATTCCTCAGGAAAACCTTAAGCAATTTTTTTTTTTCTTTTTTGCTAAATAACTTAAGCATGTCTTCCATGAAATTATCTTAAACTCCATAAAAGATTTAATTAATTATACCGAGTTTTTTAACTTAGTTTTGAGCAAAAAAGATATTCAATATCTTCATCATATCCCATAACAACAACCTAAGCATGACTTCCATAAATTTTTTTTTTTTTTTTGCCAGAAATTGAAAATACTATTTACTCATTTATCAAAAAATTTTGAATCAATTTCCAGTGGAAGATCACATTTTCTTTTCAAGGATTTAGGGTTTTCTAATTTTGGGATGTTAAGAAAATTAGGGGGTTCAGAAAATTTTGGAGGGTTTTCCATTTTCTAATCCATTTTTGTAAAGATTAATTTATTTTTTCCCAATTTGCCCCTTTTTTTTATCATATGAGTGGTCACATGGGCATTTTCTGTTATTATTTAACGGAGAAATTGGATGAAAGGGGCACTATTGATACTTCAAAAAGTTTAGGTTGACCTTTTTTAGTTGAGGATCAAAAACTAAAATTTAAAATAGTTTAGGGGGCGAGACAATTTTTACCCTTAAATTTAATAACATTCTAGAAGCCATATTCCAATTGATAAAATACACAGTGCATCCAAAAAAAAAAATGCCAACTAATTTTTCTCTAGTGAATTGGTTTTTCTCACGTATACTCGTTGAATTTGGAGAGGTCGAACTCATGTTTTTCAATTATTACGATCGGTAAATCAAGTTTTAAAAATACCGTGTATTAATCATCATAGTTTTGGGACCGTCAAGTTTTGATTTTTTAACTATTGCAACTGATGAATAATCTCAATTTTACTTAAGTTTTGACAAAATCGTATACTATTCATCATGAATTTTGGGCATTCAGGCTCGTATTTTTCAACTGTTGCGACCAGTGAATGATTTTGATTTTAGTCAAATTCATAAAAAATCGTGTACTTAATTCACATATTTAGGGATGTCAGGCTCATATTTTTCAACTTTGCGACAAGTGAATAATCATAATTTTGATCAAGTTCTGACAATATCGGATACTAACCATCTCAATTTTAATAAAGTTTACACAATCGTGTATTAACCATAACATATTTAGAGCCGTCGGGCTCGGATTTCTCATATGTTGTGACTATGAATAATCTCGATTTTAGTATAATTCTGACAATATCGTATACTAATCATCACGAATTTGGGTTCCATTGTTGCGACACATGTAAAAATATCGATATTAGTAAAGTTATGACAATATCATGTACTAACCATCGCATATTTGGTTTCAACTGTTACGACCGGTGAATAATCTCGGTTTTAGTCAAATTCATAAAAAAAAAGTGTACTAACCATCATGAATTTAGGGAACTCGAACTCAAAAAATTTAACTGTTATAAATGATGAATAATTCTGATTTTAGTCATGTTCTGACAATATTATATAATAACCATAACATATTTCGAGACGTCAAGGCTGAATTTTTGAATTTTTGCAACCAGTGAATAATCTCGTTGAATCAAATGAATGTATATTACAGCAAGCGTTGATATTATTACAACCGCACTAAAAGGAAAAAAAAAGAAAAAAGTACATAGTATTTGAAGCTTCAATTTGAAGACTCTTCTTATTATTAGTATTAAAGTTCGAGTATATCAGACAAACATAAATATCAATAATTACGTACACACAACAAAAAAACATTTCATATGGATCAAATTCTGGGCTAGAGTTCCTCCATTCTTCTCATTCCAATCAAACCCGAAAAAGCTTCAAACTCATCTGCCAAAAAAGAATGGTGAAAATGCAAATTCTTTGGCGGGCTGCTTCAGTAAAATAGTAAGCACGCCGCTGCCATTTGACCAACGGCATCTTGTATAAGCATGTACTTATAAAAGACCCTATAAGCATAATAATCCGACCGAAAAACTCAGAACCCAGAAGTCCAAGAATCCAAATGATTTGGGGCTTAAAATTGAACTGGGCTTGAAAATGTCTGCCCAAATCCCCAATTAGATGGAACAATGTTAAGAAAAGTTTTGGAAACACCATCAGTTGTGGTGATTTTGAAAGACAAAGATTGGCCATTTAGATAAGAATTGGATTGCCAATTTGCTCCCCAATTTCTTGACATTGACATCCAATTTGTTTTTGTTCCCTTTATTTGAACAGATTGAATTGATCCAGCTCCACCAACATTGCTTATCATCACAAGTTCGAAATAGTCTCTTCCATTGATTGCGAATCTAACTCCACCATGTTTCTTGCAAGGTACTCTGTATATCACAAAATCCATTGCTTTATTAGGACATAGATTAAGGTAAATAATGAAAAATATAGTCATCAAGTGATGTCCGCTCAAGTGAGGAAAGTCATCCGCTCAATTTTAGCGTGTGATGTCTGAAATTTAATTGGATTAATCGGGTCAAAATATCTGGACACTAATACTAAAGAAAAAATACAGGCAAATATTGACATCTAAGTGCATGAATTTATATCAGGTGAGTCAAGTATCCTACCAATCTCAATCAGAATAGTCAGGCTAAAATGCTTGATACTAAAAGAAAATTAGTAAAATACAACATGATTGCATTAATTTCTATCATATCAGACAAAATACCCTCTAGTCCGAGACATTGGTATTAAAAGGAAAATAAAGGCAGCAATTGTCCCCTGATTTCATTAATTTCTACCAGGTCAGCCGAAGTACCTTCTAACTCTCAACCACATGAGTCGGGCCAAAATGCTTAGTCGCTGATGTTAAAAGGAAATTAGTAAAATACAACATGATTGCATAAATTTTATACCAGGTCAACTAAAGTACCCTCTAAATTTGGATAAATGCATTAAATTATCGTCTAATTGCATAAATTTTTACTTGGTCATTCATAGAATAGTGCTATCTATATCTCGACTAATAAACTAGATTAGTCAGGTCAAAATGTATGGACATGTGTATTAAAAGAAAATTACAGTTAGAAATGAGATTATTATCTTACCTTTGGTAAAGAACAGGAACAATTCCACCTCTGTAGATGCCAATCTTTTGCCAGGCAGGATAAGCCATGTCAAAATGAGGGCGGGGTGGGTTGCACCATCCTCCATTGTTGCTAGGAAGAGCATAATTTGGAGGGCAAAAGTTTGTTGCAGTAATGGTAATTGAAGTTCCTTTAATACACCATTTTGAGTCTGTTTTATAATCACACATTATCTTGTAACATTGCCCACACGATGCTCCATCGTTGAATAATGCTGTACTTAGTGCTGCTGTCCTTGTACCATACCCAGTTGAATACAAATTTCCATACCCACATGCACCTCCTGTTACCAATCAAGTTAATCATTTACAAAATGTTAGAATCAAGAATATAATTGAATATTAAATATATAGTGCTAGATGCCTCAAATAATTGGCTATAATTTGGGGTAGAAGTATAAAATACCGTGAAACCATTTATAAAAACAAGGGGTTAAGGGTATTTTATAGCCTATTATAACGTAAATGTGAAAAAATACCGTGAAATCATTTTAAAAAGCAGGGGGTTAATGGTATTTTATATTCAATTATAACCAATTATTTGAGCCATTAATCATATATATATATATATATATATTTAATACATAGGTGAACGAGAATGTAATTCGAATTTAAGACCAATAATTTGATATAAGCAATTCGGATTCAAAGCGGAACCCATTTGTGTCAACACCGTGTAGACAAGATTTCAATTGTCGGGTCACTCGATTAGATGACTGAAATTAGTTATTTCGGGTGACAAGAAGAAGTTGTACCAAAACAACTAATATCAGACATCTGATCAAGCGACTTGACGGTAAAGATGTGTTCGCATGTTGCTGACAAGTAGCATTGTCTTATCCATCATGCACAATGCTAACAGATAGCATTATTTGCAGTGGATTCAGATTAATAAAGGGTTGCTTCGAATGAACTGAAGTGAAGTGCAGAGTGACTTACCCATAGTGCCAGAAGCATCCATACCACCATAAAAGGTTGCATGAGCACTCATCCATCCTGAAGCAGTGAAAGCAGTGACATTTGCATGAAGAACATAGAAACAGAGGAGGAAACACAGAGGAAGAATTCCATTGGAGGAAGCCATTCTTTTACTTTTGTCTCTCAGAAGATTGAGAATGTATCTGTCTACATTTACATACATTTATTGGCTAATGGGTTGAACTTTAAATAGGAAATAATCCAGTAAAACGCAACAACCTCACATGGGATCTCTGCAATTTGATGGAGAACTTGTTGATCAATCTTTAATTTTTATTTTTTTAATAATTTAACTCTGCAAAGTCTGAAGAATTCAGATTACTCCACGTTCTCTCACTAGTCCATCCATATTCCCACATGGACAGGACCCGTGAATGAATGAAAATCAATAATTCTGATCCAGTGTTGAACATGTATTTTTTCGCACATACCAGATATATGTGTATATGTAGATATTTTAACTAACAATTGAGACACTCGTTTATGAAAAAGACTGCACGTACATAACAAATAACAAATATTCATTGATTGATTGAAATGTGTTTTGTACGTGTAGACAGAACACATATTCTGCGTTGAATACAAAATCCTTGAATTTTCATATTGTTTTAATGCATTTTGGTTGTTGTTATGTGAAAAGGAAAAAGAACATATTCAATGTTTTTGCTATGATAGAATGTCTTTAGCAAAATGGACAGATGCAAACCTCACATGGCATTGCTTTTGACATTATATGCCAAAACTCCAATTAGTCACTCATGTGTTATGCACATGCCCTTCCAGCCTTTGACATGAAATCTCCAGACCTACATTATTATTTTCTTCTCATACCAGATTATTTATTTGAGAGGGATAATGTTATTCTATTCAAATTGAGTAAATTTTCAAGAAATCAAAGATCCCCTTAGATTAATACTTTCCAACTTTATCGGTTTTTTTTTTCTATTATGAATTTCAACTCTTACATAATTCAAGACAATAATTCATTTCTTACATATTTCAAAATAATTCGGTTTGAAACCGAACTCTATACAATGTGTTACATTTTTTTCCCTTTAATTGGATGAACAATTAAAGGAATAAGGAAAGGCTTACAATTATAGTAGAAGTACATGGGGTTGAAATGGTAAACATAGTGGAAATTTGACCAGAATAAAGAAGAATAACCAGCTTTCAGCTAATCTTGATTAAGAAGAAAAGAATATGCCAATCATTAGGTTATAATTTGAATGTGGAAATGGCCATATATTCTCCATGGTTCCGTTGATTAGTTCCCCTAATCCCGGGGAAGTCTAGGAGGAATCTTTAACAGCTAATGGATTGAGATTAGAGAATGAAGAACTAAGATGTCATAATAGGACTTTCTTGGTTAAGCAAGACTAACGCAATTAACAGTTGAGTCTACTCTCCATGTTCTTTGAGACCCTCTTAAACGGCGGCGTTACGGCGGTCGATCTTGAGATCTGATCAACATCATCAGTTTTTTTATGAGGATATGGTTTGATGGATTGACATAGGTCTAGCAGGTGGTTGGAGACAGACATTTGGTTCCTTAGATTGGAGGCTTATTTTTTCCCAAAGATTGCAATAGTGTGGTTTAAATGTAAGAGTTAGTGTTGTTCTTTCTACAGTTAGATCACTTATGAATGCAACTATGAGAAAGGAACTTGTAAATACTTTTACTTATTAATATAAAGATCACTTTTTCGAAAAAGAAAAATACGACTAACGCAATTAGGAGAACACTTTTTAAGTACAAACCATAAGTTTGGAACAGGGAGAGGGGCTGGGAAAGGGGAGACTTTCTTGCCTTTTATTGTAAAGTAACATCTATGGTTGGGTTTTACTGGGGAAGTAGCTCTGATGAAAGTTTCCCACAATCAAAATCTGCCATTTTCATCATGGTAGCAAAAGTATGTTTAGACAAGAATTTTTCCCTCAAGAAGCAGATTATCTTGTTATCACTCTCTTGTATGTAACCAACAAGAAAGGCAGCAGTCACCAGAGCAAAACTTCTCCATTTCCGCGCTTTTCCAAAGTTCTCGACTCCTTTGTCGAGTGCTTCTGTTATTTCAGCATCGTCTTCTCCATCTCCCACGACCCTTTTAGGTACTCGCAAGAAAGACTCTCCAATGCACTTAGCAAGGACAACACCGTCTTCCAATGCCGAGCATCCTCCTTGTCCGATATCTGGTGTCATTGGATGAAGTGCATCACCAGCTACACAAATGCCCCTTTTCGCGATATCTTTCATTAGAAAATCCCATGGCAATCTGAACTTAAGTGCAGCACAGGATATTGAATCTAACTTGGTTCTCTCTAGAAAATTTGATACTTCTTCCGGGATATTTGGAATTTTTGCACTCTTGCTTAATACAAATTCCTTCAATTTAACTGGATCTTGAGCCATATCTTCTTGATGCCCTGAAACAGTTTGAACGGCAAGCCAAGAGGAAGCATTATAATAACAAAGAACTAGGAAATATTTCGATGAACAAACGTTATACAAGCAGATAGAGCCCTTTGAAGCTACATTGCATATCAAGAAAAAAAACTAATAGATCAAACAAAATTTCCGAAACGTGTTTAGACTTATATAGGATTTAGTGTTCAAGAAAGGCTTACAATTGGAAACAGATTGATGAATAGTGCAAAACCAGTACAAGCTTTTGTCATCGCACGGAACAAATCCAAGGCGAATACCACCTCCAAAATACCCATGAAGTTTTGGCTTAAACTGATGGACTTCTGGATAGTCGACGAATCCCCTAACTGCTGATCTTCCGGTATCAACTGGGTTCTCAAGTCCTAGCCATTTTGCCACCAGTGAATTTACTCCATCACACCCGATCAAGACCTTGATTTGATTTCAGAAACCCCATTAATTTCTCTACAACAAACGTAGTAATACTAATACCGATACAAGATTGTACGTAAAAGAGAAAAACAAATAGTATAACATACTCCCTCCATTCCTAAATATAAGACTCTTTAGACAATTTGAGAAAATTAAGGAAGTTGTCATTTTCACCTAAACTTCCAATATTATCCCCCACCCTCCCTCTCACTTCTTTGTCATAAAGAAAGGAAAATGTTAAGGGTATAATTGGAATAAATTGTTGACAACTAATAAAACAACCTTAAACGACAATTAATTTGGATACCTAGATATCTCCTAAACGACAATTAATAGGGAATGGAGGGAGTATACCTTAGTCCTAACAATGCAGCCATCTGCAAGCTGAACAACCTTAAAGTGTCCTGATTCCTCAATAGAAACAATCTTGGAAGAATACCTGATAGTCCCTTTTGGCAGCTCTTTCTCCATTATTGCTAGCAGCTCTTTCCTCTTAACACAACGACCTTCATGATTTGGACTGCATTTAATCATAGTTCATCTTAGACATGCACATCTTGCGGTATAAAAATTTGTAGACCTACTGAAATTGTTGAATGTTGATAAATATCAAGGAAAACTCTCGACATAGCCGAGATTGTTATTCTTTTTGTCTGAGCTAATAGAGGGGTAGAAAAGTAAAATCACACTAAACTCACTTAATCCGGATGGAATTTTGACTCGCAAATGAATTTTGGGTTAAGAGGGACTTAAAGTAAGTTTAGAGTAATTTTACTTTTCTACACTGTATTTTCAGTAACATTCTCTACCCATGTCTCAAAAAAACTGCGTAAAGTTAGGACAGCTTATTTTTAGCTAAATACAAATACTAATGTGATATATTTAGCCAAAAAAATAGTTGAGTAACAAAAAAAAACGCAAAGGGTAAATCGTTTAGAGCGCTAAACTAAATAAAGAGAAGCAAACAATAACTAGTTCTTGAACAGTAACTCACTAATTTTCCACAAGGGAAACCTCAGAAGTAGGGTTGCCTGAATCCACAGAATAAATTCGAAAACTGCCACCAAAAAAATGTTTATTCAGTGAGTTCCATATAAATAAAAGAAATACAGAGATGTTACAAACTAAAATTAAGAACTTCAAGTACCCTTGAATTTGCAGAGATTTTTCCCTGAGGCGATCCCCAATTCCTAAGGCATCCAATGCCCTCCAAGCATTAGTCCATAAGGTAAGAGCAAATCCAGTTGTTCTTAAACTGTCTGATGATTCCAAAACTAAGCTTCTCAATCCCAATCTACAAAAAAAAAGTATAAAGATGCTCACTTTTTTATTAAGTGGTTGAATTTCTTTTATTGCCGACTTCAATCTGTTGGGATTAAGGCTTGGTTGTTGTTGTTGTTGTTGGTTGAATTTCTTTTATTGCAGGAGAATTAGCATTACTCGAACTCTCGACTCACACCGATTAAAAGTGAAAGATAAGCATCTTACCACTTAAACTGCTTTTTCGTTGTCAATTGAAATAGTTGCAAGAGAAGTCAAGAATTCAATTACATACCTGTGAAGACCTAAAGAAGTAGCAAGACCAGCAATTCCAGCACCCACTATAACAATTTCCTCCTCAATAATGTCCATTTTTTGGGACTTGTAGATAAAAAGCAGTAGTCTTGAAGAAAAATGTGTGCAAGAAGATAAGCAAAAAAGAAAAGAAGATTTAAATATGTATTCAAGAATTGGTGACATCAGGGCATACGCCCACAATTTGTTTCTGGGGGAACTACAAAAACTATTGCATTTGACTGAGAGAATAGACAGGCACCAACGTCATTCAAGGTGTTCGAATCCCGTAAGGAGCACATTTGCTTTTTCTTTTTTTTTTGGGAGGCCATTTGTTGGGTTGGGCCTTAGACTAGTTATGGTTTGGCATAAATATTATTTTTTTGGACAAAACTTTTTTTGCATTAACGGATTTGTCAATCATAACGAATTTGACAAATCCGCTCATACCAAAAATATTATGCCCAAAAAAAATAATGTCATAGTTAGCTCATTATGCCAAATCATGACTAATCTAAAGCCAAACCCTCATTTGATTTTCTGCTTGAGAAACCGAATTGTATAATACAAGTGTTTTAGTGAAGGTAATAACTAAAAGGGTTAATGCCACCCCTAAAGTAAAGGGCCATAATACATCCTCTTTCAGTTTTCAAAATTTGGTGCCTCAATTGAGTAATTGTCAGATGGCACCCAATTTTTCTTTTTTAAGTTGGTGATGTAATTATCTCAAAGCCTTTTATTTCACTTGAAATAATGCTTGTAGAAAATTCATTTACAATTTTGAGGGGCCAAATATATTAATTATATTGACAGTTAACAACCAATCCCACCCCTAAAAACAATTGTCACAGCCAAAAAAATGGAGAAAAGATCAAGAAGAATAGAAACACAAAAGGAGTGCACATATATTTCACTCCTACTATCCATCATTATTTAAAGTCGCAGCGTTCATAGAACAAATCAAAGATGGCATTATTAAGAATCCATAGCCTAATTATGAGACATGAAGATATGAGAAAGCCAACAATATAACAAGTACACCTTCCCAACTTGGACAAATTAAAGAATGTGCTGCTCACTAATCAAGTTACACTTGATCAAAGCACCCCTATAATAAGAGCTTTTACTTCAAGAAGAAAGGAAAACAAAAAGGCTCACCACTTTGGGGGTAGTTGCAAACTTCTAAATTAGTCTACAATTACAAAGATCAAATCCTAAAGTTAATACTACTAGAGAAAAACCAATGCCAAACAGAAAAAGCATAAACACGAAGGAGCAGGCATCCATAACTGCTTAAAAACATAATCTCCAAAGAGCATCCCATTTGATCAACCTAAGGACCTCCTGCTGGTGCATTGATTGGTCCGTTGGGTCTGGGTCTGAATCCACGACCTCTACCACGAGGTCCCCTACCAAGGCCTGCAAATACATAGATGCACATAAATACACAAGTACCTCAACTAATAACTAGATTGCACTCGGAGACTACATAAACTTGCTCTATGTATAAGTTTGATTACAGCCAAAGAACAAAATGGTTTTTTAAGATGCTTTCTCCAATTTAAAGAAGCTATACAAATCAACATTTTCACAAAGAAGAAACTAGTGATTTTCAATTCTTAATGCCTTACTATCCATACCCTAAGAGGAAAGGAAAGACGAAAATCGACAAATAGAGCAAAAGAAAGGAGGAAGTTCTTGCAGGTTCTTGCCCAAACACCATCTGAGGACATTCTAGTCCGATCACATGTTAGCATCAGGAACCTAGAACTATTTGCAAGAAACTAGAGCACAGGGAAAACAAAGTATAACTGGATAAATCGAAACCGACATTTCAAAATAAGGAAATGTGATTTTCTGCTTCAGCCAGCAGCAGTCTTCTTAACCAAACACCATGGAGGAACTACAGAAAACATTCTAGAGTAACCACACATTGGGAATGCACATAAAAATTTCTATGCAGAAGAAATACACAGTGATAGTTCATATTGAACGGAAACCTCATATCAAGATAGGTTGACAAGAGAAAATCCCCATAAACTAAAAGCATGAATCTTTTCAGATAAAAAGAAATTGAGGTTAAGAAAATAAAACATTAAAAAATTATACGCAAGAAACAGAGGCCTAGGCAGAAGAGCACATGCAACATTCGCCCAGCCACCTCAACCTTCCCCAGTCCCAACCCCCAAATAAGGAATCTCCAAATAGCCACAACTATAATAAAGCAATTCTCACAAGCATATAAGAAATTAGGCTATACCTCGACCCCTAACAGGTGCTTCTTGATAGTAACCTCCCATATCCTCCTGAGCATCCATCTGCGGGCCATTATAACCTCCTCTTCCACGGCCACGGAAATTAAGACCTCTACCTCGACCCCTAACAGGTGCTTCTTGATCGTAACCTCCCATATCCTCCTGAGCATCCATCTGTGGGCCATTATATCCACCATTATAACCCCCTCTTCCACGGCCATGGAAATTAAGACCTCTACCTCGACCCCTAACAGGTGCTTCTTGATCATAACCTCCCATATCCTCCTGAGCATCCATCTGCGGGCCATTATATCCACCATTATAACCCCCTCTTCCACCACGGCCACGGAAATTAAGACCTCTACCTCGACCCCTAACAGGTGCTTCTTGATCGTAACCTCCCATATCCTCCTGAGCATCCATCTGTGGGCCATTATATCCACCATTATAACCCCCTCTTCCACGGCCACGGAAATTACGACCTCTGCCACGTCCCCTACCCCTTCCGTAGCTCCGATTCTGATCCCAACCTCCATCATCATACTCGGCTGGAACAAAGCCATTTCCTGAAACAAATCATAGCTTCTATATCACAACATGATCACTTCACTACAATTTTAAAGTAGTCAGTCCACATATGGATCCTCAGACTAAAAAAAGCCATGTTCATGTTGAATAGCGCAATAAGGAAGGTGAACCCACTCCAAGAAGAAAAGATCCAACAGTTCTCAGCCTACATACTGAAACTATTACTAAGCCAAGGAAACTAGACCAGCAATTAGGGAAGAATTCATAATGCAAGCAAAACTTCACTTCTACTCATAAGCTAATTTGCAACAAGATAATGAAACCCCTATTACACCAATTCATTTCAGAACAAATATGCAACGAGTATTTTCGCTACTAAAAATAAAAAAGAACAAACTCCAAACAAAATAATTGGATAGTTGTGTACCAGAAACTCCTCTCCTCCCCCTCCCTCTACCACCTCTACCTCTTCCTCGACCAGTTGGCGAACCATCTGCACAACAAATGCGGGTCAAATAACATAAAGAAGTTGCTCTGCTAGCTAGCCAAACTGATTAGATAATGTAATACAATGCTACCTCCTTCATAATGTATCTCAGTCGACACCCTAACTTGGTCAGCGGGTATTGGTGGCTGATACCTGCAGCACAGGGCAAATTCATGAGATAATGATCTGAATAGATATGATTGCCTTTTATTCGCGATATCACACTATATGTACAATACACAACCCAAATGATATATTTGAAGAGAGGGAGTGTTAAGTTTTTATAATCCTTGAGGCAAGAAAAATCAGTTGGGGATATCTAAGCATCCAAGAAAAAGATAATTTTTGGGGACTGAAATAACACTTCTCATTACAATGAATAGTGACTTCTCATGCACTTAACACAAAGTGAAGATCATGCAAAGAAAGATCCAATTAGAAACTGCAAGAACTCACCCAACAAATGATACATCCAGCTCCTTCTTTGATAGGGTAATCGTGATCATTGATACATGCCTTGTCGTTTGCAATCTACAGCAACAAACAAAGTTCTTATAAAGCCACAACCTTTAAATTACCACATGCAATTTCACGAAGCAGAGGAATGTAATTTGGATATAATTATTTAATATGCAAAATTCTCATCCAAAATTAATTTGAGCAGGTATTTACGGGAGAAGGCCTTCTTCAAGTGGCTCCCATGTATCACTAATATCCGTGGATGTGATTGATGTAATTTGATGAAGACCGACAATCCTCCTCTGTATCACAGGAAAAACATAACAAACCTATGTTACAATGTGAAAGAATAAGTAGAGCAAACCATCAGAGAAATATAGTTTAAAAAACCTTAATCAACTCCACAATTGTCACTGTTTTGTTGATGGCTCTACCCATTGCCTTGAACACGATTTCATCTGAACCTTTCTCCTGCAATGTTGCACTAATGATCAATAAAGCAACTAAATATATCCAATATCATACAGAGAGATAATACCAACAAACCGTGTCAATTAACCACCACCAGATATCAAGATGGAACGATAGGTAACATATTTTAAAAAAATTAAAAACAATGAACTCTATATATGATTGTATTTGGAAATGTAACCACAGCAACATTGCATATAAGATTATAAGGAGTATACCAATTATTACCAGATTCTGCACCAAGACTAGGGCCAAGTCCATGCACTAAAATCGTAAACTCCAAATCTAACATAATAAGGAAAAATGATTTCCTCTCTACTTTACACACAAAAACATAGTTTTCCCTTCCAAAGGAACCAGATTTCTATTCTTACCAAAAAATTAAAAAAAAAGTAAAAAGTAAAAACTTTTCAATTTCAAAAATGCTACTTTTGTAAATAAACAAAGAAGCGTGCTTCAAATTCAACAATAAAACGGTAAAAACTGAAACAAGGAAAACGAATATGCACAAGTAAAAGCTATACAAACCTGAAGAAGACTCATGGCGTAAGTGATATAACTTCGCATCCTCCCCTGGCTCGTAATCCGAATCTCATTTGCATCGATTGGATTCTCTGCCCTTGGCTTCTCCACCTTCTTGTATCGATCCATATCTACTTCAGCCACACAAAACAAAAAAAACAACAATTAATCCAATATTCCGCATAATAGCAAAAAAAATTCATAAATTAAACACTGAACTACCAAAAATAACAACAATTAATCCATTTTTCTGCATACAAAAGCACTGAACTACCACAAATAACAATAATTATTCCATTTTTTTCGCATACAAATAAAAAAAAACATTTAAAAAACACTGGACTACCACAAATATCAACAATTATTCCATTTGTCCGCATAAAATCAAACAAATTTCATTTAAAAACACTGGAATACCACAAATAACAACAATTAATCCAATTATCCGTATACAAATCGAACAAATTTGATAAATTAAACGCTGGACTATTACAAATAACAACTCCGCAGATCAAAATAAAAACCGGAAAATAGGAATCTGGATTACGATGAACAAGATCTGAGGTGAGTGAAAACAATAAAGATGGTACCTTTTCTAGGTTTTGTGATGAAGGAAAAGATAAGATACTGAGTAATATGCTCCACAGCCCTCTTCTTCGGCTTCGTTCTTCGTTTAGCCCTGACCGCTTTACTGGCCAACTTCGAACTATATATAGGCCCGGTTTTTTTAATAAGGGCTACCCTAATTCTACTTTCTCCTTATTAAACCGGTCCGACCCAGACCTCCCTATTATTAGCGCCAACGACCTTATCCGAACTTGATCAAATGAAATTACTAAAATTATCAAATTGTTTTTTGTTGAGAATCTTACCTCGGTTAGTTTATGATAATGTTTGTAATATATAAGACTTACAATCTTTCTCTTTTCAGGTGTTTCTTGAGTGATTGAGTTAGGCCGTCTAAGACTAATTTTAACATGACATTAGAGTCACTTAGTCAGATGTTGGTGTCCCGTTGATGTTCACGCTCCAGATGTCCAGCCCTGAGTGTGAGGACAGGCAGGAGGATGCGTTGAGAATCTCACTCCGCCTAGCCTTCTATGTATCTTTTGCGAGATTGAGTTAGACACGAGTATAATTTTAACAGTTTTTCATGCTAAATTATTCTTTTAACTCATGTGGATTGATTTTTGTATTCTATGATATTGAAATACATAAAGATGAGTCTCAGTAAGAAGTGACTATCCATTTTCTAATTGAATTTTCCTCGAGGTGAATCTATATATTATTTTTTAATGAATAATATATGACATATTTGATAAAAAAGACAATAATGTAATTTAACCGGATATAAATATATGTTATATATTTATTAAAGCATGTTACGATTTTGGGTTACTATCCAAGCTCCAAAATGTGTATGAAAGAATAAAAAGGAAATTAAAGTACAATATCAAGAAATAGGAAAAGTAAAGCAGTAAATGCAACCACTAATCACTAAAGGAGTATATGTTTGTGTTATTAATGAAACATAAGTAGATACTGTATTTATTAATGGCAATTAAGGCAGGAAAGATTTGGCTCGTACCATATGTAAAATTGTTTAATTGGGAATTACGTCTTAGAATTAATTTTGGGTGAAAGGATAAAATTTGTCCGAAATAATTGGTGTATGATTGTAATGTGCGTGCCAATCTCATCCTCTTACGTGGAAATAGTAGATAGATATCCAAATAAATAAATAATTTTTTATGTAAAAAAAATAAATAAATAAACTGTGAGAAAAACAAGATAGTGCTGAACATTTTGGACATGGATGCCACCAACCAGGTCAACTATTAATAATAGTAAAATGAGGAATGTGAGCCTCCGAGGCACATGTGAGATGGCAAGCCTAGGGTGGGATTTCGGAAACGTATGTTCGAATCTTATTTCGGAGTTGGTATTATGTTAGCTTTTCTCCCTATGCATTTACTAATTCGTATATATCCCGCGATTTAAATACCACTCAATTAAGAGACTTCTTATTCAGGTGAAAGTCTAACTCTTGAATTTTACCCTTTAAAAAAATGACAAATGTGGCGCAATTGTCATCCGGGATTAATTCGGTGTAGACCAGGCCCGGCTCCAAGGGTGTCTAAGGTGACATCCGAAACCGGACCTCTCATTTTGAGGGGCCCCAAATTTTTAAAAATTAGTTAATTTGTATATAATTATTAGTTAAAAAAAATGAAGATCTTGATGTTTTTCATAACGTAATTATTGCATATATAATTTTATTGGTTATATTATTGTATTTACGGAGAGAAATTTTTATAAATTGAAGTTGATTTGCGATTTCGCTTCAAAGGGTGTTGTTAGAAGGATGATAATTTTTAAAATAAAATATGATTTAAGTATTGCTCGCATTTGAAACTTGGGAACCTAACTTTGATAAATAGCACAGGACCTCAATATTATTTGATAAGGAGCTCAATATTATTTGAGACGGCCTTAGTGTAGACCTGTTGTACTCGGTCGATTTGAATTATCCACTATAGAGGTTGGGCTCAACCCCTTTGTAATGCTTTATGTGAACGATAATGCTCACAATGCCAGTTCGTCTGGTACGAGGTTGTACGGTTTTTTATTAATTAAAAGCTTCTTGATTTTGTTCGCCAGAATAAAGTGAAACAACCATCCATCATCAACAAGGTCTTCTTGGTTCTTTTATCATCATTCATGATTTTCACTTTTTTTTGTCGAGAATTTTCCACTTTTTTTGTCGAGAAAAATAAAACTACATAGAAAAGAACGAAATCGTCAGATGTAAAGCCAGATGCTACATTATTAATTAGAAAAGATGTTGGGAATATTTCTGAAATCTTCAAAACAAGAGATGTTGAACAGATGATCCATCCCTCATCTTGGTACCCTTTTCCTTGATCAATGGATCAATGATGCGTTTCCATCCCTTGAAATCAAGAGCAGTGCCGGCGTCCGGCAAGGGAAATCCATTCAAAAAGAAAAATGGTGTTCCATAAACTCCCCTCAAGCATCCATACTGTAAACAAAAATAATTAACTATCACTGTTAAGCTAGAAAAATGATTTAATTTCTGATTTTCTCAAGTGTATGCATAATTTAGTTTTTTTGCACTAAAAGCGCGATAATTACCTTGAATGCAATCCTTGTTGCTTGATCAGTTTCGGAGTTACTGAAGCCGAGTTTAATGGCAGAAGCATATGAGTTACCGACTGTTTCAGCTGCAAACTTCGCGATTTGATCTCTTACAGATTCTCTAGTGAAGTTGGATGTTGATTTGCCATAGAACTTCTCCTGTTCACAAAGCAAGCAGATCGTGATTGAAAACGACTACATATTCTTAATGTCTCTAAATCATGCTATTTAATGGAAATTTTTGAAAGGATACATGGAAGCGCTAACTATTTTAACCTCAAAACAAAGTCACCAGTGTCCTAAAGGTCATAACTTTCCATCCCACCTCTTGTTAAGTCAAAGACGAGTATCTAGTTTAATCTTATCTTATTTATCAAAAAAGAAAGATGACCAGTTGAAACCCTCCCTGTCAGGTTCCCGGAACCCCAAACCGGGCCAGGACTCCCCTTCCAGATCCAGTCAGCAATTGCCTAGATATATTGATTTTGTGCGGTCAACTTATGTTACGGGGTTACTTTACTCCCCTATCTTTATGTGATTCGTCGCAACTGGCTCGTGTGGGGTCTAAATTTCGCTATCGAAGGGAGAAGAGATATGTTACCTGTTGTTTAAAGAATGCCTCTAGCAATTTGTATGTTGCTGAAGCATTTAACTTATCCACTATATGCAGTGCTCGAGAACAAAGATAAGCATTGTCATGGTAACTGCAACAAAACAAAACAAAAAAATATGTTATTGTTAAGCCTGTATAGCCTTTGAATATTCTAGTATATTATCTGATATAAAAAAAGAAATTATCTCTCGAGGTGGGGGCAACGTGATTAGTCTAGCCCCATGAATTATCTTTACTCCACTATATTGCTACATGTTTTCATGAGTATAGTAAGTGATATGCTGGAAGATTCAGGCTCACGATTCGCCACATAAATATGAATAATGATGCCTACATGAAAAGTGAAATTAAAAGAATATCCATATGACAAATTATAAGTGATTGAGAGAGGGATGAGAACACAAGTTGAGAAAAGGCGCTTTTTTCCCTAGCAAATGCAAAAAAAAATTGTCCCAATCGGTGTCCTCATGTTTATCTCACCCACTCATAATTCGCCACGTAAATCTTAATAATAACGGCAGAAAAAGTTCATGTGGTTGAGACAGATATAAGTGACACCAGTTGAGGACATAAATTTCATTCCACTAGTAAAGGTACCACTACACATTAGCAGCATTGAGATGGACCAAATGGTTATGAAAAAGAAAAGAATCATGCAATTTTGCCTCGAAAGGTTCGCCACGAAAAACCCAACTCCAGAGGGCAAAGACACAAACAAGAATGATGAAATTAAAGAACAGAATATCAATCACAAGTCATCAGGGCAGTAAAATTAGATAAAAAATGAAGAAAAAGATAGAATTTTTGTTTAGAACTTACGGTAAAGGGAAAGTATGAAAAACAAAAGAAATAGAAGAGCGATAGTGTTTGATAGCTTGTTTAAGAGGAGGCCATGCGTCTCTGCTATCTGGGCAAACTGGGTCGAAAAATGCCTCTATTTGAATCGAATTAGTCTCTACTGATTTCTTGTTGCTATACCAGAACCCATCGTGCTTAGTTGGAATCTGAGCATTTGTAGATAAAGAACCATAGATCAGAAAACCCAATAATAAAAAAAACAAAGTAGGATTGTAAAGATTGAATCTTTGAGTTTGCATATCTAGGAAAATCGGGTATTTTTTTTTACTCTGTTTTTAATTGAAAGAGGAAGAAGAGGGGTGAAGAAATGGCAAGAATTTAGAGGTAATAATAAATAAAATCAGAGCTTAAACGTAAAGAGAGAGAGTGAGATGAATCTGGCGCGGATAAGTGATGGATGCAACGGCCAAAGAATAGTCTATAGAAATCTTAGCAAGGAGGGGACTCATATATGATATTAACCATTTCTAATTTGTCACGTGTATATAGAATTTGAAAAAATATTTATACAACAAATTTTGAATGGTGAAAATATATATAGAAACATGTAGGATTTTTCTGATATGGATCAGGTTCACATGAACCTTTTGGTCAAAAATTAATCACGTCGTCATATAATTGTCTTCTCCTCATATTTAAGTGATGTGGTCATTTCTGAACCACATTATCCATAAGACCTGTTCTATATCAAAACTATCCAAACCTGTACGAGAATATACTATTTTTCCTCGTAAGGAGGGGAAACGCCGGTTATTGTTATGCTATAGTTGTTATTTGATAGATTCAGTTCAATCTTAAACACTCATATCCAGTCGGTATTTGTTATGCTTTATAAATTCGGTCCCATATGTATATGTAAGGTTAAGTCTGCATTTATGAATGTGAGATGAAACCAGATATATTGAACATTTTTTAGCTCATATATTCTTTTTTATTTCATATTTCGCTAATAATATTACTTATTGTGAACTACATATATATATATATATATATATATATATATATATATATATATATATATATATATATATACATTTGTAGGACTGGCAGATATTATGAATTGAATGTGTGTGATCAAGATTGATGGACCAATCTACCACAATACCTCATCATTTTTTACCAATTACCCATTATGTGAAAAGGAAAAATTAGCTCATCAACAGGTAAAGAGGGTGACAAGAGTGTCAATAAAGAGAAATAAATCGAATTGAGGAGTTCATCTTGCCCGAATGATTTGGGGTGAAATGTTAGGGAAATCCATTTTTTTTCTTTCTTTTGCTATGTGAGAATCTCATGTACTCAATGATTTTTTGAATGTTGTTAAAGCCCATATCCTTTTGGGTCGTTATTAACTTCCAATTACTAATTCTAAAAGCCCATATATAGATTTTTTAAGAAGCCCAAATTCCGTTTGGATCCAAACTTTTAAAGGTGAGGCTATTTAAGGACCAGCTTCTCTCTTTAATCAGAAGTCTATTAATCAGTGTAATTTTTTAAATTGATGAATTTGTACGAATTAGTTGAGGTCCGAGGAAGAGTGTCAACGAGACATGATTCCAAGAGGAATTGAAGACTTGTTGCCAGAGATACCAAGTCCGATGTCACCTCAAGCTTACCAACTCACTTTGTCCCTAGGAACATTTGGATCCTTTCTTAATCTCATTGAGGGTGTATTTGCTTTAAACTTATTGAAAGCTCGTTATTTCGGGGGATTGCCTTAGTATGACCCCCAAATTTCTTAAAGGCCATGATATGGCTCTCAAAAAATGGGGAGAAATATTTTTGTCCACAACGGAAGTGCCACTTCCGTCAGTAGCCAAGATTTGAAGCTGAGAGTTCGCCTCGGATGACGTGGCAGCCTCCCTCACGCGCCTTGTGAGAGTTCGTCCCGGATGACGTGGGCAAGGCGCGTGAGGGAGGTCGCCACGTCATCCGAGACTTTAACTCTCACTTCCGTCTTGGCACCAAGATGGAAAGTGGCACTTCCGTCCCTCAACTCGGCAGCAGTGTTGTCTAAAAAACACTTAGTTTTATTTAGGGTCTACGCTTTTTAGTGGTTATTTTTTTTCGGGTGTTTATATTACAACAACAAAAACAATATTTCCAAAACACATTGCTTACTAAATTTTTAGAAAAAAATGAATAAATTGTATATTTAATATATAAACAAATAACTAATAATCTAATAATATTTTACAACGAAAAAAAAGTAACATTCTTCAGTAACTACAATGAATGAAACGTAAACAAGGTAAATGAAAATCTATCTACTGGCACTAAGGTGTGTATCGATCGTATGCCTCTGATCCTGGTCGAAAGAAGTAACGCGCCATCTCTCACACGCACGGCGCTACCAAAATCGGCTGCAATGAATTTCACGCCTTCCGGGTCGATGAAAATCGCTCCCTCTGGTAAAGCGGCATCGACAACGCAGTCCGATGTCGCGTCCCGAGGGATGTGCAGGGTTGTACGGAGGCGACCCTCCCGAGTAGAAGCTCCTACTGCGCAGATGTAGAGGGCCCAACATCGAGATCTCCTCCCGTATGAATACCCTGTGAATAAGTACCGGGTGATGCAAATCGTATTCAAAACGGGCGGTATGTCGGCTCGATTGGGAACTTGTGTCCCGTGTCTGAGATCGTGCGATCTATCGCCGGTAGAGCTGCCTCAGTGGCCCGCCGCGCTGTCAGTAGTCGCCTCGCCGCCAAGTCCTCCCCCGCGGCCTCCCTGCTCCTCCGCGTACCTTGCCACTCTACTGGGACCCGAGCCGAACAGTTCCCTGACTGCAGTAACCGGCCCTGCATAGCAGACTCGCCACATCCGCAGCCTCGCGATCTCGCAGATGTGGGACTTCCGACCGCCACGAACTGTTCTTTGATTGTCTTTGAAGCCCGGGAGATCGAGGGACTCAGTAGTGGGCCGATTGAGTCGGAGGTCGGCTTATCTAGTTCCGTGATTATCAACTGCTGGCATTCGCCCTGCAACATAAATTCTCGTGTCGATGATATTATAAACAAGGAAAAACAATGTGGACAAACAAAAAAGAAAAAACTTACAATAATGTCCTCGAAGGCGCTGATGGGTTGAATGTCCGTCGGGAGTGGGACCCCAGCATCCCCGCTGCGCTGGGTTTGTAAGTGAGGTGCACGTGAATGTGATTGTACCAATCCATGTACTCACGAGTCGGGTAAGATCACATTACGGGGACCGGGACAGCTGCTCGCCAGGCATCCACTCGCTCATCCCACATGGCTATGTAGACTTTGTGCTTGTTCTCCCGAGCTCATATTCGCTCCCGCCGTGCGGGTGCGGACGCCCTCGGCCCTCTCGTCGTACTCCTCCGCCACCGATGTGGTTGGTATCACTCGCTGAACCCGAATTGCCTAGCAACCCGACTCCGATTGTGAAACTCAACCAACTCGAAAACACACGAGTGGCGTACGGCCCGACGGGTAGACAGAAGTCGCTATCGCGAGCGGCCCTGGACGGCAATAGCCCGACTGGGTACTGCCTCCACATGAACTCGACAAAAAATTGTACATTAGCATAAATTAATTGCGCAAATAAAAAAAAATACGAAAAATACGATAAACCTTACCCCCGAAGCGTCCCGTCGATCGGTCAAGCCCGGTCGCGAAACACCATAAGCTCGAGATTTCGCAGCGTTCTTGAAACTCCCGGCGGTATTCCAACGCGCCCCGTATGCTCGGCCGTCCGCGGGAATTTCATGCATAATCACTCATCGGTTCGCCAGCCGGAGAAATGATATGCGCTCCCACACCCACAATTGGTACAAACAAACACGGATTAATCATCAAATATTAAACAAGGAACCAATAAAAAAAACCCATTAAAACCTCCCTCCTTACAAACCTGGATCAAAAGGCAACAACCAGCTATGTCCTTAGAGACGGCCTATGCAAAGGTGCACAGCTGGCGGTATGGGTAGGATAGGACGCCGCCGGCCCGAGAATGATGGTCGAGGGCGAGGTCTCCGTCGCCGATGAAAGCGAGGGAGATAGCGCGATGTTCCCGCGCGACCCGAATTTATCCTGGGAAAAGTGAAAGCAGTGATGTAGAGGAAAATCAGGGGCCCGGCCCGCTCGGTCAACCGCAACGCTCAGTGGCATCCTCGCCTGGGGGCTCTGAAATGTAGGCATATACCTCCGCAAGCTCGATGGCGTTACCCCCTAATCGACTCGGGCGGGGCGGAATCTCAGCTCTCGTGGACGCGCTCAATCCACTGACTCTTGGTCATGTTGTAGTCCCCGTGCCACGTTGCCTGCGGTGGGCAGTCCTAGGAGGCATCCTACGTCCTCTAAGGTGACGGTGACCTCACCGCATCGCAGATGGAAGGAGTGCGTCTCGGGGCGCCACCGCTCTACTAATGCGGTGACCAGTGCGTGGTCTATCTTTATCTTACCTATCCAACAACAACCCCCGAAACCTATACTGGCCAATGAGCTCTAGCACTCTCTGGGTTGCCCTCGCTAGTAGGCCTAAAAAAACTCCCGTCATAGCTAATGACCTTCAAACCTCCGTCTAGAGCCTACATCCCCCGCCCCCAAATCCTAAGTGATCTATGTGAGGCTGTGTTTGTTCAACACACCGGGATCGTGACTTTGAACGGCATAAGGTGGGCCGGAAAAGCCATCTATAAAAAAACGGTAGGATTTTATCAATTAAAAATGCGTAAATTTACAAAAACAAAATTTAAGGATAAAATTAACCAATTTGCATTTAAATCATAAGGATATAAATTTCAACAAATTGCAATTAAAATACTAAACCAAAAAATTCACCAATTCTCTATTAAATAATATAATAAAATTCAAAAAAAAAAACGATATGTTCACTTAATTAGATACTCACATCATTACTAAATATAAATTTTTTAGGACAAATAGTGAAATTAAGGAAATAAGAGATATTAATTGAAATTAAAATACATAAATATCAAATTCACAAAATTGCAATTAAATTAAATACATTTTTAATCGGCAATTGAATTTTAAAATTATGGAAAAAAAAATTAAAACAAAAATACCAATACCTCCAAATTTTAAAAATTTGGGAGAGAGAGAGAGTGGTGGTGGGGATGATGGACCCTGGCGGCACCGGCGGTGGGAGAGGCGGGAGGTTGCTGCAGCTGCAGGAGGGAGGGGGATGTGTTTTTTTGGGAGAGAAAGATCTGTCGGGGGGGAGAAGAAGAGTTTTTTTTAAACTGGGAGCCGTAACGTAGTCGTCACTTCGTCCCCGAGGACAAAACTGAGTCGGGACTTCCGTCCTGGACACGTGGCAAGACGTGTGGGAAAAACCGCCACGTCAGTGAGGACGGAAATCCCACTTCCGTCTTGGCCCCAGGACGGAAGTGGCACTTCCGTTCTGGACAAAAATACTTCACCCCATTTTTTGGGGGCCATGTCACCTTTATGGAATTTGAGGGCCATACTAAGGCAATCCCCGTTATTTCGAGCCTTTTTTTATCAAACAAAAATCATTCACATTTTAATAAAGCTAATTTTTTTTTAAAATTCCAGTGTTCATGTATTGTTAGCTCGATTAACCCATTTGAAATCTAAATTACAATACACTACTATAATAAGAAGTTCTACAAATATGCAGCAAATTGTCTCTCATGAATTAAATAGAATCGAACTCCCGACTCTAACATTTGGTTGGATCTACCACAATCAATCATCAACCAAAAAGAACACAAATAGAAGCAGAAGGTACAACAATCAACCATGAATCAATCAATGAAATTACCAACAACAGATGATATTGATGGCATCTATGATCTTTCAATTTTTTGTTTGTTTTGAATCACAGAATGAATGATAAGCAGATTTCTGTTTCTAGGTGGCGAATTTGAGTTCACAGAAGTTCCCCAAATCACACGATGCGTTAGATATGATATGGCCATGACAAATCATTACAAACGTGATTATAAATTATGTGAACACTTAATTTCGGATTAAAAATTTATTTTTGTATAGTTTACAAATTTGTACCATATAGCGATGATTTGCAATTCTATCCAACTACAATAAAGAGGCAAAAATAAAAATAAAAATTGTAGCTTGAACCTTATCCCCCCAAGGCTTATCCTACCACTAAATCCAATATTTTGCATATATAAACTAATATTGATTTTTGTACTTAGCAAAAAAAAAAAACTAATATTGATTTTTTTTTGTTTCAAATTGTCCATGTAAGAATATATGGAATCAAAATATATTAAATTGATTCAATGAACTAAGAGAAAGAGGTGGACCTCAAAGGAAGGAGTTGGAAATTATTTAGCCCCACGTAGGGGGAGGGTGTCGAACCCGCGATCGTGAGGTCAGCCCCACTGAGCTATGGCACTCTTGACAATAAATAAGGAAGTTACTCAATAATGTAGCAAGGAAATTGAATAATAAACTAACTCTAAAATATTGTAAAGACTAAAATACTAGAATCCTATTATTATAGGAATTCTATTCTTAATAGGCCACTTTAGCGTTACAAAGGATATAAAGTACTAGTGTTTTTTTTTTGCTGAATAAATTTAGTTTCCATTAATCACAAATAGCTGAAGCCATTACAATCAAAGGAAAATCTGAAAATACAGAAAGTAAAAGTTATACAATGATTTAAAAAATCACGATAACAGACAAAAGACACACCCAATAACACTTGGATGGTTAGGAAAAACAACTAAAAAAACTAGTCAACTAAACAAATACATAATCTTCTCCTCAAAGCATCTTCATCGCAATTCTTGATCCACAGGGACAGGAGAATATCACTTTCAACATCTTCCTAGAGTCGACAATTTATAGGGACTATGCGCAGTATCAACCGTCTTACAAATTGCCTCAGGAAGATGTAAAAAGTTGATAAAGGGCCAGATCTAGTCCGGGTTGAACAAATCCTCCTAGAAACATAGAAAAAAATCTAGATCTGTGAAGATCTGAGACTCATCTAACCACTGTGTCTTGAATCTTGAAGAAAAAACTCTGAAAAAGGTTTCATATGATTCGTAGTATAAAATAAAGTAATATAAACGGAATAAAAGGATCAAGATTTGACTATTGGCTTCAGCCAAATCTGGCCAGCAGCAGGAAGGAGAGGAAATGCAGGGAAAAGGGAGAAGAGAGAGTAAAAGGGGAAAGCAAGGACTACATTGAAATCCTCATATAAAGTACTAGTGCTGGTACTAGTGGAATGTTTATTATAATGCTACTATATAAGATGAGGAAAACAAATGAACTTAAAATAACATAAAAGATTGAATGATTGGGGACTCACTGAATTTTCTCGTACCACGTTGAAGTTATTTTTCTGTAAAAAAACATAAAAGATTGAGAAAAGGGAAGTGAAGGAAGGTCTCCAATTATCAAAGTAGGAGTGAAGGATAGGGAAAATCCAATGTCATGTTGTATTGAGCTAATCTCATTTGTAAATTGATTGTCCAGTTTGAGTTTCAATTTATTTATTATTCTATGAATATATAAAAATGTCTGATATTATATTGGTTATACATAATAGACTAACAAAGACATCAAAATCAAACGAAGATTAATAATAAATCATGGCTGAAAGGATAAGAACCTACCCCATTTCCCCTCCCTATTTTTATTTGCAATAGAAGTGATTGTGACCACCCATGTATTGTTAGGCTAATCATTCATTTTACATATTTTTTTTGTTTACTTAGAGCGAAATTAAGGGTGTACTTGGATAAGATTTGGTCCGAGTTTGGTTTGGTTTGGTCTCAAAATTGGCGGGATAAATTCGAATTTTTTGACCTCTAAAATTGGCGGGAGAAATTAAAATTCAATTTTTTTTTCAAATATTCGTTGAAATTCAAATTTTGACCTCTGAAATGGGGGGAGAAATTCAAATCCCGCCAATTTTGAGACCAAACCCATGTCAAACCTTTTCCAAGTACACCCTAAAAAAGTGAACATAATTATCTTAGAAAAATTATGATATTGACCGATTTATATGAAACTTATAATTTAAAACATTTTACATCATTATAATATTATTTCTCTCCCAATTCTGTAATAATAACACAATGTGTAATGAATCAAATATATAACAGATACAATTATCAACTATCTTATATACCCACGATAAAATAACAACAAACCTGACATCAAAAGTATGTAGCAAGTAGACAAATTTTAGCATATGTTGTTTCGTAAAAGACGTAAGACAATGCCAAACCACACCTCCTAACCAGTACACATACTGTTCTTTTTTGTTATTTGTGTAACTACACATAAGTGACGTGTAAAAGGACTAACAAAAAAACCAATCGGTATGGGTCCTATTTTTTTTTTTTTTTTTTGAAATCTGGATAAGCGGTTGCCCAATAAGAGGAGAGAGAAATGCCTCACAAGAGGAGAAGATAGTCTTAGAAAGGGAGACAATTAAAGCTTGTCCCATTGCATGGGGAGGGTATCGAACCCACGACCTCATGGTCGTGAGTAGGCTCTTGCCCCACTAGACTAAGAAACCTTTGATTATGGGTCCTATTTTGAGTTATGTTTTTTTTTCTGATTTCCTAATTTTTTTTTATAAAATTTAAAACGTGAATTCCATACATTTTCTTAAATCAATTTTGTATTAAAAAAAAGTTAAAATTGGAAGAGACTAGAACCTACTTTCTTGTTTGATCCAATGCGGAAGAGCCCATTCACTGCCTACAGTCTACAGCCCACAAGAGCCTTCCAGATCGGAGTTGGAGTTGTTATGGAATGAAACTGAAATGGTAGTGCGAAATAACTGTTATTCTATGCAATAGTGTCATTAAAATATTATTTTATTTAACGTATTAAATAAAGTATAATTTTTCCAAAAAATGTAACAAAATCTGAGGCATCAAATAAAACATTCGACAACTAACCACACGTCGCGGCTTCTATGCGGACCCTGAAAATTTCGTACGGTGCGCGCCACGATCTCAGCCGTTGGATTTTATACTTTTTGATCCAACGACTGTATCAAAATAGGGGTATTTTAGGGATAAACTTTGCGTGTTACTTTTTGTTCCCGAGGTAGAGAACATGTATTCTCTAACGAAGAACATGTGTTTTTTGTTCAGCCGTATCTTTTCTCTCTCCTCCTCGGTAACCCTTTCATTATATAACATTTTTTTTTATTGTCAGTCGTAATTTTTCTCTCTCCAGATCTGGATCGTTCAAAATTACATCCGACGGCTAGGGAACTTTGGACGTTCCGCACAGGAGCCGGACTGCTAACCACACTTCACACTTACAAAAAAGGACCGTTTTGCATCATAGCCACGTCGAAACAGTGCCCCACACATGACTACAAAATTCACAACCCCTGAAAAACAGCAAAAGCAAAGACCGCGCCTCAAATGACTTTTTATGCTAAACAAGCGAAGAAGAAGATTATGTATTTGTTTAGTTCATTAATTTTTATCTTAGTATTTTTTAACCAATCAATTTTTTTTTGGTATGATTTTTATCTGTTATCATAATTTTTTAAATCATTATATAACTTTTATTTTTTTTGTATTTTCAGATTTTCTTTTGATTGTAATGGCTTCGACTATTTTGTGATTATTAAAAAATTTATTATTTAGCCAAAAAAAAAAAAAAAAAAACTCAGCAAAAGTACCGCACCGTTGCCTTAAAACACGGCCCTAAACGAAAGAAGAAAAAAACTCACGTTGGAAAATTTTAGTGACGGATATAAGACGTAGTGACAGTGGGTCACTTATCTACAAACATAATCAAGAAATAAAATAAAATTTCCCATACAAAATTTGGATTTTCAGAAATGTTGGGAGGGGAGGGAGCGTGAACATTGGCAGATTTGGAGGGCGACCGCCCCACAATATTTTAAAATATCACATTTTATATGAGAATTTTTTCACAATAAACTATTTTATATTTCTAGTAAAAAATCATTATTTATCACATTTGTATTAATAAACTACTTTTTTACGACAGTTTTAACAAATTAACAAAATACGATGGTTTAGACTAAAACTATATCTGACGATCAACTTTCTTTTCTAAAATAAGAGGGAACGAATTGGAGGGACAAAGATACCTCCAACTCCGATGAATATTAGTTAGTAAATGTAAATATTTTTTGACAGGTTTCTAAAAAAAAAAACATTCAAATAAATAGAAAAATTAGTAAAAAAATTAATTGGAACCCACACGATAGTAAAAAGAATTGAATCACCACGTCATTGTCTTCTGCGTTTGGTATTGTTTGAGTCTGGGTCACAAACTTTCTAGCGAGATCACTAACTTATCAACTTAATAACATATATTTAATCATTATACATAAGTATATAATTAAAATGAAAAAAAATAAAAAAATCCATTGGTGTCATGTGACCCACTCAAACTAGTGTGCATCCATCTTTGTCCAAACTTAAGCATGAATTGAATTGGTCATGAATTTCAGTTTCATAAATATTAATTGTCAAATAATTATGTATAAATTCTTTTAATGTACAATGAAGATGAGACATTGAATGAGACATAATTCAAATCATTAAAATAGGTGCTTAATAGCACAAAACTGTAATACTAGAAGAGCTCCTAATATAAATCACATGGCAGTATCAGCGATCCAATTATAATAATGAGTCTTTATCATTCTCGACCTATATTAATACAATCTCAATCATTTAACTATTTTTTTTAACAGGCAATCATTTAACTCTAAATCTTACTATTGAAAACAAACATTCACATAATATATTGAAAAAAATATACATCAGTTGTTTTTTTCGCCGTATCAGGAATCATAGAAGAAATATTTGACGTTGTGTTTACTTGGCCAACGTTTATAGGGGTGAAAATCCTCTGTCCCCATCCGTGTATGTCCCCGTGTCCCTAACCAATCAGAATTTATTATATAAATATTTGTTTCAATTATATATACACATGGTGAATTGTGATTGGTTGGGGACACGGGGACATATACGAACGGGGATAGAGGATTATTTGCCCGTCTATAGTGTTGAATAACTTATATTCAATCAATACTTAACACTATTTTAACAGGCGTTGCATTCTTCTGAACAAGTGTTAAATTGCATGCAATAAGTGTTATGTTCTTATTAACACATCTCCTAAAAATGCAACAGGTGTTTTATCCTGATGAACACATGTTTTATGTAACAAATATCCCAAAAAAAATCTTATCCAATTAATTTTTTTGTCGAACAATCGAAATTGTTAAGTATGTATTGAATTTTCAACGTTTTACAACATAGTCGCACCTAGGGGGGTCAATCGAGCTATGTAAATCGAACTTGGCATAACTCACACTCAGCTCACATAACAATTGGAAAGCTCAGCCCGAAAAAGCTCACAAATTTTAAGCTCACGCTTTGCTCACATTTTAATGTGAGCTCGAGTTAAACTCATGACTTAAATTTATATTAGAAAAGAAAATATGTAGCAAGAATAGTTGAATAAATGAATCATGATATTAAATCCTGACAATAATACAAATATATATAATACAATAATTTATGTATTAAGATAAACTAATAAAAAGATAATCAAATATATGATTTGAGAAAAGAGAAAAAAATCAATGAGTTTTGCCGCCATTTTTTATATTTTTTTAATTATAAATTTAGTATTATACATACATATTATAAATAATATTATTTTGATTTGGATACGAACTTTAATCGAATTGAGCGGAATCAAATTTACACTCTTATTTTTTTCGAAGTATATAAACCGTGTTCGGGCCGGCCGAACTCCAATTGACACCCCTAGTCGCACCGGTTTACTTGATATTCAAGAAACGCGTCAGCTTCCCAAAAATTGCAGATTTGAGAAAAGAGAAAAAAATCAATGAGTTTTGCCGCCATTTTTTATATTTTTTTAATTATAAATTTAGTATTATACATACATATTATAAATAATATTATTTTTATTTGGATACGAACTTTAATCGAATTGAGCGGAATCAAATTACACTCTTATTTTTTTCGAAGTATATAAATCGTGTTCGGGCGGCCGAACTCCAATTGACACCCCTAATCGCACCGGTTTACTTGATATTCAAGAAACGCGTCAGCTTCCCAAAAATTGCAGAACATTTGTACTTCGTCCAGTACCCATTAAATGGCAGCCGACCCCCCCCCCTCTTTCCCCTACCCTTAGCTGTTACTTTTCCTCAGATATAAATACACGTCACCTCCACATATATTCAATTCAATTCATCAAAAACCTTCTCCCAACAGTAGATCCCATCTTCTATTTTCTCCCCATATAATGAAATTACAACCATTTACCCCCTCTCCTTTAAATTGAGCCTCCCTGCCGCTATGTTGTACAATATTACAAATAACAATTCACGGCGGCGCCACCAGCAACCACCCTAAATTAATCCCACCCAGATTAATTTTTTTTAAAAAAATAGTATTTTTTCTTCTTCTCCGGAAATCCCGGAAAGGATGCTGGCATCAGTGTTTCTTGCTTTGTTCTTGCCATGCGTTGGGATGAGCGCCGTTTTCTTAGTTTATTTATGTTTGTTGTGGTACGCCGCCACATGCAACCCAGTCACCGGCGGCGGAGGCCAATCATCGGAGATTGTTAAGCCTGTTAAGAAAATGGGTCTCTCTGCTTCTGATCTTGACAAACTTCCGAAAGTTTCTGGTAAAGATTTGGTAATTGGACCGGAATGTGCGGTTTGTTTGGATGATATCGGAAGTGATGAACCGGCGAGATTGATTCCGGGCTGTAACCATGGATTTCATCTGGAATGCGCCGATACTTGGCTTTCTAAGCACCCTATTTGCCCTGTTTGCAGAGCAAAGCTCCAGCCAGAGCTTTTCGATCCGCCCGAAACCAATCCATGCTAAACTCGTTCTGGTTTCATGCTTTCTCCACATGTTTCTTCACATGCTTTTCCAAAGGAATTTTCTGATACGGGTCCAAAATTAGCTATTTAATCACATAATTGTCTCTCTTTCTTCTAAACCATATGTCCAATGGACCTGATCCATATCAGAATTATTCATTTTCGAAAGAAGTAATTATTCATTTCTTGGATGGTTCCAATCCATTGTGCATGGCTAATTGTTCTTGAATTAGCAGCCCAAAAAGAAACAAATTTGTGGGGTGGTAGAGTTTTCCCTAGGGGTTCTAGAGTAGAGGAATATGGTGGATTGGTGGGGGGATGGTAAGTTCTGTGTTCTTTTCATGATTTGTTGTATAATCAGAAAAAATGTAGTTGAATGGTAAGTTTGTAGTAGTTCTTTGAGGGGAGAAGTTTGTAGTAGTTCTAGAACCTTTTTGGTATTTGATTGATTTTTTCAGAAGGGTTAATGGGAAAATATCTGATCTTCTACATTGCTCAAAATTGCAATGATTAGTATTATCCAGCGTCAACGTCACTCACTTGATATTGCGCCAATAATAATAATGAGAAAATGCCATAGCTGTCCAGGCACCATATACGGACCAGAACTTGGGAGCCATAATCTATAAAGGAGTTTTGGAAAATAAATCAAGAAATAAAAGATGCGACTACTTGGAGTCTATTTTGTATATATAAAAAAGAAAAAAGAATGCAAGTAAAAGTCTATAAAATCCTATGTATAAAGTAATTTTGAAATTTGTACTGCAATGTCAAGGGTAGTTATTTTAGGGCGTATTTTGGGTGAATTTTTGTGCAGAGTATGTAAAAGTGAATTTTTTTGCGAGAGTAAAAGTGAATTATTTATTAAAAATAATTAGAAACCCAATCAAAATACAAGTGTTAGTGGGAAGGAAAGTGTGGTTGATTGATTAAGACAGCTAAGAGGAGGCTTAGATATTTTATTAAAAGGCATAATCAGACTAAGACTTGAAACTTGACTGACCATAGAGGTCTCATGTAAAAGAAAGAAAGATGGGTTAGAAATGGGGTCAATGCTGTCTCTTTAAAAACAAAAAAGCTCCTTTAATCATCTTCAAAAATCATGAGAAAGTTTTTTGAATTCAGGTCACTTGAGTTGGGTACACAACACAACAGTTTTTTGTTGTCTAAATGTGATTTTTACCTTTTGGAACTATAATGTGACCTTTCGTCTTTGAGTTGAGTCGGAAAATTAGGAGGTGGAAATGTATTAATGATACTAGGATTAATGAAAATACATCAAACATGAAAAAGTTTTATACGAGGGGGAAATTCGGGTGGAACTAGACCATTAAATTCGATCCCACTTCCAAAATACAAACAACTTATACCGACCCTCACAACTTATCTCGGCCCCACTTGTTGATGCAGACCTCACATCTGACTGTAGGATCAAAATGAGTTGTTTAGGTCTTGCAGGTTGAACAAACTCAATAATCCAATTCCACCACCCGTTTTTTTAGGTGAAAAACGTATGTCCTCATACATGTACACACTACTTAAAATTCGTTATATCAATATATATTTTTAATTATATATACATGTAATGAATTGTGAGTAGTTGAATATAGAAATGGGAACATACACGAGGACATACGATTTTGTCCTTGATTTTCTATATTAGAAGAAAGTGTGAACATGACTAATGAAATCCCGGCACACTTTGAGCCGAGCACTTAAATTGCCTCAAGAGACCGGTCTTTTTTTTTTTAAGTCCGAATGGGCGGTTGTCCTATAAAGGGAAAGAAAAGCGCTTCATAAGAGGAGGAGATATCCCTATAAAGAGAGACAATTAAAGCTTGTCCTATTGCGTGGGGAGGGTATTGAACCCACGACTCTGCCCTAAGAGAGGCGTATTTATACTATTTATAACATAAAAATTTGCAAACACTATTTGTAGACGATTTCTTAATATAAATTTAGAAATATTCATCTTAAGTGAAACATAGAAAAGGAGTTTGGCATGTGACCATGATTTGTATGAATGGTTTATAGTGACTTGCTACCGAATCAAAAGAAAGTTTTACTAACATTGAAATTCTTTCGGACCAAAAAATATAATTTGATGCTTTGATTTTTCCATTTTCTCCTTTTGGCAGTACTTTTTTGGTACCTTGTTTGATCAAGGCCACAGGATCAATTCCTTGGGGTCAGGAAAAAAATGAAAAGGGAATGCATTATTAGACTGTTCTTCCACAACCACAAGATCAAAAGTACTTTCCAAATATGAAAACTCGACTTTTATTTATTACGAATGAGTGACAATCATCGTGTATTTGTATTTATTTATTGAAAACTGTTAATATTTTTTTTTTAAAATTGAATTAGTTAAGTTAAATGTCTGAATACTAATATATATATAAATCTGTCATACAGAGTCTTGTAATAACACAGAAAGTAGCCAATTAAAGAAAGACCATTTCGTGCAAAACTAATTGTTGTTGTTTGTTTTTTTTTAAGCTCGGATGGACTACAAGAGGAGAAAAATAGCTTTGTAGAAAGTGAGCATAATTAAAACTCGCTCTATCAGCATGGTAAGTGATCGAACCCACGATCATATCCCTTGCCCACTAAGTTCAAATTGACGTAAAAGAGAAGTTGAATTGAGGCTAACAATTACATTAGACCTTTATTGTTCTACTCGTTTTTAGGCATGGGAAACGAACCTACTTTTGCACTTTGACACGGAACATTTAGCTTCTACTTACACTCCATCATGCACTCAATTCTAATATCGTAATTGTGAGACTACTCCCACTATCCTTCATATAAACTTTATATGAATTTAGAGGAGCCCTCACTTATTCTGCCCAATTCATGTAAGGGGTTGTGAAGCCAGTCCACAAAGACGGTTCTATGATTGAATTTTCACTCCATTCCCACACCGTCTTAGCAACCTGAAAAAATACTCTTCATTCGCGTTTTTGAGAGTGTACATCTTGATTTTTTGTATTACGAGTTAGATCAATTGTACTATTTTGTAAAATTAAGAGAATATTTTTAAATTTCTTTAACTCTACCCATACATCTGTTAATGACTAATATGAAATTAATGATCTTTCATTAACACCTTTCACTAATGGTCACCATGCTTCATTTCTCAAATTTATTAATGACAGAAAATCGGCTTTAATTTTCCAAAGTTGGTTGACTAGCTAGCAGTGTGATACTACATATCAACATTTTAAAGAGCATTTAGTTCTGAATTTGAATACACAAGCTAAGGTGATAGTAGTAAATTCACCTTTCTAAATTTAGCTTGTTTGTTTGATTACTCATCCTTAAATCAAATATTTGACAACCGCACTAAAATTCAGAAATAAAATCTAACCACGTCAATTCTGCGTAAGTCAGTAAGTCAATAAAACCATATTGTTTGAATTTCAATAAAACAACAGCTAAGGCCATAAATTCGCCATTCTACATTTGGTTTTGTTGGTTGGGTTACTCTTTTTAAGTCAAATACGCAATAACTAAAACAATTTTAAAGCATCACTAAATATAACCACGTCAACTTGATGTAACTCAAGATAGATTAATTAGTTGTAGTTCACATGTTTTTCTTACTATAAATAAGAATACAACCATGCAGAAGCTAGATGGGATTTTCAATAAAAGTTGGGATGATTATCACATAATAATAATAATAATAAATAGTGATTTATTTTGGAAAAAGCGTGATTATCTTATATTTGGTCATAAGTATTGGATTCTAGTTGGAAGAAGAAAACCTAGAAAAGGAAATGAAGAAATAATATATATATATATATAAACAGCAAGAAATAGGGGGAAATGGAAGTGGAATCCACTATTATAGGAGCAATCAAAACAACCTTATCTGAAAAGTGTTGGGGGGCAATAAACGATTTCTATGTTCCTATGTGACCCACTGATTATTGAACCCAGCAAAATGAAAGCTTATAACGAAGGGAGCGGTCTCACTTAGCCGATAAATTTCAACTGTTAATTTTGTATGTAATTATAATACGTTTTATAATAAAAGTATCTATTTTTACAAAGAAAATAGCTAGTTTCTTTGTTAATTTCAGTTGTCGTATTGAATCAACTTTGAAAATAATTGTGAGTCGCACTATCTATTTAAAATCAATTGACAAAGAGATATATAATTAGTCCATTAACTTATAAGTGAGATATACCTTCCTTATATCGTCGATATAGAACTTTATATTCAACACTTTCCTCACACTGAAGTGTGGTTCATTTAACACTATTCGACGGCTGAAATTTATTAGTGCTGAGAAAATCACACATTAACACATCAACTTTCACCTATAGAGAACTCATGACAACGTGTCATCATTAAGAGAAAATTAAGATGTAAGGTAGCATAATAAAATTCAAGAAAATCATTTTTTTTTCTTTATGTGATCATGAATAATTTTAGTTATGAGATGCTTAAAGTTCGAATTATTAGCCATTTTTGTCCTCAAAGAAGTTGCGCTTAGCCAGTTTCATCCTTTTTTTCTTTTTTTTAACTTTTCACATCCCCAATGTATTTTCAAACAGCCATTTTCATCCTTTTTAAAGTGGCTGCTTTGAAAATACATTGGGGATGTGAAAAGTTAAAAAAAAAAAAGAAAAAGGATGAAACTGGCTAAGCGCAACTTCTTTGGGGACAAATTTGGCTAATAATTCCTTAAAGTTCCACTTCAACATTTAATCATTAGAGGGTGAAATTAATATTTTCCCCTCAAAGAGAAGAGAGAGAAAAAAATTAAAAGATTTAATGATAGAAGATTGGGCTGTTGTGAGTTTGCAATTGGGTTCCGTACTAGAAAGTTAACTTCCGGGCCCATTAGTCCACAATAAGACCGTTTCCAATGAAATGCAGTGCATAGAATATAAGAGGGGGGGGTGGCCAAAGGCTTCAAACTCTTATTTAAGCTCGGTCCTGATTAAAGTGTAGTGCTAGAGGCTAAATACTTGGCCAATTAATTGGCTTGATCATTATTAATGAAATCAGAATTTATTTAGCAAAAAAAAAAAAATAATTGGCTTGATCATTGGGGTTGGGCCAATAATAGCTTTCTTGTGATTGAATAGATCTTTAACGTTTACTTCTTTTGTCACAACTAATATAACTTTATAAGACGCATGATAAAAATCTCAATCTTGGTCCGATCTCAATTTAAAATTTATACTAAATAGTTACGAAAATTGTCCCCGACATTGAGGGTTGTTTGCACTGTTCCGATCTTATTTGCACGCCCTTTGACAAGATCAATGCAAAAATCACCAAAAACCTCAAGGATGTGAGGGTGCTAAAGTTGATATTTTTTTTTGGTCTACCCGTTTAGGGCATCCGGTATCCACCGACAACGTGGTGACTACATCCAGACTCGGTCTCACGGATGGCACGCAACGTTACCGCCCAACGGAGGAGAGCCTAATCCATACTTCTCTTAAACGTCGCTCTCAGCCGCGGAAAATTCGGTAAGAGTCGAATTCCACGAAAGGGAATCGAACCCTCGTCAACGGCATCAGTTTAAGCACCTCCAACCATCTGCCCAGAGCTTGGGGTTGTGCTAAAGCTGATATTACACACATGCAACTGTGTCTACTAGTAAAAGGATGGATGTAGTAGTTTACCTCAGTGGCTGATTCAGAGAAGCGAGCAACGATCGATCCCTAGTATTTTAATAAACGGTAAATTTTATATAGAAAAGTTTTATTTTTTGTGAATTTTTTTTTAAATATTTTATCTCATTGTCTAAAAAAAAATTCAATAAAAAATTTATCTCTCAAATGACAATTTTTTTTTGTTCCTCCCTTGTTTACCTAATATCATCAATCTCAAACTATCAAACGAATTGACTGCTAGTACGAACATTAAGCTTCAAATATCCTCTAATTTTGCCAACTTCAAGCAAAAATATTGGAGTTGGACCCTGCAGGCAAGAAGCCAGAACTCACCAAAAGGCCTAAAAAAGGAAACAATTTTATTTTATTTAACTCATAATAAATAATTATTAATTAATAAATTGTTACCTTTTTGTACTAAAAAATCTCCCACGCTCTTTGAATGGATAATAATAATGGAATTACGTATATTCAGAGCCAAACTTGTTTGAGGTGATTTTTTCTTTGGCAATTAAAATAAGCAAATGAATTTCTTTTATGGCATTAACGAGGTAGGTCTAATTTTCAAGATTTTTTCGTAATTGCACATTTTTTTTAATAAATTGTTTATTAAGTTACCTAGGTTTTTTTTCCCGACAAAACAGAAAAGGAAGGAACACTCGACAAGAGGTTATAGTGCACTTGGTTGACGCTGGTTAGTCGTCTTATTTTCTTATCCCATGGTAGTGTAGAAGAATCAGAGGCGGATCCAACATAGTGGCAGAAAGGTCAAATGACCACGTTGAAAGAAAAATAATAATATATAGAGTATATTTTACTCTATTTAAATGATAAATGTATAAATGAACCACACAAATTCCTATATGCCCCATTATTCTTTGTTTCTGAATCCGCCGCTGAAGAGAACGAGTCGCTATAAGTGCAATTTTATTTATTTTATCCCGAAGAAGTTTCCAAACAAATTTTACTGAATTAGTATGATAACTTATTCAGATACTAGATAAAAGAATTAGTAGACTCGGGAGTTCTAGATGTCTTTAGAGCATAGTAGAAGTTGTCCCTAATGGCTAATGCAACCAGGGTGCATTTAGTTTTTACTTTTATTCAAACTCCAATACAAATTTTTAGTTTGAACCCATTTCTCTCGCAAATAATCTACTTTTGAAAATTTCGAATAAATTAGGAAGCCCCGAAGCTTTCATCTTCTTTCCTTTTTAGGGGCAACTCTAGCATGTAATCGCTCTTGTGGGATTGATCCCACGTTCCTCTTACGTCAGTGACGGATCCAGGAATAGATAATACTGGGGGCACATGACAATTTGTGTATGGTCATTTATACATTTATCATCTAAATGAAACAAAATATACCTATATACTAAAAAAAATTGCCATACTACTAGATCTATCACTATCTCACATGAATTGGGTAGAAACTATTTATAAAGTATGTTCCGTCTCAATTCATGTGGGATGATTATGTTGCCAGTTGCACTCTTCCATAGAATTTTCCCTTTTCTAGGCATCATTTTGAGCATAAAGCAAAGCTTATGCATGGAAGCAAAAAAAGTAGAAGAAGACAGCCTCAGCAGAGTACCATCTTCTAAAGCAAAGCATCTTCTTCCAATCCACTAATAAAACCTCAAAATCTCCGAGAGACATTCTTAAAAAACATTAACTTTTTTCAAAAACTTGCTCTGTTTGCATCAAAATGGGATTGTGTTTGTGTTGTCCAAGATCAGTTGATATCCCCATTTCAGATTCTCCTCCTCACCACTATCAATATCAACCCAGTTCTATAAAACCTCATCAAGAACCATTAGAACCGCCACCACCATCTCCGCCGCCATCGCCGCCTCAAGAACCAGTTTTCCCTGTTTCTAGGCCACCTTTAAGAACTACAAGTGCTCCCATTTCATCAAATTCAGAAACCCAGGTAGGAAAAATACTGGGGAAGCCTTATTTTAATATAGAATTGCTTTATGATCTTGATAAAGAACTGGGAAGAGGTCAATTTGGGATTACTTATCTTTGTACCGAAAAAACCACTGGGTTTAGATATGCATGTAAGTCAATTGCAAGGACAAAATTGGTAAGTAAGAAAGATATTGAGGATGTTAGAAGGGAAATTGCTATAATGCAGCATTTGAGTGGGCAGCCTAACATTGTTGAATTCAAAGGTGCTTATGAAGACAAGAAAAATCTCAACTTGATAATGGAATTGTGCTCTGGTGGGGAGCTTTTTGATAGAATTACAGCTAAAGGGAGTTATTCTGAGAAAGAAGCTGCTAGGATTGGAAGGCAGATTGTGAATGTGGTTCATGTTTGTCATTTCATGGGAGTGATTCATAGGGATCTTAAGCCTGAGAATTTCTTGTTGGTTAGTAAAGATGAAGATGCTCCATTGAAGGCTACTGATTTTGGCCTCTCTGTCTTCATTGAGGAAAGTAAGTTTAAGTCTCTTTCTTTACATTTTTTTTTGCAAGATTGGATTTTTAATTTAGGAGGTTTTGCTTATCGCGATTGTCAAATGTTTACTTGCTATCGGATAAGTTACGAGAAACGTATTTTTATGAAAAATAAGGGTAGAATTAGGAATGCGTACATCGGAAATTCCCAGTCTTGCTAATGCGGGAGCTTTGTGCACTATTTACAACATTTTTATTGGATTTTTAATTTCTGGGGTTTTGCTAATTCTTTCTTTAACTTAATCCAAAATTATTTGTCTGTGCATTCTTGATTCTTGTTGTCTGAAATGGTCTCAAGAATATGATAATTCTTTTATATTTTTAATGGAAAGGATATGGAATTCTGTTGTTTAGATGCTGTTCCTGTTGCATTCACGCGGTTTCATTATTTTGTTTAGACTCACATGGGAATCGAATGACTCTCGTACCAATTTTTTTTTTTGATGAATAAATGATTATCAATTAATAATAAAATGGTGGAGCCATCACAATCGGAAAAGTTTCCAAACTCTTTCTCTAATACAACCAAAGAAAAGAGTTGAGGAAGGAAGGAAGAAAGACTTCGTACCAAATTGAATGCTGAAAAATATACATTTAATTTGAGAATGATCTTTTTACATTGATGTGTCAGAGGAAGTGGTGGAGAATAGGATTCTTGTATGTTTTTTTTTTTTGGGTAAAAAAAAGTTTGGGTGGGTTCGGCTTTGATCACCACCACAGGTTAGGGCATGCCCTAGGAACTATAGATCGCTTTCGAGGGTACTTACAGATAACCCAACAACACAGCCCTTACGTCGGCAGTAGGAATTGAACACTTGACTTTTGTGAAGACGTGATAAATTTTTATCAACTGAATCAACTTGTGTTAGTTGTATTGTGTTTGTGGATGTCACTTTGGGTCAAGTTGACCTCGTCAATCATGATAGTGACAAGTCAACTTGGCCACTTTTGATTATTTTCCTTGTTTTCCTCTAAAGTCCGAAGGCAATGATAAAAACTTTAGTCTAAATCCGGAACTGTGATTATTAGTTCCTGCCAACTGGTGGGGTTTTGGCCTTTACATTAATGGATTTATTTAGGTTGATTTTTTTTGGGCCAAAACCCCACCAATCTGATTACAGCAATGTAATGGCGGCAATCTGAGGTTATTATCCTAGTTATTTTGTTGCATCCTAGAATGGTTAAACATTGTTGTTGGAACTGATTTGGAGATCAACTATCTAGACTCACGACTCGTGCGCGATATTAGTTTTGCCGTCACTTATTTTCTTTATAAATGATCTGAGGATAAATGTTCAAGTTGGACTAAAACTTACCTTCAATAATGTAATCAATAACATTGTATTCCAATAATTTTGAACGGAAAACATAGATTGACATTTTCGCTCTAATCATGAAGTTTTCCAGATTTTTTTTATGGAATCACATTCATGAGGATTCTCACTCTATGTTACGTCTACCAACCTATACGTAGGCAGGGTTTACAGGGACATTGTTGGAAGTGCATATTATGTCGCCCCAGAGGTATTGCAACGAAGATATGGTAAAGAGATAGATGTGTGGAGTGCTGGAGTAATCTTATACATTCTTTTGAGTGGATTTCCTCCGTTCTGGGGTGGTAAGTCACACATGGTTTAGTCGCGCGTCTATGCAAAAAGATGCTAAATAGGCTGCTTAACCACTAAAATTGTGTCATGAGATTCAATTTGGTAAAGTTTTTTTTACTTTCGTGATGATTGCCTTGTTCTTCAGAAACCGAGAAAGGCATTTTTGATGCAATCCTAGTAGGGCATGTTGATTTCCAAAGCTCTCCGTGGCCTTCCATTTCTGACAGTGCAAAGGACTTGATCAAGAAAATGCTGACTATGAATCCTAAGAAAAGGATAACTGCTGCTGAAGCCTTAGGTAACTAGACAAAAGCTTTCGCTATTTAGTTGTCCCTCTTTATGAGTTATCTTGGGCCGATTGACGTCCAATACCTAGACAATGAATGTAATACGGAAAAGTTTTCTCTTTTATGAATCAGAACATCCATGGCTCAAGGAGGGTGGTGAAGCATCAGACAAGCCCATTGATAGCGTTGTTCTAATCAGGATGAAACAATTTAGATCAATGAACAAGCTAAAGAAACTCGCCTTAAAGGTATCCCCCACTCGGCATGTACAAAACTTCTGAGAGTTTGGAACAAGTCATTTGAGACCTCAGTTTCGTTTCCAGTTCAATATTCCTCTAAAATGCTAACCTGAATTAATCAACTTAAAAAGAGCGATAATAATCATTCAATCGACTAGAGACAACCCTCGAATTTATTAAGAAAATGAAGATAGATCATTTATGTATTTTTTGGTAGATTTACTTGAATTTTTAATCGATTATTTTGCTTTTTTCCTGGATTTGCTGCTTCCAGGTTATTGCGGAAAGCCTCTCAGACGAAGAGAAAAAGGGATTGAAACAAGCGTTCAACAACATTGATACAGATAGAAGCGGTACAATTACATACGAAGAGCTGAAGAGTGGGTTAGCAAGGCTGGGATCTAAACTTTCTGAAGATGAAATAAAACAGCTGATGGATGCTGTTAGAATTTTGAACTATTGGCAATTTTTTTATCGCCTTTTTCCTTCTATGTCAAACAAGACTAAATGAAAAAGTGTTAGCTAATACTATTTCTTCTTGCAGGCTGATGTGGATAAAAATGGCACCATAGATTACACTGAGTTCATTACAGCTACCATGCACCGTCATAGACTTGAGAAAGAAGAAAACCTCTACAAGGCTTTTCAGTACTTCGATAGGGATAGTAGTGGGCGAGTATCTTATAATTTTCCTCCATTTGAAGGTTTTTATTATATATATGTGTGTGTATCTAATAGGGATTTTCTTGGCAGATTCATCACAAGGGATGAGCTCAAGCATGCAATGACTGACTATGGAATGGGAGATGAAGCCACTATTGACGAGATCCTTAACGATGTCGATGCTGATAAAGTAAGTAGGCTTAAATAATTCCCTGTAGTTATCTACTAGGCACCTTGCTAATACTTCATCTTGTCATTCTGTTTTGTAGGACGGAAAAATTAACTACGAGGAGTTTGTTAATATGATGAGAAAGGGAACCACAGACGCTGATGGTCACACGGGCAAGAAAGATGAGAATGAGAAGAACTTTGCCCTTGATTGATAGATTATTCTGATGTGGCTTCTTTGAGGTAAAGTACAAGTGAGAAAGAAAATGAAGAGGTATTATTGTACAAATTGTTCATACCAATGTATCCATAATCTCTTTATGTTAATATATTCAGTTCACAATAAAATTGCTTATAATATTACCAATGTATTATTTTTATGCTCATGTCCATCTTGCTTTCTTGCTTTTCAAGTGATGCCAAGTTAGCATTTGGAAGTGAACTTTTTCTTTCCTTTTTTACTCCCTTCATTCCCAATTAATTGTCGTTTAGGAGATATATATGTATCCAAATTAATTGTCGTTTAAGGTTCTTTTATTAGTTGTCAACAATTTATTCCAATTATATCCTCGACATTTCTTTTATTTGCGGCATCTGCCATCCCTATTTTTTCTTTTCTTTTCTTATGCTATAAAAGTGTGACAGAGGGGTAATATTGGAACTTTCGGTGAAAATGACAAGTTTCTTAATTTTCTAAAATTGTCTAAAGAGTCTTATATTTAGGAATAGGAATGGTGGGAGTAGCTTTTTGGCTTAGCATATGATTATTAGAATAATGATGATTGAATAAAACGTTTATTAGAAGAGACCGAGAAAGGCGTCTTTGATGCAATCCTAACAGAGCAGGTTGATCTCCAAAGCCCTCCCTGACCTTCCATTTCTGCTGGTGCAAAGGATCTGATCAAGAAAACATTGACTAAGGATCCTAAGAAATGGATAACTGAAGCCTTAGGTAATTAGAAAGAAAGAAAAAAGCTTTTGATTTTTACGAGTCAGAGTTCCCCAAGTTGTTTTAGTAGCATTTGCTAAGAGTTGAATGTTGCACATTTAAAAGCAAAAGCCTTAATGTGATGGGCTTCAAGAACTTCATGGTTGTGTGGGCCTCTAGCCAATATATCTTCAATAGGCCCAAGAAAATAAAAATAGTATCTGCACTTAATTCAAGACTTTGCTGCAAAAAAAATGACAATACTGTTTATCTCAACTTACATCACATTTAATCTTCAAGGGTTTACTTATGATAAAGTCACGTGTTCAAATCATATAAAATGCGAGTTCGTATCACCAATGTTGTTAAAATCGCGAGTTAACTAGTAGAATCGCACTATTCTACGATTTTACGGAAGCAAAACGTGTTGAATCGGTAGTAGAATCGCAATCTGGTAGAATTTGATCGTAAAAACGTAGTTTCTACCGAGTCTACAAAATTTCAAATTATTAGCCATTTTGGTCATCAAATTATTTTTGAACATTTACTTTCATCCTTTTTAACTTTTTTCATCCAAAAGATTTTACGAGCAGCCATTTTGGTCATCAAATTATTTTTGAACAACCACTTTCATCCTTTTTAACCTTTTTCATCCCCAAAGATTTTACGAACAGCCATTTTGGTCATCAAATTATTTTTGAACATTTACTTTCATCCTTTTTAACTTTTTTCATCCAAAAGATTTTACGAGCAGCCATTTTGGTCATCAAATTATTTTTGAACAACCACTTTCATCATTTTTAACCTTTTTCATCCCCAAAGATTTTACGAACAGCCATTTTGGTCATCAAATTATTTTTGAGCAGCCACTTTCATCCTTTTTAATTTTTTTTTACTTTCTTCATCCCAAAGATTTTACGAACAGCCGTTTTGGTCATCAAATTATTTTTTAGCAGCCACTTTCATCCTTTTTAACTTTTTTTTAACTTTCTTCATTCCCAAAGATTTTACGAGTAACCATTTTTATCCTTGGGGATGAAGAAAGTTAAAAAGGATGATGATGATGAGTTTGATTAAGGCGGAAATGATATGGAGGATGATGATAGTGACGGTGGTTCGAAATTTAAGTCTTTGAATGACTTGCTCTATTAGATCATAAACTTATTACGTATTTTATTTTATTTTGATCTTTTGAAAGACTTATAAGTTAAGAATTATGTGTAGTCGCATTTTTATATTTTGAAAGACTTGTAAGTTCTTTATTGTGAACTTTGTTGTGTTATTGTCTTTTGAAAAAAATTTGTGAAACTATATTTAATGATTTTTTTCCCATATTTTTGGATCATATGATATGATTTATATGTTAATTATTGTTATATATATAAAATATATATATTAATTTCTCGATACGATTTTACGATTCACGAGTTTACGATTTTCCACCCCTCCTCCGAGTCTACGTAGAATCGCAATTTTAACAACCTTGCGTATCACATTATCAAGTTTATCCATATTTCACTGAATTAGTTAGTTCCACCCGAATACCAGTTTAACCAAAAAGGACACCTCTTTGAGTTGTAAACAATTTGCATTTTTTTCCCTGTTCTAAATAATTTGCATATTGTTTTTGCATGTATAATTGTACATAAGTTGATCAAATTAAAATTAATTAGAGAGTAAGAAGTGTACTATTGTACATAAGCAAAAGGAAACAATGATGGTATGGTGGTAGCTTGCTTCGTTTTTAACTATTAAGTCAAGAGAGAATTTTTAAGAATACTATTAGGTATAATAAATTTTATATGTAGTTTGGAATATTTTATCAGTTTCGCCCCCCAAGATTTTTTTTCCGTTTTTATACGTAGTTCGACATACTGTTTCAATTTCGCCCCCTTAATGTCAACTCCTGTCCATGTCAATGAAGCGCATTTCGTAACCAGTCATTTACCTCTTTGAGAGCTCCCATGGCGAAAAATAATTCTAAATATTTAGATACACAAATGTGAACATATATGGGTACAGACGATTTTCACCATTTCTCTACCCCACAAAATTGGAAAGGATGGCAAGGGAAAAAAACACTTCCTTTTTTTGGGGGTTAAAAATGAATAGTATACTAATAAGAATATATGTCTACTAGTAGCAACACAAGTTGGTTCGATTGGTAATAATTTGACATATTCTTACAAAGGTCAAATGTTCAATTCCCGCTGCCGACGCGAGGAGTGTGTTTGTGGTGATCTGTAAGTAGGTCCTAGGTCCTAGGTCCTTCCTTGACCTATAGTGGTGACCGAAGCCGAACCCACCCAACTTTTATTTCACAAAAAAAAATATATATATATATATATATATATATATATATATATATATATATATATGTCTACTAGTTACAATAAAAATGAATTCAACTTATCTCCAATTTTAAAAACACCGGAGATATCGAAAGTTATTATTTTAGTGGACTATGTCTCGAAGTGACAAAATCTTCAAATACCGTACTAATCCCAGATGGAATTATAATCAATTTGATCTTCCAACTCTTGTTGTTCATAAAATCCCATAGTATAATCAGCCAATACCAAATTAGTCCCTCCAAATTCCATCCACATTTTATTGGGTGAGTCCAATGGTATTTCATTTATAGCCTGAATTTGACTTGGTGAAAGCCCCACCCTAACCGGAACCAAACCACCACCACCACCTCCGCCACCAGCATCGTTTGCCACCTGATGACCTGTCATGCTCCTAAACCTCATTGCAGCCTCGTGAGCCGCCATTTGGACATGCTCGGCAGCCGAGCTGAGTGGCTTAGGAAGACTCTCAACCAGCTCTGGGAAGTTAAGCCTTGCCCTTGAACCTTTCAGATGAAATGCAGCTACGTCGTAAGCCGCGGCTGCCATCTCCGGCTTCTCGTAGCTACCTAACCATATTCGGGTCTTTTTACCCGGTTCTCGTACTTCGGATACCCATTTTCCCCATTTCCTCTTCCTCACTCCTACGTAGTCTTGGCCGACTTTCGCGTCCATCTTCTAGTGTTCTTCAAGAAGATTCTCGCACAATCTCCAATATAAATTTCCACGTTTTTTTTAAATTATCAGTGCAGAAATTTTCAAACAAAAAATTAATTCAAACAAAGACACTAGATAGACATAGAGGAGAAAAAGGATTTATTATATTGAAGATGAAATTAATGATAGAAATGTAGCAATATATATATTTGAGATATTGATGGAAGATTAAATAGTGAGCAGAAGCATGGGGGGAAGTAGTAGTACATAATATGAAGCGAGCTTCGACGTAGTTGCATGGCGTTAGTGGACTGAAGTTGTATGACAGTGTGTGATCGCGTCCCGGCGGGTCCCATTCGGAGATTCCTAATGTTTCCTTTCCTCAGCAAAAAAATCATATTTCCCCTTGTATTTCTCAATTCCTTATTCATTCCATCACAATTTACTATGTGTGTATATAATTAGAAAAAATATTTATATAATAAATTCTGATTGATTGAGTACAGAATAGGAATATATATGGGGACAGACTATTTTCACCCCGTTTCCACCAATAGAATGTCTTTCCCCGTAGGTTAGATTAATTTAAGTTTTTTTAAGATAATATAATTAGTTTATTTCTTATTAAAAAAAAATATGTGTCCTCACGTTTGAGCTAACTAATTTAGTTAAAGATGTAGATAATAATATTTGTGTCGACTTAACAAAAATTTCTAAAAACATATAACACTTTTGACAGGTACATTATCTCAAACGAATGACTTTCGCATTAAATCCAACATTACTCGATAGTGTTATTTACTAGTATGTATAGATATTACTTGTAAAAATGTATACCGATTGTGACTTTAATATTATTAGTGTAAGTACCTCGTATTATATAAGAATATAAGAATAGATATTGTGAAAGTGATATGATTTCTTATTTCATTGGATGCTTCGGACGAGATTCCTAGAGATTGTTCATATATATAGTAGTCTATTACAAATTTTTATTTATATAGTTAATTTTTTTTTAGTTGAAAAGTGAATATCATTCATTATCTATGAGAATAGGTAATTATATGAGGAGAAATATGTATCCAAATATTGTAAGGATACATATCAATAGTAATATTAATTACAGTGTGGGATACATGATTACTTATACGTCTCACAAACTCTATAAACGCATCAGAGGAATTTAAAATATACCTGATAGACATGGCCTATAAAAAATAAATCATCTTTCATATATATCACAGATAAATTTTACTAACAATCTGAATAAAAAAAGAACCCCAAATAATTTGATCTTTGGGCAAAGTGAACTCCTTCAAGAATGGTCATATCTTCATTATGTTCCGGAGATAGGGAATGAGTCACTTGCCTTGCTAGAGCAGCCATGACCGAGCCATGATGATCTCGAACAACTACTCCCAACTCCCGCTCGCCATAGTAGGTACCCCAGATCTGTCCACAATAATATTTTAGAGTACCCAGGGAAGGTGGGCGCCATTATTATTCAGAGAGCGGGATGAAAGACTTAGCTGTTGGAAGAGGTCGTGGGCGCCATAGTGAAAATCCTATGTCCCCATTTCTCTCTAACCAATTAGAATTTACTATATAAACATTTTTTTCAATTACATATACACATGGTGAATTGTGATTGGTTGAAACACACACGGGGACAGAGGATTTTTTGCCCATTTTTATTTATATAAACTTAATTTCTGGTTTAATTGTTTAATTACTTAAACGTTATTATTCCCCTAATATTGAATATATTTTGAATATTATTTCTTCTTTTACAAACAATTAAATTTTACAAGAAAATCTAAAAAATTAACAGAGAAAAGGGAAAATATATTAGTCAAAAGTAGATATTGGTGACAAAATTTTCCCTCTATTAAGCGAACATGTTATATTGATTTAAGTATTATTGTTAGTAACAGCTGGATCTAGCTATCCTAAAGACATTACTCGTTATTTTTCAATAATGATGAAAAGGGTTTCTTCCTTTTTTTTTATTCTTATCAGTGTGAAAACTTATATAAACTCCTCATGTCTAGAAAAGCTGAACTTTGACCAGCCGCCGCTGACCGTGCAATCCGTACTAGTAGTATTAGTGAATAAAACTGCTCACGGCTCCTATGCGGATTTTTTTTGGTGCGGGACTCAGTGCGGAGACAGTTCGAGTACGTTAATTCATCCAACCAGTTGTTTTAGTAAGTGTATTTAAGACTCTTTTTTTTCCAAACTGTAACTTTTTCTCTCATCGAGAAACATGTGTTCACGGAAAAGAACGTGTGTTCACGTGAAACAGTAACATCCTGCTTCACCGAACATGAACATGTGTTCACCGAACATGAACAGTGTTCACCGAACATGAACATCTCGCTTCACCGAACAAGAACAGAGTTTTCACCGAACATGAACATTCTGCTTTCACCGAACAAGAACAGTGTTCACCGAACATGAACAGTGTTCTTGTAGAAATGTACCTTCAGTACGCAATTTTTCTCTCTCCTCCTTTTTTGACTTTTCACATGCAACTTTTTCTCTCTCCTCTAATAAAATTACATATGTACTCATTTTAACTTTTCTCTCTCCTCTTTTAAATCATAGCCATTGATCCATTCAAAAAATGAAATCAATGGCTCTCATTGTGTCCCGCACGTGCGGATTTTTGAGCGTTCCGCATTGGAACTGGACTGAATAAAACTAACCTTTTTGATGTCGTCAATTTTTTATGGGATGTGGTGGGCTACCGGCTGTGCCGCCCAATGGAATGACAAGCTACCGGCCACTGGCCCTGATGTCAAAGGATTTTTATCTTATTCAACATGTACGCGTCTATCCCAAAATCCTATATCCTTCCCTGTTCACCATTGAAATGTGACGTGTGTCCCATTTAAAGAATAAGGGGTATAAGAAGAGAAAAATTAGGAGCATATTGTAATACATAAAATGATTGTGTTATGAATGACTAGACATGTATCACATTTTTAAGAGTGTGACAGAGAAGGGGGGATAAGATTTTGAGATAGACGATTTTATGCCAACATGTACTGACATATTTTGATAATTGAATCGTTAATTAGATTATCGAAAACAGCTGTTTAAAAATAATTTCTATTAGACAACACCGTTGGACTAAATATTCATGCATTATCACTCACTAAATAAAATAAATTCTCAACTTTTTGTTAAATATTACTTAAAATAACGTTTTGTTAATTAATAAAATTCTTGAATTCTTATTACATGAGCAAGGCATATTTGAGACTTCGGATATTCTAATACACTCTATAGTACCTTCTTCTTCTTCAATACACCAATGAAATTACTCCACATATATTAACATCATTGGTCTAAAGTGAATTTAACGACTTGACTAAATTTTATTGTTCCATGTATAATAATATTATTGATGTATTAGAGAGAGTGTATTAGAATATCCAAAATCTCTAATTGGAGATGTCAAAGGTTTGTTGCCAAGTACATAGTTGTATATGTGATTCCAAAAATAATATAATTATTGGAATATAAATTATATTTAAGAGATTAATATTTATATTTTGATTAACAAAATATTTTTATATACTTCTTTAATATTCGCTAAATGTTTGTTCTAAACGATTTATATGATATATGATAGAATGGAAGTAGTAATAATGATATGCTAAATTAGTTCGGACCTTGTAGTAAATTCATATTAGAATATAGATCCACATTACAGGCTTCGCAATCTTTTCGTATCCTGGTCCGGTAGCCCATGAGATAGCAAAAAGGCTTGGTTGTAATATAGGGCACCTATCCAAGCAGTATCTTGGGCTACGTCGGATATAAAAGCCCAACTATTTTATCATTTATTATTATATAGAAGCATATTTTTAAGAAATGATTTATGTAAAATATATAATTTATTCATATTTATGATAGGTCTAAGTTGTGCTTAGAAATTTTTAATACTAAGGAAGTTTATTCCTTTATCGAATATTATTTAAGGAATTTTTACTATATAAATTTTTAATCTGACTACTTTAATTGAAATATGGAGGGTGTCTTGGCTGATTCAAAAATAAATCCTATAAACATGTAATTATATCGATTTTTGAGTGTCGAACACAACTAAAAGGTGTAAATTGTAATATTATACAAAACTTTTGGAGTACATACTATAGGGCAAAAAATCCTCAGTCCCCGTTCGTGTATGTCCCCGTGTCCCCAATCAATCACAATTCACCATGTGTATATATAATTAAAACAAATATTTATATAGTAAATTCTGATTGGTTAGGGACACAGGAATATACACGGATGGGGACAGAGGATTTTCACCCATACTATAGTCTCCCCTATAAGGTCTGATAAATAAATAAGCATAAAAAGGAAAATGAAGGCCAATATGGTCAATACACCAAAGTACACTCATCTAGGGTTTCGCTTCACTTAAAACCTAATTTTCCCCCACTTTCCCTTCCGCCACCAGAAGAAGGAGACGAAGAAGCCACAGAGACCGAAGAATTTGAGTTTTGCTGAAAATGGAGGAAGTCGTCGCAGCTGATCCGAGTCTCCAGGAGAAAGTTCCCACCGGCGTTTTGCTCTTTAACAAATGGTCTTACGAAGATGTTCAGGTCTCTGATTTTGTCTGAAATTTACTTCTTCCAATCCACGATGGTTTACCTTTTTTCTTTAAATGTTTTTATGAATTCTTCAACTGTTAGGATATTTGAATTTGATAGATGCAATTGATATGATTGTTTTTCAAGTTTTTTTTTATTTATACACTTGGTCGATTTATGAGATAGGTATGAATTATGAAGGTTGTGTAATGATTTTCGTAATGTTTTGAGGTTAGAATCTTGTTCATGGTATATGCTTTTATATGAATGTTAATTTTGTTTCATAGTACTGTTATTTCTCTGTTTTGTCACTCTAGAAAGTAAAATAGGACTTGAATTTTTAGATTCATTTAGTCGAAATACTTTGGGTAAATAGGAAAATTACGTGGCTTTGATTGGCATTCGAAATCGCTATACAAATAGTTGTTGCGTGATGTGCTGGTAGTAGCTGCAGATCTTTTAATTGGATTGCAACTTGGATTAGGCCAATTATTAAGAACACGAGTATGTCACATTCAGAATCTAATGTTATGGACTAGCTTAAATTGTGTTTCAAGTTTGCAGTCCTTACTTTTGCAATCATTGAATTGCAGTTATTCTGCTTATGTGGTGCAGTTAACATTGTGTACTCGGTGATCGATTACATGTAGCTCACTCATTTTTAGTGTTTAATGTGTGAGCATCAAAGTAGAGCCTGATTATTGTTTGGGGAATCTATTTTGGTTATTTAGTAGGTAGGTATAGTGTGGTCATTTTGAGCTTACATTTCTAGTTTCGATACAGATCGGTGACCTTTCTGTTGAGGATTACATTACTGCCACAGCAGCCAAGCATGCTACCTATATTCCCCACACAGCTGGGAGGTACCAACAGAAGAGGTTCAGGAAGGCACAGTGCCCTATTGTGGAGAGGCTGACCAACTCATTGATGATGCATGGGAGGAACAATGGGAAGAAGCTTATGGCTGTTCGCATTGTGAAGCATGCTATGGAGATCATCCATTTGCTGACAGAGCAAAATCCCATTCAGGTCATTGTCGATGCTGTGATCAACAGGTATACAAGTTGTTCTTAGTTAGCAACTATTTTAGGCCTGGGAAACTGCCCTTACCATCTGTCTTGTGGATTATGACACTATTTTTTTGTTTATGTTTTGTAGTGGACCAAGAGAAGACGCCACTCGTATTGGTTCTGCTGGTGTTGTGAGGCGTCAGGCTGTTGATATTTCTCCTCTGAGACGCGTCAACCAGGCAATATATCTCCTTACAACTGGTGCTCGTGAGAGTGCTTTCAGGAATATCAAGACCATTGCTGAGTGCCTTGCTGATGAAATCATGAACGCTGCAAAGGGATCCTCCAACAGGTAAAAGAAGGGCTAGTGTATTACTACCCGGTCTTATTGTTGGTTTTATTTTTTAAATGTGCTGCTGTGATGATTCTTTCTACATTGTGCTCCATCCCGATTAATATTCTCCGGTAATTGTCTGGCTGAGAATTCTGATATACATATTGATTCTTCTTTTTTGTGTTTATGCAGCTATGCTATCAAAAAGAAAGATGAGATTGAAAGGGTTGCTAAAGCTAATCGTTGAGTTTCTGTATGGAGGAAGGTATCAATGGAGGACTCGTTTATCAGACATGTTTCAATTTTATGCATCCTATTCACTTCTCCCTTTACTAGTATAGTTAATGTGTGACTCCCAAGTATTTATTATTTTGGTTAATCCATTTGGAATGCTAGATTTTGTTGTTAGACATGGTTTTTGCTCTTTCAATACTCTGGTTGTCTTTCATGTTACTGCTGGCAAAATCATCATTAAATGGAAGCGGATAAACTTTGTTGGAATCTTTATAAGTATTTTTCTCAGCAAATTTGCGGTCTAGAAATTCGCTTGGTACTTCCTACTTGAGCTAAGTGGTGTACTACCCAAATTTCCAATATGAAAGCTAATTCAAGTACAAAGGACAATTTGTCAGTGAGACATTGTCTTAGTAGCAGTGATCTCTTAACAAAGTTTGAGAATTCGATTTAATTGTTGCGAAATATGACAGGTGGCCAAAATACCCTCTTCAAATTTTAATGAAATTAACATTGAAAAGTGAATTTAGATTGATTAGTCAAACATTTGAAAAATCTGAGATCAAGACATCCAAATTCGTGATGGTTAGTATACGATTTTATTTGATGATGGGTGTGTTTGGACAAGGTTTGGCTTGAGACTGGTTTGGTTTGGTCTCACTTTTGGAGGGAAATGAGGGAAATTTGACCACTTAAAATAGGCGGAAAACATTCAAATTCAAATTTTTTTTTCGAATAATCGTCCAAATTCAAATTTTAGCCTCAAAATTTTGGAATTTGAACATCTCCCGACAATTTTAGAGAAAAAAATTTGAATTTGAATGTTTCTCGCTTATTTTAAGTGGTCAAATTTTGGGCATTTTCCTCCAAAAGTGAGATCAAATCAAATCAGTCTCAAACCAAACATTGTCCAAGCACAAGCACACCCGATGACTAAACTCGAGACTATTCACTAAATTCCTAATAGTAACATACACGATTATTATGTAGAGAAAATCGCTATATATAGCATAATTTTTAAACCCCACTTGCATAAATAGCAAAAATTTTAAATTAATTTTTTTTAGCATGAACTTTTTACGGGTTGCTAAAAGTGTCAAATTAAGGAATCCGGCCAAAATTCAGACAAAAAAAGTCACGTGTCAGGCACACGTGTCCGGTCAAAAGGGCAAAAAAGTATAAAAAGACTTAGATTTGCTAAAATGGAGCAGGTCTACAAGTGTGACTATACACTGAACCCATAAAATTTTGCAATTAGTCACTTAATACACGTGTAATATCTTGGTAAGTCCGATCCACAAAATATTCGTGGACCGATAAACCCTAACAATTTCTTCACCCCTCCATCTTCTTCACAGGAGAACTCTCCCCCTACCAACCCCACCACTCCACCACCACCACCACCACCACCACCATTACCACCTTCAATGGAATTATTTCATAAAACCCCAACACTCCATCTTCATCACACCCAGAAGCAGCAACACCGCCGATGGGCGACTACCGGAATATGGCCACCACCGCCGATTTCCTGATTCAGGCCACCATTGATCGCTAAAATCCGACCAACACTGACCAATTTCAGTTGTCGGAATCCTTCCATTAATTCCATAAAATCCTTCCATAAATCAATCAATAATCCCAATTGATCTATTTTCTCCCAGTTTTTGGCGAAGATCGAAGCTTTAAAGATGAAGAAGAGGAACAATATCGGATTTATTGTGAAGATTGAACTTGATATTCATCTTGCTCGCCACATATGCCATTTCACGATGAAACAAGGAAAATTGAGCTGTCATCACTTTTGCTAAATTCAAGTTTCTCAAAATCACTATAACAAAAAAGGTAAAAATCTCAGAAATGATTTGTCCAGTTGGTTGGAGGATCTGGTTATGAAGAAGATGAGAGTTTGGAGAAGATTTGCTTTTTGTTGATGAATATCAGTTTATCAATCTTGGAATGAAATCCCTTTGCTGAGCTTCGCTTGAATCCCTTTGGTGCGTAATAGTTTTTAGATATTTTGGGAATTTGGAGAAAAAAATGTTTGATTTGTTCTTGGGGGTTGATGGGGTGAGCAGTAGTGATGTTGCTGGGATGGGTGGGGTGGGGGTAACTGGGGTGGGTTGGTCGGGGAAGAAGGTATAGGGTAGTAGAATAGGTCATAAAATGACTTTTTTGTCCTTTTGACCGAACACATGTGCCAAGCAAGTGACTTTTTTGGCCGAATTCTTTAATTGAACATTTTTAGCAGCCGTAAAAAGTTCGTGCTAAAAAAAATTTAATTTAAAGTTTTTACTATTTTATGTAAGTGGGGTCTAAAAATTGTGCTATACGTAGGATCTTCTCTTATTATGTAATGTGAAAATAACTTTGACATAATATTAGCATTTAGAAGGTTTCAATGGTAAAAATATTACTTCAACCGTCAAAGACAGGCTCGCAATTTAACAAATGTAAAAATATTGTCGAGTTTTTCAGCTCTTCCTCCTTGATGACGAATATATCCTTTCTGAGCGCCTCAGCCAAGAACTGAACTTCTGTCAATCGATCGAACCATTTTTCAAGTACCAATCTAGGTATATAATTATATATTCTGGTTGTTGATTGAAATCAGGCATATGTATATGTTCAGTCTTTTTTTTTATTCAGCAAAAAAAAAATATATTCAGTCTTTTGAATTACGAAGTTGACACACACACACACAATGCACGCTAGCTGTTTGATGAAATGACTCTTAGAGAAGTAAAAAAAGCAAATTTGCATAAAAACACTCACTTTCTGGAGTGATGTTATGAATCAAGGTGCTTATACATTCCATCTCTTATATATACCAATGTAAAGCATCTTGCGTTTTGTTCTTCAAGAATTTCCTTTAATTAAGTTGATGTTTAAAATTGTCCAACAGGGTTGCTTAATTTCAGCATGTTCTTGTGGAACCTTAGAAGTGGCTAAGGATATTGAGGTGGGAAAAATAATGTGGTTTCATACTGGCAAATCCCTTTTCTCTACACGGATTTCACGAAGATTTTATGGATCACCATGGCTTTTACAGTCATATTTTTCTTTAGACATTTCTTGCAAGAAATCAAAACTCGCTCCTCTGCAGGTTCTCGTGCTTCTCCCTTAATTTCTTTCTGCTTTTGGGTTGTTTACTCATGTATGGCATATGCATACATTTGAATCTGTCATTTCTAGCTGTATTTTATACATGTATCAATCTCTCGGAAATTAGTAGCTCATTTAGTCACTTTGCAGGGCTACAAAGTTCTTTTTGTGTTTGCATTGGACCATCACATGTTATTTTAGATTTTAGTCGGCATTCTTTATGTTCACTCATGAAGATAAATTACTTCTGTTGTAGGAGAGGAAAATGATTGACTGGTTCAGGCTTTGTGCTAAAGGAGGTGATGGAGGTAGTGGTTGTACCAGCTTTCGCAAGAGCAGGCATGATCAGCGTGGTAGACCTGATGGTTGGTTTCTTTGTGGTTTTTTATTGCTCAACACGATTCAGTGGTTACAAATATCATTCTTCTATCAAATTCATTACTTGAGGAGTTTGTTTTATTCTAGTTTGTTTTATTCTAGTAGTATCAAATCTCTATGCTGAACAATAAGTGATCTTTTTGAATCGTGCTTCCTTCGCCCTTTTTATTCCATGATTGTGAATTTGATGTGAGGTGTGTATCTCATCCTGTTCATGGCTCAAGGAAAAAGAAGCTAGAGTCTGATTTTTCTTCCATCAGATAATTAGTCAAAGAATTTAATAAAATTGAAAGGGTCGCTCATCTTAACAATTTTCTTGTTCTCATCTTCAAATTTTCTCTCGATTATTTTGCATTTCTTCAATATTTTTCCTACTCTCTCTCTCTCTCTCACACACACACACACACACACACACACACACACATCCGATTTGTATATAACCTGCTTAGTGTATGGAATAAAAACGATTTGAAAATCAGGTGTTTTGCATGAGACTAAAGAAAATTGATTGATCTCCTTTTAGTGAACACGTCTTTTCCAATTTCTGTAGGTTGACATGTGAACCAATGCAGGTGGCAATGGAGGTAGAGGTGGGGATGTTATATTCGAATGTTCTCCTTCTATTTGGGACTTCAGCGGTCTTCATCATCACATAGTATGTTAATATTTGCTTACTGGATTGTACTAGCGTATTATATGTCACTCCAGCTCTCAAGTTTCCTCTGTTTTTTTATTTGATAATATTTTCAGAATGCAAAGAGAGGGGGAAATGGGTCATCAAAAGATATGATAGGAAGCCGAGGAGCTGACAAGGTTGTTACCTCTATTTAATAATTCTGATGTATGATATTTCCAGAAGTGTTGTTAGTTTTGTGATTTATAAGGAATCCATTAATTTACTGAAAGCTATTTGTCTTTAGGTTGTCCATGTACCTGTTGGTAGTGTAATTCATCTTGTTGAAGGAGAAATTCCTTCTGTAGTAGAGAAGAGTTCTTCTGAAGCTTTAGACCCCTGGGAGATTCCTGGGTCACTTGTTGGTGATTCATCCGAATCTTCTGGCCAGAGTGGAATCATGTCAGTAAAGTCAGTGAACTCCGACAATGCCTCAGCTGCTGAAATCAGAAATAAAATTAGAACATCCATAGCAATAGAATCACAGCTTACTTTTGCTTCATCGGCTCATCAGTTCACACTTTCTCACAATAAATCAAGTGGGAAAGCAGAAGCTTCTAACTCATTGAGGGAGGAAAGCTGTACTGTCAGTGAAGTCCAGGATGGTGATGATGTCTCATCTGGAGAGGAGCATGAAGAAGAGTTTGAGGAGAATGTGGATATAGAAAACAATGTTGCTGAACTAACAGAACCAGGCCAACGGATAGTTGTTGCACAGGGAGGTGATGGTGGCTTGGGTAATGTGTCTGCTTCAAAATCTTCCAAGAAGACATGCAAGGATACCAACGGTGAAGTATCTGATGACCATGATGAGAGTGCACATCTTAGTATCGGCGTTGCCTGGTTCGGAGGTTGTTCTTGTGTTGGAGCTCAAGAGCATTGCTGATGTTGGCCTTGTAGGGATGCCAAATGTTGGTAAAAGTACTCTTCTTGGAGCTTTGTCAAGGGCTAAACCAACAGTAGGTCATTATGCATTCACAACACTTAAGGCCAAATCTGGGAAACCTGAATTATGAAGATTTTTCTATTACAGTGGCCGACATCCCAGGGATTATAAGGGGAGCCCACGAAATGCACCAAAGTTCTAGTTTATGTTGTAGACTTAGCTGCAACAATAGATGGTAGATAAGGAATTCCACCATGGGAACAACTTAAAGAGTTGATTTTGGAGCTTGAATTTTATCGCGAGGGTTTGTCCAGTCGGCTCTCCTTGGTGGTGGCAAATAAAATAGACGAGGAAGGTGCTGAAGAAGTTTATAAAAAATTGAAGCAAAGAGTGGCTGGAGTTGCTATATTTCCAGTATGTGCTGTTTTGGAGGAAGGAGTAGCAGAACTTAAAGACGGTCTTAGATTGCTTATGAAAGGAGAAGAATTACATAAACTCAAGTTAGATGAAATCATAATTGACTAGGGGAGGATGTCGGCGACTCATGGTTAATGCTGCTATGATGGCGCCCGGGTAGGATGCTATAATCATGTCATACTGACTGAAACTTCTTTAGCTTCACAATGTTCTTGTGGAGGGGGTTGAGGTTTGGACCTTAGACACCATCCTCTATGGAGTAGAATTCAACCATTAAACGACAAAAAAAAACTATCGTGTAACTTAAGTTTTGCAGTTCTTCTTTCAGCCATTTTGATTGGAAAGAGGGGGAAACAGAACCAGAGAAGCATGTATGAGTATTGACTCTAGCACAAGAGTTGTTTGAGACTCTTTTGAACAAAAGGTGGATATTACATTACCATTTGGACAAATTCTAGTTTCTTTTGTAAGGTGCAATTGGTTTTTACCATTTTTTCTGAAAATTCTTTTCAAAAGAAAAAATAAAATAAAAATAGCACTTAATAATAGGGTAATTGGTGTATTTAGTCCTGAAACAATTTTCGCTTGGCAAGGTTGGTCCCTAAAGATTGTTTGCAACATTTTAGATCCTCAATCAAATTTATGGGTCATGAATTGGTCCTTCCGACTTTTTTTGAAATATTGAATGTTAGTCAACAAGTGATGTGGGCAAAATTGGAACTTCACATTTTTTTTAGATAATTAATACCATATGGACTTAATTGTAAAGATAATTAAAAATAAATACCTAATTGCAAAATTTAAACTTTTCTCCTCCTCCTCCTTCTTCCTCCTCCTTCCTTCTTCCTCCTCCCTCCTCCCTCCAGCCGCCTCCTCACTCTCCTTCCTCACTCCAGCCGCCGCCTCCTCCTCCCTCCATGCCGCCTCCTCCTCCATCTTTCTTCTGCTCCATTCTCCCTCCTCCCTTCTTCTCCCTCCAGCCGCCTCCTCCCTTCTTTTCCCTCCTCCCTCTGCTGCTCCTCCATGCCGGAATTGGATGATGGTTTTATTTTTTAGTTTTATAATTAGGTATTTATATTTAAGTATATTTACAATTGAGTACAAGTGGTATTAATTATCTAAAAAATACGTGAAGTTCCTATTATACCCTTGTACACTTGACTAATAAATACAAAAGGACCTAAATAGACTGCAAACAATCACTAGTGACCATGTATGCCACTCGATAATTGATTGAGGATCTAAAATGTTGCAAACAATCTTTAGGGACCAACCTTGCCAAGCGAAAAATGTTTCAAGACTAAATACACCAATTACCCTTAATAATACTAACATAAGTTGGCTCAAATTAAAAATAAAATAAAAAACTTAGTGTTATTTAAGAATTTTTTTGATTTTCAACCTTGTGAACGGAAAAAAAATCTATATTAAGTTTTTTGGAAAATGATTTACTCCTAAAATTTTGGGGATAGAAACCCTAAACCCCAAATTGAGGGTGTTAAATGACTATCTCACCCCCTACTGGTACAAGGGATTCACCCAACTATAAGGGCAAAACGGTCCAAAAAATTATTTTAGTTAATCTTTTAACCAATAATTTTAGTAGCCTAGTAAGGTCCCTAAGTTTTTTTTTTTTTTTCAAAAGGTCGATTGAATTAATTGTGATCGGTAAAATACGATTGTGTCTCAAACCTTAGAAGAAAAAAAAAAAAAAAATAGCAGCCAAATAGAATAGAATGTCAACGTGAGCCTAGCAGATTCCGTCGAGTGCATTGGCAACCACCAAAAGAATTTGGCGCTCCACGAGGACATTTTCGTCAAACTAAAACTTACACCACAAAATAATTTCTCAAGAAATTGTCTCCCCTTTGATGGCAGCTGAGTCCAGAGAGAGTAAAAGACAATTAAGTCCAATTCTGCAAATCTAAAACTTTGCTCTCTCCGCCCAGCTCTCTTCAAGAACTCCCTGCTTGATTTTCATTTCCTTTTATTTGCATAGATAGATGATTTATTAAATATGAAAATGTGGGGAATTTCCAGCTCTACTTTGACCCGGAATGGCGATTTCTTGAGGTTTCATTCGGCTGACAAGATATTTTGTTTTGGTATGCCCACAACAAGGTTTATTCATGGATCACACTTCACAAGTTTTTCCAATCATTTACAAGAGGTAATAATAATTATCAAGATTCTATTGGTTAATTAAATTCTTGTTAGTGATATAAAAATGGCAACTTTGATGTGTTTATTGTGTAATTCTTGAAGGGTTTCTTCTAGTTTTTATTGATAGTAATTATCCCTTCTGATTTTTTTTTCTTTTTGTGGGTTTAGATAGTTTCATCATTATATTAAAAACATTTAATTCTAAGGAATGCTACTCATTGATTATTGGAGTTCAATCTATTTTAGTAGCTTGAAAGCTTAAGCTAGTTGAGGGGGGACGGAGTTATAAGTATTATACATTAGTTTCTTGCAATCTTTCGCCAAAATGATACTACTGAATCACTTCCACTTTCCTGTTGATAAATTCTCATGTAAAGAAACCATTTGATCTATTTATTTACTTTAATGCTTCATATGCTTCTTATTGTACTCAGTTGGTTATTGATGAAATCAAATTTGTGGTAGGTTTTGAACTAATAATCTATTTTAGTCTTTTTGGCCATCTGTAAGGTCACGGAGTTTCTGAATAATGTATTTTCTTTTAGTCTTCTGTTTTGAATTTACTTGTGAGATTCAGCGCCGTGAAAAAATCGTAAGTTTACCCAAATTGTCATACTAAGCCATTCATCAGCATAAACATGGCACTACTGAGTTCCCTGATTCTGTTCACTAGTTTGTTTTTAATTCACGTCTTCACATTCTGCTTCTTCGTAGGTATCTCTGTGCCATTCAAGTATCCCATCGAAGGGTTCAAGAATTCAGATGGCATTGGTAGATGACAGACCTTCTTCACAAAGGCAAATTTTGCTGAAGCCTTCTGACATTCTGGTATTATAGTTTTGTGTTTCAAGATTTCCTATATCTGAGGATGGAAGGGATGGAGAAGCTCGATTTTGTTAACTTGCATGGAGATATATTTTTAAAGCACAAATTTTCTCTTGCAGGCATACGATCTTGTTCAAGGAGCAGATGTAAGTTTTATCTACTTCCTAAACATTCTTTTTACAGAGTTTTAGTCCATATGAAAGGTCCTAGAATTAGCTATGGGTTTTACTTCTTTGGTTAGAAATTTTCCTGCCCAAATATTGGAGTGTTAACTTACTTAACACCCAAGATGCTTAGATGCATGGGAGGATGCCATTTTTTCTGTACGTTTCACTTTCCTATATGACTTTCTCAGTTGTTTGTGAAAATCGTCAATTCTGCAAAACTGCATGCTGATCTTGGGGATTGGCAAGCTTCCCATTTCATATTTACCTTGACGCAGTTATATATGAAACAGGTTAGATGGAGTTATATTGTGGACAAATCAATGCCTGAGCCACCAACTGCTGTTCTTCTACATGGCATTCTAGGTAGCCGAAAAAATTGGGGTAGGTGTTGTTACTTGTGACTGTGAAGAACCTAAAATGACAATGTCTTTCCTTTACATGATTCTGTGCGTAATACGTTTTCCAGAGTTCACCATTTCCAGAAACCCTATATTTTATATGGAAACGTATTATCATTAAAAAAATATCCTCTCGTACCTCTTGTCACAGGCACCTTTGCTAGGAGATTGGCACAAGAGTTTCCAAAATGGCAGGTGAGTCAGCTGCTTCATTCCCTATAAAATTTATTGTCCTAGCTCCTTGTTGGAAGGAAATAGGAAAGGACAATATTTCAGCATAAACTTTAGTTGGTGGGTGCATTCATTATCATTTTCATAATCTATGGACTCTTTGCCTCGAGTAAAAGTAATTGGAAAATTGTACAAAATATTTAAAGAATTACATGTATCAAAAGCTTATTGAAATTTCACATGTTGGTTGAGTAGTTTCTCTTAGTAGATTTGCGGTGCCATGGTGATTCAGCATCTATCAGTAAGAGGGGACCTCATACTGTTGCCTCAGCTGCACTTGATGTGTTAAAACTGGTATGTCCACTGAAAAAAAGGAAGAAGTAGTTCAAATGTAAAGCGTCTTAACACTTCTATTTAGTATACATTGTGTATTTATTTTTCCGATTTCTTTGTCCAGCTTGGTCGCTTGAAGTTAACTCCTCGAGTCGTAGTTGGTCATAGCTTTGGAGGGAAAGGTAAATTTAGCTTTTTTCTCATGTAATCTTCAAGTAACTAGATGTAGTTTCCACAGATGCTAAACTGGAGAAATTAGCTACTGTTTATGCACAACTTTTCTCTTCTTGTCTGTACAGTTGCCTTGAGCATGGTCGAGCAAGCTGCAAAACCACTTGCACGGCCTGTAAGAGTAAGTTAACTAAATTTTAGAGATTGAACATTTTTCCACGGTGTTTGTCTTCCCGCCCTATCCCCTTCTCCCCCTTTCTCCTCTCATCCCCTGATCTCTGCGGTATTACACCAGAATAGAGTGTATAAGACCTTGACCGTTAAAACATGAAAGGATAGTAGATCTTGAGCAGAAAATATTTTCAGTGGGGTTTTTTTTCCTTATTATTTTTCTTGGTGTTATATTAAATTGTCTATTAGGTTTGGGTTCTAGATGCCACACCTGGCAAAGTTAGAGCTGGTGCAGATGGAGACGACCATCCTGCTGAACTAATATCCTTCCTGAGTATGTTGCCCGATGAGGTGAGTGTTCGTTCTTGAATTTAGTTTTTCCTTTTCCGTTTTATTTATTTCTCATTTAAATATGTAAGGAAGTTCAGTCAGGAAATTTCTATGTTATGTTTATTCTTTCTTTCCACTTTGCTATATGTAAGGAAGTTCAGCCAGGAAACTTCTATTTTTCATAATCCTATGAATATCTAACGCTCTTCAATAATTATTCTTGTTAATCGTATTAATCTGAGATGCGCTTATTTTTGTCATGAGTTTATACACTTCCTATGTTTTTTTTTTGTGCGCTTTCTGTTCTGTGGAAAAAAGGTCGATTCAAAGAGGGACGTTGTAGATGCTCTTGTGCAGGAAGGTTTCTCAAAGGATGTGGCACAGGTACAACTTAGTTACCCCAGAGTAGGTTCTGTTTCATGGATTATACTCTTCTTTGTCAGTTCCTCAATATATTAGCTTCCCTTGGTTTTTTGTCCAGAAGTAGCTTCGCTAAACAGATGCAGAGAAGGAACCACAGTCTTTACAATTTTAAGAAGCTCATAACGTTTACTTTCCAGTTTCCAGAACATATTTGAATTCTTGATGTTTTCGGCCTTCTGAGCTTTTGCCTGATTCTGTATTCCAGTGGGTGGTAACTAATTTGCGACCAAGAGGTCCTCTTGGTACATCATCATCATCAAGCTTCACATGGGTGTTTAATCTCAAAGGCATTGCTGAAATGTACCACTCATATGAAGAAACAAATTTGTGGTAACACTGTGTTCTTTTTTTTGGGGATTATTTTTAGCGAATCTCTTTTACTTTGACATGGTATTTAGCGGTTCACATGTATATTTGAAGGATCTCCTAGTGTGATGAGGATGCAACACTTGTGTTCATTTTTTACGGATGTTGCATTATTATACATAAAGTGAACTTTGAATAAAGAAGAATATCGACTATCATCAAAATCTTCTTCACTCTATGTTAGTTGAATGTTAGAGCTTAGAAAATGCTTGGTTTTTCTTCTCAATATGGCAGGAAAATAGTGGAGGATGTTCCTCGAGGAGTCCATATTAATTTTTTGAAAGCAGAAAGGAGCTTGCACAGATGGGCACTTGAAGACCTCCGGAGAATACATGTTGCCGAGGAACAAGCTGTTGAGGAAGGAGGTGGAGTCGAAATGCATGTACTTGAAGATGCTGGGCATTGGGTAGTTTGCTTCTTCATTTTCTGCTTCCTTGCATCAGAAGTAGGAGCTTCTAACTATAAGATATCATTTGCCACAGGTGCACGCAGACAACCCCGACGGGCTATTCAAGATTCTTTCATTCTCATTTCAAGGATTTTAGGCTCTTCAATTCAGCAACGATTTCTTGATTCCTAAGAGCAGTCGCATATCTCGCAGATAAATTCTTTTTGCAACCGTTTGACAGACTCTAGATTCATCGAACACATCGACAACACAAGTTCTGTTGCATAGTGGTCTGTACTGTTGTTTTTAATGTCATTCTGTTGCTGCATAATCAGTTCAGATTAGCCTGTGATAAAGTTCTTGATGTAACAAAGTTTGGTGTCATTGAAACTGTGAATTAGATTGTATTTTGAACTATTCTTTTGTACTCTCAGAGATGGAAACATGTAAAATTTTGAGAGGTTGGAATCAGTTTCTAAAAGAGAGGATGTGGAGTATATTGTTGAACTACAATGTATCATTATGTTAGATATATAAATATCTTTTTGCATGAACACTAGTATAATTAGTTGCGGCGCAACGCTTCTAACTCCTAATAATACAATATCTTTGGTTTGACGCACGCAATGTATCCATATGGTAAATTTCTTTTTTACATCAAGGTTAGTATAATTAGCACACTATTCCAACTTAGAATAAGGGTCAAAGAAAAAAAACACCCCTATATTTTGTTCAACACACCCCCCCTCACTCATAATTATTTTTTTTTCTCTCTCCTTCCAAAAAATTCTCTCCCCAAAATTTTTCTCTCCCCCTTACATACCGGAAAAACCTCCACTGTTCACTGGAGCCACCGTCGAAACACCAACCGGAGGTCCGGTCACCGGTTTCCGGCAATTTTTGCATTTTTGAACTTATTGGAGTAGATCCACCACAAAATATCAATTTTAAAAATTTTGGAGCAAAAAAAAGTTCCGACAAGATTCCGGCATAATGGACTCCGAAGATTGCGGTTATTTAGAAGACATTGATTTTGAGGTAAATAATAAATATTATATTGTTGTTGTTCTGTTGAAAAAAAAAATTTGATGCAAAAAATACATGTTTAAACTGATAAAATGCGAAAAAAATTGTCCGGAACTGAGAAAACAGCACCGGAAATGGGATCTGGAAAACGGGCCGCCTGCTCAGTCAACCGCGGACACGTCAGTAGGCGGAGTAAAAATTTTTTTTTTTTAAAATCCGGTAAGGCGCGTGGTGTGACGCAGGCGGGTGAGCTGATCCACCGCGTGTAATTTTACACGCGGTAAAATTTAATTTTTTTTTTAATTTTTTTTTTTCAGTGACAAAAAAAATTAATATATTTTCATTTGTTTTGCAGTGACCAAAAATACGTTTTTTGGTATTAGTGACAATTTTATGTTTTGCATTTATTGTAGGTTGATAGATTCGGACTGGACTAAGTAGTGATCTAGAGGAATTTCCCGATAATGAGGAAAATTGGCCTGATACGGGCGAATTCTTTAGTCCCTATGAAGAATATGATTTCCAAACCAAGGATGGGTTAGTTCATTGGGTTAAACAAAAAAGGGATAAAACATAAAGTGTATATTATGATTAGTCGGTCAAGAGAGGGACAAGATTATAGTGTGCCCAAGGTGTATTTAAGATGTGAGCGTTACGGGTGTATACGTCAGGGGCACCGGTTAGCAAGGGCGGTGAAGGGAGGAAAGCTAACCGAACAAGGAGAACTAAGAAGATAGATTGCCCATTCAAGATTGTAGGGAAAAGGACTAAAAATTGATTCACTGGAGATTTAAGGTTAGCCATGGCAAACATAACCATTTCTTGGGAATCTATCAGTTTGGTCATCTGCTGACAGACGGAAGTTGGATGACGAGCGAGAATAAGTTGGTTGAGCGATTGACGAAGTGCAATGTTGAGGGCTGAACGAAATTTATAACACATTGAAAATGGAAAATCCTAACTTTTATGGTGGCGGATCTACGATGATATAATGCGAGGGCAAGAATCGGGAAACTTGACAAAAATGGCTGGACCGAATTACAAGATTTGATGTATCGTCTCACCGAAAGTCGGCTATGTTGTAGAGTGTCAGTCGTTATGTAAATAGCGATAGTGACTGAGCAGGGTGTAGACGAATCTCAACAATATGTTGGCGACTTATTATTTGCTCATCCCGGACTCCATCGGACTTGCGGGAGTTTTTCCCTACGTTATCCTTATGGGACAAGCACCTACAAAACAAACAGGGTATTATTTTATTTAATTTATTTATGATGTGTTGGAATTGTTTATATAGTTTATGATTTTATGATGTGTTGGAATTGTTTATATAGTTTACCGATTTAAATAATTGCAGATACAAAATGCCTCTACTCGCTGTAATTGGATTTACCTGCACCAATCAAAACTTTACTATTGCATATGCATTCTTGCGTCAAGAAAAAACAAGAAAATTTTATGTGGGCACTTGCTATGATTAGGGGGATTATTTGATCCCAAACGAGTCCCGGTGTTGTTGTAACCCGATAAAGATATGCAAATTGTTAAAGGCAAGTATTGAGGTATTTCACGAAGCCAAACACATGTTGTGTAGGAGACACATTGGGAAATGTGTGAACAAGAATGTCTGTTTCAATACTTGGACCCGAAAAAAGGTGAAGAATTCTCACGATCCCACTTGGGGCGCATCGCGTATGCTCGATCGAAGTCGAATATTATGAGAAGTGGGCTGATATTTTGAAGGGTTGTAGATCCCAAAAGTGATCTGATTTGCTAACATATCTTCGAAAAACCTGGGTGGATAACTACAAAGAAATGTTTGTTCCGGTGTGGACAAACAAGTATCTTCACTTCGGTACAAATACCACAAATCGGGTTGAGAGTTCACACTCCGCATTTAAGAGGTATTTGAGAACCTCCATTGGGGGTTTTGTATTTGTTTGGGAGAGGATCCACAGTATGATTGTAAATCAAATTGATGAGATTAAGGGGAAGATGGAATCCTCTCGTATTTGGGACAAGAAATTAATGGACAACACATTTCTGAGGAAGTTGAAAGGAAGGGTTAGTTCTTGGGGTTTAGATATCTTGATGAAGGAGTACAATAACATTGGTAAAATATGTGATTGTACTGCTAGATCAATTTATGGAATTCTATGTTCATGTCAACTACAAGCCATTTTGCGGAAGCCTGGTGGGAAAATATGAGTTAAGGATCTTCACCCTTTTTGGAGTTCTCTCTCAGTTGAAACTCCTCCAAAACATCATATGTTTGGTGATGTAGAGCCTCCAGAGGATCATTTAAAGGGGGCTTATGGAGATGTACAATGAAATTTCGACAAGGGATCCAGAACAAATAAGACAATACAAAAGTAAATTTCTTGAAATAATCTACCCGCATCTGATACGGACTTAGCTGAGCCACAGGTCGTTGTTGCCAAAGGTAGACCGAAAGGATCAGCTACTAGGCGGGATCCATCGTGGTGGGAGTACAGATCTAACACAGGGAAGAAAGCATTTAAGAAAACATCTCCAAGCCGAGGCGGCAGAAGTTCTAGTGGCTCCCAAGGACGGGGGTCAGGTCGTGGCACACCTGATAGCTCGTCTGGACCTGGGAATGTAACGGATGATAGCAAATATGGTTTTCAATTCCTTTGGCCATCCGAGTTTCCCCCTTTAGCCCTTCCTTTCATGAGCGGATGTGTGAACGTAAAAGACGACTGGTCACTTTGTGGTTATCTGGTCCCGTAGCTCATCAAGTATGGCATGATGAAAGTCAATACATATCCACTCAGATTGCTAATGCATAACAATCTTTTAGAATGTGATGTCTGATTTGAGATACTGTATATGAACTTGCAGCTGGGTGGCGTAGATGTTTGTGCACGAATTCTTAATAAACTTACATGGTGGAATCCCACACCCCTGCACACCTGATTACTGGATGGACCTTCCAGATATGGGTTGGATTATTACGACGAATTTTAAAGCTATTTTTTGTATGTTTTTGTCGTGGAAATTTGCACACCTTTTTACCACTAGATACTAACGTGCCATCTCCGAGACTCGAAATAACGATCGCTTATATCCCAACAAAACGGCACTTCGTGTCGGTAAGTTGTTCAAACATTAGTCATTTCATTTACTAAATTATGTATGTTTTTATTGACTAATATTTTTTATTTTAATTTATAGGTTCATATGGAACGTAATTGTCCATTGCCCCCATTGCATCCATCTTGGATACACTATTCAAGTTCAATGGCACAAAGTTGGTTTTTTCCGCTGGAAGTAAGATTTACCGCGTGGCAAAATTTGGAAGCAATTTATGGATGTTAATTTGTATTTTATATTTTATATTATTTAGGAAATTATGAAATGTTTGTTTGTGCCAATTGTGTGTTGCAATTAATTTTGTAATTACTAAGGATTTAAAAAGCTCTATTTAATAAATTTGTTCCGGGCACCCCTAAACCCTTACAACATTTATTTAAAACCCTAAGAAAATACATTTTTTGTGAAATTTAACTAAAACCCAAAAAAAAAATAATTAAAAACCCTAAAAAAACGCATTGAATATGTCGGGAAAAAAAAATTTAATTTCTTAGGGCCGCGTGCAAAATTACACGCGGGTTAGGGTTTCACCCGCCTGCGTGTGAACGCGCGCCTTTTTAAAAAAAAATTTAAAATCCGCGTGCTGACGTCAGCAGACGGTGAGTGACGTCACCGTCTGTACAGTTAGCAGACACGCAGGCGGGTGACCCTAACCCGCGTGTAATTTTGCACGCGGCCCTAAGAAATTAAATTTTTTTTCCCGACATATTCAATGCGTTTTTTTAGGGTTTTTAATTAATTTTTTTTTTGGATTTTAGTTAAATTTCACAAAAAATGTATTTTCTTAGGGTTTTAAATAAATGTTGTAAGGGTTTAGGGGTGCCCGGAACAAATGTGTCATAATTTTATTTTAAAAAAAAGAAGTATACATAAATTTCAATATACTCTAAGTCATTATACAATTAATTGCAACACATTAGCACAAATAAAATAAAATTTATATTCTGAATATTACACAACTAAACGTCTTCATCATCATTCGATTGCACCTGACGAAGATTTTCTTTTAGCGCTGCAAACACATGATCATAATCCCTAGGAAATGTCGCATGTTGTGAATCTGGTAAAGATTCATACAATGCTTTAATGGAATCAACGAACTGAAAAACAAAAAAACAAACAAATTGTTAAACGCGCAAAAAATATGTTTGTAATATTTTTGTTACAAATTTAATAATTAATACTTGTTGGTTCCTTACTGCCTTAGGAACCCGACGAAATGGATAAATTCTCAAGTGAGTGCGTGGCACTGTACCATTCAAGATAACCCAAAGCCACCGCCGAGCGAGGATCTCGTCGCACGTCCCAATAATTCTAAGGAAAAAGCAGTAGTGCTTCACGCCTTTGCCAAAATGCATCGACAAAACTATACACACCCTTATACCTTCGAGTCTCTTTAGGACGATAATGTTCCTGTGGCAAAATTCGATTTATAGGCTTCTCCTGTACATAGCCAAACTGTCTCAAACAACGATCTGGCATGTACGGTTCTACAATATGGCCAAACCTAATGGTGCCATGAAATGTAGAAATCCAGCAAAGAGGATTTTGCCCCGGGAATCTACCGAACGGTGTAAAATTAACCTACAAAATTAACATTCCAATTAATGTTCAACCGAACCTGACTCAGAAATACCGGGAAATATGAATATATCCATGCCTGCAAAGAATTATTCATTACAAATATTAGATAAATAATCATGTGACAAATGAAAAACAACTACATTTAATATTTTTAAAAATTAATTAAGTACCTCTAGTAAGGTAAGACATCCGCTAATTGACTTGCAGTACGCCTCTGACGCTTGACCCAATTAGCGATACTGAGCCGCAATGCTGCACTACCCCGAGAATACGAATTCACTCGGGCGGTGCCATTAAGGCTCCCATATTCGAAGTTCACCTTGTCCCAAGAACGATCGACAAAGCAGAGGTCGACTCCCAACATACGCGAGTAAGCACACCTTTCGCACGAACAATAGAAGTCAAAGGCGAGACCATTAATTACGTTAACCAAATATTTATTCAGAATACCCTTTTCAAAGAATAGCCTTAGTCGTGGGCACTGAACATAAACTTGAACACAGCTGTGCAATCTCAAGTATAATATTCTTTCTCGATATGGTGAGGGTCAAAGATTGCATTACTGGAAATAGGAATATGAAGTATATAAAATACATCATGAAGTGTGATCGTCATTTCACCCCAGGCATGTGAAATGAGTTAGTATCGGGTTGCCACCGCTCTACGAATGAACAAATAAGTGCATCATCGTGATGCGCAAACATGGTTGTACTGAGGTGTGCTAAACCAAAGGTCAGTAAAAAATAGAGGACGCCCTCGCATCTTGGTCTAGTCTTGTCAACTCCCGGGCTACACCTTCTTTTCCGGGTGGTGATTTGTACAAATTCCCGCTCTACCCCTGTTCCCAGATATCAACGACTACATGACCGAATAAGATGGAATCACATCTGGAATCTCCGGTCCCACCACTTCGTTTGGAGTTCTTTGCTCCCAATCTATCGTCATCTGGTTTCACCCTGAGTAAGAATGGGAAGGCTCGGAGCTTGGGTACTCTGGGTAGTACTCTGTGATACATATGGTGGGTCATCACTTGCATCGTCTGTAGGGGCATGATAGGAATGTCTAGCTCCAGAAACTGACGGTCGAGCACCGGAAACTGACGGTCTAGCTCCGGAGACCGACGGTCTACCTCTTGAAACCGACGGTTCAGCTGGGTCATCCATTGGGGTAGGTCTACTAGACGACGATCTGCTAGATGATGGCCGAAATCTCCCAAATACTCTCTTAAATATTCATGGACTCCTGTGTGATTCACCTTCACCTACTATGGGTTGGACAGGGGGGGTAGCATCAACGAAATCCTCCTACTCCTCCTCCTCCTCAGTAGAAGAATTTTCAACATAATCCTCTTCAAAACCATAAACCCTCCCCTGTGATTGCATAGGAATATCGGAAATTGAATGAGGTGGGTGTAAACTACTACCTGCCATCCATTGCTGGGGGTCGTTATATGCGGGGTAGGGTATAAGATCATGAATGGTAGAGGGAATGTTACTCGCAGGGGGAGTTCGTTGTCTGCGATGCTCTCGACTCAATCTGCGGGACCGAGTCATAGGCTCGTCGCCTACTCTACCATCACGGTCCCCTAATCGGGCCCAATCGATCGAGTATCTCTTCTCCGATCTGCCATCTACAAATTCAACAGCAAGTAATAATTATAATTCTGACAAAATATTTTAAAAACAAAAGACAAAATAATATTTATTAAAAGACATTAATTAATTTAAATAAGCCTCTATTAAATCAAAATATTAAATTTAAAAAAAAAAAAAAAGCGATACTGAAAAAAAAAAATTGAAAAAAAATATTAATTCTTCACCGCGTGTAAAATTACACGCGGTGGATAACACTATCCGCCTGCTTCCCTACACGCGGCATACTCCATTAAAAAAAAAAAAATTAAATTACCCGCCTGCTGACGTCAGCAGGCGGTCAGCCAGTCACCCGCGGACACGTCAGCAGGCGGCCTTCCCGCGTCTCCGGCACACAATCCTCACGCGCCGGCACAATATAACCTTCACGCGCCAGACGCGCCAACGCCTCAAACCCCAAATTCAATTTTCAGTCCAGTTTTTTGGCAAAAATACCACAATTTAGTGTGTTTTCAAGCAAATTTGGTACTATTTATCACAAATCAACTTCTATTTTGGTAGATCTACATAGTTTAAGTTAAAATTCAAAATTTTCAAAATTAAAACTCACATTGTGTTAGTTGTGATGCTATTTTGACGTTGAGTGTAGAGACAAAGTTGACGAGGACCACGTTTACAATCTATTGAAGTAAAAAAAAAAAATTCCGGCAGGCGGCGGACGACGGCAGATCTTTAAAGAGGGAGAGAAGTTTTGGGAGAATTTAATAAGAGAGAGACAAGAGAGAGAGAAAAAAAAAATTAATGGGGAATAGGGGGTGTTAAAAACAAAATAGGGGGTGGGGCTCTAGTGGCTATGTAGAATAATACATCTTTGATTTGACCCCACTTCCCGCATAACAAAAAATTTATTAAAACCCCATTTGCCTTTAATATCTCAATTTTTTTTAAAAGAAAAAGATTAATTACAGATTTTATGGAGGCTTTATTTATTTATTTACTTTTTGTAAAAAAAATAAATAAAAGAAAAAGGCCGTTAAAATCCTTTTATGTGGCTGAGCTTAGCCAATGTATATATAGACAGTAGGAAACAGAGCCGCCGTGTACATTCATCTCGGAGTCTATAAGGCGGCAGTAGTTAGGGTTCTGCCGTGTGAATTTAGGGAACAAAAGCAAAAAATAAAACATGGATTACAACACCACTAGCTCCGGCCAAGCAGCTCCCATTAAGCTGACGGCGGAAGCTGCCCTGCAATTCCAAGAAGGCATGGATTTACTCTTCTCTCGCTGGTCAGCCCTTCAAATCGCCGTCCAGAATCAATGGGGTGGTCCTCAATCTCACCTCCGGCCCCGGGAAATCATCTCCGACGTCTTCAATCTCTTCACTCAATCTAAAGGTATACGACCAAAAAGAAAAGAAAATTCAGTCCTGTGAAGAAAAAACAGGAGGAATTTGATGTTTGACAAATTAGATAATCACATTTTTCACTAAAGATTTGATCTTTTTGAATTTTTCAAGATAGGTTTGTGATTTTTCTTTTTTCTTTTTCCGATTTTTATTGTAGTATGTTAATTTTTAATTTTGCTTTCTTGAATTGGTGTGCTAAGAGAGAGTGTACATTGATGATGTGGAGGAAATGCTGGATGAAGCCATGATTTCACTTTCTGTCGAAATAGACGATGGAAGTATAGAGGAGGTATGTATCATTTATCAACACAAATTGTTTCATTTTTGTTGAGTTCATCATACATTTATAATTTTGAGTTCTGCAAGATGCATCTTTTATAGTATATTTCACATTGGAGAGAAGTGTTTTTGGCTTGAGGTTGATATCTTTAAATTGTTTTGAGCCCGAAATTTCGAACTTTTCATCCCTTTGACTGATTCTAAATTAGTGAAGTAATATTTTAGCTTGCTTACAAGTTAGAAGTTTTGATTGGAGAACATATTGAATCTGGAATGTGCATATTTCTGGGAATCTCTCGACTAGCTAAGTTTTCTTCTGCTATGATACTTTCAATTAGATAGCTGAAAAGTTGATGGTTATGCATGAAGAGTGTTTGGAAGGTAACTTTAGTTCAATTCAAAGGCTAAGGGAAACAATTCCTCCAAGGGGTGCTATACCCAATGTTGGACAGGTAATGGTTTTGCTGCCAATTTTTTCTTGTATGATTGAGGGGAAAAAATTACTGGATTCCCCCCATGAATTACTGTTACCTGTTTATTCTTAGTTAATTTGGTGCATCTCTGTATTTACTTCTGTTCCCAGGTTATGCATGACAGTGATGATGATGACAATGGTGATAATAATGAGAATATGGTAGTAGATGGCTCGTCAGAGATGGCAGTTGATGCTAATTCTTCCCATTCAATCCCAAGAAGCAGGGAACCGATGACTGATGAATCTAAATCCAACCAATTAGCTGAAGCAGAGGATGGGTGGACTACAGTTGCTCCCAGGCGAAACAAAGGTAGAGGGAACTAATCCCTCCTAGATCATCGAAGTACACAGTGTTGGCTTTGTAATGAGTGATGTTTCATCTCGCCTTTTTACTTCCCAATCCAGATCTCGCCTCCAGTTTTCATGCAACTAACACCTTAACTTTAGCCTATGACTTGAGCTTTCTCAGGACAAGCCGTGTTTGAAAATTGCACACAGATGTATCATTTTGCTCTGATGAAGCAATCTTCCTTTGATTCTCATGGGAAGCTGACCATTTCATTTGCATGAAACTTTTCTTTTGCCATGGCCCCATATGTATTTTCTTCTCTGCTGCTGATCTTTTAGCAGCATCACACATTACGCGAACAATCTCGCGTTCAGATGTTCAGGCTTACCTATATAGGTTTCTGGCAATAGTTCAATCAATTTCTTATGATCATCACAAGCTTTTGCCATCTTTGAATTCAATTTCGATCAAGAATATTATCTTCCTCTTTTTTCCTCGACATCTCATGATCACTTCTAGTCTATGTACTCGTGACTCCCTGGAAATTAACAAGAAGTTTGAACCAACTAATTCTGCAGATTTTGAGAAATTAAAAATGCTTGGCATTCAGAATATTATTATTACCTCCTGGTATTTTGCGTGTTCTCTTCCATGTTGAAGTACAAAGGCTCGCCTGAAAACCCTTCGAGCTTAGTAAATTTACAATTCTGCCCCTTAAAACAGTTGGTGCATCCATCTAATTTGGGACCTGAACATCACAAAAGTTGGTTGCTTTAGCTATTTCAATGTGCCTTTTAATTTCTTCTCGTAGCTTGGAACCACTTTTGCTATATTGCTCCAAAAACTCCTGCAAAGTTTGAACCTTTTTTTTCTTCAGTAGATTGCCATAAGATATAAAGTAACCACAACGATTTGTATATACTCCTAATTGTTTCTGAAGGCAATGCAAGTACAATCACACCTCAATGGATCATATGCACATTCTCATGCAATTTTTTTAGCAAGTGAGAGTAAATAAGTTAAATAAAACTTTTTTTTTTTTTTTTGTGATTTTGAAAGCAGTAATTGAAAAATGGGATACATACATATATACTAATAATCTAATAATCTAAAAACACTTTTTCCGTATTTGATTGAATAATAAAGTGAACATTCAATTTGAGATCAACCGTAGTATAAATAAATACCTGAAGCAGAGCTTCTTGGGATTCACAAAACAAGGTTCTCTCAATTGAGTCCTCCTGTTGCAAAGTAGATTCATCATCATCATCATCATCATCACCCAAATCCAATATTTGGCTAAAATTATAATTGGTCTGATCATATGCTTCTTCTTCTTGTCCTTCAATAATTTGGTTGAAAACTTTGTGGGTTTCTCTGAGGAGAGCCTTTTGTTCTTCTTGTTCTTGAAGAAGAATATGAGCACCCCTCATTTTTATTCTTGGTTTTGGGACAGCAATGCATGAAAGGAGGAAGCAAAGAGAAGAATTGGGAGAATATAAATGCTTTTGGTTATTATAGTATTCATAAAAGGAAAATAATACTCATTTTTGGAATATTGTAAGAAAATTGAATAATAAGAAATAAAGAAATCTAATGTAGAATCGAGGATATGACTCTTAAAATCGTTCAATCGGACGATTATGTGCGCACTAATTTTTCCTATGTTCAACAGGGTCATGTCGGTTCAATTCGGGGGAATCGAATTAAAAAAAGATACGGTTGAATGAAAATATCTAATTTTGAATTCAATCCAACTCCTCACTCCTCAATCATCCTTTATTCTCACTACTGGCGACTATTTCAACATTGCTTTGATGTGAAAATAAGTCATAATCGATTTTAGCGGTCAGCTACATGAAATTCTTATCGATTTTGTCTATAGATAAAATATTATTGGCATAAATTATCATGAAAATTTTATTTAAATAGTTTTGTAGATTTTTCCGATTTGTGTTGCGATCATTTTTAGATCCTTCTGTTCCGAGTCAAAATTATAATATTAACAACCAAAATATATAAGGTTAACTCGAACACTTTCTTTGAATTTAGTTTGAAAATGAAACATCAAATATTAAATTATTTGAATATAATACTATTTCAAAACTGAGATAAAAAATCTAAAGGGATATCTAATTCAATTCAATTCAATTCAATTTAGAACATAAGTGAAAGAGTATGGAATATGGAGCGAAGTGTTCAGCTGAGAGCCATACCTTCCTCTCTTGCCATTATCTCCTTTTCTGTGGCCAAATGATTTTCTTTTCCATCATTTCCCCTTTCTTCTAAAAACCTCTTTCCCACCTTAAATCATCATGGCCACCACCGTCTCCAAACTCACCACCACCGGCCTCCTTACCGTCCGCCGCAGACCACCACCACCACCACCACCAACAACTTCCATACTCAAATCCTCACTGTTCACCAGCTCAGTTAAGCTCCCCAAGAGATTATTATCTGTTTATTGCAAGGCAACTGAGCTTTCTTCCTCTTCCTCCTCATCTTCCTCTTCTTCTTCGGAGTCGGAGGCGGCGTCGAGTGTTCCTACTAAAGATAAGCGGAATTGGGTTCCGATCGTGCCCTTATCGGCTCTACCCAAAGGAGAGCGGCGGGTAATAATTCAAGATGGAGATGTTATATTGCTGTTATGGTATAAAGATGATATCTTTGCAATTGAGAATAGGTCCCCTGCTGAAGGTGCCTACAGTGAAGGCTTGCTTAATGCTAAACTCACCCAGGTTACTTTTCTTTCCATCTCTTTTTTAGTACTTGGAGGATTTGCTTCAAGTTTCTTCAAGAAAATGGGATTTTATTTGCATCGTCTTTGTAATAGGGAAAGCTGTTTTTTTTTTATAAAAAAAAATAGACTCAACAAGTGGGGAATTAACTAGACGTCTTATGTTGCAGTTTTCTGTAGTTATTTTAGGGATACTTTATCGAAGAATTGGTATGATATTCTAGAAAGGAGATAAGAACTAACAGCATAGACATTGTTGTTTGAGAAAAAGAGAGAGATTGAGGGAAAAGAATTGGGGACGTTGTTAGGGCAAAAAATCCTCTGTCGCCGTCCGTGTATGTCCCCGTGTCCCCAACCAATCACAATTCATCATGTGTATATATAATTGAAACAAATATTTATATAGTAAATTCTGATTGGTTAGGTACACGGGGACATACACGGACGGGGATAGAGGATTTTCCCCCGTTGTTAGAAGTACGACAAAATTTATTAAAGCGATGAGGAATATGGAAGTTAAATGTGAGATGTAACGACCGTCGCCAGATCTTTTTATAATTGCTGAAAGAACTCAAACTTGAAGAGGATTAGGCAATCTTATATTGCTTTGGTCAGGGTAGGTAACTCTTAACACTGGTTTATCAGAAGTTATTATGACATTCCATTGGAGAGGTGAAGGAAAGAGGGAGATTAGATTAGGATAATCTTATGACACTGTTTTGTTAAATTTGCATCATGCATGAATAACACTTGCGCAGTAGAGTAGATTTTTCATATGCTGATCCTTAATTGCTAAAATTTATTTGGGTTCTAAGAGGGAAGTTTACATCAAACCAATATTTTTCATGGCATCAGAGAGTTGGAGTTGGTCCTTACTATGGGAACTTGCATTTGTTAAACTGGTACCTTGGAATTTTGATCTGCCAACTTTGATTCAATAGTTCAGATATGTAGAAGTGAGCTCAGGTCACCTTCTATTTATGGCTAATTGATGTTATGAGGCTTATGTTGCTTCTAAAACCTTAAGATCCATCACCGGTCTGCTACTGCTGCAGCTAGCCACTTCTTTGCCTGAACTACTGGCTTGAAATTTCCTTCCCACAAGTTTCATGCATCACCTAACTGATTTCACTTCAGTATGTTATGGCTCGAAGCCTAAAAAGCCACATGACTTAGCTTCACAAGAATGTGTAGCTCTAGTCCACCATGGCTCATATAGAATAGATTTTTTAGCTTATGGCTTCTGTTCATTACTACTTTATATTGGTGTATACTTACGAGATTGCAATTACTAAAAAAAAAAGCCAATGTTACTTTTCTGCAGGATGGATGCATTATTTGTCCATCAACTGACAGCACATTTGATCTGCGAACTGGAGACATTAAAGAATGGTATCCTAATAATCCTGTCCTGAGGGTTCTTACACCGCCTTTGAGAAAATTATATATTTATCCAGTGAAAGTTGATGGTGAGAATATCTACATTAGCATTGGCGGAGGTGTTCAATCTGAAGCAGCAACAGAGATCGTCTTCAGTGGAAAGGCTCAACCTGGAATAACAGCCTCTGACGTCAATGTGGAGGAGGTAACAAAATATTCTCACATTAATAACAAAAATACTTACTATCGAGCAATTACTAACCTAATGATTCCTGTTCTGCATCTTAGGTGAGAATGGTGGTTGATGAAGGATCAGGAGGGTTTGGATTCACCCGGGACAATGAATTGATAAACGGAAAGGCAGCTGCAATTGGTTTTCTGTTGCTATTAGATTTCGAGCTCTTGACTGGTAAAGGCCTTCTTAAAGGAACAGGGTTCTTGGACTTCATTTATGCCATTTCAAATGCTTTCAACTGAGTGCCACTTGATTTGACATGACAAAAAGTCGATGATCAAGTTTAGGTACGTGCTTGGTGAAAGCCCTTCTCTATCTTTCTTTGACAAGTTTCTTTCTTTTCTTTTTCACATTAATTACTTGAATTCTACACATCAGACACTGATGATTCTTGTATATGCTTCAATACTCAAGCAACTACCGGAGTTGTAGCCAAGTAAACAAAATATAGGTAATCATATTCTGGTCTGTATATTAGGAGTATAGAACTTGCAGGAATTTAGAATTAAGACAATCTTCCGACTGTTTTTCTCCTATGAGTTTCCTGTACGTAATTTCTAGAGAGTGCCATATTCCGTTCAAATTGGTGTTGATATACTTTTGACTCGAAATCCTGTAAATCTTGATCCTATGTTTAGGTAGTACTTCTCCGTCCCAAATTTTCTGTTCACTTTGTGTTTTGCAGGAGAGTATCAAACTGTGGAATGTGGATCTTTTCTTTCGAACTTAACCATGAAATTATGTCGATATTACTCATTTAATGAAATGTAAAACACTAGTACTTGCCTTAAATTAAACCTTATTCTTTTTTTTCCCCCTGAATTAAACCTTATTCATTCAAACTGGATAAGAAAAAAGAAAAAAGAGAGGAAAGAATGTGTCAAATTTGGAAGCTTCTCTCAACTTGGGCAACAGTAACTGCAGAAGTTAATCGTTTTCTTGTTTTTCCATTGCACCGACATGTACTTGAGGGGTTCCACCGAATTTGGGCTTATTTTCACTCATGGCCAGCGTTGTGTGAAAATCGTTTGTCCTTATATATATCCATATTCATGTACTCAATAAATCAAAATTTGTTATGTGAATATTTCTTTTAATTATATATATACATGGCGAACTGTGACTGGTTGGGTACAAGAATGAGGACATACACGGGGACAAATGATTTTTTGCCTTTTTAACCCATGCAATACATACTTTCGACGCCAAAAATTCCGCAGTTTGGAACTATCTGATAAAAAAAATCAACGGTTCAGATTTTTTTTAGTGAACATCTGTTGCGATTTTTAGAATACTTGTTACGCTAAACAGATGTTACATTCCCGAATACATGTGTTCATCAGAGGAAAACACTTGTCACATAAGATGTAACACTTGTTCAGATGGACAAAACACTTGTTCACAAGTGTTCCACACCTACGGAATTTTGGGGTGTTCCTCATAATAGCCGCTGACCATGTTTTGGGGGGTTTGTATTAGACTGACACTGATTTAGCAGAAAGGACAAAACATGGCAGCAAAAAAAATGGGACAACATTTTTGTCCGGGACGGAAGTGGGCAGAAAATTTGTCCAAAAACTGAAGGATTTTTTCATTTCGGGCAGAAAATGCCAAGTGACAATTTCGTTCTGACTTGACTGTTTTTTTTCTTGAGACACTTAGGTCTTTTTACAATAAAATAATTCACTTAAGCAGAATATTTACCAAAATACGTGTACAAAAATTACTTTGACGAGCGAAAAAAACAAAGAAATCGTGTATGTCATAAATAAAACAATTTGTTTGTAACAAGAATAAAACAAATGTATGAAATACAAAGTAAATCTTATCTACGGTCCCAATGGGGTGTATCTATGGGTCCTTCTCGGGTTAGTCCGGAGATAGTATGTGTTGCCATCCTGGTTCGCACAGCACTACAATGCTCCGTTTCAAAGAATTTTGCACCTTCGGTGTCGATACGTATCTCCTCCTCAGAGGAATCTGGAGCTGTGGAGTCTGCTGCAGCGTCTATGTCTGGTCCAGGCCTAAGCTGTACAAGGGCGTCGCACCAAAATAGACTTCCGGCTGTCCCGATGAAGAAGTCCCCGCGCCAGGATGGCCCCCCGTTTCAATACCCGAAAATTGGTATTCATATTCGGTGGTACATCACCCTGAGTCTTGAACTGGGTAGGAGATTGAGTCGGTTGTTGTTGCGTTTGGGGTGATGCTGGAAGAGTTCGAGAAGCCTGCCACTCGAACTAATACGCAGTACAAGTCACTCATCACCGTCCCAAACCCAACAGCAATCGACTCAGACTCCTACTCAGTTCGAGACTCAGGGTGATGTACCCCGAATATGAATACCAATTCCCAAGCATCGACATTTATTCTCCGGGTATTGAAACGGGGGCCATCCCACTGCGAACTTTTTCGGGGAGCCCTAAGTCTATTTTGGTGCGACGCCCTGCAGACTAGCCCTGTACTGCACATCGCAACTGAACTCCACGGCTCGGTCGATTCCCCTAAGGAGGCGATACGTATCGACACCGAAGGTGCAAAATTCTTTGAAACAGAGCATGGTAGTGTTGTGCGAATCAGGGAGGACAACACATACTATCTCCGGACTAACCCGAGAAGGACCCATAGATACACTCCATCGGGACCGTAGATAGGATTTATTTTGTATTTCATACATTTATTTTATTCTTGTTACAAACAAATTGTTTTATTTATGACATACATGATTCCTTTGTTTTTTTCGCTGTTCTTATTTTATTAATGAAGTCGTTTTCGTCAAAGTAATTTTTGTACACATATTTTGATAAATATTCTGCTCAAGTGAATTATTTTGTTGTAAAAAGACCCAAGTGTCTCAAGAAAAAAAAAACAGTCAGGTCAGAACGGAATTGTCACTTGGCATTTTCTGCCCGAAATGAAAAAATCCTTCAGTTTTTTGACAAATTTTCTACCAGTTGGGCACTTCCGTCTTGGACAAAAATGTTGTCCCGTTTTTTTTTGCTGCCATGTTTTGTCCTTTCTGCTAAATCAATGTCAGTCTAATGCAAGCCCCATGTTTTGTTAGGCCAAGATAATAACTAAATTGGTAATTAGTAAAATAAATACTTTTTTTACCAGGTTGAGAAGTCTTGGATTCGATGTTTACTGCGCCCTTCCCTTTTTCATGCCAAGTAAAACTAGTTGGCAAACACGGTTCTGCATGGAATTAGCCAAAGGTAATATTTTTGCATTTAATACTTGAGAAACCCCAAAATTCAATCAGACACACCTAGGCCATTTATTAGTATGAGACTCCAATTTCAGCATTCAAATAAATTATTCAAAAGCATTCACAACTTCTATTGACCAAATCAAATCTCCTCTTTGACCTTAAAACAGAGAAACATGTTTTGCCTTTTACTTTGTTTAAAAGAAGTCAGAGGCCAAGTGGGCCTTTGACTTCCTCATTTCTTCAACCTATATAAAGAAAATGTTCTTATACTTGTTACATAATCCAAATCAGATTCATTACCATATCACGAAACTTTTTAAGGAAGCTCAAAAAATGAGTAGCTCAGATGAAGGAACTACCAGTCCAAGCACTTCTCAGAACAAGTATAAAGGAGTAAGGAGAAGAAAATGGGGCAAATGGGTATCTGAAATTCGAGTTCTCAGTACCCAAGAGAGGCTCTGGTTGGGATCTTACATTACTCCTGAGGCTGCAGCTGTAGCTCATGACATAGCCTATTATTGCTTAAGAGAAAATACTTCATTACATGATTTCAACTTCCCGGTCGTGTTGCCAGCAGGCATTGAAAGAGGTATGTCTCCCAGGTCTGTGCAGAAGGCAGCTACAGATGCTGGAATGGCTATTGATGCTCAATTTATAGAGAAACGGACGGCGGCGGATGATCAGACAATGGAGGAGAATGCTGCAAATTCTGGGCAGAGTACTATAAATGGTTATTACAATGCTGTTTCTATCCCCTCATCATCATCATCATCATCACGGGATCATAAGAATGGATATGGAAATGATGATTTGAACATTTCTGTTGAAGATTATCTATGACGAAAAGGGATCTGCAGCTTTGAATTGGCTTTTCTCATGCATCAATTTTTAAGTTGGAGTAACATTTTTAAGTTGTCAGTGTCTGATCCTGTTTCCTAAACTAAGTGTCAAATATACAAAATACGAGTCATACATTTGATTGCTAAATTACAAGTCAGATACTCGACCGCTAGTCTATTATTAGCTAACAGCTGAAATAGCAGATTCTTGTTTTCAAGGAAGTGAAATTTATGAGCATCACTTCTATATACTAACATGTACTCATTACTATGCTAATTGATGAAATGCATCAAACCCAAATGATGAATAAATTCTTGGATGTTATTATGCAGAAAAATTCTGTTTATTACCAACAAGAGTATTGAAAATGATCTTTGAGAAAATGGTTTTAGACAACAAAATTTACTCTCCATTACAAGACATGAAACATAAAAATAGAAATTACGACTTGTTCATCGATGTTTTACTCTATAATATTCACTCTGATCTGTGCTGCTGCTGAATTTGAACAGGAGATTGCGAGAAGGTCAGAGGAGGAGTGGTAATATATTTACGGGGTGGCGATCCCTCCAGAAGAGGTCTTCCGGTGCCAATGAAGGAAGTTCTTCTCGAACCATTGTTTTTGAAGAGAACACGAAAGGTCCAGAACAGGACATTAGGTGCAAAGACTCTGTATAAGAAGAAAATGTCGTACCAGCTCGGATATTTCACATAGGGATCGCCTCTGCAAGCCCCAGACACAATCAACCTCGCAAACTCTTCCACAGGACTACCAGCCGCTTGCACCTTCAACTAAAAAATCCAAAACATCAGAAAGACCGAGGAGTCGGTCACAGTAATAGTAAATGAAAAGATGATTCTCTAATGGAAAAACTCACTTCTCTTTCTTCTTTCCATTGCATCTCGGCACCTTCCTCGACCATAAATCTTCCCTGGCTCATTTCAGTGCCGATCCAACCATGTGTTGCAACAGTTATTCCTACATCATCCTTCACTTCGAATCTCAAGGTTTCGTAAAAATTTATCACTGCTGATTTGGCGGCCTAATACAAGACAAGAACATAGAAAGAGAAAAATAAACCCAAGCAAAACATTAACATAGAAAATTTTCATTTATGAGTGAAGGAAATATATAATATTTTATACTTTCTCATAAGACCCATGAATTAATTCATAAACACTCACAGAGTATATACTCATCCTTGGCAACGGCAACCAATTCTCCACCGATGCATTTACTATGACTCGTCCCCTGCTCTCACGGATATATGGAAGAGCTACATATGTAGGATAGACATTTCCCCAAAAGTTTATGTCCTGAGAATGGACAACTTAAGAGTTAAAATGTTTTCTGCATTCTCCAAACTTAATTAAAGAAAAATTACTTGAGCGGAGGTATAAATGCATTATTATTAGAGCAGAACGAGATTTTCGGACCTAAACAATAGTATGCCTTCTCTAATTATGGCAGTGCTTCTTAAGTTAAAGAATGACAAACATTAACAGATAGATTCAGCACTAAGGCATACATACATATGCACTACAAATTTATCGTGAAGGTATATTGTTCGAGGTTAAGATGTAATTGATGAAATTGTCTTACCATCAAAATGGGAAATACATTTGTGTCGGTAGCTTCCTCAAAATAGAAAGTGTGCCCCAAGCTCGCGGTGTTTACTAGATGGTCCACTGCAGAAGTAGAAATACCAAAGTAACAAGTGATTACTAGCCAAGATCATAGTTCTAGTCCCTCAAACAGAGTCCAATAAATATGAAAATGTTGGATTTCTAAGCCATATGAACAATTAGGCTTCATATACCAATTTCACAAATCAGCCAAGATGATAGCCTTTCGCTTTCCACAAACATTGAAATGGCTACGAAATAAGATCAAATTTTCGCGTAAAAGATTTGGAAATATGCACTTTTAAATTGAGTCGGTTCATAATTGTGCAACTTGAATTGGGGGGCTTACCACGGCCAAAATAATTAATGGTCTCATTGACGAATCTTCGGCAGTCTTCTTCCTTAACAACATCTGCAGCAATTATCAACACATGCCTTGCGCCCAGCTGTCTAGCATTCTCGCTGATCCCTCGCAGTCTGTTCTCTCTTCGTGCCACGAGCACAAGGTTGGCCCTCCTCTTTGCATATTCATATGCAATTTGCTAACACACACACACACACAAAAAAACCATCTTTACACTATCATGAAATAATCAAATAATAACAAAATTGATGTAATTGCTCTTGTCCAAGTCCTAAAACTTCATAGAATACTTATGATATGGCCGAGAGAGACTGTTTCTTAACTGTTTACTTTCATTAGAAAAATGGATAGTTCATGTATGAATCAGGTGGTTCAGAACTGGTCACATCACTACAGGAAGGAGAGAGAGACAATTTTGTGATGACGTGCCTAATTATGGACCACAAGGTATCAGAATTTTCCTGGAAAATATGTACCACAACATACCTATCAACCATGTCCATATCAGAATTTTCCAAATTCATATGCCTAGATCTTCAACACATAAGGAAATTACTTAAAATTGATACTATTAGAGCCACCCAATTAGGAATTTAATAAGTGCCAAAAAACATCTTCAAATCATTTAGTAGCCCGGGGGACATTCAATTTGAGACGGGAATAGAAAAATAAACATTCAATTTGGAAAACAAAGGAGAATACCTCTCCAATGCCGGAAGAGGCACCGGTGATGATGACAACTTTATCGTCCATTTCTTCACCATAGAGAGTATTGTAAAGGCGTTCAAGAGCATAAATCAAAGTTAAAGTTGGCCATGAAAATGCAAGCATGAGCATACTAGCTGGTGGCACCACCAAATTCAGAAACGTAATCAACAGATCCATTTTGATTTCTTCTTTAATATTTAGTTCCAAAATTAATCAGATTGAACTACAGAGAGAATTAGTTTGCAAAATTATGATCAACAAAGAAAGAGATAAGGAGGAGGCAGAAGTGTTATGGTTTTGACATTTAGTGGAAGAGGATCAACACCAAACTGCATGCAGAACACTGAAGCCAACACGTGTTCCCATGCACAGCCAAATGCTGACCAACTATGTTATCGTACTCGGGTACAAATATATATTTATGTGTCAGATATCTAAACATTTAAAATAAAATATCTAATCCGTGTTAACCGAATCCGATAAATATTATATACCCATATTTATTATAACATACATAAACGAAAGATCCAACCAATTCATCACTTCAATTTATATTTCATTCCTTCAAGAAGGTTTTTAGCAACTACTAATGGACAACATTAAATGGGAGAAATAGTGATGAATCTTGAACATTATAGATAATTTAAGTTACATAATTTTATTTATAGTTAATTTACTTTTTTAATTCTTGGACGAAAATTTAATTCAACAGCCCATCCAAATGTACCCTTAGGAATATGACAAAAGATCCGATGTAGGAGAATTTCGCCATGACTATAGTGTATAACACTTTAAATTCAATACATATGAAACAATTTTTGAACATATGTTACATAATTTTAGGCTGATGCTAAATCCTATACAATAGATAATACGTGTTATCTCTTTATGAACACATATCTAAATCTGCAATATATATTTTATATAGGAATGACAATGGAGCAGATAAGGTGATCCATTGCCTCACCCTACCTCGTGACCCACTGCGGATAAGGAAGTCTCACCACGCGTCCCGCTCTGTGCGGAGATTTGACCCGCCCCGCCCAACTTTAAAAAAAAAATCAATATTCTCGGCAAAAAATCAAAGAACATACTTACCAAATAAAACTCAAAAACTCAAAAATCACAAAAGATTACGCATTAGGTAATATAGAAATTATCTGAAATATGTTTAACAATAATATTATTATAATATATAATATGGATGGGCATGATGGGACGAAGCGGGCCTGATCTACCACATTCTTTTCACATGGCGGGTCTGATCTGCCCCAAAAGGCGCTTGGGCAGAGAGGGTCAGCGGGTTACGGGTCAGATTGTTATCCCTAATTTTATCCTGATGTACACATGTCCTTAGATATAATAACATCTATCTTACAAGTGTCTGAATATCACTATTAGTGTCATTGTAAAAAAATTGGACCGTTAAAATTTTTAATCCAAAAAATTAAAACGGCCAAAATTATTCAGTATGTACTAAAGTTTTCAGTTCCGGAAAAACTTAGGCCCTCATTGTGTATTTAGGAAAAATTCATGGGCCCCGGATTGAACTTGAAAGACTCACAAAATTGATTTGAACGTGGCATTGAAGGAGTAGCATGCACAATAGGTCCTTCCTTCTTACTGCAATGCACGTCTGAATCGAACCCTCTGCTGAAAATGACCAAATTCAACAACTCAACATCAAAGTCCTCACCTTTGATCATTCATCAGCTCAAAGAAAGCAAAAAGATCAAGTCTTTGAAGAAGCACCCAAAAAATGGGCATTTTTGCAGAGTGATCTACAGAGGTTCGCAATTCTATTGTTTTGGGGTTCTTGAAATTAATAATCTGTAAAAAAGCTTAAAACCAATGGCTAATCGCAATTTTAGGCAACCCCCCTCTGGGTTTTTTTTTTCTCTTTCCATTTTAGGATGATCAATCAATAAAATACAGTCTCTACCCAAATCACTTTTTTTCTTCTTTTTTTCCTCTTTCTTTTAATAATATCTGATCATGTTGTAAAATTATAAAAAAAATGATAATTTTTTGTTTGTGTTTAAATTGGGTCGAATAAAATTAAGGGGTTGAATTGTTACTGAAAATATTTTTGTTTTTTTTTATTTTTTGGAAAAATCCCAGAATTTCTCTTTAGGAACCTTTCTTTCAACCTTGACCAGAATTCCTGCATCTTCATGCAGCATACCATGCATATACATATTATACAAATAATGTGTATGTATATGTATATATATGCTTAATCTTTCAATTACTAAATTGCTTGTTGTTATGCTGGATTTCTGGTCTGGGGAGTTTTTTTTTAACTATCTAATAAATAATCTTGTTCGGTTTTGTTGTTTTCTGGATTTTCATTTTGGTTGGTTTATTTTATTTTTCAATTTTAAAATCTTTGCAGATGCCTGCCTTTTGCAGAAATTTTTAGGTGACAGATTAGAGATATTTGGAAACATTGAATCATTGTGCATTATTTTGAAGATTGGCCTCATTTTCTTGGTTTGAAATTTTGTGTTGTAAAGAGGGTTTGCTGGTATTTTTGTTATGATTGAGGGTGTTTGATATTTTCCAAGGACGGGGAGGATTTTGTGCCTTCAGATGGTTTATTGGTTAAGAAGGGAGCTGAAAAATCAAGATTTTGATTGTAGATATTGAAATTTACTTGGCCAAATGTTAAAAGGACATTGAGGTCAAGTATCCTGATCATTACCAATGGGACTATGGAAATTCAACCCATTAAAGAATTGGGCTTTTAGCCGCGAAACTTTTTGGTATTTCATATCTCTTACAGGACAGTAATCTGTAAAACAATGGGCTGCATTTGCTCAAAAGATTCCACAGCTAGTGAATCTGTTGCTGAAAATGATAAGGAAAAACAGAGTCAGCTCATCAGTTCTGCAGTTCCTGTGATCGCTCCTTCTAGTAGAGAGGAGGTAGTTAATACCAAGAATGAAGGGTCTGTTAATCCAAAAACTAATGGAGCGTTGCAAGTTAATGGTTCTGTCAAGGGAGGAAATGCTTCCGTTGGTTCCGTCAAAGGAGGAAATAATGCTAGTGGCTCTGTCCTGCCTGGGAATGCTTCTAATGGTTCGGTCAGGGCGGGGAATGCTCCCAATGATTCTGTCAAGGCTGGAAATGCTGAGGGTAGTGTGAAAAACAGAATTGTAGAGAGGCCGAAGGATGGCCATTATAAGCATAGTACGACTGACATGGGACAAATTGGAGCAAAGCAAGGTATGCCAAGGGTTGTAAGCATGCCTCACGGTGCCATGGGTGAACAGGCTGCAGCAGGTTGGCCATCATGGCTATCTTCAGTTGCTGGAGAAGCCATTCATGGTTGGGTTCCTAGAAGTGCAGAATCATTTCAAAGGTTAAACAAAGTGAGTCCTATATCTCCTTCACGTTCTTATCATCTCATAATATTTTGCCTACTTTGTCACTATGTCATCGTCTAATTCTTAGAATTTCCACTTATTTTTTATCCTTCGGATATGAAGATATTTTGGCTATAGTTTTTAGAAGTACCATAATCTTGGCTTTCTGATATATGAATTTATCTCCTTTTCCTCTTTTAGATGTGAATATTTAATCGTTGGTTTACAAGTACCATAGTCTTAGCTTTCTGATACTTTCATAAGGATAGCTTACGTTTAGTATTCACTTGAGTTTGGATGGTTTGAGAAATTTAAATTTTCCACTTCCTGTTATAACCTTCAGATGCCATCCTCTTTGTCAGATTGGCCAAGGAACATATAGTACTGTTTACAAGGCTCGTGACATAACGACCAATAATATCGTTGCAATGAAGAAAGTAAGGTTTGTTAAAATGGACCCAGAGAGTGTTAGGTTCATGGCAAGAGAAATTTGTATTTTGCGGAAACTTGATCATCCAAATGTTATGAAGCTTGAAGCTCTGGTCACATCCAGGATCTCTGGTAGCTTGTACCTTGTATTTGAATACATGGAACATGATCTAGCCGGACTAGCTGCTTCACCTGAGGTTACTTTCACTGAACCACAGGTATATCTTTTCTTATCCTGCGGAGATGAATTTACGGGCATCTTTTGTTTATCATCCTCTTCGAGCAGTTTTTCTAACCTTAAAAATGAGCACCATGCCAATTATATTTTGAGCATTTTTAGGCATATCATATCTAGAAAAACAATAATTTATTATGCTCTTTTGGCCTCATTATGCAGCTCAAGTGTTTCATGCAACAATTGCTTCAAGGACTAGAACACTGTCATAATCGAGGGATACTTCACCGGGACATCAAGGGTTCAAATCTTCTAATAGACAATAATGGAGTTCTAAAGATTGCAGATTTCGGTCTGGCTACATTTTATCGGCCGAACCACAAGGAGCCATTAACTAGTCGTGTTGTAACTCTTTGGTATAGAGCTCCTGAACTTCTACTCGGTGCAACAGATTATGGAGTAGCAATCGATATGTGGAGTGCTGGTTGCATACTAGCAGAATTATTTGCCGGGAAGCCAATAATGCCTGGAAGAACAGAGGTATCTTCTTCAGAAGTTTTCAATGTAGAATCCATTTTTCTTTGTATAGTATTTCTTCGTCTATGATGGCTTGACAAATTTTCAGTTATTAGCATCTTGACGAGCACTATCTTTTTTCGTGTGTCTATGAATTTCTCAAGAAATGTGTTCTTTATTCATTGTGTTGCTTTTGTTACTAACTGAGTAAATAATAAACAAATGGTAGGTGGAGCAAATACACAAAATATTCAAGCTATGTGGTTCACCATCTGAGGAATATTGGAGTAAATCAAAGTTGCCACATGCTACAAGTTTTAAACCACAGCAATCATACAGGCGGCGTTTGCCTGATACGTTCAAGAACTTTCCTGCCTCAGCTTTGGCTCTTGTAGATAAACTCCTTTCTTTCGAACAAGAGAAGCGTGGTACTGCAACTTCTGTGCTAAAAAGTGAGGTAATCTTCAATAACTTTAAACTGCTTCAGAAGCTTCAGTTTCACTCTAGCGGTATAATGGTAAAATATCAGCAAAGTAAAAGAGTAATAGCTTGGCCTGCCTGCCTTTCTAAATAAGAATTTATTGTTCGCTTTGTGCTTTTTCCTTCCAGTTCTTTTCAACAAAGCCTCTTCCTTGCAATCCAAATAGTTTACCAAAATATCCTCCGAGCAAGGAACTTGATGCGAAAAACCGAGAAGAGGAAGCAAGAAGGTATGCTGCTCAAAGCCTTCATTAGAACTTCTTCCAGTTCTGCCTCTTCTTGTCACACTTACATTTGATGATAAACAAGTCACATGTTAGTTGTTTCTGTACAATACTTATAGTTCATTGAGTAAATGGGAGTCTTTGGTATGATCTTTTCTTTTATTCATTTTACTGGTATCACATCTTTGTTCCCCTGCATTTAGGCAAAAAGGTGAAAGTTCGAAAGGAAATGGAGCTGAATCTGCAAAGAAGATCTCGAAAACCTCAAGGGGAGTAACAACAGATTCGAAGACACAGGGACAGGTTCGCTTTCTCTTGTTCTAGTTTGTGCAGTTAATCCATTCTTTATTCCGTGATTTTAAGAGTCCGTGATCAGAACTATGCCTAACTTAGAAATCGCAGGGACAACCAAAGTCAACCAGTGTAAAATATAATCCGCACGAGGAGAGTGGAATTGGATTTCCATTTGAACCGCCTAGAGGAAATAAGAACGGATACGCTCACCCAAACTCAATGATTCATCCAAATGCTGGATGGACTAAGAAGGTGAAGGAAGACGAAAGTCATGTAATACCAGGGAGGACGTTTAGCTCTTCGCATCAAGGCAGAGATCTGACAAGAGTAACTTCTCAACAGAATTCTCAAGCAATGGTAGACAGCATTCATGTTCCAAACAATGACATATCATCAGCCAAGGAACCTATGGTAAACTTAATTTTCTTTTTAAATTTCTCTTCATCAATAAATGGTATAAACTGAGAATTTGTGTGCTTCGTTATCATCACAGCAACACAATGAATTGCCTCTGTTGAATATACTAATGCAAAAGTTCTCCTACCTGTTCACCTCCCCAGTTTTTTGTTTTGTTTGGTGCTTTCTATAGGAGTATAGAGGCCCTTAAGGCGTTTCACTTTCCCTCTGATTTCAGGGTTATGTACCCAAGAGAAACCGGATACTTTGCTCTGGCCCTTTGATGCCTCCTGGAGGAAACATGGATGACATGCTAAAAGAGCATGAGAGACAAATTCAAGAGGCAGTACGAAAAGCGCGTCTTGACAAGAATCTGTCCAGATTGAACTGATATGAGAAAGAGCAGTGGAGGAAAGTGAGGTAACAAGAGCTCTATAGCCTTATCAAGAAAGAAATCGTTGAGTTTTGCCATTCTCACTAGCAAATACAAGTATTTCCGAAAGAGGTGAGAATGGATCCAGCTCAAGAGAAGAGGCTCTTAGCATGTCAGTTGGACATATAAATTTGTTTGTAGGGGTTGTATAGTTAAAGAGTCATTTGACTTCTAATTATAATACCTCCATTTGTCCAAAATAGAATGCCCACTTTCTTATAACGTAGAAGTTTTGCTTCAATTTTAGAATATGTGAATGAATAGGAAGGTGTACATTTAATTTGAGGACGGAGAGAGTGCATGCATCTGCATACGATGTAAATGTAATTCTTTTTTTCGTAGCTAGCAAACTAGAATACAGTAAAATGATTTTGGACATTTTTGAATCCAACTAAATTTCCTGGTGTATTTTCTGAACTCCCAACTGATCAAAATAGAATAATTTTCAGTCATCCATTATTTGCCATTATCCACCTGTGGACCAGTTTTACTATAACAATCTGTTTTAACAAGCAGAAATACTCGTGAACATCAATCTGTAACCTTAACTACTGGAATTAAACATGGAAACTTGTCTTAAGATAGGCGTATCTCGGGCAAAGTTTCTAAGAAAAGGCAAATAGTACAACTCAAACTAGACAACAATCATCCAACAGTGTGCCTTTATGTTGAGTAATTACAATCATGCATAAATAGCAAGTTTGTAAAAAGAAAACGATTACTATTAATTAAAACCTATCCCATAATCCTGTACATTTTGTTGCTACATAATGCACTTATAGCATAATTCCTAGGAAGAACTAAATATCTTGCTTTGGCTTGCGGCTTAATTCTGAGTAATGACCGCCCATTAGTTGCAAAATCTCTTCCCATAAACCTTCTGATGAAGAATTCCCAAAAATCAAATTTGCACTACAAGCAGCAGCGTGCCAATAATTGGAGTCGATCTCTTCTCTCAACTGGTCGAGTTGCCATCCTGCATATCCGACAAAGAATCTGAAATCTTGAGGCTTAAGAACGCCCTTCTTAACGAGTGCTGAAGCATCCTCCAAACTGTTTCGAGCACCAAAACAAACACCGGGAATCACCACTTCGAAACCATGAAGAGAACTTTCCCCTCCTCTCATCAGAAACATGCTCGCTTCAAGTGGCCCCCCAAAATGCAAGGGACATTCAGCAAATGTGGTCTGCAGATCAAGGTTAGTAGGTTTCATATGCTTGATCCTTTTGTGCAAGGGGCGATTAATAATAATTCCAAATGGCCCCTCCTGCGGATGCCTTGTTCCCGATCTAAGAAGAAGAACCACAGTCCTCTCAAAGGTGCGAACCCCATCAAGTTTTTCTGTAGCAATAAGAAGGCAGCCATTTTCAGGCGTGGAGAGAGGATGCGCCCACTTAAGAGGATGAGTTTTGGGTCCGATAACTGTCTGGTCTTGTTCGTGAGTGTCAGAAACTACAATTTCAGCCTGGTATAAAGCACATATTAATTGTCAAAACTGTAGATTAAACAAAACAGCAAATTTTCATATCTAGCATTTCAAAGAAAGATTAATGCACTGGTATTATAGGGAAGAAAAATATTACCTGCTCCTGAATATAAAGACTTGCTCTGAACTCTCGCCAGTCTAATGGTTTACGGTGGGATTTCTGCGAGCCAATATCCTTCGACCTGCTGCTATCAGAAGAATTGCTTCCTTTCTGGTTATTTTCTTCTGCACTCAACATGAGTGTCCACAGAAAGTAAACATTATCTACAAGGCACCTTTCGCCGAACAAAAAAGAGGTAAGCTCGATAGAGCAAGGGAAAATCATATTTCCAATTGTTACCAGGTGACGAATCAATTTTGAGGGAACGAAAAGAATTTAAGCCAGCTCATGATTATTAGATGTTATTCATCCCCCTACACTCAGTTCCACCTAGAGAGTTATAAGGAGTAAAATTTATAGCACTGTAGCTTTTGGTTTTCTAGAACACTATATCTGCACTTTTTCTTATCAACTTTTCTAAACACACTATAAATATTTCGATAGTAAATTACATTGAATGAAAATTAATCAATTTACAAAAAAAGAGCGGCACAAAACTTAATCAATATACACCTATTCTGGAAGGCAAAACTAATAACTACAATTTTCCTTCAAAATTCAATTTCCTAGTAGCAGATTTTTTCCCACTTAAAGCTAGTATACTCTTAACACTAGATCTAATTGCAATGGAAATGAACACCTACTCAGCTTCTAAAGAGAACAATACTTTTCAGCAAAACTCTTCCATAGCAACAACCATTATACTTGTGCAAAAATTCAAGAAAAAATCTCCCCATTTTCCCCCACAAATCAGCAAAGATAGGAAATTTCCACAAGCAAAAAAGATAATTGCAAAGACCCCATCATTCAATTAGTAAAGTAAAACAGATTAAATGTAAAAAAAACAGCAATCTTTACCAGAAGACGAGGGGGAAGAAGAATTGGAATTATCCGAATTATTATTGTTATTGTTATTGTTCTTCTTTCCCATAGCAGCAATGATGAAAGATTGAGTCTTTCTTCTGGAAACCCCGAATTCAAGAATCCCCAAATTCCCCGAATTACCCAAATTACCCATCATCATCATGCTCCTTAAGCTCCATGCTGAAATGGGTTTCTCTGGAATTGAATTTGTCAGCAAAAAAGGACCCATGTTATTGCTTAGATCCATAATTCAAGGAAAGGAACTTTTTTATAATCTTTTCCTCTCTTGCTAATATTTCAAGGGAATTCAAGCACTGATTTTTTTGGGGTGGATTTATGGAAATGAAGGCTCTACTTACATGGTTTGAGTTTGGGTAGCAGAAATTAAAAAATTGATGGGAGAAATTTAAATTTAAATTTTTTTTTAAATAATCGTCCAATTTTAAATTTTGACTTGAAAAATTTGGAATTTAAACATCTCCTGCCAATTTTAAAGGTTAAAATTTGAAATTAAACGATTATTTGAAGAAAAAAATTTAAATTTGAATTACTCCCACTAAATTTTTAGACCACCAAAATTCAAAATTAAATTCAAATCCAAAATAAAACAAAAACTCAATTCAAGTGGAGCCGAAATGATTTTCCTAAGTACGCGTTCGCTATAGACGATGATATGATCAGGAGAGAAAGAGAGATGAGAATAGAGAGAGAGAGAGAGAGAGAGAGTGTTTACTGGTGTTAAGATACATATCCTTTTGTTATAATTTTTTTGCAACTTTTAGCTTCTTCCATTGAGACTTGGTGTGAAATTTCCTGTTTTAAACTAATTTTAAGTTAAAATTAAAATCTACATGATTTAAAATTTGACTTTTAATTCTCATATTCAATTCAAAAAACGTTTGAGTCTCAATTTGAATATTAAATATTTACCGATCAGATACAATCCAATTACACCGTTATTATTCTAAAACTTATTATTTCGAATAAAAAATATTCGTCAATTACTCTAATATTTTTTAGCAAGCTTAACAGGTTAAGAGTTAGATTAAACTAAAATTCAAGTCAAATATAATTTTTCTTTCTTTTATGGTACAAAATAAAAAATATTCTTCATTAAAATTTAAAAAATTGAGTGAAAACTCGAACCATTGCTAGTCGAGTAAAAATAAGCCAAGTAAATCACAGGATGAGAAACATAGTTCTGATTCAGATAAAAACTTTAGACAAAAGTACTAATTTCCATTATATATAAAAAGTGAAAACTTTACTATTTGGTTCCGCCTTATTATCATCAAACCCCCAGCCCACATCCCCTCTCTCTCTCTCTAAGATAACATATTTTTCAGAAGTTCAAAAACAATCTCCCCACCGGCCTCACGCCGGAAACCCTAACACCACCGCCTACTCTCTATTCAATTACCCACTGATTTAGGGTTTCTTCTTTTTTGATTGTGGATATTTATATTTGATTTGATCCGATCTCGCTATTTGAAATCTGTAATCGGAGAATTTGAAAGCGTTGGGGGAGAGGAAAAACCAGAGCAATTATGGAAGCGATCGAGGAATTGTCACAGCTTTCAGATTCGATGCGGCAAGCGTCGGCGTTATTAGCAGATGAGGATATTGATGAAACGACTTCGTCTTCGTCATCTAAACGTCCAAATACTTTTCTCAATGTCGTTGCTCTTGGCAATACGGTGAGTTTAGGTTTTTTTTATTTAATTATTTATCAGTTGATTGATTAGATCTCTTTAGGTCATTTAATATTTGGATCTGCAATTTTTAGTTTAGTTTTTGAGTTCCTTCTCTTTGTTTGATCTGTAATATCTGCGTTTCCTTCTCTTTGTGAGGTTGCTTTAGTACTATTCAGTAATAATATGCTCATTATTTAGCATGAGTGGAGCTGAATTTTGGTAGGATTTGCTATTCAGAAGTGAATTGGGCTTTAGGAAATGCCCTATGATCAAAGACGATAAAATATTCTTCAGAGAATGAATTTAAAATCTGTATAGTAGAAGTAACAAGATTTATTAACTGGCAAATGTTTGATGTCCCTACTCTAGGATTCACACTGAACTCGGACAAACAATCCTATTGGCATCTATTTGGCTGAAGCCCCAAGAAAAATCAATAGCAGAAAAGGATTATATGTATATATATAATCTGTATAGTAGAAGTAACAAGATTTATTAACTGGCAAATGTTTGATGTCCCTACTCTAGGATTCACATAGAACTCGGACAAAAATCCTATTGACATCTATTTGGCTGAAGCCCCAAGCAAAATCAATAGCAGAAAAGGATTATATATATATATATATATATATATATATCACTGTAAAGCCAAATCATCAGTAGTTCATCTCAGAATATCATAACATCTATCACCAAATAACATGAACTAATAACATACTAAACTGGAAAAGCAGTAACTCAAAATATGAAATCAATAGTCCTCAGTACATCACCAATACTCAGCTAAGTACATCCACCCTTAACATCATCCTTACTACTGATAATTCAAATAACTAAGAGATAAAGGTGGAAGAAGCAAACTCAGCAAATAACTTCCAAAGCTGCAATGGCCTCCAACAACTCCTGGAATCCAATGACAGCAGAGGGATAGAAAGAAATCAGAGAGATAGATGGAAATAGGATAAAGGTGTTAAGATTGAAGGAAAACTCACAGGGGGATCAGGTTGTAAGCAACCAAAGTTTGGGTTAATTTTCTGAATGCTCTCCTCCTTTGCAGCATCTCACTATTTATAGGTTGGGTTGGATTATCGAAATTGATCCTCCCCATCCAGCTCATACCTCTTCTGACACCCTCCCATAATCAACAGCTGGTGTTGAATATTCTCTCCCAGCAAATGAGAGCACAACAGCTCTGTTGTCCTTTCTCTCTTCTTGAGCTAGGGCTCGAAATGCCTCAAATTGCAATAAGTAATTTTCCCCAAATTGATAATAAGTAAAACTGTGTCATTTTGGGATTGCTGAAATACTTAAATTACTACTAATTACTCCCTCCCATTTCTGTTTGAATTTCAAAAAGTAGTTAATCCTCCCCTCCTCCAGACCTACTGAACATGACATGTTGATTTCTAGCTGTGGAAAAAAGTATTTCATTTGGTATAAATATGCTCTGGTTGGTTATTCAACACGTGCAAATGTTTACATTGTATAGTAATGACAATCTTAGTTTGAGTTATTATTTCTAAATAACTTGGAGATAATTGATCTCCTGTCCAATTTGATAGAAGTTGAATTCTGGTTATAGTTCCCATGAGGTGAAGGTTCTTGAATTGGTTTTGCTATGTTCGTAGGGTAATTACATATAAATGATATCTGGACTAGAAACCATTGGCTCTATTTCAGACCTTCGAACTGAATGATAAAATACGAACTTGATCTTTGGTTTTCTACTACAAAATAGTACCTTTTGTTTCTAAAAGTAACTAATTATCCTTTACATTGAATTTTGTCAAACATACATGTTGCATCAGTCTGTTCCGAACTGTGTTGAAGTATCTAGCTCTCATTAATTGGCATCTATATCATTTTCCTCCGTCTTTTGAACACTTAAAAGGGGTTAAAACAGTGTTCTGCACCTGGTTAGAGCATCTGAAAATTTTCAAGTACCTTCTGATTTGCTGTCAAAAGGGTCTCTTTGAGTTTGAGTCCCCCCTCTCTCCCTCATGTTTGACGGTGGTGGTGGTGTTTGGTTAAATGTAGAGCTCTTTCATCTGATTGTTTATAAACGATTGCTCTTACCTATTTCACTTCTATCTTAATTTGTGAATTAGCAGTTACTATATACGTATGTATGTTATGATGCTATGATCTGCAGACAAAGGAGTACAATGTTAAGAGTTGTTTTGCTAAATTGTATATGTTTGTCTTCAGCTTTTATTTTACTTCTTTCTTCTGTCTACCGGAATAACGTTTTTCATCACCATTTTGCTCATATATGGTACAGGGTGTGGGTAAGTCAGCGGTTTTGAACAGTCTAATTGGACATCCGGCTTTGGTATGCCCTTCATAGAAGCCCTTTGATCTTGTTTCACTTATGTCCCTGAGCTGCTTCAAAGTAATATTTATTTGTCTAAACCTAATTGCTGTTTCTCTGTCTTTATCTTTTTTGTCCACTAGCCGACTGGTGAAGGTGGTGCTACTCGTGCTCCCATATGCATAGATTTGAAGCGTGATGGTTCCTTAAATAGTAAATCAATTGTTCTGCAAATTGATAGCAAATCCCAACAAGTTTCTGCAAGTGAGATATCTCAAAATGCAGCAATCTCTTCAAAAGTCTCTATTCACTTAAAATAAATCATAATTTTCTAAGATCAATGTTTTACCAATCCAGTTTTATTTGTTTTGTTTTGTTTTGTTTTGTTTTGTTTTGTTTTGTTTTGTTTTGTTTGGGGTGGGGATATGCTAGGTGCTCTGCGGCATTCTTTACAGGACAGACTGAGTAAAATTTCAAGTAAAAGCCATGATGAAATATATTTGAAGCTTCGTACAAGTACAGGTGTGTGACTGTAGGGCTGTTCTTGTATTGTAAGAGTTTGATGAGGTTTTCCAGGAGGAACTTCTCTATTTTATGAGTTGAACTCTGGCTGCACGTAAATCTCTTTATATCTCCTTCCTATTTTATCATATAAAGGATAATGTATAAGCATTTTATTTTATGCTTTATTATCAATGACTGGAGAAGTAAGAAATTTTGCCTGCACAGTGATTTTATGATTTATGCAATCTTCGAGTATTTGAGTATAAGAAATGACATGATAGATAGTTAAAAACCTAAAGCTGATTTCAGAGTTTTATTCTTCTGTTATTGGTAATGAGATGGTCTTGAACTCTCATATTTCGCTTGTACAATCTGCTGTTTTTTCGCAGTAAAGTTATTTTCCTTTAATCTTTGTCTTCTTCTGGTGGATAGCCCCTCCTTTGAAGTTAATTGATTTGCCTGGCGTGGATAAAGGGAATCTTGATGATTCATTGGTAAGTGGCTTCTAACTTTATACACTAAGTTTACTTTTCCACGAGTGTTTGGTTTTTTCATGCTACAGATGGCTAGTTAAGCTGTAATTTCTTGAGGTTATATTGGTAGTTGAAAACTTATACCCCACTGTTCTTTGTGCCAGAGTCAATATGCTCAACACAATGATGCAATTTTACTGGTCGTAATACCTGCTTCTCAGGCACCAGAAGTTGTGTCAGCTAAAGCTATCCGAATTGCCAAAGAATATGACGGAGAATGTGCGCTTATTAATTTTCCTGCTAATTTGACTTCAAAAGTCCTCTCAATGTTTTTACACTTCTATTTGGGGGTTATTTTTCTCCTGTCTTTAAGGCAATGATAATGTTTCCTTGATTTGAACAGGCACAAGAACTGTTGGCGTTATTAGTAAGATAGATCAAGCGTCTTCAGATCCAAAAATCCTTGCAGCTGTTCAGGCTCTTTTGTTGAATCAAGGACCACGAACTACAGCAGATATCCCATGGGTTGCTTTAATTGGTCAATCCGTATCTATTGCGTCTTCCCAGTCTGGAGCTGACAACTCACTGGAAACTGCTTGGCGAGCTGAAAGTGAAAGCCTTAAGTCCATATTAACTGGAGCCCCACAGAGCAAGCTCGGCAGATTAGCTTTGGTTGAGACCCTAGCTAACCAAATTCGTAATCGGATGAAAGTCAGGCTCCCTAATCTTCTGTCAGGGTATGTCTTACTTTTTGCAACTGTCATTATTGTGAAGGGATCTGTTATTGGTCAAGTAAGCATAAAATATTTTCTTTTTCGTTTTCAATGATGTTCTTGGATTGGCATATAATTTGGCAAGTGAGAGCCGCACCTTCTCTACATATCATGAAAGTTTAACTGGCAATGGTTGGATTCACCTTCTCTTGTCTAAATTTCTAACTCATTCTCATGTGTTTCATTCTAGCAATGTTTTCTCTTGTATTCTCAAGAGGTTTAAGAAAAACTTACTGATCACTTAAAGTCATGAGATTAAGCAACGAAAATGAAAGAATTACTCATTCGCCAAACTTAGGCTCCACGTAGATAGCTTATTTTATTATTTATTTAATAATAAAAAATCAACTCTACAACCTGCATGTTTATTAATTGACTCCAAGTCCATGCTTAAACTTTTGTTTTCTCTAAGATATGCGACTCCTTTTTTCCTCATTCTTGCAGCCTCCAGGGGAAGTCTCAAGTTGTACAGGATGAATTGGTTAGAATGGGAGAACAGATGGTCCATAGTTCGGAAGGTACAAGAGCCTTAGCTCTGGAGCTTTGCCGTGAATTTGAGGACAAGTTTCTCCAGCACATTACTAGTGGCGAGGTGAGAATTTATTTAGTAAAAGGGGAACCGTTACAACTTTTAAACATCTTATAGGTCCATTCCTTGTAATAATTGCCTGAGAATTTTATTTACAATAAGGATCTCTTTTATTGCTGTTACTTGCATGATATTTTTCTTCTACAAATGAATTAATTTTTTGGTTATTTGCCATTTTGGTTACAATATGCACCTTGTATAGGGTTCCGGCTGGAAAGTTGTTGCTAGTTTTGAGGGCAATTTTCCCAACAGGATAAAGCAACTCCCATTGGATCGCCATTTTGACATAAACAATGTTAAGAGGGTGAGTTCTTTTTTTACTTCCATCGAGTGTTTATGGGCTTTTTAAGCCATCAGTTTGCTACAGATTTTCATCTATCTGTGTGAATTGATCACTGTTCTATACTGGCAACAGATTGTACTAGAGGCAGATGGTTATCAACCATACCTTATTTCTCCAGAAAAAGGATTAAGGTCCTTAATAAAGGGTGTCCTAGAGCTAGCAAAAGAACCTTCACGACTCTGTGTTGATGAGGTATTGGTTTATGTTCATTTTTGTTTCACTTTTTTTTCCTGGTGTTGCATGCTTTAGCTGTATGTTGTATGCTGAGTATTTTAGAATTCTTCATATTGCTTAAAATATACAGTCACCTATGTCTCTTCCTGAAGTTGGTGTGCTACCTCTATTGCTTGATTTGTCCTACTTGCTTTATGTGCAGTTGTACAGTTTTACATCTTGACAAAATTCTAACTGATTCTATATGTAAACTATCTAATGGATTTGAGTTTGTGGGACATCTTTTCTGGTTTCCTTAAAACTATTTTTTCTCAGTGAGCTATTTCTTTTGTGCTTTAAAATTCACTCTAAGGTGAAAATTTTGACTTCATGATGACTTCCTTCGATTCCCTGAAAGTCCCTGCCTTTTAACTGTAGGAAATGTTTTCCTTGCATGCATGAGTTGATAGCTTGTTCCCCTTGGCCAAACGTATATGAGATAATACCAGTGTATTCGCGATTGTGCTGATGCCAGTCTGGCTTCGGCTTTGTAGTCAAACATTTTCAGTGTTTAGATTGTATGAAGCGAGATTTTATTGAGTTATCCAATCAATTTATCCTGTTACATTATTGATGAACTTCTCCCTGCCAGTATTTGGATTTATCGCTTACTTGTAATCTAGATTATTCATAAAACTCTCCGATAGGTGCACCGTGTACTTGTGGACATTGTATCAGCTGCTGCTAATGCTACTCCTGGACTGGGAAGATATCCTCCTTTTAAACGAGAGGTAAACATCCAAAGGTGGATACATTTAAATGTCCTTCAGATATTTGGTGGCCATATTTAATTTTTTATGCCTTGCCTAGGTCGTTACATTAGCTACAGATGCTTTGGACGGATTCAAGAGTGAGGCCAAGAAGATGGTGGTAGCCTTGGTTGATATGGAGCGAGCGTTTGTACCCCCGCAGCATTTCATCCGTCTGGTCCAGAGAAGGTAAGCTCAATTGGGTTGCTTTGTTTTCGTCAGGGTTGTGTATTGTAAGCTGCTTATCGTTCAAGAACATTTTTTTCCATTTGTTTAGGAACTTGGATTGTACTTGGCATTATTTTGAACCAGCACTGTGGTTCTTTAGCTATGATTTTGTCTTGAACAAAGTGCTTTACTATGATATCCTTCTAGCGTGGTCTGAAGTAATTTTTGTTATTATATATTCAAGAGAATAAAATGTTGAATACTGTTTCGGCCTTTTGAATAGTTTTAATTTCTACTTATACTCCGTACTGGAAAAGTCTTCCTATGGAATACTTCTTTTCTTTGTGCTATTTTGAGTAGGAATTGTCTTTCCAAAAAGTAGTTGCATTTCTGCGCTTTAGTATAGTATGTGAAGTATGCATATGTACTTAGTGCTCAGAAATGCATTTTCCTCTCATGAATGGCCCGCAAGTTGTTTTATTTTCCTGATAAATGAGTCACAATGTTTTATTCTTTATGTATATTCTCCCTCTTTCACAGAATATTAGCAACATTTGGGGTTTTCACACAAATAAAGGAGTCCCTAAAAACTATTAGATTCCAAGGAGAAAGACTAATATATCATCATCTACTCCTTGGAGACTGTGATAGTGGTTAGAATGGGGATAAACATGGTAAAAACTCATTAAATGTCAATTGATATTGCAAATGTGGTACTTATTTAGGGAAAAATAAAAAGTTCAAACGTTGCTCTTATTATGGGATGGAAGGAGTACTGGATTATATCCACTTTTATTTGCTTGTTATCATGTTAATCATATCTTTATTTATAGTTAGGCTCAGTGTTGTCAATCGCGGATGGCGAATCATGGTGGCAAGCCAAAAAAATGCCATAACGTTATAGCGGACGCTATAACGACTTATAGTGGACACAATAAAATAATGCAAAATATATATAAAACACTGCATAATTTAAATAAAAAGAAAAACAACATGAATCAAACAAATAACTAAAGTCATTAACCAACCATTAACTAAGATATCTCGTAAGTCATAACTCACAACATAACAAGAATACATAACTTAAAACTCTCACAATATGATAATAAAAACGATAATCAAAAGAAGACAAAAAAAAAAGGCAGCCAATAAATTTCTTGAGCTTGATACAATATTGAGCAGCAGACTGTCATTCAAGACACGAGACTCAGAACATGGCAAAACCTTAATCATCAATCAAAACCTTGAATCTTAAATGGGAAACAGAGGATAAAAAATAGAGAAGAGAGAAAAAACAGAGGATAAAAAATAAGATATTAAAAAATCACCCTTTGATAAAAAAAAATTAGAGATTCAGAAAAAAGAGAGGGAAGAAAGAGAAGGACGGTGGAGGAAAAACAAAGACAAAAAGAGAAGAAGGAACGTCACTGATACTGCAGAGACGGCAAGAAAATAAAGACTAATTACGTTGATTGTTTGTTGTGATTAGGTAAATATAATATAAGAGGGGAATAATTACATGGTAGCCAAAAAAGTAACCCAGGCCCGTTTGAAAAAAAAATAAAAAAAGGTCAATATTCCGCTTTGTCCGCCATGAAACTCCATAATGTAACCGCCATAACGCCCGCGAAACGTTGAATAGCGGACACCGCCATATTAGAGCGTAACGCGCATTGCGTATAGCGGTGACCGCCGAATCCGCCATGGCCGCCATTTGACAACACTGGTTAGGCTATTTGTATTTATACCTTATTACGAAGTATTGATTTTGTTTTCTTAATCTTTTACCAGAATGGATAGACAGAGGCGTGAGGAAGAACTGAAGACTCGATCTTCGAAAAAGGGACATGAGGCTGAGCAATCTATATTAAATAGGGTACGTTTTATCAGTGGAATTGATTTATAACTGATAAGTTTTAGTGAAATTTTATGAAATTTTCTTATAGTATGTATTGTCGTTTCCTGCTTCTTTTAATGTTTTTAAACATGAATTCAGGCAACTAGTCCACAAACTGGAGGGAGCTTAAAGTCAATGAAGGATAAATCTGGTAAGGAAGATAAAGATGCACAGGAAGGACCAGCTTTGAAAACTGCAGGGGCCGAGGGGGAGATAACAGCAGGTTCAGTCAAAATTCTCTATGTTTGTTGTAAGAATTATGCTTGTTCTGATTGGAATGCTGCATGACTTTTGAATATATGTTTAATATGACCGTCCTCCTTGTATTTTTAGGTTTGCCTTCCTCTTAGCATAGATGTTTTTGTTTTTGTCTTGGCATCATTTTTAGTTTTAGTTTTAGTTTTAGTTTTTGGCTGAAGGTTCTTGAGAGTTTTGTACCTTTGCAAATGCACCAAGTTTATTTGTAACTTGGCTGAAAATCATATAACAATGTTTATATTATAATTTTTTATGGGCCTTCTTGAGCTGATTTTAAGAATCTATTTTTATTTCTCTCCTTGTGGAGTACTTAGATATAACTCTTCGCTTGATTGTGATTTTTTTCGTTTATTTGAGCTGACGTTTATATCCATTTCCCCCCTTCAACCTTTTCCCCTCCTTTCTTCGTCTCTTCCTTCCATCGAAAAACATCTGTTCAGGATTCTTGTTGAAGAGAAGTACCAAAACTAATGGGTGGAGTAGGAGATGGTTTGTCTTGAACGAGAAAACTGGCAAGGTATGCTGGCAGCAGCATTTGACTTTTTATGTGTATTTATATTCATGTTGTTTATTTGGATATGTCGTTTTTTCAGCTTGGATACACCAAGAAACAAGAAGAGCGGCATTTCCGCGGTGTTGTCACATTGGAGGTATGTAGTGTGTTTTAATTTTGTGATAGAATTGAAGAAAAGTCATTTCCTTTTCCTCATGGAGTTTGGATACTCATTCTTTTTCATTATTCCTTTTCTTTTTTCCTTATAACATTCTATTTGCTGGACTGGGATTAATTTGTTGGTATTTTCTTGTTCTTCTTCTTTGGTGATCGGAAGTGCTCATTTAACTCGGAGAAGTTGGTTTAATATAAGAACTTTTGTCACTGATCCTATAGAGTTTTAAGCTGCGAGGTGTCCTGAGTAAGTTTCAGCACCTTATGCCTGAGTTTCTGCGCAAAGGAATGGAAAATTAGCTTATTCGTGCATTAAACGAAGTCTTGTATTGTCTAGTACTCCCTACTTTTCAAGATATAAGCCGTCGTTAGCCTTTGCACAAAAATGAAGGGATCTGAAACCAATGCCTTTGCACAAAAATGAAGGGATCTGAAACCAATGAAACATTTGTAACAAGATACCTTCTACACAGATTCTCTTATTTTAATTTTTTGAGAATTCTTTGCTGCTACATTTGTTTGATAGTTTTCAGTTATTCATGATGCATCTCTGCTATAATTACCACTAATTTTGGCCATTTATAGCTCAAAATGCTCAGTCTATGACTCTTTCTTGAATCTCTAGGAATGTAATCTTGAAGAAGTTCCTGAGGAGGAGGAAGCTCCATCGAAAAAGGATAAGAAAGCTAAAGACTCTGAAAAAGCACCTAGTCTTGTTTTTAAAATAACAAGCAGGGTTCCGTACAAAACAGTTCTGAAAGGTTTGTTTTCCTGTCTGATATATGTAGTTCTTGTTCCTGCAAAGAATACTAATGCTAACCAGCTGTAATTTGATGTTACAGCTCACAGTGCCGTAGTTTTGAAAGCTGAGAGCCTGGCAGACAAAACTGAGTGGCTAAACAAATTGAGAAATGTTATTATTTCAAAAGGGGGTCAAGTGAAGGGTGACTCTGCGCCTCCCATGCGCCAAAGTCTGTCTGACGGTTCTCTTGTGAGTAACTTTGTGCTGGTATTTGGTTTGGATAGGCCTCTAATTATTTCCTGTTTCTTCTAGCTTATTAGTAAATTATACTGCTTTGACAGTGGTGGATTATTCCATTTATTGAGTTATTTATACTCGGGTGTCCCTTTTCTCATTTAATGTTACCTTTCTATCTGCAAACCTATGTCTTGGAGTTCATTTTACGTTAGTGAATCTAGTATAAGGTTAGCTCATTAGTATGCAATTCTTTGCACCACAATTTAGGATACCATGACGAGAAGACCTGCAGATCCAGAAGAAGAACTGAGGTGGATGGCTCAAGAAGTGCGTGGTTATGTTGAAGCTGTTCTCAATAGTCTTGCAGCCAACGTTCCAAAAGTTAGTTTCGCTGATTAATCTAGTTATCCATGTGTATGCTTTTCCATGAATAAATCCCCCTTTTCAGTCTCATAGTGCTGTTATTGTTATCCAGGCTGTTGTCCTTTGCCAAGTAGAGAAAGCTAAAGAAGATATGCTTACAAAACTGTACAGTTCTATCAGGTTTGTACTTGTGTTTCATGGATGCCCCAAAATTTCAAGTTAGGTGGACTCTTGATATTTGTTTACTTTGATATGCCTACAAACTTCTGTAATGATGTAGGGAATTTTTTTATCATACTTGTTAAGCTTGCTTATAACTGTTATTTATATCTTGGAATAAACCTCATCCGGGTTAATGCTTAATAGATTCAAAACTCACATGCTTACTTCTCTCTTTCTGGATAACCTTCTCATTTGATTTACTACTTGTAGTGGCCAAAGTACGGCAAGAATTGAAGAGCTGCTAATGGAGGACCAGAATGTGAAGCGTAGGAGAGAACGCATTCAGAAGCAGTCTTCTCTTCTTTCAAAGCTCACTAGACAACTCAGTATTCACGACAACCGAGCTGCTGCCGCGAGTTACGCAAATGGTAGTGGAGGAGGTATAAGTGTATTGACTTATTTTTTGTGTAACTAAATCTTGGTACACAAAATGGATTAAAAAAACGTTCATATTTTTAATTTTTATGCCATCTGCATCTTGGTTAAATTTTTAAGCCTTTGAAAGGAAGAATGCCTTCAATCAGAATGAAATGTCAGATTGCAAGGGCATGTAAGACGATTTTAGCCTTTGTTGTGCCTTGTTTGTTCTACCTGCCCCTAATTCTAAAGATTCAGACTTTATTTTTGGTGTATTCGTTGATGCAGAAAGCAGCCCGACATCCAGTGGACCTTCCCCCGGTGATGAGTGGCAAACTGCTTTTGATGCTGCTGCAAATGGTCCAACGGATTCTTATGGGGACTCAAGATACGGATCCAATGGTCACAGCCGTCGCTACAGTGATCCCCCGCAAAATGGCGATGTCAGTTCAGAATCTCGTTCTGGTAGGCGTACTACTCCTAACAGATTACCACCAGCACCACCTCAGTCTGGCTCGGGCTATAGGTTTTAGATTAAAAAACAAATGTTTGATACATTCTTATCGGGTTGGCCATTTGTTTCAAATGTTGAGCTGCCGATCTCAACTAATGTTATAGTAATTTTGTAGAATTGGTATACGCGTCTTGTAGATAGATATCTTCATTAATTGTCTTTTTTAGATATATATGTTTGCAGATGCTCGGTTTTGATCTGCCTGGCGATGTTTTTCATTGAAAAATTCCTTCCCCATTGTATTGTCGTCTTTTCTCCTTCCCCCCGCCCCCATTTTATTGGATGATGAAACTGAACATTATTATTCTTTATTATTATTTTACCAAGTGTATTAGATTGTTCTTCTGTTTTCAAGAGTGCAAACATTTTCTTTTGGCCTACAGTGTATGCTTTTTAACGAATATCTTAATGCATGTGCCAAGCTCTTGAAAGAGTTGATAATTTAATGTGTTTATAAACTTCTTGATGTGATGCAAATAAATCGTACTTCGCAACTTCCATGAAAGCTTAATAACACTACTATTATGCATATTTTTAATTCTTTTGTTGAAAGAAGTATGGGTGAGCAAATTCGGTTTTAACCGAATTGCTTATCGAATTTGAATTCAATTAGGCAATCCGAATTTGGTAACTCAGTGTGAATTATTTGAATTCAATAATTCGGTAAAAATCGAACGGTTGATCTATTATTGAATTCAGTCTAATTGAATTCAAATTTATTTTTTTTAATTTATTTATGTTATTATATAGTGACTATTTAAAGTAAATAGATCCTAAAAATATCATTTTGTACATATGATGGTTAATACACGATTTTGTAAAAAATTGACTAAAATCGTGATTATTTATTGATCGCAGCATTTTAAAAATCTAAGTCCGAAGGTCTCAAATTTGCGATGACTAGTACATGATTTTGTCTAAATTTTTACTAAAATTGAGATTTTTCACTTGTTGTAACAGTTAAAAAATTGAGACCGAAAATCCCAAATTTTTGATTAGTACACTACTTTGTAAGAACTTGAATAAAATTACGATTATTCACTGGTTGAAACAGTTGGAAAATTTGACTCGAAAATCCTAAATTTGTGATGGTTAGTACACGGTTCGGTCCAAAGTAGAAAATAATCGAGATTATTCACCGTTCGCAGCAATTAAAAAAGTTGTCCGAATACCCCAAATTCGTGATGTTTAGAACAAGATTTTGTCAAAACTTGACAATAAGCAAATTTATTCAATAGTCGTAACAGTTGAAAATTTCAGTCCGAATACCCCAAATTCGTGATGGTCAATACATGACAATAAACGAGATTATTCACCAGTCGCAACAATTAAAGAATTTGTTTATTCACCAGTCGCAACAATTAAAGAATTTGTGTCCGAAGACCTTAAATTCGTGATGATTAGTACACGATTTTCTCAAAACTCGACAATAATCGAGATTATTCACCAGTCCCAATAGTTGAAAACTTTGAGTCCGAAGACCCTAAATTCGTGATGGCACGGTTTTGTCAAAATTTGACAATAATAGAGATTCTTAACCGGTCGCAAGAGTTGAAAATTTGGGTCCGAATACCCCAAATTCGTGATGGTTATGTGATAAATTTGCATGATTAGTATGTTTAAGTAATTTTATCATATGATGTAAGTGTTATTTGTTGCACTTAAGCTATGTTATGTGTTACTTTTTGTGATTGGGAGTGCGAGGACATAAGTGTTGAAGACAAAAAGTTTAGGGATTTGATTGCAGGGAATACAGAGGGGTTATGGCTGGGTTTTATGGGTTTTATGACAGCTCTTTAGTGGGAGATAATGGGATGGGGGTTACAAGTTTTGGAGTGAATAAAAGAGAGGAAAATGAGTGAGGATAAAAATCTGGCAGAATAGATAGTATGTTGAAGATTCGACTTTCGACATAGTAATCGATGTCGGAATCGAGTGATTCTTGTTGGGTTAGAAAGAGGGCTGGAAAGGCTATGTCTGGGAGTTGACGGATCAACGTTTGGATTTCTGTTCCATGAGTAATGTAAGTTTGAAGTTCAATGTTTTTCTGGGTACGGAAATTCTGGGCAGAACTTTGAGAGAGCATTTGGAGGGGTAAAAGTTGTCGAATTTAGGAGTTCAAATGGTACATTTTGAAGAGAATCTAAAATGAGTCATTTTGGGGTTGGTAAAAAGGGGATTTCAAAAATGCTTTTCCTTTGCTATTTTGATGCTATCGATCGAGGCTATCTTGGGTGACCTCAGGACGATCGGCATTTTCTGTTCGGTCACCCAAGTTGTGCCCTGTCTCTGTCCGATTTCAGTTATGTTATGTGATAAAGTATAGTGTTGTGTAAGTTCTGAACAATGTATTTAAGTGTTGTGTCAATGTTTTAAATCCGGCTTTGTGTCAAGTGTTTTCAAACGGTTTTGGAAAACGGGAAAACTTTTGAGTCTTATCTGATGCTTCATCCCAGGGGTTATTTGATCCTTACTGAGTTTCGCGGCTCATTCCTTTACTTTTATTTTCTTGCAGATGTAGATGGAGTTGAGCCTTTCTATGATGGTGTTGGTGCTTGGGATGGGTACTATGAAGAGTGACTTCTAATGAACTGTAATAGATTAACACTTAGTAATTTTACGCTTTTCCATGTAATAAGATTTATTTACCATTTAGTACTTATTTAATTCCTTGTATCACAGTTAGACCATTTAAGTTTTATAATAAAGTATTCCCTTTTTATCTCATATGTTAGTGGGTTCGGTCCTTCATTGACTTGAAGTACTGCCATATCATCACCAAGGTTAAGGGGTGTGACTAAGGCTCTCTCCCTCACATTATCAGTGGAAGCAAATCCAGGGAGCATCCATCTTTTTGAATTAAAATGTAGAAAAATATAAAGTTATTTTTCTTATTCTTTTTTTTTTTGGTTATATCCGAGCTAAGATATAAAAATATTTTTGATGATAATATTATATCTTAGCTTGGATAATATTTTGTCTTATATATAAAAAATATTTTATTATACTTTTCTTTATTATAAACGTTCTGCGGCTTACCAGCATCTCTGGTTGAGCCGCTGAAGTTTTGCATGCGGTTGTTTTTAAATAAAAAATTAAATATGAGAGCAGAGGGAGTGTGCAAAAAGAAAAATGAGCGCAAATAGATATCATGTTCTTTAACTAATAAAATAGACTCGTATTTACTTTATTTTATATATCACTATAATTTTTTGTTTATTTGGACAATGAATCACAAAATATCAAACAAGTACATGATGAAATATTTGGGTTATTGGTATCTCTACAAGTACAATCTTTTAGGCCTTTAATGTTGGGAAAATGGCTGTCTGCGTATAAAAAACAGTCGACACTGCCTTGATCTCCACATTTACCACCACCTTTGTTGAAACTCCACGGGCATCTATCTTCTGCTAACATATATGAATAGATCCAAACAAGTCAATTGCAATTCAATTTGTTTATACTTGCATATACGCAATACGCAATAAAATATTTTGATAACGACTTTACTTTTCATGTCTAATATATATAACGTCAAAAAATTTCTTTCTATAAATTACTATTAGTAACTTTTACGTTTAGATGCATCCAGTGTTTGAATGTGCTATGGACGAAATTGTATTTTTTTTTTTTGTTGAATAGGACGAAATTGTATTAAAATCATAAAAGTTAAACTGTTTGTGAAATATTATGTGAGTCTGACAAGTAAACTTTTGAATTTTATTTGGAATGAAACTGATAACAAAAACATGTACATTTTAAACCCGCTAGAATGTAAAATTTGATCTCTAATTTAGAGAGGATAATTCTCACCTGCAAAAGGGGTAGATAAAAGACTTGACAATAATACCAAAGTAAGCAGTATGCATTTCTTCATCTTTCTTGATTTCAATTTCGTAAGCTAATTTTTGTGCCACAATTCTGGTCTATGCTCGATTGAGCACCTATTTATATGGATTTTTTTTTTAATTTACGAAAGCAGATATCTAGAATGGGTAGTTTTTAATATGGAGATACCAGTAAATTTTAACATTCAATTTATGTATATATTAAGAGTATCAAAAGAATGAAAGAAATCAAAAATTAATTACGAAAGCAGATATCTAGAATGGGTAATTTTTAATATGAATATACCATTAAATTTTAACATTTAATTTATGTATATGTAAAGAGTATCAAAAGAATGAAAGAAATCAAAATTTATCAATAAATTATTAGTGTCACACCCTATAACCAGGTGATGACCTGTCATTGACTTGAAGTACCGCCATGTCATCACCCAGGTACGGGGTGTGACAAGTTAGTACACGATTTGGTCCAAACTTGACAATAATGAAGATTATTCATCGGTCACAACAGTTGAAAATTTCAGTCCGAAGACCCTAAATTCGTGATGGTTAGTACACAATTTTCTCAAAACATGACAATAGTTGAGATTATTCACCAGCCCCCAACAGTTGAAAATTTTGAGTCCGAAGACTCTAAATTCGTGATGGTTAAGCCACAATTTGGTCCAAAATTCACAATAATCAAGATTATTCACCGGTCACAACAGTTGAAAATTTTCAGTCCGAAGACCCTAAATTCATGATCGCTAGTACACAATTTTGTCAAAACTTGACAATAATTGAGATTATTCACCGGTCGCAACAATTGAAAATTCGAGTCCTAAGACCCTAATTTCGTGATGGTTAGTACACGATTTTTTCAAAATATGACAATAATCGAAATTATTCACCGACAACAACAGTTGAAAATTTTGAGTCCTAAGACCCTAAATTCTTGGTTGTTAGGACACGATTTGGTAAAAACTTGACAATAATCGAGATTATTCAACGTTCGTAACAGTTAAAAAAATTGTGTCCAAAAACCCTAAATTCGTGATGGTTTGTACATGATTTAGTCAAACTTGACAATAATCAGGATTATTCACCGGTCGCAATAGTTGAAAATTTTAGTATGAAGATCCTAAATTCGTCATGGTTAGTACTCGATTTTGTCAAAACTTGACAATAATCGAGATTATTCACCGGTCACAACAGTTGAAAATTTTCAGTCCGAAGACCCAAAATTCGTGATAGTTATTACACGATTTGGTCAAAATTTAGCAATAATCGAGATTATTCACCGTTCGTAACAGTTAAAAATTTGTGTCCGAAGACCCTAAATTCATGATGGTTAACGTACACGATTGTGTCAAAACTTGACAATAATCGAGATTATTCACCGGTCGCAACTGTTTAAAAACATGAGTCCGAATACCCCAGATTTGAGATGGTTAGTACACGATTTTATCAATAAATGACAATAATCGAAATTATTCACCGGTCGCAACAGTTAAAAAATTTGTGTCCAAAGACACTAAATTCGTGATGGTTAGTACACGATTTTCTTAAAACTTGACAATAATCGAGATTATTCACCGGTCCCAACAGTTGAAAATTTTAGTTCGAAGGCCCTAAATTCGTGATGGTCAGTACACGATTTTGTCAAAATTTGACAATAATAGAGATTATTAACCAGTCGCAAGAGTTGAAATTTTGAGTCCGAATACCCCTAAATCGTGATGGTTAGTACATGATTTTCTCAAAACTTTACAATAATCGAAATTTTTCACCGGTCGCAACAATTGAAAATTGAAAATTTTGACCCTAAATTCGTGAAAAGTACACGGTTTTGTCAAATCTTACAATAATCGATATTATTTACCAGTCGCAACAGTTGAATATTTGAGTGCGAATACACCAAATTCGTGATGGTTAGTACATGATTTTCTCAAAACTTGACAATGATCTAGATTAATCAATGGCCGCAACAGTTGAAATTTTTGACTTCGAAGATCCTAAATTCGTGATGGTTAGTACACGATTTTGGTCAAAACTTGACAATAATGGAGATTATTCACCGGTCGCAATAGTTGAAAATTCAAGTCCAAAGACCCTAAAAATGTGACGTTCACGATTTTTTCAAAACTTGACAATAATCAAGATAATTCACTGGTCGCAACAGTTGAAAAATACGAGCTCGAATACCCTAAATCCGTGATGGTTAGATCGTGATTTTCTAAAAAAATGATAATAATCGAGATTAATCACATGTGGCAACAGTTGAAAAATCCGACTTTGAATACCCCAAATTCGTGATAGTTAGAACCCGATTTTCTTAAAACATGACAATAATCGAGATTATTCACCAGTCGCAACAGTTGAATATTTGAGTGCGAATACCCCAAATTCGTGATGGTTAGTAATCGATTTTCTACAAACTTGACAATAATTGGATTATTCACTGGTCACAATATTTGAAAATTTTCAGTCCGAAGACCTTAAATTCGTGATGGTTAGTACATGATTTGGTCAAAGCTTGACAATAATCAAGATTATTCACCATTCGTAACAGTTAAATTTTTTGTGTCCGAAGACTCTAAATTCGTGATGGTTAGTACACAATTTTGTCAAAACTTGACAATAATCAAGATTATTCACCAGTCGTAACAGTTGAAAACACAAGTCCGAATACCCCAAATTCGTGATGGTTAGTACACGATTTTGTCAAAACATGACAATAAACGAGATTATTCGCCGGGCGCAACAGTTACAAAATTTGTGTCCGAAGACCCTAAATTCGTGATGGTCAGTACACGATTTTCTCAAAACTTGGTAACAATCAAGATCATTCACCGGTCCCAACAGTTGAAAACTTTTAGTCCGAAACCTTAAATTCGTGATGGTTAGTACGCGATTTTGTCAGAACTTGGCAATATTCAAGATTATTCACCATTCGTAACAGTTAAAAATTTGATTCCGAAGACCCAAAATTCATTACCGGTCCCAACAGTTGAAAACTTTTAGTCCGAAAACCTTAAATTTGTGATGGTTAGTACACGATTTTGTCAAAACTTGGCAATATTCGAGATTATTCACCGTTCGTAACAGTTAAAAATTTGATTCCGAAGACCCAAAATTCATTATGGTAGTACACGATTTTGTCAAAACTTGACAATAATAGAGATTATTCACTAGTTGCAATAGTTTAAAATTTGAGTCCGAATACCCCAAATTCGTACACGAATTTTAAAAACTTGACAATAATCAAGATTATTTACCGGTCGCAACAGTATAAAATTTTGGGTCTAAATTTGTGATGGTTAGTACACGATTTTGTCAAACTTCACAATAATCGAGATTATTCACCGGTCGCAATAGTTGAAAATTTGAGTTCGAATACCCCAAATTCGTGATGGACGAACACGATTTTCTCAAACCTTTACAATAATCGAGATTATTTACCGGTCGCAATAGTTAAAAATTTCAATCCGAATTCCCGAAATTCGTGATGGTTTTAGTACACGATTTGGTCAAAACTTGGCAATAATCGAGATTAATCACTAGTCACAATAGTAGAATTTTTCGATTCCGAATACACCAAAATGATTTTCTCAAAACATGACAATAATCGAGATTATTCATATGTCGTAACAGTTAAAGAATTTGTGTCTGAACGATTTTCTCAAAACTTTACAATAATCGAGATAATTCACCAGTCGCAACAGTTGAAATATCCGAGTGCGACCCTAAATTCTTGATGGTTAGTAAATGATTTGTCAAAAAAAGACAATAATCGAGATTAATCACCGGCTGCAACAGTTGAAAAATTCGAGTCTGAATACTCCAAATTCGTAGTGGTTAGTACACGATTTTCTGAAAACTTGACAATAATCGAGATTATTCACCGGTCACAATAGTTGAAAATTTTGATCCCTAAAACCCTAAATTCGTGATGGTTTTAGTACACGATTTGGTCAAAACTTGGCAATAATCGTGTAATTCACGGTCCGTAACAGTTAAAAAATTTGTGCCTGAAGACCCAAAATTCATGATGGTTAGTACACGATTTTCTCAAAACTTGACAATAATCGAGATTATTCACTAGTCGCAACAATTGAAAAATTCGAGTTTGTATACACTAAATTCGTGATGGTTAGTACATGATTTTCTCAAAACATGACAATAATCAAGATTATTCACAGGTCGTAACAGTTAAAGAATTTGTGTCCGAATACCCTAAATTCGTGATGGTTAGTACACGATTTTCTAAAAAAATTACAATAATCGAGATTATTCATTGGTTGCAACAGTTGAAAACTTTTAGTCCGAAGACTCTAAATTCGTGATGGTTGGTACATGATTTTGTCAAAACTTGACAATCATCTTGATTATTAGCCAGTCGCAACAGTTGAAAATTCGAGTCTGAATACTCGAAATTTGTGATGTATACACGATTTTTTCAAAAGATGACAATGTTCAAAATTATTCACCGATCACAACAATTGCAAAATTCAGTATGAAGACCTTAAATCAGTGATGGTAATTACACAATTTTGTCAAACCTTTACAATAATCGAGATTATTCACCAGTCGCAACAGCTGGATATTTGAGTGTGAATACCCCAAATTCGTGATGGTTAGTATACAATTTTGTTTGAACTTGATTAAAATCGAAATCATTCATCGGTCACAACAGCTGAAAAATTCGCGTCTGACGGTCTTTTATCCGTGATGGTTAGTACTTGATTTATATTAACTCGACTAAAATCGAGATAATTCACCGATTGCAACAAGTGAAAAATCTGAACACGCCGGCTATAAATCTATGAAGATTAGTACACGATTTTGTATAACTTGATTAAAATCGAGATTATTAATAGATAATGCCAATTGAAAATGCGGCCTAAATTCGTGAAGTGGTGGTAAGTATAGTATTTTATATGAAATACGAGTCCACGATTTTGTATAACTTGACTAATATCGAGATCATTCACCAGTCAAAACAATTGAAAAGTATGAGTTCGACGGCTCTAAATCCATAATTGCTAGTAGACGATTTTTTCAGAACTAGACTGAATGACGATTATTCACCAGTCGAAACACGTGAAAAGTCCGAGCCCGAAGGCTCTAAATCTGTGATGGTTAGTATACGATTTTATTTGAACTTGACTAAAATCGAGATTATTTACTGGTAGTAACTGTAATACCCGTAACTTTTGCTTACGTGTTATTTTACATTTAATTTATTTGTGTGTGATTTATTTCGTAGGCGTAATTTATTTTGCGCGATTATGTGTTTACGTGTCTATTTATTTTTTTATAACATATTAGGTGTTACATTTTGGTACGTTTCGAGGGGCGTTTTGTACACGTATCGTAATTAAGGGATTTAATTATGATTCACCTAGAGTAGTAGTTTAATTAGATAATTGGTTAGTATTTTAATTGGGATTAGAATAATAAAAAAAAAAAAAAAAAGAAAGGAAATAATTAGCAGATCATGGCATAAAGAGGGGTACATGGGAGTTTCGTGGGTTTAGTGGGAATGTGGGCAAAAGGAATTAGAATTTAAAGAAAAAAATAAAATAAACAATATATATATACACACGGCTAGGGGCAGGGGAGTATTAATCACAATACATCAAACTTTTAGAGAGAAACAGTGAGTTACAGAGAGTTTTGGAGATTTGCTGAAAACTTTGAGAGGTCACCGAGGGAGCGTTATCTGTCCATTTTCAGCCTATTATATACCGAATCGAAGATAATCTTATAAGCTTCGAGTGAGCGCAGACGGCACATCATTCCAAGTCCCGAGCAAGAAGTTATAGCTCTGCGAGTAGAACTGTACAGTGTTGTTTCAGATTTTCTGTTTTTAATTGTCTTCGTAAGAGGTAGGGACCTTTTCTTCATTTAATTCTCGCATTTATTTCTGCACAGTAAAAGCGAATAAACTATTCTATTTACAAAATATTTGCATTAATTGTGTTTATTGCTTTCGATATTGTATAAACTGTTGAGGTTACAAAATAATTGCACGAATTGTGTTTATTGCTTTCTATATTGTATAAACTGTTTTGAATTTGATTTAATTGCGTTATAATCTGAATCGTAAATTGAATTAATATGTTATTATACTTGAAATTACTTAATTCGTTATTGTTAAGTGTATTACGTTTAACGTGGATCATAATTGGCTATTTTACGAACTTGCTTAGTTGTTTATCGTTTTGGTCGTCTTATTTGGTTGTCGTCGTTTAGTCCTTCTTGGTTTTGGTCGACCGAGTCATCGCCCTATTTTGAGCTCGTGTCTAGAACCTACTAAATGACAGGACTCGTTCGAAAGGTATACATGTGAGCACGATGATGTGCGAATGTGGTGATCCCGGGGATCATGCGTGGCACTTCATGGACCTTCACCTGATGAGGGAAATCATTGGGACTGTAACGGTTTTGTGGAGTCCAAGTTGTTGGATGATGATACAATGTAGGATGAGTCCTTAAGGCGTGAACCCGTTCGTTCAGGGGGTGAAATTGAACCCAGTGTATATGAATTTCTTGGGGTCTTCCTAACAAGGCAAAGTGTTATGACTGTTACAGTTATTGTCGTATAGTCGTGACTAGATACCTGAGCTCGAAATGTGGGAAGTCGTGTCACAGCGGTAGCTATACTCGTAGTGTCTTAGCAAGTATACAATTCGTGCGTACCGTTTGGACAGAGCACGGTGCCCTTCGTACATTCGGTTGTATAAGTGTTTGGACATGAAGAGCATGGTTATTTAGCTTATTTGTTATTTTAACTAGTTATTCGTGTCCTATTTGATACTTGTGATTGTCGGTCCCTACTGAGCACCAGAGCTCAGTCCATCCGCTTTACTGTGCAAGTGAGGATGAGCAGTTTGATGATATTGTTGAAGCTTGGGAAGGGGACCATGATGAGTGATTCATAACCAACTTCAATTAAAGAACTTAGTTTATTTTATTTACTCGTTTTTACTTGGAACAATTTATTTATTATTAGTATCGTTGAACAATTTCATTTGTAATAATTAGTTTCCGCTGTTGAACTCTTATTTTAGATATTTCATAATTGAATTTCTTTTTTAGTAACTCTGTTTTGTCGGCTTTGGTGTTTCATTAACCAATGAGACATTGCCATGTCATCGACCCTGGTTACGGGGTGTGACAGTAACAGTTAATAAATCCGAGTCTGATTACAATAAATATGTAATAGTTAGTACACGATTTTATCAGAACTTAACTAAAATCACGATTATTCACTAGATGAAACAGTTGAAAAATTCGAGCCCGATCACCCCCAAATATGTGATGGTTAGTAAATTTGTAACGTACACGATTTTAAATTAACTTGACTAAAATTAAGATTATTCATAGACAACAATAATTGAAAAATGAGAGTCCAACGACCCCAAATATGTGATAGTTAGAACACAATTTTGTTTGAAATTGACTAAAATTGAGACTATTCATCTGTCGCAACAGTCGAAAAATCCGAGCCTGGCAGTTCTAAATTTGTGATAGTTAGTATTAAATTTTAGTTGAACTCAACTAAAATCGAGATTATTCACCAGTTGCAATAGTTAAAAAAAATCCGATAATGACGGCTCTAAATCCGCAATGGTCCGTACACGATTTTTTTCATAACTATACTAAAATGACGATTATTCACCGATCAAAACAGTTGAAAAATGCGAACCCTACATCTCTAAATCTGTGATGGTTAGTATACGTTTTTGTTTGAACTTGACTAAAATCGAGATTATTTAGCGGTAGCAACTATAGAAAAAATTGAGTCCGTCAATAAATTTGTAATAGTCAATACATGATTTTGTCATTATTTGACAAAAATCATGATTATTCACTGGTCGCAACAGTTGAAAAATTTGAGTTTGACGGCTCTAAATCCGTAATGGTTGGTAAACGATTTTGCCAGTACTTGACTAAAATGACTATTATTAACCATTTGAAACAGTTAAGAATTATTAGTTCGGCGGCCCCAAATCTGTGAGGGTTACTACAAGTTTGTGTATGGATTTGACTAAAATAGACTGATTAGTGATGAACTGAGTGATGAAATTGGTCTTCGTTTAGAAGTAGCTATACAAATAGAAATACTCGAAGAAAAGTTACATGGGGAAGTAGTAAGAGTTGTTAATCTTCCTCTTCATCTGTGACAAATTTTCCTGTTCCTGGATTGATGGCTGCAAAGAAGAAGAATGCAACGTTGAACAATAAAAGGGGTTCAATTTCTGTAATGGGAACGCCAGTCTCAATGTTGAGTTGTGCCAATGCTCCTTTTCCAGTGATGATTTCTCCAATTATAGAGAATGCAATACCCAACTGTGCTAATCTTCCAACAAACAGCTCATTCGATTTTGTGAATCCAAACAATGGACCTAATAAGCATTAAAAATAGCCATCTCAGATGCAATAAAATTTTCCAACATTTTTCATACAAAAAGAAAAGAGAGAAAGAGATAAAAAGGGGGCTTATATAACCAACCTCCTTCCTTTAGGCCCAATGCTGATCTAATTCCTTTCCCAGGAGGAATGACTGCCTTTTCAAGACCAGTGACTTCAGAGGCATCATCTACAAAGCGACCGCGATCACCCAAAGCTCCTATTGCTCCAAGTAGATTAAAGAGGATAAAAAATAGCAAAAGAGGCTCAGCTTCATAAATTGGAATTCCAGTTTCTATGTTTAGCTGTGACAATATTCCCTTCCCTGTAATTGCTTCTCCCAGCAATGAAGCCTGTGAACCAAAAAAATCCAGACATCCAATAATCATTCCAACATTAACATACATAGCACTGAATTACCAAAATTCATGCCATAAAGCTCAACAACATGAGGATACCATTGAATTGTCTCCACATTCTACTTCTTAAAACTGTTTCTGCTAAATAAATTGTTTACTCCACGATTCTTCGTAAATCAGATTACTGTTATCGATCTGAATTTAATTTGATTGCTACATAGCATTGGTCATAAAATTTATAAACAAGGAAGCAAATATTCTAGAATATGTGAGAACCCTTCTTTTTTACAGTTCCCTCACATAAATTGAGCGGAACTCACATCTACAGTATGCTCCGCCAAATTCATTTGAGATGACTATTGGGTCAATCCCACAAGATTGAATTTTCCTAAAGAATAGATACTTACAGCAAAACCAAGCATGGCAACACGGCCTACAAATAGTTCATTTTGCTTGGTAAATCCAATTCCACCTGATGTTCCAAATATACCATCTTCAACCTTTGGCTTTTCCTTTGTTGCCTATATAAAAAAAAAAAAAAAAAACATAATTGTGCCATCAAAATCAATACAGACAAAATAACAAGTGGAAAGGAAAAAAAGATTAAAACTGATAAAGAAACCTTTTTAGCAGGAGGAGCAGCTTTGGCTTTGGATTTGAACAGAGCAACAATGGAAGAAGAAGAAGAAGAAGAAGAAGAAGAAGAAGTGGGAAGATGAGGGAAGAAGAAATGAGAGATGGGTTTTGGTCTTAGTGTTTGAATCAATGATTCTTTCTTCAAATCCAGACCATGTCCTGCTGTAACAACATTAGCACTCAACCACATTGTCTGTGCCATATTTCCTTCCTGCAAGTAAATATTGTAAGAGGAATGATGTAAATAATAAGGGGGCAAGAAGTATGGGTTTGTTGAGGTGTGGATTTTAATAGGAGATGTGGATAGCGTATGAGTAGTTTATAGGTGAATAAAGTGACCACGTCCTTATATTAAGTGACTTGTTTTCGAACATCCATACAAATCAAACAATGTGTGTGTGTCATACAACGTGTGTGTGTCATGATTGTAGTTTTGTTCTCTGTTTACTTGGTAAGTAAATTTACCAAGGTCCTTTAGCCTAGTAAGTTAAAGACCTGCTCACGATCCTTAAAGTCGTGGGTTCGATACCCTCTACAGGCATGGGGTAAACTTTAATTTGTCTCTCTTTCTAGGGTTCTCATTTTCCTCTTATGATGCTGCTACTCTCCCCTTATAAGGTTCCGCCCATTGTGGCGTAAAAAAAAGAAAAGGTTCTTGTTGCTAATTCTTCACTTTTTTTACTCTCATGAGCAATCAACCATTACGATTTCCTTCTTTTTAACTTGGACACCATCACGGATATCAGTAGTAAATCTGTTTAATGCTTCATTAATAACAAATTATTATTTATTTATTTTTAATTAAAAATCATAACAAAAAAAATAATGAAATCCTCAAGAAAAAAAATATATTAACGCGTACTAATTTTTTTACTAGTGGAACATGAACGGTAAACGCAATGAGACAAACGATTTGATAGATTTTGTTCTTTCGGTGGAGAAATGATCACCGTTGATTTACACTAATTGGATTTTTTTGGGCCGTATGCTAGAGCGAAGGGCCCAATAGTTACTGGACTCCTACCACAAACTATTCCGTCCCTTAGAATTTCATTGCATGAAAGGCCCAAATCTTCAAGAGCAGCCCAGCCCAACAGCTGAGTTTGTTGGATACCGGGGTGACCGTTTGACCACTCCCACATTTTTAGGGTCTTTCCTTTTTAAAAAATTTCTTGGAGAGATTAATAATTGCATTATCACCCCTTCTATGAATGGGAAAAACGGGACAAGTGAACTCAATTAAACTGATTTCACCTTTTATTCTCAAGTATTTGTTTATTATAAAATCACCGGTTTGAATCACCTAAGAAACAACATTATCAAATTTATCATGGAAATATACTAACTAAATTAGTCAATAATGTACATATTCCAATAAAATTAATCGAAAACTCGAATCACTGATATAAAAAGAAAAAAAGAATCGGAAAAATGGAGTAAGCAATTGGCCAATTTTGGGAACACTATCACTCTCGGTTCTAAATCCGGTACACTATGTGTATCGGTGCGTATGATTTTTTTATTAATTTATTTAGAATGAGCACTTCTTGCAAAATGCAAGTATTTCTTGATTATTTATATCTCTAAGGAAGAGACAGACATGGCTATAGCCAAGGGAGTTGTACAAGTTAAACAATGCCATGCCACTGCCATACATAAAGAAGAAGAAAGCTAGTAAATGTCGGCATTACGTACCTCAATTATTGCTATTTTCTTAACAACTTTCAATATATCCAGCAAATACCAAACTTGCTTTTTTCTTTTTCCCTTTTTTCTCTTTTTTCTCTCTCCCCCCTCTGCTGCTCTTCTTCTTCCCTTTGCTAATGACCAGATTTTACCATTGGTTCCGACTAATGATCGAATCTTAGTCCTTTTTTTTTTTAGGTTTATATCTCTATTTTGTACCACGAATAATATAAAACTTTTTTCAAAGTATTTTTCTTCAAGATTCAAGACACATAAGTTGGATTTGTCTCAGATCTTTACAGATCTAGATTTTTTTCCTATGTTTCTAGAAGGATTCTTTCAACCCGCATTTGATCTGGGCCCTTTATCATCTTTCTATATATTCCCGAGGTAATTTGTAGGACGGTTGATACGCCCATTATCCTATAAATTGTTGATCCCTAAGAAGATCTTGAAAGTGATATTCTCCTATCTTTGTGGTTCAAGAATTGTGGAGAAGATGCAGCGAAAAAGAAGATTATGTATTTGTTTAGTTTACTAGTTTTTATCTTAGTATTTCCTAACTAACCAAGTTTTCTTGGGTATGATTTTGTCTGTTATCATGATTTTTTAAATCATTGTATAACTTTTATTTTCTTGCATTTTCAGATTTTCCTTTGATTGTAATGGCTTCCACTATTTTGTGATTAATTAAAAATTTATTATTTAGCCAAAAAAAAAGCAAATACCAAACTTGAGAATCATTAAAACATAAAACAAGAAGACATGTCAACTACTGTTTCAACTACTTTCGTGCCAGAAAGATAAAAAATGATGCTCATTATTTTTTGGGTACGACATCAATCAGTCTTCATGTTCGTTTTAAGATCACAATGAATTAAATCTCAAGAGTGTATCCTTCATACATACACAAGGTTTGAATTGAAAATCGTTGTTTAAGAACACCAAACTCCTTTCCGCTTGTACCAATTCACGATTCAATCATTTTGTTATTCCATTATGATCAAAAGATATTCACCTAATGATATTGATTGCCTTGCACGATCAAATCAACATTAGCTCAGCTGTCCTCATCAATTCAACTTCCTCTCAACTTGCTTTGAAAAGAAGAAACTCAAGATTGAAGAACAGTCATCAAAAGTTCCAATTCCTCCTCCATTTTTCAATCTCCAAGCTTTTCCTTTCCATCCTTCTGCTCAAATTATCAAAACAAACATGAGATCCATGGCTTCAAGCCCCATCAATCTTAAGTTCATCCTAATTTGTTTCTTCTTTCTTTTCCTACTTTTTGTGGTTCTTAGAACAAGTTTCTCTTCTAATTCCCAACAAAAATCTTCACTAATGTCAGTAGTTTATCCATCATATGAATCAGAATCAACCCAAGAAAACACCACCACAATTTGTGCTAATTCTCTGAATTTGACCCCAAAATGCAATAAAGTTTCCCCATCTCTAGCAAATGCTTTAGTTCATTATGCAACTTCAAAAATAACCCCACAACAAACCCTCAAAGAAATCTCAGTTTCACTAAGAATCCTTGAAAAAAAATCACCTTGCAACTTCTTAGTCTTTGGATTAGGCCATGATAGTCTGATGTGGACAGCTCTAAACCACGGAGGTCGGACCGTCTTTCTTGAAGAAGACAAGTCATGGATAGAGAAAATTCAAGGTCAAATGCCAAGCCTAGAATCATACCATGTGGTGTATGATACAAGGATAACTCAAGCTGATGAACTAATGGAAATAGGCATGAAAGAGGAATGCAAAGTTGTGGAAGATCCAAGATTCTCTAAGTGTCAACTCTCATTAAAGGGATTTCCCAATGAGATTTATGAAATTGAATGGGATTTGATTATGGTTGATGCTCCTACAGGGTGGCATGAAGGTGCACCTGGAAGAATGAGTGCTATATATACAGCTGGATTAATGGCTAGAAACAGAGAAAATGGCGAAACTGATGTCTTTGTTCATGATGTTGATAGAGTTGTGGAAGATAAATTCTCGAAGGCATTCCTTTGTGAAGGTTACTTGACTGAACAAGAAGGCAGAATTAGGCATTTCACCATCCCAAGTCATAAGGCACGCTCCGGCAGACCTTTCTGCCCATAGGGAGGTGTCCTTCCCCTGCCCCACAGTCCGGTTATGGCGATGATATACCCTTTATATCAGCACGTGTAGATGGATCTAGGCTGTCAACCACATTGCTAAACAATTCACAAGGAATAATCATTTCGAAACAAATATAATTGCAGTCGTCTGATCAAGCAATTTGAAAATCAAAATCAGTATGATGCTGATCAAACCAACACATTATAATTTTATTTTATTTTTTGGTACAATAAGTTGTTAAGTCTCTTTTTTCAAAATTCTTTATATCCAAGTCATTTTATTGCTTTACTTAGCAAAAAGTCATTTTATTGCTAAGGAGATGGATAATTCTAGACCTTGTCTTGTTACTCTAATAATGTTAAATCAACTCACCATGTAATTAATATGGATTGTCAGGCTGTGATACCCGGGATTTTTTACTTGTGTGTTTTGCAAGTTTCGCATTTAAATTTGCATGATTAGTATATTTAAGTAATTCTATCATATGATGTAAGTGTTATTTGTTGCACTTAAGCTATGTTATGTGCTACTTTTTGTGATTGGGAGTGTGAGGACATAAGTGTTGAATACAGCAAGTTTAGGGACTTGATTGCAGAGAATATAAAGGGGGTTATGGCTGGCTTTTATGGGTTTTATGACAGCTCTTTAGTGGGAGATAATGGGATGGGGGTTACAAGTGTTGGAGTGAATAAAAGAGAGGAAAATGAGTGAGAATAAAAATTTGGCAGAATAGATAGTATGTTGAAGATTCGACTTTTGACATAGTAATCGATGTCGGAATCAAGTGATTTTTCTTGGATTAGAAAGAGATCTGGAAAAGCTACGTCTGGAAGTTGACGGATCAGCGTTTGGATTTATGTTCCATGAGTAATGTAAGTTTGAAGTTCAGTGTTTTTCTGGGTTGACGGAAATTCTGTTCAGAACTTTGAGAGAGCATTTGGAGGGTACACGTTGTCGGATTTAGGAGTTCAAATGGTGCATTTTGAAGAGAATCGAAAGAGTTACGCGTGAGCGCTGACGGATTGCAATTCCGAGGAATGTGCAGAAAGTTATCGCCTCTGGAAGGGTGCTGATTTTTTTGAACAGATTTTTCTGCATTTATTTTGCTTGCTTAAATTGCTATTCTATTTGGTAAGGATCTTACACCTCTGTTTTTCAGTGCATAAAATGCATGATTTCAGTATCTAAAGTTATGGAATTGTTATCAAATGTTTATACACGTTTTCCTTGCATAAAATGGATGAAGCGTTAGATTTAGTTGCATTCTATTTTATTATCGATATGTAATGGTATTGTTATTTCCTTGCTTCCCATAAATTGTAATTGATGTTAAATTTCTAATCTTATATTATACTTGTTATTATTTGTTGGTTGTCTAATTGTTGTCTATTTGGTTATTGTCGGCCGATGTCGTCGCCCCCTATTTTGAACTCTTGTCTAGGATCTACTTTGTAGCATGATTCATTCGATTATTTCTGTCTGTTGAACCCAGGAGTTAATGTGATATGTTAAGAAATGTTTGTGCCTTCACCTGATGAGGTCATCATTGGGACTGTAATGGTTGTTGTGGAATTCATTGTGATGAACGATGACACAATAAGAATGGATCCTTAAAAATTTGGACTCGTTCGTTCAAGGGGTTATACTAAATCTATGTGTTAATATAATTCTGGGGCTTCCTATTAGGCATGCTGTTAGGGTCATTGCAGTTATTGGTATAGAGTCGCGAATAGATAATTGAGCTCAATCGTGGGATTTGTGTGTCATAGCGATAACCATACTCGTAGTGTCTAACAATGTGTATTTTTGTCTCTTCTGTATGGGTAGAGCATGGTGCTCGTAGTGCATTCTGATGTATAAGTGTTAGATATGAAGAGTATGGTTATTAGCTTATTTGTTCTTGTTTGGGTCTTATTTGCTATATGGTTTGAGTCTAAAATGAGTCATTTTGGGTTGGTAAAAAGGGGAGTTCAGAAATGCTTTTCCTTTGTTATTTTGATGCTATCGATCGAGGCTATCTTGGGTGACCTCGGGACGATCGGCAGTTTCTGTTCAGTCACCCAAGTTGTGCCCTGTCTCTATCCGGTTTCAGTTATGTTATGTGATAAAGTCTAGTGTTGTGTAAGTTCTGAACAATGTATTTAAGTGTTGTGTCAATGTTTTAAATCTGGCTTTGTGTCAAGTGTTTTCAAACGTTTTTGGGAAACGGGAAAGCTTTTGAGTCTTATCTGATGCTTCATCCAGGGGTTGTTTGATCCTTACTGAGTTTCGCGGCTCATTCCTTTACTTTTATTTTCTTGCAGATGTAGATGGAGTTGAGCCTTTCTATGATGATGTTGGTGCTTTGGATGGTTATTATGAAGAGTGACTTCTAATGAACTGTAATAGATTAACACTTAGTAATTTTACGTTTTTCCATGTAATAAGGTTTATTTACCGTTTATTACTTATTTAATTCCTTGTATCAGTTAGACCATTTAACTGTTATAATAAAGTATTCTCTTTTTATCTCATATGTTAGTGAGTTCGATCCTTCATTGACTTGAAATGCTACCATGTCATCACCCAGGTTAAGAGGTGTGACACAGACTCTCTCCCTCACATTATCAGTGGAAGCATTAAAATGTAGAAAAATATAAAGTTATTTTTATTATTCTTTTTTTTTTTGTTGTATCTGAACTAAGACATCAAAATATTTTTTCGGATAATATTATGTCTTAGCTCGGAAAATATTATGTCTTATACATAAAAATTATTATACTTTTCTTTATTATAAACGTTCTGCGGTTTACCAGCATTTCTGGTTGAGCCACTGAAGTTTTGCAAGCGGCTCCTTTGCATGCGGTTGTTTTTAAATAAAAAATAAAATATGAGAGCAGAGGGAGTGTGCAAAAAGAAAAATGGGCGCAAATAGATATCATGTTCTTACTAATAAAATAGACTCATGTTTATTTTATTTTATATACCACTATAATTTTGTGTTTAATTGGACAATGAATCACAAAATATCAAACAAGTACATGATGAAATATTCGGGTTGTTGGTATCACTACAAGTACAATCTTTTAGGCCTTTAATATTGGGAAAATGACTGTCTGCATATAAAAAACAGTCGACACCGCCTTGATCTCCACATTTACCACCACCTTTGTTGAAACTCCACGGGCATCTATCTTCTGCTAACATATATGAATAGATCCAAACAAGTCAATTGCAATTCAAATTGTTTATACTTGCATATACACAGTAAAATATTTTGATAACGAGTTTTCTTTTCATGTCTAATATATATAACGTCAAAAAATTTCTTTCTATAAATTACTATTAGTAACTTTTACGTTTAGATGCATCCAGTGTTTGAATGTGTTATGGACGAAATTGTATTTTTTTTTTTTTTTGCTGAATAGGACGAAATTGTATTAAAATCATAAAAGTTAAACTATTTGTGATATATTATGTGAGTCTGACAAGTAAACTTTTGAATTTTATTTGGAATGAAACTGATAACAAAAACATGCCCGTTAGAATGTAAAATTTGATCTCTAATTTAGAGAGGATAATTCTCACCTGCAAAAGGGGTAGACAAAAGACTTGACAATAATACCAAAGTAAGCAGTATGCATTTCTTTATCTTTCTTGATTTCAATTTCGTAAGCTAATTTTTGTGCCACAATTCTGCTCTATGCTCGATTTAGCACCTATTTATATGGATTTTTTTTATTTACGAAAGCAGATATCTAGAATGGGTAGTTTTTAAATATGGAGATACCAGTAAATTTTAACATTCAATTTATGTATACGATTTTCTCAAAACTTGACAACAATCGAGATTATTCACCGGTCCCAATAGTTGAAAACTTTTAGTCCGAAAACCTGAAATTCGTGATGGTTAGTACACGATTTTGTCAAAACTTGGCAATATTCGAGATTATTCACCGTTCGTAACCGTAAAAATTTTGATTCCGAAGACCCAAAATTCATTACTGGTCCCAACAGTTGAAAACTTTTAGTCCGAAAACCTTAAATTCGTGATGGTTAGTACACGATTTTATCAAAACTTGGCAATATTCGAGATTATTCACCGTTCGTAACAGTTCAAAATTTGATTCCGAAGACCCAAAATTCATTGTGGTAGTACACGATTTTGTCAAAACTTGACAATAATAGAGATTATTCACTAGTTGCAATAGTTTAAAATTTGAGTCTGAATACCCTAAATTCGTACACGATTTTTAAAAACTTGACAATAATCAAGATTATTCACCGGTCGCAACAGTAGAAAATTTTGGGTCTAAATTTGTGATGGTTAGTACACGATTTTGTCAAACTTCACAATAATCGAGATTATTCACTGGTCGCAATAGTTGAAAATTTGAGTCCGAATACCCCAAATTTGTGATGGACGAACACGATTTTGATGAAATCTAATAGACTAGAGTTATACACATTTCTAGTAGTAAATTTTATTTATTAAAGAAATATTATAGCCTCTTACACTCTTAAGCTTGTTACAATTTTAACCAAAATTAATAAGATATAAGTGGTGTCATTCCTATAATTTACGAATTAAATAATCAAATTTTAAATTGTAAATTGATTCAAAATGAGTACAATAAACAATGTTCATAGGACGAGGTGTTACAAAAATAAAATTAAAACTATAATTTGGAAAAAAATGGCCCCTTGGCTCCGCCAGTGCGAGAGAACCGTTCTTTTATTGCTTGAGGGACCAACTGGGAGAGGGACAATATAGTGTTTCACTCTACTGATCAGTGCTTCATAAACTTAAAAAAAAATTGCATCAAGAAAAATTTTCCAACTTAAATCTTGAATCCCATAAATTTACCTCATTTTCATTGAAGAAGCATTAAAGGGGTTACCTTAGGGATGGCAATTTGATCCGTGACCCGTCGCTCGACCCCTGCCTCAACGACTTTTGAGGGCGAGATCATCGCCTCGCCATGAGCAGAGCGGATCGAGCATGGTATTTGTGTCCGCCCCGCCCTGCCCCGTTTAGCCCAGTCCATATAATAATATTATTATTTCTTGGTATTATTAGGCCCAAGTACTTGAAGCCCACCTACACCTAACCCAATTAAATGTTTGAACCTTATAAACTACCCACCCCCACCCATGACCCATTAACCCAGCCTAGCCCATCCTATCCTATATAATATTATTATACTAAATACTAACCCTAAATCCTAATTCTCTCATATCAGCCCCAGCCCCCGCCCCAGCAGCCCCAGACCCTCGTTCTCTTTTCTTTTTCTTCTCTTTTCTTTTTCCCCTCATCTGAAACCTTCTTCTTCTTTTTTCTTTTTCCCCTCTCTTCTTCTTCTTCTCTTTTCTTTTTTTAACAGCAGAAACACCTAAGAAGATAAAATGGAAGAAAAATGTTTGATTTTTATTTGAATCTTTGAAAAAATAAGAAGAAAAATATTTGATTTTTGTTTCGATCTTTGAAAAAGAAGAAGAAAAATGGAAAAATATGGTAATATTAGTGATTTTTGTTTGAAATTTTGAAAAAGAAGAAGAAAAATGGAAGGTTGAGGTTAATCTTTGAAAAAAAAGAAGAAGAATTGAATGGAAACCCAGAAAGAACTAAGGCAAAAAAAAACAAAAAAATTGAATGGGGCGGGGCGGGTCAAATCTGACCCGAGCGGGGCGGGGCGCGGGTAAAAAATATCTGATACGGGGACGGGTCGCAGGGCGGGGCGGGGCAGGGTTTCATAGTCGCGGGGCAGGTATGGTATTTGCGATACCCGCCCCGATCTGCCCCATTGCCATCCCTAGGTTACCTTGAGTTATAGATTAGAGTTATACACACTTTTGTTCACCCTTTTCTAATAGTAAATTTTTTTATTAAATAAATATTATAGTCTCTTACACACTTAAACTTGTTACAATAAATAATGTTCAGGGACAAGCTATTACAAAAACAAAACTATAACTTTTTTTTTGTGTGGAAAAAAGCTGCCCCACTAGGCCCCCACTGTGCCTCACTAATGAACACACACACACACACTTTACACATGCACATATATATATATATATATATATATATATATATATATATATATATATATATATATATATATATATATATATATATCAAGAATCTATCTTCAAAATTCATACATGTATTTGGATTATACATTGTATTTTTTCATTCAAACATCCAACATGTCTAGTTACTCTAATAATGTTAAATCAACTCACCATGTAAGTAATATGGATTGTCAGGCTCTCTCCCTCACATTATTAGGAACGGTTACATTGTGGACTCAGCCTACCAGTGGTCAGTAGACCACTTGGTCCCATATTCAATAGCATCACGAGTTTGATTAAAATAATAAAAACAGGTGGGCCCTATGAAGATTTTATTATTATTTTTTAATGAAAAGAGGTGATGTGGTTGATTGTGGACCAAGTGGTCCACAACCCCACATATAGCCTAGGTCTATATCAGAATTTTCCCATTATTAGTGGAAGCAAATCCAGGGAGCATCCATCTTTTTGCATTAAAATGTAGAAAAATATAAAGTTCTTTTTATTATTCTTTTTTTAGTGATATCCGAGCTAAGACAGAAAAATATTTTTGGTGATAATATACATAAAAAAACATTTTATTATTAGAGAAAATCGCTGTATATGTACATCAACTATTTCTTCTTTTCTCTAAGTAGCACAAACTTTAAATTAAGCCCAAAAAGTACATGAACTTTTTACGGGCTCTCTCTGTTTGTCAAAATAAGGATTTAGGCCAAATTCCGTCAAAAAAAGTCATGTGCGCGGCACATGGCACCGGATTGAAGGGCATAATGGTCATTTTATATCCCCCTCCCCTTCATCACACAGCACCCCTCCCCATCCCACCACCTCCACCTCTCACACCACCACCCCATCCCACCACCACCCCCATCCGACGAGAAGGGCAAAATCAGCCCCCATCCCTCCTCATTCTTCCTCTTCCTCCACCACCATCACTCCAACCATCCCCTTCCCCTTCCACCACTCCCTCATCCTTCTTCCTCTTCCTCACACATCACCACCACCACCACCGCCACCCTCCCATTCCTCCTTCATCCACTCCACCCATCACACTCCATCCTCCTTCTTCCTCCATTCCACCCATCACCCTCCCCTTCCGCCACCCCACAACTCCAAAGGAAGAGGGGTAAGTGGGTTTGGGGTGGGGATTCATTTGGAAGAAGGAAGAGGGGCAAGTGGGTTTGGAGTGGGGATTCGTTTTGGAAAAAGGAATAGGTGAGCAAGTGGTTTAGGAGGAGATGGTGGCTTCGGAATCGGAGGCGGGGGAGGGAGTGGCGGAAGGGGAGGGATGGGTGGAGGAGGAGGAGGAAGAAGGATGAGGATCTTTGGATGAAGAAACGGGCGGGCGGGTCGGGTATTGGTCGGGTTTGGAGATTCCTTCTCTCAATAGCATATAAAATGACCATTATGCCCTTCAATCTGGTGCCATGTGCCGCGCACATGGCTTTTTTTGACGGAATTTGGCATAAATCCTTATTTTGACAAACAGAGAGAGCCCGTAAAAAGTTCATGTACTTTTTGGGCTTAATTTAAAGTTTGTACTATTTAGAGAAAAGAAGAAATAGTTGATGTACATATACAGCGATTTTCCCTTTATTATTATGTTCTTTATTATAAACGTTCAACGGTTTACCAGCGTCTCTGATTGAGCCGCTGAAGATTTGCACCCGGTTCCATCTCGAGGCCGTTGAAGTTTTGCAAGCGGCTCCTTTGCATGCGATTGCTTGTTTAAAAAAAAAAACATGAGAGCAGAGGGAGTGTGCAAAAAGAAAAATGGGCGCAAATAGATATCATGTTCTTTAACTAATAAAAGAGACTCGTATTTTTTTATTTTATATATCACTATAATGTTGTGTTTATTTGGACAATGAACCACAAAATACCAAACAAGTACATGATGAAATATTCGGGTTGTTGGTATCTCTACAAGTACAATCTTTTAAGCCTTTAGCGTTGGGAAAATGGCTGTCTGCATATAAAAAACAGTCGACACTGCCTTGATTTCCACATTTACCATCAGCTTTGTTGAAACTCAACGGGCATCTATCTTCTTCTAACATATATGAATAGATCCAAACAATTCAAATGCAATTCAATTTGTTTATACTTATATATATGCAATACGCAATAAAATATTTTGCAAACACAAATAGTTTGATAACGAGTTTACATTTCATGTCTAATATATATAACGTCAAAAAAATTCTTTCTATAAACTACTATTAGTAACTTTTACATTTAGATGCATCCATTGTTTGAACGTGCGTTATGGACGGAAATTGTAATTTAGAGAGGATAATTCTTACCTGCAAAAGGGGTAGATAAAAGACTTGACAATAATACCAAAGTAAGTAGTATGCATTTCTTCATCTTTCTTGATTTCAATTTCGTAAGCTAATTTTTGTGCCACAATTCTGGTCTATGCTCGATTGAGCACCTATTTATATCGATTTTTTTTTATTTACGAAAGCAGATATCTAGAATGGGTAGTTTTTAATATGGAGATACCAGTAAATTTTAACATTCAATTTATGTATATGTTAAAAGTATCAAAAGAATGAAAGAAATCAAAATTAATTACGAAAGCAGATATCTAGAATGGGTAGTTTTTAATATGAAGATACCATTAAATTTTAACATTTAATTTATGTATATGTAAAGAGTATCAAAAGAATGAAAGAAATCAAAATCTATCAATAAATTATTAGTGTCACACTCTGTAACCAGGTGACGATCTATCATTGACTTGAAGTACTGCCATGTCATCACCCAGGTTATGGATTTTTTTTTATATTGACCAAGTCCACATGGATTTTGTGGTGTCCAGAATTAGTCGCGTCATCACGGAAATGTCTCTCTTTTCATTTTCTGTAATGATGTGGTCAGTCTTACACCACATGGTCTAATGGACCAGATCATAACTATCATATTTATATATAGGTCTAGAGATGAGGTAAAGCAGATATCTAGAATGGGTAGTTTTTAATATGGAGATACCATTAAATTTTAACATTCAATTTATGTATTATGTTAAGAGTATCAAAAGAATGAAAGAAATCAAAATTAATTACGAAAGAAGATATCTAGAATGGGTAGTTTTTAATATGAAGATACCATTAAATTTTATCATTCAATTTATGTATATGTTAAGAGTATCAAAAGAATGAAAAAAATCAAAATCTATCAACAAATTATTAGTGGCACACCCTGTAATCAGGTGATGACCTGTCAATGTCTCATTTACTAATAAAACATTCAATTTATGTATATGTTAAGAGTATAAAAAGAACACACCTTAAAACCAGGTGATGACATGTCAGTGTCTCGTTTACTAGTAAAACACAGAACCGCAAATCCATAACAGAAAGACTAAATCCAAATAACTTTAATTCATATATTAAAGGAACTTATTACATTATAATTAAAATACTTGAAAGTAATATTCTTATTCTTACATAAAGGAAATCTAAGTTCAACTTATAAGGAACAAAGTCGCTCTATTACATAAGTCCAGTCCGAAAAATTCTGATATAGACATGTGCTATATGTGGGGTTGTAGACCACTTGGTCCACAGTCAACCACATCACCTCTTTTAATTAAAAAAATGCTTCATAAGACCCACCAAAAGGGCGAATGTTTTTATTATTTTAATCAAAACTGTGATGTGCCTAAATGTTACCAAGTGGTGATCACTTGGTAGTCCATGTCTATATCAGAATTGTTCAGTCCATAAGTGTTCATTCCTCGTACCTCTTCCCAATATTTCACATCATCATCTGCAAAATGCAAAAGAGAATAAAGAATGAGCTACACTAACCCAGTAATAATCAAACATTCTTAGGATAAAGTATCAAATAGCACTCAAGCATTTCCCGATTTCCCAAAACATGTAAAACACATACATAGCTTTACTTGAAGAGAAATGACTTTTAAAATACTTAAAATACACTTGACATAAATTATAAAGTACTTGACTTTGAAGACTTGGGTTGAATCATGAATGCAAAAGCGAAGAGAAGAAGGACAATAGGGTTCTTCAAAATTCTTAGCTTCAATTTACAAGAACTATAAATAAGATTTGAGACGAGATTAATTGATGGTTCTATGTGACGCCCCGACCCTCTCCCTGCCCGAACGGGGGACGAGCAGAACCGCCAAAGCTCTAAATAAATATTCTATTACCTAACAAATATAATATCTACATGATTACAATAAAACTTAATAAAATGCAATACTAAAATTCATATGTGCAAATTGTTAATCACAAGCTTTCGCTGTGCGCTCTGATATCATCTGTGACACCCCTAGTCCCTCCTCTAAAGTCCATTGCGGCTGAGTAGGGTATTTGCGTGCCTCTCGGCACTGACATATACAAAATCTCAAATACTCAGAGGCAATAGCAACAAAATAAGAAATTCATAATATAAAGGAGTTAAATCTTACAAGGCAAACAATTGAAATATGTAGATCTCATAGGTGGATCTGATACATAAAAATTTCCAAAAATATGAGAGTATATTGCCAACAACTTCTCTAAGCACCGGTCATAGATTGCCACGAGATTACTGGCCCAACTTTCTAGTCCAGCTTATCTGAAAACATGTTATAAAAATATGTGTGAGGCAGAAAGCTCAATGAGTTCGCGTGTGTGCCAATGTATTTTCAAATATCTTTTAGTGAATGCATGTAGATGCTTTTCGAAAATATTCTTAGTGTAAACAAATTCATTTTTCTATCGAGTTTCAAAATCATATGCAAAAACACATGAAAGGTAGATGAGTAGTCGAAAAGTCTGAACAAATCAAGACATATCAACGCAGCATCTAAACCCGAGTTTCCAAAATAGTTCTCAAATCAAAGTCGGGCTCACGAAGACAAGTTTGGATCCCGAAGTCATTACCAGCCTCACACCACTACGAGCTCGAATTTCATACCTTATGCCTCCCCAAAAACAAAACCAGGCTACGAAATATGGGGCACCTACCAGCCCACACCTGGTGACTAGCTCCAACGCCGAGCCCCTGCTGACTCGCCTTCAGAGCAGCCAAACACTACAAAACAATGTTCCACACAAATAAACGCAGTACCAGTTGGGTCGAGCCCTCCTCGAATACTACACCCTCTTCAAGTAGTACCACAATCCAGAGTCTATTCATTCCATGCCAGCGGAAGAGGCCCTAGCACAGGTGACTAGCCATGTACAATGTAATCCACTGACGCTTCAAGCTATCAAATCATTTTCGAATCGTATCCAAATCAAAGCTGGTCGGAACGGGATTTTAATGCAAATTTCACAATCAAAAGGGTCAACATAAAGGTCAACCAACATAATCATATTCAAAATATTCACCCTCCGCCAGTCCAAATATACAAGTACATAATTTCTCAAATATGACATGACAATGCACACGCGTTTCCAAAACTATACAATTTTCTTATATCAAAGCATTTTCCGAAACTTACCTACTTTAAGCGAACCACGAAAATAAGGTTATCCAAAAATTACATTTTCCTAATCAGAGCACTGCTCCTACGCAATTCTAATGCATATTTACAAAATGGTAGAGAACCTCTCCAATTTAAAGCAATAGACGAATAAACAAATGCACACTAATGAATAATTTTAATATTTTTTGGAAACTTTCCAAAAGATTCATATATTCAAAACGAAATCACTTTTATAAAGCATTATCAATACTGTAAATCCAGTAAGTTTCGGTTTGCGAACTCACTTGAAATATATCATACATACAAGTTATTTTCTCTATCATAAATAAATAAATATAATATGACGACAGTACCCTTATTGTACAATGATAAAAAAAAACCTAGTACAAAATGACTAAATTACCCGTAATTGACAAAAATACCCTTTGTACAATGTCGAAAAATACCGTTAGTGCAAAATTACAATATTACCCTTGGCACAAAACAACGATTTTTTAATTAAAAAATCACAAACATACATAATATAAAATCACCAAAACATCCATGGTATAAAATTACGAAAATACTCTCTACGTAAAATGACGAAAATACCCTCTGCTCAAAATAATAAAAAATACTTTCGCGCAAAATGAAAAAATTACATTTGGCTCAAATAGCTTAAAATTCATATGATTAAGACAAAAATACCATTTGTACAATGTCGAAAAATACCGTTAGTGCAAAATTACAATAATACCCTTGGTATAAAACAATGATTTTTTTAATAAAAAATCACAAACATACAAAACATAAAATTACCAAAACATCCATGGTAAAAAAATTACGAAAATACTCTTGAAGGAAAATGACGAAACTACCCTCGGTTCAAAATGATGAAAAATACTTTCGCGCAAAATGAAAAAAAAAATTACTTTTGTCTCAAATAACTTACAATTAATATCATTAAAAATGCCTCAAATTTTTTTGATGAAAAGTGACGAAAATACTTTGGCGTAAAATGATGAAAATGCCCTTAATGCAAAAAGACAAAAAACGCTCACATAAAAAAAATGAGAAAATGCCTCTTGTGCAAAATGACAAAATGAACTTTGAATAAAATGAAAAGGGGTATTCGTCTTTTATCAAATACATATTCGTTATTATGCACAATGAGCTAATTCCATTTTTATCATGGGTGTTTTTGTCATTTTTCAAGGAATGTATTTTTTTATAAAATTTGACCATAAAAGTTTTCTTCATATTACGAAAAATTGAATATTTTTAACTTTAGTAGGGAATTTCATCATTTTTTATCCCCGAAAAAGTTCGGCATTTTCTACAAAGGTATTTTCGTCATTTTCCATCAAAAATATTTTCGTTTTTCGACGGTATTTTTATCCAATTCATACTATAAATATTTTATTCACCACTATGAATGTTCTTTTAATTTTGTAACAAAAATATTTCCGTTATTTTATACCGATAATTCTTTTAAGAGGGTATTTTTGTCATTTTACTTCAAATGTACTTTGGCTATTTGTATTAGGAGAATATTAGCATTTTCACACTACATTTTTCATTTTATTTTTAATTATGTTATTTTTTGGTGTTTCAAACAAATAAATTAAAATTATTATTGAATTCCACATCAATTCCGTAGTTTTACCAAACAAAGGAATTCAATTATTTGGAATTGTTGAATTAGAAAATCTTAGAATTTTAATTTCTTGTAATTTCATGGAATTTCAATTCCAAGAAACAAACACACGCTAAAGATGAAAGCTTGATTAAGAGAGTACCGATGAGAGAGTTGAAAATTTCCCATTTTATATGGATTGAGCAAAGGAAGTTGCTCTTCTTCAACTTGCTTCTCCATTTGTGCAGTGCTTGAATTACAGTAAAGATGAATCAACTGATGAAATTAGAGTGATTCATTGCTCAATACAATGGAAATATATTTATATTTGCAAGGTCAATTAAATATATTTTTTATTCAAATCATAAACAAGAAACATTTGCATAGTGAACAAATCTTAGAATGCCCCAGTTTAGATCTTGTGGCTCCAAAATTACCTATAGACAGTAACAAAGTATACAAAAACAAAAATTGAACATATCATCCACGACACATGGCATGATTGTTGGGCAAAATAAAGCATCCAAACAAACCACCGCTGCATAATTAATTTGCAAAATAAAGCATCCAAGTATTAAGCTTCAAAATATTAGAACGGAATGAGTAACATATAATTTTGGCATTTTTCAAAAGATTCTTAAATATTTCAAATTCCAATATATGATTTCCTCTTTATTTGTAGGAGTGAAAATTCCATTGTGTACTTTTATATAAAAACAAAAATCATGCCTCCACTCATGATACTCTCAATTCATATTTGTTGGACAGTTATTTGTTTAAAATATTAATATTGAATAATAGTAACTTCATGTATTCAACATTTTCATTTATTCAAATATTTTTTTACTTGTAATTTTGTACATAAATAGATTAATTTCAATACTTTAAAAGTTGACAATAATTATTTAATGTCAATGATCAAATATATTTATGATATTCATTGCCAATGTAAAATTAAATTATAAATCCACATTGTTTTTCAAATAATCAAGCAAAAAATAGATAAATTAAAAAGACACGCCTTTTATAATTGCTGACTAATCAATTAAATAGTCAATGAGGCATTGATCTAGTGGCCAAGGCTGAGACCTCATGACGTAAAGGTAATGAGTTCGAATCCTCTCCCCACTTCTTGAATCCCCCATTTCTTGTAATAGATAGTCCCCCCTCCCCCAATAAAAAAAATCAATTAAATATGTTAATAATTAATTTACTTTTCCATGTATAAAACGTTCTCCATGTTAATAACTACAAATTAGTATCGTAATAAAGTTCCAAAGATTTTGCCAAAGATTACAGAACTGATTTTGCCAAATATTTGCATCAATATTTTTAAAAATGTTTTTTATAATAAAGTTTCCTTGAAAGTAAAATTAAATTAAAAAATTCACATTTTTCATATCACATAAAAAATAGAAAAATAAAAGCCACGCTTTTATAATTGTTGACTTATCAAACAAAGAAAGAAATCAATTAAATATTTTAATAATTAATTATATTTTTTATGTTTAAAACTTTCTCCATGTTAATAACCACAAATCAATACCGTAATAAAGTTTCAAAGATTTTTCCAATTTTTTTTTCCAAAGGTTACAGAACTGATTTTGCCAAATATTTGCACTAATATGTTCAAAATGTTTTTCATATTAAAATGATTAAAATTGGGTTTCAACAAATCAATTGGGTAACAAAGATACGCAAACAGCTCATTGAGGGAAATCTGAAATGCAATCAATTATCTTAACCCACCAAGTCCCTAGATAGTAAAATTCAAAAGTTTAGGAAGACTTACTTGGGGGACAACCTGAAGTTGTTTGGGTGTAGATTTACTAATATTGTGCCTGCAAATCATACAATCTAAAGTCAAAATCAATTGAAAAAGAATTGATTTGAAACTAACTTAATAAAGCAACATCTTGAATTACATATAATCTGCTCAATTTACATATAATTAGCCACCATTATTGCTCATCAATCAACAAATCCATTTTCCGTTATTGTATTGAATATATACCTAATATTGCTCCCCAATTACTCATTTAGTTAATTGGATTAAGTGTATACCACATATAGCTCTGCACACCCCAATTATTTAAGTGTGTACATATGCTTATTGTATCATGAATGAAATGAGGTGGAAAAAAATTCTATTTTCAAAATCCAATTTTGTGAGAGAAATAACATTCTTGAAGAGTCCTCCATATCCTACTTTTTTCTATCTTTCTCTTTCAATCTCCATAGTAGAGATTTTGGCAAGAGATTAGAGATGAAGATCTTGGCTTTTACAATCTCTCTCTTGTATATTTTTTTATATGGACTCTCCAAATGCCTCTGCCCTTCCGACTACCCCTTTATTTTTAATTTAATTAGAAAATTCCAGACTTCTGAGTAGGCAAAAACTTCAATTATCAATATTCGCCTTTCAATTGCTTTTGTACTTTTATGTAGAACACTATTCATAAGTTCATATATTTAAGCATTTATGCATTCAATTCACATGTGAAACTGATTTTTTTTATCATAGGCCACTAAAGAGTTTATTACTACTATTATTTAGAAGAAACTTTAAGCATCATAAAATATGTGGCAGTTTTAAAGCTGCAACAATAAATAAATATAATTACTATAATAAAAATTACAAAACTTTTCTACTTCATTCATTAATATATGAAACAAAACCATACATTTATAATAAATGATTGAATTCTTTGAGATCAAGATAAAACTAATGAACTTTATAAATATGTAGCTATTGCCATTAGCTCAGGGACGAAGCCATGAATTTGGCGTAGGGCGAAATTTCAACAGTGTGTCGAACTACATATAAAAATGGCAAAAAAAAAAAAATCTTGGGGGGGCAAGCGATAAAATATTACAGACTACATATAAAAATTTACTATACCTAATTGTATTTTTAAAAATGTGTTCAAGTTTTTATTTCCATAACAACTTAAGATTATGGTTCATGAAGCAGTAATTTTAAAGATTAAATTAATGATAAAGTTGTAACATGGAAGTTTCTAATTGGTCCACATCTCACAAAATGCCACATGTCACATCATTAAACTTCTACCTCAACTTTACCTAACTTTATATATTATAGATTTATTGGAGATATTAATAATTGCATTATCATCCCTTCTATGTATGCATGCAAACAGAAACAAACGGATACGGAATTGTCTATTCTGAATACTGATCCGTTTTTAATTTTTCCTACCGAATCTGAATTCTGGCACGAACTGTCACACACCGTCTCCGGAATGATGACATGACAGTGCCCCATTAGTTAATGAAGCACCAAAGCCGCAGTCAGAGAATTACTAAATGAAGGAGTTCATTATTCAAAGCCCATAAATAGTAATAAGAGAACTAGCGGAAGCGTTATTCTAAAAATGAAATGTTTCTAAGTTATTACATCTGAAGGAACCTACTAGTTCCAAAATAAATAAATATGAAATGAAATAACACGTGTGAACTAATCTAATTAGGATCACTCTTCGTAGCCCCCTTCCCAAGCATCAACAACATCATCATATTGCTCATTATCACCTGCGCGATAAGCGGATGGGCTGACCTCCGGTGCTCAGTAGGGACCTAAAACAGTAATAACAGTAGCAATATATATAGATAGACAACATAGAACATATACAACAGAAATCAGATACAGATAATGCAGATGCCCGTTTTCCAAAATACCCCTAAGGAAGTATATGCAAACGAGTCAATCCAAGTCTCGCAAGACTCAGAACTTAATGCAGGACAGTGCAGTACAGTACAGAACAGATCAGAACAGAGCAGAGAGTTCAGAACAGAACAAAACAGTGGACTGCACAGTTGCGGTTTTCAGGAAAATGAGTTTTAAAACCTGTGCGAAAGTGCACCAAAAACATTACCCAACATTCCCAACTCACATGAGACCAAATAGACTCCAAGCAAACAACATATAAAGACCAAACAAGAATGAACACATAGAATGCAACAATTAAGCAAATAACCACCTTCTTCGCACCTAAACGATTCCATAACCGAGTATACACAAGCACCACGCGTTGCCCATCCGGTACATCCAATCACATACTCGTCTTAGATACTTAGAACGTAGCTACCTACTAAGACACGACTCCTACCACATGAGCTCACATATCTAATCTCTACTACTCAGTAATAACGACAGTGGTCCCAGTTATCAACCAAACTATGACGGTTTCAGTAAACTCGTGGGTTCGGATTCTCCCCCAAACTACGGGACACAGATTTTAAGGTTCAATCCTTACATTGTCTCATTATCCCCAACCAGGGACTCCACAAAACCACCACCGTACCTAATGATTAGCCCCATTAAGTATGGGCCACGGGGACGAAACGGAGCGAGAAGACCCTGTGGGGTCACGCAGACGAAGGCGGCGACCCGAACTCGCTAACTAGCGATCCTAGATACGAGCTCAATAGGGGGCGACGACTCGGTCAACCAAACCAATTAGGACGACAATAATGACTCTCAATAGGCGAATCCAAATAAGACTCAAAAGCGATTAAGCAAAGATGCAATTACAGTCATATTTCCGAATCGGTAACAGAACAGTTCAGAGGCAGTTTATGAGAGTATAGCAATTTATAATAGCATTAGGAAAGAGATTACAAGGCATGCTCAATTTACCCAACAAAATTAACAGTCAATCTATTGAAGGGATTCATGGGCGGAAAATCGTTCCAAACACCCATGAGTCCTCTCCTGAAGGATCCGCTCATACGTAAACGAATCGAAAAACAGCGGAAAAACTTACGTTTCTTGGATTCAAGAAGCTACTTCTTGAATGGAGGATGATGTTTCTTGGATGTGTTGCTGCCACCAAACGGAATTCCCTTTGCGGAATATCCCTCTACAGGTATCCACGCGACGAAACGGGCGGCGAGTGCTAGCTCTTCGTCTTTCTGATTTTCGGAAATTAGAGAGAAAAAAGGGAGACCAAAACTGAAATCAAATTTCAGAGAATGGCAAAGGTTGCGGCTGAAAAAAATCCTTACCCTAGGGTTTCGGCCAAGAGATAATTATATAGGGTGTGAGAGTTTGTTCCCATAACCAACTCTCACATCCCCAACTCCTCTCGGCAGTGGGAGTCTCTAACTCCCACGTTCCCTAGAATTCTGCTGGTAGTGGGAGTCTTTATCGGATAATGACTCCCACGTAATCCCAGCTATAGCGAAAATGCCCCTTATCTCTAATTCGAATGATAACGCTTTATCATTCTCGAGAAAGTGAATGTCGGATACAATGAACCTAGACACATTCCCTAGATTCATTGAATCCGGACATGAAGCTCGTTAGCTCGTCTATGCGTGTGACCACCGTAGGTTCATCTCACGAGTGGCAATGAAAACACACTTAGTAGTAGTGTGAGTTCATAAATCACAAGCTGACCCCCTAGCAGGTCATTGTGACTACCCAAAGTGAATGAATTTACAACGGAACCTAATATCAATCTACTAGTTAATCCCTTTGTCTCGCGATATCCTAATTAAGCATAAGTCATGGTGGTCGTCACCCTTATTAAGCTTAATTGTATTTATGCTTCGATCTCTAAGTGAAATTTGTTTCGACAAATAGCATTTGATAACCACTTTATCAAATACATTTGAGCATCGTGACCATGCATTTAAACGAGTCTTTTCCTATCGAGGGGCCCATGGATATCTCTCTCAATAATAGAGAGGGACAAATTCCTTACAATGTCTCTCACATTCAAGCTATGATAGGACACTACATCCGATCATCGATCGTATTGATTACTCTGTTACAAGTAACGTCCGATCGAGTCAAAACGTGGCTCCATTCATACTAGAATCAATGAAGACATAAGGTCTAAGGATTCTAAAATAGTATTGAGGAAGTAATACTTATGACTTAAGACCATGAAGTATTACTTCTCGACGGATCACGTCCCAATACAATGTATCCCTATATATTGCATCTATGATGTGATTTGTATCCATTACACATGATCGATAAAACAAGATCATCAATCAACAATCATACTAGTTTTATTTCATAGTAATTAAGCATTACATAAAACTAGGGACTTCTAGAATAGTAATTACATAAGCTAATGAGTTTTACTATCAAATCACACATTTGATAATCAAAAGCAAAATTAACTATTCAATTACATGCTCAAAAGATAACAAAACGCACAACATGTGCTAATGGTCCTAGGGCACTACTAACATCTATATCAGTTCATGAAATATAATATCCTAAAATACAGTAAAAACATACCAGAACAGTATATCAGTATTATTCATAATTACAAAACAGAAATCACATAGGAAAGCGGGTCCCTACCGTTACGGTGATAAAAAGATGGAAAATAATTTGAAAATCAGCCTTGACGCGAAATGTTCCCGGGGAAATATTTCACAACCCGGGTACTCAGTAGATAATCCATCTGGGTTACCTCGAAGCCCCTTCGAATATCTTCGATTCAGTATATCCCACGATGAAAAATTAATTCCGGAACCACTTCAATTGTCGTGTCGAAGCTGCTCCGAATATTTAATCGTACAAATGAAAATCTGGTTCTGCCCTTCACTTCTGACATGAATTACGGAAAATATAACGGTTAAAATATCGATCCCTCCAGTTAGATTGTAGTCATATCAGTCTAGTTTATAAATCAAAAATAATTACTCTGATTGGAGTTCGTATGTTACCTGTACGACGACTCTACCGAAACTGCAAAGAAAACGAAATTCTGGAAATCAGTTCCACTCCCGGTGCGATATCTTCCAACTCAGAATTCGTAAAGTGAATCCGCTTCTACGTCCTCGTAGTCTGTTTCGTCGTGATCAATTTTCATATAAGATTTGTCGAAATCCGACAAGAATTGCCCACTCAAAAGTCCTCTCAAAGTTGATGAGAAATTAATCCCCAAAACCATTCTCTTCTCTGTTCAATGCGCACAGTTCCCGAGGCTGTGGGAGCTGCTCCCTTTGTTTTTTCCCCCACTGCCTTACACGATTCCCAAGGCTGCCAATTGCTACTGATTTTTATTTTTATTTTCCTTGTTCCCAAGATCCAGTCATCCTACGAAAAGCCTTTTATTTTCCTTTTTTGTATTGTTGTCTTGCAGTGGTTATTTACTGTTCTTTTAATTTATTTATTTTTACTTTTGTAACTGATACCCACGAAATGTCTCAACTTCTTTTAACTTGTATTTTATTTTATTTTCCTTATCCTATATTAATTCCCTCCTTATTTTATTAATATTTAATTACTATTTGTTATGTAATTTTTCTAATCCCATTAAATTCCAAATAAATTCCAAAATCACTAATCTAATTAAAATTAATTATCTAAGTGAATCACGACTAAATTCTCCAACTACGATATGTGTGCGAAACACTCTCAATAAAAGTAACACTAGAAATATTACGTCTACACAATTAATCGCAAAAAAAATTAATTACACGTCAGAAATTCAAGTAAGTAAAAGTTACGGGGTTTACACGAACGAATCCATAATATGTGTTACCAGGTCCGTTCATTCGGATCCGGATACGGATTCGATAAAACCTGTTTCAAATATTCAAATCCTCATCTTTTTTGCTCTTCTATTTTGACGGATTAAAAACATATACGTTTAATCTAACAATCTTACATATCAAATGCTACTTCACCCCAATTATACTACAATCCACAGATAATTGTATGAAACATAATACAATTCATAATCATAATACTTTTCAAAGTTCAAAATTCAAATAAAAATACATAACAAGAATTTTGATCACATTTTAATATAAATATTCAGAAGCCTCCTTAAAATAAAATACATAATATTTGAATAACTATGAAGTATCAAAAGAGATCTAACTAAACCACTTGGTTTACCAACATGATGAAGAACCGAGATAACAAGTATCAAGATTCGACACTTTAGTTTAAAAATGGATCTTTCTCTATTCTTGAACTAGTTTCAAAGGAATATTCTCAACGCAACTCTAAAGAAGGCTAAGAATCGACGGAGGCTGAAACACCACAACAAGTGAAACTAACTTGTTGATACAGTAACTTAAAGATGAATGAATTCTATAAAAAAAATCAATTCACAAGTCGCTAAGGAATAACCTTACCAAAATATCAATATATCTAACGTAATTACAATGGTGGCCGAAATCCCTCTAAAATAGAGTAGGATTTCGGTTATCTAGCCTTAAAAGAAAGTGTCGTTGAAGAATTAGAACTCTTGAACAACAAGCTTGCTATCAAGTAAAACACTATCTAAGATAATGGACAACATGTCCTATTATCTAGCACACACTAGTAATATGCGGCCAACATGACTGAAAATAGTAAACACATGAAGAGTCCTTGAAGCATTATGACTCTACAACTACTAGATAACTAACCACTTAACCATTATCTAAACACATGGACACCATGTCTTTTATTATAGCAACACTTGCTATACACGCCTAAAATAGTAAATAACAAAGCTGAAAATAATTAAAGTCTAGAATAGACTTTAATGTAAAAAAGACTAAAATGCCCTTCTTAGCCACTTTGCTTGTTTGAGCCGAATTGAATGTCTTGGAAAGTTAAAAGGTTGACTTTGTCATCATATTCTAAGTGAAGTTTAGCTTCCTCTTTAGCTTTGAAGTCTCGGACCAATCTTGAAATTAGTTGATTCACCATCTTGGTCCTTTGTCTAGTCATTGGTCCGTAAAGCTTGGATAAAGGATCTCTTGAGTAGAGCAGCCCCTTGGATGGTCCCTCATCAATATATATGTGTGTATATATACACACACACACAAAAGTCAAACATCCCTTCTTTGATAATATTTTTAACAAACCTAATGCTGGATCTTGTTGACTTTTTCCCTTATCTTCCCATGGCTGCTTCTTTCTTCTATTCAATTTAGGCTTGCCAGGTAGTAGTGAATCAATTTCTTTTTTTGGCCAGTTATTTGGCTCATTAACAAATCTAATAGCAGGTTCATATGCCTTCAGAAAAGCTTCATTTAAATAGCATTGATCAACAAAATCCTCAGGATTCATAGAGCCCTTGACCATTGCAGAAACAGCATGCTGACAGGGAATCCCACTCAAGTCCCATTTTCTACAAGTACAAGAACTCAATTTTCTTGGCTTCCTTCTAAAGTCATCATTTTTTCTAGACTTTTGCTTGATTTGCTTCATTGGTTTCTTCATCATTGACTGGCGACTTTTGTTGATTTGCTTCATTACTCTCTTGATCATTGACTGGTGAATTTTGTTGATTGTCATTGACTGCTAAAAGTGGCTGATTTTCATTCATGTCATCACTATCAGATGCACCATCCTCATTACCACGTGTGAACCCTTCATTTTCAACAAAATCCTGATCCTCCACAACTTTGCCCTTGCCCTTTCTTTTCTGCATTTCCTCAGCTAATCCGCTTTCTAGCCATGAAGCATCATCCACAAGTCAGTCAGTCCAATGTCATCATCAACACTCTTATCGTACTCAGAGTCTCCTAATTATTCACTCTCAGATGATGACTCATCAACTTCTTCAAAAAGTTTAACTTTTACCTTCCTCCCGCTACCACTAGCACCACTTTTTCCGATATAAACCTTGGTTTTTCTTGTTTTCCATGGGGTCCATTCAATTGCCATCACTCTAGAAGGATCAGGGCTACCTAAATAAGGATTTGGACTTGGAGGACCCCTCCCATGTCTAAAATAAACTTCCACCTCTTTCCTCCTTACACTCACATCTACCATAGGTTCTAAATTCTCACCAGTCATCAAAAACCTCCAACCAAGGGGACCATCTACTACTGGATCCTTCCAAAAATAACCAGGCTCCACTTCATACCCCAATTCCCTTGCAATTTTATCTAATGACACTATAGCAACCTCACCAGGTATACACCAGTCCCAGTGATCAATGAAACCCCTTAATATATTAGTTAAAAACAGTGTCTCGACTAGTTTACCACCGTGATGTATCTTCATAGTAAAAAATCCAATGATATTGGCAATAACTACAACAAATAACATAGATTTCAGAATAAATTTGGTAGGGTTTCAGAAAATAAATTTCATAATTTTAAGAACATGTACATTTGAAAACAACAATAACTTACTGTATCTACAAATTTCATACAATATATTACAAAATAATTTCGTATTATCAGTAGGAATACCAAAACGCATAAAAAAATGTTCAATATTGCAACTTACAATAGCTAGGAAGAGGAGCTCCTGGTTCTCGTCGCTCCATTGATGGCTTTGATACACTTTAACGCAATGAAAGAATCGTTTGCAGAGAGGAAACTTAATGGGCGAATTTTGCTGTGCTTTTGGACGAGAGAGGTAGGAAGAAAAAAATGAATCGATTTTGTGCATTTAGGTTTTTTAATCCCTCTTCAAATCGGGTTCGGGTGTTTTGTTTGGAGCGGGTCGAGTTAAAAGGATGAAATTGCCCTCGTTTAGTCGCCTTGTGCACGGCACGTGTCGCCAATCTGTCGGAAACCATCGCAGATTTGTTGGCTAGGATTCTTCCGGCGAAACGTAAGTTTTATGAGGATTCTTAATGCTGAAAAATTTATGATAGACCTATCGATGCTAAACCAAAATAATTGGGGGACGTCTGAGACTGTTTTCTCTTAAAATAATAGAAAAATCTCCCAATTTTTTCCAAATTAAACCTGGAATGGCCATGGCCCATCCTTCAAATCTTCTTGATCTTGAACTTTTCCACTTCTCTTCATCCCATTACTACTACCAACACCACCATCAACGTAAGCATAGTGCTTCAAGAAAAATGCCAGTGTCAAAACCACCCATTCCAAGCAAAATATTGCAATGCACAATCCACCACCCAATTTCAATATAACAACCCCATTTTCTTCCCTAACATAAGAATTCAATTTCCCGAAACAGAGCCTTGGAAAATTGCAGTCAAAACAGTAGCAACCATATGAGCTCCGTACCATTTCCCTGCCCCTGAATTGGCTGCTGCGCATCCGGAAATAGCTCCCGCTACGGTTAAGATTTGGAGAAGGATTAAGGGGGTGTATTCAATTCGGATTTTAAAAGATATTAACTGATTTTTAAAAGTCTATGGATTCTGCTGACTTTATGGATTGTTTTAACTCTATGCAGAGTCTATGCAGATTCTATCAGATTCTATTAGATTGATTTATCAGGATTTTTTTGATTTATAAAGTCTATAGATTATTTGAATAACACCAAAAAAAGAAAATACTGATTCGGTAGTATATTATACATATCATGCGATGTTGAATTTCCAAAGTCAACATATGTTTATCAATCCTTTTTTTTTTTAATTAAATCATTTTGTTAAAAATTTAAAAAGTTTGGTGATGGTCTTTGATTTTTTTTTTTTTTTATATCACGTAACTGCGGTTTTTATTTATTTATTTATTCAATGTTTGTATAATTTATTTATTGATATTTTTTCTTTGGTTTAATTAAGATATATTTTGTGTTGAGTTTTGTTTGAACTCTTTTTTCCCTTTGATTTCTTTTTCAGGGAAATGAAATCCAGGTTTTTTTTTTTAAAAACCTCACCAGAGGAGGAGGAGAAGCCTCACCAGCAAAGAGTAGTAGTTATAGCCTCACCAGAGGAGGAGATATTATTGCCCCATGAACGGGGAGGTTGAAAAATAGAAATTTGTGGTTAAATAAAGAAGAAATTGTTTACTCTCTTTAATTTCTATTTGAAGACGCTTAAGAAGAAAATTGTTTGATATTATGACAATATATCATTTTTTGGGAAATAAACATTTCATATTGAGTTTTCTAACGATGTTAAAAAAAATCTCATTTTTTTAGTTTGGATATTTCTTTATTTTTCTTATAATTTTAAAGAAATGAGATCACTAAAAAAAATTGTAATCATAGACATTTAATTTTAATATTAATGAGATAAAATTAAAATCTTGAGGAAAAATAAGAGATTTCACAATACACATTTAAGCCTAGGAAATCTATCAAAATCCTATATTTAATTAAATCTATGAGAATCTATAGAGTTTTGAATACCTCTAGATTTTAATGGACTTTTTAAAATCTAAATTGAATACCTCTAGATTTAATTGGACTTTTAAAAATCCAAATTGAATACCTATAAACTTTAGAACTCTTTAAAAATCCTATGTAATCTAGATTGAATACACTCCTCTAAATTTAAAATAAAATAAAATTTAAAAAGTACCAAATCAAATTCCAGTTCTTACTACAGATCGATTCAGCATTGAATCGGAAAATATATAAAAATAATCTAACTTGGGTTTAACACAATTATTAAAGATACCCCAGAATCATCATTAATTCCACCATTATCATTATTCTTGCGGGTGATGCTTGTATAATAATAATTAGTATTATTCAATAAAAATCTGATTTTTTAGCTGAAAAAAGAAGCAGATAAGACCTAGCAACCCAAGTTGTTCACCAAATCTGAAATTCTAGCAATGGGGTTGGTCGGAAATGGGTGAGGGTGAGGGTGATGGGCAGTGGTGTTGTTGGTGTTTGGGAAGAAGAAGAGTTTAGAAGATAAAAAAAAAATATGAAATTGAGTACACACAAGATTTTAATTTTTACAATTGAATACACATATTTTTTGGGGAGAGAAATTGAATGAAGTTCCCAAATTACCCTTGGAAAATAAATCACGTGTTGACTGAGTGACTGGACAGACGGAGAATACACAAAAATCTGGACAGAAATCCTATAAATGACAGAACGTAAAATCATTTAGGACCTTAAAAGTAAAAATTAAACGAAAAATCCTTTGTCCGCAAATAGATATCATGTTCTTTAACTAATAAAAGAGACTCGCATTTATTTTATTTTATATAACACTATGATTTTGTGTTTACTTGGACAATGACTCACAAAATATCAAACAAGTACATGATGAAATATTTGGGTTGTTGGTATCACTACAAGTACAATCTTTTAGGCCTTTAATGTTGGGAAAATGGTTGTATGCATATAAATGACAGTTGACATCGCCTCGATCTCCACATTTACCACCACCTTTGGTGAAACTCCACGGGCATCTATCTTCTGCTAACATATATGAATAGATCCAAACAAGTCAATTGCAATTAAATTTGTTTATACTTGCATATACGCAATAAAATATTTTGATAACGACTTTACTTTTCATGTCTAATATATAGAACGTCAAAAAATTTCTTTCTATAAATTACTATTAGTAACTTTTACGTTTGGATGCATCCAGTGTTTGAATGTGCTATGGGACTGAAATTGTTGCTGAATAAGATGAAATTGTATTATAATCATAAAAGTTAAACTGTTTGTGAAATACTATGTGATTCTGACAAGTAAACTTTTGAATTTTATTTGGAATGAAACTGATAACAAAAACATGTACATTTTAATTTTACATTTTTTTTTTTTTTTTTTTTTGAAACCCGCTAGAATGTAAAATTTGATCTCTAATTTAGAGAGGATAATTCTCACCTGCAAAAGGGGTAGATAAAAGACTTGACAATAATACCAAAGTAAGCAGTATGCATTTCTTCATCTTTCTTGATTTCAATTTCGTAAGCTAATTTTTGTGCCACAATTCTGGTCTATGCTCGATTGAGCACCTATTTATATCGATTTTTTTTTTTATATTGACCAAGTCCACATGAATCTTGTGGTGTTCAAAATTAGCCGCGTCATCACGGAATTGTCTCTCTTCTCATTCTGTAATGATGTGGCCATTCTTACACCACATGGTCTAATGGATATGGTCCATATCATAACTATCATATTTATATATAGGTCTAGAGATGAGGTAAAGCAGATATCTAGAATGGGTAGTTTTTAATATGGAGATACCATTAAATTTTAACATTCAATTTATGTATTATGTTAAGAGTATTAAAAGAATGAAAGAAATCAAAATTAATTACGAAAGCAGATATCTTGTCACACCCCGTAACCAGGGTCGATGACATGACAGTGTCTCATTGGTTACTGAAACACCAAAGCCGACAAACAGAGTTACTAAAAAGAAATTCATATATGATATATTCTATAAATAAGAGTTAAACAGCGAAATTAATATACGTGATACAATACTAAGTATCATAAATGAAATTGTTTAAGATTGCTATAAATGAAATAATCTAAGTTCCTTAATTGAAGCCAGTTATGAGTCACTCATCATTGTTCCCTTCCCAAGCTTCAACCAACAATATCATCAAAATGCTCATCGTCACCTGCACAGTAAAAGCGGATGGACTGAGCTCGGGTGCTCAGTAGGGACCAATAAACACAAGTATAAATACAATTTAACACTTTAACACCTTCCCGTTTCCCAAAACAAAATACAAGTTACATGACTCAAAACTAAGTCTCAAATATGACCAAAACGATGAATAAACAAGTTAAAACAATAAGTAAGCGAGGTAACCATACTCTTCATGTCCAAGCACTTACACAACCGAATGCACGACAAGCACCATGCTCTGCCCATACGGTACACACGATTACACACTTGCTCAGACACTACGAGCACAGCTACTGCTATGACACGACTTCCCACCATTCGAGCTCAGGTATCTATTCACGACTCTACGACAATAATTGCAACGATCGTAGTTATAGTCCAAACTAGGAGGGCTCAAATAGTTCATCACATGGGTTCAGTTTCACTCCCTGAACGACGGATGCAAACTTTAAGGACTCATTCTACATTGTATCATCATCCAACACCGTGGACTCCACAAAACCGTTGCAATCCCAATGATAGTCCACATCAGGTTAAGGCTCACGTAGGAAGACCCTCGGGATCCGCACCAAGGACATCCGCAGGACCACCCTCGGAATCTTCCCATAATCATATCGCAGGACCCTCAAAATCCGCACCAAGAGCACCCGTAGGATTCTTCGGTATCCGCACACATTCACATCACAAGACCCTCGGGATCCGCACCAAGAGCACTCGCAGGACCACCCTCGGAATCTTGCTAATCGAACGAGTCCTGCCATTGAGTAGATCCTAGACACGAGCTCAAAGTAGGGCGACGACTCGGTCGACCAAACCACATAGGACTAAAGACGACATGACCAAATATGACAACTCCAAGTATAAACCAAGTAAAACGATCAAAACGGTAACTAATTAGGCAAGTTCGTAAAATGGCCAAACACGATTCACATTATACGAATAACACTTAACAATAACGAATTACGTAATTTCAAATATAATAACGCATTAATTCAATTTACGATTCAGATTATAATGAATTTAAAATCATGCTCAAAACAGTATATACAATATTGAAAGCAATAAACACAATTCGTGCAATTTCATAAATTGAATAATTTATCCACTTTTACTGTGCAGTTATATGCGAGAATTAAATGACGAAAAGGTCCCTACCTTATCAAAAGCAATTAAAAATACTCAAACCCGAAATCAGAAATTTTCCAGAAATCTGCCCCGCTCCCGGTGCGATATCTTTTCGCTCCGAACTCTGAATCGACTCCCGTTTGCGCTCACTCGTAGCTATCGCGAACGTCGTCGTTTCGATATATTGTGCGTCGAAAACGGTGAAGAAACACTCAATCGGTGACCTTTCAAAGTCTGCCCAGAAAACTAATGCTCTAAAAAAAAATCTGTTTGTTTCCTTACTGTCTACAAAAGCCGCTGCCTTTTCAAATTCTCCAATTGGGCACGCCTCCCAAAAGAACCAACCGTTGCTCCCTATAACTCCTTTATATCTCTATTCCTCCCAATCCCTTAGTAATATATATACTGATCCCCTGCCCCTTATAAATCTATAACTATATATATCAACTGATTTCTCAAAATTGCACACGGCTGCCCCCTTTTTATTTCTTCTTTGAATGACGTTATATATGCATAGGTATAACCTATCCTCAATCCCATGATCCCATGATCCCATGACCCCTCAACTCTTTGAAACCCACGATTTGCCTTCAATCCCCGTAATAAATCCCACGATCTGCCTTCCCTATTTTTATTTTATTTTTCCTTGCCTTGCACGGGTTTCCGAGAACCCCTCACCCACACACACACGTTTTTTTTTTTATATATTAATTTCAATTCCACTTAACTACTCCTCTAAGTGAATTATAATAAGGTCCCTTAATTACGATACGTGTACGAAACGCCCCTCACAAACGTACCCAAAAAAAAATATGTAACACGCAACATGTTCTAAAAATTAATGAGGCACGTAGTCACGTAATGAAATTAAATAAACTACACCTACGCAATAAATCACACAAAAATTAATTACACGTCACTAACACATAAGAAAGTCTCGGGTATCACATATCTAGAATGGGTAGTTTTTAATATGAAGATACCATTAAATTTTAACATTCAATTTATGTATATGTTAAGAGTATCAAAAGAATGAAAGAAATCAAAATCTATCAAAAAATTATTAGTGTCACACCCTGTAACCAGGTAGTGACCTGTCAGTGTCTCGTTTACTAATAAAACATTCAATTTATGTATATGTTAAGAGTATCAAAAGAATGAAAGAAATCAAAATCTATCAACAAATTATTAATGTCACACCCTGTAACCAGGTAATAACATGTCAGTGTCTCGTTTACTAATAAAACACTGATCGCAAATCCATAACAAAAAGACTAAATCAAAAATAACTTTAATTCATATATTAAAGTAACTTAAATGTATTACATTATAATTAAAGTACTTGAAAGTAATAATCTTATTCTTACATAAAGGAAATATAAGTTCAACTTGTAAGGAACAAAGTCGTTATATTACATAAGTCCACAAGTGTTCATTCCTCGTACCTCTTCCCAATCTTCCACATCATAATTTGCAAAAGAGAATAAGGAATAAGATACACAAACTCAGTGGGACTTCCTGGCCCAGTGGAAACGGCCAAAGAACAAAGGACCCAGGTCCCGAGTTCGAATCCTGCTATCCCCCCCGCCCCGTTAAAAAAAAAAAGATACACAAACTCAATAATAATCAAACATTCTTGAGATAAAGTATCAAATAGCACTCAAGCATTTCTTGATTTCCCAAAACATGTAAAAACCATACATAGCTTTACTTGAAGAGAAATATCCTTTAAAATACTTGAAATACACTTATATCATACTTGACTTTGAAGACTTGGGTTGAATCATGAATGCAAAAGCGAAGAGAAGAAGGACAATAGGGTTCTTCATAATTCTTAGCTTCAATTTGCAAGAACTATAAATCAGATTTGAGACGAGATTAATTGATGGCTTTATGTGACGCCCCGACCCGCTCCCTGTCCGGACGGAGGACGAGCCGAACTGTCAAAACTCTAAACAAATATTCTATTATCCCAAAAATATAATATCCACAATAAAATTTAATAAAATACAATACTAAAATTCATATGTGCAAATTGTTAATCACAAGTTGTTGTGCGCTCTGATACCATCTCGTGATACCCTTAACCCTTCCGCTAGGGTCCATTATGACTTAGTAGGGTATCTGCGTGCCTCTCGGCACTGACATATACAAAATCTCAAATACTCAGAGGCAATAGCAACAAAATAAGAAATTCATAATATAAAGGAGTTAAATCTTACAAGGCAAACAACTGAAATACGTAGATCTCATACGTGGATCTGATACATAAAAATTTCCAAAAATATGAGAGTATATTGCCAACAACTTCTCTAAGCTACAGTGATAGATTGCCACGAGATTACTGGCCCAATTTTCTAGTCCAGCTTATTTGAAAACATGTTATAAAAATACGTGTGAGCCAAAAAGCTCAGTGAGTTCGCGTGTGTGCCATTGTATTTTCAAATATCTCTTAGTGAATGCATGCAGATACTTTTCGAAAATATTCTTAGTGCAAACAAATTCATTTTTCTATCGAGTTTCAAAATCATACACAAAAACACATGAAGGGTAGAGGTGTAATCGAAAAGTCTGAACAAATAAAGACATATCAACGCATGCAGCATCTAAACCCGAGTTTCCAAAATAGTTCTCAAATCAAAGTCGGACTCACGAAAATACACAACATTGTGCTTATTTCCTTTTCTATAATAGGTATGTACATATGTGGCACCATGTTACAAAAGTTCTGAGATAGAATTTCTCATCTTCACATGCACAGTGTTTATATGTCACAGTAGAGGTTCGAATACACATCTTAACAATTAGGTCAACTCTTGTTGACATAATTTACCTTTGAATACTCATTTCTTGTAATTTTCCTTTTGCTTCACCACCCTTTTTTTTCTGGGTGAAAATCGTCTGTCCCCATGTATATCTTTATTCCTATACTCAACCAACTAGAATTCGCTATGTGGACATTTTTTCCAATTATATATACACATGGCGAATTATAATTGGTTGTGTACAAGAATAAGAATATACACGAGCACAGGTGATATTTTGCCTTTTTTTTCTTGATGGACTATATATAAAAAAAAATTACGTGTATGTATTTCCCTTATGAAGTTGCATTTGTGTTTTTTTTTTTTTATAAAATATATGGAAGCTATAGCCTATATGCCATGCATGAAAGGGCAATATTTTTCCTCACGAGACATCCTCTCCATCACCGCTGATTCACTATTTTACTCTGAAGAACAGCTCAAAATATATTTCTTTTTCACGGGGTAGCAAGTTTTAGCTCATGAATCCCATCAAACGGATGAAAAAAGAAGGATCCAAACAGTGATTTCAATTCACTATAAATTATAGGCTTCAAATTCATCTTGTATTGTATTGTTCTCAAGAATTAATCATCCATTTTCTTGATTATTAATATTATTATATATTCCAAGAATATGGTGAATAATATTAGTAATGAGTTTGTTTTCTTGTTTTTTCTTTCTTTCTTGTGGTTAACCACAAAGGCTTGCTCACAACCTCAGTCTGGTCCACAAGTGCCTTGTTTCTTCATCTTTGGAGATTCTTTAGTTGACAATGGCAATAATAATGGCATACTTACATTGGCTAGGGCTAATTACATGCCCTATGGGGTCGATTTTCCCCAGGGTACCACCGGCCGCTTCACTAATGGACGTACCTATGTAGATATTCTAGGTACATTTTATTTTCCTAGCAAAGTTCACTCAGCTTGCTCTACCGAATTAAATGTCTACTTAATTTCTACTGTAAAATAAAAAATAAAAAAAAAAGTAAATATTTAATTTTGAACAGATAGATTATATAGTTTCACATTTTTCATTTTCAATGATTTACATTATTAATCATGTTATTGTGATTTTTGAAGCTCAACTTTTGGGGTTTCAGAACTATATTCCACCATTTTCCCGTGTCCAAGGCAGACAATTACTCCGGGGAGCAAACTTTGCTTCAGGAGCATCAGGCATCCGTGATGAAACTGGAAATAACTTGGTAATACATGTTAATCAAAATAGTTATATATAATTAGGAGCGTACGCAGAATCAGAAGTTTGGGGTCAAACTATAATATATGTTACTACAAAATTGGATCTTGCAGTACAGAAATGATCACATCATCACAAAGTTGTTTCTCTCCTCATTCTGTGATGATATGCGCAGTTCTGAACCACAAGGTCCACATGGAACCAGGTCCATATAAGAATTTTCCCTTAAATTATATGTTCAATTTTCTATTGATTTGATGTCAGGGTGATCACACGCCAATGACCGGGCAAGTTGAGAATTTTGGTAGAGCAGTGGAACAATTGAGAGGTTTCTTTAGAGGAGATAATATGGCACTTGGTACCTATCTGAGCAAGTGCATTTTCTACTCTGGAATAGGAAGCAATGACTACCTTAACAACTATTTCATGCGCGATTTCTATTCAACCGGTTCAGAATTCACCCCAATTGCCTATGCTAATGCACTTCTTACAGACTATTCCAAACAACTTACGGTATAAAAAAAAATTTGAAATTATTCTTCTTTTAGATTATAATTTCTCGTAGTAATTAAGTTTTAATTGATTTAGCAACTGTACAATTTGGGAGCGCGTAAAGTGGTGGTAACAGGAGTTGGACAAATTGGTTGCATACCATATCAACTAGCACGTTATGATGGTAATGGCACTAGCAGATGTAACGAAGAGATAAATAATGTTATCCTTGTTTTTAACACTGGACTTGGAAAATTAGTTGATCGATTCAACAAAGGTGGACTTCCTGGTGCAAAATTTGTTTACCTTGATTCTTTCGAAAGCAGCAAGGATCTTGTTGTCAATGCAAAAGCATATGGGTTTGAGGTAGTAGACAAAGGATGTTGTGGAGTGGGAAAGAACAATGGGCAAATAACATGCCTTCCTCTTCAACAGCCATGCGATGACCGGAACAAATACTTGTTCTGGGATGCATTTCATCCTTCTGAAGTTGCAAATATTTTGCTTGCCAAGAAATCATACAGTGCCAAGTCCAAATCATTTGCTTATCCAATTAATATCCAACAATTAGCCATGTTATAGAGTTTGGCTTTGTTCCATTGTACTTTTGAGTAGAAATAACAAGATTTCAATATTCAAATTTTATACTCAAATTAACTGTTCACGTTCTTACTTTGTGTACGTACCAAAATGAAAAATAGATAATATTAAAGCAAATAACTCATTCTGACTCCTCGAATCATTCGGTGTCTTCAAGAAATGGATAGTCAGTATAACCAACAACAGGATCGGGTGTATAAAAGGTCTCTCTGTTGTACTTGTTAAGAGGGGCATCGACCTCGAACCTCTTAGGCAAATCTGGATTAGCCAAGAACAAACGTCCATAGGTAACAAGATCAGTATGGTTTTCAGCAACAGCTTTGCTACCGCTCTCTCTTTTGAAACCTCCAGCAGAAAGGAAAGTTCCCTTAAATGCCTTCTTCACTGGGAGAAGGCTCTGATCAGGATTCTCTAAAGAGCCTCCGTATTTGTCTCTTCTGTCATTGACTTGATCCTTCATAAACTGTTCTATTATATATCCATTTGCCCCATGGATCTCAACTCCATCAAAACCTGCATATAGCTCCCTGAATTTCAGTTATTAAAGTTAGAGTGATTTTAGCATTAAGGACTAGTTGTATTAGACGAAGAGCGCGTACCAGCTTCAATAGCATTTAGAGCTGCAACTTTAAAATCATTGATGATATGAGGAATTTCATCTGTTGACTGTTGTTAAGCGTCGTGGAGGTGAAAATGCAGAGACATCAGTACCATCATACAAAGGGGTTAGCCCTTTGTCCGTACAAGAGACGGGAGCTTGTCCATTGGGCTGAAAACCTATACAAAAAAAAAAAAATAGAAGTCAGATAATTAAAGGCTGATAAGTAACAAGAGAAGAAGTAATTACCAGTATTTGATACCCTTCCACCATGCCAAATCTGGCAAAAGAAGATGCCACCTTTGGCATGAACTGCATTTACAATAGGTTTCCAAGCCTCAACTTGTTCCTTTGTCCATATACCAGGTGTAAATTCATACCTACAAGTACCACAATAAAAACAAAAAAATAGCACTTGAGGAAATGACAGAGGATACATATAGGTTTTATGACTCTGGTCTCTGAATCTTCTAATACATCGTCTAGTACACTAATGATATTGTTACAAGTGGAGTAATATGATTGGATTGAAATGAGTTACATAGGCTTGGTATATACTAGACTAGAAGATCCGGATCTGGTTTTGTGGTGATAAAACGTTTAGATAAGAAGTGGCATGAGATCTAGTTACCCTTGAGCTGTATCAGAAACTCCGGTGGCTTCCGTTATGAGAAGACCACCTTTGGAGGTTCTTTGAGAGTAGTATAAGACAGCATGTGGCTGTGAGACATTTCCATAAGATCTTTGCCTTGTCAATGGTGCCAAAACAATTCTGCACCAATTAAGAATAATCCTTCAAAGACTAGAGATGACATATTCAAGTATGCTAAGTGAAACTAAATCCATCATTTTCTCTGTAAAAAAGATGAAAACTTGATTAAGAGAGTACCGATGAGAGAGTTGAAAATTTCCCATTTTATACGGAGTGAGCAGAGGAAGATGCTCTTCTTCTTGTCCATTATCAACTTGTTTCTCCATTTTTGCAGTGCTTGAATTACAGTACTATCAATCAGCTTTAAAGATGAAATTAGAGTGATTCATTGCTCAATACAATGGGAATATATTTATAGTTGCAAGATCAATTAAATATTTTTTATTCAAATCATAAACAAGAAACATTTGCATAATGAACAAATCTTTCAGTACCCCAGTTTAGATCTTGTGGCCCCAAAATACAGTTTATTCTAACAACATTAACTTTTTCATGATCAATAATCTTGGAGGTCAAGGAGTAAAATGTCACTCGTTGCGTCAGTATTTATGGTGGGATTTGTTGCTTATGATATTTTATTCAGCCTTTTCGATTTCGCTAAAATTATAATTGAACCATGCTGCATTCAATTATTAGATGTTTTTTTTTTTTTTTTTTAGCGCCCGAAGGGGAAGAACGGAGAGTACCCTAGATAGAGAAGATTGAAGCATGCCCCATGTCTGGGGAGGGAAGATAAGCCTCATAAAGAGGAGAAATATTATTTGCTCCATTGCGGGGAGAAAGTGTCGAACTTGGGACCTTCAGGACCCAAGCCAGAGGCTGCCCCACTGGGCCAAACCCCTTGTTGACCAATTATTAGATGTTAGGTGTCCATATTCATTGCAACTACAAATAAAATTTCAAATAAAGATTTATTAGTCATTTTTTATGTATCAATTGGTGACCACTTGCTAGTCCAAGTCTATATCAGAATTGTTCAGTCCATAAGGGTTCATTCCTCGTACCTCTTCCCAATCTTTCACATCATCATCTGCAAAATGCAAAAGAGAATAAAGAATAAACTACACTAACCCAGTAATAATCAAACATTCTTGGGATAAAGTATCAAATAGCTCTCAAGCATTTCCCGATTTCCAAAACTTGTAAAAACCATACATAGCTTTACTTGAAGAGAAATGACCTTTAAAATACTTAAAATACACTTGACATAAATTATAAAGTACTTGACTTTGAAGACTTGGGTTGAATCATGAATGCAAAAGCAAAGAGAAGAAGGACAATAGGGTTCTTCATAATTCTTAGCTTCAATTTGCAAGAACTATAAATAAGATTTGAGACGAGATTAATTGATGGTTCTATGTGACGCCCTGACCCTCTCCCTGCCCGAACGGGGATGAGTCGAACCGCCAAAGCTCTAAACAAATATTCTATTACCTAAAAAATATAATATCTGCAGGATTACAATAAAACTTAATAAAATGCAATACTAAAATTCATATGTGCAAATTGTTAATCACAAGCTTTCGCTGTGCGTTCTGATACCATTTGTGACACCCCTGACCCCTCCTCTAGAGTTCACTGCGACTGAGTAGGGTATCTGCGTGCCTCTGGGCACTAACATATACAAAATCTCAAATACTCAGAGGCAATAGCAACAAAATAAGAAATTCATAATATAAATGAGTTAAATCTTACGAGGCAAACAACTGAAATATCTAGATCTCATAGGTGGATCTGATACATAAAAATTTTAAAAAATATGAGAGTATATTGCCAACAACTTCTCTAATCTCCGATCATAGATTGCCACGAGATTACTGGCCCAACTTTCTAGTCCAACTTATCTGAAAACATGTAAATAAAAATACGTGTGAGCCAGAAAGCTCAATGAGTTCGCGTGTGTGCCAATGTATTTTCAAATATCTTTCAGTGAATGCATGCAGATGCTTTTCGAAAATATTCTTAGTGTAAACAAATTCATTTTCTATCGTGTTTCAAAATCATATGCAAAAACACATGAAAGGTAGAGGTGTAGTCGAAAAGTGTGAAACCCGTAACTTTTGCTTACGTGTTATTTTACATTTAATTTATTTTTGTGTGATTTATTGCGTAGGCGTAATTTATTTTGCACGATTATGTGTATACGTGTCTAATTATTTTTATAACATGTCGCGTGTTACTTTTTGGGTACGTTTGTGAAGGGCATTTCACACGCATATCTTAGTTGAGATTTAATTGAAAGTTACTTTGATGATTAGATGAATATTTGGAATAGGAAATAAATAAAAAAAAAAAAAAAAAATTTGAAGGAAAAGCATTTGTGGAGATCATGGGGCATAGAGGGCCTTTATCTCGGGGAAATGGGAGGCAACAAACTGAAGAAAATAAATGAAATAAAGGGCTTGGCTTTTCAAGGGTCCGGGGTTATATATATATATATATATATATATATATATATATATATGGCTCAGGGGGCACGAGATTCAGATTACTACTCACATTCACAATCACAATTACATTTGACTTAAAGCAAAAAGAATAGAAGTAGTGAGGGATTTTATTTTATTTTTTTGGGAAGCGGCACAGTAGCTTAGCAGAGAGTTTTGGTGAGTTTTTTTTGGGTGAGCTTTAGTTCTTGGGCAAACTTTGAGAGATCAATGAGGGAGTGTTAGTTGTCTGTTTTCAGTCCATAATATACTGATTCGAAGATAATCGAATAAGCTTCGAGTGAGCGCAGACGGAACGTCATTCCGAGACCCGAGCAGGAAGTTATCGCACCGTGAGCGGGTCTGGGCAGTGCAGATTTCGGGTTTGCGTATTTAATAGCTTCCGATCGAGGTAGGGGCTTTTATATTATTTTCTGTCCAGAAATGATATATATATGTTGGTACTGTTTTGGATTATTTAATTTATGATTTGACGTGAATTAGTGCATGAACTGTTGATTTGCGAATTAATTGCACGTTTGTGTTTATTGTTTTATTAATCGAATATCTATCTTGAAATTGTTATGTTTATTTAATGAGATATAATCTGAAATGTTTTCACCGTTTATGTAATTCGTTATGTATCTAATTGTATATCTTTATAGTTATTCGTGAATTGTTAATTGGTCAATTGATGAACTCGCCTAATGTTTTATCACTTTGTTATCTTAATTGAATAAAACTTGGAGTCGTTCGTCTTTAGTCCTAAGTGGTTTTGGTCGACCGAGTCGTCGCCCTATTTTGAGCTCGTGTCTAGGATCTACTCAATGACAGGACTCGTTCAACTGGAGGATATGATACGATATGAAATTGGAGAGATTCCGAGGGGTCATGCGATGTGTCCTTGATCCCGAGGGTCTTTCTGCGTGAGCCTTAACCTGATGTGGACTATCATTGGGATTGCAACGGTTTTGTGGAGTCCAAGGTGTTGGATGATGATACAATGTAGAATGAGTCCTTAAAGTTTGCATCCGTCGTTCAGGGAGTGAAACTGAACCCATGTGATGAACTATTTGAGCCCTCCTAGTTTGGACTATAACTAGGACAGTTGCAATTATTGTCGTAGAGTCGTGATTAGATACCTGAGCTCGAATGGTGGGAAGTCGTGTCATAGCAGTAGTTGTGCTCGTAGTGTCTAAGCAAGTGTGAAATCGTGTGTACCGTATGAGTAGAGCATGGTGCTTGTCGTACATTCGGTTGTGTAAGTGCTTGGATATGAAGAGTATGGTTATCTCTCTTACTTGTTGTTTCAGCTTGTTTATTCATGTTTTAGCCATATTTGATACTTGATTTTGAGTCATATAACTTGTGTTTTGGGATTGGGAATGTGTTATGTGCCTATTTGTGTTTATCAGGTCCCTACTGAGCACCGGAGCTCAATCCATCCGCTTATTGTGAAGGTGATGACGAGTACATTGATGATAGAGCATGGGAAGGGGAACATGAAGAGTGATCCATAACTGGCTTTAGTAGAGATTTAGTTCTTTCATTCACTTATTCGTAGAACTATTTCATATATAGCATTGTTGGACCTTTTTCATTTGTAATTCTTAGTATATCACTTATAGTAATTTAATTCCGCTACTTAACTCTTGTTTTTGGATTATATCATAATTGAATTTCCTTTTAGTAACTCTGTTTGTCGGCTTTGGTGTTTCATTAACCAATGAGACACTGCCATGTCATCGACCCTGGTTATGGGTTGTGACAAAAAGTCTGAACAAATCAAGACATATCAACGCAGCATCTAAACCCGAGTTTCCAAAATAGTTCTCAAATCAAAGTCGGGCTCACGAAGACAAGTCTGGATCCCGAAGTCATTACCAGCCTCACACCAGTACGAGTTCGAATTTCATACCTTATGCCTCCACAAAAACAAAACCAGGCTACGAAATATGGGGCACCTACCAACCCGCACCTGGTGACTAGCTCCAAGGTTGAGCCCCTGCTGACTAACCGCATAGCAGCCGAACACCACAAAACGATGTTCCACACAAATAAACGCAGTACCAATTGGGTCGAGCCCTCCTCGAATACTACACCCTCTTCAAGTAGTACCACAATCCAGAGTCTATGTATTCCACGCCAGCGGAACAGGCCCTAGCACAGGTGACTAGCCATGTACAATGCAATCCACTGACGCTTCAGGCTATCAAATCATTTTCGAATCGTATCCAAATCAAAGCTGGTCGGAACGGGTTTTAATGCAAATTTCACAATCAAAAGGGCAAACATAAAGGCCAACCAACATAATCATATTCAAATTTAATTTGAAATATTCACCCGTCCGCCAGTCCAAATATACAAATACATAATTTCTCAAATATGCCATGACAATGCACATGCGTTTCCAAAACCATGCAATTTTCTTATATCAACGCATTTTCCAAAACTTACCTACTTTAAGCGAACCGCGAAAATAAGGTTATCCAAAAATTACATTTTCCTAATCATAGCACTCCTCCTATGCAATTCTAATGCATATTTACAAAATAGTGGAGAACCTCTCCAATTTAAAGCAATTGACGAATAAACAAATGCACACTAATGAATAATTTTAATTTTTTTTGGAAACTTTCCAAAAGAGTCATATATTCAAAACGAAATCACTTTTATAAAGCATTATCAATACTGTAAATCTAGTAAGTTTCGGTTTGCGAACTCACTTGAAATATATCATACATACAAGTTATTTTCTCTATCATAAAATTACATAATATAAAATCAGCAAAACATCCATGGTATAAAATTACGAAAATACTCTCTACGCAAAATGACGAAAATACCATCGGCACAAAATAATGAAAAAATACTTTCGCGCAAAATGAAAAAATTACATTTGGCTCAAATAGCTTAAAATTCATATGATTATGACAAAAATACCATTTGTACAAATGCTTAATTTCTTATCTTTTATGAACATATAATTTTTCAGTCCGATCCAAGTGTTGACATGTATTTTTTATCAGCTGACATATCTAGTCGTCGGGATTGTATTAGTTATTGAAGATTAGTTGTTCTTGGATCAGCTGTTTCAGAATAATTGATCTTAACAACTAATCTCGGTCATCAGTCATACGACCCCCGGCTGCGTCTGTTAGTATGATGCTAATAAAAATGAGTAACAGCCAAGAACCGAATTGAGAAATTTACTCTAATAGTTCAATTATTGATTCAAGATATATATTGTAAATTGAAATAGGGTTTGAGGTAGTAGACAAAGTATGCTGAGGAGTGGGAAAGAACAATGGGCAAATAACCATGCGATGACCGGAACAAATACTTATTCTGGGATGCATTTCATCCTTCTGAAGTTGCAAATATTTTACTGGCCAAGAAATCATACATTGTCAAGTCCAAATCATTTGCTTATCCAATTAATATCCAACAATTGGCCATGTTATAGAGTTTGGCTTTGTTCCATTGTATTGTTATTATTACTTTTCAGTAGAAATAACAATATTTCAATATTCAAATTGTATACTCCGATTCGTTCCAAATTAACTGTTCACTTTCTAAATAAGAGAATTATTTATGTTTTTTCCTTCAATTTTATCAGCAATAACTTATACCGAATATCGAAAAGGAAAAATAGATAATATGAAAGCAAATAACTCATATTCTGATTCCTCGAATCATTCGGTGTCTTTAAGAAATGGATAGTCAGTATAACCAACAACAGGATCGGGTGTATAAAAGGTCTCTCTGTTGTACTTGTTAAGAGGGGCATCGACCTCGAACCTCTTAGGCAAATCTGGATTAGCCAAGAACAAACGTCCATACGTAACAAGATCAGTATGGTTTTCAGCAACAGCTTTGCTACCGCTCTCTCTTTTGAAACCTCCAGCAGAAAGGAAAGTTCCCTTAAATGCCTTCTTCACTGGGAGAAGGCTCTGATCAGGATTCTCATCTTCGGAAGCAGTTTTCATCCTCGGTTCAATCGCGTGCAAGTACAAAACTCCATACTTATTCAAGGATTGGGCCATATAAAGAGCTAAAGCTTTCGGATCCGAATCCACAGAGTCCATGTAATCTGTCCAAGGAGAGACTCTAAATCCAACTTTGTCAGCTCCTATGGCATCACAAACAGCTTCGACTATTTCAAGAGCGAATCTGCAACGATTCTCTAAAGAGCCACCGTATTTGTCTCTTCTGTCATTGACTTGATCCTTCATAAACTGTTCTATTATATATCCATTTGCCCCATGGATCTCAACTCCATCAAAACCTGCATATAGCTCCATGAATTTCAGTTATTAAAGTTAGAGTGATTTTAGCAATAAGGACTAGTTGTATTAGACGAAGAGCGCGTACCAGCTTCAATAGCATTTAGAGCTGCAACCTTAAAATCATTGACGATATGAGGAATTTCATCTGTTGTTAAGCGTCGTGGAGGTGAAAATGCAGAGACATCAGTACCATCATACAAAGGGGTTAGCCCTTTGTCCGTACAAGAGACGGGAGCTTGTCCATTGGGCTGAAAACCTATAAAAAAAATAGAAGTAAGATAACTAAAGGATGATAATATAACTTTTTAAGTATAAGTAACAAGAGAAGAAGTAATTACCAGTATTTGAAACCCTTCCAACATGCCAAATTTGGCAAAAGAAGATGCCACCTTTGGCATGAACTGCATTTACAATAGGTTTCCAAGCCTCAACTTGTTCCTTTGTCCATATACCAGGTGTAAATTCATACCTACAAGCACCACAATAAAAAAAAATAGCACTTGAGGAAATGACAGAGGATACATATAGGTTTTATGACTCTGGTCTCTGAATCTTCTAATACATCGTATAGTACACTAATGATATTGTTACAAGTGGAGTAATATGATTGGATTGAAATGAGTTACATAGGCTTGGTATAAAACATTTAGATAAGAAGTGGTATGAGAGCTAGTTACCCTTGAGCTGTATCAGAAACTCCGGTGGCTTCTGTTATGAGAAGACCACCTTTGGAGGTTCTTTGAGAGTAGTATAAGACAGCATGTGGCTGTGGGACATTTCCATAAGATCTTTGCCTTGTCAATGGTGCCAAAACAATTCTGCACCAATTAAGAATAATCCTTCAAAGACTAGAGATGACATATTCAAGTATGCTAATTGAAACTAAATCCATCATTTTGTCTATTAAAAAGATGAAAACTTGATTAAGAGAGTACCGATGAGAGAGTTGAAAATTTCCCATTTTATACGGAGTGAGCAGAGGAAGATGCTCTTCTTCTTGTCCATTATCAACTTGCTTCTCCATTTTTGCACTGCTTGAATTACAGTACAATCAATCAGCTTTAAAGATGAAATTAGAGTGATTCATTGCTCAATACAATGGGAATATATTTATAGTTGCAAGGTCAATTTTTATACAAATATTTTACTACTAATATATGGTCAATTCAATTTTTTTATTCAATTTTTTTTTTTTTTTTTGAAGCCCGGATGGGCGGTTGCCCCATAAGGAGAGAAGAGAAGCACCTCACAAGAGGAGAAGATAGCCCTAGAAAGGGAGACAATTAAAACTTGCCCCATGTACGGGGAGGGTATCGAACCCACAACCTCTTGGTCGTGAGCAGACCCTTGCCCCACTGGGCTAAGGGACCTTTGATAATGAACAAATCCTACATTACCCCAGTTTAGATCTTGTGGCCCCAAAATACAGTTTATTATATTAACATTTAACTTTTTCATGATCAATAATCTTGGAGGTCAAGGAGTAAAATGTCACTCGTTGCGTCAGTATTTATGGTGGGATAGGTTGCTTATCATATTTTATTCAGCCTTTTCGATTTCGCTAAAATTATAATTGAACCATGGTTCATTCAATTATTAGATGTTAGGTGTCCATATTCATTGCATCTACAAATATAATCTCAAATAAAGATTTATCAGTAATTTTTTATGTATCATTGTTTTGATTACTGTGGTATTATGCTATAAATAGTTTCAAAGTTGCACTTCTACATCATTGTCGACAAAGGGAAGAAGCTTCGAGTGCCAAATGGAGACAAAATGGTTGACTTCTACATGATGCACATACCGAATGCAATGAAGTTACACTAGTCCTACTCTCAACTGTTGATTTTCTAGTCTAGAGAAACTGATAACATATCAATAACCGCGCATATCAATTACAAAATACAAGTGAAATACAAAACTTGAGAAACCAGAACGATCACCAATGGACCAACATCGAGGATCAGTATCCTAAGAGATTTACTAGTACCAGAAGTGCAAGAAGCAAATGGGAAATCGTGTTTAAAAAAAAAAACCATAGGTAAACCATTCCCCCTGTATCAACCAAATAACAAAATTACCTATAGACAATAACAAAGTACCCACAAAATAGAACATCAGCTCCACGGCATATGGCATGATTGTTAGGCAAAATAAAGCATCCAAATAAACCACCACTGCATAATCAATTTGCAAAAAAAAATGCAACCATAAAAAAAACCAAGTATTAAGCTTCAAAATATTAGTCCCATGCTATATCGTCAGAAAACTAAAATCTCCAATTAAAAGACTTATACAGAGAAAAAAAACTTTGAATTTGGAGGCAAAACCCTCGTAACATAACTACTGCCACTGTTTACTTGAAACATTTTGCGTCCAAAAGAGCCTCGCCTTCGAAAGGCTCAGCATCTTCAATCATTTGGTTCACACGCTCCTTCTGAGCTTCATCACTGATGTCAACCTCCTTCCACTCGTAAAGCTCCATGTCATACACCTCTTCCATGACAAATTTTGGAATTTCTTTACCCCGGAAAAGCCACAATCCCTTGACTTTGAAAGGAGCAGTTGAACCAATAATCAACATCTTCCCAAATGCATACTTACGTGCAAGATCCATTCTTTGGAGAAACCCACCAACTTTGTTCATAGTAACGAATGAGACTGTGTTTTCATCATTGTACTTGTAGTCACAGAACCACAGCGAGTAGCCCTCAGGATCATACATATCCCAGAATCCTGCATCCAATTTATATATAAATATTTAAGCATCATAATTTCCATGCCAAGTGGTAAATTTTGTTGCCAAAGTGTAATATTTCCAATTTCTACTGATTACATTTGAACACAAACATATACCAGAAGAGCATAACATAAAGGTATATATACTTTACAGTCACGCAATCATACCACAGCATTACACATAACACAACGGTTTATAGCTAAAAATAGGCATGTGGCAGCATTATGAAACTTCAAAAATCAGAACTCAAACAACATTCCACCCCGCATTAGCATTGCCATATAGTCATATGCATTTATGACTAACACTTCAAAATTTTAAGATATTGTGCATATCACATAAGAAGCGGAAACATCAATGAAACTAGATGTCAATACCACATACTTGCATAGAAGCCATTATTGAACTAGTGAAGATAACGTGAAACAAAAAGGAAGAGGGTAAGAGCGATTAGATGTTCTGGGAGATATGAAGAGGGTAGGAGAGTTACCTTTGATAGCAACCTCACGAAAGTTAGTCTTGGTATTGGAGTAAAGTCTTTTCCATTCATCCATAATCATCTTACTAGGTGGCAAGAGATCCAGAGGATTCTTTGCCTTTGGGCTTAGGTGCCTCCTCTTCCTCCAAATCATCTTTAGGCTTGAGATCTACCTTCTTGGCCTCTTTCTTTGGTTCTGCCTTAGGTTTCGCAGCTTCTTTTGTTTGCGCAGCAGGCTTTTTCGATGCAACAGGGGGGTACAGACTTTGATTGTTCAATGTCACCCAAAATCTTGTGGATTTTGGGCTGATTAACAATTGTCCAGAAGTACCTCTCCACGTGAGGAAACTCTGAAGTAAAGCTCTTTGTCAAGACAGTCTTGAATCCATAAGAAAGGTTGCAGGCCATAACAACGTCAGCCAGTGTGACTGAATGTCCAACCAAGAAAGTGTTGGAGGCGAGATGAGTGTTCAGGGCACCAAATGCCCTCTTCAGCGCAGCAACTGCAAGCTCCTCAGCCTTCATCAAGAGGAATAAAAAGTTAGCATAATGAAGATTACACACTTTTATAATATAGCATGTCAGAAGTAACTACCACCATATGCAAAACAAAATAACAACATACCGGAGGAAGGTGCACAATGAAGCCGAGTCTTGGATAAAGCCACCAAGCAATATTAGTGTCAACCTCCGTGGTAGAGAAATCAATCCACTGCTCGATATGGGCCTGAGAGGACCAAAATAGAGGAAAGTAAAGAGCAAAGTATTTAACTGGATGTGGCAAATACTTACGACGAAATTTTAATGACAATGGAAAAACTAAAGTATTAACTACATGCATTAAGAGAAGTTGATCATGTAAACTAAAAATTCAATTGCCTTACATATTCAATTAAAGAAGATCCAAAGAGTGGATTATCAGCCTTCAACTTAGCGACTGCATCAAGAAACACGAATCATATATGTAGTAAGAGGTGTTGCTTTTGTGTGAGCAAGAGATTTTCAGGAGAATAAAACTTACCATAGCGGGCAATAGCATTACTCTCAAACACAGGACCCTCTGGTGTTTCAAGGACAGGAACCTACATATATGATACAACATAAATGGTATCATAAAGTGAGATAAGTAAAAACAATAAAATTCAACCTTCCGAGCTACTACTACTACAATGATAGCTAACCTTTCCAAGAGGATTCATCTTGAGAAACTCGGGAGTCTTATTTGTTACTCCCATCTCAAAATTCTCAGCAAATTCAACCTTTACATCACTGTACTCAGCGGCAATAAGTGCCTTGAATGCATTTTTGTTCGTCTTTCCAGCATGCAAAATCTGATCACAATGAGGAAGACCATTTAAACAAATCATCCAATTTCTGAGCACACTAAGTTAATAAGTCCAATTTCTGGAATACATAAAAAAAAACTAATCTTTGTATTTGATATAGCCCAGGAATTCATAATTACATGCATTTGTTGGGCCAAAAGAATAATAACACAAATCAAATCACTCAAGAACAAGTAATTGAACTCAAATTACGGAAAAAAACTTTGGATCTGGAAAAATCGAAACTTGTTAAGAACCAAACAGTGAGATCTGAAAAACATACCAGGGCCATGGTTTAACAGTTGGATATTTCTCCCTCCCAATCACTAAATAAACCAAAAAAACAGAATCAGAAATACAAAATTAAGAAGTAGCAACAAGTAAAAACCCTAACAATAATAAGAAAATAGGATAGAGGAATTACAAGCGTCGAAGTGAGCTCCGAATGAGAAAGAGAACAAATGAGATGGAGAGGTTTATTAGGGTTCTTATTGATGAATTAAATAGTCCTAGTGCTCATGGCCTGGGTCGGTTTGGATTTGGGCTGTGAAATGTGTGAAACGGCCCAAATTAAATGGGCTACAGCTCTGTCCAATATACCCGGTATTTAATGGGCTGTGTGCACGCTAATATACGTGATTTTATTTTTTGGAAGATTATGATTGATAATGAATTACTTCATCGTCCCAAATTAACTGTCCACGTTTTTATTTATTTTTATCCCAAATTAATTGTTCACATCATAAATAAAGTATGTATTAATGACAATTTTTCTAATTTTACATGTTTTCTAACTCCTCATTGAATGCTCTTAGTTAATTAAAAGTATCACTTTCCAACATATTTAAAAGATTGTTAAATGTTGTGTGAGAGAAAGGAGAGAGAAAAACATAAATTTTAAATGAGATTAATAAAATTAATTAGGAGTATCTTAGACTTTTACTTATATTTTACCATCAAAATCAACGGAACCTTAATACCCCGTGTATTTGTTAAAATGAACATATAATTTTAGACGGAGGGAATAATATATACCAGATAAAAATATAAAAAATCAACACTTCTAGAATAGGAAAATGGGGAAGAAGAGCGGAAATAAATGAGGAGGTATTTGAGGTAAAAAAAAATTATTTGATTAGAGTAGGAGGATAGAGGAAGTAAATATAGTGTATCTCTCCCCCTCTACATCAGTAAATCAATCATTCTAGAAGAAAGTATTTGTAATTACTTCCTTTCATCCATACTAAACAAATCATTTATATCACAAGGTCCTTAGCCTAATGGGCAACGGCCTGCTCACGACTTTAAGGTTGTGGGTTCGATACCCTCCTCGTGCATGATTTATACTTTAAATTATCTCCCTTTTTAAGATTTATCTTTTCCTCCTCTTATAAGGTGTTACTTTCTCCCCCTTGGAATGTTACGCCCTATTAGGCTTAAAAAAAAAAAAAAATCATTTATAAATGCATTTACTTCCTCTGGAGACCGTAAATAAAATAGTGTCATTTTCCTTTCCCTCCTCTCCCTTTTGCATATCGAAAAAAGCCTTGGGACTCATTTGTGCACTACCCATTAGACTTTACACATTCTACCACAATTTTTTTTTTTAGTTTCATACCTCTCTCACAAGCAAATTCACCTTTTAAATCACGAAAAAAATAAGGAAGAAAATCATCTGTCTCAAAATCATGTTCACTTCTCCATTCCATCACTAAAAATGTGTCACGTGTCCCACTTAGAAAATAAAAGATATGAGGAGAGAGAAATTAAGAGCATAATGCAATATAGGAGGTGGTTGTGTTATGAATTATTAGACATGTGACATATTTTTAATAGTAAAACAGAAAAAGGGATAGGATAACTGGACAGACGATTTTATGCCAAAAAAACCAATCCAATATACCTTAAACAATGTCTAAAACCTATACATCGCTTTTGCAGGCCAACAAAGCATATGCTAATTGCAAAAAAATATACTCTTCTCCACTGTTATTACACCCCCACCTACCCCTCTTATACCTGTTGATTAATTTTTTTCCATAAATACCCTTTGTTTTAAGTAAATACCCTAAATACCCTTCTGTTACTTAAAAATACAGCAAAAATACCTAAATAAATAAAAAGGGCAAAAAAGAACTGTTTAGAGACAAAAATATCTCCGATGAGCAGTAACAGCCGCCGTAGTTATTTGCGATTTTCCTTAGTTTTGCTATTTTCTTCTTTATTATTTCAATGGATTCCAGGTTAGCCCAGCTCCTCCTAGTTCATACCATTTGTTTTTTAATCTTTTCTCTTTGGTTCTTGAATTATGGATATTTCTTTGAATTTTTTCATTGTTCTTGAATTTTGCTGAACTTTGACCTTATCTTTATAGTTCTCGAAGCAGAAGTTCAATTGTAATTGATATTTATCATTTTTTGTTCTTGATTTGTGTTTTATTTCTGGGATCGGCTTGCTTTGATGAGCTAATTTTTTTTCAATGAGGGAAATGGAAATGATGCAATTTGGAAAGTTATGCTAAGATCTATTATCTTACCTGCTTGGAAGTAATATAAAAGATTCAAACTTTGAGCTTGTTTACTTCATTTAGATTTTAACTGAATCCTTTTGAGTAGCTGGGATTTGGATTTTGTCTGAACCTTGTAACTCAAAAAGGGCTTTTTATTTCTCTGAAGAAGCAAATTGATGTAGTCTTAGGGATTCCTTCCTAGGAAATGTCTTGAAAGAATAATGGGAATTATTTTATGTTAAGTTATGAGCCATGTTTAGATGTCTTTGGGATTTCTCTAGTAGTTGTCTGTTTAAAGCCAAATAATTCAACCTGGTTGCATGACTATTGATACTTTTGTAGCTAACAACATAATTGCTGGCCACATGTGATCAATTTTTACGCATTTGAAATATTGCTGCAGGCTTGGCAGACAGTTCACCATCATTAGATTCTGAGAATGGAACAAAGACTCCGAGTAATAGTTCATCTAAAAAGGCCATTGGTCTGACCGTATTCCTAATATTCCTTGCGATATTTGCTACTGTTGCATTTTCTGTTTTGCTATTCAAGATATGGAAAAAGAAGAGGAGGGAAGCACAGCAAGCCCGTTTTTTGAAGCTCTTCGAAGAGGATGATGAGCTTGAAGTTGAACTTGGTATTCGTGATTGAGATGCATCTTTTCTCCTTTGTTCATGTATTCAAATGTATTTCTGTTGGAAGGTCGCAATGGTAGCACACTTTTCTCGACCATTTTCTAGGTACTTCATCCAAGGGCTATTTTGTAGAATAGAAAAGATATTTCTTTTGGGTATGAATGTCATTTATGTATATTTCAACTCGGTTGTTTAGCATATATTGAATGGATGTTTGCTGTTTCATCATTTTTACCCTTGTCTTTATTTCAATTTTCACCTCCTTTCTTCATTCATTTTCCCTCCAATTTGTCGCTATTGCTTGGCAACTGTCTGTTCCTTTGTTAGACTACTTAGGTCTTAGGAAAAATAACACTCCTTTTATGCTGTGATCTATGTGGAAGAACACAAAGCAGATGTCTTTATTCACACATCTGATTCCCATGGAAGTGAGACTCAAATCAAAAGCACCTGTTTTGACCTGCACTCAGTAAAAGTTGCACTGATACAGCTAATGTGGTTTGTTTTGGTGGTTTCCTAGATGATCTTCATACATTGTAATGCTGATCTGGTCGAATTGAGGATTCCAGCCAATAAAAAGCTGTTCAAGGAAAATGAACCTCTAAAATGATTGAAAAAAAATAAAAACAGATTATATGGAGTGTTGTAGTCCTAATGTTGTATAATGAATAATATGACCAGATATTGAAAAAAAGAAGGAAGTAAAATACATTTTCTATGATACAACTGATTGCCTTACAAGAATCGAGAAAAGTCTCACTGTCAAGAAAGTATTGATTTGTACTTGTTTATCAAATAACTTAAAGCTTAGATCTATGGAATTTGAGCTATTTCAAGCAATATTTTATGGAGTGACTGTGGCTTTGAGAAGAAAGGGCAATGATCACTGCCTTTAATCTTGAATACTCCTTCAGGAGGATTTTCTCTCACTAGCTTCTCTTGTACATCTGGTAACAGTGCATTATCTTCCAACGTTTGAATGTAGAATCTTCGTCCACTTCCATACTTATCAGATGTGAGTGTCAACTTCTCCATCATCGGACCAAGAGGAATCGGTCTCATGGAAACCATGGCTAAAGCAATATCCTGAAAGTATAGGTTCACTAATTATATGAAAATTAAGAAACATGTTCAGAATCTTTGATCCCCAAGATCCCGTAGCAACTTCTTCGACTTGTTTATTTTAAAGAATAACATAGTTTAGACTGCAAATGTACCTTCGTTGGAGATTGGTTGAAATACAACCCATGCATTTGTTGCTTTTCAAACATGAATCCAGTTGGAGGCTTGTCATTGCCATTCCCGTATATTAGAAACTTAGATTCCTGGAGGAAAAGTTCTTCAGGGCCAAGCTGCATAGGAGATTCATCATAAGAACACAAAAATACTGGTAGTAGTAGTCAGAAGAAAACAAGAACCCAGAAGGGTAGTAGAATGAGAGAATTGGTGACAAAAGGAGATTCTAAGAAAACCGAGAGAGAGTTTAGGCAGAGTTCATAATGGATGTTTAACAAAGAAGGGTTGATCTTTAAGAAGTCAATCACCTACAGTATGACACTAGTCTAGTAGTAATATATCCAAAACCATCTTCGAGGTCTCGAAAATGATTTTCAGGTAACTAAACAACACTAAAAGTGAATCAAGTAATAAAACGTTTGATGGACGTCTATGTAACTGTTATTTACCTGTTCAGCAAATGCATCAAAAGGCCTCTGCCCATTTGATACCATTGTAGCACAAAGGAAAACTGCTTTACTAATCTTCTCCGGGAAATTTTCCAGAGCATAGGAAATACATGCTCCTCCACCGCTATGACCAACTAAAATAACCTAAAATTGTTCACCACATAATTGTAAAACACCAGAAACAGAGAAACCAATAGGTATCAAGAAAATCTGGTAAACAACTATTACCTTCTCATCCTCAGACAGACTTTGCAGATAATCAATCAATGGCTTTGAATAATCCGCCAGTGTAGTGACGTTGTTCGTATCAATCAGATTGATACCGGATCCTGAAAGATCTAAGGCGGTGGGAAGTAATCCAGTTTCCTCTAGTAGAGCAATAGTTTTATACCAACACCAAGCTCCAAATCCCTCTCCATGTACCAAAACAATTTTCTTTGTTTTGATATTCTCCAAAAATTCCGGTAACTGTAAAGGATTTGTTTTATACGTTGATTAACAATATAACAGGGAACCATCGAAAGCTGCTTAACATAAAGTTAGCACCAACGGGCAATATATTACACTATTGATGTTAAAAGTTCAAAGTTAAAACAAAGATTTAAAAATTTCCGTGTTAGATATTCCTATTCGACAAGAGTGAACCTTTCCCACATGTTTTCCTTGCCTATAAAATGGAATGGGAGATTGAGGCAATGCAGCGAAATATGTTTTTAATCATTCTCTCACAAACGGATCAAGTTCTTGATTATAAACTCCAAAAATCCACCACCGGCAGATTGAGCAACAAGTCACAATTGACATCACCAACTTTTTATGCAAGAAAGATTGACCTACAAATCTAACATTCTAAACCTATTAAAAAAATGGTACTTTAAACAAATTGTTGAAATCCCACATCGACTAACTAGTGAGCAAATTTGTTCTTTATAAGGATTGGGCAATCCTCCCCCTCTTGAGGTACCTTTTGAGGGAATGAGTTAGGCCCAAGTCCAATTTCTACATGGTATCAGAGCTACCTAGTTCGATGTTGGGCCCCATTATTGTTCACGGTCCAGATATCCAGCCTTGGCCGTGAGGGGTGTGTTGAAATCCCATATCGACTAGCTAGTGAGCAAATTTGTTCTTTATAAGGATTGGTCCAAGTCCATTTTCTACACAAATGAAGAAGAGACACAAAGAGTAGGGTTCATCTTTCCTCAACTTTTCCAAACAGGAAGTCCCACCCCACCTTTTTGCCACAATCATTAATCCGAACCACATCTATTAAATTCTCAAATATACACCTTTGTTTATGCACTAAAACCTACTTTACACTCTATCAAAAAGCATACCTTTTTTCACAAAGAAATGGATAAAAGGCAAAAACTTTAGAAAGGCAGGAAATTGAAGATGTAAAGTTACCTGGTTGGTGGAATTGGAGAAAGAATCAGAGAAATTGTTCTTTCTGCGAGAGCTAGTGGATCCAACACGCCTAGAGATGGAGCCTTCAAACCTCTGAGACAATTGATGCTGCTGAATTGCCATTGATAAAGCTTGCCTATGTAGCAATTCATCTTCCATTAGACTCCTCCTCTTGGATGATCTTTCACTAATTCTCTTGCTTCTTGATCCAACAAGATTATTACTTTCTTTAGCATCCTTCTTTGTCATACAAATAAATCTATTACCCATTTCTTCAAATTCAATTCTAAGCAAAACCCAGATTTTACTTTCCAAGAAAGATGTTAGAAGCTCAGCTGCTGCTGCTGATCCAGTAGCTCTAGCAGCAATTTCTTTTAAAACGACAACGTTTGACAGTAGAAAAGAGAATAAAGAGAGGTAGGTAGTAGTGTGGGGATGGATGGTGGAAAAACTGAGTAAATGGTGAAGTGAAGAAGTCGTGCTTCTTTGTAGAAAAAAAAAAAGATTAAAAAAAGGAAGAAAATGGTGTAAGAACTGAGCTGAATAAGCAAGCAATTTAATGCTTTTGTTTTTCAATCGTCTCCTCCATTAGTAGTAATACTAGTAGTATTGTTCTATTCCCAGACTTTCACCATCGCATAGCCCCACCATTGATGTCGGTCGTGTCAAACCTACAAACAAAGGATTGCGATGCTGAAAATGTTTCAGTTTTTCGTTTTTCGTTTTTTTTAATGAAAATGTTGGGTTGTTTATTTAATTCTTTCACATGGGGTGATAGGAGAGTCAAAATGCACCGTTGGTTGAATTGAAAATGACTTGTTTTGGTTGGTTGGCATTGCTGATGACATGTCTATCTTCTTGCTAGATCTATAACACATTCTTTCTTTTGTTAAATTTTAGTGACCAAAATTCTATTTACATGCTAACACTGTGTGTTTGGATCCGTAATTGAGTCTTTCAAAAAAAAAAAAATTTAATTGAGGTCATGTAAGATGTGTACGGATCATTGCGTCTCAAATTGAATGTCATTTTCTATACAAAATAAATAATAAAGTGAGAATTTATTTTTGTACGAAGTGACTAATAAATTAGGTAAATTCTGTCAAAATAGTTATAACTAACTAAAAAAAAACATTTTGTCTTACCAAAGTAACGCCAAATAAGATAAAAGAGAAGAGAAGAATATATCTCCTCCTTTTTTTCTCCCCTTTTTCTCTCTCTCTTCTCTCTCTTCCCCCTGCTCTCCCCCCTGCTGCTGCGGCTGGCCAGATTTGGCCATTGGCTCCGGCCAATGGTCAAATCTTGGTCCTTTTGTTCGTTTATATTACTTCTATTTTGTACTACTGAATCATATGAAACCTTTTTCGGAGTTTTTTTCTTCAAGATTCAAGACACAGCGGTTAGATGAGTCTCGGATCTTCATGAGATCTAGACTTTTTTTCTATTTTTTCTAGGAGGATTTGTTCAACCCGGGATTAGATGCTGGGCCCTTTATCAACTTTTTTACATCTTCCCAGAGGCAATTTGTAGGACGGTTGATACGCCCAGTAGTCCCATAAATTGTCGACCCTTAGGAAGATGTGGAAAGTGATATTCTCCCTGTCCCTCGTGGATCGAGGATTGCGATGAAGATGCTTTGAAGGAGAAGATTATGTATTTGTTTAGTTGGCTAGTTTTTTTTGTTGTTTTCCCAACCATCCAAGTTTTTCTTTAGGGTGTGTCTTTTTATCCATTATCGTGATTTTTAAATCATTTGTATAACTTTTACTTTCTGTATTTTCGATTTTCCTTTTGATTGTAATGGGCATTGCTATTTGTGATTAATGGAAACAAAATTTATTCAGCAAAAAAAATAAGATAAAAGAGAAAAGGAGCAAACATACAGTTCAATTTTTCAGAATAGTGTACCTAGGGTCGTCATACTCAATTTTTTAATTGTTTCGATCGGTGAATAATCTACATTTTAGTAAATTTGTTAAAATATTGTGTAATAAATATCACGAATTCAGGACCGTAAGGCTCGTATTTTTTTTAACTTTTGCGACCGATAAACAATCTCAATTTTAGTCAACTTCTGACAATATCGGGTACTAACCCTCACAAATTTTAAACTGCCGGACTCGTATTTTTCAATCGTTGCGACCGGTGAATAATCGTGATTTTAGTCAAACCATCTAGGATTTGGGCACGTCAAGTCAAAAAAAAAAAATCAACTGTTGTGACATGTGAATATTTTTAATTTTAGTCAAATTCATAGAAATCGTATACTAACTTTCCCGAATTTGAGGTATCGGGCTCGACTTTTTCAATTGTTGCAACTTGTGAATAACTTCCATTTTAGTCAAATTCATAAAAAAAAAATCATATACTAACCATAACGGAATTTTGGGACGTCGGTGTCGAATTTTTTAGCTGTTGCGACTTGTAAATAATCCTTATTTTAGTCAAATTCTGACAATATCGCGTATTAACTAACATAGATGTGAGGTCGTTGGACTTATATTTTTCAACTCTTGGGATATGTGAACAATTTTGATGTTAATTAAGTTAATACAATATTGTATAATAACAATCACATATTTGAAACCGTCATACTCATATTTTTCAACTACTTCAACTGGTGTCGGGAAGCTAACATTATGTGTTTGGATCTGTAATTGCGTCTTTCCAAAAAATATTAAAAACAATTGAGGACAATTGTATCTTAAATTGAAAGTCATTTTCTATGCAAAACAAATAAGAAAGTGAACATTCAATTTCGTACTAGGAAATTATGTAACTTCTGTCAAAATAGTTATAGCTAACTAAAAAACATTTTATCTTACCAAAGTAACGCCAAAAAAGTGTGTATTAATCATCACGAATTTAGGGTTATCATACTCGAATTTTAGTAAAGTTAAGATAAAAGTGTGTATTAATCATCATGAATTTGGGTCTGTTAGACTTGAATTTTTCAACTTTTACTTTTAATGAATAATCTCGATTTCAATAAAGTTCTTACAATATCGTGTACTATAACCATCAAATATTTATGGTCGTCAGACTCAATTTTTTTACCTGTTACAACCTGTGAATAATCTTGATTTTAGTGAGTTTCATAAAAAAAAATCCTTCACTAACAACCATCAAGGATTTTGGGAACCTCAGGACCGGATTTTTCAACTGTTACGACTTGTGAATAATCTCGATTTTTGTCATGTTCAACCAATATGGTGTGCTAAAGTTCATAGATTTGGGCTCGTCAAGCTAAAAAAATTCAACTGTTGTGGCATGTGAATAATCTCGATTTTAGTCAACTTAATAGAAATCGTGTACTATAACATTCACGAATTTTGGGGTATCGAGCTCGAATTTTCAACTGTTGCAACCTGTGAATAATTTTCATTTTAGTAAAATTCATAAAAAAAATCATATACTACTACCATAAAGGAATTTTGGGATGTCGGACTCGAATTTTTCAACTGTTGCGACCGGTGAATAACCCTTATTTTAGTAAAGTTCCGACAATATCATGTATTAACTATCATGGATTTGAGGTCGTAGGACTCGTATTTTTTTTAACTCTTGTGATATGTGAACAATTTTGATTTTAATCAAGTTCAAACAATATCTTATACTAACCATCACAGATTTGTGGTCGTCGTCCGTTAGGCTCAGATTTTCAAATATTTAGATCAGTAAATAATCTCGATTTCAGTCGAGTTTCGACAATCGTATACTAACCATCCCGAATTTAGGACCTTCGGACTCCGCTACCAGTAAATTATCTAGATTTTAATCATGTTCTGACAATATTATCTACTAACCGTCACAAATTTGAGGCCATCAAACTCGAATTTTCAACCATTGTGGCCAATGAATATTCTCGATTTTAGTCAAATTCATACAAAATCGTGTGTTAACAATCTCATATTTTTCAACGACAAGTTAATAGTCTCAATTTTAAATAAATTCTTACAAAATCGTGTACTAACCATCACAGATTTAGGACGTCCAAATTTTTAACTATTTCGACTGGTGAATAATATAGAGTTCAATCAAGTTGATAGAATTAATAGCCAATTTGGTCATCAATGTTTTTGCGCTTAGCCAGTTTCATCATTTTTAGCAAAAGTTAGCATTTTTCATCCCCAAAGATTTTACGGGCAGCCATTTTCATCCTTCCGTCCATAACTTTCAAAAAAATCATTAAAAGTAGTGACATGGCATAACGGGGAGAATCTGCCTCTTTCTTCCAAGGGCATTTCTGGAAACCCACGAAATTATCCCATCTTCCCCAACTATCTCCTCCAACTCCTCTCCACCACCATCATCAATGGCTTTCATTTCCAACCACCATCTTCAAATGGGTCTTAATCCCTCATTCTTCTTGCTAATTCCGTCACCCCCACCCCCACCCCCGCCTAATCGCGCCCCACCCGCACCCCATCTCCGCCTTTAACCCCGCCACCCCACACCCACCCCGCCTAATCCAGCCACCACAACCACCACCAATAGAGACATCCTACAACACTACAACAACTTCCAAATTCGTCATCGCATATGATATACAATCCTTCAATTGAAAGTTTCTTTTGGAGACAATCAATCCTTCATCATCGCATATCCAATCCAACCCTTCAAGAGGTCAAAGCACCCAAAAAATGAAAACCCATTAATTCTTTTGAATGTTTGTGCAAATTTTGATGATGGGGGGGGGTTCAATTATGTCTTCTTAATTTTTCTTCAAATAATTTTTCTTCAAATTTTGATAATGGGGGTTGAGGGTGATTGGAAATGGAAGCCATTGATGATGGTGGTGGAGAGGAGTTGGAGGAGATAGTTGGGGAAGATGGGATAATTTCGTGGGTTTCCAGAAATGCCCTTGGAATAAAGAGGCAGATTCTCCCCGTTATGCCACGTCACTACTTTTAACGATTTTTTTGAAAGTTATGGACGGAAGGATGAAAATGGCTGCCCGTAAAATCTTTGGGGATGAAAAATGCTAACTTTTGCTAAAAATGATGAAACTGGCTAAGCGCAAAAACATTGATGACCAAATTGGCTATTAATTCCAAGTTGATACAATATCATGTTAACAGTTATATATTTAGAACCGTTGAGCTCAAATTATCAACTTTGTCGACCGGTGTCAGAAAGTTAATTATTACTTATGTCGCATTATCAAGGTTGTCTTGGATGTTTGTCTTGGGCATATACCAATTGGATTAGTGAAAAAAAAACTTGCAAGTTTGATAGACTGGGCACACTTAAAAGCATAAAGGGATAAACATGGGAAAAATTAAACAATGCTTAGAAGACATTTCGTAAACATAAGTACATACCATCATGGAAAGTTGTTTCAAAGAAAAACCAAATGGCTCTAAGGTACAACAGCTAAGGATAAGGATACAATATGGCAACATATACTACTGGATACTTTGCACTGAAAAGCTTAGCTAGAACTACATAGTACAAACGGGTTGCCGATGACTTAAATTGATGGAAAAAAGGAATCAAGATTGTCGCTTTCTATCTTCATCCTCCTCCTCGTCAGAGTCACCACTCTCGCGGAAACGTGGATTTTTCTCCTGTAAAAGCTAGCTAAAGTTAAAATATTGTAACATCTCATGTTATTGCTTTGCTTATTGCCTATAGAAACCGTAGAATATTAGCCTACAGACAAATGGTTAAGAAAAAGAAGGAAAACGAACAATTATAACAGATAAAATTAATAGACAAACAGTAACATCAAAGACTAATTAAGCAAGATGTTACTGAAGAATCATCTTGACAATATAAGTGTACCAGTCTGGAGTCGTGATCAGAACTCCTCCTAGAATCGTAACCAGAACCTCTCCTAGACTCGTAACCAGAACCTCTTTTTGACATCGGTGGACCACGACGGTCATCTTCCCGATGACGCTTGCGATGGTAATCTGTTCAGCAAAAGGCAATCATAAAATCATCAATAATTCAAAATTCAGTATCAATGGGAAGTTACAAACGAAAAATTCCGCATGAGGATGTTACCTCTACCATGTCGTTGAGAACCCCCATAACCATGGTTTCCACCATGTCTTCCATCTACAAAAACTTAAAGTCAGCATAACATTCCATAAAGAGATCACCAGTCAATATGCAAGAACATCTTACGTACATAGCAAATAATCTTTCTCACATTAATTAACAACTTAAAAATGTGAACAGAATTTCACAATTCAAATTCTATTCAATGTAGCTTACTGAGTGCCATGAATGTATTAACATCAAATGTAAATCAAGAGAAGAAACCCTAGATTACTCAAAACTTACATTGAGGAGGCATAACAGGTGGGAATGCAGCCAGTGATCCAGTGTTGTAATCCACCAGCTGCCTTTGTTCTTCCAACTCTTTCTGAACTAACTTCCCATAACCACCTCTAGGTAGGAAAGTGTTAAGAAATTGAACTAGCATATTGATTTTGTCAACTTTCAACACACAATCAAGGAACAAATATGACTTCTCGAGTAGCAATCACGAATACTAGCCAATGAAACGAAAGTTACATTCATGAAGAAGAATAAAACAGCAGAAAGAATTGTAGATGTCCCCCTTGATATGTTCAAGTAAAAAGATGTTCTTGTGCCTGTTATGAAATCTTTAATCATCATAATAAAAGCAATGAAGTTATCCAACCGGGGGGGAATTGAAGCACCAAATCCTCTATGTATTTAAAAGTTCTAAACTCAATATGGCAAAAATCTTTCCACCAAAAGAAGCTGGTTAGATTCAATTCGATCAGATCTAGGCCTCAGGAATGACAACTCATTCACCAAAGGAAATGGGCAACCTGACTGGAACTGAAGAGCAAAACAGAATTTAAAAAAGGCAAGCATCAAACGTCATTGGATCATAGTGGTAAACTATACCTATTGATAGAAAAAAAGACTGCAAAAGCTGCAGAAGAAAGTTTCCAAAGGATATCTGGGTCATAATCTGTGCGATATTCATCTCGTACCTGAAAAAGAGGGTAATCATCAGACAAAGTGCATATATTATAATTAAACCCAGGAGGGGAATAAAAAAGGAGAAGGGCAGCAGGCCACCTGTCCACCACTTCGGCCACGGCCCCACTGTCTTCCTTCTTGAAAACCCCAATCAAAATCAACACGAATAGGGCGATCATCAAGAATTGTTCCGCTTATATATTTAACTGCATCTTCAGCATCTTCTCTAGAGTAGTACCTGAAGAGTTAAAAATCCGGAGATTTATGAAAGGCTTTAGAAAAATAAGAAAAGTTACAATTACTAAACAGGGAACAGCAAGCTAATATGAGTATCCTGATAAAAAACAGTCAGCATAAAGGAAATAAGACATAATTTAAGCATTTCAATCCCAATATATAAATAAATAAAATAAAAAAGAAGTTAAAAGGGGCTTACAATACAAAGCAGAAGCCACAAGGAGTTTTGGTGTTCTTATCAAGACCCATGATTATCCTCTTAAACTCTCCTGCACGAGAAAACAACTCGTAAACCTGCTCTTCTGTCGTATAAAATGACATATTCCCTATATAAAGAGTTGTGGACTTCAAAAGTGCTTCCTCAAAATCCTCTTGAGTCCCGGAAAACCTCCTATCCCTATATTGTGAAAGCTTGCTCTGATCCTACAACAAATTAAAGAAAAAAACATCCAAAACCATCTTTAGCAACATTTTTCAGCTGCACCACAGACTGCATTGGTTTCTATATATTCTTAAGAAACATTCAGAAATTACATGTAACCAAGCAATTAAATTTTTTTGTCCGGGTAGGATCAATAGTGGTCCCTATTTCCCCTCTTTTGACTCAAATTACATGTAACATCTTGTTAATTCTTTTCCGACATAAATTTCAAAACCTCAGAGCCCTAAAAAATCAGCATAAAAAGTTTAAATGAAAACTGAATTATTCATAATACCTTGAAGAGCGAGGCCATTTTTTAAAATTCTGAAGCTGAGGCGAAAGTTACTGATTTAATAACATTCCCACCAAACCTTATAAGAGTGTTTATTAACAGAAGAGACTGGAAATCAAAGAATCAGAAGAGGAAGAGGAAGAGGAACTGGAACCCTAGTTTTCCAAAAGGAGATCGGTATAACGTCCGGTCGAACCGGAAGTATGGGAAATCAGTGGGCTTTCTGTAGGCCTATATGAATTGTAGTGTAAGTCCTAGCTCAATAAACCCTGAAGAATGGAATATATAGCACTTTAGTCCTAAACGTTACGAAATATCCAATTTACCCCGACCTTCTAATTTATTGCCCTAATAATGAAGTAAGCAACGCGTAGGGATAGCAATTTGACCCGCGACTCGTCGACCTGCACTGTCCCGACGTCTTTTGGGGCAGTCCCGCCTCGCCCCGCGAACGGGACAGATCGAGGCATGGTATTTGTGTTCGCCCCGTCCCGCCCAGTCTAACCCAGCCCATATAATAATGTTATTATTTTTTGGTATTATTAGGTCCAATTTGCCCTCATTCTCTCCAGACAGACCAGCCCCTCATTATTATTAGGCCCAATCCCCCAGACAGACCAGCCCCTTTCTCTCATTCCCTCATAAATTATAATGCCTTCTTCTCTCTCAGCCTCCAATCAACAATCACGAGCCTAAAAATTAAAGGAATTAAGGCTAAAATTAATGATTTTTGTGATAAAATTAATGATTTTTATAATTTTAAAAAAATTAATGATTTTTTTTAAAAAAAAAAGTAGGATGGGACGGGACGCGGGGCGTAATTTTTTGATCTGGAGCGGGGCGGGGCGGTGCTTGTATTTGAGATACCCGCCCCGATCTGCCCCATTACCATCCCTAGCAACGCGTGGAAGTAATTGTCGAACTCATGACATATTGTTCCAAGTAAAAAATGGTAAATCAATTACGTTAATCTTTCTTAATATCCCATTTGATCTTCTACCTTTTCATTTTCGGTGTTCACCCACTAAATTTTTTTAATGTTTTTTTTTTTCTTTCTTTTCTGGTAGAATGACAAAGCCAAATTCGTCAAAGTATTCATGAACCACCTAGTATCGTGCCAGATCAAGTACAGGCTTTTGTGAATTTAGGAGTACCCAAGATTCCTGTTGCCCGAGAATTCTCTTTCACAATTAGCATAGCGAGTCTACTAGAAAATTGCTAAAGAAAGAGGCCGTAGCAGTTGTTTTACTTAAGAATACACAGATGCCCATCACCATTCTAAATGTTGTACTACGCATGGTATGATCCAAATTCATTTTACGTGCAATTTATAACATCATTCCGCCACTCTCTTAAATGGCAAGTTTTATCTTGATAGGTGAGTAAATTTAAAATTTACATTCGAGCTAATATAAATAAAATACACGTAAAGCTAAGAGTACAAATTCGTAGAAAATAGAATTGAATTTTTTACATACGTGTATTGTATTCATTTGTTTGGATATAAAATTTTAAACTTTCTCACCCCATTAAAATAAAATTTCTCCTCTTAAATATGTGCAACACACGTGAAGCATAATTTGGTAGTTCCCACCCTTTCTCAACTTTTTTTCCCGTAAAAATTCTCTAGTAATCAGACCTGATCGAGAGATCGAGAACTCCTCTTTTTATTCGCATTTTTTTTTTCAAAAAAAGAAAATTATATACTACCTTTAAAGTCTTGCTTATTATGGAAATCAAAATCAGAAATTTAATATGCAAATAGTTGAGATGGCCGAGTTGGTCTAAGGCGCCAGATTAAGGTTCTGGTCCGAAAGGGCGTGGGTTCAAATCCCACTCTCAACAAAATTATATTTTATATTTTCTTTATTCCATTTTCTTTCAACATTATAAAACGTGTTGCTTTTTTTTGAACATTAAAATCAATATATATCATTAACCAATATCATGTAATACATTTGGTAGGAGAAATCTCGGTGGGTCTCCAAACCATTGATTGGAAACTTTAAGCTTCAAAGCGTATTTTGCCAATTTATCAACAATATGATTATAAGATATGTGCACAAAGAATAAATTGACTATTCTACCCCCAACAGATTTTAAATTTGACTAACAATTTTGCCAATTTATAAAACGTGTTGCGTTCTTTCTTCTTCTTTTTTCTTTTTCTTTTTCCTCTTCCAAACTGAAGAAAATAATGAAAGAGAGGTTCCTTTTGGCATATTGGTATAAATAGTCCCTAAACAATTTTCATCCTGAGCTAGAGTCCCAAAACTTTTTTTTTTGTTTTTAAAACCCTCAAACAATTTATATTTGGTGTGTAAAGTCCTTCCGTCAAAAACTTTACAGTCAACATGAATTTATGGAAAAAAGTTAGTCAAATAAAAATCTTGAAGGGGTAATTATGGTATTGTTGTGGGAAGAGGATCTTGTTTGTTCAATGACTTTATCCTCTCTGCCCTACCATGCAACCACAACCACCCTCTACTCCTCCTCTTCTGATAACTCTGCCGCCTCTCACCGTCACATTCTCTCCTTCGTCGCCGACTCTGATCCTCTCCTCTCTCCACCAATAAGCAATAGACTTGATTTGTTTGATTTTTGGACAAATTCGAAGCAATAGACTTGATTTGTTTGACAAATGTGTTTTTCTTAATTTCTTCAACTTACAATAACCCCAAAAAGATTGTGTTCCATAATTTAGCAATGGAATGTCAGGGCTTCGAATTCACATCCAAGTTCTTTTCTTGATTTTCTTTATTTGCAATTTTATAGCCTATTCGTGTCAAATTCATTTCAAATGAAAGAAAATAAAAAAGAAACCCCCGCCCAAAAGCAGTTAAGAGAGGGAAAAAAAACACCAGAAGTGAGAAGAACAAAATTACCAGATTGGGGGTGCTTTAGAGGAAGGCCTGGTCAATTTGAGCAAAGAAGAAACATGTTTTTATCAAGGGCCCTAAATTGAACACAAATTCAATTATAAAAAACTTTGAAATTTCAACAATGTGAACAAAAAGAAAGGAAAATTGAAAGAACATAGCCAGAATACCATACCAGCTGGGGCAACAACATCAACTTGAAATTGAACATAAGCTATCAACATACACCATTACTAGAGCTCAGACAAAAAAGAGAAAGAATCATCCACCCATATGTTAAATGTTTATGGAACGGAAGAATTAACAAATGGGTTTCCAATAAATCTTTAAATATAAGATAAGCAATTGCTTTGTCCCTGATTCTCTCCGTTTTCCCCACCATCCATTTTTTGTTTAATTTCTTCTACTTTTTGTCTTCTTTCTTCAGAGTATCAAGTTCACTTCTTAGATCCACACAATTCTTGCTGTTTTTTTTTTTTAATTTGAATTTTGTTTCAATTTAGATCTAAACTTGTAAAGGGATCTTCATCCTTATTATTGGTTTTGTATTTACCCCAGCCGGAATTGATGTTCGGAACACGGGGGAGCAAGTGGGGCAATTTGGTTTTGCATTTCCGGGGAAGAGGGATGCGTCGGGTAGAAGAGGGTGGGTGAAGGGGATACCGGCTGGGGCTAGTGGTGAGGGGACAAGAAAAGGGGAAGGGGATGATGGGTTGAAGAAGAAGAAGAGCTAATTGTAATATGAACTACCAATTATGCCTTCTTGCTAATTCGTTTGACCATTTCAAATTTTGAATATCACAGTTGACCCGTCAAAGAATAGATGGGAGGACCTTCCACACCAAATATAAATTGTTTGAGGGTTTTAAAAACAAAAAAAAAAAGTTTCGGGACTCTAGCTCAGGATAAAAATTGTTTAGGGACTATTTATACTAATATGCCGTTCCTTTTCTCTTCCAAAATAATATTGCTTCCCTTTTATTTTCCAAATTGAAGAAAGGAAAAGAGAGGTCCAAAAGAGAGGTTCAATAGTTTTCATCACTTCCCCAGCATAATTCGAACTTCCAATTATCGATAAAAAGTGAAACGTCTTACCGTTTGAGCTTACTTAGTTGTCCAATAACATATTTTATATACTATGCAATGAAATAACAATATTTAATCAAGAAAAAAGTAAAGGGCCATCCAAACAAATGGTGATTTTGATAGGACAGATGGGAGTGGTACATCCAAACAAAGAATTCTTTTTTATTTATTTATTTGTAACTACAAGAACAAGAATACAACATGAAATTCAAACTTTCTTGCATTTCTAGAATTCCAATGGCACATAAAAAGATGATCATCCCCTTCCATCACTTTATTCAAGAGAATCCAAGCACTTTGCCTACTTTATTGGAATGTGTTTGAACCATTGATCCTTGGTCTTGCTCATCCTTCTTCATGGAGATGAAGATGAATATTCATCCAATTTTGCTGCATTTACACCAAAATTCATGAGAATCAAACAATAGTCAAAATAATCAATGTAACTAGTAAATCAATTAACAAATTTAGATTTCAGGGTTAAGACCTACATTTCTATTAGTAAACCACTGTACATCGACGAAATCAGAATAAAAAATTTCAAAACTAAATGTCGCGGAAATTGAATTACCTTTGATTTCTTTGGCATCGCAGTCGTCCTCACACTTCATCTCACAGAAAGTATAGCCATTGCCTTTGCCATTCTGAAAGCATTGACTATGACAAGTATCAAAGCATTGCTTGTACTCATGTAACTCTAGTGATTGAGGCCTTGCTGCTTCTCCTGCCTTCATTGCTGTTGCAACAATCATGCTCATCAGAAACACTGCAACAACCTTATTGAAACCCATTCTTCTTCTTTTTTTTTCCTTTCTGTTGTTAAACAGTGTTTCTGAGCTTTGGATGATATGGAGATATATGGAGGGAAGTGCATTTATAGGCCTTTGCTCATCTTCTTTTTTGTGGTTTACCTCAAACTTCTCAAATCAAAAGGTCCTTCTTGCTCTAAAAAAATAAGTGGTTTTGCTAAAAATAAGGATCAGGAACTAGAAAATGTCTTTGGAAATAGTTCATTTCTTCAAAGGTTAAATATGTACATGTATTTCAACATTAAAATGTAGGGGCATGATTGGGGTAAATCAAATGATAATTTAGCCAAGCCATGGATATTACCAAAAAAATGAAAAATTGTATTCATAGACAGAACTAGAACATTAACTTTAAGTGCGAGAATTTATAAATGGGTTTTAAGGAAAATGTTGAAGAGCCGAATAGCGACTAAAAGTTAGAAAGCTAATGCATATAAAATTGTTGGGGCTCCCACCCCTAACTCTTTCCTTCTCTTTGCCTATTGGATTACTTCTAGTACACTTGTTTAAAGGTAAATTTTCAGCCTTTGTAGCTGACTCTAGAGTACCATGTCACTCTTTTCACATAAAAAGCATCTCAAGTTTTTGCAACCAAGCCATGATGCAGCCAATTTCTGGAGGTAACAAAAGCCTCCTCTGCATCTTCATCTTCCTCAGCAGATTGAGGCCGGTGAACAAAACCATGACCTCTTCCCTCGTAAACAATCACCTTGGAACCCTTCATTTCTTTCTCCATCTCTCTCAAAACACCTATTGGACATAGAGGGTCGTTATCACCTGCGATAAATAGAACTGGTACATTTATACTGCCTGCAAGAGAGGTGTTAATACGCGTGCCATAAAACGATACCCCAACACCGAAACAAGCCCCCTTGTCTTCTTCTAGAATGTCGATCACTTTTCCACCTCCAAAACAAAATCCAACAATTCCAAGTTTCTTTGAGTTTCCTGCATCGCAAAATTCATTTACCATCCATTTGGCTGATGCAAATATGTCTTTTGCAACCCTATCGTGATCTTGTCTAGTCCTCCATTCTTCAAACAAAGTCATAGGCTTCTCTTTCGACCATGGATCCCCACGAAACAGGTCTGGTACTAGAACACTGCAGATTGTGAATTAAGCAGCAAAGAATTAAAAGAGTCTTATGAAAGATTTAAAGAGACGGCGATTTTTATAGATTTTGTTTCCTCTACGAAGACTTACTTGTAACCATTACAAGCAATGCGGTATGCAAAATCTCTTGTGGCGGAATCTTCAAATCCAAAGATATCCGACAAGAGCAGAATGCCGGTTCCATTATTGTTCTTCACTGCCTTACAAAGATAAGCACTAATCGTGTCATCATCCTCTCCGATCGAGAGCTCCACCACATTCACTAGTTCACAGGCCTCTTCCTCATCTGCAACATCTTCCACTTCTAGTTTGCTACAGCATATTCTGCAGTTCTTTTTCCTTGTAAAAGATAACAAGGATCCATGATTCTTAACATTTCTTCTCTGCACAATAACTGAAACTTCAGAGTCAGAAGCTGTCCTTCACAGAAAATTGTCAGCTAAAAATGATCTCACTATCTAAATAACACACATAGCAACTCACAACCTTAATTAACAATAAAATTAGAAAAAGAAGAAAATATTCGATGGATTTATATAGACAAAACAGCCCAACAACGAACTGATCGTCAATTGTGACAGATGCAAGGATTAATGAAACAGATGTTTAGAACACAAGGGAATATAAACTCTTAGAAAAGAATGGTACAGAGAATGCGAGATGAGAAGATGCAGGAACGGAAGCTGCCGCCATTGCCACTGCATGTGGCTCTGGGAAGAGCCCGCGACAACCGGGGGGCTGCTGAAGAACCCAACAACATATTTTCCTGTGATTAAAGGAGCTGCTGCTTGCAAATGCAAAGACAAAAAACATCTAACACCAAGGTCTGGAAAATATCTGTTTATGGGATAATATTCTTCCTCTCGAGTGTTAACTGGTGGTGCAAATTGGACAAGCAGCCTTTTGGCCTTTTGTGGCTATCAAGGACCAACAACTCATCAAGGTGTCCTAGCCCAGTGGGACGCCTACTCACGACCTTGAGGTCATGGGTTCAATACCCTCCGCCTGCGTACGACAAGTTTTAATCTCCCTTTCTAGAGCTATCTCCTCTTCATCTGAGGCAGTTCTCTCTCTCCTATATGAGACAACCGCCCAATCGGCTTAAAAAAAAAAAAAAGAGTTGGGGATGGCCTGTTCCTTATTTGTTAGTTTTAGAAAACAAGTTGTTGGTCTTTTTTTTTTTAGGGAAGATAGAACTGTCTCAAACGAGGAGAAGATAACCCTGGAAAGAAAAATTAAAGCTTGTCACACGCAGGCGGAGGGTATCGAACCGTAGGACACCTTTGATGGCCATCCCCAACTCAACCCGGTGATGCATTAGTTACTGCAGCATGTAAATTGGAAAAGCTTGGTAATAAGTTTGATGATGCCATATTATCATCAGTCGAAAAGACTACTTCACCACAAAAGATTTTAAAAGTGTAATTTCGTGTTGGAAATTCTGAAAAATGGACGTCCAGAGAACCATATGGAAAAATATAAGCAGAATTGTTACCCTATGAAAACACAAGGCCAATATACCACAGTTGGACATATAGTTTTGGTATGTCGGAACTCCTCTCCTCTTCACCACAAAGAATAAAAAAAATTCAAACCAAGCTAGACCAGACCTCAAAATGAATTCAAGTGTATCGATCATGCATAATCTAGCCAATACTACACATTTCAAACCACATTGTAATGAAGGATAAAGGTAAGAAACAGCGTAGGATCAAGGTAAACCACAAATATGAAGTTTTAAATGGACCGTAACAAAACCAGCTATGTATCTTAATGCAAAATATAAGTTTAACACAAATCTTGTTTCAATAGAGTTTATCTAGGCGTAAAATGGAACAGGCCATAGAAATAGCAGTTTAACAAAATCATTTTCGCCAATTGATTCCCCTAAAAGACAAGCTCGTGAGGCTTCATTCCATCCCTCAGTGAGAATCTAGCAGACAAATACGACTTCAAGTCTGGGACTCCCTCAATAGCCTTTATCAACTCAGCATCAACAGCCTTCTGATCATCCTTCTTATCCTGGGGGAGCACATTCTTCTCCTAAAGATCCAATGGTGGATGCACAAAATGAGATATTGGAAAAATGAAAAACACGTAGGGACGGATTGAAGGACACATATGAATAGTATTTGTATGTAGATATTTAGCGAACCTCTTTCTCTGCCTCAAAGAACTCGCCCTCTCCTTTCTTAGTCTTTTTCGCAACTTGCTTGGCAAAGTACTTGTCATCAAACTTGTCAACGCTTACTCCTGAGATATCCACCCTTGTTGAAGTTGCAATAACATACTTCTGATTTACCCTCCTCAATGGAACACCATTAACCTTGAATGGTCCTGTAGTACACGGAGAGAAGAATTCAAACCAAAGATTTTTAGGAAGCAAAATAACTGCTTTAGTTTATGATATCATCATGCTGACAAAGGAGAGAAAATAACGGAAATAGCAGTGGGATAACCATGCTAATCAGCTATGACCAGACTTGCTAACCACGAAAAACAGAAGAGCTCTCCTCAACCCACCTATATTGGAGGAACAAGATATGAACATTACAAACAACCAAAGATTACCAACACCAGCCTACTTTGTATTCGTTCTTTGCAGTTTTCTTTCACTTGACTAGCATAGAGGATCCTGATTAGACTAAAACAAAGACTTGCTAAGGATAGACCCGACTGCTCCAAATAGATTATAAAGAAACTCAAGAGTCAAGATAGAATATAACTACCAGGCTTCAGAGGGGACAACACTTTTAACCATTTCACGTTACCCTAAACCTATTGGCTACAAGTTTTTAAGCTAATATTTCTCATGCATCAAAGAGGACGATGATTTTAATTTGTAAAAAGAACACTACCAGGAAAAACAGATTTTACAAAACAATTGCTTCATTACAGGTGATTTTTAATCAGAATAAGCAGATGCAACCAATTCCATTCTTGCTAATCTATATCCCAAATAATAAAAGATCATGAAGAATGATACTTCATTATGGCTAGGATAGTAAAACAAAATCCACAATATTAGCTAAACAAAGACATAAATATATTTCTGAATAATTACATATTCCATTGGCATTTCTGGCTTACCAGTAACAAGGAGCAATCCAGAGATCAATTGCTTCAAGAAAACAACTCTTTTACCCTTGAACCTTCCAGCAAGGAGTATCAATACAGTCCCAGGTGTAATACTTGCCCTAAAAATCAAAATCATCAAACAATATTAACATAAAAAGGAAGCTTTTTTTCCTTAAAAAAATAGAGAATGCAGCAAATTTAAATTTAACCTTAGCTTGGTAGGTCTTTCCTTGCGCTTATTAGCAAGGGGCTTCTTGACATCATCAGCTGGATAGAACTTGGGTGCCTTATTAGCCGCCGCAGATGGTGGAGCTTCAGCTGGTTTCTTATCGTGGCGGGGGAAAGAGCCGCCGTTCTTAGCCTTGATAGCCCACAAACCCCTCTTGTGGTACATCTTAGAGCGTGAGAATTTTCCGACGCCCCTAATGAGATCGGGATTTCTGCACACCTTACCCGTCTTGGCCGCCATTGCAGTCTCTCCGAAGTGATCTGTGTCTGCTTAGGGAGAGAACGTAAACCCTAAACCTAAAAGGAGGTAGTATAAGTAATCAATATTTGTCGTTATTTATACTATCAGGCCCATTAGTGGGTTGTCTTGTTTGGTTCCCGTTAGCGTTCTTTAACATGGCAGGCTTTCGGCCTGTTTATTTGTTATTGGGCTCTCAGTGTAAGAGTCTGCCAGAATTGCAAGTATAGTACTACCTCCATTTCTAAATATAAGATTTTCATTACAACAATGAAGTCTAAGATTTTCATTACATAATGTAAAAATTAGGATGTTTTTTTAATCAAAATATCATTATTATTCTCTTAAATATAATTAGTAATACACAAGTCATATTTAAGAGAGAATAATATTGATATTTTAATTATAAAAATATCTTAATTTTTGTAACATATAATAAAAATCTTATATTTAAAAAATGAAGGGAAAGTATTCAGCTTCATTTCTTTCTGTTAATAATGAAAGGGCGATAATACGTAACACATCCTTACTTTACACTGCATTTAAATTTCAAAATAAATATTGCCTTTTAGTTTCATCACATTTCAGACCTTAATCTTCCAATACAAATAGTTAGTTGACAATATTTCTCCTTTAAATTTTATTAAATAATCCTTATGTGTTTCTAAGAACCAGAAGGAGCCAAAATGGAGGACTCAACCCAAATTTGATTATTCTAGCTGGTTCGGCAGATTCGCTTCTTAAGAGTTCGAGAAATTAATCCTCACTTACGTATGAAGTTGTCACTTTAACCAACAATCTACCCCTTTATATGTAAATAACAATGCATGAGGTGGATCTTGAATTTAAATAATATTGGAGAAGAAGTTTTGATGACCTGAATAAAAGAAATTAACTCTTCTTCCCTTCGTCTTACTAGAAAACTTAGCTCCAACTCCCCTTTAGACTGTTTCTGAGGCAGTGTTTTGTAGATTATAGTATAGATCATTTGAGAATTCAGATAGAACTAAGTTGAGCTTCTCTATCCAAAGGACTACTTATTGTAAGCTGAATATGACCCCACATTTCTTCCCCAATTTCAAACTTTATTGCTAACCACTATTTCCCCCAACTTCACCTCTTCTCTTTCTCCCTCCACCAGAACCGTGTCAGTCATGAGGCAATTTAAGCCATTGCCTTAGGTCCCCACAAAAATAAAGGCCCCCAAATTATTATTTTTTACTAAAACTTCACTTAAAAAAAAAAAAATTGGGAATCCGTTTGCACAAGGGTGATTTGTTCGCCAAGCTTGGCTGCTAATCAACATCTCTACTAGTCTCATAGTCTCCAATGTAAGAGACACACGCGGCTATAAACAAACCATTTCCTCGCCGGAGGACACAACCAACTCCTGATGCGCCCGGATAACCTCTAGCAGCACCGTCTATATATGTTGAGAATAATTGCATCTGAGCCGAACGATGAGGTTAACCACCGCACCACTTTCACTTGTCGGAAGCCGAAACAAACTAATGTTGCGAGCTTTACATAAGGAAGATGGAAGTCTTGGGTTACAAATCTCTTGCTCACGGCCTGTCTGTCCCTCCAAAAAAGAATTTGCACATTGCCTTTCAAAGATGCCAGCAAACAGCGCTCGACAATACCAACAACCATCAACGCTGCCTTATCCTTTCCCAGAAGGCGTCATGTACAGGAATGGTAAAACCAATTTTCAATGATGCCGCCATTCCAAGAAGATATACTGATACGAATCACCACCCTTTTGACATACTGAAACCTTGCTTCCAAAGGAAAAAAATTATTTAGAAATTTCCACAAAAAGATGGACACGCGGTATTTGTTTCAAGTTCTTTAGTCTATTCAAGATAGAAGCAATGATGAATCTAGGGGGCGACAACGTTTCTCTTATCCAATAAAATTTATAAATTTTAAAAGGTTATTAATAGAAATTTACTTTTCCTCTCATCAAGAATTAAGTAAGTAATCATTTTCGAAACCTCAAAGTAAAATTTTTAGTTTCGTTTCTGAACATAAAGAAGGGAAGAGAAGACGTGGTAGGTATAAGGCCTCAACATTCAACGAGAACCTTGTGAATACATTAATACTACTCAACTAGAATGGCATTTTTGGTGTTGCATCATATTTGCTGTTTTTTCTTAGTAGTATTATTTAAGTATATTATCTAATGCCTATGATGATGATGGTGAGCAAAGAAGAAATGAACATTAAAAGCGTTTTGTTTTTGTGAAGTGGGGGGCTGTGGGAGGGGGGGGTAATGATTAGAAGGAATCCTACTTTTAATACATCATTTTCCTTATATATATAGTCTGATTTTTTATTTTTTATTTTTTTTTTTTTTTGACGCCCGAAGGCGATTGCCCCCGAAGGGGAAGAGCGGAGAGTACCCTAGATAGGGAGATTGTAGCATGCCCCATGCATGGGGAGGGAATTTAGCCTCACATGGAGAAGAATTTATTTACCCCATAAGGGGAGATACGGAAATCGACCACAGGACCTCCATCTCGTGACCGGATAACCTTACCACTTGGGCTACCCGATTCCTGTTATATAGTCTGATTTTAAGAACAATAAACTAAAGACAGCTAAACAATGTTTGTTGTTCAAAAAATGATGCACAGCTCGACATTATCAGACGATCATCAGTTGCTTTCTCGTTTTTCTCACAAAGTGCTTCCAAATCCACAGTTTTTCACTTGCAGCTTTTCTACTTTTCCTTACTACCACTTAATTTCTTCATCTTTAGTCAAATATTTCTGCATTTCTTATCTTCTTTCTCTTGTTTTTTCTTTTGTGATGCTCGGTGTTCGGACTACATCTTATGAATCGACTAAATCGAATACTCTTTTAACAATGTTGAGATCTCTACCTAATAGGATCAAACTCCCACCACTTAATTTATTATGTGTTGATCTCATGAGATATTTTTATAACATCAAAATGTTATCTTAAATTAAGTAATTGCCAAAATCATGAGTCGACTAGCCTGGGAATATATAGTCGGCATAAAAGTCCCCAAGATATTTGTTATATCACTCTCATGTAGCCATCCATAGTCGTGTCCAATAGTTGTTTGCCTCTTTCTCCTTTCCAAAAGCCGTACAATTTCATGGCTCCTCAAACATGCATAGGTAAGTTCGGCAGCGAACACAAATTTTAAAGACAGGAGGAGTATAATCAAAAATTGACAAAATAAATTCATATTCCCTTTACACATTTAAGCTTGTTAAAATTTTAAACAAAATCATTAAGACATAAGTGGTGTTATTCCTATATTTCACGAACCACAAAATCTAATTTCAAATCGAAAACTGACTCAAAATGTGTAACTAAAAAATGCTCACGGGACGGTTGTTACAAAAACAATGTTAAATTAAGTAAATGTCGTTTAGAAAGATATATATGTATTCAAATTAATTATCATTTAAATATCTTTTATTATGTGGGAGTCTTCTGGCCACAGTGGAAACGGCCGTGGGACGCAAGACCGAGGTCCTGCGTTCGATTTCCGCATCTCCCCGCCCCGTAAAAAAAAAATATATATATATCTTTTATTATCTGTTAACAATTTATTCTAATTATACCCTCAACATATCTTTTATTGGAAAAGTGAAAGAGAGGTAGGAAGAAAGGGGTATTATTAGAATTGTGGTGAAAAAATTACTATTTGTTTGAGTTCCTTAATTTTTTCAAAGTGTCATAAACATTTTATATTTAGGAATGGAGGGACTAGTATATAATAATGCAATCAAGACGACCGTTTGAAATCCCATGTTTGAAATGCAAAGGCAGACCACAACAATCTTAGATGACACAGTTGGAAAGAATCCAAATTGGGACATTTTGGCATTTTTCCATTGTAATAAAAGCCAGAAGAATGGTGAAAGGACAGAAGTTCAAACATCCCTATCAACGTTAATATTAAGAACATTCACCAGAAAAAGGGAAAGTAATAATTAAGAACAAAATCAAATGTACACAACATTTTTACAGGAAGAAAGTATTCACCAAAATATTCATAACAAACTGTCCACATTTCACACTTTCAATCCCTTTTCTATGTAACAACTCTTGTTCTTCTCTTCCACCATCCATCCATCCAAATTTTTCCCAAATTCTTTCATCACAAAGAAGATATTTAATAATAAACAATCCCAACAACAAAACTTAAGGAAAAAAAGTTTCCAACAAATAATATAAATAATAAAAATTAAATCCCAGACTCCCTTCAACTCATAATAATCAATCAAATCTACTATCAACCAAAGAAAGAAGAAAAAATAAAGTTGTATAAATGAACAAAAGAAACCCCCCTCCCTCCTTTGGTTATTTTAATCATATGGATGATTGATTATTAATCAGAAGATTTGGTGTTGGACCTGTAGAGAAGCTTCTTCTTCTTTGAAGTTTGATTATCAAAAGTGAGCACCACTTTCCCTGCTTCACTAATTTTATAGCTCCCACTCATCACTGGTTCTTCTGTTGGACCAATCTTTCTTGACTTTTGTATTATCACAGTGTATCCTCCCTCAGCACTTGGTACAAATTCAGCTCCATATGACACTTCCCACCCCACAACTCTTGCCTCCCACCCTAAGGTTGAGCCCTGCAAATCCAACACCCAAATCAGTCATAAACAGAGCAAATAATTATTACATGTCTCCTCCCACAAACAATTTAACATTCGCAAAACCATAATATTCACTAATTTGATTAAGAAACTGGGATTACCTCAGTAACCGGGAATTCGACGCTATGTTTGGATGCAGGCTTAATGGTTTCCTCTGTTGCAGGGTCAGCAGAAGTGAATTCTTTTTCACCCTCCTTGTTAAGGCCACCATACTGTGCTGGTACATGCTCAGGTGCTATGTACCTATTGTTTCTCAATCAAAAGTACACAACTTTGTTAAAACAAATCCCTATTGCTAGTCAAATTGAAAACAATCATCCAATAGGCAAAACTAACTTGAAGAGGGTCTCAGCAGTTTTTGAAGGGCCTGCAAAAACAAACTTGCTCTTTGTCCTTTGAGTCAAGAATGGACTGATCATCCTGTTGTAGGCCACATACCACCATGGGACATTGATGAACACCTAAAAATCACCCAAAACCCACCAACCAATTACAATCCAATCGAATCCATATGCATAAAATTTTAATCTTTATTACAAATTGATCAAAGATTGGAAATTTACCTGTTTGGCAACAAATTCAGGGTAATTGTCCTGGAGCAATTGGACAGCTTGATTGGTGGCCTGGCGGAGTTCTTTCTTGAAAAGGAATAGTCCAGGAGAGTTCTTAAGATCATTAACTTGAACAATAGTATTAATACCATCAGGACTGAAATCAAGTTTTCTGATACTCTTCTCCAAGAACTGAATTCTCCATCTAAGGAACTTAGAACGTTTCTCAGCATCAGCAAACGCGTTCTGGTACAATTCCTTATCTTGGAATTCTCCATAAGCATTGTAACAAATAGGGTGTCCTTCTTTGTCTACTCCATCCATGTATACAACTTTTTCCAATCCATTACCAATGTCTTCTTCTTCCAACAATTTCTCGATATCGAATTCCTTTCTCCACGCGACGACGTTTTTGAGCATGGTTAAAGCTTCTTTGACTTTGAAATCCCTTGCTCTGAGGAACTTGAGAAGGATTGTATCGCTTCTTTCATCGGCAAGAAGTGGAATTCCCCAGATTGAAACCTCCTCTGGGGCCTTTGGTTCGTCAGGGGTGGTGGTCTCTTCCTCTGGAGCCTTTGTTGGCTCCTCTGCCGGAGCAGCAGCTGATGTGTCCGCCGCTGCTGGAGCACTGTTGGTGACTTCAACGATAGTTTCCTTAATTTCTTCAACGGTTTTTTCCTCAGCAACAGTTTCTGTCTTATCCTCAACCTTTTCTACAACCACCGCCGCAGGAGCGGATGGAGTAGGCGTCTCAACAGCAGGGGCGGCGGTCGCCTCAGCCTTCGGTGGCTCCTCTGAGACAGCAGCAGGAGCAGCCTCTGGTTCTGTTTTTGGTTCCTCCTCAGCAGGGGGGGCGGCGGCGGCTTCAGGCTCAGCCTTTTTATCTTCCTCCTTAGGAGCGGGAGGTGGTGGTGGTGGGGGAGTAGTGAATTCATGGTTATTAAGAGCTTCCTGAAGAAGCTGTTTGAATTCATCCAAAGCTATCTTTTGTGGGTCAGGAAGTTCGCCAGCAACGTTTGGTCTCCTCTTTAAACGACGTCGATTCACCAATCTTTGCCTCCTCAGCCGCCTTCTCTGGTTCAGGAACCGGCTTAGGCTCAGGCTGAGGTGTCGTCGCCTCCTTCTCTACAACAACAGGTGATGCGGCGGACTCAGCCACAGGAACATCTGAAACGACGACGTCTTGCTTTGGTGCCTCAGGAGCTGGTGCAGCAGCCGCCTTGGTTTCTTCAGCCATTTTTGTTTTCTTATTATGAAAAAATTTGAAAGATTCAGAAAACTGGAGAGAAAGAAAGAAAGAAAGAAAGGGGAGTTGATTGAATTGGGAGAAGTGGGGAGGTCAGGGTTGAGTGCTAAATATGGGGGGAGTGTGTGTAGTGTGTGAAAGAGAAATAAGAGAGAAGAACAGACTGTCAAAGGGACCCCACCACAAGGAGAGTATTTGCCAGTTGTGGGCTCCACGCCACCACTCCTCCTTTCTAACCGTTGAATAATTTTTTTTGAATAAATATCTAGATTCTTTTTTGAATATTATTACTAGTACTAATTTCGATTTGCTGGCAAAATACAGATATTTTGATCATTTTTTTTTCATGTAACTTATTACTTACCATATATTGCAAAAATTCTGTTTTTTTAAACATTGCTAAACTTTAATTCTTGCAATGAGAGGCGGGAAAATACCCTTCAGGTTTCAATTTTAAATATTTTACACAATTTCCATGTTAAATATAGCTGATTTAGTACGATTATATTTTACTGTATTTTCTGAATTTCCATTTTTCTTGAAAAGTTTCTTCAAATCACACATTAGAATTATTCAAAAAAGAAATAAATATTAGACTTAATTAAACTTTTAGAGGGAAAGATTGACTTAATTAATTAATTAGATAAAACTTGATCGGCAATGCAATATTAGATGATTGAGTATTTGTAAATAATTTTAATATTTTATTGGGTAAAAAGCGCTCACGCCCCCTAAACTATTCTCTTTTTTTGTTTTTGACCCTCAACTAAAAACGGTCAAGTTTTACCCCCTAAACTATTTCGATTTTTGGTTTTTGACCTTCCATCCATATTCTCCGTTACATCATAACGGAAGTCCAAAAAATGAGGGCATTTTTGGGCAATCTGTATAAGATCCTAAAATTTTTGTTTTTATAAAATAAAAAACCTATTATTCTGACGAGAAAGAAGAAGTCGCGGTGAGAATAGTGGGATGAAGTAGCAAGTGCTCGGGTACCACTCCTCTTCTCCAACCACCAACTGTAAATTCCAACCTCTAAAAAAATCTTAGAAGACCCTTTTTTCCCTTAAATTTAATTCTATTTATTATGAATGATACGATTTTCCCAAAATGCCCCCATTTTTTGGACTTCCGTTATGATGTAACGGAGAATATGGATGGAAGGTCAAAAACAAAAAAGCGAAATAGTTTAGGGGGTAAAACTTGACCGTTTTTAGTTGAGGGTCAAAAACTAAAAAAGGAAATAGTTTAGGGGGCGTAAACACTTTTTACCCTATTTTATTAATAGAAAGAGGAAAGAGAAAAAATAAAAAATAAAGAGTGATGTTTAAATTTAAAATCTTTGTTGAGAGAGAAAACTATAATTGTCGAGATATTTCTAAAAGCATTCTATTACTAGTGTATAAAACTATCATCAATCTTTTACTTTTGCAACCAGAAATGCATTGCCTTTCTATTGGTTGGATTGGAAATATTGATTGGAATATGGGATATGGAGAAGAAAATACATATTGATGTTTCTAATTACTTATAAATTATCTGTCACCATTATAAGGGTTTGAGTGCTGAACATGTTTGTACCAACAATTTTCAAAAGACATTCTTTGATTTTCTGACAATTTTAACATAGAGTGTCTCCTTAAACACAGCCTGGCTATTCATTAAGCCTTTGCTTAGGAAATTCCAAATATTTTCACTCTTTTTCTTTTCTTTGAAACCAAAATCAATACAAATATTTTCTCACCATGCATGGTCTAAGGCATAATATTTTCTAAAATCACGACTTTTATTCTATCAAAGACTCTCTCAATACGAAGCAACAAGTAAGAGTTAAACTCAAAACTATTAAATCATTATCTTTTTTCTGACCTTAAAACATACTTTTAGAAATCAAATTGAGGAAATTGAGGTATGAAGCGTATGATAAGAGAAAAAAATAAAGGAAAAAAGACCAACAGTTTTGTAGCGGAAAGTAAGGGCTAACAGGTCACTCAATCTTAATACCGTTCTTGTGGGACTGACCCACAGTCCCCTCACATAAATTGGACGTAGTCTAAATAAAGATGTGACCCTGTTTAATTTATATGAGGAAGGTGTGGAATAGTCACACACGAAAGGTCCCTTATAATTGAATTTTCTTTAACAATAAAACTAAAAAAGCAAAAGAATAAAGAAAAAAAAATAGCGGTAGGGTCCCGTGCCAAGAGGGCTCCGTCTTTCATGCGGTAAAGCAATCGAAAGATGTTGGCTAGTTTTCCTTTGCTTTGCTGGAAAAAAATAATTTATAAAAAGCTATTGTCTAAATCTTTTCTTTGCTGTTGGGTAGTTATAACTCGTCTTATTTTTGTCTACACACATTCTTAATACAATGTTCGCGAATTTGAGTCACCTATAATAAAATATTATAACGTTTAACGTACAAATATTCATATTTAGATGGTTGAACTATTCAGGTAAATACTGAAGAAAAAAAAATGAGTGATGGACAACAGTTTACAAGAAGGGGTCAGCTTGTCGGGATCCGTTGGGGGAGGATTTCATCGCCATCTTCAATCTTGTTCTTTTTCTCCCCTTCCCTTTTTGTGAAAAAGTTACTGCTAAATTCAAATATCTATTTTTTCTTTTGCTAGGGATATAACGGATTCACCTCTAACAACACATATATAGTGGTTGAAATCCAGTTAGGCGGTTGCCCTATAAAGGTGAGATAGAAGTGCCTCACAAAAAGATGAGAGAATCTTAGAAAAAAAAATTTAAAGAATACCCCATGTATGAGGAGGGTATCGAACTCACGACCTCACGGTCGTGAACAGGTCATAGCCGCACTGGATTATGAATCTTGTGATCATATATAGTGGTTATGTGGCGTTTTAGTTGAGAAGAATTAGTCAATTTTGGTAAAGTCACCATCAAATTATTATTTCAACTATACATACATACAATGGAATGAGATAAGGCAAAGCGAAGATAGGAGATAATGATGATGTATATATATATATATATATACATACAATGGAATGAATCTTATGCAGCAGAATCTCATATGATTACTTTTTTTTTTATTCATTTCATCTAAATTCCTAATCTAAAATTTGTCCTCTATATATCATAGTATCACCTTAATCAAAATTGTAATCGAAATTGAAATAAGTTGCTAGGAGATTATAAAATTTTCAGTCTAAAATATAAATCATCAAATAATTCGATTTAACGAGCCAAAAAAATTCTGTACATGCACATAATTTGACCCCCTCCGCATATTTAATTATTTTATTTCATAGTATAGATGACGATGTTTGAAGATAATTACATTCCTAGCTATAATCCTATTTATATAAGACTGACATTAACTAATTCATAAAAAAAAAAAATGAGACTGACATTAATGAGAAAAATATTTATTGCCTAAAAGGACAAACGCATTTATACGTGCGAGGGTTGCCTTGAGCATCACTTCGTCTAAACCTGGAAAGAGACAAAATGCCTTCCCATCTCCTCATCCTTGTCTAATGCAAGACAAAACACATGCTTAGGTGAAAAAACATTAAAATCAACAAAATATAAAAAAAATATGGAGTAACATAGAACAAGAGATTAATAATATTTCCTACTATCTTTTAAGGTTGATTTGTTTCTTTGATAAGAAAAAAGTTTGGTTTTTATTATTATTGGTGGCTTAAATTTTGTCATGCTAAAATAAGTGGCCATATGAACTACTAACCATGCATGATGTTAGTGATTACTACAAGTTGTTGATCAATCATTTTAGTGGGAAAAAAAGTTTGATTTATTTCTCTTTGGATTAATAAAGCAGCCATTATACAAGAATTTCAACTTATCGTGTATAATTAGCCATCCACCAAGTTGACAAAAAGCTCAAAGTGCTTACCACCAATATAATGGAATCTAATACATTTGGTGGTAGATTTTTTTACTTTCATATGTGTGAAACCCCATCTCACATGGGATAACTTAAGTCATGATCAGTATATAAGGCGCTAAGCACTCCACTATCATATCGGGATATCTCTTTTGGCATAACGAGCTTTCGGGTCTGCAAGTAGATGATCATGTAGATCGCCCGAGCCCACGCTGTCGCGTATGCGGGCCCGCTGAGCTCGGGCGTGACAATATGTGTCTTTAATTTTCTTTCTTGACTTTAAATCAGATAATCCGTCACTATTTAAAAGTATGCAAAAAGAATATATATATAAATATTATATTTTGTCAGGGTTAAAAATTTAGAATTAACATATGACCAAAACACACGTTATATAGACCTCTTAAATAAATTACATATTATGTAATAACTCTATGCCAACTATAAAAGAAACCAAACAGCATCACCCTATGTGACGGAAATGGGACATACTTATAGTAATATCCATAGTTTATGAAGCTAAAATTGTATAAAAGTATTATTTTAATAATTGATCTATCTGAAGAAGTAAACTTGAGAAGAAAATAATTGATATGTAATGATAAATTTTTAAAGGAATCTAAGAAGCTTGATCATATATAATCCCATCATATTTCTCGTTGATCCCCTCTTATTATATAATACTAGTAAAGGTTGTAGCATAAGATTGGAATAAGTTAAGGAAAAAAAAGAAAAAGGGATATTAATACTAGAGTCGAGAAGAAACAGAGCTGGAAATGGCGAAGATTGAGGAGATCAAGCAAGATCCAGCTGTGACTATCCACTCATTGGTTGCCACCTAAAACCAATCGCCAATTTTTTATTCTTTCTTTCCTTATTATATAATCATTCAGTAACATAGAACTAGGAGGGGGTGAAAATTGTGTATCCGAATATATGTACTCAGACATGTTCCCACTATTTAGAATTAGATAAAGGAATATTTTTTTTCAATTTCATATACATGTGGCGAATTGTGAGTGGTCGGGGGAAAGAAATAAAAATATGCACAGGATAGCCGATTATTTGCCGTCTAGGCAGTGACGGAGCTATTAAGAGGCAGGGGACGCTCGCTCCCAACATTTTCAGAAACGACTAATTTTCTATGAGAAAAAATTATTTTTGTGATATTTTTTATAAATATTGTATTTGCCCTCCTAAAAAATTTCAGTAAGAAATTCGCCCCCTCCTATGACAAACTACCTGGCTCCTCCACTGCGCCTAGGAGGGCTTCAATATTGTCATCAGCGCCAAAAACAAATAAATAAAAGAAAATACCGATACATGCGGCACTTGGTGTGTGAATCCCCCCAATGATGTCAAAAGGAAAGATATGGAAATTATTATATAGTAGTAAAAAGGGCTTCCATTTTGAAAGCGTTAAAAGGACAACACACACATTAAGCTATATAGAGAAACAAAGGGCAGACTTTTCAATCTCATATTATTCATTCATCGCTTGCAACAACAAGAAGCCTAAATGGTTAACGTGGAGAGAAAAAGAAAAATAAATAAATCAACACGAAAGAAAACCAATATTTTTAACGTGGTTCGATCTCAACGCAGACTCACATCCACGACTCTAAAGGGTAAAAATTTTCACTATGTAATTTTTGGACGGAACAAAATTACAAACCCTCTCGGGAACCAAACCCAAGAAACTCACTATCTGAGTTGGTGGCGCCCAACGCAGACACACATAATACTAAACTAGAAGATTCTTATTTATAAGGTTTTTCTCCTTCCTAGTTTCCTAACACAACCGATGTGGGATATTGAGAGAATCCCAACAAGATCATCATACTATATAATCTTAAAGGTTGCTATTGTGGCTTGTAATGAGTAAGTGGACGAGCAGCCATATCACGGGAGAAGAATATGAGCTGCTCATACCCTACTTCGTATTTCCTCCTTTCTCTTTTCCTTTGGTTTTTTAGTGCATTGGTATATGGAGTTTTCCGAATAATTCGGTTAAGATATTTACTTCGACCTTACCATTGGACAAGGATTGAAAATTGAGTTATGAACAAGTGATATCAGCCTTCTGAGTCCATACGGTGCTGAAAAAAACTTGTTTAGTACTCCCTCCATTCCTAAATATAAGACTCTTTAGACAATTTGAGAAAATTAAGGAAGTTGTCATTTTCACCTAAATTTCCAATATTATCCCCCCACCCTCCTCTCTCTCACTTCTTTGTCATAAAAGAAAGTGAAAATGCTGAGTGATAATCGAAAATAAATTGTTGATAACTAATAAAAAGAACCTTAAACGACAATTAATTTGGATACCTAGATATCTCCTAAACGACAATTAATAGGGAATGGAGGGAGTACTAGAGTCGGACAGTTTTATTAAGGAAAAAAAGAAGGAAAAAGAACAACTCCATCCATAGAACACCAGTTTACAGATATGACTGAGTACCAAACATAGTTACAGGATGAGCTTTGTTCAAGTTATCATTGAACCAACCATCCCTACTACCATTTCTAATTGTACCTCTTTTCGATAACAGACACAAGAAAGCTGCTCAAAAAGTTTCCAATGCCAATGGCACTTATTATAGAAAAACTCCTGCATTCCAACCCAAAATAGTATATATTGAGGCACTAACCACCAGAAGCTCATTGGAACTACTGCATTTGGAATATCAACCAGACCGTATTCTCGACCTATTTCAAGCCTTTTCTTTTCAGTTAGAACCACGACCACCATTGTTGGTGATCGCGCATCTTTGCAGCACAGCGTTGTTATACCGGAGGGCTTCTTTGTTATCATTCTTGCAATTGGGATGAGGATTCGGCCGTAGATGGGAGTAAAGATTATTATATATTGAGAGGGGGAGGAAAGTTCTAAGTGAAACTGCTGGTGCTTCAAGATTTGCCCATGGTGGTTTCTTGCTTGGTGAATAATGTGGAGCCTTGTGCATAAGCAATTGCATAAAGGGAAGTGGAAATTGATGGATTTGCTGGATATCGACGCTATTGTGAGATTGCTGTCTCCCGCGTTCATTTGAATGATGATGAGTTGAGGCATATTAGACTTGCTCAACAATATGCTGGAAATATAAGGGTTTACTTATTGACGAATGGATTTTGTTTTCTACATCTGGCTTCATATGATGCATTACATTAGGAGGAGGAGGAATTCACATCCTAAAATTGTGTATATATGCTGGTTTTCGGATCAGAATTAGTGATCAAATAACCAAGATTTGTCCCTGTTGTACATACATCTACAATGTTTTTAGAGAGCTTTCGGTGAATTTATTTATTTGCTTCGTCGATTGTAAATATAAGACCTTGCAAAGTACAAATAAGAAGCAAACGCTGCTGCACTCAGTCCTGCAAGCACCCAATAGAAGTAATCAAGATGTGCCTTGTTCAAGTTGTTCGAAAACCAACTTTCATGTCCATCTTCTCCGCTAGTAGCTTTCTCAATCACATAGATGAGGAAGCTACTCAGAAAGCTCCCTATACCAAATATACTAAGACACAGAGCCAGACCGATACTTTTTAATTCATTAGGGACCTGATCGTAGAAGAACTCTTGTAATCCCAACCATGGTAAACACGTTCTGGATTCCAAAAAGTAAATATTGAGGTATCAACCACATTATACTCATTGGAATTGTCACATTTGGTCTATCAACCAGCTCGTACTCGAGAGCAGTTTCAAGACGCTTCATCTCCACTAGTGCAGCGATAGCCATTGCAAAAGATGACAGAAATAGTCCAGTTCCAATCCGTTGAAGCATTGTTATACCTGAGGACTTACCTGTTACAACTCTTGCAATGGGAACCAAAACCCGGTCGTAGATAGGTATAAAAAGAACAGTGGAAAGACTGATTAAAGATCGTAACGAAGCAGCTGGTACTTGAAAACTTGGAGTTATCATAGTTCTATCCATTGTAACTCCTTGCTTTGTAAATAAAGTTGAAGGTTGTTGAAATACTATGCCATAAACCAAACATGTTGCCCATATTGGAAATAGCCTAAGAACCGACTTTGCCTCTTCAACCTCTATGATGCTACAAAATGAAGATGAAAATGAACATTCAATTCTAAACGGAGGGAGAATAATCTGTCATTCATAATGTAGAAATAATCTTTATTTCTTCCTACAACAACAACAACAACAATAGCATAACCCATTAAGTCCCCAATAATTGGGGGTATGGGCGGGGATGGACGGGATACAAACCTAACCTTTGTCAAGCAAAGTGGCTGATCCCAGGATACCACTGAAACAGATGTATTGGAGACTAACCTAACCTTTGTCAACAAGTGCACAAAGTGGTTGCTCATATAATACACATGTAACAATGGTCCCCTATGCCGTCGCGTTTGCTACAGAATCATGCCCTCAAATCAAAGCCAAAAGGCATCAGAGAAGGCAGACCCAAGAACCATTTTGATTTATGTGCACATCACCATGCTTCTTTCATTCAACATCCAGAGCATTAGTGGTGCACATCAAAAAAAAAAAAAAAAAACTAGCAGCTTCTTTAATTACCTGCATTGTTGTGAATCGTTGTAATGCAAAAGACTTTGTGACTCAGCTTCTGTGGAAAATTCTTCAGACTTTGTTGTCCAATTCCTGACAGCTCTAACAAACACCCGACTGATTCGCACAAATGGACTGGTGTTTTTTTCAGTATTCACGTGAAATCGATAAGTGAATGTTCCGAACAAGAATATGAGGAGCGAGATAAGCATAACAAGGCAATGGATTCCGAATGCAAGTGCCCAGCTAACATTATCTTGAATGTAAGTGGTGATCAAATATGTTACTGTGACACTGGCACTCATGCTAAAATACCACCAGTTGAAGAATGAGCTTTTCTCTTTACACTCTTCTACATCTGATTGTCCATCAAATTGATCAGCCCCAAAAGCTTGAATACAGGGCTCGTGCCCGCCTAGTGCTAATGCTACTAGATAGAGTCCAGAGAAGAAGACGATAATTTGGAGCTGAGACGGAGAAGGAGAACATTCAATGGGAAAGAGAGCTGAAAGGGCTAAAAGTCCAAGTCCCTGTTGTATACACATTGCGAATTCAATCTCAGGTGGAAATCATAATCATAGTATTAATTTTTCCAAAAAATAAACATATTACTAATAGAATAAACAAAAAAAAACAGGATATAGTAGTAGTAGTAGTAGTTTAGGTAGGTACCAGGATATAGAGCACGGAGGAAACAATGATGGTCCGGTAATGACCGAAAAAAGAATCAGCAAGAAAAGCAACAAAAAGTGGGAGAAGAGAGGAAGCGCTGGACCAGAGATTGAGGTTGGCGGCTGCAGTTGCAGTGGATAGGCCAAGTTGGGTGGTCATATAACTTATTAAATCTGAACTTATTCCATGAAATGCAAACCTCTCAGCCACCTTAGCTCCTGAAAGTGTTCAAATTACAAACATGAGTTTTTAACATTTGAAGAATGAAAAGATTGAATTAGTATTACCTATTACGAAAGATGCTGATCTCCATCCACCATGTTTTGATAAGGTTTCGACAACATTAACAGAAATACTAGACGATTCAGTGGTAACAGTGGCAGGGGTCGTCATAAATAAAACTGATTTGTTCTTTGGGAGTCCAGTCCAATCCAATCCAATCCAGTTCCTTTTCTTTTCTTTTTTTCCTTTTTTTGAAGTCTAATTTCACGTGTGATACTAGAATGTTTGTCATGGCATTAGTTATATATGATTGTTAACTGTGAATATGGTTCTAAATAAAGTCTTCAAAAGGAGAAGATAAGATTAACAGGTCTTTGTGTCCTGTGAATAAATCTATTATAATTAAACAACATTCTACTTTTGACCACTTCACTTTGTTATATTTATCTACAACCCCCGTCATGAATTATGTATAACACAGAGTCGGAAATTAAACCCGTAATCTTACAAGCCATTGTTATATGCTCGCCCTTTAATCAATATCCTTCTGTCATGTAACAAGAACCATTGGTTGGCGGCTATCACATACACCATATCTAGTACTATGAAACGGGCGGGGCGGCCGGGCCCGGTCCGCGTGGGCTTATTTCAAAACGGGGGGGCTGGGCGGGCCCATTTTTTGCGGATCATTGATACACATGCCCATACCCGCACCGCACAAAACCCGCGGGCTAGCAGGGTTGCCATGGCCCACTCACTGTTAAATAAAGATTTACCCATTAATCATAAAATAGTTAAAGCGATATGTTAATATATACAATATTATATATAATATATATACTTTTCCAAAAAATATTAGAGCAAATAACTTTTTTTGCCACAAAACTAGTTACGAGTGCTATATATGCCACAACTTAATTTTTTGTGCTTTTTCTGCCACTAAACTAGTAACTGGTGCTATATTTGCAACAAATCATTTTTTAGTGTCTTTTCTGCCACGAAACATTTTAAGAATGCTAAAAATGCCAAAAAAATAGAGGAGAGTAGTGGTGCTAAGGCGGAGTTGGAGGGCAAACTAAGTAAGAGATAAAATTAGTTTCAAATAAACCCCTAAAATCACATTTTTATATTCAATTAGGTACTTAATATATTTTTTTTTATACTTGACCCCTTCTCAACTGGTGTCCCAATTGGGGGAGTCTCAATACTCGAATTTCCAAAGTTCTTGACTTTTTCATAGCTCCCGACTCTTCCCCAAGTCTTGACTAAACAAATCAACACCAAATTCACCCTCAAGCTTTAATTCTTGACAACCCGAAATCGGAAAGCTTAACTCTGTAATCTGAATCTAGTAACACACTACTGGGTTTTACATTTCCATGAATCACAGGTGGATCACATTCAAGGTACAAAATGACCGATGCTTTTACAATATTAAAAATTATATCAAACTTTCTACTCCAATTAAAATACAAATTTGACGACGACTCAATAAATAGAGATTCTTGTAAACTACGATTAGGCATGTACTCATAAAAAACTAATTTTTTACTTTTATCTACACAATTATCCAAAAGATTAACAATAAATGTGGTCTTAATCCACCAAGAATTTGAAATACCAGAAATAGTAAAGAAAATATAAAATGGCAAAGAGAATTACAATAGAACTTGTGATTATCAGAAAGATTAAACTTGTTCCTGGCTTTGAATTTGACGGAAACGGTAGGCATTGTTTGCTTCTTATGTATCAAATTTTCTGGGTTTTTTTAGGCTATAATGGCATGGAAGGGATTAAAGATTTGGACTTGCAGGTTGTTGTGGCCAGGGTTTGGTCTAAGATGATTTTTTTTTTATTTGCTAGGTTCAAGGTGGGAGGGGAAGGAGGAAGAAGGTGGTAGTGAGAGTTTTGATAAATTTTGGAAGAAGGGGTCAAGTATAAAAAAAAATAACATTAACTACCCAATTGAATATAAAAATGTGATTTTAGGGGTTTATTTGAAATTAATTTTATCTCTTACTTAGTTTTCCCTCCAACTCTGCCTTAGCACCACCACTCTCCTTTATTTTTTTGGCATTTTTAGCACTCTTAAAATGTTTCGTGGCAGAAAAGGCACTAAAAAATGATTTGTTGCAAATATAGCACCAATTATTAGTTTAGTGGCAGAAAAAGAACGAAAAATTGATTTGTGGCATATATAGCACTCGTAACTAGTTTTGTGACAAAAAAAAGCTATTTGCTCAAAATATTATATATAATATGTATACTTTTTTTTTTTACCATCAAGCGAGTAGAAAATATGCTAATATATACCATATTATATATAATATATATACTTTTCCCAAAAATATTATATATAATATGTATTTTTTTTTTTTAAAAAAAAGCCTGCGGGCGGCCCGCGATCCGGCGGACTCGGTCCGCGAGCTAAACGGGTGCGGGCTAAAATACCCACATTTTTGCGGATCAATATTTCCTAAGTCCATACCCGGTCCGCGGCGGGCCGATCCGCGGGCTTCGGCCCACTTTGACAGCACTAACCATATCAAATAACCATTATTAATACCTGTAATTCAATTTTTTAGAACTTATCATGATTGAAGATGCATCCCCACCATATTACTTAAAACTTATCATGAACACGAAGATGCATCCCCCATTCATGTCGCGACTATTTAATTATATCTTCATCCCCTCCCGGTTTATAAACATTCTATTCAAGAAAATATGTGGCCCCAGTAATGAAATTATAGTTCCTTTCTGATCATTGCAATAAAAATAATTGTATACGCTGAAACAATATTTATATTCTCCTTCAAGAATAAGCAGCTCCTAACAGGAAAACAAATTCACCTAAAGTGGAATACATACATCTGACTTGGTTAATTGTTTCGTCGATTATAAATATAAGACCTTGCAAAGTACAAATAAGCAGCAAACGCTGCTGCGCTCAGTCCTGCAAGCAGCCAATAGAAGTAATCAAGATGTGCCTTGTTCAAGTTGTTTGAAAACCAACTTTCATGTCCGCTAGTAGCATTCTCAATCACAGAGATCAGGAAGCTACTAAGAAAGCTCCCTATACCAAATATACTTAGATACAGAGCCAGACCGATACTTTTTAATTCGCTAGGCACCTGATCGTAGAAGAACTCTTGTAATCCAACCATGGTAAACGCTTCATGGATTCCAAAAAGTAAATACTGAGGTATCAGCCACATTATACTCATTGGAATTGTCACATTTGGTTTATCAACCAGTCCATATTCTCGAGCAGTTTGAAGACGCTTCATCTCCACCAGAGCAGCGATAACCATTGTAAGAAATGACATGAATAGTCCGGTCCCAATCCGTTGAAGCATTGTTATACCTGAGGGCTTTCCGGTTATCCCTCTTGCAATAGGAACTAAAATCCGGTCATAAATAGGGATAAAAAGAACAATGGAAAGACTGATAAAAGATTGTAAGGAAGCAGGTGGTATTTCAAAGGTTGGGCTGATAGATCTGTCCAATGTAACTCCTTGCTTCGTAAAAAAAGTGGAGGACTGTGAATACACAATGGCATAAACCAAACATGTTGCCCATATTGGAAATAGTCTGAGAACTGCCTTTGCCTCTTCAACCTCACTGATGCTACAAACTTCCCCATCTTCTTTTGATCCATCAGGTGCTAGTAATGCTTTGTTCAGAAACCTGTGGCACGCAAAAAGAGAAACGTTAAATCAAGCCAGAATGATTCCAGTCTCATAATCACACGGAGCAATGGCGAGGAAGAACTGACTGAAGCCCGTGAAGTGTGCTAAATCACCAATCCATTGTGAGTAAATAAAATCACATATTCATCATTCATGTGTGTGCTATGCAGAAGAAGCAGGAATTCTTCCAAGCTAATATGGTACTTTATTCATACTCAAAACTCTACCAGTTATTGAGAAACAATAAAGGAGATTCTTCAGATGAACATAGATAATAACAAGAAAAAGCACGAATGATAAGAAAATTGCTTACTTGAATTGCTCAGAACCTTGATAAGGTAGAAGCCCCTGAGTCTCCTCTTCCATAGTAAGTGCAGATGAGGTCGTTCCCCAGTTCCTAACAGCACTAACATATACCCGGCCGATTCTCACAAAGGGGCTTCTGTCATCACTGTTAATGTGGAATCTATAAGTGAAAGTTCCAAGCAGGAATATGATTAGAGCAAAAACCATGACGATGCAGGGAATTCCAAATCCAAGACCCCAACTAAGATTATCCTGAATGTAGGTCAAAATCACCAAAGTTACCATGGTTCCACTACACATTCCAAAGTACCACCAATTAAAAAATGAGCTTTTAGCTTTACATTCTTCAGGATCTTGTCCATCAAATTGATCAGCACCAAACGCTTGAACACAAGGCTTGTGCCCTCCTTGAGCTACTGCTACTAGGTACAACGCAGAGAAGAAAAAGATAATTTGGAGTTGAGGGGGAGAGCACGTCATTACATCTGCTATAATTTGGCACTCGGTAGACTTGAAAGAGGGAAGGAGAGCTGAAAGGGTCAAGAAGCCCAGTCCCTGTAAGACATCCAAATCCAAAGTAAAGATCAGCACAGATCCCAAAATGAGTTGTTTATTGCAGAATATTTTCCGTGCTGTATTTTCTTGACCGATATTTTTTTCCCATATTTGCCATGCTGATTTAATCATTATTTGATATAAGTCTTTTCCTTCATTTGGTCAATATTCACTAGGATAGAATTAAACTTAAAAAACATGATCAAGCTTATGACTATTCTTTTTCCCCCACAGGCTAAATCAATAGACATTGATGTAATACAAAAGATTTTTTTTTTTTTTTAAACTTTCATACTACATAATGGATGGAAAATCCTTGAAAAACTCCAAAACTCTTTCTGAGCATTAGATAAATGAATATTACCAAATTAATCACTAAAGCTTAGCTGCCCTATTGTATTAGCTACTACCAGAAAACATAAAGTTTAAACCCTTTTTTCAGTTTCAGAATTTAATTCTAGTCTATCTAAGAGAATCGAAAAAGGAAAGAAATGATAGCATTAGAAAAAATGGACACAAAAAAAAACTGCTTACTAGGATATAAAGCACTGAGGCTGCAATAATGGTGCGGTAACGTCCGAGAAACGAATCGGCGACAAAAGCACCCAAAAGTGGCAAAAGGGAGGCGGCGCCGGACCAAGCATTGACGTTGGCGGCGGCCGTTGCAGTGGATTGGCCAAGTGGGCCCGTCAGGTAACTTATTAAGTTGGAAGCTATTCCATAATAGGCAAACCTCTCAGCCATTTCTACACCTGAAATTCACAGGGAAGAAAAAGTTCAATTTATACAAATTTTCCTATGTTTAATCAAATGATAAGTAAAAGCTTACCGATAATGAAAGAAGCTGATCTCCATCTGCCGGATTTAGATCGGTGGACAGGGCGGGATTTGTAGTCGACGGCGCCGTCAACGACGTCGTCGAATAGTAAGGGCGTCTCGTTGGCCATGCCTCTCTGACGGCCACAAAGACAGAATTAGAGAAATATCTCTTATTTTTTGGCGGTTCCTTATTTATCTCGTTTTGTTTATTGCTTTTGTGGGTCCTGCTCCTTTTTGCAATTATTGGCGATTGGCCCATTTTTCTTTCTTGGAAGATGATGGTCGAAAACACATAAACATAGCTGAAAACATGACTTGGTAATAAGGTCGGAAACATGAACTTGGTTAGAGCAATTTGACCGATTGGAGGAGGGGGGTCGCGGGGCCAGGGGTCACAGATTAGGGAGAGAGCCATAAATGTCGGGGAAGGGTGTCACGTAGGGGTGTATTCAATAGAGAATTTTTAAGGATTTTTAAAATCTATAAGTATTCAATTTGGATTTTTTTTAAAAGTTAATGAAATCTAGAGGTATTCAATTTAGATTTTAAAAAGTCTATTCAAATATATAGATATTCAAAACTCTATACATTTTAATAGATTTCACTAAAGGTAGCATTTTGATGGATTTCCTAAGCTTAAATGTGTATTGTGAAATCTCTTCTAATTCCTTAAGATTTTGATTTTCTCTAATTAATATTAATTATATGTTTTTCATTACAATTTTTTTTAGTGATCTCATTTCTTTAAAAGTAGAAGAAAAATAAAGAAATATCCAAACTAAAAAAAATGAGAATTTTTTTAACATCGTTAGAAAAACTCAATATGAAATGTTTATTTCCCAAAAACAAGATATATTGTCATAATATTCAAACAATTTTCTTCTTAATCATCTTCAAATAGAAATTAAAGAAAGCAAACAATTTCTTCTTTATTTAACAACAAATTTCTATTTTCAAACATAGATTTCATTTCCTCTGAAATAGAAAATCAAAGGCAAAAAAGAGTTGAAACAAAACCCATCACAAACATATCTTAATTAAACTAAAGTAAAAAAATACCAATAAGTAAATTATACAAACCTTGAACAAATAAATCAAAAAAAGCCGTAGTTACGTGATCTCAAAAAAAAAATCAAAGACAATCACCAAACTTTTTAAATTTTTAACAAAATGATTTAATTCAAAAAAAAAGATTGATAAACATATGTTGATTTTGGAAATTCAACACCGCTGAATAGGTATAATACACCACTGGATCAGTATTTTCTTAATTTCGTGGTATTATTCAAATAATCTATAGACTTAATAAATCAAAAGAAATCCTATAAATCAATCTAATAGACTCTGCGTAGACTCTGTATAGAGTTAAAACCATCCATAAAGTCAGCAGAATCCATAAACTTTTAAAAATCAGTTAAAATCTTTTAAAATCCGGATTGAATACACCCCCGTAGTTTTTTCCCTATTTCTTTCTCAAATCTAATCGTTTTTTTTGGTGCAATTTTCTACGATTTTTGTAGAAAAACAAATAAGATAAGCAAGAATTAATCTCAACTATAGATGAATTTCTTGTTCTTGAAAGATTTAATCTCAAATCCGGTCCTTGAGAGAGAAAGTGAAATTTTAAAAAAAAAATGAGGTGAATAAGGTCTCAAAAAAGAAAAATGTGCACTGTGATGGTTGGTAAAAAAATTTTGTCTTTAAATCTGAGTATGACGATCCTAAATGCTTGACGATTTAGTATACGATTTTGTAAAAATTTGACTAAAATCAATATTATTCATTGTTCGCAACAATTGAAAAATCCGAGTCTGACATATTGAAAAATCCGAGCTAGATTACCCTAAATTTATGATGGTTAAAACACGATTTTTCTGAACTCTACTAAATTGAGATTATTCAATGGTCCCAACAATTGAAAAGTCAGTCCGACAACCCCAAATATGTGATGGTTACTACACGTTTTTTATCTGAACTTTACTAAAATCACGATTATTCATCATTCGAAACAGTTGAAAAAACAGAGCTCTCGACCCCAAACTGTGATGATTATTACACATTTTTTGAAGAAATTGACTAAAATCGAGATTATTCACTAATTGAAAATTTTGAGCCCGACAACACCGAATATGTGATGGTTACTACACACTTTTTGTTTAAACTTGACTAAAATCACGATTATTCACCAGTCGAAACAGTTGAGAAAACAGAAATCTCGACCCAAAATCTGTGATCATTAGTACACATTTTTTGAAAAACTTGACTAAAATCGAGATTATTCACTAGTCGTTTTTTTTGAACATTTTGAGTCCGACAACCCCGAATCTGTGATGGTTGTTGCATATTTTTTTTCTTGAACTTGACTAATATCACGATTATTCACCCGTTGAAACAATTGAAAAAACAAACATCTCGAGCCTAAATATGTGATGCTTAGTACACAATTATCGAAGAACTTTATTCAAATCTAGATTATTCACTAGTCGATTTTTTTTTTTGAAAAAATTGAGTCCGACAACCCCGAATCTGTGATGGTTGTTGCACGTTTTTTGTTTTAACTTAATTAAAATCACGATTATTCACTTGTCGAAATAATTGAAAAAACAGATCTCTCAACCCCAAATATGTGATGATTAGTACACAATTATCGAAGAACTTGACTAAAATTAAGATTATTCACCCGTCGAAACAGTTGAAAAAACAGACCTCTCGACCCCAAATATGTGATGATTAGTAAACATTTTTTGAAGAACTTGACTAAAATCTAGATTAATCACTAGTAGATTTTTTTTTTTTGAAAAGTTTGAGTCCGACAACCCGAATTTGTGATGGTTTCTGCACGTTGTTTGTCTTAACTTAACTAAAATCACGATTATTCACATGTCGAAACAATTGAAAAAACATATCTCTCAACCCCAAATTTGCGATGATTAGTACACAATTATTGAAGAACTTGACTAAAATTGAGATTATTAACTAGTCTGAAATTATGAAAATTTTGAGTCCGACAACCCCAAATCAGTCTAAACTTGACTAAAATCACGATTATTCACCGGTCGAAAAAGTTGAAAAATAGAGGTCTCGACCCCAAATATGTGATGATTAGTACACATTTTTGGAAGAACTTGACTAAAATCGAGATTATTTACTAATCGAAAATTTTGAGGCCGACAACCCCGAATATGTGTTGGTTACTACACGTTTTTTGTCTAAACTTGACTAAAATCACGATTATTCACAGGGCGAAACAATTGGAAACACAAAGCTCTCGACCCCAAACCTGTGATGATTATACACAATTTTGAAAGAACTTGACTAAAATTGAGATTAGTCACTTGTCGAAAATTTTGAGCTCGACAACCCTGAATCTGTGATGGTTATTACACATTTTTTGTCTGAACTTGACTAAAATCACGATTATTCACCGGTCGAAATAGTGGAAAAAACATAAATCTTGACCCAAAAACTGTGATGATTATTACACATTTTTTGAAGAAATTGACTAAAATCGAGATTATTCACTAGTCGAAATTTTTTGAAAATTTTGAGCACGACACTCTGTGATGGTTGCTACAATTTTTTTGTCTGAACTTCACTAAAATAACGATTATTCACCGGTCGAAAAAGTTAAAAAAAAAAAAAAAAAAGAGCTCACGACCTCAAATTCGTGATGATTAGTACACATTTTTTGAAGAACTTGACTAAAATAGAGATTATTCACTAATAAAAAAAGTTTGAAAATTGTGAGTCCCACAACCCCGAATATGTGATGGTTGAGCACGTATTTTGTCTAAATTAGACTTAAATCACGATTATTCACCGAGTCGAAACAAGTGAAAAAAATGAGCTCTCGACCCCAAATCTGTGATTGATTATTACACATTTTTAGAAGAACTTGACCAAAATCGAGATTATTCACTAGTGGGAAATTTTGAAAATTTTGAGCCCGACAACCCCGAATCTGCGATGGTTGCTACACATTTTTTGTCTAAACTTGACTAAAAATCACGATTATTCACCGGTCGAAACAATTGAAAAACAGAGCTCTCGACCCCAAATCTGTGATGCTTAGTACTCATTTTTGGAAGAACTTAATTAAATTATAGATTATTCACTAGTCATAAATTTTGAAAATTTTGAGCACAACAATCCCGAATCTGTGATGGTTGTTGCACGCTTTTTGTCTAAACTTGACTAAAATCACGATTATTCACTATTCGGAAATTTTGAAATTTTTGAGCTCGACAACACTAAATCTGTGATGGTTACTACACATTTTTTGTCTGAACTTAACTAAAATCACGATTATTCACCGATCGAAACAATTGAAAAAACAGATCTCTCAACCCCAAATCTGTGATGATTAATACACAATTTTAGAAGAACTTGACTAAAATATACATGATTAAATAGTCGAAAATTTTGAAAATTTTGCGTCCGACAACCCAGAATCTGTGATGGTTGCTGCATTTGTAAGAACTTAACTAAAATCGAGATTATTCATAAACATCAACTATTGAAAAAAATTACTCGGCGACGTCAAATATGTGACCGTTAGTACATGATTTTATATGAATTTGACTAGAATCGGGATTATTCACCAGTTACAATAATTGAAAATTTCTAGCGTGAGGCCCATAATCTGTGATAGTTAGTAAACGGTTTTTCTTCACTTGACTAAAATCGATATTATTCCTCTTTCGTAACAGTTGAAAAATTCGAGCCAGTCAACCTTTAAACCAATTGAAAATCTACGCCCAACAACCAGAATATGTGATGATCAATACATGATATTGTATGACCTTAACTAAAATCGAGATTATTCACCGGTCATATCAAATTAAAAATACGAGCCTGGTGAGTCCAAATTCGTGATGGTTAATACTAGGAATGGCAATGGGGCAGATCGGGGCGGGTATCTGAAATACCACGCCCTGCCCCACCCTGTTGATCTGTGCCCCGCCCCAGATCAAAAAATTCTGCCCCGCGCGGGGCAGATCTGACCCGCCCCGCCCCATTCTATTTTTTTTAAAAAAAATCATTATTTTTTTTTAAATTATAAAAATCATTAATTTTATCAAAAAAATTAAAATCATAAAAATCATTAATTTTATCATAAAAATAATTAATTTTTTTTAAAAATAATTAATTTATCCCAAATCAATTCTCAAACAAGTACAATTAGTATATTAAAATGAAAATTAAACATGATTATGTTTAATAATAACAATATTATAATAATTTAATATAAATGGGGCGGGGCGGAAAAAAATACCATGCCCGATCGCCCCTGTTCTCTCTACTGGAGGCGGGGCGCGCCCCTAAAAGGCATCGGGCGGGGGTAGGGGCGGGTCACGGGTCAAATTGCCATCCCTAGTTAATACACGATTTAGTATGAATTTTACTAAAATTGAAATTATTCATCGGTCATAACAATTTGACGGCCACAAATTCGTGATGGTTAGTACACGATTTTATCTGAACTTGACTAAAATCAAAATATTTCTCAAATCACGAAAGTTGAAAATCCGAGACACGATATTAAGTGAACATGACTAAAATCAAGATTATTCACCAGTCAAACAGTTTAAAAATTCGAGCTCGACTACTCCAAATCCGTGATGATTAGTACACAATTTTATCTGAACTTTATTAACCTGTCGCAACAGTTGAAAAATTCGAACCCGGTGGTCCCAATTTCGTGATGGTTACTACACGATATTGTTCGAACTTGACTGAAATCGATATTATTCATTGGTTGAAACAGTTGAAAAATCCGAGTTCGGCTGCCTCAAATTTATGATGGTTAGTTAGTACACGATATTGTCACAAATGGACTAAAATCGAGATTTTTCTCTTGTCGGATCAAATAAAAAATCCAAGCCCGACATGTCCAAATTCCTGATTGTTAATACACAATTAGTCTGAACTTTACTGAAAACAAAATTATTCATCTGTCAGTAACAGTTAAAATCCAAGCACGACAATCCCCAAACCGGAGATGGTTAGTACACGATTTATTTGAACTTGACTAAAATAAATAAATAAATAAAATCACTAGGTCACAAGAGTGGAAAAATCTGAGCCCGACGATCAAAAATATGTGATGTCACGATATTTTTCGAAATTGACTAAAATCGATTTATTGATCACAACATTTGACAAATTCACATGGTTTTGAAACCCGGACCGGACCTCCGAGCGGTCCGGTTAGGTGACAAAACCCGTTCACGCTGAAAACCGCTCTAATTTCATTGACCCGCTTGACCCGGAAACCGGAACGGTTTTGGGAAAACCGGCCGGGTCACAAAATGCATTTTTTTTAAATTTTCTGTATAAAAAAAAAAGGAAAAAAAGACCCAATATATATATATATATATATATATATATATATATATATATATATATATATATATATATGTGATTTTAGCTTGTTTGGAGATGTTATTTAGAGTTGTAGACTAAATAGATGATTTTGTTATTTTGACTTTTATTATCAGGATTTGTGAGTTGTGATTGAATTTTTAAATATTGTGGTTATTTGGAATGTTAAATATTGTTCTTTCTTGGATTGAGGAGGTTGGAGTGGATTTGATTTTTTCTTTGTGATTTTCATGAAAGTTTTCTTTTTTTTCTTGATCAATAAGTGTAATTCTATTCACATTTTGTAGAAATTTTGTATGTAAATTAATTTACATAGAATTTTGTTAGATATCTAAGAATAAGAAATGTTAATATTCAGGTTTATATCAACAAGATGTTTATTTGGAAAATTTTACATTAACTTTATTTTTTATTAATAAGTATATATTATATATATTTTTAATATTTATGACGTCACCGGGTTGATGAACGGGTCGATGACGGTCCGACCAGTGACCCCGACCCAGTAACTTTTCCCGGTCGATGCCCGGTCCGGGTTTCAAAACCTTGCAAATTCAAGCAAGACCACCTCAGATCCGTGATAACGTACATAATATTATCTTTAACTTTACTCAAAAAGAGATTATTCATCGACCACAACAATTAAAATTCAAGCACGACCACCCCAAATCCGTGATGGTTAGTACACGATTTTATTTGAACTTGACTAAAATCAAAATTTTCACATGTCACAAGAGTTGAAAAATCTGAGTCTGACATCCGCAAAATCGTGATGGTTAGTACATGATATTGTTTGAACTTGATTAAAACCGAAATTATTCATTAGTTGAAACAGTTTAAAAATTCAAGCTCGACGACCTCAAATTTGTGATGGTTAGTACACGATAGTTTTAAAACTATACTCAAATCGAGATCATTATCCATTAGTCGCAACAGATGAAAAATCTGAGACCGATAGACCCAAACCCGTGATAGTTATTACATGATTTTATCAGAACTTTACTAAAATATATATTATTCACGAGTCGCAAAAGTTTAAAAATCAGAGACTAATGTCCCCAAATCCTTGATTGTTATACATGATATTGTGATAACTTGACTAAAATAAGAATTATTCATCGACCGATACAGTTGAAAATCTGAGCCTTACGTCCCAGAATTTGTGATGGTTAGTACATGATTCTTTATAATTTGACTAAAATCGAGATTATTCAATCGTCGCAACAGTTGAAAAATCTGAGTCCGACGACCTCAAATCTATGATGGTTAGCATACGATATTGTCAGAACTCTACTAAAATCGAGATTATTCAACAGCCACTACGATTGCAAAATCCGAGTATGATTGCCCTAAATATGTGATGGTTAGTACACGATAATGTTCGAACTTGACTAAAATCGAGATTATCATTCAACCGAAACAGTTGAAAACTCCGAGTCAGTCGACCCTAAATCCGCGATGCGTTAACGATATTGTAAGACTAGAGTAAAGTTAAGATTATTCATCTATCGTAACAGTTAAAAAAATCCGAGCTCGACGCCCCCAATTCCGTGATGGTTAGTACACGATATTGTCAGAACTTAACTTAAATCAGTATTATTCATAGTTGCAACAATTGAAAAATTCAAGCCTAGTGTCCCCAAATCCGCGATGAACGTACACAATTTTTTTATGAATTTGACTAAAACCGAGATTATTTACTAATTGCAACAATTGAAAAATCAAAGCCTAACACCTCTAATTAGTAATGATTAGTACACTATATTATCAAAACTTTAATAAAATCAAAAATATTTACCAGTCGCAACAGTTAAAAAATTCAACCCTCCTCCAATCCGTGAGGCTAAATTTTGAAGGAGAGCAAATGCAAGACTTTTACGAGGCATTTACTTACATATGTACGCTTCAGGTGATACCTTTTCCGCTCTTTTTAGGTAAAAAAAACCCAAGTGATTTTGTGGCTATCAGAATTTCTCAGCTATAAATGCATTATTGATTAAAATGGTAAACATGTACAAGATTGAGATCTTAGAAGATGGTTGTGAAAATCTCTTTTAAATGCTTTTGATATCCTCCAATTGAAGGAATTCATTGGTTTATATGATAATATTATGTTACAAAACATACCATTCTCATGCATTGAAAGTTACTATCGTTCAAACTGCCAAGCAATCTTCACGGCTAACATGAAGAAGAAGAAGAAGACCCATTGGAGCAATGACTGGATTGGGATGTGCAGCCCCTTCTTACGCTTAGGACAATGAGGATCCCTACAATCAACAAACACTAGCTTCCCTACTTAATTTCACTGTTTTGCATCGACGCACGAATCATTTATTGAATAGGCAATGGGAGCTTGAGGCAAGCGCCATGACAAGAACAAAATCTGCAGCCCTAAACTCCATAGATCACCGGGCTTAAGATGCATTCCAACTGCCCGCGCTGGGAGGCAGTGAACCAATCTCGTTTACTAGATTCAAATCAATCAATTCATTAGTTTTACAGGAAAAAGATTTCAAATCAAAGAACATGAAAAACAACATTCAAGTCTGGGAAAGAGGATGTACAAATGCCCTAATATATTCTTTTTGTAGTTGGGGAGGAGGCGGGGGGAGGAGAGGAGGGGGGGGTGTTGATATTATCGCCCCATTTACTAAAATACAACTCAAGTAACTAGGTACCAAAATTCCATAAACTTGCACTGCTCTGAGGCTCTAAAGAGCACAAAAGCTCATTTGAAACTACATATGAAGCCACAGATAGCTGGTTATAATATCCAGCTCCATAGTTCATATGACCGAAGCAACCATTTCCAGAAAACAAAAGCAAAGTGTCATTATGGGCCGATGAAAAATCTCATGCAAGGAGATTTACAGAAATAGTACCAGCCAAAGCATATCATGATCTGACCGCCCACTGTCCTGATACAAAATTCAGAGAATTTGTCTTCCTATGGAATCATTCTGAGGGGCCTTTTGTATTTCTTAAAAGACTGTCACTTGACTTTGCTTATTTGTACTTACTGTTGTATCTTTTAAAGGCACACAATCATCCACACATTGCAATGCATACTTTGTAAAGTTCCTACTGTTCCCTTATTGTTTTTCCCCAACCATTCAACTATAGCAACAAGAACAGCAAACTACCATGACAATATGCAAATTCTTAAATCAATTTATTTGTGTTACGTGAGAACAACATATTAATAAGTATCATTCACATATCCTTAAAAGGAAGCCAAAATTTTGAATCCTTAAATTCTAGAACTTATCATCTCACAGATCAGTCCTCTTACACAAATATCAATAAATCTCAAAAGAAATGAATTCGAGTCAACAGCATACAGGGAATCTGGTGAGCATCTATTTGTACCTTGATGAGGACAACAACTTACAATTGGAAGCAATTAAAGTCTTACGGTTCTGGATGCAAAAGAAACTAAGACATTCACAGCAGGGAAGAAAAACAACCACAAACACAACAGAAACAAACTATCAGGTAAACAAACTTCTTCTACCGTATGCTCCCAGATCTACATTACCAGCCATACAGCTTGCTACAAGACTGACTAGTCGGGTTCTACCAAATATAGCTGGAAAGAAATTAATAATATGGTTGATATCTGGATGTAGTACGGGACTCATATCTGCTGAACCTAGGGTGACTTAGACTATCCAATGCTGCTCCAAATACTCTTCGACTGTAATTATAATTGTCACCCTCATAATGTGACCTATATCCATTAGGCTGGTTTTCAGATAAACCATAACTGAAACTCTCTGGATAGAAGAGATAAGATTGTCAAAAAATGAAGAGATAAACATTGTTTTCTTAAAACAAGGAGAAAGAAAAGAACTGAAACAGATAATCACAAAATATGTAGATAGATCACTTGGAAGGGTGCATCACCTTGTTCATAATTTAATTGGTGTTCTGAGACCCTGCATGATGATGATAACCTGGAATTTGAGGACACTGTCGTTTCATCATGTGATGAACGGTGAGGTCTTGGTTTCAGGGAGGAACTTAATGAGGACAGTGTTGCCATAGGCAAATTCACTGAAGGTTTATCTTTCCCAGAAATCTGTTTTTTAAGGTTCAAACATCAGTATACATGCTATATTAGTTATATATTAGTTATACGAGACTACTACAGTCAGTACCAGAAAGACCGTAGCAGATGGCCAACAATTGCTGCTTCAAGAGCAGAAATTGGGAAACAAGATGTGGATCATTCATGGTATCCATTTAGTAACTAATAAAAACACAGGCAGACTTTAGAGACAAATGTTGAGGAGTTGAACTACAGTCTTAAATCAACGAGTTAAATAAAAGCTTGCCCGGATTCATGCTAAAATGTGAAGCAAATAACAAAATGACGTGACAAATTAAGATAAAGTAAGCATGATGCGTAAGCTGACTAAACGAGGAGCCAACAACCACAACGTACCGCAAATTTCAATGTTTTGTTGTAGATAATTACAAGCCCGGAGAACAGCTTGACAGCATACTCGGCTACCTCTTCCGTTTCGTATTTTGCAAAAGCATAACCTTTTGGCTTCTCGGTTTCTCTATCCTTGGGTATATACAACTCAACCACGCGGCCAGCTTGAATGAGGATGTCATACAGTACCCTATCAGTTACCCTCTCGTCTAGATTGCCTGCATAAAAAATATGTAACACTTGAGGCCTTGATGACGATAGAAAGCCGGAAATTAGCAACAACGTGATAAAAGTAACATTTTTTTCCCAATAAAACAATACACAAAGGAAGTACTGCTGACATAAAAGCCAGGTAATGAAGACCGTACCCCCACGAACGGGGCAGATCAGGCTTGATTTTCGCATCCGCCCCGCCCCGCGAACTGGGTTCTGTTTATTTCTCCCATTTCTTGAATTAATTTTACTGTTATAGAAAGAAAAAGGGAGACGAGAAACAACCTGCGGATGTGAAAACTATGAAGAAAAGAACTATGGGTTGTAAACAGAGGATTGAGAACAGTTGTTGCCATTAATGAGTGTGTCAATTTTTTTTTGTTCGGTTTCTCTCTCTCCGTCTCTGCAATCTCGGGTATTTCTTGCTCGTGCTATTTATTGCTCAACTCATCCACTTTGCTTTCCAACGGTAGGGGTCGGACAGGACAGGACTCGATTCTTTAGGATAATTCTGTTTATTTGCATGATTTTGAAAAGAAGAAAAAAAGGCGGGGCGGAGGTTTAACAGTGCAGGGTTGATAATTGAGATATCCTCCGATCTGTCCCATTACCATCCCTATTCGCCTCCGACAAGGATTTGGAAGTTGAAGGGTAATCATCTATCAAAGGGCTTTCTGGTAATTTACACGAATTGTTTGGATTTGGTTCTTGAATTTAAGATAAAACCTTGAAATTAGCATAAGCATAAAATAGTTGTTTTTAGTTTTTTTTTCCTTAGAAAAGAAAAAAAAAGTACAATATGAATTTAAGATATCAATTTTAAACATGAATTACTCTCCTTACCCAAATTAAGCATCCACTTATTTTTTTTTATATATATAATGAATAAGAGAATGGATATGAGGAATGAATATATAAAATGATCTCCGAATCAGGATGTGCGGATGAAGTAGGCAAAAAAAGAAGCTACCCCCCAATCACCCTTTTCACGTTTGAGTTCAATATCGTTGACACAGAATTATATATTCATCTTCTGCCCGTTTGTATTCTCCTTCCCTCGCTTAGGAACACCATTCGCTACTCTTTTGTCGTCCTTTCACATTTTACTGCAACATCACTAAGAAAGCAATGAAAAGGGCATGAATGGCAGATGGCTTATGAAGAAGCGGGATAGTTGAAGTGCAGTGGGAATATGTAACAACCACAATCACAAAAAACGAAACAAATATTTCAAGTAAGCTCATAAATCATGTAGAGAGACCTGAAAATACTAGTAGAACTCCATAACTTGAAAGAAGAAGTGTACAAGGACCATGCTAATTGATAAATATACCTTCAAGTAAGTTAGCTGAAGTTGCTTTCATGATTTTCTTTCTGCCTCAAAGTAGACACCAGAGCAGAGAGTCCTGCTTCTCACTAGAAGTTTCAGGTGCATTAACTTCCATGCCAATTTTTAAGTCCTTTTTTGCCTTCTTTTACTTCTCTTTTTCTGTCTTGAACGTAGCTCATAAACAGGCACATTCGCTGCAGATTTGGGTCCATTTAACCGTCAAGAGTCCCATCATCTCTTTCCATTTGAATAATGCTGGCATGCCCCTATGATAAACTAGCATTAGCTGGCATTTCCATTGTCTGAAGAAGACATGCCAACCATATTTATAGCTTCACTTTTCAATCATAGACAATTAATATGTGAAGGCCTTTCAGCAATTGAAAAGGGGAGCAGATGCAGCAGGTTACCAATAATCATTGCAAGAGCAGACCCCCTTCTGAAAATTATGGAAACGGTTTGAATCCCTCACAACAATCTCCATCTGAACTAGTTTGGATGCTAGCTTCATAAAGTTATGGCAGTCGAGACAAATACGAATATTCTTCATGATTCTAATAGTATTACTCCCACTATGAAAGTCACGGAGGTTCATCAATGCAAATACAAAAGCCAGCTTCTCACTGTGGTAATACAACTGCTCCTCCTTTTGCTCGTCCTCAATATCATGCAAGGCCAAACTAGTTTCAGGAACATACCCCAGCTCTTTTAACTGCCAAATTAGTTTTTTTGTATTAGCATGAATAGTCTCTCCAAGTGCGTTTCCTTTTCCTCCTGCAGAAAACTCATGTACCTGGTTCCCAATTTCAGTCCAACTCAAACCAGGTTCCTTCTTTATTCCAGATCCTTCCATTTTCTTCTTCATTAGACCTGCTTCACCAAAACTACCTGTGGAACAGTATATGTTGGACATCAATACATATCCTAGTGAACTTTCTGGATCCAACTCCCTCAGTTTTAGAACACAAATGTTGGCTAACTTGCTCTCCCCGTGTTTCCTACATGCTCCGAGCAAAGCACTCCATAAAACGTAATCTGGTTCCATGGGCATTTTCCTTATGATTTCGAAAGCCTCCACCAAGTGCCCAGCTCGACCTAGAGTATCAACCATACAAGCATAATGATCAAGTTGAGGAACAATGCCATACTTCTCAAACATGTTCTCGAATATCTTGGTTCCTTCTTTCACCATTCCAGCATGACTGCAGGCTGAGAGAAGTGCAACAAATGTAGGTGCATCAGGTTCAAGATCCATTTGCTCGAAAAAGTTCAATGCTTCTTTAGCTTGCCCATGCAAGGCATAAGCTTTCAACACTGAATTCCAAGAAACTATGTCCCTTGTTCTCATTTGATTAAAAACTTGCAGTGCCATAACAATTGAGCCACACCTTGCAAGTGCATGAATCAAAGCATTATGGAGCACTACGGAATCTGTAAAACCAGTTTTAGTTACTTGAGAGTACACAGTTAAGGCAAGCTTGTCGGTCACAAATCCTCCACAAGCCTTCAGAACAACTGAAAAAGTATGGGAATCAGGACTCAGGCCCTCCTTGTGCAACTGAGTAAAAAGGAGAATAGCTTCTACTGGATCTATTTCGGTGAAAGCTGCAATGATTTCAGTCCACAAAACAACATCTCGGTGCCTATTTGTCTCTGAAAAACAATTTATGACAATCACCTACTCTTCCAGCTAGAATCGCATATGCCTTGAGCAATGCAGTCACCACTGCAACATCGCTTACAAAACCTGACTTTATACAAACAGAATGCAATTGAAGGCAAAATTTAAGCCATGAAGAGTAGTCAGTTTCAGCAAGACAGAGAGCAGAAGCAACACTTACAAGTGTAGCACGGTCAAACCCCACGCCATCTCTCCACATCAAGATGAAAAACGTCGTGGCTTCAGCACATTGCCCCAGCATTTGAAACCCTGCAATCATTGAATTCCAAGTAACAAGATTTCGAAATTCCATTCTCTTAAACACTTTCCAAGCCTCCTCAATCTCACCAACATCAGTATAATTTCTACAAGAACCCATCTGTGTTTTCTTCCAATACATTGTAATCAAAGCATTCCCAACATATACACACGTCTCGAAACCAGTTTTTAGTATATGGGCATGTACTTGCACGCCACAAAAACAACCACACACTGATAGCACACTTGTGTAAGCAAAATCATTAGGTCTACAATAAGCCAGCATCTTAGAAAACAAATAAAAACACTCATCGCTTTTCCCATGTTGAGAATAACCTGAGACCAAAGAAGTCCAAGAGAAAATGTTCTTATCAGGCATTTCATCAAACAGCTGGCGTGCCACATTTAGGTCCCCACATTTGGCATACATATTAATGAGATGGTTGGTGGTATACAAGCCCGGTGGGGCAGATGTTTGGCAGAAGAGCATGCGTTGGTGGATAGCTTTGCCTAGATTGAGCTGATTGTATCGAGCGCAAGCATGGAAGAATGCGGCACACGCTTGTGACGAATGAGCAGGTAATTCAACAGTGGATGATAAAATGGCAAATGCTTCATCAAGATGGCCCTGCGTTGAAAGCAGTCGTACTTTCTCCTCGGATGTGGCGGGAAAATTAGTATTTGTGGATAAGTTTCGATGAAGAAGTAAGATTTGAGGGAGATTTTGTCGTGATGATCGTATGAGTTGTTGCATAAGACCCAAATAAAGTTTTGGTCTTTGATTTCTTTGCCACATTGCAAATCAATAAAATGATTTATTCCGTCCGTTCTCCTATCAGAAATTACATACCTTCCGGAGGGCGGGGAGGTGGCTGCCGGAAGAAAGAAGCGGTGGGGAAGGGAAGCATGCAACTCCAGTTTGCAGTTTTTGCTACTTGATAGCAGCCGTGGCCATCGGTTGCAGAGGCAGCGGCTGCCGCGCTACAGTATATCAGCTAATTGGGCGAAAAAAATACTCTCTCTAGTCTCTCTGTCCCTTCATTTCTCAAGAAATTGTTTTCTAACCGTACAAATTTTGAAGTGAGCTCATTTTAAATTGGTTTTATTTTTTATTTTTACGAGTTTTTTTTTTTTTGATGAATAATTTTTACGAGCTTGCCTATAATAAAAAGGGTAAAAAATGCCCATGCCCCCTAAATTATTTTGGATTTTGGTTTTTGACCCTCAACTAAAAAACGTCAATTGCTTGACCTTGAACTTTTTTAAAGTATCAATGGTTCCCCTTCCATCCAAATTTCCGTTAAATAATAACGGAAGGAACCTATGTGACACTCACATGATAAAAATGGGGCAAATTTGACAAAAATAAATTAATCTTTAAAAAAAAAAATTAGAAAATGGAAAACCCTCCCAAATCTTTTGAACCCTCCCTAATTTTTTTAATATCCTAAAATTAAAAAAATCCTAAATCCTTGAAAAGAAAATGTGATCTCCCATTGGAAATTGATTCAAAAAATCTTGATAAATGAGTAAATAGTATTTTCAGTTTATGGTAAATTTTTTTTTTTTTATTATTATAGAAATCATGCTTAGGTTGTTATGGGATACGATGAAGACATTGAATATCTTTTTTTGCTCAAAACTAAGTTAAAAAACTAGGTATAATTAGTTACATTTTTCATGGAGTTTAACATAATTTCATGGAAGCATCCTTAAGTTATTTAGCCAATGCTTAAGTTGTTACTAGGGAATTTGTAAGATTTTCATTTCAGAAAGAAGTGAGATTTCACTATAAATGAAATAAAGAAGAAATTAGGTAGAGATTTATGGCTAACCTCAATTTTCTAATTTTTTTATGGTTAATTTATTTTTTTCCCAATATGCCCCCATTTTTATCATGTGAGTGTCAAATGGGCACCTTCCGTTATTATTTAACGGGGAAATTGGATGGAAGGGGAAGCATTGATACTTCAAGAAAGTTCAGGGTCAAGCACTTGACGTCAAAAACCGAAATTCGAGATAATTTAGGGGGCGTGGGCACTTTTTACCCTAATAAAAAAGATATAGATAGAACGGACCTAACGAAATCGTCCCACCTCTCATTTTTCCTTAGTTTTACTAGCGAGTTCATAAGAGGATTGCATTTTATTTTCAGAACAAAATCATTTTCTAGTTTGATGTTCTTGAAAAATTCTATATTAATCCTCACATCTTATCTTACAACAATTAACAGATCAATATAACAAAATTAATTTTTGCTAAATGAACTCGGGTATTTAGATTTGCACTTTGTTTGATAAATGTTTAAAATTCTTAAAATTAAACTATTGTGAGTGAAGTTGTACACTAAAAGTGAGCAATTTGTATTAAGAGAAATACAATAAAATGATAACCAAATACAAGTATCGGTGCTCATTATTTACGTATTTGACTCAACTCAGCTAATTCAGTTAAGATTTAGTACACACCGTAGCTTGTCGACAAAAAATTCTTACAATCTTTAACAATAGTAGCTTTCAAGTTGTTGTGAACTTACGGCGCTAATCTAATCAAACATTGAGGAATTGTATGTGCGACCAGCTAAATTAGAATAATTGACCAACACTACTCAATTATATTACACATATTATTACTGGTACCCTAGTGAGCATACGAGATCTCGTGCTGAAATAAATATTTTTTTATATATGCGAAACACTATTTAAATTGTTGAGTTTCAATCTCAATGAATATGAAAGTTTATTTTTCTATACAATTTTAAATGGTATTGAACTTGTAAAATAATATTCTGCTACAAAAAAACATTCAACTATAGAATCAAAATTCGTTGGATGATTGAAATATGTTTACCATAGTAGCAGCAACAGTAGTATAAGTTTGAATCTAAATGCTGAACACTATTTTATATAATTATAATTGTTAGATAAAAAAAATGGCTAATTTTTTTTTTTTTGGGGCCAAACATATATTTTCAACATCACTTAGCGAATACGGTCTAACAAGGAATCAAAGAGTAGCCCAGTGATTGAGGTTGTTCCTTCCCTTAATGAGATCCTCTATCGATTCCTACCTCCCCTTCCACTCCCAAAAAAAAACGGTCTAACAATCGTAAGAAAAAAAAAAAGACGTTGAGCATTGAAAGTGAGCCGGGGCCGCAATAATATATTTTCACCTGTTGACTCCATCCAGCTCATCACTTAACTGTAGCTGTCAGTAGTCACCCCAATCGAGGTTCGGCCACGATCTGCCACCAATCTCGTTATTCCGCGTGTCAGAAAACACGTCATCCATCGTCAACAATTTCCCATTTTCCCTCGCTCTGTCAATCGTCATCTTCTTTCCTTTTCCCACCCAATTATTACCCATTTTTATAAAGGAATTACCAGATCTCATTGTACTATTACTACTCCTGCACATGAAAAGAAATGCGGCAGTTGTATATGGTGATGGTGGCATAGCAACTTTCTAGAATTCTGATATTTTACATTTTACTTTGCTTATATTGTAATAAAGGCTTCAAAACCCTGGTGAGGTTGGGCTAAGATTTTGTAATTTTCTACTCTTTTCAAATTCGAGAATCCCAATAAAAATAGAAATATTTAGGGGGAAGCAGACAATCGGCGGAGGCCAGCACATGAAAGCCGTTACATTATAGTACTGATAATATATATTATATAAAAGAGAAACATGAGTAGAAAACAGCGATACAAAGTTGGAGGATTATAGGCTGATGCCAAGGCTTTTGGGATTCAAATTCTTGGGATTTTGAGGCCTTTGTCAGGTGATTTTTCACTTCTTTATTTTTCTTTCATTGGATGTCTATGAGGAATCGTTCAAGATGCAATCTTTATTGGGATTCATTGATTGATTTATCGATCCAATTACAAAATTCGAGTCTTTTTATTATTTTCCCACCAATAAATCAGTTGCCGTCATCACTTAGAGATCCCTCCAATTGTTTTCATTTTCCCCTCCAATTTAATATTTGTTTTATGTTACATGATGTGGTCTTTAGATATGGGAGAATTAACTTCTTATAAGATCTGGGCTGGGATTTTCCTGTTTAAAAGAGAAAGAAAAAGTGTTTGTTTCTTGTGTATATCAAGTGTTCTCTTTATACTTGCCTTTACTTCTAAGGTTGTTTGTTTTTTCCCTTTTACGCTCTTTTATACTTGCCTTTACTTCTGAATTGGAATGCTGACCTTAAAACAAAAGGGGTTTTCTATGAAGGGAAGAAGTATGTGGGGTATACTCTAACTTCTTTGCATATCATATATGACAGGAAAAAAAAGTCCCTTTTACTTCAAATTTGTCTGAACTTAATGTGCACTCTAACTCCTAATATCTTTTTATTCAATTTTTTAGAGTAAGAGTTACTTGACACTGACAGATCAAGGAATGATAATCTTAAGCTTGACTGAGTATGTGCTTCGATTTATAACTGCCAGTGGATGTATAAAAGATCATGTTGTATTTTCTTATTACTTACTGCTCCAGACTTGTTCATTTTTATCTTTCAAGTTTGTTAAGGTCATGTTAACTATTACTTAATTCTTATGACAAGGTGTATCTGTTACATAAAGGAAGCTTGTGTTGACTTTGTTGCTAAGTTGAATTGTTGCTTTTTAGATGGATTTGTTTGTCTATGGAAATGTATTGATCAGATCTTGTCATACAAATAAGAAATGTGCCTTGCTTCCATTCTCCTATATGGGGAATTAACATGCTAGACTTTTTTTTCTCTTTCTTTCTAGGTATTTTTAGCCTCTCCCTTTCTGTTTCGATGATCTGCTGTGGATTGAATTGATGTGCAATGCAGAGGTCACGCCGAGATCTTCTGCAGAGAAGGGCTATAGAAAAAACTATTTGCGGGAGGAACCGCTTCTACAAGGTTTCACTTTCTCTTGCAGTACTTCTATGGGGACTTGTTTTCCTTTTGAACATATGGATTGGTCAAAGTGATGAATACAAAGGTTAGTTCAGACATTTTCCTCCTATTTTATGTTTTGAACATATGGATTGCTGTAATTGTTTTGACAAATTGCCCATTCTCTTAGGAGATTTCCTTTCTAAAAATTAACTTGAGAAGTAACTATTTCTGTCGTATTTATTTTTCTTCACTGGCTTTACTTTTGTCTATATAAGTTGTATTGAACATGTTTGATTTGATGGTTCAGATGGTTTAGGAGAATCTCCTAGCGGTGTAAGAATTTGGAATGGAGATGAAGGGGAACTTTTAGCACATTATGTTCCTCCCGAGGATGAAATATCTTCAACCGAGACTACTTCTGTAGAGCCTCCAGAAACTACTCATTCAAAAGGAACTGAAGCAGAAGGTGTCAATGGTAAATCACAAGATATACTGGAAGATGTAAAAGGGCACTCCCCGCGTAAAGAGGAAGGCGGGGCAGGGAAATCTGATAAGTCTGAGAGGTTTTCTCTTCCAGTACCTTTAGGTCTCGATGAATTCAAAAACAGAGCTATTAATTCTAGGAATAGGAACATAGGGGGTCCGGCGGGGAGCATCATGCACAGAGTTGAGCCTGGAGGGGCAGAGTATAATTATGCTTCCGCGGCAAAAGGAGCCAAGGTCATGGCTTTCAATAAGGAAGCCAAAGGTGCATCAAATATCTTAAGCGGAGACAAGGACAAGTACCTTCGCAATCCATGCTCTTCTGAGGAAAAATTTGTTATTATAGAACTTTCTGAAGAAACCCTGGTTGATACAATCAAAATAGCAAATTTTGAACATCACTCATCTAATTTAAAAGATTTTGAATTCTTTGGGAGTCCTGTATATCCAACCAACTCATGGGTAAAACTTGGGAATTTTACTGCTGGGAATGTGAAGCATTCTCAAAGATTTGATCTACCTGAGCCAAAATGGGCGAGATATGTGAAGTTGAATCTACTTAGTCATTATGGTTCAGAGTTCTACTGTACACTCAGCATTTTGGAAGTTTTTGGAGTGGATGCTGTTGAGAAGATGCTCGAGGATCTGATCTCCATTCAGGACAAGGCATCGGTATCTGATGAATCAAGTACTAAACATAAGCCTATGTCTAGTCAGCATTTGGCCGGTGAAGGTGACTTTTACCAAAATATCGTTGATGAAGTGGAAGCCAATCCTGCATCTGGAAACTCTGGTTCAAGACGTGAATCGACAATGATTGATGTGCCTGACCCTGTTGAAGAAATTCGTTACCAACAGGTGAACAGAATGCCTGGAGATAGCGTTCTCAAGATTCTAATGAAAAAAGTTCGCTCTCTGGATTTGGACTTATCAGTTCTGGAGCAATACCTTGAGGAGTTGAACTCCAGATACAGCAAGATTTTTAAAGAATTTGATAAAGAAATGGTAGAGAAAAATATACTTCTAGAGATAGTTAGGTCAGAGATAAGGAGTCTCCAGGACAGCAAAGAGGCTATGGTTAGTACTATATCTGATCCTCGCACCCCCACCCCCATCCCCTCTCTTTCTCTCTGTGTTTGGCATACAGTTCTAATACTAACAGATTCATGTGTTGCAGAGTAAAGAAGTCGAGGATCTTACATGCTGGAAATCTCTTGTTTCTGCACAGCTGGATGATATAGTGAGGAACAATGCCGTTCTCAGGTTCGCTTTTTCCTTTTGTGAACTTGTACTAGACACTGGCCAAAAACTTTAAGTGCATCTGGATGCCATGCTGTAGAATTCTCAGAGATGCAAAATGAGCGCGGCCTAAATGATACCATGCGTTTAGACGAGATAAGAAAACTGATTTGTGTCTTACTTTTTAATCAGTAGTGTACAAAAGGGACTAGAAATGTCAGGTTGCATTTTAGATAACCTTTTTCTTTGGGTTGTTAACTGTTAAATTTTCGGATTTAAAAGATATAGAAACTGGGCATGTCTTTGGAATTTGGCATCAAATTGGTTGGTAGCCACTGACTCTGCTTGGTGTTTTTACAGATTGGAGGTGGAAAAAGTGCAGAGGAATCAAGTAGATATGGAGAATAAGGGCATTGTGATATTTCTTGTATGCTTAAGTTTTGGTTTATTAGCAATTGCGAGGCTATTAGTAGATACGATATCGAGTGTTTTTAGGTCAGAGAGTAGCAGGAAATTTTGTTCAGTAGAGTCTTCTTGGTTTCTTCTGCTGCTGAGTTGTACCATCGTTATTACAATCCTTTCATTGTAATCCTTTGTAATTAGAGTTATTATCTGTTCCCCAGTAATTAGAGCAAGAAACCATTTGTAATCATCGCAGCACTTATACAATGGGTATCAAGAAACCAATGTTTGTACTGCATCAAGTGCAAGAAACATTACTCTCTACCATCTGCAGGCATGCCATGCTAATTGCAATCGTTTACTAACCATCATAACTTTGGGAATCATTGAGTTCGGAATTTTCAAATTTTGCAAACGGTGAATAATTTCGATTTTGGTAGAGTACTTACAAAATTTTGTACTAATCAACATAGATCTGGGGCCGCTGGGTCGGTTTTTTCAACAGTTTTGATCGAGAAAAAATCGTTATTTTAATCAAGAATCGTGTAGTAATCATCACAACTCTGGGAATGTCGGACTCGGTTTTTTCAACTACTTTTTGACCGATTAATAATTGCGATTGACAAAAATTTCATCACAGATTTAGAGCCAGCTGACTAAAAAATTTCAACTGTTGCGTCCGGCAAATAATCTTGATTTTAGTAAAGTTTTAACAAGATCATGTAGTAACCATCACGGATTCAGGGTCGTCAGTCTCGAACTTTTCAACTATTGTGATTGGTGAATAATCTCAAATTTTGCCAAGTTCAGACAAAATCGTATATTAATCATCCCATATTTAGGGTCAAGCTCGATTTTTTCAATTTTTGCGACTGGTGAACAATCTCGATTTTAGTAAGTTCTTCCAAAATTGTGAACTAATTAACACAGATTTGGGGAACCTTAAAGCCTTTTATTTATTTGTTTATTTTGTTCCCTTTTCTCCTTCGCTTTTGGCCATGAGTTTGTACTTTGTTCAATTTTGATCTCATCAAATTACTAATTAAATGTAATTACAAATATTCTTTTTTAGGGGGAGAGATGTCAATTGTCAAGCCTACAATATTCGTTTGTTGGGTATATGTCACTATATAACCCACCTTTGATACCCCTCTTGTCTGTCATGTGATATGACGTTCGGAATTGAATGCACCGTTTTATATACAAAATTAATAGGAAATGAGACATACATAGGATTAAAAAAGGCAAATATCCGCAGGACAGATTCTAATTGATTGAACAATTAAAATCTAATAAGTAGAGTTGTCAACAACAAGGTTTCCTTCTTAAAGCCTAAAAATATTGAGTCATAAAAGCTACAATTACATTCTAACTTTGAGTTACAGATTCTACTCGACCGCTTTCTCTTCACTAACCATAAAACTACCCTTCTAATTGGGTCACAGATTCTGCTTCATTGCTTTGCTTTCTCTTCTTCTGAGACTAACCACAAAATATAATTAAGAACTACTATCATCATCATCTTCATCTTCTTTACTTCCTTGATCATTTGAAATATAAACTCCAGGCTGAACTCCACATCTCCGGGTCCTTGATGGTAGAATGTTATCTAAATCAACCTCAGCTAGAGGATCATCTGAAAGATCACCATCAGATTCACTCCCAGAGTCGCTTGAATCCTCCGATTCTTCGATCAACTTCCCTTTGCCCTTTACGTCTTTCATAATCCCCTTGCCCTTGGGATCATTTGCTTCAGCACCACCATTTGATGGCTCATCATCCTCATCCTCATCCTCGCTATCGTTGTCTTCCTCATCATCTTCAAAATCATCTTCATCCTCAGTTTCTTCTCCTTCCTCGCCTCCATTGTTGTGCGCAGTACTGCCATTGTTTTCTGCTTCGCTAACACCTTTGCTGCCTTCAAGATCTGGGATCAAAGGGCCATCTTTATCTGCAGGGGAGATCTCAAGTTTCTGCTTTTTGTTTGAGTCATCACTCAATTCATGGGTGTTATCTCCGTCTAGGGAGACAACTTCAGGTTTCCTTTTGGGGGCCAAAGGTTCATCCATATCACTCTTGACCTCTGCAAATATATTTAATCACTCTTATCAACTATGAAAAAATATATATACTTGTTGGAACAGAAAAATGTACAATTGCTGAAAATCTGAAAACAGGAACCAAAAAGCTATACAATCTGCCGAGAAACTGCACTCTTCGGGCACCATCAAATAGAAACACTGAACAGCTCATAGCAGTTACATGCATTTGAATCATTAGTGCAAGATCCTGATATGTTATACACCATAAATGTACAATTGGTTTACCACGACTAGTAAAGGCGTGAAACTTCCTCTACCACCTTGCCTATACAAGTACAGTTTTCATCCAAGCACCCCCCACCCCCACCCCCACGCCCCGCATAAAAGCAAAAGTCTCTAGAAGGCATATTAATGTTCAGGACTTCAAAACGAAAAATATTGCAAAGAATTCTCAATAGAAGTGGGAAGAAAGATTTTGTGCAATATCAGGGGTGTAAGATCCGCCCAAATCTTTCTTATCCTCCCACCAAAATCTCCCAAAGGAAAGAAAGTAGTATCTGTTCTGCTCAAATCTCTCCAATTCTCTCCTTCCACACTAACCGTTACTTCGGGAGAAGCGTGTGGCAAAAGTAACTTCCATTTCATGCATGTTTAGACGTTAGAACTCTACGTACCAGCAAAAGGTCCATGAAGTATCAAAAAAATCTTAATTTGAGTGCCTGAAAGGCTTTAAGTCCTCATCAACAATATAAAGCAGACAATCAATCTAGTAAAAACCCCACAAGCAAAGCATCACATAGAAATCATCTCCAATCTATACCTACCGTGTCGAAGAGAGAAAAGAACAGGATCTAAACCATCCTATAGAAGTTATAGCTTGTCTTCTTGAATATCATACCCAGAACCAAATACGGGGGAAAGTCGAGGGAATATCTACCTCCTAATACCTTCGAAGTTATGATTTTGCCTATTAAAGAGTTTGAAGTTCTTAATAAAATGGCAGGAATATGATTCTGGCCTCATAAAATCTGCCAAAAAGTTTCCATGCATCTCTGTTTTTCCTAAAACCTAATGTCTCGTTGGTGCATCTCTATATCAGGGAGAGACAATTAGAGATGCCTAGTAGAATATGTCAAGCTTTTAAACGGTATAGGCTTTTATCAAAATCAGCATTGCTATGTTAGTGCAGGTATAACCTCCAGCGGCTCTTCTGGTACAAAAACACAAATTGTTTAACAATGTACGGAAGAAATCTAATGAAGCCACCATTAACACAATTTTAAGCCTAGTAAACCGATATTAATCGGCCCCATGAGACATAGAACTGCGCAAAAGCAAATAATGGCATTTAAAACCTAGCAACTCTCTAAAAAATCAAAAACCCCAATTAAGCTAAAACCTTTATGGAAGGTTTAAACTTTGCAAAGAAAATTCCACCCAGCGAACAAATACTTCAGTTCTTGCTTCCTTTTATATTCCAATAGCAAATGTAGCAAAATTAAAATCATTTATATGTACAAATTCAATCACTTTAAGCCAGTGGGCTATCATTAGAAGACATCTTTACAGCAGAAAAACCCAGAAAACTGAACTTTAAAAGGTTAAGAGTAATCCTAGATCTCTCACCCAGGAAGATATAGGGTATTTTAAGCCCAAAATCACAGCTGCTCTGCCTTGTTGGAACTTGGAATGAGAGAATTTGATGATAAAAGCATACAAATACTTGTTTATATATATGCTTTGATCTCCGCCGGGAGATAGAACTTTGTGATGAATTAGTATGAGAACAACAAAAGAAACAGAAAAAGCGGGCCTGGGGGTGTTTCTTCAGAACAATAATGGGTTGGGCTTTGAGCATTTTAATGGGTTGTAAGAGAGTATATTGGGCTTTTTATTAAATTATCTAAGATTTTTTTTTTGGGTAAAATAGAAAATATATATAACAAAACAAATAACACGTAGGTTAAAGAATAAAGTTATTACAGATACTCTTATCTAGCAATACCTCTTATCCATACCCTGTCACTATAAGGCTAACAAAATATTGGGTATGAATAGAACCTATCATAAATAGTCTTAGCAAAATAAGCCCCACGGGCATCCCGCCACTAGTTGGCTAACAAAAGGAATAAAGACTGGAAAATAATAAGGTCGGAGGATGAGTACTATCCTCCAGCTTTGACGAGACTATCTGCACAGACATTGACCTCCTGGTAAACATGAGAGATACTAGTCTCTGGTATGAGCCGGAGTAAATCTTGCAATCAGAAATAAGAGAAGATAAAGAGTGAATAGTAGCATATGCACGAAGAAAAAGATGAATCACCACTTTAGCATCCATTTATGTGGCTAACTTTTGGGAGTTGATATTAATAGCTAATTTGAGACCATCTTTAAGAGTCCAAAGCCACATTGTTTGTATAAGTACCAAGGTTCCTGCAGAACCCTGATATCCATTCACCCTTATTGTTCCTAATGAGTCCACCGCTACCTCCTTGACCCGAGTTTCCAATGGATGAACCACCAACATTAAATTTCCTCCAACTATTTGGAGGTCTAGTCCAGAAACCGAGATTTGTTTCATTTGGATATAACTTCTCAAGATTTGTTTAGGACTAGGAAATAGGAGCATCTCCTCATTTTTATTTAATAAATTACATTTCTCCACCACCGCCGCCGTATGTATTCTTATGATCTGTGATGAAAGAAATATATAAAAGCAGTCCACTCTGATCACCTTCTTCGTCACTAGTCGCTACCTTTTAAAACTCATCGTCAGCATTAGGTAAACCAGAGCTTTAGAGCCCAGAAATTGTTCTAAAAAGATTTTTTCAATAAGAAAGTAAAACAAAAAAGAAATTAAGAAAATATTAAATAAAGAAAGATGCTGAAGAAGGTAGTGGAGGTGAAGTCTCAACACAGCGTCATTTTCATTGGGTAATCTTCGTTCTTATTTTATAGGTCCTTTAAATAGTTGTTCTCCTTAGGAATCTTGTAGTCTGACTTCATGGCTTAAGGCTACTTGCACTAGAATAGAAGTATGAAGTATACATACATATACGCTAAACATTTCCTCATTTCATATGTATTTTTGTGGGATGGAGTTCAACAAGATTCGTTAATCTAATTTTGCCATAATAGAATAGAAAGTGAATAAAAGATATAAAGCATCGCCTTCTCAAGTGTTACATAAATTTACAATTATTCATTAGGGCCAAACGCGAAATACTTATGGTAGATATATAATTCCATATATATAATATATAAATAGAACTTGATTTTTGTTAATGCAATTCAGGCAGACTCGGAAATTTTAATACCTTCGGTTAATGTATTCGCCCGCCGAGAATAATGGGCATAGCAGAAATCAAAATGGGAATTATGATCCGGGATGTGGGTTGGCTAGGTACAAACTCAAACAAACAAGTCCAGATTAAGATTAAGATTAAGATTAAGATCCGGGATGTGGAATTATAATATAAGATTTTACCAAAAAAAAAAAAAAATAGTTTAATTAGTGTTAGGGAAACATTCTCTAGAAGTAAGGAATATTTTTACATGAATAATATCACCTCTAAACCTAATCAACATCGTGTTATCAATCTAAAATGGCATCCTCCTCCGGATGGCTGGTTTGCTTTGAACACTGATGGTTCTTGTTTGAACCATTCAAATATTGGAGGAGGAGGAGATGTTATCCGCACTTCCACAGGAGAATGGGTTGTTGGTTTTAATCTTCATTTAATTTCTACCACTTCCAATGAAGAAGAAATTATGGCTTTAAAATTTGGACTTCAATTGGCCAGAGAAAGAGGAGTTACTCTTCTACAAATCAGAGTTGATTCAAAATTTGTCTTAAATTTATTACAGTCAAATATCAATCTCATCAAGTATTCTAACTTTATCTCTGATTACAGATTCCTGATGACTACCTTCCTCCAGCACAGCATCACACACATTTACAAAGAATAGAATCAAGTGGCTGATGCGTTGGCAAAGCATGGATCATCATCTTGCCATTCCTGCCATATTTTTCCAGAAATCCCGCAGTTTGCTCATCTTCAATGGCATAATGACAAGATAGGAACAACTTTTGCAAGATTGCAAAAAGATTTTGAGTAATCATGGCATATAGTTTTCGACTATGTATCTATGTTTGTTTTTCATAAGTTTAGTTTTCATGTACTGGCCTTTTTCTATTAATATATCTTCGGTTAACCCAAAAAAAAAAAAAAACACAGCGTCTCTCTGGAGCTGACCGTTTCCCTATTGCCTCTGATGCCGATATTAACTCTAATAACGGGTATGTATATTAATAGCATACGTGCAAAGCTATGATGTAATTTGATGAACCTTATTTTATGTCAAAAAGAGAGCAAGATACCCTTATTACAGAAAATAATTGAATGGACATAAACAGTGACGGAGCCAGGAATTTTTCTTTGGGGGCATGATTAACATTGACAAAATAAATTCATAAAAGCATATAAACATTGGCGGAGCCAAAATTTTTTTTTGATAAAATCTTATAGACTAGAGTTATTCACATTTTGTTCACCCTTTTCACTCTACTGATCAGTGCTTCATAAACCTCCAAGTCCTCTGGCTTAAAATAAAATAAAATGGCAAAGCTACAAAGTTTTCATTGTCATTAACGTGCATACCTCACACGTGTAAATAACACATCAAAAAAAATTGTCCAATGTATAATTAGGACTTTAAAACAAAATATTCCGCCAATAACAGTACACATGTGCATAACTTGTAGACTATTTTCAAAAGCCAATGTCAAAAGGCACTTGTAGTCTTTAAGACTATAACTTGTAGACTATTTTTTTTTTTTTTGATAAAATATTATATTATAATCTCTTAGTAATTATGAACTTTTTGATGAAATCTTATAAATATTATAGTCTCTTATACACTTAAGTTTGTTACAATTTTAACCAAAATTGTTAAGATATAAGTGGTGTAATTCCTATAATTCACGAACTAAAAAATCTAATTTTAAATGGTAAAGTGATTCAAAATGTTCACGGGACGAGGTGTTATAAAAACAAAACTAAAATTATAAATTTTTTTTTTTTTTTTGGGAAAAAATTGGAGGGGCAACCCACGTAGCTCCGCCAGTGGCCATAAATGTGAGAAGAACATTAGCCATCCGTTCCCATGGATATCCTCTCATTTGTGCATGTTTCCTTAGCTTGGTTTTCCAATCCCATGCTATATTCTCTGTCGACAATAATAATGGTATTATGATTATTCCATTTCAAGAATTTGATGCTTTTGTTCTATTCAACACTTGCTTTTCTTGGAGCCGTTGATTTCGTTTCAAGATTCTTTTCTTCACTCTCGCAACTAATTAATTTCTTTTGGTTTTTTGTCCTTGTAGTAATGGAATTTGTCCAAGTAGGCCAGAATTGATCGTTTCCTCTACGTTGATTGCTGTAGGCATCGAAAATTGTACTAAGATATATCTTTTTTTATCAAGTTAATTAAGAATTAAGAGTAACTAGTAACTACTGCTAAGAGACTCAACAAAAACCTCTTTATATAGAAGATATAAAGAAAAAAGAAAGTTAGAATTAGTATATCATGGAATAAAGGAATAAAGATGTGAAACTAAAGAAGCCCGCCACACTCAATATTTATTCACTGCAAAGAGAAAGAATAATACGAACGGAATATATTATATATATGTGTGTGTGTGTGTGGAGGTGATGGTTAATGAAGAATAATTAATTAAATTATTACGTTATAAAAGTGTATATTGATGCGATGAAATGAGACAATTTTTTAATCTCAAAATATGAAAGCCATATAAATATTATCATCATAATGAAACAAGTGGAGAAGCTAAGCTCGTGAAGTTAGAAAGGGAATATAGATATTTCCCCCCAACATGCATGCGAGTAAACCACACAAACACTACCTGTGAACAAGAGGAGGAAACAAAGAGCATCCGAGCCACCCGATTCTTCCTGATCAATACTTTTTTTTTTTTTTATTTATAAATAGAAACCAAGTAATCTTAAGAAAAGAAAAAATATATTCAACGCTCCAAAAAGGGACCGACCAGCTTCTTCTCTTCCAACTTGGTTTCGAACCATAAGCACTCGAACCGAGTCCATGCTTAAAGTAGGCTATCAGTACATACATATAGCTTTTTTATGATCATCTCCTCTCTCTAATACCTTTCTTGCATATATAACAAGAAACTGAGCTCTTCATTTGGTTGAGGATATAAGAAATGGCCTCTGGAAATGAATGGCTTAACGGATACCTGGAGGCAATATTGGACGCTGGAAATGGGCGAAGCACGGGAACCAAAGATGGTCCAGAGCAGAAGATCAAAATGAAGATGGCTGCTGCCGGCAGCCTGACTAAAAAGTTGGATGAGAATTTGAGGTTTGAGAAGTATCAAGCTAAAGATAAGAAGGAAGTGAAGCTCTTTAGTCCCACCAAGTACTTTGTTGAAGAAGTTGTCAATAGCTTCGATGAGTCCGACCTTCACAGGACATGGATCAAGGTTCTCTCTCTCGCTCCCCTAAGCATCCGTTTTCGAATTTACTAGATTCTTGCAACTCCTGTTAAAACAAGAAGACAAAGAAATCCTGTTATGATATTCAAAATATATTTCCTCTACTCTTCCAAAGTTTTGGAAAGAAAATTAACTTGGTTATAAAAGTAAAGTAAGATATCTGTGAATGAATGAAGGTGATTAATGCATGCAGGTGGTGGCAACAAGGAATTCTCGTGAACGCAATAACAGGCTTGAGAATATGTGCTGGCGAATTTGGCATCTTACCCGCAAAAAGAAACAGGTCTTTCTTTATTCTCCCCCCCTCCCTCCCCCAACTCTACCAACCTCATCTCACTGAATTTGGCCTTGGAGCCCTCACTTCTCACACTCTTGCAACTTGTAGGTCATGTAGTCCTCATTATAAGTCATTTAAGAAGCGTAATATAGACCTAATTAATCTCACAACTAGTGAGGAATTTGCTTCCAATAATATTTCCATGTCCAAGAACTTGAACTGGCTACATATATTTCCTTCAGATAGCCTGGGATGATGCGCAAAAGCTTGTAAAACACAAAATCGAGCGTGAAAAGGGTCGTAGTGATGCTGCAGATGACCTCTCCGAACTCTCAGAAGGTGAAAAGGAGAAAGGCGAGCTCACTCGCAGAGATTCCCTCACTTGTAACATTCCCAGAATAAACTCTGAAACACAGATATGGTCAGGCAATGATAGATCAAGGCAACTTTACATTGTTTTAATCAGGTATTCATCATAAAACTGAAACACAAATGTGCCTATTGTTTCTTTAATTGAAGTTGATTGAGCTACAATAAATGAATGCAAAAAAAAAAATCATGTGAAAATTGATGGATATCACAGTAGAGGAATGGCCAAAAAAGGAATTTGTTGGAGAATGAGAAAAGATGATGTAACATAAGAGCTGACTTTCATTTCATGTGATGTTTACTGTTTATGTAGTCTTCACGGGTTGGTGCGTGGAGAAAACATGGAACTCGGCAGAGATTCCGACACTGGTGGTCAGGTAGCAATAATAACAATTCCCTCTCCTTAACCACTTTAAACCATCATTAATCTTGATTTAGTTTTCCAGAGAAAATTAAAGAAAGGCAAGGATGAAATACACAAAACGTAATATACATGAGCCTAACATCACCAGTTCAACAATCTGAAAACTACTTGCTTGAAGAATATAATGCTGCAGTCAAGAGATATTGATGGAACAATTACAAGAGAATTCTACTTACCATCTCAGCTCTACAATGTTCAGGTGAAATATGTAGTTGAACTTGCCCGAGCACTTGCTAACACGAAAGGAGTATATCGAGTAGATCTTCTTACTAGACAAATCACATCCCCAGAGGTTGATTTCAGCTACGGAGAGCCAATTGAGATGTTGGCATGCCCATCTGATGGTTCTGGATGCTGTGGGGCCTACATAATTCGAATTCCATGTGGACCTCGCGACAAGTAAGACCCAGCAACTATCTGAAATTAAGCATAATTGCATGAATAGTTAACTATCTGGCTGTGAACATAACTTTGTGCATACTTGCCACAGATACATTGCAAAAGAGTCACTCTGGCCTTATATACCTGAGTTTGTGGATGGAGCCTTAAGCCACGTTGTGAACATGGCAAGAGCTATAGGGGATCAGGTCAATGCAGGAAAACCAGAGTGGCCATATGTGATTCACGGCCACTATGCTGATGCTGGAGAGGCAGCTGCAAAATTATCTGGTCTTCTGAATGTGCCAATGGTGTTAACAGGGCACTCACTGGGCAGGAACAAATTTGAGCAATTACTCAAACAGGGAAGACTCTCAAGAGAGGATATCAACACCACATACAAGATAATGAGGAGAATTGAAGGCGAGGAGCTAGGGCTGGATGCAGCAGAAATGGTGGTTACTAGCACCAGACAAGAAATTGAAGAGCAATGGGGTCTATATGATGGGTTTGATATCCAGTTGGAAAGGAAACTTCGGGTTCGTAGACGGAGAGGAGTTAGCTGTCTCGGACGATACATGCCAAGGATGGTGGTACGAACAATCTAAAAGACTAAAACTGCTGTTTGTTCTTATATGCTAGTGGAACTGACTTGATAACACATAAAAAATGGAAGAATTATTAAATATCAAAACTGAAACTTTGTAAGAAATGCCAAGTTACTTCTGGAAGAAAAATTCATTTCAGCAGGTTGCTTGACCATCCAGATAAGAACAATAGCACTTTCCTTTGAAGATTATACCTCTTTCACTCCAAACGAGCCCGTTTAATTGCATCATTGCAGGTAATACCACCAGGGATGGACTTCAGCAATGTTAACACACAAGATTCATTGGATGGTGATGGAGATCTTAAATCATTGATTGGAGCTGACAGAACTCAGAAAAAGCCTATACCCCATATATGGGCGGAGGTTAGAAACTATTTTCCTTATTAGTATGCCTACAACTTACCATTTTGAAGCCTAATGGTTTTTTATTTCCTAATCCAGATAGAACAAGTAAATGAAAACAATAAAAAGAAATCACCATACCTGTTTGAGTAATTCCTTGCCTTGACTATTACAGATAACGCGATTCTTCACAAATCCTCACAAGCCCATAATACTGGCATTGTCTCGTCCAGATGCTAAGAAAAATGTGACAACCTTACTAAAGGCTTTTGGTGAATGTCAGCCCCTTCGTGAACTGGCGAATTTGGTAATGCTGCCCCTGATATAATCACTCGCCAATACGACAGCTCTCTATAAGACTATAGCCGGAGGCTAACATGAGTTCATTATTGCTAATGCAGACACTAATACTGGGTAACAGAGATGACATAGAAGATATGTCCAGCAGCAGCTCAGTTGTTCTGACTACAGTACTAAAACTCATTGATAAGTATGATTTGTACGGTCAAGTGGCATACCCTAAGCATCATAAGCAATCGGAAGTTCCTGAAATATACCGTCTGGCTGCAAAAACCAAGGTAAATCACCCGCCCAAGCATATGTCAAATAAATTACTGAAAACATCTGATCACCTTGCCTGGATAATCTATGGCTCTTTTACTTCATGAAGGGAGTCTTCATTAATCCAGCTCTTGTGGAACCATTTGGTCTGACGCTTATTGAGGTTAGATGCTACCTTTTGATTGACAAATTATGATGTACTGATATTGTTGAAACCATCCAAAAAATGCTACAAATTTGTACACGATCCTTCAGGCCGCAGCTTATGGTTTACCTGTGGTCGCTACAAAAAACGGTGGCCCTGTTGACATCATCAAGGTGAATATCAAAGATACTTCATTGTAGCCTGAACTAGAAAATCTTTTCCTTCGAATGAAATATGGTGATGAAATGTTTTTGCACCAGGCACTGAACAGCGGCCTACTTATTGACCCACATGACCAGAAGGCGATATCAGATGCTCTTCTAAAGCTTGTAGCTGACAAGAACCTCTGGCTTGAATGCCAGAAAAGTGGACTAAAGAATATCCATCGCTTCTCATGGCCAGAACACTGCCGTAACTACCTTTCCCACGTTGAGCACTTCTGGAATCGCCATCCTACCAATCGCCTCAAGGTTGTGCCAGCAGTGGAAGAACCCATGAGCGAGTCCTTACGGGGAGTAGAAGACCTTTCTCTGAAATTCTCTGTCGATGTAGACTTCAAGGCCAATGGAGATCTTGATCAGTCCTCAAGACAGCAAGACATCATAGAAATCCTAACACGAAAAGCTGCTTCTAGCGGAAGCCCCGTAATTAACTACTGTCCGGGAAGGAGGCAAGTTCTATATGTAGTGGCAACTGACTGTTACAACAGCAATGGAGTCATTACAGAGACCTTATCTTCAATTATAAAAAATATTAAGCAAGTCATGGGTTCAACATCTGGCCAAATAGGTTTGGTATTGTTAACAGGCTTAACTTTGACAGAGGTAATGGAAGCATTCAAAACTTTCCAGTTGAAGTTGGAAAAGTTTGACGCATTGGTCTGCAGTAGTGGTAGTGAAATTTATTACCCGTGGAAAGATTTGGCTAGAGATGAAGACTATGAAGCACACATTGAGTATCGTTGGCCTAGTGAGCACATCAAATCTATGGTAATGAGGCTCGCCAAGATGGAAGGTGGATCTGAAGATGATATTGAGCACTGCCCCACTGCTAGTAACTCCCGATGCTTGTCCTATTCCATTAGAATAGGATCAAAGGTATGATTTCTTAGCTATTCTTTCTAAGATCCAAACTTCAGGCCAAATGTGGACATGGAAAGACACAAGCTCTAAGTTTCCAAAAGATAATTTGAATGCTTTTGTCACAGGCAAGGAGAATTGATGACCTAAGGCAGAGGTTACGAATGAGAGGCTTCCGATGCAACCTCGTCTACACACATGCTGCTTCAGGGCTAAACGTCATACCACTTTTTGCATCAAGAGCCCAAGCAATGAGGTCTATCCTCTCACTCCACTGATGATTTTTTTTTCTTTCTTCACTCACTGCTTGAGTTCTAACATAGAATGGCTGGCTGATAATTGTTTGGCATTTCTGCGATCTAACAGGTATCTATCAATACGATGGGGAATTGACATTTCAAAAATGTTCGTCTTTGTGGGTGAAAGAGGGGATACAGACTACGAGGACCTGCTCGTAGGCCTCCACAAGATTGTCATCTTGAAAGGTTCTGTGGATTGTGCTAGTGAGGTTCTTCTTCATAGTGAAGATAGCTTCAGAAGGGATGATGTTGTTCCTCAAGATAGTACAAATGAAGCTGTAGCTGAAGGGTATGAAGCCCATGACATAGCTACAGCCCTTGAGATCTTCAAGATAATGTGATCTTTCTTTTGTTTTGGGAGGGTCGAGCAGTAAACTTCGATCTTATGGGGTACTTCTTCTGAAGACTAGCAGTATACGACTTTTACATACAACTGGAATTCAGAGACATAAAATATATGTAATAATGCAACAGCACACTGATGTATTGCAGAATAAGTTGCATATGTACAAACTATGATTATATGATACAAAAGGAAACGTGGCAAGGAGATTGCTCATTATGTTTGCACGTCCCTTTCTTTTTCCTTTTAACGATGGTTTTTGAAACATGTTTCTCCAGATCTTGAATCCTCCACCTCTGGAATCATGAGTTTCGTATAATTATAACAAAGACGTACAAAAACATGAAATACTCATCATATAAAGAAAATCCTCAACCTCTGGACCTCATTTTCCTTTAAGTTCTGGAGCACTGAAGAAGGTTTTGAATGGGGAAGTCCTGAAAGTGGCGTCTGGACTCTGGACCATTTAATTTGATTGGCTGAGGAAGATCAGATATGGAAACACTGTTTTCTGTTTTGTTCGGTTAGGATGCATGGTAAAGTTCCAACAATGATTTTGTAGCTTAAAGCTTGGGAAAATCAATCTGCCTAGTATGTGTAAGAACTTTTGCATAGTATTCTGTAATTATTTGAAAACAATTCAGAAGAATAAGAGCTGGTAAACTGAGCTATTTTGTCCTGCTACATGCCTATTAGTTCAATATTAGCACTTGTCAAGGACTGAGGAGGTGTGATTTTCTTAACTCTTTTTTTTTTTTTTTTATGACCTCTTGATATTCTTGACAGTTGCTCGGTTTGTCTTGGAGATTACCAAGCAGAGGAAAAGCTCCAGCAGATACCTGCTTGTGGACATACATTTCACATGGATTGCATCGACCACCCAATGCAACATGTCCACTGATCTGCCGCCAATCCATCCTGGTTTCCACCAAGGATCTGGATGAAGCAGCGGATGTCCAATCAGAAAGGGAAGAAGAGAAGTGGCTCTGACTGAGGTTTGTGAAAGCAACCACAACCAAGAACACGGTGAAGTTTATGTTGGGGAGAAACCACAATATAGTCCAAGCAAACCGAATAACAAGAATAAAAACGTAGGACACCAAACAATAATTCCAAAGCCCCTAGATGACAATTACGAATGCAGCAGAACAATAATAAATGGAGCTAGTAAATGAAAGATAAATCAAGCAAACACAACACCAATAATTTTACGTGAAAAACCTCTTCAAATCGAAGAGTAAAAACCACAGGACATTCGGGTCCACTCCAAAAGCTTCACTATAAATCAAGAGAGGTTACAAAAGAGTATCTACACCAATATGTGTAAACTCAAACCAACAATGAAGCTAAAACATCATCTACTACACAAAAGTAATGAGAATAGAGAAAAATCACCCCAGAAAACAGAGTACTGTTCTGACATCTATAACTCGTAATCCGCGTGTACAAATCCGATCTCCACCGTCCAGAATGTAGCCCTACCAGTCTTCTACTTCCATTTAAAATTTGAGACCAATCGGAACACAAATGACCGCCCAATCGGAAGTTCTCCCAAAACTGCGCAGGCTGAAAAACTGACTGCGAAAATCCCTTTTTGCTCTCAAACTCATTGCCTTCTCTCTCTTGAATGAATAATATGACCAACAATAGGTCAAGTGTTTTATATCACTTTTAAGCTTGGGCCTTGGGCTCTTTTTCAAGACCCACATAGGAGGAGAAAACATTATGGCCCGACAGTTTCTCCTGAAGATCTGTCATAAATTGGTTAAATGATGAAGAATTAGCAGACTTGGAGGGATTCGAACTCTGATTTTCATTTAGAAGCTGGCTTCCGGGTCGAATAATAGCGCGGATCCTGAGCTTGGAAACGAGTCAAGGAGATCTATAAATAGAAGACAAATGGCGGTTAATACACTCATTCAGATATTTGTAAAGCAGTTACTAGATTTCTCTCTCTCCCTCCTTGTTCTTCCCCAATTTTCCAGCTAGGGCTTCTGCCTACTTCTTCAATTTCTCTTCTGAATCTCTCTCTCTCTCTTCTGTAATTCTGTTTCTGATTGTTATTAATCAATAAAGTTCATATCGAATTTGGCCAGACATGACAATTTGGTATCAGAGCCTTTGATCCTTGGAATGATGGTGGCAACTCGCAACAACAGTGGAGAAATACACTCGACGGCAGCGGCGTCACTGCTGCCTATACCAGATCCATCGGAAATGAGAATTCCAATTGAGCAACAGGCTAGGAGGTTAGTTGAACTGGAATTGATTGTTAAGGATACAAATTTGCAATTGAAAGGTGTTATACAGACTTTAGATTCCTTTGGAAATGAACTTAATGTTAGTAAACATAATACTGAAGGTAAATTCAACCAATTAATAGAGGAAATGTCGAAAATCACTTGTATGTTTAAGGATAAACTTGTGGTGGCTGAACCTAGTAAAGGCCTTGTCAACCATACGCCTGTGAGGCAGTTGAGGACTGATCATATGGCTAGCATGTAACATTAGGTTGTACCTGAGGTGTTAGGACCCAGGTTTGATGTAGGAATGACTGATAGGGGAGGGATTAAACTGCCTAAGCAGGATTTTCCTAAATTTGATGGTGAATCACCACGAGAGTGGGTGATTCAGGCTGAGCAATACTTTAGATTGCACAGGATTCCTAACATGTTAAAGTTAGATGTAGCTTTAGTGTATTTCAGAGGGGAAGCATGTCTTTGGGGACATAGCTTTGTTTCTGAGAATGGAACTCAAGACTGGGAAGGATTCCTGAGAGCCTTATACACTAGATTTGACACTAAATCCCTGTCCAACATTGTTGGAGAATTTTCTAAACTCAAGCAGGAAGGAAGTGTGCAAATCTATATGAAGAAATTTAAGGCACTTAAATCTATATTTGTTACTACAAGAACCAGAGCAGCTCTTGAGTTCTTTGTAGATTTATTTTTAAGTGGCCTAAAAGATGAGATTAGGGGAACTGTGAGCATGCATATGCCTACTTCCCTTTTGGAAGCCTTTAGGCTATCTGTGGAGCAGGAGATGAACCTGGTGATGACTGCAAAGTCTCATTCAAGGACACAGTTTGCAAGCTACTCACAGAAAACTAACCCTAGTGTGACTACTTCTGCCAAGACCACTACTACTCATTCCCCAAATTACAAGGTTCCTTTTAAGGATCCAATCAAATTTAAAAGGATCAGTAGTGAGGAGATGCAAAGGAGGAGAGAGTTAAACCTTTGCTACAAGTGTGGGGAGAAGTACTCTCCCTAACACAGGTACTCTTTAGCTGAAGTGAACATGTTGATCATGAATGGTCAAGGTGATCAAGAAGAGGAAGAACCTGGTTTGTAGGTTTTACAACCTTATGGGGAAGATGAAGAAGGCTGTATAGGAGAAGAAGTTGAGGATTCTAGTCATGTGACATTGAGTGCCATGAATGGTACTACTGGAGGGAAAATCTTCAGGATATCTGGCAAGATGGCCAAAAATTTACTAGTATCTATCCTGATTGACCCTGGAAGTGCCACAGCTTCATTGACCCCTTTGTGGTGAAGAAGCTAGGGTTACAGGTAGAACAAACCAAAGCATTACTCATTATTCTGGGAAATGGTGAGAATAGGTGGATTGAGAAGCATTGCACACAAGTCAAATGGAAGATAGGAGAAGAGGAGTTTTACCAAGACTTGTATGTTTTATCACTGGGAGGTAGTGATATGATACTTGGGGAAAATTGGTTGGGAAGGCACAGTCCCATAGTTCATGGACTACCTTAAACAAGAGGTGAAATTCTTGAAGGATGGAAGATAGGTGGTAGTTAACAGTAGTCATGGATGTAGTGAATTGAAGGTTGTATCTGAGTCTGGCTTACTTAAGTGTTTGGAAGGAGCTGCAGAAGTTTGGATAGGGCAGCTTTGCTTGATGAAAGCTGAGACAGCAGAGGTGCAGAGTATTCCTGAACCTATCCAAGAGATTCTGGATGCATTTCCAGATGTGTTTGAAATGCCTAAAGGACTTCCACCAAGCAGGAATCATGAACATCAGATTCTGCTTAAGGAAGGATCCCAACCTGTGAAATTAAGATCATACAGAGTACCTCACTCACAGAAAGATGAGATTGAAGTGAATGAAATGCTACAAGAAGGGATAATCCAAGTCAGCAATAGTCATTTTTCTTCTCCAATTATTTTGGTGAAGAAGAAAGATGCTACTTAGAGGTTATGTGTGGACTTTAGACAGTTAAATCTCTCAACTGTCAAAGATAAGTTCCTAATTCCCATGGTAGATGATCTTATAGATGAGCTGGAAGGGGCTGAGTACTTTACTAAAATTGACTTAAGGGCAGGTTACTTTCAGATTAGGATGAAGGAGGAGGATGTTCCTAAAACTGCCTTCAGTACTCATTTTGGTCACTTTGAATTCAAAGTGATGCCTTTTGGGCTCACAAATGTCCCTGCAACCTTCCAATCCTTGATGAACAAGGTGTTTGGACCTTTCTTGAGAAAGTTTGTACTTGTGTTTTTTGATGACATCTTGGTTTATAGCCCTGACTTGTCATCACACAAGGTACACTTACAGAAGGTGTTGGAGGTGTTAAGGGAGAACCAGCTTTATGGTAAAATGAGTAAATGCTCTTTTGCTCAAAGAGAAGTTGAGTACTTAGGCCATCTCATTTCTGGAAAGGGAGTGCAAGCTGACCCTAAGAAAATCCAAGATATGTTGGATTGGCCCAAACCAGCCAACATCAAACAGTTAAGGGGTTTTTTGGGGTTATCTGGTTATTACATGAGGTTCATTAAGGGGTATGGACTCATCAGCAAGTCCTTAACCTCACTACTAAAGAAGAACAATTTCAAGTGGACTTTAGAAGCTGAGAAGGCATTCAAGGATTTGAAACAAGCCTTGACACAACCTCCTATTCTGGCCTTACCTGACTTTACTAAGAAGTTTGTCATAGAGGCTGATGCCTGTGACACTGGTATGGGGGCTGTGCTGATGCAAGAATGCAGACCCATATCCTTTTTTAGTAAAGTTTTTTGTCCAAGGAGTGCAGCCATGTCAACCTATGAGAGAGAGTTGATGGCTTTATCTACTTCCATTTTAAAATGGAAACACTACATTGATGGACATCCATTTGTGATCAAGACTGATCACAAGAGCTTGAAATATCTTCTTGAACAGAAGATAAGTACTGCAGCTCAACAAAAATGGATATCAAAACTCTTAGGTTTTGATTTTGAAATCCAATATAAAAAAGGAACTGAAAATAGGGTAGCAGATGCTTTATCTAGGAAGTTTGCTCAATTGTCGGCCATTACAGTTATTGTTCCTGAATGGATTTCTGACATCAAATTCAGTTATGATGGAGAGGAATTTTCCCAGAACTTGATTGCCCGGTTTCTGCTTGGAAAACCTCCTGATGACTATACTTATACTCAAGATATTTTGAGGTAAAAAGGAAGAGTTTACATTGGCAGTGAAGGAGGGGTTAGGGTCAAGATCATTGATGTTGTGCATGCCTCTGCCATTGGTGGACATTCAGGAGTCCAGGCTAGTTATCAAAGACTTAAAAAAATCTTCTACTAGCCTGGAATGCAAGAGGACATTCAAAACAAAGTTAAAATGTGTGAAGAGTGCCAGAGGTGTAAGCATGAAAATGTGTCTTACCCTGGGCTGCTACAACCCCTAGCTATTCCTGACAGACCCTTCAATCAATTGTCTATGGATTTTATTGAAGGGCTGCCAAAATCTGAAGGAAATGATGTGATTTTGGTAATAGTAGACAGATTTACCAAGTTTGCTCATTTTATTGGGTTATCTCACATTTTTTGGCTAAGAAGGTGGCTGAAGAGTTCTTAGATAAGGTGTTTAAGATGAAGGGATTCATGGGCGGAAACTCGTTCCAAACACCCATGAGTCCTCCCCTGAAGGATCCGCTCATACAAAACAAATCGAAAACAGCAAGAAAAACTTACGTTTTGGGTTCAAGAATCGGATTCTTGAATGGAAGAAGCTGTTTCTTTGATCGGATGCTGCCACCGATTGATCTCGCTGCGGAAAGTCCCTCTACTCAGGTATCCACGCGGCCAAGCAGGCAGCGATTGCTAGCTCTTCGTTTTTACGAGATTCGGGAATTAGAGAGAAAAGGGAGAGGCGAAAAGCTAGTTTTACGGATATTAAGGTATTTAGTTTGAAAAACATTAGACCTCTAGGGTTTCGGCAAGAGATCATTATATAGGGTGTGAGAGTTTGTTCCCAGAACTAACTCTCACGTCCCTCAACTTCTCTCGGCAATGGGAGTCCTCAACTCCCACGTCCTCTAGACCTGGCTGGTAGTGGGAGTCTTTATCGGATAATAACTCCCACGTAATCCCAGTATACCGAAAAATGCCCCTTATCTATAATTCGAATAATAACACTTTATTATTTTCAGAAAAGTGAATGTCAGATACAATGAACCTAGACACATTATAGATTCATTGAATCTGGACATGAAGCTCGTTAGCTCGTCTATGTGTGTGACCCTGTAGGTTCATATCACAATGGCAATGAAAACACACTTAGTAGTAGTGTGAGTTCATAAATCACTGAGCGGTCCCTAGCGAGGACATTGTGACTACCCAAAGTAAATGAATATACAACGGAACCTAATATCAATCCACTATTTAATCCCTTTGTCTCGCGATATCCTAATTAAGCATAAGGCATGGTTGTCGTCACCCCTCGATCTCTAGGTAGACTATTCCAACAAATAGTATCTGATAACCACTTTATCAAATACATTTGAGCACGGCCATGCATTTAGACAGTCTTTCCCTATCGAGGGGCCCTTGGATATCTCTCTCCAATAATAGAGAGGGACAAATTCCTTACAATGCCTCTCACATTCAAGCCATGATAGGGCGCTACATCCGATCATCGATCGTATTGATTACTCGATTAAAAGCAACGTACGGTCGAGTCAAAAGCGTGGCTCCATTCATGCTAGAATCAAATGGAGACATAAGGTCTAAGGATTCTAAAATAGTATTGAGGAAGTAATACTTATGACTAAGGACCAGTGAAGTATTACTTCTCTAACGGATCACGTCGATACAATGTATCCCCATATATTGCATCTATGATATGATTTGTATTCATTACACATGATTAGTAAAACGTAATCATCAATCAAACATCATACTAGTTTTATTTCATTGTAAAATAGATTACATAAAACTAGGGACAACTAGAATAGTAATTACATAAGCAAATGAGTTTCACTATCAAATCACGCATTTGATGTTTCATAAGCAAAATTTACAATTCATATGAAATGCTCAAAAAGATATAAAACGTACAACATATGCTAATGGTCCTAGGGCACTACTAATATAAGATGCATGGGCTGCCTGGGGGAATTGTGTGTGATAGAGATAAAGTTTTTACTAGTATGTTTTGGAAGGAATTGTTTGCTACCCTTGGAGTGAAACTGAAACTCAGCTCAGCTTACCATCCTCAAACTGATGGTCAAACTGAGAGAGTAAATCAGTGTTTGGAGATGTATCTCAGGTGCCTCACTGCTCACAAACCTCATCAGTGGCACAAGTTACTTTCTATGGTAGCCTGGTGGTACTATTCTTGCTACCACACTGCCATAAAAATGACTCCCTTTGAAGCCTTATATGGATATAAACCTCAAGGGTATGGGGAGAACATTGTGGTGGGGGAAGTTGGTCATGGAGAGGTATCCAGAATGTTGGATGAGAGGCAGAAGCTGGATTTGATGTTGAAGGATAATCTGAATGTTGCTGTTAATAGAATGAAACAATTTGAGGATAAGAAGAGACTGAGAGAGAGTATGATGTGGGGGATATTGTTTATGTCAAACTGAAGCCTTATAGACAGCAGCACTCTTTGGCTTTGAGGAGGAATCAAAAACTTTCTCCTAGATACTTTGGTCCATTTACTATTCTGAGAAAACTGGGTAAGGTAGCTTATGAATTGGCATTACCAGTAGAGGCAAGAATTCACCCTGTATTCCACATAAGCCAACTCAAATTAAAGGTGGGGAATGATCAAGTTGTTCAAAAAGATTTCCCAGAAGCTAACATAGAAGGACAACTCTTGATAGAACCTCTATCACTTCTTGACAGAAGGTTGGTAAAGAAGGACAACAAGCCTTCTATGCAATGGTTGATCAGTTGGAGTCATATGGCTGAGGAGGATGCTACTTGGGAGGATGCACATGAATTTCTCAAGAAATGGCCTAATTTTTCTTGGGCAAGTTGAGGACAAGTTGCTTGTTAAGGGAGAGGAAATGTCATAAATTGGTTAAATGATGAAGAATTAGCAGACTTGGAGGGATTCGAACTCTGGTTTTCATTTAGAAGCTGGCTTCCGGGTCGGATAATAGCGCGGATCCTGAGCTTGGAAACGGGTCAATGAGATCTATAAATAGAAGACAAATGGCGGTTAATACATTCATTCAGATATTTGTAAAACATTTACTAGATTTCTCTCTCTCCCTCCTTGGTCTTCCCCAATTTTCCAGCTAGGGCTCCTGCATTCTTCTTCAATTTCTCTTCTGAATCTCTCTCTCTTTTGTAATTCTGTTTCTGATTGTTATTAATCAATAAAGTTCATATCGAATTTGATCAGACATGACAAGATCATCCAACGACCCATGAAGGAGAAGAGGAACCAGATTCGCAAAATGCAGAGATGTTGAGGGAACCGAGTAATGAAAAAACTCGTGTTAGTTGTGGATGCAGGGATGAACCAGCTAACTTAGACACGGACTGTTATCTCTAGAAAGAGTTTTATTTATTTATTAGGTAGATCCACAATAAATAAGCAACTAGAATTCCCATTTTGACATAGGGAAAGCCTTTTATTATACATCCCATTCATCTAATTGAAAATGTATATAATGTAACATTGACTTCACAATATTCATAAAAATATACTTCTTGTAAAACTAACGATCTTCTGTATAAATACATATGTCTGCTAGTAGGATTGGGATTTGAATTTGAGAGTTTATGAAAGGAAACTTGCCACTACGAGACCAATGAATTGTAAACAAGTGAAGTCTTCCTTTATTAATCTATCAAATTTAGTATTAACTGTGTTTTAAAGTCATTTAACCAAAAAAAGAAGAAGAAAGAATGAGTCAAAGTTACTAACAACACACTGCAAAATTCTTAATTGTATCTTATTCATACTGAAAATAATTATTTTAAGCACTTTATAAAAAGGTGATGCAAACTAGGCGAACCAATTTTTAATCGCTGTGATAAGGAATTAGTTTGGGGCAGAGGGAGTAAACACTGGCATTCAAGGAAAAAATAAGGGGAAAAAAATTTGGGACAAAAGGCTGAGAGAGAGTGAAGAGAGGATCGTGGGTGGGTCTCTCTACTACTGGAATTGTATGGGCAGTTGACTTGGGATTCGTTTTTCTCTCCCAAATTCTTCTTCTTCAATCGGTAAGCCCTCCAACCTTAAATATGGATTTTCTTTATTCCTTCATTCATGGATACTTTTCAAATCTGAACAATTCTCTTTCGTCTTTGGGGCTTTTCTTGGATGTTGGAAATGATTCTTGAGTTTTGATTGATTGATTCTTCTGATAAAGTTGTCCTCAATTTCACAATTAGGATTATCTTCCTCATTTGGTAAAAAAGATGGGATCGCTTCTAAATACTGTTCACTATTGCTGCGTATCGAAGAGCGGTGAAATAGTACATGCTTATAATGGTGGAAACCCGGAAATTGAGAAGTTGGCAGGGTTATGCTTGGAAAGGACCCCTTCTTATCATAGATGGTATTTCCAGACCATGGAAAAGAAGACTTTTGGGTTTTTGATGGACGGGGCTTACGTTTATTTTGCTATTGCAGATGAAGGTCTTGGTAAAAAAGGAGTTCTTGGGTTTTTGGAATATTTTAGAGATGAATTCAAGAAGCTGGGTAAAAGGGGAAGGAGTCTTTCAAATTTGGACTTGCTTTGTTTGCAAGAACAACTAGTGCCACTTATTCATAATCTAGTTTCCTCTTTGGAGAATGTCTCCAGATTTGGCAATCAGTGGCCTGCCAGCAACGGCCAAGAGGAAGGGGGTGGTGCTTCGAGGACAAAAGCTCCTTTATTAGGGAAATCTAGCAAGCAAGAGAAGAAGAAAATGATGAAAGATCACGTAGTTGATATGAGAGATGTTGAGCTGACCCAGCACCTCAACTCTACAGAAAGCGGAGTAAGGGCCGCCGGATCTTCAGATCCCACGACGAATGAAGGTTCATCAGCTTCTTCAAACAACTCTCTGCAGAAAGATTTTGGTACCATGAGGTTCAGATCGAGCTCTCCTAATATCCGGAAGAAATGGTGTCGCCAAGTGAGGATTATTCTTGCCGTAGATGCTGTGGTGTGCCTTGCGCTATTTGGGATTTGGTTAGGAATATGTGGTGGCTTGGAGTGCATCCGCTGAAACCAACCAAACCAACCTTGCAGCATCAGACAGTCTTGGTCGGAAATCAAGAAACAGGCACGAGGTATTGACACAACTTTCTTCACTACTAGAAGACTGATTTGAAGAAGGTAGGCTTCGAACTACAGTTGATGGCATGAGTTGAAAGCTGGTTTTGTAAATACCAAATAGTGGAGTTTTCATAGGTGGTGGAGTTTGTATTTGTAGCAGTTTAATGTGAATTTTCAAATTGCCTTTTAATGTCTTGCAAATTTATGCTTGGGTCTTTTCTCTTGCTTTATGAAATGTTTTCACCATCTTGATGACATCTACTAACTCAGTTTTTGTAGTCAAGTCTACTCTCTACTCAACAGATTGATTAGGTACCTAATTCCCTTCGTCTTCCTGTTTCAAAAAGTATTATTGCTTTATACAATTCAAATACCATATACAAAATGCAAACATCGAGGTCAGATTGCATTAGAAGCTTCCCCCGGAGTAGAATTCGGGTCGGAGCATTGACGGCAGAGGGTCTGAACATGGGGGAGAGTGGAAAGAGGATTGGACAAAAGAGCGTGAAGCAGTGGATTGTCGGACCAATGAGTTGACTCCGATAGTTTTGAGATGATGGATCTCAAAGTAGCCATCTTAGAAAGGAGAAGTTGACATCTGGAATTGAAGTGATTGAAAGTGTTGAAGGTAGAAGATGATGAGTCAGTAGTTGGCTGGGCTGATACTTATCCTGAAAAAAATGTTAAGCCAAATTATCTCAGCCGTCATATTCTTGATCGGACGCAGCACTTTAGCCAGGTTGACTACTTGTATGTCTTGTTCAACACTGAGCTCTTGATTGCTTTCAGCTGTGATCATCAGATCTCTCACAGCCACAGGTTTCTGTCATTACCTCAGAACTATGTTACCCAAAATCAGTAATGCTACTTTTTTTTAAAGTAGGATCTTTCTCTTTTTACTACCACAACTAGCATCATTTGCTCCAGAAAGATTTAAAAATTGCAAGTCTTCCAAAGTAATCATGTTTCAAACACACACAGGAGCAGGGCTAACTTTGTTTTTCCTTGGTGACAACCAAGTTGAGCAACAAAAAAGGGTAATCTATCTTGCATAAGACTAAAATACACTAGTTTATTTATCCCAATCCGATTCCATGAGTATGGCAGATGGTACCGGTTTGCCAGACACGCTTTGAGGAGGCTGGTTTGTATACTGGTCCCAGCCTAATATGTGAGGCAATGCAAACTGCAAAAAAGGGCAAAGGGAAACAGAATCAGGCAATAATTCAAAGAAAATAAACATAGAAATGAGACAAGAAAGACATATAAATGAAAGTGCAAGCATTTGCTTTCAAAACTAGCACAACCAACCACAAATTTAAAACACCAAGGAATCTCATTCTCCACCTCAAATTTGCTTCTTGATGATATTCCTATTTTTAAGAGGTCAGTGATTCAATGACCAAATAGAAGGCAAAGATGGCACTAATGTGTTAGATAGTAATGGACCGAAAACCTCGACACAAATGTCACCTCTTGCTTTGATTCTTTCTGCATGGCACCCTTGCTCATCTTTTTTAATTATCAGACAGGAACTTTGCCACCTCAAGGACGTATTTCATATTCACCATACACCTCGAGGAGGTATTTCATATTCACCATACAGGATGACACTCCTACCTAAAAGTATGCAAGTACACGAGTTCCTTGACCCAATATAAGGAGATGTATACATCATCATGCCAGAATATTTGAAACTATAATATCTAGCTCGTAAACCAAAAATAATGTGAGAGCTAACAGACTTGAGAATCATGACATACACTGAAAGCTGTTCGCATAACTTCAAACTCTGCAGCGGTGACAGGAACAACAAACCGTTCATTTGTCTGTAGAATATTGTTGACAACATCTGTGGTGTATAACAAAAAAATAAAATTTTAGGAAAAACAATACCAGTGGTACATAAAAGCAGATACTATCCATAAAAAGCACAACAATGGGGAGAACCTTGTAACCTAAATGGCATAGGATCATACTCTGCAAGCCTAGGAAGTCCAAAAATTAAACCAATGGCTTCAGCATTATCATCTTCAGAACTGAACTACGAGCTTAAAATTGGAGGGGATCGACAAGAAGGAAAGAAAAGATGAGGTAATACAATTTGTAGGTTAAGTCGTGGCCTCTGTATTTATCCCCTTACTTTGGTCCTATACTCCTATTCTTTTAGCTTTATAGCTGGCTCGGGAGTATGACAATATTACAACAAGAGACTTGTCTCTTGAAGGACAAGTAATGTAACCTGTACATGAAGTGAAACTAAAGAGGTTTCTCTGTCATTTCTCGTCCTGCTGCTAGTTAACAACCAAACACTGAAATATCTTGGAATGTAAAAAATAGAGAGGGTGAAATTGTTTGCTTAAGTGATTGACCCAGAGCTCTTTAGGCCCAAACTAATTCAGTTATCTACAAGTCCTCCATCCAAAACTGAATGTCATTGTTTCTATATAAAACATATCCTTTCGACGAAGAGTGTTGACCCCACTGAAACCCAATCCCATACTCGCCTAACCCCATCTAACCCAACCATCTTAACGAACCTACGATAGACCAATGCTGCCTGATAATATTACTCATGAGTTACACACAAATGTCCTTTTTAGTAACTGTGAGGGAAAAGAATATATTCTTTTTTAAAGATATGAACAAATTGGAGGACTTACTCAGTGAGAAGAGATAACCACTGCCATCAGGTTGCGCCTTGATAGATAAGCTCTTTCTCACTTGACCAGCATTGCTGAATAATTGTATTCAATTTAACTATCAACTCGGAAAATTTCAATAATGCAAATGCAGTAAAATTTGAGTTTGAGAATAGCTATTTGAAGTAGTAGGTATCTAAAAGAAATTTATAAACTACGGAACTGCAAAAAGCACAGCATGATAACAGAGTCGACCTTGATTTCATTGAAGGATCATGGAAGAAATCTACAGAATTGTGGGGACCCAAATTAATCATCGCACCAACTTCTGTTGCTGATAAAGCAAATGCCTAGAGTAAGTTAATAAACACCAGTCAGCTCAAGAGAAGTACATTGTTAACATGAAATAGGATGAACTAATATCTACGAGGCAAAAGTGATGTGCATATTCTGCAGATTGGAAGAGTACGAGCTGGATAGGGAGTGAAGCAACATATTTCAAACAGTTCATATATTGAAGGAGCTTCTGACTCGCTAATAGATTAATATCTGAAGTATACACACGTAATATGTTATCAGAACATTTTCTGGAATGGGAGATAAAAGGCAAAAAGAAAAAAAATACAGTATGTTCTTCTTCACTCCTTAATATTCAACAAAAAGGAACATGAAAATCTTACCTGTTTTTTCTCCCAGTTATACTTGCGCTCACCAATAGCAGGCCAGAATGTCAACATGATAGTGCCCCTACGATCAACTTTAAGACCTCCCGACTACAAGAACATAATGAAAAGCATTTTACTTACAAAAGAGATGTTTCTTCAAAGTAAATAAACAAAAGATAGGAGCTTCCATACATCCGATTTACAAAAGCTCGGGAGTACTGGTTGTGAAGAAAGTGCAGCTTTGCCCTTGAAAATAGAATAGGCGGCAAATACTCTATCACCAAGTTTTCCTGATTGAGAACAGGTAAAAGGATTAAGGACAAATCAGAAAGATAAGTTATTAATCGAGTAAAAATCATTTAATACCACGAGCCACAAAAGTTTGCGTAGCAGTAGATTTTACAGAATGGGTGGAAACATATTGAGACCACAATGAACTTCCAACAACTTCTGGAGAAGACCTTTTTTGAAACAATGGATTCCTGTAAATTAGGAAGGATAAATGCTTTATCATAGGAAGTATTAAATGATAATCTTCATCAGATTCTGAATGAACCATGAAGATCCAAAGTAGAAAAATAAAAGAAAAGAAAAAAGGCAAAAACCTCTTCAACTATAGTGAAGAAGAAATGGAGAAAGCGGAATACAAACAAACAGATAAGCCAGGACAGATAAATGCATCATGCTTGAGATAAGCCAGGACATTTATCCAGCAATGGAAAACTATTTTCTAATGCCAAATTGAACCGTTCACAGTGGGTAAAATTGGCAGCTCTTGAAATCGAAAAAAAAAAAGTCCATGAACAAGGAACAAATTGCAGAAGCTCAAATTAATGCTCTTTCCAACTTCCATTATTAGAATGCTTAGAAAGTACTAAAACTACTACTGCAACGATGATTTCTACCAGGAAGCGAAGACAAAGATTCAAGTTTACCTGCTGCTGCGAGTAGAAGATTGCAGAAACTGATCCGACAGCCTCCTAAACATCTTTCCCTTTCCTCAGGAATACAAAAAAACCACAACAAATTTCATCTTCTACTCTACTCGACTCGACTCCGATGGGCCTTTACTTTGGGCCAAATTGATGCTACCAATTTTTTTTTATGAATAATGTATTATTCGCATTCTATTTTTTTTTTTTCTGAATAAATATTGTTTCCATTAATCACAAATAGCCGAAGCCATTACAATCAAAGAAAACTCTGAAAATACAGAAATTAAAAGTTATACAATGGTTTAGAAAACCATGATAATAGATAAAAGCCATGCAGAAACTTAGATGGGTATGAGATACTAATATTAAAACTAGTAAAATAAAACAAATACATAATCTTCGTCTTGAAAGATCTTCCGCAGGATTCTTGAACCACAGATATAAGAGAAGATCAGTTTCAACATCATCCTTAGAATCGACAATTTATAGGACCATGGGCGTATCAACCGTCCTACAAATTGTCTCGGGAAGATGTAGAAAGCTGATAAAGGGCCCAGATCAAGTCCGGGTTGAATGACTTCTCCTAAAAGCAGAGAAAAATAGTCTAGATCTGAGAAGATCTGAGACAAATCTAACCTCTGTGTCTTGAATCTTGAAGAAAAATACTTAGAAAAAAATTTCATATGATTTGTGGTACAAAATAGAGTTATAAAAACTAACCAAAAGGACCAAGATTTGACCATTGGCCGGAGCCAATGGCCAAATCTGGCCAAAAGCTGAGGAAGCAGGAAGAACAGCAAGAAACGAGAGAAAAGAGAGAAAAGAGAGAAAAAAGGGAAAAAAATGACGAAACGGTATTATTCGCATTCTATTATTAGAACTAATTGCACCAATACATTACCGAAAGAATTTTAGAATTTTTTTTTTTTAAATTTCACAAAAGATTAAACATTTGGAAAGGGTAAAAAGCGCTGACGCCCCCTAAACTATTCCCTTTTTTTTTGTTTTTGACCCTCAACTAAAAACGGTAAAGTTTTACCCCCTAAACTATTTCGATTTTTGGTTTTTGACCTTCCATCCATATTCTCCGTTACATCATAATGGAAGTCCAAAAAATGGGGGCATTTTTGGGCAATCTGTATAAGATCCTAAAATTTTTGTTTTTATAAAAAAAAACCTATTATTCTAACGAGAAAGAAGAAGTCACCGGTGAGAACAGTGACAGAAGAAGCCGGAAGTCGGGTACCACTCATCTTCTCCAACCACCAACTGTAAATTTCAACCTCTAAAAAAAATCTTAAAATGTCTTTTTTCCCCTTAAATTTAATTCTATTTATTATGAATGATATGATTTTCCCAAAATGCCCCCATTTTTTGACTTCCGTTATGATGTAACGGAGAATATGGGCGGAAGGTCAAAAACCAAAAATCGAAATAGTTTAGGGGTAAAACTTGACCCTTCTTAATTGAGGGTCAAAAACCAAAAAACGAAATAGTTTAGGGGGCGTCAGCGCTTTTTATCCTTTTGAAAAATGGATAAGATGGCCAATCCACTTAATTATATTATGAAGTTGATGGAGATATCTTGCTCTTGCATTATTATCAATCAATCAATATAATTGTTTCTTGTTTCTATTATTTTTTTTTGTCATTGGGTATGGATTTTCAACTTTAGTGACTGAAAAAGTAATCCTGATTTCTGTCAAATTTGGATAATATCATGTATTAACTATCATGTGATTAAGGCTGTCATTTTCGGAATAATCTTGATTTTTGTCAAGTTCGAACAACATTGTGTACTAACAACCATCACAGATTTGGGGTCGTCGGGTTCGAATTTTTAAACTGTTGTAACATGTGAAAGTTTTTTATTTTAGTAAAGTTAGTACAATATCGTGTATACATCACGTATTTGGGAGCACCGAACTCGAATTCTTCAACTATTGTGACCGGTAAATAATATCGATTTTAATCAAGTTCTGACAATATTGTGTACTAACCATAACAGATTTGAGGTCGCCCGAACTCGGATTATTCAACTGTTGTGACCGGTGAACAATCTCGATTTTAGTCAAATTAATAAAAAAATCGTGTACATTATCACGTATTTGGGACCCCCGGGCTCAAATTTTTAAAATGTTGTGGATGGTAAATAATCTCAATTTTAGTCAAGTTTTAACAATATCGTGAATTTGCAGGTATCAGACTCAGATTTTTCAAATCTTGGGACCGTGAAAGTTCTTTATTTCAGTCAATTTTAAACAAAATCGTGTATTAACAATTACAATATCTTATTGATGGGACACGAAATGAGGATATACGATTCTTACTGAAGAAAAGGCTCATAAGATCGTTGTAAATCATCACGTGGTGACTAGATTCAAAAATTTTAAGAGTGGCTAGTCTTTTTTGGTGTTTGTTGTTTTATTTCTTTCGATATCAATAAATTTTAATTATTAAAAAAAAGTAGGGAAATATTGGATCGATAGTTCTGTTTCAAAAAAATAAGTTATAATCTCTTTGAGCTGTGGTGCAAATAAATAAAATAATCAGCCCATAATCTATAATCGTTCATGTTGAAGAAGTTGTATACACACACAGCTTCTTTGGCTAGATCAGTTGTGGACCTGGGCCACCAAGTGGTCATGAACCACTTGGTTCACATTCAGCCACATCATAGTTTTGATTAAAATAATAAAAACACTCCCCCTTTTGGTGGGCCTTATGAGGGATTTTTTTTTTTTAATCAAATGAGGTGATGTGGTTGATTGTGGACCAAGTGGTCCACAACCCCACATATAACCCAGGTCCATATCAGAATTTTTCCTTTGGCTAAAAGGAATACTAGTGGATTAATCAAAAACCTCACTCCTCGAACAAACATAATGAGGCTAGAAACTCTACATCCCCATTCGGTGTCTCATTTCCTGTTCCATCAATTAGAAATTATCATTTATTAAATTTTTAATTTAAAAATTATAACTTAAAAGAAATACTGAAACCCAAAGGAAAAAAATATACACGTGGAAAATATCTATTCGTGTGGACATAAAAGGGGACACAGAACGGAGACAGATGATTTTTTGCCACATAATGATAGAATAAACAATTTCATATTTTTGCCTTTCTTAACAACAAAAAAAAAAGGCGCCCCCCATATTATAAGGGGAATGAAAATGGGGTTCATGTGTTTTCTTAAGATAAGGGTACGTATGGATCTCACAAGTTGGTTGCAATTAAACAAAAAAAGAAGACACCAATTTCGGGAAACCAACAAAATCCATGCCCTTGCTTGCTTTCTTCCTTTACTTACCTAACAAGGAACACCACAAACCGTTTCAAGACATCATAAACCCTACTACTACTTAAGTCGTTTGTTCTTCAAGATTTTCATTCCACATCCTTTCTTTTCTACTTTTTTCTTATTTCCATAGCCAATAAATCATAGTACCACTCTTTAGATCTCTCTCTCTCTCTACACGGCATGGCTGCGGGGTCGGTTTTTTATCGAAAGTTGGTACTAGTCGCTGTGGTGATGGTGGCTGCAGTGATGTTCCAAGGCTCAGATGGTCTTTTTGAAGAAAACGCACAGCAAGTTACGGCTCTATGGGTGTTTGGAGATTCTTTGGTTGATAATGGCAACAACAACTACCTCAATTCCTTAGCTAGATCCAATTTTTATCCTTATGGAATTGACTACAACAGAGGCCCTACTGGCAGATTTTCCAATGGAAAAAATTTTGTTGACTATTTGGGTACCACGTGTAACATTATTATAAGACTACATTATATATAGTTAGTGTTTGGAAAATTCTTATATGGATCATGTTATTGTGGACTTTATGGTTTAAAACTGAGCACGTCAATACAAAGTTGTCTCTCTCTTTTTATTATGTTGTGACGTGACCAGTTCTGAACCGAATTGTACAATATACCTGATCCATATCAGAATTATCCTTAGTGTTTTACATTTATGCTTTGGACTAAAGGAAGATTATATTTCCAAAACTTTCAGCGGACCTATTAGGCGTGGCGTCTCCTCCCCCATTCGCAGATCCCTCCACTACTGGTGCGAGAATCGTTGGAGGAGTTAACTATGCTTCTGCGGCCGGTGGAATCATGGACGAAACCGGTCAACACTATGTATGTTCGTTAACAATAGTTAACCAATGTGATATTTCCATTTATGGTTGAATTTGGCGATTAATCCTGGTCATAAATGTATAAACGCAGGGGGATCGCTATACACTCAGCCAACAGGTAATAAATTTCGAAAGCACGTTAAGTCAGTTGAGAGGTATGACTTCACAAGAAAACCTGAGCCGCTACCTAGCCAAATCCATGGCAGTAATTGTGGTTGGGAGCAACGACTACATCAACAACTATCTTCTTCCTTCGCTTTACCCCTCAAGCTACAATTACAGTCCCTCCCAGTACGCCAATCTTCTACTCAATCGCGTTGCACGACAACTCGTGGTATGAATCCCTAATTAAATAATTAATTGTTCGTAAGATAATTCAAAAATATTGACCATGGAATTTAAAAGTGCAGGCATTGTACAGCGTGGGACTAAGAAAGTTCTTTCTAGCAGGAATAGGACCTCTGGGATGCATCCCAAACCAACTAGCCACGGGTCGAGCACCTCCTGGAAGATGCGTGGACTATGTGAACCAGATGCTTGGTTCCTTCAATGAAGGACTGAGAAGGCTAGTTGATATCATGAACAATGGTAGCCACCCTGGTGCGATGTTTGTGTATGGAAATACATACGCTGTCATTGGTGATATTCTAAATGGGCCCGCCAAATATGGTACAGTAATTAACTACTCCCTCCGATTCAAAATATAAGACTTGTTAGTGATTGTTATTTGTTGTAAAATACAAGTCTTTTTACAATAAATGTGTATTTATTGACTGATTTGCCCCTACATCATTTTTCTCCCCATATCATTTTGGTCAAAATATGTAGTTCCCCATGCAACTCTATATTAATTTTTTTGTTCTTTAAAGTATTAATTAGGGGTACTTTAGTCATTCTGATTAGTATCTTAATTTGTGTGAAAACTTTTTAAAAAAAAACTTATATTTTGAATCGGATGGAGTATTATGCAAGAAATTGATGATCGATGATTAATTAGTATTTGATTGATTGTGCGGGGTGGCGCAGGATTCAACGTTTGGGACAGAGCATGCTGTGGAATAGGAAGAAACCAAGGACAAATAACATGTCTGCCATTAGTAACACCATGTCCAAACAGAAATCAGTACGTCTTCTGGGATGCTTTTCATCCAACCCAAGCTTGCGATTCGATACTGGCACAAAGGGCATATTCAGGGCCACCCTCAGATTGTTACCCCATGAATCTTCAACAGTTGGCCCTCATCAACTTTCCTAAGCCTTGATACCTGCATGGCAAAAACATGAAGAAAATGAAGAAATATGCTATCTATATATAGTCTTTTAGTTTGTTTGTGCACGAGCATGCAATCCTGAGTCGTCTTTATGAATCATCTTGTTTAGACCAATAAATAACTTGGGGTGCACATCTTCATTCAACTCTAAAACCCTTTCTTACTAATTAATTAGAGGCATACACTAATTTTTATATATATATATATATATATATATATATATATATATATATATATATATATATATATATATATATATATATATATATATATAGTAAAGGAAAACATATTGTGGTCTCAAGAAAATGGCAGTTCGTGAGTTATGGGATAAAAGAAAAGAAGAGAATTAAATTGTTTAAAGAAGATAAAAGAAAGGTGAACATAATATCATGTCACCCCAATATTTACAGGGGAAATCTTTAAGTTTCTCTACTAGGCTCAAGCCTCAATCTTTGATCCCTTTTATGATAATATGCTTTAATCCAGATTTTATTGTCAAGAAATTCGAGCAATTATTTATCTTTTAAGCAGACAAGTTTACAACAAGAAATAACCACATAATTCTTTTTTTTTTTCCGCAAATTATAATTATTTGTCACTTTAATAAACTAAGAAATTATTAAATTTATTTTTTTCCAAATTTACCCTTATCTTTAATTAATTCTGTCAACAACTAATTTAAATTGTCCAACATAAATGTACTAATTAAGAGGTAAAAGTATCTATCTATCTTTAAATTAAATGTATCTCAATTATTTTTTTAATTAGAGTGCATTGTCTCTAAGCAACGGATAAATGAGAACGGAGGTAGTACGGTTGTTCTACACACTTGAAAACCCAGTCCGGCTCCTGTGCGGAACCCCCAAAGTTCCGCACCTGCGGAACCATCCTAGCCGTCGGATGGAATTTTGAACGGTCCAGATCTGGAGAGAGAAAAGTTGCGGCTGACAATAAAAATATATATATATATATATATATATTATATTATATAATGAAAGGGTACATATGTAATTTTACAAATAAATGATTGGGTTACCGAGGAGGAGAGAGAAAAGTTGCGGCTGAACAAAAATACATGTTCTTCTTTAGAGAACACATGTTTTTGGATAGAGAACACTATCCAAAAACATGTGTTCTTTAAAGAAGAAACATGTATTTTGTTCGACCCCAACTTTCTCTCTCCTCCGGAACAAAAAGTAACTACGCTAACCGTCACATCGATTGGGTTACGAGGAGGAGAGAGAAAAGTTGCGGGTTGAACAAAAACACATGTTCTTGGTCTAACCAAGAACATGTGTTCTCTAACGAAGAACATGTGTTTTTGTTCAGCCGCAACTTTTCTCTCTCCTCGGGAACAAAAAGTAACACGCAAAGTTTATCCCTAAAATACCCCTATTTTGATACAGCCGTTGGATAAAAAGTATAAAATCCAACGGCTGGGATCGTGTCCCGCACCGTACGGAATTTTACGGGTCCGCATAGGAGCCGCGACGCTTGAAAACCATAGTAAGTAAAAATCTTGTTTTCAAATTTCAAAGTAAAGACGGCGACAACGCAAGTTATAAACACAAGTTCTTACATCAATAAGAAATAAAGTGTACCTGAATCCTTTGACTTATTAGAATAGTGTAGTTGTGAATGAATTTAATTAGCTAGGTAGAGATTCGTGCTGATAACGTATTTTAAAAATATAAATAATAGAACTCAAACTCAAGAGAAGAAGGAGAATTATATTTTTTGTTATACTTCTTAACTAATATACATGCATATTTATAGGTTAGGAGATACATAACATACAATTAATATTATGGTACTTGAAAAGTCAAGAATCCTAAATATTCAATATATTAAATGGAAAGAATATAAACCATGGCGTGGGTATCGCGTTTTTGTGTACAAAGAGACATCTATAATATATGAAAATGCAAAGGGACATCTATACTATTCATAACAATTGAAAATTTCATGACCATCCTTGTAATAGTAAGATCCATAGGTCTATTGTACATTTTCTAATTTTTTTATTCCCAATTATCATAAAAGTTCATGACCCCTTGCATTGCAATATATATCTAAGAACATACTCCCTCCAATTTCATTTAATTATCGTTTAGAAGATTTATAAATATCCAAATTAATAACGTTTAATACTTTTTTATTAGTTGTCAATAATTTATTCTAATTATACCCTCGACATTTCTTTTATTTGCCGCCTATGCCATCCCTATTTTTTCCTTTCTTTTCTTATGCTATAGAAGTGAGAGAGAGAGAGAGATAATATTGAAACTTTCAGTGAAAATGACAAGATCTTTAATTTTCTAAAATTCTCTAAAGAGTCTTATATTTAGGAATGAAGGGAGTAATTACTACGAGTGTACATTTTGTAGTATGGAGATTATTAATAGCTCAAAATTTAAGCGGGTGTATGCAACTCAAATAGACCATTCCACAACCATCTCTAAATTCTCTACGTTACCACTGCAATCAACTTGTTTTAGTACGATTTTTTTTATTATAGTTTTAGATAAAATTATATTGATTCGATATGAGCATAGAGAAGGGTAGTGATATTGCCAAGGCATCTTTCCTCTTGTCAAGGCAATTTACTTTAAATGACCAACATACCCTTTTTGATGGGTAGAAATCTTCTGTCCCCATTCGGTGTCGCCTTCCCTGTCCCATCAATAAGAAAATGACATGTATTAAATTTTTAATTAAAAAATTATAACCTAAAAAAAATAGTGGAACCCACAAGGGAAAATATACATGTGGCAAATATCTATTCGTGGGGACACAGAACGGGGACAGACAATTTGTTGCCCCTTCTGATCAACATTAACATCTCTCAATCAATTTTTCTCCAAAATATTTTCTTTCCTAATCAATTCACACTCAATCTCTAATTTTTACCCTTATTAAAAAATCAGCCCACGATCTCCATTACTTTCTTCCGTAATCTATTCTCACTCAATCTCTAAATTTTCTCTCTTATAATAGTAGTAGTTTACACAAAAAAAAACAAACACTATAAATTTTTTGTCATATTTATACATTGAACCATTTTTTACAGATGAAGTAAGCAGATAAGACAATCAAAGTTGTATTACTCAAGCAATATAAATTTATAATTTTTTTTTTCTTGCTTATTAGTTGTAATGAATGATTGGACCATAAATTTCTTTTGGTTTATATCTTTTTTTTTGTTTTTTTGTAAACTTCTAGCACTATAAAAGAGAGAAAATTAAAGATTGAGTGTGAATAGATTATGGAAGAAAATATTGGAGATAGTGTGGCCTGATTTTTGGGATATGAGAAAGAAAATTAGGGATTAATTGTGTATTGATTATGGAACAAATATTGGAGAAGAAAATTAAATAAGAGATTAATGTTGACTAAAAGGGTAAATTAGTAATTTAAGTCTAAATTACCTTGGCATGAGGAAACCTGCCTTGGCAATATCACTAGCCATCAGAGAAATATAGTCATTTAATGGAGATTGAGTAGAGAAATTCCATATGATGAGCAATATAATCTTATATATTTTTTTAAATAAAACCAATGTGTTAATAGCTATTATGGTCACTAAACTACTATTTACGTTTCGTAATTTTTGTTACTCAATTATTATTATTTTGTTAAATATATTACCATAGTATTTATATTTGGCTAAAAATAAACCCTCACTACTTTTCGCGGTTGTTTTTTGCCAAGTTAGATATGTGTTGAACATGGGCAAAATAGCCTATTTGGCCCTTTTCGTATTTCTAAATTTTCGTTAAAACCCTTTTTGTTTAATTTTGAATTTTAAGATCATGTACGTATTTTCAACCTGCCAATAAAGGACTTCCATTTAATTTTCTGTCAAAGTCCCGTCAACTCAGTCATGTGCCTTGCATGTGAGACACACTTTAAGGGTATTTCGAACATTTCAACATTTTTCCAACAAGAAAAATTTGGGTATTCAATTGTTAAATAAAATAACTACGTATACCCAATTTAAATTAACCAAAAATTAAATTCTAAATTCATCCTCTTCCCCTCCATCTTCATCCACCCTTCACCCTCCTCCACCACCACCGCCACCAACTAGTTCCCAACGACAAATTTATTATTTTCACATCAAGAAGCTTGCTTCCGCTCCGCAGTTTACATTAGCCATGAATTGATGCCTTTTGCTGATATGGAAACCCCCTTCACCCCTCTCCACCACCACCACCGCAACCATCTCCATCGTACACCTTCAATATTATAAACAATTATCAAAATCCATTTCAAACTCCAAAATTATCAAAACCCATTTCAATTTCTATGGAATTTTTCAAGAATCAAACAATTCAATTATCATAATCATAGAATGTCTTAGATACGAGTTGACCCAATTAACCAAAAAACGGAGTTGAGTTTCGCCACCAACCACTAAAATTTTGTTTGCATAATAAATTGATGATGAAATTATTGGTATGTAATATGCGAAGTTGATTGGAGAATGTGTTCCCTTTTCCTTGCTCTAGTATAATGTCATATCCTGCTATAATGAAGAGAACTTTGACAGCTATTTTGGAGGGAAAATTAGTTCAAAGGATAAAAGAGAAGGTTTGGGGATTAGAGCAAATCAATCTAATTGTCTTAATTATCCAAAACGACATAGTTCAATTAAAGAGGTCACTTGTGCATAATACGGCGCCGTCCCTTTGAAAGAGTAATCAAACACCAAAGCGGTGTCGTATCCACTGTCGCCTTCAACCTCTGCACCAAAGGACAGAAGAAGTGGAACTTGTTACTACTTTTGCAGCTGCGATTTCATTGGATGAATAGGAATATTCAATATCCTCTGTTCATTGATTCATACTGTCAGAAAATGCTGAGTTGGAGGGATGAGATGCATTTTGGGGAAATGAACCCTAACTATAAAAAGGAGTTTCGCAGAATGATGGAGGCATTCAGAAAATATTATCCAAATATTGGCAGCCATTCCCCCTCCCTTGTAAGTTCTTCTGTTTCTCCCTTTGGAATTCTGCAAAGTTCTATTATTCTATATCCCTCTCAACAATTTCTGATGCTCTATTTTCCCCCTCCATCATTTTTGTTCTGTGGCTAAAGAGGAGCTTGTGCTATTGCAGGAGCATTGGCTAGCTTGAATATTGCAAAGAGTTTGCTTTTTACTTCCTTTTTAAATTCAGTTTGCATATTGAATCAAAGGGTTGTGACCCTTAGAATTGATGAAGTAATAGAGTAATGATTAGCCAAGATATGTGTAATGACATTTAATCTCTTTTAGTTCATTAATATATCAGAATTATTACTCCATCTATTGCTTGTTGATTGAACTGATTGAGGCTTAAGGTCTCTTAGCTGATTGTCCTGTTAGATTGAGTCCTTAAGTCATTGGGAATCTTTCGGGACATGACATATAATGAGTTGAAGAAAAAAGACCAATTTACTAGAACAAGATTTGTTTTTGGAAGATGAAGACTTAATTTCCCTTTTTGCTAAAGAGAAAGAAACCCATCTTGTATTTTTTCCAGAATATGTCGAATCCGACCAGAATCTAGACTCTGGTAAACAAGAAGTTGAATGGATTCTTAAATTGAATTCCTATTGCGGGTTTTCTAATATGACTGCAATTCTTGCAATTAATTATGTGTTGCAGGCGGTGGTGGAGAACGGTGATCGAAATTGAAAAGACTTGTAGTTTTTATCGAAATTGTTTGATTTTTAAAACAATAATAATTGTTGGATTAAAAAAATTGGATCAAATAAAGATCAAATAGTATAAAATGAAAATGGTTGTTAGAATTTAATATGACTTTATACATTTTTATCCCAATTTGATTCCAAATTTTTGATCCAATAATCACTACTCTTTTTAAAAAGAGATAATGGCTATTTATGCCCCCTACGTATCTTTCAAATGAAGAGTTAACCCTAAACTATTTTATGTGCTATTAATGCGCCTAACTATTTACGGGGAGCTATTTATGCCCAAAAGTGGCGGAATCTGGCGAAGGGGGTGGCGTAGCACATGTGTGAACTGCACATGTGAATGTTGAGGGTCATAAATGTCAATTCACAGAGCCTTCTTCAACCTCCAAAATATTGTTCCTCTCCTACCTCATTTCTTGCATTTTCGGAAGGAAAAAAAAAAAAAAAAAAAGAAGTGCAGCGCACCAATTTTCAGTTTTACCCATTTAGACATCAATAATATATTTTTAATTGCTCTTTTTGAGATTCTTGATGTCTAAAACGTCTTCTAGTTCTTCCTCTATATAAATAAGAGAGTATTATTCATCCATTTCCATCACTCAAAGCAACTATTTTATCAAAGAACCAATTTTTCCCCAGAAATTCGCAAAAAAAAATTAAACTTACCATAACTTGGGGTTCGGATTATCCTTCTCATCTGCAGGACGGGGCCTAATTCTCACCATTGAAGGCTTCAGAATGTATCTTTTCTGAAAATATCACTCAAAAACGTTTGGGGTTTCATATTTATTTTGGGAATAGACGAACTAGGGTTTTGTGTTTTGGGAATTGTCTCTTCACTTCTTCAGAATTTTGGGTTTAGTAAAATGCCTTGGTGGTTTGGGTTTTGATTTAATATGAAGGGTTATAGGGTAATGGGTCGGGTCTAGAAATGGGTTAAAAGACCCATTCATAAACGAATAATTGGACTCTTATACCCCTAAAAGAGTACTTGTGCGGTTCGCACATGTGCTACGCCGCCCCCTTTACCCGGATTCCGCCACTTTTGGGCATAAATAACTCCCCTAAATAGTTAGGGGCATTAATAGTACATAAAATAGTTTAGAGTTAACTCTTCCATTTGAAACATACGTAAGGGGCATAAAAATAGCCATTATCTCTTTTAAAAATGATGAAGATGGAGAAGATTGGTTTATAAATTTTTTGTTAGTTTAAATTGGGTATTCTTAGTTATTTTGTTTAACAATTGAGTATCTAAGTTTTTCTTGTGAGAAATTTGTTAAATTGTCTGAAATAACCTTAGAATATATCTCACATGTTGACCGTGTGATTGGACTAACGAATAACAAACAGAAAATTGGACGAAAGTCCTCTAATGGCAGGTCGAAAAAACTAATTTGACCTTAAAAGTCAAAATTAAACGAAGAGGATCTTAACGAAAATTTAGAAATACAGGAAGGACCAAATAGGCTATTTTGTCGTTGAACATGTAACTGAAAATACAAAGGTAGAATAGTAAAAACACTCCAAAATCAATTGTTGGCTCCCTCCCAAATTGAATATCCGTATTACTATTTTTGTTTGTTTCAAAACAGATGTTCATTTCCTTAAAATTTATATATATTTTATTTCTAAAATCTCATAACTAACCTCTTATATTGAACTAATTAAAACTTCACTAATGCTTGTCCGACCACTAAGCTCTTTAATTAAAAGGGACTTTATAGTAAATATTTATGATTAAACTAATATTTTTAATTGTTATGCAAAGTCAAGTGTTCATATTTAATTCGGATAGAAGAGAGTAATATAATTGATAATAATAATAAGGCCTGATTTTGAAAATTCTACAAACAAAAGTTGCTCAATTCGAGATACTCCAAAGTCCAATGGCACCATAACATGGGCTGAGCCTTCAAAATGTTTTTTTTTTTGGGGAGGTGGCTGAGTAGGTCGTTGAGTGGGCTCTAAAATCTTGAAAAAAAAACCCTTATAATCGAAGGTATAAGAAAACTCTGAAAAAGAAAGAGGGGACAGGAGAGGACGAGAAAGATGGCGGGTTCTTTGCAAAAAGTGCAGTCTTTGAGTTGGTTGCTGGGAAGAAGAGGCAGTAATCGTTTTGCCGCCGCCGCCAAGACTAGTAATTACTTCGGTTCGGCGGCAAATGAGAAGCAACCTGAAGATTGTAGCGACGTATCCGATGTGCCGACGGAAGGAATTTCTCGGCCGCTGTCTGAAATACTCAAAGAACTCAACAAGAAAGTTCCAGACTCCCTCATTCGAGCTCGATCAGAGCCCAATGGCTTCTCTGTCAAATATATCCCCTGGTCCCTTCTCTTACTACCTTCCTATTATTGTAGTTTTATGTGACCCTTCACTTCAGTATGTACTAATTTGCAACCTGATTATCAAATCTAAAGGGTTTTTTTTTCAGAGTCTATTTGATGAATTGATTGGAAACTTGAATATGCTAAGCTATTTAACTTAGATATCATAACTAATGCCAAGCTGATTACTTTATAATTTTGTTACTGTTATGACATGTTGAGGATGTGCAATTCTGAGAACAAAGAATAAATTTTGAAAATGGAATGCTAGAAATTTCTGGTCTGTGTTTCCAGTTTCCTCATGTTTGAATCCAAGGAGCACCAGAGCATAAGCAACCAACATTGCAACATTTTTAAACTGAATTGAATTATCACTCTTTGGCTATTATTGAGTTAACTTTGGATTTGTCTGTGTTCTTTAAGGCAGATGACTGGCTAGGATGTTTAATTTCCCTACATTGACTTTATATCCAGCTTGACTAGCTGACATGATAATTACTTAGCTTAGTACCCTCTTGAAAAGTTGCAGTATAAATGTTGTAGGCAATTAAATTGTATATTATTCCATCTATCTTCATAGATTGTAATTTGTGGTTATTGGTCTATTTGCAATGCGCACTTGAAGTTCAGCCTTTTAACATTTTCCTGCCCTCCTTTTAGGCATATTGTTAACCGGATTATGAACCTACACGCTCCAGGTATGTCATTATTGGACACTTTGTTTTTCTGTAGTTACCAAAACTTTGATTATTTCTTTTATTTATGTTCACAATCTGATTTTTCTGACATTTTCCTGTTGCAGAGTGGTCCGGCGAGGTTCGAAATATCACCTATTCAGCTGATGGGAAGTCGGTGTCTGTTGTTTATCGTGTAACACTTTATGGGACTGATGCAGAGGTACTTCTTTCACTTCTTGTTTGAGAACGTTTCTGCCCTGGTTCTTATAATCATGCATATGCCTTGTGTTGTGATGTATACTAATTGTACCATATTTTTTATTTCTTTTTTGTTGGTCCATCTGTCCATAACTGCTCAAAGATGCCTAAACCATTTTTTTTTCCTTTTCTGTTTTGCTTGTAATTGAAAATTTAAGGAGGCCACATTGGTTTGTTCTGCTAAAGGGAAGTAGTCTATTATGCTGATATAGCTTCAAGGCATCAGGTCATTCGTGAGGATACCATACTTCCTAACTATTAAAGAATAACTTTCAGCCTACTAGGTTTAGACAATAAATGGGAGGCCACTTTAGAACTTTATGCTCATTACAGAAATGTAAATGAGCATGGTAAAGAAACCAAGTTCTGTAATTTTTATTCACTTAGGTGCAAGTTTTTAATGTCAAATTCCTAGTTTCTTATTTGTTCCTGGTGTATGCATGCCATTTTTTTGTTTGGTACCAATACTCTGTGTTTTCTTGTTATTTTCACATTCACGAGGACATAGTATTAGTTTTTAAAAAGATAGCACCCACTTTTCCGTAAGTTGAGATTCCAAGAAGATTTCTAGACTCAAACACAAATAGCAGGATGATTTATCAGTGAGAAGCTGTATTCTTATGGTAATATTGATGTGTTGCTGTGCTTGGAAATTCCTTGTTGATTAAGATGTCTCCCGTAGGATTTTCACTGCGTGTAAATCATTAAAACCAAGTATTATTAGGCATTTATCTCGCCCTATAATTTTTAGTTGGGGAAGGTGGAAGTTTTTTTATGGTGAGTTGAGTAACTTGAGTAGAACACTGATAATGGAAAGAAATACTATCAGGTGTGGTTTGAACTGTGGTTGGTGAGTGATTTTTGTTTTATCCTCTGCATATGCTACAAGCGTAGCGTGTGTAATTAGTACCTAGGAATTCATTGATGCTTTTATTAATGTGACACTCTTGCTTGGATTAGATATATCGGGAGTCCACTGGTACTGCTTCAATAGATGAACCAGGGTATGGGGATCCAGTGCAGAAAGCTGAAGCAATGGCGTTCCGTCGAGCTTGTGCTCGGTTTGGCCTGGGACTTCATCTTTACCATGAGGACATGCTGTAAAGTTGATCTGATTGTATTGTATTTATCAAGATTTCAAGACCACCATGGTTTTTGTGATATTTTGTATAGAGCTGTAATGTTTGGGCCGGAAAGATTTCAAAACTCAGTTTTTGCATCCACAAGTTGGCAGCAATCAACCCATGCTTTTTTAAAAGACCTTATCGCTATTTTTTTTTTTTTTGAATTTATAATATATCATCTCCATAATTTAAAAACGAAGCATTTCTATAACCTGATTTTATAACAATTAATAATTATTGGATTAACTATCATGTTCCACATAATCCAACCTATATTTTATTTATAAATTGTCAAAAAAATATTTAAATAACTGATTTTTTTTTTAAGAAAATATATTTGTCAAAACCGCATAAAGAGGAATTTGTTTATTTACTGTGTCACATGTGTATAATACTAAATATGCTAAAATACCCGATATGTAGATGTTGACAATCCATGATTTGTTGTAAGAAAGTTTCAAATACATGTGCCTTTTTTCTCTCGAAGAATTACTATAAAATCCCATCAAGTGTAACACCACATCAATCTCATCTTTGCTCTCTCTTTTTAACTAATCTTGATATATTTTCTTACTATTATTGAAATAGTCATAGCCATGGCAAATTCACCATTGATAGTGAGCTTCGGGGAAATGCTAATTGATTTTGTACCTGATACTGCGGGTGTTTCACTAGCTGAATCTCAAGGTTTTCTCAAAGCTCCAGGTGGCGCTCCCGCCAATGTTGCCTGTGCTATTAACAAGCTTGGTGGCTCTTGTGCTTTTATCGGCAAGGTGTTTTTTTAAATATATAATTAATATTCATCTTCTGCAACTTAAAATTATAAATATTTTCCTAGAGGAGGGCCAGACATTGCAGAGCGATACCCGAGAGCGAATTCTCCACCTGCAGGATGACATGAGACAGCCATCTCAAGGCACATCACAACCTATTGACCGCAACTTCCGTATTTATTATCGCCTTCATTGCTGCACCTCATGAACTTTCATTTCTAGGAAATTCTTAATATTAAATTTGAATAATTAAAATTAAGGATCTCATCGAAAACGTAAAACAGCTTTGCCACCAGAGCGCATTCGACTTCTAATAGACCATGAACTAGATCCGAATCATTCTTAACGAGTCCATAAGCCTTTACTCTTTTTTATTTACCCCCCTCCCCACGCTCTATTCATATCTATTTATCATTGTTTCGATAGAATCCTGTGACGACAAGTCGAACAATTAAATTTTATTTTTGCAATCTTCTTGTTATTCTTTACTATTTATATAATACAATATATGAAAGCCGATGATGTGTGAACTTGGTTAATTAAGAGGATGATGAGGTAGATATCAATTTTTAAACAATCGTGCACATATAGTCTTAATCTAGATCTAACATTACATATGTTTAAATATGTGGCAATTAATTAAACATATATGGTGCCATTAAAAAGTGAAATGTAAATGGAACAGTTGGGAGATGACGAGTTCGGAAGAATGTTGGTGGATATATTGAAAAGTAACGGAGTGAATAGCGAAGGGGTTTGCTTTGACAAGCATGCCAGAACAGCTTTGGCTTTTGTCACTTTGAAAAACGATGGAGAGAGAGAATTCATGTTCTACAGGAATCCTAGTGCTGACATGCTCCTCAAGGAATCAGAGTTAAACATGGATCTCATCAAGAAGTCTAAAATCTTTCACTATGGCTCTATAAGCTTGATAGCTGATCCTTGCAGATCCTCCCACATGGCTGCTATGAAAGCTGCCAAGAAGGCTGGTGCTTTGCTTTCCTATGATCCTAATGTCCGCTTGCCTCTATGGCCTTCTCATGAGGCCGCAAGAACAGACATCAAGAGCATCTGGAATGAAGCTGATTTTATTAAGGTAATTTATTTACATCATTATAACATTCCCCCGAGACATTGATGTTTATTTAATAAATGAATCAATACTCCGTTCCATACATATGATGGCAGGTTAGTGATGATGAGGTAGAATTCCTAACAGAAAAAGAAGCCAATAATGAACAAGCGGTGATGTCTTTGTGGCATGATAATCTCAAGTTAATGGTTGTGACCGACGGTCCCAAAGGTTGCAGATATTATACCAAGGCATGCAACTATTACTTAATTCCCAATTAATTTATAACTCATTGATTTTGATTCATTTTCCTTGAGCTAATTAAATATCATTGTTTATAATCTTTATTAGTAATGTGTTGCTATTTTGCAATGAACAGAATTTTAAAGGAAAAGTTGATGGATTCGAAGTGAAGGCTATTGACACTACAGGCGCTGGCGATTCTTTCGTTGGGGCACTTCTGGTCTCCATGGCTAAAGATCCTTCCATTTTTCAGGTTAATCAAGTTTATAGATAAACAGAGAGCTACTAAATTTAATTTAGTTTTCTTTAGTAAATTGTAATTTTATACATCATGAAATTTGTTTTTACTTAATTAATTTTTGTTTCTTTCATCTTTGTACAGAATGAAGGCAAACTAAGAGAAGCATTAAGACTTGCAAATGCATGTGGTGCAATTTGTACAACTAAAAAGGGGGCTATTCCTGCACTCCCTTCCATCGCACAAGCCCAGGAAATGATGTCAAAGTCTAAAGCCTAATTAGACATTAAGATTCTCAAGTTTTATGTTCCAATTCATAAGAGCTTTTTCTGGAGAGAAGTCCCATTTTTTTCTTATTTTAATTTAGGTTGATTTCCTACCACAAATACTTCGAGTAGACATTTTTTTTTGTGTTGAATTGGGGGAATGTCATTCGAGTTTAATAGTTTTGATGTTGCTTCGTTTTTTCTTGAATTTTCTTTTCTTCATTATTCATGTAACCCATATATATGGGCGGGTCCAACAACTATGTATTAGAAGGCGGCTTGATATATTAAAGGATTATTTAAAAAAATATTGGAAAATTTATTAAAGAGCTTTTTATTTAAACAAAAAAAAGAGGAAATCTATGAATAAAATATGCAGTTTTCAAAATCTCGATGCGACCACAATCCCGCTATTGACCTAAAGAATAGACATGTCCAATCTCGTCTCTCTTCCTCATCTGTGAGAGTTTAATTTTCTTCAAAACCAACATTGACTTCTTCAATGCCACTTCTGACCCAACCAATTCATGGCATCCTACTGTTATATTTTTCTTCATCACCTAACATTTTAAACAATATATTTCCACGGCCATTTTATCTCAATTTACCCATGTATGACGGAAAATTAAATTGGTACATTTTAATAATATTTTAGATCTGTTAACTTATGACAAATTAAGGGAGCAAAGAATCCATGAATCTTCTATGGGTTGTACACTTTGTAGTTTGTACTACATTTGATTGGAATGTGTTTGGGTTTGACGTTTGAGATTTTGGTCTCACTTTCAAACCAGTTTCAAATCATCCTCAAAAACCCAAACAAAATTCTATATGATTTAATATTTCATATTTCATTTACAAATTCTTCAAAGATGGTTTAAGTCTCAAATCAGATCAAACTCAAACAAAACTCAACGACGCCCTTCGCCAGGCTCGTGCTTTTGGTGAGCAATTAGTTGTTGGTGTTGTTAGTGATGCCGAATCACTCTTAATAAAGGCCCCCTGTTACCCCCCATAACGAGAGGTCGAGTCTTTATTATTATTAATTTCACCTTTCATTTCTGTGTTTTCCCTAAATCTTGGAGTCCTAATTTACCATCTCATTTCAGTATATTTGGTGAGTTTTGGAGAGTCCCTAGTGATACAACTGCTTGTTGGGTGATATTTGCAAGTATAGAGAATTGCCATCTCTTTTGATTGTTTGTTTGGGGGGTTATGTTATAGGATGATTGATAATGGTCAGTGGCGTAAAGTGGGTGGATGAAGTTATTCCAGATCCACCCTATGCCATAATTGAAGATTTCATGAAGAAACTGTTTGACGAGTACAATATAGATTATATTATCCACGGGGATGATCCGTGTATTCTTCAAGATGGAACTGAATTAAGTGGACAGAAGGAGTCTCAAGCACTGATATAGTTGGTATGCATTCTCCATCTCTTGGTAAATCTTTTCAATAAGATTTTTGGAGAACTTTAATCGCCGGCAGTTCCGCCGCCGCTGATTCTGATATCCTCAATTCAACTTCAATTTAGCAGATCTAAATGGTAGTGATCAGATTCACCAGCCAAACCTTTGCTTATTGCACTTTGCAGCAACCAAAATTTGTATTCACTATCAAAATTTCCTTCCTCTGACAAAAACTTTAAAATTTCTCGTTTGCCTTTTGTGTTTGAAAAATTCCGAGTTTCAGTAACTGCCGCCAAAATTTCTTCATTGCCCAACATCTGAAACATCTTTGCATCACATTATTGAAGTAATTAGGCATCATTTCACCCGATTTTTGGAGGCCATCTGTTGAAGATTTTTTCACAGACTTGAGCTAAGTTCAGCATAAAGAAAAAGCAGCCACAGTTGCATTGGATGGGAAGGTAGGGAATTGAGGTGGCTTTTCAATATCTTAATTGAGTTTCTTTATACTCTTTGTTGATTTTGTAGCTGATCCATGTTACATTTGGGAAATAGCGGATGGAGCTTCATGATATTTTTTTTTGGAAACTAAGAGGATGGTTAAGCTACCTAACACGGACTACTCTAAAAACGGGATCCGTGTCGGATTTGGACCAATTTTTGCATACCAAGGGAATCCTATTCCATATCCGTCCTCAAGAAATCTCCAGGTCAATGGGCCGGTCCGCGAGCCAAATCAATTTTAAAAATAAAACTAAAAAAAGAGAATAAAGCTTAAAAATGAAGTTTTAGTTATTTATTTATTTACGATTAAAAAATAAAATTGAAAAAAAATGTAAATTTTAAAAATAGTATTTTTGTTATTTATTTTTTTTAAAAAAAATAGGGCTGATGCGGCTGAATTGAGGGCTGATTTGGCAGAATATAGGGCTGAGTTGTCGGACAGGTCAAAGGGTCGGAGAGGTCAGACTGGTCAAAGGGTTTCAGGGTTCAGTGTGATCCCCTAAACACTAACCCTTTTGACTTGTTTGACCCTCTAACCCTTCTGACCTGTCTGAACTTCTGATTCTTTGACCTGTCTGTCTTTGTGGACCTGTTTGACCTGTCTAATCCTTTGACACTTTTTTCACCCCGTCTACCCCTTTGACCATTTGACCCTCTGACCCGTCAAACCCACTAATTGCTACAAATGAGTTTCCAATTTGTTGTTTGACTCATTAATTTTTTTACAGCAAAAATATCCACGTATCGAAATAACCTCCTTCTATATACTTGCATTTTACAGCAGAGAAGTCATTCACAAGACCAGGAATAAATTATTTGTTTCTACAATATACTCCTACAACTCATATAATGATCAACTCACTTCACAACATTACGGCACTACAATTTATAAAAATCTACATTTTCTATTACATACTGAATTTATTTCACAGAGAGGTCCGTTATGTAGATCCATAGAACCGGATGATTTATTAATTTTCTTTAGGCAGACCTAATGATTAACCATTAACTACATAAAATGAAAATGAATGGAAATTCAAAACAAAATGAAGCTTAAAATAAAAAATCTTCAGCTTCATCTGTTTACTCATGTCAAGATAAGTATATCAAATCAGAAAGAAAATCGCAAATCTACTTTAAAAAATTGTTTTTTAATCCGTCTTGTCAAAGTTAAATCAAAATCGTTTAGAACGGATTTAACAAATATTAAAAAAGAGACCATAGTCCATAGATCTAAACGTCACAGAACACGGAGTAAATAATTTCAGGAAAAAATGCGACGAATCTCAATCGATTACCGCACAAAAAATCTAGACATAACAAAAAATCATATGAAGAAATAAAACGCTCAAAGGAAAGGAAGAATTACAAGAATCAATCACAACAATCAGGTTGAAATCCATCAAGCTTCAAAACCACTTGTTGCGGGAGAAGAAAAAAAGGCGATCATGCAAAAATCGCCTTAAAAGTGTATTTAATTTTGCACTTCTAAACCAATTTTTTTAAATAGGTATGGGTCTTTGTTTTGCTTTTACTTTTTTTAAGATAAAAAATCTCAAATAAAACACAATTCAAATACTTGCATTAACATAACTATCTAACTAACCAGGACCGATTATTTTACTAAAAAGAACACTGGATTTTGAAAAATGCTACTCCCTCCATTCCTAAATATAAGACTCTTTAGACAATTTGAGAAAATTAAGGAAGTTGTCATTTTCACCTAAACTTCCAATATTATTCCCCACCCTCCCTCTCTCTCACTTCTTTGTCGTAAAGAAAGGAAAATGTTGAGGGTATAATTGAAATAAATTGTTGACGACTAATAAAACAACCTTAAATGACAATTAATTTGGATATCTAGATATCTCCTAAACGACAATTAATAGGGAATGGAGGGAGTATAAAATTAGAAATTTTAGAAGGGTTATTAACACAATTTACAAAACTTTTTTAGGTATCATTTTTTTTCGACGTGGGGTGTTAAGGGACTGAATAGTATAATAGCCCAGATACATAATGCTTAAACAAGGCCTAACGTGACCAAATGAAAATAGTCCAGCAAATTTAAAAAGCATGAAGCAACTTTCATAACGTACAACTTAGGATTGAAAATATTTAGAAAAACAAGAACAAAATGACAGAAAAATTCCTGTCTACAAAAGAAATATCATAAAAAATTTAAATATCAGTTGGAATATATAACCTTCTCAAGTGAATCAGCAAGAAACTTGTGCAACAGTCAACGGTGGGCTATATTTCTGTTCTCTATCCTCGAATTCCCCTGTTGAGATTGACCATACGTGTAGAACCATCTTGTCCGCCCCTGGCCGTTGAACCAGTCTGGTAAGATCTCCCTAGCCCAGAACCACGTGATTGACCAGTTCGGTCCCTTGAATAACCGCCTCCTTGACCTCCAGAAAATGTTCTGCCACCGGCATTATAACCTGTACGACTGCTTCCCCCACCTTGCCGTCCTTGTGAAAAAGAGAAGTCTTGCCATTTTCCACCACCGCCAGATGCAGCTGCAGCAGCATAATCCTGGCCATCCCTCCGCCTGAGAGGCAGGCCGTCCATTCCTCCTCCACCAATTTGTGACTCTATTGCTCTCTCGTTGCTTTCAGCAAGTATGGTGAGCTTCTCAGTCAGCTGGAACGCCAAAGCCTGCACTCTCGAGTACTCAATGTCATGGAACACCATGCATCGAGTAGGTTGATCCCAGCTAGCGTGAAGCTCCTCGGTCACCATCATTTTGCTGACAATGCTGTGAACCTGTGTATCGGAGAGCTCGAACATTTTTGCAAGCTGATCCAAGCTCAAAGAGTCATAAGAGGATGAATACGTGAAAAGATAGGTCCGGAGAGCCTCTTCCTTGATCTTAGCCTTTAGCATTTCAAGAACGCCATCTTTATTACGGAGCAGTCTCCAAACGTCAAGGGACTTAATAACATCTAAGGCCTTTTGATAATCTCCTTGTTTGAGTGCCCTTGTTGCCGCCATTACATGGTCCCTGACATTTTCAGGAGGCCCAGTAAAGGTTTGCCTCGCACTGACCTCAAGTAGCCGCCTGAAGGTCTTGCTTATAACCTTGCGTCTGGCATCATGGCTATTGGCTGCCATGTTAGGAACCTCCAGCAGCATAGCACAAATCAGATGGACAGCCTCGAGAAGTTCAAGATTTATGTGCATATGATATGGCATTTGGCGTCTCCTTTCCATTCGTTCCTGAAATTTTACCACACAAACATCTAAGTTCCCAACAAAGGAGTTCATACTAAAACCTAAACTACCATGAACCTATATGTAGATGCATCTGATTCGATAAACTATGAAACCAAGCAAAACACTACTTCCATCAAAGGAGTAGGTATAACCTTTGCAATACAGTCTAACAAGTTTGAAAGTGCTAAAGCTACATCCCTAAGGTATATATATACCTGTTATACAACCTTGTTTTACTGAAAGATTCCCAAAGAAACAAACCATAGAGGCCAAGGCCCAAACAGAAACAACAAAGATCTTATGAAGTTGTATGTCATACAAACAACTTTCAAACTCTAAAAGAAATGGCTAATAACTATCATGCAAATTCCAGTATCAGCATTTTCATCAACTCGTCAGTTAACAAGTAAACTTAATGAAATTGCAAGTTTATTTGAGCATGACAGGAGATAAATTCACAAAAACAACATCCCTAAGGTATATATACCCGTTATAGAAACTTGTTTTACTGCAAGATTCCAAAGAAACAAACAGACACCATAGAGGCTAAGGCCCAAACAGAAACAACAAAGATCGTATGTAAGTTGTGTGTCACACAAACAACTTTCAAACACTAAAAGAAATGGCTAATAACTATCATGCAAGTTCTAGTATCAGTATTTTCATCAACTCGTCAGTTAACCAGTAAACTTAATGAAATTGCAAGTTTATTTTACCATGACAGGAGATAAATTCACACCATAATCTTCTCGAAAAACATACAAAGAAAAAGACATGCCAGATATAAAATACAACATACAGAGTACGTTTACAAAGAATCACATGGTTATATGGATCAAAAGCAACAGAGAAGACATATATAACAAATATTCGTCAAACGGATCCGAATCCATTCGCCAGCACTCTATAATTGATCCTTCTTAAATTTATCTCCTCTCATTGCGGAAGATATGTACTCATTTATACTTTGTTGTCACCCATCACAGGATGAGTAAAAACTCAAGTTTCTTCAGTGAATGAAATGCAAGTGTATCACTTTACCCTTTTTCTTTAGAGTAATTATTCCATTCACGCTTACTCTGATTTTGTAATTAATGCAAACTCTATTTCCTAATAGTTTACAACAGCATCACAGATTAACAACAGAAATGACTATTAATATCCTACTATTAACTTGGACAATTACAGAAAAATGGTCAAGTACAAGTATATAATTTCTCATCCAAAAAGTATATAAATTCGAAAATATCTCCAAGGAAGCAGTGAGGGCAGCACTTGGCCAACAGCCTCAACCTTATCCCACGAGACAGTCTAAACACAAATAATTTAGTAACGCTACTGTCTGGAACTATAAAAAATTAATTGGACTAAAAATTAACTGAAGTATTGCATCCTACGGTACCACCTAATTTAAAACTAGAGTTACAGAGAAGAATAACAACATAGATGAAACTTCTTAATCTGATAACAAGTGACAGCACAGGCATGGCCTGTTACATTCTCTTTTAAGCAAAATTTCGTTATAACTAACCGTTTCATTGTGCATTAGTTATGGACGCAACAGTACAAGATCACAAAAGCATAAGAGGTGATGTCACATTGGAGGAGAAAATCATAAGTTTATCTTGAAACACCAAAAGATTGAAATTCAAATTAGGCAGGAAGCTACAATTTTATTTTATTTTTTATCAGGATCTACCTACAACAAAGATTCTGAGAATTACAACAAATTATAACTTAAACAGCCAACTAGATAAAAAATTCTAGCAACAAACAAAGACTAGCAACCCGCACTGTGCTCACTGAATAACTAACACAAAATTAGCACATTGAGCAAACATTTACTTCAACCTGCGTATAAAGTGGGGAAGACGCATCATATGAGCCTGAAAGCACGTTATGCAAAGATGTAAACCAAAAGAGCATTTATAATTTTATATTGGGAAAAACCCAAAAAAGATGAGGCAAGTCAAGCTATGCAGCAGACTTTAGCTATGCCTCACATTGTTGGAAAGCTGAAGTTAGATGTATATACTAAAGTAAGAAAATAGACGCTGTAAGTCAGACAAAAACTTTTATACTAACGTATCTTATCCTCCATGTGATCTTAAATAACCAGACTTTCATGAATGAAAATAGATATACAGCACAAAAACATATGATCAGCCAATCAGGCAAAAGCTATATACCTGTTCTGGTGTCTTTTCATGATATCGGCTTTGGGAGACACCTTGAGCAAGCAATTCCTTCACTCTGCCTGCAGAATAAAGCTCAGACAGACAACTATGCCCTTCTGTAATAAGTCCAACCCGAAAAGCACACAACCCAAGCTGTGCCATTGCTCTGTTAAAGAGAATCTGAGTAGAGATGTCCATCTGCTGAATGCTATCCTGAAGGTGACTCATCAACAACAAGTCACGGGAAGTTGAAAATTCGTCCAGTATTGCATGGTGATATATGTCGCAAAGCATAGCACGGGCCTTTGTTCGCTCATCACCAAACTTGTAAATCACAGAGACAAGCATATCCATAAATTCCCTGCAGCTTTCCTTGAAGGTAGGTTTTCGAGGAACAAGCTCAGGAGTAGGAACAAATGAAGGTGGGGTCCTCTCCTCAACCACTCTTGGTTCCTCTCCTGATTCTACCTCATCCGCTGCAGTTTCAGTCTGTTCAGCTAACTTTCTCATTGCATCATAGACTCCCTGTGGTTTATAATATATTAGTTCAACCCGTTTAAGAGCTACCTTAGCAGCAGCTTTGTTGTTACCAATGCGTTGCAGATACTCCTGAACATTCTGAGAAAGAACAGCTAACATAGGCTCATCACGCAGCCTCTCAACATATTCACGAGTGTGTGGGTCAATGACTTGGAGGCTCTTAAAGAACTCAACATCAATCCTTTCAAGGAAAGCTACAATGTTTCCCCAAATTTGAATTGTACCTTCATAGTCTGATCCTTTTTGTGTCTCATTTTCATCAGGCTCAACCGTGTCATCAACCACAATGTTTGGATACTGCGTCAAAATATCAAGCACAATAAGCATATTCTGGACGCACTTTTTCCAGACATTTATTGGCATATGCGTATTAAGACTTGGATTAACATCAAATTGTGCAGAAATAACACTGAAAAGAATCTCGAGCTTTTGGGCAGGGGTCTTTGCAACTCTGGTCAAGAATGTGAGCTGCTCAACTAGCTCAATCCTTCCAGTTCCTTTCCTACCCCTTGCAGCAACAATCTCCTTGAACTTCTTGTTAACAGTGTCCCATGTAATCTGACTAGGATCCTTAAACTGCTTATCCATAAGCTTGTCTTTCTTACTCATCATCTTTTCCCAACCAGAACTAGTGTCATTTGTATCATCCTCACCCTTTTCTCCATCATCGTCCTCATCTCCAGATTCTAACTCAAGCTTTGAGGGGTCCACATCTTCTAAATCTATGTCGTCATCTTCATCGTCATCTTCTGCCTCATCAGAATCTTCCTCCACATCCTCTTCAGGATTTTCCCTATACTTGTTGATCAACTCCTCATACTGTTTGTTATTCTTCTTCAATTTCTGTTTCATGGAATTTAATGCCTTAGCATTACTGCTACTCATTTTCTTCTTTGCCTCCTTGTTAGCCATAGCCTGATTCAAGAAGTCTTCCAACATAACAAGAGCTTTAACGTAAACATTGGGCACCCTATCAGACTCGGTGACCCGCATAACCTTCTCAAGCTGCTTATTAATCTTATCAAAGCTTTCTTGGAGACTGACCCAGTCATTGATCTTCATTGCATTTTTCACCTGATCAATGGTAGCTGTCATCTCTTCAAACCTCTTGTCCTTGGCAGATTTAACAATACGTTTCTGCCCTTCTGAGTCATCAGACTCGCTATCACTAGTCGCAATATATTTGTTCTTTGCTGCCACATTTGAGTCCTCAACTGGGACCTCATCTTCCTGCTCAATATCAGATATTTCATCCTCGCTGTCACTGTCACCACCCTACAGAAAACGAAGACATATAACATATTTCAGTACACATGCATCAATGACGGTACTCTTAAAACCCAAAGGAATAAAACTAGGTCTAGCCCTATTTAGATTAGTTTTACAAAACAAAGATTTTGCACATTGAAAACTAGTTTAAGAAAGCAATTCCTTATCTCTACATCAGCAAGTGCAAAAGGATCAGAAAACCCAAAATAAGACAAACTTTGTTAAAAACTGAAATAGTTGGACAAATCAGTTCCGCATTCTCAATATCGAGCAATTGCAAATAAACTGAAAAAAATAATTTTTTTTAAATAATCAAAACTTCTGATATTACTAACTTGATATATCATGATTAAAATTAAAATCAATCCTACAATTACAATGCAAAATTTAGATCATGAAGAATTAGAGAAGCAGGAACCTGAGTCCAAAATTTCGACGCCATCTTTACCAATGAACTGCAACAATAAAATTTCAAAAACAAATCAGATACTGAAAAACAGATTAAGTTCTAGAAAATCTAAATCCATAATCACCATTACTGAAAACCCTTCAAATCCCACCGCCTCAACAACTCAAACAAACAAAATAATTCAAAAAACGAAAAAAAAAATAAAAAAATAAAAAAATCGCTAAAAGAATAAACAAATTAGCAAACAAAATAAACATACCTTGATTCAATAAACTATAGGAATCTAAGAATCGGGCAAGAAAGTTGAAACTGTAAGACGTAAGGTGGTTGATGAGGGCAGGTAGAGGCTCAGACAGAAACGCCGGCGGGTCTAGGGCTTTGCTTAGCGTGATCAAATGTATTTGAGGTAATGGAGTTTCCAACTTCCTTTAGATTTTGGATTCTATATGAAAAGACCCGTTTAGGTTTGGGTAACAGAAGAGTTAGTTTTTATGGGTCTGGCCCAATTTAAGTTAATATTGACTCCAAACAAATTCCGCTCTTGGCCCATTAAGAAGAATACTGTTTCAGAAATAGGAAATAACCATCTTTACCCACTACCGAGCATGTCGATCGACCGAAATGATGCCAAGTCATCGGTAATAGCCCTAGTAGTTTGCTTCGGACGACAAAAATAGTTGCGATCGACCGAAACCGTCGTCAGCAATTAAGAACAGCCCAAAAACTATGTAAACTTGCGAAGGAAAATATGCACTTTTCGAATCCCAACCCCAAAATGACTCACTTTTACCCAAATGCACATACAACAAGAAGACCAAAACTAGAACAACAAAGTTATAATGCATACTCGTCGAATCCAACATATGTACATCTAAAATGTGCCACAATCATCATGTATTACTCATACCAACATACATACATAATCGACGTTAGACTCTTCCAATATGGTTCATTTTATGACTCAACAAATCACACGACCGAGCTCAATTATCTATTCAAAACTCTAAAGCAATTAATGCAACGGCCCCCAACTTATATCAAGGAAGGGAAAAGCATCAGAGTATGCAAGTTATGGGTTCAGTTATCCCTCAGGACAAAGGGCTCATAATTTAAGGATTCATTTATATTATGTCATTGCCCACCACCGTGGGTAGTCTCTAATTCTTTTCCCAATTATGAGAGAGCTCATAGTACATAGATAGAGTTTAAGTACTATACTTAATATCACGAACTCCCGGGTTCAGCGACAACACACATGCAAGAGAATGAATCCTTCAATGGAGACGTTTCTAGACAAGAGCTAAAATTGGTGATGACTCCAAATATAACATAGCAATTATGAATAAAAAATATTAAGGATCTCTGTTTGATAACCAACTTAATGCTTAAAAGTTATTTGATTAAAATTTTACGGTATTTGATAATTAAAATAGGAATGACTTAATATGTTAAGCGGCTCTGATTTTTTTTTATAAATTTTAAGTGATAAAATTCTGACTTAACGCTTATCACAGAATACGCAGAGAGTTAGAATTTAAAATATATTTTATCCCTACCAAAATTACCATCGAAAAAAACATTAAGGCTCGATCTCTCTTTTATTCTCGTTGTCGCTGCCATCCTCGCTTCTTGTTGTATTTTTCTGTCACACTACTTAACCATAAGGTATTTGGCAGCGCCTCACCTACCAAGTTTTCAGACTATCTATTACATATATTATGTTCTCTACTCGTCATTCTCATTCTCGGTAGCCCCGTCTATATGGTATTTATCATAATCATCTGCAAAATCTAGAGTAAGGGAATGAGATAACTAGCTCATTAAGGTTTAAACATCCTTGGGATGAATAATCCTTAGACTCAAAATAAATTTCAGACTTTCCAAAATATGAAAACATAATGATTTAATGCATAAAACATCATCATTGAACTTGAGGTAAAACATATAAACAGGAATAAATACAACTTTCAAAAGATAGTCGAAAAGATTACAAAATTGCCCCTAGCCAGACCCACATACGATGGCCTCAGACTATGCATTGTCCGCAAGATCTCGGGCGGACAAAAGTACCTTCCGGTCGATCGACTGGTCGTTCGGGTTTAGGCAGTAGCTCCAGTATCTCCTCCGCATGATCCATCTCTGCCTCCGGTCGACCGAAGTACAAAAATGACTTTTTCATGTGTTAAATATAACAAAGGAAATACCATTTTCAGAAATTCCAAAACCCAACCCATAAAACACATATTTTGACCATAAACACATACAACTTCATGCACATAAACATGTCAAAACCATATTCTTTCATATCAACAATTGTACATAAGATTCCTACTATGAGCACCATGATCAACTCATAACATTAATACAAAGTACATCTTATTAGACATGATGAATACCGATTTTGTCATGCATCTCAGTATTCACAAACAAATTAAATTGGCTAATTCCAACTTTATAGCACTGCAGCTAACAGTCCCTAACTATCTACTCGTTAGTGACGAACCACGATACCATGGCCCGGGTATACACCCCCCATTTGATAAGGTCATATGTTTATAGATATTGTGTTGTGTCATCGCTCACCCTTGTGAACTCCACAACATCTGTTAGCAGCCCCAACTAAATTATCCTCCGAAAAAAGGTAATGTACACGAGCCTTCACATATCATATCATATCACATCATTGTGTGCACCGGGCATCAGTGGAACATGAAAAATGAATCGGAATGCATCCCGCTATAGATTATTTCATAGCCAAGAACTCAAGATTGTGAATGTAACTATCATCTATTCAGAATATCCTGTCACATACACATAATCAATCACAAACCATGAACATGTGACAATTAAACGAATCATCCAATACATACTTCACAACACTTCATCCGATTTTGATGCAATAAAAACGCGGTCCGACTCCTATGCGGAACAGGGATTATTCCAGGCAATCTCAGTTGTCGGATGGGATTTTGAACGGTTCAGATATGGAGAGAGAAAAGTTGCGGCTGGACTTAAAATAAAATAAAAAAAATTCTCTCCAGATCTGGACCGTTAAAAATCTCATCCGACAGCTGGTAATTTGTCCCGCACATGCGGAACAAAAAGCTGTCCCGCATAGGAGCCGGGGCGATAAAAACGATGTTAGAAAGCCACTTCTACGAGGAAACAATCAGGAACAAAGGAGATTATCTCATGATGATTAACCATTGTCAAATGACAAAACGTTTATTCTCAGACGAGACATGACTCAGATTCCACATGTTTTTGCTTAGGATCTTGTATGGAAAGGGATAAAAGCTGACATTTTGATGAAACTCCAAACGGTATACTCTCTGTATTGCAAAATTTATAAGGGTGAAATTAGATAGAGTTTTTATTTGATATTTTTGTTTAAAGTATTAAAGAGTTATTTTTTCCGTCTCAAATTATCTATCTTTATGTTCTTTTAAATCTGTCACAAATTAACTGTTCATTTTCTAAATAAATTACTCATTAGTGATATTTTTCTAATCCTACATTTTATTAATGTTGGAGAGAGAGGAATAGAGAGAGAAAAAATTATAGAATTAAATTGAGATTAAAATTAAATAAGGTCATGTTTGACATTTTACCATATTCTACTATAGATTTGATGAACCTTAATTCTGTTGCAAAAAAATAAAGTGGACAAATAATTTGAGACGGAGTGAGTACTTATTATGGGCTGAAAATCGTCTATATCCGTATATGTCCATTCATGTTCCTAACCACTCAGAATTTACCATGTGAGCATTTCTTCTAATTATATATACACATGGTGAATTGTAATTGTTTGGGTATAAAAATGAGAATATACACATGTTCAAACGATTATTTGTCTTATTATGTTAGAAAATTTGCATTAGGTTTTTAGAAGGAAATGCTTTTGCGGCGCACCCGTTATGCCTTCTTCCAAATATAAAAGATAAATTTTTGTGCTAATACTTTTGCTTTAGCAGAAAAAACAATGGATTTATCAAATGCAAACCCTTATGGATTCATAACAATGGATTTATCGAATGCAAACCCTTTTGACCTAATAAATTGAAATGAATATTTCCTTGTCTCCTAATGGATGAAAGGGAAGAACAATGAACATCTCATACTCCCACCATTTCTAAATATAAGACTCTTTAGACAATTTTAAAAAATTAAGAAACTTCTCATTTTCATCGACAGTTTCAATATTACACTTCTATCTTAAGAAAAAATAGGGATGGCAGAGGCGGTAAATAAAAAAAATGTCGAGGGTATAATTGAAATAAATTGTTGACAATTAATAAAAGAATCTTAAATGACAATTAATTTGGATATTTATAAATCTTCTACACGACAATTAAATGAGAATGGAGGAGTATTAGATTTTCACCTCTTCCATAATGAGAATTTGGATACATTCCGGAGAACAATTTTCAAAATTTTGTTTTCATTAAAAATTCTACTTCTCCTTTTATAAAGAATTCATTTTACAATTCTTAAGAAAAAGATTCTCAAATTAATTAAAGGTACCCAAGTGGGGGAATTCACCTTCCGAACCATGAGCCACAAGTCACATTCAAAATTTACGAATGTTTATGATTCAAGTGGTATAAATAAATATTCGACATGCAAGAGGAAACATCGGCTCAACTTGGATTGATTTTTGGTTTTGGTTTGAATTTGGATTTGGGTTTGGGTTTGGGTGGGAGGAGCTAAAAAATTGGCGGGAGAAATTCAAATTCAATTTTTTTTTGAAATAATCGACCAATTCCAAATTTTGGCCTAAAAAATTTGGAATTTGAATATCTCCGGCCAATTTTAGAGGCCAAAATTTGGAATTAAACAAGTATTTGAAAAAAAAATTAAATTTGAATTGTTCCCGCCAATTTTTTAACTTCTTCCGCCAAAACTCAATCCAAGTGGAGCCGTCATCTAAAAAATCGGCATCACAAGAGTATAATGTAGCAATTTGATAAGTTTTAATTATGAATTTTATAAATGTTAAATTATTTATGAAAAATATATATAGTATCGAATATAAAATCTAAGACTTGAAATAATATCCAAATGAACCATCAGCGAATGAGAACATTGATAAATTTAATTTGTTTTCTTCAGTTTAAAAAGAACATAGAGCTACAAATTCAAAAATTACTAAGGTAAAAACTACGAATTGGATAAAGGAGAATTACTGGTGAGAGTGACGATTTCCCCTAACATTTTCAAAATATATTAGAGTATTTTATCTGAATATCCAATGAAATTTGTATAAAATCTTCAGCAAAATAAATTAATACTCCCTCCGTCCCAAAATAATTGTCCACAATTTCTTTTTAATCTGTCCCAAATTATTTGTCTACTTTATAAATAAAGGGCTCATTAATTACAGTTTTTCCAATTCTAACCCTTACATTAAATGTTGGAGAGAGAAGGCTATAGAGAGAAGATGAGATAGAATTAAATCGGAGTAATATTAAATATGATCATGTTTGACATTGTACCATATTTCACTATAGAATTTGATGAAACCTTAATTCCCGTGCAAAATACAAAGTGGACAGATAATTTGGGACGGAGGGAGTAATAAGTTGAGCCCATAGTAACTTGAACTTTTAACCTTGAAAAACGAAAATTGAAGCATACTATTAGTCAGCTGCACTACGAACTCTTACTATCAGTTTAATTCACCTCCTAACATATATTCCCTCCATCTCAAATTATCTGTCCACTATTGTGTTTTGCACAAGAATTAAGGTTTCATCCAATTCTATAATATGATATGATAAAATGTCAAATATGATCATATTTAATTTTATTTCAAATTTCATTATTCCTTCTTTTTTCTCTCTTCAACATTTAATGTAAATAGTACAATTGAAAAAATCATCATTGATAAACTCTTTATTTAAAAGTGAACGGTTAATTTAAGACATATTAAAAAAAAAGTTTGACAGATAAGTTGGTACGAATGGAGTAAGTCTTAAATTCGACCTCAATAGTCAAGACCAATACTTTAGAACCCAATCCAGCCCAACCCAGTCCAACCCAGCCCAGTCCGACCAATCTGATGGCCGAGTTAATAAACGACCCTGATTAGACCTCGATCCCGGCCAAGATCGCATACCAATGCCGCGTGAGGGAACCTTTAATTGTCCAATGATCTTAATATAAAAAGTAAAGTTCAAAATTACATTTATTTTTACATCTTCTCTTTCTTTCCTTCCTCCTTACTTCCCTTCTCTGCCTGCTAATAATAATAATAATACCAGAGAGATATGGAAAATCGGGAGGCTGAACAGAGAAATTCACCGTCAACTGTGACCGCCGAAACACCCACGGACCGCCCTGTCCGCGTCTACGCTGATGGGATATATGATCTCTTCCACTTTGGACACGCTCGCTCCCTTGAACAGGCCAAAAAATCGTTAGTTTTTTTTTTTTTTTTTTATAATTTGATCCATGGGTTTTACTTCTTTCTTTGCGTTTTGGATTATTTGAAGCTATTTAGGATGTGGGATTGGTTTTTTTTTTTTTTTAAAAAAAAAAAAAAATAGGATTTCACATATTATACTGCTTTTAGTTTGTGTAATTGGGATTTCAGAGTTTCTTGAATGGGATGTAGATGTTATAAATTTTAGGTTATGGAAGATGAAAGCTATTGTTAAATGAGGAGTTTGTTGAAAATTATAGTTATAAAGCATTAAAGCTTATGGATGAGAATTCTCCTACAAAATTTGATATTGAAAGTTGGTTTCTTTAGTTGATTTAATCCTGAAGAGAACTTGATATTTCAAGTCTGGATTCTCTGTCTTATTTGTTCAATGCTTGTCTTGAAATTGTTACAAATATCGGACTTCAGACTGGTGGAAGGATTCCCCTAAGATTTTAAATTAATACTGAGGAATTGGTTACTGTACAGAATTGCGAAACTTTCTGCGGTAGAACCAAACCATTTCTTAAGTTGCTAATACTTACAGTTGAAAGGAAACTTTATTAGACCTAAATATGATAGAATGTTAAGCAGGTTACTTATTAAAAAAAGAAAAATGTATAGTTTTAAGCAAGGCAGTCAAACTCGAGTTTCTTATGTAGGATCGGAAGGGTGTAGAAGGGTCGTAGAATCGTAGATCTTACTTAATTTTAAAAATATTAATTAATTCAGTATTCTCATAATTCTTACAGATGAAATCTGAAATTTTCCAGAATCTTATGATATTTGCTAGTATTAAGCAAATATTCATTACCTGAAAAAGACATAATAAAATGATATTATGTTTTGTGTCTCAGAATTATGAAACTTAATTTCTACTATAAAAAATTGTACCGGAAAGAAATAGAAAAAAAATCTACTAGGGCCTCGGCCAATTGGAGCCATCTAAATTCAATAACATTGATGATAACATCTATCAAATTATAGTTTAGGGTTTCGAATTACATTTTCTTTGTTCTAGGCGATGACACAGGAAGAGCTCGGAGGCAAAAAAGGAAATTGGTATCGATCGAGAAAGAGAAGAAATTGGTCGGAAGTTGAAGATTTGAGAGGCTTGAGAATTTTGAATAAGCCACGGGGTTGAATGGATAATTTTTTTAATCTAAAATGGATTTTTTTTAATCATTCGGGTCGGGTCGAGCTAAAATCCGACCCGAAAGAGAAAATAGCTAACTCGGAGTTTACTCATAGGATCGCATCGATTCTACGTTTCCGAGCCCGATCCTACGAGTTTACCCCGATCCTACTTGATCACCGATCCTACGTAGGATCTAACACGTAAGGTCCCTTAAGACTCTTTGAATCGTACAATCCTACGAGTCAACTCGCGTGTTTGACTTCCTTGGTTTTAAGTTTTAGATTACTGTTTCAATCCTTTATCACATTTGATTATTTAATATTGTTGAAATATGAAGTCCTATATACTATTATATGGGCGGGGATGGATAAAAAATATACCTAACATTTTACAATAAATGGACAAAGTGGCTGCTACCAGAATACCACTGAAACAGTAACCCCTATACCGTCACGTTTGCTACGGAATCATGCCCTCAAATCAAAGTCAAAATGCATCAGAGAAGGCAGACCAAAGAACCATTTTGATTTATATGCACATTAACCTTCATGCTTCTAATCACAGTTATTTCTTGACCAGAAGTTTTTCCCGAGCATGGACTTCCATGTTTCTCGTTGTTGTTTACCTGTTGCTTATGCTTTGGAAACAAGAGCTGCCCAAAAGTTCCCGTTGCTGTCACCTCCTTTTCTCTGGCTCTTGTTTGTGCTTGTAACTGATTTATGCTGCTGATTGAGTTTCCTTGTGTGATTTTCCCACCTTTTTATTAATCGTTCAATCTTTCATTGATCTCATTCATTTATATTCTTTTTTGGTAGCATATTAAGGCTGCCTCCTAGGTGTAAATTCCTTATGGGTTTTAATCTAAATCTCTTACATTTTTCTGACACCTCTTGGCTTTTGATCTCTTTTCGATTTCTCGCACTTTTACACCATGCAGAAATCTTTCCTTCCAAAGTTTGAACATCTGCTGCTTTATGCATTCCTTACCATGGCTTATGATACCAACTGAGCTTTCTTAACCTCTCCGCTCAACGGGGGGCTTCTGAACTGCATGCCGGTCGGGCGGGGCGGGGCGGGGATGAAAGTCTATGCAGAATATGCCAAACTATTTGCAACATGAACAATTTCAGATTTGACTGACCATTTATGTGGTCGTTTTTGAGGTTATGGACAAATGCATTGCCCTGTCTGCAAGTATTATAGAAACTCTTTTATAACATGCACGAACAAGTTTGGTGTTTGTCCATTGAAATTGATTGACTTGAAGAAAGTTCTATTTGATACTCTTAGACTTTCTCGTGGACCTTTATAGCCTGTCTTTTGAAATGGCTTTTATCTGTAAAGAGAGTATTAGGTTCAGTATGCTCTTGACCCCACATGACATGATCCTGTTCTAGTTTTAGTATCATATGTAATGATAAATCCTCCTGAAAAGATTAGCATTTGGATTTTTTTTAGCGACATTTCAGGACATCTGCTGTACTCGAATGAGAAGGCATCACTCATAGGATATCCCGGTTTTTCTTTCTTTCAGTTTCTGATTCCGTATGCTTTTAAGATAAAAAATGTTAAGAAGCTCAAAATCGTCAAGGGTCTCGAAGTACTCAACTTTTCCTTGTTTTCATGTTTCTTAACATGAATCTTAATGCTCCACTATCTCAATACGAATTTTGATTCTCCTGAATTGACGATATTCAGTATCTGGTATCTTTTGTTATGCTATTTTGGAACATGTATGCGTGAGATTTATTCTATTTCTGTAAGACTTATAAATGACGATAATAATTTTTCTCTTAGGTTTCCCAATGCCTATCTTCTGGTTGGATGCTGCAATGACGAAGTAACACACAAATTCAAGGGTAAAACTGTTATGACGGATCAGGAACGATATGAATCTCTCCGGCACTGCAAGTTAGTGTTAATTCTGCATTCCAAGCTGCATACTTAGATGTTAATATAATCTCATTTGATGGTGAGATCACCGGAAGGAGTTTGTTGAAATGACTAGTTTTTATTTGATGGATTTCTTTTTTATTTGTCGCTCTTGGATAAGTTTGTTCCTTTTTCAAATTATTAGAGTCTCTTCTTTGAGGATCTTTTTGGACTAGGCTTTACAAAACAGGAAAAAATACTTAATGAATTGAGTTTCTCTTTCTTTACCAATTTCCCTAGTGTGTTTCTAGGAGCATGCATTGAGGTGAAATTACTTGCATCTTTAGCTCAATTACCAGTTTCTGTGTTTGCAATTGAATTTTTGTTCAACTTGCTTGTTGCATTAATTGGGTGCACCACTAATGCTCTGGATGCCGAATGAAAGAAGCATGGTGATGTGCACATAAATCAAAATGGTTCTTGGGTCTGCCTTCTCTGATGCCTTTTGGCTTTGATTTGATGGCATGATTCTGTAGCAAACGCGACGGCATAGGGGACCATTGTTACATGTGTATTATATGAGCAACCACTTTGTGCACTTGTTGCCAAAGGTTAGGTTAGTCTCCAATACATCTGTTTAGATGGTATTCTGGGGATCAGCCACTTTGTTTGACAAAGGTTAGGTCTGTATCCCGTCCATCCCCGCCCATACCCCCAATTATTGGGGACTTAATGGGTTATGCTATTGTTGTTGTTGTTGTTGTTGCTTGTTGCATTAATATTCATTATTTTTGGGGTGTTGTTTTGGGGGGGGGGGTTGCTACCTAGTTATTAAGGAGGGAAGATAGTCCAATGACATTTAGGTAACACGAAGCTGATGAAACGTGTCTCTTTGCGCAATCATTTATTCTGTTTCTCTGGTTCTGAAACAACAGACTGGCCAACCATTTGGAACCTACAATTAGTTGGGTTCTCTTTTCTACAAATTGAGCTTTACATCTAAAACCCGATCTCGTTTCTGGTTCGGTCAACTCAGCACTCTTATTCAGATTAACTTCAATATCACACGCGTTATGCTTGCTTCTTTTTATAGCTTACTGATGTTGATGTTACCGTGGTACTTATTGTGCCGCTTATGAAAGTCATTTGTAAATGTTTCTTCTTTTCGGCTTGCTTTTAAATTGGTTGGTTTTGCAGGTGGGTTGATGAAGTTATTCCAGATGCACCGTGGGTGATTAATCAAGAGTTCCTTGACAAACATAAGATCGACTATGTTGCCCATGATGCTCTCCCGTAAGGTTAACCAACCCAAAACTCCTTTATTAATGATTTCTGGTTTATGTATTAGGGAAATTGATTGATGTTTTTAGTCTCTTGTATTTTGTTTGCCTTCTGTATTTGAAAGCCATGAAGTTGTGGTACAAACTACAAATTTTTTATCTATTAATTTGCTAGCAGCAAAATACTTAATTAGTTTTGCTTTAATGTGGACATAAAATACCGACCGAGTATTTTGAAATTTTCGAGAACAAAAAAAGAGCAATTCCATTTCACTGCTTCTTTCGGAGTTATCTAATCCTGGTATGTTAATTTCCTCACTTGATGTGTCAGCTATGCTGATGCAAGTGGTGCTGGCAATGATGTTTATGAATTTGTAAGTAGAAAATCCTTTTTAAGTTGTTATTCATAGACTACAAAAGAAGTATGCAGCATTGTTGTTCTTTCTGGTTTCTCCTACGGTAAGCTGAAGTTATTTCATGTAAACTTATATCCTTCTAGGTTAAAGCTGTTGGGAAATTTAAAGAGACAAAGCGAACTGACGGAATCTCTACATCAGATGTAATAATGAGAATTGTCAAAGATTACAATGAATATGTGATGCGCAACTTGGACCGTGGATACTCAAGAAAGGATCTCGGTGTTAGCTATGTTAAGGTTTAAAATTTTCTTCTTGAATTGTTCCTCGATACTCTTATTGATCTACATTGCTCGTAAAATTATTGCTTATTTCTTTTGCCATGCAGGAGAAAAGATTGAGGGTGAATCGAGGATTAAAAAAGTTGCATGAGAAAGTGAAGAAGCAACAAGAGAAAGTGGAAGAGAAGGTACGCAATTTCTCGTCTTCCCAATATAATCCATTTGCTTATAACAATGATGTCGTGAAGAAAAACCTGACTTTCTGGTGGGATTTTGCAGTTAATGTAACAAATTAGTGCTTTGGCAATTTCAGCTTTTATAATTGAGACTTGTAGGATATGATTATCAGTGATTTTATGATCGATTATCCTTCGGTTTCCCTGAAGCTCAAGTGGGGTTAAAATTAGTGCATAGCCATGTTGAATAGGTAAAAAACTGTCAGTAATATAGTCTTATAAGATAAGAGATTTTATTTATTTATTTGTTCTTGGGTAAATTATGAGACGGGAGATGAAGAATGAACTAAATGGAAGATTAGAAATATGTCAAATTCAAAATGAAAAATTGATCAAGCCATTTTACAGAAGGGGTAAAGAAGATTTATCTTTTGCATAAAGGAAAGATGTGTAATTTGAGTTTTCCAGGTGACGACCTAGTGCATGCACTTATTAAAATGGAAGTTCTTGGAGGACAAATTCTAGACTAAAAACCAATAAGCTATGTGTTGATAATCCACCATGATTAAGCATATTGCTGAGAATGCAAAAACCATGGGCTATACCACATGGTAACCTAAGTTGTACTTTGGGGGCATGCCTCACGGCCTCGTCCTCGTCCTCGGTTTGCAAATAATAAGATAAAGGTTTATGGTGTATTCATTTTATTGTGCAAGTTTGAATTGATGTTTAAATTACGTAGAAAATTATTATAAAGCTCTTGCCAAAGAAATTAAAAAAAAATTACGAAGCCTCAGCTATTGGTTAAACTGTCAAGGAAGGCTAGCACGGTTGGTGCAGCTCTTCTGACCTGGAACCATAGGTCTCGGGTTCAACACTCCCTTCCCGATAATAATACATATTGTTTTGAAAAGCGACTGATTACTACCCAATGGATCTCTCTCTCTCTCTCTCTCTACAACTTAATTTTTGTTCAAAGCTTCTGTCCTTTTGTCTATGTATGTAACTTTTTTGCATCTATTTATCATTTGGCCTCTGTTTTTCAACTTCCCTTTCTTCTATTTTACCGCTTCACAGCATTTTAGTCACTCACTATAAAGTGCATATTTGGGAAGCACTATATTGTTTATCTAACTAATGATTCTTTTTGTTGTTTTGCAGATAGAAACAGTGAAAAAACATCGTAACCTTTGGGTAGAAAATGCTGATAGAATGGTTGCTGGATTTCTTGAGATGTTTGAAGAAGGTTGCCACAGTTTGGTAGGCCACCTAGACCACAAACTAATACACAATCTGCATATAAAAACGTCCCGCCCACAAAGAGGATTTACCCCTCCCTTATCAGAAAACTAAATGTAAATAGCTGGAGGTGCAATAGGTTTAGAGACATCCCTTAATTAATATTTTCTGCGCTTCTTGTCCAGGGAACTGCGATCAGAGACAGAATTCAAGAACAAATTAGGACAAAAAATATACGAGGACTCATATATGATAAAGAACATGACGATCAGGAGGAAGATGACGACGACGAATACTACTACTATGATAGCTCGGATAGCGAGTACCTTGATGAGGAGGAGGAGGAGGAGGAGGATGAAGAATAACTACGCCGTTGTCTGAGAAATGCAGAAATGGTAATTTGTACGAGGAAATGGTGTTCAACTTAGGCTTAATGTGGGAGTTTGTAGTCTGAGTTAAAACCTCAGATGTAGCATAATTTTGTTATTCTGCTTGTTTACACATTTTTAACCTTTTTTTCTTTTCTATCATAGTTTAGTTGGATTTGGTTTTGTATTGCATTTGAGAAAATCAGTTTCTGTAAAATGTGGGATATGGCAATGGCTGCAAATGCTTAAAATGGAGTTTTTAGAATGTCAAATCTATAAGATTAAGGCTTAATTAAGCCCTTGAGAATCTTTTAAGCTAGTTAAAAGTTCTTTGTACTTAAAAATTATAACCTCCTTTTGGTCAATTTTGGTTCTTGTGCTAGCATTTTTTATTAGTATTGTGCTAACATGATGTCTGTCGTCAAGTTGTTGTTACTTTGATGACTACTAGATAAATGAATAACTATTCAATTTCATCAAATTATTGATTCAAGATTGTGCTGGTACGATACTGGCAAAAACTTTCTTTGACACTAGAAACATGCTGCTGATTTTGGCCAAGTAAATGTAACCGTTTGCTTTTGGAGAATTCAACCCACAATACCTTTTGAAAAACATGTCACCAGGCGGAGGGAGTAGGCGATCGGAGGCCTCAGTCACCCCTACACTCCTCTCCTAAACCGGGGGACCATGCACACTTGTTTTCCCATCCTCAGACAATACGGGGAACATCCACTAACTATCATCATGGTGACGAAGTAGTCCCATCAAGGTTGTGAAAATCGCGAGTTGGATCGTAAAATCGTACTATTCTATGATCCTAAGGGTATAAATCGAGTTAAATCGTATTAAAAATTGCTGGAGTATAGGATCGTATCTGGATCATAAAATTGTATAATCGCACCATCCGATACGATTCAATCTTGACTCTCTTCAACCGTGTCGGTACCGGTTCTCTCAAATAAAATAAATATCCGTTTGTATTTAATTCAACCTCTCAATTCTCTCAAGTCTCAGACTCTCAACGTTCATCTTCTCAATTTTCGATTTTCAATCAAGAATCAATATTGGTTATGAAATTTATTGGATCAAAAGAACTTATGAATTTTTTTGTTTACTTTTGAAGTTTATCACTTGTTAATTTGTGGTTTAATCTCAACTTTTTAGTTACATTCTTAATCTTATTTCCCCCCGCTGAAGTATTGTTATATTTTTTTTCTCATTAGCATCCCATCCTCGTGTTTACAATTTGTTAGACCTCTTCCGTTTCGAGTCAAAATTGCTATCTTGACAAGTCCCCATTAACATGGGTATGCTCCAACAATTGCGGGCAGCAATCGCCATGATGGCCTAGGCCACGAACCCAGACGTAAATCCACCACATGGATCACATCCTTAAACGCCATCGGCATCTATGACCTCGAGCATCCCCCATCGTAGCACGTACTACTCAGAGAGGGTACCAACGGTCACGCCGGCGCGTCACGATGACCATAACCAACAACACCTACAAAGCTTTGATGCCATCAAACCGGTTTATCAGACTAATCGGAACCCCCTTGAACTTTACCCATCATAACTTTGTCCGAGGCCTTTCAAGTCATTGAAATCCCACAGGAATTTCGAAAAACATAGGTGGAGAAGTATGAGGATCCAGGACCGCCTGTACATGTATCATGTCACTATGTACATCCATCAGTCACTTGATTCGATTTTGTGCAGCTTGTTCCTGGTGGAGTAATTGAAGGGCTCGTGCCTGAGATTGTTCGCGGGTCTCCCGAACCGCAACATTCACAACCTTGCGCAGTTTTTGGCTAAATAACACACTAATCATTAGATGGTTCCAAACTCGGAAAAGGGTTACAAAAAATGTCTCACCTATCACAAAGAATTGATGGAGGAATAGCAGAAGAATCCAAATAATCGGTCACACAGTTAGATTTCGCCCAAAATGCAATATTATGGGCATGAAAATTGGCTAGTCTATAAACAAAGTTAACCTTCCAAAGATTGAATCTAGACAAAATGGCTACTCCATTAGACACCATTTCCGCCCCTGTCCAATGAATCTCCGAAGTGTTACCTTGTAGGCAATTCAAAACATTAAGGCAATCTCCTTCCACAATAGCACTTTGAATGTTCATGAACTCTAATTTAACCATTGCCGATACCGCTGCATTTGCTTCTTCTTCGAATGGACTCCTTGCTTGAAATATTTCAATCCATACACCTTCAATCGCTCCATTCTCATTTATGATAATAATGGCACTAACCGCCCTATCTTCATTTATGAATCCGGCATCAAAGTTGACCTTCATAAAGTTCCTAGGAGGAGGAATTTAAGGAATCGTGTTCTCTTTGAATCCTCTCTTCAATATCCTCCTTTCCGCGGCTTCCCAGTACATACAAGCTTTGATCTCTATCAACTTTAACACATCTTCCCACTTCTTCCTTTCCTTTCCATGCAAAATCTCATTTCTATGTATCCACACTTGCTCCAACAACACTGCACAAAAATTCACAAATTCAGGTATAAAATCCAATGAAATCGGAAATGCACTGGAAGGAACACTTACCTCAGTCAACCATCGCGGAAAATCCCAATCCTGAAAAGTTTCAGTTTTCAATTTCCAATTAGATGCAAACCAAATAGATTTAGAAAAAGTGCAATTGCGCAGTTGCAGCGCGCGTTCCTGAGCCACTTTTGTGGGCATCAGGCATTCACACTCTCAACTGATCATTTGCTCCAGATCGAGTAAGGAAAAGACGAAACGGTACTTTAATTTGTGGATAAACCCAGAGACCCAATTCCATTCCCCCAAGCCCATGGGTGTATTTGGGTTGGGCTTTGGAAGGAGTTGTAATTGGACTTTACTTTTTAGTATAATAAGAAGGAAACCAAGAACGGAGCCCAGCAAGAATTGCCGCAAGTAGAAAACAGTTCGTAGCATCAGCAAAATCGCGAGTCCCCCTTTGCTTTTCTGTGTTTGGTTTTTGCTCCTCTTTTCTTTTTCTCGCCAATTCCTGTTTCTCGTCAACTTCTGTAAGTGATTTTGTGTTGTTTTGTTTTACAAAGATTCTTAGAAGAGCTCAAGAAATAAACCGTTTCCTTTTTCTTTTTTGCCACTTCAATCTTTTCAAATGATGTTTTATTGTTTCTGGCACAATCCTGTGAAATTTATTGTTTTATCTCATTCTTTTTGAGTTTTTTTCGTCAAATAAATCATTTTCTTGGTTGTTTTGATATTAAATTTTGTGGGCTCTGCTTATTCAGGCGAAAAATTGGTTGTTTGTCATTTTTAATCAATGTTTTTGGGTTGTATTTTGATGTTATAGAAGTATATTAATTAATGCATGTAAATTGTAAATTAAGGAGTATTTCCATTGTGAATGTGCACTTTCAATTCTATTCGAAATGGGTTTTTTCTTGCGGGGAGGGGGTGTTTAAGGCCGATGTTTGATGTTATATAAGTTTATTTGCTTGTTTACTATGTGGCATTTGTTTGATGTCATGTTCTTTCAGGACTTATCAATGGCAAAGGAAAATTCTGGAGCTGAGGTTGTCCTGGATGAGGGGCCATCTGAGACGATTGAACAAACCGAAGAAGCTAGCAAGAAATCATCTTCTCTTGAAGAAGAATTTGATGAGGTTACTTTAGAAGGACAGCCAGGTATTCTCCAACATATTAGTACAAGTACCAATAGTTTCGTTTTATTCTCCTTTTTTTCTCGGAGGGAAAAAAGTTCAAGCAGATTAGGATAGGCTGTATGCAATTGAAATTGATGGACGAAAATGAATAGAGCAATCTGAAATATTTGAGCGGTTGGAGACCTTTATATGGAATCCTAAGGTGGTTCTATGAGTGGAAAATCTGCAAACTGTTCTAACATGATACAGAATCATCTAACTACAGGAAGTTTTATTTAAATTTCTGCACCATATACAGTGCTGATGAAGAAAAAAATCATCACCTTCTTTTGTACTGTACGTGATTAGACCATGTACTTTTATCTTTTGGGTTTGGAACTGTCCAGAAAATGTATCCTTTTAAGTTGCAATCTTGATAGGAATGTGACGGAAAACTACTTTGTACTTTTATGAATCACATGGAAGGAATGATTCACCGAGATTTTTCACTTTCCCATATTGAATATTTAGTGCTTCATTTTTGTTGTGACATGAAATGTATTGTATTTACGTATCCAACCAATGGATCTTTTCGAAGATTCTCTTGCATCCTTAGACAAGACAAGTTTTCTTGGTGTGTTGCGGGGGTCTCTATACCTTGTATCTCCGATCTTGTTACTTGACTGTGAAGAAGAATGAACTGGCTATAGATTTTTAAGGTCTCGTAAGTGGTGGGATCATGGTGTAGCTTTGTGGATAATTTTAGATGAGAAGAAAGTCTCTAAAAGGGTCTGGATTGCCATGCATCATATAAACTTGGAATCAATGTTTACGAAGATTTTGAAGTTTATTTGACTCATAGTTTGTCTTGACATTGTTGTTGTTTTTCCAGCGATTCTAACTTAATTAGATTTTTTGAGATCTATACTAAATACATAATGAATTTGAATAATGAACTATTTGTGTAAAGCTTATTTGCATCCAATTATTAGCTACTCAACTGGCTTTTTCTTGCTACGCCCGTTACTCTAATTTTGCATTTCTCCTTTGGACTGCCTCGGGGTCATCCCGGGATATTTTATCTAGCCAGGACCAAGGGCTATATTTGAAGGAGATTAGGCCCTGTGCTCAGTTGCTTAAAAAAAAGCAGATTTCAGCATTTGTTTAGCTAAAAGCTCTCTTGAGCTCTTCCCGTTACTTTTTGTCTCTTAATTTTGCTTTAAGAAAGCTATTTTAGAGAACAACCCTTGGGATGCTTTTGAGAAGTAGTTTGCTTATCAATTTTCCAAACGCATAATCTGTGCTTTTCTATTTGCGCATATCTCATGATATTTGGTTTCTCTTAAAATATTCTTATTTGTGTGCTTTATGCATTTGGAAATTTTCAGAAGCTGCAAAGAAAAAGAAGAAGAAAAAATAAAAAGCAAGTAAGTTATTCTCCCCCCCTCCCCAAACAAAAACAAAAACAAAATTTTTGTTAATTTTGTTTTTTAGTCATTGCGGAGCCCTTTCTTTTAAAATTTCTTTCCTTTGCCACAGCAGGAAGAAAAAGGAATTGCCTCAGCAAACTGATCCACCAACTATTCCTGTTATTGAGCTTTTCCCATCTGGGGAGTTTACAGAGGGTGAAATTCAACAATATAAAGATGAGTATGTATTCTCATATTGTTTCAGCGAATTAATTGATTGTTTGTGGAGATTATAATATGTGCACATTCGGTGTTTCTCAAGGATTATTGCACTCACTTGATAATGTTGAGGTTGATTCTTCCTCAAAGCTGAATAGGCTCTTGGGCATAAAATGGTTGAAATTTATTGAGTTAAAATAAGAAACAATTAGGCTCTCTAAGATCGATAGTAATTGGTTCACACATCTACCGCTCATCGTGGAAATGAGATTTTCTATTAGGAGGGGAAGGGTGGAAATGAGATTTTCTACTAGTTTTTTGTTGTTGGGGTTGGGGGGAGTTCAGGGAGGGGAGGGGTGGAGGGGAGGCGAAGGGGAATTTTGGGATTATAGCTTCAGAATTTTGTTATATTCTACCTTCGGGTGGAAGTGGAAATGGAATGAGAAGGCTTACTGGAAGCTAACTTCTCTTGGATATGTATCCATCTACCATTTTTGGACGTCTTTCTTACTGAAAAACTTCTCTCATTTTCTGTTGTCGGCTTCTCATTTTGCATTTACTGGAATCCTTCATCAGATGGTTTTGATACAGCTTCATTTAGAAGAATAATGAAAGGGGAAACGTTAAAAATAAAGGAGAAAGTATTGTACCACAACTAGAATCAGAATACATGATAGTAACATTTGTATAGAAATTTCTTCAATATCTCTTTCCCCAAAAGTTATTTTCAAGAGAGAAAAAATCACTTTGATGTCAGAACTTTAATAATTTCTCATTTTCTATCCTACAAATCTCCAATTATTATCTCAAGTTCCAATATTGTCTGAATTTCCCATCTCATTTAGTTTTACCATCAAATAAAGAGCCATATAGGGCTATTACGTAACTTGTAGATTGTTCCTAGCTCCCTACCAATCACATCCGACTATACATCTTCCTCTGATTCTCAAATAACCAAACCCCCTATAATATTTTGCCCATTTTTCGTCAACTGTGAATCCATTGTTTTAAGATCTTGCAATCACTAATATAATTTCAGTGCATTAGCTTAGATTCTAAACTTGGAATTAGATTTTTTAAATTTTAGGTTCACGGAAAAATGTGCTTTAAGCTTGCAACTTTTGTCTAATTTGCTGAAGCCCCTTGATCAAAGTACGAACTTAACGTCTTTCAACAACAAATTCAGCTATTTCTCACTAAATTTCTTTAGACACATGGCGCATTAAGTCACAAATTCTGCAACAGCATGGACTTAAGTTGTGATAACAAAATCTTTATTTCGTGAAGCCAAAGCGAAAATTAACATAAATGGGAGTGAGAGATCATCTGGAAAAGAATAGTAGTATAGAAGTCTTCAACATGATACATAATTTGATTGCTTGACGCCACTGCAGTACTAAAAAGTAAAAGAGTATAAAGGGAGAGAAAGCGATAAGTGCTGAATCAGGCAAGGAGAGGTGAGAGTTACGAAAAGTAAGATGCAAGGAGAAGAATTATGGCATCCAGTGAAGAAATTGTCAAGGATGACATTTATTTACTTATTTAGTTAGTTTGATGATGCCTGAAGGATGTAATTTGTTAATTACTGAAGAAAACTTATTTTATTCAAGGTTTATTTTTGTGTAAAAGAGGGTACGCGAGTCATTTAGGTTCACGGATGTTAATCATAAAAATCTGACATATTTCTATTGCAGTCTAATTGAAGGAGATTGGACATTGAGAGTATTTTAAGAGTTGAGATATTCATCAGAGAAAATGTAGAAAAAGGTGAAACTCAGATGCTAAAGTGAGAAATCATTAAATGATCAAAATGAAGCTTTCACTTTGTCTTCTTTAATACCCTCTTGGGTTGAATGATTTCCTTGGGATGTCTGAATGGAGGTCACTCTTTTTTTTTGATCAAATGGTAAATGTATATATATGATCAAAGGGAAAAACCATTAGAAAATGATTTACCCATGTGTTACAGTAGGTAGAAAATCAAAAGTCAAATTAAATTGAAAAGTCAACCTAATCTAACCAATCTGAACAAAAGCGCTCACTCTTACTTGGCGCATTGGTAAAAGAGAGCAAATAGACCATTCTGCTCTTCACTCTTCTGTTTTAAGTAAGGCGGTTGGGTGTATGGGTGCACTTTTTCCATTTTTTCTTTTCTTTTTTGGTGTTCGAAAGTTAGGGAGCTGGTGCATCTCCTTTGATGATCAGCATATTGTTTATGTTTCCAGTTTCACCACATTATTCTAGCTAAGGTCTTTAATCATTCGCTTTCAGTCTATACATGAATGGTTATAATGTCTCAGTGAACCTTTTATTTTCTTAATTAGATGGATGCAACTTTTAGATGCGTGCAAATTCGTCTCAGAGAAAAGTAAATTCAAATGAGTTTCTGGTTTAGAAATCCTTAAATTATTCGTGATTTCGGATTGTTCTGTTATTTTGGCTTGGTGGTTCAACAGTAACTTGTGGCGAACTACATCTGAGGAAAAGAGGGAGATGGAACGCTTAGAAAAACCTATCTACAACTCCGTTCGCCAGGCAGCAGAAGTTCACCGTCAGGTTGTTATTTTTTTTAACTGATTAATTGCTTGTTTTTTCGGTCAAAAGGAAAAGTCTTAGATTTGTTAGGGGAAAATTCTTTCCTCTTACCATAATAAATTACGCATTTGAAGTTTTAGTCTTAGTCTAAACTATCACGCAACCCTTTGTCTAGGTTCGAAAGTACATGAGGCAAATATTGAAACCTGGAATGTTAATGATTGACCTGTGCGAGACCTTAGAAAATACCGTACGGAAATTGATTTCAGAGAATGGTCTTCAAGCTGGAATTGCATTCCCCACAGGATGCTCATTAAATTGGTAAGAACAATTACATCTTTCAGCTGGGGACTACTATCTTGAAGAAAATTGGTGAATAGTCTCTTTTTTTTCTCGTCATTATTTTGCTGTTTTACTTTTTGTCGTATAATCTTTCTGTATTTAACTTGCTTCACATGGCAGGGTTGCAGCCCATTGGACCCCAAATGCTGGGGACAAAACTGTTCTTCAGTATGATGACGTGATGAAATTGGACTTTGGAACTCATATTGATGGTGGGATATATGGCTGTCTTATACAGCCTATGGATGTCATAGCCGTTTTTGTACTAATCTATTTTTCATTAGTTTTGGAATTTATTCCCGGATCATTGTTCCCTGCAGGGCACATAGTTGACTGTGCATTTACCGTGGCTTTCAATCCTATGTATAATCCACTGCTTGAGGCATCACGTGAAGCCACAAATACAGGGATCAAGGTCCATATTTCAGATATTTTCACAGCTAACTGAAGGATTCTAGATACAGGACATTGATTTATTGAAAACCTTACCTTAAGATGCAGTAGCATTCCTCACATTTTGCCTTTTCAGGAAGCTGGAATTGATGTACGCCTTTGTGATGTTGGTGCGGCTATCCAAGAAGTCATGGAATCATATGAGGTTGAAATTAATGGAAAGGTCTACCAAGGTAAAATAGCCCTTGATATTTATTCTCTGATTGATATCTTATAACATGGATACTGTGAAATTTCTGTTTGAACAATAACTTTCTTTACTTTAATTTGTTTATATTAATTTTCCAGCATTTAATTACTGGCATTCACTACTATTCAACTTCACTTGGTCGCTGTGTTTTCAATTTCTTGCTTCACAAATCCGATTGCATTTTTTTTTTTTACTTTTACTCCCTCAGTCCCAGCATAAGAGCAATATTTGGACTTTTTATTTTTCCCAAAATAAGTGACACATTTGCAAAATCAACGGACATTTAATGAACCTTTACCATTCTTACCCTACTTCTAACCACTCTTCCAGTTTCCAAGAAGGAAGAAATGAGGATATATTGGTCTTTTTTACTTGGAATGTTATTTTTTTAGGGACTCCTTAATTTATGTGAAAAGTGCAAATGTTGCACTTATTCTGGGAGGAAGGGAGTATCTATTTTTCCTTAAACTTATTAAAACCAAGGGGCTTCCTATCTTTTGTAACCAGAGGATTTCAATTTCGATATACATCCCGTGATAAAGGAACTCTGCCTTGGCCAAGTGCGCAAAAGATTACATTCACCAATTTGATGAGAGTATTTTTGTTAGTTGAACGTTTCTATCCATCACCTTTTGTCTCTAGTAATTATCCAGTCATCTATACGCGATTTGTTGGAGATTAACTCAGAAACATCTGGGGGTCATATATTAAACTCCTATGATGTTTGTCTTATTACAATTAAAAAGTAATTAATAAAAAAATTCAAATTCAAGTGGGTTCTTGTATTTGCCAGCTCCAAACGTTACTGATACTTTCCTTTTTAATTTACCTACTGGTTATTTTTAGTAGGTTTCCGGAATCTTCTTTTTTGCATTCTTTCTTTTGTGGGTGTACTTGAGTCAGTGTGAGCAACTCTATTGCGTGCATGGTACTCTTTTCTTCATAAATAGATCTTTGTAGATTAATAAAACTAACTACTATCCGAGATGCAAAAATTTCTGATTTGAAGAAAGTGACTTTCTCGACTTAACTAAAGAGTACAAGTTCTTTACTTGCAAGTGCAGAAGGGAGAGTGAATTTCCTGAAGTACCTGTAATTATAGAAGGAAGTACGCATTTTAACTTGAGAAAAGCCTCTAAACCAATTCTTGCTTTTTTGCTTTTTTGCTTTCCATTTAAATCACTTTCTGGTTTTTAATCAGGATAGTATAAAACCAGAAAAATGTCCGAATAACTGATTCTCGTAAAATTAACATATCAATGGATGGTTATCATGTCAGTCAAGAGTATCCGAAACTTGAATGGGCACAGCATCGGGAGTTATCAAATACACGCTGGAAAATCAGTTCCGATAGTAAAAGGAGGAGAACAGACAAAGATGGAAGAGGGGGAATTTTATGCGATTGAAACTTTTGGATCTACAGGTGATGATTTCAATCATTTGGCAGCTACTTTGCCTTTGATCTGTGGTTGCAGCAATACACGTTGTTTACCTTCTGCTTGCTTTGTACAGGAAAAGGATATGTCAGAGAAGATCTAGAATGCAGCCATTACATGAAGAATTTTGATGCTGGACACATACCATTACGATTGCCGAGAGCAAAGCAACTGCTGGCAACAATTAATAAGAACTTTTCTACGTTGGCTTTCTGCAGACGTTATTTAGATCGCCTTGGGGAGACTAAATATTTGATGGCACTCAAGAATCTATGCGATGCTGGAATTGTTCAGGTACTTCTGAGCTCGGTGTTATATTATGGCTGTTAACTATGTTATTCAAGTACTCTTCTCTGTTTCATAATACAAATCTTTTTACCCTTGTTCACACATATGAAGGGTAATATAAACATGATGTTTTTATAATTAAAACATCTAAAATAACCTTTCTATCTCATTCTAAGTAAAGGGTGATGAGAGTAAGGGTTATAATGTATAGAAAAAGAGCATTAAATTATTATATGCAAGTGTAAAAAGACATATTGTGGGAATACCCTATCCATGCTAAAACATTCTAGAGTAGATTTAGAAGAAAGTTTTCACTGAAATAAAAACTTGATGGACCTTTGCGTGACATGTGCCCGGAGATAGGGAGAAAAGAGAAAAAATCCAGGAAGTCAAGGAGCAAAGAGTACAAGGGTGAGTCCATGATTGAGACAGGGACGTAGATGAGAACAAATTCTTTTCATAGTCTGCTGATTTTCTTCCCTTAGACAAAATATTAGGCCTACCTCTGAATGCTTCTTGCTCACATGGACGCGGGACAGCCTCTCTTTTATTTGAGAAGGCAGGAAGTCATGTGCGGTAGCAACACCAAACCAAATACGACGAGTAGTGGGGTCCTGAGCCAGGCCTGGGCCAAACCTTGGAAATCTTAATGCCATAATGCCTTTTAAAAAATAAGCATAAAACAACATTTTATGGCCATTATTGGAGAATACAGAAGCTTGGTTTCTCTATTGATTTGCTATCGCATTCTATTCGGTTATTGATATTTTCTTTTTTTTCCACGCTCTTGATCTCCACAATGTAGTAAATAATTCGTTTTTTGGACAGCCCTACCCTCCTCTGTGCGACATCAAAGGCAGTTATGTATCGCAGTTTGAGCACACCATCTTACTTCGTCCTACTTGCAAAGAGGTAGTATCAAGAGGAGATGACTATTAACAGTGGAAGAGTCTTAAAATCTTCGCGTAATGACCGTAGTTGATGAATTACAAACTTGGACATGAAGAGAATGTTTGTCAGCAGTCGAGAAAAGCTTACATTCCTCGTCTCTGAAAACTGCTGTGTATTGCACTTTTATCTTTAATTCGTTATGGTTGGATATTTTATTTTGGTTTCTAATCCCAGGTTCTTTTGGTGCTTTGGATTTTATTGGGTTTTTGTTTTTCTCTGTAATATTTTTCCATGTCGAATTTGTGCTCCGGTAGAAGTTTGGGAAGTAAACGGAAGCACATAATTTAAATATTTGGACAAATACTTACGTGTAGTCAGATATTTGTATTTGTGCACTACTGCTCTGCTGAATGAAAAAATAGTTCTCGAGTCTGTCTTCTCTAATTCTTTGGGCTTTATTTTGAGGGCATGATTCCGTAGCAAATGTGACGGTATAGAAGACTACTGTTTCAATGGTATTTTGTGAGTAGACATTTTGTGCATTCATTGACAAAGTTTAGGCTAGTCTCTAATCCACCTGTTTCATCTTCATGGTAATGTTTACAAAGGCATCTCGTTCTATCTACTAATTGTGATGTAGCGTTGGTTCTACATTTTGGGCGTTCCATCTTCATGGTAATGTTTACAAACGCATCTCGTTCTATTTCCTTTCTCTTCTACTCGTTTGCGTTGTAGGATAGCCATTTTCAGATGTAAAATGAAGAATTATCAAGCTCAGAGACATAAAACTTGTTGGTAGTGATAGGACATATAAAACTGGGATTATCAAGGAATAAAAAATTAGCTTTCGGCATGAAAATTGCTGAATTCTTATCTATACCTTTGAGGTGCAATTAATTAAATATACATATAAAAAAGTTTCATAAATATATAAATAACAAAAACACCTATCAATATGCGTTGTATGTTATTTCAACCTAGTACCACTACAAGTAGAGAAATAAACAAGCAGGAACATATACTGGCAGACTGATTTCACATTCACTTGTATGTAATGCCAACCAATTATATTTAGTAATTTTTTGGAAGACCCTTTCAGATTGGTAACCTAAACGAGGATTTTCATCCTAATTTTGTCAATACAAATATTTTACTACTTCCCAAACACAATATTATTAACAATGAATATAGCAGCTCCAAATCAAATACAATTAATTATCACTAATCAAAGGGGTGAATGCCAAAGTCCCAATCAATTAAATTGTTTGTGACTATAATATCCAACTATAAGCCTACATTAGGAATGATGATGACAAAGGCCACTTATTGAAGTGGAATCTGGGACTCGGCTAAAATGAATCGGACTAATGACAGGTTTCAAATGTCCTTAAACACAGCAAACAGATCACCGGTGATGTAGTCGTTATCGACCAAGCTGACCAAATAGTAACTGTTTTGCAGCTGTAACCGAAGTTGAGAAAACATATTAGCTCACATTGTTCAAGAATTTTTCCTTTTGGACAATGATGCATGTAATTCATTTGGCAAAGGTGAAGGACTAACCTCTTTGAGTAATTTTCTGGATGGATCGGCTTCTGGGTATAATTGAGCCCATCCTCTTGACCAAATTTCAAAAGCTTCATCCTTCCATACTGCGAAGCTGGTAGGATCAACAACGGTTGGTTGGATAATCTCCTTCGCTGGGAAAACTCCCCAAGTCACAGCATTCACATCGGTTGAGGTTACATTTGAAATCCAATCTCCGTCTTTGTTCACAGCCAAATAGGTAAGAGATGGATAAGCTTTGGCTTTCTCAACGATAGAATTCAACTTGTCTTTTGAACAGAAAAACTCAAGGTAGGCCTTCTGGTAAACATACCCACCAGGACCACCCCATCCTGCAAACGAATACGAGTTAACTCCGTTTGAAGTATCCAAGAAAACTCATTAGTGGGTAAGACTAGAAATATTGATTGCGCACATATGATCCTTTTCAATAGGAGGGGGGAGATGTGTAACCAAGTTAAAATTAAGTCTTTCCAGAACTCTACACGCAGATCACAAGTGAGGCTGAAGTAAAGAATTGAAGCATCACAAAACTTTATCGTGTTAATCGCATTTCTGAAGCAACCTGAATTTTAGTCTTTATCAGGATCATATAGAAATTAATAGCCTCTGGTATCAAGAAAATATCCACATAATATAAATATTTAGAGAAAAACATCCACATGGTATAAACTGCAAGGAGATTTCCATCTTGAAGTTGAACTGCAAAATGCATGCTAAAAGCAAAATACAATATTCCTAAACCATACTATAAATATAATACAAAAGATCAACAACTGTGATCATTGATTCAAACACACGCTTCCAAGATTATTGTAACAAATTTCTTCAGTTCCAGGAACAAGTTAGTACTGAATCAACAACCATGACAATGAGAATTTCTAATTTTAAGAGGACAATCTAACGAAGCATGTAAGAACAATAAATTGTGTGCAACTAATACCACAATGTTAACTTTCACAAATTCTAACCACAATATTTTCAGAATCCTATATAAACAACCTGTCCTGCTTTGTTCAACACAAGCAAGAAACTTATGGAACTGAGTCGTATTCTCACAAAAAAAGGTTACGTAGTATATAAAATATACATACGACTGTGAAGCAAAAGTGACAATGCCATGGAAGGAGAAAAAAAGAAAGTAGCCAAGATTGATATCCTAGCATTCCTCATCTTCTCCTGGTAACTAATCTAAAGTTATGTCAAAAAAGAGATGGCAATTAGAGCAAAATCACAAAAGGAATAAGGGCATTCAGCTTAACTTTGAAAAGCATTGATTCCCTTAGTATATTGACCTATTCTCAATTGACCAAACTTTAACAGTAAAAGAAACACCTGTTTATAATACAGCATGGATTAGAACTAGAAGCCAAGTTCAGAATGAAGACAATATCTCAAGTGGGCAAGTAAAGGAAACCTTTCAAATTAACATTACTTACCAACAGATGGGGAGTCAGACTTTGCTCCATTAACTGCTGGTTGACTGTTGATAGTAAGGAAACCTTTCAAATTAACATTACCAAGCTGTTCATTTATGAACTTTGACTCTGGTTGAAGCCCGTCCAATTCAGACCAAGGACAGCTTCTCAATTTTCCAAGACAATACTGCTTAAATTTCTGAATATAAAATTCTATATATCAGGTTTATGTCTGGGAATAGCATTTTATTTCAAAAGAACTTACAGAGCAAATCCGAAATCATACCTCATAAATGTCTTCAACATTTTTCAATGTGACAACCCATTCCTCGTGAAGTCTCTTATCGCGTGCACGTGGCCTCATGAACTATTGTAAAGAGATAAAAGAGCTATATGAGGGGTAAAAGAAAATAAGCAACAGAAAAGGGGATACAAGTAAGTTGGTCAGAGAAGATTATATTTAAGGGTATGAATTAATAACTAATGTTTGAAAACAAACGGTTCAAAAGAAAGATGAAGAAGAATACAAGCAAATATTTTGTTCAAAATAAGATTTAATATTTGATTTTCCACACCCATGAATGAGAACAAAAACCAGGGAAGCTAAAATGAATCTGAAAGCATGAAAGTTGTATGAAAAATGAGGGTGAAGCTCGACAATATAACATATACAATGGTCAGTGGCTGATTTATCGGTCCTGCCTTGTAGTTTTACCACAAAGGAAAGCACCAATAACTGAAATCAATTATATGTTTGAATAAAACTCATAAAATACAGGCAGCAAAAGGATATCATGTGCATTGCATTCAAACAAAACAAAAAAAAATTCATTCTCCTATGTATGTTCAGTTTATCAATTTCTGAGCAAATACCATCAGCAACTTCTGTAAACCATTTTAACTAGCAATGCAAATGTAAGAAATGACAAGATATATTAAACATACAATATTTAATATGAATATGTACATATAAGGGCAAGCGGATGCACGTGGACATACTTACCTCCTAAAAATGGCAGATCTGATATATGAAGTGTAAAACTTTGGTCTTTCTGGGGGTCTTTCTTTACAACTAATTTTACCCCTCAAGGATTTCTAACATGTCTAAATATCTCTACATCAGTTTACACAACTGGTCATAAGACAACCACATAAATTTAACAAGCACATAAAAAATCTTAACTGAAAGACTAACAACAAAGTTCATTTCAACATAAGATGTGCTGGTATTATGATCTACCGTCTACATATATATAGACTATTATTCTTCTCAAAGTAATATGTTTATTTTAGCAATAATTCAAAGTGAAGAATGATTAATCATTAGACTTCAGACTTCAGTTTAAATCTTAAAAGGATAAACAGTAACTAAGTTGCTCTGGTAGCATTATCTTCAAGACAAAATGAAACGTGATATTAATGTTAAATTAACACATAAGCTTAAACAACATTCTGGATAGCTAGAGAGAGAGAGAGAGATAAAAAAATAACAGCATTCTTAAAGAAGATAAATAACGAGAAACCTTCAGGGTATCCTATACATACTTGATAATCGCTAAGTGCTCCATATTGAGCAGATCGGGAATCACCCCATCGGCCACGTGGATATTGCTCCCAGCTGATGGTCCTGGAGATATAGCTCTTTGGACGATTGGCCCTATATAAAGTACAAGCAACATATGGAAATATCTAAGCTTCACAGAATGATGTGAATGGAGTGACTAAACTCAAACAAGGATATGGTACAGTGATTAGCTTCCAGCTGTCGTTCATACCAGAAAATTGGACGGACATCTTCTTTGCTACGGTTGACATTTGTGGGACGCCTCCAAGGCAATGGCCTTGAAACCTTAGACTCCTCTATTAATCCAAGATTCTGCATATAAAGTTTAAAGTCTCTCAAATCACAACAGTACCAATGATATTATTGATAGTACAAGCTATATAGCAGGATGAGGACTGCAAACCAACCATCAATATCGCCAAGGCAGATTTCTCCATGTTTAGAGTATAGAGATGAACTGTTTTGATTCCACTGGCCATTATCTTCTTGCACATTTCTGTCCCGAGATGAATGCCATAGTTCCTAACAGCTTCTTCATTATCCTTGATAGGCTCCAAGGCAGCCATAATCTCAGCAGGAATCTGCAACAATTTCAGTCGCATAAATTTGAGTTGTAAATGCAATTGTTGACCACATAATGAAATATAAAACAAAAGTTCTGAAGTAAATCATTCAGTACTGACTATGCAGAGTACAAATCAGTAGCAAATGAAATCATCACTATCACTACAGATACTAGAATATGAACTTGAAATTAAAACTTGGCACAATCACGAATAACAAAGTAAGTTCTTTCAAACAATTATAGAAATCTGCATGAAAAAAGAAAATCACTTTCGTCAATTATGCATGTTACACTTAAAAAACAATAGCAAAGTGGAACCATCGTTTATGGGTGGTGGTGGGTGGGGTGGGGTGGGGGGGACTGAAGAGAAGAAGCAAGAGAACCCGGAAGATGACCAGACCTTAACAGTGCATCTCCTCGATGCTAATGGGGAAAACAAAGAAAGCTCTGTCAGGACTGACATTCCATGAGAAAAAACAGATTTTAATAGGTCTGTCGAGAAATCATCGAGAACTGGGGGGAGAAACATCCATATGTCCAACATAAGGTTAGCAGCAGCAACTTAACAACCAAAACTCATTGGATTTTCTTGACACGGTTGAATAAGAACAACCATGATCAAGTAATCAAGGCTGGCTCACTCTTAATGCATGCAAATGCATTAAGGCAAGGTTTATTTGACCGAAGACATGATTTTATGGTATAATTGTTTGGCTGTTATCAATCAAACAATTTCCAAGTCAAAGATACAAATGTATAATAGTAATGTATTATTTCATTAATGTGTTACAAGAGGCATGTTTTCTTTGTAGATTCATGCATCAGACACAGAGAGTTGTGATCGGATCTTCTGATCAAATAACCAATCAAATAGCATACCTTCAACATGTACCTAAAAGAGACTCCTCGTGTTTTAGTTATTTTATATTTTCATGTTCTTATTTGCTTCCAATAACAATAAAAAATAATCACTTGGAGTTCCATCTTAGTTTTGCTGAGGTTCGACCAAAAGGGGCTAAGCAGGTGAACCATAAGTAAGTAAGGCCATAAGCACATACTCGTCCTGGAACACTATTAGCAAGCAACTAGTACAGATATCAATATAAATGCCTAGGGGATCTTGGACCTGTCTATAAAGCTCAGATGTCAACTCGGGAGATTATAGCTGCTGAGTACTCGCAACTAAATCTAAGCAAGGGGAGAAAGAACTGCAAATGGAGGTATTTTACTTGATGCTCTGAATTTATATCGGTAACGAGTATTATCCATATTTGGATTTATTTCTTCCTGTACTTCACATTCCCAAGCCTGATTGAACAAAGTTACTTGGTTATTTTGAAGTTTTACCTATGATAGTTCTCATGTGTGATTGAGAGTCCCTAGCACTGGCTACTTACATAAGCTCACTAGGACCAGTAGGCCTTTAAAGATGCATAATGCAACTTAACTGCACCGACAGTATATTAACTAGAAGAATCTGTCAAGGTGGGAGGATCATGAAAGTCTGGCTCAACCAAATTAAGGAAAATGCTTGGACTTCGGATCTCTTACCAGTTACCTAGCTAAGTGGAAGCTTTTGAATGTAACAAGTCGACCACAGAGTTGAGTTGTAAAGGAGACATTTTACTATAATTTATTTTTCCCTTATATTAGTTACCAGCTCTAATTCATTATATTTTAATAGGCTGAAAACGAGTCATGTTTCCTATACCTCTTAAGTCTATATGTGGCATTAGTTCAATTAGATCCTCAATGATTGCATTAAATGAGGAGCTTTAGAATTTAGATGGTTCTTTTGCTGGTATATACTTTATAAACCTTGTAGATTGGTAACAGGATTAAGCTTCTACGGGAATATCGGCAAGTTCCAGATTGTTTTCCTAAGATTAATGCTTAGTTTAAAGTTTAAACCTTTCTGCTTTGTTATACCCCTCCGTCCCAAATTGAATATCCTATTTCTATTTTAGTTTGTCCCAAAATGAATGTCCAGTTTCTCAAAATGGATACACTTTCTCCCTAAACTTCCATAACTAACCTCCAATATTTAAAGAATGCAAGTTCCACTAACCTGTGGATCCTAACATTATGGTAACACACTTTAATTCAAACTACTCTCCTTAATTGTGGACATTCAATTTGGGACGGAGGGAGTATACGTTTTCTGCGTATTTTCAGGTGATGTTACTTGGAAGGTTACATCATAATACCTGGTGAATTTGGTTGGCCATTGTGCAGAAAAGGGCCAGCATATGCTTATCTATGTCTACATGAGTAAAGGCAGTTTGGCAAAACCGTATATTGAAGGAATCTTTTGCTTGTCCAAAAACAAAAACCAAAGTCCTTTTAATGACAAGAATATCAATTAAGAGTCCATCAGGCAGTTCCTTTTACACTTCTTTCTTACAGCTTATTCATCTTACAATCGTTGAATATGTTGAATGAGCACAATAAATAATTCAAAGGGGTGCTTGTCTATCCTAGCTCCAAATGTAAATTGTGCTTTCCTTTTATAATTTACCTACTGCTAATCGTTAGGTCTTTGGAATCTTCTCTTTTGCAATCTTTCTGTTGTGAGTGTATTCAACTCAGTGGCGTGCGTGGTACTTTTTTTTCTTCATAAATAGATTTTTATGGATATAATAAAATTAACTACCACCCATGATGCAAAAGTTTCTGATTTGAAGAAAGTGATTCTCAAGACTTAACTAAAGAGTACAAGTTCTTCAGCTGCAAATGGAGCAGGGAGGGTGGATTTTCTCGAGTACTTGTAGTTATTGAAGCAAAACCCAATATAAGTAACTTATCTTGCATAAAGTCTCCAATGCAGTTATTTTGTTTTACTTTTTTTATTTCAATGAGTTTCTTGTTATTAATCAGGATAGTATAAACTGAGAAAAAATGTGGAACTTTTTCAATTTTTTCAACAAGAACCAATCCAAATACCTATCCCCTTTAACTTATCAGACATGATGCTAAGTATTCAAATAGATTGAGTGATTTAAGTTTATGGAAGTTCAATGCATAATTTTGAGTGACAAATTCAGAAGGAACTACATGAGGCACAATACAAAGTGCATCCAATACCTTAGTTTTGCAGAATCCAGTCATTCTCAAGAAGCCTTTGTAATTGTTGATGGGCATGATGCCAGGAACTATTGGACAATTTATTCCAATTTGGCGACAGTCATGAACAAACTTGAGGAAAACATCTGTATCATAGAAGAGTTGTGTAACTATGAGATCTGCACCAGCATCAGCCTGCAGAATGATTAAAACAGAACCAACAAAATCAACATCAAAGTCCAAAGCACTAACTCGTTGGGCCAAAACGAACAGACTTCATAAAAAACTGTACAAAAATTAAAAACCAGCCAACATTTACTTCAACTTACAAAAAGCATACACGTATGAACAGATCGAAAGACATGAACCAGCAACCCCAAAAGAGGTGCTACAGGTGATATTAGCCAAAAGACTCAAATAACCATCACTCCGGCAAATAAGACCTAGAGATTTTTTTTAAGGAGAGACACAGATCCTTGGTGCTTTAATTATGGCAAAAGAACAACTACAGGATTTCAGCATTACTAGTCAAGAAGTATGTCTCTACTTATTAGACCGAGTGGCAAATGCATCAGACAATGGCCATAAATATTAACTTTAGTATTCTTCTAGAATGCTATAACATAGGTAGCATAGCATCAGAGATCCCATTATCACCAGAATTTAGAAGCATGCAAGTAAATTTGTAATGTTTCCTATTTTAAAGGTTTAGCAAGCTATCAATAGAAAGCAGTTAATCTTAGACAGGTCTTAGAACTTCATTATGTGTCCTTAAGTTCATTTTTCAGGTCAATTTAAACGTCAGAATATTAGAAGAGCAAAGAAAATATGGTCAAAGTTTTACTCCCTACGTTTCGAAAATAGAGGTATTTCTAGGTACTTTAGCATAGATTAAGGGGAAGAGAAGAGGAATTATTACCATTATACCCTTAAGTCTCAACCACCAACCGATCTCTCTTTCTCTATATCCTATAATAGAGGTAAGGCTAATTTTCGAAAAACATCCTTAATAGTTGCAAAAAGGGCATATATTTGGGGAAGATATGGAGAGGCTAAAAAGACTTGTACTATCAAACGAATGGGAGTATTATGATGAGGTAGTTATAATATAATTTTACCCCTCTAAGAAAAAGTTATAATATATTTTAAATTCAACCCAAGGTCAAAACCCCTCGTGGAAAAGCAGATGCTTTTGTTTGGTCCTAAAATTAGAAAGATTCAGTAACCACTAACCATTTCTCCACAGTACAGTAAGTTACAGAACTACTTAGATCCAGTGTTGCAAAAGTCGCTAGTCGCTAGTCGGTCGGCAGACAGGGGACTAGCGACTAGTCGGCCTAGTCGGGGAGTAGTCGGCGACCCTAAATATTAAATATATTTTATTTTAATCATTTTTTGAAAATATTTTCTTTTATATTTTTGGTCTAATTAAATATTAAAAATATAAAGTAGGTCATTTAGAACTTGTTTGTAATATAAAATATAAAGTTTGAGGTCTAAAATATAATTTTTAAAAGTAATTTCGAACTTTAAATACAATTTATTTCTAAATTTAGGTCATTTAGGACTTGTTTATAACATAATTGTTTTTATAGAACTTATGTGATAATATTTTAATTGCCAGTTTAGTCCTACTTATATATACTCTCCTATCTAACCCTAGGATAAGAAAACCCTAAAAACATTTTGTTCCTTCTGCCTCCTCTGCGGCGCCCCCGTCTCCTCTTCTTCTTCGGCGATTTTCGCCGCCGCCGCCGCTTCTCTTCTCCGTTCTCTTCTTCCTCTCCTTTCTTTTCTTCTCCTTTATTCTCTCTCTCTCTCTCCGTTCTTCATAATTCTACTTTGATGGATGGATGTATGCAGCTGATTCGCGAAGTTAAACATAATTTTACCTCTGTATAAACATGAAGCTGAAGCATAAAATATCAAGATCATGAAGCTGAAGCATCTCAGGTATGTGTATTTCTCTCTCTTTCTTTGTCTTTTCCCCAATTTTTGACCGACTAGATCGGATTTTTGACCGACTAGTCGGAATTTTGACCGACTAGATCGGACTTTTGACCTATTCTTTTCAAAGACCCAATTCTTTGGATTTCTAGGCGGCCACCGGCCGACTACCGACTAGTCGCCGGCTAATCGGCCGACTAGGCCGAGTTTTGCAACACTGCTTAGATCAACTCAAAATAACTAAAACCTCTCCGACCGAATAATCAAAGCCCAGAAAAACGAGTAGTGCAGGAATTTGATTGCCTTAAATAATTAAAAAAACAGAAAAATAAGAAATACCATCGTCTCATTTGATAATGCTGCAGTACCCTTGGAGGCAGTCATGGCACCATAAGTGCATTACACATGCCGACAAGGTGATTACTACGGCATGGTATGTTGTTCAATACTATCCTTTATAAATCTTTTTCTTTCTCAACTTACCCTAACTAGAACAAAGTTTTTTTTCTCAAGCGCCCCATACAAGCTTTGCTTGTATCAGTATCATATGTTTGTGCAGGTAATGGATACGCTAGGGCCGAACTTGTGGGATGTTTGGAATATAAACACGCATACGTGGGAACTTTAAATATAAAAATATATACACTGGATAAAATTATATAGCAGAATCACAGTAAACAAATAGAAAACATACCTTTCGCTTAAGGTAAGCAAGGTCACTTTGATAAGCATCAAGCGGAGCCACTCCATTGTTAGGTATAACATCAGGATGAGCCTCTTATGAAGAGGAAAATGACAAACATTACAACTAATTAGCAAATGAACATCATTAACATAATCTTCATAAAAATTGAAAAATACAACAAACAAATTATTTCATGGTTATTGAGCAACAACCTGGATAGCCAGCAACAGTGATCCCAAAATAATCACCGTACGTCTTCCTAATATGCTTCACCTACAGTTAAACAGCCAAAATTAAATCAGTAATGCATATATCAAAAGAAACGCTTTTAAAAACTGTAATAGATGAAGACAAAGTGTAAAATGGGGAGGAAAATGCAGGATGGCCCTTTTGTCACATATATCATAGACCTGACACTCCCTAGAAAAGTTGCATAATCATCTCGGACAAATTTCCTCATGAAAACTTCACTTTCTTAAAACATTAGGACATTAGACAAGTGACCAGTTTGAATATTAATATCTTCAAACTTCAAAGGATCAGATGTAAGACGAATCTCAGTCTGCATTCAAGAATTTATTTTACTTGAATATAAAATATCTCGCTCCACGCAAAGTATATCAATTGAAGATCATAGTTTAGTTAAGTAAACAGTTCAACTATTTAAAGGTAAATGTGATTTCAGCAACCAAAAAACAGATGTCTAGCTTTTTTCTCAATATCTAATAGCTCCTTATGATTATTGAAGCTCCCATATTTTTAAGATTCCCCTAACAATACAACTAAAATGAGTATTCATCGCAATGCTATATCAGAAATCCTCAGACCAAAAAAAAAAAAAAAAGCAAAGCCGACAACTAACAAATGATAATGTAATGGATGAAATGGAAAAGTGAGGTACTAACCAAGTCGAGAGCACAAGAAAATCCGCCTTCAACCTGAACAAACTTATCCTGACCATGAGGAGGATCGCCACGGAGAGCAAGGACATTCTGGAGTCCATTAGACTTAATAGTATCGAGAGCGTGATCGATCTTCTCCACATGCATATTGGTGCAAGTGAGATGCATCATAGTCTCAACACAAACCATATTCTGCATACGATTGGCGATCTCCAGAGTCAGATCCGCAGTAGATCCTCCAGCTCCCCAAGTGATATCACAGAACGAAGGATTGTGAGCTACCATACGATCCATTCTCTCGAACAAATTCTCAACTCCGTCTTCCGTCTTAGGTGGAAAGAATTCGAACGAGAATAACACCTTGTCGGTGGCAATGGAGTCATTGATCTTGTCAATTACCTTCATTGTTTCTCAGGAATAGGAAAATTGAGTGTCGGTGGTGGTAGTGAGTGTGGGTGACAGTGGTGGTGGCGGCACCTCCGTCTACAACCACTGAGATCTGCAGAGAAGAGGAGTGAGATGTGGTTGGGGGAGAGTGGGATTGGATTGATATATGCCGCTGCTTTACCAACTGTTTCACCAACCCCAAGTCTCTGAATCTCATTTCATTTCATTTCTCTGTGTTTTTTCTTTTTTCTTTTAAGCAGGACTTTCATTCGATTTTAATAATAAGAAAAATAATTGGGAGGTGGGCACTTAATAGTGGGTCCCGTCTTTTCCTACTACAGGCAACAACAATTCAACAACCCCATTTGGATCCGTTTTAGACGCCAACTTGTAATTTTGATACTCCCATAGATTAGGAATGCCTCTCACCACTGGGGGAGCCAGCTAGGCGCAAGGGGGGCCCACGGGCAACAATTCCACTAGTAGTATTAGTGTGTATTCTCATTATCTCATATACACTTTTAAATAAATTCTTAATACATAACAATTATCTTAATTGACATATTATTTTTATTTAGTAGTTATATATATATATATACCTTCTCGAAAATTTTAAATTTACAAAACTATTTATTACTCACCCCATTCGGATGTTAATGTACAATTTATTTATTTTTATATTCAAAACTGAATGTCTCATTTTCTAAAATATAAATAATTTTAATTTGAACTTCCACTAGTAGTCTCATTTTATTAACACACTAATTTTCTTAATTGAGAATGATAAGTTTTTAAACTCATTCAAATTCAAATTCAAATTCTTCCCTTAACTTTTGTATAATTAAATAAAATTTAATATTGGGCGAAAAATATTATTTATAATGAATTGTATATAAAAAAAACTCAAAGTATACACTAGGGCTCCAAATAAATAAATATTTCTCTAAAAATATAACATTTAATCAAATAATATTTTTTATAACTTTCTCATGCTATTTTGAAAAATGGTATTTGACACTAGTGATACGTCATGTCATGAGGCCTCAGCATTATCCACTAGACCAATGCCTCATTGGCGAAGATAAGTATCGTTATATTCATATCTTTTAATAAAAAATATTTCCCTTCCCCTGTTATGAAAACAGAAATCAGTAAATACAAATCATATACACAAAATTAAATTTGATAAAATATGTCCCACAATAATTAATTCTGTTAAATTTTTATAAGGAGGAGGGGAGAAGAAGAATGGCGGGTCGTGTTGGTGGGAAAGGAAAGAGAGAGACGGGAGGGATTGGGTCAGATGTAGGGGTGAGATTTTTTGATCTTCCTAAAATATCCATTGACTTAGCAAAAAAATTAACATAAATACCTAGGACCTTACTAGGCTACTAGAATTATTGGCTAAAAGATTGACTAAAATAGTTTTTCGGACCTTTTTGCCCTTATAGTTGGGTGAATCCCTTATACCACAGGGGGTGAGATAGTCATTTAACACCCTCAATTTGGGGGTTTAGGGTTTCTATCCCCAAAATTCTAGGAGTAAATCATTTTCCAAATACCTAATCCGCAAAATTGTAAAATGTAATATGACTAAAAAAACAATTAAAAAATGACTCAACCCACGAGTCGTAAAATGTTTTGGGATTAAATTTATGATTTTTCCTTGCTTTAAAGATATATTCGCGCAAATCTTCCGAATTAATACCTTAACACAGAAAAAAATCCTTTGCCCCCGTTGTTATCCTCATCCCTATTCCTACCCAATCACAACTCACCCTGTGTATATATAATTGGAAAAAATATTTATATCAGTAAATTCTAATTGGTTGAGGATAGAGATGGGGATAGAGGATTTCAGCCAACTTATGCAGATAGAAAAAAATACTAGGCTAGCGAGAGCTTAGTTCTTATCTCCTGCACAGAGGGAGGATGATAAGAAAAAGCAGCTATTTCATCTCCGGCTATTGAGCCGCTAGCGCTGGCACGTCACTCGGCGGGCGACACGAACTAGACGTTTGCTAGTTGAAGTTCCTTTTTCCAGGTTAGGAAAGAAAGGGAAATTGCCACTAAATGAGAGACGATTGAAGACTTGCCCGAACTAGAGGTTCGCAAACAATATACTCTTTCGTTTTAAATTAAAATATCTATCTTTCTATTCATTTTATATGTGAAACTGCAAGTTCAATTAGAACAGAGAATTTTTTTTTTATGAACAAAGGATTATCCATTAATAATAAAATGGCCGGGGCCATAATTAGAACGGAGAATAATCGTAGGAATTTGATATAGGAAATGTTATATAAAGTATTTTTCATATAGGAATTTCATGCTTTTGTGCCAGTCTCTTCTGTACGCCATTAATCTATTTTTAGCTGTGAAAATGTTCCAAAATTCTTCAACATTTTCTCTCTCCAAGTTGTCCTGCATATTCTTTATCTTACCGCTCAAGCTCTTGTCTGCCATCTAAAATTTTCCACTAGTTCATCAAAGCCTGGATGTCGAAACCAACGATAAAAAATTCTCTTATTGGTCCATGTGAACCTCAAATTCACAAAGCCACATATCATCAATGACTTCCCATAATTTGGATGCTTGATTCCAGTTAACTGGTTTCCCCCCCTTCCCAATCTTGTCCTCGGGTTGTAAAACTTGATTCTGGTCACCCAGAGCTAGCCAAGGGCATGCAATTTCTATCCTTAGCTTCTTGAGATACTCCCAAAGGGATTCTCTGAAAATAGCCTCAGGAGATGCATATATAAATGCAGGTATCACCAAAGTTGTGTTTCATTTTGATCCACTCCGTTTTTTGCAAGGAATCTCATGGCGAACAGATTAGTGTAATTACAACGTGAATTTTGTTTTCCGGTGTTTGCTTGGATGCCTTATATATTTTTGCGATGCTCCATGTACATGTTATGTTTATGAACTTTGGTTCTGACACATGGAGACAAGTAATTGACATCACTGGTTATGGTTGCTAACATTTTGATGGTGTTGATTGTGGTGTAGATTGTGGTTAGGGTGGACAAGATGAAGATGGTGGTAGGAGGAGAATGGGAGGAGGCATGGAAAATTGGGGGGGTCAGGTCGGGTCGATTCTTTATTTATTTATTTTGTTGTTAAAAAGGTATATTGGTCTTTTTAAAATTTCAGGCTAAATATAAGGATAAAATTGCAGGAATCTAACAATTTGTCTATATCGGGCAACCGTAAATTGTTTAAGTCTAGGAAGAGTCGAAAACAAAGTTTAAATAAAAAATCCGAAAATCAAAAATAGTTTAAGTACAAAATAGGCGATTTACTCTAATCTTTGAGCAACCTTATTCTTACAAGTATTGTTTTTCCTCTATATGAGAAAATATTGTCTCAATTGTTTTTCCTCTTTATAAGAATAATCTCTTGATTTATTTTGTATCTGTTAAATATTAAACTCATATTATAAGTCACTGTATTTTTTCTAAAATACTTGTAGATAAATGAGCTGAGAAAATTATCAAATATAAGTTAAGGTATGAATTGAGCAAAATTAGTATGAGTTAAACCGGCTAGCTCAACTCATTTTCAACCCCTAACTTTTTCCTCTAATATGGTACCATTGAATTGGGAGATGAGCACATAATGTCGACATTTCACAAAGTTTCCAAACACTTGTCCTCTTCTTATTCTATCTCCCAATTCCTAATGGCTTTGGTGGTAGACTTCATAAGTCAATATGTATCGAAATTCAACATCCTATTCCTACTTAACTTTCCTATATATACTCTAATACCAACCACTCCAAAATTTACAATCTCAACTTCTCGATTCACAAATCACAAAAACCTAATTATTTTAAGTAGCAAATGTGTACTCAATGCAGCAGTAAAACAAAATGTCGTCATGGTCAAAATGAGCACACTGATAAATTTCCATTCACACAATGATGATATCATTTTACTTGAGAGTCCTCATAAATTTGGACTAATAAAAGGAAAAAAAATTTGTCAAAAATAATAATAATAGAGTTTGTTACCATGAACACTTGATACACTTTATATAATATGTTTATAATATCGACATTTCACAAAGTTTCCAAACACTTGGGGACCTCTTCTTCCGCTATCTCCGAATTCCTAATGTCTTTGTATGTCGTCATTCTAGGGTAGACTTCGTAAGTAAATCTGTATCAAAATTCAACATCCTATTTATATGATATTCATATACCAACCACTCCAAAATTTACAATCTCAAGTTCTTTATTCACAAATCACAAAAGCCTAACTACCTATCTTATCAATCATGTCCAATAAATCTTTTTTTATCTTGTTTATAATATCTTTCTCTATTATTCCAATCTCAGTATCAGGAGGAGAATGCTGCAGGTGTGAAGAGGAGTCTGAAGGGGATATTGATAAAACAGAGGCTCTCAAATACAAATTGATCGCAATAGCAACGATTCTCCTGGCCGGTACTATTGGAGTTTCGCTTCCTACCTTGGGTAAAGTAATTCCTGCACTCTAGCCAGAAAGAGATTTGTTTTTCTTGATTAAAGCTTTTGCTGCCGGAATTATTTTGGCCACCGGCATGGTTCATGTCTTGCCGGATGCGTCTGAGAATTTAACTAGTACTCGTTTGAGTGAGAATCCCTGGGGAAAGTTTCCGTTTTCGGGGTTTGTCGCCATGGTTTCTGCAATCGGAACATTAATGGTGGATACTTTTGCGACCAGTTATTATAGAAAATCTCATTCTGCAAATCCAATTAATGGAGATGAAGAAAAAGCAGGGGATCAGGCCAGTCACATTCATCTACACACTCATGCAACTCATGGCCATGCTCATGGATCTGCAGGAAATTCTGTTTCGTCTGAATTGATACGACACCGTGTTGTGTCACAAGTACGTATATTAACTTCTGTCAATACTCAAACTTGTCTTCTTTTAATAAAATTTGTTGAAATAAAGTAGATATAAAATCATAGTATGCATACAAATATATTATGTAAACGCCCAAAAGAAAAATCAATACACAAGTTAGCTATACTAATCTGAAACTGCTACCTCGCAGTGCAGGTTGGCTGCTTTCCTTTTTTTTTTAAGCCAAAATTATTGGAACTATGAACTATCCCAACCCTTTTTTTTTTTTTTTTACTTCTAATCGTATTTTAAAAAAATAAATTATTTTGAGAAGAATCTCGCACTGCTTTTTAGAATCTATTTGTTTTTTTTAAGGTGTTAGGAGTATGTAATATGTGGAATTGGGGCATACACCTATAAGCGAACATCACTTTTCCATAAATCAATATGCTTAATTTGTGTTTTAAATTTTAAACCACTTCTAAGGGAATATCATTTTGTCATAAATCAGTTTGTTTTTTAATTATTAAGTTGGAACGGAATAATATTTGAATTTTAAATTTTATTTTGGAATTGGCATATCTTGAACCATATTTGAAATTTGAAACAAGTATACATGTTGAATAGAGTTCATATTCAATACAACTATATAAATTCATTAAAATTATTTATAAGCAGAAATGTAATTTATAAATATGAAATTTTATATTAAATCGCAGACGGAACACAATCCAACTTAATATAAAGTGATTAAATGAAAATTTGTTTTCTAGAAATTTACTTTTTTCTTTCTTTTAAGAAGTGCGCTCAAACTTCTATATTTGTTTTTCAAGGCTATTTTTATGTCTAATAATACAACGCTTGTGTGACAATCTCAACTAAAAAACATTCATGTATTCCACAAATTTACTAGATTTTTTTACACGACCAAGACCTTATATTTTAATTTTTCACATCTTAAAAACCTTATTATTATTATTATTGTTTCTAATAATATGTTTTGTTAATAAAATAGGTATTGGAATTGGGCATTGTGGTTCATTCCGTCATAATTGGTATATCTCTAGGTGCGTCTCAGAGTCCAAAAGCTATAAAGCCTCTTGTTGTTGCATTAACTTTCCATCAACTCTTCGAAGGAATGGGATTGGGAGGCTGCATTTCTCAGGTATTATTTCGCTTCCAAAATAACAGCTACATGTAGAAGATTTCGTCTATTAATCTAGTGAAAAAAATCAGATGCCGACTCTATTATAATTCAATAAAGAAGAATTTTTTTTTTTTAATAAAACGTCTTATTTTATTTATATTTTGAATTCTTGATTTGCAGGCTAAGTTCAAGACTAAAGCAACGATAATAATGGCAGTTTTATTTTCCCTCACAACACCAATTGGAATTGCTATAGGTATTGGAATATCAAACTCTTACGATGAAAGTAGTCCCACGGCTCTGATTGTTGAAGGAATTTTAAATTCTGCATCAGCCGGCATTTTAATTTATATGGCTCTTGTTGACCTTCTTGCAACTGATTTTATGAGCCTTAAGCTGCAAACTAATTTTAAACTTCAAATTGGGGCTCAATTTTCATTATTATTTGGAGCTGGTTCTATGTCACTCTTGGCAAAATGGGCTTAAATTTAAGTGAATATTGGGAGTCATTTTGTACTTCTTAGTCTTTTTAGTTAGTTGATGATTTGCCTTCATGTAATAATTTTACATAATTTCTATAGTATTAGACATTATAAGTTGCTTAATGTAAGCGCAATTAACCTCTTTCTCTCTCTCTCGATATGATTTCTGTTCCGGTTTCTTTAATTATTAGTATAGGTTTTAATTATATTAATTAATTTATCAACTAAAAAGTAGGAGATTGTACATGACATATTCATTTTCATACTCGTGCCTCTCATGGACATGTTTTCGCTCCACAGAAAATTCTACCTCCGATTTAAACTCATCCAATTGTTTTTTATTTTATTTCAAGTAATTAAAATATAAGTTGTTTATAGTGGGTGCACATATCCGTTTATTTACTTCGTTATTTTTTAGCCAAAATTTCACGGAACTATTTCCGGTTTATTTTACTTCGAATTTTGTTCAAATAATTAGTTAAGAAAGAAACACATTTTGAGAAGGCTATTGGAAATATTGATTTTGCATTTGAAATATACTCTCCCGTCTCAAATTATCCGTCCACTTTAATAAATACACGAGTATTAATGTTTTAATAATTTTGATGGTAAAATATAAGAATAACACATAATGAGGACAATTTCTTATTGATATTATAGAAACATGACACATAATGGGGACATACGAGTGTAACCCCTGCAAGTTTAGAGGGAGAAATACGAAACATATTTAGAAATATTATAATAAAAGGGGAAATTAGACTATTATTATCTGGGTGAAAATTGTATGTACTCATTAATGTGCCCAACCACTCAGAATTCGCCGCGTAAACATAGCGATTTGTGAGTGGATGGACAAAAAAATTGGGTACAATATTAGGGCAAAAAATCATCTGTCCTCATTTCTGTCCCCCATCCAATCACAATTCACCCTGTGTATATATAATTGGAAAAAATATTTATATAATAGATTCTGATTGGTTGGGGACAGGGATGGGGAAAGGGGATTTTCACCCCAATATTAGTTACAAAAGGAGGAGAAAAGAATTCATTAGACCTAGCAACGGTCATTTTGACTAGTCAACAGTACATTAAGGTTTATCATTAATCCCATAAAAAACTCAAATCTAATCTGCCTTGTGACTAAAGTAATTGGATATTCTACATGCAGAGGAATTAGTATCTCTCTAGGAAACTACTAAATTCTCCTCTCCTCCCAATCTCATTCCACAAATTTTACTTAATTACTTCTTCTTTTTCTCTGTCTTCTCCAATTCCTTTTTCAGTAATTCACAAATTCCCCAGAAGAAATAAAAAAGTGATCTTTTAGGCAGTAAATTTCAGATTTCTTGTTCAGAGATGGCTATGGAGAAGAAGAAACTATCCTCCTCAATGTCGTCAAAAAAGTGTGGAAATTGGGGCGAAATCGTGAGGAAGCAGAGAACCCCAACAAGATATGATCCTAATTCAGTTCTTGATGATGAAGTCACATCTGCAGCAATTTCTCTTATACTACTCAGTCAGGACAAGACTTTGATTCCACAGCTTTCCTGGAAAGAAGAAAACCTAGTCAGTGTTTTCCCTCAAAATTTCAGACAGGAATTCAAGAAACCTAGTACTACTGCTACTGGAGAATCCAAAATCACGTCTGATCAGAACAAACGTCAACGCCCTGTTCTTGAAGAAAACATAGAAGGAAAGATTGGGCCGGTAGTGAAAAAGGCGAGGAGAAGCTTAATCCCTGTTCTTGAAAATATGAATAATATTCCAGAATTGCCCATGAATTTCAAGATTAGGATAAGAAATCTCAATGGGTCTGCGGAAGATAGAATGGTTTTTGTTTATGAGAAACCCCTGTCTAGGACTGATGTAAATCCGGACCAAAACCGATTACTGATACCACTCAAGCAATTGAAGAATGATGAGTTTTTGACAGAAAACGAGAAGGGAATAATTTCTGGAAAGGGTACTGTAGAGGCACTGTTGATTCAGCCTTCTCTTGATGAATGCAATATAAATTTGAGGAAATGGGATATGGGTGGAAAATGCAATGGTAATGTTAGTCAAAATTATGTTTTGGTGACTACTTGGAATAAGGTTGTGAAGGAAAACAGATTGGCTGAGGGAATGAAAGTTCAGTTATGGTCTTTTAGGAGAGGTGATCAATTGACCTTTGCACTTGTTAATCAAGGCTACTGACTCAAATCAAGAAACAGATAGGGGAGAAGATAAGCTTCAAAGATGAAGATTTCAGAGTTTCGCCTTAGACTAGCATACAAATTGCATTATGGGCGCCAACCGTGGCATCCAAAATAGTGGGAGAAACTTTTTTCTTTTCTCTCTTGATTTCTAAAGTTTTGAAAGCAAAAGAAAGCTTCACTGGGTCATCATCTCAGGCAATCAAATACAATTTTTTTTACTCATATACAGAACGCGGGGAAACCGTTGACTTCTGACGATAGGAATTTGTTTCAAGACTTAATACATGTTCAAAGGGATAAAAATCCTTTCGAAAAATATCTATTCATCTTAGCGGTTGGATGAAGCCATTCAACGACTTATAGTTGTTTAGCTTAGCATATAGCTGGACAAATATTGTTTTTAATAATAGTCGAGATATTTTTAAGAGATATTATCTCAGTTTCCAAAGATATATCTTTATAATGTACTTATGGGTAAAGAGGGAAATATGATTTTTTTTTTTTTGAATTTTAAACAGTAAATTCTTAATTTGTGTAAGAAACACGAATGAAATTAATATTACAAAAAGAGAGGGAGTAATATATAAGTTTTTTGTCCCTTTGCATATGGATTAAGATTTTGGCAAAGGTGAATACCTATTCTCATTGACTTATACTTCTCTCTTCTTATTTTGCAGGGGTATTTTTGCAAAAAAAAAAAATAAAAAAAAAATAAAAACTGTTGATGGAAATTCCAAAATTCCTTATATGGGCAAGATGAAAGTACATAAATGACAAAACTTCTTATGTTATGAAGAAAAAAAAAGAGTAATTGAATTCTCACACTTTGCCCGTCTTAATTAGAAGTCCCCTTTCGTGTGGTTAAGCCTTTGCTTGTGTTCTCACGGGCTTTCCTAGTGCAACCATTCTCCCTATTAAAAAGAAGAGCATATAAGTTTTTGTTGAAAGACCAGAAAGGAGGCACCAGAATTTTCTGAGTAAGTCCAAATTGCCAAGTAAGTAAAGAAGGCAGGTATTACTCGACCCCACAATGAACATTAGCACAAGTCCCGACTTGCTCATTTTGCAGGGATTCCCATTTACTTATACTTCTCTCTTCTTATTTTAAAAAAAAATGGTTGGTGGAAAATCCAAAATTCCTTATATTAACAAGATGAAAGTACATAAATGACAAAACTTCTTATGTTACAAAAAAAAATAGAGTAATTGAATTCTCACAATTTTTTCCGTGTTAACTAGAAGTCCCTTTTCATCCAAATAATATGTTCATAGTTGGATAAAAAAAAATTCACATACTAATACGAATAAATTAAATTTATTGTCATTTAAAAATTTATTTTTTTCAAAAAAAAAAAAAAAAAAGAACCACCCCTATTGTAATTTGATTGTTTCAAAAAATAATTTCTTAAAGTAGAGAAGGATTGTTTAATTTTCGCATAAGAAGGAAAAAAAAAGAGAGGAGAAGAGTATCTTAATACAACACTCTTTATGTTTCATAAAGTTACATTTTTATTATCTCCAAAAAACATAAAATTATATATTTTAACCTAAATTATTTATAAAAAAATCAAATTATTTATTTATGAGTAGATTCGTGAGACTGAAATGAGACCGTATTAAAAATGTGAAAAAACAGTATCTAAATACACTTTTTTTTTGAAGCTCGACTGAGCGATTTCCCCGTGAAGGGAGATAGAAGTGCCTCACAAGAGGAGGAGAGAACCTTAAAACGCTTCATTCTAGCATTTGAAAGCATATATAACTTTAAAAACGATTATGGACTAAATTGCATAACAAATGAAAGCAAAGGACCCCCATAGTATTTTCTCTTCAATTGTTTAAAATTGGACGCCGCTACTCCTCTTCCTTTTGTTCCAACTTCCAACCCACTATTGTGGGAGACCGAGAAGAAATTGGGATTGCGAAGAAAGCACTCCGGTGGAGCAACCCGATACGTCGACGTTTCATGCACTGATTGATTCTTCCGGCCACCAGCATTTTCCATTGAGTGGTTGAGCTCACCGGCAGCCTTCGGGGGTCAGTTTCTTCTGAATAGTTCTCTTTCTCAACTCCGCATTCATAGTTTATCTTCGAACCAAATTAAAATCAACAATAATTGAAGGAATCTCAAATATTTTTTTTTTTGAATTAGCTCAGGTTATGAATGTTGAAATTTCATTAAAGATCCCAGTGGACAAGTCTCTAGCATCATCAAGGTTATGGGGTTGGTCGTTTACGTAGTCTTAGTCTTATTTTTCATAAAGAGGCTGTTTACTAGGTTCGAACCCGTTACCTAGAGAATTAATAAAATAAACACTTGACCATCACACGCTAAGCACGACCTTCAATGTTGAAATTTGATTGTGATTGATTATTTGTTTTAGTTGGAAAATTTTGATGTGATTCTGTTATGAAATTAGTTTTTCTCAATTTGCAAATCTTGGGGAGAAGTGAAAGGTGTGCATTGGAATAAACTGCATTGCATGCAATAGCCCACAAACCACACGAGAAACTGGAGCACTCTGGGAAAGTCCTGTATAATGGGCTCAGCGGTTAGTTTTGGGCTGGGTAGTTAGGTTTTTAAAGAAAATATTGATACTTGAGAAATTTTAGGGTGTTTTTGGATTGGTTTTATTGTTTGAAATGCCTTGAATCTCTTTAGCCATTGTTACTGTTTTTATTACAGTGGTTTACTAATAACTTGTCTTCTGTTTTTTTTTGGGATAAAAGGTTACAATAATCCGAAAAAGTATTAGGAATGTTATGACTTATGAGCAAAACACCAACTTTCCGTTTTAGCTGGCGTAGATGGGAAGGAGAAAATAGAAGAGAAAAAAGTCAAACACTTATAGACAAAAGAATTTTTGAATTTTTATGGAATTAGTTTCTTAATTTGCAAATCTTGGGGAATTAGCATTGGAATAAACTGGATTCCATGCAATAGCCCACAAACCGCATCAGAAGCTGGAGCTTTCTGGCAAGTCGTGTATGATGGGTGAAATGGTTAGTTTTTAAAGGAACGATTGATACTTGGATTGGTTTTATTGTTTGAAATGTCTTGAACCTCTTTAGCCATTGTTACTATTTTATACTCCCACCCGTCCCATATTAGTCGTCCCAAATCAAATGTCTCACAGTTTAAGAAAATTGTTAGTTATGCTAGTTTTTTAGTCAAATGACCAAAAACCCATCTTGAAACTTTGAATGCAATGAATGTTTTATTTCTTGAATTAGTAAATATAAGGGCAGTGCTGGAAGAAAGAATAAATGTTGTCTCGAAACCATAATTTGGGAGAAGAATAACAAGTCCTTAGGAAAGAACTCTGCCTACTTTTATCGTGGAAAAAAAATCTTCTGGAGATACAGGTGGTTAACGACAACAGTGTTGATCATAGAGGGGAGGGGGGAAGAGTTGATATTTATTGATTGTATGCGGTGACAAATGTACATATGTAACTTTTTTCTTTAATGGTCTCAGTTAGCAGTAGGATTTTAATTGTCATTTCTGTTGTTAATGTTTCAGGCTGTTGTAAATTATTAGGAAATAGAAGTTGCAGTAATTAACAAAATCAGAGTCAACATGAATGGAATATTACACATAATAAAAAAGAAGATAAATTGATCTACTATTTCATTTACTGAGGATGGATAACTGCTCAAGAAACTTGGATTTTTTCCTGTCCTAGGATGGCTGCCAATGAAGTAATTGAGTGCATACGTTATGAAATAAGAAGAGATGAGTTTAAGAAAGATCAATTATAGCTGTTGTATTTCGGAGACGTTAGTTTGTTATAATAAAACCGAATAGGTAAATTTCAACACCAAAATAATTGGCATAGTATGTTAGCCAGCTTTTGTCATTGTTAATACCTTATACATCTTTTATGATCTCAAAAAAGTGCTAGAGATAGTGGTTTATGCAACCTGGTCCATTTCTTGATACTTGTACTGCATACAGTTACCATTTAGACTTTAGGTCTCATACACTGCAATCTGCATAGTAAATTTTGCTATATTCTCGTCCTGCATGGTTACTATTTATTGGAGGGGAAGGTTTGCAGAAATGAAATTTTGGTGTTTGTTTCCGTCTTGGCTTGCTTGTTATTTGTTTTAGCTATATTAATGGATGGACTGACTGTTTTTTTAGAGCGCTGGCCAATGGATTCGGATCCTTTTGATGAAATTTTCGGCGATAATGCCATGAAGAATGGTAAATCAATATGTTACATTCAAGTTGGGTATGCTGTTTGGACTTTGGATGTCTATGGGGATCAGATTCTAACTATGCCACTAATATTTTGCAGCTAGGGCTGGGTCCAAGTTTCAACCTAAGGCCAAACCTCGGCCATCAAAACAAATCTCTACTGCGCCTTTGGTTCCTCCCTCTCAGCAAGTTCAGACAACAGATTTGTCTGCAAGTAGATTCACTGAATCTTGTGATGTAAAAGATCCATCTGAATCTGGTAAGGTTCTTTTCTCGGAGGAGTTTCTTCACATGACTCTTTTCTTTTGGTAGCTCATGAATTAGGAGCTTTGGTCATTGACATGGGGGAAAATGTTTTGTGTGTTTGAAATATTCGTGGGATTAGGAATCCATTATGCTCAGATACTTCATCAATTGGTACTACGAATAAAGTTTTCCTTGGCATACTTGTCCTGGTTGGGTGTTATCAAGACATTTTTTTTAAAAACATGCACGCCCATGAATTTGGTTACGGAACTATGCTTATAGCATATGTTTTTCTAAGTTCTCCCTGAAGATTAATGTCCTATTTTATCATACAAGATTGATTTATTAAACAACTCAGGTCCTTGCAGATTGTCTGGGAAACTCTAGAATAGAAAATGCCCCATCAGATCATACCGTTAACACAGAAAATGTGGATTCCAGGGTCGATTTGGGTACTGATTTGAATATTTTCATTCCTGAGAGCAATGAAGATTGGCATTCTTGCTTTGAGAAATCTGTGGGAGAGGTAACCTGTGCATTTCTCTTATAAATATTCCTAATTATCTTCATTTTCCTGACATAAAAGTTTTTTCCATTTTCCAGAATACAGAGATATTTATTGGGTTGGAATCACTTGAAGATTTTATCCCTGATTCATCAGCTATGTTAGGTAAGCAATGCCCGTACTCTGCTCTGAGAATTAATTTTTTTTATTGTTTTGTTTTTTTCCAGTTTGTGTGCATTAGTATTTTTAGCGCTGATATTGTCAGGAATCTTTCTAAATAGATTTTTTGTTTCCTTTTTGATAAACTAGGAATTAACTTTTGACATTACCCTACAAATACTTCGTGCAGATAAGAACGTTCTGTCTGAGACACCAGATGTTAATGTTCCTGGAACTAGCAATACAGATGAGGAACTTACTAATCCTGTTGTTGCCTCTGTTGATGATTCAGCATGCTTCTCAAATGCACCTAGTACTTCCTCGCAGCCTGTGATTTCTGCACCACAAGATCCTTTAACTGGATGTGAAGCTATCATTTCTACAAGTCATGGTGGTAGTCCTACAAATGATGGAGACTTGGAAACAGAGGTGAGTGCATATACTTTTGCAACTTCGCTTTCCTATTCCTTTTCTGTTCTCAAAATCTGGAAGGGAAGGGGAGGAAGTATCATTGCATACTGATACTCGGTAGTGGATTGGTTTTCACTGTGAAAATTGGTTGATTGCAGGAATTGGAGTCTTATCCAGGCTTGGAAACTCTAGATATGTCTGAGTTGACAAATAGATCTGGTATCTACATACGTTGTGTTTTTAACCTGTTCACTGAGTTTCATATTTTAATTTCTTTTAACGAACTTTTATTTTCTAGGCCAGAGAATTGGGAAATTCCATCCCAAACCTAAGTTGCAGTCAGAGAGAAGTCAAGCCAAAAATTCTGTTTTGGATCTCGTCCACCCTGTCCCAAATGTTCCGAGTCAGAAAGATATGCAGTCGGTTCCTCCTGAAGTTAATTTTGTGGATCAGGGCTCAGTTCCTGCATTGAGAGAGAACGATATTCTTGATTTCTCCTCTATAGGAGTAAGTGGCCCAGCAGTAGAATCAGCATCCGAAGTTGTAGTTGATGCAGAGGAGAGTAATCAGACTGAACCTTCACATCCAGGTGCTGAAATCCCTGGCGAACATTTGGAGTCTGTGTCTGAACTGCCTGGAAAACTTGTAATTAACTAACTTATGCAGTCTTCCATGTTCTCGTTGTTTGGCCATTTTTAAATTCTTACTTCTGGTTTGGTCACTGCTTTCTTAATCTAATGTGTTTCTGATAATCATTTTTTATATACCTAGGCTTCTCGAAAGGCAAAAACTGGAAAAGGTAAAACTGCTGCATCTGATCTTTCTCCAGAGAAAACAACTTCCAACCAGACAGAAATAGCTGGTAGATCACTTAGAAAACGAAAAAATAATAAAAATCTATATCAACTCGGAGATGATGATGAGGCTGTTGCTGATGGGGATCTACTTTTTGAGCCTCCTAGTATTTCTGCTGCAAATGGGAATAATGATGGTAATCAGGAAGTTGAAATAGAAGATGGATCGCAAACAAAGAAAGTGCAGAAGAAGTCCAAGAAAACTCCAGGGAACAAAGAAAAACCTGTTAGAAAGCGGAAAAAGGATAATGAAAAATTAGATCAAGTAGCTAAAGCACCCAAGAAGTTCTCTCACTCCACTCGGAGAAGGAGAGGTAGTTGCAGCCTCTGAGTTTTAAGACTTGCTGCATGTTTTATTTACCTGAATACTATTATTGATAGGAAATCTTTGTTTATCAGTTAACAAGACTTTACTGGAAACTCCAGAGGATGAGATTGACATTCAAAAGGTGCCTCTTCGGGATTTGATTCTTCTTGCGGAACACAAAGAACGGATGGCGGTAAATGTTCCTTACTCTTTTTTTCTTCTTCGTTTAATTATTAAAAAAAATACAGGCCAGTAACTGCTGCAGGATGTTTCATGCTCTACGCTGGATATTTTTAGCTAAATTTAGTTTCAACTACAAAGCTGAATTCATTTTTTGACCTTGATTTATTTCTGTTTTCCAAAAGTGTATGTTATTCTTTATTATTTTTTGACCTTCTTCTTCTTGTTGTTTTTGTTATTGTGTGTGTGTGTATATATATACACACACATAGGTAAAGATGCTTCGTGCTTCTAAATTTTAATATTGGACACTGATTTTCTTCCTGGTCAACTTTTTTAAAATCTTGAACAGAAGAAAGATGCAACAGCTTCACAAGCACCCCGACCAAATCAGAGGTATAGGAGAAGTTTTTTCGCTTTCCTTTTAAGGTTTGATTCATTGATTGGATATCTTTCATTTAACACCACATCTCTTGTGGGTCTTACATTTGGCCATCACTTTCTTTTTCGTTTTTGAGCATCTTTTACTTCATAAATATGGGAAATATACAAATCATTGCTTGTTATATTCTCATGAATTCTTTAATTATCATTTATTAAGTGGAACATATGAATCTTCAGGCTTTTCTCAAAATAATTGAGGATGTGAGGTGAAGGGCAAGAAATGGGAATTCGAAGAATTAACCAACTTAGACCCTGCTTACATTCGAAGAATGATTTAATGATTCCTCTCAACTAACTGTGTAGAAGATGTTTGTTAATGCTGTTTTATCATACATATATAAGCATGCTCAACCTTATGTTGTGCATTGTGAAGGCTTTAGATGTGTACTTTGACATTTTATGAGAGGATGCCTACTATAATGGACCTTGGTTTCTTCTCTTTCTTCCTGTGAAAATGGGCTGAGTAGATGCAGCAATTGCAAATGTTAAATTATCTTTGCCCCTGGATAGTTACTGCTCTCTTTGCTCTGCGTGATTTTTCAGAGCATTTTGGTAGCAAGAGAGGAATGCCTTATTGACTTACAATTTCATGCCCTGATGTGTGGTAGTCTGGTCCTGTCATTAAGATAAAAGCACGGTGCAAATTAGCTAGCATGATGTAGATTTTCCTTGTTCATTAAGTTGCTTTTCGGGTAAAGGGAAATCTGGTATTTTCAAGTTTATTACATGTTAAATGGTTGCATGACCCTTTTTTTGTTATCTTTGCATCTATTTATTTTCTATTTTCTATTTTCGATAAGTATACTTATCTTACTATTATGTATGTCATTTCCTTATTTTCCAACGCAAAGAACAGTTCTGGATTCTAGTGGAGATTTAGCATAATGCACATGCTAATGAAGTCTCTTAGAGAAAAACTGACCTTGCTGTATTTCACCTCCATGCCTTCTGGTTTTAGTTCTTTTAGTATTATTTTTTCATTTGGACTTTCGCACCCCTTGTTTGTGGAATGTCATTGTATAAATAATTGAAAATATTACATTTGACACATAAGAAATGAAGTTGAACTTTAAAGAAAATAGTATCAGTAACCTATTTGGACAGTGTTTCCGCCCATGTAGTATCGTGCTCAGAACGGTTCTTCTTGCTTTCTAGTTTAGTTTTTTATTTGAATGGTGAGAGATGATTTGTGTGAGAGACGATGGTCAAGTTTGAAAAAGTTATATAAACATATAAGAACCGATGGTCAACAGTTTCATCAACATATAAGAACCGAAAGGTTTTTGAAATTGTTGGTTCTTTCATCCAAAGTTCTCCCCTGCAATTAAATCCTTGCCAATTTTTCTCAACAGAAGTAATATCACTTGCAAGTGAATCGATTTCACAACAGTGTTGTTAAACAGCTGCCATGGCGGATACGGCAGCCTCCGTCATATTAAACCCGTGGTATGGCGGATATGGCGGCCGCTTTTGCTGTGGCGGATATGGCGGTTACGGAGGATATGGCATAAATAACGGGTTTTATGGGTTTTGGGTCTAAACTAGAGATGGGCTTGGGGTATTTGCCCCAGCCCAATTTTGTAAAAGTTTAAAAATAAATAAAATCTACTGTATTAAACATACCTGAACCCTAAAAAAAAGATATTTCTTTGCATCTAACGAAACAGAATCACAGACTATCTTTCTCTTCTCCCCCCTCCGGTCAAGTCTACACTCCGGCGACTCACCCGAGGTCAAGTCTATGTTATGTTGTGTTTGACTTTGACTGTTTTCTATCTTTTGTTGGTATGATCTTACTTGGAAGTTGGAATGTGAACTTGATTATTTTCTATTTTAGTTGTATTTATGTTACTAGGTTTATGGTGTTTGGTTTATGATATTGTTATCTTTGATGTTTTTTTTAGTTAATGTAGTTTATTCTTCTTGATTTAGTTTATTATATATTATTATATTAATATAGTTCTGCAGTATGTAAATATATATTTTGTATATATATATATATATATATATATATATATATATATATATATATATATATATATAAGGCCATCATAGCGTCGCCATAGCCCGCCTACGCCATCCGTTATTTTTTCTATGGCGTTATTTTGGCTTCCTGACGTAAACCACCATCCGCCATTGATAACACTGTTTCACAATAGCTGCGGGCTTCAGATCTGTACAATAACTTGTGTACCTGGTGATTTCTGCTTTGTAGTGCTGGTAATTCTGTTGAACCTGACAACGAAGACAGGGATGGCGATCCTTTTCAACAGTATTACGATGATGACCCCTTTGCTTCAGAGAAAAGTGGAGAAGCTAATCATGAGGATTCAAGTCCCAGGGTTCAAGAAAATTCTGAATGCTTCAACAATCACACATATATGGAAAAACCTCCCATTGTGAAACCGTCAAAACAGGATACAGAATTGTTTTATGAGGTATCTTTCTGTAGCTTGCTTGCATTTCCTTAGATATAGGAGACTCTTTAGGATTTTGAATTTAATGGGTCATAGAGATAAAAATATTTTTACTCTGCTAGTGCTCCGCCAGCCTTTATGCCCATATTTGATTTGGCGAAAATATAGGAGAATATTTTCCCACTAAATGTTGCCTCCCCTCCCTGAATGCTTGTAATGGGACCCATGTAAGTGTAGCTTCATATGCATCATTTTCTTTCCAGTGACTCAAAATATGCTTATTTTAGTAAAATAGATGTTCTCGGTTATCTTCAAGAAAGCAGGAGATTTTTTTGGGGGGGTAGGGGGGGGGGGGGGAGAAAGAGTTGGGATAGATGGTGAAATGGTTTTGAAGATCATGTGAAAGACTCTTGTGTCTGTCATGTTACTTTTGCATTTCTAGGCTTAAATGAAGAATGTCATATTATTTGTGAATTGTGTCTCATCATGGAAGGAAAGAACCAATGACCTTGTTTGTCAGACAATTGTGTACTACACCACTTGAGATGGACGTTCCCTACAGATGGCATATTTTTCTGCTAGTTGCAGATTGTGTCAGTAACTCTCTCAATGGAAATAGCTCGCTTGAAACTGTGACCTTTAACCCAAATTTTTATGATAATGAATTAATGAAGTCAAAGAAGAATTATTTAGACATCGAAAGATGTCTGAAGTAAATCATGACAAACCAAAATGGAGTCTTGGTGATGTTTTCTCTTGGCATATGCTTATGGAGTTGGCAGGACCTAGTGGTGCCTAATTAATCTAAATCGTAAATGTTAGTTTGCTATTGGGGTCTCTGCAAATTTAGAGCACTTTGCTACAGCTGAATAGTTATATCCTTCCATTATTTGTAAAATTCCTTTTAGGGCGTGCTTATCTTTTCTTGTAAAATTGAAAACTCAACCTAGGCCAATTCTTTGAAGGTTAAGGATGCTTAATCCTTTACCTTTCTTGATTCCTTGTTTCTTCTCCCTTCAGTAAATTATTTTATTTCTAATATTTGGATAGGATTCAGTAATTAGTTTGAATTAGCAGAATGTGATGTAGACAGTAGACTGGGCCCTTGATTGATGATGATGCAAATAACTAAGTACCACCTTGGACTTGCTCCTAATAACCAAGTACCTCCTTGAGTTTTGTTTTGTTGTAATTCTTTTTCTTCCTGCTTCTTAACTCCTTTTGGCGAAAATAGTCTGGCCAAAATGAGAATACTTTCTCATAAAAAATGTTCAAGCATAGTAGGAAAGATAAAGCCTATTATTACCTTTACACCCCAAACTTCTTCTCATAGTACTAACTGCAAGAAGTACAAAATAGTTTCTGTTGCCATAGCTTGCAAGTTGCAAATGCTCATAATTGTATCCAGTCTCTTTTGTTTACATGTCACAAACTGAAAAATACTATCTATGCATATTATCTCTGTGGGTGATGGTCGATGGCTGGGTAAGGCATCATATTTTCTGGTCGAAGATGGTTTTTATTAGAGGAATGAGGTTTTTAGTTGGGAACAAAAAGTTTGGATGTACTGGTTGTAGTTAAAACTGTGGCCATGAATGAACTTAATACTAAGCCAGTCATTGCAGTTTCTTTACCACAAACCAGATTATGGGGTTAAGGGGGAAAAGCACAAAAGGTTGGTGACTAAGAAAGTGCAAACTAATAGCGAGCTAAGTTTTAAGGTTGAACTATAAGTTTGTAAATTTTTGTCTATTACGATATTGTTCTCACAGGGAAATGGTCATTTGCTACTTCTGTGACCTATTTAGATAAGGAGTTTGAGTCTAGAGTGTATTAAGCAACACAAAATAGACACTGGAGATCAACGTGTAACTGATTTCAGACAACTAGGTCGTTAATTCTGTGTGTGTTTTTCCTGGAAAAAAATATAGCATTTATACCAAATAAATAAGTCGTCGAGTTCCTCCACTCTTCTCTCTATCGCTTATAGTTTTCCTTCCTGGATTTGACAAGATTCTACATTGCTGTATAGGATTCTTTAACATAGCTGCACCGAAAATTTGCTGAGAACTTTAACGAGCTGAATGGAAGATGAAGAAGTTGGTCAAGATATTGTCTAATTACTCTTTTCTGCCAAACTGTTGCCAACTGGCTTATTTCCTTCTCTTAATTCTTCATCGTTGTCAAATCTTCAATAGCTCATGAGTTGTAAATGAGAATGAGTGGTTAAGATCTTTCGATTTTTCCTTGTACTCGGGTTTTATATCTTTAGTCAATATTTTATGAAATATCTTGCAGGTTCGTCCAGAAGTTCCATTTCACACACTAAAGTTGTATTCTAACTATTTATTTTGTTATGCTGTTTCTCCCTTCTAATGATCATATGATGTTTTGATCATTTTATTCCGAATTTGCTCTAGGCTGTGCGGCAATTTGGAACAGACCTCTCGATGATCCAACAACTCTTTCCTGGTCGGACACGTACACAAATAAAGTTTATATACAAGAAAGAAGAGCGGGAGCATCCCTTGATGCTTCGTGATGCTCTAACTAACCGGGCCAAAGGTAGGTTCTCTTTACTAGTCCTCATGTATTTTTCTTTGGTTTATTTCTACCAAATTAAATAACAGATTTTGTTGCTTAATGGAAGTCGGAAATGCTATAGCTAGTCTTGGGCTTGTGAGATAAGGCTTTATTGACTTTCTTGATTTAAGCTGAGTTGTGCGAATTAAATGTATGAGAAGTAATTTAATATATTGCAATCCAGAAAGTACAAAACCTATATTGATTCTTTGCCTGTTCTGATTGGAAAAACTATATATGCTAAGGCTATCACCTAAGATGAGAAAAAAGACGGAGGCATTCTTCCGAGATTTGTTTGGATGTTCAGTAACGATGTTTTCCTCTTGCAGACCATTCACTTTTTCAACTAGTGATAGAGCGACTAAGCCAATTAGCAGAGGAGGAAAAGCAGAACAACAATATAGCTGAGTCAGCTGACTTGATGAGCGAGGAAGAAGCAGAAGAGGAGACTCCCGAAACTAATGTATCGTCCTTGCCTCTTCCTTCTCCTCATCCTTGGTTTGAATTATTTCATTTATTTGTCGTACCCGACGCTTCTTTCTTGATATTTTGCCTGCACTCTGGACCTTATAATCTATACAATTTCTACCTCTCCCCTTGTCAAGATTATTGAAAATGTTGCTATTAAATTAATCTCAAGCTGATTTACATTGCTCTTTAAGCCTTTGGCCCCTGAAATGTGCAACAACACCCCCACCCCCCGCGGGGTTCTGTGGGGACATACCTACAAAAGAATTAAATGCTCAGCTCCAAATCATAATCTGAACTGTGAAAACAGTTATTTTAGTCAAATCCTCTCTTTCCAAGACATTCAATTTCTTCTTTAATAAGGTTATTTAAGTCTTTTTTCACTTGAATTTACAAGTTTCTCCGAAGCCTTAATCTGCATACCTTATCCGAAAGTGACAATTATTTTGAAACGGAGGGAGTATCTGTATTGTTCAAGTAATGTTTTCCCGAAACATATGATACCTGATTCAAACTTCTTAAAATCCTTGATTTGGACAGGAAAACGAAGGGAAGTCTGAGCAAATCGACAAGGACATGATGGAGAAGACGGAGGCAGATTTAACTCAAGTTCAAAGTCCAGTTAAGACTTATGACAGTGAAGATGATTTGTCCTTTTGGAATCAATACAAAAGTGAAGATTAGTACCTTTGCCCTTTTAGTTATTGGAGGAAATGAGTATGAAGACTATTTAACCTTAAATTCTGTCAAAAAGGCTTCTAGGAAAATTTTGTGAGTACAAAAAAGGATTCCTAGATATATAAATAAATTAGCAAAAAGCTTTAGGACGAAAGTGATGCCATGAAATGTTTTTAGTACTGGAAGTGCTAATAATTCTATTTTAATTGTTTGCAATTTATGTAGGTTAGTTAGCATTTAAATTAGAAGGAAAAAAAATTGTGAAAGGCAAAAAAAACCGTCCATTAAGGCTCTGTCCTCATTTCCCCCCCTTTTTTTTGTGTAATAATGCCCGGGAAGAGTCTACCGTCATATTCCATACGAAAGTGATACCATTGCTTTAACGTAAAGGAAATATTTGTGGTGCAAATTTTTTTAAAAAAAGATAGTTAATAGAGCTGAAGAAAAACTTTCTAGTATGATTTGGAAAAAATACCATCGAAAAACGAAAATATCTTCGATGAAAAATGTCGAAAATACCTCTGGTAGAAAATGACGCAATTTTTTCAGGTATAAAAAATAATGAAAATTCCATACTAAAGTTAAAAATATACTCTTTGCATAATATGAAGAAAATTTTCATGGTCGAAATTTTTTTAAAGAAAAATATGCATTCGTTGTAAAGTGGAATTTGCTCATTGTGCATAATAACGAATATGTACTCAATAAAAGATGAATAAATCACAAAATGATGAAATTACTCTGATATAAATGAAGAAAATACCCTTACGCCTTGGTTTAGAATGATGAAAATGCCAATTTTTTTTTCCAAAATGACGAAAATACATTTTTGATATTACCAAGAAGGTATTTGAGGATGACATAAAATACAGTTTTGATATTACCAAGATGGATGCAATCTTCAACCATCTGGCTGCCGATGGCAAACATAAGTTTTCAAAGGGACACTGACAACCATCGGGGCAAGAAACAGTCGATAAAGAATTCTGTAAGTACTATGCAGCCTTATACTACTAGCAACTGTGTCATCTTCAAAAGTAATGTACAAGACATAATTGACATAAGGATGTTGGAGTTTGCTAATGAGGTATTGACTGGAGTTGAGATACACGCCCTTTAAAAGGGAAACAACGCTTAGAGGAAAATCGATGCAAAAATGTCAAGGACAACTCGTTCAACTTATTGGTGAAGTTACTAGAATCGGTAATTACATAACTCATTATTGCAAACTTAGTGGAGGAACAAGAAGAGATCACAATTACAATATGAGGCAAATCTAAAACTTGGGTGAAGAAAGACATAATGGCCTCTGAAGGACAAGGACACTAGAGTGAGCTAAGCCGACAAATTCTTGAATTAATTCACCATCAAAGAAGGATAAACTCAGGGTATCCGCGAGAGACGGTTTACATGAACTTACCCACGAGATATCAGTTGAAGAAATTGAGATCAATATGGTTGGAATTGTTTACACTATACCAGTATTCTTCATATCCAAGCCATCACATACGACAGTGGCTTTTGAGGAGATTGATGATGAAGAAGTTGTAATGCTTATACTTGGCAACGAACAACCGATTGAGGAGGACAAAAGAGAAGTATATATCATCAATAATGAAGTGTGACCGACATAATTGAACTGAGTCAACCACAAGATAGCTCAATGAGACACCTAAAACCACTCTATTTTCAGAGGACCATTGAGAGAATTCCATTGCCGAGGATATTAGTGGATAACAACACTGCCATCAACTTTCTCTTGCCGACCGATGTCATTGTAGAGAGTTTCACAGAAGGTCCTCATGAAACCAGATGAATCACAACCTTAGATACTTCTGTTGGTAAGAAGATTTTGACAACCGTCTTTTTTTTTGTCTATATTGCACCATGAAACATTCCATATAATGCTTTATTTGAAAGGGAATGGACCCACAAAACTTAATGCATCCCATCAACATTGCATCCATTGTTGTTCCTATGGAATGATGATGTCAAATCATTAAGGATGATGTAAAGCCTTTTGTAACATGGTACAATATGTTCAAGCAATTTATTATCACCAAGACGTCCAACCTTAACATGTCTTGCAAGCCTTAAAGGGGAAAGCCAAGCAGACTTGGTTTACACCTAAGGTAGAAAATGTTGAGCTTAACGGTCCCCAAGACATTGTAGAGACCGTTAGTTATTAGGGAAAAATACAAAGTATAGACAAAGTAATTGGCTGAGGCCGCAGAAGTTTTAGAGAACGACCATTTTAAGTTAAGATCATATTTATTCAAGCCGATGTTATGTAAACACAAAAGCTCTGAAATAAATAAGGTATGTTCAATTAACCAATATTATTATTAAACGGTCTCAAAAAAAGGATTTATGTATTTAGACTTGTAATACTCGTAACTTTGCTTACGTGTTATTTTACGTGAAATTTATTTTTCTGTGACTAAGTGTGTAGTTGTAATTTATTTTGTACGACTATGTATTTACGCGGCTATTAATTTTTATAACATGTGTGTTACATTTTTGGTACGTTTCATTGAGGAGCGTTTCGTACTTATATCGTATTTGAGGGACCTAGTAGTAATTCACTTAGACGAATAAGTTAATTGTAATTGGATTACTTAAGAATTTAATTAGGAGTAAGAAAGTTACTTAAATAAATAAAATAAATATAGGAAAAGCAGTTTGTGGAGATCATGGGGCAGAGAGGGCCTTTACCTCGGGGAAATGGGAAGGCCAACAAACTGAAAAATAATAATTAATAGAATAATAGGAAAAGGCACGTCGTGGGGTTATGGGGTCATGGGATCATGGGATTTGAGGGCTCAATCAAGGCATTATATAAAGGAATAAAGGCTATGCTCTCCCACTCGCGGAAATAAAAGAAAGCAGAGGAAAAAGAAACAGTAGCTTTATATTTGAGAAATTCGTGAGAGATCAGAAAGGATTTTTGTTTGAGTTTAATATATCTAGCAACTTCAAGTGAATTTTTGAGTGAGTAATCCTTGTCGGATTTCGACGAACCTTATATGTAAATTGATCACGACGAAACAACATGCGAAGGCGTGGAAGCGGATTCACATTTCAAATTCGGAGTTGGAAGATATCGCACCAGGAACAGGGAAAGATTTTATGAGTTTTGGATCTATGTCCAGAACTTTGAAAGATCACCGAGGGAGCGTTATTTATCCGTTTTCAGCACCTAATATACCGATTCGAAGATAATCGAATAAGGTTTGAGTGAGCGCAGGCAACACATCATTCCGAGTCCTGAGCTGGAAGTTATAACTCCGCGAGTAGGACTGGGCAGTGCTGTCTCGGATTTTCTATTATCAATTGCTTCCGAAAGAGGTAGGGGCCTTTTCGACTTAATTCTCGCATTTATTTCTGCACAGTAAAAGCGAATAAATTATTCTATTTACAAAATATTTGCATGAATTGTGTTTATTGTTTTCGATATTGTATAAACTATTTTGGATTTGATTTAATTGCGTTATAATCTGAATCGTAAATTGAATTAATGTGTTATTATACTTTAAATTACTTAATTCGTTATTGTTAAGTGTTATACGTGTAACGTGGATCGTAATTGGCTATTTTACGAACTTGCTTAGTTGTTTATCGTTTTGGTCGTCTTATTCTGTTGTCGTCATTTAGTCCTTCTTGGTTTTAGTCGACCGAGTCGTCGCCCTATTTTGAGCTCGTGTCTAGAACCTACTAAATGACAGGACTAGTTCGAAAGGTATAAACGTGAGCACGATGAGGTGCGAATTTGGTGATCCCAGGGATCATACGTGGCACTTCATGGACCTTCACCTGATGAGGGAAAATTATTGGGACTGTAACGGTTTTGTGGAGTTCAAGGTGTTGAATGATGATACAATGTAGAATGAGTCCTTATGGCGTAAACCCGTTCGTTTAGGGGGTGACACTGAACCCAGTGCATATGAACTTCTTGGGGTCTTCCTAACAAGGCAAAGTGTTAGGACCGTTACAGTTATTGTCGTATAGTCGTGACTAGATACCTGAGCTCGAAATATGGGAAGTCGTGTCACAGCGGTAGCTATACTCGTAGTGTCTTAGCAAGTATACAATTCGTGCATACCGTTTGGACAGAGCACGGTGCCCTTCGTACATTCAGTTGTATAAGTGCTTGGAAATGAAGAGCGGTTATTTAGCTTATTTGTTATCTTAACTAGTTGTTCTTGTCCTATTTGATACTTGTGATTGTCGGTCCCTACTGAGCACCGGAGCTCAGTCCATCCGCTTTACTGTGCAGGTGAGGATGAGTACATTGATGATATTGTTGAAGCTTGGGAAGGGGACCATGATGAGTGACTCATAACCTACTTCAATTAAAGACTTAGTTTATTTCATTTACTCATTTTTACTTAAAATAATTTTATTATTAGTATCGTTGAACGATTTCATTTGTAATTATTAGTTTCCGTTATTGAACTCTTATTTCGGATTACTTCCTAATTGAATTCCCATTTAGTAACTCTGTTTGTCGGCTTTGGTGTTTCATTAACCAATGAGACACTGCCATGTCATCGACCCTGGTTACGGGGTGCGACAAGACTGCTTAACAAAGAAATGTCGGTTCAATTTTAGCTTATAATTATGTAAGCAAGCAATGAAAGCATATAAATGAAGCATTCAAAAAAAAAAAAAAAAAGAGAAGGAAAAAGTCATGTCACTTGGCTCGAAAGTTTCTGAACATCAAAAGAGGCACGCATGTTAACTATACGGAGCTAAATCTCGAGGCCGACAGAGAAAACAGAGGGAGCAACTAGCTAATTTATTGGGTAGCCTCACTTCTGAAATCCGTCCAAGAATTCTTCACCAAGTAGAAGATCTAAAAGATAAATTACACAAAGAGACATGATCAATAAGGAAATTCATCTAGATTAATCACTTATAGGTTAAGGAATTCGGCCATGTTCTTCTATAAAAAGTGGGGGACAGACTAAGAAATAAGAAATCAATTTGCTTCTTCAACAACTATTGTTAGGTAGAAATAGACCAATTCGGGGTCAATCCCATTGTCTTAATAGTTTAGGGGTCGGATACTGTATTTCATTCCAACTAGCTTTTTAGTTAGTTCGTTACTTCAATTCTTGATATCATCATCCCCGCTACAGTTAGTCTGTTTACGTTTTCAACCCGATGCACATTTCCCTCATATTTTCAATCTCTCTATATATTTATAATTCCCTGCATTGTTTCTTTTAAAATCCTTGAGGTTTCAAGACAATCAAATAACCTGCAATCCTCTATCTCTTTTCTAAATCTCTTATGGGCTTTCCTCTTTCGCCACAAAACATGGGCATATTAGTTTATGTTAAATAATTTCCTTTATTCTCCATACAATAATGATTGTTGGATAAATATTTTTAGATCAAAGAAAGTATAAAATAAAAATGATGGTTATAATTTAACGTGACATTATGCTTTTCTTTATTCAAATTTAATTTCAAATTTTTTTGATTTAATAATCACTACCCTGATTAAAAGTATTCCAAAACAACTGACTGTATACAAAATATACCATAGCCGGACCGAATTCTTACTAGCCTCCGTACGTACATACAAGTTTTGGATCGGGTAGCCCATCAACACCTCGGTCTGATTCTTCTTCTCTTTTTGCTAAACCCTTCAAAACCCCTCTCCTCACTGCAACTCATCAGAACCCAAACCCAGAAATACTGGCAGTAAAACCCCCTAATTTATAGTATAAACATATACATATATCATATAAGCACACCCCACGAGTTTTTCTTTCTTCTTTTTTAGCTTAATTTTTTCTCGTGAATTTGTATAGCTGATTAAGTGAGTTGTTGCAGAATTTTGAGAAAAAAAATGAGAGCATTTAGGGCTCTGAGAGTTGTAAATTCGATAATTTCGCCAAAATATCAGAAAACCCATTTGAATTCATCCCCTTTTCAACGATTTTGTACTGCTGAACCTCAACAAGACCAGCCCACTAGCACAACAGAGGAGGAAGATGTGTTTGATAGCTCTGAATATACAGTGGGTTTGAATTTAAAAAATGATTCAGAGGTTGAGAATCCCACTTGGGATGAGAAGTATAGGGAGAGAGTGAAAAGTAGAGTTTTTGGTGAAGAGACTAAGAAAAGTTTAAGAATCTTGAGAAAAGATGAAGAAAAGAGGAGAAATGCTGCTGTACTTGCTATGTCTCTTCTTAATGCTGCTGTTCAGAAGCCCGATTGGGAGGAGGAGGATGAGGATGAGGAGAAGGAGGTTAAGGCGGAGGATCAGAAGTCGTTGGCTGTTGGAATTATTGGAGCTCCTAATGCTGGGAAGTCTGCTCTTACTAATTTCATGGTTTGTGCTTGTATATTTCTTAAAAGTCATTTTTCTTTTGGTTAGAATCATAACATAATTTTCTTTTGTGTTTGGAACTTTTATTTGGAATAAACATGATTCTTTTCTGCTTATGCTAGAATACCAAGATTAAACGCATTGATATGATTAATAGAAAATACTGATTTATTAGAAGTATTTCTCTTATGAGGGTGAGTGCAGTTCTAGAGCTGGAAATAATAAATTGTACTGTTTTCCATTCAGAAATATATCGCTTTAAGTCATTTAATTTTGTTAGAGTAAGAATATAATTTGGGGTTGGAGTTTATTACAACGTGTTTGGAACTTTGTTTGAGATGGATGGATATGGTGGAATACTGTATTTTCTCATGTTAGAAGAAGAAGATTAAACCCAATGATATGATTTATCAGAAATATTTCTCTTATGAGAGTGAGTGTGTATAGATAGAGCTGGAAATATTGAATTGTAATGCTTTCCATTAAGATTTTTTTGCATTTTTGAGTTGCATTTGCTGGCAAACTATTTGTTTTCTGTATTTCAAGCCGGGGGGTGGGGTAGCCATTGTAACTTGGAACACCAGGACTTGTGTGTTTATTTATTTATTTTTCATTTTCGCTTTCATTGTTCAGAAGTCAAAGGAAGAATCAGAAAGTTGTTCATGCCATTAAGAATTTTACTTAAAATATTCTGATATGGCAATATGGCATGATAGTATTTTACTCCCCCCCCAGATTAGATTTATCCACTTTGGCTCAATCCCTATTCCCTAATACCCTTTTACACACTTTCTGTTTGGCAAATGCATTACATCCTGTTTTGAGTATCCTGGAGCCATACTTTGTGATGTGCTATAAATTCTGATGAAGTTACATTGTGTTTCTTCCATGTATTTTTGTATGTATTTTAGGTTGGGACTAAAGTCGCTGCTGTTTCAAGGAAGATGAACACAACTACTCATGAAGTGCTGGGAGTCATGACAAAAGGACATACACAAATGGTATGTCTCTTTTTTCAATAGTAGATCAAAAGTGACTTGTTTGTGTTTGCAATCAAGGATAAGTTTCATTTTCTAACAAAAATGTATCTTGTAGGATCTTGCTTTGACCAAAGATAGTTATGGTTGTAGGTTCTTCATAGTCACTATGCCCCCTGTCCTCTGTTTCTCTCTGAGTTGCTCTTGTGATTTGAGATTCTGCTGGTCTCTCACCATCTTTGTCTTGACCACACTCGGTTTCCCTTAGTGGTCGCTGTTTTAACATTAATATCGTGAGAACTGCCAAATTGGTTTCAGTGTCGCTAAAGACTTTGAAGTTCTATAAACTCGACAAAACTGCCAAATTGGTTGTCAGTATTGCGAAAGACTTCTAGATTCTACTAGTTTAGGAGTGCAGTACAATTTTAAATATATCCATAAAAATGTCGGATCTGAGTTTAACTTCCTTTTGGGATGTTGCTACTCTCTGCAATTCATTTGTTAACATTGAAGTAAGACGGGTAGAAAGTGCCACTATCTTATACTTTCATCCATGGGTTTCATATTTGGCCTCTTATATTGTTTGGCATGCATATATTATCTTGATATTGTAATAAATACCCACTCTCCAGTTTGTTATATTTAGAAATTTATCTAACTAATTATCTTTTAGTGTTTCTTTGACACTCCAGGGCTTATGTTGAAGAAAAGTGGTTTCCCTTATAATGACGTCAAAGTTCGCATGCAAAGTGCTTGGAGTTCAGTTGGTTTATTTGATGTGGTCGTAGTTATATTTGATGTGCACAGACATCTTACTAGGTCAGATTTCCCTTTTCCGCGTTCTCCCTTAACATGAGGATACATCATAGTACTTAAATTTTCTTACTTCCCTCTCTCTCGTTAGTTTCTTTTACTAAGGAATCATTATACGGGGTTTAGCCAAAAGGGAAAAGTGTCTGCTCATATTACATGACTGTCTTTATCTTAAAACTTCTGCTGTATATTTTGAGCATGTTGAGTTTCTTAATCTGATGATTTTTCCCCTATAACTTATTTTAGGAAGATTATTTATGCTAACAACTTTCTTAGAATTTGTTGATTATTTATTTCCCCGTGCAGTTTCATTTTGTATTTTCTCAAATTCTGCAAAAACGTGAAAGTTGCCTGAAGCTTCATTATTAAAAGATTTGGAATTAGTGTACTGTGACAGTCTGAGTCATTCACTTTTGGACAATCTCTTGCTGCCTCCATAATTTATGTTCATTTGGAGATAGTGAATATGATATTGGCTGACTTGCTTTAGTAATGAAGTTGTTCCTCTATCTCTCAGCCAAGGATGGAGTTGAAGAGGGTCCGCTCCTTCGCCCTGTCCTGCAGCTTTTAGAAAATCACATTTAATCTTCTGATGTTTAATGGTCCTTCCGAAATATTTTACTTTCTCTCCAGTAAGACAAATACACTCTTATCTTTCAACAAGTGTTGAATTTTCACATCTAAGGCTTAGATTAATTTCCATCAACTATAGTTGGTTAACCTTAAGAGTTGACTAAGGGGCTAGGGGTTTAAGATAGTTTACAGAGAAATGAAAAAAGGATGATTATTTTCCAAGTTCCTCACTTGTATTGGCTTTTTAATACATTTTAATTGAATCCTTTTAGTTTTACACACACATGATGCATGTTTGTGCGCGTGTATTTTCTAAATTTCTGTAACCCTTCAACTTCATGAAGGCAAAATCACCATGCTTGCCCTCAGCTAATTTGTCATGTCGAATAACTGGCAGAGTATTGAGATTATGTAACTCCAGGTTCATTTGTACCATTCATTGTTTCCATGCCATTAATTAATCCTGTTTTATTACTTAACCAAGTTACAGCCAACATCAGATATGATATATACATTGCAGTTCATAGTACTCCACTCCTAGCTTGCTACTGGAAAGAAAATAAGATAGTATGGATAGCTAGAGTCAAAGAGGATATAGTCTTCTCGTCTCTCTCTCTCTGTGTGTCCCATATTTCTTCATAGTTCTTAATATCTCTCCGAAATTAATCTCTTTCATTGGGGGTTCCAATTTCATAATTCATACTACTGCATATTTAGCCTGTTTCTTGTGTACTATATTTTATCAATAAACTGCAAAGAATACTTTATCATCCTATTTCATTTTTTTTTTTGAAAATGTTTAAAATACTATCAACTCCATAGTATCTCAATATCTCTTTATGTCAAACATTTTTGGTATTCTCTTCTGAATGACCATGAGTTTGTAATGGCATTAATCAGTGGCACTAGCTAGACTCGAGAAGATGGAATGATTGAACTACACCTTTACCATGTGTCAGTTTTACCAAGAGCAATATGCTTAGACAAACCTAGAATTTTTTTAGCTTCCACATTACACTTTTTGAGTACTAATCGGCATTTTTGCTTCCTGTTTGCCAGATTCTTTTATTTAGTAGATATAGCACGGCAGGATAACCAGCTGAATGTGATTTGCATGATTGTTCTTTACCCTTGTTCATCTGATGATTTGGTTGGTTTTCTATCGCTTCATTGTTCATTTGTTCATTTGTTTAGGCCTGACTCAAGAGTGGTGAGATTGATCGAGCGAATGGGTTCTCAAAGTAACCCAAGTCAAAAGCGCGTGTTATGCATGAACAAGATAGACTTGGTTGAGAAAAAGAAAGATCTATTGAAGGTTGCGGAGGAATTTAAAGATCTTCCTGGCTATGAAAGGTAAACCTTTTGTAATTTTAATTGATGAGTATGGTCTCTATAACATTCACCTTTGAAAACCATCCGAAAAGGGGAAATTTGCTTGCTGTTTCATCTGATTACTGTTTTGACGTGGTACTTCGGTTTTAGGTACTTTATGATCTCAGGAATGAAGGGAACAGGAGTGAAAGATCTTACTAAATATCTGGTGGATCAGGCACTCTCTCTCTCTCTCTCTCTCTCTCGCGTTGTGAATGTTCTCCACGATTTTAAGTTTAGGTCTCTAAATATATTATATTCTCCACGTTTTTTTTTAAAAAAAAACTTGTGTTTGGCAACTGCTTCATGTGATTGTGAAGATATAAATGATACTAAAACTGTAATACTGACATAATCACTCCTATTATGCATTTTTAGATTAAACTTTTAATTTCTTCTATTTTCTGTACATAGGCAGTTAAAAAACCATGGGATGAAGATCCATTTACGCTGACTGAAGAAGTTATGAAGAATATATCATTAGAAGTTGTCCGGGAAAAATTATTGGATCATGTACATCAGGTAGTTTCCTGTGCATTATATTGGCCACCGAGAAAATTTATGCTAATTGGATAATTTCGTGTATCTACTTTAGTTGTATTTAACCACTCCATATTTTCAATTCAATTGACATCTAAGTTGATGGATTAGGAAATTCCATACAACATTGAGCATCGATTGATGGCCTGGAAGGAGTTAAATGACGGGTCTCTCAGGATCGAGCAACATTTCATCACTCCCAAAATGAGTCAACGCAAGATTCTTGTAGGGAAGAAAGGTTCTAAAATAGGGTAATGATTATTATTTTTTCAATATAAAGACGTCTTTGGCTGTTAGTTTTTGCTTCCATTTTTTCATTTCAATGAGCTTTATTATGTGCACCCTTATTATGTTTCTGCAGAAGAATAGGTCTGGAAGCGAATGAGGAGTTAAGATCGATATTCGAGAGAAATGTCCATCTTATCCTAATGGTGAGAGTTAAATAATGAGATCGAAAGTCTGCCAATGGTAAGAGTAATGCTACCGTTTTTTACTAGCTTTGCTTGATTGCGAAGAGGACGGAGATATTGATTGAGCTCTCTCCAAAGTGATAATAGAAATGCTTCCCAGATTTTGCATTGGACAAAAGATTGTTAGTTGCTTGAACATTTGGAGGAGAGCCTATTCTTCAGAAGCCAGCAGAATGGTGAAAAAAGGGTAGAAAAGTCCTTTGAGCACATCCAATGAGCTTTGCTTGTGCAATTTCCCCTTTTTTCTTTTGTTTTTAATACTTGTTATATTTGTTGTTATTGGGAGAAAGAAGGGGGTGGGGGAGAAGAGAGAAGAGGGCAATATTTATCAGTCCGGCTCCTATGCGGAACAGGAAAAATTTCGCACCGTGCGGAACAATATGGGCCGTCGGATGATAATTTTAACGGATCAGATTTGGAGAGAGAAAAGTTAAGTTGCTTTTCTCTCTCCAAATCTGAACCGTTCAAAGCTATAATTCGACGGCCCAGATTGTTCGGCACGTAATGTTCTGCACAGGAGCTGGAGTGAATATTTATAGTAATAAATTGTATTTTTTTTGTCCATTTAAAAAATTGGAATTCTATTTATTACTAATAAATTGTTTTTCTTCTTGCAAATTTTCTTTTTTAAAAAATGTGATTTTACGCAGTAATTGTTTAAGATACATAATTTATGAGACCATTGATATGCAATCCGGCTGCAGCGCAATACACCACAAGTTTTGCAAAACATTTAGTGGTCGTCGAATACAGAATTTGACGGTTGAGATTATTTGGCTTAACACCATTTTTATGATAAGTATAGAGATTCAAGTGATATCAGCTGTTAGATACGTGATCCGACGATTACTAAATATTCCTCACAGTACAAAATATTTGGTGTTCTGCATTGTAGCCGGATTGCTTGGTATGTGGGTGCCATATTCACTGCTAGTTAATGCACCAAACACTTGGATAAGGTCAGTGTTTTTGCAACATTAATTTTACTCAAGGCCCCAACCAAGGGTAGGGGTCGATATGAAATAAGATGAGATGAGTTGAGCTAATATTAAGCTCATCTTTGAAAAGTTCCTATTTTGCCAACTAACCAAAGAACTAAAGATTTACAAGCCTGCTATATAACATTCTCTATGGTTTCTTATTGAAATCACGTCACACGAATTATTATGATTTAATTGCATGAATATTGATAACATATTATATGTCACAGTTGTTTTGGAGTATTAGTTTATAAATGAGTTGAGCCACTCATGACTCATTATGAGAGTCCAATTTGAAAAATTGACTCACATTATATATGAGATTAGCGATATTTGTGAGTTGATCGTGAACTGAGTCTTAACTCATTTCAAGTCAGCTCATTTCCATCTCTAATCACAATTGTGGTTGGGTATTAGTTTGCAAATGAGTGTAATTGAAATGTTAGTGTGCCATTGTGAGTTGAACTTGCGACTGAGAAAATTGGCTCATTAAAATATGAAAAAAGTGAAATATGTGTGCCATTGTTATGTAGACATTTTTTCTAATTATATATACTCATGTTGAATTATGAGTGATTGAACACATAAATAAAAATATATATATAAGTACATACGATTACTTGCTTTTTATTTTTATTTTTTATTATCCCGTGTGTGAAACCATGCTTAGCCAATTCATGTAACTAACATCACATCATGCTTCCATTAAACTGGGAGTCCAAATGGGACAATCATTATATAACCCTCGAGACAATTGGTGGAACACGAATAACTCAACAAACCTCATTTCAGAAAACTGTCCACTGATGACTTGCTTCTAGATTGAGAAGTCAACCTTGAAATGAAACCCTAGCTAGTTTGTAAACCAAATCGAACTTGCAAATATTCATAAAAAACATATTCAACACACACACACACACACATATATATATATATATATATAATGTTAAGTAATTGCAAATAATATTCAGTGACGAGATTACACCTCTTAGTTTTAGTCACATAAACTTTCACATATAGTTCTGATATGGAGCAGATACATATGACCATATGCTACAGAACTGATCACGTCATTATAGAATGAGGAGATAGACAATTCTGTGATGACATGGCTAATTTTGCACCACAAGTTCCATGTGAACCTGATTCATATCAGAAATTTCCAACTTTCACTTATACATAACTCGGAGATTTTGGTCATAAGTTAAATTCAAGTCAAATTCAATCCATTTATTTTCAGAGAAATTATTAGGGAAATGATATTCACACTTTTATTTTAGCTTCTTGCACCCCTTCCTCATTGCTATATAAATAAAATTACTATAATACCCTTGGTCATAGTTTTCTTGGAGGGTGGGGGTTTGAGTTAAATTTGTTTGCTTTAGATATTAAAGTTTTTTTATCGGTAAAATAAAAGAGAGCGTGTGTAAGAAGCTAAATGAGAGTACAAATATCATCTCTCATAAATTATTCTTCCTCAAAAAAGGATAGAGCTCCAATCCTAAGGCTCCCACTTCCTCGTTTCTAAAGCTAGTGGAGGATGTGAATCGTAAGATGTACCTCAATAGGAACATATCACAAACTGCCTATACATTACTAACAAACAAAGGATTTAATTACATGCCTTTGGCCGGAATAGAACTCCACTCTCTGTGAGTAGAGGCGAGTAGAGCGACTGTCACAATAGGCATGCCTCTCAATGAATTATGCCCCGGAACAATTATTATTTCTTAAACTAACTAATGCGAGAGTCATTTCTCACTGAGTACGACCTTTTATCATTTTACTTGGCGGTTGAAATAAATCCTCAGTATATATCCAGGACAAGGCACTATTGGGTTGGGGTCGGGGGTACCACAGCTCCAGTGCGGAACGGATTTTCATTTGTTGGATTAAAATTTTGACGGCTAAGATTGATTTAAAAAATACCTTTTTTTTTAAAACACGTGTTCGCCGATCGATCACCAATTTTAAGCAAAAGAACACCTATTTTCAAGGCAAAAATCTGTTCCGCATAAGAGCCGTACTGGGAAGGGGGGAGTGGCCTATATATATACTGCATAGAGTCTTAGGATAGGGTGGTGGCCTGGTGGGCAGATTTAGAAAAGAAGAAAAGGAGAAAGAAAGCCATATGAATGTGATGAGTAGTACTACAAATGTGACCACATGGGATGGGAGAGAGAGTTTTCTTGAAGGAATGCATAATTTCTAAATAAGACCACAAAACATTTTACTAAAAAAAAGAGGTTTCTTGAAGGAAAACACAATGTCCAAATATGAACATCAAACTTTTGCCATTTTAGAATGTTGAAACTCAAAGGCAATCATGTAATAAAAAAAAAGAGACAATTGACAGAAACAAGACAATGAATGACTGAAAGTCTCACTTAGATTTTGCTACCCCTTTTACCCTTTTAACCAAAACCAAACAAAAGCCAAATGAGTTTCAGAAAGAGAATATTATTACTCATACAAAAGAGAAAGTAGTCTGCTACTATTCATTAATACTTCTTACTTCTCAATGTTCATCCATCAAAGCTGTGACGCTGGCTCCAGTGCAGAACAGAGGTAATTCTTCACGTGCGAAACTTTTTTCGTCCGTTGAATTAATTTTTTGAAGGTTAAAATTGATTTGAAACGAACACCTGTTATGAGTATCAGAACATTTTTACCGCGCGAAAAACCTGTCCTGAGCCTTAGAATAGAATATATGTTTTGAGGCGTTTCGTATGTAAGTGAAAAAACTGTTCCGCATAGGATCCGGACTGCAAAGCTCTCATATCATATTGGGGCCATGGGTTTCACTGCTTTTTGTAGTTCACGCCATACTGTTCAATAACTCAATTCATTCATCCACTCAGATTGGATTGGACAATTGCTCTCTGAAACCCTAATTTTTGTCCTCCCCACCCCCACATTATTTATCTTTTATGGTCCAATGCTAATAGTTACTTGTATCTTTGTTTGTAGGGATGACAACGGGACAGGTTGATCAGGGACCAGGTATCTGGACCTCAGCCTCTGTCCCTTAGAGTTACCTCATCATTCTATCTTTGATCATTTGTCTCCATCCATGCCGAAATGGATTGATGGATCTCCAATCCTCGCCTCGCCCGCACTACTGTTCAAATTTTACTGAAATCTTTTTTTTCTAGAGATAGTATATATTTTTTAACTAACATATATAGTATTCATATTGGTTTTTACACTTTATGACTAGTTCAATTATTTTTTGCATGTCAAATTTCTTAATAGTATATTACCGGCAGTTAACAATTAACAAAAATATCACATTTGAAATAATTAACTGAAATAATTAACGATTGATACCACAATACTTTCCCACATACTTTTCCACTCCTGCAAAAACTATAATGTGAAATGCTAGACGCACAAACTGTTTTATGTTGGGATAAGGGTTCATCCATTAAAGTTTCCTTTCCCCCTCCCTCCTTTAACACCCCGACCAATAAGCACATATCAACAACTTTCGTCTCGTAGATACTTAAAATAATGTAGTTGTTCAGCAACTTCCGCCTCTATGATACTTGAAGTGAAATAGTTGCTCAGCAATAGACGGAGTCTTACTCTATCGAGAGGTAGAGCGGTGGGTGCTTGACTCTCGACTCCGTACGACTAGGGGATGGGAAAATTTTAATATATGACCGGCCTTGTGGGATTGACTCACAACCCTCTCACATGAGTTGTGGCGAGACATACTTTGAAGGTAGGTTCCACTCCAACTCATGTGAGAGGGTCGTGGGGACTAGTCCCACAAAACCGGATTCATGCCAACGTGACCCCCTAGGGGTGGGTGGTGCATTTCAAACCCCCTCTCCCTCTTTTTCCTTTGTAATCTGATGAGATAAGTTTGAGAAAAAATGGTTAAAAGAGATTGTTTTTTTGCAACTTTCTAAGTCTTCTTGCTGGGTTGGAGCAGGTAGTTGTAAAGTGCAAACCATAAAAAGCCATATCCAAGCCAGGTGACAGTTGAAAATTTAGACAAATCTGGTAAATGTAATCAAAGTTCATAAATGTTAAACCTAGTTGGTTTGACCCCCCCAAACAACAAGAAGCTACAAAAACCTATGTTACTTTAACGGATGTCGGATACATGTATATATTTAGGTGTCGGTTATTTAAACACCTAAAACAAAATGTCTGATCGGTATTTATATGATCCTGTAAATATTTTATACCTATACTCATATCGTGTCGGCACAAGTACGACATGTATATATAAACGAATAGTTCGGGTACGACATGTATATATAAACGAATAGTTCGGGTAACATTGACAAAACCCTCCACCCCAAGAGTTGACAAGTCAAAAAAGAAAAACATCCTCTGATGCATCTTTATGGGATTTTGTTGAGATAACAAACGAGTATTGCTTTCTTGCAAATGGCGGTTTATAAAAGATACAGCAAAGTAGCATACTTATTCTTAAAGATAAAAAGAGATTTTGTCATTTCTTTATCCCACACTGTGCAACTTTATTAACTTTAACTACACAAAGGTTTCTTTCTTTTTCACACAATCCTTTGTTAATTTCTCCTTTATATCTCAGAGTTTAAAATACTTGAGAGTGCAAGTTTTTGTGACTTTTTTCTTTTACTTTTGCACTTTTGGGATTGGATTGACTCTAAGTCAAACTTAAAATTTTCACTTGCCGCCCGGCCCCTTTACTGAATGACAGAGAACTTGTTCTGCCACCATTCAATCTTGTAAATTAATCGAGACAAAAATTGGCAACTGAATAAAGAAAACTTTGAGTCTATCTTAGTACGTCTCCCAACGGAAGAATCCCAGTGACCACTTTTTTCGACTTAGCATTTTCGGAGGGAAAGTATAGAGTTCCCACTGGCGCCTACTAAAATAAAGGGGAGTAAATGATAAAGACTAAAAAAACTCATCCCGAACTCAAGTCCGTGCCTCTACTCCCCATCGTAGCCATGTGCGACGGAGGAAGGGGTTCCTCGTCTGTCACTTCGAAGTCGTCTTTTGATGGTTTTTTTCCGCTTCTCACAGCTGCTCTTTCCACACCTCCGGATATCCGGTGTGCATATTTTTTTCCTCAGATAATTCAACTTTTATAAAAATCTAAATTGTTCGATTAAGCCAAATTCTATTCACTTACACACTAAATACAAATATCTAAACATGCTATTAAACACATCATTGATCACCTGAATTATGAGTCAAACACTTAATTGACCATTAGACAATTACCTAAATTGTTGCTTATGTATTTCTAATAACACAAAACAAGCATTTGGGTTGATTACACAACACATGTACCTGCTAACACACACGACCACCCATTTCACAAAGCTGAACTTGATATGTCAAAAAGAATATTAGTGAATGATAGTAAATAATTAAATCCATACTTATATACCAGTCAAACATTTTTCAATCTTAACATATATGAGACTGGGATTTACAAAAACACTAGAAAGTTTTTTCTCTTCCAATTGATGAATATATTTAATTAAAAAATAAATCAAGAAAGATCATGAAAACGCCAATGGACTCCATGTTTATGATTAACGTGCAAATTTTATTTTTTTTCCCTTTCTGATCTTTGCATGTGTATCTATCTGTCTTTTGAGCTTCCAATTCAGTCTACTCTGGAAAATGTCCTTTCTTCCTTCCTCGGCCTTGACAAGAAAGCACTGAAATGATAGATGCATCCATCAATGCTACTTTCACTATACCACAAAACAAGACAAATAACATTTAAAAAAAAAGAAAGAAAAAAAAATCATAGCCAAAACAATATTATCTTCGTTCCATAATATAAATCGTTTGTAATATGTATCGAAAATTAAAAAAAGTAAAAAATATGATATTTTGTTAGTCAAATATCAATATTATTCTCTTAAATAAGACTTGTATAACACTAATTCTATTTAAGAGAGTAATATTGATATTTTGATTAAAAAAATACCTTAATTTTTGTTTTCTTAATTCTCGCTACATATTCTAAACTACTTATATTATAGCATATAGAGAGTAATAATATTCATAGGAAAACCCTATTTCTCATTTCTATATAAACACCTGTCCCCCAACCTAAAACAAACAAACCAAACCTAAACTAAGAAAAAAAATGTCTCTCCTTTCATTTTTCCTCTCTTAATTTCCACAGAAATTGAGAAACCAATTCCTTTTCCCAACCTTAACTTTCCCAATACCTTGTTGTTTTTCAAAGAAAAAAAAACATTCATTCCATTTGAAAATTAAGAGAAAGCTAAGAATTTACCATTTATTTTAGTAACACCTAACACTACTATTCAACTAAACCTTTAGAGGATCATCAAAATGGAAACTTTTCATCATCCCCCAATTAGTATTCCCTTTTCCATACAATTTCCCACTTCCTACTAGCTTCACCACCCTAATTCCAAACTCTTCATCATCAAATTCAAATCCTTGGATGGACACTAGAATTTGGAGTAGACTACCTCAAATACTAATAGATAGAATAATTGCATTTCTACCAACCCCATCTTTCTTTAGAGCAAGATCAGTTTGTAAAAGATGGTATAGCCTCTTATTCTCCAACACTTTCTTGGAACTTTACTTACAAGTTTCTCCTAGACACCATTGCTTCATATTTTTCAGACAAAAAAGCCTTAAAAACTACATTTACAAAACAAATTCTTCTTATGGGACAACAAATAGGGCTAATTATGAAGGTTATATCTTTGACCCTATTGAGACTAGTTGGTATAGAATCACATTCCCTTTAATCCCACAAGGGTTTTCACCGGCATCTTCATCTGGTGGATTAGTATCTTGGGTTTCAGAAGAAGCTGGCTCTAAACATATTCTTTTGTGTAATCCACTTGTGGGAACTACTTTAACTCCATTGCCATCAACTATTAGGCCAAGGCTTTTTCCTTCTATTGGTTTAAATGTTACTAACTCTTCTATTGATGTAGCTGTTGCTGGTGATGATTTGATTTCTCCGTATGCGGTTAAGAATTTAACTAGTGAAAGTTTTCATATTGATGGGAGTGGATTTTATTCACTTTGGGGTACGAATTCGACCCTACCTAGACTCGTTAGTCTTGAATCTGGACGAATGGTGTTCGTTGCCAACAAATTTTATTGCATGAATTATAGCCCTTTTAGTGTTTTATGCTACGAAATTGTTTCGAATAATTGGTGTAAAATTCAAGCTCCAATGAGAAGGTTTTTGAGGTCTCCAAGCTTAGTGGAGAGTAGTAAAGGGAAACTAATATTAGTTGCAGCTGTGGAGAAAAGCAAACTTAATGTCCCAAAAAGTTTGAGACTTTGGGCATTACAAGATTGTGGGACAATGTGGGTTGAAATTGAAAGAATGCCACAACAACTTTTTCTCCAATTTGAACAACTTGAGAATGGGAATGGATTTCATTGTGTTGGAAATAATGGAGGGTTTGTTGTTATTTTTATTAGAGGTTCAGACAAGGTTTTAATGTTTGATTTTGGTAGAAAAAGGTGGTCATGGATTCCACCTTGTCCATATGTTAATAATCATAATCATGGGGGCTTATCATGTGGAAGCTATGGAGAAGAGTTGCATGGTTTTGGATATGAGCCTAGGCTTGCTACACCTGTTACTGCTCTTCTTGACCAATTGACACTTCCCTTTCAGTCCTTTAATAGCTAGTAAGTAATTAGTTTTAGTAGCTAGTTTGTTAATTTGTTATATTTAGTATGGTTTTCCATATATCTAATATTAGTTGAAGAAATGGGAGATGATGCAAGTATTAGCAGTAGTTGTTGTTGAATGTTCATCTCTACATGCTGAGGAAGGATTTCTCTAGTTTCTTAGTAAGACTAATCTAATGTATTAATTTACTCTTTATTTAAATTTAAATGTTGAGAAAATGGAAGAAAAAAATGTTCATTAACTATTTTAGAGATCTGAATTTATTTATGTAACTCTTTATTTGTTATGTTTAGTACTGTATCATTTTCTCTCTAAACTTTTAGTCCCATGACTATTTATTAGTTATTTTATTTTGTAACTATTTTACTCTGAATTTGAGTCCAAGCCACCACAAAAGAGGTAGAATCCGGCGAGGACAAAAGAGAATGAGAGTATTTTGGTTTCATCAACTCATTTTTTTTTTTGTAGCAGTAGGGTCTAAAGAGAGAAGAGTAGCAATAATATTTATTAATTTTATTCACTTTCTTCTCACATCTAATTATTTCTCTTACTAATTATAAATAAAAACACTATGCAGTGTTACTCAAGACTCAAGAAATATAGGGAAAAATTTCTCAGATTTTCCATAGCCAAAGCTGAGAAATAGGAAGATTTTCCCTGGTTTTGGGTTTTTGTGTTGTGATCGAAATTGGTTCATCTTAGATCGTTTTGAATTAGTGTCGTTGAGGTGTTTCATGCAGCGGTGGTTGTCCATCGTCAAAGCATCAATGGAGGCAGCTGTGATTTGATGGGAAAAAGGTTGACATGTTGTTTTTGTTGATGAACGCGCCTTTTATGGAGTTAAGTATTCAGTCTGGGCGATGTATAATTGTGTTTTCAAAACCTAATTGATTTGGAGCAGGGTAGATACAGCAAATAGTTTTTTTTAGGGAAAAAAATTGATGAGACCAAAATACCCTCATTCTATTTTGTTCTCGCTGAATTATGCCTCTTTTGTTGCAGCGTAAACTAAAATGTCATAAAGAAAATAGTTACATGACTAAAACTAACTAGCAAATAGTTAGTGAACTACAATTTCGGAGAGAAAATAGGTATATGACTAAAAATAACTAACAAATAGTTACAAGACTATGTTCAGATTTTGAAAATAATTAAAATACCGTTTTCTCATTTTCTCTAAAATGTTTTAATTCCTGTTTTTTTATAGTACTTTTTTTTAAAAAAAAACTAGACCATTTATAAGTATGGTTTAGTTTATTACAATTATTATTATAAGACCTCACCAGAGGAGGAGAAGTAGAAGAACCCGAGAGGGGAGAAGTAGATGACCTCGTTGAGTGGATGTCGTAGAAGTCCCGTTGAGCGGGTGCCCCGTGAGGAGTAGTAGAAGTCCCGTTGAGCGGGTGCCCCGTGAGGAGTAGTAGAAGTCCCGTTGAGCGGGTGCCCCGTGAGGAGTAGTAGAAGTCCCGTTGAGCGGGTGCCCTGTGAGGGGTGTATAAGACCTCGCACAAGGGAATCCAAAGAAATGACAATTAAATCATTCCCCTTGTGTGAGGGAGGTATCGAACCTTGGACCTCTCGGTCACAGGCAGTGGATGTTACCCACTGGGCTACCATGCCTTCGATTTTTTATAGTACTTACTTCTTAATTGTGATACTCATATAATTATGAAGATTTAGATCCTTTACTTTATGTTGTTGTTAAGATGGGGCATTTCTATGGATCATACATGCCTGGAAAGATTTTTAAATTTCAGGTCAGACTGAAATATTTGTGAAACCATTGAAGTTTAAACCTCTAAATTTTCGTTTTGTAAATTATACTTTTCATGCAAAAGATTTGAATACATGGACAACATCTAGTCTATAAAGCTAAATTATTCTTAGTTTTAGTTAGGTTAAAAGTACTCATAAGAAAGATTAAGTTGACACAAAATAGACACCTTGTGCACGTGCCTGGTGAACATTGAACTCCATATCTCTCAAATCTAATAATGAGTCCCTTAACCAATTAAGTTACTTCCTTAACTCAAGGTAATTTTTAATTGATTAAGTGTCTAAGATTCTAAATATAATAGTATAATCTCTATAAATTAATAAAGTTGGGGCTTAGAAATTGTTGTTAATTTAAAAAGTTATTAATTAATCGATAAGTTAATAATGTATTAATCTATAGAGTGGGTTTTCAAGAGTATCTTTTTAATCATCTCTTCAAGTCTTGATATCCAATTTTTAGGTAATTTAAGAAGTAAAAGCTCTTGAAATGTCTACAACTTTCATGGAAGTCCAGGACAAAACTTTAATTTATAATCCCAAACGGGACATCATGTACTTGTAACATGATTATTAATCTCGGTTATTGCAATAATATGAATGTAAATTACCGTTGGAATAGGTGAAAATGGAAAAGATTAAGATATCTAAAACTTAGAAGAAATTGTGGCTAAAGTGATTAAAAATCATGCAAAATAGTTGTGGATGATTCAATAGCTTTAGAAGCAATCACATGAAATAAAGTACCCATAACTTCTTTTTTTTTAAAAAAAAAGTTTATTTGTAGTTTGAAAATAAGATATCAATTTTTTTAATGCAATGGGAAAACTTATAGACCAAATCCACTTAGATTTAAATTTCAAAAAAGAAAACAAATAATAATAGAGTCATATTTTACTATTAGTAATATCTGGGGGAAATTCCGATGTACACTTCATTACTCTTATTTTAACTATTTTCGAGGTTCGAACCCGTAACCTAGCGGATAGCAAGTAAACACTTAATCATCGCGCCAAATCTTACGTCGAAGATGCTCCATTCAGCTCTGGTCAAGTCGTACTCTAAGGCAAGGAAGTGGATTCTTGATTTGATAGTTCAACGCCTCCTCTTCCGGCTGCCAGAGCCTGTGATGGATGATTTCCGCCTCTGGTATGGAATGTTTTGTCTATTGGTGCTAATGTGTTTTGGTAATAAACTTGATGAGTAGAAAATCAAACAATTTTAGAGTGTTCAGAGGATGTGGCTCTTGAGTCTTGGCAGGCTTAATTTGTTCATTGTTTGGCCTAAATTGGGAAGGATTTTGATGTGAATATCATGACTCAATATCAAGTTCAAATTTCAGTCGTTCTAATGGTGATGACTCGAACTAAGAGATTCAAAGATAAGATTAACAATTGGGTCCAGAGAGTCCTACGATCAAAGAGAGTATATTTACTATGTTTACCGAAGTGTTTTATCTCGCTGCACAAATTTTCCAGCACTATGGTCTTCTTACTTCTCTTTCTTGTTCTTTCTCTTGCTCTCCTCATTCATATGTCCTTTATTTATAACCTCATAAGTCCAGATTTATGGAGTGTTGTGACTCTAAAGTAGGCAATCAATCATAAGATACATTTCCTCTTGATCTTATCTTGGGCTCAGGCTCCAAGGAGCCCAATCCGAGGCCCAGTCGGCCCAATATGAATGAATCAGCAATCCAGCCTCAATCTATTTGCATGGCAAGCCCAAGACCTGAACAACCCATTGGGAGTGTACCCTATGGGAACAATCAGTTTGTGGGCCAGCCCGCAGAACATTACTTTCACAGTTGACCTGGATCCGACGGAACTGCTCAGCTGGCTAAGAAGCACTCGAACAATTCTGCAGAATCTGGTGAGAAATCCGGTGACCAATTTCCGAGCTCCAAGGAGGAATACGAATCAGAACAATCTGAAAGTGAGTCCGACATAGAGATTGAGGAATCCGATTCAAGAGAGAGAAGCAGAACAACTAAGGAAGAGGAGAGTGCGCGAAAATGCAAGGCGGGTAAGAGCAAACGATCTAACCATGGAAGAGAACTTCTTCATACTAAGTGCTTGGCCTTTAAGACTGGAAATGGAAAGCTCAAGAGATCTGCCGGATGTAATTCAAATGAGAGGAGGGGTCAGGAGCCTAAGAATGTACATAGAAATGAGGGAGGATCAAGTGAGCTACAAATACATAACACAACTTATACCGGGGATAGCGAAACACAAGTCTCCATCCTATCTTCTTTCAGAAGTTACAGATTATTGTTCAACCTTCTGTTGAAGCTTGATAAGTTATAGATTTGGAACCTATCCCGGAGAATACGAATGCAATGTTATATGTTTGATCCCTAAGGTTGCCAATCCTGAATCGGTCAATCGATTTCGATCAATTAGCTTGTGTAACAGTGTTTACAAGCTGATTTTAAAAATTCTGGTCAACAGAATTCGCCCGCTTCTTCATTCAATTATCTCACCCCATCAGGGTAGTTTCATACCGGGGAGAAGATGCGCTGATAATGTGATTATTGTCCAAGAAGTTATTTATACAATCACCAAGAAAACGGGTAATCAGGGGGCTGTGGCTATTAAGATAGAATTGGAAAAAGGCGTATGATAGACTGGAGTGAGAATTTATTAGGGATGCGTTTTCATTTTTCAATTCCCCACTAGTCTTATAACCATTATCATGAATTGTGTTTGCTCTACGAAAATGGCGATTCTAATTAATGGCGAGGCGACGTAATGGTTTCAACCTTCCAGAGGTATCAGACAAGGGGACCCTCTATCTCCATACATTTTCGTCATTTGTAAGAAATATATATCAATTAGCATTGATAAAGCCGTGAGTAAGAAAAATTGGAAACCGGTCAGGATTGGTAAACAAAGTCCGGTCATCTCCCATCTCTTTTTGCAGATGACATTATTATGTTCAGCATGGCAGATGATAATTTTATCTTGGAAATAAAAAGGGTTTTGGATGATTTTAATGAGAGGTCGGGTCAAAGGATTAATCTTAATAAGTCTAAATTTTGTGCCTCCAACAATCTTTCCTGGAAACGTATAGCTGTGATTGAGAACACACTCCAAATTCAATATACTACAAATTTAGGGAAATATCTTGGTTTCCCTATCTTCCAAAAAAGGGCGAAATGTTCAAATTTTCAATTTATTATTGATAAGGTACGTCAGAAACTATCAGGCTGGAAATCCAACCTTCTTTCCCTTGCAGATCGGTGTGCGATTATTTAGAGTTCTTCGTCGCAAATTTTGACTTATTATTCTCAATGCCTACCATTCCCTATTTCGGTTTGCGACAAGATTGATAAAGACCAAAGAGATTTTCTTTGGGGTAATTTGGGGAGAAAATAAACTTCATCTTGTGAATTGGGATAGAGTCTCCAAACCGAAGAAGAATGGAGAACTAGGAATTAGGAAAACCATTCATATCAACCGGGTAGGGACTTGTTAAATTGGTGTGGAGACTTAATAGAGATAAAACTAGTAAATGGGCTACTAGTCTTAATAAGAAGTACATTAATAGTGATACGGAGCCAATTGTTGAATTAAAGAAAGGGAACGAGTTGATTAATCTGAAAGTCATTAAGTGTGGAATCGATCTTTTTCATGAGGCTTCTGCTTGGATACCGGGGAATGGTTAAACTATTACATTATGGTTTGATGATTAGACCGGGTTGGGACCTTTAAGAAAATAAATTACTGGACCTTTCAACAGAGAGGGTAAATAATTTCAAATTGGAGCAAATTATGGGAGATAATGGAACTTGGGATTTGAGGCAGCTTTCTTTTCAATTACCTATCTATATTATTAATTGCATCACAGCCGTACCTAGAAGAGAGATGGCTGATGCTGCGGATTGAATGAGATGGAGAAACACTGAGAGTGGGAATTTTGGTTCCAAAGAAACTCATGATATTATTCACAATAATTTTGTGGATGAGAAGGTGGATTGCAATAGTTGGGAATGGATTTGGTCAGCGAATTGCAATCAAAGAATTAAAACGTTTATGTGGTTGTGCAATCATAATTTTCTCGCCACAAAAGATCATCTATTCAAGAGAAGGATTACAGATTCACCTTTATGCCCAATTTGCTTTAATAAGGAAGAATCAGTTTGAACATATCCTTAGAGAGTGTGACGTAGCCAAAAGCTTGTGGGATAACTTGAACTTGTACCATGATTTCCCACAGCTTAGGAATGAAGAATTCCATTCATGGATGATGAAAGAAGCTAAAGCCAGGGGGATTTCAAGTTGGCACTCTATGCCGTGGGGTTTAGTTTTTAGCACTGCTTGTTGGGTCCTTTGGACTACAAGAAATCATAAAGTATTTTTCCCAGGTAAGCCTACTGTGAATCCTTTGGAAAATACTATTATGAAGGCCTTGGAGTTCTTTGCACTTGGGCCGAATAAAGCAAAAAAGCTAGAAGCATGAGGACGACTGCGGCGTCTTGGAAAAAACCTCACATGGGTGGATGAAACTTAATATAGATGGTTCATATTTTGGCAACCCGGGACGTGGGGGTAATGGTGGCATTATTCATAATCATAGGGAGGGAATGGATTAGAGGCTTCACAAGAAGTTTGGGTGTTTGTTCGAGTAATGTTGCGGAAATATGGGGCCTTAGAGATAGTTTAAAGATGGCTATTGATCTTAATATCTCTCAATTAGAAGTGGAACTTGATGTGAAAGTGGTTATTCATCTAATTTTACATGCGGATATACTGACTCATCATTTATCTACTATTATTCATGATTGCAGGGAGCTATTATGGATGATTCAGGAGACTAGGGTGTCATATATCTACAGGGAGGCAAATGCGTGTGCGAATTGTCTCGCCAAATGGGAGATCATCTAACTCATTTTTTGCATTTACTGCTTTCCAATCTACCATTTTTTGTTAGCCAATTTGTGGCGGGGGATGCCTGTGGAGCGTACTTTAGTAGGAATATTTATAATGAACCTTATTGCCCGTTGGGGCCTTTTGACTAATATATGCTAGGATCTGTTTCTACCCAAAAAAAAAATGGTACCTCTTCACACATAACTTCCTCCCTCCAAAAATAACCATCAAACAACTTCTAACTAACATCAAGTTCATCTTATACACTTAGGTCCCCTAACTTCATATTCTTGCTAGTGTGCCCCTAAGAATAATCCAAGTAAAGTAACATATAACACATAAAATACATAAGCACATAAAATGTTATCAAAAGGTCCTGGGTATCACAATAATTTTTAAATTATTTTGTTAGTTTTAAAAAAATAATTGTTTATTATCTCAAATAAAAGTTAATTAAAGAAATATTATTACCATATTTTTGGTGAAAATGGAAGAAGAAATATTTAAGTTAGATTTCGACCGAATTAGGATAGAGATGGGATCCTCAATTTCCCGTTAGGACGGAAATGGCAATTCAACTTATTCCATAAATAAGGGGTTGGAATCGGGACCAAGATGAGAATGGGGGGGCTAGAGCGGGCTGGGTAAATTGGTTCCCGCCCCTATTACTAGGGACCGAATCCACTGGTCGCGAATATAAGACTAGATTGGGGTCAATTTTGTCAATAATCTTTTATTATTAATATTTGGGTGAATTTTATTTTGGTCCCTATAAATGGCCCGCAGTTTCAATATCGTCCCTAAATTTCCAGAAATCTCAACTTGTCCCTAGAAATGGCTCTCTATGCCAAGTTCGTCTCTGGAATTTCAGAAATGTCAACCCTCGTCCCTAAAAATGGCCATCCGGTTCCAAAAAAGTCATCGTTGACTAACTCTATACTAACAAAGACTAATGAAAATTTTAAATTCCGTGAACAAAATTCAGAATTGGTTATAATGAAATCAGAATCAAACTGCAAAAATATATATACAAAAACTTATATAGATCGCAACATCACTTGATATGGAAGTTGACATTTTTAAATTTCAGGAACAAACTTGACATTATGAGGACGATGTTGATATTTCTATAATTTCGGGGACAAACTTGAAACAGCGAGCCATTTATAGGGACCAAAATGAAATTCACCCTAATATTTCATTCAAAAGAGAGAAAAAAAGAAGAAGAAATATTAGTATATTCAGAAAAACAAATTAGCTTGGGGCAAAAGACAAGTGAATGCTTTCTTCAATATAACCCAGCTTCTGACCTTCCCACTGGCCAACCCGACACCTAGTTCTCTACAAACGCCGATTTCCGCTGCAACGATCGATCTAGCCCAGGTATACTCACTCGTTTTTTCCGTAAGATACAAGGAATTTCTTGGTAATTTTTAGCTCCAATGCCGATTCTGCTTCTGGGTTTTTTTCTTTTAGTTTTCAATTTTTGTAAACCCCCCACACACACACACAAATTCATAAGCTAGCTCTTCCTTCTCTTTCTAAGAAGATCTGTATCTGGTTTTCTAATTTCTTGTCTTTCTTAGTTATGTGTTTATTTTGATTTCATATTGTTAATTTCTATTGTAGATTTATAACTCAGAACGAGGTGAGCTTCTTTTGAATTTTTTAGGTTTAATTATTCTTCTATTAGTGAATATTTTCTATGAAAATTTTACTGATTTTCTCTCTGAATTTTTTTCTATCGAGTTGGCCGGGGAATTGTGGAGTTTTTTGTAGTAAGAATGCCCTGAACCCTTATAAAAAGTCCACATCTTTATCTTGATTCCGGCAGCTTTTTGACTCGGAGAACTCAAATATTATACCTCTAGTTTTTCAATGTAAGGGGCTCAAAGAGTAAGGAAGTTTTAATTTTATGATTGATTTTGGACCCTTCAGGAAAATTGAAGACTATTTCAAAATCTGGAAATGACCCTATTCTTAATTTAGAAACTTGTGGTGGTATTTTTGTTTTTTTACGGGTTCTTAGCAATGATGGTAGTTACTTTTTTCTAGCTTAGCTTAGGTTATTTGTCATATTGAGTCATTTATGAATAGAGATTGCTTTTGGTTTATTTGTTTCGAAGAGTCTCTTATCACCTTTCAAAAAGTATACCCTAATTAGTCTAGGGAAAGGCTTGGACTCTATATAATGTAGTTCCCTTCTGATGATATGGATTGTTTTCAATTTTAATAGGAATTTGTTGCTGCTTTTGCTCAGTTATTGTGATTGTTTACGACTTCATAACTTTGTTGCAATACCCTACACTTTTTAGGTGTGGCATTGGTGTTTCTCTCTTGTTTTCTGCTATTTGTCTGACATTTACGACATCCCAATTTTTTTGCAAATTATCAAAAAAATTCTGCATCAGTTTGTGCTTTTATCTTTCTTTGGGATGGGTGCATTTTGGGGAAACTGGAGGCAAAAGCTTCACAGTTTGTATCCAGAATTATGTTAATACGGTGAGGTAAAAGGTTTTGCCTTCCCCCCTTCTCTTCCCTGAGGAAGCCTATGTCATGTGAACTTTGGCTTGTTTGAGGTAAGAATAGGACTATGTTTCTTGCTGTTAAATTTTCTTACCAAAAACTAGGATGTCGGGAACTCAAACTTTGGACACAGTTCCTAGGTATGGCACATATCTCTCCACATAATTTTTACTCAAAAGATCAGAATGACGTGCAGTTTTCGAATTTGTGACAACATTCACATTGTCATTTTGATATACCAAGTCTCGGCGCATATCTCTCCACATAATTTTTACTCAAAAGATCAGAATGACATGCAGTTTTCAAATCTGTAATAACATTCACATTGTCATTTTGATATACCAAGACTTGTTTCTTAATTTGTCTATTTAATGAACCTCACAAGTATAATATTTGTATACTAGTTACTGAGAAGTGTATAATATGTGTATTTCCTCTCAATCTTAAACGTAAGGCATCCATAGTCATGCCCATGTCATATTAGTCGTTGCTGTATTAAGGGATTACATATTGCATAAACCTGAATTTCTTGTTTTGTTTCTTGGCTGTTGATAAAATTGTTGTTCGGAAGCTGCTGCTTAACATAATAATTTTTTTTACCAACTCTGAATTGTTTGAAACTATGATTTCTTCCGTAATTATCAAAATAACTCCTAAATTGCACATTCACCTTGGACTGTCTTGTCTCTACCGTGTTTACTACAGAGAAAAAGATGTCACGAAGATATGATAGCCGTACAACTATCTTCTCCCCAGAAGGTCGTCTTTACCAGGTTGAATATGCAATGGAAGCCATTGGAAATGCAGGTAGTGCTATTGGCATTTTGTCTAAAGATGGCGTTGTGCTGGTAGGTGAGAAAAAAGTCACTTCCAAGCTTCTTCAGACATCTACATCCACTGAAAAGATGTACAAGATTGACGACCATGTGGCCTGTGCTGTGGCTGGCATTATGTCTGATGCGAACATCCTGATTAACACTGCCAGGGTCCAAGCTCAGCGCTATACTTACGCTTACCAAGAACCAATGCCTGTTGAACAGCTCGTGCAGTCCCTTTGTGACACAAAGCAAGGCTACACGCAATTTGGTGGCCTCCGCCCATTCGGAGTCTCGTTTCTCTTTGCTGGCTGGGATAAAAACTACGGTTTCCAGCTTTATATGAGTGATCCAAGTGGAAATTATGGTGGTTGGAAAGCAGCTGCTATCGGTGCAAACAACCAGGCAGCACAGTCGATGTTAAAGCAGGATTACAAGGATGAAATCTCAAGGGAGGAGGCTGTTCAACTTGCTCTTAAGGTGCTCAGTAAGACAATGGACAGCACTAGTCTGACCTCGGAGAAGCTGGAGCTTGCTGAGGTTTTCATGTCCAATGGAAAAGTTAAAGTACCAGGTTTACTCACCAGATGCACTGACTAAGTTGCTACAGAAGTCAGGGATTGACCCAACCTGCTGCAGATGACTCTTAAAACACATTGTGTTTCCAGTTAAACTTGGTTTCCCCCACCCTGCTGCAATATTTTGGATATTACGCTCGTTTAAACACATGAATTCTTGCTTGATATAATTTCTTAATTTGTATGCCAAGAAAAGCATGGAGGAATGCATGAATTTAGAAGCCTTGTAGCTTCCATCCATATTTGTGGTTTTTTTCTCCTTTCTTTAGTAGCATGTTGTTTGTGTTGAAATTTACAATCTCTTTAGCACTTGAGTTTTTTGTCATGCTTTTTGCCATTGATAAGATGCGTCTTATCTGGTTTGAAGGAAATTGGTAAAACAGCTGAGGTACAATAATATAAGAGAAGTTCAATAATTAAGTCGCGAAAATGAGTTAATTAGTTTGGTTAAACATAGCTGAAGCGATTAAGCACAATGCTTTTGACCTCAAATCTATTATAATGCCTACTAAATAATGGCCTCGCATACGAGGAAGACATTAACACAGAAATCAGATTGAGCCCATAAGAGTGATTAGCAATTTGATCTTTCAGTAGTCAGCCAATCTTGTGTGGCAACCAAATCCGGGAGAACGGTTGCACCAGATTTCCTCCAGTTATCGGCATCTGGTATCCTGAATCTGTCTAGCAATAATGCATGCATTCCCACACTCTTTGCGGGCAAGTAATCTTTAGGCATGCTGTCTCCGATATGTAGAACTTGTTCTGGGGCAACATCTCCGGCCCTTTCTAAAGCAAGCTTGTATATCCTTGGATCCGGCTTCTCCACGACTTCTAGACCGGAGAAAACACCAAAATTCCACTCCGATCCCTGAAATCAATATATTTCATGATGAACCCTTTCATAATTTTGAGAATGAACATTAATGCTCCAGGCTCGCTCATGCAAAAAAGTAATGAAATGTCTTGAAATTACCTGATGTAAGCCCAGTGCTGGAAGAATTACATCCTGATATCGATACTCCGCATTGCTAACAAGCCCGACTTTGATTCCCTCCTGACGAAGCCATCTTAGGAATGGTTTGGAATCTTGAAAGATGGTGTAAGGTGCTGATGAACCAAACGTTCCATATATTCGCCTAAAGATTTTCTCAAACGTCGCCTCGTCATAATCATAACCAGCCTGTGGACGTAAAATTCATACAAATTGGTTGTAGAAGACCTGTTGCACCTTTTACCTCTCTGACGTAGGGACGATTACAAATACTGAAAAAGGTCGGAAAAATAATAATACAGGTTTACCTTGATAAAAGAATTTCTGACACAAGTCTTCCACCAAACAATGTTGGGCATTTTGTCTGCAAATCCGAAACAAGGATGTTTCTTAGCCATGTCAGTATATGCAATCTTGAAGCCTTCGTGTACGCGTTTATAGTCCGGACATGGCAAACCAACAGCTTTCGCTGCCATGCAATAGTAATCACCGAGCTCCCCTTTAAAGGCAATCAGTGTACCAGTGACATCAAGTGTAACACACCGCAGCTTTGATAGTAGTGACATCGCAAAGATGAGTGAAAAATAGGTTTTCCGCTTTCTGAATTCAGATGTCTACTTTGGATTTCGTCGACTCTCACAAAACAAGAACAAGAATTGAGCAAGATGGTGGAATTATCTATTGAATTAGCAGATTAATTAACTTTCTTTGTAAATCCAATGTCCTGCAGAGAAAGAAAGGACAGTTCAGATAATCAATTCATATGGTGCATTAATAGAAGGAAATGAATCTTTTTGAAACCCCCCTGAAGTCAAACTCTAACACCGAACATGGGAGGAAATCCAAATATAACCCCGCTCCTCCCTCCTCAAGCCCCAAAAAGAAAAGATAATACACGATGCAAGCTTTACCTTTTTCATTGTGAATGGAGGACTTAAAAGTAATAATTTTCCTGAATCATCTTTCACAAATGAAAATAAAACGAACGGAGTTTCCTATGCCAATAAATCTTCAACAATGAGCACATTGTTGATCTTAACTTTTAAAGTGCAACCTCTAAGATGAATTGACATACCAATCCAGACTAGCGACTACAAATCCCCAGTTGAACAGTAGTTCATTGATGCATCGTGCAACAAGTGGTAAATGCAAGCCTCCAAGTCAGATTGCTCGAAGTGTCTAGAAACAGTCTGAACTAGAGAAACAAAATAACATTATATTAACTAAACCACATTTCAAAAGTAATAAGAACTCTTAAATCCATATAGACTCTAGTAAACTAACAACAACTAGAAAAGCAAACAAATTTTAAAATTCAAGCAATCAAGCTAGAAATGAAAGAAACGTTTATAGCCTGAAACTCTGGAGTAAGCTATCCCCTGAAGATTATCTTCTTGCATTCCCCTCCCTCCATCCACCCCCACCTACCCGCCTTTCTTTTATATACTTTTGGCTGGAGTTTGGGGGCACAAGGTGAGAAAGAAGGAAATAAAATGTAGCAAAATAGCAGCGAAACTTTTGTGCGAATGAAGAACATTCCAGTAGTTCATTTCAGATGATAATCTATTAACCTACAAATCTCGTCTGGCATATCTTGTAAAAAAAAGAAGGAAAAAGCTTCTTGTTTCTACTAAAAGTTTCCTCTTTTAAGGATCGAAAAGGGCTAGGGAGTGTTTCCAGTGAACCCAAGTTAGATCCTTCTTAATAAGTTTAAAAAAAAAGTTATCATTAATACAACCTACTACAAACATCAAAAATGGGAAAATGATAAGAAAACTAGAAAAGAAAATGTTGATTTGCAGATTAAATTAAACAATTGAATATTATCTGGAAATTACTGAAGAACCAACTCAACTTTTAAAGATTTCATGTTTTCTTCTCTGAGCAACAAGAAATTCTCCAAATTTCTCTTTCTTCTGATTTGGTCTCTACATTTAAAGTTCAGAAATGGCAAACTTTGCTACCCCAAGAGATTGATCATCCCAGAAAAGGATCCAAGCTCCTCATAAGTCCACAGTAACAGCACCAACCCCAAAAAATACTGAAATTATCAAATGCTTTAACAGATAAAAAGCTACCCTCACTTGAGACAATCTTTCTCACCAAAAACCAAACATATGAAATCATCCTTCAAAGCACAAACCTTTCACTTCATTTCAACAAAATACTAGAAAAACTCAAGAGGAATGCAGGTACTTCCAAACCACTTTTCTCTTTAATTTAGCTCAAAACTATCACATCCCAGAGCAAGAGAAGCATAAAAATGATCAAATTTGAAGAAAAAAAGGTCCATAATAACTAGACCAAACCAAAAAAAAAAAAAAAGTAGTCAGATTATTGAATGCTTTAACAGATAAACCAAACACAGAACTAACACTTGAGACAAATTTTCTCACTAAAACCCAAACATATCAAGATGATCCTTCAAAAGTACAAATCTTTAACTTCATTTCAACAACAATGAAAACTAGAAAGCAACAAAAAAAAAAGCCAAAAAAATGCAGGTACTTCCAAACCACATCTGTCTTTAATTTAGCTCAAAACTATCACATCCCAAAGCAAGAGAAGCATAAAAATGATCAAATTTGAACAAACCCAGGTAAGGGAAAGGGATTTGAAGTATACCCCAGAAGCTTAAACGCTTCTTCAAAATGCCATGATTCCTTTTAGAGTGAGCTCCTTGGAGTAGTAAAAATGGACATCCATCCACGGAGATTGAAATGGATTTTTAAAATACCAGATTTTCTTAATTCCCACGGATAATTAATTGGTTGGTTTTGCTTGTAATTTGCACCATCCATTAATGTACAAATTCAAGAAGAATGTTTTTGCTACAAGGTCCCTATAGTTTACGTAATTTTTTAAATAGACTACTATGGTGGATATGTATCTACACCAAGCTTATTTTTAAAAATATTATTGCTCTCTCCTCAATTGAATATCCACTTTCCTATTCATTTTGTATAAATTCTGAAAAATGGGAGTATTTGTGGAAGAGAAGATTCTATTTCCCTCGCATTATTTTCTATTTTTTTATTATAAATAATCACATTTTTCAAACTTGATTTTTTGTTGTATTGCATAGACACGACATAAATCATTATCAAGTGATGTCTAGTCTAGTACAGAAGTCATTCACCTGGGAACTAGCATCCCAAGTTTGATACTTAGAAACGACCAGTTCGTATTTCAAAGTATTTAGTATGATGTAAAACCTTAAGTTTCCTTTTAAATTTGTGAAGTTATTTCGGATTCAATCCTTTTTGTTTTGGGCTCGGTATCTCATTAGTTTTAATCACCTCCAGTGCATAGACTTATTTATTATAAACTTGTTAACTATTAATTAGAGGACGAACTAAAATTGATTACATACTAATTATACCGACCTAGAAAATAATGACATTCCCAGTTATATAAGTGAGGAACATTTTGGTCATTTCCATCTCTATTTAACATAAGTTTAGCACTTTAACCATGACTAATGATCTTGCCACTAATAGTGCTCATTTTTAAATAATGTGAACTGAAGTTCTCCTACCTCTAACTTAGGGGGTGATAAAATGTAATTAACCCTTTATTTTGTGGGCCCTTTTTCTATTTTTGGGCAGAAAAAAATGAAAAGGTCAAAAAAGAGAAAAAATTAAAGTCTAAAGAAAAAGAAGGGGAGAAGTGTAGACGTAGACGACTGTAGAGTTGTTGAGTTTCTCAGCATCAAATGAATTGAAAAATCACATAAAGTGCTACTTGTTGTTGGCAGAGAGGTACATTATCTGCTTTATTTGATCTGTATGATTAGCCTTACTGGGTAGTTTAAGCTGTTCAAGAAAGTTAATTTGGTGTATGGTACGTGTTTGATGAAATGCTTGTATACCAGGGATCCTTGGTCTGGTTGTGATTAACCCATTATGGTGATTCAGACCCTATTCTTCAAGTCAAGAACTATTAGTTTAATGCCTTTTTAAACTAAAAAGTTCCATTCTTTTTATGCCCAAATGTTTACCATCAAGATATGGGCTTTCATAACCATAGTTAGATGAATTACTAGCTTTTTAATTCTGTCCTGCTTGACTAATTTTGTAAATGCATCTCTATTTCTAAAATAATTAGTAATGAACAAGTGGTGTCGGATACTTGCCATCCCTGTTTGGATCCCAAAGCTCAAGATTGCTGCTTCTACATGGCTTGCATTTGCAAATTCTTGAGTAATCAAGTCCAATTTTGTGAGTAGAAATGAAAAATAAAGATGAGCTGCATGTTGTTTCAGTCATTGTGATCAAGTGCACTCCAAGTGTTTGGTGAAATTCCTCCTTGAATTGTGTAACCTTTTGAAGTTTCTTGATTGCAATTTTTATTCTTGGTTGTGTGTGAAGGTCATTATGGTAGAACAAATATGCCTATGAATACCATTTTTAATAGTCACTAATAGAATTGCTTGATGAGACTGAAGCTCTGAATTTGTCTTATGAAGTTCAAAGTTTATTCAAGAAAATATGAAAAAATGTTGCTTTTAAAGGGATTCGAAGGCGTGATCTGATTATTAGCGAAAAAATAGTTTATGCGGTCTACTCAATGATCCTAATTAGAAGCAGTAAACTACAAATAGCTTAGTATTTTGAAGAGTTATTTATGTTATTTTTGGATTGAGCTTCGCCGTTTTCTTTCTAATCCCAGCCACTGGAATTCTCTTCTTTAATTTCTTTCATTCAGCGAAATTTCCATTCTCTTTTGATTTTGTCATTTGATCTATCTCTGGTTATGTTTTGAATGTAGCTAGACACAACAATTTGATAGTCTTTCTTTGCTAGTGAGGAGACACAAGGGGCATATGGTAAGGAAATGGAGGGAGAAAAGAATAAAGCTAAGGTTACAGATTTGCTAGAAATCCTTCCTCCAGTTGACTTCTGTTGTCTATATGGCTCCACTCTCCATCCTTACAATGCTGACCAGGTTTTCCCCATTCTTTCTTTTGCTTCTCTGCATCTTATGTTCCATAAAAGAAACGCAAAGAAGCTGTACAATGTAGAAAGGGTTGAAATATAGTGCCTCTGATATTTTTTCGTAGTTGACAGTACATTCATTTGGGTTTGCAGTTAGTTATGTTAGTAATGTGTTCTTTCTGTGAGTAGACATCCATGATAGATTATATTCTTGGAGTAGCAGATCCTGGAAAATGGCATTCTGAGGTATGAGCTGGTTTTTATTTCACCTGCAGTTATGTTGTGCGCCCTTTTTCTTTTTGTGATTAGAGCTGGTTCTCTACCTTTGTTCAAGAACTTGTCGATGAACCGGAATCACTATGCATCATGGATGGTGCACTTAGGTGGAGCTAGACTGGTAATTCTCTCGTGTTTTTCTTTCTTTCTTTCTTTTCAGCTTTAGTGGATTTGGCTCATTGTTGTTGAAATAACTTACATGTCTTGTTTTAGATTACTGACGTGGCAGATGAAATTGGAGTTGGTGTGCACTTCAATCCTTTTGTTTCCGCGAACAATAAGGTATTAAGAAATTTTCATTCTGTGTCTATTCATATTTGTTTACTTATTGAAAATGAAAGGTGTATGATATTGTCTTTATATGAGTTTGTGTTCTGTGTGAGTGTAGGGAGAAAGAGATTGCTAAACAAGAAAACGATATTGTCTGAGTTTGGTTTAGGATTTAATAATACACCTCTTTCATTACCTTTCTGGAAATCTTATTTGCATCCGCTTAATTTTTCCACTTCTGCAGATGTTTAAGTATGGAGTTGTTAGAATGCACGACTTAATTGAGGACATACTGGGATGGAAGAGCTTCTATCTTAGTGGACGCCTGCAAAAACCAGTAACTACTGTCTTAAATCATAAATTCTTTTTATGATAAAATCCTTGTATCAGTCAATGTTAATTGGATATTGGTTATGCAACACCGTGGTGCTTCATTTATGTTTAAAACTTATTTGAATCAATCATGAGGTTAGTAAATCTTATTTTTCAATGCTATAGAGGATATTTTTAGACTAATCCCTTTCAAATGCTTGTTAATTCTGTTTTTTTTTGTCTCTCTTTTTTCTCAATAGCTAACTATGTTTTGCCTATGTCTTTTATAAGCAATATTAAGCCATTGTTCACTTCTGTGGAATAACCTTTATAAAAATTGAATGCTAAAAAGAAAAATGGTCAATAATGCCGTTGGGAAATCAGCAATGCTTTTACATCTCCATCTCCGTATCGGTCTGGTTGGGAGTTATGAAGGAAATAGATCTAACTGACGTTGTTCTTTCAGTTTGATGGTGAAAATCTTAAAACTTCATCCATTGTATATTTTGTGTATTGTTAACATACTTGTATCGAAAGGTAATCTGTGCAACTCTATTCTTGCTTTAATGTTTCCAACATCCAAAAATTGGATTAGCAGGTATAGTAATGTATGGACTACTTAAATGAAGGTTTTGGTAAAGTACTCCCTCCATTCCCATTTAATTGTCGTTTAGGATATATATATATATATATATATATATATATATATATATATATATATATATATATATATATATATATGTGTGTGTGTGTGTGTGTGTGTGTGTGTGTGTGTGTGTGTGTGTGTGTGTGTGAGTATCTTTTATTAGGTGTTAACAATTTATTCCAATTATATACTCTCAACATATCTTTTATCGGAAAAGTGAAAGAGAGGGAGGAAGGAAGGGGTATTATTGGAATTGTGGTGGAAATATTACTATTTGTTTGAGTTCTTTAATTTTTTCAAAGTGACCTAAACGACCTACATTGAGGAATGGAGGGAGTAGTTCATTAAAAATGGGCATGTTTTGGAGTGACCAAAAGGTAATAATTGATACCTATTATGGAAAATAAGCCATGTAATCCAAAGAAGAGTCCTTGTCTTGATCTTCATCCATGTACTTCTTCGACACACTAAAGTGTTCAAATTGCTTAGGGCTAACGAACGATAAATGTTGAAAAGAAATAACTATAACATAAGAGAAAAGGAACACAAGACTTTAAGTGCTTGTTGCATGCTGGACACCCGTAATGTGTTTAATTCTAAGAATGGAAGTAGAAGAACAAAAAATTGTTCACCTAGGGCAAAAGCTATTTGTTGAAATTGCGAGTTTCTTGTTTCCTTCAGTTCCATCTTGGGTTCAAAGTTCTAAAAGGTCAATTTCATTCTAATTCTTCACGTTTTCCACTTTTGAAGGAGAGGAACAAATAGCTGAAGTGAGGCTACATACTCCTCCGCTTCTAGTCCTCCCTCCCCTTTCCTAGAGAAATAAATTTAAATATATTTGTTATGTCCACTTCCTTGTTGCTTCAAGTTTGCATCTCAAAGAAAATATAAAAACATAAGCGTTGATGGCTTTTAACTTATCAATTTTACAGTTAAGGAAACCGATTATTTCATGTAGGTAGATTCAGATATCAGATAACCATCAACCAAGTTTGCATCTTCAATTAGAATATCTTATGCAGCCTGTAGGAAACATATGTGAGCTGGGGAAAATACTTATAGATAATACTCTGTTTATCTTGAATTAGCAGTTTCCTTGGTACTGCAGCCCTATATGTCACCATGAGTGACAGTGTTTAGGCTATTTCCTCTGTTCAATCTTTGGTATTACTCTAGTTGCTCTACTTTAAGTGTGAGGACAAGTTTTCCATTGCCACAGTGTGTCACATCCTTACAGAAACTAACCTACTTTACTTCTCCATTTTCAAAAAAATTATGTTTCTTTCCTTCACCATATCTCTTTTGTATGGGTTCCCATAAAACGGTGGTTTTCGGAAACTGTAAATGATAGTAGTCCCTAGTCATTGGATGTGTACACCGCTAAATGCGTCCAGTGGCTAGAAAGCTGATGGACTTGATTATTTGTTGATTAATTCCATTGACAGTATAAATATGTATATAACTTTTTGCTTGTATAATTTTGTGGTTATTGATGTTGAATGACTTTTGACACCTGACCTCTTTGCTTTTCTAGGTAAATATTATGGTGGATAATTTGGATGTTGAAAATGTTAACTATGTTAATCTAAGGGCTGCTACTTCTGCTGCACTACTCCTTTTGCCATCAGAGTTCACTGAGGTTTGCTGCTTTGACATTTTTCAATATGAATAAAGAAAACATACTGTTTTTATTGAAAATAGTCAACACGCAGGAGGAGTTGTATGCCAAAATATGCAGCCTATCATATATGGGTGATGTGCGAATGTTTTTTGCAGAAGACAGAAACAAAGTAAGTTGATTGAAGCTCATGGAGAACTCTGAAACTAAATGTTGTTTTGGGTAGCACCCGCAAACTCTATGTTCTGGCACTCTGCATTTTAGCTTTCAAGGTGAATAGGCTCACCAAATGCTTAGGTTGTTTTGTCCTTCTCCACTCCCACCCGCCTAAGTTGTTTGGGAAAGTTGATAGCTTTGAATTCTGGAACATATGATGGATCCATGTTATTTATCTCTCCTGAATTAATTAAAATTTACGTTTTAAATTGACCTGGGATGACTTGAAACATTTAGTTGAAGTTAAAAGCATATATTATATATCTTCATCTAGTAAACTTAAACGAGTTTACAGAATAAAAATCATTTTATGCTCAACATTTTCATGCCATTAATCTTACTTCGTAGTTATTTTGTTTTCGTTCGGCTTAACACTATTGCTTTCCATACATATCTGTTCTAGGCGAAAAAGATTGTTCAGGGGCAGTTTGATTTGTTCCAAACAATGTACAAGCCACTTTTAAAAGAATACGGTGCGAAAGATATTTTGTCACTTAGTTCTTCTGATGGCTCTGAAAGAAAAATATTTCAGGTTAGTTTAGCTGTTCTTGCCAGGTGAATCTGCTTCACGCTTCTGGTTTATTTTTCATTTTCCTCGCCAGCATACATAGGCATTCCACTCTCTGAACCCTTATATGAAATGAGATATGGAGAAATCTATGATCCGTGAGTTTTATTCATCTAGTCTCATCTAGAGGCTAAGTTAGATTTCACATTCAAAGTGTTCCACTTTTTAAATGAATTTGAACCTGATATTGGCATACTTATCTAAAGAGGTAGCAGAGAAAGCTAGAAGAGTTTGTGATGCTTGGCAAAAATTAAATTCTGCACAGAATATCCAAATTTGTGTCATTTTTATTTTACTTTTTTGTTTTGTAAGGATTGCGGGGAATCTGCTACATCCACTCTTGTCTCTTGTCTTCCACCACCAATCAGAAGTGACATGGGGATGAAACTCGGAGAAAAGAAAAAAGTGGATGAATTTGGTATGACAGTCACTTTGATACAACGAGAGAGATTCATATGCTTAACTTATTTGCTCTGGCTTTGAATGAGAGAGACCCCTTTGCTCTGCCTTTATAAATATTCTGGTTCGCATCACTTTATGTTGCAGGTCGTATTAAGAAAGTGGTGATTACTTCTAAGAAAGAAGCTGCAGGGTGCATGCGGAAGCTTCTTAGACGTAAAGTTATGGCTTCAAGCGGGAGGCAGGCTGTTGCTGGCCTGTTAACTGTCGGTGTTTTTCGCGGAGCTCATTACCTCGGCCAGAAAATGCAGAAGGCCTGGAAATCTTGGAAATGATCTTTTAGCTCAGTCTCTATTAAAGAGGCAAAAGGTTCTCTTTGCTATTGCCAAGACTACTCATCCGGTTCGCTTTCTTGCCATACACCATAGGAAATGAAAAGTAAAGATAACAGGAAGATGATGGAAAGTTGGAAGATCCCTTTAACCCTATCCAACCAAGAAAGTGATAGAAACATACAATTTTGTAGGAAACAGTTACTGTACTATTATTCACAGTTCAAAGTGTAGAAACACAAACTATTTGTGGCAACAATTTAATGGTTTGGGTATTTAACTTGTACTTCAAGAGACCAGAGAGTAAAATCTAATACTTCATCTATTCGAAATTGAATGACCCATTTTCTATTCAAAATAAATAGGAGGTGGGAAATTCGATTTCAGACGGAAGGAGCAACTAAAAACGAAAAGGAAGGCCAACTATTTTGCTAGAGATGCTTCGATGTGGATGACGTATATTACCTTAGCACTTATCTAGCAGTCTGTGGGTTGTACTGGTTAGTTTATAAGCATCTATTTATAACTTTTATATTATTTTTTTTAAATTACTACTGGCGTGTTCTTTAACTGTTATTGGCCTAGCTTATAACTTTTAACTATGACCTATAACTTATTGCTTAAAATAAGTTTAAAATATTGATCCGAAAAAAACACCGCCAATAGTACTTTTTGAAAATAGTTTATGCCGAAAATAATTCTTATTTCTTCCCAATTGCGTTATGGAAGAAGATTTTATTTGTTACCTTTACATGAAAGTCATTTTTCTCCAATTATTTTAAAGTCTTATTTTAAAATTTAACACATGATTCAAAATGATTGAGACGGTCCGATCTTGGTTTATAATGTCATGCTACGAGCAAACAAAACAAACACCAGCATCACTAATGCGTCAATCGCCTTGCCTTATTCTTTGCATCATTATTTGTTCACACTTTCTCCATCACAGAGCTTTTGACAAAGGGTTATAAAATTGTTCCAAAATTGCTCTTTCAAGTCTCAACGCAGGGCTATAAATTGTGCATTGCTCTTGATGTCCAAAATTGCTATAATTTTGGACAGGTTTCACCCCTACTTACCGCGTAATTGTCCCGATATGCGATCCATCATTATCCTATTCCGGCTTGTGCATATCAATTTTCTCTAGAAGTTGACTAAGGACTATCACGATGTTGCAGAATGTTTTGGAGGTTGTTATGGAGAGAACTCCTAGAGAAACTGATGTCACGTAAGATGGAGGAGAAGGGTTCATGGATTGCATATTGAGTAATTACATGGTAACTAGGGTGGAATGGGTTCAATTGGTCCAGTCTCACCTCCACTCACAAAAATTCAGTGCAGGTTTAATTGATTTTCGTGTTCGTTTAGCAGTATGTGACTAATATCTTTTTGAACTATTAGTTTTCCATTTATAGAAAATCTTTTGAAGCTGGGAAGACTATAAGGCCATTTTTGAACTTCCTGCTTCATCTGCATGATCAGGTAGGTCTTCTGTAAAGGATCCAGATAGGGGCAGATGGGGTGCCCGCTCCCACGATTTTTAAAATTTTAACTTTTATCATTAGAAATATTTTTGAAATTTTAAAAATAGTACTAAGAAAAACACATCTCGCCCTTTAATAGTATGTAAAATTTAGTTCTTTCTCCAGCCTCCAGTGTCTAACTTCGTCCTTATTTGCATGTACTTGAATTGGACGGGGAGAAATGGAAAAATTTTAGATGAGTAAGGAAGTTTTATGCTTAACCTGTCTTTTCGCATCATCTCAAAGTAGAGAAGCAACATTCGAATTGAGAAGGATTTCTTCCATGATTCTCCTGCTCCAAATTTTATGAATTTACCTGTTAAAAAATAAGTTTGCGTGTTAAATTTTATTGAATTTTTCAGATATATGTTCTTTTTTCAAAACATTCTCTAGTACTCACAAACATATATCATCCAATGCTTTTGAGTAATTTATTAGCTATTTGATCTGTAGGGACCCACTGATAGTTCAAAACAGATAAATCCATGCACTTGATTATTCGATTCGGCTCAGGTGCGGGACGCCTTAAGTTTTGCATGTGCTGACACATTTTCGATCTATCGAAATTGAAATTTGACTGTTGATATTCAACAACTCATCCAACACTTTCAAACACATGTTAGATAAAACAGACATCCAATGCATGAGAACATGTGTTCGCTAAAAAAAATCAGTTGTCAAATTTTACATCCAACGATCTAGTTTTGTTTCGCATGTGCGTAACTTAAAGCGTTTTGCACTAGAGCCCTTCCAGGAGTGGTTTAACAGGTTTAGGCAGGAGGATTAGTTTTCTTTTCTTGCAAAAAACCTGAGTTGTAATAGATTAGCTTCTAATGCGTTACTAACTAGAGGTAACTAAGTTCTATTCAAGATCCAAGTAAGGATAGGAGCTCATGTAAGAACCAGTGGCTTAGCCGAGCTAGATATAGAGAGAATGGTTCGGGTAGCCGAGCTTTGAATCTGAACTAAGTACCTAATCACCTGCTAAGATAAGCAAAGTTAGAGAGGGTGAGTGAAAAATTCAACCCCACTTCGATGCTAAAGTTTGTTCAGATTCTAGGAAGAGAAATGAACTTAGCATAATTTTCAAGAGCTAGTAGAACATGAAGTAAATTAAGTGGGAAGATCAATATATAGAGAGAGGCATTGCCCAAAGAATTTTTATATACCTTGTATAATTCAAGGTGCGGCAACCCTAAATTTTATTACAGATTTACCGTCGCATTTTTGTGGGATTGTTCATTGAGTTCAGTACGACCGAGTGGCTTCCACGCGCCTGATCCGACCGTCCGAGTGAATTTGTACGTGCTTCGCACGACCCAGAGTCCGGCTTTGATCCGAGCATATAGCCAACATTGCTATTTCTTGGACCTAAGCTTGGTACTTCCTTCTTAGGCCCAAGCCCTCCAACCCAAATCTTTACTTTGGGAATAATTTAAGAGAGAATCACTATTTATACCCATTATCTAACTTTGAAAAGCAAGTTATACCCTTTATCTTTTTTGCGTGCCATATATAGCCAGTACAATTTTCGAGGTGCCATTTATACCCAAACTGGACGGAGTCCGGTGAGGGAGGGCGACGGAGATCATGTGCAGCTCACATGGTTGATTTTGCAGAGAACAAAATCGTCCAAACATATTTCATCCCTAACTCCAACTAATTTTAAAAAAAAAAAATCCTCTTTCTTCCCCTCCATCTTCTCCGATTAGGCCCAATAGTTTAAAATTTTCTGAATCATTCAAGGAAATGGGTTCTAGTTTTCAAGTGAAATATAGCCGATTTTGCTATCAAAATTTGTCTTTTTTTCATAAATTTTGCTATAAATATTGGAACTTGAACACTCTTTTAAGTGTTGAAGTTTCTCAGAATCTTGAAAAATGGTCGATTGAGTTGAATTTAAATTGCAAAGGAAAGTTTGATTTTGAGAGAGAGGGGCTATTGTGATGAAGAAGATGATGTGGTTGGGATTTCGGGTCGAATCTTGAATCGGATATGAAAATGGGTTGGATACAACCCGTTCTCATTCCTTGGGTTGACGAAATTGCCCCTGAAAATTCGTACATGCTTGCCACACGTTTGCTACGCCGCCCTCCCTCACCGGACTCCACCCATTTTGGGTATAAATGGCACCTCGAAAATTGTATTGGCTATATATGGCACGCAAAAAAGATAAAGGGTATAACTTGCTTTTCAAAGTTAGATAATGAGTATAAATAGTGATTATCTCATAATTTAATTATAGACCATTGAGTCCAAACTATTGTCTTCGATTTAATCCCTATCATAAGCCCTCCACGATGCTTAGTGAAGAGCTATTCCGGGCTTAGTATCTTTTGATAAGTCCTTCAGTTTGGGTGTCCTTTTGATGAGCAATTCAACTTGTGGGCTAGAAGTAACTGTTGTCGTGGCCTCGTTGGCCTGTTAAACCAAATCAAGTCAATTGTGGCAAGGTAACAACTCTTTTGAATCGGGTGATTCTTATCTGACGAAATTCTTTTTGTGATATGCAGAAGACAAAAAAAATCACTTGATTCAGTTTGTATTGTGAAAGCTTTAGCATAGGATTGAACTACGGTTCTTAGATGAAATACAATATTTTAAGTTTTAGGACTTACATCATCACTTACAAACCGTTAATTTTTATGTTAAGTAAAATAAAATTTGTAAAAAACAAATACTAACCAATCATAGTCTTAGTTGGACAACTCTATATACTATGTTAAAATATTTTACATATTAAAAAAGGACAAAACTTTCAAAAATGCAACTAAACTTGATCCAGGTCATTTCAAATATTCTAAAACGGAGGAAGTATTGTTGTCGAAGAAGTAATTCATACATTCACCAATTCTAGGCTTATGTCATGGGCGCAGTATAAACTGTCAAAAAGTACATCATATACTGTCAAATGGAAACTATAAATTTACACCATGTCTGTAAACCAAAACCAAAACCAAAAACAAAACATATACCTCAAAAACCAAAAATATCATGAATAAAATTTAAGAAAGTCATACCATCTCGAATAAAACAGAAAATTCCTATAAAATAAAGACATTACTTTCATTACCAAATACCTCTGCCACAACAAAACAGAAAACCCCTATTTCTTCTTATGAAAAACCACCGACTGCAGAAGCCAAATGTTGGATGATGGGTCTACCTTTTTTTCAGAATTTGCTGCTGAAGTATTTAGAATTAGTATTCAACCTTTTTTTATTCAGTTACTTTCCATTCTATCCCCCCATAGAATTATAGAAGACTGGTTTGATACCTATAAAATAAAGTCTGTGTCTGTATAGACGTGTAGTGGAATACATGAAGATATTATTTTTACATATAAGATTTCTTTTGGTTTCTCTATGAATAGAAATTGTATAGAAATCATAGCTAAATAATTTATTTCCATTTGTTCTGTAACTTCTCAGGAGCACAATATTCATTGTACATAACATAAAGGTAAAGGGGATTGCGCCTATCGAGGATGGGTAACAATTACCATATTACTTTTTTCTTTATTTGACTATTTCTAGGAAGGTCGCATCCATTCAGATTTGTCATGTTTATCTAGAAACACCTAATCACCAGAAGTTCAGCCTACTAAATGAATTGTACTATAGCCCAATTTGTTATATCATATATGCAAGTTTTAGAGGATCTGAGGAAAGCACATTAAAATGCAAGAAACAAGAATCTTTTTACTTTTTTCATATTCTATGAGGAGAGATGGAGTGCGAGCAATGAGAAAATATAAGAAATTCAGTGAATAAGGGTAATAGAACACTAAATAAAGAGTAGAAAGTAATTACCTGAATCAAGTTGGAGTCTAATTATATAACTTGTATATACACATACAAAAACAATTTAGTTGAGCTAAATAGGCAGTTAATTTGGAAAAGAACATTACCAGTATTTCATGAAACGATATGGCACGGCAATCTGCGACAAGTAATCAAAAGGTTTTCAACATTAGAACGAGGAAATATTGAACTCATATGGTTTTCCAAGATGGTGAATGATACAGAACAACATAAAAATGTGTGTGGTTTGATATCCCAAGCAGAGAACTTATCTACTAGGACATCTTTGATAACAGGTTGCTCTAGAGAGACAAATAAGTTACATTTACTTTAGACTCATATTCTTATCTATATTATAATGTAACACAACTAAATAAGTCATGATGTGGTGATTTAGCAAAAAACAATTGTCGAGGTAATAAATTAAGTGGAAGTAATTACTTGAGTTAATGATTAACATACCTTCTTAAAACTTCTCAACCAATCCCTTTATACATATTTTATAAAAGATCCAACAAGTAAATTATTCACAGATCAACATGAAAATCGTCTAAGTGGAAGCATCTACAAGTGAAGTGAGGATAAAAGAGCAAAGGAATCACCATACCTTTGCCGATGATTTGATGTTGTTTGCTAGGGGAGACAACATCTCAGTCCAAATTCTTATGGACTGTTTGGAGCACTTTGCAGCTATTTTGGACTTAAGAGACAGTGAACTAAAATTCAATGAGTATATTGCTGGTTTCCAAGAGACGGATGCACATGACATCCTCACCATCAACCAGTTTCAGCCAGGATCGGTGCTGCTTCAGTACCTAGGAATCCCCATGGCGATTGAAAGGCTGGGGACAACCTTCCATGCACCACTGCAGGACCGAATTTCGGGGGAAATCAACAAATCCTCGAAAAAAATCACTCTCACGTGCTTTTGGCTATCCATATTTCCTACTCTGACAGCCATTCTAGATCAACCTAACTGATGGTCTAGAAAGTTTTTGTGGAACTCTAACAGATCCTTGCTGGCTTGGAGACCAAAGACTGAGGGTGGAAATTAATGCCGAGAAAGAAACCATTTGGGTTAACAGGATTTGTCACCACTACCTAAGGTGCGGAAGCTTATGGGAGGTAATGATTAGGAAGGACGATTCAACTCTCTTTAAGAAGTTGATGTCAGCTAAGGACTTGTTGGTGCAAAATGAAGGTAGCATAAGGATGGCCGAGTGTAATGATCATGAGTTTCTGAGCAACACAATATATGATTATTCTAGATGGAAGGGGACTGCTAAGCCTAGGGTGCAGACAGTTTGGAATCAAGCCAGTAAGCCGAAGCATGCCTTTACCAGCTGCATTTCCTACAGGTGGACTAGCGCTGCAGCCTTTGGGAACGACAAGAAGAAAAGCAACAACACATGTTCTTTGCATGTTCATTTAGCAGTGAAATTTCGACAGAGATCAAAGAATGGATAGGGATGAAGAGAATGATGAGCAAGCTGAAAAATGCCTTTAAGCGGCTTAAGAAGAAGCTCGAGGAAGCTCTTGAACAGCTAGAAATGAAGACCGCGGCTTGTGCTTCCACCATCTACCACATTCGACAAGCCTGAAACAAGAAGATTTTTAAGCAAGCTCATTTGGTGCCATCACAAACTATTCATACGATAAAAAATACGTGTATACAAGGTTATATTTTCTTTGTATCCACGTGTTTTGACCCTCATTGATCTTCAAGAGAGGGTCTTGAATCAGCCACTAGTCAAGGAGTTTGATGTGAATGGTCTCATCACTTTTTGTATGGCTTACTTTTGATTAATATACATTTATTTTTTGATTAAAAAGAATCCACGTGTTTTGACCCTCATTGATTCTCAAGAGAGGGTCTTGAATCAGCCACTAGTCAAGGAGTTTGATGTGAATGGTCTCATCACTTTTTTTATGGCTTACTTTTGATTAATATACATTTACACTGGAAGAATAGGACAAAAAAAGCAAATAATTTTGCTGCATCATGTAAGATATGCATTCGTAATATTCTTAACGTCTATGCATGCACATGCACGTCCATGTCCATTTCATATTAGGAAAAAAAAGAATTTAACACAATTGACAGACGAGCTACCATTCCATCAAATAGCATTTCTTTCAGAAGTATGTCTAGTACTGAAAGTATGGTCCCGAAATATGATGTAAATGCGACAAATAAAGGGGAAACCAAAACGGTCGGGAAAATTAATGCACAAGTTTTTTTATGTAAGAAGATACACGTGCATATTACCCCAAGAAAGAAATAGGAACGATAGGCTAAAATATGAAATGATAATATCTTAGAAGAAAAAAGAACGAGTTTCCACCAACACAAGAACACCAATAAACATAAAAAAGATGCTTATTATTATGCCAGTCAGATCAACAACTAATACAACTGAGAGAAAGACTATATTAATAAACATTTCATATTTGTAACAAAATTTGATAAAAGAGGTTTGCAAATTTAAACATTAAAAGTAATGAAAATGTCTTTGGAAAGTTTAAAAGCTTACACTTATGTTCCCATCTTGTAATGTAATTAGACTAGCAAGTATAATGTTAAAGACTTCAGCCACCAACAGGATGAAAATATTATTCAACTACAAACAATGTCAACAGATACTAGTGAGTTTTATTCCAAATATTAATGTTTAAAAAATCCTCATGTCAAATTTGAAAAGATTCTGCTACGAGAGAGGTCTTTTGGTATAAGATTGATCCATATAATCTTCTCTTTTCTCAACATCCATACACTAAGCCCTTGGGTGCATCAAGGGCTCAGACCATGAACCAATACTCTACAGCAAATAATCATTTTTTGTACAACATTACTAAAAGAGATGAACTGAGGGAACAAGAATTTTCGGAGGGAAATAGTTGTTTGTTAACTGAATGCTACATGTTCTCCAAACCCCAATAACTATATGTCGGCATGCTCATTAAGTTGGTATAAATGCTTCATAGATTAGTAATTGAAGAAATGACAGAGTAAAAGAACAGATATTCGCTTAAATTAACAGTTACTAATGAAGGACTAAACCTAAAGATGGCTGATGAGATTCGTACCTATACCATATTTTGCTATCACTACCTGTCCCAATAATGCAGGAAGCACCATCAGCTTTTGCACCTTTAGAAACCTGTGAGGTTATCCTAAAGGTATTTTTTAGGTGTGTAAGCTTATATTGCTTGGCTTCGGGACTAAAGGAGAATACATGGCATTTGGAAGTTTTAGTAAACATTCAAGTTTCTAAAAGGCAAAGTTAATTAAATACTTAACACATAAAAGTTTAACCAAATACTTACCGTGAGCTCAGAGCACCAAGTCGACAAACAGCAACAAAGGAACCAGACAAACATTTTCAGTGTTCCAAGCTGCAGCAAGACATCAAGGCTTTTATAACAGGCCTAGTTAGCCATGTATCTCGGAAGAAGTTTTCAGTACAAAGAGAAACAATTAAATGCACAGAAAATAAAGAAAGCTTACTCGAGTATATAACATTAAACTCTAAGAAAATAGAAACTCAAGAATCAATTTAATGCAGTAGAGTCAGTAGTTATAGAAAATCAGTACTAAAGTAATCAATGATTCAAAAAAAACAGAACACTAAATATATGTGATTTTCTAATGAATAAACTAGGTCAATATGAAGTACGTTTTCCTAACCTTTCAGGCATGGAACCTACACTGCTACACAATTATTTCGAACATTAGATATCACATTGCGGACAAGATCTCAATCCAATTATAGACTCATACACAAAATTGTAAAATTAGGGAGTCTGCATGTGATTCACCTAGTATAACAATAAGCAATAATAAATCCACTCAAATGAAGCATAGCAACAACAAAACGAAACTCGACAAGTGGACAAGTGAAAAAGATTTTCTAGCAATATACAATACGGTATTATTAGCAAAGCACTGTAATAAAATTGAAACTAGACAAGCGTACAAAGCTCATATCATCAAAGCAAAGTACTTCTCGTTTATATTTCTTATGATCTCTAATTATACATTGATAGTATTTCGTTGCGAAACTAAACGCAAAATTTCAGGTTTACCACTCACATCTTCTCTCAGAAACAACTCATTCAAATTCAAATTTTACCGTTTCCTTTCCAAAACCAAATACTATCAAAATAAACCTAAATCTACTCTTCCACCTCATAGTGACGTAATTATTACCAGAAAAACAAAAATTACAACCTAAATTTTAGTAAATTTTACCAATTTAGCTACTTTTTGTGTCGTACGTTGCTTAAAAACTCACCATCCGACCATACTAAAGCTTGAAACTCCATGACTAAGCGTCGATATTGCAGAAAATAGCGAATAGTACATTCTAATTTGAAATTCACCGGGGAATCTGGCGGAGCCACCAGCAGCTCTGGTTATCTCCGTTGGCTATTCGACGTCGCCGATAAAAGGAAGACGATGTTTCCATGATGGGGCATGTCGTTTTAAGCCAAGACCTTTCCAAATCAACCCCCATGAGAGCATTTGAATACCGTTTTATTTATTTATTTATTATTAATAGGTCAGATTTAGACTAATTAATTACGAATAGAAAGTGATAAGTCAATTAATTCTTGAATTACTTAGGAGTAAAATTGAATCGAACTAGTTTATGATTCAATTTGATAGTTAGTTTGATAATCTTAGCTCATGAATTAAAACAACAACAAAATCATCTTAAACGATATTTAATTTTTACTTGTACTATCCATAATGTCTCTATTTTTACTACAATCGGGAAAGTACTTCAAATCCAATCAATTCATCTAACATCCTAAAAAAAAACTGTTTGAGAAATTTTATCTCTTATGACTCAAAATGTAGATTGTCGGCTAAAGAAGACATATAATTGAAAGAAGAAGAAGAAAATTGTATGGAAAAAAAAAAAGTGCCCAAATACACCCAAAATACATTGGAATGAGAAGTTTGTTTCGAAAATGAATTATATGATCGTTGGAAATAACTATTGTCTATATTTGAATATTCATTTTTTTATTCATTTTGTATAAAAAACAGGACATTTAATTCTTAACGGAGAAAGTATATATTAGCTTCCACTAATTCAAAAGTCATTTCATGGCATCAAGCATGCAAAGTATATACTATTAAATCGAGATTATAAATTTTCACAAAATTATTTTAAACAAAACGTATACCTCAAAAACCAAATATATCATCATAAATAAAATTTAACAAAGTCATATTATCTCAAAAAGAAAGAAAGACAAGGTTCAAACAAATTTCAAAAAAGATAATCATAACATTCTGTTTTATATTTCTGCCACAATTAAAACAAGAAAAACTATTTCTTCTTCCCCTTGTTCTTCTTGTTCTTGATCCTTTTTGTCTTTCTTCTGATCCTCACAAGCACCTCCACTTATTTGGCCATCTTCCATAACCTCAATTGGAACCTCCTCATAATTCACACTTTCATCTTTAATATTTGGCCATGAAAATGATGTTGTCCAAACATGATTTGCATTCACACTTTCAGGTTTCTTCTTAAGAGGGACATCTACGTCTATGTCACCAATCTGTATAGTCTTGATGTGTTTCATCTTTGATCTACGAACATAAGTTATCATTTCTTTTTCCTCCTCCTCGACCTTGTTTTCTTCATCAATAAACTTTTGATCTTCCTTAATTATCTGCTCTGATGTAGCGAAAGGAACATTCTGCAACGTGGTTAGATTCACTTAGTTAAGGTAGCCACAACGAGATTTCAAGGCTATGGAAGGCCTTAAGCGACCAAGGAAGTCACTCAAAAGAGAAGGCCTTCAAAATACTCTATAACACTTTTAAGCTACTAAAAGTCTAACAAAATTAAAGTAAATTTCATTTGCTTCTTTTGTAATTGTAACATAATAGATTGACATTCTTATGATATGATGGAAGATTTGACTAAATTACTCCAAATTAATCGAAAACTATAATTAATTTATCATAATCAATCTTAAATGTTCGCAGAAAAATAATACCCTAAATTTATATCCTAATAATTAGCCCATGAAATATATTCCTAAATATAATCCTTAGAATCTTCTTAAACCCCTTTTACTGTTTTTTTTTTCCTTTTAGAGATACTAACTAAGCCATTATTAATCAGATTAAATGGATTAATGATTTTTATCTATTGAGACAAAGTGCTAAAATATCTTAATTATAAGCTTTAATCAATGAACAATTTTGCTTCTTAAAAAGTAACTAAAATAGATAAGAAATAGTTATTTAAACTTTGTCTAAGGTCCTCAAATTACTAAACACGAACATTTGAAATTTATCCTGAGTTTTTAATTTTTATTCATTTATTAAAAAAAAGAGTTTGCTAAATAAATTTAAAAAAAAGAGTTACCTCCTCCAATGAAAACCTAGTTTGCAAAACATCAATGCAATTCGATTCGAGCTCATGAAAGTTATCTTCAGAATATGGTAGAGTTGGAGTTGGAGGCTCGAACAAATTGTAGAAATGCTCCTTGAAATTTTGTACTCGAGTTGAAACCGGCAGCGGAGCTCCAAATAGATTATTATACTCATCGAGGCTCATGTAAAGTAATGAATTAGTAGAAGGATCATAGACTGACACGAGGTTATTGGTTTGGTCCTCCAACGATTCTGACATAATCGATACAGTTGGAGGTTGAATAGCTCGAAGAGGAACTGGTGCAAGCACTGGACCGATGACGGAAATTTGAGGTGAATAAGAGGAATATTCCCCATCTTGATACATAGACGAGCAAGAAACTTGATGTTGTGGGGGCGGGACTAACTCTGCATAAAAAATATTAGAGTAGACATTATGTGTAATGCTTTGAAGGTTCGGGGCAGATTCTACATTTCTATATTGAGGGGATGAAATATATATCAAGGGAGTATATAAAAAAAATTCATAATTGTTTTGGGGAGAGAGTTAATATGTTAAAAAGATTTCTTCAAAAAAATATTTTGTAAAGGTAATATATGTAGAGTTTCAAAATATTTGGAAGTACAGTAAAACCTCTGTACAGTAATACTCTTGGGACTGGACAAAAATATTACTATTGGGAGGTTATTCTTAAATAGAGGCTTACATATAAAAATTATATTTTTTTAAAAGTAACTAATATAAATTATACGACACTTAGAAATGTGTTCCTTATATTTTAAAAACATGTGTTCCTACTACTATGTTAGTTAAATACCAATTACACGATACTACACAATATTTAGGCAACTACTATACATGGTTTATAGATGTGAAGCCACATACAATTGAAAATTGCTTCAAGCACTGCAAAATTCGAACAGATAGTGCCGATGACGAGTTACTACGAACGCGCAAGTTTAAGGATGCGATATTAACCCAAAAAATTAAGTCATTGTCACAGACAATTTTAGACAAATATTTCATATCATCTTAAGTTTAATGTAAAATTGTTAAATAATTATGGATGTTTTATATAGATATATAAATATATTTAAAATTTAATGTTCTTTTATTACTATATGGAGGTAAATTTCTTAAGGAGGGTCCTAAAAAAACATGGAATATTACAATGTAGAGTTTATTCTTATTTATAACTGGTCCCGAGTTGGGACCATCATTTTTTATTATTATAAGGAGTTTATTCTTATATAGAGTATTCTTATATAGAGGTTTGACTGTAACTGCCACCCCCACCTCTATATCTACGCCTATCGGGAATGAAATGTACAAAATATTTAAAAATATTTCTGAAAAATAGATATGCAACTATTAGATTGTATTTTAAAATGAAAATATATAAATTCGCTAAAAATAAATACTCAAACTCAAGGTAAATTTTCATATTTAGAAGTGCAACTCATCTTTTAATAAATTAGAGATAAAAATCATCGAACAAAAATTATATCCAATCTCACCTTCAATTTTTATACCCTGACTTGGAAAGTTGGCATTTTTATTTTCCAGTTTTCCCAACAACCAATCCCAGATAAAGGATTTCTTACTTGGCTCTTCACTTATAGTAGCTACTTTGGAAGACTTGAAATGTTTTGACCACATTTGTCTTTGATATTGCTGTGATGATTGTAGTGGCGGCGGTGGCGGTGGCGGTGATGATGATGGTGATTGTGGAAGTGGTGGTATTCCCGCAGACATCTTTTTTTCAATTTGTCGAGACTTCAAGAATCTGAATCAAAACAAAACAAAACAAAAAAAATGAATCATAAAAGTTCATGTTCTTTTACATAGAAAAATAAATAAATATAAAATAGGCAAAATGAAAACAAAATTAGTATATTTTGAAAATGCTAAATTTTCTTAAATGTGTTTCTAAATTGGGAACTAAGAATATACATCCTTATTACATTGTAGCTTTAATGTGAATAATTGTAACGAAACATGTTTAGGCATAAAGAAAGATATTCGAAAATCATCTAATATCCTCTAAAGAAAACTTAAAATTCCATTTCCTATAAATCTTACATAAGGAAAAAAATAAAATTTGGATTGTATTCATAGTAAATAAAATTACGGCTTTAAGAAGTTAAATTTTGTAACACTTATCTTTAAAAAAAAAATCTGAGGGTTCATAACTATAACTTTTTCCCCCTTTTATTTTGTTGATTGTCCAGTCTATAAGGAAAAAAAAAAGTAAGTTGTCTTTAAGAAATGGATGAATATTATTCATTACGTTTACCAATATACTTAAACTTTTTTCTAAATGAAATGCAAAATATTTTTAATTAACTTATTTATTGATTTATGATTGTTGTGTTTATGTTGATGATTAATTACTTTTTGTTGAACTTTAATAACACAAACTTAAGATGATAAAAACATAAATCTTATAAAATCACCATAACAATTTTCCATTACAAACTGGAAAACCAAAATTTATATTCCAAAAAGAGAGTAAAATTACATTGTCGTATATCATAAATGGAAGATAAAAAAAATGGCAGGAAGCTCAAATTTAATAACACTAATCTAGGATAATAACAACATGATTTATAGAAGGTCATCATAACAAATTACCAATATAAATTGAAACTAAGTTGTTATATATCATGAATTCTAGTTTAAAGAAACCAAAATTTACATAAATTACTGAGGCTAGATTAATTTGTAATTCTTAGAATTTGTGCAAGATTAAATCTAAGTTCTTAGAAAAAGTACGGTGGCCTAAGATTTGATTCCTTTTTGTAATAATTTATTTTAGTTACATATTATTCATGGATTTAATAATATAAGTTCTCTCTCTAGATTAGTAATTACGGTTCTCTTCAAACTTAGAACTAGGTTAAAATAAAGAATGATTTCGATTATAACTTTAAAACCTAAAATTTTATTTCACTAAAATATTGCTCAAATCTTTAATTCTTTAAAATAATTTGAATTTGCACAGATTCTCTTGAGACTTAAAAAAATAAAGATTGAAATTGCTCACAAGTTTTTGTAATAGAGAATGATCTGAGACACCAAATCGAATGTACTAGCACTGCCACTTTATCACAACAACTTCTAGTCAATCAAATAGAGAGTTTACAAAGTAAGAATTCAATAAAACTCTAAAATTGAAATTACTTACAAGTTTTTTCAATAGAGAATTATCCGAGAACACCAAACTGAATGTACTAGCACTGCCACTTATCACAATAACTTCTAATCAATCAAAAAGAAAGTTTACAAAGAGAAAATTCAGTAAAACTCTAAGATAGAAAAGAGTAATTTATAAATACATGCAAAGGAAAAAGAAAGATATAGAGCATCAGTTATAACGAGAGAGGGAGTGGATGACAGATAACAGGTAGGAGCGGACACACATGAGGGATGGGAGGGTCCCACTCTTCCCCTTCCCCATTGTTTTCAAAACTTATGTACAATATGTATATTTGTATAGTATAATTGTCTTTAACCCCTATAAAAATTACGATAATTCTGATATGGACCAAGAGCCTGGTCGTGCAGAACTGGTCACATCACTACAAAATAAAGAGAGAGACAATTTTGTGATTATGTGGTCACTTTTAAACCACAAGATCTATGTGGACCTGGTCTATACTATAATTTTTCTAAAAATTATACGTTGGCTCCCCCAAAATTTTGGTACTATCATACATTGCACCCTCTAAACAACCATATAGTCTTGGTCTGCCCCATGAGCGTCTCAATCATTTTGGAGGCACTGTGCTAAATTAAAAAATGAGGCCCTAAATAATCGAAGAATAGTGACTTTTAGGTAAATATAACAAAAAAATCATTACAATTGTATCATAATTTTTGTTCTTCAAAATGTATTTTAAACAAAAATTTAAAAATATAAATACTGACAAACTTTCTTCATTTGAAAATAACGATCATTCTAAATCTCCTTGAAGCAAAATAATCAATTAAATCTTCATATTTGATTTGCTCCAAAAGACCATTCTCAATTGCTATTGTCGCTAATCCATTGAGTCTTTCCTAAGACATTGTAGAACGCATGTATGACTTCAACAACTTCAATCTTGAAAAACTCGTTTTCGCAAATGCAACAGTAACAAAAAAAGTCAACAAAATTTTGTATGCAATTATTGTGTTAGAAAAACAATCTACACGCTTCAAGAACTATCAAAATATCAATAGGTCTCATCTTTTCATTAGGCAAGAATTCTCTAAGCAATTTAAGCTCTACATTCAAATCATTTCCATCGATATCGGATTGTCCACTATTCATAGAGGCTTTTCTATCGACTTGATTTGTTATGAAGATGGAGGATTGAAAGAATTGTATTATTGCAATTGGCTAATTACCGATATCGAAAAATCTTTTTTGGAGGCCTTGTGCGATCGATCATCTTGAACACCCTCTTAGCCGCCCCTGGTCTGCCCCCGTGGGCATGGTATTTTTTGTTTTTGGTATCTTTGTGGTGTTGAGGTGTTTGTGCTCATGATAAAATTGCACAAAACATCCATTATGCCCAAGTATAACAAATCGTGGATTTTTTCCCATTAATGTTTTTACATATGGTAACTCTATTTCACTTATAATTTACATCTTCTTTTCCGAAAATAAAAAGAAATTTTAATTCAAATAGTTTGGAGCAAATAGCTTTTTCTGCCACAAAACTAGTTACAAGTGCTATATCTGCCACAAATCGTTTTTCGTTCCTTTTCTGCCATGAAACGTTTTATGAGTGCTAAAAATGCCACAAAACGATGGAGGGTGAATGGGCAAAATAAGTAAGAGATCAAATTAATTTCAAATAAACCCTAAAATCAAAATTTTATATTACATTGGGTACCTAATTTTATTTTATTTTTAATACTTTACCCTTCTTCCCAAATTTACCAAAAGTTGACCCTGCTTGATGATTTGGAGAGACGTGGTGAAGGTGATAGCCTAGCAAAAATGCCTAAGAACAATTAGATATTCCTATGGAAATTGGTTTGCATTTTGCATATTGCTTTGAGAGAGTCTTTTTTGTTCAGGAATTCTGATGGTTTCAGATGCAAAGCATCTCTGTTAGGTTAATTATGTAGTGCAAACTAATCTACATTTTGTTTAGTACTTTGACTGGTATGTATTTTGTTTAAATGATGGTTTTAGTATCAAAGCGCTTGGTTAATCATGTAGTGCAAATTGATTAGCATTTTGCTTATTGCTTTGACTTATATGTATTTTGTAAAGTAGTTTCTAAAGGTTAGAGCAGCAAAGTATTTGTGAAATTTGTTATATGTGTCTGAAATATAGATCTAAAAGTACTTTCATCATATGGATTGCTATTCTTGGCTAATTTTCAGGGGGTATGGGTGGGTGTGGGGGTTGGGGATTGGGTGACGGGATGGGAGGTGGTGATGGCGGCTCGAGGTGGGAGGAGAATGAAGAAGAAGGTGGTGGGGGTTTTTTTTGATAAATCTGGGAAGAAGGGGTCAATTATTTAGAAAATAAATTGTGTACCCAATTAAATATAAAAATGTGATTTTAGGGTCTATTTGAAATTAATTTTATCTCTTACCTATTTTTCCCTTCACCCTCCTTCATTTTGTGGCATTTTTAGCACTAATAAAATGTTTCATGGCAGAAAAGGTACGGAAAAACGATTTGTGGCAGATATAACACTCGTAACTAGTTTTGTGGCAGAAAAAACATGAAAATATGATTTGTGGCAGATATAGCACTCGTAAGTAGTTTTGTGGCAGAAAAAGCTATTTGCTCAATAGTTTGTTTTTATCAGTGTTGCAAAACTCGGCCTAGTCGGCCGATTAGCCGGCGACTAGTCGGTAGTCGGCCGGTGACCGCCTAGAAATCCAAAAAATTGGGCAAAAAATCGGGTCTTTGAAAAAAATTGGTCAAAAAGACAGATCTAGTATCTAGTCGGTCAAAAATCGGGAGGAAAACCAAAGATATTGAGCGAAAACACATACTTGTAGAGAAGAAAGGCAGGGCGGCGATGCTGCGAGAAGAAGAACCGCAGCGCCCTAGGAGAAAGCGGGGAAAAGGCGCGAAGGAGAAGGCGCCGGAGAAGGAGAAGGAGAAGGAGAAGTCGCCGGAGAAGGAGAGGTCGCCGGAGAAGGAGAAAAGGACAGAGAAGAGAAGAGAAGAGAACGGCTCCTGGAAAGAGAAAAATGGCTTTGCTTCTTCCTAGGGTTGGATTAAGAGGTTATATATACCTTGGACTAAAATGGCAATATAAATAATTAAACATAAATCCTATCAAATACTTATATTACAAAAAAGTCCTAAATTTAGAAATAACTTGTAAAATAGTCCAAAATAACTTTCAAAAATTACGTTTTAGTCTTTATAATTTTATAACATTGTAATTTAGGGTCGCCGACTAGTCCCCGACTAATCCCCGACTAGTCCGACTAGTCGCTAGTCCCCTGTCTGCCGACCGACTAGCGACTAGCGACTTTTGCAACACTGGTTTTGATACATCTTATTTTTTTATTTTTTTTGATGAAGTGTTTTGATACATCTTTACGCCACGATGGGCGATTGCCCCACATTGGGGAGAGAGAACACCCTAGATAAGGGAGAATAAAGCTTACCGCACGTAGGCGGAGGGTATCGAACCCGGGACCTCTCTGTCACGAGCCGACCAATGCCCCAATGGGCTATTGGCCTCTTCGATAGTGTTTTGATACATCCAGTCATGTGATTTTGCTTCAATAATTATTACGAATGGAGATTCTCCTATTTAGTCCCTCAAAAACTTATGTTTCACTTGCTAAGTCCCCCGTTACTAGAGGTGGAAGTGAGTTAAGCCGACTCGTGAGTAGTTCACGATTCGATTCGATATTCGGCTCGACGAGCTCAGCTCATGAGCTAAATGAGCGATACATGAGTCGAGATTTTTAGCTTATCTAAAATACGAGTCGAGTTTGAGTTAATAGAGTTCGACTCATTTGGCTAATGAGTTGACTGAATATATATATATATATATATAGCCTCACATACCCTTTAAAAAAGTAGCCACACATATCTATAATCTTCTCATTCTATCAAAGTGGAAGAGTTATTGATTCATATCTAACTTCTTTGCCCGAAAGCAGTTCAATTGCTTATATAAGAAGACTTTTGAGACTTTTGTCATTTAATAAGAAGGATTAGAATATTTGGTAGCTAAACTTTTATTGGTTTAATTTTATATTTTGCTAAGATTTTTTTTCTCTTTTTTTTCACCGGAGTCTTTACATATTATAATTAGTTTAGAGATATAAAACTTATACTGTATGTCTTCTTTTTTTTTTATTTGGGGAGGGGAGGGGGTGTTGAACCTGAGACCTCACAGTCCCAGGCAGAGTGCTCCCCCACTGGGGGCTGCCAATCTCTTGACATATTGTATGTCATTGTGCTAATAAAATCTATTGATTTATTTTGTATAAGTTGGATATTAAACTCATATTATAAGTCATCGTATTTTTTCTAAAATATTTGTAGATAAATGAGCCGAACTGAGATGCTTGTGAGCTACTGATAAGCTGAGTTTGAGCTGGGAAAATTAGCTCACATCAAATATAAGTTGAGCTATGAGTCAGGCAAAATTAGCGTCAGCTCATTTCCACCCCTGCCTGTTACTGTTTTAGCCAGTGAGTTCTTCAACAATTTAAAACAGCAAAAAGAAGTCATGTTACCACTTCCACGACAAAATTTGGTTGAATTTGACATATGTGATGTACATGCTCAATTAAATAAGGATAAATTATTAATATAGCCTTGGATATTTTATTCTCCTTGTTTTCTTTATCTCACTAGTGCTCCAATCCGTGCGATGCACGGTGGTAGATGAGTTGTTTTATGAATTATAATAATCAACACAAAATTTTTTATTTTCATGTGAGTGAAGATTATTCACTTGCATATATCGAACAAAAGAAATTTTGTTTCACTTTTTCTAATTTTTTATATAATATATTTTAATTTTTGAATTTTTAAGACCCAGTTTTTTTTTAAAACATTCAATTTAAAATGATAAAGAATTCATCATGAAAAAAGATCATACAAAATAACTGCAAAACGAAACAAAATTTGATGGAAAAAAATGAGCTGATTTTTTAAATATTTTTTTAATATAAATACTTTAAATTTGAAGTTTTAAGAATTCATAGAAAAAAAGAAAAAGTCACTGATTTTTTTTTTAATTCACTGAATTATGAAAAAAATCATCATTCAAGGAAAACAATTATTGAATGAATCAAGTAAAAAAATTGAAGCATAATTTTTAAATTTTGAAGTTTTAAGAATAACAAAAACAAAAGAAGATAAACGAATTTATTGAATTTTTAAATAATAATATATAATGAAAGAATTGCCAAGAAAGGAAAAAAATCATCACGATGAATTAAGGGAGAGAGAGGAAAAAAAAACACCTAATCAACAGTTAAATTTCAAAAACGGAAATTACCATAATTATTTTAATTAAACCGTAAAAGTTGACTTGGTTACTTCAATCATTTGGAAGTTCTTGGTTACTACAATCTTCTCCTTAGTAAACCACAATGATTCATTCTTCAACGGGAATTTTTTATCTTTAGTTGTTGATAGAAGTGGAATTTAGGTAGATTTTTAGAATCCATTTACTTTCACTGTCTTTTTACTTTTTTCCCCTCCATTGCACTTGAAAAAGAATTTCACGTGTGAATACAAAGTCCGATCAGATAAGATTCCTACCTCGACAAAGATGACAATGTATAAGGAACATATAACGACTATACTCAAAATACATTCATCTACAAACTAACGTGTATATGCACCATAACATATAAATAACGCGTTCATTATGCACATCATAACAGTCAATTATGCAGGAATTAGTTACAATGTGCACACAAATACACATTACATAGCACGATTTATATCAATCTGCAAGCAACAATAAGGCATATATCACATGATTTCTTAGTATAATGCTATGGATATATACTCTTCACATTACGTAAGTCACAGTATGCGTGCATAAGAATTTCAATAACAATGTTATACAACACGTAAGATGAGAAGTTTACATTTATGTACTTGCTTTTTGTTCCAAATAAGATAATGTAAATAGTCTAAAACTTAATATTACGTATACCATATGCAACAAAAAAAACATAGTGTAGCAATGCATCATATAACATACACATATGTAAGCCTTAACGACTAATGTGATCAATCTTGTTTTGATGATAACAAGCCATTGATAGTTCTAATGTTTGTGTGGGCATGTTATTAATGATATGATCCTTATTACTCACCAATATTGATGAAAATGGCAAGTTAGCTCCTTGTGCACATCAAAGTCATAATCCTATACACAAGGTAGCTACACTTTGCAAGACTCCATAGCACAAGCTTGAAGTCAATCCACATACTATGGAAGTACTTGCAAAGTCAAGAAGAAGGAAAATCAACATGTCAAGAGCTACTCAATGCAACAAGAGAAGAATCAAGTGGTATACTCCTTGACCAAGAAGAAGTGTGAAGTCCAATACACTACAACTCAAGATTGCTTTAGGACTTCAACACTCCAAGAAGATGTTGATCAAAGGCTTAAAGTCAAATCTCCAAGAAGATTTCATCTACAAGACTTATCTTACTTAGTCTAAACATCACTTTTAAATTTACTAATCCACTAAATTAGTCAGATGGCCCCGATGGAAAAGGTTGTCAGACTCAGGGCTTCGGTCCTAGGTCGATTCCTGTATCCCCATCCCTCACCCCTAAAAAAAAAAAAAAAAACCTTACTAATCCACTAAAATCCTTATTTTGGGTAATTTTAGGGGCTTTTGGAGTAAAAGTCACAAAAGCCCCTATAGTGTGTGCCCTTAGAAAGCAAGAATTCTTTTTTGAAAGTGCTGCCAAAAATATGTTTTTGTTCAATATTGTGAATTCTTGACAAATCTTGAAAGAGATGCCAAAAACATCTGTCTGTCTGGTTTCAATGTGAAGTTGTGGTTAATCATAGAAAAATTTCCACTGCTTAGAATTGATGGTTTACAATGCAAGAATTTTCTGCAAATTGATTCAATGAAATCGATTTGAGGCTGCGATTGGCAAGTTTCCGAAAAGGGATGTCGCAGCTAAGGAGATTGTTCAACGTTCTTCTGGTTTCTTTGATGGTGCAAATTCTTGGGAAGATGGTTTTGAGTGTAGAAGATTATAACAGAGCCGATTTCCCAGCTGACTTTGTCTTTGGCGCTGGGGCTTCAGCATATCAGGTCTGCTTCGATTCTTTATTACTGGCTCCGTCCCAAATTAAATGTCTACCAAATTGAACATTGAAATTGAGTGGAGTGAGTTTATTTGAAATTTTTTATTGATCATATAAAGGGACTATTATTAATCTTTGTGGGTTTGATCATAGGTGGAGGGGGCTGCTTTTGAAGATGGAAGGACGCCGAGTATTTGGGATACATTTGCTCATGAGGGTAACATTCTATTAGTAATTTCTTGTTTCCTTTTTCCTTTATAAATTACCTTTAACTGTTGATTATGAAAAGAAAAAGAGCTGTACTTGATTGATTTTGTACTGGATATTATAACTGCATTTTATTTGGGAGTTTGGTCATTTCTATGTTAGTGATATCTGATTTGAGCATATTTAGTCTTGAAGAATGTAGCTTATGGTATGAGAATTCGACTTAGGACCGATATGATTTTTCAGAAATTTCAAATGAAGTTTGGTGATACACAAGGTGAATTGTGATTGGCTGGAGACAGGGACACAGGATTTTTTGCCAGTTTGGTGTGACATTGTGGTTTTATCTAACAGAAATCCTGCTAAAATTTCAGAGCGTTTCTTTGGAGGCAACGGAGACGTAGCATGTGATCAGTATCACAAATACAAGGTAGACCATTTCCTATTTTCATCTACCCTGTTGAAGTGATAACATTGCGTAATACCTAGAATAGCATTAATATTCAAGATTCTCGAGTTGTGGGATATCTAAAGTTTATGCAGGCCCTAGCCAGCCATTCCGTTATGAGCTCTTAAGCCGAATCAGCAAAGAGTTAGCTTAGTTTGGTCAGATGGTATATATTAAGCAGAAACGTGCAACCACCGAATCCCACATTCAGACATGGTAGAAATCTGGAAATATCCACTGCAAGAAACTAGATGTTCTTTAGCATAAATACCTCAAAGTTGTTTCCTAATTTAAACAGGCTAGATTGTAATAGCATAAAGTGAACACTTCTTATGTCAACAATCAACTACTGACCTGGAAAAGAACAACGAAGGGAGAGCGAATTGTGCAAACACTAGCAGGAAGCTATTCTATACGAGTTTTTACCCCTTGTGCTAAATAGCTGCAGATTCTGTTACTGATTCTTTAATTCTGAAAAGAGTTTTTACGCCTTGGGAAGATATTCTATACGGGTTTTCTATATAATGGTAAATGGTGACTGCCTCCTTTAGTTTAACCAAGTTAACCATCTACAAATATTATGTATTTGACGCGAGACCATTTACCATTACATTGACTAGACTGATACTTGGCAAAAATTATTTTCCAGGAAGATGTTCAGCTCATGGTTCAAACAGGTTTGGAGGCTTATAGGTTTTCTCTTTCATGGTCAAGACTAATTCCGAGTATGTTTACTTCTTCTGTTTTCCCGAGCCAAACCCACAGAACATTTCAGTTTTCTTTTTTCATAGTTGGTATTTCTGTTTTCAGGTGGAAGAGGGCCTATCAACCCAAAAGGATTAGAATATTACAACAATCTCATTAATGAACTTGTTATGCATGGTAATTTTCTTTCTAACTGTATAGCATTTAATCGTAATTTTCGTGCAAGAGTAATTGAGAAAATTTTGATGGAAGTTGTCACGTTACAGGGCTAAGAAAAAGCACTTCCAAAATGCTATTAATTTTGTATTCTCCACAGTTATTTTCTTCATATCTAATCATGTAAATACCACTGTTTTCGTACGGTGTAGGAATCCAACCACATGTCACATTGTATCACCTGGATACTCCTCAGGCTCTTGAGGATGAATATGGGGGATGGGTTAGTCGGAAAATCGTGTATGAACTGGTTTTTAATATGGTTACCATCATACACATTTTGTTATAACTTTAAATAAATCATATCTTTTATGTCTTCAGGAAAGATTTTACCACATACGCTGATATTTGCTTCAAGGAATTTGGTGATAGAGTTTTACATTGGACTACCATAAATGAGGCCAACATACTTGCACTTGGTGGTTATGGTAATGGCATAATTCCCCCTGGTCGGTGCTCTTTGCCTTTTGGACCGATTTGTCCAAAAGGTAACTCCTCAACCGAGCCATATATTGCTGCCCATAACATCTTACTGGCACATTCATCTGTTGTAAAACTTTACAAGAAAAAGTATGAGGTATCATCTCCTACTTTCTTCTCCAATATTTTTTTCATTTTCCAAATTGATTAGTTTGCCAGTGGTTGAAGGAAATTTATGTAATCCACACTACTCTGTATGAAGGTATTTTGTCCGTGTCAAAGAAATATACACGTCGCGTTGTGTTATCTTTGGCATCTTAGATAATCATTATTTGTGCGGAAGAAACATAAACTCCATCTTTCACTTCTTTGTGCCCTATATATGACCATAGCCTTAGAAATAGAAATATGTGCTCGAGTACTTAAACTTCACTGATAGTTTCAGTATTAATATGTATCATAATTCAAGTGCTTGCTATTTAGTGGGATTGTCTTTCTTTTACTTGCATATATTTGTTAAACTGTGTATTTTGAGAATTATGTATTCTAAATATTAAATATACTACATTTTTCGAAGCAACTTTTTATTGGTCTCTCTGCATTCTACCAAAAGAACAAAAAAACACGAAACAAGATTGTGATAGGCTATCAAGATTGCTACACTTGTCAGTGTCTGCATAGCAATAAGGTTCGAAGGATAAGTCAGCCATAGCACACTGAAGTCTGCTGGGAAGAGTAAATGCTCTTATGGATTTTTTTTTTTTTTTTGCATTTCTGCTTCCTTTTTTTACTTTAATGATGAGAGTTATGGAAATTTGACCAAGGTAAGGAAGTTATATCTGAAATTCTTAATTTTGCACCTAAAAGAAAAGGAAAAGAAAAAAGGAATTGGAGAATAGCAGGGTCCAGAACTTGGGGTGTTGTTTGAATTTTGGTTTCTCATAATGTCATTCAGTTCCAAGGATAATCTACTTATGACTTCATTATTCTGATCGCCAACCATATCATGTTCCGAGTGTCCTTAACATTAAGCATTTTGCTGAAAAGAATTTACTAGAATGGTGAAAATAACATGCTGCTCTATTGCAGGCCATCCAAAATGGCTTCGTGGGAATAAACATATACGCTCCTTTGTGTTTGCCTCATAGTAAAGCAAGTGAAGATGTGATTGCAACACAAAGAGCATGGGATTTTTTTATTGGTTGGTAAGTTATCAACATTACGTGGGTAATAAGTACATGGAGTTTTTGGTCATTCTTTCCAGTTGGTAATCCTTTTCTTTTGAAGCAACATATGTCCTTTATTGTTTATTTTACAATTTATGCTGCAGGTTTTTGCATCCTTTGGTGTTTGGAGACTATCCCGAAATAATGAAAAGGAATGCTGCCCCAAGGATTCCGACCTTTACTCTTGATCAATCCAAGCTAGTGAAGGGTTCATTTGACTTCGTAGGACTGAACCATTATCTCGTTGAATATGTGAAGGACAATTCCATCACACTTGAAATGAACAGCAGAGACGTAATGGCTGACATGGCAGCAACCTTATTATGTAAGGAACCAAGTGCTCCCTATGCTTCATAATATAAGTCCTTTTAGCCATTTCGTCTCTTCCAAATAATTATGGCCTTTTTCAAATTTTAAGGTTATTTTTCTAAAGTTACCATCACCCATAAATAGAATTCTCTCGTTCTCTATCATATTAGTAGATTTACTTAAGGGTATAATAGAAAAAATACCCCTTGTTTTTTCCCTAAATCTATGCTAGAATCCTTAAATGGCCTTATATTATGAAAAGGAGGGAGTGACTGCTTAGACCTTGATATAATTATCAACTAATTTTACCTCTGCAATCGCCTCAGTTTCTTGCATCTTATTCCAGTTTTCTGCTTGTCTATTTTTGCTTATCATTTGAGGATATGCCTGTGATTTGTTTACTTCTCGGTCATCTTAATATTCCTCTTGAATCCCTTGTTGAAAGTTCTGATTTATTCTATGTTAATGTTCTACTTTCTTCCTTAGATTTTGCTAGTTAATTTAATGCATTGTTGTGTCTTTTTCTGTAGTTAAGAGAGGCGATACACCACCAGATCAGGTTAGTATCATACCATAACCTAAGACGTTGTTTAGTATTTTATCTTAGCCACTAACAATGTTGTTTTGCTCAGATGCCTCTGAGACCATTTGGTCTTTATGGGGTTCTAGAGTATGTCAAGCAAGCTTATGGGAACCCACCGGTTTATATCCATGAAAATGGTTCTCTCTCTCTCTCTCTCTCTCTCTCTCTCTGTGTGTGTGTGTGTGTGTGTGTGTGTGTGTGTGTGTACATGTGTGTGTTCTTCTGAATCAATTGGAAGACTTCCTCACTAATGAGCAAATATTCTGCTGAAATATTACTGTTAGTTTTGTTGAGTTAGACTATCACAAGGTCATTTAAGTTACTTTCGGTCCTGCTACGTGTCTTTGCCTTCAAATAACTCAGTTTGATTCCCGCGTTTAACAGATTTTTTTATGCTTTCTTACTGATTTTTCCATGTTTGTGTCTTCCACTTCAAAATTTTAATATTATCGCATTACCGATTTCAATTTTTTATCGAGTTTTCCTCCAAGCAAGAAATAGAGTTTTAGCATAACTAGTTCTCGGACAGGTCAGCAGATGCAACGCAATGGAACACTGCACGATACACCAAGAGTGAAATATATACATGCTTACATAGGAGCTCTTCTTGATGCTATTAGGTAAACACTCATTAGACCCCTACTTGGATATTGATATTGTCGTCAGACGATTATTAATGCTGTTGTATATTGTGAAAGTTCATTAAATTCTTTCCCCCTCAGATTTTGCATTCTTACTGATCTGATTCATTGCTTCTTTTGTCTTGAAATTTTGGAAGAAATGGATCGAACACGAGAGGCTATATGATGTGGTCATTCTTAGATGGCTATGAGTTGTTAGATGGTTATGAATCATCCTATGGCTTATACTACGTCGATCTAGATGACGAGAAACGAAGTAGATATCCGAAACTTTCTGCACTCTGGTACTCCAATTTCATCAAAGGGAAAAAGCACCAGTCTTTCTGAGGTGATTGAAGGTGAAATTAACAGATCTATTGAATTCTGAACTCCAATTTCTCGTATTATGTTTCAATGTCCCTCGTACTCGAAATGTTTCAGAACATTTGCTCGAGCAATAGGGACTTAAATCTTGATCCAAGCCAAATGTGGCTGTGAGATGGATCATCTGCTGTACTCTGTACTCTAATGGCAGGCTAGTCTTCTGTTACAATATGTTGCTCTATTTTGGTGTTTTGGCTTGGTTTACAATAGTGTTCTTGGACATTTATAGATAATCATATTTTACTTTTAATTGTAAAATGTTAAAAAGGTAATTAAAGTTGATCTGAATTAGGCAAGTTATAAAAAAAAATAGGATTGTATTAGTCTATTAGAGCATACTTGCTAAAAAAAACAATTTCTTCTATACAACTGGTCATCTTACAAAAGGAAAAGAATTTCGTTCAATGAAATTGAAATAAATAAAGTATATTATAAAAAGAAGAGCAAATAACTATTTCTGACACAAAATTAGTTTCATGTGGTAATTCTGTTATAAATAGTTTTTTGGTGCATTTTCTGCCACAAAAATTGTTTTGTGTGATATTTCTACCACAATTAGTTTTCGGTCCTTTTTTTGCCTAAATTTTTTTTGCGTGCTATAAGTGTTGTAATTAGGTCTATCCAATTTAGATTTGGCCCGACCCAACCACTAACCCGACGGTATCTTCCCCACCACATTATAATTCAGAGGTAAAATTGAAAAACCATCCAATTCGGTTTAATAATCGGGTAGGGCCGAGTATGAATTGGATATGTCGCATTAAGGCACTTGTAGCACACACAATTTCTTTTGTGGCAGAAAAGACACTGAAAAATAATTTGTAGCAGAAATAGCACACAAAACTATTTTTGTAGCAAAAAAGACACCGAAAAATTATTTGTGGCAGAATTAGCACACGAAACTACTTTTGTGACATAAATATTTATTTGTTCTAAAAGAATAAGTGTTAGAACATTATAGCTATTTGTTCTAAAAGAATAAGTGTTAGAACATTTTATCCTACTATCTAATTTTTGTCAGTAAAGCGTCAATTCAATGAACAAACCTACTCCTTTTTTTAAGATAGTTTTTATTTTGAAATATTTCCCTAGGTTAAAGTATAACCATGATTTATTCATAAAATAAAAAGTAAAACCATTATTGGCTTAAACAAATTAAACATTCTAACAAATTCTTTGTCCATTTTGTTTGCTAAATAGTCAAACACTAACCATTAACCTCCATTTAGATATTTTTCAAATCTAATATTAGCATTAATTTTTTTATTTGAGAATTTCTATCTTGAAAATTGAAAAAATAAAGTTTATATGAGAGAGAAAAAATGAATATTATGTAAGAGATATATGGTTCCAAATTAAAAAAATTGTGTTCGAGAATGTGAGAGTATTATACACAAATGCACTACCCTAACTTGTTAAGACACGACTAAAGAAAATACTATTTCCGTCCCAAATTGATTGTCCATATTATTATTTTAATTTGTCCCAAAAATAAATGTACACTTTATCCAAATAAACATATAATATCTCTAAATTCACATAACTAACTTTTTACATTTAAGAGATTAAAACTCCACTTGCACAGGAGACCCTAAGATAATCTCTTTAATTAAGAAAGACTTTATGATCAAATTAATTTTATAATTTTATGTAAAGTCAAATATTTGAAAACTTAGACGTAAACTATATACTTATTCTAGAAAAAAAAATATTATTTTCATAAAAAATCATTAAAAAAGTATAAATGTGATTAAGCAATATAGGACAGAAGAATTTTCTATTCAATAGTTTTAACTCTATAAAATGAAATTAAAATAGGACGGTGACATTTTTTTTCTTTCTTTTCTTGAAAATATTTCAATTTTGTATTGTTGGTATTGGAAGATTGTCAGTTGAACATTGCATTCGTGGTAGTTCACTTCCTTTCTCTTTCTATATGTCATTTCGTTTACTTTAAGTTACAGTTTTCACCAGAAACCACTCAACCATGATTCCATATCCTCTGGGCATAAGTTAGCTCAGTTGGTAATGATTGACATATCCTTACAAATATCAAATATTCAAATATTCAATTTTTGTTGTCGACGTGAGAAATATGTTGATGGACTACTCCATGTTCAAACTTTCATATTTAACAGCGAGCATATCAGACCAATTGAACCACCAGCGCAGAAAACTGATCCGTAAGAATAACACAACTAAAGGACAACTATAATTTCTAAAAGCCAGCAACGGTCAATTACATGAATTTGAGGATAATATTTTACTACACCGATAACGTATAAAAATCCACATTAGGGAAGAGAAAAAATGGTAAAAAAACCCTCTGTCTTCATTCTGTCTCTCGTTCTCTGTCACAAAATAGATGATTGTAATGTGTTCACTTTAACTTACATATTCAACTATTTATTTTAAGTTATAAATTTTAAATTTTTTAATACATATTAATTTTTTATTAGTGAAACATATAATGGGAAATCGAACGAGACATAAGATTCTTACGAGAAAAAAAAGAATTGACTTCCAAGAAAATACATAACCAAAGTGTACGTTCCGTCTCTCTTAAAGTCTTCTTGACTTTGTCTCTCTCTCTCTCTCTTAAACCTCTACTCCTCATGTAATGTTCAGTAACAACCACCTCATTATACAAGTCCCCTCTTCTTCTCTCCACCTGTTGACTCCATTTTCTTTCCATTTCAAAAATCTTGAATATGGGTAGTTTCAGAGGCCTTAATTTCTGTAATTTCTTGATTTTATGGATTAATGTCCTAATAATAATAATAATGAGTACTAATATTGTGGTGGAAGGTAGATTTGTAGTGGAAAAGAGTAGCATAAGTGTACTTAATCCACTTGATATTCGTTCTAAACACGATGCTGCTATTGGTAACTTCGGAGTTCCAGAATATGGAGGATCAATGGTTGCCTCTGTTGTTTATCCTACTAATTCTTCTTCTGGTTGCTCTGTTTTTTATGGTGATAAACCTTTCAAGTCAAAGTCTCGTCGTCCCACCATACTTCTTCTTGATCGTGGAGGTATGAATTTAAATACATATATAATATTCCTTAATATGCACGTATTTTTTTTAATTAATTACACGCAGTTCACTTAGAGATGCCCACGGTCTAGTTCAGCACGCTTCCTGTCGATATGGTTATGGTTCCGTACCGTTATACTTTTATACGGTTCTATACAGTTTTGATTCTGGACAAAGTTTTTATTCGGTTCTGGAGTGAGAACCGTAATTAAGCAAACTTAATTTTGATAAATTGCAAATTAAGTATTAGTTTCCGGTAGAAGGTTGAAGGTTGAAGTCCTTTAATATAAGTCTTATTTTTTCATTATTGGTAGTTTATGTTGGAAAAAATATTATAAATACAATCTTATAAATATGATTATTTTTTTTTAGTGGGAGAAAAAAAAGATAATTAAATTTATAACCCCTTACCTGGTCGCCTAGTCGCTGTCTCCACAAATTGGAGTCCGTATGCCAATGGTCGAAGGAGTCCCGTGTAATCTAATTGTATTCAATCCAGATTTTAAAATATTTTAACTGATTTTTAAAAGTCTATGAATTTTGCTGACTCTATGGATTGTTTTAAATCTATGCAGACTCTACGCAGATTCTATTAGATTGATTTATTAGGATTTCTTTTGATTTATAAAGTACAGATCCAACGGTATTGAATTTCCAAAGTCAATATATGTTTATCAATCTTTTTTATTTTGGAATCAAATCATTTTGTTAAAAATTTAAAAAGTTTGGTTATGGGTCTTTGATTTTGTTTGAAGATCACATAATTCAAGTTTTGTATAATTTACTTACTGATATTTTTTTATTTGGCTTAAGTAAGGTATGTTTTGTGATGAGTTTTGTTTGAATTCTTTTTTCCCTTTGATTTTCTCTTTCAGGGAAATGAAACACATATTTGGAAAATAAAAATTTGTGGTTAGATAGAGAAGAAATTGTTTGATTTCTTTAATTTCGGTTTGAAAATGATCAGGAAGAAAATTGTTTATATATTATTATGAAAATATATATTATTTTGGTAAAATAAACATTTCATATTTAGTTTTCTAATGATGTGAAAAATTTTTCTAATTTTTTTTGAGTTTTGATATTTCTTTAATTTTCTTTTAATTTTAAAGAAATGGGATCACTAAAAATTTGTAATCTAAGATAAAATTATCAAAGACATTTAATTTTAATATTAATGAGAGAAATTAAAATCTTGAGGAAAAATAAGAGATTTCTCAATACACATTTAAGCCTATGAAATCTACCAAAATCCCATTTAATGAAATCTATGAGAATCTATAAGTTTTGAATACCTTTGGATTTTAATGGAATTTTTAAAATCTAAATTGAATACCTATAGACTTTAATGGACTTTTTAAAATTTAAATTGAATATATATATATATATATATATATATATATATATATATATATATATAGACTTTATAACTCCTTACAAATCCTATAGAATTTTGATTAAATACACCCCTCTAAGTCAATCTCAAATGCAATGTTTTCTTTGTCAATTCTATAATACATATAAATCGTTTAGGACATGTAGTGAAAATTAAGGAAGTCTTGTAACAAGGTATTTTGTTAGTCAAAACATCAGTATTATTCTTTTAAAGAGAATTAGTGATATATAAATTTTATTTAAGGGAGTAATATTATCTTTTGACTAACAAAATAACTTTGTTTTTTCTTTCCTAATTTTCGCTAGATTTTCTAAACGACTTATATTATGAAATAGTAGAGTATTATTTTTTTAATTTCTTCGCTTGTCCAGTTCTTGTTGTACATCTTTTAGTATTTAGTGGTTCTTTGCTAATTGATCCTCGTGAAAATTTATGTTACCCGTTCGGTCCGGAATTGAATGTTAACCGAATTGAATGTTGAATTTGTTATTCAAATGATTAAGAAAGTGAATATTCAATTTTAGACAGAAGGAATATTTTTAATATTCTTTTGCTGTGTACGAAGATATTTGTAACCTTTGGATGATTAATTCCAGAATTGATTTGTATGTGGCTCCTCTGTTCTCCTAACAACTCTGTTAACATGTTCAAGAAAACAATTAGAAAAAAATAAAATAAGAGGGAAAAAGATAGGTACTATTTGATGTTTAATGGTTTCTTTCTTATCTAGTACTACCCCATTCCATAATATAAGTTGTTTAGGACATGTAGCGAAAATTAAGTGAAAAATTAGGTACTTTGTTACTTAAAATATCAATATGACTATCTTAAACAGGACTCGTATACCATTAATTCTATTTAAAAGAGTAATATTGATATTTTGACTAACTAAGTACCTTGTTTTTTACTTCCTTAATTTTCGCTACATGTCCTAAACGACTTATGTTAAGGAATATAGGGAGTACTTGTCTAGGAGGTAGAATGTTAATTTCTTGTTTTCTGTTTGCTATATTTGAGGCTTGAGATTCTGTTGTGCCTTCTGATTTTTCTTAATTTTCGCTAAATGTTCTAAACGATTGCTATATTTATTTTAATATTTTGATATTTTGGAAGGGGGATTTAGGAACAGATCTTAAACCACCTGAGCTTACTGCAAAGAAATTAGCTCAACAGCAAAGTCATTTTCTTATCTGACCATTATTTTTGCTACTACATATACATGTAATAAAAGGAGGGTTACAATGCATTTCCTGTAGACTTGGTTAATCCTTTTGAAAATTTGTATCCTGAAAAGGTTTATATGAGATACTTCCTAATCCTAAGATGTTCATGTAATTTTCTGCAGAATGTTTTTTTGCTTTGAAGGTTTGGAATGGACAACAGGCAGGTGCTGCAGCAGTATTAATAGCAGATAGCATAGACGAACCCCTGATAACTATGGATTCTCCGGAAGAAAGCACCGATGCAGATGGATACATAGATAAGATCGGAATCCCTTCAGCATTAATTGATCATTCATTTGGTAACACTTTAAAGGCTGCAATTAAAAAGGGCGAGCACGTCGTTATAAAACTCGACTGGACGGAATCAATGCCCCATCCCGATCAAAGGGTTGAGTATGAATTGTGGACTAATAGTAACGATGAGTGTGGAATTCGATGTGACGATCAAATGAGTTTCGCTAAAGACTTTAAAGGGCATGCTCAAATTCTCGAGAAAGGCGGATACACCCTTTTTACACCACATTATATCACTTGGTACTGTCCTCGGACTTTTCTTTTTAGTAGTCAGTGTAAGTCTCAATGCATAAATCACGGAAGATATTGTGCCCCTGATCCCGAGCAGGATTTTGGGTCGGGGTATCAAGGGAAGGATGTCGTATTTGAGAACTTGAGGCAGCTTTGCGTGCATAGAGTTGCGAACGAGACTAGCCGATCTTGGGTATGGTGGGATTACGTTACTGATTTTCACATCAGATGTTCGATGAAGCAAAAAAAATATACAAACGAATGTGCCGAGGAAGTCATGAAATCTCTTAGTAAGTGCTGCTCAATTGTTTAATACCGGTTGCTAAGTCACACCAAGTAATAACCTCGTTGTTTTGTTTCTAATGAAATCGATAAGACCTACCAATTGAGAAGATACAAAAGTGCATGGGGAATCCTGAAGACGATGTGGAGAATGAAGTACTGAAAATCGAGCAAGATCTTCAGGTTTTTTGCTTTCCCTATATTTCTTTTTCCCTGCTCACGCCCTTTGTCATACCATGTGTGTGTCATTATGCTCGATGATCCTTCGTTGAGAATGTCGGATGTATGTCAATCAAATTAATGCAGGTTGGTCGAGGATCTCGTGGCGATGTCACCATCTTGCCCACGTTGGTTATAAATGATGTTCAGTACAGAGGTATGTTGCAGATTTCAGCGCTTTTCTCTTGATCAAAATTTGCTACTAGTTAGTACCTTCAGATTTCCGGATGTCACTCCGCTGGTTAATTTGAACACCAAGCATAACGAAAAAATGATTGAATATAACTAAATTCCATTACCAGATATCACTTCTTTAATCTATTTTGCATCGCAATTGTTGTGATCTAATTTTTCTTCTTCTTTCTCCTCAAGGAAAACTGGAGAGAACTGCTGTTCTGAAAGCGGTTTGTGCAGGATTTAAGGAAACCACTGAACCTTCAATTTGCTTGAATAGAGGTCTAACCTCTGGTCCTTTCTTTCTCTTTACTACTTTATAACGCGACTAGTAGTTTTTGAGAAATGATCGGTTACACTTTCGATTATGTCAGATATTGAGACCAACGAATGTCTTGAGAATAACGGAGGCTGTTGGAAGGACTCTAATGCTAATGTAACCGCCTGCAGGGTATGCTCGAAATATTTAATGCAATGCAATTAAGATAACCATTTTGTCCTATAATATGTGATTGATTAAACATTGTATGAAAATGTAATATAAGATATGAGTAGTCATGGTTTGATCTTTTGTTTCTTAAGGACACGTTTCGAGGGAGAGTTTGTCAGTGCCCTTTGGTGAATGGTGTAGAGTATAAAGGTGATGGATACACATATTGTGAAGGTATGTATCTCTATTTCATATCGAAAATGTTCGCAGAAAAAATATTCGTTCCTTGATTAACTTATTTTTTACTTCGACACACAGCTGTTGGACCTGGAAGATGCTTGATAAATAATGGAGGCTGCTGGACAGAAACAAGAGATCGGAAAACAGTTTCAGCTTGCTTAGTTTAGTGAAACAATACTCGTCGTCGTACAAATTTGATCTCTTTCTGGTAGATTATTTTTCTTCCCAATTTGATTTAGTAACTTTTCTTATTGAAAACAGGAATCTGATCTAAACGGATGTCGTTGTCCTCCTGGCTTCCAAGGAGATGGCCATAAATGCAAAGGTACTTTCTAATACTTGTTTAAATTTTCGTCAAATTTGTTTCTTTTATACATGTTTGGTGATTTTATCTTGCATTGAGACTTATAATCTTCCGTGTACTTTGTTGACATATTGCAGATATAGATGAATGCAAGGAAGGCATTGGTTGTCAATGCGATGGTTGCACCTGTAAGAACACCTGGGGTGGATTTGAGTGCGGCTGCCAAGGAGACAAACTATATATAACGGAGCATGATACGTGCATTGGTAATATAGGATCATATCGTCATTTCATTCTTCTTATTTTCTTTCTAATTAGAAATATTATTTGCTCATAACGAAACTTATATTTTTTTTTGCTCTGGAAAGAAATCATATGACTGTGGTTTGAGTTTTACTATACAATAACCATATGCACTTCTTGTTATGCAGAAAGGCACACATCAAAGTTTGCATGGTTCCTTATCCTGTTAGTCCTAGGTGCTGCAGTGAGTGCTGGAATTGCTGGTTACATATTCTACAAATACAGACTCCGAGTACGTCTTCTAAATATCGGCTTATATATGTTCTCATTGCGATTATCAACGGATTTAATTACAAAACATATTTCCACCCCGTTTTGCAGTCTTACATGGACTCGGAGATTATGGCAATCATGTCACAGTACATGCCACTCGATAGCCAGCAAAATCAAGTCGTTCATTACGAACCTGAGCCTCTGCAACACAGTTCAACTGTGTAATGGTCTACATCAATGGGAGCAATGCCGATTCTGAAGTTTCTTTGAGTTCACCATACATATTCTTATTAGAAGATGACTCTGTGTTATCTACAAAATACATTTTTCCAATGATGTATATAGAACAATATTTACGTAGATGTAAAATGCAAACAAAACTTGTTGAATGTTCAAGAATTATACTTTATATACTGGTAAATAATAATTAATTTATTTTAATTCCTTGCCAATCACGCCACTGGAGTCATTCAAAGGCGAACTGAATCTAATCATCCCAGTTGATGAGCACGACACTTTGATCGCACCTTGGAGATTCGCTTTGGTGGGAAAGTTTCTGAAACACGCCCCAACGTGGAGTAGCTGCGTCGAACCTTTCACAAAGTAGGGTTTATGGGAAGGTTGGATGGATCCGAGGCATGTCCTTATACGTTTTGATTTGGAAGAAGATTATTGTTGTTTGTGGTGACAAGGAAGCAGGATGTTCTGTGGATTACAAATGTGGGTATTCAAGTGGACCTATGATTCAATACACACTTTAATCTTTTGGTGAGGAATTTATTAGAGAACAATTGGTTCTCTGTGTTAGTTAATGGTAGGCCGCATGATATTTTTTAGTCGGGTCTCGGGGTCAATCCTCTATCACCGCTTCTATTTATTATTGCGGCATATTGGATCACCTAATGGATATCATATCCATCGCACCATTCTAGGTTTCAAGGTCTTATATGATGGTTTCCTATTTGGCATATGCAGATGATGTCATATCTTCATGAACTGGGTAAGCTGGTGATTCTCAATCTGCTAGCATTCATTCGGAAGTATGAAATGGCATCGAGACAACTTGTTAAGGCCCAAAAAAGTACATTTTATGTGTAATCCAAAACGACACCGAGACAAATACTGCAAATTTATCTGGGTGTTCCATTCTTCACGATGAGAGCTAAGGTGTGCCCCCTTTGGATCATTGGTAATGTCAATAGCGCGAAGAGTTGAATGATGGCAGCACAAGTTGCTCGTATTGAGAGGACAACTTATTTAATTCGTCATGGCTGCTTCGAATCTGCCAAAGTTAGTGTTGAAAAATATTGAGCGAGGTTTTTGCGAATTTCCTTTGGGGCCAGTCGTCTACGTAAACCTCCATGTCCCGGCCAATTTGGTCTACGAATTGCGTGTTGACCATCTCATGGAAATTAGTCCCGACATTCTTTAACCCGAAAGGTATCCTGGTGTAGCAAAATATAGCATCATCTGTGACAAATGCTGTTTTGGGCATGTCGGCCTCTGCCATGGGGATCTGGTGGTAACCCTTGTACACGTCTATAAAACATAATGTGGGGTGGACGGACACCGAGTCTTCCAATCGATCTATCCGTGGCAGCGGGTAGGGCTACTTTAGAATGTAGTCGTTTAGGTCTTTGAAATCAACACATATCCTTCATGAGTTTTCAGGCTTTTAGGGTAGTTTATCTTTTTTATTATTCCTACTTTGAGCAGGTCTTTGACCTCTGCTCGAATTGCTTCTAGCGTTTCTCCGTTGAAGGAGCTTGTGCGTTAAAATATGGGGCGGGCTGTGCGCGACACTCCTAGGTTAGTGCTTCGCAATGGCTCAGGATATATTCCCCAGGTTAGTGGAATCGAACTACATCCCGATTGTCCTACGTCACCCGTGTGATTTGGTCAAATATAGGCGGGGGGTAGCATAGCCCCACATGTCTACTAAGTATAAAACTATTAAGAGACCTTAGATTTTTTTTTAAAGGCGGATTTGCCACCCATCCCATCTATGTATTTTCATTGTTTGTATTACGAATAAAATTATCATTTTAAAAAATAATAATTCGGTTAAAAAAATAATAACTAATTAGACTTGGCATGAGCATGACATCTCGAGTTCGGACAAAGTCCAACTAGAGTCGAGTTTTAACCAATTTGTTTGTGAAAAACTTGCTCGCTTACTACAGCCCACGTCAGGATGACCTTTGTAGTAAGAGGAAGCAGAGAAAGTGAGTAGCCTAATGTTTCGTTTTTATCAACTTTGCTGTAAGAGGCGTAGAGAAAAAGAGTAAGAGACAATTGTCTTTAAACTAAGAGTCGGATATTTCTATTATGTACTTACATCATTGATTATGACTCTATCATCTTCTCATACATTTTTATCGGCAAAACTTGTAAAACTAAGACCACCAAATAATATACAAGAGGCTAAGACCAACGTAATTAGTTTATGATAAAGTTTTTCAGGTGTGCAAGTACTTGACAACTAAATTAATTGGTAATGTTATTCGGAATTTTCGATATTAATTCTTTATTTTCTTTGTTTTGTATTAAGAAAGTATTAGTCAGGCTAATTTATTGGAATTTAAATGACTTTTTAACGAATTTGACCTTGATTCGAATTCCCAAACTCAACTTTTAGCATTTAGACAAACTTTATTGACATTTCTCTATTAGATTTCAAATCTAAAATAACATGGACATTATTTTCCTTTTTCTCTTCCATACGTTAAGAAGAGATATAAAATTTTAATATAATGGGATACAAAAACTTTTTCTAATATAATGTTAATCAACTTAAAAATTTATCAACTTGAAATTATATCTCTTCTTGAACTTATTTTATCAACTTAAAATTTTGAGTAAATGGGATACAAAAACAAATTTCAACACTAGAGAAGTCCGATTCTAAAAAACTATGACGTTTTCCTAACCAAATTAAATAAATAAAATAGAGAATAAATAAAAAAGAAAAAAAAAGAGTTAAATTTCAAAAAAGACAAAAAGACAAAAAGAAAAAAGAAAAAAGAAAATTACATAGACTTGAGAGCAGGCCCGGCTACAAGTTGCTTAAAATGCCCTACAGATTCAAAAATTGGGGCCCCCATATATTCTTGAATAAATTTGAGAATTATTTTGTATTTTTCCAGAGTTTTGGGATAATCAAATTAAAAGTATGAAATCTCTTTTTTATTTTTGTTTAAGATTTACATGAAAAAATAGTATTAAAATTTTATTTGCCATAAAAAAATGTACACTGAGTTTATTTCTTTTTAGTTTCAATGTTATTATCTAATAATGTTAATCTACTAAAAAGTTGATAAAATAAATGAAGAAAAATCATGACTAATGTTATTTGCTTCGGTTTTGAAAATCGAAAAACGTATTATATTTTGATACTTTTTATAATTTATAATTTAAAAAACAATAGGGATCTAACTTTGATAACTAATACGAGACATCAATATTGTTCAAAACGACCCGGTTTAAGATGAGTTTGGCTAGTAGTCCTTTTGTGCCAAAGATTGGTCTTCAGCTTAGTGACGAAGACAGAGAGATGGATGGGGGCAGTCGCCCGGAAAATTTTAAAAATATTACTAAATATAATAAATTATACATATAATTGGAAATATTTGATTAAATTCGCCCTACAACACTTTGTGCGAAATATTATTGCAGTTTTTCATCCCAACCTAAATGTAAAATTTTAAAAATACTACTAAATATAGTAAATTTTACATATAATTGGAAATATTTGATCAAATTCGCCCCACAATATTTTGCGCGAAATATTATTGCAATTTTTCATTGCAACCTAAATGTTCTGATTTCGTCCATATTCAGCTGGTTCTCTTAATTTGTTCAGACAAGACCTCTTCCAACTCTTGGTAGCCATATCATTGTATTGATCGTTCCTGAGACCTGGTTTTTCTTCCTTTAATCTAACAACCTCAGCACTTATATAAGCTTTCAACGATGCTTTAGGGAACCCTATTAATGTCAACTGAGCAACAGCTTCTTCGACTGTGTGAGCTTCTATTACTGAACCTTCAAGATTTGTGTTCTTCACAAAAACAGTCTTCTTATACTCTTCCTGCATGTCCCAAACTACAAGTTAATTATACAATTAAGACATATAATAGGTAAGAGGTAGTAACGGATGGTACATCCGCCATTATGCGATTGGCTCCACAACCCTCTCACATGAATTGAGGTGTGACCTATCTTATAAGTAGATCATGCTCCAACTTATATGAGAGGGGATGTGGGATCAGTCCCATAAGAGCAGTTTTATGTCAGAGTGACTCGAAGGAGGGGTGGTGTCGATCACTCAAAGATTTTGAAAAAGGTATTGTTTTTTATTCTTATCTAAATTTTAAAAAATCAGAAAGTTTACAATTTTGGGATGGCTATAGGGTCACCCAATCTATGACCACATAAATAGAAAAGATATCACATCTACCGATAGTCCCGGCTCAATTCAGGTAAGATGACACTTTTATGATTGAATTTTTTCGGCCAATAACCCTAGTTTAGCTTTGTACCTGAGCAGTCATACGGCTTTGTTTCAATTTAAGCTCCTCAACTCTCCGCTGAATTGCAGCTTTTTCCTCCTCCCTCCGCCGCCTGAGCTCTACTTCCGTCGTTTTTGTTACTCTCGATTTATTTTTCTTCTCTAAATTCTCTTGGAGCCTTTTCTCCTCTTCCTCGGCTAAGCGGCGTGTCCCGGCTTTCATAAGGGCGGCTTCAGCTCGTTTATTGGCTACACCTTCCCGCTTCGTAGCTGAGCGAGACTTGGGAGCCTCGGCTTCTTGAGAGTACCTTTTTTCTTCTTCACGATCTCTAATTACTGGGCGTATCAGATTTCCAGCCGCCTTTCGAGCTTTAGCCGCGTCGGCTTTCAGCTTCGCTTTTCCTCTTTTCTCCGGCTTCAGCATGATTACTTATGTTAAATTTTCTCTTTTTCTGAGATTGCAGTTTAGTATTTTGAAGCTAACTAACCAATGAAATATATAGAAAAATCTGAGATAGAATTTGGCAATAGAACTTCTAATTGGACCCGGATTAGGATGGTTGCGAAAGATCCCATAGAGGAAAGGTAACTTGGTTTTCAAAATATAGTAAAACTTCTATAAATTAATGTCACGAAAATAAATTTTTTGTGTGTGTCTAGATTTAAGCTTGTGTGTCACGACTCGACTCCACGGGTCCTAATGTGATTTATGAGTATGTCCGCAATTACGATCACTTACTTGACAATGAAACTAATAAAGGCGATCATAAAATTTAGGCACATACTTATTGTAATACCTGATACTTTTGCTTACGTGATTATGTGTTTAAATTACGTCATTGCATGATTTTAACCTTTATAAAATGTTACAATGATTTAATTGTTATATGTTATGTGTCTTATGACTTTTTAATGTGTTATTAAGTGTACAAATAAATTTTGGGTGTGTGATGGCATGAGTGCAAATTGTGAAAGTGTGAGAGACTAAGAGTTTAATTAAAATTGAATGTTGGAGGGAGTTATGACAGGTTTTTCCTGCACTCTTGGGAGGTTGCCAAAAAAAATGAAAAGAAAATAAAGGAAGAAGAAAGAAAAGAGAGAATTTTTGAAAACTTTGAGAGATCACTGAGTGAGCGTTTCTTATCCAATTTCGACGCACGAGAAATCAAATCGTTCGCAACGAGATTATCTTCAAGTGAGCGGAAGCGGAATTGCGTTCGGAGTGAAAAGTTATCACATCGGGAACAAGATTGTTTTCTGGGAATTTTCTACACCATTACTTTTGTAATTTTTTCTTGTTTTGCTTGCTTTTAAGGTATAGATCCTACCCTACTATGTTATTATTGCTTTAACTTTTAAATTCAGTCATGTAGGGATTATAATTGGAGCATAAACTTTTTTTCATTCTTATTATCAATTGGATCTTGTATTGGTGATTAATCGTACGATTTGGTGAATTGCGAATTGTGATTATGATATGGAATGTGATTGGTGATAGGCCTGGAAACGAATACAAACGGATAAGAAATTGTCTATTTCGGATCCATATCCATTTTTAATTTTTGTTACCATATCCGTATCCGTATCCGTATCCTAACGGATCCATAATATGTATTACCAAATCCGCTGATTTGATCCGAATACGGATATGGTAAAACCCGTTTGAAAAAATCCATTCCTCATAGTTTTTACTTTTCTATCTTGGCGGATTAAAAACATACATGTTTATTCTAACAATCTTACTTATCAGATGCTATTTCACCCCAATTATACTATAATCCACAAATAATTCTACGAAATAGAATACAATCCATAATCATATTGTTGTTCAAAGTTCAAAATTTAAATAAAATAAAATAACCAGAATCTCGACGGAAGAACTATATTTTATAACTTTGATTCATATACTTTTGTATGTGAGGATAAAAGTATGGTAAAATTATAGCCTTAGATGTGAATTGATTCAAATGTTAAAAAAAATCATTTATTTATAGAATATTTAGAACTGAAATATATATATTGAAAAGGATTCGGGTCTAACAGATACGATTTTTTATATTTCATATTCGTAACCGTTTTATTACTCTTATACGGATTCGGATTCGGATGCGGGTATATGGGTGTAGAGTTCTTACCATATCCTAAAAAAAAAATCGGATACGGATAAAAATTCGACCCGTTTGCAGGCCTAATTGGTGATAATGGTTGGATTTCTAGCTGCCTATTTGCCATCATTAATTGTTAGACACAACTTGATAACTTGGGTTAATTTCCTTTACATAATAGAATTACATGGAGTCGTCATATGTGGTTGTGTTGATTCGTCTTAATTGGTTTTGGTCGACCAAGTCATCGCTCATTTTGATCTCGTACTTAGAATATACTACACGGCAGGATTCATTCGAAATAATACGAGAAACGTGAATTGTATAGATCTCGGGAGATCTCGTGAATCGTGTTGAAATACTTGGGCCTTATTCTAATGAGGCCATCATTGGAACTGTAACGGTTTTGTGGAGTCCATGGTGATGGATGATGATGCAATGTAGAATGGATCCTTACAACTTGGACCCGTTCATTCGGGGGATTATACTGAATCCCTGTGCTTGTACTACTTGGGCCTACCTAACAAGTCGTAGTTAGGGCCGTTATAGTCATTGTCGTAGAGTCTTGAATATGTATTGAACTCTTAATGTGGGAAGCGTGTGTGTGTGCGCGCGCGTATCTTAGCAGTAGCCATTTCTCGTAGTGTCACAATTCGTGTATTTTCGTTGTTCATATTGAGTGGAACATGGAGCTCGTAGCACATTCCGAAGTGTAGTGTGTGATCTGAAGATGATGGTTATTTAGCTAAGTTGTTGCTTATGTGTTTATCTTCATTTTGGTCATATTTGTTACTTGTTTTGGTCGTCAAAACTTGTTTTCTGGGTTGGAGTACCTTGGTGCAGAAATGAAGCTTTTGTGTACAAATTTATACATGAAAATCGAGTTTCTGCAGTCTGCGGACGAAGCATTCATCCTTGCTTTCGTCCACATCTTCGTCTGTACAACTACTAGGAGCAACTGAACTGCGGACGATATCGCAGACGGACACTCTTCTGCGGAGGATGCCGCGAACAAAGCATTTGTCTGTGGCCTGTGCTGGAATGTTTCTACTTCTATTTTGTTGATGATTCGTGTCTCATGCATCGTGCATACTATGCAATGTACCTTTAGTGTATTTTCATTACATTACAGTGTTTAGCGTGTTGTGTCGTGTATCACCTCCTTAAGAACGTTTTGGGAACGGGAAACTAGTTTGTGTCTTACTTGTATTACTTGTGTTTGTACATAGATTTGTGTGGATTATACTGAGACCCCGAAGCTCAATCCATTCGCTTACTTGTGCAGGTGATGATGATGAGCCATATTATGAGGATGAGACTTGGGAAGGGCCCTATGACGAATGATGGATAATCAATCTTAGTGTTGAACACTTTACTTTTCGTTGTTATTTCGTTTGTTATTTCATTTAGAATTGTGAACCATATTTCATATGTAATAACTAGTATTTCCTTCAACGTTTAGACTTCCGTTTTATGTAATTTGGATATTATGGATTTCATGATCGAATCCCCTTTTCTAGAAATCTCTGTCGGGGGATTTGATCTCATTAACCAATGAGAAGCTGCCATGTCACCATTCCGGTTACGAGGTATGACATAAGTGGTATTAGAGCAGGTCAAACCTTAAGGTTAAAATATGGAATGAACTTAGGAAAACAAGAACACTTAATGTGAGATGTGTGATGGGTAGAGAACATGGACTATGACGTACTTGGTTATTTTATACTTTATATCATACTCTCTTGTGTTACGTTTTCTTATATGTTATACATGTATGTGATTTTGTACTATGCTTTGCCATGTTGTACTTGTATATATGTTTCACATGTTTAACTTGTTATGTGTTACCGCTTTATGTACTTAATTTACTTGTATTATCACTTGTGAGAGGTCAAGATGGATCCGAGTCAAGGAAACAATGGTGATGACTATAATTTACCAATTGCTACATACGCCCGTCGGGGGCAATGGGGTGTGCGAGGACAGTTTGTGGGGTGTACAAGTCAACAACAACAGGCTGAGGTTCAACAACAACAACAATCAGTTGCTGGGTTTGTGACACGAACACCACCACAAAATGTTCCACAATAATATGACCAACAACAAAATACTCCACCACCACCACCACAATATAACAACCCTCCACCGCCACCACAATACAATCAACCATCACAGTACAACCCTCCTCCACCACACTACATTACACATCCACTTCCATATAATGTACTACAACCACCCCCACCAACCAGCACAGGGCAACACCTGATATAAGGATTGCCTTTGTGATGCTCGCACATATGTTTTAGGCCCAGCAACAACAACAACAATAGCCACAACAGCAACAGAATTAGTATGCCGGGGTTCCTAGAGGTCAACGGGTTGAGGCTAATCCGGTGATGTATTGTGAGCGCATGAAAAAATGTGCATTGTCTCTTTTGATGGAGGAATGGGGCCGGATCAGGTAGAGACGTGGTTGGGAAAGATTGAACAACATTTCCACATTATGAGGGTACCGAAGAACATGAAGGCGGATGTTGTAGTGCATTTCCTTACTACAAAGGCATCACAATGGTGGAAGGGTATAGGACCCGTGTACGCTCAAGCGGGGCCTACTACCTGGGATAGGGACATAGGGATGTAAAGTATAAGGTTTTGCGCGCGAATTTCGGATCAGACTAAGTCGGTTAATATTTGGTCGCAAGATGGTTGCAAACCTGGCGCAAAAATTTTGAGGATTCAATTATGCGACCAACTGCGACCGAACCACCTTAGCGCCCAAACTTTCGGTCGTGGTTCTATCGCACACTTGTATTACGATTTATTGGCGACCAACTCCAACGTCATACACAAGTACTAGTGACCGAAATTAATCGGTCGTAGTCGTCGGTCATTGTTGGTAGGTTTTCTTGTAATGAAGATGAATCCATAAAAAAAGTGGATTATATATCTCTCCAGTATCCTCTTATTTTCGAGCATATGTGATTCATGAGGTAACAGGATTTGTGCAAATGACTTTCCATATGACTTATTTGGGCTATCCAATTATTCCGGGAAGATTAAAAGTTTCATTTTTTCAGTCTTTGATAGACAAGGTAGCGATGATAGTGGATGGAAAAATCGTTTATTGGATATGGGGACATCTTATTTTTGTTAAACGTGATTTATCTTCCATGACTTTACATATCATGAAAACTATTGATCCACTGAGGTCAGTACTTGATGAAATATAATGACTTTTTACTCGGTTTTTGTGTGGTTAAACTTAGGGTTTAGATCATCGTCATTAGATGTCTTGAAAGCGGTCATGTCACACTCGTGATAAGAATATCTCGGTATCTCATAATAGATTTCGTCAACGCTTTTCAATACAAATTATGATGGTGATTTCGTACTTGGCCTTCCCAGATTTTATGGCAGCAAGGTCTTGTTATGGTCTAGATCATATCTCGTTGGTTAACTCAACTCCATCGGCATCTTTTGTTTGGCGAAGCATGCTATCGGTTAAGGATGTCTCATAAGCATATAGTCGTTTTGTTTCTTCTCGTTAATACTTCGTTTCAGTATGACGATTGGTATCTTGAGGGAACCATTGTGTACCAATCTTGAACCTTATGTTGCCCCTATACATCCAAAACTTCGAATCATAAATGTTTGTATTGGAGAGAGAAGGGATCAAACTCTCTTAACTCAATTATTACCTCTACCTCGATGCCAATTGAAATATGAAGTCCCACATCGAGTATCTAAGAAAGATCTAAATAACATATAAGCTCATGGGTTAACACCTCTCCTTGCCAATTGGTTTTGAGAGAATATGAAGGCCCATGAGCTAATTTTCAGAGCGGGCTTCTAATGGTCATCGTACAATATGAAGTCTCACATCGAGTATCTAAGGAAGATCCAAATAACATATAAGCTCGCATTGATATATACGGTTGTTAGAGAATGCTGGGGATTTCAGCTTGAATTCCGTTTGTTAAATGGCACAACTACATCATTTTCTCACGTCGGGCCACAAAGATATGCCTTTAAATATTTCTTTGTTCCTTTGGCGATTTTTGAACAAAATTTTACCAATGGATGAGATGCGACGTAGAATGGGATTTTCACAGGCTTCACCGTGTTCTTGTTTGAACGGGGAGGATACGCTTCAACGTGTGCTTATGGATTGTGCTTTAGCGAAACTTTTCTGGCACAAAGTGGTGACTATAGTTAGACATTAGGGAAAGGTTTCAAGCATCATCACAGTGTTCTAATATCTTTTTTGGTTTGTTGGGATCTATGGAAAACACGTTGCAAATTATACTATGAGGGGCTCTGTCTAAGTCTAATTCTCTGTTTATATCTTTTTATTACGATTACAATGCCCTGGTTAGAGCCAAGTGGATGCAACATCTGAGTTTGTGCTCCGTCCGTCCAAGTGCAAGTACATCTCTCGTGCGTTCGCTTGAGGCGGGTTTGGATAGAGAAATTGTTTTGAATATTATCGGTTTATCTATAGGCAACCCAGATGCAGCAGAAGCCGAGATGGTTGTTACGTTATGGAGACAGTTCATTTATCATGACTTTTGGGTGTTTCTGACAACATGACTCGTCTAATAACTATTTGGAATTATCGAGTCTCAAAGAGGGTCTGAATTAGCTCGGTCCATGGTTTTCAGCGTTTACATATTCAATGTGATTCTTTATTTTTGGTGAATTCACTGATGTGAGAGAGTATTACGTCATGGAAATTATTTGCTAAGTTAATTAAAAAACACTAGCTTTGTTTCGACGGGATAATCATGTGATTACCCATGTGTATCATGATGCGTTCTAGAGCACCAACTAAGTTCATTTGGGAGGGGCTAAATTAAGGCAAAGGCTTGGACAGGGGGCTCGAGGGTTTGAGACGAGCTTGAAGAGTGAAGAAGATGCCCGGACTTGTGGTCCGAGGTTGAATGCTCTGACCTGCTAAGAAGAGAAAAGTCAGAGAGGGTGGCGAAAGACCCCAACCTCACTCCGATACTTAAGTTAGTTAAGATTCTAGAGAGAGAAAAAACATAGCACAATATTCGAGAGTTATTCAAATCATCAGAGTAAATGATAATGAACAATATTTGTAGTAGGCAATGCCCTCTTCTGCACAGGTTTTCCTCTCTAGTCTTAGGATAGGTACTTGAGTACTAATTTCGCTTTCTTTCAGGATGCTTTGTATGGACCGAGTTGCGCCAACCTTATATTTTATTACGGTTTTGCCATCGTGTTTTTGTGAACTGCTCATTGAGGTCAATATGGGCAAGTGTCTTACATGCACCTGATCTCGGCCTTCCGAGAAGACTTGATCACCTTGGGGCACCTTGTAAATTTGGCCCAATGCCTTATTCTTGGGCCTAGACTTCCTGTACCATGTACTTTCTTTTGTCATCTCTGATTTTATGTCCTTGCCTCAAGAAGTTCTCGAAACCTTGTCTCTTGGATGCTCGAGGTGCTCCATATCTTAGAGTACATTCCTAACTTTTCTTGGAAGTCTTTTTCCTATGATGTAACATTATTTCTCATTTACTTGTAATGGCCCTTGGCCCCTATATTATGGTGATATCCATATAAGCGCCCTATTACGGGTTTTGAAGAGAAAAAACATCTTCAAAAAGAGAAAATATTTAACTATTTTTTGTACTAGCTGAAAAATGAAAATTCATTTTCTTATTATTATTTTTTCCATTAAAATTATATATAAAATGCCAATATAAATTTTTAGTATGCTTTTATAAAGAAGAAAAATGAAGAAAAAAATGGGATGCTAGGATAGAGAAGGTAATGATATTGACATAATTCTCCATCTAATATCTTAACCGAAATGGAAAAGTATTGAAAATATTATAATCATTAGAAGATTGGTAACGCCTATTACAATAATCTTATTTTCCGAAAATAAAAATTTAAAATGCCCATATGAATGTTAGGTATGTCTAAAATAAAAGACAATACTAGGATGGACATGGTAATTATAACTTCTTTCCCAAAAGTAAAAGTAAAAAAAAACTATGGTGAAAGTTCGGTATGTCTAAAATAGGAGAATTTTCAGAATGGTAGGACGAACATGGTAATAATTCCGGTCTAACAATTTCGAACACATCTCTTATGCAAGTAGGAAAACATTAATTAGCACATATTTACCAAAAATAAAAATGGAAATGCCTATCTTTATTATTTTCTTCTACTTAATATCATAATGGAAAAAACAACGGTATAAAATTTACCATCTCTTAAAAACTAAAACAAAAGAAAAAAGTAAAAATGAGGGAGTACAACATACAAGTTCTTCATTTTGTCCCTATAAATAAGAGAGGTCATCACCAAATAAACATCAATCAATTCTTCTTCTTCTTCTTCTTCTTCTTCATAGATTAATATTTGTTTTCAAAATTTCTTGCAATGTCTAAGGTTTCTCGGGATCCCCTTTTGATCAGTCGAGTTATCGGAGATGTTGTTGATAACATTTCTTATTCAGCGAAAATCGTTGTAAGCTATAACTCGAAAACAACGAGTCTTTAATGGTCATGACCTCTTGCCTTCCGTTGTCACCCTCAAACCTAGAGTGGAGGTTCTCAGTGATGATATCACTCCCTTATTTACTCTGGTAATGCCTTGGTCTTCTACGGAACCTTTTCTTCATTCTGTCATTTCTCTTTAGAAAATTTTACCCTCGGCTTAAACTTGTTTTTATTCTTTGTTTGCAGATCATGACTGATCCCGACGTTCCCGGTCCGAGTGATCCTTACCTCCGAGAGCACTTGCACTGGTATACACATTTTAGGGTCGATTGTTTTTATCTTTTAGGCACATCCATGTTTTAGATGTCTATGTTATATGCATATATTAAATGTTTATCTTTTATGAAAAAAATGGGACTACAATTGGATTGTATCGCAATCCAAAAATTACTGTTTATGTACAACGAATTACTGGTTTTGAATTACCTGCTCAAATTTTTTTCGCCAGGTCCACCTAGAGAAAAAAGAAATAAAAAATGAAGTAGATGCCTCGTGATTTAAAACAAGAAATTTTGTTCAATTAAAAATGGTTAATTTTACTGAAAATTGTTTAACTATCTTTGTAGGATGGTCACTGACATCCCCGGCATTGCTGACGCCTCGTCTGGTAAGGTTCTTTTGAAAACAACCCCCACTTTAACGTCCCGGCTCCTATGCGGAACAGCTTTTGTTCCGTACGGTGCGGGACACGATCCCAACCGTCGGATGAGATTTTTTAACGGTTCAGATCTGGAGAGAGAAATTTATTTTTATTATTATTTTTTAAGTCAGCCGCAACTTTTCTCTCGCGACTTAAAAAATAATAATAAAAATAAATTTCTCTCTCCAGATCTGGACCGTTCAAAATCCCATTCGACGGCTGGGATTGTTCCGCACGTGCGGAACTTTGACTGTTCCGCACAGGAGCCGGACTGCCACTTTAAGGATACTATATTCTATATTTAATTTAAAAAAATGAATTCCGATTGCCTGTCACATCAATAAAAAATAAAAAATAAAATAAATCATGAATTTGGTGAACAGGAAAGGAGGTGGTTGGCTATGAGATGCCAAGGCCAAATATAGGCATCCACAGGTTTGTGTTTTTACTCTTCAAGCAGAAGAAAGAACACACAATGGTTGCACCGCCATCAAGGGATCACTTCAATACCCGCAAATTTGCAGAAGAAAACGATCTTGGTGCTCCTGTTGCTGCTGTCTACTTCAATTGCCAAAGGGAAACTGCAAGAAGGCGTTAAATGAGAATGCTGCCTTTTTTAATAATGTTGAACTCTCAAGTAGTTAGAGTTAATTTAGTTAATGTACTGCTGCTAGACTGCAAATGTGTACCCATTTAAGACTGATTTCAAGTATGCATTTGTTGAAATAATAAAGTTTTCTTTTTTGTCCGAATTAATTGTCATTTGGGTTATAACATTTTTACGTTCGACCACTTTTATTATTTTTTAACTTTTTTCAACTTTTGACATCCCCAATATATTTACGAACAGCCAAAATCATCCTTCCGTAAAAAGCCTAAAAACCGTCAGGATTGATGACATGTCATAACGGGCGTTTGATTTCTCTCTCCTCAAAGGGCAAAATCGGAAAAAAAAATCTTCTTCTTCTCCTCAAACTTCTATCTTCTTCCTCAAATCTTCTTCTTTATTCCAACCATAATAATAATGGAGAAAAAAAGAAGTATCATCAATTTCAATTAATCATTTCTGTCTCGTGGAATGGTTTCAGTGATAAAAAAGCCAGTTGTTTGCTGGATAATATTACTTCTATGTGGGGGACAATATCCATTTCTCAATAGATCTATCTATCGATAGAAAGATATAGATCTCTATATGGATCGCAACGCTCAAGAGCGAGTATCGATCGTAAAATGTTCGAAATACGCCCAATTGGTCCAACGTCACGTGCCAGCAGATGTGGTCACCATCATAGGTACTCAAGATATTGTGTCTAGAGAGGTGGATAGATAGGACTACTAGTTAGTCGATCAGGACCCGCTATCTATCATAGGCGAGAACAGACTTCTATTGACTGATTATGCTGTGCTAGGAGAAGAGCCAAAGTAAGGTAAGACTGTTGTATTTTAGTCGGTCGGGAGAAGCTACCGCTTCGTAGACAGCTCTGCTTCCTCGTCTTGCTTCTGGCAAAGCTTCTACTTCTACTTGAAGCGGAGATATTATAGTTGCAGTTTATGAAGAGTTTAAATATGTCTCTGCTGCCATGTTTAACTTTCATGGAGGAAAAAAACTAGAGAACAGTCAATGATTCATTCTGAAAACCCCCACAAAAAATATCATTTCGAGATTTCAATTTTCTGTCTTTTATATATTTGTAAAAAACTGAAAAAAGATTAAAATTATTATGGGCAAGACATCAAGAAAACTGGAAGTGGTATCTCCAGTTCCAGCGAATATAGCCAACTCAATTGAACATCTTCATATCTCTGAGATTGCTCAAGAACTCAATCTAAGTCCCCAGCACTATGATCTCCATGGAAAATACAAAGCTAAGGTAAAATCTGTGTTGGGTTCTTTTTTTTTTTTTTTTTTTATTTATTATTATTTCTTGATTGGTTTTTGAAATCATTGATGGTAAATTATATGTGGGTCCATTGTCTCTGCCCATTCATCATTTTTTGTAGATGTGTCAATTGAGTCTATTTAATCCATAATAATGGGTTTAGACCCAGACTCATCAAACAAATATTTAAGTTCAAATTCAACTATATTGGGTCTGTATCGTTTCACTTAAGGTTCAGATCCAACTATGTAGGGTCGGCATGAGTCTGGATCTATTCCATATACTTCATAACAAACATCATCAACAAATCCATTGTCGGTCAGGCCCCGCAGCAAGCCACCTCCGCTATCACTGCCCCGCCACCCGACCATCGTCAACCACTGGCCACCGCAATTTTTTTTTTTTTAAGTGAGAATCTACATTTTTATGAATACACTTAAAAAATATGGAATTTGAACATTTCCCGACAATTTTAGAGACAAAAATTTAGAATTGAACGATTATTTGAAGAAAAAAAATTGAATTTGAATTGCTCCCGCCTATTTTAGAGGCCAAATTTTGAGCATTTCCCTCCAAAAGTGAGACCAAACCAAACCCAAACCCAAACTACACCAAACCTTATCCAGCACACCCATAATATTTTCTCAAAAAATGAGAAATCTTTCCGGACTAGAAGACTAATTTTTTTTTCCAAAGGTTCATCAAACTAAGAAAATGCCTTATAAATGCAGACTAAATGTACTAGCTATTAACATATGAAGTCTAAAAATTTAATGAAAAAAATTAGTTGAAGAAAGGGAAGAATATTAAAATCAAACTGTACAACAAAAGATCACTATAAAATAAGAATGAACCTTGGGAAAATTAATTTGACGATACATAAAGCACCACGGCTCCTATGCTGAACAAGGCTGAATTCCGTACGTGCGGGACAAGCTGTCAGCCGTTGGATTTGATACTTTTTTATCCAACGGCTGTATCAAAATAGGGATATTTTAGGGATAAACTTTGAGCTATTTTTTCTCTTTCTTACTTTTAACCGAGAGAAGATATTTTTAGCGGGAAAACGAATTTTAAAAAAACATGTGTTCAATAATTAAGAATATGTGTCCACTAATAAAAAACATGTGTTCTATAACGAAGAACATGTGTTCTTGTTCAGCCGCAACTTTTCTCTCTCCTGGGTTACCCAATCGATGTGACGGTTGCGTGTTACTTTTTGTTGTTATTATTATCATTTATTTGTAAAATTACATATGTACCCTTTCATTATATAACATTTTTTTATTATTATTTTTTAAGTTAGCCGCAACTTTTCTCTCTCCAAATCTGGACCGTTCAAAATCTCATCCGACGGTTAGGATTGTTCCGCACGTGCGGAACTTTGGCTGTTCCACACAGGAGCCGGACTGTACATAAAGATCCATAGAGAATAACTTTCAAATCTCTAAGGCAGTGGCGGCGCGGCGAGGTCTATAAGGCAGCGCTAAAAAATCTCTCTGATTTTGAGACTCGGTATATTTGGTTCAAAGAAGGGAGAAGGAAGAGGGAGAGAGAAAGAGGTAGGTAGTTTTTGGGGAAAGTTGGCATGGGGCGGCTCTTGTTGGTACGGCCCCACACTCCTCTCACATAAATTTAGACAGGACCCACCTACAGGGTAGGTCCCGCAGGCCTCCATGTCTCACAAGTACCCACAAGGTCCGTCCCATAGGGAATTTTTCTGTAGTTTTTGGGGCTTGGTGGGTCTCTCTTTGTGGGTCTTAGTGGATTTTTTAAATTCATTATTTTTTTTTCAAATCTATTATTACTTACTTAAATAATTCATGAGTCCAAACTTAATTAGATTTGGGTATTAAAAAATAGGATAAAGCTTTTCGACCAAGTAAAATTGGATATAATTTGCTAAAAACTCAAATTAAATACTATTCACCCATGTTGGTATAAGGGATTCACCCACTTATTTACCATTTTGCCACTAATTTAGCCAATTAATTGGCTAAATTTTAGCTCCCTAGCATTGTCCTAAAAAATAAACCCAGACCCATACCAGATCTGTTGGGTCTGGACTTGTGTCTGGGTTTTGGCACAATTGACACACCTAATTGTCTATGAATCACTTGGCCATTTCATTCTATTTGATGATTTGTTAGGATAATGGATGATAAAAAATTGAGTTGTGAAATAAAATTGTCAGAGAAAATAGTGTTTAGATTTGTCAAGCCGGAGATTTATAGTTAGTATAGGATTATTGGAATGGAAATTTATGAAATTACTTCTTTCCACCATTGTTATGGTTGGAATAAAGAAAAATATTTGAGAAAGAAGATGAAGTTAATAAGATTTTTTTCCGTTTTGCCCTTTGAGGAGAGAGAAATCAAAGGTCCCGTTATGACATGTCACCAATCTTGACGGTTTTTAGGCATTTTTTTGACGGAAGGATGATTTTGGCTCTTCGTAAATATATTGAGGATGTCAAAATTAAAAAAAAAGATGAAAGTGGGCGAACGTAAAAACGTTGATAACCCAAATGACAATTAATTCTTTTATGCAATGACACTATATTTGGGAAAACCATCATGTCCACAAGTTCATCCATTTGTGCATGTGTAATAAGTATTCAAACATAGTTTTACGGGAAAACAAGGTAAAGGGGAATGGATAAGTTTTCAAGAAAAAATGTACCTCACAGATAATTGTAGAGGTGCCCATGAAAGAAATGAATAGAAAAAGTAAATTTGATCCTTGTTTATAACATGAAATTGCCCAAAATGGGTAACCGGACAAGAAACAAATTATGAGTATATGCAAAATTAAACAGGACTCAACACACCAGAAAAATAATATAATCAATTTCATGGCATAGAAGCTCTGACAGACCTACAAAGGTGCTCTAATGGCTTCTTTTCAGCTTCCACCTACAACAGAGCTATAGCCAAATTGTTTGACCAATCCTCTGCTTTCCATTAACTTCCGCACTTGGATAGCATCGTACATTTTTCCTGCTTCAGCATACATATTTGAAAGTGTCACATAATGTCCAGCATTTTCGGGCTCCAACTGGATCAAATGTTCTGATGCCAGCACCCCAATGCTGAGATTTTGTTGCACTAAAGACGCAGCAAGTACAGAACCCCAAATATGCTTATTAGGTCCGTACGGCATTTTCCTGATTAAAGCAACAGCATCCTCAAGCTGACCAGAACGTGCTAGCAAATCGACAACACAAGTGAAGTGTTCCACTCCTGGATTGAAGCCAAAATCAGCACTCATGCGATGGAAAATTTCGAGTGCCTCGTCTACCAGACCAGAATGACTGCAAGCAGAGAGCAAAGAAGTGAATGTCAACAAGTTGGGTAAAATGCCAGAGGAAATCATCTCTTGCAGGAGCTGTAAAGCAGCTCGGCCAAACCCGTGCATTCCAAATCCTCCAATCATAGTGTTCCAAGATACCAAATCCCTACTCTCCATTTGAAAGAACATAGAATGTGCAATGTCGATGCTTCCACATTTAGCATACATGTGAATGAGTGCATTTTGAACTGGGATTTCCGAATAAGAGTTATTTTTCAAAATGTAGGAATGAACTTGCATCCCTAATTTAAGGTCACATAACGGCAAAACAATGGTAAATGTCGTCTGGTCACCCTTAATCCCCATACTTTGCAGTTCTCTGAAGCATTCCACAGATGAATCCACCATTCCTAACTCAGCAAAACCAAGAATTCTAGCATTCCAGCTGACAACATCAGATCTATCCATGAAGCCAAAAACATGCCCTGCATCTCTACTTCTCCTACACTTTGCATATAGTGTGAGCAAGGCCGGTCCAACTGAACTGTAAAATGAAATCCCTGATTCCCTTTTTATTCCATATGCATGAATCTCTCGTCCACATTTTAATAAGCCAATACGTTGACAAGAAGCAAGAACACTGGAAAGGCAGTCTAAATCTGAACAAACTTTTCCTTCATATATCATATTCCTAAATATCTCAACTGTCATGTGATCTCTTCCAATCCGAGAGTATCCAGCTATCAAAATGGTCCATGATATAACATTTGGATCCTGAATCTGCCACAATAGTTTCATTGCTTCATCACATTGCCCCATACGGCAATAGGCATCCATGATCGTGTTCCATGTAACTATATCAGGCTCAATTCCGTCCAATCTCATAAATCTTAACATATCCACAGCCAAGTTAAGATAACCATTATAGACATATCCCGATATCATTAAATTACAGGACAATAAATCTCGCCACACCATACGATCAAATATCAACCTTCCACTATCAACTTCACCGCATTTGGAGTACATATCAATCAAAGCATTCGATACTTGAATTTTACCGTCTACTCCACAAACAATGACATCTTTATGAACCTGGACCCCAAGTTCCAAACAGGAAGTTGCAGCACAGACTTTCAAGACCTTGGGAAACACATAGTTATCAGGCAAAACACCCTCAAATTTCATGTCTTTATAAGTATAAATGCACTTATAGAAGCTCCCTTTTCGCGAAAAGAACGATATAATCGCAGTCCAAGAAAACACATTTGGTTCAGACAATTCATCAAACACTTTGAGGGCGGATTGTAAATCATCACAATCTGCATACATCTGAACCAATTTTGTTGAAACAAATGGATTCCCCTGAAGCCCATGAATCACAATCTTTTGATGGGTTTGTTTTCCGGGGTTTAAAGCTACTGAATTACTGCAGTGCTGAAGTAACTCGTTGAATTGTGTTGGGGCAGGTAGTCTGAAGTTGGGGATGGAAAGAGATGAAATTCTTCTTTGCCAAGTCCAGAAAACTCTCATTTATTTCAAAGCATAAAATGGGATGTGAAAATCCTCCCAGGGAAAGGTACATTTGTTCAATAATAAAAAAAACAGTAGTTTTGTATTCTGCAGTATCTTTGTATGTCTAGAGCTCTACTGGTGGCGGTTACCATTTCCAACTCCCAAATTTTTAGAAACTTTTAAAATATTAACTCCATTAGTCCCAAATGTAATGTCTTAATTCTTTATTAGTTTGTTCCAAAATGGTTGTCCACTTTCCCGAAATACATATACTTTGTTTCTTAACTCCCATAAACAAGATTTGAAACCCAGCCCGGACATTGACCCGAAAAAATTACTATGTTACGTGTCACTGGTCGGGGTGGTGGGCAGACCATCATTTCCTTGTTCATCGACTTGGTGGCGTCATAAATATTATAAATAAATAAATATTATATAATTATTATTTAAAATGAATTACAAATTCAAAGACTAAAACATCTCCTTAATATAAACTGAACATTAACAAAATGTTATGTAAATTCATTTACACACAAACTATTCTACAAAATTTAAATATACATACAAATAATAATAAATAAATAAAAAAACTTTCATCGAACTACAAAGGAATGGCAATTGATTTTAGAGTCTCAAAACAATAAAGTTCACCAGCTATTTGTAAATTATAACACTATCTTAAACAAGAAAAGTAAATTATAATAAAGAGTTTTAGTTCAGAAAATCAAACCTAAGAAGAGTTGTGGGGTTCACCAAATCGATTCTTGAACTTTGAGATTTGTTTGAGAAATATGATGAATTTGGTTTTGATAGTTTGAATTTGATGAATTTGCTTTGAGAGATCTTCTCGTTCACCTAAATGCAGGGCCGGTCCTGACATTTCGGGGGCCCTGTGCGAAAACTAAAAATGGGGCCCTTCGTATGAATATTAACATTTTCAACTTGTTACAATTTTTAAAATAAACGAAATATGACATTATAAAACTACAAAATATGCTTTCTTCGAGCATTGGTGGAGGCAAAATCGTCAATAATAATATTAATATCGTCATTAATGGCTTGATGCCTTGAAACATGTTCATGGTATCTTGGATATTTGAGTTGGGCTTAACATATAAATCTGCACATTGGACTATAGGAGTAATGGACATGGATGTCTACATGGTAGCTTGGATATTTGGATTGGGCTTAACATATAAACAGTTATACTTAAAAAATTTGGGGCCCTGTGCGGTTGCACCACCTCCACCTTCTTACGGGCCGGCCCTGCCTATATGGTGATACTCAATAGAATTGAGGGTGATAGATAAGAATATGGTGTTTCTCAATTTTTTGTTTAAGATACAATTTTTCTTTTTTTCTTTTTTTAAATGGAGCATATGAGATCCGCTCATTCTAGTAAACTCGTTATGGTTCCCGAGTTTGACGGTCCGACCATTGAATTACCTGGTTGAACAAAATAAGCTTGTTTTTAATTTTACTAATTTTGAGAGCCAACCCGAATAATAAAGAAGGCCGAGCGGTGGTCCAACCAACCGGTTCAAATTGAATTTTAAAACGATGTATTTAGAGATAAGTCAGCTGGACAAGTAAAAATTATGTGAAAATTTGTTCCTAAAACCAATGAATGATAACTAACCGTAGGCCAGAGCGTAGATGAACACCCACTACCTCAAAAAAACTATCAAACATGATTTGTTTTCATAATCTTTTACCTTTTGTTTATTTATCCTAGCTTCCTAAAAAGAATCACGTCCTATAACATATAGGCTTAAATTTGGTTTTGGCTTTAGACTAGTCATGGTTTGACATAATGGGTCAACTATATCAATCTTTTTTTTTTTGGCAATTTTTTTGACATGAACGGATTTTTCAAATCCAAATGCGATATTATCCACACAAAAAACGCAGATTTGGAGCCGCCGGGGTTTGAATTTTTCATTTTTTCCGACCGATGAATAATCTTAGTTTTAGTCAAGTTCAGACTATATCGTGTACTAACCATCACAAATTTTGGCACCATCAGACTCGGATTTTCAATTGTCTCAACTGATGAATAATATCGATTTAAGTCAAATTCATACAAAATCGTGTACCATCACAGATTTGGAGCCGTCGGGTTCGTATTTTTCAATTGTTACGACCTCTGAAAAATCTCGATTTTAATCAATTTCAAATAATATCGTGTACTAACCACCACCGATTTTGTGCCTAGCTCAAAATTTTCAACTGCCGTGATCGGTGAATAATCTAGATTTTAATAAAGTTTTGAAAATATCGTATACGAACAAAAAAAGATTTGGGGCTGTCGAACTTGAATTTTTCGTTTTTTCCCGACAGGTGAATAATCTTAGTTTTAGTCAAGTTCAGGCTATATCGTGTACTAACCACCACATATTTTTTCTCGCCGGACTCGAATTTTTCAATTGTATCGATCGATGAATAATATCAATTTTAGTCAAATTCATACAAAATCTCCACAAATTTGGAGCCTTCGGATTTGAATTTTTCAATTGTTATGACATTTGAAAAATCTCGATTTTAGTCAATTAGTGATAATATCGTGTACTAACCATCACCGATTTTGTGCCCTCAAGCTCGAATATTTCAACTGTTGCGATCGGTTAATAATCTTGATTTTGTAATGTTCTGAAATTATTGTTAATAAACCATCACAGATTTGGAGCCGTTGAGGTTGAATTTTTCATTTTTTACGACCGGTGAACAATCATAGTTTTAGTCAAGTTCAGACTATTTCGTGTACTAACCATCACATGTTTTTGTCCGTCGGAGTCGAATTTTTCAATTGTCTCAACCGATGAATATAATTGATTTTAGTCAAATGAATACAAAATTTTGTACTAACTATCACATATTTGAAGCCGTCGGGATCAAAATTTTCATTTGTTACAACCTTTGAAAAATCTCGATTGTAGTAAATTTCGGATAATATCGTGTACTAACCACCACCGATTTTGTGCCCTCAAGCTCGAATTTTTCAACCGTCGCGATTGATGAATAATCTTGGTTTTAGTAAAGTTCTGAAAATATCGTGAATGAACCATCACATATTTGGAGCTATCGGGCTTGAATATTTCATTTTTACGACCGGTAAATAATCGTAGTTTTAGTCAAGTTCAGGCTATATCGTGTACTAACTAACCCATCACTGATTTTTTCCCATCGGACTCGGATTTTTCAATTGTCTCGATCGATGAGTAATATCGATTTTAGTCAAATTTATACAAAATCGTGTACTAAGCTTCACAGATTTGAAGCTGTCTGATTCTGATTTTTCATTTGTTACGAACTTTTGAAAAATCTCGATTTTAGTCAATTTCGGATAATATCGTGTACTAACCACCACCAATTTTGTGCCCCTAGGCTCGAAATTTTCAACTGTCGCGATCGGGTAATAATCTTTTTTTTTCTCCAAAACTAGACCATTTATAAGTATGGTCTAGTTTATTAAAATTATATTATTAGACCTCTCCAGAGGAGGTCGACCTCACCAGAGGAGGAGTAGTAGAAGCCCGTTGAGCGGGTGCCCCATGAGGGGAGTAGTAGAAGGCCCGTTGAGCGAAGAAGCCCGTTGAGCGGGTGCCCCGTGAGGGGAGTATAAGACCTCACACAAGGGAACCCAAAGAAATGACAATTAAATCATTCCCCTTGTGTGAGGTGGGTATCGAACCTGGACCTCTCGGTCTCAGACAGTGGATGTTACTCACTGGGCTACCGTGACTTCGGTGAATAATCTAGATTTTAATAAAGTTATAAAAATATTGTGTATGACCATAACATATTTGGGGTCGTCGGGCTTGAATTTTTCGTTTTTTCCGAAAGGTGAATAATCTTAGTTTTAGACAAGTTCAGGTTATATCGTGTACTAACCATCACAGATTTTTACCCGTCGGACTCGAATTTTTCAATTGTATCGACTGATAAATAATATCAATTTTAGTCAAATTTATACAAAATCGTGTACTAACCATTACAAATTTGATCAAAGGTCCAATAGCCCAGTGGGGCATTGGTCGGCCCGTGACCGAGAGGTCCCGGGTTCGATACCCTCCCCAAGCATGGGGTAAGCTTTAATTGTCTCCCTTCTAGGGTACTCTTCTCCTCTTATGAGGTGTTGGTTCTCTCCCCTTTGGGGTTCCGCCCTCAGGAGTTCAAAAAAAAAAAAAACCATTACAAATTTGGAGCCTACGGGTTTGAATTTTTCAATTGTTATGACATTGAAAAATCTCGATTTTAGTCCATTAGTAACAATATCGTGTACTAACCATCACCGATTTTGTGCCCTCAAGCTCAAATTTTTAAACTGTTGCGGTCGGTTAATAATCTTGATTTTTGCAAAGTTCTAAAATTATTGTGTATAAACCTTCACATATTTAGAGTCGTTGGGCTTGAATTTTTCATTTTTTTTTTACCAGTGAATAATCATAGTTTTAGTCAAGTTCAGACTATTTTGTGTATTAACCATCACAAATTTTTGTCCATCGGTCTCGGATTTTTCAATTGTCTCGACCGATGAATAATATCGATTTTAGTCAAATTCATACAAAATCGTGTACTAACTATCACAGATTTGGAGCCGTCGGGTTTGAATTTTTCATTTTTTCCGACTTGTGAATAATCTTAGTTATAGTCAAGTTCAGGCTATATCGTGTGCTAACCATCACAGATTTTTGCCCGTCGGACTCGGATTTTTCAATTGTCTCGACTGATGAATAATATCGATTTTAGTCAAATTCATACGAAATCGTGTACTAAGGTTCACAGATTTGGAACCGTCGGTTCAAAATTTTCATTTGTTACGACCTTATAAAAATTTCGATTTTAGTCAATTTCGGATAAGATAGTGTACTAACCACCACCGATTTTGTGCCCTCAAGCTCGAATTTTTCAACCATCGCGATTGATGAATAATCTTGGTTTTAGTAAAGTTCTGAAAATATCGTGTATGAACCATCACATATTTGGAGCTGTCGGGCTTGAATATTTCATTTTTTACGACCGGTAAATAATCGTAGTTTTAGTCAAGTTCAGGTTATATCGTGTACTAACTAACCCATCACAGATTTTTTCCCATCGGACTCGGATTTTTTAATTGTCTCGACCGATGAATAATATCGATTTTAGTCAAATTCATACAAAATCATGTACTAAGCTTCATAGATTTGGAGTTGTCGGGTTCTAATTTTTCATTTGTTTAGACCTTTTGAAAAATCTCGATTTTAGCCAATTTCGGATAATATCGACCACCGATTTTGTGTCCTCGGGCTTGAATTTTTTAACTGCCGTGATCGGTGGATAATCTATATTTTAATAAAGTTCTAAAAATATTGTGTATGACCATAACAGATTTGGGGTCGTCGGGCTTGATTTTTCGTTTTTTCCGATAGGTGAATAATCTTAGTTAAAGTCAAGTTCAGGCCATATCATGTACTAACCATCACAAATGTGGAGCTTTCGGGTTTGAATGTTTCAATTGTTATGACATTTGAAAAATCTTGATTTTAGTCAATTAGTGATATTATCGTGTACTAACCATCACCGATTTTGTGCCCTCAAGCTCGAATTTTTCAACTGTTGCGAACGGTTAATAATCTCGATTTTTGCAAAGTTCTAAAATTATTGTGTATAAACCATCACAGATTTGGAGTCGTTAGGCTTGAATTTTTCATTTTTTTCGACCTGTGAATAATCATAGTTATAGTCAAATTCAGACTATTTTGTGTACTAACCACCACAATTTTTTGTCCGTCGGACTCGGATTTTTCAATTGTCTCGACCAATGAATAATATCGATTTTAGTCAAATTCATACAAAATCGTGTACTAACTATCACAGATTTGGAGCCGTCAGATTTGAATTTTTCATTTTTTTCGACTTGTGAATAATCTTAGGTTTAGTCAAATTCAGGCTATATCGTGTGCTAACAATCACATAATTATTCCCATCCGACTCAGATTTTTAAATTATCTCGACCAATAAATAATATCGATTTTAGTCAAATTCATAAAAAATTGTGTACTAAGCATCACAGATTTGGAGTCGCCGGGTTCTGATTGTTCATTTGTTACGACCTTTGAAAAATCTCGATTTTAGTCAATTTCGAAAAATATCGTGTATGAACCATAACAGATTTATGGCTGTCGGGCTTGAATTTTTCGTTTTTTCTGACAAGTGAATAATCTTAGTTTTAGTCAAGTTCAGGCTATATTGTGTACTAACAATCACAGATGTTTTCCCGTCGGACTCGGATTTTTCAATTGTCTTGACCGATGAATAATATGATTTTAGTCAAATTCATACAAAATCGTGTACTAACCATCACATATTTGATCAAAGGTTCCTTAGCCCAGTGGGGCAAGATCGATACGCTCCCCATACATGGGGCAAGCTTTAAAAAACAAAAGCCATCACAGATTTGGAGTTGTAGGGTTTGAATTTTTCAATTGTTACGACATTTGAAAATTCTCGATTTTAGTCTATTTCGGATAATATCGTGTACTTACCATTACCGATTTTGTGCCCCCAAACTCGAATTTTTCAACTATCGCGATCGACGAATAATATTGATTTTAGTCAAATTAATACAAAATCGTTTACTAACCATCACAGATTTGTAGCCGTCGATTTTAGTCAAATTCATACTAAATCGTATACTAACCATCACATATTTGTAGGGGAAAATTGATATGATTTTAGAAAGAGAAGTTAGTATGTACATAAAGAGGTTTAATGGTTGGTTAGGTGGAAATTTCCCCTGCCAGGTGAGATGAGAACGGATTGGTCTAGGATTTATATCGCATTTTAGGGTTTATTTGCCAAATTCGTTCTCTTTTTTTGCCAAATTTGTTCTGCTATGACGTAGTCAGACTAGTTGGGAGTCTGGCTAAAATCCGTTCATGCCAAAAAAGTTGCCCAAAAAAAAAAAACTTGCCCTGGTTGGTCCATTAGGCCAAACCAAGGCCAATCTAAGGCCAAGCCCCTTAAATTTATGCGAGGGTTGTTCTCAATAACGCATATTATAATTTATGGTCAATTTTAAAGTATAAGCCCAGCTTTTTACGTGAGAATTTGTCTCCAATAATGTATACTGATGTATTCATCATTCTCCAAATAGTAATACACTGAGAGGAGTTATAAAATTTAAATATAAAAGAAAAGAAAAAGGAGTTAATTTTCGAAACATTTCTGGGACATCTTATTTGGAGCTGATATATGGTTACTTTAGAATTCATACGGGGAAAACCGGAGCCATCTTTAAATTAAAATGAGTTGATAAAACAAACAGGAAAAGCTTTAATTTGTGTAATATACAAAGATTTAAAAATATAAATAACGAAAGATATCTCTGTTAATCTGCAATTCTTTCGAACTTGAGACCATGCTCATCCAAAACAGCCAAGTGTTTCCTTTTCTTTGATAACTTGGTCGAACCTTGGCCATCACCAAACTTAGCAGCAGTCCGAGCCCTCAGTTCATCTAAGCTCTCACCTTCCTTTGCCCTCTCCAAAACCTGAACAAAAGACGTAGAATCAGAAATAATGCGCGAAATTTTAAGCAACATGCATGTAAGGGATTCTTGGATACGTACCAGATGACGACCATAAAGATGAGTATTCGAAAGAGCTTCAAGGGCATTCTTTGCCTCTTGTTTTGTGACATACTCCACGAAAGCAAAACCTCTATGTTTCTCAAACCCCATTGGCAACCGCACACTCTTTATCTGTTCCCGGGATGTTTCAAATGTCGGTAAGAGATGAGATAAAATTTCCAGTGTATACGCAACATCCAGAAGAGACGAGGAATATAGGAAGCGTAGACCAAAAAAGTAACAGGGTTCAGGGGTTAGAGGAATATTGTTACAAGAATTCTGTCATGCAATGGCATAGGACTATGCACAATGTCTAGTGCCATGCTATGAAACTTAAAAGGAACATATTTGTTCATATAGTTCCAAGACCTAGAAGCTGGGAAGTGTGTGCTCTGACGCGACTGGTTGACCTTAAGATAATATAAACATATTTGTAAGTTGTAACTTCGACCTTAAGATATGGATGAAACCATTGCCAGTTATACTAACAATAGAAGTTTTTATCTAAAACCAATTTCAATTGAAGTCGACCCTGCAAGAGTTTTTGGCCCAATATTGTTGTTTTGTAAAAGTACATAATAAATAACACTAATTACCTGGCCAAATGGACTGAATAACTGTCTAAGATCTTTTTCTGTTGCCTCAAAAGCTAAATTTCTTACGATCAGTTTTGTTGAACTTCTATCACTCTCAACCTTTTTAGCTAACTGTTCATCTTTCTTAGCATGGCAAAGTTGCAAAATCAGGGCATGTCCATCTAAAACAGTCCCCTGCAGATAAGAAACGGAAAACACACATGAGAAACTGAAACAATCACATGAAAGTTTAAATATTGCAGATAGCTTAAGAATCACCTGCAAATCTCTGCAAACATTTATGGCTGTATCTACAGAATCCAACTCGACGAAACCAAAACCCATTGATACACTCTTCCCTTTCTTTGTATGTTTCTTTACCTGCATATGAGGCACCAAGTGTGAGAAAAATGGAAAATACACTAGCAGCAGAAAACATGTCAGAGAACCATTGAAATGGTTTAGTCATTGCAGGAAAACACCACGAAGTATTACCCGGACACTCAGGAGTTTCCCTTCTTTCATGTGTTCAATAAAATGTTCTTTCAAGCTGACATCGTTTGTTTTAAAATTGAGATTCTTCACATAGAGAGATCTGGACTGCAAAACCAATAAGTTAACAGGAATAAGATTAACATTATGAAGTCGACTAAGTAGCTAGTATCCAAGCAAAAATTATTCAAAAATTATTCTCATTAGTCTTCCAACAAGAAGATCATCTTTTACCGAAACTGAAATGCCAATTTACCAAAAGAGGAAATTCATACAATATAATTTAATCTGTAATTGATACCCGTGGCAATGATAAAATAAATCCTAGTTAGTAATCTGGAGCCTCATAAAAACAATAAGAAATAATAAGCCTCCTCCACTCTCCCAGGTGAGGTAAATGGGCCTACCCCCGTCTAAAGCCAAGATGTAATAATAAAAGCATCATTTTGCAAATTCATCCATTGAGGTCAAATACATAGCTAGGTATAAAACTGAAAAATAGAACAGATTTCCTGAGGCTTGAAGAAATGTAAATACTGACATAAGTCGTGATTATAGCATATGTCCGTATTCTTAAATATCAAATAGTTTGTGCAAAGAGATGCACCAAGTTTCTCCAAACTGTTTTCCAATGTCAAAGTAGGAGATGGACGAGGTAAAATGGAATAACTTGCATATGAAGCTTCTCTTAGGATTATTTTCATAATTCTCCACAACACTTGACATATTTGCTTAGGAAGAAACACTGATCTTTCCGTATTTAATCATTGCAGTGTCTCTCAGGAGGCAGAAGCCAACAACATATGAGCAGAAAAAGAAAGCTATTTAAGTTCCAATTACTTTCTTCAGGACTAACCATACTCTTAATTGTACTCTTCCTTTCGTTCATACGTTTATTATTTTAATAATAAAAGAAGAAAGAGGATACAACCAAAACTTATAACCCAACCATACACAGGAGTCGGTGTAGTAGAAGTTGGAGTAACAGCACCTATTGCATATTGTAGGAAATTAAAAAGTATAGTCCAGAAAGATTTTATTGGTATCATATAACAAAAATAAATAGAAGATAACACCTCAACTCTGTCCGGATCAACATCTTCATCTGTTATTCCTTCAACTTGTTGCTCTAGCATAACTCTATTTGAATCATGTTCACCAACAATATTTTTGCTTGAACTATCTGATGTGCTTTTACTAAGAATGTCTTCAGGTGCCCACTCCAAGTATAATGGAGCATCCCTGGTGGCAAAGATAGAAATTCATAAATGTCAAACCAAAAGAAAAAAACAACTATATATTCTAATAATCGCCCATAAAGCAGAAGATTATACTTGTAGCGCTTGTAAGCCGAACCCCTAAAAGCTGCACGTGCTTCAGCTGCTTCAAGAAAGACAACCTGGATTGCCACAATTTAAATAGGGGAAAAAAATTAAAAACAGAGTATCAGCATTGTAGGGAGCATTGTCCAAGTGATGTCAATCCAAAAAAGAGTCATGGCGATAAGTTTACCAGAGCCAAGGTTTTTGTCCTGGGGAGAATAACTTTATCCAGTTTTCCAAATTTTCCAAACATATTAGCTAGTTCACCTTCTGATGATCCATAAGGCAAGTTCTTGACTAATATAACGTGGTTGCTTCTTTTTGCACCATCGGCTTTGCCTGCAGCAAAATCCTCTAAAGCAGAAACATTGACCCCAGCATTTGCAAGAGCCTTTTTTGTCTCATTAATCACCTGAGTTTCCCCCAGTGCAATACGCACAGCCTGATCATCAGCTTCCCTGTCCAGTAGATCACTTTTACTCACACCAAATTTCCGAGCAATGTTTTCCACAACCTATGATAGACAAAGGAAAAATAATTAAACATATCAAAATCAGCTAAAACAAAAAATAAAATCTCAGGATTTTAACTAAAAATGAGAAATAATGATATAAATTCATGATGGCGATGAATGGAAAGGAAATGGGGGAGAATGAAATATAGCAATAACATCTTTTTTACTGAACACTTAATGACAGATAAAACAAAATTTTAGTTCGAAACACTTGTTTCTTCACTCTATCAGGAAGTATTTGCTTTCACCTAACCCATTTTAATGTACATGGCAAGTCATATCGTTGTCTAAGGGGCAGTATTTAAGTCTATGTAGAACTGGTTCTGGGAGAAGAAAATGTAAGATTACTTGGGAGTCGTTTGGTCCAAAATATTCTGGATAAAAATATAGGAAAGAATGTGAGGAAATTAAAAGTCCCCGAACAGGTGAATGTAAAAGGAGATATTCTGTAAACAAATTGTCTCTCTAGTCTCTTCCCCAGATGACTAAAGCTTTTAATGTTGTTAGCGGATGGCACTGGTTCAATCAGTTGAGATATACTCCCTCCGTCCCAAATTAACTATACACATTTCCTTTTTTTTGTTTGTTCTAAATTAAATGTCCACTTTCTAATTCAAGTATGTGTTAAAGATAAATTTTCCAATTTTACCCTTCTTCCAAATCTTCATTGAATACTCTTGGATAATTAAAATTATTTTAAGAGGTGGTTGGATGTTGAGTGAGAGGAAGGAAAGAGAAAGATATAAATTTTAAATGAGATTAATAAAATTAATGAGGGGTAACTTCGACTTTTGCTTATATTTTAACATCAAAACCTTAATACCCGTGCATTTGTCAAAGTGGACATAAAATTTGGGATGGAGGGAGTATTAATTAAAGTGAAATTAAAGGTAAAGAAAATTAATTTAAAACAGTGCCTTCCTTCTAGTTCTTCTAAAAGAAATAATCCACACATTCAATGGCATTGTCATTTTGTTAGTATCTTTTATTTACCAACTCCAAGACAACACTCTGTTAATTACTGGCCGTCTATGATAAAATATGTTTGACTATACGACAATAATTATTAGTCTGTTGTAATTCCTATTCCTATTAGACAAAATATGACTAGATACAAAGACTTTCATTAACTAGTTCCCCTGTTTGAGGATCAAAAAGTTGAAAGGAACAGGCTCTTTTGCTTCACCCAGTTGGATTAGGGGCAAAAACCCAAGTGCTGTGGGGATTAATTCTAAGAGATCAATCCAAAATCCAGTTGTTTCTGAGAAACGAAAGAACATAGAACTTAAAAGAAGCAAAAAGGGCGAAGGAGAGAGAATTGGTTCCGGGATTGAGATTTTAAGAGGCAAGTCAATTTTTTATGTCTGATGAAATAGAGGGAACTTACTATATGATCCTAATTAGTCAAGGAGTATCTTCATGAAAAGATGCAATAAGTTATGGGCCTTATGGCCACTTTATTCACTTGAGGCCTCATTACGGTATAACTTTAGCACCTGTAATTTTCATTTGCTGGCTTTTGCCAAAAAATAGAACTAATAATTAATACAACATACCGTATCTGGGCGCATGAACAAGCTGTTCCATGCTCGTGTATTTCCACTAGCTTCAGATGTCTTCCTTTCCTCCAACCTTTTCTGCTTAAGAGTTTTTGAGGACTTTGTGATGGAAATATCGGTCCTATGCAAGGAATGGGAAAAGAGATCTCCATTATCACTAATAGCACTTCTACTATAAATTAATAATATAAATCTATACATGCCGGTATATATCACTACAACTCCTTTAGAGCTCTAGTGCACATTATCATCATTTTAAAATCCAAAAGTAGTTCTACAGAATTTTAATCGTTTTAGTTGGCTTTTCATTTGTTTTTAATTTTTAAAACCTGGATAAAAAGTTTCAAAAGAGAAACTGGAGTTGCTTTCTAGATAAACGAAGAATTTTTTCCACTGAAAAGAAATCTGGGGGCAGTTCTCCGAAAGCTTTTGTTTCTCAAATCCGTTATGGCCAAAGTTAACAGTCACATTCCCAAAATAGAGCATTTTTCCCTTGCAACTTCTTTAATTGTAGAAAATAAGAAAGAATAGGCTGCCCCACCTCTTGAAAAACAAGAGTAAACAATGAAAGGACCAGTTATCAAACCACTTACTCTTGCTTCTGGAAAGAATTCTTCTGTTTTGCTGCCATAACATGCAATAATCTTCCTTGAAAGATCGAGTTATCCAGCTCTTCTAACGCCCTGAAAAAGAATATGCATCAGTGCTATCTTATGAGAAGCTCATGAAAGTTTACAGACATGGACTAGATCTCTAGATTTACATTTTCATATGCAGCATGTGTAAATAAAATGTACTCTCCCCACGTTTTAAAAACTAAACAGAAGAATATTCATATCATACATACCCAATTCAAGCTAATTTATTTAAGACATAATCAAATTCTGCAAATAACAATGTGTAGTGAACAATCTGAAATTGCTTCAACCTTTAGAATCAAAATAAAATGCTCTGACAAGAATGTTCAGGTGAATTTCTAATGACCATAGAGTATCGGACAGGTTAACCTCCAAATCAATTTTGTGGAATACAAACTCCAGGCGGTTGAGCATGAGAAATTAATCCCTTAAAATTCAATTGGAAATAAAATTAGAACCCTGAGAAAAGTATGGCAGGTAAAACTCCAATGTTAGCTCTACCGCACCTTAAAGCAGATTCTGGAAGAGCATAAAGAACATATGCAAATCCCTTGGACTGCTTGGTATCTTTGTCAACAACTATATGCACCTGTGAAATGTTGCCAAATTTGCCGAAATGCTCTTCAAGCTCCTCTTCACTACATCATTTAAAAGAGACCTCAAAATCGGTAAAGAAGTAATGCAATCTAAAACAACATCCATAAAGGGAAAACTAAAATTGCATACGTTGTTGTGTAAGGCAAATTACGGATGAATAGACGACCAGTATCTAGAACTTCCTTCTCTTGCTCATTTGATTTTGTATCTTCTCCCTGAATTTCTTCATCATCATATTCTTCCAAAGATTCATCTTTGACCTTGTCATGCTGAATGCCTTCGGCAATATTTCGAGTATCCAATTCTTTATTTGGAGAATCACCACCATCATTGTCACTTTCCTCTTGATGATCCTCATCATCACTATCATCAGACCATTCTTTCTTTACTCTACTTTTGAAATAATCCATGTCGGAAACTTCATCATGAAACACATTTTGTGCTTTAGCTGTCTGCTGACTTTCTTCTGTTTCACCACTTCCTTTCAACTGGACTTCCTCCTTATTATCCTTTTTAACTTTCTGTTGCTGGTCACCATCCTTTTTAAACTGCTCCGTTGAGACAGCTGTTATGGTATCATTAGCCCACAACTTGGACTTACTTCGTGGCTGCATAATTTCAAGAAACTCCTGAAGCTGAGGATCATGAGTTTCATCATCCTTCTCATTCTTCTTTTTCTTTTCCTTTGACTTTGCAATGTTTGGACTTTTCAGAGCAGGTACTTCCTTTTCCTCATTTGATTTCACTTCTTTATTCGATGAATGCCGACTCCATGGACGAGGAATATCAGGATCTCCAACTTTACGAGCAATCTGGCTATATGCAATTGAAATTAAACTCTCGAGCATATGTACTCCATTTTGAAGTATGTAAATTTACAACTTGCCCATAGTAGTAGTATCAGAAGGTGTTGAAGTTATTATAGAATATTTATGTATGGTGAAAATAACAATCTATTATACATAGAAAGATAGATTGATTTGTCTCTCAATAATAAGCTTATTTGTTTCATTCTATCTTCGAGTACTCAATATTATGAACACTGAAACTCAAATATTTGGCAGAAAAAACAAGTAAATGCAAAACAAGAAATTTGTAGAAAACACACACACTCGCACCAAAAAAGAGTTTCTATAGGGTAAAAGTTATTTCTTTATATCTAAACCTGCAGCCATTTTTTAGGCATACAAGTATATCTTTGAGCATTCGTGGATTAAGAAATCATGTGACAAGGTTGGTCGGAGATATTTATGTAATGATAATATTTTTGGTAACACAATCATGTCCCATCAACTTATAGATACTTAATTCAAATTAAAATCCGGACCTGAGTTTAGGAAAACAACAAAAGGGGAATAGATAAGCATTTTAGCACAAGCATACCTCACAGATAATTCTAGATGTATCCAAGAAAGACTTATTGAAGTACTTTAAAGCTTCCTCAGCTTCTTGCTCTGTCCGAAACCCGATGAATCCAAATTGCCTGCTCATACCATCTCTGTTCATAATTTCAAACATTAATAACAATTCAACAAAATCCCACCAAGAATACCATTATAAAATCACCAAGTTCTAAAATTTACAAAACACAAATGTCAAATATAACAATTTAACAAATAATACATCATTTTAAAACTATTTAATAATCAAAGAGATACAAATTTAAAAGAAATTACTTGGTGCGCATGAGCTTGCAATCAGTAACTTCTCCTTTCTGAGAAAAGAATTCTCTTAGACGATCCTCAGCTACGTACTTGGGCAAATTCTTCACGCATATTCGAGACCTTCATTTAAAAAAAACGGTTAAATTAAACTCAATTACAAAAATTGGTGCATCTAATAATCCGTTGAAACGAAGAAATTTCATTCGTATTGATTTGAACTTACATTGTTATAGCAATTCTTTGACAATTCCTACTTCGAATTTGTGATTGATGGAATTGAGTTCAAAAGAGATTGAAAAAAGGGGTGGAAATTAGGGTTTATCGCTTGGGTCGGAGGTTTAAGGTTTTTGAACCGCTTATATATAGCCATGGCAAGTGGGTTTCCGGCGGGTTCGGTCTTGGTCAGGAGTTGGCGGGTCTAGACCAGGGTGGGTTAAGGAGAGGCGGGTCTGGGTCGGGGTGGGTCAATTTTTTCAAGATCCTAAAAACCCATCTTGGCTCACATTTAAGGGCCAATGATTAGACTAACACTCAAATGGTAGAAAGCACAAAACATGGCACTAACAAAATTGGAGAAACATTTTTGTCCAAAACGGAAGTCGGAATTCCGTTTTGGGCGAGAACGGAAGTGGCACTTACGTTTTGGACACGTGGCATCACGCGCGTGGGGTGACATGGCAGCCCAGTTAAAACGGAAGTGGCCCACGTCCGTTTTCACAAGAAACCCTAGACAGACCTGTGAACTTGAAAACGAAAGTCCCACTTCCGTTTTCGGTTGACAGACCCTCGCAGTGTCCAGTCTTTTCTCACTTTTCCTTTTTTGACCATGGACTGAAATTTGGGGACGAAAATTCAAATTCCGTCCTCAAATGCCAGGGTTTTATCCCCGGGAATGTGAAAACCTATCAACTCTCCACCCAAATCTCTATAAATAACACCCAACCTAAACTCATTTTCTCACCAAAAAACATCATCTTTCCCCATAAAATCCTTCATCTAATACCCTAATTTAGCCTCATAATGAATAGCGAAATGGATCCCGCCCTTGAAGAGTATTTCAGGCACCAATTTAGAATTGGTGTCGGGAATCAAATCGACGGAAAAATGGTAGTATTTACTTTTGTAATCTGTAAGTTTTTTTATATATAATATGCGATTAGATATGCAATTAATGTTGTTTTTTCCAGCACCTTCCCTCAAAATACACAAATTGGTTGGACGGAAATAGGATCGGGTTAACAAGTTCAGTTTATCTGAAGGACGACTTTGGTAATCAATGATGCGTACAGGTAACCAAATTAGATGATAGGTACTACCTAGACGGAGGACTGCAACAATTTTTGCGTGAAAACAATCTTCGTCCCACGGATACAATTCACTTTATCCCATCTCCAATGAATGTATTAGATGTTTCTTTCAAGGGAGGGCGTGGGATCGGTATTTTGAGGGGCGAATTATCTTATCCCTCATACGAGGCTTTTTTTCGACAGAGTTTTCGAATTGACATTGAAAGAATCCATTCAACATTTTCTAAACCGGTACGCTTTTTAATTTACCAATTTTTGTATGTAATTCGTTCAACGTTCAGGTATTGGTTTTAATGATGTTTCCCGTATACAGTGGATATGCAGACAGTACATGCAATGGCGTGTTAGAATGCGGCTTGGAATCCCGAAAGTACTACACATGCGTAACTTTCACGGGAACGTTTACACTCTCGGTGATTAGATACGAAGGGGGTGATGATTATTATTTTTTCGGGTGGGAGGATTTTGTAGTGTTTTCAAGGTTACAAATCGGTGACCATGTACAACTTCATCCCGCACCGGACGATATCCTTGATTATAGGGCCGGGAATGATGATTTTGCCAAATTATTACGCCATCTCTGATAACAACTCTATGTAATGGTTGCAATTATTTGATATGCAATGAAAATTTAATTAAAATTATTACAAATTATTGAAATTTAAAGAATTGATAAATAAAGAATTCTACAATATTACAAATTATTGCAATTTAAAGAATTGATAAATAAAGAATTCTACAATTTTACAAATTATTGCAATTTAAAGAATTGATAAATAATAAATGTACAATGTTACAAATTAATGGAATTTAAAGAATTGATAAATAAAGAATTCTACAAAATTACAAAGTATATAAATTTAATTACAATTGATGGTCTTGTGTTTCCTTGTTAAGGCTAGCTAACATGGGGCAAGTATTCCGGTTGTGACCGGTTTGTTTGCAGTGATCGCACTTTTTCGCTCTTTGAGTTCCCCTGTTCTCCGTGTCCATTGGCATTTGAAATCTCCGCCTTTGAGTACGACCCACCTGCGTACCTTTCATGTTATGAGGGTGATAGGTCATATCAAAAGGAGTGGGTCTCCAATGAATTGGATCTAATACAGGGTATAAGATTGACTTGTACGTATTTATATAAAACTCGAGAGAATAGACTGGGTGGATGTACTTAGAAGCATCCTCCATGATCGATTTGGATACAGCAATGACATGCGAGCATGGAGTAGAATAAGTAGACCATTTGTCACAGTTACACGTAAGAGCTACTAAGTTGACCGTGTAAGTCTTGCCACATTTGCCAGGTGCTAGATGTGGGGACATGACCTTATAGATACCTTGGTCTTTGTGGTGTCGTTGAACACTCAAAGTAGCAGCTTTTTTCTCGTACGCGAAATACTGATCCCAGATTCTCTTTGGGAAAGGTGTTTTACAACCGTTTGCGTCTTCCCTATAGCGGTCAAAATAATGTACAAGTTTGAAAAAAATAATCTCAACAAGAGCTTTTAAAGGCAGCGCTCTACACATTTTCAAAACCCCGTTTAACGACTCAGACATGTTAGTAGTCATGCACCCGAAGCGCTTTCCCTCATCGTATGCAACGGTCCACAACTCTTTGGGATTTTGCATCAACTAGTTAAATGCGTCAACATTCCTTTCTTTGATACGGTCAAGGAAAAAATCGCATTTAATTTTCTTTCCCCTGTATGTTAGTTCCGGAATAGATTCCATGGAACCCATATCATTCCAACATGAAAAGTTATGATAGTTACCGTATGATGACAGAGGAAATTCTGGGACAGCTGGGACAACGTTTGAGGTAGTTGGTTCAGGCTCTTCGGCGGTTTGTTGTTGGATTTCGGCGTTTTCTTCTACAATTCCTTCTTCTACGCCTTCATCGACCCCGTCGTCCTCGTGGTCTCCAGCACTATCGTCTCCGTAGTCGTCTTCCGTTTCTGCTACACCGTCAATGTCAGATACTGGACCCAATGAATCCATTACTGGTATATCAATAACATGTTCAGAAGTTGAAGTTGGGGGCATGGACGGTGTGGGATTTGACTCCGAAAAATATGATTCCGGAACATACTGTGAATGTGGGGTAAATGCAGTTGTCGGGATTACAAAACTATCGGCATGTCGGTCGTGCGATTGTACCAAAGCACCAACATGAATCCCTTGTAGTTTGAAATCCGTTTGTATTCCCCACAAATTATCAAGATCTTCATCGTCGTTCATATGAACAACATCGTACACGACCATGTTGTACGACATCATGAAAAACGGACGAGTAATTATAAGACTAACACTGACAGCCGAAAAATCAATTCATTTGCGCCGACATATCCGGTGGCACAATTGTCTGTACGAAAGTTTGTTAATCACTTCCATGGTCTTTTCGCTTGGGTCTTGGAATCGGGGGAAAGCCCCATTCTCATAAACTACATTGTGATTGAAATGGAGATACAATTTCATTGGGCATTCTAGAGCCATTTTAATTGTAGGAGAGATATAGGAACTTGAGGTTAGGAGAATTATAGAGGAGAAATATAGAGGAAATTTTTATGGTTGTGGTGAGAAATGGGTTTGAAGTATTGTAGGGATATATAGAGATTGGGGGGATGGTGCTCTCTTGGCAGAAACCTGGCCAAATAATCCACCAGCAGGCAAAAAACACACTGCCCTTCCAAAACGGAAGTGGGACTTCCGTTTTTCACTTGAAATCGGAAGTCCCACTTCCGTTTTCACTCGAAATCGGAAGTCCCACTTCCGTTTTCGATGGGCAATGTATTTTTTTCCTGCTTGTCGATTATTGGCCCACGTTTTTGTCGGTGGACTCGGGTGAAAACGGAATTTTACCCGTCACGCATTATCCCAACTTTTTAACAATCAAATATTCACCAATAATTAGCTTTATTTTTATTTAAGTTGGAAAATAAAAAATTACAATGCAAATAAAAAAACAACAATGTTACAAAAACCCTATTTCTTTCGAAATTTGGGCGCACTTCTTTCCCAAACAAAAGAGTTGCTGGACGATGCTTCCGGCATGGGGTAGTCTGTGGGAGCCTCTAGGGTAACCTCATCATGCGGTGATAAAAAATGACCGGTTTCGTCAACGTTTTCTGGACCTTCAAACCCAAAAATATGACAGAGAAGTTCATACCATAATTCGCCTTCCCTCCAGTATCGATTGGCCCTAGGATGAGCCTAATACAATTGGAAGAAACATGATTGTAAGTTATTAACAAAGATATTTTAATATTTTTCTGAAAAAATGGGTAACTTACTGCAACATATTCCGTCCACTGTGGTTCAAAACCACTCACATCAACAGTCGTATGTGCACCACTGTTGCTGCCAAAGTCCAGAGAAATCCCAAAAACGCCTCCGTAGTCTCGCAATCCCTGCATCGATCATCTCCGTTGTGAAAAAACCGTCGGTTACGGAGTTCATGGCGTAAACAATTTCATTATACAAATCGGACCAACTCTTTTCAATGTTTAGCCCTTTGCAATCAAAATCGTAAAGAATTTATACCAAAGCCTGTTCATAATCTCCAGGCCACTCTCTGGAAAAATCAACATCCCTAACTTTGTTACCCATTTCCTTCCGAAAAAATACTGGAAAGCTTGTCATTTTCAACAATTTTGTTTAAAGAGTGGAATAAATTATTAAAGATAACAGAGGAATCAAGTTTTGAAAGTTGTGGGGAGGTTATTTATAGATTACATTAATGATTATTTTAATTGGACAAGTCTCTGGAAAAACTCGAAAGGGTGAACAAAAATACCGAAATTGCTAATTCATCACAATAATTCACCACAATCATGCATGGTCAAAAAAGCAAAAGCTAGAAAAGATTGGACGTTGCGTGGGTCTGATACCCGAAAACGGAAGTGGGACTTCCGTTTTCAAGTTCACGGATCTGTCTAGAGTTTGCTAGGGTTTCAAGTTCACGGGTTTGCTAGCTAGGGTTTCTTGTGACACTTCCGTTTTCACTGGGCTGCCATGTCACCCCACGCACGCGATGCCACGTGTCCAAAACGTAAGTGCCACTTCCGTTCTCGCCCAAAACGGAGGACAAAAATGTTTCTCCAATTTGTTCCGGTGTCATGCTCTGTGCTTCTTTCTACCATTTCAGTGTCAGTCTAATCATTGGCCCCACATTTAAAACTCACAATCCGCAAGGTGGGTCCGGACCGAGTTAACGGGTTTGAAGCTAATTTTTAATTTATTTTTAAAAGAAGTAAGTTTTAAGGATAAAAAAGGCAATTTTGTTATACAAGTTCAAAAACTATTCTTGTTTTGCGGTTATGATCCAAAAACTATGTTTTTCCGAAAGTCCAATTGTTGAACAATTTATGTTTGATGGTATAGTTTCTTCCGTCCATATTTCCTAATGGCATAGACACATTTTTTATCCTCTTAAAAGCAGTGAGTAATCGTGGTGCGTATTGTGGGGAGAGTTTGTTCTTGTAACCTGATGAAAGATGAAGAACAATCTAATACAAAGCTCGTTGAAGAATGTTTTTCATCCTGATGAAAATGAAAAACTTTTTGGAATCTGGATATAAATTAGGTCTGAGCAAGTGGAAGGAAGAACAAGGCCTCAGTTCTTTTTCTCCTAAACAGTTTATGACTCTATACCTATAGTTTTGAGTCGGGAAGTGTTGCGTCTACTGCCCTAACCTTCCCAGTTGGAATTTCTCAATTTTTTCCCGGCTGATTCTTGCTCCTTGCCTCGAACAACCTTCAGCTTACCCCCGACTGCTGCAGTTCCAACCATCAACATTCAAAGAGCCCGGAAACACAATCATCGAGGTAACAACTAGCTGAGCATCAAAATGGTTTCCAAGCCATGTTGTTTATACTTGATCCATCTTTCAATCCCATTAATGATTTGAGCATTACGGATTTTGCCTCTTCACCTTTGCAGAAGAATAATTAATCCAGATCATGAAGCTGCCCGTAACTAGAACAGTATCTGTTCTTGGTAAATATTTAATGCCTGGATGACCTTCTCTATGAATAATTTTCGATGCAATCTGTACCTGCAACGAGAAACAATGTTTCATGCGAATCTCTTAACCTTAGACTAGAAAATCATGCGGTGCTAGATGCTAAGCCAATCATTTGTTGGAATTGCATACTTTATTGCAGCTTCAAGTGTCCTTCTAGCTTCAGGCATTGATTCTGTTAACATAAGAAGAAACAATAGTTATCATGCTTTTGATATTCCAAACCGGTAAAATAAAAGGTTGCAATTGCATGATAATCACATGTACGACATTATCAACTTTATATGTAGAGGAAAGAAAAAGTTCAGTAATCATGTTGGAAATAATGTAAAGGTAAAATGACTCCCATTTTAGATCATTCATTGGAAACACAGACCGACCAATTTGTGGGTGGTGTGGGGGCATTCTTTAAAATTGATGTATAGGTATTGATTTTCTAGGCTCTTAAATCTTTTTTTTTTTTCTTTTCTAGATTCATCCTCCAATGTTTTCTCCAAAACTCCTCCATAAATTTTTGCTCCCAAATTCAAAATTTTAGCTCCGTCTATGACTTGAAAATATACTTCTCTTAGTTGAACCAAACTAAAAAACCACTCTTGAAGATGTTACTCAAGCTAATAGGAGTTCATATCCACCAACCATAAATTCTATCAAAGAAACTTAAATCTATAGATTTGGTTTTACCTAGGATCTTCTGATCTTCCTGAGCAGTGGTGGGGTACTTTGCAAGCATTATTTGGCATTCTTCTTGTAATTCCTTCACGGCTTTCCTCTCTAAACTTGGAATAAGAGGGACATCCCCATCTGACCATGTCGGCAATGTTCTTGCAGCTGCTATAACTGCACCATCCATGAAACTATCTCCATCATTTGATAAGCGATCTGCAAGTATTTGTCACGTGGAAACTTGCGCATTAATTGCTGAAGTGCATTTAAGGTAAACACCAGCTTATATAATACATCAGAAGGGACAAAAAAAAAATAGAGAATGAGATAATCATACTATTGTGGTAATATTCTTCAGGAAGGCCCGATATGCTGAAAACTGACAAGAAAGAATCTAAATGAATCCGCGCGTTGCCAGAGAACTGGATGACATCCCAAGGATTCTGCATATCCAAGCAGATATCCAAAAGCATTCATGGCAAATGAGAACAGTAAACAACCGTACAATGATGACCAAAGAAAATCAAATATATGGTGCAGAAAATTAAGAAAGAAAGACGGTCCTGAATCATCAGCTCGGCATATATTTCCTTGCTAGCTAATTCTTGCAGGATGAGCAGACACATTAATCCAACAATCATCATCCAAGATCTCCCTCCTAGATATGTAATTTCAAGAACGAACAGTTTTGGGGAAAAGCAATCTCCTTCTGTGCGCAACAATTTGTTCATTTTTGTGGTTTCCTTTGTTGGCAGCCTTTTCAATATGGTTGATCCTACATCATCTAATAGCATAGTTCTTAGTTTTTCTTTTTTTCATTCCTGATATAGTTGATATAACAAGATTGAAAGGAATCATTACAAAATCGAGTTGAAAGGATGTCCATTATGTGACAAAATAAGGAAACAAAAAGAAAGTAATAGATTAAGAGAACCGGCCAAGATCCGCCCACTGGCAGGAGACAATAGCCAGATCTGACAGGTGGACGAATAGTGGTGTGGTACTAACAGAAGAGGCAAAGAGAAGAAGGAGACAATGGGCTAGAAAGAGAGTAATAAAGCATATGATGGTTCTTGTGGCATCTTTTCTCAATTATATTAAGAAGAAAGATCCGCATTTATTACTTTTTCTCTCTAACCCATTTCCTCCTCTCTAGACCTCTACTAGGCTGCACCATTCTTCTTCCACTGGTCAGATTCGGCCATTGTCGAAGTCGGATTTTGGCTGGATCTCTTAATCTACTGATCTCTTTTTGTTCCCCACCCCATTCTTTTGCCACAAATCACTTCTTTCAATGCGATTTTCTTCAAGATTCATGACGCAATCTGTCTATAACCCTTAAGATCAAGACTCTTTTTCTCTAGTCCTTGAGGAATCAGTCAACCTAGAGTTGATGTTCGCGCTTCCCCAGTCTTCTATTTCTTTCAAGACTGTTGATATCCTGACGGTCTTTTAAATTGCTAATTTTTAAGAAAGATGTTGAAGCTGGAGTTTTCTTCCAACTATAGTTCAAGGACGAAGTGGCCAAATGACTAGAAGCTGCTAAACAACTCATATTCCCCTCCAAAAAGCATCTTGTGTGTGTGTGTGTATATATATATATATATATATATATATATATATATATATATAATCCGAACAGAGACCGAAGCCTCTGACCGAAGGAAGGAGTAGGAGAGCCTTGCAGAGAAAACAGAGAGAAGGGAGAGAAAATTTTAAAGGTTTTGATTGTTGCCCATTTACCCTTCTCTCTCTCTCACACTAAAATTTTGTTCTCCCTTCTCTCTACTCTCCCTACGACGCTCTTCTCCTTCTTCTTACTCAATTTCTCCAGTCATTAATTTATACTGTATATGCTTTACACATCACTAATTCATTTATAAACTCTTAACGCCTTTCAATGTTTCAGATGGTTGGTCAAGTCTCATAATTGATTCATTTAGCAGCCATATTAATTGGCTGATTTAATACATTTAATAAACATCTTGCTTTCTAAAAAAGTAGTCTCGCTTTTAGCAAACCTGAATTATATGGATTTGAGACACTTGGATGTGAAATTAAATATCCATCACAATTAACCCTTTTTAAGGAAATCATTATGTTCAAACTAATAAAAGTAAGTCGTCAATATTCAGGAATTTTAAGAACACAAGTTCAATGATAATATTAAACCACAGAATCCCACAAGGGGAGACGGACGCTGCAAAGCTCATAAAAGAGGGGGAAGAACCGCAACATAAGCAAACCCCACAAACTCATTCTGACCTGACAATTGATGACTGAGAAAGAATTTCTAGGCACTTATGTGTAATCCTCAACTCTTCTCACGTCCTGATGAGGAGATGACCAATTGAACCCTTCTTACCAGAGTCCGATTTCAAGAAGTCACACCTCAAGACATGAGGAGAGTTTATGACTACACATAAATGCTCATAGTTCCCTTTCCAATTAGCAATTTTCTGTCGCTGGACAGGATGAGTATGTAGAGTCCACTTATGTTGTGATTCCTCTCATCCTTGCGTGCTCTGTTGCATCCGGCGCCTCGTGTGAGATTCTCTGGTTTAATCTCATCTGTTAAAAAGGGAAGGAAAAAATAAAATCCCATTTTATTCATTTACAAGTGCACATAAATTCAGGATTGACCATAAGATATATATACTACTCCTAGAAAAAAAAAATTATTACTAAATTCATATCGACCAATTATACAACCATTAAATGCATTAACAGTTGGGCTTGACAAGCCAATCAAAATATTCAAGGGATTAAAGTTCAAAATGCTAAGGAAAAATATAGGACTTGGAGGCATTAGTAGAGGGAGGGGGGAGGGGGGAGGGTGGGGGGTGGGGGGGGAATCCTTCTAGATTAATCTCATACTTTTCAGCATTCATTCTCACCAAATTGCTCATGTATTCCTCAACGTGATTGCTATGGAATCTTTTATCAATTATATTATAATAAGAATACATAACCAGTGCAGCTACCAAAACGATTCGTACTAACTTCAAAAAAGTATCGAACACATAATGCATGTAGACGTCGTATGCATAGCGCATATACATATACATATGTGTAAGATACGATCAACAGTTGTAGTTTTTTTCTTGAAAAGTAATCTTCATTCTCAGCAACTGATGATCGTTGTGGTTCTTGTTGACAAACTTTTAAATGCGAGTGTCCTGAAGCTATCCAAGGAACATTTTACTAGTAGTGGCTGTGTTGTTATTACAATTTACTAATTGTAAGCTATGATGATATGGAATCATTTCTCAATTATATAACTATCTGTGAAGGTATATTACTGTTTGCGTAGATTAGTCAATGAGTCAGGCAAATCAGCCAAGACATTTTAACACTTCTTGCCTAACAGGAAATTGCTCTTGCGAACCTCAATGACATTGAGCTTTCTCTAGTTTAAGAGGACTCCGCAACATTTAACTCTTGCAATAAAAAAGGAAGATGTCCAATTATATATTTGAATAAATAAAATTTTATATTATACAATAATATCTATATTGATAATATTTATATAATATACTCCTCCATGCCAAATTGAATGTCTTAAATGAATATAATATACTTCTCAAAATGAATACACTTTCTCCTTTAGCTTCCATGACTAACATCCTATATATTTAAGGGATGCAAGCAAGCTACACTAGCTTATGGGTCCTACCATTGGTATAAATGAATGCGGATATTATGGTAACTCACTTTTAGTCAAACTACCATCCTTAATTAAGGAGGAAACCAAATGTCGACATTCAATTTGGTACGGGAAGTATAATATAATTCAAAATTTTATATAATTCCGGCTTAAAAGCTCGAGTTTCAATGCAAGCTTCCGAATCGAGCTCGAGTTTTAATAGTTTTTCTATTGAATTGTGCTCGAGCCTTGAAACGAATTAAACTCAAACTCGGATCCAAGACCTATAGAAAACTCTTCCAGCTTGGCTTAATTGCAGCCCTCAGTGTTCTTCTTAGTTTAAGGGGTCTCATTTCCAGATCCATGTGTGGGAGCTTTCCTGGAACATAGCTATATATTTTACCTGACAAGCTCAAACGATCCTAGTTCCAAGGAAAGCATGTTTTAAGGCTTTTAAGTTCTCAAACTATGCCAATAAACAATGAAGGATGCAGTCAACTCTTTGAGGGAAGCTCAACCTTCTCAAAATTGGTTCATCTGTTTTAGTCTTGATGTTGATCAAATGATATTTTGTCCTAGCTTATGTGAGTTGTTCTCCAGTATACTACTTTGTACTGCTGTTAGACTATGTTACTCGGACTCGTGTGCGGGTGTCGGGTACGGGATATGTATTTAGGTGTCGGGTACTTGAACATCTAAAATAAAGTGTCTTATCGGTGTTGAACAGATCCGATAAGTATGCCATACCCATCCCATACCCATGTCATGTCATGTCGTGTCGACATGGGTACGGCAGGCATAAACGAAGAGTAGTAACATAGCTGTTAGATAGAGATTATGTGTAATAGGAAACTTCTGTGAGTTATAAATCTTAACTATTTTCGAAGCAATATTATGTATAGATTCGAATACTTAAGGCGTGAATTTGTGTGTGTAAGATAGAGGGGGGAAAGGTTATTGATAAAAAATTACTAGCACTACCTGAATCACTAACTTCAGCTTGGAAAATTTTCTTGTGAAGTACTTAGAGAAAAGCAAACAAGTCTGATGAATGCTATAATGAGACTTGCAAAGCATTAATTGGAAAGGAGTATGCTAGTAATATCATTTCTAGGAAGAGTGGGTTAAAAGCCAGTTACCACTGCTGATGAAAAACCATATCTCTGCATGGAGAAATTATTCTTTTGTCCATTCATGTAATTGATAGTCATCTGCAAAGACGATATGAAATTGTCAACACGCTGCCCAGAGGAAGGGCCAAATGGGGAAAGAAAACCATAACTAAGTGCCGCAACTACGGGAACAACATTTGAGGCAAATGTCATCCTTCCCTCAAATACTTTTTGACATAATGGAGGACTCATCAGCTTCTTAATAAGATGAAAAGGATTGATTTATGAATTTCAGAATCAGAACTAGAAAAGGAAATGAGGATAATAAATTAGTAATAGCACTTGACATTGAATCTTGCATATGTTCATGAATTGTGACAGCGAACACTTGACAGTTGCTTTGAGTAATGGCAATAATAAGAAAGCTGCACAACTTTCTTTCTAAAGAACACCCATTATTGAGTAGGGTTTTACCACAAATAGCACAAAGCCTTAAACCATCACATAGATTCATGTCAATAAACAAATGTGTGCACTTAATTTGCTGTCATCTAAACCTAACAATAGTTATGTACATTTGTACGTTGTAGCAGCATTTAATCATCCACCCCCGATATCATCACAATGAAGCATACATTTAGAATAGAAAATGTATGGACATTTACCTCATCACCCTTTTTAATTCTTTGTCCAGCATTAATCATTACTTCAAGCATACGGTCTTTAAAACGCCAATGGAAAAAGCAGTTCGGCTGGAATGAGTGATTCAACATATCTGAAAAAAAGGAAAATAGAAAAATATATATGATATTGCAGACTAAAAAGCTACCAAGATTCCCCAATTTAAACTAGACTGGTTGCTATGTGGTTACTTATATGAATTTAACTTCAATCTAGGCAATAGACAGAACCCAAAAGCCACCAACCAAGGCAGTCCCCCACCCCCACCCCCACCCCAGACAGTTTTGAAAATTGCTTTACAGGTATTAAGTTTCTCGGCTTTTAGTCACTTTTTTCTTTAACTTCACCCCCAATATTTTCCCAAAAACTCCTTTATAGATTCTTGCCCCCCCTCCCACACACACACTTACTCTTGATAGGGGGAGCCATTTTAAATAAACATTTAGATCTATCATAGAACATAGTCACCATGGAGTAGATGCATACTCTTTCTAAATGCGCAATGCACTGTGATCTATGACTTCCAAATACAGAATGAGCAGGTAACCAAGTTAATGGGAGAAAGCTCACCAGCATAAGGAATAAACATGTTTGCATCCTGAACCAGAGCCCCTACTCTCATTTGCATATTAATGCATCGAGACTGTGCCATACTAACTGCCCAGATGAATCTCTCTGGCTCACGAGCAAGGCGCTTTATTTTAAGTGGAACAGCAGAATACTAAAAAGAATAAAGAATTATATTAGTCAGGAAAGAATTGAAATTACAAGATTAAAACAAAAAATAACTGCTAAATACCCAATTCTTCTCCCAGAATTCTAATGAACGGTTTTTTTGCATTCTCATCGTTGAAGCAAGATTTTCATCCTGCAGCTCCAGGAGGTCTTCCTGTAGCACATCATAAGCAAGAAAAATAATCCATGTCGGAAACAAATGAGGATAACAGTGCAAAAGAAATTATATGAACTAAGAAAAAGGTCCGACGTGCGGTAACTTCCAAAGGATTCTAGGGCCTACATTCAGGTTCTTTCATGGCCTATATGCATGGCAAACATAGAGAATCAGTTTCATCTACAAAGAGGCACAAGCTGGACGCCTACTGTTGATAACAAATCACGCAAAATGCGCAGCGTTGGAAAAAGGGAGAAGATGAAAAATCATAACATAACATACAGATAGGTAAGATATGTACTCAGCATGCATTTTGTGCGAAACTAATATTTTATAGATCCACTGCTGCAAACATATGAAATTCATACATTCAAAAAAAAATTACTTGACTTCCCTCAAATGGCATTACCAGAATGTCTTATTTAAATGTTTTTAACTGCCGAGGGACAAGCATGATTCATGATGTGATTTTAAAGAATACAAAAATCAAATACATTTTGTATTGTTAGTTTGTACATAAGATATTGATTGACCATAGATACCCTTGCAAAGGCCAGATCCAAGACCAAAATAGATCAATAATGTATTGGTTGGTAATTAGACATTATCAATAATACTTGTATGACGCTCATTCACAGACCTCTGTAGCTAAAAGCAGACTAGTAGATTCATCAGCAGCGGGCAAGAAGTCAGAATATAGTTGCCAGAAGTTATCCTTGCAATCGAACGCATACAAAAGAAGACAAGCCAATCTCAAGTCCCAATCTGTCTGCCAAAAGATATAATAATTATTATAAATACTAAGAAATTGAGGTACTTAGAGATGACAATAATACTAACAAAAAACGACCTAGTAATGGTTAAACTAAATCAAGTGTAAACTTAACAGCTATATGGAGAAACAATAGGAAAAGATTTATACTAAAATCCCAAAATAAGGAAGACAGATTTTATGAAAGAAATATATCATAAAACATGGTAAAGGATGTATGTAAATTTACTTCTGCATTGGTTGAGTTGATAATGTCAAATATAGGATGACCCACTGGTACGATATCTGGAAAAAACATCCAGGGAAGCTTTTGGCTAATCGTCAACATTAGTTCCAAAGGAATTTCCATGATCACCTGCAGTCATAAACAATTGGACCATCGAATGAGGTGGTATTTCACACTGAAAGTCTACAAACTAAAAGGCTGGAAGATGAAAATTGCAAAATAGACCAAACAGTGTTGGACAGGCGCAAGGATAACCAACCCTAGCTCGACGAAGAGGTTCAACGTCTCTGGAAGCAAAAACTCCGAACCCATCAGGGCCCTCCCTGAATTCAATTCCATATGCTCGAACTCTTCTAACATATCCAATCTTATAAAAATCAGGGTCTGCTGGCTCTAACTGTTTGTAGGCAAAAACATAGGAACCATCAAAGTCAAATAATAGAAAGACGAAACTCAAATCAAATATGAGCCCAATCTTAATTCATGCAATTGACATTTTTCCACAAATAGCATTTATAGATAATAGCATATGTAATTCTCTTTCCAGTAAATGATAAATCTGTTTCTTTCAACTTACATCTGCATTAACTTCGCCTTTTATTTTCAACTTAAAAGTACAAAAATCTGTTAATTCTGGAATGGAATTTTGCTCCCCCAAAACCTAAATATGTTTTAAGTAGTGATTATTTCTTTACTCTTAGGAAAAAAATTACCAAACCACAGTTTTTCTGAATCTGACATGTTAATAGCCAATAAAATCACAATCATCACAGATGAATTTGTGAAAAATCCAAAAGGGTAAATAGCAAACTACTCCCTCCATCCCAAATTATATGTCCACTTTGTTTTACGGGAATTAAGGTTTCATCTAGTGTGATATGATAAAATGTCAAAATGACCCTATTTAATTTTACTCACATTTTAATTATACCCTCTTTTCTCTCTATTCTTCTCTCTACAAGATTGTAAGAGGTAGAATTGGAAAAACTATCATTAATTAGCCCTTTATTTAGAAAGTGAACAAATAATTTGGGATTAAAAATAAAAGTGGACATATAATTTGGGACGGATGGGTAATGCTAACATGCAAATTTAACCTCAAGAACTCGGGAAAACAAAACCCCAAGAATTCACAGAAGAAGAATACCTCAGAAGCAGGTGAGGTTTGGGATGTGGCAGATTCAGTAAAGAGTGGGAACAAAGAAGGAGATGAAGAAGTTCCCATTTCACCAACTGAAGAGGCAGATCCATTACTACTAACAGCAATATCAGCAACAGATTTAATGGGTTTGTTTCTTTTTTTATTGCAAATCAAGATGGGTTCTTGAACTGAAGTTGCAAATCTGTAATGCCCACCATTCCAAAACTGCTACAAACAAAACAAAAACAAAACAAAAAAAAAAGATTGAAAAATCAGAAAATATAAAAGAAAGTTGCAATGATTTGTTGAAAGAGTAGTAGAGGAATTGACCTGAGAGTGGGTGCTGGAGATTAAAGGAATTGGGTGGTGACTGTGAGGTAAAACCGAGCAGGAACCCATTTGGGGCTAATTGATGTGGTGAATTCTTGTGGGCTTTGACGCAAGGATAATGTAGAGTAGAATAAATAGTACAAGAATGTTTGATTAATCTCCTTTTTTTGAGAACCTTATCCGTTGGTGCCTTTTGATTTCGTTGGGGGATTTATGGCTTTTATGCTCTTTTTTTTTTTCCACAAATAGACTATTTTTGCAACTTTTTTTTATATGAATCAGATATATATGAACATTGTTATCTATATGGTTTATATCAGTATTAGTCATTTGCGTTAACACATATAAGTTATTTTATTTATTTTAAGCGAAATTTGCGCTCTTTTTTGGATTTTAGCACTCCTCTTTCCATTTTTATTAATGAAAATATTTTAATAATCAAATTTAATAAATTCAATTAAAATTCAACACCCCAAGAAAAACATAAACACCGACATTAGAGGGAGAAATTTTATCTTGATTAGTAAGTAAGTTTAAAACTGATATCCAACCCAATAAATATCATACAAATAGAATAAAAAGTCAATTCTCTTTTCTGTGAATTGGTATTTTTGGCCTACGTGTATGGTACTTATTGGTTTGGATGTAAGTTTTAAACTTAGTCACTAACCAAGATAAAAGAGAAAATGACTATTTATGCCATTTCAACTATTTTCAAAAGCAAGTTATGCCCCTTTACTTTTTTGCGTGCCATTAATATCCCTGACAATTTACGGGGTGCCATAAATGTCCCTCAGAGGCAGAATCCGGCAAGCTTTGGTGGCGTAGCAAGCGTGTGAACCGCACATGCGAAATTGAGGGGTATTTTCGTCCAACCTTGAATCATCATCTTCACCAATCTCCTCCTTCAACCAAGAAATGAAGAGAGAAGGAGAACAAGAGAAAGAGAGGTGGCGGGGGTAATGGTGGAGGACCCGCGGCGGAAGGCGGGGAGAAAAAGGGGGAAAATGGCTGGGAGAAAGAAAAAGAAGAAAGGAAAGGAAAGAGAAAGAGAAAAGGAGTAGAAGAGGAGAAGAGAAAGAAATGAGAAGAACGGTAGTGGGGGAAGGCGGCGGCATTGCCGGAGGAGCCGCCGCCACTGAGAGAACATCCCTCAATCTTCAAAAACATCCCTAGAAAATCCTAATTTATCTAAACCCATTAGAAAAAAAATTGGATTTATGAATTTTGGGAAAGTTGAAATTTTCATACAACCACTATTCTTCTTCTAATATTCTTCATTGCTCAATTCTTCTTTGGTTTTGAGTTGGGTGAATTTGCCCAATTCTTCTTTGATTTTGAGGAAGAAGATGAAGATCTTCAATTGGGGGTCTTGAAATTGGATTGGACGATTTTGCCCTTAAAAATCAAGCATGTGACTCGCACGCTTGCTATGCCACCAAAACTCGTCGGATTCCGCCTCTGAGGGACATTTTATGGCACCCCGTAAATTGTCAGGGATATTAATGGCATGCAAAAAAGTAAAGGGGCATAACTTGCTTTTGAGAATAGTTGAAGGGTCATAAATAGTCATTTTCTCCAAGATAAAACTACACCATTATATCATTTATAAAGTAAGGAGAAAAATGTGCAAGAAGTTAAATTGGAAGTGCAAATACTATTATTTTTTTTTAAAGTGGAGAGCATTTGTTTTCTAGTTAATTTTTTTTCTCTTCTAAAAACTATTTCTTAGATTTCTTAGATGAGGTTGAAACTGAGGCACATGCCCTCTTCACATGCCCAGTAGCTTTGGAAATATGGAACCACACTAGTTTCGACATCCAAGCTATAATTAAAAAAGATATCTTCCCATACAGTCTGATGCTCATTCTGTCAAATAATGAGGAATACTCTACTCATTTCGCTTACATTACATGGCATATATGGTGCAACCGGAACAAGACTATATTTGAAGGTATACGCAGACCTTCTGAGGAAATTGCGAATCTCGCTTTAATCAATGCGGCTGAATATAGCAATATACACTCATCATCTTCAAAGTCATCAAGTGCTCACCAACCTATACCCAATTCTGACAAAATAAAATACATCTTAAAGGGAAAAGCACCAATGTTTGCACCATCTGAAAAGGAGAAGATGCAAACAGCAACAAAGAAATCATCAGACTTTAAATGGGAACCCCCTGATGAAGGGCTTCTCAAGCTCAATGTTGATGGAGCATGGTCTAATCATGAGGGAGGCCTAGGTATTATCATTCGTGATCATCAAGGTAGATTTATAGCGGGGTCGGCAAAATTTATTTCTCAATCTTCTAGTCCTGAATACACAGAAGCAATAGCTCTACTGGAAGGAATTCGGTTCGCTTTAGTTCAGGGCCACTATGCTATCATCATTGAAAGTGATTGTCAATCACTCGTCAACCAAATCCATCAGTTCGAAGAAGATCTTTCCCCTTTAGGGCACATTGTTAGTCAAATTCAAAATCTGTCGGGGGTAGAATAGCCAATTTAGTCTTTACGCATAGATCGTGTAATCATACTGCTGATAAATTGGCAAAATATGCAATGAAGCTTAGAGCTTCCAATCAATGGTTTGGAGAACCTCCCGGATTTCTCCTACCAAATGTACTAAATGATATTGGTTAATGATATATTTGATTTTTACTGTTCAAACAAAAAGATTTTGGTACCATTTCCTAAATAAGGTAGTAAAATGTGATAAATTTAAAATTTTAATTTGCTATAACTATTTTACCCTTTAGCATGACTGGAATCCGTCGCATTTTGACAGTTTTGGCCCTAGCAAATAATAGTCAGAGAGTAAAAGATGAGCAGAAAATAAACTTTGGGTAAATAGAGAAATTCGTAAATAATTAATGGGTAAAAAAAGCTAATATCTCTTTTTTTAATAGATTAAAGAAAGAGAAATAAAGAATTTCATATACCTTATATATTAAATGCACTCACATAATAAAGAATGTAAAAGTTATAATTCTGGATAAAACTAATTTCAAAAAATTAATAATTAAAATTCACAAATAATTAAACATTTTGAGAATAGAAAAAATTACTAAAAGACTATGTATTTCAATATTTTGAAAATAATATATTTACTTCGCATTAAACCAAGCCTGGCTTTTACAAATGCAGTTTCTTGCAAACAATCGAGTATTTGCAACGAATCATTTTGTTGTGGACCTGGTCTACTAGACCATGTGGTGCAGAATTGGTCACATCACTACGGAATTGTCTATCTCCTCATTTTACAGTGATGTTGCCAATTCTGAACTACATGGTACACATGAACCAAGTCTATATCAGAAAAAAACATTTGCAACCATGTAGACAGCACACGAAGTCCTCATAAGAAATAAGCATGTTTCAACCTACACATGTAGGGCGCAAATATCCTTATAATCTCAGAGATGAACCATAACTTGAATTTACATTATCATTTAAATTTTTAAAATTAAATTTAACAAAAAACATTAAGGAGTTCATCACAAAGCTTAATATTTTAATGATACAATATTAATCCGTCACTACCGCCTCATAAGCCACTAAAATTTCATGAGTACTGATAAAATCCCACACTTTTGTCATCAGAGACGCTTGCAAGGAGGCAAGTACGAGCATCTGTCCTTCCTGGAGGTCCAAACGCCACTGTCCAAACCTGATCCGAGTGGTTCGAAAGAATCTGTGTAGATGACCTCGTTTTCAGATCCCACAACCTAACGGTTTTGTCACTTGATCCTGTAGCAATTGCTGCGCCATCTGGGGACACATCAACACTCAAAACCCAACTAGTATGGCCCGACATAGAGGCTATCAGTGTTTTCCCCTCAGCATCATACGCATGAACGGAACCATCATCCGAGGCAGAAAAGAGTACTCTTGAATCGAGGGGCAGCGGTGAATATACAAGAGATCGCACAGGCATGCAGTGGCCTTCTAGGTGATACAGAAACTTGGCACGTTCTACGTCAAAGATAGAGATGGTGCCATCCATTGAACCACAAGCAATCCGTCTCCCATCACAGCTCCAGGCGACTGAGAGGACAAACTTTTTATTGCCACTTTTTTCAGAGGGCTTCGAGGCTTCAGGACGAGGGATTGACAATGTGCCAATTAGTTGCCACTGAGCAGTATCCCATAGCTTTACTGAGGCACTGCCACCACCAGCTGCGGCTAAGGTTGTACCCTGAAAAGGAGTGTAGCAGAGAACACTAAATCAGCTTGAATGTCAAAACCTTTTTGTTTTCAGTAAGGAAATATTGTTTGTCAACTTAAATATAGGCACTTCTATTCATATAATTACAACAAGATCTTAAGTTAACCCATAATGACTCTGAAATCTAGCCCCCAAAAAAACTGAAATCATGTTAATATATTCCCATACAAGATAGATAACTAGAGAAAAAATGTGTATTGCTGTCTTCTTCTTATGAAGCAAATCACCATTTTATTGATAAGTTCACCAAGACAAGTTTATTTGATAGTTTCTAAGAGCTCTAGGCTCCAAGTACACCTTTGAAAATTGCTTCTTTTGTTCCCATAAAGTTATGGAAGAAACACAAGATGCTTGGTTACCAGCTTTATTTTTTAGGATTCTTTAAGATAAAAGTTTAGAAAAAATGTCAATCATTAAACACGCAGAGCAAGCAGCAGTAGCTTACGTGTAAAAGGAGAAATTTCGACAAGTGTTACAGAAAGGATTTTTCTAACGCGTGCCCCTGGGGCACATTTTAATGTGAATTAAGTTACTGTATACAGTATTATAAATTTCATATTCCCCTAGTGTTCTCCCAATTTTGATAGGATTTTAGATTTTTTATATACTTAAATTACCATACATAGTCTAATTTATCTAAATTAACATGTACGGGACACGCGTTAGACAAATCCTTACATAATTTAACCAGGGAAAAGTGTCATATTTGGACGGCAAGGAACAAGCTTCAGTAGAAAGTTTCACACATTAACACAATATATGCGTCACCTAGAAGGGCAGTAAACAAAATAATATAAATAAAATCATCAGAATCATTTTGTCAGCACTAATCAATGAATTAAATGAGTGCTAACTAATCCCCAGAAACAGCCAGTTCAATGTTAAAAGAGTAGAAAATGAATCCTAATTTGGTTTTCCAACTGTAGTTTTAGGTATGAAGGTCAGAACATGAAGAAATGTTTGCCCTTGCTCAAACAAATGCACCCATACTTGGATCATTGCCGTCCACTTTTTGGTTTCCCCTTTCAATCATATGTATGATAGATTAAACGCGCATAGCCAATAATTGGATATTAGCAAGAACAAACTCAACCAGAAAAATAGAAGTATTAATTAAGTCTTAAAACCATTACAAAGTACATTCAATAGACAAATAACTACTACTTATTTATTGGCAGGCAAAACAAATCAGAGTCCTAGTGGAACGGGTTACAGAATTCTGTATAGGTTGCGCATTGCAATCTCTAATCCATATCCAAAGGGGATTACCTAATAGGTGACACATGAAATCAAGAATGAGAGCCTCTTTGTGAAGCAGACTGGACCAGGACAAGTATGGGAGTAAGATCAATAAATATACAGAGCAAGTATAGGACTTGCATAAAGATCATGGACAATAGGGAGGAATTAATAACTTAATGATATGAATTAAGTTAAATTGCTAGAAGAATACTTTCAATAATAAAAGATTAGCACTATTGCAGTTCAGCTTTTCTGGACTAAAAGTGCAATTGCTAATATTTCTACCAATGATACTTATCCACCGGCCTAATAGTCATCAGTTGACTAGATTAAAGCATTCAAGAATAGGCATAACTTAAGGAGGACTGGGGAAAAAGAAAAGGCAAAAAATGAAATCAGAAGTTGTTCACAAAAAAACAGTGTAATAAGCTAAAACAAAGTTTCAAGCTACCAGCACTGCTCGATAAAAGATGATTAGATGAGCAAAATTTCTACAAACAGAAATGAATTGTGTTCAATATAGACAGATTGAAGAACCATGTTGCTAAGAAAGTTAATCGAAGGGCAAAGAGCTGGATAATCCATGGTTCATCATCTTCTTCTATATAGAAGACAAGTTTGTCCCATTGGAGGTAATTGTGATAAAGATTGCTTTTTCTTTGATTAGGAAAGGGACTTTCTGTCCAAATCTTGCTAAAGACAACTCTAGGTGATGTTCAAAGATATTGGTAGTGAACTAGTACTCTTGACTATGTGAAACCATTGTTAACCAGTGTTATTAATCCCCAGATAGAGGCATGGAGCGGCCGACCTCGAAAAACGCTATAGCAGGATAGCGGTAGCGGCGCTATTTGGAATTATATGTGAATAATTAAGAAAAATATTCAAGACAATAAGGAAAAACAAAGTTATAAACAAAGAAGAGAACACGGTCGTCACTCGTCTGTTTTCTTTCTTCTTCTTTTTGTTTTGGAGAATACGGCTGGAGTTTGAAGTTATAAGCAGTGTTGTTAAATGGCGGCCATGGCGGCGACATGGCAGATGGCGGAAACGGCGGACGCCGCCATATCACCCATGTGGCGTGGCGGGGACGGCGGCCGATTTTGCAGCGGGGGGCATGGCGTCTATGGCAGGCAAGGCGTGTAAATGGAGGGTTTTTTGGTTTTTGTCATATTAGGGCTTCAGCAATTTGGGCCAAAATCAGATTAGGGCTTTAGAAATGTGGGCTCAAGTTCCTAATTTTTTAAAAAATAAATAGTAACATAAAGTGCTACTTAATCATAAAAAAAAAGAGCTTTTGCTTTGTCTTCTCCATCCTTTTCACCTCGGCGACTATCTCCGGCAACCATCTATGCACCTAAAGTGTTGCTGTTTTTTCTTCTTATTTCTCTGCTGTTTGTTTTTTTTAGATTTAGGTGCTTTTATTGTTTCCAGCATGGGAGTTATGAATACTGAACTCCACTTTTCTTAATGTTAGCGGGGAGAGTTTATTAATTTTTTAGTTTTATTTATTTATTTATTTTTATTTATAGGGGGAGGGGACCTATCTATTACAAGAAATAGGGGGATTCAATAAGCGGGGAGGGGATTTGAACTCATGACCTCTACGTCATGAGGCCTCAGCCTGAACCACTAGACCAATGGCTTATTAATTTTTTAGTTATTTATCTTTCACATCAGGTTAATTCAGTTCCAAAATAGTGCCAATTTAAGATTTCCGTGGATATTGTTCTTGATAAGCGAATTTAACTTTTGTTGGCATGAACTTACTTGGAAGTTGGAACGTGAACTTGATTATTTTCTATTTTAGTTGAAATTATGTTACGAGGGTTGAGGTGTTTAGTCTATGATAGTGTTATACTGATGTTTGTTTGTTAATGAGATTTATTGTTTTTAATTTAGTTTATTATATATTGTTATGTTAATGTATTCTGCAGGTATTGTTTTCGTGTTTTTACATATACAAAACTTATTTTTTTAAGGCTGCCATAACCCGCTACGCCATCCGCTATTTTCTATGGCAGATTTTTAGCTTTACACCGTAGCCCGTCATCCGCCATTGATAACACTGGTTATAAGGTTTAAGGTTTTTTTGGTTGGAAATCTCCAATTTGCCCTTAAGTTTGTAACTACTGTTAAGGAAAAAAGAGGATTCTCCAACTCTGATCCTGTTAGCGCCGCTATGCACGCTATTTCGTCCAAAATAGAGGAAGCTATTTCCGAAACACTGAAGCGCGACACCATACACACCTCCATAGCGGTATAGAGCCGCTCCGCTCCTCTATTCCTATACAGACAGCTATAGCAGCACTATTAATAAAACTGTAGTTAACATCTGATCTCAGAATTTTAGCACAATAGTGGATGGTCAAGGTAAGTTCTTGCTCTTTGTACTTCCTATTTGGCAAGAAATATTATTGATTTGCATCAATAACCAAAAAGGAAAAAATAAACACCTAGCTTTCCGAAAGAATATCGCAATAATCTATAGCATTTTGGAAATCCATGATTTCAGATGCAAAATTAGTAGAACCATGAGCTAGTACTCTTGACCATGTGAAACCATTGTTAACATTTTATCTAAGAATTTTAGCACATAAGAGAATCGTCAAGGTAAGTTTTTGCTCCTTGTACTTCCCCATTTTCCAGACCATACAAGTGTGAATATCATAATAATGCATATCATTTTGGAAATCCATAATTTGAGCCGCAGAATCAGTGGAATCATGAATTTATTGACCTCAGAGGAAACATTTCTCTATCAAAGTAAGCAAACTATCTGGAATATTTCTCAAAAACTATCAAATGAAACTAATTAGTACTACCTCCATTCCATCGTATAAGTCGTATAGTACATGTAGTGAAAATTAAGAAAGCAAAAAAAACAAAATTGTAGCTGGAATAGAAAATTTACCTCAGGGTTAAATTGTAGCTGCCAGACTTCAGAGGGAGGAGCTTCCAAGGTAGCAATGGTATTATTAGTGACGACATCGAAGACTCGAATAAAACTATCAATAGAAGCGGAGGCGGCAATTCTGCCGGAAGGGTGGGCGGCAACGGAGACAACGCCGAGGCAGTGACCCGTATTAGTCTGGACACAAGCCAAACTATTGGGGTCCCAAAGACGCACGGTTTCGTCGAGTGAGCCAGTGAGAAGGAAGGGTGGAGTTTCGTCGGTGCCCGGAACCCATGCAGCTGTCCAAATTGAGTCATCGTGGGCATCCGGGATGGTGGCAGGTGAAGCTAGTTTCATGGTGGTGGCGGTGGCGGTGGCGGGGGTAACAATTTAAACCCTAATCGGGATTTCAGAGTGGTGAGAGAGTTACGATACGACGGGAGTAACCTGCCGAGTCACTCGTGGACTTTTTTTTTTTTTAACCTTTTTACTTGGTAATTTTTATCTTGGTCTGGGAGGGATGAAATTAAGTACAAAACAATAGTTTTGCTCAATGTTCTAGGCCAAAAAAGAAACGCACATCTTTAGTCCACGAAATAGTCATCTTGACATATGGCTCGGACAAAGGTGGCCTATGGGCGAGCCATTCTCTAGGCCCAGAATGTACACTTGACTCTTCATTTAGATTGAGTAGCTCTTAACTTTGTCGATTGCAAATACTTTCATGGCAAGTGGATTAACTTCAAGTTTGTGTCATGATTCTTGCAAGAGATATTAGCCTTTTTTCCCTCACACTATTTATGAATTTACGATTTTGCCCACATTCTTTTTTTATCGCATTTTGCCCGTGGACTATTTACGAGTGCCGAATGTGCCCAAAATCGGGGAATCCGGCAACTATAGGGCGGCGATGAGGGGTAAAATGGTCCGAACAAAAAAAACATTATAGTTGCTTCAAATATAACCCCAAAACTATCTTATTGTATCGATTGAGTGCATGAATTCATCTATAATACAATTAAGTAACCACATGTTTAGGAGGATTACATCTATAATACAATTAAGGTTTGACCTTCTTGAAATGGAAGAAGAACTAGAATTCATGTTAGACATCAAGAATCTCAAAATGAGGGCTTCTACAATAGGATTATTGCTTATGAGAATGATGAATTGAAGGAATTAGTGTGAGAGGAAATGGTAGGGATTTTTATTTTGGAGGGGAAATAAGAAGTAAGCATGAATTCGGTTTAGTTAGAGAAATAAGTTGACGAAGGATATGATGCACCTGGGATTTCACAGGTGTGGAGAGAACGTGTGCAATGACGCCCCCTCGTCAGATTTTATCACTTTTTGGCATTATTAGTACTCGTAAATTGTTAAGGGTATTTTTAGCACACAAAATATGTCAATGGTAACACTTGCTTTTGAAACATACCTAAGGGGCATAAATGTCTATTAACTATATCTTAAATAAGTCTCAGGTCATACTTCATGCTTATTTTTCCATCATGAATTGAATAAAAACAATATTTTCTTGGTAACTAGTAAATCATTGTCTATCCATGTATACTTACCAAAACATTCATGGTCCCTAGTTAAGTGCACATTAGTGCTATTAAAGAAATTATTATTAATCTCAAATGTATAGCATTTTTAAGTTCATTTCCAAATCTTCTAGAATAGAAGGCACTCTCTATATTTCGATTTTATAACTTGGCAATAATATGCTTATGGAATTTCTAGCTACCAAATGGTAAAACAAAAATCCTACATGATAAAGTTCGCATGTATTTCCCTATATTTTTCATAGGTTTGGATAAGACCGCTTTTCAATGACTGGTAAAAAGTAAGAGATGAGCTCAAATTAAAAAAATTCCATAACCATAAGGAGTCCACCACCAAGATTTACTTAACATATAAGGCATATTTGCAATCAAATTTTGCATCTTCAAAACCTTGTATATATACATACAACCACATTTGGATCTTACAATCACATATTTTATTCTTCTAACTTATCTCTTAGAGTTGGATATTCTCTTAAGCTATGGCTAGAGGAAAAGTTAAACTTGCTTTTATCTCGGGGGCTGCAAAAAGAAAAGCTACATACCAGAAAAGAAGAAAGGGACTCCTGAATAAGGTGAGAGAGCTTAGCACCTTGTGCGGTATTAACATTTGTGCTATTATGTTTGGCTTAGATGAATCAGAACCTGTGGTGTGGCCAAGTTCTCTTGGAGTCGAACGTATGATTTCACAGTTCAAGAACAAGACGAGGCTGGAACAAACCTCGAGAATGTTTGACCAGGAAGCATTCTTAAGGGATAGGATCACAAAGGTGGAAAAGAAGTTGGGGCAGCAAATAATAGAAAATCATGAAAAGGAGATTACCGAATTACTGTATCGTGCCATGTTACTTGGCAAGTCGGAGCTTGAGAACTTGTCTTTGCAACACCTTGATGAACTTGAGCGCAAAGGTGAGCAACATCTGAGAGAAATTAATAGAAGGATGGAGGCTATGAGAATCGTGGATGGGCAAGGGCTACTTGCAGTGCCACCTCCCACTCCTCCGTTGGCTAATAATAATAGGTTGGTAGTGGAGAATAAGGAAGTTAGAGAAATAGGGAATTGAATACCTATAAACTTTAAAATTTCCTTTTAAATCAAATAGAACCTGAATTGAATACACTACTCTAAATTTGGGACCGAAGAAGTATTTGTTCAAGTAATATAAGCTATTTTTATGAAATACAATCAATCTGAATCTCTTTTTGGAAATTTTTCATTTGGCGCACCGTCCAGAACTCAAAACCGAATGTCCAATTTTTATACATAATGAATAGAAAGAAAAAAAAGAAAAAAAAAGTGCACATTCAATTCCGTCAGAGAGAGTATAAATTCAAGATTCAAATAGCATTAGATTAGTTGTGTTGAGATGGAAGATCTCAAGATCACAATGCACAAGGTTTTTTTTAGTTCTTGCTTGAGACAGCAGTTTGTTTCAAGCTTGATCTGTCATATATTTCCAAGCTTTTGGGGACTTGGAAATGGTGGACAATTTGGAATCTGCCACCACTACTTCAAAATCATCCATCATGCACCAGCTCTTTGAAATGTCTTAACATGAAAATCCTGCACCAACACCAGCGGTAAGAGGGTAACTGAGGTCAAGAGTTTTCGAGCTTCGAAATCTGCATGCTAATTCCTCCCAATACTGCGAAGCAACTGTAAAGGGTGAAAATTGGTACATGCATGTGTTCTCCATGGTTGAAGATCAAGCAAGGCACATAAAAGTATAGTCAACAAGAATATTAATTCACCTGGATGATTAGATGATCGTCTTCAAACTTCGGCTTTTCCTATTGTTAGCTGCAGTAGCAATGGTAGGGGAAAAAAGCAGGAAAAATAGCAGAGAGTAAAACATCAACTTTTTACTCGATGATTCTTGGAAGGTCTATCAATTGTACGATTCCACTGAAGCCAGACTACCACAAGCAGCTAATTTGCAATTCAAAAGTCGACACAGTCTCAATCTCAAAAGCTTAAAATTGTAAGACACATGCCACTGCAGCATATGTAAGTCGTGCTTTCCAGTTTCAAAGCAAATGTAGACCAGAGGCGTTGCTGAAAGAAAAGAAAAAGGGGACATCAAATAAGAACAAGGATCCTGATTAGTCCTGCTTCTCCACGGTGTAAATTTAAAGATTCGCAAGTCAACAAATAGATTTTACACAATTCCGGAGTGTCACCAGAATCTAGATAGATGACCATTTTCAAGTTTAACCATGGTGAACCAAATAAAAAAGAAAAAAAATAACCATTCCCAGTTGAAGATTGTTTCCTATTTACTATGCAAATTCTTTCATTTGTTAACCAACAAAAAAACACTCTCAAGTTCACACTAGTGTATAAAGCTTACCAGCTTAGAATACCTTCAGAGGCCCTATGGAGGAGGGGAAAAGCTCCAATTTGACAAGGTAAGATTCCGAAAACGCCAGGGAGGGACTTATTAAACAGGTCACTAGTACACACGCGAGGGAGGCGTAATTCTCTGGAAATCTTTAGTTATGTTTCTTCATGTTTTCATATTGGCTCTTTCCAGTTACCTATTTCTATACCAATACGATGCTCTTTCAACACTTAATTTTACTTGAATCAATTTATTACAGATACTCGTCATGAAGTACATCAAGGAGTAAAGCAAGCCAATGATTAAAGAGCTTTAATCATTGGCTTATTTTCTCTTTGATGTGCTCCATGATGAGTATCTGTAACACAAATTGTCACTGAACTGGAAGCTAACTCAACTGCTCATTCCATCCATTATGATGAATGACAACATTCTTTGATGAATAATTCAGGATCTAATAATCAAGTTGATGATAGCGTATTTGTAGACACTTAATTTTACTTCTAAATCGCTTATTCACTGAACGGGGAAACCAACTAACTACACATTTCATCCATTATGATGAGTAACAATATCCTGCCACAATGGATCATTTATGAACAATTTTTCTACTTTAAAGTGTAATTAATATGTTCGAACAGATGTCACAATCAGATGCTCACAACAGAAAACGGTGGTAACTGTTTCCGATTCTTAGAGGAACAAGGGAGCTTTTCATTATGATTGGTAATTTAGAAAGGCAGCCAGATTCAATCGACTCTAGAGAAAAAACATATGATTCCAACTCCAAGTAAGTAATCACAGATCAGTAGCTCTTGAAAGTAAGACAGCAGATTACATGAGTTCTCTTTGTGATGAATTTCACATTTTCATTCTTTAACATTCAAAGAATCATAAATCACAGAGAAGTAAGAAAATGAAGAGAAAACTAGTCCAAAATTGTGTTTGATACGAGAATGGTTTTTCTCCTTAGTAAAGGTGTAGAAAGAAATCTAAACTACACATAAGCAATACAAGAAACAACTAGTGCTATCACATGTATTTCTTCTTCTTTTTTCTTTTTTTTTTGTATGTAAATTTATTCCAGAAAATTGATCAGAGTAGTACAAACACATTAGAGGCACTCCTCTACACACAACTCCTACCAGTTTAATGTATATACATATTAAACTTTTATAATATACCCAAGTATCAGGTACATCTCTCTGAGACATTATTGTCTCCTTCAACACCCTCAAACACAGATGGGAAACCCCATCGGCACCTATTTCTTGTTGCAAATAATTCATTGGTTAAACCGTCATATGTATTATTTGATGATAAGTGTAGAAAGAAAGCTACACATAAGCAACACAAGAAACAACTAGTGCCATCACATATATTATTTTATCAAACTACACCTGCCGACTGATCCTATCTAATGAAAATTCACATTACCAGTAAGAATCTAAAAGTACATAGATGGCAGTATTGTAGCTCCAGTGAGAAATGCAGAAGGATTGGGAGACTAAAAGCACAAAAAATTGGTTGGATTAATAACTCTATGGTGGAATTAGATACTCTCCAGTGCAGTTATCCTCCGGTGCAAACCAGATGGTGGAGATCTTGCCACTTGGCGGTCGAGTTCACAAGACCCTGAGTTGGCAAAATCTCCACCACTAGATTGCACTGGAATTAATAACTCTATGGAGGCATTGGATACTCTCCAGTGCAGTTATCCTCCAGTGCAAACCAAATGGTGGAGATCTTGCTACTTGGCGGTCGAGTCTACTAGACTCTGAGTTGGCAAAATCCCCGCTACTAGATTGCACTGGAGATTTCTCGAGTATTTTATGTACAAGTGAGGTTCCTAGAAATTTTTGAAACTTTTTAAGTGACCACTGCTTCAATTTATCCATGTGATATACCCTATCAGAATGCTCAAAGGAAGCCGATTAAGGATTAGCTGCAAGAGCAGTAACTTGCTTAATAACCAAACTTAATAACCAAACGATCTTGTAAGTCGTGGGGTAGTTGAAAAGATGAGTATGCACTTGGGTTTGAAAACAACCCTTTCATCTTGTGTTTTACATTTGAGAGAATCCTTCTTCCATTGTCCTTTGTCAAGACAGAAATTACATTTGTCCTCAATGGCAACTTTTTTGTCCTATACTAACGAACCTTTTGGATACTATGTATGTGGTGCAGTACCAAATGTTGAATGAGCTTGCAAAAAAGGAGATTGTAAAAAGTTGAGCATTGTCTCTTCAGTCACTAGTTAATCCACACCACTATCAACACTGGGCAGGGGTGAATGGTTCCATTAGGTACTATACCAGTTTTTGTTCCTCTCTTAAATTCGCATGCACCTTCTGACTCGATAGGATTTAGGAGGTGTGCATTATTTTGGAGAAAATAAAAAAAAACTCAACCAACTGAAACCAAAATTTAATTCATTTTTTGGTTCATTTTGGAACTTCAGTTTGGAAAAATTCGATTTTTCTTCTCCAAATCAAGAATCGGCTTGGTTCACTAAACCAAAAAACCGAACTATTATTAACTAGTGCTAGTTAACTCTAGGTCAATATCCTTAGTAAACTTAGGGCATTGTAATTGCATTTCCCTAATTATGGTTTTCTCCAAACAGAAATAATAACGATTTGGAGAAATTCAGTTTAGAGTAAATTTTGGTTCCTTTCAGTTTTCCAAAAAAATTAGAAACCGAAATAAAAAACAAAATTTCTTCAAATAAAGCCAAATGCGTGCACCTAATAGGATCCATCAGGACTTCATCCCAAGTACCATTCATAACTATAGATTAACAAAATAGACTTGTTTTCTTGCGCAAGTTGCATAGTCAAGCAAAATTTGTCTAAACACTCTTTGCAAATAATCAAGTAACGTGAATGGAGAGTTTGTCACTTTCTTGGATTTCTAATTTGTTGAATCTTAACATGGCAATAGAGCTATTTTGTTCTCCCTTGCTTCTCAACTTTCTTCGCCCTTGCTATGGGGAAAATGGGGGTGGATCGGATCTATTGATCCTAGTCCCACGCCTCATTCACAAACTAAGGAGCACAGTGAGTCAAAAAAATGGGGGTGAACCTAACCTATTGGGCATGGTCACACGCCCCATTCACAAATGTAGACCCTGCTGAGCAACTATTGTGAGTGGGACATGAGACCAGGACCAATAGGTCCAGTCCATACCCCATCTTCCCCTTGCTTGGTAGATGATTCTTTTTGTTTGTTGTCCAAAATAGCTAGAGTAGCAGATTGTTGGAGGACTTACAGGGCTGCACCTTTTTACTGGTTCATCACTAGGTACAGAGCACTCATACTCTGTAAAAAAGTCTTCTTCTATGACTTACTCACTATACTCCATAACTTTTTTAAGGGGAGACTTGTGTATACTGGTTTGCATTGAATTAGTTAAATTTGCTTAAGTTATTTGTTGATTTTTCCATATGTGTTGGGTTTATAATTTCCTTATGTGATTATTAAAAGGTCAAGCTCAAGACCCATTAGTGGGACATATAAAAACCGTGAAGCACTGTCTTAACCAGTATCACTTTCATTCAGCTGACTTCTAGGTGATCAACACAAGCGAACACCGGAGAGACAAGAGAGATAAAATTGAGCCTAAAAAGCCCAAGTCTAATATGTTGAAGATTGGGATTTTGAACTTCGGCAAGCATGCAGTTAGGCCAGATCTTGGGTTGAGGATAATGTAAGTAACCTTGTTGCAAGTGAAACAAATGCCAAAAAGTTATGGAAAATGCTTGAAGATATGTATGCTGTAAAAATTGCCAACAAGAAGTTGTTTCTGTTAACAAAAAAGATGAATTTGAGATATAAAGAGGTCACTCCTGTTATGGATCATGTGAATGATAGTTAGGTCTGTCAATTGAGTCCATAATATTAGGCCCAGACCAAGACTCACCACAAAAACATTTGGGTCCAAATTCTTATTATATTGGGTACGGACATTTTCACTTAAGGTCCATATCCATCCAGCTATGCTAGGTCTGGATGAGTCTAGATTAGGACTGTCAATTGGGCCAGAGTACCAAGACCTAGAATCAAGCCCAGTGTACCCAAGTCAAATATGAGACAATAGTCTTTATACTTATGTCTGTATTGGATCTATGCACAGTTGGAATAAGAACAAAATAGTATGGGTTAACCTGTGCAGGCCTGTGGTGATTTGGAAAATGAGTAACATTATATAAATAAAAGTAACATATAAACATGAGAAATCCCTCTGGAAATGTTAACAAATCTACAACTCCGATCCGACAGATGGTTCAACGGCAGTGAGCAACGACGGAGGGTTGAAAATTAATAACAGATGTGACGAGAATTGGTGTATTAGTGGAAAACAATGGAAGAAGAAGGGGATTATATCGTGGGTTTGAGAAGCCTTCTGAGAGGATATCATGGAGAGAAGCTGAGAAGCTTGTTCTTTGTTAGTCTTCAACTGTTGATTTCGTTTGTTCAATTGTTGTTCAAAAAAATATATTTCTCCTTTTCTTTTTTTAAAACAACCGTTCAAAGAGGGTTGGGGACTAATTCTCAGAAAATGTATGTGGGTATTTCATTTTCTCACGGGTCTCTTGGGTCCAAATGAGTCTACTTAGACTCATACTATTTGTTTTAAATTCCAAATGGGTCCATATCCAATACTAATGTCTCATATTTGAATTGGGTTACATTGGGCCTGAGTCTAGATCTCGGTACTCCAGCCCAATTGGCCGGCCTAATGATGGTGTTTATGATTAGTTGTCAAAGGTTTCACTCAAAGCCAAAGAACGGGAGTAGGCTTCTTAAAATTAATTTATCTAGGGTTGTCTCTCTCGTTCTCTTGGTCACCAAGAAATCAGCAGTACAAAGACTTTTTTTTATACCCACAAATGGGCCTGGACTTGAGCTTTTAACAAGCGTAGGAAGGAAACCATGTGGATGGAAAGAGAACAACACATCACAAACTTCCACTAGGTAGACCTTTTGTCCTCGTATGAGGACCAGTATCATGAACCGTTTTCAAGATCCACCAACTTATCATTCTACCGCTTACATTTTCAATATGGTCTCCGAATCAAATCAAGTTATTCAGCTTAAACTAAAGTAAGCCACTTTAGTTTAATAGTCACCTGCCTAGGTTGATCAGCCAGTGTGCCATTATAAAAACAACATAGTTTTATCTCTATCACATTCATATCTCTTCAGTTTCTATCAAGATTTATAACAACTATTATAAAAATAGCAACTAAAGTTAGAGGTGTCAATCGAGCTATGTGAGCCGAGCTTGGCATAGCTCACGCTCAGCTCACATTTTAATGTGAGCTCGAGCTAAGCTCATGAGCCTTATGAGCTAAATTTATATTAGCAAATAAAATATGTAGCAAGAATAGTTGAATAAATGAGCCATGAAATTAAATCCTGACAAAAATAAAAATATACATAATACAATAATTTATGTATTAAGATAAACTAATAAAAAGATAATAAAAGATAGGATTTGAGAAAAGAGAAAATGATCAATGAGTTTTGCCACCAGTTTTTTTAATTAGAAATTTAGTATTATATATACATATTATAAATAATATATTATTCTTGTTCGAGTGCGAGCTTTAAACGGTCTGAGCGGGGTCAGCTCACGCTCAACTCACATAAAATTTGAGCTTGAATACTGAGCTCACGCTCAGGTCATCTAAGCTCACACTCACATTTATTCGAGTTATGTGAGCCTCGAAATATGAGGGGAAATGGCATAATCAAAAAATGAATAGGAAGATAGATACAATACCTTTGGACTTCTACTCCACCCAGTTGGAAATCATTTGATCCAAAAATTTCATCAATTTCACATTACTCTCATAACCACCTTTAGCAACATTCTCCAATTCCTCATTCAACTCCAGAGCATCTTTAATTCTAGCCTCCCTTAACAACCCCCTATAAATATCCAGCCTAATTTCATCTCCAACAACCAAATTCTGACTCAAAATCACTCTCAAAACTTTCAATGCCTCCAAAACCATATCATATTTACAAAACCCATTAACCAAAAGAGCATAAAATCCCAAATCAACACCACCGCTAGGGAAATCATTTCTCGAAACCCAATGAAAAATCTTCAAAGCCCATTTAGTCTGACCTTTCTGAAAATAAGAGTAAACGAGCATTCTCGTAATGGGTTTCAAAAAAGATTGAATCTTTGGGTCGTACTTTATTTTATTCAGAAAGTACATAGTCTGTGTGAGATCTGGTTCTACAGTGAGGCTGTGGATGAAAATTGAAATAGGGAGGGATTTTAAAGGTGGGTTTGTGAGAAGAGCTGTTATTATTAGGTTGGTGGCTTCTTTGAGGTGATTTGAAGAGCAGAGACGTGGGATAAGGAGATTGATTTGTGTGATTTCTTCATGGGTTAAAGTAATGGGAGAAGAATTGGAATCTAGGGTTTCTGTTTGAATTGATGATGAGAAGTGATGAAGAGAAATGGCTGTGGAGTAGGGAGGAGAGAAGAGAAGAGGTTTGCTGAAGCACCTTAGCCTGTGAATAGTTCTCATGGTATCTCTAAGTAGTCAAATGGGAACTTTATCCGACTTTAGGTTTTATAATGGAGTTTGGAGCTTGTCTTGTCTCCTTGCGCCGACGCTGGCTCCATTTCGGAATGTGAGTAATTTTACAGGTGAGAAATTTCGTTCGTCCGTTAAATTAAAATTTTGACAGTTAAAATTGATTTAAAACGAACGCATATTCTCAGCTTCATAACACCTCTTCTATTTTTAATCGCGCGAAACACATGTTCTGAGTCTCAGGACACCTGTTCGGCTATTTTGATCCTCATAACACATATTCTGAGGCGTTTCCTATTTATTGAAAAAAGTTGTTCCGCATAAGTTCCGAACTACTTTGTGCCTAGATGACTCCGGCTAGGGATGTACATTCAGACTGTGGCTCCAGTTATGAACAGGTATTGTGCAAAATGCTTATGAGCGGTGAGATTTGTCTCACTAACATTGGTTAGAACAAAGTTGTTGATACAAATAATTTCAGTTATCAACTTTTTAATCTGACAACTAACCTTCTTCAATCTATACAGTGTAAGAAAAAAATTGTCCTCATGAAACCCGGACTAGTGCATTCATTGTACCATTCACTACTTGACATGAAATTTCAGTACAACTTTAGATCTTGTAATTTTAAGGGTAAAAAGTGCTTATACCCCCTATATTATCTCGAATTTTAATTTTTGACCCTCAATTAAAAAACGCCAAGTGCTTGACCCTGAACTTTGTTGAAGTATCAATGCTTCCTCTTCCATCCAATTTTTCCGTTAAATAATAACGGAAGGTGCCCATTTGACACTCACATGATAAAAATGGGGGCATATTGGGCAAAAATAAATTAACCATAAAAAATTAGAAAATTGTGGTTAGCCATAAATCTCTCACTAATTTCTTCTTTATTTCATGTCTAGTGAAATATTGCTTCTTTCTGAAATGAAAATCTTGCAAATTCCCCAGTAACAACTTAAGCATTTTTTTTTTTTTTTGTGTTAAATAACTTAAGGATGACTTCCATGAAATTATGTTATACTCCATGAAAACTATAACTAATTATTCCGAGTTTTTTAACTTAGTTTTGAGCAAAAAAAAGATATTCAGTGTCTTCATCGTATCCCATAACAACCTAAGCATGATTTTTATAAAAAAAAAAATTACCAGAAATTGAAAATATTATTTACTCATTTATCAAGATTTCTTGAATCAATTTCCAATGGGAGATCACATTTTATTTTCAAGGATTTATGATTTAATTTAATTTTAGGATGTTAAAAAAATTAGGGACGGTTCAAAAGATTTTGGAGGGTTTTCCATTTTCTAATTAATTTTTTTAAAGATTAATTTATTTTTGTCAAATTTGCCCCATTTTTATCATGTGAGTGTCACATAGGTACATTTCGTTATTATTTAACGGAGAATTTGGATGGAAGGGGAACCATTGATACTTTAAAAAAGTTCAGGGTCAAGCAATTTACGTTTTTTAGTTGAGGGTCAAAAACCAAAATCCGGAATAATTTAGGGGGCGTGAGCACTTTTTACCCTAATTTTAATGAATATCCGAGTCAAGAAGAACTGAACCAACATTCTTTGGAAACAAAATTTACCGAACCAAAATAATTATAGTACGGTTCGTTTCAGTATGTGTACAATTTATTTATTTATTTTGATGGACTCCCAAGTAAACAAATTATTCAAATTTAGATAACTTAAATTAGACATTGATAAGCAAAGAAAATTCAAAATTTGTATTATGGTATAATAAAAATCATTCACAATAAATATATATAATTTCATAAATATATTTATTTTTAATCCAAAAAAAATTATTTTTATAATAGTGTTAACCTATTAATATAAATTATATTTCAATAATTAAGATATTTTTGTTTAAATACATTTGATGCATAATATCAACCCTACTTTTTTTTTGTGAAAAGAAAATAATATCATTAATAGATATTATGAACTACATGAGGGAGGTGAAATTCCAATGGATCCCCTACCATTTGAAATGAGGCATAAAGTCTTAGAAAAATTCCAGCTAACCAATGAGCACAAGACTTGCGGTCATAGAAAAATCTAGAGAATAAATGCCCTATAGTACAAAATTCTATGACCGTATAACCAAACACTACTACTAAAAAAGAAATAGCAAAACCGAGGTCACGCATAAACCAGAGGCTTTCCAGAGTTCTTGTCTGCAAACTTTCAAAACACGTAAAATTAGGAGGGGATATCAGCTGAAAACCGCGTAGAGTAGTTGGCCAGTGACCACGCCAGATACAAACAGAAAGTCCGCTCACGATCCTCCATTCGAAGTCATGTTGCAATAAAACTCTACCTTGATGAATGCTTCTCAAAATTTGATATGGCATACCCCATTGATTGCTAAAATAAAAACTTGAATTAAATCCTAATCTAAAACATGAAGTAAAGTCTAAGACTACCATGATATTAATCATGAAGTTTGCATATGCATTTATTATGAAAAAGAAAAAACAACTAAAAAAGTGTGCCATTTTGAGGCGCACTAAAATCTAAATTATTCAGGAGTTGTTAAGTCCCGGACAATTCAAAATTAGGCAACTCATGAGCCTTGGCGGGGCCGACTTGCGGCCTCTGCATCATCATCATTGTTTGCGTTCAAGCCCCGCATCACAAATTGTGAAAAATCAATATTTTTAGACTGCAAGTAGAGTTGAGCAACCAAGCATATATTAAGTTAGAATCGGGCCTATAAAAAAAGGGTTATGCGCAACCCATCCCAGTTATGGATGCAGTCAACACTGGGCTAGCAACCTTCGGCCCAGTGTCAAAGAAAACCCAAACACATATTAAAAACCAACATACTGACCCAAACAAATGGCCCAAGCGTATGAATTGTTTGACTTTTTTCTGGTCCGGTTGCGGATTCAAGACCTAACCGGAGACTAAATGTGGCCCAACTCCCCCTCATCTGAAACCACCCAGTCCCGGCCATCTTCCTCGTTGTCGGCGGAGTTCCCAGCCTCCCCTCAACCATTCATTTCAACATATCGAACCATTCACCTCGGTTTTCCTTTAAAGGTCTGACCCAAGTTACCTCCATTAACACCATATCTTCCCACACTACTGACCCACTAGAGCAAAATCTCCGGCCGGACTCGGACACCGACAACGTCAATTCCATGTTTACCCCAAATCTCAGGCGTCCTATAGCCCTCAAAGGAGAGAGAAAACACCAAGGTGAAGTATGCCTTGATGATTCATTGAAGAAGAGTACTCTCACAAAGAGAGAGAAAACACCAAGATGGCTAGGGATTGAAAGACCAACAACCATGAAAGCTTGGAGAAGAAAACCCTTACTGTGAGAGAAGCCGCATCATGCATGGCGGCGACGAGAGAATATTTTCTCTCAAAGAGTTTTTTTTATAATTTCAACGCTACTTAAGTAGGATTTTTATTAATGATATATTTAATTAGGACTTATGGTCATTATATATTGTTAGGACATCTAGGTCATATTATGTTTAATTCCATTTCACTCTAACATTGAAAAAATAGATTCACCAAGCATAAAAAATTAATCAACAATCCATTATGCATTTGATGTCCATACACTTTCGATTTATTTTAAATTTTGGGTGAGAACTTATAATTTATTTTACAATTCAATAGTTTACGATCTTACACTTTTTTTCGAGTCTACGTATATAATCACTTTTTTAACAACCTTAGTAGCACCTCCTCCAAAAATGACATCACTCGCAATCAAAAGTCTAACGGGTGTTTTCATGCGTTGAATGTTTGTTTTATCTAACATGTGTTTGAAAGAGTTGAAAAAGTGTTTATTTCAAAATAATCATAACCATCAAATTTTACATCTAACGGCAAACAATTTATTCCGCAACATACGGAACAAAATGTGTTCTGCAGTGCAGCAGTAGCGCTTCTAATCGTAGAAAAACATAGTCGCGAGGCGACACCACGTCCTACCTTTCCTTCCCTCTTCGAAATCCACTGTGTTGCTCATTGCCGTCGTTCCGCCGCCGGCAGCAGCGACAAGCAACCCCCTTATTCCCTCCAAAATACGACTGAAATCAGATCCTTAGCTGATCACATCTCTTTTCCGAGTAATTGCCAGTTTTTAACGAGTAAAGAAGAGCTTCACCGCATTCTCAAAAGTTAACAGCAAGTTTTTTTTTGGTTATAATGTTCAGCCTTCTAACTTAATTTCCACCGAATTCTCAATATATATGTATTTTAACTTCTGGGTTTTGGTTGAATTGTTTCTATGTTCTTCTTTTCCTTTTCTTTTTGGTGGTCATGGAGGATGGTGCTGGAGTTTATGATTCTGTGAAATATGTAATGAAAGATTATCATAATGGGCTATTACTTATACGGTTTTTTAATTTTTCTCTTAAATTTTTCCAGTTTTTATTGTTCCTGTTGAGTGGAATGAATCTGCCCACAAACTGTTCGACTAATTGCTGATAAGGGTATTGATAAGTTTTTTATAGGAGAAACAAAATGAGCGTAGGGAGTTTGAAGGCTGCATTGGCTGCAGCAGCAATCAGAGGAGTTGATGAGGCAAGGGCGAGGATATTTGGTCATATACTTAACCCAATTGGGCAGGGATCAGCCCACAAGGTTTTGAGGAAGAAGCTAATTGGTGAGAAAGTTTCACAATGGTACCCTCATGATATCAAGCACGACGACCCTCTCGTCATGGCTAGACAAGAACAAGAGTAATGCCACTTTCTGTTTCTTCTCTTAGTACTAGTGTCTACTTCTATGCTAGTCTCTCTACACCCCCACCCATTTATTCCTTATTCAGCTTCATCGTTTGATATTTGTGTTGAATCTCGTGTGTTTATTGTTTCCCGTGCTAAACTTGTGCTTATGGAGTTTGCTATAACTGGAGCATATTCTGAGATCACAAATATGATGGTGGGGATGTTGGAAACAAGCTAGACAATGGTACTTTGTGAATTGCTTGCTTATTATTTCTTTTGGGAACTAGCAAAACGAGTTGATATTTTGGGTGATCCTAGACTTGGAAGTTTTTGTCAGAGTTGCAAAACGAAAACCTGTACTGTGACTGGCTCTATCTTGAAATGATGAGAAGGATATTTAATAGGTGCTACCTTCTCCAATCTTATGCTTCTTAACTTGTACATTTAATATCGAATCAATCCATGCTCCAAAGATGCTTAAACTCCCATTCTTGGTACTTATCCAAACTGTACACATCTTCAAAGTTGAAACCTTTTTTTATAAAAGCGTACATGACATTCATTGCGCTCTTTCAACTTATCCTAACTATTGTTCTGAGAATGCGTTGTGCACATCTTCAAAGTTCAAACTTTTTTTCCTAAAAGCTTACATGACATTCATTACGCTCTTTCAACTTATCCTAACTATTGTTCTGAAAATGCGTGTAAGAAAGATTTTGAAGGAGAATAAGAGGTAGGGGGAAAGAAAAGTAAAACAAGGGGTTGATGGTGGGGCAAATACTTGTGCATTGCTTGACAAGTTTAGAACTTATGGTTTACATGGAAGGAGCAACGGAAAGTTTAGACTTGGTTTATATATTTTTCTGAGATGAATTTGTACTTGGCTAAGTAGGACAAAGATATGAACTTGTAATGGTTTAGTTGTTAGTCATATCTGAAGAAAGACCATAATTTTAGCCAAAATTTTATGCTGATGTTTCATGCTGTTTGCCAGTTCTATACACTTGTCGAAACTAATTGTGTGGAAGCATTTTATGTTGTATATTTATCTCTTAAAATGTCTGCAAATGAGTGTTACATACACCTAAGCGGTAGCGGAATATGCTGGATTTATGAGTTAACAGATTGATGGATGAGCACTAGTCTGATAGAATGATTTTTATTGATTGCGATATGACAGGCGGCTAAACAAGCTTGAAATGCTGAAACGTCGTGGAAAGGGACCACCAAAGAAAGGTCAAGGGAAGCAAGCTGCAAAACGCAACAAGAAATAAACACAGATGTTTTCCATTCATCAATCTTCCGTTTCTCCAACGGGAAATTACGGGTGAAGATGTTTCGATTCAGCTATGGGGTTTTTTATATTCCCAGTTACAAACTGGTTGCCAACCAGGCTAGTTATGGTTTACTCTAATCTCTATTTATAGAGTTTTATAGGTGTTCCATAGTGACATTCTTGTCTTTCTGGTGTTCTTAATGGATCTTTCTATATCAGTTGATTTTCAACATACTGAGAATAATAATCATATATGCATTAGAAACTATAATTTAAGTTTTGCATGTGGAGAGAAAATCGCTATATATAGCAACAAACAATTTTTGCTTTTCTGTTTCTGTCAAAACATTTATTTAAGTCCTCTGTGTCAACAATTTTTGGGCAGATTTTTCTGTCAAAATAGTGAAATCGACATTGTTTCCGAAACATTCATTGGCACGTGTTTTGCACATATGATCTGAGTCAAATAATGAAATTGTCAATTCAGGGTCTTCGCTCCATAAAAATAATATCCATCATTTTGTTCAACCCAATGCCTATCAAGCCGACCTGATACTCCTTTCTATCTCAAACCGATATATCCAACCCATATCAAACCAACACGCCCCGACCCGACCTGATCTCCTTCCTTTTTCTTCTTATTTATATTTTTTTTTGGGGGGTTAAGGGGTTAATAGTCTAGGCGTTGTGGCCTGGTGTCGAACTCAGTATCTCTCAGTCGTGAGCGAAGGAGAGCCCCACTGAGCTACTGCCTTCTTGACAACCGATCTCCTTCTTCTTTTCTCTTCTCCCAACCCACCGCTAGTCCTCCCCCTCTCAACCGCTATCTTCCTTCCCTCAATCCACCAAATTTTTTTTTTATTTATTTCGTTAAAATCTATATGAATTTGTTTTTTTTTAATTTTTTTTATTTATTGGGATAATGACGGGGATTCAAGAAGCGGGGAGGGGATTCAAACTCACGACCTCTACGTCATGAGGCATCAACCTTGGCTACTAGACCAATGCCTGAAATTTAATTAATTACCCAATTTTTTTAGTAAATTCTTGAGCTTTCTACGGATGCAATTCTCAAATTTCGTTAGCAAATATTTGTGCTACGAAGTGTTTCGAGGTGTAGCTTCCTTAGGTGTAGTATGATGACTTTGATGTACACAAGGAGCTAATTTACCATTTTCATCAATGTTGGTGTGAGTGCTAAGGATCCTATCATTAAGAACATGCTCCTACAAACATTAGAACTATCAATGGTTTGTTATCAAGATTGATCACACAGTAGCTCTTAGGGCTTACACTCACAAGGGTGTACCTATGTAGACTAGAATAATCTTTAAGGTCTTCAAGTCTTCTAGATGTGTAGAAGCCTTTGAGCTTGGCTTGAGACCTTTATCAACATCTTCAATTGTGGTGAAGTCCTTTGTAATCTTCAAGGATGTAGAGCATTGGATTTCAACACTTCAAGGTTAATAGCCTTCTTCAAGATGAACTTCAATGTGATGTTGAGTATCTCTTAACACTTGATCTTCCTTCTTTGTATTGCAACTACTTCCAAGGCAATGTATAATTCACTTCAAGCGTGTGCCATGGAGTCTTGCAATGTATAACTTCCTCTATCTTGTATGTTGACACCTTTGAGGTTCATAGAAGCTATCATACCATCTCATCAATGTAAGTGTGTGTGAATAGATTCTATCATTAAAACACAAGCCCACACAAAATATGAGAACTACTTAATTGTTTGTTATCATCAAAATTAGATTAATCACATTAGCCATTTGGGCTTACATCATGCTATTTATAGCTTATACAAAGTTTTGTGCTAAAAAGATTAAAATGAAAATAATTATGGGTCATATATAGTGGATTTCTCTAGAAGAAAAAAAAGAAGAAAAAAAGAGAATGTTTGTATAATATTAAAAAAAAATGCCATTTGTTTGGTAAATACGACAAGGTGAGTTAGTTAAATCATACTGATTGAGGTTTGGACGTGTTAAGGCGATGTAGGTATTGAATGATTGTTAAGCCCCTTCAACAAGATATTTATGACCAATACGATGCCATTAGAGTAGAGGAAAAACACTTTGGTCTCATTGTACAAGAATAGATGAGATGTTCAAGACTGTTTAAATTATCGTGGCATTAAACTTATTAGTGATACTATGAAGCTTTGGGAAATAATGATTGAATATATGTTCAAATTATTGTGAGTATTTCAGATAACCAATTTGATTTTATGTCAACCATTGATAAGGTAAATGATCGAGCATTATAGGGAGAGAAAGAATGATTTGCACATGGTGTTCATTGACTTGGAGAAAGCCTATGATAAGGTGCCTCGAGAAGTACTCTGGTGGGCGATGACTAAAAAATGTATATCTCGTAAGTATATTTCTCTTGTTAAGGATATGTATAAATGAACCAATACGAATGTTAGGATTTGTTCTGGGAAGACAAAAGAGCTTCCTTTTACAATTGATGTACATCAAGGATCAACACTTAATTTGTTTCTATTTGTGTTGGTTAGGGATGAAGTGACTCGTCATATACAAGACTTCGTACCATAGTGTATGTTATTTGCTGACGAGATTGTTCTAATTGATGAGACTATAGTATGTGCTAACACTAAGTTGGAGGTATGGAAACGAGCATTGGAATATAAAGGCTTTAGAATTAGTAGAATTTAAAACTGAGTATTTTGAGTGTAAGTTTAGTGTCGACCGAAGTAGAGATCAGAGTGTAATTAGTTTGGATGACAGAAGTATCGTGGCGAATTATTATGTTCGGTATCTGAGTTCTATCATTCAGAAAGATGGAGAGCTTGATGGAGATGTGGTGCATTGAGTTAAAGCTGGTTGGTTGAAATGGAAGGGTGCAACGATTGTCTTGTGCGGCCATATATACTGTTGAGATTGAAGGGAAAGTTTATAGAACAACTGTTACCGTTTTGTTGTATGATACAGAGTGTTGGACCGTGAAAAGATGTCATATTCAGAAAATGAGTGTAATAGATATGCGTATGTTGTGATGGATGTGTGGACATACTAGAGAGAATATATGCGCGGAACCTATTAAAGACAAAATGAGAGAAAATCGCGTGCGGTGGTTTGGATACATAAAAAGAAGGTTGAGTGACGCTCCGGTTCGAAAACTTGAAGGATGGACGCATGAAGTTATAAGAGGTGGGAGAGGCCGAGGAAGATTTGAACCGAAGTCATCAAGAATGATATAAATTTGTTAGTCTTGAATAATAGCATGTTGTGTGATAGAAGGAAATAGAGAAAATATATTCATGCGAACGATCACATAGAAATTTTATATTGATTCATGTAGGCGACCATAGTTACTTAGGATTAACGGTTTGTTGTTATTGAGTAGGTCCAAACTATTTTTCTGTATGTATTTAATGGATTTGGATCGTATGTAACAACACTCTAATTATATAGTACATTTTTATCATATATCATAAATTAAATAAGATAACTTTAAAGAGAAGGTCAAGGAATGCAACAATTTCATACTTCAAGGTTATGAAGTGTCCCTTTTAAAGTTCATGATAAAAAATCTAAATCTAAGTAGTTTAAGGTCAAACAGAACTGTTAACCCTAAATAATAAGAAATCTTTGTTTTCCAATTCTTCCTCATAGTACAAATATACAAAAAGATATCAAAACTATTCAAGCATGATGTCATCCGAATGGAATGTGGTGAAAAAGTTATTAACTGAAGTTACCAGAAATGTCCCTAAAGTGATTATAGTGTGTTTATTGAACATTAAGAACATTTTTATAAGAATAAAATTCAAGTTATCAACTCCAGTTTCATTATTATGGTTTTCAAGAAAACTAGATTTTCAATAGAATTTTAATTTTGAATTTAGAGAAGCAATTTAAGTTGTTGCACAGCAGAACGGACTTTTGAAACATTATTTTGGAGAGTGACTCATTGGTGTCAATCAATTCCCAGCCTATCAACTTGAAAATATAGTTTCAAGTGGCTGACTCATTGGCTAAACACGGAAGTTCCCTGTCCTGGAATGATCACCAATGTGATATCTTAGACCTTTCTTTCCTCATTATAAATGTTTTCTTATTTTCTCTCACAATCTTCAATGTGCTATGTTATACGAATAAACAATAAAATTCCCATTTAATGAAGACTTAATATAATATAAAGTAACAGGGGAGACAAATAACATGTGCAAGGATACAGGGTACTTGGTACTTACAAGTTTAGAGCTGTGTTTCCTGAGATCTCATGTCTGAAACTAAAAACATGATTTGCATGACAAAAAAAACTGATGCCACGGCCAACAGATGATGAGAAGATGGTGGAATATTTACCAATGTTTTTCTCCGTAATATGGCTTCAAAAAGGCCTCTACCGATATCTATCATCACCAATAATCCCCACAAGAGCAAGTTCCATCCCTAAAATGATGGAACCTTCTGACATCTCTAACAATGATCTCCCTCCCTACAATCTTCGAAATGAACTTAGTGGCAGCATGACAATCGTTGCACACCCTAAGATTCTTGGCAACTCGAATTGTGGTCCCTGTAGGAGTATTAAGTAAACCAAAGGCTATTGCTAGCCTCTCACTGTGGCCGCAAAGTAGGTTCTCTTTTTCATCTTCATCAACATTGTGAAGAACACAGGATGTATCAGGTACATATCCCTCTTTCTTCATTCTCGCAGATAAATCCTCAAGAAAGCTGTAAAGCTGCTGACTTTGGGGGTGAGATCGGTCACCAGCCAAGAACTTATGGACTTCATCACCAAACTCAATCCAACTGCATCCAGGTTCTTTTCTGACTCCCATTTCTTTCATTCTTCTTCGAATCTCGTTAGCTTTACCCCAAAGCCCAGCAGATGAATAGATATTAGAAAGTAAAACGTAATGGCTGGCAACATCTGGCTCCAACTGAATGAGATTTTTGGCTGAAATTTCACCAAGTTCTACATTTTGATGGAGCCAACATGCACCAAGCATACTACTCCAAGCCCCTAACTTGCCACATTCAGGGGGCATGGAATTGATCAGTTGATATGCTTCTTTGAGCTGTCCTGCTCGACCTTGCAAATCAATGACGCAAGCATAGTGGTCTTCTGTAGGTTCAATGCCATGGTCCTGTTTCATTCTGTAAAACAAATTCAGGCCTTCATCCACCAACCCAGAATGGCTACATGCTGCAAAAATGGCAATGAAGGTAATATGGTTGGGCTTCAAGTCTCTATTTCTGGATCCATCCGACACCATAGCCTTAAAGAGTTTCAGGGTTTCTTCTCCTTTCCCATGCATCCCATAAGCCATGAGGATGACATTCCATGAGATCACATTTCTGGTAGGCATGTCATCAAAAACCTTCCTAGCTAAGCTTATGCAGCCACATTTTGCATACATATCTACCAAGGCACTACCTATAGCAACATCCGCGGTAAGAAAATGTCTAATACAATATGCATGGATCTCTTTGCCCTTTTCTAGTGCTGATAGAGCTCCACAGCCAGGAAGCACAGTCATAAGCGTTATTGAATTTGGTTTAATCTTCCACCTAGAATCATCTTCATCGTTTCTTCCTGCTACTTGCATCTGATGCATTAACCTTAGTGCATTTTCATGGTATCCACAAATCACATAGCCTGTGATCATGGTATTCCAGGAAACAATGTCTTTACTCTCCATGCTGTCAAATATAAATTCTGAAACATTTATCTTTCTAATCCTAGAATACAAGTCCATTAATGCATTTTGCACATATCTATCCTTACTTAAACCCAATTTTATTATGTAACCATGAATGACTTCTTTTTTAGCAAAATTTTCAGAGTGCACACATGCTGGTAAAATACTTGCTATAGTGGTTGGGTTGGGAGAGAGACCTGAATCCCCAATCATATCCATAAAAAGAATCAAAGCCTCATCATAGAATCCATTTCGTGCATAACCAGCAAGCATAGCATTCCAAAGCCCAAGTCTCCTTTCAAAGGCATCATCAAATACTCTCCTCCCACTTTCCACTTGTTTACAATTGCAGTACATATCAACCAAAGCACTAGTAACAAACGAATTTGCTATCAGATCTTCATTCCTCAAGACATAAGCATGAATTTCCTTACCAATGTCCAATAACTCCAGATGAGAACAAGCAGGGAGAACACTTGAAATTGTCATCTCATCAGGCTTAAATCCCTCTATAATCATGAAACTAAAGTATTTTAATGCATCGTTAAATCGATCATTCTTCACCAACGCACTAATTATAGTATTCCACGAAATCATATCACGCTCTGCAAATACCTCAAATACTAATTCCGTGTCTCTAACTTTTCCTAGTTTTGCATACATAGCCATCAAGGAGTTATTTGTAAAAGTTTTCCTATCATTCACTCTCAAACTATACCCGTGAACTTGCTTTCCAAGCCGCAATCCGTCACTCCCACCCAGATTACTACATGCAAGTGCCATGCTCACCAAAGTAAAAGAACTGGGCTCAATTCCTTCCATTCCCATCAACCGAAAAGCCTGAATAGCCATTTCCCACTCCTGAAATTTACACAAAGCATTAATCATCGAGTTCCAAGACACTTGATCTCTTTGAGGCATTTCGTCGAACACTTTAAAAACCTCACTCACATCTCCCCCAATCCCATACAAATGCAGCAAAGTATTAGCCACGGTAACCGAAGAACGATCATATCCCAGTTTCAAAATAGACCCATGTATTTGTCTCCCCACATCCAAGTCACGAAGGCCCGTCGCCGCCTTCAAAACCGCCGGAAAAGCAAAATTGTCCGGACGAATGCCAGCAGCAATCATTTGCATGTAAATAGAAATTGCTTCTTGGAATCGGTTCAATCGGGTCTGGGCTCGAATTTCTTGGATCCATAAGGTTGATGAGCGTTTATCTGAAGTGGGTTTTGATGGGTTTTTGGTACTGATTGGGTTAATAGTGGTGGTGGTGGTTGGAGGTGGCGCGTGTCTTTGAAACGGTGGTGGTGAGAGGGGAAGAGAGGGAGGAGGAAGAGTGTGTGAGCATGTCCATGTCATGGAGGACATTGGTAGGCGTCTGGTAGTTATTACAGTTGATGGATGATGATGATAGTTTCTATTCTATTTTCAGCAACTTCAAAATTGGAGATATTTGTATACATTATCCTTTATTTTCCACAAATAGCAGGTGCAGTCAGAATTTTTAGTTTGGGGTAAAAAAACTGTAACAGTATATCGGATTACATATAAAAACTGCAAAAAATATTATGGGTAAATTTGATCAAATATTTCGAACTATATATAAAATTTACTATATCTAATAGGATTTTTAAAAATATAGAAGACGATGGCCCACCCGCCCATATCTTTATCACTGAAAAATAGGATATTTTTCTTTATATATATTTTCTTCTAAAACTATTTCTATTATTTATTTTTTATCGAATTTTTTATTTTACGTTATTAACAGAAAGTGAAACTGATTATTTCTTAAGACGTTCCCATCCCAATTACTAGAAGGCAAAATTGCAAAAATGGTCATACAACAATTTACGACTGGCAGCTTAGGTACTTTATCTTTTTTTTCTTTTTTTTAGGTCACACAACAATTTACGACTTGCAAGTTAGGTCTTTCCGTCGCTTTTTCCATCGATCAACGGTTAGTCAACAATTTTTCAAAATTTTCATCGCAAAATTGATTCAAAACGAACACATGTCTTGATTTGTAAGACGCTCTGTCATGTTTTGAAGGACACTGCCTCTGCTTTTTGCCTCAAAACACTGTCTTAAGGCGCTTTTGCATGCATCAAAAAATTGAAAAATTGTTGACTAACCGTTGATCTGATTTGAAAAAGTGACTAAGTACCTATGTTGCAAGTCGTAAATTGTTGTGTGATCTAGATAAAGTACCTAAGCTCACCAGTAAATCATTGTATGACTATTTTTGCGAATTTGCCTTACTAGAAGGGGATTCTTTCATTTTTCCTTCTAGCTTTATTGGGAAGGTCTGGCATGGGGCGGACCAAATGAGTCCGGCCCCACACTCCTCTCATATAAATTTAGACATGACTTACCTATAAGGTAGATTCCGCAGGCCTCTATGTCTCACAAGTACCCACAACGTCTGCCCCACAACGAAATTTTCCAGCTTTATGTTGTACTTTTTTTTTGGGGGTGGTAAATTAGCTTTGTGTTAATACTTGGATTGATGTTTACTTAAATAATCGTAAAAATAAATTGCTCAACTATAACATATTAATGATTCACGAAAAACAAAATAATTATTTTAAGTACGTAGGTAGGTTAACACATATGCATCCCATCCGATAAATGTGCTCGAGATTGAATAGATGCCTATCTCTCATACTACAATGAATACGATGAAGCATTTTAGCACAAAATGCGAATTTGAACTAATTAAATAAGACCACTTAAGGGGGAAGATGCAAATTTTTCTCCCGGTAGAGAAATCAGAATGGCGGACTCCTATTTGAAGGTTAGACATAGTGGTAGATTCGTGAATGTCATTAAGTGATTTCGTATTCTAAATATACTTCTAGAATTCTGGACAACTATATTTATGTATCCTAGATACTTTTATACATTGAAATCAGGGACGAAGGGTAAATTTTTACAAAAAAAAACATAATAGAGGGGAAGAGTAATTTTTTAATTATATTTTCAAAATTTTAAAATTCTTTATAAGGGAGAATAATGCAAAATTGAAAATCATTGGGAGGCCGCCACCTCGTCCCCTAATCTTATACATACAATAATATTTATAACTATACAGAAATTCTCAAACGTTAAATAAAAAATTTAGTGACAAGACAATCCGGGTATGTTGACCACCCAAATTTAAAGCTTAGGGAGAGCAAATTCAAAATGGCCGCCTAAAATTTGATCTTCCTTAAGCAAACTCCTCTCTCAGTCTCTCGCCCTCTTATTTCTAGGTTTCTACTATCTTTGTGAAGAAACAGTTAGACAGACATACAAATAAGGTCTACAGAGCAAAGGTAATGGAACTTTCCATCATACTCTCTCAAAACTCTTAGTTTTTCCCTTTTATGTTGCACTACTTCCTGGTAAATTTTGTGAAATTTCATGTTTTTTACATTGTTTTAATGCTAGTTTTTACCTTTATCTTGTGCCTAATTTTACTGGGTTTTACATCAATCAATGAGAGTGAAAGCCCTAGTTCTAGCCCTAGTTTGATTTTTCACCAATCTTCTGCTGAATAATTGCAATGTTGAATTTGATGGAAAACAAATTTGCCCCTTTTCCTCCCATTTCTGCGAAATTGCTTTTCTCTGTCTGAATATAACGCAAATTAACTGAGAGGATAAACAGATAATCTTGAGGGGTAAGACTTAAATGATAGAAGTTAAATCACTCATTTGTTTGGTGTTGCCTCCATTATCTCCATAGGGAAATTTTCTATTCAGAATTTGTGGCAAGAAAAGGAAATTTTACTTAAATGGGAGGAGAAGATAACTTGAAATTAATCTTGAAGCTGAAAATGGAAGAAAACCCATTAAAAAGGCCGCATACATTGGCAATCGATTCAAAGTTTGAATGTCGACTACTTCAATAGCTTGTTACAACTCTATGAAATTATTCGTGGAAATGAAATGACATGATCATTCCATTCAAATTACTGTATTATGATTGAAGGTATGTAAAGAAATGACAATTCAACTAGTCTCTGAAAAAAGAGAAAAAAAAAGAAAAAGGAAACATGCTTAGGGAGGGGTAAAAAGGAAAGCAAGCCTATCTTTATTGGAGGGAGTAGTAATAATAGGAATAGCCATTAGGCTTATGGCAAATGATAGCAAAATTAAAAAATGGCCGACGGGATTTTCATCAACTGCTAAACGTATAAAAAGGTCTCCACACTTGAACAAGTAAATGTGAATTAATCAAACTCTGGATTACTTACACAAGTGAGGTTTTAACTGTTGCAAGAAAGCCCAAGCTCTGCATTAACACAGAGCAAAAGATTAAATCGACTACTTTTTTAGGTAAACCTCTGTTAAAAACTTAAAATATTTTTAGTTTTTCTCTTTATGTTGCACTACTTTCTGGTAAAGATTGTGAAATTCTATGTTTTTACTTTATTTTGATGCTAGTTTTATCTCTTTATTGAGCATATTTTAAGTGGGTTTTACATCATTCTAGGAGTTTGAAAGCCCTAGTTCTAGTCCCAGATGGAAAGGAGGCTGATTTTTGTTCTTTACTTTCTGGTAAAGAGTGAAATTTCAAAGTGAAATTTTATATAGTAGAATATATGTGGAAAGTGTAACACGTTTTTTTTTTCTTTTCATGTTAGAGGGTAAAACTATGTGAAATTTTGATGTTAGAAATGAAATGTCAGAGAGCATTCACTCATTTATTTGGTGTTGTCTCCATTATCTCCGTAGGGAAATTTCTCTTCACAAGTTTTGGCAAGAAAAGGAAAAACTTAAATGGGAGGAGAAGATAACTTGAAGCTGATAATGGAGGAAGGCCCATTAAAAGGACAAATCAAAGGCTTCAAACCTGGAATGAGAATCCAGATTGGCCGTGTTACCTGTGGCAACTCTCTCTCCATTAAAGATGCCGGAATCTCCTCTAAGCACATCTTGATCTGTTCTGACTCTGAGTCTATCAGTTGCTGGACCATATCAGACCTTGGTTCCTCAAATGGAACACTTTTGAACAGGCTCAAACTTGATCCTTTCACCCCAACACAGCTAACTGATGGAGATGTCATTGAAATTGGAGAGCTTACTTCAATTAGAGTCAAATTTGAAAAAGCTGAAGAGATGAGCAATGTGGGGAAAGATCCTCCGAGGTTGAGGGGGCGGAAAGTGGCAAATGAGGATGAAGGGTTGAAATTGAGGGGAAATGAGGATGATCAAAATGCTAAGGGTAGTAGGAGGGGCAAAAGGGTTTCTAGAAGCTGTGAAGTTCCAGAGAGTAAAGAGTTAACTGACATGGTTTCTTTGAAGAGGGTGACTAGGGAGACTTTGAAACAGGAAAATGGAGTTGAAGGAAAGCAACAGAAAATGGAAAATTTGAGGCAAAAAGCCTGTTTGAGCAGGAAGGGACATAAGAAGGGAAAACTTGGGGAGAATGAGGATGGCGAAGATGAAGATGGTGAGGAAACGGAAGATGTACGGAAAATTCAAGCTAAAGATGGGGAAAATGTGAGTCCAAGGAAGCTTAGGAGTGTGAAAAAGGGAAAAGGATCCAGGGTTCGGTGGAATATTGCTGGAAATGAGGTCATAGAGATAGAAGGTAATGGAGCGCAAACGGAAGGCCTTAGGAGGAGGATTACTAGAAATATGAAAAGGGCACAGACATCAGAGAATTTAGGAGGAAACATACTTCAAAACAGGGAAGGAACAGAAGGGGTTTTTCCAATGGAGGTAAAAGGTGGAAAGAATGCGAGTTTGAAGAAGGAAGAACTTGGGAAGAATTTGGTGGTAAATGAAGGATCAGGAAATAAAAAGATGAGAAAAGGTACAAGAAAAAGAAGGAATTTTGGTGCAGAGATGCTACCAGAAAATGTTGAAGATGCTGAAAAAGAGGAGGAAGTTAAAGAGAAGTCGAACTCCAGAAAAGCGGAAATCAAGGAGATCAAAGACAGTTTGCCAGCAAATGAGGTACTCGGAAAGGAGGAATTAGTAAAGGAGGGAGTAAATTTGAGTCCAGAAGTTCGCGAAGGTTTGGCGAGTTTGAACAAGGTTAAGAACTATAACGATTTGGATTTGGAGAAGATTACGATGGGGGAGTGGTTTGATCATTTAGAGGTTTATTTGCCGAAGCAAATTATTGATGCTACTGAGGAGATGATTATGGAAATGAGACTGAAAGCAGAAAAAGTTGTCGAGTATAGGCTGCAGCAGAAGAAGAATATCCCCTAAATCCATGGTATTTCTATAGTAAAAGTGTAAAAGTATACACCACTTGTTAGTTCTTTTGTTATATATTATCATTGATGCTCCTAATGTCAGTGACAATGTAGTTAGAATACCTGCAGGTATAGTAATCGGCAGGCTATCAGGATAAACTTCTTACATGTGCTCATCTGTAATATGGTTATGTTTCTGTGTTTAATGTCAATAGGTTGCATATCAATATCGGTCTGGAATTGATTTTAAATATTATTGATACCTACATTGTAATAATTAGTCACCAACTTATATTCATGCTTTAGAGCTTGATGTAATATTCATAGAGACTGATAACAAAGAAGATAAGTATTTAAGAGCATTTGATCAACTTAGAAAGTTTGTACTGAAATAAGTTGGAAGATAAGCCCTTCAGTTAGCAGGGAAACCACATAGACCAAAAGATAATCCGAATGCGCACAAAAGGAGAATAACATGCCAAAATTTTGGAGATAGCAAATAGCCTTTAATGAAACTTTAACTTAACAATAAAATTCCCAAACTTAACTACCGATCAAATACATTGACAACATGTTCAAATGACACGCCAAAACATAGACCAAAAGAAAACAATTCCGGGATACAACTTTGGATGAAGTATATCTTCTGGCTTAGAGATCTTGCACGCTCAAACCTGCCAAATAAATAATGAACGAAATTAGGACAAGCTACTATCCATTATCAATATATCTCATATAACAAAGGGCCAAAACTTAGCAAATAGGAAATGATAAATTCATCAACAACCAAACCTAAATGGTCCAGGTATAAAACAGCAAGAATAAGTTAACCGTATTTCTTGTTGTGTGCTTATGTCTAGTGAGTTCAGGGGTTTGGGGAAAAGCCGTTTGTTCAGCTTGTTTTAGTTATGTTGTAATATCCAGAATCTATGTGATAAACCACAATAAGATCTAGCATAGGACTAGGGCCAAGTTCACAGTCTTTTATGTCATTAACAAGTTATTAAGCCTCACAGAATGTTACCACTAAAACAAATCGCGAAATAATTCCAAGTTGTAACCAACCTGGGGGAAGAGACTGCTTCAACTTGTCAGCCTTCTCAGAGTCGAAAACGCAAAGTGTGTACAGGTACTTGGAACAACGAACCTTGAACTTGACAAAATCCTTACTCCTCTTGATCTTCACAGACCGTGCATCCTTCCTTCTGGCAGTCAGAAGGAAATCTTTGATCTCATGAATTTGCTTCGGCTAAATATCACAGATTAAAACAGGAGTCAGTACACATGTAAAAAGATAGGACAAACATATATTCTTTAACATGAAAAGTCATATAGCAGAAAAATACAATATAAACTATTGTTAAATTAATATGATGCTAAAACTAGAAAACATTGTAAAAAACAAAGTCCAGATTTCCTTTAGCTAATTCTTCAAAAATAAAACATTTGAAGTTCTCCATAACACTGGTTCTCATATCTTCAGTGTCCATCTATTCTATCAGAAAGTGTCATAATAGAGCAATAAAGTCTATGCAAAAAGTAAGGACATTGCAATCAAAAAATTCCCTCTGAAGTCCCAAATAATGAAACAAACAAAATATAAATCCCAACAACACATTTCGCCATAGTGATTTACCAAATGAATCCGTAGAAAATCTTACACTCAGATTTCCAAAGAAAATACGTTTAAGGGTAATACTAGGTGGCTAAGATTTAGCCTTGGCTAAATTGGGGGGAAATTGTAAATAACTGTTGAATTTCTTATGCCAATCGGGCTGAATATTGTTTAATTTGGTTTCTTAGCCGATTTTGCTTAGCCAATAATCATTTCCCTACGTTTAAAACACAATATTCAAAGATTTAAACTGGAACTCCATATGCCATTGATTCAAATTACAAATTCATTCGAAAACAAGACAAGAAGAAGAAATGAGATTCAGTAAGCAAAAATAAGTTTTGCAATAAACAATAACATCAAGAGATTGAAAACCTGCGTGATTCAGAAAATTACCATCTTCTTCTTTGTGGGAGAGCAGCGAGCTGAAGAGAGAAATAGATGCGGCCGATAGTTTCAGCAGACAAAACCCTTGTTGAGAATAATATAACATGTGTACCGATAGAGTTTTTCTTCCTTATTTCTGTTTTCCAATTTTACCCCTGATTATATTATTAATTACCGTCAGCCTCGTCTCCCTCCGGAGTCCGGATAATTGATTTTTTTTCCTTACGGGTTTTTCTTTTTATAAAGGGTGAATAGCTATGGATGGACTTTAACAATTTTTGCTTTTCTTTTTTTAGACATAAACAATTTTTTTGTACATTCTTGGACCTAATCTTTTTACGGGCACTCCGAAATAAAAAAAAATTGAAAATTCGGCCAAAAATCACCCGTTGAGTAAAACGGTGTCGTTTTAGTAAGGGTATTATTGTCTTTTCAGAAATGACCCTTGACCCCTTGACCCTACCCACCCGACTTAACCCAAACCCAAACCCCAACCTAACCTCTCATCTTCTTCTTCCCCAGTCCAACCACCCGCACACCACTCTCCGGCGACCTCTTCTCCAACCTCCCCACAACCACCGCACGGCAACCCTCCCCTCCCAACCACCACCAAAGCCCCCAATCCCAATCCCATTCCCCAAATACCCACCACCATCCTTCTTCTTCGCAGCTCCACCGCCACCGCCCCCACCCCCCGCCACAGCCACAGAATTTGCTAATCAAAGAAGCAAAATAACAGGAACCACTAGAAGCAAATACCCATTTTTTTAAATCATTCTTCTTCCCAAATTTCATGAAACCCATTTTCATGATTTAGAGAGACCCATTTCAAACCAAATTTCTTCCTTTACACCATAATCCACCACATACAAATTCCTCCTAATTCTCACAAACCCACCACCATAAAAATAAACTTTAGCAAAAAACCAAAAAAAAAAACCCGGCATAGCCGAGTGGATTTGTGGCCAAATTGGTAATGCTTCAGTAATGTTAGCCCACTGATTTTTTTGGTGGCCCTTTTTCAATTTCATGGCTGCTATGGGATTTGGATAAATTTATTTGGATTTGGATTTCAAAATTGGTTGTGAAGCTTGAAGAACCTTTGGCCATGGTTTTTATTGGGATGGATATATTCTCTGCAGTCGGCCACATTCAAGAAAGCAAAAATCAAAAATTTATTCATGAAAATTGAAATGGGTCTCTCTAAATTATGAAAATGGGTTTCATGAAATTTGGGAAGAAGAAGGATTTAAAGAAATGGGTATTTGCTTCTAGTGGTTCCTGTTATTTTGCTTCTTTCATTAGCAAATTCTGTGGCTGTGGCGGGAGGCGGTGGCGGTGGCGGTGGCGGAGAAGAAGGAAGGTGACATTGCAATGAGAAGATGAAGTTTGGTTCATGGGTTTTTATTTCGGGTAGGTTTTAGATGTAAAACGGGTTCCCATTTGCTGCTCCGAATTACAAATAATGGGTCAAATTTTTACATTGTTGAAAAGACAATAATACCCTTACTAAAACGACACCGTTTTACTCAACGGGTGATTTTTGGCCGGATTTTCAATTTTTTTTTTATTTCGGAGTGCCCGTAAAAAGATTAGGTCCAAGAATGTACAAAAAAATTGTTTATGTCTAAAAAAAGAAAAGCAAAAATTGTTAAAGTCCATCTATAGCTATTCACTCTTTTATAAAATAATCTATTGTTTTTCCCTATTCTATCCCTGGCTCATATGGCCCATGTGCCATGTCATCATCCCTTTTAGGATAACTCCTTTTTTTTTTTTTTTTCAAAAGAATGGAAATGTAAATTGCAATCCTTTACTCCAGTTCTCTATTTTATTATGTTTGTCTCCTAATTTGCCAAATTCAATTGGGATCTAATTGACATTGTTGTGGTTTATTGGTAGAAAAATCTCCAACTCGAACTTGCAACTTTTCCTTGAACAAATATTGAGGGTCACATTTAATAAACTAAACTAAAATCACTTGATATGTACTTATCATATCTATACATATACATTTTGTTTTTCCTGAATAAATACGTTATACATATTTTGCTAAGGGGTTTACTATGCATCCCCTTAAATACGTTAAGACTCCCCTCACCATTCTCGTATATTGTCATGCACTTCAAGATTTTCAAGAGTCAAAGTATCAAAAGATATATTCATACTCTTGTTTTCTTTTTCCATATCATGTAAAGAGGCACGTAATCTATCATTTTTTACTTGAAAGCGAGATCTTTTGTTAAATGAGCAAGTAAGGTTGTTTTTCATGACCTTATTTTTCTTTGTCATATATACTCCAACTCATCATACATGTCAACCAATAGCACATAAGGATCATAATCAATATCATGATCAAGGTCAGGAGTTAAGTTTGAAAATTATTGGGGGAGGGGGCTCCCATAGTGGCAGATTTGGAGGGTGACCGCCCCCTCAACATTTTAAAAACACACATTTCCTATGAGTCTTTTTCTTCCAATGAACTATTTTATATTTCTAGCAAAAAAAATTATTTATAATATTTCTATCAATGAATTATTTTTTATGACGCTTTTAACAAATTAACAAAACACGATGGTTTCATGCTAAAAGTACATCCAACAATCAATTTCCCTGCTCTAAAAGGAGCGGGAATGAAGTGAAGGGATAAAAACACATCTAACTCCGGTGAAAATTAGTTAGTAGAATTTTGTGTCGAATTTTCCCAAAAAATTGTCATATTATATGTGAGACGAGTAAAATTTTAGAAGAAAATAATAAAGAAATCGTTTGCAACCCACACGACATACAAGATAATTGAATCACCACATCCGTGTATGGTATTGTTTGAGTTTGGTGTCACCAGAGTTCCAGCAGAGTCACTAATTTAATATCATAGACCTAATCATTATACAGTACAACATATATACAGTAAAACTCTATATAAGAATAACCTCTCATTATAGTAATAAAAAATTATAATTTCAAATCGAGACCAGTTATAAATAAGAATAAACTCTACATTTAAATATTCCATGTATAGGGATCAGGTAGCTCAGTGGTATGGCTGTCCAACAACGCTGGCCAAGAGGTTTTGTGTTCGATCCCCGTATCCCCACCCCCGTAAAAAAAATAAAATATATATATATATTCCATGTTTTTTAAGGAGTATCTAAGAAATTTAAGGATCTAAAGTAACTCTACTTCCCCAGATTTACATCCGCTGCTATCTATAAATAAATATAAACAATCAATTACAGAGTATCAAATCAAATATACATAATATCTCTAGTGATATGACAGAAATATATGATAATTCTAACACAACTGCTCTTCCTTTGTTGTGGTCAGATTGGAAGCGATATTTTCGGAGTTTTAAGATTAAAATTTTATATTAGACAGAGTTGAAAACATTGATGACGTGGCTCAATATTGACCATGTTGCCTAGTTCCCTACTTATGTACATGTCATATTAATCAAAGTCTTCCGACTGTATCCAACTGTCATTGAAGATTTCTGCTTAGTACAGAAAAATTCCAAATCTGCACTACATGCTCGTCCACATTGGACACTCTACAAGATGGAAACAAAATATATGTCATCATTCTATATCCCGTTTCTTATCATATCAATAAAATGTGTTAATTTTTTTCCGTAAGGTTCCACTATTTATTTTAGATTATAGTTTTATAATTAAAAAATTAACATATGATAATTTTCTTATTGATGAGACAGAAAACATGACACATAACGAGGATAGACGAGTCTAACCCTGCAAGATGTAGATATTAGTATCTAAAGATATGGCCATTCTATCTTAAAACCGTCCTTGTGAGACTGGTCATTAGAGGTGAGCAAATTCGGTTATTACCGAATTACCGACCGAATTCGAATTCAATTCGACAATTCGAATTCGGTAATTCAGTGTGATTTCAGTAATTCGGTAAAAATTGAATTCGATTGTGTCGAAAATGAAACAAAATTGGTTTAGCTATTATTGAATTCGGTTAGACCAAATTCAAATTCATTTTTTAAAAAATTTATTAATTTTATTATATAATTATTTAAAGTAAATAAAAATTGTCATTTTGCGATTAGTTTTCCGTGTAAATATGGTTGGATCAAACGATGACGAATTTGTTGTTTATATTATTTTTTTGAATTTATTGTTTGTTTTGATTTTTGATTTGTGTCGGTGTTCAATTATGTTTCTTGTGAAATCGGTCAATTCGGCAAAAACCGAATTCCGAATTCGGTAATTTTGAATTCGAAACCAATTTATGTCCTTTTTTGAGTTCTAAAAAACTAAAAAAATCAAATTCAAATGACCGAATTGGCGAATTCGAATTCGGTGCTCACCCCTACTGGTCATGTATCTCTCTTTCATGAATTGAGCGGAACCCATATGCAGGTAGACCCCGTGAGAGGACTATGGTGCCAGTCCCACAAGACAGTGGCTAGGATTGAATTTTCCTTAAAGACACTTAGAAGTGAAAAATATTATAATAAAACCGGAAACTAAATTATTATTATCTCAAATACAACAAAGTAGGAAGATATTAGTTACAAAAGAAGGAGAAAAGAATTCATTAGGCCTAGCAACGGTCATTTTGACTGGTCAACAGTACATTAAGGTTTATTATTATAATCCCATAAAAACCTCAAATCTAATCTGCCTTGTGACTAAAGTAATTGGATATTCTACATGCAGAGGAATTAGTATCTCTCTAGGAAACTACTAAATTCTCCTCTCCTCCCAATCTCATTCCACAAATTTTACTTAATTACTTCTTCTTTTTTCTACCTGTCTTCTCCAATTCCTTTTTCAATACTTCACAAATTCCCATAAGAAATTAAGAAGTGATTTTTTCAGGCAGTAAATTTCAGAATTCTTGTTCGGAGATAACTATGGAGAAGAAGAAACTATTCTCCTCAATGTCGTCAAAAAAGTGTGGAAATTGGGGCGAAATCGTGAGGAAGCAGAGAACCCCAACAAGATATGTTCCTAATTCAGTTCTTGATGATGAAGTTACATCTGCTGCAATTTCTCTTATACTACTCAGTCAGGACAAGACTTTGATTCCACAGCTTTCCTGGAAAGAAGAAAACCTAGTCAGTGTTTTCCCTCAAAATTTCAGACAGGGATTCAAGAAACCTAGTACTACTGCTACTGGAGAATCCAAAATCACGTCTGATCAGAACAAACGTCAACGCCCTGTTCTTGAAGAAAACATAGAAGGAAAGATTGGGCCGGTAGTGAAAAAGGCGAGGAGAAGCTTAATCCCTGTTCTTGAAAATATGAATAATATTCCAGAATTGCCCATGAATTTCAAGATTAGGATAAGAAATCTCATTGGGTCTGCGGAAGATAGAATGGTTTTTGTTTATGAGAAACCCCTGTCTAGGACTGATGTAAATCCGGACCAAAACCGATTACTGATACCACTCAAGCAATTGAAGAATGATGAGTTTTTGACAGAAAACGAGAAGGGAATAATTTCTGGAAAGGGTACCGTTGAGGCACTGTTGATTCAGCCTTCTCTTGATGAATGCAATATAAATTTGAGGAAATGGGATATGGGTGGAAAAAGCAATGGTAATGTTAGTCAAAATTATGTTTTGGTGACTACTTGGAATAAGGTTGTGAAAGAAAACAGATTGGCTGAAGGAATGAAAGTTCAGTTATGGTCTTTTAGGAGAGGTGATCAATTGGGCTTTGCACTTGTTAATCAAGGCTACTGACTCAAATCAAGAAACAGATAGTGGAGAAGAGAAGCTTCAAAGATGAAGATTTTAGAGTTTCGCCTAGACTAGCATACAAATTGCATAATGGGCGCCAACCGTGGCATCCAAAATAGTGGGAGAAACTTTTTTCTTTTCTCTCTTGATTTCTAAAGTTTTGTTAGATTAACTATTGACTATATTTGTAATATCCTATTGCTATATATGAGGAATTAATCTTTTCCAAAAACTCAGAATTTCTATTTGTAACAAATTTTGTTTTAACAGTGAATATATTTGATTTAAAATTCAATAAATATTTTCTCCTCTCTCACCCAGTCTAACTTAGATCAGTGTTTTGTAAATTTGTAAATCTGTAACTATCATATTAACTTTTCTCCAGTTTCCCCCTAAATTTACAACTGCAAATCTAAAGGTCCGACAACTTTTCTATTCGGCAATTTGTTTTATTTTTCATGATGCAGTTGGCAAAGTTTATGGTAAATTTAGGCATCCATCATCTAGAAAGCAAAAGAAATCTTCACTGGGTCCATCTCAGGCAAACAAACAATCAAATCATGCAACTAAATTAGCAAAAATAAGGTAGTGAAATGGCAGGAAAATACTGTATTCGAAAAGGAAAAATTAGCTTAGGATCATTCAGGTTGGAATATAAAGACCCCTGATCCTCTATCCTTCTATCATCAAGATGTGATGCCTGCGAAAGCCCAGAAAGAAGGCGAGGGAGGGCCTTTGATTCATGTTGAAGTTACGGTTTTTAGAGGATAAAACAATAGAGATTCTAATTTAGGGAAGACTACTAATATCAGTAAAGAAGATAAAAGCCTCTTTTAAAATGAGGGAATTGAACAGCCTAATCTCAACAACAATGAATTCGGTTTTTTGTTTGATTTTTTACTGGTTTTCCATCTAACCATTGTTCCTGTATTCTAGCAGAAAAGGAGCAGTTTATCCCAATTTACACATCGATTTTTCTCATAATCCTAGTTCTTCTATAGGATTATTTTGCTTTAGATTCAAGTCATTCAGCACTGTCAGTCTGTATTTGTGCCAAATTATGGCATAACACTCCAAGCCCAAGTATAGAATATAGGAACCCGATTTGACGATTTCTATTTCAGCCTTCTGGCCTTACAGAAAACATTGATATTTTTACTGGCTGAGTTAATATAAGACCATAGAGAAATTAGCACCATAAATAACATTGCAGAGAAAAGGTAAAGGAGTTAAAAATTCTTTTCTCTTGTAAGAATATCACCTATCATTTACACGAAATACTAATTGCTCACTTTTATAAATTTTTCACTTGAACTAAAAAATTTCAACTATATCACAAGAAAGAAGAAAAAGAAACAAACAAAGAGGCAATGACATGCTAACAGGATAAAAAAATCTTCTATTAAAAGTTTTCCTCTAGTTAGAGAAGCCCTTTTGACTTAGCAATTAGACCAGGCAATCCGGCTTATTTATGCTTCAAGTTCATTTGAATTCACATTTGCTTTTAAGTCCATTGAGGTAACGTTCTCAAAGTTCAAGCAACCTTACCAGGTAGAGTTTCCCTTAAACAGCTCTTTACGACCAACTTATATCCACGAACTAGGGTATTGAAAATTTTATCCTTGGATGAAATGAAATATTTTGAAGAGTATTTCACAAGACATAGATGGAACCAGGAACTTTATCTTTGGTGGGGTGAGGGAGGGGAGAACGCCACCCCCACCCCCCCACCTTGGTTACGTTTAATTTACAACTTACAAGCCAACAACAAAAGGCAATAAAAATGATGTTGATAAAAGAAGAAAAATATTTGATAAGAAAGGTTGAATGATATAATATGAGACTAATACTTGCCTTGCAATGTCGAATTGACGTCTTTTACAGAACTTTAAAAAAAGCGTACCAACGACAACATCAACAGAAGCATCATCAGCTGGCAAAGCCTCAGCTACCTGAATCACATTCAAAATGTCAGCAACTCCTTTGTAAAATATTCGTCAAGCTAGCAATTACTTGTCCGAGTTTCTAAATGAATTTGAAACTACAACCTAGATGCTTAAGTAGGATTAGTCTACCTGTCCTCTTAAAGGAAGTATCTCTATCATTTTCTCATTTTTCATCTATGAAACATTTCTGCTAAACACTCACTTTGTTTGCGTTGTCCGAAAGATAATCATAATTGACAAACAATCACAGAAAAATGCTGTTATGAAACACATAATGCATGAGTCCTGTAGAAAGGAGCCGAAAAGAAACCAGCAAAAACTAACAAGTCAAAGAGAGACAAAACTCTATACATTATAGCTAAAAAAAATTGATTAAAATTAATAAATATCTAAACCTAACAATAAGACCTTCTCAAAAGTGCAAATGTCATATAGGATTGAACCAAATTCTGTGTCAAAGCAAATGGGTGACAATGGTTCCCAAAGGTAATGACGTTCACTTTCGGTAGTTTCATATTTATATGATAAATTTCTTTTCCAGCAAACAGATTTCTGAATATGCAATGGGATGGGAAGAAATTAGTTTGATATCAATAACTTGGAAACAAATCCCACATCGGATAGAGTGGAAAAAAACGTGTTGGTCATATATTGGAGTGTGAATATCATCAACTGTCCCTTAGGGGACATCCGATAAAATTGGAACGATACAGAGAAGATTAGCATGGCCCCTGCGCAAGGATGACACGCACAAATCGAGAAATGGTCCAAATTTTTGACGAAATTTTACATCCTATTTCGAATTTTTAAAAAAAAAATCATGAAGAAATTTCAGATACAGGACACAAAAACACACTCAAAATAATTATACTTGAAAGACATGCGATGTTGGTATCAAAGAAGAAATTACCTCGGTTTTCGTAGATGCAGAGAACAAAATCTCCAATCCTACTTCTGAAGAGAATCAAATTATTCCGTTTACCCAAACATGAAACCTGATTTGGATTTTGAGGTCCTGGATCTGCTGAGCCATGGAGAAGAAGGAAAAGTTGCATGAGATGAGGAATTGTCGAATGCGATATTGAGATTGAGGAATTTTACCTGGAAATATTTATGGAGGGAAAATTCAGAGGGGGAAACGGAGCTGTGAATATGGCATGTATTTTGAGTTCAAATATTTCCTTTTCTTTTCACTTTCTGAAAAATTTCCTTCATTCGTAAACGGGAACTCCACAGTTCCTCGGGAAAAAAGGAGGGAAATGGAGGGCAACAATTCATACTTTTCCATTCTATGTTCCGTTGTCTATCATACACATACGAATGAATAAATGATTGTTACGGTGTTCATTTTTTCCTTACGAATTCCAATATTACTTTTAATTTAAATATTTTTAATTAAAAATTAATATATATTAATTTCTTATTACTGTGACATAGAATGAGATATCGAACGAGATAGAAAATTTCCTACTGGAAATGCAGTACCCATAAGAAACTCTGTATTCGGTTAGTTAGTCTTCTTTGGGTTAGATTTCCTTGACTTGTACTAGGCTCGACCTAGGCTTTTGCAGCATTATTTAAGTTCAGTTCAAGCATTGTCTTTGCTTGTGTACTTGGAGTTCTCATTCCTCTCACAACACTCTCTCATATCCAATTTGGGGCAGATACCTAAGATTAATCCTCCTACACATCAATGTTGCAAAAGTCACGAGTCGCTTACCTAGATTACAATGATTTTTTTTAAAATTTCATTATCATATATATTATACTAGTCAAACAAAATTTCATAAAAAATTAACAATCAAATACTAGTTAAATCTCAAATTACAAGTTCAAATACTAAAATAATCAAACGACGTAATTTTGGGTGAAAAATTGCACTCCGACTCCTATGCATAACAGGAAAAGTTCAGCACCGTGCGGAACATTCTGGGCCATCGGATGATAGCTTTGAACAGTCCAGATTTGGAAAGAGAATTTTTTAAATTTTTTTTATTTTTTAAAGTCCAGCCGCAACTTTTCTCTCTCCAAATCTGGGCCCGCTAAAACTATCATCCGACTGTCCAGATTGTTCCGCACGATGCAGAATTTTCCTTGTTCCTCATAGGAGCCGGAGAAAATTGAGTTTAAAAAAAAGTCAGCAAAGTCTTTTTGACCGACTTTGACTGGGTTTTGATAAACTTTTGACCGATTTTGACCGACTAAGTCGATCAAACAATTTTTAATCCCAATTTTAAATTTTCTAGTTAGTTAGATGCCGACTAATCGATCGACTCGGTCGATTTTTACAACACTGCTAGACAAAAACTAGGCTGCAATTGAGGTTATTTCGCAACAAACTGCTAATTTTGATCCTTTTCCGATTGCAGATACTAATGCCACAACTTATATATGTTATAAAATCATGTTACTACACTTCTTCTATGATACTACATATTATATCTGTTATATTATAAAATGTGTTATGTGTTTGCTGTGCTACAGTATTAAGACATATTTGGTAATACTATCTTTATTTACTTAATTTTTTTCGTAAATTTTAATGTAGATAATTTTATTCATGTTGCGCCCGACTAATTCTGATAAGGGTTGCAAGAAAAAAGTGGACGAGGTTTGCTTGATTTAGTTGACGGATCCGGAATAAATGTTTTATTTGAGATCATATGTAGTCTCATCAGTTATGTCTTCAAGAAAGGAAACAACATTTACAAGCTTAGGAGTTTTCATTAGGGTAGGCTATTTTATGAGTTGTTTAATAACAAACTTTTATTCTTAAAACTTGGTTTAACGCTACCTGATGCGAAATCTTGATGGGTTATATCAAGATTCGGCTTTTAGCAGATCTTTCTCTATCTCGAATAGTTTCTATGGGAATATACTTAACACAATCCCGGAAACGCTAAGTATCAATGGAGGTTGAAACACCACAACTAGAGAAACCAACTAGTTGATACAGTAACTTAAAGGAATATGAAATTCAACCGGAAGTTCATAAACAAGTATCAAAGGTTTAACCTTAATCAAAATATCAATATATCAAGTCTAACTAATATCATGGCTGAAATCCCTCTTAAATAGAGTGGAATTTCGTCCAAAAATAACCCACAAATAAGAGTCCTTTAAGGATTAGGACTCTACAACTCCTAGATAACTAAAAACACTACCTAACATCAAGGACAACATGTCCTATTATTTAGCTAGCTTATTTCGGCCAACATGGCTAATTAAACAATATAATAAAATATAATTAAAGTCTAAAATAGACTTTAATTATCAAAGGACTAAAATACCCTTTCAACCGTTTTCCTTCCAATTATGTATCTTTCCTTCAAATGCTATTAGATGGCTTTGATCCTTGTGTCTAGCTTTATTTGAAGGTTTCTTTAACTCTTGAACCTTTATAAAAAATACTTTCAACACTTGGAACAAAGACTTTACTCGGAAGCTCGTATTTGGAATGTTGATGAGGTCATTTATCCAAATGACCTCTTTAAGCTTCATATATGATCCCGTATCACTACCTATTTTGGTTCAAGAAGTAATCTATTTGGTTCAGACTTAATTGTTGAGTAATGGTTGACTATAAGAAAATTGGATGGAAGAACCGAAACCTCCAATCACAAAACTGTTCTGTGATCTAAAAAATTTTAAAAATATTATAGGGACTTAAACTCACCAATCACTATATGTTGTGGAGCTGATTTTACCAATTCACCAATCAGATGGATATGCACAACAAATTTGGACTACGGGGTCAAGGCTGCTAACACCAACTAGTAGCGAGTAACTGCTTGTTCTTGAGTCATATTATTTTAACGGACACTTAAGTCATTTTGTGTTTTTCGTACCTCTTACTTAGACCAGTGGATATTATCAATAAGGTTCATTTTGTAGTTTCATAAAACGATTAGGTTTGTTTTGTAGTTTGGAGAAATCTTAGGTTATTTTTATAATTATCCCTATTTTAAGCTACAAACTATATGGATAAACGATTGAACATATCATAGCAATTTATTTCAAGTAAAAAAAACTGATAATAAACAGGGAGAACAGGTCCTAAAGAAACGAATTGTCTGAGATCCACTGCACATTTGGTTCTAGCGTGGCCGAATTGTTTTCGCCACCTAGTTGGATCTAAACATTTCAAATCATTGATCCGACAATAATTAATTATTCTTAAACAATTGTTGTTAGAAAATATTTACTTATTTCTCAACCATTGAATTTACAATCCCACAACTGATAAAATCATCGGAAAACAAAAAGGAAAACACAACGATAAAATCTTCAAAAGCATAATACTTGGTTCCAAACGCACATAAGCTTTACTGTCATCGCCACACACGAATTGATAGTCACATAATACTGCTTATTGATAATATTGATCTTCCTCAGCAAGATCATATAACAGCCAACCATGAACCACACACAACTGATTGTAATAATGAGATGAGAACAGTACTGCAGTAATTTTATGACTTCAACTTAACCGAAACCATAATAGTAATGAAGGGATCAAATTCATAATAGAAAATGATATTCTCCCAAGGGGACAGCCAGGGTACAGGACCCTGCCATGCTGCTCCAGGATACTCGGTGCTTCATTCGTCTAGCAAATAAGTTCAGAAAGAGCAGGCACAACTTCGTATTACTCTCCAAAGCAGCTCGAGGAAGGGACTGGTAATTTCTTTTCCAAGATAGTTCTCTCACTCATCTGTTATATAGAAATTCACCAGAGCACTGAATTGAACATAATAATTAACAAGAGAAAAAAAACATCACTACTCCAGGAAATGGAAGGTGATACTTGAAGAAACACAAACAGCAGCTGCAAGGAAATGTAAAAGCAGGAATGCATGTGTGTATCTCTCTCCCTCCCTCCCTCCCTCTCTCTGTAATGTGTGTGTGCCCGCGCCTATAGATATTTTGTACTTAGGTGGTGTCTGCTAAGAGAGAGACGGGAAGAGACAGAAGGATGAGCAGATGGATGCAGACGCCAAAGGCACCAGATGATACAGGTACACCGTACAAGAGGAAGATTAAAAGGGCAGGCAAATAGTGCACACAAGCAGTGTGTGCATGTAGATAGAAATGGATCATGTTTGATATATCCAAGCTAGACATAGGAAACTTGACTAATGCTATGCATGGCATTATAAACTGTTTAACAGCCTCTTATGGGAAGGTAATAAACTATTAGCCAATAAGTAAATGGTAAGAAAACATGAAAAGAAAATAAATGGAGAAACATAACCGATTTCCCTGCTCCTTTAGTTCACAAACATTAGATACATACCAGTTCAAAACTCAGTACGGCAGGAACCAACAGCTTATCCAAACGTATTATGATTTTAACAACAATAGGGAAGAGAGAATTATATGTCAACTGACCTTAATATGAGTCTTTGGATTTATCTTTCAGGCCTCATTGAACACCTTAAGCAACCTCCGCGAGCCCTCTTGCACCAGTGCAGGCGTCCTGCTCCCTTCCTGCACCGGCATTTGACAAGGTGATTGATTGCTATTCAGAATCCTCGTACACTTCTTCATCAGAAAGTTCGTCAAAAGCTCGGACATCCAGCTGGTATCGCAGGATTCCTCCAATTCCTCCAAAACCTCTACAGAACTGAGATCCTTCTTGGGACTTATTGGTCACAAATTCCAGAGTGCATCCAAAACGCTGGTACTCATTAGCAAACCATTCCAGCAATGACATTTTATCCTCAACCTCCAACTCTGAGTTTGTGGCAGCATCACGGAAATTACTCTGATCAGCTTCTTGTTCCTTGTTGAAATGCTTAATGAGTATTTCACCTGTGCTGCTATTTTTTAGCACGTATCTATTAATATCCAAATTCTCCCACACAATCAGTATTTCAACAGCACCCATCTCAAGAACTTTTAGTGTATCCTCCACTCCAAACACATACTTCCCAGTATCCTGACTAATCTCCTCAAAGTACTTTCCTATTAAACGCTTTTCCTGAATAAACTTGACGTTAGAAAGGATTTCAGCTGACAACTCGATAGCCTGATTGAACCCATTTTCTCCTCCATATGAAACATCTACTACGTTTAGAATTTTTGCCTGAAGACGGGGGTCAAACATGTCAGACTGACTAAGCTCTGTCTTAAAGTCAGCCGAACCAGCTAGAATTAGTCCTGAAACATTGGGTTGGCTGGTGGCAGGATTTATGAAGAGTTGAGTGGAAAGCTCTGCTGTCTTCCTCACATAGTTATGGCGCTTCTCCATTCGAAGACGAGCAAAACGCAGTGCTGACTGCCCTCCTCTTCCATGCTTCTTAGGGAGGTCAACACTAAACTTATAAAGAACCTCTCGAGTGTTTCCACTTAAAGTTCCAAAAAGGGTACCATTTCCGTCCATAACAATAAAACCAAACTTGTCATCAGATTCTAAGAGTTCATTCAATGCTTCTGTGTGGAACTTGTTGTCACATAGATAAAGAGATGCATTAATCGGCCTGAAGGGCTCAAAATCAATTGTCACCTTCTTCTCCTTTCCATCATCAGTCACAATCGTACCAGTATAAAGCACAAGCCCATTTGGTGGAACTTTGTTGTAGAGTTTGAGTCTCTGCTGAGCAGATGTGATGGCACCTAGCACAGATTGACGATTCACTCTGCTCTTAATGTTAGTTGCAGTTCCAAATTCATCTCCAAGCATCTTATTAACCCGGGATACTTGATCACGTGGAGGCATTATAAGAGAGATCATGCTGGTACCATTGCCTCGAGCAGCCTCCAATGCTTTTATAAGCTTCTTGATCTTCCATATCTCAATGTTCTTATCCGTCTCATGACCATCCACCATTGCAAAGAGTAAGACTGCAATTATAACCCAAAAGGAAAAAGATAGATACTACTTAGTTTGATATTGAATATCTTAGAAAATCAGATTCAAGTAGACAAAGAATAGTTTCTTTCACAATGATCCAGCATTGAAGGTTGTAAAAGGAGATAAAAAAATTCAAGATGCAATACATGCTTTTATCATCTGAAGAATCTCATGTTGTGAAATGTAAAAGAAAAGAAAATTGCAAATAATGCATAAAGTAGCATCTAAAAAGGGGGGTCGGGGAGAACGGAAGACAAGCACAACATGAAGGATAGCAGAAAAAGGATTGAGGACATGCTTCACTTGTTGAAAATTCTACTTGTCTATTCCTTTTCCCTACTAAACAAAGCTTTCAGCAGCACTTTCGATCTTACCCTGTTTTATTAATCCTTAAATTACAAATCTAAGATCAAACATCAAAACTCATTAATCAATAGATCTCATAGAAGTTTACACAATCTTTCCCTTATACTAGAATCCAACAACCCGGGCCCAGTAACTAGCACAGGCGCATAATAACATGACCAAGATCACCAAGAAAATATTGACAACTGACCCTCATCAGAATTCATATAAACAATAATCACGTATACAAATCATCACCACATATTCATATAAACAAATAATCATGTATCTGATTCACGGTTTTCCATACGAAAGTCAAACAATCACCAGAGAGCAATAAACTTTCCAGCCAACAAAAATTATTCCAGAAGCTGAAAAATTGACCATACGACCTAGTAATCAAATAAACTAATAGATTCAAGAATTTGCCCAAATAATAACGAAAATCCATAGATCGCCACAGAAAGTTTGTATTAAAAATTGCAAAAAAAAAGAGAAAAAAGAGAGAAAAAAATAATCAAACAAATCGGAAGAAAAATCACGCAATTCATAAGCAAAATTCGAAGAGAAAAGTAAGCAGGCAGCGAAATTAGGGTTCGTGAGATACCTAAATGAGAGAGAGAAAGACGAGCTTCAGATGGCAGCAGCCCGTATATGACTATATGAGAGAGAGAAAGCGATAATGGTCGACCAGTTATGGAAATTTGAGAAATGGGCTCTATTTATAATTTCGGGGGAAAATTGGAAGCCGCAAATTTAGACCAAAATATGTAAGAGAATTCAAATCGACAAGTATGAAAAATGGCTCACGGCTCCTATGCGGCACAGTACGAATTCCGCATATGCGGGACAAAATTTCGTCCGTTAAATTAAAATTTTGGCGGTTGACATTGATTAAAAAATGAACAGCTGTTCTCAATGCCAAAAAAGTGTTCCGTACGTGCGGAATCCGTACTGTTCTGCACAGGAACCGGACTGTGAAAAATGATACTCCCTTCATTCCTAAATATAAGACTCTTTAGACAATTTTAGAAAATTAAGGAACTTGTCATTTTCACTGAAAATTCTAATATTATCCCTCTCTCACTTTTATAGCATAAGAAAAGAAAGGAAAAATTAGGGATGGCAGAGGCCGCAAATAAAAGAAATGTCGAGGGTATAATTAGAATAAATTGTTGACAACTAATGAAATAGTTTTAAACGATAATTAATTTGGATATCTATACATCTCCTAACCGACAATTAAATAGGAATAGAGGGAGTAATATATTCGATGTTTGCAGGAATTATTTTTAGGTAGGTCTAAATATCATCAAAATTTATCTGTATTAATCTGACCAAATACTAGGTATTTGTAAAAGCATTTGTGAGGTTAGAGTGAATAACCCTTTTTCGACTTAACCATTTTTTTTCGGATTATAAATTAAAAAAAAAAAAAATTGTACTTTTTTAGACTGAAACAATTTACGAGACTCCCGTTATGAATTTTTTTCACTATTCCAATTAAAAAGCCGATTTGGCTAGGGTAAAATTGTCCAAACTCATTTAATTTATATATATATAATTTACTTAAATCCTATATTATTGGGTTTATATTATTGAGTTTAGGTTAAATCCTATATTATTGAGTTTAAGTGAATTTTATATATAGAATATAATTTAAAATCAATCCCGTGTTCTAGAAAATTTCTAAATTCATTGTATCTGATATTATTTTTTGAAATTAATAAAATGTTATTTTAATATTATTTTAAAAATTAAATAACTGAAGGAATGATCTTTTTTATTGGAGAGGTTGGGATTGACTGAGAGTTTATATGTGATAAAACTCTCACCACTTGATATATTTGTAAAAACATATCAAACCATATCACTCTCAAGTCAGTCGTTTTTGCGAGGTTTCAGAAACCTAAAACCGAAACTTCTTCCACCATCCATTTCTCTCTACTTTCAAAGTACCAGAAAACCTAAAGCTCGCATTCGCTCCTTGTGTTGTCGTGTCGTGTGGATACCATTAGATGACGACTCTACATGGATTGTTTTGGTGGTGAGCAGTGGTGGGTGGAGAAATATTTTCCCCCATAATGCCCTTAAGTTGAGAGAGGAAGAAGAAGCAAAGTTAGTTCATGTCAGCATTTTTTACGAAAGAATGATTTTGACAACCCGTAAATTTATTAAAGATGAAAAAAGATAAATTTGTCTAAAAATAACAAAAGTGGCTAAAAGAAAATAACCTAAGGACCCAAACAACTTTTATTCATAGTTACATTCTTTCTACTTTTTGTCCCACTATTACATCTAATCAAGCTGTGCCTAATATCCATAAAATTTATCTGCTTAGGTAAATAATCATATTAAAAAATGATATTTGAACTCCTCTTTTAGCTTATTATATTCCTTACTTTATTAGTGAAAATACCTCAATACCTCAAACACAATAAATTCAAGTTAAAACTAACACTCCATTCAAAGGTATTAGAGCCTTTTTCATTTATAAAATAAAGGTAGAGAAGTAAGTGCAAGAAAACTTTATCATATGCTTATTTTACAAAAAATGTCAGATAACTAGAGGATTTATAACCGTTACATCAATGTCACAGCTCTCTGTTGGTGCGGCACCAAATCTTCTTCTGTGAACAATCACTGTACTGTATAAATTTAGCGTGTATTATGCCCTCGCCCCCTGGAGGGAACGTTTCATCTGTCAAATCTTTTGGTGCTGAATAAATACGCTGTGGATTAGGGTTTGGGATTATGTTGATTGTCGCAGCACCTGCTGGAGCTGAATGACCTCTTGTTGCTGATCTGGTGGTAACAAGCTTAACTGCTCTGGTGTGAGATTCATCACTTGTTGCAGTAAAGCAGACTCCACATCAAGAGGAAGCTGCAACTTCGAAATATAAGAAACAGTCTAAAAATAAAAAATAAAACTGTTTAATGTGAGCAAGTACTACTATATGTCAAATAAGCAAAAGAAATTCATATTCATGGCCTAACATGATTAACCATGATATCAGAATAGGGAGTGGTTTTATCTTGGTTAGTGAGTAAGTTTAAAACTTATATCCAGACCAATAAGTGCAATACACATAGGATAAAATGTCAATTCCCTTTCATGTGAATTGGCACTTTTGGCCAACGTGTATTACACTTATTGATCTGGATATAAATTTTAAACTTACTCACTAACCAAGATAAAACTACTCCATAATAGGACATGATTACCATAATTCTAAGAAAGAGTAAGCAAAGAGTTGAGATCTGCATTCCAGCTGATCAATTTACCGAGAATTGCTTGCGAAAACCTCAAATTAAACTCTTAATATATCGATCATCAAGTGCTTTGCCCAAGTGGGTAAGTGCTTGGCCCGGGACCAAGAGGTCCCGGGTTCGATACCCTCCGCCAGCGTTGCGGTGAGCTTTATTCTCCCTGATCTAGGGCTGTTCTCTCCCCGCTCATGGGGCTGTTCTATCTCCCCGTTCATGGGGCTCCGCCTTCGGGCGTTCAAAAAAAAAAAAAAAACTCTTAATATATCTACCGTAGGTCTATCCTCAACCGCAACAGATACAAGGTTCAGTAGAGGGGAGAGGTATTCACACTCCTACTCACATAAAATTACTTCAAAAACCTACTCAATGAACTTGGGCCCTTAGCAACAGCATTACAGAAATAGTATGTTAACGCACTGACTGCATGTACAAGATTTCGGAAGAATAATTACATATTCATTTAATAAGCATTAATTTGCTTCCTTTCTCTTGTTTGTAGAAAGCAAAGCTATATAATCGAGATTGTAATGCAATATCCTTTTTACGTTTACCTTGCTCTTTAATCCAATTTATGACAGAAAAAACCCAGTGGAAACTAACTCAAATTAGACAAAGGTGCTACAGCAGCTAATCTATAATTGCATTGCATCTTTCTGACCTACAGATTCACATTTCCTAATACCAAGAAGTTTTACTTGAAAGAAAACGCAAAATTAACAAATGTATAGAGAGGTTTTAAGTATAAGAGCCTAAGAGGGAAATTGTGGTGCCAATTCAAGCTAGAAACATATGCAAATACACTGGCAATTTGGGAGGAAGATATATTTTAGGTACATAGAAAGTGCACATTCCACTGGAACAAATCTATTAGCAGTATGTCTAGCACCCTATAAACCAAGAATAAACAGTTTCATTACTGAACAGACTAGAAACCATTTTTTCTTAAGACTTTCACGAGTTTTGTGCTCTATTAATTTTGAAGAGTTCCATACGGACAAACAAGGTTACCGTATAACATTTTCACTCAGAAAGTAAAAGTTTCCAGTTGAAATCTTGAAAATACAGAAATTAAGATGCAAATTGCTGTCAGATCAACATGAAAGGAGTATTTACCAAAAAACAAACAAAGAAAAAATCCAGTCAATTAATTCCAAGAAATTTTGGAAGAAGTGGTTAATATTAAAATGGTTAATTGCATATACTACCATTAAGTTAGGGGATATGCACCGAGGAGTGAGGGCGAAGGGCAATTAAGTCATTTTACTAATATTCTTTAATAAAAACTTGACAATTGGACTACTAGTGCATTATTAGGAACGTCATGTATCAAGTGCATATCCCCTATAACTTAATGGTAGTAAAATGTAATTAACCCTATATATAAAACAATACCAACCACCATACTGCATCATTTACAGTACAGTGAAAAAATGCACATGAATATGAATTGGGGAGGGGGAGCAGTGTATTTTCTGTATCAGTTACAATTAGCAGTATCACAATTAGGATTCACTCCTAAAAAGGTCAAGAAATAACACATCGCCAATGTGAGCACAATACCTGAGTAACTTGTTTCTCAGAGGCAGAAGCTTCTTCAACTCTGGGTATTTGATCTAAAGATGGGCTCAAAGTTTGTGATTGTCCTGATGCTGCGGATGCCACACTTTTATCTGCCTGCCTCACTAAAATTGATGGGCGGTGTGTAGACTCTTGATTATCATTGATTCCTGAACCAACCATTTGTCTGCGGGGATCTCTGCTGATGTTATCCGGAATGCCAGATAATGATGAAGAGCTATGCTGTAGCAAAAGCAAGTACATCCAAGAATCATTTTTCTGTTGCATCTCTGATTATAGATTGGAAACTTGTAAACATCTGGAAGAACTCCAGCTAAACTGGTTACAAGAAATTGAATCAAACTAAATTCTTTAGTCGCATTTGTAACAACAAAGGTCCCCAAACAGCTTTAGGGGACTAAAAGCTTGAACTCAACAAGAAATAGCAATTGAACCATGCTAACTACTGCAGATACAGTTTTTTCAACAAAGAACTCTACCAGTTTTCGAAGACTAAAAACTTGTTGCAACACAATGGTGGCTGGGGAGCGGAGAAGGAGAAATAAAAAAAAATGCAACAAGTCATCAATAACAAGGCCTCAAGTAAAACGAGATAGCATTTGAGCTTTCCACCAAATATTATAGACTAAATTAAGCCACCCAACTTAGCAAAACCCAATCAATTTTGAAATAATTGCATTTCTTTTCATCTTCTGCAGAGTGCAGACTAAATTTAATTCAAACGGAAACAATTAATAAAAATGCAGATGATATCTATGGCACCTGAAAGCCTTGATCAAATAGAGGTGGGCGTGTTAATTGAGATTGGCTATATGCCAAATTATTAGATGTTGCAACTTGCGGTGGATGTTGTAATATGGGAGGTTGCACTTTCTGCTTTAACAAAGACGAACTTGCCACTGGGATATGTGGTCTATATGAGAAATTTCCCTGAGGTTGCAGGCGGACCGAGGGAAGTGTTGTATTTCCAGGCTGCAATGGCAATTGACCTTGATGCAAAAATTTAATTTGGGCAAGCTGGGGAAGTTGAATCTGAGATTGTACAGAAAATTGAGGGAGTGCATTATGCTGGTTATGTAGCATGGAACTCGGCTGACCACCAGAAACAGAGGTTTCTTGTGCCTGGGGCAACAAATTAAATTGCCCTTTGCTCAGTGGAAGAGGGGGTAGCCCGTGAAGATTTTGGGCAGCTGACTGTTGACCCTGAGTACCATCTTGTAATGGAGGCAGCACAGACGAGGCAGAAGCCTGCCGAACATTGGGCACCTGCAACTGCATGATTAGAAAGAAGAAACTTAAACATAAGCTCAAGTCTCCTCCTGTTTAAAGACATTGAGTCTTAATTAATGATTACAAGGAAAATTACAAACCATTTGTGGAGGAACCACCCCCAACATTAACTGTGCCTGCAATCGAAGTCAAATGCAAACATGTATTAGAACCACACACGAGGTATAAACAAAAGAGAGCAATAGTAGACAAGCCCAAGTTAAAAGGACCCAAATGATCTTTTCCTGTTATAAGCAATAATTTGATACCAACATCACCTCAACAGGACCGTGAACCATCTACATACATTTTAGAATCTTTTAAACATGAAGAAAAAAATAAATAAATAAATAAAAAACACACACTGTGTGTTACTAGAAATACTTGGTAATAGCAAAAGATCAAATGACAAAATCACCCAGGAACATCTATGCCTGAAGTCCCCAAAAGAAGAAAGTCAACAGCATGATCTAGGCCAAAGAACTTAACAGGAAATTACACAACAAAGGACAAATATCTAATGCAAATTGTAATACTTCGTAGTGGCAGCAACAGGTTTTGTAGCATTAAATCAGCTTTGGTAGATTGATTAACGAGGTTCCAAAGGACCTCTTCCAACAACAGAACCTTGGATGCTAAAGGTCAATCAATTCATATTGCGGGTAAAGCTTACCATCATTTTAAAACTTCGTTTCTCTGACAGAGAGAGCGAGAGAGAGAGATCCCCTTAACTCCTAGAAAGAGGTTGAGCACAAACCCTCTAAGAAATATTTGCTCTCCTTTTTAAGACTGAAATATGCTTTTGGATTGTTTTTTGCTTTCTAATTACCTACATTTACTTTTGAAGAATATAGAAGTAACTGTGGGTACAGTTTCCAGTTTTAGGACTGATATACTACCTTCACGCAAAAACTACTTTCCCCAATCCTCTCACTTATCAACTCAACAAGAAATGTATTAGCACAATGCGTGATATCATATTGCACCACAACCACCAAAGCAAAAAAATTCACTTGAACTAAAAGTGTGAAATTAGAGGTATTTAAAAGAACCTGGAAAATAGCTTTAGGCAAATGTGGGCATGCAAGTAGTAGTTGACGAGCTTGTTCCTTGTTTTGTATGGATAATGCCTAAAACATGAGAAACAATAAAATTCAGACTGCAATGAAGTTACCCAATAAAGAGGAATAGGCCATCATTAGTCAAAAATGGCAAAAATCTTCAGCGCCTGATATTGCCAAACAACTTATAACTCCACCACCACCAACCACACCCACCCCAACACAAAAAGAAGAGAAAAGAAAGGAATAATAATATAAAAAAAAAAAGATGCATTTTTAACAGTTTTCCCTTTCCCTATGAATTTTGTCAATTTCAATGAATGTCATAGTTTATCTTCATTCCATCTGGTACTAAAAAATCTTTTCCCTTTTTCTTTGTACTACTGTAGACAGATAAGTTTATACTTGCTTGACAAATGAATGAATTTCTGGTGAAAGAGTCTTTCTTTTTCAATCACGTGAATTACCTTCTACCACAATCTTATTAGTCAGAAAAAAATATTAAAACCGAGAAAGTAACCTTCACGTTTCATGTTATTTCCAAAGGGGGAAAAACTGTACACTTACCTTCAATTCAGACATTATCTCGTTCAACTGATTCCTTGACATTCTGGCCAAGTGTAAAGTTAAAGGATCACTGCCCAGTGCTGTCTGAACTCCAATCTGATTCGTACCGCCTCCGGTTTGAGCAGCTCCAAGAACCTGTGCCATGATGGCTGCAGCAGCCATTGCCACTGAAATGCCTACTGGCTGGTGAAGAATGGAATCCCCGAGAACTGCTGGACCCCCAAATTGTTTCTGCTGATCTGTAAAATTTGTCAACGAAATTACAAAATTTTAAAACTTCAAAAATTTCTCTTAAGTACAACACTGGTCCAAAGAGAGGGCCAAGATGAAACTTACCAACATTTGCGGTCATTCCCGGCCCACCACGACCCTGCACGGGAAAAAACCACCAGAAATTTATAAGAGAAATATGACCTCCGGTGAAACATGAAGACATGATTCAGAAACATTAAGACGGGCCAGAAAATTCAGACCAAAAACTATATAGTTAGAAAATGGGAGAAAAAAGGAAATAATGGATGAGCTGTAATATGTTCATGTCATCTACCTTGAGAATCATTAGGGAGTCTAGGCACCATATAATCAGACACGAGTCACTAAACCCAAACTACAATATGATGTTTATATGATTACCCAAAGCAAATCCAGGATAAAAGTTCAAAATGTGATGAATCAACAGGGCACATCAACATAAAAAAAACACAACCCTAAACTTGTCCGGTTCTCATAAAGAATATTAACTCCTAGATAATCTTGAAGGAAAAACTATAACAGTGAAGTTTAAATGCTAAAGTCAAGAAAAACGCATTCAACCAAAGGTGCCAGCAACTGCTTTTGGGGTTATATTAACATAAATCAGATCAAGTAAAGATCCTGCAAATAACCACTAGTCAGCTTAAAAGAAATCCATTTTTCTATACAATCGTCCATGAATCATCAAGCCTTAGTTCCTTGATTACAAAACCACAATATTATGTGTTTAACTTCTCTATGTATGATATGAAGAGAAAATGCAACTTAAGGTGTCCAAGTTGGCGAAAGAATATTTTATTAACCCATCTTCAGCATCATTCGGTTTTCTTTCTTTCGCTAAATCCACATTATTAAACACCATCATCCTAATCTGACATTCTGTATCACATGTTAACATTTTATTAAGATTCTCTGCCTAAACGTATAATGCATAATGCAATTGACCAAACTGTAGTCCTGCTTGTCCTTTTCAAGCATGTAGGATAATGCCAGGTGATCCAAAAAATAGTCCTCGGCAAATCCAAATTGCTTCAACCTGACTACCAAGATAATCCCCATCTCTTCATACAGAAAACTAAGTGCAAAAATCAAATTACCCCATCTTTAGGTACAACTAGGCATCACATTTGATGAATGTCACATTCCTGATTAGAAAGCTTCACCCATCTATCTCAATTGCACTTCTTATATAATCACAAGAACAGAATTCTTAATGTAACAAAAATAAAGGTTGAACTCTACATATACAAGAGTCCTGGTCTCAAGTCTCTAAAGCTTACAACACTAAAGTTAAGAGATGAAAGAATTAAGATATAAAAGCATCATTCTAGTAATACCATGTATATGCTTTCATAATTTCCGCAAGCAAGAATATCCAAGTTATTCTGCAAAATGCAGTCTCGAAGTCCCATTTCATGCTAGCATAAATCATTTTTATTTCTGTTTTTTCATTGTGCAAACAAATTGTTTGTATAAACTAACATTTATGCATTTTGAGTAATCCCACAGGAAGTAAAATACGACCAGTATGAACTGAGTTTCTTTATTAAGCATGTAAAACTCTGTCAAAGAGAAACAACCATCAAAATACATAATTTGCAAACATGAGAAAAACCTCACATCACAATGGCAGAACTTGCCAAATAAACTTAAAGAATCGACAACAACAGGGAAAAACATAAATAAAGAAGATGCACAAAACTGCAACCCCAACTTGATTTGCTTCCACTTTTTCTGGCCTCAGGAGGACAGAGTAACCAAGATCATTGAATTCGGTCTGATTACGCCTGTCCATCAAAGGATAAGGAATTATAGGAAAGATCTGTCTAATCCAGCACGGAGAGCTTAACGTTTGCCCATGCTTAAACACAGCTCTGGCTCCCACCTCAATATCCATACAATAATTTGAAAACTTCAACAAATTAATGCAACAGATACCCTATAAAGAGTGCACAAGTAATCAAGATGGACCAAGTTGTGGTAAAACGGAAACTAGAAACACGAAACACGAAACTTAATTTAATAGGCATAGAAGAAACCCAGTGAACAAATTTTTTATTATTGTATTACTAAACCAATGAAGAACTATTTACAAGAAAACGGGATAACAACAGGGTTTCTGAAGTTGAATATAGCTATCAAATCAAAAGTTTTTCTAAAGATACAAGTATTTTTGCCTGTTCACGATTCTTGTCAGTATTTTTGTCGTTTTCTGCGAAATCAACACGTAGCTGTCGTCCATTTATCTCATAGCCCTGGAGGTTCCTCCGAGCACTCAGTGCTGTCTCCTCATCCTTGTACTCGCAGAATCCATAACCTTTTGGTTTCCCGGTTTCTCTATCAATTACTAATCTGGGAAAGAATAGAAGGAATGAGAATGTAACATGTTGTTTAATAGTAATAATAGTACAATAGAGAGTACGTACAAGGAAGCTAGAAGGTATATCAGTACCCTTTCAGCTGAAGGGGGAAATGGCCATTATCGTAACAGATGTAATTGAAAAACAAACAATTTGAAACTGTATATTTATATCAATAATGAAACCTTCTTAGTTTCCAGATGTACCGGGAAATGGAGATTATTTACAGAGCTAACTTTGGTTTTGATTTGAGACACCAAAACAAACAGATTAGCATTGCTCTGCATATCCAAAAACACACTATTTTACGTAAGCCCCAGCAATACAAAAGTCTCATTGCCCCCACAGAGCAATGCTGTGCCACCCTCACAGAAATTTCCCCAATAGGATTCCATACAAGCATTCAAAATAATCACTCAACAAGACTGCATCTTTTCATGCATTAAGACTGCTTAGTTCCTTAATTCTTAAGAAATAAAACAAAAAATGGATGCAAACCAGCTGACTTCTGAATAATAAGCGTCATAAATATGTCAGCAACCCGTTATGCTATTTCATTTGTTCAAAATTTAAAGCAAATTCAGCAATTAACATCATACTTCTCGCTTTGGATTATTCTATAAGCTGAACCCTGTTCTGGCATTACGTGTTCCTAGAAAATGCCCAATTAAAGGCCCTAACCAGCAAACGCATAGAAAATCATCTTACACGTGGCAACAGTAAAGATTTCCATTTTATGATAAACTCTTGTAGTTATTCCCAAATGGACGTTTATTAGTAGCAACCCTTGTCCAGTAAACCTTCTCCCTTGTTATTGAGATTAGAGGTATTTGAAGTATGCTTGATCCGTGAAAACATTATTATTTACAAACAAAAATCAAAACCTTTCTGCTTTCCTTTGTCAACAAAATCAAAGCACTCAACTTTATCAAAATACACAGAACTTTCTTATCATAAAATGTACAGAATTTCCAGGATAATTTCATCATTAGCTCAAAAGCAAAAATTTAGAGGCTTTTAATTCATTATTTATCTGGAAGAAACAAAAAAAGAAGGAAAAACTGACCTGAAGGAAACAACAGGCCCAACCTCCTCACATATTTCTTTTAGCTGTTCTTCAGTAGCATCATATGGTATATTCCCAACTATCAAAATTCATTCACCGAAACCACACAAATTAATCAAATCCCCATTCCTAAGTCTAATATACAAACATATCTACTAAACTGAGCTACTAATCACACTTTTAATAGCAATTCAAGTAACAAAACTTCGATTACGTAATATGAAAACAAAAAAATTACCAAATCTTAAATAATACAAATTTAATATTATTATTGATATTTTGAGTAACAAAATCCCTTGTTTTTTCTTCCTTGATTTTCGATATATGTTCTAAAAGACTTATATTATGGAATACATGTAGTAATTTAAAAAAAAAAAATCCTAAATTAAAATTGTATATTTAAATACTGTACTATAGATATGGAGAGAGACACTAACCGAAAACGCATCGATGCTGAGAATGAGAACTGGCCATGAAATTCAATATTAAAAACAGATTAACAAGAAGAAGAATTTAATACTTCTGCTCTGTAATTTCATCTTCTTCCTCTAATCATAATTAAATACCAAAAAACTCTGAATCTTTTGGGAAAAGTGGCGACTCCAAATCAAGTATACTTCTCAATAACCCTAATTCAGTTTATACTTGCTCTATAATTATATAAAACGAAGAATCCTTCTTCGAAATCAATCAGCTTCTGCTCCCACACCAAGAACACCCCTTACTGTGTGTTTTCCACACTTCGGGCGCGGCCCTTTTGGTGGTGAATGTTCAATGTTCAATGTTCAAATCAGTCCCTGTAAACATTACATATTTTCGATTAAGCACCTAATTTTTTTTAAAAAAAACAAAACAAAAAAAATAGGCAAATTGGTGAAATTCATCCCCAAACAATTTACGCTTGGTGACTTGGGTCCCTAAATATTATTTTTATTTTTTATTTTAGATACTCAAACAATTTGTGTATTTGTACCATGGGTCCTTTTGTTCAAAAAATCACTAGTTAACACGAATTTCAAATTACTCTATTATTAACAATGGGTATTTTAGGTATTTTAATCAACGACCCACTTATGAGACTCGCCCCATTTCCATTACTCACTTCCCTAAACAAGTGTTTCACCACCACCTCCTCCACCAAGTCCTTCACCACCACCTCCATCTCCTCCTCCACCTACCACATCACCGCCGCCGCCAACTCTGGTATACTATCAGCCATCTCCACCCCCATCGACTCCACCACCAATCTATACTCTAACACCAACTTATTCCACCCCACCGCCACCACTTCCACCTACTCCCGAATATCAACACATTCCAGCTCCATCACCGGTAGAGTATTCACCTAAACCATCACCTCATTCACGTAATGAACCTGGCTCACCACCACCACCATCTTCATATGTGTACTCATCACCGCCGCCACCTTCTCCATCACCACCTCCGCCATATTTGTACTCCTCACCGCCGCCACCATCTTCATTGCATCCTCTGCTCCTTCAGATTTAGGACATTTTATTAGACAAAGCTCAGCTCCATAACAATCATAAAATATTCCTCTGCCTTAAAATTTTCTTCATAACTTATGATTCAATTACCTCAAAACTGTCCCCACATTTGACCTCTAAATAAAGGAATATGTGATGATAACATTGTTGTCTCACTGTAGGAAAGTTAGAGACAAAAACCACAAACAGAAAACATATTATTACATTAAATAAATAAAAAAATGAAAAAGATTTTGCACAAACATATATGTTTCTGGATAAAATTTCTATTCAGAAATTTTGCAAAAATTATATATTTAGGTATTATGCACAACGTATTAAGGTTCGTGCTATTTTTACAATGAGTAATCTAGAACTAGAGGGCTTTAATTGAGAAGATAATGTTTGTTGTGGGTGTTTTTTGGAAATAGGTTATGAAATGGGAGCTTGGTAAAAACAGAGGTTAAAGAAGAAAGGGAGGAGGAAGAAAAGGGAATGGGTGGGTAGAGGCGGGTGGGTTTGGGATGAGTTAGTATAGGAAATACAAAAAATACCCTTATGTTTTGAGTCGAATTTTTAAATTCGTATTGACTAACCGTTGACTAACGATTTTTTGAACAGAATGACCCATGGTACAAATACACAAATTGTTTAAGTATCTAAAATAAAAAAAAAAAATCAAATGTTTAGGGACCCAAGTCACCAATCGTAAATTGTTTGGGGATGAATTTCACCAATTTGTCAAAAAAATATAAGAAAAAAAACCCCTAAAAATTATAGGTAATCGGGTAGGGTATATTTACTATTCGGTTAAATCGAAATATCGAACCGGAACAAATCGAATTTCTCTATACAGTTCGGTTTATGCGGTATTTTTTTTTTAAAAAAGTCAATAATTCGGTTCAGCATTCGGTTTTCAATTTTTAGAAACTGAATTACCTAAATACCGAATAGACCAATTTATTATGATTAGTTAGTATTATTAAAAAAAAAATTCATTATACTTATTATTGTTATTAATAATACTTAGAGTTTTATTTTGTTCTTAAATTTTAGTTTTTAGCTTTTAATTTAATTGTGAATTATAATTTAAACTTTTTGTATAATTTTTACTAAGTTGAGCTCCACAAGAAAAAAATTAAAATTCATTATGAAACGAACCGAACGATGCTGAAATAATTTTAGTATTCGCTCTCTATAAAATTTTGGTTCGGTTAAAATAATACAAAACTGAACCGAATATCGAATACCGAAATTTTGAACCGAAAATCGAATCGAATAGAATATTGAAGTCTGAATGCACACCCATGTAATCTGGGGTGTCTTACGAAAATTCAAAAAGTCAAGGGCTTTTATTGAAACTCTTTTAAAAGTTCTGTTTCTTTCTGGAATTATGTTATGTACCCCAAATGTTTCAAAGTGTCTTCAATTGAGATTACATCAAATTTTGTACTGAAAGTCTTTTGAATGAAAGTGTTTTGGGATATTATTCTATCTCTTATTGAGTTGGAAACTCACCTCTTTCCATGCTATGAAAATATTTCTATCAATACATAGAAGATGGTTTAGGAGTTTGAAAGGAAGTCCTTGAAGATTATTGTTTAAAGATAGTTTTATTTACTATGGAGTTCTAATGTTTTGCAAATTTTTTTATTTTTCGTTGCTAAATTTTATTTGATGTGATAATCCCTTTATAGGGGTGACGGTTCCATTTAAATTTTGTATTTTTGACAATTGAAATTTAATGAATTGTGATTTTTAGTAGGGCATGGCAATGGAGGCGGGTGGGGACGTAGACCATGATCTCCAATGCCGGCCCCCGCCTTCTCCATCTGATTCCATCCCCAGCCCAGCTGCACTATTGGGGATGGATGGGGATCCCATCCCGGGCTCAACTTCACTATTGGGAATGGATGAGAATCCTATCACTGGATCAGGCGGTGGCCCATCCTCAACTGAGGAATAGTGGGGATTTCCCCCCTTCCAAATTCTGGCTTTCGATCAGCCTCGACTAGAGAAATTAAGTGAACTTTTAATAAAAAGGTTTGCAAGATGGAGGAGTCTCCAAAGAGTTTGAGAACTCTCGGTGTCTTTCCAATTTTGACGTATTTGTTTTGTATTTTTTTTTATGTGTTTTATGTGTTTTTCTATCTATATTTAGTATTTTAAGCGGGAAAAATGCGATGAGACGTGTCAGGCCAGAGTGGGCCGGGATATCACCTCTCTCGCCCCGCCCAGTCCCTAATAGCTGGGCAAAATTCATCCTAACATCCACTCTTCCTTCGTCTTAAACTGGGGAATCCCCGTCCCAACTAAGTTGAACTTAGTCGAAACTCCGCTATAGCTGGGCCAATTTCCATCCCTAATTTTTAGACCTTGTGTTATTAATACTTTCTATTAGCAAGGGCTTCGAGTTCGGAGTGTGATAAATGGTGAACATGTAATGATGTTTCTAGGTGTTGCATGTTGTGCTTTCAAAGAGTCCGACTCCTATGCGGAACAGGTTATTTTTTACACATGCAGAACATTTTTTTTTGCCTTGAGAACATGTGTTTTTAGCTTTAAGAACACTTGTTCGCGTGTGTTCTAAAATCAAAATAGGTGTTCATTTTAAATCAGTCTCAGCAGTCAAAATGTTAATCCAACGGATGAGAATTCGTTCCGCACGTGCAGAACAAAACCTATTCCGCATAGGAGCTATGTCCGATTCCAAATTGAATCTGAATAATATTATTATAATATATTTTTGGTTCAAAATTAAGGAATCTTTGTATTCCAAAAAGTTTCTTATTTCTCCAAATTTTCCCCAGCCCCGATAGTGTTATTACAATATATACTACAATATTCATTAGTTAAGTCCCACCTTTCGCATTCTGATTTTTTTTTTTAGGGGGGTGGGAATCGATCCTGGGCCAAAGCTAGGATGAAGACTACCTTTTCCACTGGGGCAGCTTGATTCCCACTTTCGCATTCTGGTTACCGATGTGGTTTATACACTTCTCTTAAAAACAGTGGTAAATAAGTTGAACTGGTGAGGTGATAATGATGGTCCGCAAAAAATTGTGGGAAGGTATTTGTAAGCCAAAATATAATGGGTCTTGGTGTTCGAGACTTTAAATTGGTGTTGTTGGCAAAGCAGCCTTCGCGAATCCTCCAAAATACGGACAGTTTTGTTAGTCTTTGTATTTCAAGGTAAATGCGGAGATCAGTGATAGATCCTCTTATAGGTCTTCGATGACGCGTTTGTAGTTTGGATATGAGGTGATAACAAATACATGCCCTCCGTCCAAACTACACTAACTAAAATTGAAACTCTGTGTCTGGAGGTGCTGCCAAGGTATTCTTCAAATTAATGTGAACATTGGCGTATCCCTACTAAAAGTCATATGTGCTCAGTCCAAACTATACTAATTATGTGGTTTTTATTTTTAATTAATTTGGTTGCGCTTTAAGAAATTTTCAAAACGCAAATTTGGTGCGGTATGAAATATTTTTTAAACTAAACCGCACGAATACTATATAGTTTATTTAGTATAATATTTAGTCTAAAGAAAGTTTATTTAGAAGTAATATAAATGTGGGATTTGTTTTCTATGAACAAAATTGTTAAGATTAAGTACTATATGTGTATCGATCTTCACTATCATTTTTTATGATTGATTTATAACATTTTATTTTGTGTAATTTCTTTCAAATTATTATTATTTTTTGTAATTTCTTTCAAACGTAACAATATAGGGAGACTATTATTTCAGTGAGCAACCAGCCATCTTACACATTTTTTGTCAAATATTATGTCAATCTCTAATCCATCTATTTCAGTAGTATTTAGGTAGCAGTCACTTTGTGTATTTATTATCAAATGTTAAGTCTGTCTCCTATTCCTCTCCGCTCATACCCCAAATTATTGGGGACTTCATGAATTATGTTATTGTTGCTTTCAAATTATTAATTTTGTTCATACAAAATAAGAAAACTTAACAAAATTTGTATCTTTTCGAGACTTCTCATGATCTACATATAAAACAAGTGTGTTGGGCCTGGAAACCACGAGTTAATGATTCAAGGGTGGAACTAGGGAGGAGGCGGCCATTCGTTTCGCAACTTGTAAATTCCAGATTTTCCCATTGGATTAGTTTTATATTTGAGAATTTATTTTCTCGATCATTATAAAAGTAAATTATTTATTAAAAAATATATAGACCTAAAGTAAACAATTTATGTTAGTAGACATTGATCTCGTTTTTATGTGTAGTCAAAACCAAATTTAGGTTAGGGGATTGAATCGTGATGCAATGCAAATGTTCTAGGATCTAGTTACCCTTCTTAACGCATCCCTTTTTATTTTCCTATTTATTCCCTCCCTTACTCAAAAAGCCAACGCAGACACATAATCGGGTTCTTGCATTAGATTAATAAAAGCTTTGTAAAAACATGTCCTCATTTATTTCTGTTTCCTTTTTTTTTTTTTTGGTAAAAACATAAATTCTCAAAACCTGCGAAATCTGCATTGAAGCAATGTTATTGTCCGAAACCAAACCAGAACATTTAAGCTGTGAAATCTGCAAAGTGCAATTTTCCTCTATTGCGGAATAGAATTCTCTTTTCATCCAAGGTTTCATCATCTCAGAAATAGAAGAAACACCTAACAACTGAAAGTAAAAATGTAGAATCAAAGGCATCAGACACAATCAGGCTATGAGAATGGACATAGATGAGCTCCAAAGACGCAATCAGGTCTACTCTTCTTTATCGTCAATAATTTTTGGACACTTCGGTGTCAAGACACGTCCAGTCATAGGATCAACTGGACGGGTGTCCCTTGGTCCCCCTTTTCGTCCCATTGCCAACATTGGAGGTGGGGGCAACATACCAGCTCTAAAAAGAAGACGCTGAACAGGGTCCGAAGGTTGTGCCCCAACAGATAACCAGTATCTGCAGGATGAGGGATGTTAGAACTAGTAACTTCAGACATTTAGGCACTGTGATTATATTTGTTGTTGAAAAATTAGCAATTAAGTGGCAACAATATTCTTCTATTTGATTTTTTTTTTGGTACAAAGAATAGGATCTTTTATTCATTCTGATGGAGAAATATACATAGAAGCTGTGTCAAAAGGAGCTATAAAAGCTTATGACAAGCCATAATAAGAAGAGAAGAACGATCATGATATTCATGTGCAGAAAAAAAAAACAGGAAATGGCCTTGTGTGAACTGATTTTTGAACAAAAGTTCTTAATTGTACAACACGACAGATCACCATCATGATGACACCGGAATGAGAATATGAGATGCAGATTAAAGGGACCAAATACAGGTATACAACTAATTTAGTTGAATTAACAAACAAATTGCTATTAGATACGGAAAGTTTTTCACAACCACAGCAGAACAGAAAAAAGGAAAAAGGAAAATCTTACAGCAACTAACATTAACTAAGTGCATCTTGAGATGCTTGGAATAAATTTAAAAAACGTCTGAGAGGATTGTAGAGTCTAAAAGGACAGAAAAGATATGACATAGGTCTTCGGTACTACTTTTGAAATGGACATCAGTACACCATACGCCCTTATACTTACCTGAGGAACTACCTTGGCTCTTTAAGGTGTAGTGTAACGAAGTGCTTCTACTTCGGCAGAGCTGCTATGGGCTAAAATACTGACAACTCCTTCTAGGGGAAGCTTCCGACAGCACTTCACCAAAGCGAAAACGAAAGAGGCGAACTCCTATATTCTTAAGAAAGATAGAGCCACTTCAAATTTTTCTTAGGGAGCAGTGGTTCTTCATATAGATTCGGCCTAAGAGCAGTGATTACGGAATATTATTTGTTGGTTTAGCTCCTTTTAGATGGAAAAACAAGAGGAGACATATCTTAAACTTCAGGAGTAGAAGAAATGTTCCATCTAAGCAAATGTGCACTTCAGGACCACGACAGAATGAGAGCATGCGGACCATGCAGCCCCTAAAGGGAGAGTTCCAATTGTGTACTAAATGCTGGTGAGAAACAAATGCGGTAATGCAGCAAACAAGAATATGAATGCGTTTTGCACTTGTAGTCTACAACTACTTTTTAGATGAAAATTTAAAAGTTTGGGATGACGAAGACCTAAAATTGTTGGAAGCATTCATCAACCAAAAAAAAAAAACATCATCTATTTCATGAGTAAAAGAAAGAGGAAGGAACCTGAATTAAAGAAAGAATTATCAACAAGTAAGCATCTTGAGAAGAAGAAGGTATCCAAACAGAAGAAAGCATTTTTGCAAGGAAGCATCTTGTTCTTTTCCAAGAAGTAATTGGCACCCAATAAACAAAAACTTAATGAATTATATAACGAAATGAAACATTTCAGTGAATTGAAATCTGGAAAGAAAGAGTAATGCATGGATTGTAGAGACGGTCATTGTGCATCCAAACTCAACCAAACATCGAGCCAAATTTCTTCCTAATTAACTTGAAAACACAATTATTTCTTGTGTATCGCGTGAAACTGTAACCTCTCACGTGAAACTATTTCAATATTCAACCATAGCCATAAGTGATAAGCATATTAATGGTTAACAAAACAGGAACAATCCATGAACATCTTATTAACCTAAGTTGAGCTAGGCTGCTAATTTTCAGAATAATTCTCCATCTATATCAGATTTACGTATCATTCATAAGGTCTAGTAGAAAATCAGCAAGATTGGTATCTCTAAAAAATAGTCATTATTCACGCAGATATACGAACACAAAACTAAAAAATTCGCAAGGCTACTTACTTCAATCTGTCAAAATTAAGACCCATCCGCTTACCGCCGTCCTGACCTGCATAAATTGATAAACATTCAAAATGTAATCATTTATCAATAAAACTTCCTCACATAATTTACCCCAAGCCCAACAAAATATCTGATATACCAATGGGAGTTGCAATAAATCCAAAAATTCGAAACCGAAACAAGAAGTTGAAGCAAAATTAGATGGAGGGCAAAAAGTAAAAAAGACGGTAAAGATTAATGGGATTCTGAAAATCTACCCAAATTCCAATTCTATCAACAACTAAAGATCAAAATTTCCACCGACGAATGAATCATTGTGATTTACCAGGGAGAGGGTTGTAGTAACCAAGAACTTCCAAATGCTTGCCGTCACGGGGAGATCTGCTATCAGCTGCCATAACCCTATAGAAAGGCTTGTTCTTGCATCCAAACCGAGATAGCCTTAATCTTACCACCATTTTCCTTTGCTACAACCTTTTTTTTTCGAGTATCAAAGAACCAATTGCTTGGTTTTGCTTCTCTTCTGCTTCTTCCCTTGTCAACTGTTTGGTCTGAGGGTTTTGGGTTTTGGCAATCTTCTGCAAATCAAGAATATATGTGTACAGTTTGGCTTATGAATTCTCTCATTTAGACGACGTCGTTTCCACCTGTAATTAAGTAATTTTATTAAATTATTCATTTTAGGAGAAATTCCCTATTTTTAACATAATTGTTTACCCAACATCGATTTCTAGCAACAACTATAAACGACAATTATAAAGGACCAAGTAAGTAGTGATTCCAACAAACTTTCAGGGGGGAAAAAAGTCATGTGCACATCGCATAACCTCGGAACAAAGAGTAAAAATGTCATTTTTAAACCATCTCCACCATTGTCTTCCTCATCATCATTCAAACACTAGAAATTACCCATTGATAATTCACTAAAATTATCCTCTCACTCTCTACTATTAATCCATACCTATCAATTTTCATCTTCTCTCATTACTTTATAAAGACATTACCAATTTAGGTGTCAAAAAATTGTGGGAATGATGTCTTCTTCTAACTCTATGGGTTCAAGAACTAGTAAAATAGCCTTGAATCAACCAAAATTTTGAAGGTAATTTTGTTAATAAAGTCATTGTGATAACATGAACTTTTTGAAATTAAATGAAAGCATGCTAATTGATTTTTATGTGTTAATTGTTGTACATTAATTGTTTAAGGGTTGCTTAATTGTTAGTTATAAGTTGGAGGACCTAAATAATTGAACTAGAGATCTTGTGGGGCCTTTTGTCACTTTTTGAATATCTTTTGAGTGGTAGTTAGTGCTGGAAAAACCAAGAGATAATGAGGTTAGAAGAAAAAAGAAAATGAGAGAAGAAGAAAAATCTGGAAAACAAAGAGAGTTGTGTGTATGTTACATAATTGAAGTAGTAAACGAACTCTATTTTGGACGTTCATTAGTTCGTTTCGAAGGTAATCGAAAGGGCTACGAGTGGGAAATAACGGAACTGCGTTTGGAGTTTTCAGCAGAAAGTAATTGAAGTAGGAAGGCCACTGATTTTCTAGGATTTTTGTGATTATAATTGCTTGCATATAATTTCAAGTAAGGATTTTCAACCTTGTCTTTTCTGTCCTAAAATTCATGAAATGTGTTGTTAAACGTTATGGAGAATTGTGTTTGAAAGATTTAAAAGCATGTTTTATTGCACTGTATGAAATATTAAATTGGTCATTCTTGTGTGTTGAACATGGAATCTAATTGCGTATGTTATGTGCATTATTCATCTTGATCTTGTTGTTATCTAGTTTTACTGACTTGGAAGTATTAAATTCTATGTGTTATTTGGAGTCGTCACTGGTATTGAGCTCTTGTAAAAAATTGACCCCATCACAGGAATCATTCTCTTGTATGTAGAGCTGTCAAAATGGGCATATGCCCGCGGGCATGCCCGCCCCGTGAGCTTAATGGATGGGTATGGGGCTATGAATTCCATGCTCATTTAAATGCGGGTATTAATGGGCATACCCGTTCGGGTAACGGGCAATGCGGGTTGCAACCAGGCATGCCCGTTTTGTTTTTTTTTTTTTTTTTAAATTTTGGATATGGATTAATTTTCACAATTGAGACTTGAGAGCCAAAAGAAGAAGAAAAAAACCCTAAAAATCCAAGATAAAAGTTGAGCCGTGTTATATATCTTGGGCAAAGTCCCTTAAAGCCGTTCTATACTTTTATTACCCAAATATTAACGGTTTCATCTCCGAAGGTAATTAAATTATGTTATAACTTATGATTTATCATTTACCATTTATAATGTTTTAAGTTCTAACTTCTCAAGTTGTGTGTGTTTTATAGGTGGAGATGATGATGATGAATCAACATTATCTAAGGGGGATTCAAATAATACTTCTAGTGTTCAAGATCTACATGAATAGATAGAGGATATTAATAAAAAAACGTATCTATTTTTTGTTGCTTTGACTTCAGCAATATGTTTGTTAATTTTGGATAGTTGATCTTGAATTATTTTTGAAATTATGGACTTTGATTGCTTTTTTATAACTATTTTGGATATTGCGGACTTTTATTTGATTGTTCTTGAACTATTTTGGATATTTATTTACCCTCTACAAGACTATAAACTGCAAGTGAATGAGAAAGAATTACATTTTGTTGAATTTTTCGGATTTTATCTATTTTTTTTTAAAAATAAAATTAATAATAAGGGTCGCGGGCATGCCCATTTGCCCACGGGTATTCGGCGGGCGGGTACCGGCATCCCTTTTGATGGCCCGTGAAAAAAGTGGGCATGCCCGCCCATCCCCATTTAAGACATGCCCATGACGGGGTTGGGCGGGCATACCCGTTTTGACAGTACTACTTGTATGTGTGTGTTGTCATTGAACTCGGGAGTTCACGATTGATGTGATAAGTTGTGAGCCCGCTCCTAATTGGAATTATAAATTAAGGACTACAAACGGCCGTTGTGGAGTCCATAGTGGTGGACAATGACACAATATGAATGAAACCTTAAATTGTGAGCCCTTTGTTTGGGGGAGAAACTGAGCCCTTGTATTGCATTCTTAATGCCTTTCCCTTATTGGCTATAAGTTGGGGGACCATTGTAGTAATTGCTTTAGAGTTGTGAATAGATGATTGAACTCGGTCGTGTGATTTGTTGAGTCATATCATGAATCATATTCGAAGAGTCTAACGTTGTGTATATCTCTGTATGTTGGTATAAACGACACATGGTGTGTGTCTCACATTTCCGATGTATAGATGTTGGATTTTGACGAGTATGTGTTATAGCTTACTTGTTCTTGTTTTGGTATTGTTGTTATAGGTGCATTTGGGTCAAAATCGAGTAATTTTGGGGGTGGGATTCGAGAAGTGCAGAAATGCACTTTTTCTTTGTTAATTTACACTGACAACTGACTGAATCTCGATCGACCGGATCGGGTACCATTCGTCTGAATCAAACTACTAGGACCAGTCATACAAGTGGAAGTTGCATTTCGATCGACCGTGGTGATAAATCACTTGACTAGAGAGAACTACGGTCGATCAACGTGTTTTGTCTGGTCGACCAGAGAGAAAAATGTCTAATCATAATCAATAGATTAAAGTTCTGATTAGATTGGGTCTCAGTCTAAAATTCCTAATTTTAGTCTCAAACCCAAACTAAATTTTATATGATTTACTAATTATGGTTTTATTTCTAAGCTCAATTCAATAAGAGTTTGTGTTTCATTTTCAGTTTCAAACCCAAACAAACCCCAATCCAAATACTGTACATCTTAAATTTAGAATAAAAAAAAATTCAAAATTAGAGATTTTATTTCCTTTTATGAAGTAAATAAGATAGCAATACAATAGGGGCAAAAGAGTAATTTGGTAAGAGGCTAAACAGACTAGGTTTGACTGGATTAACGGTAATTAGGAACCGACCAAGAAAGTCTGAACAATTTCCAAATCCTCTTCGGACTTTCCTAATTATTATTTAAGAATAGCCAGTCAGACAACATCGTTCTTCTTCTTCACAGTCTCAACAAAAATTCCAAATAATCTCTCAAGAAACCCTCAAATCCTTTTCCATTCCCAGCCCTAATCTTATAATTCAGAGATTTCTCTTCTTAGTAATCAAGAAAAATTATAGAGATAAATCTCTGTCTCTATTAATTGGGTTTTTTTTTTTATCAATCATCGTTCTTCACACATTCCCGCCAAAAACTTTAATCAAGAAATCTGAAAATTCCATGGCGAATTTAACGATTCCTCTGGGCTATAAATACACATTTGAGCCCTCAGATTATGATCTTCTAGTTTATCTTTCGCTCAAGCTTAATGGGCAGCCACTGCCTTGCGAAAGGGCAATTAGGGAAATCGATCTCTATGGGCTTTCCGATCCCGGGAAATTGTTTCAGGGAACTGATGAAAAGGCGGTTTATGTCTTCACCAAGTTGAAGAAAGTGTCCAAGAACGGTAAAAGGGTTGAACGAAGTGTAACGGGAAACAGGACATGGAAAGGTGTTGATGGCGGGAAACCTATTTATGATTCAAAAGGATGCAAAATTGGGGAAAAGAAGAGCTTTTCCTTGATTAATAAGATTAAAACGTTGATGGGTTATAATATGAACGAGTTTACTTTGGATAACTATAAAAAGGATCTTGTCCTTTGTCAAATCAAGAAGAAAGTAAAAAAACCTAGAAAGATTGATAAATGCAGTAATTCATCTGTTTCTGTTGATAATCTCAGTCAATCCCAAGAAATTAGTAATGTTAATGATCAAGCACTGGTGGGTTCTGGATTTTTTGAGCCGTCTGTTGAAGGGTTTGAGATTAATGAAGAAGTTAATTCATGGATGGAGAATGAAGGATTTGGGCAGAATCATGGAGGAGGAGGAGGAGAAGTTCAAGAAAGCAGTGAAATTGTAGGCTCCTCTTGGGACATGGTTAATTATCTAGCTTCAACACCGAATTGGTCAGTTTCCATGGATGATATCTTTGGTGCTTCATCTGCTTTGCCAATTGGCCACTAGCTCTTAGAACAAAATTGCAGATCATATCGCGCTTGTGTTTACAATTTTGCCCCCATTTATTTGTAAGGATTTAACATAATTGAGATTTTTTTGTAGTTGTAATTGTTCTTTGAATATTCTTCAACATGACTGAAATAGAATGTTATTTTAATCTGCATTTTGTAGTTCCCACTGGGATTTCTTGTATTTCTGTTATCACCAGATTCTTGTTTAATGATCATATTCAAGTTTCCTAATTTTGATTTTTATGACCTGGAGATGATGTAGGAACCTATAGTTACTTGCCTAATCCATTGAGGCCAGTTCTTAATACTTTAAAGAAAGCCTTATTTGCCTTCCCAACCAAAAAAGATTCACAAAATTTGTGGCTTGCTATGGTTTGTTATGAGCTTATATTAAATTGTATTACCTATTTAATTTAGTTACGTGTGTTTTGATTGTGTTTTCGTTATGAAAACTAAGGAATAGGTCATTTATTGAACCTATGTGTCCTTTTACTAGTAATTTAGCTTTTTACGAAACCCTTGAATGTGGAAAACCACGACGGACTTCTCACTCGAATACTATTATAGCTCCAAAAATCATGCAATTAACTCTAATTGGCAGTTATTTAATGCTGCTATTTCTGACTAGGGCTGTTAACGAACCGAATCGAGCCGGTTTTGGGCCAAACCGGTTCGGATCGTTAAGAAAACCGAATCGCTCATTAATCGGTTCGTTAGTCAACCGATTCGGTTGTTCAATTCGTAATCGGTTCGAAATAAAATCGTACAAAACCGGTTCGTTAATCGAACCGTATCAAATCGCGCAAAACTAGTTCGCTAATCGGATCGGAAATCGTAATTCGCATAAAATCGTAATTCGATTCGTTAATCGGATCATACTATTACAAAACAGTGAAAACACTCCCAAATAACGAGCGATTTTACCGGTTTATCACTTTGGGTCTGAGAATTTGCGATGGCGATCGGACTGGACATGGGTTTGCAAGAAGCTGAAGATTGCATAATATTTAGATCGAAAATAAATGTTTCACTATACTAAAATATGAATTGATATGAGAAAATGTAATATATATAACTTTTAAGCTTCGATTTTGTATTTTGTTTTGAGAAAGAACACTCAATTTTATCATATGTTGCACTTGTACTTTTTTGTCACCCGTTTGGGAGTATTTGGTATCTACCTGACAACGTGGGTAAATAATTCGGACTCGGTTCACTTTTAGCCCGCACCGTTAACACTCAACAAGAGAGAACATATCTCATACTGTCCTTTACATGGTGCTCTCCGCCATAGGAAATTCCATGAGAGTTGAAACTCACTGTTGACACCCGAAAATTTTCGATCTGCCGAGACCATCCAGGAAGCGGACGAAACAGCCCATCTGAAACTCAACATTAGTGAGTGTCACCAGAAATGACCAAGCCGAAAATTATGGCCGGCCGAGATGAGCCTTCCACAGGATACAGTCGGTCCGATATAGATTCATTTATAAACAAGAGCTCAAGATTGGGGAATGTACATTTACAGACTTTACATAAAATCACACCATAACATGCATTCAAGTATCAAACGCAGAATTCGAAGACAAACATACAGGTCATGCAAATCATATATTACAACACTTCATCAATTTTTGATGCAATAAAACAATGAAGAAACTATTTCATCACATTTCCATACTTTAACAAAACATCATTTCATTCTTTCTTTGGAGAGAAAAATTAAGAGTGTAAGAACCTTACCTTGATTGCTTAAATCAAATTCTTCAAAGGTCGCGAAATTCTACTTTTCTCAAATTTTCAATCATATGTTCTGAATGCTATAACTCTGAATTCAGCTATTGGAAATAGATCTCCATCGTTCCAATGTAAGTCATATGAGTCTTATATCCTTGGCCACAAAAATGGGGTCGATCAGAGTCTGTTTGAGCCCCATTCCTGAAGTCTAAAGACAACTGCGCAGGAAAGACAACCCAACAGTTTCTAGAAAACAGAACACTGTTCGGGCGACTATAACTCAGAAACCAACCGTTGAATCCGATATCCACCGTACAGATGTAGTCCTATAAGTCTTCTAACTTTTGCCACAAATTTGAGGACGGTCAAAGTTTGTTTGTTATGTATGCCAAAGGTTTCAAACTTACTGCCATGATTTCCAGAATTCTGTTTTTTTTTCTTTTTACTCTCTTTTCTTTCTCTTTCTTTCTCCTCTTTCTCTTATCTATGTTTTCCCAAGTGTTACATCTATTTTTTCCCAAGCGTTGCAGCTTTTTCTCTTATTACACATCCTTTCAAAAACTCCTAACAAAACTACAAACTAACAAACTTTCTAATTTAACACTTTGATCATTCTAATTGATATTATCAACACTTAAGTCTCTGAACTTTATTTTTCCTAACTTTAACCCAAAAGTCCTTACTACTTAAGTCTCTCTACCTTTTTTACATAAACAAAACACACATGGACCAAATAACACAAATAAAAGTAAAAATTCTAAGTAGACTAGCGCCAAAATGTTACGGGTATCACATTTTCTATATGAGGGACTATCCCAATTTGGCATACATAGTGTTAAGGTATCCAATTGGCTTCAAAAAAGTTTTTTGTGCAAGGAGTTGTTTTCCAAAAAACACATACTTGATTGGGTCACCCTTCTTCTAGGTGTAAACCATCTTGTAGAGGGAATTATATGTTTAAAAATGAGATTCGGTAGCCTAGCTTCTTAGCTCGACATTCGACCGGAGTTCTGTGTCAACAATTTATGGCACGCCCGGGGGGACCACAAGACTTGCAGGATTTGAGAGTAAGTTGGTGAAAATTGTTTTGTCAAAGCTTCGTCACTAGCAAATGATAAGTTTTCATCCCTTCTTCTTTAGCCAACATATTATAGACATAGAAGAAATGTAAAAAAGATCACACTTGAAATTTAAATTATATATTCATATCTAATTTGATATGATTTAGGAATAAAAATTATTTGATTGGTCGATTTTTTCCAATGAGTTTTATGGCGCAATTCCAGTTGTCAAACGACTCCTTAAATTTTGAGTGGACGAAGATTAAAACTTCGCTACTTGTCGGCATTAATTGGTCCAAATATTTAAACTTTAGAGGACCAAAAAATAATATTTGAAAATTAATTTAATAAATTTCTAATATTTATAGTTTCATTTACAACAAGATCGGCTAAGATCGGGCGCGTACAAATCACTTCTGCATACCATGCTAATAAATAGTCAACAAAAACACAGTAGCAAAACAGTAATAAAAACTAAGGTTGTCGCTTCGGGCCGTACAAGGTATAAGAATATTTCTTGGGCATTGCCCACTACAAATATTGTTCATTCTCATATACTCTGCATGATTTAATAACTCTTGAATAGTGTGTTAAGTTATTTCTCTCTAGAATCTGAACTAAATTTAGTATCGATGTAAGGTTGGAGTTTCTCACCACCCTCTCTGACTTTGGTCATCTTAGCAGGTCTGAGCATTCAACCTTGGTCGTCATGCCCGAGCACCTTATTCATTCTTCTAGCTCGGCTCAGACTCTCGGTTGGCCTTGGCCTTAAGTCAGATCTAGCAGGGGAACCTAAACTCAGTACTAGCAGCAGCATCACAAGTATTGGGAGCCCATTTCTTTGGTAGATAAGGGGATAAATTGAACCAATACATTAATCGTAAATGGTGAAAAGCTCTTTGAGAAGGCCATCATGTATTTCAAAAACCTACCGATTTGGGTAATATTGATTTCTTTATCCTACAATGTTTCCCCCAACATTCTTTTTCCCTTTCAAATAGCTCACGGCTCCTATGCGGAACAGTACGAATTCCGCACATGCGAGACAAAAACTCGTCCGTTAGATTAAAATTTTGGCGGCTGAGATTGATTAAAAAATGAACAGTCCGTACTGTTCCGCACAGGAACCGGACTGTTCAAATAAGCTTGAAATGAGACCAACTTCATCCAATTCCTAGTCCTTGATTCACCCTTTCTAGTTTTATTTTGTAAATTGAATTTTTTTTAACTATTATTCCGAGTCGAAGAGTGAAAATCCTAATTTAAGTTATGTACATGAGAATTAGTATATAAATAACAAAGACCAAAAGCATAATGAAATGCAATCCAAATGAATTTGACATAGTTCAACATAATTCTATTCAAAGACTTGATTGAGGTATTCTCAAGTTACAAAAAACTTTAAATGTTCTTCCTCCTGATCTTGCCCTTGCCATGGTTCTTCTTAGGCTCGTGAAAACGAGGTTGTGATACTGGGATACTGAAATCGTCTATTCCAGTATCCATATCCATTTTTAATTTTTTCCTACCATATCCGTATCCATATCCTAGCGGATCCAAAATATGTATTACTGTGATCCGCTGATTTGGATCCGAATACTGATACGGTAAAACCCGCTTCAAAAAAGTCTAATTATACTATAATCCACAAATAATTCTACGAAATATAATATAATACAATACATAATTACACATGTCCTTCCATACCTTTGAAGTTAATTTCTTTTCTTTCTTTGTATTGCTCATCTCAATCTCGAGCTCAACTTGTTGATCTTTTATCGCATCAATATCCAAATCGAGCTCGACCACTTCACTAGGAGTATTTGCCATCCTACATGAGAAAGACAATGAATCAACAATTAGTAACAAATCAAAGCAATTAAAATAGATAAAAAAATCCAAAATAGATATAATAGAAACTCATTAAAAAGAATTATTATTTAAAAACTTTAGAACTCGTAATCTTTTAAAGATCAAGTAAATGGAAAAAGATCAAGTAAACAAAAACGACAAGCAACGGAACAAAAACATACCGGTGGAGAGAGAGAGAAGAAGACGGAAGAAAGAGAAAAAAACTTACCTTTTTAAGCTGAGAAGATGAACAACCGCCGAAAAGAATCGAAACTCATCATCAGAGGAGCGGTAACGCTGATCTCGAGAAGAAAAATGAGGAACTGTGAAGAAGAGAAAAGAAAAATTAAATTAGAATAAAAGGAGAAAATGAAGAACTAAAATAGAAAGAGAGAGAAGGGAGAAAGAAAGTCAACTTCACCGGAGAGTCGCGGCCGGCCGGAGGAGGAGGCTACGGACCGGCTGAAACGACGCCGAAGAAGGAGAGTGAGAGGAGGGGCGCCGATCGGGGGAGATATTTTAGGATTTATTACAAAAAAATTATATATATGAAGAAGATCGAGATGACCTAGAACTTCTTAGGACAAATTCGCATAATCAGTCCCTGAAGAACCTAGAATTTTCTAGGTAGAAGTTTATTAATTTGCACAGTAGTCCCTCCTTCTGAGTCCTTCACCTATAAAAAACTTATATTACAAAAAAATCATAAATCCTATAAATTCTGCAAAATATATTGTTTTAGATATATATATATATATATATATATATATATATATATATATATATATATATATATTATTTTACCTAAAACGGATTCTGATTTAATCTGATACGATTTTTTTATATTTTATATTCGTATCCATTTTATTACTTTATACTGGATTCGATTCAATACGGGTATATGGATATGAGAAATGCTACCATATCCTTAAAAAATGACGGATTCGAAATCGGGATACGGATAAAAATCCACTTTCGCTTGCAGCCTAGTTCTTCTTCTTGGCCAACTTGATCTTCTTTTTAAGCTTCTTCCCAATAGGTTTCAATGCCCTCATGCTCTGATTATCACTCATCTCCACATCTGCTAATGCACAAACAACGTAAATATCATCCGTATTAAGAAGAGGACTTCACCACAATAAGCCAATAATATTTTAAAAATACACGAGACACTTGTATAATTTAGACCAATAAATCGTAAAAAAGGAAAGAAAATAGAGGAAATTTAGGAGAATTCAGATAGCAGGGATCTCAAAATGCAAGTGCAATAATTTTCCAGAACGAAAGTAATCACTTGTCAAATAGATAAAAAAATAAAGTATCGAGTCCAAAAGTTACTACAAAGTTCAAGCTGCAGAAACCGCCTCAAGTTACTCCTATTCTATTCATGTTCTGTTTCCTAGTTTTGTTTTCCTAACCTTGTCCTTCTTCTGTCTATTATGTCTTCTTTGCTTCTATTTTTCTGGTATAACCCAGACATTATTGAGCTTTACAATATCCATATCATTGCAGTAGCAAGTAACAGGTTTTGATGTATAATGATGATCAAGAAAACATTGCACCTAACTTCAGGACTTAACATGGTAATAAATACAAGATCTCAATGTTGTTTGTAAACAGTTTGCCCAAATCACTAATAATACTCCATGGGAACAATATGTTTAAACTATTATTTCACTCCTGAAGCATGCTTAGATTTAGGCTGCAATCATAAGGGTCTTACGACTGTCGGGGCATTTTTTACTCTGATCGGGATCACAAAGACTATAATTCACAAATGCCTAATTCATTCTAAAAGTCCATTCTCCCCTTTCATATTTACTTGGTAAATCCTCAATCCCAGTCGATGCATTTCCCCAGTCTACAGACATTAGTGACATAAACCAACTCATGGAACTCAACCCGAGATCAGAACTTTTTGTACAAGAAGTTTATGCAATAGACTTTGAGAAAATGCAGGTGTTAAAAGATCTTCACATCGACTAGTTTGTCTTGGGCAATTCTCCCCCTTGGGCAATCCTCCCCTCTTGAGAGATTGGGTTAGTCCCAAGTCCATTTTTAATATCAGGCAACACATTATATCACGCTAAAGAAGACTTCATAATAGTTTAATTTTATCATCTAATAGAACTTCAATTCCTATTTTTACAGTTTTACACTCACAATCATGAATTCCCCTCAAAGAAATGCCTCATATTCAACAAATACACCCAAAAAACAAAATAATCAATTCCACCAGCAATAATCAAATAAACCCAGAAGAACATAACAATAATTTAACATACCCATATCGTTTTTGCTAGCGTTAGCGATTATCTCCATAGCGGCGGAAGTATTGGTTTTGGTTTCCCTAACAGGAAGCTTAGGAGCATTAAGGGCAGCTTCTTGAACAGCAAGCTTAGCTTCCTCTTTCTTCTGATACAAAGGCTCCACAATATCTCTTCTTATAGCTCTCAATCTCTTCTCTCTCTTCGATCTCAATGATTTCGCCATCTACTTGGGCTTTGGTTTTCTGGGTTTATTCAATTTCTTCCTTGCTTTCCTGTTTCTGTGGTCTTGAGTTGTTAGGAGTGAGTTTGTTCTAGGGTTTTAGTAGTTGCAGAGAAAGATGGCGGTGGCAGATTTGCAGCGAAAGCGACTAAAAGACGATAAATATGCATATAACTCCTCTTTTTAATTGTGAGTTTCTGAGCAAGTCATATATTTATATTACATAATCTATTTTTAATTTCAACCAATTTCAACCAATCATAAGTCTTCACAAACTCACGTATAATTTTCTGATTTTTTTTATTTTTAATTAATTTAAAAAATATAATTTGTTAAAATAATATTTTATTTATTAAATTAATGATATAGTTTGACAACTTTAACTTATCCAAATGAAATTGTTAATTTTAATAATTTTTTATTTTTCCTATTATATTATATTCTTTTTCTCTTCAATACTTGAAATTCCAAACTTTTGATGGGTTGAGAATTATTTTTTATTGAATGAATTGGTGAAGATGGTTTTAATCCATTAAATTGAGTGACAAATTCATTTTTTTTTCTATTTCTTTTATTCAAATAGTTAAAATTGTTTTTTAAAAGTTTTAAAAAGAGTAAAAAAAATTTACTCGAACCAGCTCACTGATCTTTTTTCAAGGGTTTTAGAGTTTAACATTGCGCTCAATATGAATTATTCTTGGCCTACATTTGCTTATTTCTTTGCAATTTCAACATAAATTTTTAAGGTTTGGAGGAGAATTATGGGGAAGAAAGGAAGAGCGCAATCTGATTTGGGGTTCGAGTGAAGCAAATGAATGAAGATGAAACGAGAAATGGGAAAAAAAAGATATAGGAGAGATCACACGTAGACGAGTTGGTGTTGATTTAAGTGAAGTACCATAAATGTACCTGCTAAAATATGGTAAAAATAGACTAACCATTTTTTTTTTTTGTTAAATAAAGATTTACCCAATAATCATAAAATAGTCAAAATCATTACAATCAAAAGATAAAATGCAAATACAAGAAAAATAAAAGTTATACAATGGTGTAAACACCATGATAACAGATAAAAATCCACACCCCGAACTAAATAAACAACACAAAAAATAGTAAAAAAATAAATACATGATAAAATTTTTCGCAGCAGCTTCTCCGAGATCCTGGAACAGTAGTAGCACGCTCAGTTTCATCACCTTTCTTATAAATCAACAATCTACGAAACCATGAGCGTAAAATAGACTAACCATTGACTAAAAGAAAATTAGATAAAAATATCGTGAAATCCAGTAGGATGTAAAAAGAAAAAAGAAAAAAAATGCAAACCATCTATAAATTCGACAAAATAACAAAACACCTAAAGTTGGTAACTAGGTCATCATCTTCCTTGCATTTCCCTTTTCTTTCTCTTCTTCTTCATTTCTTTGCTCCTTTTTCATTTGGGCACAGAAAACTTCTCTTTGATTTCTTCTTGTTGGACAACTTAGGACCGCGAAACACGAAATGTATAGAAATCAACTGAAGGCGGATTCGAATTTAGTCCTCTAGATTCTCAAATTCAACCCCATTTCATTTCAGTGCTCTATTTCACTGAAACGAATCTGGTAAGGTATGAATCCATATAATTAGGTGTTCTTATTAGCTAGTAGTATTTTGGATATACATTTTGATATTTCTTTTCTCTATTGAAATTTTACTTCAGTATTGGGAGGGACTACTGCTATTTCTAAGTGTTCCTTGAAATTTAGCATTTGGGAGAATTTCTTTATATTTGAATCTTGGGTTTCTTGAAAGTTTGTGAATGTGATAAGGTAATTGATAGTTTGGACTAATAAAATTTGTTATCTATAATTTTGTCCTTTTCATTTCTTTGAGTGAGAGACAATGCTAATGAACAAACTAGATGCAAATGTGAGTATTGGGATACACTCTGGATTCTAAAATCTAATATAATTTTGCCCTTTCCATTTCTTTAAGAGTTTGATGACTTGGGATTTAGTGAATCTAATAATGGATACTAATCGCGGTTTGTCGCCTAGTATGTATTTGTGAGTTGTATGACTTGTCATTGTTTTCTTCCCCCCTCATTTGTTGTGTGTCCAGATGTCCAATCAATAGTATTTGGATTGGTAATACCGAACCCAATGCGAACACACTTCCAAGGCAAGAACATTAACTCGCATAATCACGAATTGCTTTCACGAATTGAAATCCCGACTAATCAATATATGGAACACTCGCTATCTTGGCTTCCATACTTTCTAGGGATCCAGGTTTTGTGGGTGTTGAATACGTTGGAGCTCTTGTTTCTTGGAATGATTACGACTTGGCTACAAGGGAAACACAATATTGGATTTTTAGAAATTTTGGTTGATACATATTTCTGTTAGCAAAACGTTGCCATAACCGACCAAAATCATAAATAGTTGTATAACGAAATTCTAGTATTTTAATGGAGAAGGTAACCACTCAAAGAGACATTTTCCAAATACATTAGGCTATTATGTCATATATCACGGTAATGACTTGACTGCTTTCACCAAGTCGCTACCTTTGTCTGGATATCCATTATGTCATATATCCAAAAACAGTAGAATTGTTTAAACCTAAAACAATTTGGAATAGTATATTATTCTGTCAACAGTTGTGGTATGAATTAAGAGATCTACTATGGTTATATGAGAAAGAATAAGTTGATGTCAAACTAGTGTTTGTCCTTGAAGTTTTCTGAATCTTCTTATAGCATTTTGTGTGGATGTTCTTATTCTTAACATCATTTCCAGCAACTACATGGTAAAAGGAAACTAGTGTATACTGTTTCAGATGGCAATAGATATTGCTGTAAGTTTTTACTAAAGCAAAGGTTTTGGGATGCGTAATTTGTGATGAAACTGAGATACTTTTTCTGTCTTGTTATGGATACTATTACTGAAAGGATACTAGATCTTGTAAAGTGAATTGTGTGGCTAGGGAGTTGGTGAGATTTTAGTGAGATATTGACATAAGAAGTAGCTACAAGTTTAGTGGATTAGCCCAAAGTCCACATCCTACAAACATGAGTCTTTCACTATGACATGTTACACCCACTGCTATACATACTTTCAGCCTACATAAGCAAACTATGTATTCTGCGTCATTTCCTCTTATGCTCAGGCTGAGACATCTCTTTCTTATATGCACTCAAAAGTTGCAAAACTAGCAGCACATATATTTGGGGTTTACTCTTGGACGTATAAAAGAAAAAAATGGTACTATTATCTTCAGATCAGTATATTTTGTTAATTGCTTTTCTGACATCGTAGCTACATTTTTTCTTTTTCCTGCATTTTGTACTTGATTACTGTTATCTTCAGATCAATATATTTTTGTTAATTGCTTTTCTGCACATAGTAGCTATCTTTTTCTTTCCCCCCCCTGAATTTTGTACTTAATTATTTGCTTGAATTTTGAAACATTCAGCTTCTGAAAGTGGTATTGATTGTATGCTGTTTCTTTATTGATGGAATTTCTTCTGATATTGCATTGATCAAGATTTGGATTTGTAGCTGTTTGGATACGAAACCAGGAAAAAAGAAGAGAAAGGGAAAAAGAAAGGTAATTGATAAAGTCAGGAAAAACAAGATGGTTGGAAACTCAATAACCCATGTTTCAACTAGCCCAGTAGTGCTTCCCACTTATCTGATAGCACCCATTAGACAAAAGGGTTCCATGAATTTATTGCCTTGTCTAAGTACTGGAAAGAGACCCAGAGGAAGAGGGCTTAGTGTAAAAGCTACATCTTCGGCTGAAACAGGACAACCACAATCTTCGTCATCTTCCGAGTCAAAGAGTCCATTATCTGTAGTCTTGGATTTTCCCAAGAATATTTGGAGGCAGACAATGAAGCCACTGAATGATTTTGGGTTTGGTAGGAGAAGTATTTGGGAAGGTGGGGTTGGGCTCTTTCTTGTTTCAGGCACAGTTCTGCTGGCACTTAGCTTAGCTTGGTTGAGAGGTTTTCAGTTACAGTCAAAGTTTCGCAAGTACTTAGCTGTTTTTGAGTTTGAACAAGCTTGTGGCATCTGCACTGGAACACCTGTTAGGATTAGAGGGGTCAATGTTGGTAATGTAATCCGTGTTAATCCCTCCTTGAAAAGTATCGAAGCCACAGTTGAGGTAGGTTGAACAATGATTTTGTGTGTTAAGTGTTTACATGAATTACTTAATAATGTTTCCTTACTGTATTGTCTTTGTCTTTTTCAGGTTGAAGATGATAAGATTATAATACCTTGTAATTCATTGGTTGAAGTGAATCAGTCCGGTCTTCTCATGGAAACTATGATTGATATTACACCTAGAAATCCTATTCCAATGCCTTCCTTTGGGCCCCTTGATCCAGACTGTGTCAAAGAGGGTCTAATATTGTGTGATAGACAAAAGATAAAGGGAGACCAAGGGGTGAGCCTGGATGCATTAGTTGGGATATTCACCCGCATTGGTCGGGAAGTGGAAGAAATTGGTGTTGCAAATACATATTCACTGGCTCAACGGGTTGCCGTTGTTATTGAAGAGGCACGACCACTGCTCATAAAGGTTTGAAGTGCGTTCCTTCTGTTATTTGTTTGATTTGTTGAATTCTTGAGTTCTTTAATTTGCTAGTCTCTATCAGAAAGAAGTTTTTAGTCCATCTCTTGTCAAAAGTATTTAAAAATAAAAACATAAAAAAGGTGATTAGTCTTGCATTAGTTTATGATCTACCTAAGTTACTTATTTGATATGAGAGAATCGTAAGAAGATACTTATGAAGGTAGAGAACACATATGAAAGTATGCCTTCAGTCTTGCAATTTCAAGTTAAAATTGGCTTTGATAAAGCTATCAAGTTTTTGCTATACGCCTATACCAAATGACTTGAGGACTTGCTTTAGAGTGTTTTCTTTTCCTGTGTTCATGACTATATTTTCAATTATGGCTGTTAAGCAGACAGGTTCATGAGAACTCCAGTATAAGGGCCTGTTCTCAATTTTTTAAGGAGCTGCCCAGGTGAAGCTTTCAGAACTGCTTTGCTTATTAGTGTTGTTTGAAATTCATAATGTTATATTAGTTTTAAAACGCTTTTCTGAATAGCAGTATTTTCAGTATCTTAAGAAAAGCTCCAGCAACTTGGAATAGGTTGTAAGCTATATTTCTGGTCTGACCTGATTGACATCAACAAGTTGATAATTTCTGTCAAATACTGAACTTATAAGCACAAGGGGTAGTGGTCATTGAGTTTAACAACATTTTCTTTTTGGGACACATTTGCCAAATCTGTCTGTGTCCCTTGTTACCTAGGAACAAATAATTTTTTTCCTTCTTTTCTGTACTTTGCTTTGCCAAGGAGAAATTTAGGGTATACTGCCTAGGTGAAAGTATAAAATGACTCGGGCATCATCCTTTAAGTCACTAGCTTCTGTGATGTCTGGGCTCAAAAGTAAAAAGAGGTAATGCGCGATGGAGTTTAATATGTTTTCTTTTTAGGAAATATTTCTCTTGTAGTCTTGTTTGCTGATCTTATCATGCCAAAATTGATGATTGCTTTCCAGGGAAACCTTTACCATCTTCTATCTAGGGGAAAACAATATATAGCTGACTCAAACACTGTCATTTCGGTTCTATTGTAACTCATAACAGTTTCAGAATGCATTACTTGAAGAGATGCCTGCTTGTTGTTGGAATGTACTAATAAGAGTTCTCTTACCTGTTTTGTGGTTAAGTTCTTAGGTATTTTCCAACAATATTGCTTATAAGTTTTAATGCATGGAAATTGTGTCTTTGATGTAGTGATATCTCAGATTAAAGCCATGTCCGAGGATGTTCAACCTCTGCTGGCTGAAATTCGTGATGGTGGTTTGTTGAAGGAAGTTGAGAGTTTAACAAAAAACCTTACACAAGCCTCAGACGATTTGAGGTAAATATCTATCTGTAATTGTCATCTCTTGTTTGGGCATATTCGTGTGGAGGGAAAGACTGATTCTTATGACTTCTTTTTTTAGTGATTAAGATGCCTCTTTTGGAAATACTCATGCTAACTTAAAAATAATGGTGTTGACTAAGATGCCCGAATCTGGAAATGCTTATGCTTGCAATAAAATTTGGGTGTAGGCTTACACTAATACCTTATCTCTCTCTTTGCCTTTTTTCCTTTACTTCTCCGCCTTCAGTTAGTTATCTAAACATGTTGTACTCGTTACTTTATTTCTCCCCTTTCTGATAGTCCAAGTCTGGTTTGCAGTGTCCTAACCCCTAGTTTTCTTGGTAAGAGCTTAAATCACTGTTCCTCAAAATCCAAAGGTAGCAGTTGGTCTACCAATTTGTTCATGCATTCCCATATCTCTTCGCCCCTCCCCCAACCCCCACTCCCACTCCCACTCCCACTCCCACTCCCCCCAAAAAATAATAATAATAGTAATATCAATAATAATAATACACCCTCCATCCAAAATTGACTTCTCACATTTGACTTGAGTAAAAATTAAGAAGAGTGGTTTGACCATAAGTACTTTATTATAAGATCCTTAAATATAGGAGGATCTACATGTTAGTAGAGTTTACATTCCTTAATATAGGAGGTTAGTATGGATCTTTAGGGGGAAAATGTAGGCATTTTAAGAAAGTTGACATTCATTTTGGGACAAATTAAAACAGAAAGTGGACATTCAATTTGGGACGGATGGCGTAACCTTTTTGATTTCTTCTGATCCCTCTACATGTATTTCAAACTAATGACCAATGGCATATGTAGAACTTATTGATAAAGTCATAAAACACCATCCCAAATTAATTGTTCATGTTTGATTTGACCGAAAGATTGAGGAGAAAATTTGATCATCTTCATAAGTTGTCACCTTCACTTTCATGAGTGTTACCATGGGACCCTTTGCTTACAATGTTTCTGCATCTATCATTTTTTTCTAAAGCTGTATTTGGATTGTTTTGAGAACATAAAAAGTGGCAAAAAATCACCTGTCCCCGTGTATGTCCCCATTCCTGTACCCAACCAATCACAATTTGCCATGTGTATATATAAATGGAAGAAATGTCCACATAGCGAATTTTGATTGGTTGGGTACAGGAATAGGACATACGCGGGGACAAACGGTTTTCACCCATAAAAAATGTACGACCCTAGGTGAAAAAAATAGAAGAAAGTGCATTGGAATTTAATTTGTCGCTGTCATTTAGAAATTACACTTTATGAGTTTTGCACCTGAAATAACACATGAGCAAAATAACAAACTTTAGAGAACCTCATATTGTAGTAGGGATTGTCTGACACATCTAAGTCTTGGGTGTGATTCTCTGGTTTCTGTAATTTTTGCCTACTTTATTTTTTCTCCTCTTGCTTTTTTCTTCCCTGATGGCTAAATGTGATGGTTCGCGTTTTTGGATGTCAATAATACTGTTATATATACTTAGTTTTCTTCATAAATTCAACTGTGCAGAAGGGTCCATTCGTCCATCATGACTCCTGAGAACACTGAACTAATTCGGAAGTCCATATACACCCTCGTTTTCACCTTGAAGAACATCGAGGCAAGTTCTTTTATCTACCCTCTGTTTCTCTGTTTCTGCTCCTGTTACAAAGATCGACCATTTCAGAAGATTTTATATCTGTTTTGGCAATTAAATCTGTTTTTTCCCATCTTAACTGTCGATGAACCTTGCAGAGTATAAGCTCCGACATAATGGGATTTACTGGTGATGAAGCTACAAGAAAGAACTTAAAATTGCTTATCAAGTCTCTTAGCAGGATGTTATAATGATGGAACCGGAAAGCGGAGATCTCTGGATTTAAATAACTCCATACTAGTTTAGTCTTTTTGTGTTTAGGCCTCGTCTTGTCTTGCACATGTACGGGAAAGATGAAAAGTTTTGCAGATATTTTCTGTTGATCCCATAACTAGTTTGAATGAAGTTGTGAATGCTTTTGTTAAAACATGAGATCTATTGACACTCTCATTTTGTTTTGTGAATGCTCCCTTCCCCAGTCTTATAGATACGCTCTCTCTCTTGACAATTTTTTTTTCAAGAATTCTTCTCGTTTTTTTCAAGATTTACGAAAATCTTCTGACTTATAGTTGAAATTTTGTAAGAATTATCCAAATCCAAACAATTGAGTATGAAAATCGAAGAAATGTGGTTGATCTCCGTCTGTAAAAAGTTTGAACACGGTGTAGGGGTGCTTCGTGTGATTTGGGCACGCGATGGGTAGGTCACCCGCGTACAACCTGGCACGCATTGGTGCTTCAACCATGATTGCTTGTAAATGAAGAGTTTGACGGTGTCAACCAAGCAAAAAGGATCTCTAATAATTTTTTTACTTTGAATTTCACTTCTCTTATTAACACACACACACACACACACACACACACACACACACACATATATATATATATATATATATATATTATTCTTGACACAAGAAATTCTCAAACAAGAAATGAAAAAAAAAAAACCTATGATCCAAGCATGGGCTTTTTTTGTTTACCACTTTAATACAAAAAATCAATACATATTTTCACTTTAAATCTCACAACTTCTCTCACAAATAAATCACCTTTTCAATCTACAAGACAACAGTTTTCGATCCAAAAGTGAACTAAAATACATACAAAAGTATTTCTATGATGTTGACTTTCTATTATTAACCAAACATAAAATAGGTAGAGGTAAGGCAATTGATTCTCTTTTTCTCTTAATTTATTATACAACTTTTTTATTCTTAGAATAAAGTAGATTAAACGACCAAGTATGTGATTTAGGTAATATTATGATTAAGATGCTAACAAATAGATTTTAGCTCATGAAGATCTAAAATATTTGAGATAATTAGGATGCATTTTTATATTTATAAATTATAAGTTTGTAGACGAAAATGTTTTACTGAATTTGACTGTATTTTCATTCTTTATAGAGTCACTTATTTAGATTTGTACTTATTGAAAAGGTTAAAATATTTAAGTGATTTTTTGGGGGTGTTATGACCAAAAAAAATAAATAAAAAATAAATTTAATTATTAATTATTAATCAGTTTTAAACATTTCGATTTCGATAATGGGATAGACCAACCTGTTTCGATAATGATAAACAAATAGTACTTAAATGATCAGTAAGATTGACCAGTCCGGATCCTATGCGGAACAGTTTTATTTAGTACATGCGAAACAGTTTTATTTAGTATATACGGAACATTTCAAAACAGGTATTCTGAGGCTCAGAGCAGGCGATCCGCACAGTAAAAACAGATAGTGTTCTACAGCTTAAAACATGTGTTCGTTTTAAATAAATTTTAACTGTAAGAATTCAACTTGTGAGCTCGGTGCCAAATGGAAACGGTTTTCTAATGTCAACATCGGGTATCAGAATTCAATTTTGAAATTAGTATTTGATTCTCACCTTGGGTAATATGATATCATTTTAAAAGAACTCCAGACCAAATTATAACATGAGTAAAAGCAAACTATGCGTATACTTTGCTAGTAGAGTCTCAATTAGTCTTACTATTTGTAAGGATACCGATCACCCAACATCTAACCACTCTAGCTAGTTCCACTCCTACCCTTAATTAATCCGGTTCATCTATAATGCTGAATACAAAAAGATTTAGTATATAGTGAATATATTTTGTCCGTCAAATAAAAAATTTGACAATTCATATTTTTTTTTAGAGCAAACAACTATTGTAATTTTGTAAGGCACCTCGCGTAAAACAAGAATTACATATGCCTTACAACAAGTGTTCATCAAGATGAAACATCTATTGCATATGATGAAACACTTATTTATTGACACTTATTTATTCTACACTATAGACGTGGCCTAATTCTGCAACTGATGCTCCGACTATGTCGGGCATCTTCCCTAGAAGGCTAGGATTTTCTACGCCGCCACTAGGCGCGCTTTTCTGCCGAGCGATGATCTCTATCATCTGCGAGGTTCTTAATCAATCAATATCACCATTATCTAGGAGAAATCTTGGATCAAACAGTGTTTCTATGGCAATTGGAAGTCAAAGCTTAACGTTGATGATAAGGTGGAGGTTGCAAGTCGGCCCCGCCAAAGCCTATGAGTTGTTTGATCTGGAATTGTCCGGGACTTAACAATTTCTGGACAATTCAAAGTTTAGTGCGCCTTATAATGGCTCACTATTCTAGTAGTCGTTTCATTTTAATAAAAAAGTCGTTTGCAGACTTCATGGTCAATGTCATGGTAGTATTAGGTTTTATTTTATGTTTTAAATTAGGATTTATTTTATGTTTTAAATTAGGATTTATTTTATGTTTTAAATTAGGATTTATTTTAAGTTTTTATGTAAGCAAGCGATGGAGTCGACCGTCTCGAATTTGGAGAATCATCCCTCAAGATAGAGTTTTTTTGCAACATGGCTTCGAATGGAGGATCGTGAACGGACGTTCTGTTCGTATCTGGCGTGGTCGCTGGCCAACTACTCTACGCTGTTTTCAGCTGATCTCCCCTCCTAATTTTACGTGTTTTGAAAGTTTGCAGACAAGAACTCTGGAAGTTGTGGAAGGCCTCTTGTTTGTGCGTGACCTCAGTTTTGCTTTTGTTTTTTGGGTAGTAGTGTCTGATTGTACGGTCATAGAATTTTGTACTATAGGACACTTATTCTCTAGATTTTTCTATGACCGCGAGTCTTATAATGTTCTGCCTCATTGGTTAGCTGGAATGTTTTTAAGGCTTGATGCCTCATTTCAAAGGGTAGGGGATCCATTGGAATTCTACCCCCCTCATGTAAGTTCTAATATCTATTAATGATATTATTTTCTCTTCAAAAAAAAAAAAAAAAAAAAAATGTGGCCTAATTAATAGCCTTTTATAACCTTTTGTTTGGTTTTTTGAGTTAATAGCCAATTATTTTCTTCAGATATGTTTCAAAAATAAGTGTTAACCTTCAAGTTATTTTGTGTGCTATAAATATCCCAACTATTTACGGGGTGCTAAAAGTGTCCAAAAACAGTGAAATCCGGCAAGAGGGGCGGCATTGCACAGATGCAGCCCGCACATGCAAAATTCCAGGGGCAAAATAGTCCAACGAGAGTAGCTTTGAGATAAAAACACTCATTTTACTACTTTGTTTTATCATTTTCCGAATAACCATAAAATATTACCAGTTAATAAATGGGTTAATACCACGACTTTCTTCAATCTCTCGTCTCTATCTTACGCCAGACAGTAGCTTTGACTCTCATCTCATCAACTGATGCAAAATCATACAAAACTAGATTTCGGTGCTCTGCATTGTATTCCCATCCCAACCTTAAACCGCTTAGGTGTTTGAAGGTCAGTCCCATTTCAATTTCTGTCCTAAAATTTTCAATTTTACAACATGGGTTTTGCATTTGTTGATGAGTTCTTGAAAAAAAAATTAAATCTTTGATATGGGTTTTACTTTAATTCATTGCTCCATTTGTTGTTTGATTTTGCTCCCTTTTGCCAGTGGAAAGAATTGTACATTTTTTTCCTTTTCGTTCGGGATGTTTATTTGATTTTCATCAGAAGTAAAGTTAGAATATTTTTCTCCGTGATCCCTTTTTGAGGGTTAAATTGCATTTTGAATTTCTAGCCTTAATGTACAATTTCGCAAATTTGTTGATTTTAGTTTGGGTATTTCTTCATTGAATCAGAAGATTGTAATATGACCTCTAAGTTCTGGGTGATCTTTTTCAAGTTTCACTCTGGATGCAAATAGATGCTCTGTATGCTGAATGAAAGAAAAGTGATAATGTGCACATAAATTAAAATGGTTCTTGGGTTGTCTTCTCATATGCCTTTTGACTTTGATTTGAGGGCATGATTCCGTAGCAAACCTGAAGGGACTACTCTTTCAATAGTATTATGTGAGCAGTCACTTTGTGCATTCATTGCCAAAGGTTAGACCAGTCTCCAATAAATCTGTTTCAGTGGTATTCTGGAAGCAATTACTTTGTGCATTTTACCAAATATTAGGTACGTCTCCTATTCATTCCCGCTCATACCCCTAATTATTGGGGATTTAATAAGTTATGTTATTGTTTTTGTTGTTGTATTTTGGATGCAAATGGTCTTAAAAGTAAGATGCAATAGATGGTTCTTGCATCGTATAACGTTTGGAAGTTTGTTTACATTTTAGGGTTCCAGGTAGATAGTGACTATTATTTCAGAGGTAGAGGAATAAATGCACCAATTAGGGATTATTAACTGGAATAGGATACTATTAACTAAGCTGAAATACAAAAGGGGACTAATTTAGCTTTAGAAATTGCTATTCTGCAATAATTGTATGTTAACTACCGGAAAGATGAGTACAAAATAGTGCAAAATAGAAGAGAGAATATAGTACCCCATTAGACTTTTGTTGAAATCAGCCGAATGTGAGATTCTTTGATTCTCTCTTCTATTTTAGTCATGTCTTCTGGTTAGTGAACTGTGCAGAAGATAACTTTTGTTAATAAGTCAGGAAAACTAATTGATAGGAATTATGTTGGAAACTTGGTTAATGACATGTTGCAATGGTGTTTCTTGAGGATAGTGTTTTCTTCGAATCCTTCTTGCTTAGACTTTCAACATCTTACTCCCTAGAAAGACTGACATTTCAAGGTTTCGTCATGTGACTCAACAACAGGTTGTAGGAATCTAAACAAGCCCTGATTTTCCTTCTTGATATTTTCTTGAAACATATAAATTTTAACTTGGGTTTTCAAAAAGCAAATAAACAGTAATTTTTGTAGAAGAAAATATTAATCTGATATGGGAGGTGGAGAGGCTTTAGCAATATGTGACAGGTCAGTTTTGTTTCTCTTCAAAGATTCAAACAGATTTCTAGACTGGCTAATACATAGAGTCTTAGGTCTTTAACTTCAAGAAAATTGAAGATTTGGTGGTGGTGCTGCAGAAGAACTTGTTAGTGAAGAGAAAGTTATTACAGCGCTTGGTAGGTTATTCAATGAAAGACGGGACCCTTCAAAAGTTGACATGAATTATTTATCATTAAGTTGATAGATCATGGCCATCCTATCAAAGACCAATAACACAATTTTTCTCTTTTTTGTCTGAAAAAAAAATGATGTTATTGGTTGTCACCATGGGATTTTCATGATAACATGGAAATGAACTTTATTCGAGGGTTGTATTGACAAGCAACACTAAATTAAAATGTTTTGTTGGCATTCTATGTTCTACACTGAAATAATATATTTTGATCTTGGAGTAGTTCTTTAAAATGATTCTGATTATGCAGTTTCTCGAAAATCTGAAATATGTTACTGGGTCATCTAACATATCTTGATCTTTCAAAAGAAATATTTGCCATGACAGTTCATTAACTTTCACTCTCCTGTGGTTTCTTGAACTGTCTTTGATTATTCAATTGTTTCGAGTATGTTCAGGTTTTGGTATGATATGTTCAAAAACTTAAGTTTTTCATTCTCTTGCATTTCCACTACAAATTGACGTGAAATAGAATTGACATTGATCATCTAGTGTGTAACTATGCCCCGTGTCCAGCATTACTTTCTATTACTGGGCTCCCTTAATTTTCTGAATTAGATTTGTTTGGTATCTGCTATAGTTTATTCTTGTTGTAGCAAGTTCAACTAAGTATTCAAAATTTCTCTCCAGGTTGCTGCTGATATTTGAAGACTTCCAGGGTCTTGGTATTCCTGTCACTATCATCAAGAACTATATAGTAGTGGCCGTCAGTCATTATATCCTAAACAACAGCATAGTGATTTAAATGCACAATCACCATCAGGGATAGCTGGAACAATGGGAACCTCAAAGCTTCCAAAGAGATATCTCATTGTAATTTTGACCTTCATCTGCACTTGTGTCTGCTATATTGAACGTGTGGGCTTTTCTATTGCATACACCATTGCAGCTGATGCTGCAGGAGTAAATCAAACTAGCAAAGGCATTATACTATCGACATTTTATTATGGATATGCTTGTTCACAAGTTCCTGGTGGTTGGGCAGCTCAAAAGATAGGTGGTAGGCGTGTCCTTCTTCTTTCATTTGTATTGTGGTCTTTAACATGCGCTTTAGTACCACTAGATCCAAATAAGGTAATGGTGTTGGTGGTAGCGCGCTTGCTTGTCGGTGTGGCCCAAGGATTCATCTTTCCATCCATACACACCGTGCTAGCACAATGGGTACCGCCACATGAGAGATCAAGATCTGTTTCTCTTACGACTTCTGGAATGTATTTGGGTGCTGCTCTAGGAATGCTTATACTTCCAAGCATTGTGAAGTTTAGGGGTCCTAAATCCGTATTTCTTGCTGAAGCAGCTTTAGGTGCCTCATGGTCTCTACTTTGGTTCAAGTTTGCCGTTGACCCACCTCGTTCTGAGCATCCAAAAGCAAGTGCTGCTGGTTTTGGAGAATCCCTGCTACCTGTTAAAGGAAGTCAGAAGAGTAAAGTGGAGAACGGAGCACTCTCCCAGCGAAGTCCAAAAATTCCATGGAAACAAATTATTCTTAGCTTACCAGTCTGGGCAATTGTTGTAAACAACTTCACGTTCCATTATGCTCTCTATGTGCTCATGAACTGGCTTCCGACATACTTTGAGTTGGGCCTTGAGCTTAGCCTTCAGGAGATGGGTTCTTCAAAGATGTTGCCTTATTTGATAATGTTTCTGTTCTCGAATATCGGTGGGGTAATTGCTGATAGATTGATCACCAGGAGAACCCTCTCTGTAACTAATACTAGAAAGATCTTAAACACTATTGGATTTGTGGTGGCTTCTTTTGCACTGATGGGTCTCCCTTACTTCAGAACTGCTGATGGAGTCGTGTTTGTTTCATCTGTTGCTCTTGGTTCCTTGGCATTTGGAAGAGCCGGGTTTGCGGTAAATCATATGGATATAGCTCCAAGATATGCTGGAATCGTTATGGGGGTTTCCAATACAGCTGGTACATTAGCCGGCATAGTTGGGGTGGATCTTACTGGTCGACTTCTTGAAGCTGCTAAAACTGCTCAATTGGATCTTACTAGCCCAGACAGCTGGAAAACAGTGTTCTTTATACCAGGGTTGCTCTGCATTGGTAGTTCTTTTATTTTTCTACTTTTTGCTACAGGTGAAAGAATTTTTGACTGAACGAGGAGGTTATTTCATACTTTAAGCATCGATATTTTTGTTCAGGAAATAGTTTGTCGTACACACCAATTGGCCACTAGTCCTCTCTGTTATCATTTCTCAAGACTCACCTTCTCCCTCACAAATGGTGTAGTAAAGTTATCACAGACCAGAAGTCGCCTAGTTTTACTTCTCGGTTTTTTATGCCAAATGAGGCTGCAACTTTAGTCATGCATTACATTTGAACAATGTATCCGTAATATTATTTGTTTATTCGAACCTTTCCCGGCACAACCATGATTGCGTCCGGACCACATTGATTTGATGGTAGTAGTACAATATAGTAAGGATATTGAACTAGACTCCTATATTGGGTCCGGTCAACTTCCTGTAACAGATTTGGTATACATAATGGGATCCACTTGTGAGATGGATGCCATTTTCGAAGATTGAGAACTTTTCAATCCCTTTACGTGGAGATTATTTTATTCTAATATCAGCATCTATCGACTTTCCTTGGTTTTAATCATAATTTTTAAAATGCTGCATTTCAGATAATGTAGAAGTTGTTATTTCCGCAAGAAGAACTTCGTGTGTTCTGTAATAGAAAAGGAAGACAGTAATCCGTTCTTAGACTTTAAAAGTGCCCTTTGTTAGACTTGCACGTTCTTTTCGGAGATTCTTTCTAGGACAATGATTGCAGGCACATTCTTCAGTCTCTGTCTTCCGAAGTCGGATTGTACTGGACGCGCTCGCTCTTAAGTTGGATGCGTGCTGCCTGGAAAACTTCTGTAGATGGTAAGTACCATCATCTTTACAAGTATTCCTTTATATTTTCCTTACCCTGAAATTACATGCTGTTATCTATCTTCAATACGGAGAAATACTCGAACACGGTTCTTGGTGGGTGTTTCTTTTTTGGATGAAAAGTTTCTTTGGTGGATTCTGGTATAGACAATGGTTTGAAATTTCATAAAATTTTCATTGTTCCAAAAAATGGCGAAAAAGTCCGAGACTTTTTGCCAGCTTTCTAATATAATGTTCTGTTATTATTATTTTCTTGGTAGATATTTACGGTAATTTGTATTGGATTTGTTGTTTAAGAATTTTTGTGTCAGGTTTCGTAAAAGAGAAGTGTTTGTAAAAGGAGATGTGGGATCCAAAATGGAAGTTTTTATTGGTTTTTGTGGGGGAGACGGAAAACAAATTCACCCTAAAATATTTAGCAGATTGAACTGGTCTGAATGATTTTTCTTATGGAGGCGAGCAGATGATGCTGGGCGGACCTGATGCGCGTTGGATGTGAAATTAACGAGTTGAGTTTTCAGAATCCGAGAACATTAGTTGACAACTGTTTACCTGTTTCTAATACTTAAATTCTTTGAGCAGGGAATTTCGGAAAACAATGCCCCACGTGCCAGGCACATGACCCATTTATGGCCGGAATCTGTTGCCTGTGCAAAAATGTGGGCCTGTCAAAACAATATTTATGGTCAAAATTCAAAATGTGATAATTGTTGGTTACCATTTAGTGTAAATTACTCTTTTTTAATAGTGGATATACAAAAATGCCTCTTACGTGGCCGATACATGAGGAATTTTTTGCTGGAATCCATCGCCTGTGCCAACAGTTGTGATTTGTAAAATATATTTTTTTTACTAAAGTAACCAAAATAATTGTTTATAGCCAAAACTCGAAATGTGATAATCGTTAATGGTCATTTAGTGCAAAATAAAAAGTTATCAAAGGCAGAGAATACTGAGAATCTTCGTTATCTATAAATTACAGTTCATTAACGAACCCAATTTTGGTGGACAGTTCATTTACACATTATTCAGAATGAACTTATTGTCTTACAAATGGTGGAAAGAAAATTTAATGATGGTAAGGAAAATAATTGTTCTTCTTGCAACAAAAAATTGTACAATCTTGCTATGCTGCAATATCAAGGCGTTTCTGACAAAATCAGATGCAGGTTTGTTGCACAACATGAAAATTTCTGTTCAAATTCCATCACCTTTTAGTTAGCTTTTCCTTAACATATCTCTGCAACAACTTCCAGGACCTGAGCAATAACGTTCCGTTCGATGGTTGAAGGAAAGGCTCTTTGCACATACATTCTCCGATCTTGAACTGTAGCAGAAATTTCAGTGGCGGATGCAGTGTCCCGCCACCGGTGTTACATGTCCCCGCACCCCGTTGAAAAATAATGTTTTTAGTAAATTTGGTATATTCTTGCTCCATAAATGATAGGTTGATAAGTGACCCCACACAAATAAGGTAAATCCGCGAGTGACTCCACTACTCTCAGGTTCTGGATCCGTCACTGACAGCAATGACCAACTCTAATCGAGTTCCAACCTCAATACTTGAATGTTTCAAATCACTACTGATGTTGGACCAAGGGTAATCCAATGCCAAGTGTATTTGGATAGTGTTTCATTGTAGAATCAAATGCGAGATTTCAGATTTTGAAACCGACACATCCTCTCTGAATCAATGACTTTTAGAAAACATAAGACGAAATAATCAAAACCAAACACTATTCAATCCCAGTTGTAATTCCACCTCAAATGAAACTTGATCCTCTGGCCTTTTTCACTTTTTGGTTGAGCATTAATCCTCTTATCCTCTCTGCATCGCCCCACTTACCACTCAGAACATACAAGTCTGAGATGAGAGTATATACCCCTCCATCATTCTCCGGCCTGATTGTATTCATTACGCGGTCAATTACTCTCTCAGCCATCTCAAATTGCTTATGGCGCTTACAAGATGCCAAGAAAGAACCCCAAATAATAACATTAGGTTTCATTGGCATCGTTCTGGTAACCTCATAAGCTTCACCTAACAAGCCAGCCTTCCCAAACAAATCAACCAAGCAACCGTAATGTTGAATCGTCGGCCTCAGTCCATACTCTTCCATCATTCTGAAATATTCTCGGCCATCTTCCACCAATCCCTCTTGTGAACAAGCACTGAGAACACCTGTGAACGTCAACTGGTTCGGTCTCACCCCACTTTCCCTCATCCTTTGAAATATCAATAAAGCTTCTTTTCCACTGCTACGTTGCGCAAAACCACAAATCAAAGCAGTCCAAGCCACAACATTCCTATCTTCCATCATATCAAAAACCAAACATGCATTCTTTAAAACCCCACATTTTAAGTACATATCAACTAAACAAGTACCGAGTTCCACATTCAATTCCCACCTATTCTTGATCATATACCCATGTATCAACTTCCCAATGACCAATCCAATCGGACCCCATCCGACCACAATCTGCTAAAACAGATCCAAAGGTCACTTGATCAGGCTTCAATTTTTCAATCATCATCATTTCCTGAAAAAGCAGCAATCCCTCTTCCCAGAGACTATTGCTAAAGTACCCTGATAACATAGCTGACCAAGAAGAAACATCCCTTGATGGCATTTCATCGAAAACTTTCCGTGCCTTTCCAACTGACCCACATCTCGAAAAACCCGTTATCATCGTGTTCCAACTAACTACATTCCTTTCAGGCATTTCATCGAACAGTTCGCAAGCATCCCCAATAGAACACGCGACATAGGCATTCAACAGCGATGTAGCAACATAGACATGGTCACTGAAGCCTAATTTCACAACCTGGGCATGGAAATGGCGTGCAATGGGAAGGTTATAAAGATTCGTACTTGATTTAATAGCGAAGAGGATCGAAAAACTTTCAAAGGGTATACCTTTACGCTGCATTTCGATGTAAATTTTCATTGCTTCTTGAGAAGAAGAGGCATTTTTAATGGCATTAGACCATGAATTGAAGGTTCTAATTAATTGACAAAGGAATTGAGCTGAAGAATATGTATTGTTTCTGGGGTTTTTCAGTAGAATTTTTGAGAAATTTGTTAGCATGGCTTTGAAGTTATCACTTCCATTAAGAAAAAAATGAAGCTTTTATATATGAAAAAATCTGAAGAAAAGGTTTAGCGAGGCATGGAAAGAACGGACTTGTTTTTATTTCTTCTATTAAGTTTACCTGTCAATGGAAATATTCTGTTCTTCCGTTTTCATTTAAAAAACAACTAAGCAAATAGTGATATTCATAGAGAAAATGGCAAAATTGGTCCTATAACTATTTCTAAGATCCGATCTGTCCTGTAAATATTTGTTAGTTACTTCTAGTTGCATAACTATTTCTTGTCTGTAATGGTAGTGTCCGCCCCCACAAACAACGAGGTGTCCGATAAGGAGTTGCAAGTGCATCTCACCCGTGAGGGTAATTTAGTCTATTTACCTTTTATTAATCCCAAATAATTCCTAAATAAAAAAAGACCGAAAGTTTAAAATTCTATTTAATTGAAAAAAATTACAAAGTAAGGAAAAGGGTCTGGGGGATTAAGGGAGAAGAAGGCCGCTTGTAGGCCGGAATAAGAACAAAAAAGAGAGAGAGTTCTGTGTCGAATTGCGATGAGAAAGGGTAGGGGCTAGTTTCAAAAGAATTACAGTGAGCAGAAGTGATATTTGGAAAAGCAAGAACGCACAGTCAAACCAATGGACTTCTACGTTGTGGATGCTTACTAAACTTACAATGCAATCTTGGGAAGGCCAAGCTTGAATGCATGGAAAGCAATGTTATGAAAAATAAACTGAAGGGATTCATGGGCGGAAACTCGTTCTAAACACCCATGGATCCTCCCCTGAAGGATCCGCTCATACGTAAACGAATCGAAAAACAGCGGAAAAACTTACGTTTCTTGGATTCAAGAAGCTACTTCTTGAATGGAGGATGATGTTTCTTGGATGTGTTGTTGCCACCAAACGGAATTCCCTTTGCGGAATTTCCCTCTACCGGTATCCACGCGACGAAACAAGCAGTGATTGCTAGCTCTTCGTCTTTCTGAAGTTCGGGAATTTAGAGAGAAAAAGGGAAAAGCAGAAAGAAAAACGTTTTTCCTTTTAGTATTGGTATTTCGACTGAATGACTTGATTTCCTAGGGTTTCGGCTAAGAGATGTTATATAGAGTGTGGGAGTTTGTTCCCGGGAACAACTCCCACGTCTACTCAACTTCTCTCTACTGTGGGAGACTACGACTCCCACGTCCCCTAGACTCTAGCTGGTAGTGGGAGTCTTTATCGGATAACAACTCCCACTTAATCCCAAACTATAGTTAAATATCAAAATTGCCCCTATCTCTAATTCGAATAATAAACACTTTATTATTTTCGGGAAAAACAAATGTCGGATACAATGAACCTAGACACATTCTAGATTCATTGAATCTGGACATGAAAGCTTGTTAGCTGCGTCTATGCGTGTGACCTCGTAAGTTCATATCACAATGGCAATGAAAACACACTTAGTAGTAGTGTGAGTTCATAAGTCACTAGCGCCCCTAGCATGACATTGTGACTACCCAAGGTGAATGAATTTACAACGGAACCTATTGTCAATCCACTATTTAATCCTTTTGTCTCGCGATATCCTAATTAAGCATAAGGCATGGTGGTCGTCACCCTTATTAAGCTTAATTGTATTTATGCTCGATCTCTAGGTAGATCTGTTTGACAAATAGCATTTGATAACCACTTTATCAAATACATTTGAAAGCTACGACCATGCATTTAAATAGTATTTCCCTATCGAGGGGCCCATGGATATCTCTCTCAATAATAGAGAGGACAAATTCCTTACAATGTCTCTCACATTCAAGCTATGATAGGACACTACATCCGATCATCGAGTCGTATTGATTACTCTGTTACAAGTAACGTCCGAGTCGAGTCAAAACGTGGCTCCATTCATACTAGAATCAATGAAGACATAAGGTCTAAGGATTCTAAAAATAGTATTGAGGAAGTAATACTTATGACTTAAGACCATGAAGTATTACTTCTCCGACTGGATCACGTCCCAATACAATGTATCCCTATATATTGCATCTATGATGTGATTTGTATCCATTATACATGATCGAGTAAAACAAGATCATCAATCAACAATCATACTAGTTTTATTTCATAGCAATTAAGCATTACATAAAACTAGGGACTTCTAGAATAGTAGTTACATAAGCTAATGAGTTTTACTATCAAATCACACATTTGATAATCAAAAGCAAAATTAACTATTCAATTACATGCTCAAAAGATAATAAAACGCACAACATGTGTTAATGGTCCTAGGGCACTACTAATATAAACCTCGTAAGTATATATTCAATATGACATAAAATAATAATTCTAAATATAATAAAATAATAATTCTAGAGAAAAGAACTATTGTTTTAAATGGATAAATAAAATAATAACATTAAAATGAATTAAATAAAAGGAGAAGAAGAAGACAACAATCCGAGTCTTGTGTTGGACACAATCTCCTTAAAACAGATTCGTCCCCTCCACAGGTGTGCTTGAGGTTGAATTAGACGTCTGTCTCCCAGGATAAAACGAATATCGACAAAGCAGTTAGCACCAAAACTCTTTGCCAAACGAACTAGAACAAACAACAAAGAACATTATTATGAAAATATGAAGAACTAAGACAAAGAAGAAAAGAGAAAATATAGTTTTGGTGTAACAAAAAAGAGAGTAGGAGGAACCTATTTATACTAGTGGAGATGGGATAGTTTATTTAATTTATCTTAAGAGATGAAGTGATATGCATTAATCAAATGTAACTTCAAAAGTTATGTGAAGATTACAGCCGTTGTATTCTAAGTGAAGTTTCCATTCACTTCTTTATCTTTTACATTCACTCCTTTATCTTGTATGCCATGAATGAAGATTAATTCATTCATGCAACTCCAACAAGCAAGTGTATCAATATACTCACAAATATTAAAAACAATTGTTGGAAATGAGATAATAGAAGTAAGAGGACAACTAGCTATAACAGGAGGATGCCATTCATACGAGATACTCGGGCATCCCAATCCCGGTAAAGTTGTTGGCTTCAATGAGGAAGAAGACAGAGATATTCTTCCTAAAGAAAGGTTTGAGCTATTCATATTGGATGAGGATGATCCAAACAAAATTGTCCAGATAGGTAAATCATTGCCAACAAGTATAAGAATGAAAGTGGCCGTGTCACCAGTCGAGTAAAAAGACATATTCTCATTTGAACCAAAAGATTTGGGAATGATTCCCCGCGCTATAGCGGGATACAAGCTCAGAGTGTCGCTTATGTCAAAGTTTGTTTTTCAAAAGAAAAGAGTATTCGGGAAAGAAAAATGAAGCAATAAAGAAAGAGGAGCATGACTTGTTGAAGTTCGGGATCATAGCAAAAATCAATTTCCCCGAGTGGCTATCTAACCCGGTTGTAGTCCGGACCCTAGATACTCAAAAACCTAAATGAAGTCATTTCTAAAAAGCCCTACACTCTCATGAGATTTTGTGGTCGGACATTCAACTCTATGGTTCATCAATGCATGCAAGGGCTATCACCCATAGCCGGACGCAGGAGTCGAAATCTAGTAGTGTAAATCTGGGGGCGAAACTGATAAAATTCTTGGAGGGGCAATAAAAAGAGCAAAAAAAAAAAAAATTCTGGCCACCTTGCCGGTCATAGATCCGCCTATGCTATCACCTAATTCCTATGGCAATAGAGGATATGGCCAAGACATCGTTCATAACAGCTGATAGGATTTATTGTAATACAAGGATGTCATTTGAGCTATAGAATTTTGGTGCCGACTTCCAAGAGATGGCCATCGCGGCATTTGAGCCACAGATAGGGACGAATATGGTGATATATGTCATTTACCTTATTATTAAGACAAAAGATGAGTGGAATTTGCCAATTGACATGAGGGAAGTTTTCGAGAAAGTTCAAGGTATAGACACGGAGCTTAATCCAAAAAAATGTAGCTTCGGCGTGCCCTCCGGTAAATGTTAGGAATTTAATCATCCCAATTCTAGCCACCAAGCAAATGTAAATAAGGAAAGAGATAAACGGACACAATGATTTACGTAGTTCGGTCAATTGACCTACATCCACAGATAAGGCGAGCGTATACTTTTACTATAATAAAAAAACAAGAATGGAGATTCCTTCAACCTATTAGCTCTCACTCGCCTTACTACTTCAAACAATATAGAAGACACATATATAAATGACTAGTAAACTTTCAACCAAAAGGATTAGGAGTTCATATAAATAGTAATTCACTTAATTACTAATTCTTAACCTAATCAGTATCCAATTAGGTGTGCGCCTAATTAGTAATTTACCTAATTACTAATTCTTAACCTAATTAATATCTAATTAGTAATCCAATGAATATAGACAAAAACCCAACAGTAAATGCCTCGGGGTTCAGGAGATTCCTCGCCCGAGCTCAATCAAGAATGTACAAAGGCTCGCACGAAACATGGTGGCCCTAGGCCAATTTCTAGCACGGGTTGGAGAGCGCGGCTTGCATTTTTTACAAGGTTCTAAGGAAAATGAATGATTTTGGATGGACACCACAGTGCATTAAAGCTTGAGATAAAATGAAAGGATATTTGAGTAAGCCTCCGCTTTTGGTATGCCAGTTTCCAAAAAAAAGTTGTATCTATACCTAGTTGTCACTGATACAGTAGTATTCTCGTGTATTATACAAGTTACGTCTTATCCGGGCCAAAAGAAAGCCATAATTCAATAGAGAATGGCCACTGTCACCACGACCAGAAAGCTCAAGCTTTATTTCCAATCACACAGTGTGTGTACTGACATATGCGAATCTTAGGCAAATAATGCACAAGTTGGACGCAACAAGACGAATGCTAAAATGGTCAATATAACTTAGCGAGTACCAAATAAATTTTGCAACCTGAAAGGCCCAACGAGGACAAGTCTTGGCTGATTTTTTAGTAGAGTGCTTGGTCCCGCAACAGCCTAACTAGGCTGATTGTTGGACCATAACCGTTGATGGCTCGGCTGGAGTCAACAAGGGGGCGAAAATCATATTCGAAAGCTCTAAAAGACAATAATTCCAGTGTGCTCTAAAATACAAGTGAGAGGCAAGCAATAGTGAGGGCGAATATGAAGCCCTAATCGCATGATTGAAGATTGTCGAGCAAATGGATATCAAACAACTACTGGTTCGAGGAGATTCACAGGTGGTCCGGGCATATTAAGAGGTAAGCAATAGGACAAATTACTGAAAGTTTTGAAGCCAAGAAGAAAAACATGCAAACATACTTCGCCATAGTCAAAACGACATCGATGGACTGAAAAAAAAGGGTTGGATAAAGCCAAAGGGAATTGCATGGAAGCAGTGACGGATCCAGGACTTGAGATCAGTAGGGTCAGGGACGATTTTAGGAGGCCCGAAATTTTTAATAATATTACTAGATATGATAAATATCCCGCGAAGCGGGAAAAAATTGAGACTTGAGACTTGAGAGCTAAGAGATAAGATTATTTGTTATTGAGAGCAACTTATTAAATATCTTTTAGAAGACTAGAAACAAAAAGTATTTTTAAATCTTTATAATATTTAAAGCGGCTTGTTAAATATCTTTTAGAAACAACAAGAATGGTTAACACCACTGCTCCAGTGCGGAACGGGAATTGTTACGTACGTACGGAATAAATTCTTATCTGTTTGATCAAAATTTTGAGACTGTTTATTTTATTAGTGGGGTCATTAAATTTTTTGTGTGGGGTCATTTATACATTTATTATCTAAATGGAGTAAGATATATCATATATAATTAAAAGAATTTTTTTTTTCACTGGGTCATTTGACCCCAGTAGCAAGCACCTGCGTCCGTCGCTGCATGTAGAGGTGTCAATTGAGTCCATAATTTTGGGTCCAGACCCAGACTCACCAAAAAAATATTTGAGTCCAAATCCAACCGTGTTGAGTTTGGACCTTTTCATTTAAGGTCCAGATGGATCTGGATGAGTCTGGATCTATTCCATATACTTCCTAACAAACATCATCAACAATAAGAACAATATAGTTTAATTTGCTATGATAAAATTGTCAAGTGATTCTGATCTAATTCCTAATATTAATGAAAAGAATCATTTTTATGTTTAAGTAACTGAAATTTAATTAAATAATGGCACAGTAAAATTTAATTTGCTATTTTGTTTCGAATAAAAAAAGAAAGAATTAGCATGTCTAGGAAAGCACCCAAAAAAAAAAAAAAAACATTGCTACAGCAGCCCAAAACCATGTGATGGAAATTACTGTAGGTTTTGATAATTTTACTTGGGTAATAATGGGTCTTGGTGGGTCTTGATGGGTCTAATGAGTCTTAGTGGGTCTTTTGAATACATTATTGATTACTTTAATAATTCATGAGTCCAAAACTAATTAGATTTGGGTATAAAAAAATAAGTTTAGATCCAGATTAGATCTGTTGGGCCCGGACCTGAGTTTGAGTTTTTGGGCACAATTGACACCCCTAGCTGCATGGAAGAGGTGCCTAGTGTTCTGTGGACTTATAGAACTATCTCAAGAAGGGTAACCGGTGAAGCTCCCTTCAAGCTATGCTTTAGCGCCGATGCAAGAATCCTAGTCGAGGCAGGCATATTTACGTTCAGAAACCAAATCTTTGACGAAGAAAACAAGGAGATAATGATAAAATATAATTTAGTCATGTTGCAAGATTCAAGAGAAAAAATGGGACATAAAGAATAAGACTACAAATGGGGCTATAGCCATATACCCCAATGCCTAAGTCAAACCTTCCATACTAAAGGTCAGGGACCCTGTCAGTGCCGGATCTATGCACGGCAAAGTGGTGCAATTGCACTACCAGAATTTTTTTTTTGCCCTTTTTATTGCCCTTCCAAGAATTTTATCAGTTTCGCCCCTAAATTTGCACTATCAGATTTCGATTTGCACCACTAGATTTCGATTCATGCGTCCGGCTATGGACCCGGTCCTAAGAAACAATTAGATGAGCAGAAAAGATCCCAACAGGAAGTTGAATGCAACTTGGGAAAGACTCTACCTCATCGAAAATCTCATGGAAATGCCAGCTTCAGGCTAGCTGCTAGACTTAGAGGGGAATGTCTTAGAAAGGTCATGGAACGAAAAACACTTGAAAAAAATAACATCTTTAAAGTCCTGATTTTTTCACAGACTCACAATGATGTAATTCTGAAGTCCAGATCTTTTTCAAACACTCACAGTAATGTAATTTTGAAGTCCTTATCTTTTTCAGAGACTCACAATGATGTAAGACTAGTGATATTGCCAAGGCAATTTGTATTCAAATAAGCAAGTTGTCCTTTTGATCAACATTAACCTTTCTCGTTTAATTTTTCTCTCAAATGTTTTCTTATTAATCTATTCACAATTAGTATCTAATTTTCTCTCCTTATCCACAAAATCAGCCCACGATATCTCCAATATTTTCTTCCCTAATATATTCACAGTGAATCTCTCTTTCTTCGACCAATCACATTGTATTGAGTTACTAGCAACCGTCCTGCTTCGAGCCCTCGCAATAACCGAACTGAAGGAGAAAATACCATTAGCCTCCGGTAGCCAAATATGACGGCCCTTGCCTTCCATAGTGGAGACTCTTGGTAGCCGATCAATAATATGGCCTATGAGCAGGCATGTGAGGGCGCTGAAACACCATCCATTGACACCCAAAACCTCATTAATAGATAAATAAATGGCCAAGTTGATCAGCCCCCTGTGGATAGATTCGTGACAAAGATCCTTCAAGAGTGATGTTTTCAAGGTCGTGACAATACTGGGACTTTAAAAACCGAGACCATAAGGAGTCCATTGTCCTAAATCGCCACCATAATTTTGTGTCGTAAGCTCTTCGATATTGTGCCATTGAGACCATTCCCAAACCATTGCAAGCAGTGGCGGAGCCACAGTGAGGCCTGGTGGGGCAAGTGCCCCACCAATTTTTTCCAACTTTTTAGTTTTAATTTTAGTTTTGTTTTTGTAATACCTCGTCTCGTGAACATTGTTTATTTTACCCATTTTGAATCACTTTACGATTTAAAATTAAATTATTTAGTTTGTGAATTATAGGAATGACATCACTTATATTTTAATAATTTTGCTCTTGATTTGGTAACAAACTTAAATGTGTAAGAGACTAAAAAATAAAATTACTAATAAAAAATCCACAATGGGCTCTCTTGTAAACTATAAAAAGTTCACAATAAAAAGTCCACAATATGAAGCCAGGGGACTTGGAGGTTTATGAAACACTGATCAGTAGAGTGAAAAGGGTGAATAAAATGTGAATAACTCTAGTCTATAAGATTTCATCAAAATTTTTTTTTTGGCTCCACCAATATTTATATGCTTTTATGAATTTATTTTGTCAATGTTAATTGTGCCCCCAAAAAAAAAAAATCTGGCTCCGCCTCTGATTGCAAGAGGTGTCTTTGCAAATTGAGTTCCAAGCCATCCAATGTTTCCTGCTCGAACCATGCGTGCTTCCCCAAAAAAACCTTGCAAACAGCCTCTCCAAGTTGTCCATGACCAATTAGGCAATTAACCTAGAACATCTTAGAAGCTAACTTCTCATTTTCTATAGCTTTCATTGGAAGTCTTTCTAAGGACCATTCTTGAACTTGTATTCAAAGAGAAAATTTATTTTTCTATTTCTTTTAAGCTTTTAGAGATTATTTGTTTTGAACACATTTCTTCATCAATTTTGAAGCTTCTAGACAAGCCGTTGTATTTCTTATCATTTTTACTCAATCACCAATATTGTAGCTGAATCAGAGGAGTTGCTTTTTGGGTTATAACTGATCTCCTCATTTGGATACTACAATATCATGGTTCAACATATGGGTGAAAATCCTCTATCCCCATTCCTATCCCTATTCCTGTTCCCAACAAATCAGAATTTACTATATAAACATTTTTTTCAATTATATATACACATGGTGAATTCTAATTGGTCGGAGACAGGATTGGAGACAGAGAATTTCCAAATTGTTTGTAATTTTTCAGTTTTTAAGACATTTCAAATTGGTTGTCACGTTTCATAAATCAATGTATCTTTATTGTTATTTTTTTAGTCAAACTCCTAATTTATTACTCAACGAACAACTAATAATAACTTTTTAAACATTAATTGAGGGGTATTTAAGACTTGTTTGTCATATTAATTACTTTCTAATCATTTTCTTAATCATAGTGAAAACCTTTAACGTGGAAAATAATTTGGGACGGAGTTAGTATGATTAAAAAAGGTAACCTAAACTTCCGGATTCACGTTACATTTCGGAAATTTTTTTAATAATGTACAAGATGAAAGGGACTTCATTTTATTTTAAGTTTGATTGAAAAAGTACTCATTTCAATTGTCACTATAGTGTAGTTTTCTTGAGTGAGATGTTTAAGGATACTAATTGGTGAATCGCAATGTTTTTTTCACTATGACTTGTTTTACGTGCAGAAGTCCTATGAGATGGATATAAATTTAGGTGAAAATCGTCTGTCCCCGTGTATATCTCTATTCCTGTATCCAATTAATTAGAATTTACTATGTTGATATTTTTCTAATTATATATATATGTATATGGTGAATTGCGATTGGTTGAGTATATGAATGTGAAAATACATGTGGACTGGTGATTTTTTTTGCCTATAAATATATAGGACTTGGTAAGAAACAAATTACATTATTTGAATTTTTTTTCTTCAAATTAATGACAGTTGTATAAAATGGTTTATAATGATTGTGGGTTAACAAATTGAAGTTATTTTAATCCGTACAAGTTAATGTGCAACCCAACACAAGACACCGCAAAGCAAAATTTAGAGGAATGAACAGATAATTCCTTGAGCCATACAAGTTATCATTTCTCTTGAGCAGACAATAAAATACATTGTTTTTTAAGGCCAAAGTTAAGTCCATCATTCTTAATTTGAAGTTTAAGGTTTAAAAAACAAATAATAACTATTTCAAATAGAAAAAAATAATAATTATTTAAGAGGACACTGAGTCTTTTAATACATTGTAGTATTTCATATGTAGCAATATCAGTGATTTAAAGTGAATATATTGAGTCAAATCAATCACATTGCCCTATATCAGCACCATGCTGGAAAAAACACGTAGGAGCATCCAGATCATCTTTTTAGACACTACACATTATTATCCAATGGTGTGCATAATTGTCAGTCCGGATCCTATGCGGAACAGTCAAAATTTAGTACGTGTGAAATAATTTAAAACAGGTGTCATTAGACAAAAAAATAAGACAGGTTGGTGTCTTTAAAAAATACGACATATGTCGTAAAATTATGATAATTTGTCCGTTTTAAATCAATTTTAACCGTAAAAAATTCTATCCAACGAACGAGGGTAAGTCCCGCACGTGCAGAACTTACCCCATTCCGCACTGGACTGTAGCGCATAATTGTTTATACAGACTATCATATACTAATAATTGATTTCAATATTTTGATTGACAATTAATCTAAACTTTGGATCAGTGATTTTTTGAAATCTAAAATAAGATGATTTTAATGGTCGTGAGTTACACGGTGAAGTTAACTCATGATTCCAGAAAATGTGTAACACAACTTAAATAAGAGAGAGAAAAAAAAAGGAGGAAACAACAGAGAATTTCACAATCCACACAAGTTATAGTATTTCTTTACCAGGCAAGAAAAAAACAACAATCAAGCAAATAGTACTCCCTCCATTCCCTATTAATTGTCGTTTAGGAGATATCTAGGTATCCAAATTAATTGTCGTTTAAGGTTGTTTTATTAGTTGTTAACAATTTATTCCAATTATACCCTCAACATTTTCCTTTCTTTATGACAAAGAAGTGAGAGAGAGGGAGGGTGAGGGATAATATTGGAAGTTTAGGTGAAAATGACAACTTCCTTAATTTTCTCAAATTGTCTAAAGAGTCTTATATTTAGGAATGGAGGGAGTATTTCTTTGTAGTATTTCCAACCCTTATAAATATACATACACGTGTGTTTATTATATTCTCTCTTATAGCTACTAGAATTCCAAGTTTTAAGCAATGCAATTTATACCAAGGTTTTGAAATCCGGTTCTGATCGGTTGGACCGCCAACCGCATACTTTGCGGTCTCGATTTGGCCTCCAAAATCGGTAGGGATAAAAAACATGCTTCCTTTGTTCAACTCGATAAAATCAGGTGGTCGGACCGTCTAACCCAGAAACCGGAACGGGTTTAGTAGAACCGACCGGGTCTAATATGTTGTAATTTTTTTTTTAAAAAAAAGAAAAAAATTGGTTATTTTAGTTGATATTGTTATTGTCTTGTTCGATTGTCTATGATTTATGTCTATTATTTAATCTTGTTTAAAAACTTTATTGGTTATTTAGAGTTTTATTATAAGGAACTATTAGTTGTGACTGAATTTACATAACATTGTATTAATTTTCAAGTCAATATTAACCTGATGTTTTAAGCTTTGAATTTGTGTGCATCCCATATTAGTTGGAAAATTTCATGTTTATTTCATTTTAAATAATAATTATATATTATTTATTTATTTGTAATATTTATGACGTCACCGGGTCAATCATTGGGTTGATGTTGGTCCCGCCTACCGATCCGATTTGTAACACGTAATCCATTAACTTTTTTGAGTCGATGTCCAGTGCAGGTTTCAAAACCTTGATTTATACTAAGAAATGCCAATTAATTACTTCTCAAATCCTCAATAATGGTAATAATTCTGTGAATATGTCGATACGGTATATTAATAATTCACACGTTACATGGAATTTAAGTTGGCAATAATTGATGAAGATTGATTTTGATAATATTATGGTGTTTTAATTAGGAAACGAGTGTTTTCCTAAAAGATATATTTTATTAAGAAAAAATGAATTACCATTCTACAAGGATTCACATTCTTAATTAACACGGACGAAGACACAAGGCGGGGTGGAAGTCGCTTCGGAGACTTCTAAAAATACTATTAAATGTATTAAATTTTATATGTACTTCGAAATATTTTATCAAATTCAATCCGTCCCCCACAATTATTTTTTTACAATTTTTATATGTAGTTATACATACTGTTACAATTTTCATCCCCCAATGTCAAATCCCTGATTTTGTCCCTGTTATTTAAGGCAATAGGTCCTTGTAGAATTTGTACAAAGATCGCTGAGATCTTTTGTTTCTGTTTTCTATATATATATATATATATATATATATATATATATATATATATATATATATATATATATATATATATATATATATATGTGTGTGTGTGTGTGTGTGTGCGTAGCGCGCATGTTGTAGTTTTATAAACGTTCGCACCTTAGTATTGGATTCATGATAAACATATAGAAACATTATAATACATCATAAACCTATGTATTTCTATAGAAATCTTAATTTTAAAGATATATTATATACTGAAAAATAATCGCGGACTGACCATATAAAAAAATTGGCGATAAATTATCAAGGATTAGTTTGCGACTGATTTCTGTCGCAAACTTGATAATCGGTCGTCGACACGAAGAGTTGCGACCGATCCTACGACCCGGAGACCTATCTCCCTCAGTGACCGCCACCACTTTGGTGACTTGTTTTATTCGACGAACCACGTGACCGTTAGTGGGGAGAGCCGGATTGGAAGAGGAAGTCAACTGCAAGCAATATTAACCGCACACATGCTCACGGTGGTCTATGACCTGGAAATCACTTTCAGGGCTATGCTTGATTACGCCTACGATGAGGTAATGAAATAGTCACACTTGTTTTCAAAGTAGATTAAACTATTTTACTTTGCCAAAACAATTTACATGTAGTGTATTCAGTTGGGAGAGGCTTTCATGATGTCCGACCTTTTGGTCAAACTTCAGACAATTAAGAAAGGGGAGAATGCCGGGAAATAAAAGTTGGGATAAAAGTTCATTTTTAGATGTCATATTTTTCCTAACTTTTTTATACTTTTTCACGTGATTTTCTCCAAAGAAACAAAAAGAGATGATGAAGGCAACATCTCATTCTTTGGGAAAGTTTTTTGCCACACAAAGTTGAGCGTACATATAGAGTATGGTGAAAAATGATTATTGGCATTTTTATAAATTAACGAACCAATCATCATCTTTGTTAACAGGGACGAAGTCAGAAATTTGGCGTTAGGGGGCGAATTGAAATTGCAACAGTATGTCGAACTACATATAAAAACGGAAAAAAAAAAATTCTTAGGGGCGAAACTATTAAAATATTCCAAACTACATATAAAATTTAGTATATCTATTAGTATTTTTAAAAATCTCGGGGGCGGAGGGAAAGAGGGGGGACGACTGCCCCCCTCCTTCCCCCTCTATCTTCGTCCCTGGTTGTTAACACCAAGAAATTGACTCCTGGGTTGTACAAGAAAAAACAATTTTCCTTACACTATATGGTTTACCCTCCCGCCTCAAAAGCCTTAGATTATATGGAGCAATGACAAATAACGAGTCTATAAATGATGGTACATTGTAAAATTACGAGTTTGATTCCCAATTCTACGCTTTATATATCACAATTAATTATCTCCTCCACGTGATTTCGGAATAAAAATTATAAGAACGCTCATGATGGATCATTGTAACAACACTTTGAATAACATTTTTTTGTAATGTTCTAAGTATAGTATATTTTTTTTAATGTTTTGGGTTTAATTAATTATCTTTTATATTTGGAGTTTGTTTTGTTTAATTTGTGTTATGTGCATGAAAGTTTATTTCATTAGAAGTGTTTATAAGTTTATGGTTTATCTTATTTAGTTATGATATATGCACAAAATGTTCTTTTGATTAGAAGTGTTACACAGAATATTAAAAACATAACGCTTGCAATTTGAAATTATAGGTTCTAAGCTTGACACCCCTTCCTCAATAATAAAAATTTTAAAGGAAAAAAAAAAAGAGAAGAAGAAGGGCATGTTACTTTGTGGCAGCTTTCTCAAGATTCATGGCCATCTCCCCAAGTCGGAACATGCTGAGATTCTAGCGATTCTTGAAGGAGCAAGATTCATTCAAGAAAAAAGCTTCTCCCGATGCAAGATAGAATGTGAGAGCCAGAGCCTAGTGAATCATTTTTAGCGATGAAGATCTCTCTTCTATAGGACATATTGTTAACCTTGTCAAAAATACTCTAATTTTTATTTTTGCCAATATTTGCTATGTTCATAGGTCTTGTAATATTCGTGTTGATGTATTGGCAAAATTAGCTATAAGGACTAGGTCCTCTTCGTAATGATTTGAAAATCCTCCTAATTTTCTCTTACCATATGTACTAATTGGTATCAATACATGATTATCTTTTTCTCATAAAAAAGAAGAAGAAGAAAAGAAAATGACATGTTACTTGTTGCCAAAAACATCTCGGCCAAAAGTCGAGCGAAGAGGCTTAGCTGGCCAGGCATTATATTCAGACTCAGCCAAGTATATGTTATTGGAAGAATTCCTTTTCACAAGATGGTTTACACTTGAAAAATGGTGATTCAACCAAGTATACGTTATTGAAAGAATTTTCTCATGCAGAAAGCTTTTCTAGAACTAAACGGACAACCTTAATACTTTATTGGGGCAATCCCCCACGCAGAAAGCATAGTCTAAGGGGTGGAATCTAACCTAAGTATGCGTTATTAGATAAGTATCCTCACACAGAAAGCCTAGCAGATTTTGGCTGGCTAAGTCTAAATTGAACTAAATGAATGTAAGTGCGAAAAGCTTGTAAAAAAAAGCATTAAAGACATTATAAATGAAGATAATAAGACATTTTTTTATTATTGATGAGTGGTTCTTTTCTCTTACACTTGTTCTTCTATTTATAGTCGTCTATTAAAATGGCTTCTCGTCTTTCACTTTGTCCACTTCGGTCATGATCTGATAGAGTGGACATGTTCTTTATGTCGTGGCTGAGATAGAGAACGTGGATTTATCGCACTTATCTTGGTCGAGTGGTGGTTGCACGTCTCCCCATTTTTAAGGTTGTCCGCCTCCTTTACTCGGCCTAAAACCTATCCTGGACGAATCCAAACTTCACTCATAAAAATTGTGGCGTTTTGAAGTGGTTAAGACCTAAAACTGGGTCAAATGAATTGTGAAAACAAAATTCCGGTGGCCTGAGATTCTATTTCTCCGTCTCAATCGACAGTGTCCTTGAGCCGGTTCGAGCTCTTATTTCCTAACTGCCACTAGCCGTCTTATTTCAGTTCGCTCATAGCTCATTCCGTCTGGCTCTTTATTATTGGTTCCCTGGTTGGACTTTGGTTGGGCCTTTCCACTTGCTTCCTGACATGTTCTGGCCAGCCGAGATTATTAGGGTGTAACACTTAACCCTCTATTGTTTTCAAGACGGATTAGGTCTCCTGGGAACAAAAACACGTTTCCTTGTAAGTTACGGAAGATAGGAATTTAACTCTAATCATGACCCATTTTTAGAGATTGAATACCTTTACTCTCGTATGTTCTTTTTCGTAATTAATTCAGACGCCCCTACCTCAGATTTTATAAAACTTAACTCATTTTCGGCATACAAGTTGATCTCTATTTTCCTCCAGAATTTTTCTTAACCAACATAATGGCTTCTTCGAGCTCCATTTCACAGTTTACTGCTGATGATCGAAATCTTGTTCATATTGGTGACAAAAAATCTAAACTGGGACATATTCTCCCGGTTGGGGAAGAATAAGTTCTTCTTAACCTAGTGAAACCTTCGACATTCGACCTTCTTATCAACTAGCCGAGTTGTGAGCATCGTACGTGGTCCCCCAAATGCGTTGTTGGCCTCAGTAGTTGGAAGGATATGATTCCTTGCTGGACCATGTGTCTGTACGATTTGAAAGTGCTTGACGATCTTAGGGCATCTATGACTTGATTCGCTTGACTAGAGGCAAACCTGTTCTTGATAAACAAATTCTCTTGGCTACTATTTCGTTATGATATCATTCCATCAATTGTTTCATTTTTCCTATTGGTATGATCTCCCCTACTTTGATGAACTTGGTAACCATGCTAGGTCTTTCTACAAGAGGCCAAGAGTTCCCTATTTTGTCTGGTCTTTCTATTGTCCTTTTATTTCGATTTGACGTTGTTACCAACCATTATGCCAACTTCATAGTCGTTATCTATAATTATTCCCTTTCAATATCTCGGCTTCCAATATCTCAGAATACTAGAATTCTTCCGGGTCAGATAAATCATCTATAAAATAAATCATAGTTTGGCCTTTCTGGAAAAAGGAAAGCTCTTCGTTTATCTTTTTTCTTGATGAATTCCTCCATTCAGACTGACTAGAAAGCTAGTCAGGATAAGTCTGAGAACTTGTGTAGGATAAGAGCTTCCTTAAGTTCAGGTACCATCCTAAATATAGCTATTCTGACGTATTCCAATTCTGGCCGTAAAGTTAGGCATTTGCATTTAACTTTCCTGAAACGTTTTGGGAAGTCTGGGACTTTATCTTAAGGATTCTATTGTGCTGCTACCAAATCGCCTATGGTGACTTCCACTAAGAGTTTGTAAAACATCTCATAGAAAAATTTCTCTCTTTCGGCCCAAGTATGTACTGAATTAGTCAACAAATTTGTATACTATTGGAAAGATGTTCCAATCAAAGATAATGGAAAAATTGCAGCTTGTGAGGTTCACTGCTTCATAATTCATCGCATTGGGTAGTGAATTTGTCAATATGCTCCATAATAATCTTCTTATTATCTATCGAGAATGTATAGAAATCAGGTACTTTAAAACCATTTGGCAAGCTGGTCACAATGTCTATTCATTTCGGATATGGTGTTAAGTAAGATGGTTTATCTATTTCGGTGATGTTTATGCCCCTAACTGTCTTTTCAATGCGTCTGCAATCACTCTTTTTTCTATTTGTTGGTGTGGGTTGTTGTAGGCAGTGCCTCTTTTGGGCTGTGTCTAGGCCTGAGCGGCAGGGAAAATGTATGGCAGGGATATCTGTTGCCCCCAACTTGTGGAGTTGACTGAGAAATATGGGCAGTTGTCCCTGCCATTGTCTTTTGCCCCTAGCTTGAAAGGATGGTGACCATGGGTAGGCTGTTGGTTCGACCATTGTAGGGATTTTTCCCATGGCTTAGAAGGTTGAATGTCAAGAATATGTCGTATATCCGACCATGACTGGCATTTATCTTCCGGGACAGAAAGCTGGTTGCCAATATAGGCCGCCTACCCGGCCATTGATGGTATCTTCCCTCCAACATGAGAAGGTAGAGGGCATTAGTTTGCTGCTTGGTAGGAAGATTAGCCTTTTTGCATGATGTGTTGCCTACTTTGAACAAAGTTGACTCTCCATTTCATTCTTCCGCTTGTCTAGTAGCTATTGTGACATGGCCATAAGTAAAATGATGTTATTTTTGTATGGGTTGCCAATTTTGTGGAAAGGTCACCCCTTCTGGAGTTACGACATAAATTCAGGAGGGCATATGTATGTGACAGTCTTCTATTTCTTGGAATTCGTTCTAAATCTACCAATTTTTTATCGTTGAACCAGACTTTGCATTGGTTACCAATGCTTTCATAAATATGTTGCTTGATGTTTACCAATGATGTTGATAAGGTGCACGAGTTAGAACTGTCCGACTGTTCGCTGAAGTCTTAGGATTTGGCTCCAAGTTTTCAAGATGTTTGCCAAATCCGAGTTGCATTCAAGAAAGACGCACAACAGCAGTGTCCCATCGGGTATGCTAATAAGTGTTGCCACAAAAAATCCGGTCGAAAGTCAAACTAAGAATCTTAGCTTGTAGGACCTTGTATTCACACTTGGAATTCCTTCTTACAAGATGGTTTACACTCGAAAAAAGAGTGATTAGGCCCAATATGCGTTATTGAAAATCGACTCACGTAGAAAGCCTGTACAGAGCCAACCGGACAACCTTAATACTAAGCATGGATTATTAGGCCAATTTCCTCACGCATAAAGAATAATCTAAGGGGTAGAATCTAACCTAAGTATGCATTATTAGATAAGTATCCTCACGCAGAAAGCATAGTAGACTTCGACTAGCTAAGTCTAAATTGAACTACAATAATGTAAGTGTGGAAAACTTGTAAGGAAAATGTTACATACTATATAAATAAAGACAATAAGACATTTTTGTTGTTGAGGAGTGGTCATTTGCTCTTCCTCTTGTTCTTTTATTTATAGCCGTCTTTGAAGATAGCTTTCCGCATTTTACTTTGTCCACTTCGGCCATGATCTGGTGGAGTGGATATGTTCCTCATGTTTTGGCTGAGATGTAGAAACGTGCTCAGATCTCCCTAGTCTTGACTGAGTGGTGGTTGCACGTCTCCCTTTTTTAGGGTTGTCCGCCCATTTACTTGGGCCTAAAAACCTCTTGGCCGAATCCCAATTTCCTTCATGAAGATCATGGCAACTGGTAGTGAATAAGGTCTAAAGTTGTGTCAAAGGAGCTGTGAAAATCAAATTCTGATGGCCCGCGATTTTGTTTATCCATCTCGTCTGACAATGTCCATTGACCGTTTCGAGCTCCTGTTTCCTAACGGCCTCCAGCCGTCCATTTTTAGTTGTCCCGTAACTCTTTCGAAATGGCTTTTTATAATTGGCACCCCACTTGAACTTCTGATGGGCCACTCTATTTGGTTCTTGACATGTCTCAGCCAACCAAATTTTTTTAGATGTCAACATTACTTTAGATGCACTGTTTATACGTAAATCATCATACTTAAACGTACAATTACTTATTGTCTTTAAGAGAAATATGTACGAAATCCATCCCTTTAATTAAGAGAATGTTGTTATATCTTAAAGGAACGATTGTGGTTTGTGATTGTGTTTGCAAGTGAGAGAGAAAGAAGAGGATAGCTATAGGAAGACTTTTGTGTAGAATTCCAAAGTAAGTTATGATGTTTGTGTAGAATTCCAAAGTAAGTTATGATGAAGGTTTCCTACAATCATTATATCTTTACCTTTAAAATGGCCAAAATGATCATTAATTTACCTCTAATGACACTTTCTTTCCCCCCCAAAGGGGATACTATTTCTTGATAGTATTTTATTACTTTAGTAGGGAAAGATAACACGAGATTACTAAATCTTAGAACTACATTTATGCACTTAGCAAAAAAAAAAAAAACATTTATGCAAATTTTCCATATTTGTTATGTGCCGACAACATTTTTTAGGTATATCTCTTCATTACAAACAACAAAATCTCTAAAAGGGGAGGCTCTCAAAAGTGGTCTTCCGTCTTTCCATGCTCAAGATAAAACTATGTCTCACTCATTTTAATCAAGTAAAAAAGAAAGAAAAGAAAGCAAAGGCAAAGAAAATTTGCTTACCAAATGTAATCTATACACACTCATATTCTATCGCATTTACTATCCCATTATTATTCAAAAAAATAGTTACATCCCTAAGTTTTCCTTCGTCTCTTATAAGTCTGTATTAGTGGTAGATCTAATCTAAGGGGTGGGGTGACGGCCGCCCCAAAATTTTAAAAAATCATGTAAGAAAAATTGTGTCAAAAAATCCTTTGAAAATTTAAGATTCCGTCTCCCCCACCCCCAATTATTTAAAATTTAGATTTTTCCCCAAATGCTACGTTGTTGGATCAACCTCTGGTCTCGATGTTTTTTTTTATATAACAAAAACAATAATATGTAACAGTTTGATAATAATAGAGAAAATAATAATTGAATTGGAGAATATCCTGGTCGAATGGAGACCGCTAGTGTACACGAGATGTGGGGGTTTCAGTCATTTTTCTTATTGTTATTGTTATAATAAAATATTGTATTACCCTGAAAATAAGTAACTAATAATGAATAATCAAAGAAAGTTTCTTGTTGAAGGGACATATTAGACAAGTGATGGGATTAATTTTTTTTTTTTTTTGTTGGGGAAAAATTAGTAAATTTGATCTAAAAGAAGAGTGTTAATCAAGTTGTATCCAATGGTTAGAACAAGAATTAAACTTGAAAGAGTCTATTATGGCACTCAATCCAAACCCAGTGGTCCTCTTATGAGTAAACCTCAAGTTAAAATTCCAGCACATTTCTTTCTTTCTTTCTCACATTTTATCTCTCTTTGTTTAATTAAATATAATATAAGAATTTGATATGTCGTACACTTCACCTATGTCAAGCACGTATAACATTGCTAATATTTGCAAAAAATCTTTGCTATAGAAAAGTTATCATCTCACTATTTCACTACACACCAGGGACGAAGTTAGGAATTTGACGTTGAGAGCGAAAACTGCAATAGTACATATAAAAACTGTAAAAAAAAATATTGGGGGACAAATTTGATAAAATATTCGAACTACATATAAAATTTACTATATCTAAGTAGTATTTTTAGAAATCTCGGGAGCGACTGTCACCCCCCACTCCCTGTCTTCGTCCCTGTACTACACACTCAATAATAAATTAATTAATTTGATGGCGCGATTGTTAAGTGTTTACTTGATATCCGCTATGTCACGGGTTCAAACTCAAAAAATTGCCTCTTTATGAAAAAATAAGGGCAGGGTTACGTACATCGGGACTTTCCCCGTACCTTACTGATGCGGGATCCTTGTGCACTGGGTACTCACTCTAGCTAGAAAATATATGATGATAATAAATTAATTAATTTGAGAAAAAAAATTAAAATTAAAAAAGTGCACCCCACCATAGACCATATATAAATGATGAGTTGTGGTATTGAGTGTGGTAAAAGGACTAAGTGAAATGGGCCATCACTGCTGCAGCAAGCAGAAAGTGAAGAGAGGGCTTTGGTCTCCTGAAGAAGATGAGAAACTCATTAGACATATTACCACCCATGGCCATGGCTGCTGGAGTTCTATTCCTAAACTTGCAGGTACATAACATTTCCCCCCCTCTGATAATATCTTTCTTTCTTATCTAATACATAAGGGAGACAGAAATATGAATCGAAACCATAACCTGTTGTCTGGTAAGGGATGCGCTTAATTTTAGCCAACTGAGCTACCTCTTGTCGCTACTTTTGATGTACCCTCATAACATAATTTTGTGATCTTTTGTCTAATTTCCCGTCTCGTCATCTGTTCTATTTGTAGACAATTTTCAAGTGTCGTGTGTTCTTTTCAGGGTTTTATTATTTTTTTAGGTTTTAGATATTTTAAAAAGAAAAAATTGATACTTAGTAACTTATTATTAGTGAGACAGGAAATAAGACACAAAAAAAATATAACAGAAGATTTGATCCGTTTAACTAACTGAGGTACCTCCTTGTCAGCTTATGATATATCTTGATTTCATCATTCATATTTATTTTCTTGGTGGTTTTTTATTTTTTTTATTTTCTGAGATGGAGAATTTGCAGGTTTGCAAAGGTGTGGGAAAAGTTGCAGGTTGAGATGGATAAATTACCTAAGGCCAGATCTTAAAAGGGGTTCATTTACTGAAGAAGAAGAAAGAACCATTATTGATGTGCATAGGATTTTAGGCAATAGATGGGCTCAAATAGCCAAACATTTACCAGGTAGAACTGATAATGAAGTAAAAAACTTTTGGAATTCTGTGATTAGAAAGAAACTAATTGCTCAAGGGTTAGACCCCAACACTCACAATCTCCTCTCAACAACTCAACAACAAAGCAAAAACAAAAACAACATGTCCAATAAAACCCTTTCTTCTTCTTCTTCTTCTTGTTCTTCAGTCTTCATAGTTGAAACTTCACCATGTAAAGAAATGGAAGTCAAAGCTAGTAGCTTCATGGGAGATCAAATATCAAATGTTACCACTTTTGAGTTCAAAAACCCTAATATGAGTACTTGGGCTGATCAAAGATTAATCACTGCTGTTGGTGATGGACAGTCTGGTTTGGACCAAAAATCAATGGGTCCATTAGGGTTTGGAATATTGAGTGAGACTTGCATGTGGGATACTAATGGTTTTTGTGAGCCATGTTTAATTGAAGAAGGTGCTGCTCAAGAAGATCATCATCAAATGCAACAAGAATTAATAATGGAGGATATTCAGCAAGGAAAATTAGTTGATGATCAAATGATGAATGTTTGTGATCAAGCCACCACAGACCATATTGCATTTGAAGGTTCTAACATTGATTTTGAATTTATGGATTCTGCTTTAGTGCCTCCAGATATATATTGTAATGTTAATTCAATAGATCATCTTGCATGGGATTGCTAGATTTTTTTTTCTTTCAATTTTGTATGTTTTATATTTATTCATTGTGTTGGAAAATTCAGCATAGACATTAATGTTAAGAAAATGACTTAGTAATTGGTTTGTTGTATATGGAGAATTGCTCGTATTTTTTTTGTTTCTTGCTTTTCGGAATTTTTTTTGCTATTTTTTTTTGCTTTTTTAAGGAGAAAGGCTTTTTGTTTTTGTTTTTGACAAAGGAGAAAAACTATTTCATATCTAAGATATTTTCTATCATATTTTGGAAATAGTTTCTCTATAATTATCGCTTTTTGACTTTTGTAGCCACGTGAAAATGGACATAAGTTTGGGGGGTGATAATCCTCGTCTAATGTCGCATAGGAATTTGCCAAAAATCGTATATATGTGTATATTCTTATTCATTTACCCAACCACTTATAATTTACCATGTATATATATATAATTTAAAAAAATATTCACATGGCGAATTTTGAGTGTTAGTTACATATGTATGAGATAGACAATTTCCACCCATTAGAAACATACTATAGATGTCATTTTTTAAAGGCCAATTTCCTTGGAGGAATAGGAGAAAAAGAAAAAGATTTTTTTTTTGCTGAATAAGAAATTTCCTCATTAATCACAAAATAGTCGAGGTCATTACAATCAAAGTAAAATCTGACAATACAAGAAGATAAAAGTTATACAATGATTTAGAAAATCATGATAACAAACAAAAGCCATAACCAATAAAACTTGGATGTTTAGAAGATACTAAAATTAAAGCTAATAAGATAAACAAATACATAATCTTCTTCTTCGCAGCTTCTCCGTCGAAATCCTTGAACCACAGAGGCAAGAGAATATCAGTTTCACGTCTTCCTTAGGGATCGACAATTTATAGGACCATTGGCGTATCAACCGTCCTACAAATTGCCTCGGGAAGATGTAGAAAGTTGATAAAGGGCTCAGATCAAGTCCGGATTGAACGATTTCTCCTAGGAACGTAGAAAATAAGTCTATATCTGAGACAGATCTAACCCTTATATCTTGGATCTTGAAGAAACACATATTGAAAGAAGTCTCATATAATTTGTAGTACAAAATAGAGGTATAATACCCAAACAAAAAATAGTAAATAAAGTTAAGTAATCAAGATTTATTCATTGGCCGGAGCCAATATCCAGAATCCGACTAGTAAAATATGCAAGAAAGAGGCTTGCATATAGGGAAAATGGAAAAAAAAGTTGCAGGAGCAAAAAAAGGACCAAATCAAAAGAAAAAGAATTCACATAAAGAGGGAGCATTTCAATTGGTTTTGGAAGTTTTTCTAACTTTTTGGACTATGGACTTGGGGGTTGACTATGAGAGAACTTGTAGAATGAAAGCTAAAAATTGAAAACTTAGCCAAAAAAGAAAAGGCAAATTCGCAAAAATAGTCATACAACAATTTACGATCGTGACTTAGGTACTTTATCTTTAGATCACACAACAATTTACGACTTGCAACATAGGTACTTCAGTCACTTTTTTCAGTCGATCAACGGTTAGTCAACAATTTTTCAATTTTTTCGATGACGTGCAAAACGCCTTAAGACAGTGTTTTGAGGCAAAAAAAAGCAGACGAGTGTCCTTCAAAACATGACAGACGTCTTACAAATCAAGACATGTGTTTGTTTTGAATCAATTTTGCGATGAAAATTTTGAAAAATTGTTGACTAACCGTTGACTGACGGAAAAACTGACGGAAAGACCTAACTTGCAAGTCGTAAATTGTTGTGTGACCTAAAAAAAAGAAAAAAAAGATAAAGTACCTAAGCTGCCAGTCGTAAATTGTTGTATGACCATTTTTGCAATTTTGCCAAAAGAAAAAGCTAAATTTGAAAGTTCTTTGAAAAGTTTTCTTGACATAAGATTCAAAAATGCTCAAACAAAAGTTTTCAATAGCTTATGTACTTTATTTTTCTAAAATGAGTGGCGAATTTGTTGTTCTTGATATATATTGTCCTCCATTTGTCTGGCTATGAACCTTTTCTCCCCATTCGGTATCTCATTTCATGTTTCCCACTAATAAAAAATTATAACCTAAAAGAAATAGTGAAACTCGTAAGGAAAAAATGAACATGTTGCAAATATCTATTCGTGAGATAAAACACAGAACACAGAATGAGAACATGTGGATTTTTTCCCCATTTGTCAAAAGTAGATTTGCAATTTATCGAATTATATAAGGGTGTATTTAAATTAGAATCAAATCCAAAATTTGCATTTGTGGGACTCACATTTTCTGTTTTTAAACAATTCAACTTTTATACAATTTGAACATATTAATTTGGCATCAACTCACACCGTACAACATGTTTTTTTTACAGGGTGAAATAGAATTTAACTCCATTGTTTGACACGGTTAAACAAGGGCCAGGTTTCCGTAAACCTCAGTTTTTTTTGTTTTGCATGGGTAGTTACTCTTTTGGGGCGAAAATCGTCTATCATCCTGTGTATCTAATTCTATGTCCAACTAATAAGAATTCGCAATGTGATCATTTTTTTTCAATTATATATACAAATGATGAATTTTAAAACCTGTAATATCAGAATGCCCGAATTACCCTTGTCAATTTTTGCAGACTCTATTATTCTAAAGAAATCTTTCTCTGTATTCTCTTAATATATTTCATTAGAAACCCTAAAAAATAGAGTAACAATATGCACATCTAGCCATGGAAAATCCTTTAGCCATCGATTCAAACAATATTGATGTAAAAACAATATTAAAATCACAAAAACAAATTGCCAAAAAGAAAAAAGGAAAAAGAAAAAGATGTATTCCATGTAGTGTTGTGCATCTTCCTTGAGAGCTCCACGCGGGCACCATGGATTTGACCTTGCAGTTCCATGCTTGGCTAATGGAACTTTCTTAAACATAAGTTTAATTACTCGGAAACATCGTTAAAAGGGTTTAATTGATTCAGAAATTTACCTATAGTAATTTCAAGGACGTAGATTTTTATTCAATTGCTTAAAATGTTATTTCCTTCTGCTAATGTATTTTTTACCACCAGTTAAAAATTGAGAACGAACTTAACTACACTGAGAATAAAATTTGATGCCCTTTTTTCTCTAATCTCCCTCACGTCTGCCTCTTCTAATTTTCTTGATGACCAAGTAAGCCAACAGAAGGATGAACCGTAAAAATGTTTACTTCCCACTCATGAGCCATTAAATAATTTGGGTGAATAGGAAAATAAAGCCTAACAAATTTCCTCTTTCCCGACTATGTGAAAAGAATTAATCACTTGTCATTCCGGTAAGAGAACAACACAACTAATCAAACTTACACTTAGGCAAAGCCTTTGTCATCATATCAGCTACATTATCATCTGTATCAGCTATCTCAACTAGTTTCACCAACTTATCATTCAACACCTCGTATATCCAATGATACCTTACGTCAATATGTTTATATTTAGAATGAAAGTATGATTCTTACTAAGATGAATATAGTAGTTTGACTGTCACAACGTAACACATACTCTACTTGAGAATGTCCAAACTCCTTCATAAACTTCTTCCTCTGAAGTAACCCTTTGCAAGCTTCAATAGTTGCAATGAACTTTGTAGTAGACAATGCAACACATCTTTGTAATCGAGACAATGCAACACTATGGATATTGCATTCTACTGTGACCGTGATCTCGTCCGCTTAATCAACTAAGTTACGGCAATGGGTAATTAAATTGTCGACATTAGTAATTGCACTAAGCGATTGGATCAGTTGCATATGATATTCTTGACGCCGGTTGTCTTCCGAACATTGTTTCCTTTAAATAAAGGGATGTGCATCAACAATATTGATTCCTACCCGATTCTGAGAAGAATGTTTATCAACTTCGGTAACACATTGTCAGCGAATTCCAGCATACCTTTGCCAATTAGGTCTTGCACTTTGCTTTTGAAGATGACACAGTTGTCAGTGTTGGAGAAATGGCTTTTCTCAAAAGAATTAATGTGTCGTGAGGACATATTTAAGCTAATATATTTATATGTTACACCGCTCGGTTTTGAATGTTATTGAGTTTATCACGAAGTGGGTTGCGCAAGCTTCGCGATGATATATAACATGTGAGAAAACCAATTCTTGGTATGAATGATAAATTGGTATAAAGTGGGGTGAATGAAATGTGGGAAATGAGTTTTTTAAACTACATCCCACATAGGAAACCCATGAAAGAGAAAAACACTTTATATGTTAAAGTGATTAACATGGGTTTAAATTGTATTACTATTATTATGCCATATGTTAGAACCTCGCGTGCACCTGCGCAGGGGGGGTGCAAACGAAAGGTCTATTGATACCAAATTAACTTGTGTGCGAGCGCGATCTGCGTACACGAATGACGGGCCTGATCAACACACGTTTTGCTTCTGGTTCGAATTTTAATTTTGCCTGTAACTGCAGAGGGTTTATTGCTGCATTATTGACAGCCCTTAATTCTGTAACTGCTGAGGTTTAATGTGATAGCCTATAAAATCCGAGCCTTTGCACTGCCAGAAAGAGATCTGAAAAATATTTCCCCTCTCCCTCTGCATAAACTTTTTTCCTTTCCTGCATTTTTTCATAACATACTGAGAGTTCTGCTGCACCACTGCGATTCGAAGGTGCTGTTTCTTCCGCTTCAGAGAAACAGTTGAGTTGGACGTTGTACCTTGGGAGTTCAGTGTCTGAGAGGCCTGAAGCTGTAAAAGGCGGACATATTGAACTTAAGGGGAAGCGGTCTTCTGCTGTCTCGTCCAGACATAACCGGTTAAGGTTATCGCATATCTGCTTTCGATATTGCATTCGGCCGATTCGACGTTGTACCTTGGGAGTTCGAGTGTCCGAGAGGCCCTGAAAGGCTGTAAAAGCGGACATATTGAACTTAAGGGAAGCGGTCTTCTGTTTGTCTCGTCCAGTACATAACGGTTAAGGTTATCGTGATCTGCTTTTCGATTCTGCATTCAGCCGATTCTGTTTTCATTATTAATCTGCAGTCTTTATCAGTAATCTGTTTTCTATATTCTGTTCAGTATTTCTGTTTTCAGTATTAATCTGCAGTCTTTATCAGTATTCTGTTTTCTGGATTAATCTGTATTCTGTATCAGTTTTCTATTTAGTATATGTTTTTCTGATCAGTTAATTTATTCAGAAGTTACATAAAACAGTGCAGAAATTTGTGTTCAGTTATTTTATTTTTCTGTTCAGAAAAATATAAAACCAGTGCAGTATAAAACTATTATTTTCAGTAGTTCAGAAAAATATCCAACAGTCAGTAATATGGAAACATGTGCCATGATAGTTACAAAACTCCTTCCCTTCTAATTCTAGAGTCGATGGTTGTCGATTGGTGTCCTTTCAGGAATTTGATTTTCCCATCGGCTGCCAAATGGTTGAAGATCTCATCCATCTTAGTGATGTCAAATCTTTATTTAATGTCGTCCTTAAATATCATATTCCCCATCACTGTTCTAGGTTTGGATACTCGAGTCTCGTTTGGATGCACCAAAGCATTGCTTGTACGTATAAGGGTTTTTTTGGTTACCAGTTTCCACAGTTGTGACCTTTTCATACTGTGCAATCCATATCATTGACAAATGAGACATGATAACTAGCCTCCTTTAATGTATTTTTCCTGTTGGTGTAGGAAACTCCAAGCAAAATATTTAATCACAAAGAAAAATAGAAATAAGGAAAGATTCTTGGGACGTGTATGTCACTTTCCTTAGGGTATTATTTGCCTCCACTACACAGTATTTGCTAGCAAATATTCTGATTTCTCACCAAAAAATGATCAATGTAGTAATGTGTAGTTTATGTATATTAACATGTATAATTTAGCTAAGGAAAAACCATTTATAGGAGAATTATGTCTCCACCAAAAGACATGTCTTTAACCTTTCATTAATTTTAATGACCTAATGACTAGATTTAGTAACATTAGGTTAGGCATCTCTAGATACAAAGTGCCTCTTGGTACAAATGAACCCCTTAAAGAGGTGCTAACACTTCGAGATGTCACTTCATGATTTAGGGTTGATAATTGGGACCACTACCGTTATTGCTGACTAGTTGTGAATAGGCGAGTGACCTCATGTGGTGGGAGTCGTGTCATAGTAGGTAGCTACATTCTAAGTATCTAAGACGAGTATGTGATTGGGTGTACCGGATGGGCAACGCGTGGTGCTTGTCGTATACTCGGTTATGGAATTGTTTAGGTGCAAAAAAAGTGGTTATTTGCTTAGTTGTTGCATTCTATGTGTTCGTTCTTGTTTGGTCATTATATGATATTTGCTTTGAGTCTATTTGGTCTCATATGAGCTGGGATGTTGGGAATGTTTTGGTGCACTTTTGCACAAGTTTAAAACTCATTTTTCTGAAAACCGCAGCTGTGCAGTCCACTGTTCTGTTCTGATCTGTACTGTATTGTACTGTTTTGCACTGAGTTCTGAATCTTGTTAGACTTGGGATGAGTCATTTGCATATATTTCCATTGAGGTATTTTGGAAAACGGGCATTTGCAATATCTGTATCTGATTCTGCTGTTCTGTCTATGTTCAGTCGTTATTATTTTTATTACTGTTTTAGGTTTCTACTGGGCATCGGAGCTCAGTCCGATATCCAGTTTTGCTGTTTCAGGTTTTGTAGATGTTGAATATACCTATGATGATGGAGCATGGGATGGGGATTACGAAGAGTGATCCTAACTGGATATTTCACACCGGTTATTACTTTTATAGCTATTTATATTTAAACATGTAGTTTCCTTTGAGATTTAATAACTTAAACATATTTTTTGAATAACGTTTCCGCTGCTATGTTATTACTATTTATGGATTTATCTAATGAACTCATTTATTTAGTAATTCTCTGACTGCGGCTTTGGTGCTTCATTAACCAATTGGGCACTGCCATGTCATTATTCCGGAGACGGGGTGTGACAGTAGCACCTCATAAGAGGAGGAGGAGATAACCCTAGAAAGGGAGACAATTTAAAGCATACCCCATGTGCGGGAGGGTATCGAACTCACGACCTCAGGGTTGTGGGCAGGCCGTTGCCCCACTGGACTAAGGACCTTGTGATAAAATTACTTAATTTTGATACGGCACATGTGCTATAGATTTATCCACGTCATGAGAGAAAAAAAATTTATATTATGATTTATTCAAATCAGGACCACATGGTTCATATAAAAAAAATCTTTAAAAGGCATATTGCACTTTCTGTAATATTTGTTGGACAATTTCTATGTCCGTCCAAATTGAGGCCTCAATTGACAATTTCAAAAGGTCATCTAATTGACAATCCTCGGAAAGTATATGGTATTTTCTCTGTTCCAAATTAAATGTTCGTATTTTTTTACTTCCAAATTAACTGTCTATTTTCTCAATAAATTATGTATTAATGATAATTTTTTCCAATTTTACGCTTATTCCAACTCCTCATTGAATAATCTTAATTAATTAAAATTATCACTTTTCAACACATATTTAAGAGGTGTTTGGATGTTATGTGAGAGAAAGGAGAGAGAAAGACATAAAATTTAAATGGAGAAAACCTCTCTATATATACATAAACAAATTTTGTTTTTTTTGTTAGTAACTTTTATTTTAACTCTTTTTGTAAATAAGCTATTTTTTATTTTCAATCACTTTTGAACACGTATTTTGTATATGCTTATCAGTCTTAATAATATTTTTAACAATTTAAATCCTTAATACTAGAAATATTTGCAGAATAAGTGATTAAAAGTGGCAGAAAATCGTCAGTTTCACACTAATCTGACAAAATCAGTAATTCGAAAATAATTTAGGTATAAAAAGAGGTAAAGTAAAATTTACTGATAAAAAGAGAAAAACAAAAATTATTCATATATATAATGAGTTTTTTTTAATTTATATAAAATTAATAAAATTAATTATGATAGGTTAGTTTTTTACTTATATTTTACATATATTCGGACAGGTTACTACTACCGAACCCGCAAGCCCCCAAACCCAACTCAGTGCAATATTGAGAAACAGTAGTAGAACGTTGTGGGGGCAACTTTCAATACATACCGATTGCGGCTCTTCATCAAACCTTCAAGAATGCCTAAAGGTTCTATCTTTGATTCTCCAATTGATTCAATTTTCTGCTCTTTTTCTTCTGAAATTCAGTGTCTGATGGCGTTTTCAATTGCAGAGCTTCCGGGTTTTTACTATGATGGGGAGAGGAACAGGTACTTCCCTATAAAGGGTCCAATTCCTGGCTCTTCTCATAAGCGAAAATCGTCTGCTTCTGCTTCCTCTGCCCCTTCATCTTCTGCTGAAAATTCTCAAAAACAGGTAATGGCCTAATGGGTTTTTTGTTTTTCTATTTGTTTTTGAAATTTTAATTGTTCATGTTGCAATGTTCTTACTGTTTTTCAGTTTAACATCATAGACCCTTTTAGCAAAAATATTTATTGGGAAACATTTGCATACTAAATTTGAGTTAAATGAACACTAAATTCTGAATGAATTGAGAATTTGATATATTTCTCATGTTTAGGAAGTCTTTTTGTTGAGGTTTGTTGTGTACTTCATAGTTCTTTGGCCCAAGGAATATGTTATCTTTTTTTAATTGAATTTATGGTGTATGATTATTGATTTATCAATGTAAAGTAGCTTCTGGTGTAGATGGCCTTAATGAGGAGGCATACCTCTTAGAAGTTGGAACATTGATCTTGCTTAGAATTTATTGTCTTTCTGTCCCCTTTTTTTGTTCCCTTTTTTCTTTAAATTTTTTTTTCTAGTGGGATCATAGTTTTAAATATTGTGCTAGATATATTAAAGCTTGTGTGGATGATAAAACTTTGAAAAGTATAGTGATTGGCTGTGACCATTGAGTATATAGCTCCTGCATGTAAATGGATTAAACACAGAAGGGAACATTTGAATGTAAGTCATGGTGGGTCCTGGGAGTCGGTTAAGCAGGATAGGGGAAATGCGTAGAAGGTTTCCTTTTTTTTCCTTTCCCTTTGAGGTGCATGAAATGCTGACATTCTTGTTTTCTAGCTTTCTCTTGCTTGTTCGTCTTGTTATTAATATATCTATACCTTGCAGGATAATAAGCGTCAGAGTTCGATGAATAAGAGGACTGATAAGCTTCTTCAGTTCAGGGAGTTGAATGGTAACGTAATTCCTTCTGGCAAAGGAAAATTGAATTTTCAAACAGAATATGTGAAGAGACTAGCCTCAAAGCCTCTGGTATGCTTATTATTGTGAATGGAAGAAATTTGTTCAGTACTTTCCCATCAGACTAGTCGTATAATATAAAACTGAACATGAAATTGAAGTGCAGTGGAAAACTAGAATATATCAAACTCTATAGGGATCATTTAAGCATGATCTTATTGCTGAAGACTCTCTTTTCAATTTGCAAGTTCTATTATCTTTGTGGTTATTCCAACATTCATACTGAACTAGTGCATCAAAAAGTAAATTTACAAATTTAGGTAAAATGGCAAATTTACTTAGATTTTTTCTGCATAGAGTATATACAGATAGTCTTTAGACTCAGTTACCTGGTAAGAAATTAATGTTGGCATTTGAGATGACATTTATACATGACTAAAATTATTCTGATCTATCCGTTGTTAAAATCTTTAAAAACTCAATTTTTCTTCCGTTTCCTTTTCAGAGCATGAAGGTGAGAGCATGCATTATTCTAATTTTTTTTCTTTGATTTTCGACTCCCATAGATCTGGAAGTATCAGAACACACAAAGGATCACCGAAAATGGCCTGGAACAGATTAGGATGACTATTAACATGTCAACTGGTGCTGTTGAAACCGACTTCGTGGTGACCGGTGGAGCAAGTGGCACAATGTGGTAAGTTTGACATTGCAGTTTGAAGCTTACTGAAATTTTCTTGCTTTCATTTACGTCTTTAGGCCATTGATCGAGTGCTGAAATATGTAAGGATGCTATGAATTTTCATTAATATTGGTGCATAACCCAGAAATGGTAGGGGTGCTGGGATGAAATTTATCAGAATGATATATTTCTGTGCTTATTTTACATTTCTAGACATTTAACAGGTAAAGCCTGCAATTGAATCCTTTTAGAAGGATATCCACTTTAGATTTATTCACTCAGGGAATCGGTGACTTAACTTCTTTGCACTTCTTTATTCTTTAGTAAAGATACTTCTTTTGTTTGCAAAAAAATGTTTCTAAAGAACTTGACTTTTATGGGAAAGTGGACCTCTCTCTCTCTCTCTCTCTCTCTCTCTCTCTATATATATATATATATATATATATATATATATATATATTTATTTCGGTGTATGTATGTGTGGAGCAGGGAGGTACCGAACATGAGACCAATTGTTCCGAGTCATGAGTGTTGTGCCAATTTTGTTAGTTTTCCATTAAATTGCATATTACTTAAACTTATTACCATCGACTATCACTTAAAAGAATAAAGTATGATATTTGACCTGTTGTACTGGTCCTGTATGCCCAAGATATTAAGGTATTAAACTTTGGAAGCAAAAGTCAAAATATTTGCATGCCTTTTTACGAGTCATTAAGGTCTCAATAGTTGTACTTTTGTCCAGGATTTTCAAAAGTTCGTTGCTAATTGTATTCAAGTTCCCTTCAATCTTTTCTTTTCTGAGATCTGGTGTTTTTGCAGTCTCTTGGAGGCTAGAAACGTTGGAGGACGACTCTATGAAAGGGTAGACTGCGTGCCAAATCGTGCATGGCCTCTCGAGACAGGACAGGTTGCAGAATCTGTAGAATTACCCCATTCTTTGTGGAGGCTATTAGGAGCTTCAGCTACTATGGATTCTGATATATCTTGCATTACAAAGGCAGCAACAGGGAATGTATTGTATCCTTTTAAAGTTTTGGAGTGCTGCTTATTTTGTTCCTGAATATCAAGGTTTCGGTGCATGAGGTGTTGGACATTTTATTTAACCAACAGTAGTTGATATTCTTTCAGTATAAAAGAGAGGAGACAAAGGCATGTATTATGGGTTTGACCTCAACTAGTGGTTTTATTTCAGCATTATTTCCTCATTTGTGGACTAAAATATATATCCGCTTCATCAACAATAAGGGACCTACTTCTCTGCTGTGCTTCTCCGTCTTGCATCTCTATCTTCCTGTTGCTCAAGATTGAGACCTTTGGGCCGAGTATCAGTTAATACAAAATTGTATGATTGTTAAAAAAATAGTTTTTCAAGTCTATAAAGTACTCAAAGATAACTGATATCTCATGATGCTAGCTCTCCATTTAAGTTGACTTCATTTCGGATTAGCCTAAAAGTAAAGTAGAACCTAGAATTTGGGACAATTGAGTTAAAAGAGAACAATAGAGATGAATTGCAAACTGGATTCTCTTTTAGTCATTATAAAGAAGATTTCAAGGAATTTAAGGAACTCATAGTGTCCATTCTAGCTTTTTTGGAGTTTGTCATTGTATGTGATTCCTTTACATATTTTGGTGTTTGAAAATCTTGATATTGGTTCTCATAGATTTGCTTCTATATTACCTTCTTTGGCTCAACAGCAATTAGACTGTTTTATTTCATTTGTGACTCTTTGATCTATGAGAAAGATTAACTACCCTGGGCTCGGGAACATGTGGCGGCACAGTCTACTTGCTGAATGCCAGTAAACCGCTTCTTTACGGTCTTTCAAGTTTTGGGGTTGCGACATCTATTCATCAGATTATTTGGTTTGAAAGTACAATCTGGTCTGCAGCTTGCAACTTTGATGGAAGCCAAGTAGTGATTGGTAAGTTCTTCACTATTTCAAAAAAAAAGTTCCATTTGAGTCAAATCCTTCTTTATTAATCCAAATTTGTCTTTTGCCGACTATAATATAAGCCTCATCTGCTTCTTCCCTTAAGGATGTTTTTCTATTCTTTTTATTGTTCATTTTGAGGCTTAAAATTTTCATATTGTTACTATTTTCACATAGGATGCAGACCGAAAATAGGGATTAATTTTACACTTTTCCTTTGTTAGTTTCTTCCTAATTTTGATGTGAGCTATAATTTGCTGCTTAAATACATCTAATTTCATTGGTATTTAATTTCTTTCAAGAAATGAGCAGTGACTTATTTGTTGACCTTTTTGCAGTATTTGTTGTTACAGATTTATTTTTGAAGGTACTGACTTGGTCTTTATGGTTATTCTGTAGGCACGAATCGAGGAGCTACTTTAGTAGATATAGAAACTCGCAATGCTTCACAGATTTTCCGTTCTAAGAGCGATGTTTTGTCAGTGCAAGCTTTTGACACGGTAACATTCCTACCCCTTCACAGATGCTTTCCAGATGTAGATATAGAAACTCGCAATGCTTCACAAATGTTTTTTCTTTTTTAACCCCGTCATGTTTTAATGTTTCTTGCCGACTAGTAAGAACTAAGAACTAAGAACTTTTTCTTGTTCTTCTCCTCTCTGTTTTCCCTCTCCTAGTCCTATATGGCTAGATTTTGTCCAGCAATGAACCATCACCAATCCTTCACTTCCAAGGTGACGCATAATAGCAATGATTTGGGCATGAATTAATAGTCTTCGCTTTCATCTTCTAAATCCTATGTTAGATTGATCTCTATAGTTCAAAGAGTACCTTCTAGGACATTTTTAACGGCATTTGGGATTATAGGTGTTATAGGTGTTCACCTTTATTCTTATAGGTGTTAACTCCTCGCTAGGCACTTGGGAATTTCAGACGAATAGAAGCTACCCATGGGATTTTTCCTATTTTGCAAATTGAGATTTTCTGTAGTTTATAGGGAATTATGAGGTAATGTGGCTTTTTGTTTTTGTTATTGCTATTTCTTTTTCAATCTTTCTTTTTTTTCCTAGGGACACATCATATGTGGGCTTCGCAATGGAGGAATTGTGACAGTTGACGCTCGCCAGAGAGCACGAGAAATATGCTCCGGAATTCCTCGCCATTTTCAAGTTTTTTCTGACAAGGTAACCTTTAACCAAATAATAGCATGAGATAGTTAAGTTTTGTCTAAGTTTTGTCTATCATGTACCTGTAGGCACGAGCTCCCGAACTTAGTTTTCTTTTAATCCACTCCTTTTTGGGTTTACTGAATGACACAGGCCATTTATCAAACTAATCATTTAGTTTCTTTGTCTACTTTCTTTATCATGAGATTATGCTCTCTTGGCTGAAATTTAATCGTGTTATGCAGCTTAAGAAGAACATTTACAGCTCTCATCAGATATCTATGCCCTCGTCTGTTTCCTCGTAAGTTGTGTTACTGTAAGTTTTTAAAAAATTACTTTATTTACTCATTTCACTGAATACTTTAATTGACGACCATCCTTCCTATAAATGTAGCTTGGTTTCACTCAGGTTATATGATCAATACTTTTTAGCAAGCTCCATGGATGGATCGGTAAGTTCTGCTATGAATGGTACTCCAAATGATAATTGTTTTTTTTTCATGTCCAACTTTTGATTGCATGAACCTGTTATTATTCCTTCAATTTGTGGTTCCCTTTTTTTTTGTTTTTAGTTAGTTTTAAATTCTTTCGCACACATATGACATAACAAATAGGTTCCCCCTAGTATTTTTTCGAAATTTCGCAAACTGTAATTTTGAATTCGCATTTAAATAAAGTTATTTACACTATCCTTTTACCTAATACATGGTCCAGTTATTCGGTGCAAAAGATTAATTACGGAACAAGCCGGAAATATAGGATATACTTATGTTAAATGTGTTCATTCATATACAAGAACGTGAAAGTTTAGTATACGGTCCAACTATCTTTCTAGCAAACTGGAAAGTGGATAATTATGAAATAGATTTTTGAATTGGTAAGAATGACATTTGATCCTCAGACCATAATAAATCCCAGTTGTTCGATCTTGTATATCTGAATTCTACTTTTTGCTCCCAGATTAAGCTTTATGATCATCGTCTACTCCAGAGAGGGGCAATACAATCTTATGAAGGGCTTGTAAATTCTCATACTCGTATACAACTTGGAGTAGACCCCGCTGAGAGAATTGTCATGTCAGGTGAATATCTCGAGCAAAGTGCGGTTTCGCCATTATATTTGTTAAAAGAGTAAAATCGATTTCTAAGAAATTTTGCTAGGTGGCGAGGATTACAAGTTGCGGCTCTGGAGTATCAAGTCTGGTGAATTGCTTTTTGAGAATAAATTCATGAATTCGATCCCCTCTGTTGTTTGTTGGCCCAAAAGTGAAGGTAAGTTGGTCATTCTTAACCTCTTCTCACATTAGTTGGCTGTGTTGTAAAATCGGTCTAGTCAGCACCCAACTGACTGGTAAACAAAAAAAGGGGTTAAAAATCGCTTGACCAACTTAGTAGATCAAAATCGGTCAAAGTCGTTAAAAAATCGGTCAAATTTAGTCAAAACGACTTTTTTTAAACTCAATTTTTTGCCCAAAAGTACGTCGCTTGATTATTTCAGTATTTTGAACTTGCTATTACATACTCCCTCCATTCCCATTTAATTGTAGTTTAGGAGATATATAGGTATCCAAATTAATTGTCGTTTAAGGTTATTTTATTAGTTGTCAATAATTTATTCCAATTATACACTCGACATTTCTTTTATTTGCCGCCTTTGCCATCCCTATTTCCCTTTCTTCTTATTCTATAGAAGTGAGAGGGGTAATATTGGAACTTTCGGTGAAAAAGACAAGTTCCTTAATTTTCTAAAATTATCTAAAGAGTCTTATATTTAGGAATGGAGGGAGTATTATGGTGTTGAATTTAATTATTATGTACGGACTTTGTGTACTTTGATTTGACTAGTATTTGATTATTAATTTTTTTATGGAATTTTATTCGACTAGTATAATATATAGGATAATGGAATTTTAAAAAAAATCCCTTGTAATCTAGGTAAGCCGATTATACGCCGACTACTCGTTAGTCGCCAGTTTGGCGACCGACTAGCGACTTTTGCAACATTATTAGTTGGATTTTTTGTCCTTCCTGCAGTACAGTGTTTACCCAACCTTCAAGTTCTGGAAATATTGAGATAATCTTCTTCCTATAGAAGGGACGGAGACAACCACTGCGGAATTATCTCAAATTTATTTTTCGCCTTAGTCTGTGTATAAAACTGTGGAAAAATATTCTAAGCATGAATCTTTTAGTTAACCTTTGTTCATCATTTGATTGAATTTTTCTGGGAACTTCTTATACAGGTAGTTCATATGAAGACTATTGGGAAAACAATTCATCGGGTGCATGGCTTGGATCCAAAGAAGGGCTTTTCTACATGAACTTGCCCTAAGGGATGCTTTTGATTTGTTTTGTGTATATTTTTGTCGCTAAACTTAGAGAAACGTAGGAAGTGACATTGAACTGAACTCTGACCGACTCTCGTACTGCTGTTCTGCTAATCCAATCTGAAAATAGTCCCATATTCTTGCACATCATTGCTGATCGTAGGTTGCTCCAGTCTCGATCCACTAGATAGAGTCTAGCACATATTTACAGGGTAGGAGAGTTTTGCATCAGACTGGTTAGCTAGCTTAAGGATGCACGCGATATACGACTTTTTGGTTTCTCCTCCCGAAGGCCTTTTTCGTCTTGTTTTGTCTGCTGATGGTTAGCAAGTAGTTTCTGATCATGGATAGCTGTGTCGTACTAAGGCAATGTATTTTGTTCTATACTATAGTATCGTTATTTACTCCTAAAATTATATATATATACTTTGTCGGAATCATTACCGAAGCTGAGGACAGATGGTTTAGAGACTAACCTTCCAGGCGTTGTTTCAAGGCCTTCAACCGGAGGTAAGAGATTAACTGCTATCATAGGTTATTTTCTCTTCTTCTTTTTTTGCGTTTTCTGCAAAAGAAAAATCATTTCATTATAGTTAAACATATGAAAAAATTTTTTCTTGTAGTTCAAAGTGGAGATAATATAGTATAAAGAGGAGTACAGATTTGTATAGAATGGTTTGTTCTTTAACTATAGCAACAAATTCTGATGTAAATTGCTTTTACTCTGAAGATTTGCACAAGTTCCATGTTTTAAATTTTATTGCAGTAAATTTTTTTATTAGTTCAACATTAGTTTTTTAATATTTCTTCTTCTATATAAACAAAAAAAAAAAAAGAAGGAAAATCTGAGGATTCTTATCGTCATTGGAACTATGTTTACCGAAAAGTGGAGAATCTTATTATTATTATTATTATTGAGTTTTCTTTTCATGAGTTCTATTTGCGGTGTAGTAAATTACCAAGTATAACTAATACTAATATAGGAATCAAGGAGTAGCCAGTGGTTGAGGTCAGTGGCGGAGCCCTTTTTCAAGAATTTTTAATCTTTTTTATATATTAGGTATATATATCTAACGGTTGAGAATAAAAAATAAAAAAAAAAAATTTTACTATGGCCCCTCCAAAAATTTTCAATTTTTTTTTACTATGGTTCTCCTTAAACTTAAATCCTAATTCCGCCACTGATTGAGGTTGCTCCTTCTCTAGACGAGGTCTTGAATCGATTCCTACTTCCCCTCCCCTTACCCTTAAAAAAAATGATACCAATATATATGAAAAGGAATTTAAAAGAATTTAAAAAACTCAAAATAAAAACGTAAAAAAACAAAAAAAGTAGGGTTGTACGGATCACAAGCACGTGGTTTGTTGCTTCATCCGCACACCCAACATTCAGAGGCCCTATTTTTCGTGTTTTTGGCATTTTTTTTGTATTAATTTTACATTTTCTTGTATTATTATTTCATTTCTCGTATTATTCTTGCAAAATGCCCCTAAACAGTTACGTTTTAAGCGAATAATGAAAGAAATTAATATTTTTTTCAAATGAGAAACAACTAAGTTATAATACTTGATAATTTATCATTATGCAAACATTTTTTGGGATAAGTGGAGAACGGGAAAGTCTGGCATGGGGCGGACCCAACACTCCTCTTACATAATTTCAGACAAGACCCACACAGAATCCACATGCAGGGTAGGTCCCGCAGGCCTCCATGTCTCACAGGTACCCATTGGGTCCTTCCCATAGGGAATTTTTCCGTGGAGAACAGGAGTGATAGGAGTCTGCACGGATAGTGTACCATTTATCACGGGTAACATTTGTATGTCCTTTGATCTTTCATTCATTTGACCATTATGCCCATTATCAAATGTGACCACTGGATAAAGGCGCGAATGTGTTTTTTGAAGTTGAAAGCGACAGACATAATTTTCACCTATCTAAATTCTTTTCAATAGTGTTTACCAAATAATAATATATATTTGGAATAAAAAACCTTCAAATAATTTGAAAACTATTATAAAACCAAAGGAATACTCCATAATTTAATGGTTAGTGACATCACTTATTAATTGATTATTCAGTTCACATGTATTCTACAAGGTACATGACGTGAGAATAGCAAAAAAAAAGCAAGCATCAACACCAATAATGCCAACTAAAGTTGGCAAGTTCTATGCACTCTCTGAGAGTAGAGAATCTTTTACACTCTCTATCAATGTACATATAATTATTGATGCGAAAGCTTCACATAATAATATTGTAATCGTAACAAAGAAAATATTTCATAATTCTTATGTTTTTATCTATGTATATATTATTTTTGTGGGATTAAAAAACATCTACCGTATATTATTTTTAATAACATATGATACATACTCAAAATTTCTTAAAGATAATATTATTAAACATTTAAAATAAATATATATTCTAACAGCAAAGGATCTATATACCAAGACTGTTGTTTTCATCCATGGAACTGACTTGTTCATGCTCAAAGCATGCTTAATAAGTAGATAAGCATGTAAATTACATTTTATTTTATTTCTCTTACATTTATTTTATTATTAAAAGGATTTTTAATATCCAAACTCAATAAATAAAATGTATTTATTAAAAGGATTTTATTATTTAATGGGAACATGTTTTTTTTCTTTCTATTGTCCAAAGTAATATCACATTTCTAGAATAATGAATAGGAGTGATATTAGAAGGGAAAAAAACATTAAATGCTTACATAAATGTGAAAATAACTTATACTATTTTAAGAAGATTGAGAAAGATTCAAGGCATTTCTCTCATTTCAAAATATATGATTGTCAATTCTGGAACCTATAACATACTCCCTCATTCCATAATATAAGTCGTTTAAAACATATAGCGAAATTAAGGAAGGAAAAATAAGGTATTTCTTTTAATCAAAATATTAATATTAATGAAGTTATTGATATTTTGATTAATAAAGTACATTTCTTTTCGTTTCCTTAATTTTCGTTACAAGTCTTGAATGACCTACATTATGGAACGGAGATAGCATTTATTAGGTTTTTTCAATTTTAGATTTTGATAAATTGCCAAACATATTTTTAATTTCAAATAAACACTAACATCTTTTAGCACAGTTTTAAAATATCATCACATTTTCAAGAACATTTTTTTTTTTTTTTTTTTTGAGTTCAAGAACATTTGACACACCACATTCAATAACAACCTTATAAAAAGGAAAAAAAAAAAAAGATTTAAGATCGAGGGATCAATATAATCTAGTAGGAAAATCAACTCTTATTTCGTAAAGATATATATCTTAGTTCCGAGGTGAGGCTGTTTTGGTAAATTTCTAATCAATTTTCTAAGAAATTCTTCAAAACGACAATTAATTTAAAACCGAAAAAAGTTACTTATATTTTAAAACGGAAGAATATTTCAAATATAACTTTGACAGATGACATCACTTAATAATTAATTTTTCATTGGAATGCATGTATAAAGTGATGAGAGAGAAGGGGAGAAAAGTCAAGCCTTATCATCAATAGTGCCAACTTTAAGTTGGCAGTTTCTATACACTTTCTGAGAGTATAGAACTCATCACACTCTCTTTCAATCAATGTACACATTATTATTGATGCAACAACTTTATATCGTAATATTACTATTTTAACATCACAAAATTTTGTAAACTATAATAATTATAATTTTGCATTCACAAAATATTAATAATTTGAACATACAAAAGAAAATGGCACATTTTACTAATAATCATCCATTCTATAATTATAGCTAAATGAAATGGAAAAGAAAATTTTCGAAATGGGAAAGTTGGGTAACGTCACGGGAAATTAAAGGACCATATGTAACACGAGCATACATTTTAATTTAATTGTTTTAGATACGCGCGTGAAGTTTACATTTGCACTGCCGCGAGTATCCTTTGTTCTTTTTTCCACCGCAAGAAACTAATTTCTAACAAATTTGATTCTTTATGCTCCCTCTCTTTCTCCTCCTTCGCCCCCCAAAAACTTCACTGAGAATTCTTTCAATTCATAGAATTCTTTCAATTCATATTCGTTCCAGGTAAATATTTTTTGGTTGCATTGGGGATTTTTATGAAGGGAGATTGAGTGAGGATCACAGTGATTTTCTGGTTCAAAAGGTAAAATTTTTGGTAGAATTATTGGGGCTGCTTAATTTTAATCTTAGATTTGAATTTTAAATTCATGAGTATTGGTTAATTTAAATTCTATTCAAATGAGAAAGGGGTTATTCTGCTGATGTATCTGTATAGGCAGAGTTGTTTGGGGGAGAAAAAAAAATCCTTTCTTGGTATATTAAGGAATCATATTGGGGAAATGAATAGGTTAATTAACCACTTTTTTGTTTCTGATTTTCACATTTACATGAGATAATAGTTTATGAAATGCATAGTTTTTGCTTTGGATTGTGTATTGACACTGAAGGTAGTTCTTGGCGCATGGTCAAGTGTTTACTAAAGGTAAGGAAGGCTGCTTACAGGCTACAGCAGGATCTGCTGATGCGGGAGCCTTGTACGTTGGGTACAAACCTTTTATTGTGTAGTGACACTGAAACCTTTGATTTTTGTTCTCAGCAAAACAGCTTTGGAATCTTTGTTTTCTGGGGCTGTTAGAGTTGGGCGTGTTCAAGTCCTTGAGAAATGGTAAGGTGTTTGCTCAATTGGATTTTGGGATTATTTTCGGGCCAAGTGTTATACTAATTGTAGATTTTATTTTATTCACTTGTTGCTCGCGCTATAATTGTTTTATTTTTGTCGTATATTTAATTGCAAGATGTGTGTCAACTGAAAAATTATTAGGCATGTGAAAAATGAAGCATTGGGGGAGTTGTTTTCGGCTTTTATTGACTCTGTTATTCTCTATTTGTAGAAAATCAAGGATTTTGAAGGTGATAGTGACGACATTGACTGGAATACTGATGATGAACTTGAAATATCTGGATTACCACTGTCACGTCCAACTTTAATAACTCCAGAGGTTGGGAATACTACTACTTTAACAAGTTCACGGGTTGGGACTTTGCATGGGGAGGTAAGCTGAAGTTTTGCGGCGAATTATTGGAATGAAAAGTCGCAAAACCCTAAGATTTCAATGGCTTAAGAAATTTATTTCAGAAACTTTTCTCTGTTGGTCGAGTTTTCCTGCTTCTAAAGATTGCAATTGTGTGCCTTTATTTGTTTACAGTGCTCATCAGCTGGCCCCTCCAGCTCCAAAATGGGTCAACAATTTGTTGCAATGGGATTTTCTCAAGCGTTGGTTACCAAAGTAATCGATGAAAATGGTACTTGCACCTTTCCCGTTTGTTGATAATGTTATCTTTAAGAGTTTTGTTTGTAATGCTTATCCACCTAAAAAAACATTCAGGAGAGGAATGTGCTGAATCAACAATATTGGAGGCACTTTTGACGTACTCGGTGCGTAATATCCAGTTCCGACCTTTTTGTCTGTATTCATTTTACTGATTGTAGTTGTGAAAGGCTTTGTTTCGTTTCCTGTTTGGATTTCTTCCAAATTTACTTCCTTAATTACATATTGTGAGATGTGTCATCTCTTATGTCATGAAAATTATATATCTTTTTCATTTTCCTTATAAAGACAGTTGTTTCAGACTATAGTTGTTCATTAATCATACACATACTCTGATGTAACATATCTGGTTTAACAGATTCTTGGGCCACATCTAGATTTATCAGTATCATTATTGTTGTTCTATCCGTTTTGTAGAAAATGTTTGGTATTTTAATTTTTTGCTTCATGAGATCAATTCCCGCCTCGTATATTTTCATTTTTCGATTTGGTTAATTGGTGATGGCAATTTTAGCCTTGTTACAACTCTTAGGAATCTCATGGAAGAACTTTTTGTCTTCTTAGTATACATAATTTACATAATCTTTCAGGCTCTTGAAAACACTCCAGAAGATAACTCCCCAGAAGAGAATCCATGTGCTGAATTTGATCTGAGTTCTTCAGATTATGAAGAGGGTTTTTTCGATGATTTCTCTGATTCAGATAGCTGGCCTGGACATGAAATAGAGGTATTCATGCCTGACCCATTATCAGATAATGCTCTTGTGTTACTAGCTCCGTTATTTAATGCTTTGATCAAGAAATTGATTGTTAACTTAGATGAGTTTATATCCTTGCTCAATGGCTTAAGATTTAGGAATTACAGTTTCACTGAGTCACTCGAGATATTGCTGCTCATGTCTAGAAAAGCTACAGCTAGGCTATATTATTGAAAAATCATTTTCCAAAATAGACTAGGAATGAGACCTCAGGATGAGTTGAACTTGGGAGAAAAAAGCAAGTTTTTAGGTTGTTCAAGTGTCACTGTTCCATCCCTTTTGATGTCTACCATTTGGTTATTCATTGATGTAACAGAAGAAAAATATTTGCTTGGTTAATGTGGGGTTGCCTAATAAAATCTGGAAATCATAGGAGAAAAGTAGGCGAAATAGTGCTGTCGCTGAACTTAGAGTAGGAGCACCATCAGTACTAGCCTCTATGGACGGAATAAGCTATCCTTCTTTCTTGTATACTTGTTTTCACTTTCTTTTGGTTATTTCTGGCACACAAGTGCTGGAGATATTTTCAGATAGTAAAGAATAGACATCAGAATTTCAGAGAATCCTGATTTTATGGTGTGCCATTTGAAAATGATTATGGCCTGCCTTTAAGATGTGAATGGGAAGAATAGGTATTCCATAACAATTATTGGCCAACTGGTAGTCGTAAATTGCGGTAGTGTAAATCAAGGTTTAGGGGATTGTTCTCTTGGCCACTGATTATTGCCTATTACCGAGGAATCTAGCCTGCAAACAAGGTGGTCTAATGACTTATATTCTCTATTCGTCCTTGCAGTAGAGTTCAAATATATCTCCAGAATTTTATTTTGTCTGCTTTACTCATTAATTAAACGCCTTTCTGATTAGTGAAACTCTTCTTTACTTTGTCTTTGTCTTTGTTTATTAATTTTAAATTTAATACTCTATTTGAATATCTAGTATCTGCTATTTTCTGTTCAACATAACAAGCGCTCTTTTTGGTATGTGCTCTTCCTGTTAATGCTGTTGAAATTCGAGGGATTTTATTTGTAAGTACATATGAATGAATATCTACTCTGTTGTGAGATGGTTATTCTGCATTTTCAGCATGTTTGATTGGCTTCTAGAATTTTCAGCAAATTATATCTTATATAATACCCAAACACCCATACAGGAAACTGATGATTCTTTGTCAGAGGAGGAGAAAAAATTGAGGACCTTGAAGAATATGGGCTACCCTGTTGAAGAGGCTGCATTGGCCATGGAAAGATCCGGTGCGTTTTTTCTGGAAATTGTAAAATATGGTGCTTGTAGCGTTCATTTTATTCTGGCTGATGTTCATACCGTTCTTGTGAAAAAATAAATAAATTTCATGTCGAATCTCGATACGAGATCTCTCTATCTAGTGTGCACTGCAGTTTTCTTTCAATAGATTATCGATGCCAAGTAGTTGTTTACAAATTATGCCTCCTGTGGATGACCTATATGCAGCCCCATGCCTCTAGGCATTACTTTGCCCCTTTTTTTCAATATTCTTTGTTTCTTGGTGCCTCTTTTTCCTTGTTTGGACTTACAATAGATGACAATTAGGTTGATTGAATTACACGTGGTTTTTCATAGACGAGGCAAACTTACAGACAAACTAATTTATCTTTTCATTTCTCTTAAATACTAGCTGCAGAGTTTCTTTACTTTTTACCAGCTAATTGATTTTCCCTTTGGCAATATTACAGGTGTGGAAGCCTCAATTGAGGAGCTTATTAATTGCATTTGTGCTGCTCAACTGGCTAGAGCTGATGATGCCAACTTTCCTTATGAAGTTAAGGTAGTTCTACACATAAACATTATGTTTATCGTTTTATGCTTGGTTCCTTTTGATCTAGTTTACAAAACTTCTGCAAGTGATCTCCTTCTAATGGATATCTTCTGTTTCCATCTTCAAAGCCAAAGGTGAAGCTCGAAAATGGAAATTTTAAGAAACGGAAGTGGTACCCGGAGTTAAATGGAAGGAAAAAGAACCGGGGGATTATTGAGGAAGGTGAGATGATTCGCCTGCCAAAGCCAATGGTTGGGTTTGGTTTACCCCCAGATTTTGGTTTCTCTCCTGATTCATCCGTAGCTACTCAGGCGAGGCATCTTCCAGAGGAAGCGATGGGCCCACCATACTTCTACTACGAGAATGTTGCTTTGACTCCAAAGGGTGTATGGGATGTTATCTCGAGATTTTTGTATGGTGTTCAACCTGAGTTCGTAGATTCCAAATTCTTCTGTGCTGCCAACCGAAAGAGGGGATATGTTCATAATCTGCCGATCCATAATAGGTACCCTCTTCTTCCAGTTCAGCCCCGAACAGTACAGGAGGCATTTCCACTGACGAGGAGATGGTGGCCCTCGTGGGATACAAGGACAAAGTTGAACTGCTTGCAGACCGCTTATGCAAGTGCACAATTGCAAACTAGAATTCGCAACGCTATTGAAAAGTCTAATGGTGACACACCGCCGCCCTTGGTTCAGAAATATGTCCTAGATGAGTGCCGGAAGTGGAACCTGGTCTGGGTGGGTAGGAACAAAGTTGCTCCTTTGGAGCCTGACGAAGTAGAAATGTTACTGGGTTTCCCGAGGAACCACACGAGGGGAGGTGGCACTAGCAGAACTGATCGGTACAAGTCACTGGGTAACTCATTCCAGGTGAACCTTTCTCCTATCTCTAAGATTTTCCTTGTATTCGAAATATACTGTATGATGTAAGTTAGTAAAAGTTACAGTATTATTACCAACGAATGCTAGGCTGGTAATGACTTGGCGAATCTTTCTGACACGCTTGCCTACAAATGACGTTTTAGGTTGACACAGTGGCATACCATCTTTCTGCCTTAAAGCCATTGTATCCAAATGGGATCAATGTCTTGTCCCTTTTCTCTGGGATTGGTGGTGCTGAAGTTGCTTTCTACAAACTTGGAATTCGTTTGAAGAACGTTGTTTCTGTTGAAAAATCTGAAGTAAACAGAAACATCGTCCGCAGTTGGTGGGAGCAAACAAATCAGCAAGGTAATCTGTTCGATTATGATGATGTACGGGCTTTGACTGCTGACAGGTTGGAGGAGCTGGTAGATAGAGTTGGAGGATTTGATCTCGTCATTGGCGGAAGCCCTTGTAATAACCTGGCTGGTAGCAATAGGGTAAGCAGAACTGGCCTAGAAGGTGACGAATCATCACTCTTTTATGAGTATTTCAGGATATTAGATGCAGTGAAGTCCATTATGGCTGAAAAACGACGGTAAAAAACCCGTTGTTTCATGTAACTTAGTTCAATTAAATTCCTAGCCTTAGGAGATGAATTTCTTCTACAGACTTATTCTGTGAAATTGATTTATGCAGACATTTTCGATGTATCTGCTTTAAACATTTGAGGATCCATTTGATTCGAATCTCCTGCGAATATGGAAAATTTTCCAGTGAACTGTATATGCTGTTGGAACAATAATTTCTATTCTTTCTTGTCTTTTCATTTGTACTGTGTGTGTATTATTTTCCAATTGCCAATATAATTTTATGGTCACAAGTTATTATACTTCTTCTTATACAATATCTTGCAAATCAACCTCGTGTTAACTTCTTCTTATACAATGTCTTGCAACTCAAACTAGAAGGTACGATAAATGAGAAGGTAAGTCGTACTAGGTAAATCTCGTGCGGCGTGTTTATGTCTTGGGAGATGTTTGAGCTCTCTAGTGATTAGTGTATGTCTTGAGATGTCTGAACCTTGATTGTAAATAGGGATGATAATTAACCTAGCTAAATCGGAACTCCAACCCAGCCCAGTTGAAGCGGGGATTTCCCAATTTAAGTCGGAGGTGGGGTGAAGGCGGAGACGAATTTTGCCCAGCTATCGGGGACGGGGTTGGGGGGGTAGGAGAGATGATATCCTGGCATGACCCTAGCCTGCCCCGGGCCTTGGAGCTTGTCCCACCTAAAATATTAAATACATATAGAAAAAACACATAAAATACCTAACCATACAAAAAAAAGACGTCAAAATTGGAAAGACACCGAGAATTCTCAAACCCCTTGGAGACTCCTCCATCTTGTAAACCTTTAGTAACCCCATTTTTGTATGGAGCAAACCAGTATCTATTTACATATTGTAATTTCATTTAACATGTACTCCCTCCATTCCTAAATATAAGACTCTTTAGACAATTTTAGAAAAGTAAGGAACTTGTCATTTTCACCAAAAGTTTCAATATTATCCCTCTCTCACTTTTATAGCATAAGAAAAGAAAGGAAAAAATAGGGATGGCAGAGGCGGCAAATAAAAGAAATGTCGAGGGTATAATTGAAATAAATTGTTGACAACTAATAAAAGAGCCTTAAACGACAGTTAATTTGGATACCTATAAATCTGCTAAACGACAATTAAATGGGCATGGAGGGAGTATTAAATATTTATTGTTTAAAATTTTGTGTTTTTTTTAAAGGTTGTATATATTTGACAAATATTTGTCAAAATTTCACTTAATTTCTTTAGTCGGAGCTGGCCGAAAGGCTGGATTTGAAAGGAAAAAAAAAAAATCTCCGCTATTCTTCAATTGGGGATGGGCCCCCACCTGATTCGGGAATGGGATCCTCATTCATCCCGATGCCGAGATGGAGGTCAGATAGAGGAGGCAGAGTCGAAACTCCACCTCACCCGCCCCATTGCCATCCCTAATGGTAAGTATGGAGTTGCCAACTAGAAGTCCAGACCAACTTTGACAATTTAAAAGCATCTTAGTCACTGTAACTTTGAGCTCACAGACAACTTTATGACTACTACACATAAGTTATGGATAGTTCTGATATGGATCAGGTCTATTGAACTATGTGATTAAGAATTAGTCACATTACTACACAATGAGGAGAGGGAAATTTCTGTGATGACGTGACTAATTTTGTACCACAAAGTCCATTTAGACCTGGTCCATATCAGAAAAATCTTAAGTCTATTCACAGCACAAGCCTTTCTAATAATTTTGACCTACTTTCTGGTGATTTCAAATTAAAATTGTGTCTCAAGAAAGGGCTGATTTGGTACATGAATAAGGACTGTTCACCTATTTTCATATATTTTGGAGTTGGAAATTCACCAATCGGTCACATTTAGATGTCTCAAATGACCTTTTTTCTTGTTCTTTTTTATTCATCTTTTAATTTCAAGAATATTTTGTCAATTAGTTTGCACTTTTACCTTGAATTATTGGCTTAAATTGGAAGATAGAGAATGGGTGGTGTTCGTGTGAATAAAATGCAAGGACATTGTGATCTTTTACTTCTACATTTGCATAAAACTCAACGCTTTTTTTTAATTCTTATCCATTGGTTATTTTAGACATCTTATTGGTACACCGTAAACCTTAGTGTAATGCGATAATATTTTGAATTTGTAAAAGAAATAAGAAAATAACGCAATAAAATATTTTTTATTAGTCAAATTACAATCTCTATTGGAATTCTAAGTTTAGTTGAAATGATCCTCCGATTCTCCTCTTTTGAATTATTTTGATCTTAGAATTGGATGACTTGATATTTTTGAATCAAGTAGGTTTTGATTCTAAGAGCCAGATTATTGATCCTCTAAAGCTTTTATGCTTCCACCAGATTTTTGCCGCGAGAAATACCTTAAAGAACGCCTTGGGATTTGTTGAAAACCTCGTGAGAGCTTTTGTTTACTGAAGTCTAATTGTGGCTTCAATGTCTTCTCACTTGGGAGAAATCTTGACTCGAGGGCTTTGCAACTTGATCTCGGAGCGAACGGACTTTGATGCTGAACACTTGATCGCGGTGGCTTTCGGAGCTTCTTGTGATCATGAAAAATGAGATCATGAAAAATGCTTTTGAAGATTGCAAATAACGCCTTTAATTTGATGAAAACCGTTATTGAAGATCTTCGAATGAGATCACGAAGAACAATTTTGAAGGCTGTGAAGAACGCCTTGAATTTGATGAAGATCGTTATTAAAGATCTTCAAAGGAGATCACGAAGAACCCTTTTGAAGACTGCAAAGAATGTCTTGAATTTGACATAGACTGTTATTGAAGATCTTCGGATTTGAGGAACACATTTGTTGCAAATCTTCGAATTTGAGAAAGATCATTGTTGGGTCCAATTTTCGGCAGTGGCGGCCCAATAATTTAAGTCCATTATTTAATAAACTTTAATTTAATTTGAGTTTTGGTTTGAGATATTTTAGCCCCAACTTCTTTAATACATCATATTTGGACAAATGAACTTGGACCCATCAATTAAATTTAAATAACCAAGAACTTAAAATATTTATTTTATTTAATCTAAATTAAATATATTTTATTTTATTTTCAACAAAATCATTTATCTACACTTAGTCCCCACTTATGTTCTTATCAAACATGGTACAAGGTGTTTTCTACAATCAAATAATCATTTTGTCTTCCAACTTTTAGTTTTGGAATAGCTTTTGAGCAACTTTTATAAAGAGAACCTTGGCAATATGGCTATAACCAATCCAAACTGATGGAATTCCAAGAATAAGATATACTCCCTCCGCTTCGTATTAGATGTCCCAAATTAAAATTTACATATACTTTAAAAAAATGAGTTATGCTAGTTATTTTAATGAAATGACCAAAAACCTATTTCGAAAACTCTGAATACAATAAATAATATGTTGTTAAATTAATAAATATAAGGAAAAAAATTGGGAAAAAATAATAAATTATACACTAAGATGTAAAAGTCTTTGCATTGCTTCTTTTAACAAAAAGTAATTTGAAGTAATAAATTACTTCTCTCTTTACAAAAAGTGAGATTTCAATGCAAATTAATTGACTCATTTTGACATGCAAGCAATGCAAAAGCTGAAAAAGTGTAATTTGACTGATTAATTTAAGTCTAGACAATGATTCCATATGATTGGAATAATTAACAATTTGTCTAGTTTCTTAAAGATAAATTCCCACTGATTTCTCCATTACAAACTTGTTCTTCTTTTTTAAGTCGTTATATGAGTGCTCGAATTATAGACTTTTTAATTACGATTCAGCACTCGGTCACTTAGTTTGTTATTTTAAAAGAATTGGATAAGGAATCATTATATATTATGAATTTGAGATTTTTTTTTATAAATTACTATTTTATATGCTATAAAATAAATATAAATTTGCATGAATACCCCATAGAGAGATCTAATGATGTACTAATTCCTAGTGACACTGGTATTTGATTATGATATTTCAATTTCATATTTGTCATTTAAAAGGAAGTAATACAAAGATACATTATAGAAATCAATTCATTCCTATTTCTAACACTATTGTAAGGGGTTTATTTAATTCAGATTTTAAAAGATTATAACTTACTTTTCAAAAATCAATAGATTCTAATGACTCTATGTATTATTTTAACTCTCTCAAAACTCTACACATATTTTTATAGATTCTATTAGATTAATTTTCTTGATTTCTTTTGATTTATAAAGTATATAGATTGTTTGAATGACACCCAAAAATAAAGAAAAGTCTGCTTCAGTGGTGTATTATACAGATCCAATAGTGTTGAATTTTCAAAGTCCACATATGTTTATCAAGCATTTTTCTTTTGGAATCAAACAATTTGTTAAAAATTCAAAAAAATTGGTGGCGGGTCTTTGATTTTTTGGAGATCACGAAACTGCTACATTTTTTATTTATTTGTTCAAGGTTTGTATAATTTACTTACTATAATTCTTTTTTTGCTTAACTAAGGTATGTTTTGTACTGTGTTTTGTTTTAAATTTCAGTTTCTTGAACTTTTTCCTTTTTCCCCTTTGATTCTCTTTTTCAGGAAAATAAAATTCATGTATGGAAAAGAGAAATTTGTGGTTAGGTAGAGAATAAATTGTTTTCTTTCTTTAATTTTTGTTTGAAATTGACCAGGAGGAAAATTATGACTGAATTTTGAAGTTTTACTTTTACTTTAAAGAAATGAGATCACTACAAAATTATAATCTCATATAAAATTATTAAAGACTTTTAATATTCATGAGAAAAACCTGTACACAAGATGAAGCTGGGGATTATTCGGGTAATGGGATATCAATCAACTGTTAGATTATTCAGGTAAAAATGACGAACATTCAGGGATCTAAAGTTAGAAGAAATTGTGACTAATGCCATCGAAAAGTGTACACAAGATGAAGCTGAGGATGATTTAGTACCACTAAAAGGGAAAAAATTCGCTATGGAACGGTTCTTGTGGGTACCTGTGAGACATGAAAGCTTGCGGGACTCACATTGCAGGTGGGTCCTGTCTAAAATTATGTGAGAGGAGTGTGGGGCCGGACCCAATCCGAGACTTTCCCAAATAAAAGCAACACAAGAAAGGACAACAACTCTTCACAAGTTTTTTTTTATTACAGTTCGAAAACACAACAAACTTTTGAATGCAATGAAAAAAGTTGAAATTCATATGGATATAAATTTTAAGAAAAAAGAAAACTACAATAGAATAATAATTTACTATAGTATCCTAGTTATTACTTGTAATTTTAGAATATTATTAATCTATAATATTTGATTGAATTGTGGAATATATATAGGTCTTTCTACAAATTATTATCTTATTAATTTATCAAATTTTTTTATTTATTTTATACTAGCACAAATTGAGACCAAAAAAAAATATTATTTTAAAGAGTTTATTGGTTTATAGGGTTTTATGAAGAGGGGGAAATATATTAGTAACAAATCACACATAAAATGATGCTTGCTAACACTGATTTTTCTTCTCTATTTAGGACTCAACCAAGAGTTTATTTTGCATGAAATTATAGTAGTATCTTTTTTGAGGAGTGGCACTTGCAATTTATTTGGCTAACGGCACTCCAAAGTGAATAATGGTCCCTTTTCCAGATTTCCAAGATGAAGAAGGGCAACAATTTCAAGAATCATCATAGCAAATCTAGCATCTATGCATTCTCGTGGGAAAATGATTGAAAAATAATAGTAATACCAATTATAAAAAGAAAAAAAAATTGATCATTTCATATTACATGGTCAAAACCATGGGAAAAATGGACTATACAGGTATTAATGATCTTGATCTCACCTCCATCTCATTTAATACTTATGATGATCGGTGTATTCAAATTGTTCATAAATCCACACATAGTAGGGACTAAAAAATATCATGTGAATAGGAGGTGATATCAGCACCGTTGATATATATCCACATCTCAGTTATCCAACCCTGAAAACCTAATAATAATAATCCACAAAATCTTACCACTCTATTAATATCTTATAGAACCCAAAAATTAAATCCACAAAATCCATATACATAAATAAAGGTCAAAATATCTTGATTTCAAAACTTGATGACAATATTTTGATTCTTGATTTTTTAGTTACCTATTTGAAATGGGGTTTGGACCACTGGGAACTTCATGAGCACTTGCATTGAAGACTCTATTTCTCAATGTAAAAGACCTTGATTCATCAACTCCACCATGCCCTCCTCCTTTTCTACCCATTGGTGAAGAAAAACTTGAACAATTATTGACTTTCTTGAAAGCTGCAATATTGCTTGAATTTGCTTCTTGGATTTTGAGTTCTTGCTCATTAGCATTGACAACAAGAAGAAAAAATAAGAAGAAGAAAAGGGTTACTGAGGCCATTTTGGAAGTGAGATTTCCCATCTCTAGCCATATAAAGTTTTTGCTAAGTAACAAGCCATATAAAGTTGAGTACAACAAATATTACCTCCATTCCTAAATACAAGACTTTGAGAACAAGTAGTGAAAAATTAAGTAAAATCTAAAGTATTTTGTCAATCAAAATACTAATATTATTATCTTAAATAGAATTTGTATACAATTAATTCTATTTAAAAGAGTAATAATATTGATATTTTATTTTAAAAATATTTTAATTTTTATTTCTTATTTTTCGCTACTTGTGCTAAAACTCTTATATTTAGTATTTTGTAATGGAGGGAGTACCATCCAATGGATTATTTCTAAGCAATCAACATTAATTTGTATTGTATCGAAAAGCTTAAAAAGAAAATATTACAAGTGTTGCCCTCTTGATAGTTGAGGAAGTTAAGAGTAATCTTGGAATTTTGTACGGTTTTTGAGGTTAGCTTAGGATTAGAATCTTTTGTGTTTTTTTTGTTCTATGTGTTTTGTTGTTTTTGAGAGAGAAAAAATAGGAGTCTTGTAAGAGATAAAGCACTCATGCTCTTATGCAGAATAGGAAATGTTTCACACCGTACAAAATAATTTGGATTGTCGGATGATAGTTTTGAACGGTCTATATTTGGAGAGAGAAAAAAAAAATTTATTTTTTATTTTTGAAGTCCAGCTGCAACTTTTCTCTCTTCAAATTTAGGGTCATTAAAATTATCATCCGACGATCCAAATTGTTTTTCACAGTACGAAATTTTTTATGTTCCGCATAAGTCCCCGGACTAGAGATAAAGTGTATGGAAAGGGGCAAAGGAGAGAGATGACTGTAGACTGGTAGTGGTGGCGGTGAGTGTAGGAAAAGTTGATTTGATGTGAGTTAGGGAGGAAGGAACCTCTCCGGTCGCAAAATGATAACAGACGAGAATAGTTCTGTCATAAATTTAATTTAACGTACATTATGTTTTATAATTTATTACTACGTAGTAATTTTTAATTGTTTATCTTCAATCGTGAGTTATGAAACATAAGATTAATATTCAAAGACTTAGACCATGTCGCAACAAAATTTTACAATTTTGACCACTCTCCCCACCCTATTTGAAGAATTTTATTTTTTTAAAGAAATTAATGTAGATACTATTTAAATGGAAGTAAGTAATTTTATTTTTGAAAAGAAAATAATATCATTAATAGATATTATGCATTACATGGAGGTGGAATTCTAATGGATCCCCTACCCTTTGAAATGAGGCATTAAGCCTTAGAAAAATCCAGCTAACCAATGAGGTAGAACATAACAAGACTCGCGATCATAGAAAAAACTAGAGAATAAATGCCCTATAGTACAAAATTATATGACCGTATAACCAAAAACTACTACCAAAAAGCAAAAGCAAAACCGATGTCACGCACAAACCAGAGGCCTTCCACAACTTATAGAGTTCTTGTCTGCAAACTTTCAAAATACGTAAAATTAGGAGGGGAGATCAGTTGAAAATCGCATAGAATAGTTGGCCAGCGACCACGCCAGATATGAACAGAATGTCCGCTCACAATCCTCCATTCGAAGCCATGTTGCAATAAAACTCTATCTTGATGGATGTTTCTCCAAGTTTGAGGCGGTCGCCCATATCGTTTGCTTACAAAAATTGAAATAAATCCTAGCTGAAAACATGGAAAAAAAAAACTATTACTATTATGACATTAATCATGAAGCCGACAAAAGGCTTTATTATGAAAAAGAAAAATACTAGTAGAGTTCTGCACCATTTTCAGGCGCACTAGACATTGAATTGTCCAGGACTTGCTAAAGCCTGGGCAATTCACGAACAGGCGACTCATGAATTTTGGCATGGCCGACTTGCGACCTCCACCTTATCCTGATTAACGGAAGGAGCCCCTGTTAGAAATATTTTAGTGAGCGAAAATAAGGGGCTTTGCATGGGCCTGGCCCAGCTTTTGTATAATGGTCATGACATGGCACACAAAATTTTAGGGAGAAACATTTCTGGCCCGTCCTGGCTGACGTGGCGCTCTCCCAGACGCGCCTTGCCACGTCAGCCAGGACGGAAGTGGGGAGTCCCAGATTAAAAAAAAAAAAAAAACTCTTCTTTTTTTCCCTCAAATCGCCATTTACCAAAGTCACAAAGCAAACCCCCCCCCCCAAATTCTGCCGCCTGACCCCCCTCCCCCACCTCCGACGACCCTTGCCGCCGCCTTCGGCTCCACCAACCAACTCCCCCTTTCTCTCATCTCCTAAACTAAAAGGTATAAAACCTTAATTTAGTTGTTTTGAATTTTTTTTTAGCAAATTAAAATATATGTTTTCAATTGAACTTTAAATTGTTGTGATTTTGGTTATTTAGAGTAATTTGTTCCCTATTTGAAGTTTTATGTCTTTGAATTTGGTTTTTGATTTTGTGAATTCAGGTCAATTAACAAATTAGGGATTTTTTAATTTAAGGGTTTTGTCAATTTTGGGGTTTTTGTGAAGTTTTATGTGTTTGAATTTGGTTTTGATTTTTTTTGTGAAGTGTTAATTTGTAAATTTTTACTTGGGGATTATAAATTTGGCCATATAAATTGTGTAGTTTCTAATGGGTTTGTATGCTATTATTTTTTTGTATAAATGTCTGTTCCTGCACATCTTCGGCCCGGTCCTTACGATGCTAGCGTTTTAAACAAACACGCATCGCATAGAGCTCTTAGAATATATGGCGGGGATTTAGACGTTAATAGTACCTTAAAAATTATTAGTTCTGACGGCCAATTTTTTGATGCCTACCGAAATGAGACCAATCTAAGAGTGATTCAGATGATCGACCACATAGGTTTCGGGGGTTGCTGTAGGATAGGCAAAATCAAGATAGACCAGACATTGGTCAGCGCATTAATAGAGCGGTGATGCCCAGAGACCCATTCTTTTCACCTCCGATGTGGTAAGGTTAGTATTACCCTAGAGAACGTAGGATGCCTTCTAGGACTGCCCACCCGGGGGCACGTGGTGAGTTGGCCTGAGGACTTTAACCTCAGCAAAACTCAATGGATTGAACGGGTGCACGAGAGCCTAGGATTCGACCCCCACCCGAGTCTATTAGGGAGTAATACCCTCGCGCTCGTAGAGGTTTACGCCCACATCAGTGAGCCCCTACGTGATGATGCTACTGAAGTGGAGGTAGATCAGCGGGCCCGGGCTTTGATTTTCCTGCTGATGTCCACTCTCTCTTCCCCGATGCGCTACCTGCTGCTAATCAGCGACGGAATCCTAACTGATGACCAGCATTCTTGGGCTAGCGATGTCCTTGCACATCTGTACCGCCAGATGTGCACCTCCCGTCGGTGGCAAATAGGACTAAAGCGGGTGTGGACCTACACACGTGAAAAAAATATTCAATAGACAGCAAATAATACAAAATACATACTAGCACTAAAAATTCATAAATTAGTAAACAAACCTTAATTAATAGGCAGCATCCAACAATGTCATTTGAAACAGCCTGTGCGGAGGTGCACATCTGGCGGTACAGATGTGTAAGGACGCCGCTAGCCCAAGAATGCTGGTCATCGGATAGGATTCCGTCGCTGATTAGCAGCAGGTAGCGCATGTTCCCACGCGAACCGGATTTGTTGGGGAAGAGGAGAGTGGACATCAGCAGGAAAAACAAAGCCCGGGTCCGCTGATCTACCTTTACTTCAGTAGCATTATCACGTAGGGGCTCACTGATGTGGGCGTAAACCTCTACGAGCGCGAGGGTATTACCCCTAATAGACTCGGGGGAGGGGGGGTCGGAGTCCTAGTCTCTGGTGCACGCACTCAATCCACTGATTTTTTGTTAGGTTAAAGTCCTCAGGCCAACTCACCACGTGCCCCCGGGTGGGCAGTCCTAGAAGGCATCATACGTCCTCTAGGGTAATACTAACCTCACCACATCGGAGGTGAAAGGAATGGGTCTCTGGGCACCACCGCTCTATTAATGCGATGACCAATGCGTGGTCTATCTTGATTTTGCTTATCCTACAGCAACCCCCGAAACCTATGTGGTCGATCAGCTGAATCACTCTTTGATTGGTCTCGTTTCGGTAGGCATCAAAAAATTGGCCGTCAGAACTAATAATTTTTAGGGTACTATTAACGTCTAAATCCCCGCCCCATATTCTAAGAGCTCTATCCGATGCGTGTTTGTTTAAAACGCTAGCATAGTAAGGACCGGGCAGAAGATGTGCAGGAACAGACATCTATACAAAAAAATAATAGCATACAAACCATTAGAAACTACACAATTTATATGGCCAAATTTATAATTCCCCAAGTAAAAATTTACAAATTAACACTTCACAAAAAAAAAAAAATCAAAATCAAATTCAAACACATAAAACTTCACAAAAACCCCTAAATTGACAAAACCCCAAAATTAAAAAATCCCTAATTTGTTAATTGACCTGAATTCACAAAATCAAAACCAAATTCAAAGACATAAAACTTCAAATGGGGAACAAATTACTCTAAATAACCAAAATCACAACAATTTAAAGTTCTATTGAAAACATATATTTTAATTTGCTCAAAAAAAATTTAAAACAACTAAATTAAGGTTTTATACCTTTTAGTTTAGGAGATGAGAGAGAAAGGGGGAGTTGGTTGGTGGAGCCGAAGGCGGCTACAATCGGCGGCGACAGGGGGTAGTCGGAGGTGGGGAGGTGGGTCAGGCGGTAGAATTTGGGGGGGGGGGGGTTTGCTTTGTGACTTTGGTAAATCGCGATTTGAGGGAGAAGAAGAAGAGTTTTTTTTTTATTTGGGACTCCAGGATGGCTGACGTGGCAAGGCGTGTCTGGGAGAGCGCCACGTCATCCAGGACCGAAGTGGGACTTCCGTCCTGGCGAGAAATGTTTCTCCCAAAATTTTGTGTGCAATGTCATGACTATTATACAAAAGCTGGGCCAGGCCCATGCAATGCCCGGGAAAATTGCCAATAGATAGCAGCCCCATGGCATGTTTTAAGTTCTTTCTACTTGGGCCATCACCCATCGGCCCAGTCACCAAGAGAGCCCTACCAACACTTATAACCTTATATTTTGGCCCAAGAGACCAGCCCAAAAAAAAAAGACCTGGCCGCCTTTGTTATGATTCAGTTGCGGATCTACAACCAGCCACTATTTCGACGGATTAATGTTGGGGGTTGTTGACAAGGTTAGTGGGTTATGTCCAGACTAGTGAGCTTGATTTTTCCCCTTTTTGAAGATGATTTCATTGAGGGTAACATTTCAGGTAATTTTTATGAGGATTTCGAGGATGACTTAGAATGATTGTAGATGCAGGATTAGCTTTTCTTTTATTTCATTTGTCGAACATTAGTATTTCCCGTTTGGCTATGTAAGAACACTAGAATATGTTATTTTCATTTTCAGTATTGAATAATAAATGAGGGTTCCTTTTTAGTATTTGGGTTCTGTATCCCATTGACTTGGAGTACTGCCATGTCATCATTCCGGTTACGGGGTGTGACAATTCACTATTAACTCGGGATATCCATTTTGGCATAGTTGACCTACACTTTCGACTTGTAATACGATTCGAATGATATAATATTACGATATGCATATGGGCGTGACATCATAAACGGCAACCGTACTTTTTATACTAAAATATATAGTCCAATATTACAATGTGAACTTAAGCACATACTTTTGCAATGTTATCCTTCTTAGACGGGGATCACGGTTTATCTCCAAAACTCGAAAAACTTTGTCAAGGCACACCAAACAAGTTGGAAGTTCGATATTCTCTATGATAGATTAATTTTTATAGATGTTATATAAAGCAATAAAAAGCATATATAAGAATATGGAAGTGTGATGCCAAAATAATATGCTAGGAAAATAGGATCCTATAATGCTATGACCAAATGAGAGTACTACAAGCCTACTTATTTATACTTTTGTAGGCATTGCTGAATATTTTTGGGCATTTCAAGTAGAAGTATTAGCCTTCTTGACAAGGCATGACTTCAAACAACTTGCACAGCATTTGTCCACTTCATGTTTACTACTAGCATTTGTAAGGTCCATGCACTGGCCAGAGATATGATCATTGCATCCATTTATTTCTTCTTTATCTACAAAATTTAAACAAAACTCTCATTTCATATAACGATTACGAGAAAAACTCTCGATATATACATAAACTATTTTCACTATTTTTTTTCTTATTAGTAAATTTTTATTTTAACTGTTTCTATACTTAAATTATTTTCGAACTATTGTTTTTGTCAAATTAGTGTGAAGGTGGTGGTTTTTGGCCACTTTTAATTATCTGTTTTACACATATCTCTAGTGTTAAAAACTTAAATGGATAGAAATACACTTAATGCTGACAAACATGTCCATAATACGTGTTCAAATATGACAAAAATACCACTTTTACAATAATTTAACAAAAGCGGTAGTTCAAAAATAGTTTAAATACTGAAAAATCAAAAATAAAAATTTGTTAACAAAAAGAGAAAAATAAAAATAAATAATTTATGTACAAATATAGAATTTTTCTCTAATGATTAAATCGTAAAACTGAAGAATGATTTGAGAAGGAGGGAGGATTTTGAATGATTTACCATCAATAATCTTGTGTTCCATGCACTTGGAAACACACCTTCTTGCAAAGCCCGTCATTTCGAGCCACTTCAAAAAATGAATAAATAAATTCTCTATGAGAGCAAAATTAACACAAAAATTAAGCTGTTTTTCCCGTTACAATATGTACACATTCGGTGTTTCATTCACTTTCTCCACTAATAAAAATTGACATATGTTATTTTTTTAATTAAAAAAAAATAGTGAAACACGTAGTAGAAAAGTAAATACGTAGCAATCACTTATTCGTAGGAATAGATAACGGGACACGGAATACGGACAGAAGATTCTTTCCTCTCTTTTTTTCTTTCTTTCCAAATACTATTGAAACACAAATACAAATTACCATAATTGTGGAACAAGTGTCCATAATGAACACAGTAGTAGTTACAATCTTGCTGACAATTGACACAAAAGTCCGCACAATCTGGGCAAAAAAGTTGCATACATTTGTGAACACACATATCAGATTCTTCAGCCTTTGCAACATTCATGAGAAGGAGAAGACCTCCAAAGAAAGTGATCATCACCATCACCATGCAACCTTTTCCTTTTCCTAATTCCATATTTTCTCTTTCTTTTTTTTTGTGTTTTTATTCATTACTTTGGAAATGCTACTATTTATAGGCAAAAAATATCATCTGACCCCATTCTGTGTCCCGGCTCGTTCTCTATTCCACAAATAGATATTTGTCACGTGCAGTGGCGGAGCTATTAAGGGGCAGGGGCGAGCACAACATTTTCAAAAATGACGAATTTTCTATGGGAATTTTTTTTTGGTGATATTTTCTTGTAAGTGTTGTATTTGGCTCCCTCTAAAAAATTTCAGTAAGAAATTCGCCCCCCTATGACAAATTCTTGGCTCCGCCACTGGTCACGTGTTTATTTTTTCCCTACAGGTTACGCTATTTCTTTTAGATTATAATTTTTTAAATAAAAAATTAACGCATGTCAATTTCTTATTAGTGAAATAAGGAATGAGACACCGAACGAGACTGAAGATTCCTACCCCTATATATAGTTCAAAGTTGTCTATTGAATTTTTCAGATGACTAGTTTTGATTAATTGGTTCACTTGCATCACGAAGCCTACATTTCAGCTATCATGTATTCCATATGAAGAAGTTGTAGTCATTTGTGTGTGGTAAAAGTAGTGTATATGTTGGAAAAGCTTTATGCCCTCTTATACTAAAATTCATGGCAAAAAGTTGTTTTCCTCTTCTTCCTATTGCTCTCCTTATAAATATTCTTTATAATTCTAGTCTTCATATGTGTGTTTCTCTATGTTACTCCTATTTCACAATATATAAGGCCTTTTTACATAAATTAACTTATATGAAAATAAATATTTTTTCTACTTATAGTATTTACTAATTAAACTAACATATATTCTTACATTTAAGATCTAGAGTAACTTTAAATAAATAAACATTCAAAATAAACGATATCCTAGTGACTAATCTTATTTGATGAATGATAGTTTATAATATGATGAAGTTCTTACTCTTGCATGTTTTCAAAATCATATTTCATATTTTGATTTAATCTTTCAAAGGTTTTGCAAAACATATTTTTAAGTGTTGGTTAATGCCTAAAATCTGTAAAATATTTTAAATATCTTTCAAAAAGACTTAGGCATAAGTTTTAGAACATTATAAAGTTGACCGAGTGGAAAAAATCACTTGTGGACTAAAGTCCGATCAACCGGGATCCTAGACCTAAGAAGAGTGGATGAAGTCCGATCGACCGACATGTGTTGTCTGGTCGATTGGAGTGTCTTTTGTACTTTGTCACTTTTGAATGTTCCAATATTCCAACAGCTATATAATCTCGAAAGACCATATCTTAGGTCATTCGACTAGACCACATATTGCGGTCGACCGAGATCAAGACGAAGTATTTGAACTTAACTTCGGAAGACCTAGTCCACAGACTATGGACCGGTCCTCTGGTTCATGAACTTTTTTATTATAATTTTTTTTTGAAAAAAAAGAAAAGAATTATTCATTCATGCAAACTAAATTAGAAGATTCATATCCAAGTAATACTCTAATTTTTAAAACAAATAGTAAAATAGATATGGATTTACAAGTATAGAAATCTTGTGATTAAAATAAAAACAAAATTTCAATAAAAGACTACATATATATTATATAATTATATAACTTAAAACAGATAAAAACACAAACAAAATCATGAGACTCGTTAGTTTTAGAATATGATTGGAGATACTTTTTGTAAAAAATATAAATATTATTTTTACAGATCAATCCAGGTCCAGTCCACAAAGTCCGCATCCAAACAGACCCAAACTAAAAATACCCATTTTTAAACGGACTTCAAGTCCATTTGACAGTGCTAGATGAAAGCATTGGGGGAACCAAACACTATCAAGGTGTGGAATGCCTTGGTATAACCCAAAGAATCATAAAATTTGGCAATGAAGAGTTCACTTTTCTCATTAAATAGGTTTGCAAATGGGAGATCTCTTGAAAATATTATTATTAACTCGTTGCATATGCCATATCAAAATATGACTGCAATCCCATGCAGTAAATGAAAACTACGATCTTACAAACAGAGACAGAAATAGATTGAGCCCACAAAGTTCTACAATCCCATGAACCGTGGCCATCTATTGCATACTCCGGTTATTTTGTGAGTTCTAATCTTCATCATCATCTGCAATTGGAAGATACGTTAATTAGTAAATTTCATATTAATCATGATAAAGAAGTGCGTTGAGCGAATTCCACGGTTAAGAGCACACGTAGTTCAATGAATAATCCAAACAAAAATAGTTCAATAACTATTGGCTAGATTAGCGTCAACGCTAAGGAAGAGTTGCTGGAAATTATGTGCATTCCAGAATGGCTCAAAGTAGGTACGAGGCACTAAAAGAAGTCTAACATCATGTTCATCTCTTCAGGTACTAATTTGAAGAAGAGAGGAGACACCTCGATGGGCCGAAACCAAAACTAGTAAGCAACCTAATGTGTGCAAGAGTTGTTAATTGTCGTAACAGATATTGCTTAATGGACAAAAGTTATTATTTATTTCTGTATTCTTCGGGAAAGGGAGAAGAGTCTTGAAGCTCAAAAGCAATACCAGCAGAACATTAGACTACCAACAATTAATCAGATCAAATTACAATTCCCTTGAGACTTTTGCACTTGTTTCTACAATATCTTTATGAAGTATAAACGCATACTTATAGATAGCATAGATATATTTTGTTTTTTTCTACTAATATCTTTATGAAGTATAAACGCGTACCTATAGACAGCATGTATATATTTTGTTTTTGTAATCTTCTGTTGACAGGGAAGACAAGTTATCATATACAGATCCCAAACCATTACAGTATGCAACTAAGAGAGACATCATATCAAATCTATCGATTCCTCTAGCACCTTGCTCAAATATTTATGTGATACCATTGCACGAATGTGAAGCACATATATCTTGTCATTTTACTGATCATATACTAAGTAAAGAAATTTGATCTCTTCATCAGCTCATGAAATTCCATCACATCCTCCATTTTGAAAAGTAAAGAAAATTAGGGCTAGTGTGCCACTTGAGGAATTGCTAAGGGTATTAAGATAACCAAATTCCCTCAGGACCCTGCGGGGGAGAGTGGAGAAACCCCAAGAAATGTTAGGTACGAGAATTAACTTCCTAACCTATTGTCTTGGTACAAGGTTGACCAACTGTACCAACTCAATGTCCCAATCCGCAGAAGATAGAGCTTAGATATAAAAATGGCGCCCAAAAAATTCCATTTGCAGGGAAATAATGAATATGTATTAAATGAATGAAAAAGCCGTTGTACCCACTTTCTACAGCACCTGGAAGCATTACGGGTTGTAAAGTATCATTTAAGTAGAATGACTGCAAAATATTTGCTAAAAGAAATTGTGCCAAGGTTATTGAGAAGAAACAGAAAGTAATTGCATTGCTTGTTGAAGGAAAAATAAGTGGCAGAACAAGGAAAGGATAGAGTTTGATTTAGGGGTTAGGTCTTTACTTCATGATTTCCTGGAGTCGAAGGGGCACACTCATATTTAATGAACATGCGATTTGATGAAAAAGCGATGGAAAACCTTTTAAGAAGAATTAAGAAAGGACAATGGAAGCTACCTGGACAAATGGAAACTACTTAAGAAAAGCTTCAAGCAAGTAAACATTGTCCGGCACACAAGTGGACAGCAAATTCCTGTCAAATTTCCTTCAATATTTAAAATATTCTGACTAGAATAAAATAGAGAATATCAAGGTTTCCATTTTTGCGTTAAAAATAAGTGTTCCTAAAGTTGTTTGCCAGAGAGGGTGGCAATCTCCTATGCAATGCTTCAAAATCCAATTTAGTTCTAATTATTATGATTTATTCTCCGACAGACACGTTCTCCATCTCCTTTGTAACTTTTTTACTCATTTGAGAGATAATAATTTATTAAAGAATACAATGTTGACACACTGTTTGATTTGCATATTAAAGCCTCATTTCATAATATTCATCGATTTGTAAGGTAATATTTCAGAGAAGCCAAATCTTTTTCTCTTTTTGTTCAAATGATGTTAACTCCTTTTCTATTAAGGTCAAGTCCTAGCCATGCAAAATATGGAAACCTTGGAAATTCCACAGAGACTTGGCTCCTCCAAAGTTGATATCTGCTACGGGCTACCAAAGGCTGAGCACATAGGTAGCAATTTGCTTGATGTGATGACCACCTGTTTAGCATTTCCCTAGGTTTATTGATTAAAGTCAAGTTTCTCAGAACCAACATTTGCGAATCAATAGCTAGTACAGTTTTGAGTTTGAACAACATAGACATACTTGGAAGGACTGATCCCCCTCACAACACGGATTTGAGAACACAAACTTTCTTGTGGTCTGATTAATCAAGATACTAAACCTTGGTATGATTCCCACCTACTTCTTACGCCACTAGTTTGCATCTTTTCTGCGCCCAATATTCAGAATTTGAACCCTAAAGTTAAAACCCTATACCTATGGCACCGCCAGGAACATTTTATGAACTATAAGTGTGCCCAAAGCAACAAAAGGATTCCTTAACCCAAGCCAAATCTATTTCACAAAGCAGATAGCTCCTTTGTCCATTGAACTAAAATTCCTGTTCCAATTTCTTCTCAACCTGTTGAAACGGTATTGTCCCAAATTTCCACCATCCACTGATTGAAAGTAACCATCTGATCCACCTAAGCCATAAAAGGCAAGACAGAGACCTAGATGTTCTTTCTAAAGTTAATCCATGACAAATCAAAGAATACAAGGAGTCGAAGGAACATATATTAACTCCACAAAATCACTTTTCTAGTGCTCTAGTACTTCAACTTACTGCTTATACTCCGTTTCTTAAAAGCAGTTTTTTTAGCTTTTGCTTTTAGCTTTTGCTTAGAGTAAGCTAAATTGAACTAGCTTGCATTTGATTGAATCAGTTTAGTTAAATGAAATCTAAATGCAATTGCTTTTCAAGCCACGGAGAACAAGGCTTTAGTAGACTAGAATAAAGAGTGAAACATCTTAAATTTAATAAAAGATATAGCGTAGCGGAAACGTCTATTGTCATCATCTAACTTTGGGACAAAAAGAAACCTCTCCAATGGGATATAAACACAATAACAAGAATAAAGCTCTTGTTCGCAAAAGGATTAATACAAACAATAGCAGTAATGTAATTTCAGTGTTGTCAATTGCGGTGGGATAGCGGCTAATAGCGGGATAGCGGTGCGGAGCGGCCTTTAGCTGCTATGACTCCTCCATAGCGTCGCGGATTTTGGGTGCGGATTATTGCGGCTAAAATAGCGGAAATAGAGGCACATTAGCGGCGCTATTTGGTATATTGATGAAAAGTCTTTTTTGCCCATTACAATAATAAAAAAAAGAGTAAAATAGGGGCAAAATGGGAATAACAAACCCAAAGAAACCCTAAACCTAATGGCTAATACAACTACACGCGCTAAAATGTTAAAAAAAACATTATTCTCTTTTCTTCTCCATCTATTCAAAGCTTAAAAAAAAACGTTCTGCTATTTTCTTCTCCATCATCTATTCTTCTCATCTCCATCATCTACTCTTCTCCACCAGTCACCGGCGACCCAAATAGCGCAGCTATCCGGAATTGATAACAGTGTGTAATTTAACTTGAAATTTTCAGAAACTATCATTCCCACAAACTATTAAAAGAAGGAAAAGGAAAAGAAAGAATCTCCACAAAACACATCATGAAAGAACCTAGATATTTTTCTGAAAGAAAATTTGGGATATTTTGTTATTAACAAAATAAAGTTCAATCTATATCTTATCTTTTCATTTGCAATCAACTAATTCCTATTTTTACTCAACTACCCATTATATGTCCAACTTTTAACAGCTAGTTTGGAGACTTTATTTATGCAAAAGATATTTTTTGCACATCAAGCCTTGCTGCATATCACAAAGATAGGCAGGAGAAAAATGAAATTTATCTCAATAAGCATACCAACTAACTATTTATCATAACCATCAAATTGTGTTAGTGATGAGAGAGTTCCAAGAACTAATAATTTGGGATCTTATGTGCTAATACTTTAATTGCACCTTTAGTGCTGGGTATATAATGTCTCCTAAGAGACAACCCTAACCCTAAATTTCATCCAACTTCTCTCACTCTCTTCTTCCTTAGCCGAATCGGCGCCCCTCCCCCTCCCTTCTTCTCCTTCTCCGGCGAAGCCACCACTGCTGCCCTTTTTTTTTTCTTTTCTTCTTCTCTTCTCTCTGTTTCCGCTCTCTCCTTTCTCTTCTCCCTCCGTTGAAGCTCGGAGATGTGTTCGGCGCCCCTCCCCCCCCTTCTTCTCCTTCCCCGGCGAAGCCACCACTGCTGCCCTTTTTTTCTTCTTTTCTTCTTCTCTTCTCTCTGTTTCCGCTCTCTCCTTTCTCTTCTCCCTCCGTTGAAGCTCGGAGATGTGTTCGGCGCCCCTCCCCCTCCCCCTTCTTCTCCTTCTCCGGCGAGTCTTCACTGACCCAACCGTCACCGCCACCGCCACCGATTCTTCTCTGAGACTCCAAGAACGGTACGTTTTTCTCTTTCTTTGTCTTCTCGTCGGACTTTTGACCATTTTTTTTCAAAGACCCGATTTTTTGGATTTCTAGGCGGCTAATCGGCCGACTAGGCCGAGTTTTGCAACACTGGTTCAAACCCAAATAAATTTTACCCAAATTTGACCTGAGGAAGCGCATCCCAAACCATATTTCTACCCACTAAATAGGAGAAGATTCCAACCAAATGACCGAGAAAAAGGCATCAAGAAAAAATCATCACCAAGCATTTTATAACAAAAGTGTAAGGAGAAAGCCAGAGAATTAATTCAATGTTTCCAAACATACCTTCAAAGTTCATTTCAGAGCATCAGTTAAATATTAGAAAAATAAGTAAGTCAACAATAACTTGACATTAATTCCAAATTGGCCTATTGCTTATACTTATCATACTATTATTAATAGAGCAAAATCTAAGTTCAGTCTTTAGTAGTTTCCTCTAATTCTCTTCATTCCATAGCCTAATATAAATAGTTATGTCTGCAGCTTATGAAGCATTGTATCCCCCCCCCCACAAATTTTTTTTTACTGTTTACCAAAATCTACCCCTTATCCGACCCACCCTTTTTCTAGAAAAGAAAAAGATGTATACTAAATGAAAAGAAAATTGCTAAATAGAGATAACTAAATAAGTAAAGCTGGAATCCAAATGCTTAAAAAAGATCACCCTTTTTAAAAAAAATAACAGCCTGAAGCTAAGTAATCAAAACAGATGGTAGGACATATTCTGCTACTCCCTCCATTCCTTTCATTCCTTAATATAAGACTTTCATTACATTTAGCGAAATATAAAGAAGCAAAAAACCAAGATACTTTGTTAGTCAAAATAACAATATTACTCTCTTAAATAAGACTTTTTTTTCCCTCTAATTCTATTTTTTTTTAAGCCCAACTGGGCGTACACCCAAGAGGTGAGAGAGTAGCACCTCATAAGAGGAGTAATATTGATATTTTGATTAAAAAACATCTTAATTTTAGTTTCCTTAATTTTGGCCACGTCTTGAAAGTCTTATATTAAGGAATGGAGGTAGTATCAAATATCATGCATTAAGCAACCCATTTCCTACAAAATATTCTGAAAGATAACAAAAGTAGAAATCGAGTAATTCCAGGCAAGAAACAGAAAAAGAAGCAAAGATTCAAAGTTTGAATAGGATCACACAATTGAAGCCCTAAATTAAAACAAAACAAAACAAAAACAACTGACACAAAAGGCTAAATTACCAAAGTAACGGCGTTCATTGGCTTGTTTAGCTTTAACAATCAGCTTATCAAGGTCCTCCTGAGATTTGGCATCCCACTTCACCATCTGATTCGCCGCCACCGCTCCCAATCCCATCCCCAACAAATGCTCCCATGGATCTACACAAATTGAAACTTCCATCAATTCTCAAAAAAATCAAAAAATTAAAATTAAAATTCATCTTCAAGCTCATTTCAATTATCATTTCATCCGATCAAAATAGAAGAAGAATACGAACGGCGCATGTAAGGGAGCTTCCGAAGGGCATTGGAATACATCTGTGTCCCCAATCCCAGTAGGGCTCCGATTAAGGTTGCGCTCGCCGGCATTCTTTTTCTCTCCCTCACTCTGGTCTTCTGGGTCTGTAGGTTTGTATCTCTTTCACTGTGAAAGTAGAGGCGTAAAAGTATTTTGGGTCTAGATTTTGGTTTTTTTTTTAGGACATTGTTTTTTTTTTTTTTTTGACGCCCGAAGGTGATTACTGGCGAAGAGATGGAGAGATCTACTAGATAGGGAGATTGTAGCATGTCCCATGCCTGGGGAGGGAGCTTGGCCTCACAAGGAGGAGAATTTATTACCCCACAAGGGGAGATACAGGAATCGACCACGGGAACTCCGTCCCGTGGCCGGGTAGCCTTACCACTTGGGCTACCCGATTCCTATTAGGACATTGTTTAGGAGATAAAATTTAGTTAATTAATTGATTAAATTGGTGGGAAAATGGTAAATAGTTTGGTGAATCTCTTATATTACAACATGGGTGAATAGTATTTAATTTGGGTTTTTAACTAATTCTACTTAGCCGTTAAGCTTTTTCTCTTTTTTTTTAAATGTAGTTTTTGGTTAATTTGTTCCATCAAGTTTGGTGAGAACATAATTCAGCCCCCAATTTCCGGAAAATTCAATAATATGAACGTTCTTATAGGGACTAGCTCCAGAATCCCTCACATGAATTGGGTGATGTCTACCTGCACATGTGTGTTTCGTTCAATTCATTTGAGGAGTTGTGGGATCAATGCCACAAAAAGGATCCTAGAATTGAGTGACCCTCAATTTCGAAGTCTAGGTCCATATATACTTACTTATATAGTACTCCAATTTATGCCAACTATAAATATAAGATCGGAAATCGATTGTCAGTTGTTTTCTTTATAAAGTGTGTACAAAAGTAGATATTCAATTTCTAAAAAGAAGATTGTTTATTTATGGATCATTACCAATGATTTTCTTTCACATTCAAAATATTATCTTTTGTTTGCAATATACATTCAACATCTTAATCTTTCTTTTGACGGCTTGGAAGGTGAAGTTCCTAATGAAGGTTTCTCTAAGAACTCTACAACATTCTTAATTTTACGAAGTGGAGGGCTATATAGAGGTCTTAAGTCATTAAAATTGTCTGAATAGTAAAAAAGAAAGACTTTTGAGGAGGTCTAAAGTGACTAAAATTGTCTGAATGTAATAATGAAAGACCTTTGAGAAAAATGAAAGAAAATAAATGTTCATCTAGCCATAATGTTAGTGGTTTTAATTTACTGGTTTTCTTATTTGAGTTTTGCATAGCTATGCTTTTTATGGTCGGGCTATGCCCTTAGCCAAAAAAATTGTGACCATATGAGTTTTTGCGCATCAACCTCAAGAGGTTAGGTCTTTATAAAGTCGGACGATACATGAGTCAAGATTTTTGCGACCATGTGAGTCTTTGCACATGAACCTCGAAGTTTAGGTCTTTATAAAGTCGGGTTGTACCCTGTGCCAATAATTTTTGTGCCTGAACCTCGGGGGTTAGGTCTTTATAAGGTCGGGCGGTACCCTGAGCCAAGATTTTTGCGACTATGTGGGTTTTTGGCACCTGAATCTGCGAAGATTAGGTTTTTATAAGGCCGGGATGTATCATGGGCTATATATTTTTGTGCCTGAAACCTCGGGAGGTTAGGTCTTTATAAGGTCGGCCGATACCCTGAGCCAAGATTTTTGTGGTCCTTGTGCCTGAACCTCGGGGAAGTTATGTCTTCATAAGTTTGGCGGTACTCTGAGCCAAGATTTTTGTGATCCTGCAGGTCTTTGTGCATGAACCTCGAGAGGTTAGGTCTTTATAAGGTCGTGTTGTATCCTAGGCCAAAAAATTTGTATGCTAGTGTATGCATTCATCCCGAATCTCTGCGATTAGGAAATATCCTTGAAACAGTAATTGTAAAACAAGTATGTTGGCATGTGGCCGTAAAAGTAAAGTATGAGAAATCTAGGGAAATAACGAGTTTTTAGGTGCTTCTCGTTCCAAGTCTTTGCTAGAATGTTCTTCTTTGCATCTTGTAGCTTGAAGCTGTCATTTTCGAGGACTTTGACGATTAAGTAAGGACCCTCCCAATTAGCATCTAAATTGTTTGGGCCTTGTAAGCCATAAGGGCTAATGTGATCAATCTAGTTTTGATGATAAGAAAATATTGGTTTAGTCCAAAACAATTTATGGCCAGAGGTAAAGTCCATAAAGATTTATTTTGGACATTAAAATCCCCAAACAAATTAATTTTGGTATATAAGGTCCATTCGTAAAAATGTGACGGGTCAACATAAATATGGTTGAAAAAATCTAGTCAAAGCAAATAATTAAAGGGTTAATTTTGTTAGTTTGCTTACTCAAGCCCCTCTCAGTTGGTAGCTTTACCCCTCCCCCGCCCTTTTGCCAAATTTTCACCCTATAAATTTATATCCGTTCGAACATGGAAATAATTTGCAAATATAATTCAAATAGGCTAATATTTACACACAAAAAAACTTTGAAACATTGAAGAAAAGAAAATATCGCGCCGTCTGTGGGGATCGAACCCACGACCACGTGGTTAAAAGCCACGCGCTCTACCACTGAGCTAAGACGGCAGACGCTTTAAGAAAAAGAAACAACTAATATTTGTGCAAGAATATTATTTTAAGGCAAATTAGTTTGTTTAGTCCAAAACAATTTATGGCCAGAGTTAAAGTCCTTAAAGATTTATTCTGGACATTAAAATCTCCAAAAAATTAATTTTGGTATGTAAGGTCCTTTCGTAAAAATGTAACGGGTCAATATAAATATGGTGGAAAAAATCTAGTCAAAGCAAATAATTGAAGGGGTAATTTTGCCAGTTGGTAGCTTACCCCTCCCCCGCCCTTTTGCCAAATTTTCACCCTATAAATTTATATCCGTTCGAACATGGAAATAATTTGCAAATATAATTCAAATAGGCTAATTTACACACAAAAAAACTTTGAAACATTGAAGAAAAGTAAAGAAGCACCGTCTGTGGAGATCGAACCCACGACCACGTGGTTAAAAGCCACACGCTCTACCACTGAGCTAAGACGACTGACACTTTAAGAAAAATAAACAACTAATATTTGTGCAAGAATATTATTTTAAGGAAAATAGTTTGTTTAGTCCAAAACAATTTATGGCCAGAGTTAAAGCCCTTAAAGATTTATTTTGGACATTAAAATCCCCAAACAAATTAATTTTGGTATATAAGGTCATTTCGTAAAAATGTAACTGGTCAATATAAATATGGTGGAAAAAATCTAGTCAAAGCAAATAATTGAAGGGGTAATTTTGCTAGTTTGCTTACTCAAGCCCCTCTCAGTTGGTAGCTTACCCCTCCCTCGCCCTTTTATCAAATTTTCACCCTATAAATATATATCCGTTCGAACATGGAAATAATTTGCGAATATAATTCAAATAGGCTAATTTACACACAAAAAAAAACTTTGAAACATTGAAGAAAATGAGAGAAGCGCCGTTTGTGGGGATCGAACCCACGACCACGTGGTTAAAAGCCACGCGCTCTACCACTGAGCTAAGAAGGCTAATGCTTTAGCAAAAATAATCAACAAGTATTCCTTCAAACATATTAATTTAACGCTCATATCCAAAACTTCTCGTTAAACCTTTATTTGAGGGCAAAAACGCCGATTTCGTCCTAAACGATTAATTTTATCTTTTAAGATCCTGACGTATTTACAACCTACTATTAGTATCCTTCTGTCCATTTTTCTATGAATTTTTCGTCAAAACTGTCACACGGTCAAAGCGTTCGCTTTTATCCAGGGATAGTTTAGGTATTTTCTTCCTTCTCTCAGTTAAAAAAGGCCCAAATCATTTTCACCCTTTCATTTCTCTCTCATTTAGAAGTGAAATTAGGGTTTAATCTTGGAGCCAATAGAATACCAAATCCACCAATAATTACCCAGAAATTCAACTAATTTTATCAAAAAAAACCTTGTTTTCCCTTTAATTGGAAGTGTTATTGGAGTAATCTTGGCATTCGTTATGTAATAGCTGGGATGAGTCTAGACATGTATATTCGCAACTTGTAGCAAAACCAACAGAGTATGGTGAGTTTTGTCTAAAAATTAAAACTTTTAGTGTTCTTATTTGACTCGAGCATATAGTGAAACCGTTGATGTTACAAAAAGTAATTGTTTACAAAAAATTTATAGGTGTTACAGAAAAGCATATTTCTTTACGATTTTTAAGTCATCCCCATTAACTGTTGTTTGCTTCAACATGGGTAAGCATTTTACAAGTCAATTAAAATATGATTCTTTATTTTGTGAGGTCAGTAATGGGGTATTGTGTTTCATTAAAGTAAAACCACTGAATAATCATCCCGAATTTTCCTATTTTGGTTTTCTAGATGAAGGGGATGGGAAATTTACTATAAAGGTTAATCATGGAGATAGCATTGTGGAAGTTGATGGATTGAAACACTATGTAGGGGCAATGTTACTTATTTTGAACATTGTGTTAAAAACACACTGTCTATGGTAGTTTTAGACAAAATGGCATACCTCTTAAAATATAGGACACATATAAGGTTCTATTGTAGGGTGTTTGATCTTTATGATGATGGAGGGTGGAAGTTCATGGTATGTGATGATGATGATGTCATTTCCATGGCTTCCTATGCTGAAGAAAAAAGGTTTGTAGAACTGTTCTACAAACATGTAGAAGGTGGTAAGAGTTTTCTTTTGTGAAATATCTTGAAGCTGACCATATTCCTTTACTTGAAGGTGGAGTTACTCTTGTTGGTGATGACAATGGAAATTATGATGAAATAGATATTACTGATTTTACTGCCCTTGAAAAATATAAAAAACAATTAAATAAATTGTCCAATTTTCACCACATAAGTTTATATTTATTCGAACATGTAAATAAATTGTGAATATAATTCAAATAACAAATGTCCAAATTTTCTTTAGATCCCAATTCCATTATGACCCCATGTTTTATTAGTTCACACTGTTCCCGAAATAATATATAATATCTATGATCAACAATAAAATTCTATATTAATAACTCCAATAATCCAATTGCATAACAAATTGGGATAAGTAATAACTCTTATATATCTATCTATATTTATATTACATATCAATTTTCAGGTTTTAACCAATCAAAATTTTCAAAACTCTAATCCATTTTTCTAGAATTTTCTAAATTTTAATTATTTTACAAAAAAATTTGATTGGTTGAGAAGAATTTAGATTAATTAAATTAATGAAAAAAATTATTCTTATCTTAATTTAATTTAAATATCAAAGTACTTCCTCAATTATCTCTACCATTCTAAATTTTCTCTCATATTCTTAAATTATTTCTCTGTATAGCTATATTGTTTCGAACATTTTAATTAGTTTTCAAAATTTTGATTGATAGAGAAGATTTTGTGTCTTTAAATTAGTTGTAAAGGTAAAAAATTAAGTGTCAACATCAAATTCAAAAGTTGAACAGCTGAATATAATGACTTTCCATTCTTTTTAATTTTTTTTTTTTGAAATAACCATTCTTCTTAATTTTTTTTATTAATTTACATTACAAATCTATGAGATTATACGATTAGGATGATTGTTTTATATATCAAATCTATATCTTCAATTCAAATTTGGATTAGTTGGAAAATCGCCAATCTTATTTGATCTTTATTCTTTATTAAATTTGACAAAAAAAAAAAAAATTATAATTGTAGAGAAGGTTTTTACATATGACCAAAACACTACAATTTTCTCAATTTAGCTATATTGTATATTAAAAATAAATATTTGAACTTTTTTTTATAAATATCATTCAGGTTTTTAAACATTACCATTTCTTAAACAATTTGATGTATTAAAATTATTTAAAAGATAATTATTGAGAATTTATATATAATTATTGTATTTTGTAGATATCCTAGGAGATTTAATAGAGTTTGATTTTGGGAAGTTAGTTATGGTTCAAACCCTAAATGACGGATATACCCTAAGTTTTAGGGTAATCCTTCTCCTCCTTGTAGGGCTAAATAAAAGTAGTTTGCAAAATATTATGTCACATAAGTGAACACGCAACTTGAGGGACATGGGGACCAATACGGTCAAAGAAAATAAGAACGAAATAGGCTAATTACACAGAAGAAAAAACAAATAAAAAAATTAAAGAGATGAGAAAAAGCGCCGTCTGTGGGGATCGAACCCACGACCACGTGGTTAAAAGCCACGCGCTCTACCACTGAGCTAAGACGGCCGATGTTTTAGCTAAATTAAACAAATAATATCTCTTCAAGAATATTAATTAACGCTCATATCCAAACCTTCTGGTTAAACGTTCCTTGGCTCCTGTGGAACGGGATATTTACGAATGTGCGGAACTTTCTTCGTCTGTTTGATTAAAAATTTGATCGGTAAGATTGATTTTTAAAACAAACACATGTTGTTGTTGTACGCTTAAGATTACCTATTCAGCTTTTTAACGTGTCCTGTTTAGAGACTCATGATTATGAGACGTTCAGTGTACTGAAAAAAAGTCAAGAAATAATGTTTATGAAATTACAGCATTTTGATTCCACCAATTGTTACACACTTTTTTTCCTACAAAAAAGCACTGCCAGGGCCAGCAGCATTTACAAGAGCAAAAGGTATTTCTTGAAACTTTAAAACTAGGCAAGATTGGTGGAAATTTTGATTTTGACAGAAACCCATTTGGGAAAAGTGGTACAGATGATACCTTTATTGTTAGTTTTGTGCCCAAGACTGGAAATACTAATGCTCTTGAAAAATATTCAGTGCCTTTTGGTGGAGAATTTGGTGTTTCTGGGTCCAATGTGGAGACTTCAGATAGCCAATTGGAGAAAAATGGTGATTTTGTGAAGTACTCTATTGGCAGAGTTGGGAAAAATGAGAAATTTGATGTTAACTCCAGAAGGGCTAGTGAAAAAGATGCAAGTTTTGAGGAATTGCGTTCTTTCAAGACCAAAAATGGAAACTGGGACTAAGTTGAGGTCAAGAAATTTGAATGGGGCTATGGAAGAGAAAATGAAAACCAAGTGTTCGACGAAATGACTGAGAAGCCTGAGATACGGTGGGTGTCTTCCAGCAATATTGGGAGCTTTGGAGAGTGTTAGTGATTTGGATGAGGCTTTGGGGCTTTGAGGCCTTGGGAAAAGACTTTAAGCAATAAAGGAGTACAATTTTGAAAGAGCAAGTAATGTGGGAGAGAGCACTGGAGATCTTTGAATGGTTTAAGAGGAAATGTTGTTATGAAGTGAATGTGATTCATTACAACATAATACTTGGGATTCTTGGGAGAGCCAGGAGGTGGGAAAAAGTTGAGAGGCCGTGGGAGGAAATGGAGGAGAGGAAGATTGAGCCGATAAATTCAACTTATGGGACTTTAATTGATGTATATAGCAAAGGTGGTCTTAGGGAGCGTGCGATTGAGTGGTTAGAATTGATGCATAGTCGAGGGATGGAACCGGATGAAGTGACTATGGGGATTGTGGTTCAATTGTATCAAAAAGTATGAGAATTTAAGAAAACTGAGGAGTTATTCTTGTAATGGTCATCGGGGAAATGTATGACAGAGCGGCAAGGAAATGGTGGCTTGCGAAGTACTAGAGGCGTAATTGGCAATACTAAGTGTAGTGGTTCTCTGAGCTCATACACTTACAACACTTTGATTGATACGTATGGGAAGGCAGGGCAAGTAAAAGAAGCGTCTAAGACATTTAAAATGATGCGTAGAAAAGGGACTCGAACTTACAATACAATGATTCACATGTGTGGTAACCATGGCCAGCTAGATGAAGTTTCTTCATTAAATATGAAAATGAAGTGATAACTCGTAAATTTATCTTTATTTTCTTCTACTGTAATAGTAATTTTAAGCTTCAAAAAGTATTTACATATCGAGTTTTGAGCTTAGAATGGTATAATCCTCACTTATTTGTGTTTGCATTTGTAGGGGCAAAATAGTCTTTTGAAGGGTAAAAGTGAAATGAACTTGCAGAAAAAGAAAGAAGCTGCTGGAATTGAAAAGACATCTTTACATACTAGAAGAAAAGATATGGCAGCTACTTTAAAAGATGTTGATGAGTTTTGGTTTAAAGCAACTACTTTAAAGAATCTTGAAGAGTTGTATTTTATGTCAACTACTTTAGAAGAGTAAGAGAGTTTTGATCTATGTCAATTACCTAAAGCTAGGAGATTTCTATTGCTATAAATACTCTTTACTAGTCTTAGGAAATTATTATTCAGTCATTATTAGATTATTCTAGGTTTTAATTTGTTATTGAATTTTTCTCTAGTATGAGCTAAACATTTATTCTAAGGCCATGATGTAGCTAGATTAATTTTATATATTATTCTTGTGATTTTGTTATTCGATGAGTGTTGTGGAATTAATTTCTTATTATTGTTCTTAATGCTTTTGTGTGATTAGCTACCACTCAAATTGTCTTTACATTAACTTGGAAGATTTACGACAAATTGACTCATTAATTAGGTTAAATAATCTGAACATAAATTGCATGCAAGATAGACATATACTTGTATGGTTTGTGCGATTTTTATGAATTCATATGTTTAATGCGTTTTTATGGGTTAAAATCAACATAGAAATATAGTACGTTTATTCATGATAATAGGTTTGATAAGCCTTGAAAGAGGTTATTAGATATAATTGGAAATCGATCGATTAATGAAACTCACTTTAGAATAACATCTCGTAAGAATAATATATTGGTTAATTTAGTGAATCCATGTGCCTTAGATCTTTCTCTTATCAAACTTCTTGTTTAAGTTATTTGTTTTATGTTAGTTAATTAATTTAGTTTAATTAAATCATCATCAACCATCGGATTTATTTTACTTGCTTTTGATCATTGTAGAATTATTTACATAGGAATTAATTAATCATTATTCTCTGTGGGATCGACCTTGACTACTACAACATCGACCTAGTACACTTGCTAGTTTAGATTTTGCGTATCAAGTTTTTCAACTTGATTGCCTACCAGATAAGCGAACTTACAACATTCTCATTTTCATTCATGCTAAGCGTGATGATATAAACAAAGATGCCAAGTACTTTTAAGGAGATGAAAGCAGCTGATTTAGAACCAAATGTTGTAAGTTATCGCACCCTCTTATATGCATTCTCAGTAAGGCATATGATTCGTGAAGCAGACGCACTTATATCATAGATAAGAGGGGACTCGAAATAGATGAATTTACACAATCAGCTTTGACTAGAATGTATATAGAAGTAGGAAAGTTGAAAACTTCTTGGTTGTGGTTCCAGAGAATTCATCGCACTGGGAGTATGTCTTCTGAGTCTTACTCAGCCAATATCGATGCTTTTGGCGAGCATGGGTATGTTTTGGAAGCTGAGAACGTTTTCAATTGCTGTCGAGAGGGTTATCAGCTTACTGTCCTTGAGTTTAATGTGATGATTAAGGCTTACCGTAAGAGCAAGAAGTGCAATGAAGCGTGCTGCTTGTTTGATAGTATGGAGTAACTCGGTGTTTTTCTTGACAAATGTTAGCTAGTGCCGACTTCCCACATAAGGCGAAGAACTATGTTAGGAAAATGCAGCATGCTGGATTGGTGGACGACCGCATCCTTTCTTGTGCTGTCATCTCCAGCTTTATAAGTTAGGGAAGTTGGAAATGGTGGTGGAGTTATTTTCAGCAGATGATTCGCTTTCATATTCAGCCAGATGATGTTGTTTATGGTGTACTAATAGACGCCTTTGCTGATACTGGAAATGTTAAAGAAGCTTCTTGTTATGTGGATGCGATGAGAAGAAATGGAGTACAAATTAATGATGTCATATATAACTATTTGATCAAACTAATATACTAAAGTTGGATACTTAAAGGAAGCATACGAAATGCTTCCATCGTCTGATGTATATTCTTCGAATTGTATGATTGACCTCTATAGTCTACGTAGCTATATGCCTGCCACGTTTTTTTTTTTTTGCTAAATAAGAATTATCTATTAATAATAGAATAGCCAAAGTCATTACAATCAAAAGATAAAAATAAAATAAAAGTTATACAATGGTGTAGACCACCATGATAACAGATAAAGGTCCACACCCTGTACTGGGTAAACACTACACACAGTAGAAAAAATAAATACATAATAAAATTCTTCGCAGCATCTTCTCCAAAATCCTCGAACAGCAGTAACAAGCTCAGTTCCAACACCTTTCTTAGAAATCAACAATATACGAGACCATTGGTGTATCAACCGTCACATAGATTGTCTCGGAAAGATGAAGAAAACTGAGGAAGGGCCCAGAACACCTTCGGGTTTAGAGGAAAACTTCAGATCTAGAAGGATATGATGTAGATCTTGCATTTAAGTCTTGAATCTTGAATAACAATGCCTTGAAAAATTTTTATCACGATTTACGGCAAAATAAGAGGGTGAAGACACAAAAAGTGAACAAAAGCAGATAACTGGCCAAAATTCGACCATTGGCCGAAGTCAATGGCCAAATCGGGCCAACAGTAGAAGGGAAAAAAACGCAGCAGGAAGAGGCAGAGAGAGAGAGAGAGAGAGAGAGAGAGAGAGGGGAAAAAAGAAAGAGGGGAAGGACAAGTTGAAAAGTATTTTGTTCATATGCCTGCCACGTTGGGATTGGAATTTACAAACCAAATGTGTCTTTGTTCCAACCACCGTGTTAGGCTGGGTTGCTTGAAGAGAATCGTTTCTATGATCATATCCGCAGTGTTGTAAAAATCAGCCCTGTCGGTACCTATTTGACTAGAAAATACCAAAATCGGGTTAAAAATCGTTTAACTAACTTAGTTGGTCAAAATCGGTCAAAGTTGGTAAAAACATCGGTTGAATTCGGTCAAAGTAAGTCAAAACGACTTTTTTTTAACTCAAATTTCTGTCCAAAACTACGTGTTTGATGGACTTTGTGTACTTTGATTTGACTAATATTGGATTGTTAATTTTTTATGGAATTTTGTTTGACTAGTATAATATATAGGATAGAGAATTTTAAAAAATATCTTGTAATCTAGGTAAGCTGACTATGCCGACTACTGCAACATTGCATATCCGAATCACGTTACCAATAAATTTCTACTCTTATTATAGTGTGTGCTTCCGGGGGTGGGGGCACATGCAAGAAGGAAGTTTGAGCTTGATGCAAATGGCTAAAATATCGTCTGCTTGTTAAATTCTAGTAAAATTAGTTTAACTTAGTCCACATCTTGGCTTTTATTGACTAAAATATTTTTGAAAACTTGAAGAGGAAAGAGCAAGTAAATATTTTATGCTATAATGTTGTGTATTTTTTTTTTTTTTTTGATGAATAAAAGATTACCCATTAATAATAAAATGGCCGGGGCCATTACAACCTGAAAAGTTCCCAAACTCTTTCTCTAATACAACAAAAGAGAGGAGTTGAGAAAGGAAAAAAGACAAACAAGACAGGAAAAAAAAGTTACATAAGGTAACGGAAAATAACCCACACCCCAAGAGGTGGGAAGCTACTAAAACTACTAATTTAACAAACAAACAAAAGATAGTCTTCTCTGCAGCATCTTCATCGCCATTTTCGAACCTCAGAGGCAAGTACTTGGTTTCAACCTCTTTCGTAGACAGCGATTCAGAAGAACATGGGCTTATCAACGATCTAAAGAATCGCCTAGAAAAGAGGTGGAAACTCAAGAAAGGGCCCATAACAGAACTGGGTATCCATATCTTACCACCGCCAACTAGTCGATCTAAGAAGATCGACAAAAGATCTCGCCCCCAAGTCTTGAATCTTGATGAAAAACGCATTAGAGAAGGTCCATTGATGTTTATGGTCAAAAGTAGGGGTGAGGATACCAAAAAAGGGTATAGAATGGCTAGATCCAACCAAGAATGGTTGGATCTAGCCATGGAAGTCAAGAAATAAGGAAGCTTCAAGAGGAAGAAAATGGAGGAAAATAGGAGAGAGAAGAGGAAAAGGAAGGAGGATCATATTACTATACTGTTGTTGCTATGATGTTGTGTATGTACAAGAGAAATGTGAGGTTCGTGGAAGCTATTCAGATTGCCCGGAAGATGAAACAGAAATAGCTTTTAACAGTTTAATTAAGTTTCAATAATGTTATTTTTTTTTTAGACCTCATAGGAGAGGTGGACCTCACAAGAAGGAGGTGAAAATTATTTAACCTCACGTAGTTGAAACCGCGACCTCACGGTCGGGGGCAGAGGCCACCCCCAATGGGTTATGACACTCTTGACTTCAATAATGTTATTTGATATTAAAGAGAAGTTGATTTTGTGATGGGATTTGTACGTAAGATTTTGGTGAAGTTACATGGAATGCTCTAAAATTGTATGCTCAATGTTGGCATGTTTTCAAGTTTTCAGTGTCTTTTATGTTACAAAAGTAATTTTGTATGATATTTATCACACATAGTTTTGCGTGTATTTTTTTTTTTACAAAAGAAATTATGCGTGCAATAAGTTTTATAATGTAACTTATCCAACTCAGACTCGACTCGACCATTAATCCGACAGTCTTTTTTCCATTGCATTCTAATTCAGTGGTAAAACTGACAAACCATCTAATTCTAACACATTCCCTCCAATCCGACTTGACCATTAACGACCTATACAATTCAGACTTGACACGACTCAGTCATTAATCCGACATTCTCTTCTCCAGTGCATTCTAATTTAGGGGTAAATTTGGCAAAGTATCTAATTCTACACAATTCACTCCCAACCGACCTGACCATTAACTTAATATTTGTATGTCGGGTTAATGGTCAAGTCGGATTGGAGGGAATGGGTTAGAATTAGATGGTTTGTCAGTTTTATCACTGAATTAGAATGCAATAAAGAAACTCCGAGCTCTGGGGCAACTGGTTGGAGTTGTCATATGCCTCACCGTTGACGAGGGTTCGATTCCCACCGTGGACATCGACTCTCGTGGGATTTTTCCGCGGTGGTAGGGCTCCGTGTATAAGAGCAGTATGGGTCAGGCCCTCCCCCGATAGCGGTCACGCTACGGGCCAACCTCAGGTCGAGCCCGAATTAGTCACCACGTTGTAAGTGGACACCGGGTGCCTCTCGGGGTGAACCAAAAAAAAAAAAAGAATGCAATAAAGAAGAGACTGTCAGATGAATGGTCGAGATCGAATTGGATCGGTCGCATTATTACACTCATTGCGCGCAAAATTTATTTTATTGCAAAAATTACACCGAAAAAAATATTTATGATAAAAATAGCACATATAATTACTTGTGTGGCACTACAAATAGTTTTTGCTCAAAATAAAAATTGACAACCCTCGAGTACAGTTTCTTTCAATTTTCTCTCTAAGAAGAGCTTTGCAATTGTTACATCGGTAAACTTGTCAAAACCGCCGGAGATGGAAGTCGCCGCCGAACCCATCACCAGAGTACAGTCCATAGCCCAAAACTCAACAATAGTACCTGACCATTACATACAACCCCAAGAAACCCGACCTACTTTCACAATTCCCAACACCGTCCAGGAATTACCATTGTTGCCGTCGATTAATCTCGGCTCCGGCGTCGAATTAGTCCGGATCCGGGAGGATATAGGGCGTGCTTGCAGAGATTGGGGGGCATTTCATGTGGTGAATCATGGTGTACCCGTCGAATTGCTGGATGAGATGAGACGGGTCGGGAGGTCATTTTTCGAAGATTTTGATATGGTGGAGAAATTGAAGTATTCTTGTGATCCGAATTCTCCTGCTTCTGAGGGTTATGGTAGCCGGATGCTGGTGGCTTCCAATAATACTGTTTTGGATTGGAGGGATTATTTTGATCATCATACTTTGTCGCTTTCGCGGCGGAATCCGGCAAATTGGCCTCATTTTCCGGCCAATTATAGGTTGGTTGGATTATCACTTCTTTCTTTTTCCCAATATTTAGTTATCAATTCTTATTGGTATGGACTACAGAGATCAATTTGCTACTCATGTAGAATTGTTGGGGAGAAAATTAGAGTTTTTAGGATCATTTCATATTCCTATTGCAAATTTCCTGCTGTGTCTGGACTGTGGATTGCGAACACAGGAAATTTTGAAAGAAATTAGATTACTAAATGATCATGGCCCTTTCAGCAACTTTAGAGTAGCTATATCTAGCAGAATTTGGCTTTCAGGAAGAAAAAAAATTAGTACTCAGTGCGCAAGGCTCCCGCATCAGCAAGGTCTGGGAAGGGGAAAAATTCCCTATGGGACGGACCTTGTGGGTACCTGTGAGACATAGAGGCCTACGGGACATACCCTGCAGGTGGGTCCTTTCTAAATTTTTGTGAGAGGAGTGTGGGCCATACCCACAAGGGCCGCCCCATGCCAGACTTTCCCTTGGGAAGGGCCCAATGTAGAAAATTAGATTACTAAATGATCATGGCCCTTTTCAGCAACTTTAGAGTAGCTAAAGGTATTACCCAGTGCACAAGGCTACCGCATCAGCCGGGTCTGGTGAAAGTCTCAATGTACAGTCTTACCCTCATTTTTTTCATAAAGACTGTTCCAAGGGTTCGAACCCGTGACCTGGCGGATAGCAAGTAAACATTTGATTATTGTGGTAGGCGCGACCTTTTATAAAGACTAATGAAATAATTTCCCCTTGATACTGAGACTCAAAATCTGGCTTTTACCTTTGCTTTAGAGTAGCTAAATCAAGCAGCAATTGGCATTTAATTTTCCCACTGAAGATTTCTAGTTTATTGGTTCAATCACCTTTCTTGGAGAGGACTAATGAAATTATTTTCCTTTGATATTGAGATTCAACTTTGCTTGTCCTTTTAACTGGCTCTCACAAGTACTCAATGTGAATGTGCCCCATGTATAGAAATGAAGGCTCCTTCGAATAGTTTTTGTATAAAGCTCTCTCTCTCTCTCTTGGTGGATGGAAGATTTTTACAGTAAGAGGCTAATTTGGTTTCTTAAAGATTAAAACCTGACACTGGAAAAAAGAAATTGGAGCAAAAAGTAAAGTTGGTTTTTGCGTGGATGAGAGTAGAAGTTCATTATTTTCTTGGAAATTATTTTGTTTTTTCGATATTCATGTCTATCACAATTCGCTGCATATTTTTATGTAATTGCTAACAATGAGAACCCGTTGACAGAAAAGTTGTAGCAGAATATAGTGATCACATGAAAGTCCTTGCTGAGAAACTATTGGGTCTGATCTCAGAGAGTGTAGGTTTGCCATCTTCATGCATTGAGGAGACTGTTGGGGATTTCTATCAGAACATCACTATCAGTTACTACCCACCTTGCCCACAGCCCGAACTTACTCTTGGTCTTCAATCACATTCTGACATGGGAGCTATAACGCTTCTCATCCAGGATGATGTTGGGGGGTCTTCAAGTGTTCAAGGATGGAGAATGGATAACAATACAACCATTGTCTCATGGAATCTTGGTTATCTTGGCCGACCAAACTGAGGTACTAAATATCATAATTGTCACTATGATATATTATCGGTATTGGTGCTTGGAGCTTTCTTTTCAATTCTTTGTTTTGGGAATTAAAAGGAATATGATAAAATGACGTTTCAAAATGAAAAATAATAGAATTTGGGAATCTTTCTTTGTCTAAGAAATAATTTTGGGTGGTGGTGGAGGGAGGGAGAGCAAGAGAAGAAGCCCTTGCATGCATGTGTGAGTGGGGGATGATTGTTCTTCGTTCTGAATATTTGCGGACATTGAATGATTCTGTGATGGGTAATGCAATTTTGTAATATGATGTTCTTGGTGGTCATCTAGTGCTATTATTCATGACTCATTTGATTGTGAGAATCCGAGTTGATCGTGTCTGTTGGGCCATTTTAAGCTCTTCTTCTAAGACGAAAGGAGCCAAGAAAATTGACACCGGGGGTTCATTTTTGTGTGTGCAGATTATAACAAATGGAAAGTATAGAAGTTGTCAGCATCGTGCCATAACGAACTCCAGGAAGCCAAGGCTTTCGGTTGCCACATTCCATGATCCTGCAAAAACTAGGAACATCTTTCCAGCTTTTGAGCCTCCTAAATATCGCGAAGTGATCTACGGGGATTATGTTAAGTCATGGTATACCAAGGGTCCGGAAGGTAAAAGAAACCTTGATGCACTTCTTCTCTGATTTTTAGGTGTTAGTTGTTGAGACAGGTTATTGTTGGCTGTATGAATGGAACTCTGGCTAGCAGAATACATCTATGTTCAGTTAACTTTTTTTTCTTTAAAAGAAAATTAATGTGTAGTGAATTTCTCCCATTTTTGTCAATTTTGTTTATACTTCAAAGTTGGCTAAACTATAGAATACCAATCGATAATCTGTAATCAGAAGAAAAAGGCACATACATGTGAATTCCTTTGAGTAGTTATAAAGCAAATTCAACTTCAGGTGCATAACAGATCAGTTTTAGTTGTCCAACCAATCCATCCAATAATAAGTAAATTTCTCTTGAAGATGGATGATAATTGTCACAAGCAGCAAACTGAACCATTTTCTTCTCCACTTCAATCCAGCTTGATCCAGGATTTCTCTTTTCTACTCCACTCTTCTTCACATGTGTCCTAATTCTAGCAACATCAACCCATCGATTTGCTTCAGCATACATGTTGATCAAAAGTGCGTGGTATCCACTATTATCTGGCTCCAACACCATCAGTTTTTCTACCGTTATCTGGGCAATGTCTAAGTTCTTATGAAGCTTACACCCACCTAGCAAAGACCCCCAAATAACAGAATTAGGTTTCATCCTCATGTTTCCCGTCAAATCTAACGCTTCTTGAAGCAAACCAGACTTGCATAAAAGATCAACCATGCACCCATAGTGCTCTATTTCAGGAGGAATTGAGAAGTCACAGGTCATTTTGTGGAATAAGTTTTTGCCATCTTCAATCAATCCGGCATGAGTACATGCAGAGAGAACGCTTACAAATGTAACGCCATTTGGCTTGACATTCTCTTTCTCCATTGTGTGAAAAGTCTTCAATGCTTCTTTAGCATACCCATGAACTGCAAGCCCTTCAATCAAAGAGTTCCAACAGAAAAGGTTTTTCTCCTGCAATTTGTAGAACACCACCAGGGATCTCTCCACTGCCCCACATTTCGCGTACATGTCAATCAATGCAGACCCAATATACACATCAAGATGAAATCGATTTTGAATGGCATACGTATGTACTTCCTTTCCCAGATCCAATAAGCCAAGATGAGCGGAAGCAGAAATAATGGTTGACATGGTCACTTCATCTGGACTAATCCCACGATCCTTCATTTCACTGAAAATGTCTAACGCTTCTTTGTAACGCTTGTTTTGGGAGTAACAATGGATCATTGTTGTCCATGAAATTATGTCCTTTGAGGGCATCTTGTTGAAGAATTCTTCTGCAGATTCAACATCTTTGATTCTTGCAAATCCATTGATCATGGTATTCCAGGAAGCAGTGTTTTTCTCAGGCATCTTATTAAAAAGTTTCCTAGCAGAACTCAAATCCTCAAACCGTACATGAGCTGCAACCATTGTTGTCCAAGCAAAGCTATCCTTTTCAGGCATGCTATCAAACACCAGTCTCGATTCAAGAACTCTACCCAAATTTGAATAAAAATCAATAAGAGTAGTCTGAACATGAATGTGTAATCCAAATCCATATTTCCATGCCTGCCCATGAATAGATTCTCCAAGTTTTACAGCGGGCACCAATGTGCAACTCTTTATTACTGATGGAAATGTGTAACTGGAAGGATTTACTTCAGCTTTCAACATGTCTGAATATATCTGTAATGCTGGAACTGGTCGAGAGCAACGTATAAAGGCTCCTATTAGTGCATTGTACACAAAGACATTTGGGTTTTTCATCTGCGTAAAGGCAGCAATTGCCCATTCTAGACAATGAAACTTCGAGCATGCAGTGATGAATTGGTTCATCAAGAAGCAATTTTCTGTTGCATTGCTCTTGGTCATGAAGGCATACAGAGGCTCCAGCTCTCTCCAGCTCGAACATCCTTTTAAATGGTTTGACAGATAAGTAACATCACTATGTTGTGATACGAGTCTGTGGCCTGAAAAATAGTCAACATTAGCTACGAAAACAATAACTCTAGCAACAGCAACAACAACAACAAAGCCTTAGTCCCAATTACTTGGGGTCGGCTACATGAATCAATATAGGATTTCTATGTGGTCATTCGCACGAATACATTCTCTCCATTTCCTTCGATCAAACACGATACCCTCCTCTAAGTCTAATAAATCCAATGATCAACGAGGATAACTACATTAAGCACTAGCAGCACAATGTTTCGGAAATTTGTGTCGACTATCTTAATATTTTTCCCTCCCAACCCCAGTAATTCATAGTTTACCAACGTAGCAAAGTACTGCTCAAGATAGTTGCAAGGACAAACAGTTCCAGGCTCTGAATCATTCTTCAGAGACTAAAAAAACTGGTACTTGTGAATGTAATAAGAAAGCAGAAAAGGTCTTCCCGAATAATGCAAACATCTTGAGAGCAATTAGCATTCAGTTGACATGAAAAGTTCGACTTGCTATACAGTTGAAATAACTACAGTACCTATGTGTTGAAGAGCTCCATGGACTGATTGCATGAAAGCAAAATTACTGGAGGGAAAACATCCCTGCAAGTGAAATCCAGAGAAAATTACTTCCTATTGGAAAATTCAAAATTCAAAATTTGAATGATTTGATTTGAGAATCAGATTATTGTATTTAGGTTTGAATTTTATTGAGAATCTCTGATTTACCTTGTGGGTAATTGCAGATTATGCTTGCCTTTGGAACAACGAGCTTTATTTCTTAAAGCATCTGGGGAGTTGTTGATGTTCTTGGATTCATCCATGAAAATGGAATAATAAATATTTCTTTCTAGAGGATTGGTTTCTTGATTTTTGCATAGAGATTAAAGAAATATTGAAACTTTGGTGTGGTTTTTTGGTTTCTGGGTTTTGAGTGGAGGGTGGAGGCGGCGGATTGGGTGGAAGCGGAAGCGGAAGCGGCGGCGGGTTAAGATCTTTGTCCAATTCTTTTTGGGTTAATTTAAAAGGAAAAATTTGAGAAACATTAAGTGCACTATAAGATTAGCATAAGAGACGGAGTCAAGCTTCCCTATAATCCGCATTCAGTGAGATTTTAAAAAAACGCGAGATGTATAATTGGTCGATTTTACGATTTAAAAAGTATATAAATAGGATAAAAATTATTGGTGGAGAGGATAAGGGAGGATTGATGATTTTTTGTAAAATAGTTGGATCGGACGATAGATTGCGCGCTGATTTTCTTTTTGTTCAGTCGGGTCGACGAGTCCGTTCAGGTTAAAAAAAAAAAGATCTGTTGGATGGAAAAAATTAATTCTGAGTTCAGTTCAAATTCCTCAGTCTTCCGTCATCCTTTGTTCTCGCAGCTGGCGACTATTTCGACATTGATATGGTCTAAACATAAGTTTTAATTAATTTTAGCGGTCAATTACCTAAAATTCCTTATCGATTTGATCAAGTATTATTTAAATAGTTTTGTAAAATATTTCGATCACTGTACGATCCTCATATTTACATGATTTTTGAATCCTTCCGTTTCGAGTCAAAATTTTGATATTGAGGACCATTGTTAAAGAAAACACAGCAAAAACAGTGGGCTCAGCAGTCAATGGATGGATGTGGCTCTTCTCCGGGTGAAAATCCTCTGTCTCCGTCCTTGTATGTCCCTGTGTCCCTAACCAATCAGAATTTACTATATAAATATTTGTTTCAATTATATATACACATGGTGAATTGTGATTGGTTAGGAATACGGGAACATACACGAACGGGGACGGAGGATTTTTTGCCCTCTTCTCCCCCTTTCATCATCTCCCAACCCATTCCCTTATCATCAATAGACAACAAGATTCCCCTCTCAATTTCATTCAAAATCTCCCCATTCTACTATCTAACAATTCCAAGAATTCTGAATTCTTCACCAAAATGCTGAATCCAACTAAATTTTCCCTTTCAAATTCATCTTCTCTCCCAATCCCAATCCCATTTCCCTTCCCCTCTTCTTCTGCAATTCACCTCAACAAATCCCTTTTCCCATCTTTCAAAACCCATTTCCCATTGGTATTTAACGTTTCACCTCTTCGAATTCAGTCCACTTCGTCTTCTTCTTCGCATATGATTGAGAAGGAAACCCCGGAAACCCACCGTCCGGAGACGTTTCTCCGGGAGTCTGATGGGGCGGCGACGTCTTCTACAGATTCGGAGTCTACAGTAAGGGCTAGGTTTGAGAAGATGATAAGGGATGCTCAAGATAGTGTTTGTGCCGCCATTGAAGCTGTGGAGAATGGGAAAACTTTCAAGGAAGATGTTTGGTCTAGGCCTGGCGGCGGAGGAGGTATTAGTAGGGTTCTTCAAAATGGGGCTGTTTGGGAAAAGGCTGGAGTTAATGTTTCTGTTGTTTATGGGGTTATGCCCCCTGAGGCTTATCGGGCAGCTAAACCAAGTTCCGATAATGGCGATGTTAAGCCTGGTCCAGTTCCTTTCTTTGCTGCTGGTATCAGCTCGGTAATTCTATTTTAAACTTCTTACATTTATTTCAATTCCGAATGATTAATTTTGTTTTTTTAATGAATAAAAGTATTATCTATTAATAACAAAATGGCCGGTCATTCCGACAGTAGTAATAGTCCACAAACTCTTTCTCTAATATAGCAAAACAGAGGAGTTGAGGAAGGAAGAAAATCAAACAAGACAGAAAATGTTACACATGGTATTATATAATAATCCACACCCAAAGATCGGAAGGAACTAAAAATACTAATAATAGTAATCTAACAAACTAACAAAAGACATGCTTAATTTTGAAATGATGTTTTTTTTTTTTGGTTTCAATTCCAAATGCTTATTTTTAAAATGATGGTTTTTTCTGCTCAGTTCTGAATGTTTAATTTGAATTGATGATTTTTTGTTTTGATTCCGAATGCTTAGTTTCGAAATGATGGTTGTTTTGTTCAATTCCGAATGCTTAATATCGAAATGATGATTTTTTTACTCGAGTCTTGAAGTATAACATTGGGTGCATAATTACATGGCTTTTGAATAAGTACTAAGGCTGCACTGTGCTGGATTTTGTGCATCGGGCTCTGTATAAGTACTAAGGCTTGTCCTTCTTTCTGTATTTCTTGTTTTCCAGGTTTTGCATCCAAAGAATCCTTTTGCCCCAACCTTACATTTTAATTATCGGTATTTCGAGACTGATGCCCCAAAAGGTACCTCTTCTCTCTCAGTTCACGCAAGATCGAAACTTCACAAACATTTTCCTTTTCTAAGATTAGATCAAGTCAGAAGCAAAAAGTTTCAGATCATGAAATATCTTCTTGCTTTTGTGGTTCTACACTGGTGTTACCAATCAGGTCAAGAAGGCCGTGGCCCAGTGGGGCAAGCCTTGACCTGCGACCGGGAGGTCCCAGGTTCGACACCCGCCTCCTACGTGAGCCAAATAAAATTCTCTATGAGAGAATTAGGATGCTGACAAAAAAAAAAAAAAAAAAAAGAACTGAAATTTCACCCTCTGTTGAATGAAATTGATGAGGGCTGAAACTCTCATTTTCTCTGTCACGCCCCGAGCCCACGGGCCCACAACACGGCGCATGGGCCTGGCAGTACCCACGATCATCTACTTGGCAACCGAACTCGCTATGCCAAAAGGGATATCCCGATATGATAGTGGGTACTTAGGCCCACCTTATATACCAGTCACAACTTTCAGACTTATCCCATGTGGGATGGGGTTTCACATTCACCCCTCCTGAAGACCCTAGCGTCCTCGCTAGGCGTCCCAAACATACTTAACCCATGACCAACCAGGTGTGCAGGATTCTAGAGATGGCCCCCACCCCTCCCACACGTCCGCCTGGTCATCGGCTCTGATACCACTCTGTCACGCCCCGAACCCGCGGGCCCAGGGCATGACGCATGGGCTGGCAGTACTCACGATCATCTACTTGGCAACGGAACTCGCTATGCCAAAAGGGATATCCCGAGACGATAATGGGTACTTAGGCCCACCTTATATACCAGTCACAACTTTCAGACTTATCCCATGTGGGATGGGGTTTCACATCACCATAAGGGGTGGGGGCCACCTCTAGAATCCTGCACACCTGGTTGGTCATAGGCTAAGTGTGTTTGGGACGCCTAGCGAGGACGCTAGGGTCTTAAGGAGGGGTGAATGTGAAACCCCATCCCACATGGGATAAGTCTGAAAGTTGTGACTGGTATATAAGGTGGGCCTAAGTACCCATTATCATCTCGGGATATTCCTTTTGGCATAGCGAGTTCGGTTGCCAAGTAGATGATCGTGGGTACTGCCAGGCCCATGCGTTGCGGGCTCGGGGCGTGACACCCCTGGTGTTGAATTATTATGCATATAACAGCTACGGATAAGATAAATCCTTTCTGAGGGAGCCATATTTTCTAATGTGAATTATAAACGAAGGATTCATATCTCTAAATTGCTTGCAGTCACATTTTACTTGTTCCAACTTTTCTAAATTTTTTATTCTCCATTAAAATAACAAAAAAAGCTGTAACTAATTTGTAAGCTCAACACGTTCTGTAGATTTTCATTCATCTGAATTTGGAGTTGAATATAAATTTGACTGCATACTATACTCATTTGGAAGTTGGTAATAAAATCAGATGAGACGAGATTTTTAATTTAGCATCAAGGAAGTTTGGGTCATTTTTCTTCTATTTGGTGGCTGTTAAAGAAGTCAACCCAAAGTCTTTCAATGGAAAATTTGCATTTTCTTGGGCAACTTTTTCAAGAATGTATTTAGTTGTGGTGGTATATGTTGTCATTTCTTCTCTTTGTTGATGAAAATAAATTATGAAACATGATAACCATCCACTACATGTATTCTTGTATATGCAGATGCTCCAGGTGCACCTAAGCAATGGTGGTTCGGAGGTGGTACTGATCTGACTCCTTCTTACATTTTTGAGGAGGATGTTAAGCATTTTCATTCGGTATAGCATTTCTCAAACTCTACAACTCACTTGCTATATGTGGGCGGGAATTCTGTGGGTATATATATTATCTTTTTATGTATGTATTTATCCTCATGCATAGTCTATTTATATAACACGAGTTAGATATAGTTGGTCACGTAGATGTTGCATTTTTGCTTCAACTCCTTCATTACTGAGGGAATTTCTTTCTTTGTGATCCAAATATCTGCCTGAAGGATCCACATATGGAAAAATAACCTTGTGATGATGAGAAGTTTACATGTTCAGTTTTGTTGTGATGATTTAAAAGTTGTAGGGTTTGGGTTTGATAGAAGGAAGTGGAGGGAATGTATTCATGTGAACGACCACACTGAAATTTTATATTGATTCATGTAGCTGACCCCAATTAGTTGGGATTAAGGCTTTGTTGTTGTTGTTGTTGTATAAGTTTGATCTAATTTTAAAAGATAACTCTGTGAAGTTAAGTTCCTTGCTTTTTTTTTTTTTTAAAAGGAGGATCAATAGTGGTTCCCCACTTTTCCTCCGGCATGACTCGAACTCCCGGCCTACCGGTTGGAAATGAAGTGTCTTACCGCATGAGCTTCGCTTCATAGTCCTTGCTTTGATTCTTATTTCTTAGTCCTTCTCGACTTTTTTATATGATTTCCTTTGAAATATTTTTACTCTACTAAAGAAAAGGTGATCTTGTGGATTTTAACTTTCTTGAATTTCAATTAACAAACATATGATCAATGTATTTTCTGGTCCTTTAATATGACTCCGGATCTTCTAGTATACTGTCTAGTAGACCAGTGAAATTATCACATGTGGAACGATGTGATTAGTCCAGGTCCATAAGTTCACTATAGCCAAATGGTGTTGCTACATGTGGAGTAATTTCATCGGTGTATTGGAACAGATGTACTAGTCATTTTCAACTGGTAAGTTGAATGTGTTAATTTGATCCTTGCATTTCCAAATATAATTTGTAGAAATAGCCAACATTCAAATTTTGAATAGATTCTTGCATTTTCAAGAATAATTGTGTGGATTGAGAGTATTGAAAGAGCAGCAGCATATAAGGAAAAGACAACGTAAACATAATTGATTTAACTACGTTACTACTTAATTTGTGTGAAAATGTTAGTGAACCTATCTTTATAATACATTATTATTTGTCCATCGATTTCAACTTTACTAATAGAGAGGTCTTCATACCTTCCTTTGTTTCCAGGTTCAGAAAAGTGCATGTGACAAGTTTGAACTCAGCTTCTATCCTCGATTCAAGAAATGGTGTGATGATTATTTCTACATTAAGGTAATGAGAATGAAGCAATTTCTTACGTGCCCCTCTAGTATAAAAAGGTTCAGTAAAGTGCCCCCCTACATCTTAGAGAAGGGAGGTGTTTTCCGTTACTCTTATTGCATTTTTTGTCAAAGTTAATTGGCCTGTTTTCTTCAATTAATGTCCTTCCTCGTTTCTCACATGCAGCATCGTGGAGAGAGGAGAGGTCTCGGGGGCATATTTTTTGATGATCTGAATGATTATGATCAAGAGATGCTTCTTTCATTTGCTACTGGTAATTTCGTTATGTTCCGTAACATGCATTCGGATGAAAAATTTTGCACTTGGTTCTACCATTCGTTCTTAGTGGGGGAGTTGAAAAACTGCTGTCATAACTAAGTATCATAAGTCGATAACAGCACTTCATTATTTAAATTTTTCCTTTGTTAGACAACTAATATATTTTGAAATTCCAGAGTGTGCAAATTCGGTCATTCCAGCATACATACCAATAATAGAGCAGAGGAAGGATACGCCGTTCACAGACAAACACAAGGAGTGGCAGCAAATACGTAGAGGACGCTATGTAGAATTCAATTTGGTACGAGATCCATGCTTCCTCTGTTTTTTTGGAAACATGACCCACCCATTGGTTATTCTAATTTGGTTTCTTTTCTCCACAAACTGAAGGTTTATGACCGCGGAACAACATTTGGTCTGAAGACTGGCGGTAGAATTGAGAGTATCCTCATCTCTCTTCCACTGACTGCTCGATGGGAATACGATCATGTAAGCTTTCTGCTTCAATTCACCTCTGTTCTATTCAAACTACGATTCATCAAATGTTCTTATGATATTTGTTTAGCATACATATTTTCAGCTCAAATTTGTCAATCCTAATCTGTAGAATATAAACACATATTCGCCATACCAGTGCTGTTATTACTTAATGCAACGGAAAATCAGTAACGAAAAAGATTCCAAACCAAATTGAATTCTTTGTTTGATCGTTTGCAGCAACCAGAAGAGGGAAGTGCAGAGTGGAAACTATTGGATGCTTGTATCAACCCCAAGGAATGGCTTGAAATTTGATAGGATTCGTGCCCGCTGACTGCTCCTGTAGTGTTCATCTTTTCGAGTATGTTGCTCGTTTTTCTTTTTCCTATTTTTTAGTCACTGAATTAGCACCTACTAATACAAATAACTTATGATAACTGCAGTGACTAAAATTGATTTCATGTCTTTACGAACAAATAATTGATCCTTTCTTGGAGAAAACAACTATGAAGCAAGCAAAAATACGCGCTGTGCCATTAAATTAAATCACATTACGATAAAATTAGAATACCAGAATCAAGAAAAAAATTTCACCCCACTGATAAATTCAATGAACAGTCTCTCCTGCTTTCAGTCTTCTGTAACAAAGGAAACTTCAACAACAAGAAAAGTAAAACCCTAAAGGAAAAATGGACAAGACTTCACCTATCATTTTCTCCAGTCGCAATCCACATATAGTTCGCTACCAAGTCCCTAATTTACATTGAGACACTGACTTCTCATATAGGATAGTATGCGCGCATAAAAAAAATTAAATATATAAGGGAAAAAACGCCAAACCTCCCCATTCAAACTGCTTTCGGTTGTAACACTATCACAGATGTTCCGTTTTAAAAGACCACAATTCAGTTTTACTCCTACGCCTATACATACCAATTGAAAACTCCTGCAGCAAAATTGTGAAATCACTCCCCACACTAGGAACGGTGATCAGATGTATCATCCTAAGACCAAAAGACCGGGGCCATTGCTAGACATGTAAACCATTTCCGTTGCAATAGATGCCGACTAAGCCACCATTGGAGAGCTTTGTCGTGTTTCCATTAAGGTGTGGTTTCTTTGCCGAGGGTGATACATTTCCATTGGGGTGTGATTTTGTTGCTGCAGTACCATTACTTAACCCGTAAGGCTTTGGTACCATACCCTTTCTCAGAAGTGCATCAAGTTGTCCGGATGCTGCTGCTATGAGTCCTGTTTCCGATGATAATAATATGTTTAAAAGAATATCACCAACTCGGAGAATGGAAAAAGAAAAAGGACAAAGACCAAGCGTTGTTCAGATTTTTTCTTTCTTTTCAAATATAGACTCCAACCCTAATTTCTTTCTTTTCAAATAGAGTCAAAATTCTTCTTTAAAAAACGGATTGAGCCTCAACCCTAAGGACCCCCACCACCTCCTCGTCCCTTTATATATAATGATATGAAAAATGAGATCGGTAAAAGATACCTAAGAAAACAGCGGAAGAATTTCCTGGTCTTGATTTAAACTCCGGATGAAATTGAACACCAACAAAATAAGGATGATTGGGTAGTTCAATTATCTGCAAGGCCAAAATCAAGAAAAATTAGAACCCACGAAGTGCAATTTCTGGGGCATCTTGAAATGAATTAAGATCCTTTAATAAATTAATTTAAAGAGTTTAACCTCCATACGGCGACCGGTTTCGTCTTTCCCTGTGAAGGAGAGGCCTGCAGCTTCTAGCTGTGGTACCATATCAGGATTTACCTGCATTTCATCAGGTTATTTACTCTGAAAGTCTATTGAAGCATTTTTTTTCTCAAATGAAATAATATGCAAAACCAAAGATAGATTTCATCAACACGTGTCCAGTAATTCAAAATAGTTCCGCGGAATGTGCACACACCTCGTATCTGTGTCGATGTCTCTCATCAACGAAGCTTTTATCACCATATCTATCATTCAAATGACAAGAATGAGATGCAGTGCTATTTCTTTATCAACAGAGCATGAACAATTCATCTGGTTTAACTGAGTTTTTTTTTTTTTTTTGGCTAACTGAAAGTTCGTTTATAAGAGGATTTCCTGTCATTCTTGACATGGGAAATCTTCCCCCATTTCGCTTCATTAAGTGATAAACACATGTATCTACCCGTTTCAAGTATGCTAACATTTAAACTGCTTTTCCTACACATTTTAATTCCAAAGAAGTAACATTTCAACCGAGGTTTTGAGTGGCTGTATAAAGCTGCTAGATTAGTCCAATGACCCCCAACTCCTTCAGAAGTAAAATAAATGTGAACCAAATTCACCCGTGAATGTTGCAGGTTTATAAGAATAACATGCAAAAGAACATGGTAAGAGAAACGGAGAAAGGAATGCACTTACAATTTAGCTGATTTGCAATCCATATCCTGAAAATATGTCCTTCTTGACCCAAGGCGCATAGTACCACCCATATGAGTTTTCGAACCCTGTTAACATTCAAAGTGAATGGGAAACAATAGTATGTTAAGAGTCAATTAGATCATAAAGATCCACAGGCACTTTAAATTCGCACGTATAGAAATTCAAACCTCGGGCATGAAAATGACACATGGATTCCGAGTATCAGGATCAAACTCCGTGCTGTTTGCATCTTGCAGACCAAGAACATTTCTAGAGAACTCAATAACAGCAGTTTGCATTCCTAGACAAATTCCAAGATACGGTTTCCTATTTTCACGAGCATATTTAGCAGCAAGAATTTTCCCCTCCACCCCCCTGTCACCGAAACCTCCAGGAACAAGTATGCCATCTGCACCCTGTAAATTGACGGACTTTCAGAGAGCTAAAAAACACCTATTAAGATGAAGATGAGGAGGAGACGTAGAGCATGAAACAAATCCTAGGAACTGAAACATCACTAACCTTCAACAGATTCCAAGCACTTCTATAAGCATCAGGTTTCTGCAAGAAACAAGGAACGGCCAGGTCAGTCTCAAGTTACAAGCAACATAGAAATGGCATCGAAGAGAAAGAACAAGAAAGGGACCTCATTTGCTGTAGCAATTTCAAGGTCACTGGCAGGAACCCAATCGATGCATAGTTTCCTGTAGCAAGCCACAGAAGCATGCAAAAGAGCCTGCCAACGGAAAAAGAAATGATTAGCAAAAAGAAAATCAAATTAGTATCAGCCTCCACTCCAATGACAATGAAATAGCATTTCCAATTAGGCGCAATTTTTGGCCATTAATTGAAACTATGGATCAAATAGAGCAAGAATTCGTATCCACTCAGCTTTATGCCTTTATCTAATAGACAACCAAACAAACAGAAATTGTAGGAGACTTTCATTTGGCATAGCTTCTGGCTAAAGAGTTTCCAATCTCATATTTATCATAGAAGTGGTTGTACTTCGACCCAGCAAGAGTTTAGTAGCTAAACAAAAATTACACATTACAGCATTATGATACAATAGCTTTACCTTGAGCACAGAGAGGTAAGAATCAGAAAGTCCAGTGTACTTCCCAACCATTGCAATTCTTACCTGTTAGGTCAATATTGGAGTGCTCAGGTAAATATTTCAACAAGATAGGAAAACGTTAGTAAAACAACTTAATGCCAAATTTATAAATACTCCAGGAGCAGACCGGTTCATGCAGCCTATCATAGAGTTCAGCCCTACCAGTCCATTCTCTCAAAGCAGGTTCAGAAGCAATCCTGTAGGGGAAAGGAAATGTTACGACTGCGTCAACTAATGACATAAGGAATTAAACAAATCAAACAAATTTATCATACAAACCCTTTCAGATTCAGGACTTTCAAGATTGCTTGATGAGCGTTTTGATCCTACAGAAGTAGTAAATGACTATGTAAATTTTCCTAGCAAAACAATGACAATTGACATGGTTTAAAGAAATCATCAATGTTTACTTACTCTTAGAAGCAAAGGCACATGCCAGATATTTGGAACATCATAGAGAGAGATTATACTATCCAACTACAAAAGAAGTAGAAAAATACTTGGTGTCAGGCAGAATTGCAGAAAATGCTAAACACAAAATCATAAAAAAAAATCGCTAGAGCTGTTACCGGGACATGACAAAAACGGGAAAGCTTCTCCTTGACATTTTCATCAAGTTCCTGAAAACCACACTATATTTCAGAAACTGATTGATAAATTCAGAACAGGTGAGTCCAAACCACAAAAGGAGGATGTATCAAGGATGAGGAGCAAAACCGTCGTGCTGCGGCAAGCTAAAATATTTGGCACAAGTCCCTGACTTCTCAAATCTCTAACACTGTGTTGGGTTGGCTTTGTTTTCTAGAAATGCAAAACAGTTAAGGCTCAATTCCCTGAATATACCTAACTTGGAATAAAAAAGGACCACACAAGTTTCCATTATATATTAAGAAGATTTACCTGCTCACCAACAACATTCAGAACTGGTACGAGGCTCACATGAACCAAGCAAAAGTTGTCAGCACCTGAGACAGATAAATTGGTGTAAACATGTCATGTAGTTGAACTCAAAAGCTGCATACTCCTTCAAGTAAACACCAGTTTATCTCCTGTTATATTATAAGATGCATACGATATCTTACCAACATGGTAAGAAAACTGTCCTATAGCTTCGATAAATGGCATAGATTCAATGTCCCCTGAACCAAAGCACATGTAAATGAATAAGTCAGTCTTCTTCAACTCATGAATTGCAAGAAACGAACCATACTACTACCAGAGTCAAGAAAATGGTTGCTAATTTACCAATCGTGCCACCCAATTCAATAACACAAACATCAGCTGGACCCTCTTTCCCATCAACTGGAATATGTGCCACACGTTCAATCCACTCTTGTATGGCATCTGTAATATGAGGGACAACCTAAAAGAAGAGACATAGGACAATCATATTATTAATAATGCAATTACCTTGATGAAGTTGGAGTCACAGATTAGAAACAGTGACTAACCTGGACAGTTTTTCCTAAATAATCTCCCCTTCTCTCCTTATCAAGGACAGACTGTCAAAACAGAAGTGGATAAAGTATAAGTATAAAAAGGGAACTTAAAAGAACCAAAAACCAAAAACCAACAAAGGTCTCACTCTACCTGGTAAATCTTTCCAGTGGTTATGTTATTGTCACGTGTCAACTTAATATCCAGAAAACGTTCATAGTTTCCAAGGTCCAGGTCCACCTGCGTAAGAGGAAATGTAACATCTTTTCACTGATTGTATAGGAAAACACCCTACAGCCCACCACACACTTGAACAATATTGAAAGTCATTTTTAAAAATAGATAGTTTTAATCTCCATCATATTAATTAGTTTCGTAACTTAGGACCCTCTACTTGCAGAACAATAGAAACCTCTTATCAAAGAAAATAAACAGAGCAGCAAATAACAAAAATTTCAAGATTACTTTCCAATTTTAGGTTTTCAACTTTAACCACTTCAATTATGGATCAGTAGCAACCCCACCAAACACTAGTAAATGAAAAGAAATATGCAACCAAGGAAACAGTGACTTTAAAACTACCATTGCATAGTGTATCATTACAAAATGTTCCTACTAACCTCTCCACCATCATCCAAGACAAATACTTCTCCATGCTCAAAAGGGGACATCGTTCCAGCATCCGTATTCAAATAAGGATCTGAAAGATAGAAAAGGGAACAAGATTTAATTCGAAAGCAAGAAATTAGGAATAAGCAGCATGTGAATTTGACAGACAAATTCTAAATATTTAAAAAAGAAAAGAAAAGAAATCAATAAACGGGACTTTAAGAAAAGAAAATCAATTAGGGATTTCCACCGAATAGTACAAAAAAAACAAATGAAACCAACCATGTTGCTGTATTGGAGAATGCAAAGAACCCATTGGGGATGCCAATGACTGTGATATATCACCAAAATACATTATCTTCAAAAGAGTAAAACATATTCTATACTTCCTGTAAAGGGTTTTTGTCTTTGAAGGCGCTAATATTAGAGAAGGTTGAAGAAAATGTAAAACTATGAGAGAAATGTAAAAATTCGGCTAATTAAACCAAATCAGGCACTCAAAATTTGAGAAAAACTTGTACTTGTAATGAAGAAGAATAGAACCATGATGAGGCGAACCTCTTCAGTGGGTACCATAACCAAGGTCTGCTTAATTAACATGCACAAAATCACACAACAGAGACATTGAAAAGGACAAAAAGGCAAGAAAGAAACAAGAACGAGGATTGCAGCTGCATATACTAAGAAGAAATCAATTAACAAACACGGTACAAGGAAAAAGTTAAACATCTTTTTTAGCCTGATCCATGACTTTTAACTACTACCTCCCTTCCATAATATAAGTCGAACACGACATGTAGCGAAAATTAAGGATAGTCAGATTATCAATATTACTCTATTAAATAGAATCAGTGGAATACATGTCCTAAACAAAGGAATGGAGGGAGTACCAATTAACAAACTCAAGAAAAGGAAATTGCATATTAAACCAATCCATTGGTTTCTTTTCATCTTTTCTCCACCTAAAACCCCTCGCTCTCATCCCCATCTATTTTTCAAAAGAAATCCACAACCCTTTTTGCATTTTATCCAATCCAGGAAAACCCACAAGGAAATAGACATTCTCAGACATGAATAATCAAGAAAAATCCACAAAAAAAAGAAACAGATTAGGAAATCAAGAATTACCAATCTTAATGGAAGTAACACGAAGCCCACAATCCTTAAGAATGAGTCCAATACTGCTTGCAGTCACCCCTTTTCCAAGGCCACTAACAACTCCTCCAGTAACCAAAACATACTTCATTTTTCTCTCTTTTGAATTCATATAAAAAGAACCCCTTTTTCCTTCAATTCCTTCAAATAACAACAATGGCAAATCAAAATCAATTCTTGAGCCAACTTTAGACAAAACCCACCATACATGTGCATTAATGTGCCATTTTAAAACTTATATATACACAAAGAAAACAAAAACAAACAAGAACCCAGAGGGAGAAACCTTAGTACAAGGTTGCTAGTGTAACAAGAAAAAAAACAGCTGTTCTTTGGGGTCTTTGTTCTTGAACCTTATCCACTTTGTTATTACAAAAACTTCTTCACTCTTAAATCAAAACTCTTATCTTTTTTTCTATGAGTGAAGAAAGAGGCACAAAGAGCATGAAAAAGAGAGCGAGAGAGAGAAGAATGCAATGAGAAAATGGGTTTAGAGAGAGAGAAAAAGAGGGGAAGAAGGTATTGAGAGGGAAGAGAGGAATTGAATTGAGATTGGGAGAGGAGAGGCAATGGCGGCTTTATATGCTAAAATATGAGGGCACAGTGCCAAATCTCTCGAAATACGTATGAAGGTTTTGCCCTCGTTTTTTCCGGGAAATCTTCGGTCCTATTCAGAATTTGTCATGTGATATTCTTTCAATTTTATTTATAAATAATTAAGTGTGTGAGTGATTGTGACAGATATAAAACAAAAAAATTTTTGCCCGTCTTTTTCCCTTTTCCTTAATTTCCACAAGGGGTGTCTAACCTAACTCCTACTTAGAAACGTTATACTCTAGCTAATTAAATAATAAAAATATATTTTTACTCAAAGAGGACAAAAATTCAAGAGTAAAAACTATAGTACGGAATAGGTCCCTATCCATTGATCAATTCTGTCATGGACCAGGCCTACAAGTGGGGACATAGACCACTTGGTCCACATTCAGCCACATCACAGTTTTGATTAAAATAATAAAAATATTCCCCCACTTGGTGCATTGTTTGAGGCGTTTTTATTGTTTTTTAATCAAAAGAGGAGATGTGGGTGATTATGGACCAAGTGGTCTATGTCCCCACTTGTAGGCCAGGTCTATATCAGAATTTTTCCTATCCATTATAAAAAAGTAAGTACAAAATTCACTATTTTCTCGTAAGGTAACTTTTGTTTCCCTCCGAAGCAATATTTTGAAATTCAAATCGGATATTGACTCGAAAAAATTATTGGATTATGGGTAACTGGTTGTATCAGTGGGCGGATCATTACCGATCCGTTCATCAACTCGATAACGTCATAAATATTATAGATAAATAAATAATAAATAAATATAATTATTATTTAAAATGAAGTACAAATTCAAAACTTAAAACATCATACCTCTTAATATAAACTTGAAATTTAACAAAATGCTATGTAAATTCATTTACACACAAATTATTCTACAAAATTTAAATATATTTACTGATTAAGAAAAAGGAGAGAAACTTTCAATGAATTATAAAGAAAATGTAAATTGATTTTAGAGTCCTAGAGCAATGAATGAAGTTCATCAGGTATCTATAATTATAACACTATCATAAGTAAGAAAAATAAACTATGATAAGGAGTTTTAGTTAAGAAAATCAAACCTAAGAATAGTTTGATTCACCAAATTGATGCTTGAACTTTGAGATTTGTGAGAGAAATTTGATGAATTTGAATTTTGTAATTTGAATTTGATGAATTTGGTTTGAGAGTTGAGAATAAGAGAACTTATTATTCTTGACCGATACTCAATAGAATTGAAGGTGAGAGATACATATCGGGTGTTTCTCGATTTTTTGTTTAAGATACAATTTTTCTTTTCTTTTTTAAATAGAGCATATAAGACCCGACCGATTCTAATAAACTCGTTCTGATTTCGAGTTTGATGGTCCGACCGCCAAAATTTACCGTAAACGATAAAAAAAAAAAAAATGACTTAATACTTGCAACAAAATATGCTCAAAGTTATAATTTTGATAACTTTTATACTCCGAGAAATCTATCCGCCTTCCTCTCTCCCTCCCTCGTGTGGAATCTTCCGTCTCAACTGCGACACCTTCGCCATCATCCTTCCTTCATCGTCTGTCTAAAGAATCAACAAGAAATTGAACATAATATTGATTCTGATGATTTCTTTGATTTTTTTTCCTTTTAACTGGATGATTTCTTTGATTCACAAACTACAAAAAAAAATTAAATAGCTATTTAGGTCACTAATGTTTGATGTTTTGGATACTTAATTATTTTTTGACTAATTATATCATCCTACTATTTATGTGTGGGTGAAAATAAACTGTCACTTCTTCTTGTGGTGATTTCCAGTCAAATTAGACACGTATCGGGTGTGTGTCCAATAATATAGGGGCAAAAGTGAAAGTTAGTGTGTCAAAATAAATCAATCTCTTTATCTTTTAGGCCCCAAATAGTAACAAGCAATAGGAATCGGGTAGCCAAGTGGTAAGGCTACCCGGCCACGGCACGGTGGTCGATTCCTGTATCTCCCCTTATGGGGCAATAAATTCTCCTCCTTGTGAGGCCAAGTTCCCTCCCCGGCTTGGGGCATGCTACAATCTCCCGATCTAGGGTATTCTCCGCTCTTCCTTCGGGGCACCGCCTCGGGCCTCAAAATAGTAACAAGCAAAGACTTTGCACAGTATGAGGTTAGTGTGTACTTCCACTTTTGCCTTACATTATTGGTCATATACCCGACACGTGTCTAATTTGACTGAAAACCACCAAAAAAGTGGTGAGGGTTTATTTTCAGTCACACTAATGTGATATAATTAGCCAAAATATAGTTAAATATCCAAAACAATAAAGCGTAAATAATTTAGTAACCTAAATATCTATTTACAGGAAAAAAAAAAATTGGTTCTTGTGATGACTGATGAGTTTGACTATTTAATTTCAAATAAATAGGATAAGGGCTTTACCATGTCCAGCTATTGTGATTTGCTAGTTGAGGGGGGAGGTGGTGTTATTTAGGTTTTCACATACTTGCTTTCAAGTACATGATTTCGTATGATTTCTTCGGTTTGCTGAGACATTTCTCTCAAGAAAAATTTCTTTAAGAGGGGGAGGGAAATATCCCCCAATCTTCTTCACGAATCAAGTTTGTTCAATTATTGTCTGGTCTAATTCATGTTTCACAAATAAGATTCGGAGTTTTTTTTTATTAGAATTATTATATTTTAGGAAAAAATATATCACATGACATTATTTTTTGGGTAATGTGTTTTTTTTTTCTCTTTTCATTAATGGATATTCAAAATCCGTATTTGTCTAACGTGACTTAGGATTTTCGAAATCTACCACGTCAAATAAAAACGAATTTCTTTCCTGAAAGACGGATTCACATAATCCATTCATTACCTATTTTTTTTATTTGTTTTGTTCCCGAGGATATAAAAATAATTTGGTTTCCCTTTGTTGTTATTTTAGAGAATTATATGGTTTTTCGGGGTAGTTAGGGGTAGTTGGGGTTTAGGTTTTTTAAGTTATTTGAGGATTTTTATGGGGATTAAACAAATTCATTAGATGTATAAACACGAGTTTAAAAATAAATTTCATTAGAAAAATGACAATAAAAAAATTATAAGGCGTTATAAACGGTAGTTGACAAACACAAAAAATCTTAAAACATCTAGTCTAATCCTAATATCAAGGATATCATACGGTGATGAATGAAAAGTTATGTAGTCACCGGGCTGCAATCCCCTTGCCTCTGTAAAATCGAACCACCCCTCAAATAGCATTCATTTCCAGCTTTCCCTATTCGAAATGACGTTATGTTCCCTATGAAATCTCGCAAGTGTAGTACTTCAGGTATACCGAGCTATTGTTCAACACGCCACTTGATGCAGCGCCGACCACACGCGACATGTAGACATGATAAGCATTTAGAATCCAAATGTTTTAATAAATATGATACAAAACTAAAGTTGTGGAATACCAATATACCGTTTTAGGATCGCGGTAGTCCGTCTTCTAGGATTTCAAATAAGATTTTCTAACTAGGATCGTACAAGTGATAATTTTGTCGGATTTCATTGGGCTAAGACAAAATTTCTATAATCCGTCTTTTAGGAGCCCTGTTTGTTATTGTGATAAGGCAACGTCAGACTCGGTACCTGACGAGGATAAAAAGTGGGCTCTGTATGTTATTGTGCCTGGGAGCAAGATCATTCTGCTCCGTCAAATTTGTTGCCTAACGATGATAAAAAGTAGGTTCAGTCTGTTTAACTTATTATATCTGACTCGGTTCCTAACGAGGATAAAAAATGGGATCCATCAGACTCTGTACCAAACGAGGATAAAAAGTGGGCTCTGTCATACTCGGTACCTAACGATGATAAAAAGTAGGCTCCGTCAAACTCGGTAACTAATGAGGATAAAAATATGACAGTAGTTAAAGACTGTTATAAGGTTTAGGGTTATAGCCAAACAATGAGCTCAATTGTGTGTCGTAATTGCATCGTGTTATTGTTCATATTATATTTGATGATCTGACATGATTATTCGACCCGATTATGTTAGATTTGTTGGTTAGAGTCCGAGCATGTTAACTGTATATTTTGTACATGTTTTGGTACGCATATGAGAGTCATAAATGGGGGTTTTGGGCTGGGCTATTTGAAAGTGCAGAAAACTGTTTTCTCTTTGTTATTTTGTGCATGAATTGGTATGTTATGTAGTCTGGGCCATTAGCCTGGTCGACCACAGTCTTCTACCGGTCTGCTGAACCAAACTAATGGGAGCTATCAGACGACTGCTCTTGGACAGTTCGGTAGACCGGTGTTCTTTGCTATTGTTCGGGGCTGGTTCGGACGACCTCCGGTCGACCGAGCTCAATCTTCAATCTTCCAGAATACGTGATTAAGTTTTTGTCTCGATTCCGGTCGACCGAATCCTTTTTTCCAGTCTCCCGGACCTCTGTTTTTTCACATGTTTCATTTTCTGATATGATTTCTGTACTCTGTATTTCTCTGTTACTTTAGCTGTATAGTCTCTTATGTATATTGTTATTTAAATATGTTTTCATTTAAATTATGTTACAACTGACCTGGGTTGAGTAAAATGCTTGGAGTCCGTAATCGATGCTTCATCCCAAGGGTGTTAGGACCTTACTGGGCTAGTTTAGTAGCTCAGTCATTTACTTTCTCTTTTGCAGTTTGATGGTTGATGTGGTTAGGAATGAAACGAGGATTTAGTGTGAACTTTTATGTTACAACATGACTAGAGTTTCATTTAATGTTGAACATTTAATTCACTTTTAATGTAAGAACTCACAGATCATGCAACTTCCTTTTGAGTTATTTATGTATTGAGGAGATTTCCATTTTTAGTATAAAGTTTTGTGAATTTTTAGTATTTCCGTTTTGGGTTCGGTGTCTCATCGGCAAATAAGGCACTGCCATGTCATCTCCATGTTACAGAGTGTGACAATTTTGAACAAAACTTTTCATATTATGTCAGTAATGCTGAATGTCAAAAAAATGGTAACGATTTCACAAGTTTTTTTACATGTAATTTTTACAAAGATAATTGTTAAAACTTGTCTGAAGAACTTTTTTATGGTGTGGCCTATTCCATAAAAAATCATAAATTGGCTCTAGGACACTGGACTCTAAATTCCAGATAGTTTCTAGTTGAAGGACATAATTGGTAATGAGTGGTATGTTTACGTTTCCCAAGACAAGGGTAATCAATGACTTCAGTCTGGGATCATATACTTGAAGGGGCCTTTATCTGAACTTTATTATGGTGCTTATTATCGCCAAGTTTAGACTCTTGATTACCGAGAACGTAAAGTGGTATAGTAATTTCTCCTAAGGCGTTAGTTATAATATGTACAGTACATTGGTGAACATTACATTAAGCGGCGGTATGAACTACCGAGATACAACACTTGCGGGATAATCAAGGAAATATTACTTCACTTCGCGTTGTGAAGGAAGAAAAGTGGGGCAAACCTCAAAAATACTATTTGGCTGGATGAGATGAATTAGCCGTTGAAAAATGTTGGCTACCCGGTGACACGATTAGCTTCTTTCCTGCACCAAATTGAGATTTATCCCAAGCTATACGCACAAAAGACCTCCACTGTTTTTTCTTTTTTTCTACCTTTAAAATTTGTTTTAAGAATTTTGGAGCTTTGGAGAAAAAGTATTGACGAGTCAATTGGCATAGAATGTGGAAGCAAAGGATATACTTCTCGTTTTCACACATAAAATTGGACAAAGTATTTTGGATAATATTTACTTTCCGAAAGTTCTAATTATTGGCAAAGATAAAGAGAAAGCATTGGCATAATTCGTAAATTGAAATTGATAAGTTCAAAACGACCAAAAAGAGCATAAAACTAACCAACGGAGAAAGAAGGGAAAAAAAACCATAGTGAAACGAATCCTTTTATTTCAAGAAAAATCCCTCATACCAAGGACGAAGCCATTATTTTTAGATTGAGAGTAAAACTTGTAATAGTATCCCGAACTACATATAAAAACAAACAAAAAATATTGGGGGCGAATTTGATCAAATATTTCGAATTACATATAAAATTTTACTATATCTAGTAGAATTTTTAAAAATTTCGGGGACAACTATCTCCACCCGCCCCTGTCTTTGTCTCTGCCTCATACCCCTTACTCTTACTAGTTACTAGGATATTCAAGAATTAAATCATAACTATATTAATTATTTATATCTTCACCAAATGAATTAATTTTTTGTATGCTTAATGGGAAAATTGGAGCTGCAATATTAAGATATGGCCCGATCTATTAATCCCCGATACACGTCTCTCACCCAAAAAAAAAAAAAAAGTACACGTACATTATGATCCGATCTCACATAATTTTTCATAACCTATTTGAGAAATTAGGATCAGTATGTAACATTCCAACCAAATATATGTGAAATGTAAGAGGATATTGTTGGGATTCTCTCAATATCCCACATCGGTTGTGTTAGTAAACTAGGAGGGAGGAAAACCTTATAAATAGGGATCTCCTAGTCTAGTATTATTTGTGCGTGCCGCGTTGGCGCTACCAACTCAGATGGTGAGTTTCCTGAGTTTGGTTCCTGAGAGGGTTTGTAATTTTGTTCCGTCAAAAAATTACATAGTGAAAGTTTGTACCCTCCGGGGTCGTGGATGTAGGTCTGCGTTGAGACGGAACCACGTTAAAAATATTAGTGTTCTTGTGTGTTAATTTATTTATTCTTCTTTTTCTCTCCATATTATCCGCGTGTTTGCTTCCGCTGCCCCCAACCGACATTGGGATCAAATATCAATAACTTCTTTCTATCTATCAAAAAGTTCATTCCCAGTCCGTATCAATTTTCATTTTAAGGGTTCGACTTGTATAAATAGGAAAAATATTTTGTCCCATATTTGTGTCTTATTGTCTTTTTCACTAATAATATTCTGTTAAATATGTAATTTTGTTTTAGGGTTACACAATTTTTTTAGGTTATAAATATTTTTTTAAAGATTAACATTTAACACATTATTATTATTATTAGTGGAATAAGAAATGAGATATAAATAACTAAAACAATATGTGAGAGACATAACCAAGATCAACGGGTTCATGACTTCAGTTTTCTGCTTCTATCCCGTGTATACAATAGAGCGATGTTGAATTAATGTTGGATTTCAGTCTTTTTCTTCACTTATTTTTTCCCTGGGCGAGATATATTTCAACAAAAAAAACTTATTGATTCTCAATATATATATATATATATTGAGAAAACCTCTATAGACATATAAATTTGTTTTTGCTTTTCTCTTTTTATTAGTAAACTTTTATTTTATCTCTTTTTATGCATAAGCTATTTTTCAACTAATGCCTTTGTCCAATAAGTGTAAAATTAGCGATTTCCATTCACTTTTAAACATGTGTTATGTATATATTTGCTAGTTTTAATGGTATTTTTGTCAATTTAATTCCTTAATATTAGGGATATGTGCATAACAGATGATTAAAAGTGGCAGAACACTGCCAATTTCACAATAATTTGATAAAAGTAGCAGTTCGAAAATAGCTTATATACCGAAAGAACTAAAATAAAAATATATTGACTAAAATATAAAAGTAAAAAATGATATATATATATATATATATATATATATATATATATATATATATATATATATATATATATATATATATATATAGGAAGCTTTTCTCATATATTTTTTTTTTACCAAACAAGTTTTTTTGAGGTGAAACTAAACTAATTCTCTATTAAACATAAAAGAGACTGGTACATCATAAATTTAAAATATGATAAAAAAATCAAAAATTTAAAACATTTAAATATTTTTTTATGCAAAGTTTTGGTTCACGATTTTTTGCTAACCACATCCATAGACCGGGATCTCGCCGATGAAAAATAATGCTGAAGACGCTGCCTACTTTGTTGAATAAAATAGGAAAACTATATACAAAGGAGAAGAGAACATAAAAGAAATGTGGGCCTATCGTCATGTGCGTGGTGATGGATCCCATATGACCTCTAATTTTTTGGGCCCCAATTTGTTTTTTTGGTATCGGTATTTAGATATTGAACTCAACTAATTCAGTTGAGATTTTAATTGTATTTTGACTCACCCAATAAGAATTTTCCGCAAACTTGTAATATATTATCTTTTTTCTACACTAGATTGTATTCGAACACTTAACATTTAATTGAGAGACCTCATCTCTTACAATATGGGCAATGCCTCATTGGTTGGAGCCCCAATTTGATTGAGGTTTTGGTCCCAAACATCGATGCTTGGTCGTTGATCGATACATTTTATTGGCGCCTACCACGAATAAATTTTAGTTTTGAGTGGACTCGTAGGATCGTACCGATCTTACGTTTCTACACTGATCCTATCGGATTACCGATTATACGTAGGATCAAACTCGGAAGACCCCTTAAAACTCGTAAGATCGTACGATCCTACGAGTCAACTCGCGAGTTTGACTGCTATGATCTTGACTGATTACCATTGATAGACAAGAAATCCAATCGATGATGCTTAAATAGACATTTAAGATAAATCTCCAATAAAACACTCTTAGATTATTTTAGGCCGTTAAAATGATTACTTCAAGACTCATTTTAGTCTGTCTAATTATAGACTAATATTTCTTATTTTTTAAAAAAGTTATTGCACAAACGCAAAGATTAAATTAAATGTTTATTTTTCTAAAATAAATATCTTGTAAATGTAAATTGTCACAACTAACCTCATTCCAGGGAGGAATATAATTTCATCCAATAGTGAAACTACCCTTAGTTTAAATAGCTAATCTAATTATACACCGAGCATTAATAATAAATATAGTTTTTTAAAAGCTATAATTAAACTCTAATCTATAATATGGACCATGTATTTGATTACTAAGGATTAAGTTCGGCCAAATGGATATCACCACACATGCTTGAGGGCATAGGTAGTTTGGTACTGTCACCAGTCATGTTTTTGTTTTCTACCAACTGTTTCTTTTTTGTCCCATTTGTATTTCTCTTAAAGGTAATCAAACTTTCTAGTCAAAAGCTCATATTTTTTTTTTTTTTTCTGAAAAGGGATCTATGTATTAATATGCAAAGGGATTTACAAGGTCCACACGGAACCGTATTGTTACAGGTAGTTGCATTCATGAAACACCTAACTCTAGAAAGAACTATATTAACTCTAGAGTGAATAGGCAGATGTACAAAGCCAAGTTCATAAAGAGTTTGATTACGCCAAGGCCATAGACTATTGCAAACTTCACGAAAAATGAGCTTCCAATCCAAGGAACCAAAGGACTGTCTCCACTCCCCAGCCAGTCCTTTGTCAAGCCATCGAACTACATCCGCCTCATCAAAGAACGGACGTTGTTGATCCGGACGCAAGATCAAAAGCTCATATTTAGTACTCCTTCCATTCATTAATATAAAACTTTCATGATATATAACGAAAATTAAGAAAAGAAAAAAAAAAGTATTTTGTTAACTAAAATATCAATATTATTATTTTAAATAGGACTTATTTAATAAAACTATTTTATTTTTTTACTTTCATAATTTTTGCAATATGTCCTGAAAATATTATATGAAGGAATGAAGGGATTAGATAATTTCAATTCCTTAATTGTTTCTTTGACCCTACATTTTCTTTGTTATTACATTATTATTATTATTGTTTTATTCATATTATGACCCGTGAACTTTGTTTATGTTTTAGCCTTTTCAAAGATTAATAGGAAAGTATTCTTTAAATTATCTACAATAAAACAAGTTGGAGGGTTTTTAAGGACAATCTAGATATCGCTTTTTCAATAATTTTCTCTTGTTTCATTCCATAAAACCGAAATATAACCCATGATTTTTTTAGGAGATATAATAATCCATAAATTGTAGATTGCATTAATTATATTTTAATTAGTTATAATAATATTGATTATCAGACAACCGATCTTGAGTACGATTAACATTTTCATCCAAGATTTTCTTTAGATATAACAAAGAAAAAACAAAGGTAGTAGATCCTCATTTGTTTATGATTTAAATATTGAAAGATTTGAATTTTGATATTTCTAATGAGATTACCTAAACAACCCAATTTTCAACCAGCAAAATATCGCTATTTGGACTATATGTTCTTCACAAGTTCGGATCCCATCCGAAACAATCAAAATTCAGTATGTATGGAACGTTTTAGGATAGGTGTCTTTAGACACAAGAAACAGGACACGTGACCTTGAAAAAACACAACAAGTGACGTAAAATTATAATAGGTGTCCATTTTAATCAATTTTAACCGTAAAAGTTTCAATTCGATAGACGAAATTAAATTTCGCACGTCGCACTGGAGCCGCAGCTGTTCTTCACAACTCTTGAAGAGTAATGCCATAACTAAAATTCAATAAAATAATGATTATTTTTTCCTCTAATTTTTTCATGTTATCGAAGAAAAGTAAAAGTGAAGACTTTTAATATAATCCTGTAATAATATAATCAAAGAGATAAACAAACGAAAGAAGAATTTAGAAGGCAAATCAATTGATATTATATCAATATAAAAATGAGAAGCAGACAACCATGAAAGAAAAGTCTGCGGCAAGAAGAGCTTTAATACAAAGCTAATGTAATATTAAATATATTTTTTTTTTTGTACAAAAAAGTTCGGGTGGGTTCGGCTCCGGTCACCACCACAGGTCAGGGCAGGTCTTAGGGACCATAAGTCGCTTACAAGGGTACTTACAGATCACCCACCAACACAACCCTCACGTCGGCAGCGGGAATTGAACACTTGACCTTTGTAAGGACGTGCCAACTCCTTACCAACTGAGCCAACTTGTGTTCTGTTATATTATATAGGGTAGTGATTATTGGATAAAAAATTTGGGATCAAATTTGAATCAAGAAGGCATAATGTCACATTAAATTCTAACAATCATTTTCATTTTATACTCTTTAATCTTTTTTTATCCACATTTTTTTTATCCAACAATCATTATTATATTATATATTATATCAAAGCACTACTGCCTTAATTAACTTGGGCTTGGCCCACAAACTAAATAAAAACTAACCCACACTAGTAATTAACCAACTTAATAAATAAAGCTTAAATATAGAAATTGGTTTAAATCCTACATTGCCTCCCTTAAACCAAGTTCTTCAAACTTAATCATTTTAAGCATCTTCTTCAGCTTCAAAAACAACTCATTCTTTAATAGCTTGGTGAAAATATCTGCAACTTGTTCTTCAGTGGAACAATAATCAACAACAATCTCTTTATCCTGAACCAATTCAAGGATAAAATGATACTTGATGTTGATATGCTTGCTACGACCATGTACCATGTGATTCTTGGTCAAGTCAATGGCAGATTTGTTATCACAAAAAATTGTAGCAGGCTCAACTTGTTTGAGTAGCACAATTTGTAACAACCATGTACTCCACCCATGCGGTAGAAAGTGCTACAACCTGTTGTTTCTTAGAAGACCAAGAAAATGCACCAGAACCCAAATAAAATGCATAGCCAGAAGTACTCTTGTACTTCACAATATCGCCAGCCCAATCACTATCAGTATATCCCAAAAGACCAAAATAATCAATACGCGAATAAAGAATACTATCATATTGCGTACCTTTAACATATCTCATAATCCTTTTTGCAGTTTGCAAATGAGATTGTCGAGGGGACTCCATAAATCTGCTAATGAAACCAACACCATAAGTGATAGCCGGCCTTGTGGAAGTTAAATATCTCAAACTTCCAACCAATCTTCTTAAATTAGTAGCATCTACTAATTCTTCAGTGCTATCTTTTGACAACTTTAAGTTTTCTTCAACAGGAGTCAAAATAGGATTAGCGGAATCCATCTCAAACTTCTTCAAAATATCACCTGCATATTATTCTGAGAAATAAAAATTCCTCCATCAAATTGTTTAACCTCCAAGCCAAGGAAATAAGACATCAACCCCAAATTTGTCATCTCAAAATGATTAGTCATAGCCTCCCTGAATTCAGAAATCAATTTGGAATTATTTCTAGTAAAAATTAGGTCATCAACATACAAACACACAATAAAAATATTAACAGCAGCATTAGACTACACACCAGAGGATTTATACTTAGTCTTATAAACCCATTCTTACCAGACGGAAGTGAAGTCAACTCCCAAGTGTAATTTTTCTCAATGGCATGAATCTCATCATCCAACGCTCGAATCAAATCATCATGTTTTGCAGCATCCTCAAAAGTAACAGGATCACAATCTGCAAATAAAGCAAAATTCACAGTATCCTCATCAAATAAATCAGAACCAATAACACAATCCCTCAACCGAGCAGGAATTTGAGTTTCCCTCCGAGGGTGACTGAATTGCACAGGAACTGTTTACTCAATCTGCCTCTATCTTTCTGAACAGATCTATCATGCACAAATGTTGGTGAGCTCTCAAAAGATGATTGCAAAAGAATACATGAAGATAAAACTAGCTCAATAGACTTCTTACTAGACCAATCCCAAGCATAATTCTCATCAAAAGCAACATCTCTGCTTATAATTACCTTATGAGTATTATGATTGTATAACTTGTACCCCCTTTAATCTAATGACTATAACAAGAAAAATACATGTTTCTGCCTTATCATCCAATTTCTTTCTGAGAGGATCTAGAACATGACTTTCAAATGACCAATATTAGGCTTTATATCAGTCCACAACTCTTGTGGAGTTTTTCCATCATTGCTTCTTGTTGGTCACCTGTTCAAAACATAAACATCAGAAGCAACAGCCTCTACCCAAAACTCTTTAGGCATATTTTAAGCATTCATTATTGATCTTACCATATCCATCACAATTCTATTTTTTCTCTCTGCTACTCCATTCTGTTGAGGAGTATGGCAGTCATCTGATGTCTAATTCCATGCTTACTCAGAAAATCATCACAAACAAGAAATCCAGTTCCTCTATCAGTTCTCAAAGTTTTAATCAAACAGCCACTTTGTTTCTCAACATAAACTTTGAAACTTTTAAATACATCACAAGCCTCAGATTTATTTTGCAGAAAATATACCCAAGTCTTCCTACTAAAATCATCAATGATAGTAATAAAATATTTTTTACCACCCAAAGAAGGAACTTCCAAAGAACACAAATCAGAATGAATTAACTGCAATGGTGAATTTGCTCTCCATGCTTTATCCTTAGGAAAAGAATCTATATGCTTTTTCCCAACAATGCATGCCTCACATTTTCTATCATCAAAATCAAGAGAAGGCAACCCCAAAACTAAATTCTTCTTGGCAAATAATTTTAAACTAGCAAAATTCAAATGTCAAAACCTCATATGGCATGACCAGTGATCATCAAATACAGCATTACTAAAACAAGGTAAACTGTCGGAGTTGATATTCAGAGGATACAAACGATTACTAGTCATGTTTACCTTTGCTATTAATCTTTTAGCAAGATCAATAATAGTGCAAACATTACCACAAAAATTGATGTTATACCCTTTCATATCCAGTTGTCCAACACTCAACAAATTTTGGCCTAGACTGGAAACATATAAAACATCAGAAATAAAGTTAGAAGAACCATCATTTAAAGTCATAGCAATTTTTCCCTTTTCTTCAACTACTACTCGTTCCTTATTTCCAAATTTTACAGTACTCCGATGAGATGCATCCAATTCTATAAACATATCTTTATTTCCACACATATGATTACTACAATCAGAATCCAAAAACCAAACATTATTTTCAGTTTTATCACCACTAGAAGAAGCAAATAATACGGCCTTATGACCATCAATATTTGTTTCAGAAAATTTTGATTGTGTCTGTCCCAAATGTTCTTTTTTAAGAAAACAATGATTTTCCTTATGACCGTATTTTTTGCAATAATAACACTGAATTTTAGTTTTATCCATCATCTGATTATTATTCTGCTGGTAATTCTGCTGATTATTAAAATTACCTCTACCATAGTTACCTCTACCACGACCTCTGATATTTCCTCTGCCTCCGTTGTTGCTTCTGGAATTTCCTCGGCCTCGATCGCGGAAATTTTGATGATTCTGATAACTTGATTCAAGATATGAAAATTCAGCTCTCTCATTTTTCGCATCCACTTGAGCTAGCTTGCAATGCTTTCTCCCCAGGAACACTTTGAACACTCTGTTGTTCCAAAGATAACTCATAGGAAAATAAATCTCCTTCCAATTCATCAATTGTTAATTTTTTCAAGTCCTATGTAGCTTTCAAAACAGTCTTTTTAGTGTGAAATTTGGAACTAATGAATGCAAAATTTTCTCAACAACTTGAAACTCTTTCAAGTTCTCACCATTTGATCTCATATCATTAGCAAAAATCTAAAATTTATCAATGTAATCCTTAATTGACTCCGTTTATTTCATGAGAGCCAATTCATACTCCTTCCTCAAAGTGTGTAATCTGACCCGTTTCACATCTTCATTCCCTTTATTGGAATTTACCAATATGGTCCACATCTCCTTTGCCGTATTAGTATGGATAAATTTTCTTTCCACATCCAAAGATATCCCCGATTGCATAAATAATTTTTTTGCAATCGCATCTATTCGCATTTTATTCTCTTGTTCACTTGTTAATGGAGTATCCGGATGAGGTTCTTGATAACCTTCCTCGATAATTTCCCACAAATCCATACTCGCAAAATGAATTTGCATATATTGTCTCCACATATCAAAATTATTTTTGACATCAAAGACAACAACTGAACAAAAATTTAAAGTTCGGGAATCTATCACACAACACTAGTTCTGATACCAATTTGAAGACTTTTAATATGATCCACAATAATATAATCAAGGAGATAAATAAATGAAAGAACAATTTAGATGGCAAATCAATTGATATTATATCAATATAAAAACGAGAAGCAGAGAACAATGAAAGAAAAGTCTGCGGCAAGAAGAGCTTTGACACAAAGCTACAGTAATATTATATATTATATCAAAGGAAAATTCTGATATAGACCTGACCTACCACTTGGTCATGCATCACTTGGTCCAGAATTAACCACATCACCTCTTTTGATTAAAAAAAAAATTCTCATAAGGCCCCACCTGTTTTTATTATTTTAATCAAAACTGTGATGTGGCTGAATGTGTACCAAGTGGTCCATAACCAAGTGCTAGGCCAGGTCCATATCAGAATTATTCTATATCAAAGCACTACTGCCTTAATTAACTTGGACTTGGCCCACACTAATAATTAATCAACTTAATAAATAAAGCTTAAATATAGAAATTGGTTTAAATCCTACAAAAAGTTAGTGAGATTTTTGTAACCTTGCCGACTCCAAAAGTGAGTGGGTCACTAGTGAGAGATATTTTGTGACCCCAAAAGTGAGTGATATTTCTTTTTTGTAGCCGTATCAATAAATCCAAAATCTAATCCATAATTTATTTTAATTGTTTTTTTTCTTCTAAGTTAAAATTATTTATTGATTGTGTTTACATGTTGTAAAAATTAAGAAAATTAAAATTAAAATATTTTTATAATTAAAATATTAATATTACTATCTTAAATAGAATTAGTGATATACAAATTATATTTAAGAAAATAATATTTGTATTTTAATTATAAAGACATTTTAATTTTTACAACATTTAATGAATGTCTGAGACTATATAATTTACGCCCTTTATGTAATTTGAAAATTATTCCACGTGGTCTTTTTACTTGATATAATTTTTGGATCACTATAAAACCTCTACTTCTCATGCTGAATAAGTTGTCAATCTCTCATTGGTTTTAAACAAAAGAATTCTTAGTGGCCAATATCTAGATAATCAAATTCTTGCTCGAGGTTTTTTTTAACAGAAATATCGTAGTATATTATTAGGTGGTATCATATTGTAATATGATAGGAGAAAATTTGGTAGGTCTCTAAAATATTGAGTGGACACTTTAGTTATAATTGTATAATTTGTCAATCTATCAACCAATTTATTACAGAATTTGTGGAGAAAAAAGAAATTGGCCAAATTATGTGTAAATAAAAAATGAATTGGCTATGCTCGAGGTTTATTTCATGCAATTCTTTTTTAAAAGAAAATTATTAAGATAATACAATTATCTAGTATTTATCCAAGGAGTGATTTAGTGGAGTCTATATATAATTTGGCTTGAGTAAAAGATTTGGAAAGGAGAGGTCGACTTTCCACCAGATCTCATAATAGTAAATTTAGTACTGCTTTCTACTCCTAAATAAAAATTAAATTGGCCAAATTATTACAGAATCTATAAATAAAAATGAATTGGCTATTCTCGAGGTTTATTCCATTCAATTCTTTTTTAAAAGAAAATTATTAAGAGAATACAATTATCTAGTATTTATCCAAGGAGTGATTTAGTGGGGTCCATATATAATTTGGCTTGAGTAAAAGATTTGGAAAGGAGACGTCGACTATCCACCAGATCTCATAATAGTACTTCTTTCTACTCCTAAATAAAAACTAAACTTTTCCTTCATAATTAACGACTCTATTCCACCCCCTTCTTGGTCTTACCCTAAACGTCAGCTTCTTATGTCAATATTTCGTCCCCCAAGCATACCTTAATTGAAAATTCACTGCGAGTAGTATTGTGCTATTTTTATCGTCATTTTTAAGATGGAGACTCGAATTCTATCAAGTGCAGAAATCAACCTCTTATGAGTTGTTAGTATACATGCATTTCTGTTAGATCTCATTTAAAACACATCCCACTATTTAACTTATCACTAACCCAAAAACCGGAGGACGAAGGGTCTTAGCATTAGAGCTCAATCATTCTTGTTTTATGTCAATATTTCCATCTACTCTTCTTCCTTTAATCTTTTTTATTCCTAATTATTCCTTGAATTGTCAAGCGTAACTCGATTATTATAATATTACTTAAATACTATCAATTACTCAATTTATAATTCAAGACTATGTAAAATGGTTCATTTAATTACTCGAGTTATAGTTCGAGACTATGTAAAATGGTTTATGAGCAGTACTTTTATTACTATAGTAAAAAAGTCACAACTTAACTCGTCCAATAAGTTTCAAGTGAAATATCGCAGGCAAAATTTTACAATAGCAATGAAAGATGCAGTGATCTCCAAGGATAGTCCAGTTGGTTCTCGCGGGGTGGTAGACTGTGTAGAGGGACGCAAGATCGATTCTTGGCAGCCGCAGTATGAAATTTTCAACCCTCCAATGTGGGGGTGGCTTCTTGTGGGCACCCAGTTAAAAATCTTCGCACCTGGTCGGGCTGTTGGGTCGCCTTGATTTACATCCTCCAACTACTCTGTCAAATCGAAATATGGAGCCCTGAAGACGTGGGTATCGCCTTTTTGTGTAAACAGATGAAAGATGCAGTGTGAAAGGTTTGAGGCCCCCCACAGGCATGACACAGTGATCAACTCTATGGAGTATCAAAGTTTGGAATCCCTACGGCAGTGGGGAGACATTTACGTTGAAAGGTAGACCTCAAATTGTATATAAGTTAAGACCGCATCTGAATTTCTTCGAGTAAATTAAGAATTAAGAGAAGACCGCTACTTCTCAAAATTAGTTTAGTTGGGTGACGAAGACGGTCGAATATTCGAGTCATAATAAAAGGAATAAAAAGAGTTTGAGAATCGAGATTTTTTCGAGAGGGGTGGAATCTTCTTTTGCTTGAGGGGAGGAGTTTATGTGTAAACGAGTAAATATTGAATAATGGATAGGATCCTTATTTTGACAAAATGCAAGGCGTGCTTTTGAATGAGTAGACAAAAATTAATTCAAGATCAACCACTTTGTATCATCTTTATTTGTCAAATGTTAAATTTATCTTCTATCCATCCTGGTTCATATCCGCAATTATTGAGGATTTAAAGAAATGTTATTGTCCTTGTATTGAGCTGACTTGGAATTTAGACTTGATTTAGAAATTGAGGGACATGGGAGCTAATATTTGTACTAGGTAGAGGGTTTATTTGGGGGCTAAGGAGTTAATATTGGAGAGATTATGGGTTGATTTGGGGATAAGAAGAGAGAATTAGAGATTTAGTGTGAATATATTCGGAAATAGAATATTGGAGAGAGAAATTAAATGAAAAATATTAATTTTAACCAAAAGGATAACTTGGTCATTTGAAGGCAAATTGCTTGGTAGGAGAAAATGTGTCTTGGCAATATCATTAGTCATATATTTATTTTCTGTCCTACACTCACGATGAATGCTCTCTTAGTCCTATGTGCTGACACAATCTTAGTCGTTAAATTTTATTCAACGGTTAGATAAGAAAAATTAATACAGTAAAACATCTATAAATGAATATCTGATAAACTAATAACCTCGGTTAAATAATAAATTCTTCCGCTCCCGACTCGGGCCAGTGTAAAAAAGTAATATTTTCACTAAATGCATAAGATGATAAAAATTTTCCCGAATCCTTTAGGATCCAACAAAAATATAAAATAATATTTGATCAAAATTAAAATAATATTAATTGTAAAAACATATAAAATTAAAATTAATAAGAAATTGTTTACTAACATACATAACTCAATTCAATTCTTTGTAAAAATATGCATCTAAAGTTATTAGTTTTTTCTTTGTTCCTAAATTGAACTTAGTTTCATCCTTAATTTTATGTAAAGTATGAACTACATGTGACATATTCTTTTCTTGTTGTAGAAAATATGTATGTAAGATTCATATTGTTTGAAATGCTTCTTTTGCGGAAACATTTTGCTAAATTATGACTGTCATTTGGATATTGATCATCATCGGTAGATGTACTCATAACCCCTTGAATAATCTCTTCATCAATAGGATATTCCATCACAACATCATTTTCAGAAGGATAATTTATTTATTAATATCACTTTTAAATAAAATGTATAAACATGTATATCTTATTTGAAAAAAAATAATACATGTAATAAGAAAATTTTCATATAAAATAATTATTTATTAAATATTCATTTATCGATAAACAAATAATCTCGTTAAAATAATTTTTTTCTACCGAAAGATTATTTTATAAAAGTTTTACTGTGATTATTCATTAAAATCAACTCTTGCTATCAGGCTGATTGAATACATCAGATAAGGTAGCAGCAGCACATGTCGACCAAAAAAAATGTTGGACCATTGGATACAAAAATGATATATTTTGGGGTCCGTGGCAGCACATGTCGACTCTAGGAGAAATCTGTCTCAAATCTTCACAGATCTAGACTTATTTGCTCTGTTCCTAAGAGAAATCTTTTAATTTAGACTTAATCTAAGCCCTTTATTAGTTTTCTACATCTTTCCGAGGCAATTTGTTGAAAGGTTGATACGCCAATTGTCATATAAATTGTTGATCCCTAAGGAAGATGTTGAAATTGATCTTCTCTTTCCTCTGTGATTCAAGGATTGCAATGGACATGCTACGAAGAAGAATATTATGTATTTGTTTATCGTACTAAGTTTTATATTAGTATTTCCTAATCACCCAAGTTTTCTTGAGTGTGACTTTTGTCTGTTATCATAATTTTTTAAATTATTGTATAATTTTTATTTTCTTATATTTTCAATTTTTCCTTTAATTATAATAATCTCGATTATAAAAACTTCTTATACAGCCAAAAAAAAAAAAAAAAAAGCAGCACATGTCGACTCAGTGGTCTATGCTCTCTCAAGTCTCATGCTGTCTTTGTACTATAGTAGTAGTATTTTGCATGATTTAGTCAACATCAAAGCCACTTCTTCCCCAAAGTTGACAATTTTGAGTCACTGCCACGAGAGATTTCTAGTTCTTATACACAAAAGGCGATACTCACGCCCCCAGGGCCCCCACCACCCGATCCGACAGGTATTGTGGAGGATGTAAATCAAGGCGACCCAGCGGTTCGATTGGTGTGAGGCCTTGTCTTAGCCCACCGCAAGAAGCCACCCCCACATTGGAGGGTTGAAACTTCCACACTACGGCTGCCAAGATTCGAACCTGCGCCCTTGTACACAATCTACCACCCTCGAACCAACTGGGCTACCCTTGTGGATGAGAGATTTCTAGTTCTTTGGACTGTTGTTTTGGTCCTAAGTTATTTCCGCTTAGCAATTTTTTTTTCTCAATTAATTTACAAGCAATCATTATTGTCTTTTGTTGAAATAGGTAGCTACACTTGATTTATGCAGCAGGAATCCATCTCAGCAAAAGACAGCAACACAAGAGCAGGACCACCATACCTTGTCACATGGGCTTATATTCCACATCAGCTTGCAAAGTAAGGAGAAAAGAAAGTTAGTACAGATGGATAAACTTGCTCAGCAAGTTTAGCAGTTATTCAGCAGTTAGAGAAAAAGATAAAGACACAGCAAGTAGTATACTACTTCTATAGATTAGTTTATTACTTTCAGTTGTAAATAAAATAGGTTGTACATATAACTAGCTGCATCATAGTAGTTAAGAATTGCTCTATAAATATAGCACAATTGTACAGCTTAATATTATTCAATACTATAGCATTTCAGAACTCGAAGTCCTCTTTCTTCTTCTATCTAAGAAATACTTCAAATCTTCTTGAATAAACCTAGGTTTCAATTTTCTGATCCTTTAGTAAAAACTTCGCTGAATTCCGTTAACTTGCATGACGTGGCCTAACCTTTATTTTGTTTTTTGTTTTACCTCTGGATTATGCAAGTTAACGGAACTCTGCTAATTTTTTGATAAAAAGAGAAGAATGGTTTCCCGTAAATTAATTGAGGACAAAAAAAAAAAAAAAAAAATCTCTTAAAAAAAGGATAAAAATGACTAAGAGGAAATAACTTAGGAACATAAAAGCTATGTATTCATTAGTTTTTCATAACAAGTTGCAAGTTTTAATGTTAGGGAATACAAGCTAATTAATTGGTATATACACATTTTCTTATCAAATCAGACACTCCTAAATCCAATGCTGATCAACGAACTAGTTTCAGTTTTTTTTATAAATAATACGATCTAGTTTTAATTGGCACTAACAGTACGTTCATCAGTACGCTGGAATGGAATGGAATCCCTTAAGCAGAATCAGTTTTTTCCCATAATGACTTCGGAATCCTCTTTCCATTCCAGTGTTTGGAAGTCAAAGTCAGAATGTAATGTCGATTCCTTTTCTATATTTGGTAAAACTATATTTTAATGTCGGAATGGAATGGAATTAAACAGAATATGACCTAAATGCCCTTTTAGCATATACTAGTGATAAAACCTAATTAAACATTCATTACAAAATCTTATTGAATAACATTGATATTATATATATAGCATGTTGAAACATAATTTTTATTAAATTGTCAACAGAGTAATAAATATATCTTTACTTTTAAATTTAAAAATAGATTAAAACTACTACCAAGAAAAGGAAATATTTATAAATTTATCATCTATGAAATTATACTAAGTGAAATAGAATATTTATGACTAAATATGAATACGTACGTTGCTATGTAAAATGAACGTAATAATTAGTTAAAAGAGGGGTATAAATGTCTGTCACTATTTATTGATGATTCCAACTTCTCTTGGAAAGATCATTCAATAGGTTTTGGTGTGGAATAACTTTTCCCACTTCTTCCTGGAATCGTCATTCCCACTTCAAATTATCCAAGCAAACACCGGAATGGAAAGAGAAGTGAAAAAGGCCTTTCTATTTCTTTTCATTCCCGCGTACTAAATACGCACTAAGAGTATTTTAGATGGGGGCTAAATGATAGTTCTCCCTAATTTTTATAATTGTTCCTTAAGTACTTATAAGCTGATAGAGCTACTTAATTAATTAATTCTATATGTACTAGGCCATTGAATTGTACATACTTACCTTAAAAAAGAGGAAAAAATATTATGTAGATTCCTTCTACTTTCACCATCATGTAATCCTAAAAATTGAGCCACACGTAAAATAAGAATTCCAGAGATTTATTAACAAATGTTGTCCCACATGCATTGATGAAATAAGGACATCCAGAACCAATGGCGGAGGATAGTGAGGGCAGGAGGGGCATGCCCCTCAAAATTTTGGAAATTTGCCCATTAGTACTATGAATATATTTTTTTTTAATAAATAAGCTTTTATAACATAAAATATTTTGGCCCCCTAAAAAAATTGAAATATAATAGTAGTACTCTTTAACACATAGTTTCACCACTATCATAATAATAATGTTTATTACTCACTCTATTCGAATTTGAATGTACAATTTTTATTTTTTTATGTCCAAAATTAAATGTCTCATTTTCTAAAATAGAAATAATTTTGATTTAAACTTCCACTAGTAGTCACATATAATCTAATATAATTAAAATTGACTAGTATATTGGTCCCACCAATTTTCGAATTAAGTAGATTAAGCTCTACCAAGTAGTAAGTACTAACACATAGTTCAACCACTAACTTTCTTAATTTCATTGATTAAACTTTATTAACACACTAATGATGGTGCTTTATTTTTTTCCAAATGTAAATACTATGGTGATGTAGTTAGCAAAAAAAAAAGTGACAAAACAACAAAACGTAAATAGTTTAGTGACCATCATACCTATTAAATCTTCTATAAAAAAAAATGCATACATTTAATCAAATAATATTTTTTTATAACTTTCTCATGCTATTTTGAAGTATGGTCCGTGACAATAGCCATGTAAATTAGTTGGTTTTCTTTATTTTTTTTTAATTTTTTTGTCAATTTTAAAAATTAGTTTATGTCTTTTTTGGAATATAAATATCATTTAAAGTCAATTTTTTTAATAAAAATATATCATTCTACCTCAAATATATCGTTCTACATCGTGAGAACGAATTTTAGTTGCCCCCCCCCCCCCCTAAAATAAAATCCTGGCTACGCCACTGTCCAAAACTACTATATCATATATTTAGGGAACTTCTTAAATTTCGTATGAAATACTTGCTTTAGCTCTTTAAGAATAATAATTTGATTCCGTACTTAGTAGTGGACGTAAACTTTAAAGAAAGGAGGGGGCATAATTAAAAATGATGTTATTCCAATAATTTACGAACCATAAAATCTAATTTCAAATTGAAAACTGATTCTAAATGGGTACAATAAAAAATGATCACAGAACAAGGTGTTATAAAAAATAAAGCTAAAATATAAAATAAAAAAAATTGGGAAAGGCGTGGGACACTTGGCCCACCACACCCCCCCTGTAGGTCTGCCAGTATCATTATCATTCGAACTACCTACCTATCACCGTTTAAGTTGCTTTTCTCAACATTGTAAGTTAGCAATGTCGAACAAAAAAAAAAAAAATGGTAAGTTAGGATATAGTAGTGTTTATTTCAGAAATTTTGCTGTTTGGTAAAAAAAAAAAACTAAATTATTTTTGAAAAGAGACATGAGTACATCAAATCTTAAATCAAAACAATGTCTAAAGGTTTCTTATTCATTTGTAAGTTAAATAGGTTTTGGAAACCATTTGAAATCATTCAAATTCTATGGAACGTTCCCAAATAATAATAACGCAAAATTCCTAAATCTAACATTTGCAGGTCAAGTAGCGAAAATTAAGAAAATAAAATTTAATGCATTTTATTAAACAAAATAATAATAATAATATTATCTTAAATAAAATTATGCTCTGTTCGGTAGAAAAATAAGATTGGTGGTAGTTGTGCTCTCTTTAAGTTTTTTTTATTTATTAAATAAATATTATACTTCCTTACACACTTTAGTTTGTTAAAATTTTAACGAAACTTTGTTAGGATATAAGTGGTGTTAATCCTATAATTTACGAACCAAAAAATCTAATTTTAAATAAAAATAATTAAAAATGGGTACACTACGAAACGAGGTGTTACAAAAAAAAACTAAAACTATAAAAAAAAGTTTAGGAAAAAACTGCGTCCGCCACTATCCGTACTTATGAAGAAAATGAGTCCCCGACGTTAACTGACTCAAATTTGAAGAGGGAGAAGGATGCATGTGAATGGGTCAGGGTTTGGCACAGACATATTTCTTGAGAAAGAGGTCACGGACGGACACCTGTAGACAATTGAATCATTAACGTCCCTTTTAGATGCTTCTGGTAAAAGGTTTTTAAATGGCGCACGTTGATTTTGCCCTAAAGGCATTTTTAGCGGTTTTGGTAGTTATTAACCACCGAATCTCGAGCCCACGTGACTCCTTTGCCTACAACCTACTACTACTACTATCTTCTTTCCCAATCCGGATAAAAAAATCAGTAGGTACGGAACGTCTTAAAACAAGCGTTTTTAGACATAAAATAAAGATATGAGGTATTTCTAAAATCATGACAGGTATTGTAAAATAATGACAAATGTCCGTTTTAAATTATTTTTAACCTTTAAAATTTTAATTCGACGGAAAAAATTAAGTCTCACACATGTAAAATTTAACTCCATTCCGCATTGGAGTCGCGACGCTTCTTTCCCTTCCCCTTCATTGTCCTCTTTTCCTCTCTTTTTTTTCCCATTAGACTGCTTCTATTTCTATTATCCAAGTTTATGTTAGATTTCTAAGTAGTTTGATCTTGGCTCATAATAAAGTTTAAAATTTATATTCAGATTAATGAGTGCAGTATATATAGGACAAAAAATCAAATTTTTATACGGTGAGTTGGGAGTTTTTTGCTTACGTATATTAGATTTATTGATTTGAGTACAAATTTTAAATTTGTTTATGAACCAAAATAAAATTACTCAGAGATTTCTTCACCTCTTTTCTTTCACACACAACACACACCAACAGTACAGATTCTGATGATAAGAGACACTCATTATTTCCATGTAACTAAAAAACGAACCGACCAAGACCATGGTTTTGAATGATGAAATTCAGTTGTGGTCTGTGTTTGTTTGAAGAGGGAAGAAGACACCTTGGCTCAGGTGCTGAACAAGAAAATTCAGTATATACGGGACATGCTTGTCAGCCATTGGATTTTAGATCTTTTTATGCTTGTTTGATCCAACGGTTGTATAAAAAAAGCAGGGGTATTTTAGAGATAAACTTTGAGCTCTCTTTTTCTCTTTTTACTTATAATCGGGTGTTCAATAATCGAGAACATGCGTTCAATAATAAAAAACGTGCGTTCTATAATAGAGAACATGTGTTTATCGACCGAGAACGCATGTTCAATAATCAAGAACATGCGTTCACTAATAAAAAATGTGCGTTCTCTAATAAAAAATGTGTTTATTGACGAGAACGTGCGTTCTACGAGAGAGAACGTGCGTTCTCTAATAAAAAAACATACAAGAAAGCGTGTGTTCTCTAACGAGAGAACATGCGTTCTTTTTCAGCCATGCAACTTTTTCTCTCTCTCTGTAACCCACCTTTTTAACTTTTCAGTATGAAACTTTTCTCTCTCCTCTAATAAAATTACATATGTACCCCTTTTAGCTTTTCTCTCTCCTCTAATAAATCTCAACCATTGATCCTTTTAAAAAATGAAATCAACGGGCCCATATTGTGTCCCCGCACGATCTTGAATTAAAGGCGTTAATGCGGGAGCCGGGACTGGAAGGGAAGAAGAGGGAAAAGAGAGAGCACTGACAAGTGACAACTGATGTTATCAAAAGGTCCCTTACTCCAGTGGGGATACTCTCATCGTGCATGAGACATGCTTTAATTTGACTCATTTTTTAGGGTTAATCTCTTCTCCTCTTATGAGGTGTTACTCTCCCTTATGGGGCTTCGCCCAATGGGCGTTCAAAAAGATTACTGATGTTTTACTGGAAAATGCTATGCATATCTTTTTATCTGTACAAAACTAGGGATTTCCCTTTGGTCATATGGTGCTCTTCTTTAGGATTTTTTTTATCAGAATGACGTTGATTATTCAGGCAAGTTCGTACATAATATATTTTTGTGAGGTAATTTTTTTTAGCATGGACTGATGTAGACAAATTTTGACACGTCAATCAAGAATGAATACCTAAAAGAAATTGCCCAAACTCAAAATAATGTCATATGTGAACCTTTCTATAGAATTAGTGTTATTCAGATAAAAAATTAATTCTCTGGTAGGGTAATTATCCAAAGCCATGTGCATCCTGATCCTAAGTACTATTACCTACATTCCTAAATATAAGACTTTTATTAAATGTTATAAAAATTGAGGAAGTAAAAATTAATATATTTTTATAATTAAAATATCAATATTACTCTTTTAAATATAATTAGTGATATACAAGTCATATTTAAGAGATTAATATTAGTATTTTAATTACAAAAATATTTTAATTTTTACTTTCTTAATTTTTACAATACGTAATAAAAGTTTATAAAGTCCCCCAGGAATTTTCGGTTAGCCTATAAAGTCCCCAATGTTTAATTTCAGCCTGTAAAGTCCCCTAGGAATTTTCGTTCAGCCTTTAAAGTCCCTTACCTATTTAATTTCAGCCTGTAAAGTCCCTTATCTATTTACAGGTTGCATATAGAGGTTCCACCGCCTCTTTTACGGCGGAATCATGGCAACCCCAAATTAATGTCATCCCCGTGCTTAATGAGCGGGGGAATAATGGTCAGTTTCAATCTATAAAATTTACAAAATAAAAAAAATCTGGGACTAGGTAAGGGACTTTACAAGCTGAACGAAAATTTCTGGGGGACTTTACAGGCTGAAATTAAAGATTGGGACTTTACAGGCTGAACAAAAATTCCTGGGGGACTAACTAGGTTGAAATTAAACATTAGGGACTATACAGGCTAACCGAAAATTCTCGGGGGACTAAACAGGCTGATTTCCCAATTAAATAGGATCATGTTTGACATTTTACCAAATATCATTATAGAATTTGATAAAATATTAATTCCCGTACAAAATATAAAGTGAACAGATAATTTGAGACGGAGATAATATTTCATTGTCCAAGAAAAAATGTGGAAAAAGAAAGGGTTGAAAGCACAACGGTGGTCGGTTAGATGCCTTGAGAGATCAACAGAGACTCCATAACTAACGATTACCTAATTCATTTATTCACATTTTGAGAATTTTTTTAGTATGGAAATTTGCACCTCAAATGGAGACAACTCATGTGGATACTATATAGGGATATGCCCCACATTTTATTTTCAAATCTTTAATGGGTCTTTTCTTATTTTTTGAAATACTATTCATGGATATAGTTGAACCATTGAAGTTACCCTTGATCCATAACAAAAGGGCAAGAAATTATTTGAATAGTGAGGTTTCATTTTGTCATTTTAGAGATACATTAATGAGAGTAAAATGAAGAAGAGTCTACACACATGGGCCAAGAGACAAGAACAAAAGGACCGAAATTTTTGTTGAGTTTAGTAGTCTGGGCGCTGTGGTTCGATGTCGAATTCAGGATCTCTTGGTCGTGAGCGAAGGGAGCCCCACTAGGTTACGGCCTTCTTGACACTAAGTTTACATATAAAAAACAAAAGTTAATTGCACATTACTACCATTGAAGTTAGGGGGAAGGGTAACACACTTTGATCCTTAAAGTTTAAACTAATGCATTAGAGGTTCATTGACATTCAACCATCCATTAAAAAAGTGGGCATCTAGTTTGAATGTAAAATGACATTAATATCCTTATATTTTATTTTGTGATTACTATATTTTTTTCACAAAATTACTCTCAACCAGTTAGTCCAAAAAATTACTCTCAAAGATAGAAACCTAAACTCAAACCAAATCAATTTTCTCCCATGTCAAATCCGCGTTGCTACCACCAATTGTTTTTTTTCACTGGCTACATCTAAACGATCATCGTTAACACTCTCTCTCCATTTGTCGCAACCATTATCGCGGGACCGCCATCAAATTTAACTTTGCAGATATTTCCTCTCCCAATTCTGACGCTCATCAGACCCTTACAGTTAAATGGGTAGTGGTAATGGTTTTTGCACATGCTATATATAGTATATATGCAACTAGGATGATAGCAGTTAGGGGTTCTAAAGAAGTAGAATGTGAAAGAGATTAAAGAAAAAATATTTGAGGTAACTTTTCACTTTTATTTTTGTCCCTCTAAAAATTTTAAATTTAAAACTAAAAAATGCGAATGAGTTAATTTATTTATTTATTTAAGGAACTAAATTAAAAAAATATCTCAAATTAATAGTAGTGAAATTCTAGAATATGAACAAGGACAACAAAGTCATTTTGTTGCCACTTTTAATGGAATGGATCTCTAGTATATTAATTGAAACTTCCATGACTAAAGTGTTACGTCCCTAATTTAATGGTAGTAAAAGTGCAATTAACCCAAAAAAAAGTATATTTAGAAAATTCATTTTTAAAGGCACTTCTGCACCCTCAAATGAACGAAGTCAGTATTCTAAAAACAAGAGTTTAACCCAGATCTATTTTTATGTCTTAAAAGTATTGCGGTAACTGTGCTTTTGTTTGAATCGTATTTACATGTATATATCTATATAGAACAAATAAGTGAAAAAACTGACCTATATCTATATAGAACAAATAAGTGGAAAAAATCTGGTCAGTTTGAAAGGTTTTTGTACTATTTTGTTAGTTGGTTTACTCAACTAACTATTCTAATCAATTTGGGCAGGCAACGTTTGACACAACATATGATCTGAAGTTTTATTGGCTTACTTAGGTAACTACACTTTTTGATCAATCTGGGCAGTTAAATTAACATTATTTGGGTGGAATAATTGAGGATTACGTAAGAATGATTAGTGTTTGAGCCACGATAATTGCATTTTGTATGAAGCAATTGATATTGGGAGAATCACGCCCTTCTTGTATCTATGCAGCATCCGATCTAAGATTAGTCGGGCCTGACAGGTATGGATACTAACGGTCAAAGAACAAAAAAAAAAAAAATCTAATAGGTTACGTGTAGCAATTATAAATTTTAATCCCATGATAATTACAATTTTAGACTGTTGTTTTCTGGTTATTTGTTTGTTTGTTCATTAAACGAGTAATCCAAAATGCTTTGTTTTCTGGTTATTTGTTTGCTTCTTTCATACGCAACTAATAATTATTTTTTGAGAAAAGGGAATTAAATAGTTAGAATTCCAAACCCTAACTTCTCAAAAGAAGCATTATCTTTTTTAGGGTTGACTGTGGTTTAGGAGTAGTTTTATCTTGAATAGTGAGTAAGTTTAAAACTTATATTCAAACCAATAAGTGCAATACATATATGTCAAAAGTGTCAATTCACAGGAAAGATAACTGACTTTTTATCCTATTTGTATTGCATTTTGTCACACCCCGTTTCCGGAATGATGACATGGCAGTGTCTAATTGGTTAATGGAACACCAAAGCCGACAAACAGAGATTACTAAATAAAGGAGTTCATTATTCAAAGTCCATAAATAGTAATAAGAAAACTAGCGGAAGCGTTATTCTACAAATGAAATATTTCTAAGTTATTACATCTGAACAATGAATTACAAGTTCCAATGAGATAACTATAAAATCAATAACATGTGTGAACTATTTAGTTAGAATCACTCTTCGCAATCCCCATCCCAAGCTCCATCATCATAGGTAGAATCAACATCTACAAAACACGAAACAAAACCGGGATATCGGGATCGAGCTCGGGTGCTCGCGAGGACCTAAAACAGTAATAATGATAATAATGACGAAACGAGAGACAGAGACATCAGAAACAGATACATAAAGTTCAGATGCCCGTTTCCCAAAATACCCATAAGGAATTATATGCAAATGACTCGTCCCAAGTCTAGCAAGACTCAGAACTTAATGCGGGAGCAGGTGCGATGCAGATGCGAAAGCGAAGGTTCGAAATGCAAAGCAGATACTGATGGATTGCACAGTGCAGTTTTGGAAAAAATGAGTTTTAAAACATGTGCAAAAGTGCACCAAAACATTTCCCAACATCCCCCAACTCATATGAGACCAAATAGACTTCAAGCAACAACATATAATAATCAAAACCAAAAGCGAACACATAGAATGCAACAATTAAGCAAATAACCACCTTCTTCGCACCTAAACGATTCCATAACCAAGTATACGACAAGCACCACGCGTTGCCCATCCGAGTACACCCAATCACATACTGCGTCTTAGATACTTAGAACGTAGCTACCTACTATGACACGACTCCCACCACATGAGCTCACTCGCCTATTCACAACTACTCAGGGCAATAACGGCGGTGGTCCCAGGTTATCAACCAAACTAGGGACGGTTCGATAGAATCTGCGTGGGTTCGGATTGCCCCCCAAACGAAGGAGCTGATTTTTAAGGTTCAACCCCTATACATTGTCTCATCATCCCCAACCAGGGACTCCACAAAACCACTACCGTAACTAGTGATTGACCCCACTAGATGCGGGCCCAGTACAGAACAGAGCAGAAAGACCACTTTGGGTCGCAGAGCAGATCAGAACAGAAAGCGGGCGGAACCTGCTAACTAGTGATCCTAGACTCGAGCTCAATAGGGGGCGACGACTCGGTCGACCAAACCAATTAGGACAACAACAATTACACAAAATAAACGACTTCAAACACGACCCAAATGCACTTAATAAGAACAGATACGAAACAGTACATAACAGTTTATGTGAGTATATTTAGCAATTAATGAAAGCAATTGAAAACCGATTATATGACATTCTCAATTTACCCAATAATGCCATAATTCAATTAAACAACGAATTGGTAATCAAGCGGTTCATGCAATTGAACGTCCCCAAAAGCAGATAAGTCATGCCGAACATAAATTCAACGGTGACCAGATATTACAGGGACGGAATTTAATAATGGAAAGCGAGGTCCCTACGCATTACGGAGATAAAATAATGACAAACCCGAAATCGGTTCTGGCAGCTCACTTCCGGGCGATAACTTTCGCCGAAACCTCCGATTCACGATCCGTCTGCTGCCGACTCGAAGGTCTTTCAATTCTCTTCAAAATAGATATATTGTGGGTCGAAAATGGAGGTCTATCTCCCTCTCAAACGTCCCTGTCGAAGTTCTGGACAGATTATATATAATTGCACAAAAATCTGGTTTACGCCTCCACTTCGTGATACATTACGGAAGATCTAGCAGTTAAAATCTCAATCCCTCCGGTCAGATTATAGCCCTATCAGTCTAGTTTATAAATCAAAAGAATTACTCCGTTTGGAGTTCAGTATGTTACTCGTACATCGATTCTCACTGGAACTGCACGAAAGCAAAAATTCCATAAATCAGCCCTCGTTCTTGATGCGATATCTTCCAACTCCGAAATCGAAAAGTGAATCCGACTTCACGCCCTTGTAGTCTGTTTCGTCGTGATCAATATCCATACAAGGGTTGTCGAAATCCGATAAGGATTGCCCACTCAAAAATCCTCTCAAAGTTGCTAGAAACTCACTTCACAAAACTTTTTTTCTCTTTCCCTTTTGCTTTCTCACGGCTCCAGAGCCATTTCTTTCTCTCTATTCCTTGCTGGCACGGTTCCCGAGGAATGAAAAGTCCTCAGTAAATAAAAATCCCCTCACCCACGTTATGCCTTTTCGCCTTTCTTTTTAATTCAATTCAATTCTTATTCCCATCCCACGAAGACTCTTGATCTGCTAGTTATTGCCTTTTGTTATTATTTTTCTTTTATTAATAAATCCGTTTCCCCATTCCCCTCAATTCTAACGTCTTTATCTTTTCTTTATTATTATATCTATTCCAATTCCATTTTATTAAATTCCTATCATTATTATTATGGTGACTTACACTTAAATAACTCAACTACGATACACGTGCAAAATACCCCACTAAAAGGTACACAAAATAAAACACGTATTATATTTTAAAATTAAATAGACATTTAGTCAAATAGTCGCACAAAATAAATTTCGTCTACAAAGTCACTTGCGAAAAATTAATTACACGTCAGAAATTACGTAAGCAAAAGTTACGGTTATCACACATTTATTGGTCTGTATATAAGTTTAAACTCACTCACTAACAAAGATAAAATTTCTCGCGATTTAGGCTCTTTAAATTAGAGTAGAAGCAATTTAGACCACAATGTTATAAATTAACATTTTTAAACTCATGGTTAAAATCAATCAGAACAATACGGCATTGTTAATGAAAAATATATTTGAATCTAAATCTAACAACATAGACGGATGTAGCCTTCTGGCATCGGAGTCACATTCCCGATAAAAAATAAATAAATTTAGTATTTATACTATATTTTATTCCATTTAAATAATAAATGTATAGGTAATTCATAAATAAATTTTTTAGTGACCCCACTAATAAAATAAAAATTCTCCGAAACCTTTATCTGTGTCGTGTGCCCCCAGTGTTCTGTAATCCTAAATCCGTCACTGTCTAACACTAAAAAGGTAGCTCAAGAGAAAAATGATTGCCTAAGTTGTATAAATTTCAAATAATCTCAAAAACTCGCAAATGTGGGAATCTTTAATGATTAAAGTTGATGGACAAAAATACCCTATCTTCTTCGTTGTATAAAAATTATTTTTCTTAAATTTTCAATTCCTCTTGTCCCGCCGCACATATTTTCTTCTGCACCTCCCTTCTTCACTGCCCCTTCATTCTGCCACCCAATTCGCAATGTAAAAAATATTTGTTTCAATAATGTGTAACATTCAAGACTTTCTTGCTACTCCCATATATGAGTGTATTTCGATTGAGTTTGGAATTTTCTCTTATAAATATTAAAAATTGAGTATTTGAGCCTAAAGTGAAATGCTTTTTTTTTATGATAATTTGAAAACAAATGCACCCAAATTGGTTTCTACCTAGAGGGGAAAAAAGATATATATATATATAGTTCATAATATTTGATCAAGTTCCTGCCCCAATTTTTGTTTTGCAGTTTTTACATGTAGTTCAGCAAATTATTTCAGTTTTTCGCTCCCAGCATACAATTCCTGACTTCGTTCATATATATATATATATATATATATTGGTCCAATACCCCTAAAAAAAATCAGTAACCCTTAATTTCTCAGAAATTTCAGAGGAAAGGGCTCTTAAATTAGGGATGAAAAGACATCAAATAGTGTTTAACCAAAAGCCCTTTAGTTTTCTTGAACTTTTCTCCAAGACAAGAAAGAGGCAAAATGAATTGAACCCACGTCTCATTCATCAAAATGACATCAATCTAATTAATGCATAACCCTCAAAATCAGGAAGGAATAAAATACAAAATTATCAATTTCAAGCATCAATTCAAGAAAATACAACAGATTGATCCACAGCTTGAAGTTTTGAAAGAAGTTGATGATGATCCTAAGTGATGTCTGAGTTGTTTCTTGATTTCTAGTCAACGTTGTCCAAACAAAATAAGATATTTGCCGACACCATCTTGGCAAAGTAGCAAAGTAAGTACTACCTCCATTCCTAAATATAATACTTTCATTATATGTTGCGAAAATTAAAAAAGCAAAAAGTAAGATATTTTTACAATAAAAATATCAATATTACATTATTAAATAGAATTAGTGGTTTACAAATCATATTTAAGAGAGTAATATTAATATTTTAATTATAAAAATATTTTAATTTTTTATTCCTTAATTTTCGAAAGTCTTATATTTAGGAATGGAGGGAATACAACATCAACGTTACTGATTGTTTCCAAACAATTTCACATCGGGTGAAAATCCTCTATCCCTAATCCTATCCCCAACCAATCAGAATTTACTATATAAATATTTTTTACAATTATATATACACAAGGTCAATTGTGATTGGTTGGAGACACGCGTGAGGACACACACGGAGACAAATGATTTTTTTCCATCACATAGCGCTGACGAAGTTACTAATTTGTCAAGTGACAAAAGTGCTGAACGTGCCATTTACTTTGTAGAAAAATGGAAAATAAGAATTGAAATAAGAAACTTTAAATTAATGTGGGTTTTAAGACGCTTTGCAATGAACACGAACTTGCGACAGTCTCAAGAAATCTTTTAAGTGACTAAACTAATTACCAAAGAACCCGAGCTCTGGGTTAGTTGGTTGGAGTTGTCATATATCTCACCATTATGAGTATTCAAATCCTTCAGTGAATTTTGACTTTTGAAGAAATTTTCGGTTGTGACTCTGTGTAAAAAATAGTGTATGTCAAGCTTTCTCCGTTCTGCAGTCACACTGCGAGCCAAGTCAAACTCGTTACCACCAGGGACGAAGCTAGTAATTTTGCGTTTGGGAGGGGGGGGGCACACTGCAACAGTATGTCAAACTACACATAAAAAATGGCAAAAAAAAATTATTGGAGGGCGAAACTGATAAAATATTCTGAACTACATATAAAATTTACTATACTTAATAGTATTTTAAAAAATCTCGCCCCTTTCTTCATCCCTGGTTAACACGTTAACAGTGGACACGGATACCCCAAGTACCAAAAGAATCTATAGTAACAAGGAAGTCGTATAATTTGTTAGCCTCTATCTTCTCAAAATCCCTCTCTCGGCTCGGGGGAGCTCTTCACCTATTGGAACTCTACGTGGGCCGTTACATTTGGGCCTCTTCTTACATATCTTTGAATTTTTACCAAATGGCCCAAATTTCGGGATCTAACATTTACAAATCGAATGCTAAAATGATTAAACATCAACTTTAATGTCCTTACCTATCTGTTTTTTAGGGTTAGTGGATGAGTTAAATCGTATGAATGTGTTTTACTGGGATCCACTAGAATTTTATGTACACAAACAATTTAAAAATCACAATAGTTAATTAATGCACTTGACAGAAATCGAACTCACACTCTATAAATGACGATAAGACTAGCACAACACTACTCTTTGTTGATTTGTCAGCTGAGATATGCCCCGTGACATTTACAAATCAAATACCACATAAGATAAAAAAGGAGCAAAAAACAAGTGAGATAACTTCAGTTGAATTGACATTGGATCTTGCATTTGACATTTGATCTTGCATATGGTAAAGTTATAATTCACCCAAATAACGACTTTATATCGTATTAATAAGTTTAGCATGCATATATCTATGTTAATTGGTCAATACTCGGATGGCCGATTTACCAAAAAATGACGGAGGAAAAGAATGGTCAATCCTCCCCCACATCCCATCCCATCCCAATCCCCAACTTGAAATTAGCATTTTTTTTTTCTTGTAGAATTTGAAATTTCATAATTATTTATCACACTTCAACAATTATGTGAAAAATATAATTTTTCGTTTTAATATGAAGTTTCCAACACCGTTTTTAAAATTGATGTTAGAGAATAGGCAAATACACCGATTTCGTCCTAAAAGATATTCTAAATTATGGTTTTTGTCCTGTATGTAAAATTTTGGGGTTTTAGATCCAGTATGTTTTTACGACCTGCCGTTATTGTCCTTCCGTCCCATTTTCTGTTAAAAAATCGTCCAGTCAGTCATGTGCCTCACACGTGATGCATTTTTTAAGGGTATTTCAGACATTTCAAACCAAGTCTCATAAAAAAAACTTGAGTACTCAATTGTTTAAAAAAATTAACTATGAATACTCCAATTTAATTTATTCAAAAAATCTTCTTCTTCTTCACTAAATCCTCCGGTAATCTCCCCACCATCTCCGGTGAGCTTCTTCCCCAAAATTAACCATCTCCGGCAAGCTCCATCACCAATACATCACTCCAAATTTCAAAGAAATCCTTAACTAGCTACTAATATTCCCCTATGATATCACAAAATAATAAAACCCATTTCGAATAAAAACCAACCGGGAAAGGATTTTCTGCATAATTGAATAAACTAGCGAGAATGTATGTTTTCCTTTGTTGAATTCTCTTCTTCTTTAGACTGCGACGATTGGGTTAGTGGAGTGGGAGTATTCTTTATATCCATTTATTCTTCAAGTCTCTTGGTTGCTGTCGTGAAAAGCGGATCGGGCGAACGGGTTAATGGGTCATCAGAAGATAGCTCCCGCGGACCTAATGACTTCTCATTTGAGGAGGGCCCCCTGGACCTAATGACTTTGTATTCCTAGCATTTTAATGGCTTAAATTATATATACTGAGAAGGAATGCTTCAGAATTAATTGAGAAACCTTATGATGGATCCCAATTTGTGTCTTAAAGGAAAATTATTGCGAATCTGGAATTAATTTTGGAAGCTTATTTGGGCACTTTTTATGCGACAGAATTTTTTTCTGAGATGGATATAATGCCTCTTTGATGTTAGTGATGAAGAAGGAGTGGCTTTATCTTGATTTTTTTTTTCTGAGATGAAGAAGAAGCGGATATAATGCCTATTTCCTCACGGGTTATACCCATTATAGTCAAGGATCTGAATATAAATCCTCACTAAAAGATGCACACAAAAAAAATTGAAAATTTTCTCTCAAAACCATAAAAATCGAAATGGGTTTTATTCTTTTGTGATATTATAAGGAAATATTAGTAGCTAGTTAAGGATTTCTTGGAAATGTGAAGTGATGCATTGGTGATGGAGCTTGCCGGAGATGGTTAATTTTGGGGAAGAAGCTCACCGGAGATGGTGGGGAGATTACCGGAGGATTTAGTGAAGAAGAAGAAGATTTTTTGAATAAATTAAATTGGAGTATTCATAGTTAATTTTTTTAAACAATTGAGTACTCAAGTTTTTTTTATGAGACTTGGTTTGAAATGTCTGAAATACCCTTAAAAAATGCATCACGTGTGAGGCACATGACTGACTGGACGCTTTTTTAACAGAAAATGGGACGGAAGGACAATAACGGCAGGTCGTAAAGACATACTGGATCTAAAACCCCAAAATTTTACATACAGGACAAAAACCATAATTTAGAATATCTTTTAGGACGAAATCGGTGTATTTGCCTTAGAGAATATAATAATTTGTAGTGGTTCGATCACAAATATCTATATACATTACCTTAGGCCACACTTAAATTTTTTTGCAACTCCAATAATGAATTTTCTTCACAACAAATGCAACGTGAGATCAACCTTTTACACCTACTTCACAAAGAGGATTGTTTTTCTAGAACACATTTGATATTTTGACTAAGACTATTTTGAATAGGCCTGCAAACGGGTCGAGTTTAGACCCGTATTCGACAAAAAGTTTAGGATTTTGTAAGAACATCATACCTATATACCCGCATCCGAATCCAAATCCGTATAAGAGTAATAAAATGGTTACGGATCTGAAATATAAAAAATCGGATCCGTTATACCCGAATCCGTTTCTGCAAATATATATTAATTATATATATGGTAAATAAATAAATATATTATTATATATAAATGATATTTTTAACCTTTAGATCATTTCACATCTAAGACTATATTTTTACCCTAATTTTATCCTCGCGCATAAAAGTATATGAAAAAAATTATAAAACATAGTTCTTCCGTCGTTTCATTCTCTTTTCATCATAGTCGTAGAATTATTTGTGGATTGTAGTATAATTGTGATGAAGTAGAATATGATATATAAGATTGTTAGATTAAACATGTATATTTTTAATCAGCCAAAATAGAAAAGTAAAAAAATAGGAGGATTTGACTTTTTGAAACGGATTTTATCATATCCGTAATACATAATATGGATCCGTTAGGATCCGAATTCGGTAAAAAAAATTAAAAATAGTTACAGATTTAGAATAAATAATTCTGTATCTGTTTGCATGCCTAATTTTGACTAACAAATCTGGTGACCCGGCAGCAAAACAAAACACTCGGTTACCGGGTATGGACTCAAGTAGTACTTATCTTCTTCCCTGTGAACTGTAAATTACTGGATTAAAAAAGCTCTCATACAAATTTCCAGAGATTTCTACTATATCACTGAACAGATCTGCGATTAATCACCTAATAATCGTAGAATTTAAAGCACAATTATCATAATCTTAAATTCACCTTGCGTTTTCTCTTCTTTGCTATTTGTTTCAACCTGCTCAGTTCCAGATCAGGTTGCTTTGAAGACTCAGGTTAGCATTTCCTTGAATTTTTACTCTTTTTTCTACCGATTTGATAGAATAGTTAGTTGTTTAGAGATCAAAATTCAATATTTAATTTTATAGTTCTTGTGAAATTTATTTTCGTGGGCTTTCCGGTTTTTTTGTGAGTATTCTGAAGGTCTGTGTTTGATGTGATGATCAAGTTTTTTACTTGCTATTCGTTAGGTAGGGTTAGAACCCGGAAATAGCATTTTTATGAAAAAATAAGGGTAAAGTAGCGTATATCGAGACTTTCCGCCGACCCTGCAGATGCAGGGCCTCGTGCACTGGGTACTATTCTTTTATTGATTGGATTGTCTTGGATTTATGCCTTCTATAAGTTTAATGAATGAGGATTGGTAATTTATTGTTAATACAATTCAATAAATTTAGCACTTATGGCAGATTGAATTTGAATTTAGGCTCTATGTTCATTAACAGAATTAAACATTTTCAGAGAATTTGTTAGTCTAAAAGCCTAATATGTGTTGCTAGTACTACATTCATTCCATAATATAAGTCATTTAGTATATGTAGTGAAAATTAAGGAAACAAAAAAACAAGTATTTTGTTAGTCAAAATATCAATATTACTCTCTTAAATAAGACTTGTATACAACTAATTTTGTTTAACAGAGTAATGTTGATATTTTGATTAAAAAAACACTTTTATCTTTTGCTTCCTTAGTTTTCGCTACATGTCCTAAACGACTTATATTATGGAATGGAGGGAGTAATGTTTTTAGGGGAGAAATATGTTGCTGGTATTGTATTTTAATGTTCGTAGAATGTGTCATATCTTGCTGGTATCATAGCCTATACTGAATTTCCCATACTGAATTGGTAAAAGCCAAGTGACAAGACTTTGTGATTAAGGCACTATTCTACTTCTTGGTGATTTTAGCTTTGGGTAGCATTGCCCAGTTACTGTGTTTTCAATGATATGGAATCACCCGCAGGATCATGATATCTCAATATTTCAATGAAGTAATAAAATTAAGTATTTCAATTTATTCACTTTCTGATCAGTTGTTTATGCTCCACGGATCTCTTATGCCACTTCCCTATTTTTCTCCTTCAGTTTTCCCCTCTATAATCTCTGTATCATTATAATACACCTCAAGTCGGACGCTCATAAAATCTGCTTCTGTGGGATACTTGCTTGAGTACATCAAAGGATAAGAACGTTTAGGTATATAGATAGGGAATCTATCATGCGTATAGACTATTATTATGCATGCTTCTTGGAATTGGTTGCTTAAAGGGCATTAATGTTAAGAAGCCTGTCTATCTCGCAGAATCAGCAGCTTGCCGTATTACATGAGTTACTGTATTTCCCTCCCTTGTGCAAATTAGACTATTTCTCCAGAAAGTGTCATAAGAAGAGAAAATATGGAGTGTGAAAGTGAGAGCTAACAATGAAAGTACTTTGCAGTTTGTTGAACTAATTTTATGCATGTGGATTTGGGATGTGTTTTGGCTCATGGAGTATGGTCTTCTTAAGAACCAGAAGACCTCAAGGGTTGTAGGAGACTATGCAAGATTTTTGTTCTTTTCTTCTTCTTTCTTTAAAATATTTTGTAAATATTGAATTTTTTCCTTAATTTGTTTGGGACTTTAACTTGTGTACATGACAATGGTTGAGTTACCACAATGTCAATATGCACTTCAAGTTTGCAATTTCACCAAAAAGAAAAAGTATTAATTGAACATATAGAATGCTTCATTTGAACCAAGAAAGTCTGCTTTGTATATTTTTTGTTTCTCGGTAAAGAATTGGTATATGGAGGAGTTATAGGATTACAAAAGAATAAAAAGATAAAGGAAAATTTACCCTTCTGAAGTTAATGATGATTTTCAGATGAAACTTAGAAAACACTAAACACCACGAAATATATCATTGGGTTATACACTCCTCGAATAGTGGCATTTGTGTAATCACAGAGTGGTTTTAAGCGAGATGAGGCCTCTTACATTTTCACATGCAAGACGTTTATGTCCTAAAACTAAAATGACCAAAGGGGAAAGACATACCCAGGTGTATCAATGACAGGTTGTTTATTATAGAAACATTTAAACAGATGTTTTGGAACTTCAGGGTTCAGGAGTAACTTATCTCTTTCATATTTTTATCAGGTGTTACTAGTTTTCATATTAGGCATTTGTATGTAAAACTAGTGCTTTTGGTTGACTCTAGCAAAATTGATTGTTGAATTGTTTATGGTTACAGGCAATGGGTTTGTGGACACTGCTTGAGGGTTGCTTGCTTATTGCTAATGCATTAGCAATATTAAATGAGGATCGTTTTCTCGTACCCAGAGGATGGAGCTTCCAGGAATTCTCCGGGGTCAAAAGAAATTCATTCAAGGGGCAGCTTATTGGTCTTGTTTATGCAAGTCAATACTTGAGAGTTCTTCTTATACTACTTAACACCCTTTGCATTGTTGTAAAGCTAGTATCTGGATGATGTTTGCCTCTGGTAAGTCTTAAATATGAGCTCCATTTCAATATTTCTCAGTTTTTCTATCTCGACTCAGCTGTATCCTTGAGGCAAATTGAAATTTGGACAATGAATATTTGTTTCTAGAACATTTAGAACCAATTTACATGTAGAACATTTTTTTAAAAGTACCAAACTTGCTGATTGGATCTTTTGCTCATAGACATTTGACATTTTAAGAATGTCATTTTGCACCTTGTTAGGTCAATGTATGCTTGTAAAATGTGTCTAAATTGTTGTTTCTTAGTTCTCATTTAATATACTGAATATAATTATGAAATTGTATCTCCCAGAATGGCAATTGAAAGAAGAAACACCTATAATTTTTGTTAAGGGAGGGGGAGGATGGTTAATAAATTAAGAACTACAGCCTCTGAAAGGGAATAACCAAACCTATGAAACTGTCAAGAGTGCCACAGCCCAGTGGGGCTGGCTTCTGCCCACGACCGTGAGGTCGCGGGTTCGACACCCTCCCCTACATGGGGCCAAATAATTCCCCCTTCCTAGGGCGTCCACCTCCTCCTATGAGGCTAAAAAAAAAATACCCCAAACCTATGAAACTGTAGGGTGTAAAAGTTTAACTATCTGGTTTTTCTCTTGGAGCTGGAAAGCAGGTTCTTCGTGTTCTTAACAATATGGACTGTAAATTAAACTATTATTTGCTGCAATTTGCTTATGTCTTGTGTGCGTAGACTGAATTAGATCAACATCATGTGCAAGTAAACGATTGCAAACAATACGAGTAAAATTAGCGTAGATTGGGAAGTTGTTTTTAACTTATAAGTTAAGGGATATATTGGATAATGAGTGTGCTAGGGTTACATATAAGCCAAAACAAGAAACAAAGTCAGGCGACTGCGACTGCTTTCTTCTACAGACAAATCAAAACAAGCGAGTGTCTGATGATGCTGACAGCAAAAAATGAGCAAAGCCGGCCATCTCTATAATCTATTCTTTGTTTAAGTAGATGTTTAAAGAATGGAGCTCTTAGCATCGAGGAGTTGAGAGCTCCATGGCATTACCTTCCCCTCCTCCACTGGTTCGGATGTTGGCAATGCCGAGGGCCGAGGGAAGGCGGTGGAGGACTGGCCGGAGATCAGCACCCGATTTGCTGTTTTGGTTTTAAGTGTGGGAATAAGGTGTCACTCGGAATCACTCTCCATACTCTCCATGCCTTTTAGTCCCTTCCTCTTCGGCTGCAAAACAGGAAATTTGTGTAGGGATGAATATCAATGCAACCTTTTACTAACATATAGTTGGTGTAGGAGAGATCTGTCAACTGTATTTTATGATAGTATTAGAAAACAAGAAATTGTAATTGCCACAGTTCCACCTCTCGAAGATTCTAAATCTTCTAATACACTCTTTAATACCTTCTTTACTACACCAATTATATTATCACACGTGTTATAATATCATTGGTCCAGAGTGAGTTTAGGGATTTGAACCACTTACATCGTAGTATATAGGGGTGTTTATAATTCAGTTTGGTTCGATTTTAAAGATTTTCCAAACCAAACCAAAATAGGTTTGAGAATTTTGAAACCAATCCAAATTCTCAAACCGATGCAATCGGTTTGGTTTGGTTTAGTTATTCGGTTTTTGTGAGATACAAAAATTGATTAAAGAGTAAAAATAAAACCAAAAAAAAAATATTCATATAATTACTTAGCTGCTAGAAATATGTCTACGGTTTTCACAAGTTAAAGAAAATAAATTAATGAACTTCAAATAAATTACTCCAAAATTATCTTACAAGAATAAAAAGTAAAAAAAAATACAAAAAAATTACACCATTATTAGTTCAAAATAAAAGAAAAGTTTCATGTGAATTTAAAATCACATACAAACTTATGGCTTTTCAATCTCTTACTTTAACACTTGAAGACCTTCCTTGTCATGGGTATAAATAAGAAGATAAATATGTTTTATTACAAGTCATATATATATATATATATATATATATATATATATATATATATATATATATTTAGTTTGGTTCGGTTTGGATTATAAAAAATTTCAAACCAAACCGAAATTTCGGTTTTAATTTAGTTCAAATCGAAATCAGTCCAATGCATTGTTCAAACTGAATAATCCAAACCAAATCGAAATTTTGGTTTTAACCTAGTTCAAATCGAAACCAGTTCAATGCATTGTTCAAACTGAAAAATCAGTTTGGATTGTTTTGGATCGATTTGGACTGGTCGGTTTCGATTTTTCCTGAACACCCCTAGTAGCATATCTAATAATATTATACTAGAGAGGTGTATGAGAGTGTGTACTAGAAGAAATATAGTTCTTGAAATTAAAAAATGGTATAACATTTTAATTTTTTCACATTAATATATTAATTAAGAAATCTCTAAAAACAAAAATATTCCAAATAAAAGTTCGACCAACCCCTTTTTTTTTATTAATAAAAAAACTATTTTTTTTTTTCATTTGATGGTGGTGATTAAAAGTGCGAGACAAGTGGATGGTCCTGTGACGCCAAAATTGGAAAACCCTAATCTAATACACCCGGCAGCGCAGCCACTTCTGAGATTGGTCAACCCCAGCTAATCAAACATCATAATTAATTTTTATTTCTCACATAACCAATTAATAGTTATGTTTAAAATAAAAAGGAAACCAATTATAAAAGTTGCAACTATGTACTTGTTTAATTTCACCAAAAAAAAAAATACAATCAGTAGAAAATATTATTATTATATGAAAATTCAAGTGCAAAATAAATAACTCTATTTAATAACATATTAAATGTAATAAAATAATACTCCCTTCACTCTATAATATAAGTCGCGTAGCACATGTAGCGAATATTATGGAAATAAAAAATAAGGTTTTTTTTTTAATTAAAATAAAAATATTACTCTCTTAACTATAATTAGTGGTATACAAGTCTTATTTAAAAGAGTAATATTAATATTTTAACTAACAAATTACCTTGTTTTTTATTTTTTTAATTTTTAAAAATATCCTAAACGACTTATATTAGGCAATGGAGATAGTATATATTTTAGTTATTTTCACAAACAATTCCAACATGTTTGTTAACAATTTGTTCATTATTTACCAAAAAAAAAAAAAAAAATTTGTTCATTCAATTATTGATTCTACCCTTTTATGTTTGAGTTTGACTTCAATAGCAAAACACGAACGAGCTCAAGCATGCTTTGTTCCCAAACTAGCTGACTAGGTATCACTTCTTTAAAATTCCTCGAAAAGTTTTATAACTAGTTGACACATACAATTAATGTAAAGATGGGACAGAATAGGAAAAAAAATAAAAATAAAAGGAGAATAAAAGTAGTTTAGGACATATATCAATATTAAGTCGTTTAATACATGTAGCAAAAATTAAAGAAACAAAAAATAAGGTACTCTAGTCAAAATATCAATATTACTCTCTTAATTAGAATTAGTTAGTAGTATACAAATTCTATTTAAGAGAATAATATTAATATTTTAACTAATAAAGTACTTTATTTTTTTTTCTTCTGAATTTGCGTTACATATTCGAAACGACTTGTATTATGGAGTGGAGTAGTAGTAAATACAAGAAAAATAAATAAATAACAATAAAAAAGGAATATTTATTACCTTCTTTGGACATTTTTCCTTCTTTTCCCTAACTTCATAGCGACCTCTTGGCAAGTCTGAAAGCCACATTCCAGGGAAACAATACTGCCAACCAAAATTTTATTTTATTTTATTTTGTTCCCATTTATTAGATAAAGAATCATTTTTATATACAATTAATACATAGATAAATAATTGTGATTATATATTATAAAATTAATGCATAGTGTTATTTGAATTATCAGGAAAGATGAATTTTAGGTAAGAAAATGATGACAGAAATAGGTAGGGTGGGTACCTGGAGTGTTCTTTCAACAGCTTTGGGTCTTTTTTTAGGTCTATGAGGAAGTTTAGTCCCTTTCATGGCAAGAAAATCCTCTTCTTTTTCCTTTCTTGAAAGTGGAATGTAAATTCTTGGCCACTCATTTACTTCACCACCACCACCATTATTTACCTTTTCTCCTCCTCCTCCTCCGCCGCCTAATTTAGCAGCATCATTTGTACTGCTGCAGCCACCTTGTTGTGGAGGAGAAACAATGTTGTTTAGTACATCAGAAGGGACAGCTTCTTGATTCTGCTTATGTTGTTGTTGTTGTTGTAATGAGCAGTAACCATTCATTTTGTCATCCCTGGTACAACTTGAAGAAGGGTTCTTTTTATCAAGAGAAATGGATTTTTTCCCTACTCTAGATCTAGATGAAATACCCCTGCTACTGCTTGGTGGTTGAGATTTGTTGATGCCACCACCGGATCGCTCTTCCGAATTCCGCCTGTTCATGGCCAAAAATCAGGACAGTAGTTCTTGAATAGCTCTATCTTGAAAAAATCTAACAAGGTTGAAGTCTCCAATAGACTAGAACACAAAGAAGCACACACAACACAAAAGTACTACTACTGCTACTAGTAGTATTGTAATATTAATATTGATATAATAATTGAAGTGGTATTGCAAATAATAAATCGAGGAAGGGCAGACATTAGAAAAAGACACCCTTCAAGAGTATGTTTGGATTGAGTCTTCGATTCTGATTCCAATCTCAAATTAGTCTCAAACTCAAATCAGATTACCAAATCAAACTCAAACCAGACTCAATACAGTACAAATTGAATATCCACCCAAAAAAAGCTCAAAAGCAAAGATTTACAACTGGCAGTTGATATATTAAAAGTGCTTTCTTTCATATCATAAAAACTACTACTACTACTACTGCTTTCGAGAAAAAATATTCAAGAAACAATTAACAAGGAAAAAAAAACTATGCCCCACTATTTATCAGAATACAAGTATATGCAGAGGAGGGGTAAAAAAGTCAGAGAGAAAACAGTGCATAACAAAAGAGAAAATAGATGAATTGCAGAGAAAGAAGCAGATCAAACCAGATAACCAAGTTGAGAAGTTCTTTGGGGGTTTTCTGAATTGAGAATGAATCTGATTGACTGACCTATTCGATTAAAAGGGAGGGGTAGAAGAGGAAATTTGCTTTCAAGAAAATCTCAATCTCTACCCTCATCAATTTAGCCGTGTTTGGTGCAGCTAACAGGTAAATTGGATCAACCACAAAAACAAATTAACCACAACCCATTACCAGAATCAATTCCTCCTAATAAAACTCCAATTAACCAATCTCAGAAACATAGAAAATTAAAGAAATTTGATTTTTTTCCATTTAATTATATGTTTCAGTGTTATTCTTGTTAATTGTCATTTGGCGCATTCATTACCTGTTTCGGTGGCATTCTGAGAGGAGTGACATTTTGCATTTATTGTCAAATGTTATATTTGTCTCCTAAACATCCCCAAGAATCAAGAACCTCCAGTAGGAAAAATAATTTAGAACCACAAAAATCAAGATCCCATCTTTTGATTTACTAATCCATACCTGAAAGAAGAAGGGGCTGAAGAAAGAGTTTTGCTTTGAGGTTTGATGATTGGTCCTCCACTGGAAATCCTATTATTTGCAGAGATTGAAGGAGGAGGCATTAGATTTGAATTTGGTGAAGAAGAAGATGATCTCCTTTGAATCTTGGTGGATTGAAAATGAAGATTGGATGTCGATGATGAAGATGTATCATCAGTAGTCAATGCCATCATTCCTCTGGAGCATCTCGACCTTTTTCTCTGCCCCCACTGTAGAAAATTATCACCTCCTCCAACCCCTCCAACTACACCACCACCACCACCACCACCATTGCTTTCAAGATTTGAATTGGGAATTTCAGTCCCAATTATTGCAATATGAGATGGGGATCTAAATCTTGAGAGTCCCTTGCTTTCAAAGGTGACATTTCCATTGATTTCTGCTCTCTCCTCATCTTCCTTGGAATTGGGAGTTGGATTAGTCCTTCTTCCATTGGTTAGAGATAGACTATCTGGGCTGATCCTCTGGTACCTGCAACAACATTGAACTTACAGAAATGAGAATTAAATTACTGAGAAACCATAATTTAAAGAAGACACAAGCAACCCTGCATTTGACAGATTTAGGACTAAAAAGAAGCCTTCTCCCAAGATTTAGATTTCCCTCAAAACTCCCATTGGACTCGACAACAGCCTTAATCTCAAGTAATTGGGGTTTATTACATGAATCAAGGTGGTTTATGTGTGTAGATGTTCGCATGAATACATTCCCTCCATTTTCTTACATCAAACATTATACTCTCAAGTCTCATCCAAGTCTAACAAATGCATATCATTTTTCATGACTTCTGTACAAATCTTCATCTGCCTCCCCTTACCTCTTACAAACTCATGCCCCATCCTTCAAGTTTTCGAATAAAACTCCGATAAGACTCGATTTAGTAAAAAATAAAACCAACAGAACCCCATAATTCCCTGGAGGGAGAGATCAATGACTCCTTCAATAACAAAAGTGAAATATTCAAAATAACAAAGAAGAACCAAAACAATGAAGAAGAAGAAAATGAAGAAGATTTCCCTATCAAACCAATCTAATTTTCTGAGACTATATCCAAAGGTTCAGTTCAACTGCACCATAGAAAATACAACTTCAGCCACCGGAAATTTGTATCTTCCTGTGTGATTGGATTGGGTTTAGCCTGGTTTGAGACTCAAACTCACAGTAAAACCAGTTTGGATTGAGTCTGAAAATAAAACATGGAGCTTTAAATCATCTGGAATTTGATTTGGGTTTGAGACTAATTCCAAAATCTCAAGCCCAAACCCAATCCAATCACAATATTCCCACAGTTTCCATTGCTTATGACCTGCTAATCAGGAATCCCTCAACAAGATAATAGCAAAACCCAAGATCTTTAGCATTACCCCAATTTTGGTTCTCTACAAAATAGAAGATTTGAAAGTAAAGATCCTACCAATCTCAACCCAATCAAATAACAATAAAACAAATAAGACATAACTGGTTGGTTCATTCATTCATTGTAAAATTTTCATGGAAGTCCCAAAAAAAGAAAAAGAAGAACAGAAGAAGAAGGATAAGACCCATTTCGTTTCCCACCTCATGATCATTCATATATGGCGGTTTGAATTCTGAAATTGACTTGAGTTCTTTAGATAGATTCTAAAAGAAGTGGACAACACAAAAACATTAGTCCCCTCCTAAAAACAGGAAATGGGTAGAAGAATGTTCCTTTGATTCTTGGTTTTTTTGCTCAGAATTTGAAGAATGTGTTCTTGGAATTACACATGAAACAGAGATTAGAGAGAGTAGTACTGAGGGGAAGGAAGAGAAAGAAGAGATTGGAGAAGAAGAAAGTGAAGTTCGCAGAGAGCAATGAGAAATGTAAAAATATTGGGGTTGAAATGAGTTGGTTTTGTTTGATTTGTCTATTCTAACCCTCCTACTCTTTTCATGTTTCAACCTATGACCTCACTTGGTGAAAAAAAAGTTTGGGTGGGTTTCGATCTCGCCACCACCACGGGTCGAAAGCGAGACTCCCAGTGACTACATGGGCCGCTACGAGCAGTACTTACAGATCACCCACCAACACAGCCCACACGCCGGCAGCGGGAATTGAACACTTGACATTTGTAAGAACGTGTTAAATCCTTACCAATTGAGCCAACTTGTGTTGGTCCTTTTTTTTTTCCTTTGAGGATGGAAGTATATGTATAGGAATTTCCGGTGTGGTGGTAGCTTGTCTCGTCTCTTAACCATGAGGTCAGGAGTTCGATTCCTGTCCAGGATAATTGAGCGCATTTCATGGCCAGCTATTTACCTCTTCGGAGAGCCCGTTGGCGAGGGGATTAGTCACTGCTATTGGCGGTGAACACCCTCGATCTAACAAAAAAATTAGGAATTTCAAAAACAATTAATTGTATTTCCGTTTTATATTGACTCCTTATATTTTAGTATCATCTCTATCATATAATCTCACGTGTATTAATATTATTAATTTAAAGTGAATTTAGAGAGTTGAACTAATCACATCGTACTATGTATAATAATATTATTGATGTAGTATAAAATGTAAATAGAGATTGTACTAATCCAGAATCTTTTATATCTTTGTGGGTGTGTTCGGAAAGAAATTTTATTTGGACCCTTAATTTTTAGTTTTTGGGATGAATAAAATGAATTGTTTAGAGAGAATTAACTGTGTACACTATTCAGTGTTAATGATCCAATCGTATTGAATTATAATTTGGTGTTTGGTTCGGTATTTGGTTTATATGGTTGGAATAGTATGGGTCTTAAAATCAATTTTTTTTTACGGTTTGAATATAAAAGATCTATAGTTAAATTGAACCGAAATCCGACATAATATATTTAATTATTTTTTACTATACTATAATGAGTTTCTCTGATTAATTTTTTTTATAGTTTAGTACTAACTTTAGTGTCAGTATCGGTTACAATTGACTCAAAACTTTGATTTTTTTTTTCTCTTGAAGCAACTATATGTATTTTGCTAAAGTCTTGAAATTAGATGCCTTCTCTTATATTTGGCAAAAAGTCTATGTCTAAAAACATATTGTGTGCGCCTACTTGCTATTTAGAAATCAAAATTGAAAATTATTTCTCAACTCATTGTAGAAAAGGCGGTCGATTTCCGTTAGATAATTCTTTAACCGAACTGAACTTGTCCAAATCAAAGATAGGTTCAATTATGAGGTTAAAATGTTTTGGTTCGGGTTTTAATAAACTATGAGAAAATTGAATAAAAAAAATAATTAAACGAATTTAATCAAACCGCTCGAATGCACATGGCGAATTGTGATTTGTTGGGTACAGAAATGAGAATATACATCGGGACAGGTGATTTTTTGCCCAACCTCTTGGAGCTCACCTTTACTCTCCCTAACCTGTTATTCTTTGCTGATCTACCTAGCGGAAAAGCCTTGGTACTGATCTTCTCGGAAGCTTGCCTTCAAGTTTTAACCTTCGATACGCTTCCCTGATGTGGCAGGGCCTAATTGGCCCTCTCTCCTTTCTCTCCGTCATCACCATTCTGGCTGCAAAATTGTCCAATGAGGCGGCAAACACAGAGCACATAACTGATTGCTACTACAAACTTTTAAATATCTACAAACCTGTTTCTACAAGCTCGCCAACGAACATCGTCATAGGTATAGAAATTTTCGAATTCCCCGGTGATGCTTGTTAACAACTTTCATTGGAAAAGTTGAGAAAAGAAATTCTCAGTCAGATATGAATTTAAGTTATTATGCAGAAAGGGGTTAGTTAGCAAGAGAACTCGATAAGAGAGAAATCAATGTAAAAGATTTAGGTTCCTTTTACATATACAACAATAAACTTTGGAACATGGCAAGAAATGGCATACAAAGAGATCCTTGAAACTGACAAAAGATCATTAAGCTTTATGATCATCAATTCTTCATATGAGCTAACAATTCTTAGGAATACAGAGAGGGAAGACGAAAAGAGAAAATTGAACTACATAATGAAGGGAGAAGAAAACGAAAGGCTTCATATATCAAGTAACATACCCGTTTCATGTTAGATTTTTGAAATCCGGATCTTCGAAATGATTCATACCTATTCATTTGCTCCTCCGTGAATTGCGACAAAATAGCCCTAGACAAAGAAAATTGAGTTGAAATAGAGAACATAAAAACGAAGTCAAGAAGACAAAAACTTGTGAAAATGCACAAAAGAAATCCATAATCATCTTAATTCATAAGACTTTGTTGCATTAATTGATATGAAATATAATACAGTGATCTTCTCGGATCGCATTGGAAGATAATTTTATTTCTCTTTGGCAAACATACAGTATGACAACCTACAGCCAAAGCAACTTTGCTTCTCCCAATTAATACAATGTAGTGACTGATATAACGAAATCTACCTGTGGGAATGACTAAGTTAATTAGTTCATATGTTCAAGATGTGGGATCTATCCCAGAGACTCAAAAATAAGTTCTTGTAAAGAATTCTAAGACTCGAGCGGTCAAATCCCTTCGACATAATCAATTAAAGATCTATTCTTGAAAGCAAGTATCTGTCACCAAAATGAAAATGTAAACATGCTGAAACCATTCGATACGTATATCTGAAAATGAGGGGGGAATAGAGAGTCTGCTATATGTGTTATGGAAGTATAGCTCTAACGTTAGATATCAAAATAGGGAGCAATCAACATTCACCATGCAAAACAAAGCAAAAAGGAAAATAAATAAATAAAAACCAGCGTGAAACTCGTAAAAAAAATCCACAGTGAAAGTCAAAATTCTCAACAACTTTCTGTGAGCTCATCTATACAATCTAATATTAATGCCCAGGTGTTGCCTGTAAACATGTAAACTATTTACAAAACAGTTGCAGCTCTAAACATGTAAACTTGTCTAATACATACAACATTGTATTAGTTCAGATTTAGTGTGTGGAGAAAGCAAATCCAACAAGCAATTCTTAACACAAAGCCTAAACTCAAATGAAAACAATAGGAATATTTAACTTACAAACTACGTGAGAAACTAATGGAAGTTAGATCATTCTCTTTAGATTATATTCAAGTGTATGTTCTAAAAAATAGTCCACAAGAGCAAGTCGAAGCGAAGGGAAATCATAAGGATTGCATATAGAAGATAGTCTTTATCAATCTCGAGCAAAGTGCACAATGATAGCTAGCCAGTAGATACAGTGATGCAATTGACCATATTTAGCATAGCACATTAAGTAATACTTATCCGGTAGAGTCCATGGGGCAAAGGCTATTTAGAATTATATCACTGCATCCAAGTTGATTTAAGGACTAAGAATAAAACAAATGAGGATATATAAAGGTCGTGGTGTTACAGATACTAATATCAAATTTAAAAGGCTTCGACCAAAAAGATATGCTGCATAATACTTACTGCATTTTGGCCATTTTGTCTGGGTCGCCAGTAGAGGTCAACTTACCCAACTCAATTTCCACATTCTCTTCCTCTTCCTCTTCATCCTCTTCTTTGGACTTTCCAATTGGGCCACCAGTCCCAACCGTGATTGCTGCACTAGTGGAAGTTGAAGGGTTTGAAGGATGATTGTTCATATTAATATCTTCTGCATGGATCACTCATTGCGGCTGGTGTTTGAGTTTCATTCTCATCAGGTGCAATAGGTGATTCAGGAGGCGATTCTTCTTGCTCCTCAAATGCAACTTCAAAAGGATCCTTGGATTGCTTCATTACGTGCTCAGCTACATATGACAACTGACTATAAATTTATCTCATAATTAAAATGTAAAAATATCATTGAAAAGAGAATTTCAAAAAAAAATTAACAATCCAACAATTCTAATAAGAATTTAAGCTTTTCCACGAAGTAAATTAAACACAATTTCTTGCCTAACCAAATGAAGCAACAAAGAATAATAATCAATTACTACCTCCATTACTTAATATAAGATTTTCAAGACATTTAGCAAAAAAATAACTCATTAATATAAGACTTTCAGTACACGAAGCAAAAATTAAGAAAGCAAGAATCGAGGTAATCTGTAGGTCAAAATATCAATATTACTCTATTAATTAAGGACTCGTATACAACTAATTCTATTTAAAAGAATAATATTGATATTTTAATTAAAAAACATCCTAATTTTTTTTTTTTTGTTTCTTTAATTTTAGCTAAATGTCCTGTAAGATAGTACTCCCTCCATATTAGCTTTAACATTTGAGTTTTTCACACAGATTAAGAATTTGATGAAGTCAACAAAAATTGAAACAAAATGACTTTTGTACCCTTTATTTATCATATTAAAGAGTAATTATCAATTTTCACAACTCTTCAATTTAATTATCCACTTTTCCTCTTAGTTATCAACTTATCATACTCTATTGGAAATATACAAATTCTCTTGGTTACTAAGATTCATTTAATATTACAATTAAGAAAAAGTCCATAAAAAATTTATGGTCTTCATTTCAGTTTTGAAATTTGGATATATTGAACAAGGGAGTTGTGGTTGTAAAAGAGCAATCTTGGAAAAAAAAAAGCATTTACTATCTATTGATATTCTAAATGTTAGAAGTATTTTGAACAAAAATGAAAAGTCCAAATGTTAAAGCTATTTAGATATGGAGGGAGTATTAAACAACTGATCAATCAAAGAAACTAACTGCTCAACATTTTACACACAAAAAGGGGGGAAATGTGAAGGGATAATCAAGTTTACATTATGGTTACAATTGCACATACCCGGTCTGCAAGAATTGCGATAATAGGGAAATTCTTTGGTAACTGAACCCTCAGCCTGGCTTTCAAGGGCGTATTCAATTGGACAACAAAATAGAAAAGAATTTAAACTCTCAGTTACAATGGAGAGAGACGGGGAATTGCACCGGGAGAGGGAGGGAGTGGGGTGGGGGTGGGGGTGAGGGTGAGGAAGACGAGAGAGTGGGAAGTATAACGGGACAATGGTGCAAGTGTGCGGCCTTGGCTATATTATGCTTACATTACATATGTCAATTTTAAGCCAAATTGTTCAATTTTGTCCCTAAACAATTTATAGTCAGGCGTAAGGTTCCAAAACAATAATTTTGGATAATAACATCTCTAAATAATTTATCATTGGTATATAAAGTCCTTCCGTCCAAAACAATGTTAGTCAACTGTTAAATAAAAAATTCAATAGAGTCAACGAAAATAGGTTAAGGGCATTTTTGATATTATGTTAAACAATTGGCAAATTGATGGATTTTGTCCCTAAACAATTTAGGGTCAGGCGTAAGGTCCCAAAATAATTTTCATTTGATATGTAAGGTCCTTCCGTTAAAAAACTAATGGGTCAAAAGAAATTTGGAAAAAAAAGTTGAGTCAACCGAAAAGTTTATGGGATAGTATATGTATTTTGCTATTAAAATTACACTCACCCATTTAGAATGCACCCCCAACCCTCTACCCACATATTTTTTTCTTCAACCTTGCAGAACACCCCACTCATCAACCTCGATGCACCCTTCACCCCCACCCCCACCCACCCCGACATAGGTAAAGGTATTTCGTGACAAAATCGTCACGAAAAGTATTAGTGACAACTATGTTTCGTCAAGAAAAGTGAGATTAGTGATAACTTTTTCGTAACGAAAAGTACCTAGTTTCGTCACAATTTTTTTTAAAAAAGTAAAGCAATGGAGCCTATCCTAGCCCCCCTTGAATAATGTGGATTAAAGTCTCCCTCTTTCCAAAGAGATGAGAATTGAACTCAAGACCTCCCACAGGAATGTCGTGCGGTTATCTACGTTGATCTTTTGTTATTTATTGTTTATATTATATTTATTATAATGAAGTTTTTTTATTTTGAACATTTACTTATTTTAATTTCTATTTGTGTTTTGATTTCTCTTTATATGTGAATCAAATTAAAATTAATACATTTTCATCAATGTATTTGTTTATTAAATTGTTATCAATATATGAATAAAATTATTCTAATTATATACTATTTTTAGTAATAACTTTAATATAAAGACTAAAGAAATATAAAAACTAAAATTATATTTTAAATTATAGCATATTTATTCATGTGTATTTATATAAAAAAATTATTTTTAGGACGAAACTTTTCGTGACAAATACATATTTCGTCACGAAATGTTGACCTTTCGTGACGAAGAACGGTTTCGTCACCAAAAGTCACACCTATCGTGACAAAAACTGGTATTCGTCACGATTGGTCGATCTTTCGTGACGAAACAATTACTTTTCGTGACGAAGTATGATTTTTTTGTCACGAAATATGGAACTTTCATGACTAAAATGATTTTGTCACGAAAGTTGCGTCCTAACAAGCATTTTTTTTTTTGTAGTGTTTAGAGTTAGGAGTGTCAATTGGGTGGTACGAAACGAGATAACTCACACTCAACTTATTTAAAAATTGGAATGTTCATTTTATGTTCAGTACGAATAAGCTTGCACATCTTTAGTTCATGCTCAACTTATATTTTAATTGTGAGCTCGGGTTTTATCGGTAAACCTCGCGAGCCTAATATTAAAATTTTAAAAAAATATATAAAAATCATAACTAAACTTCAGTCTTTACCTCATAAATACTGTTTTTTGTCTTTACCTCATACATACTGTGGTTAGAAATCCTCTATCCCCATTCGGTGTCCCCCTTTACTGTCTCACCAATAAGAAAATGACATGTATTAAATTTTTAATTAAAAAAGTAAAACCTAAAATATATAGTGGAACCCACAGAGAAAAAATATACACATGACAAATATCTATTCATGGGGACACAGAAATGGGACAGACGATTTTTTGCCTTTTTTTGGGGGGAAGTCTTTATATTTTAGAATTTTGTGTTTGAACTAATATATATATATATATATATATATATATATATATATATATATATATATATATATATATATATATATATATATATATCCTTCAATCAACTCCCTTTAAACTTTGTTGCTTAAACAACCCAATTAAGCAACCTCCTAAATATTGCATCCAAACTAAATTCTGTGAAATTCTTTTTACCAAATCCTTTTAATTTTTTTAAAGGACACCTTGAAGACTTGGAACACTGAAAAATGTCTCAAGGGTGATGATGTTCAAACCTCCAGCCACATCTCAAGGCTGTAAAGGGAGAAAAATGTTTTGTGCTATCATTAGGTCAAAGCAGCAGTTTGCACTTCATGGACACAGGGACGAAGCCAGGAATTTGATGTTGTGGGGGCGAAACTGGTAAAAAAATTCCAAAATTCTTGGGGGCAATAAAAAAGGCAAAAAAAAATTATTGGGGGGGTGAAATTGATAAAATTCTCCAAATTTTTCCAAAATACACATAAAATTTCGATAAATAGTAGTGTTTTTAAAAATCTCGGGGGGGCGCCGGCCCCCTCCCGCCCCCCCTGTAATCGTCCCTGCATGGACACCATCAGACAACCCAGAAGATTCTACGGATGCGAACGCTATAGAGTAAGTCATGAAAACTTCATTTACCCTTTATCTCAAGAACATGATGTACAATTATTCTAAAAATTTAAAATTCAAAATAATATCCACAAGGTTATTACAATAAAGTTCAAAATAATTCGAGACTAGAATCCATATACATAAATCGTTAAGTCAGACTTCTGCTATATGCTCTGATACAAAATGTTGCCATTAAATCAATACCTTAATGGTTGAATATGTAGTTCGTAATACCAAAACAAATTTATCGCACTTTTACTGTCAAATATTGTTCATGTATGTAATTTTAGATTCAGAAAACACCATGATTACATATAGCTTTACTAAGGAGAAAGAGAAAAGAGTTTTTTTGACTGGCCAAGTCTTGTGTTAGGATCCCACGTTGTAGAATTAGTCAAGAAAACAAAATCATGTAAACTCAGTAACGTGGGCTTGTGACCTAAGTTAGGGCAAGTGTTGGGACGTTCAGGGATGAAGCCAGGAATTTGATGTTGGGGGGCGAAACTGGTAAAAAAATTCCAAAATTCTTGGGGGGCAATAAAAAAGGCAAAAAAAAATTCTTGGGGGGCGAAATTTTCCAAAATTTTCCAAAATACACATCAAATTTCGATAAATAGTACCCCCCGCCCCCCCTCCCTGTAATCGTCCCTGGGGACGTTGATCTGGCTCCAGTGGTTGGGCTGGTTCCAGCAATCTTACTGGCTCGCCCGCTCCAAGCGGAGAGTTGGGTCGTGTGGCCTAAGCGAAGGCCTGGGTTACTAGGTTCCTAGAGCGAAGGATCGCGTGAGACTGGTATAGAGTAGCGCGTTAGAAGGACAATGAGCCGGAAGGTTTAGGTTACTTGGTTCCTAGAGCGAGGGGTACCGCGTGAGACTGGTTTTACAGAGTAGCGAGAACTTCTCGCTCTCAATGTTTGAAGGACAACAGGCCGAAAGGCTTGGGTTACTCGGTTCTTAGAGCGAAGGGTACCACACGTGAGACTGGTTTCACAGAGCAGCGAGAACTTCCCACTCTCTACATTGAAAGGACAACGGGCCGGAGTTGTTCAAATCAGCTATAACCAGATGGGGTCAATCCCAATTTGGACCAACACCTTTTGATATTTTTTGCAAATGCCATTTGGTGATTTTGGAATAAAATGGGAAAAAATAAAAAGTCAAGCCAGTTAGGCCGAGCTAATAAATGAATATTACATAGTACTTAATACAAGTAGAATGAATTTTGTTGTCACGTTGTAATATTTAGAAAACGTGAGGCAAAGTTTTAACATCTTGCAATACCTTTAGTCATTCAAGTTAACTAATATTTTAGTGGTAATACTACTACACTTCTTTCAAAATATAGGTCTTCTGTTTAATTCATAATTCAGAATATTATATTCAAAACACTATTAACATCAACAACCAAAATAAAATAAATAAGGCCTTTGATCTAGGCCCTCTTTTCACTTCTTGAAATTTTTAGTCTTTATATCAATTTTATTGACTAATTTTCTTTTAAGTTACTATCATCTATAAATATAATTTAATCATTAAATGATATGTTAGCGAACTTATATAAATATTATATATACAATAAGCAAAAAAAACACCTCCTATTTTTCTTTAGTTCATATAAAATATCAAAACGATCTTATATTTTGAAACAAGTGGAGAGAGACAAATCAGATATTTAATAAAAAGGGAGTAAGAATTCTATACAATTCTTGGAGGGCGAGAAGTAATATTGATATTTTGATTAAAAAAACATCGTAATTTTTGTATTCTTAATTTTTACAACATGTAATGAAAATCTTATATTTAAGAATGGAAGAGTACATAATAACATGCATGCTCCTACAATCTTGAATCACTTATTGATCTCCCATATTTTTCTATATATCCTTCCTAGAGATTCTTTGGTATTTACCGGGACAATTGATCAAGGCTGAAGATTTTCACCATTTTTATAATAGCATCACTGTTCAAATGTCTAACCAAATGTCACTACTAACCTCTACCTTTTCAAGACTAAATCCACATTCTACGCCAAAAGAAACCAAACCCTACTTCAAGCTCACTGAACAATACTGTAAAAATATATGGAATCAAAATATATTGAATTGATTTAATGAATTAAGAAAATTTTTCCATATAAATATAAATAGAGTCCTAATCCTAAACAAGCAAGGAAGTTACTCAACAATGTAAGCAAATTGAATAATAAACTAACTCTATAATATTATAAAGACTAAAATACTAGAATCCTATTAATATAGGAATTCTATTCTTAATACTTCCCCCTCAAATTGGAGTGTGTAGATCGAGAACACCCAACTTGCGAACCAGATAATCGAATTGCTTCTGCCAAAACACTTTGAGGTGCTACTTCAGTCAGAATGAGTAAATTGGCCAGAGGAATATCTTGATCAATGTCAAGAGTTTCTACCGAAAAATATTGAATCAATGAATTATCCAAGAACAATAAATCGGTCAGAGGAATATCTTGATCAATGTCAAGAGTTTCTGCCGAAAAATATTGAATCAATAAATTATCCAAGAACAATAAATCGGTCAGAGGAATATCTTGATCAATGTCAAGAGTTTCTGCCGAAAATATTAAATCTGATGAATTATCCAAAAACAAGAAATCAGCTTGAGGAATTTCTTGATCAATGTCAAGAGTTTTTGCCGAAAAATACCGGCCAGAGGAATATCTTAATCGATGTTAAGAGTTTCTGCCGGGTTTCTGCAGAAGAATATCGGCCAGAGGAATATCTTGATCCATGTCAAGAGTTTCTACCGAAAAATATCGGCCAGAGGAATATCTTTATCAATGTCAAGAGTTTCTGCCAAAAAATATTGAATCAGTGAATTATCCAAGAACAATAAATCGGTCAGAGGAACATCTTGATCAATGTCAAGAGTTTCTGCCGAAAAATATTGAATCAATGAATTATCCAAGAATAAGAAATAGGTTAGAGGAATTTCTTGATCAATGTTAAGAGTTTCTGCGAAAAAATAATGAATCAATGAATTATCTAAGAATAAGAAATCGGCAAGCGGATTGCCCAATCCTTATAAAGAACAAACTTGCTCACTAACTAGGCGATGTGGGATTCTCAACACACTCACTCACGCCTAGGGCTAGACATTTGGAGTGTGAACATCAATGGAGCCCTATATCGAATTAGTTGTCTCTGATACCACGTAAGAATATATGGAATCAAAATATATTGAATTGATTCAATGAACTAAGGAAAATTTCCCATATAAATACAAATAGAGTCCTAATCCTAAACAAGTAAGGAAGTTACTCAATAATGTCAGGAAATTGAATAATAAACTAACTCTATAATATTGTAAAGACTAAAATACTATAATCCTATTAATATAGGAATTCTATTCTTAATGTTAATCCTATTAACACAAGACCATGTTAACACACAATTTGTCGAGAGTTTTTTACCCCCACCCAGTGCTTCGAATCTTCTGCGACACTCCCTAATACATTAATTGTAAATTTTTTATTCATATATTTTATATTAAAAAAATAAAATTTAAATGTGAATAAGATATAATTAAAGTGTGAACAATATATAATTAAGCATGTTGTAAGGAGTGGTATAGAGGATTGATGTGCCCCTAAGGTTGTGGATTTTTTTTTGTAGTGTAGAATATGTTGGGAATCCCATATTGACTAGTTAGTGAGGAAGTTTGTTCTTTATGAGGGTGGGACAATCCTCGCCCTCTTGAGGTACCTGTTGAGGGATTGAGTTAGTCCAAAATTCATTTTTAACATGGTATCAGAGCCACATAGTTCGATGTTGGGCCACCATTGATGTTCATGCTCCAAATGTCCAGCCCTGGGCGTGAGAGTGTGTGTTGAAAATCCCACATCGACTAACTAATGAGCAATTTTGTTCTTTATAAGGATTGGACAATCCTCCTTAGTTCCAAGTTCATTTTTAAGGTAATATGATATGGATATGACAAACATTAGAACTAGAGCAAACTAGGAAAGAAGAAGAAGAAGATTCCATATTCATGATATTGTATTGGCTTTTCATGAACAAAGGTCATCATAATGATCAACACATAGGAGAAATATTGATTACTTATGTTACTGAATTCAATTGAATATGTTCCCTCTCACATGGTCCCTTTGCATGTTACCTCAAAGTATAATGCTTTATTTCATATCATTTGCATTTTGCTACTATATCTTGAAGGTATGAATTTGGGATGAAAATCGTGTGTATCTGTATCTGTGTATATTCATATTTAAAGTGTCCAATCACTTAGAATTCGACATATGAAATTTTTTCTAATTATATATATATATATATATATATATATATATATATATATATATATATATGGTAAATTGTGAGTGGTTAGATACTATAAATATGAACATACACGTGTACAGACGATTATTTGCCATGAATTGTTACAGTTTATAAATTGTAAATGCTGGGTAGGTAAATAGAGAAGGGAATCAAACGGTAGACATTTTTACCAAGCTAGTTAGAAATATTCAGGATAGATCCAGATTTTTGGAAGAAATGGGAGCTATTATTAATTTCAGAATAAGATTAGTGTACATAATGTAATCAAAAGGAAGAAAAATAAATTGTAAATTCACTACTGTATGTACAAATATCTTGTATCGTTAATTTTCGATCCCTCCAAGAGGATAGATCTAGATGACTACCTATTCTTCTCACTATAACTTTTGAATTCTGCATTGGTAACAGTCATATTTATGCTCCATAAATTCATAAAAATGTAACTGTCGAATTAAATCAAATTCATGGCAACAATTGTAACAACTGAATTTATCTAGGCATATGTAACAGCTATTTTTTTTTTTTTTTTTTGGCAACAACCTTAAATTCTCCCTCACCAGAGGAGGAGAATTTTTATTGCCCCACGTAGGGGAGGGTGTCGAACCCGGGACCTCTTGGTCACGAATAGAGACTTTACACACTGGGCTACGGCCTCCTTGACAAATGCTCTCTCCAGCCTATAAATAGAGCTTCATTTTCCACTGATCTGAACACACACAAAAAACACTCTCCAACTCTATGAAATTCTCTACATTTTTTGTATCTTCCGGTGTTCATCAACAGTCAAATTTCTAATTTATCGGTGGAGCTGTTAGGTACAAAACAGTCTCTGCTTTCCGTTATAACCTGGGAGACGGGCGTTTTTCAAACTCTAGCAATAATCCGAAAGAGAACCGAATCTATTGTAAAGAAATTGTGTCCAACACAAGTCTTATTTTTTCCGTTTTTATTTCTCTGTTTTCTGTTTGTCATTTACTATTATTGTATCTACTGATATTTTTGTAATAGTGGTGCAACACTCTTTATACTGATACGATCTACTACCGCCCTAATTGCTTCTCATTACTGTATTTTGAGGTCTTTTAACCAAGCAATCATAAAATGCACAAAGAGAAGAGACAAGAAATGATTGATAGGTATTTTACTTGACCATTATATATTTTATTTCAATATAATTCAAATCATATGATTGAACAAGATGCTTTAGTTTGATCAAAGTTTAATAAAGCCTAATATTGCTATAAAGATTAGAAACAAATGAGGCCCATGAAAGTTTTACCTTTTTTTACTTTTATTTTTTTTCCAGCCGTATAAAGTCATTGACAAAATAAAATACAATAACTCAGCCTCCTGCTTCCCTCTCCCTAACTATCTTTTTCTTTCTTTTTTGTTGTTGGGATAACTCCATCACGATCCCTGCCCATCCGTAAAGCCTTAATGAATGAATGTAAATTGTTGCATATGCTTCGGTGCATCAAATGTTCCTAAAAGTATATGTACAAAGGGTTAAAGCTCAATCACTTGAGTATGCTGGGCAGCGGAACACTCTAAACAACAAATTATAATGGAAACAAAAAGAAAGTAAAAAACCAACACAAGAATTTTAACGTGGTTCGGTTTCAACTCAGATCTACATCCACGACCCCGGAGGGTACAAACTTTCACTATGTAATTTTTTAACGCAATAAAAATTACAAACCCTCTTCTCAAACTCTAAGTCTAAACACTCACAAGACTCAAGGAGTTGATACAAATAAACTCAACACTAAGTGAATCTATTTATAAGACCTTTTGTCTTGACATTTTTCTTTTCTAACCACTGTGGAATTAGAGAAACATTACCTAACAGAATAGTTTCCAACTCTAACATTATCGTTATTAGTAAGACTTACCTTTTGTTTAATCCACGATTGAGCTATGCTTAGAGGAAACTCTTTCATTTCTTTTTGTGTGTGGTGAGAGATTGATAGATTGAAGGAAACTTTAAAATGAGAAAACAGCTTTTGCTTTTTCTTGGAGAGGTCTTAAGTGAATAGGTGGGGTGAGGTGAGGGGGGCTCCTCAGAGGCCAGCTTTGCTTACTATGCATATACCATAACAAAGAAAATTAGTCCCATATCCAAGACACAGTCACCAAGAATTTGAAGAATGATTTGCATGTCCCAAGTAGATTTTATTCCATCCTAAAAATACACATTTACCTTAGCTAACAAATTAATAAAAGAGGGAAAACAATTACTATTCCCTTCATTTTTAAATATAAAACTTTCATTACATGTTGCGAAAATTAATGAAGCAAAAATTACGATGTTTTTGTAATCAAAATACCAATATTATTCTATTAAATATGACTTGTATAGTAGAGTAATATTAATATTTTGATTAAAAAAACATTTTAATTTTTGTTTCCTTAATTTTCGCAACATTTACTAAAAGTCTTATATTTAGGAATGAGGTAGTATTTTTGTAATTAAAATACCAATATTATTCTCTTAAATATGACTTGTATACAACTAATTCTATTTAATAGAGTAATATTGTTATTTTAATTACAAAAACATCGTAATTTTTGCTTCGTTAATTTTTGCAAAATGTAATGAAAGTCTTATATTTAGGAATGGAGGTAGTATAACCAATGGTAGATAGATTCAGCAGAAAGTAAAGTATCATTGATCATGTGGGCATCAAAGTAATTTTGGAGGGTCAAAAGTTGTAGCAGAATACAACACTACTGCTACCAATATTGTGGGTTGATCAAATGGGAGATGCATCTTTATTCTTGAACTTTGCTTTTGCTTTTCTTGATAAAAAGTTAAAGATGATGAACCCAAAAATATAAAGGAAAAAAAAAAGAAAGAATCTCCTAATCAAAATAAAGATGCCAAAGTTGACAACATTTTCAAGAACCTCAAAACATTTTCCTCTTTGAACCTTCAATATTTTGCATAACTTTTCAATGGCTAATTCTGGGATTTACCTCTTGTTTCTTCTTCTTGTTTTACTCTTCTCTTCTTTTAATTTATCGGTATCGCATAATCTGCTGATCCCTCTAAGAAGACAAGCATCAGTTCTTGTTGCAGCAAAACAGGATTTTGAGGCCTCAAGTCCTTATTTGGATAGCTGGAATATGTCAAACTACTTGTCTCTTTGCAGCAGTTGGGACGGAATCGTTTGCGATAGCAATGGATTTATAGTTTCATTAGATATATCAAATTTAAACCTATCTGGTTCTATTTCACCTGCCATAATAACTCTGCTTCCAGCCCTTGTAAATTTATCGGTATCTGGCAACAGTTTCTCTGGAGAATTCACTCCTGATATCCACAACAACTTTTCGAGGCTTCGGTTTCTAAATATTTCTAACAATGTTCTTGGTGGAAATTTCAGTTGGGGTTTCTCTTATTTGCAAGAACTTGAAGTTCTTGATGCTTATAACAACAATTTTACCGGTCCACTCCCACTTGGGATCACTCAACTTCAGAGGCTCAAGTTCTTGAATCTTGGTGGAAATTACTTTTCAGGGCAGATTCCAAAGAGCTATGGAGGCCTGATGCGACTAAATTTCTTGTCCTTAGCTGGAAATGATTTATCGGGGTTCATTCCTGGGGAGCTTGGGAATTTAACTAATTTGCAATGGCTTTACTTAGGCTATTTCAATCAATTTGATGGAAGGATCCCTCAAGAACTTGGTAAGTTGATAAATTTGGTTCATTTGGATCTTTCAAGTTGTAGATTGGAAGGAAACATTCCTCAAGAATTGGGGAATTTACAAAATTTGGACACTCTTTTCTTGCAAACTAATCGGCTTAGTGGTTCGATTCCTCCTCAGCTTGGGAATTTGACTAGTTTGAAAGCACTTGATCTTTCGAACAATGCACTAATAGGAGAAATCCCGGAGGAGTTTTCGTCACTTCAAGGCCTTACTCTCTTGAACTTGTTCGTGAACAAGCTCAATGGTGCTATTCCAAGGTTCATTGAAGAGTTACCTAAGTTGGAAGTACTAAAACTTTGGAGAAATAACTTCACGGGAACGATCCCTTCGAGGCTTGGACAAAATGGTAAACTTATTGAACTTGATCTTTCTACTAATAAGCTAACTGGAATGGTACCGAAAACTCTTTGTTTAGGAAGGAGATTACAAATCTTGATTTTGCTCAATAATTTCCTCTTTGGCCCTTTGCCTAATGATCTTGGCTTATGCACTTCACTTTTTCGAGTTAGATTGGGGCGGAACTATTTCAGTGGTTCGATTCCAAAGGGATTTCTTTACTTGCCTGAGCTATCACTAATGGAACTTCAGAACAATGACTTAACAGGACAATTAGACGAAGCAAGTGCTACCGCGGTTTCTTCACAACTCGAGGGGCTAAATCTGTCAAACAACAACTTATCTGGCAATCTTCCAACTTCCATTGGAAAGTTTACAGGCCTGAAGATTCTCCTCTTATCCGGGAACAGATTCACAGGGAAGATTCCATCTGAAATTGGGAATTTGAGTAGCATTTTGAAGTTGGATATGAGCAAGAACAATTTTTCGGGCAAAATTCCATCGGAAATTAGTAATTGTCTCTCCCTAACTTACTTAGATTTGAGTCAAAACCAGCTATCAGGTCCAATTCCTATCCAAATTTCTCAAATTCATATATTGAATTACTTCAATATTTCTTGGAATCACTTGAATCAGAGCCTTCCTAAGGAAATTGGGACCATGAAAAGTTTAACTTCAGCAGATTTTTCTCATAATAATTTCAGTGGTACTATACCCGAAAGTGGTCAATTTTCGTACTTCAATTCCACATCTTTCGTCGACAATCCCAATCTTTGTGGATATTACTTAAATCCTTGTAACTATTCATCGGCTTCGCAATCAGGATTAGACCACCAAAGTGATGGAAAGTACAAGCTTTTATTTGCATTAGGCCTTTTAATATGTTCCTTGATATTTGCTGTTCTAGCAACAATCAAGACGCGAAATGTGAGAAAAAACACGAATTCATGGAAGCTCACGGCATTTCAAAAGCTGGAATTTAGTAGTCAAGACATCTTGGAATGTTTGAAGGAGAACAATGTGATAGGGAGAGGCGGAGCCGGGGTCGTGTACAAAGGAACAATGCCGAATGGGGAGAATGTAGCAGTAAAGAAATTAGGAATAAGTAATCGCGATAATAATGATCACGGGCTGTCAGCAGAAATTCAAACACTGGGAAGAATTAGGCATAGATACATAGTGAGATTACTAGCATTTTGTACAAACAACAAGGAAATAAATTTGCTAGTCTATGAATATATGACTAATGGTAGCTTAGGTGAAGTCCTACATGGAAAAAGTGGTGCACATTTGGAATGGGAAACTAGGCTTAAAATAGCAATGGAAGCTGCTAAGGGACTTTGTTATTTGCACCATGATTTCTCTCCTTTGATCATTCATCGCGACGTCAAGTCGAATAATATCTTGCTCAGTGATGAATTTGAGGCTCATGTTGCAGATTTTGGATTAGCAAAGTTTTTCTTACAAGATAATGAAACTTCAGAATGCATGTCTGCTATTGCTGGCTCCTATGGCTACATTGCTCCAGGTACTTTCTTTATCTGTACAGCATTGTTTTCACTTTGATCTTAGATTTCATTTTCAGACATTATACCTGTCATGCCCCGTCTCACATCTAAATTGTCTAAGATTACTGGATATTAGTATAAGAGCCTCGGCCTAAGCATTCATTGTCGCGCTCTTCGGTCAATGAGGGAATGGGGGCATAACATTTCATTATAGGAGATTTTTAGAATTCACATTTATCCTTCATTCTTTTTTCTCCCCTTTTCTTAGCACGGTACTGATTCAATGACAATTCTTTATTTTCGATCTATTAATTATTATCCCATTAAAAGTAACTATTTTAGCTAGCATATGTGCTGAAAAAAAACATGCATCAACATCATAATTTTACCTAATTGTTATAGCTTTCCAATATTTTAAAGTAACTTTTTTTTATTTTATTTTTTGGTTGCAAATATATGGAATAACTTTGTGTTGGGATAAGCAATTCTTTGGACCAGAGAGTAGTATATACAAACAGAATTGGGAATTGATTCCAAGAAAAGTAAAAGAAAACAAACCACTAACTTGAAAAGGAAAATTCTTTCATAGCTTTTCATCTTGTTAGCTAGCTGCACACAAACACTGATGAGTCACATAAGAACTGTAATGAATCTTAAGTTCACTTTCAACAGTCCCGTTATAGTGTTGAACACGAAAAATTTATTTTTTTATCATCAAATAAAAAGTTTGACGGTTTAATTTTTTTTTAAGTGAATAAATATTGTGATTCTATAACGCCTGTTATATAAAACAAATAGTACATATCTTAAAACAAGTGTTAATCATCTGTCAAAAACTTAATAATACTTGTAAAAAAAACTATCAAAATATATACTGACACTTTTTTATTGCATTCACATTTCAGACCAATCACAAAAACCTTTTTTGACCCAAACTCAAAGATCAGTATACTAAAATAGGAATCTGATCAAAGCCCTTCACTTTTTCCCACACCCCATTAAAAAAGAAAGATCCTAATGGATTGTCCCTTTTCCTTTAGAGACAATTATTTTTTAATCATTTTTCACTTTCATGACTTTTTGAAGTACTAATTCAATTAAATGTTTTATTTTTATGAAACAGAATATGCATACACATTGAAGGTGGACGAGAAAAGTGATATTTATAGTTTCGGAGTTGTGCTGTTAGAGCTAATAACGGGGCGAAGGCCCATTGGAAATTTTGGAGAAGGGATAGATATAGTTCAATGGGCAAATATTCAAACCAATTGGAGCAAAGATAGGGGTGGTGAAGATCTTGGATGAAAGACTTAAGAATGTTCCAATTAATGAAGCAATGCAAATTTTCTTTGTTGCAATGTTGTGTGTTCAAGAACAAAGTGTAGAAAGGCCAACCATGAGAGAAGTAGTCCAAATGCTTGCCCAAGCTAAACAACCTAACTCTTTTAACATGCAATGACTATTCTAGCCTCAGAGATTGTTGGTTTTTTGGTTCACAATAAGGGTTCTAGAATGCAGTGTTTTTTTTCTCCTAGTGTATGTATGTTTTCCATGAAGGTGATTTTTGTCAAATTAATCAGTAGAAATTCTTATTATTAACAGGGGAATCTAATAGGGAGTGCGAGGTGTTCGACCGTACATTAAGAATTTGGGCCCCAAATTTCTGTTATATATATCAAATTTTTTTTAAAAAAAAAAAAAACCTATGTAATATGTTTCCATTTGAGTCACTTGGGTTTAATAGTCAACATGTTGATTTATAATATCTCTTTTCAACTAAACAAAAATCAATTTCGACGATTTATCTTATTTACTTAATTAATTCCCCTCATTCCACCAATTTTATTTCCTCCTCTTTTCACTTGACTACCACCAGTCAAATAACGTTAATTTCTTTGACTTAGAATTTTTTAGTACATTTTGAAGAAGAAGAAAATTATAATACAATGGAAATGATTTTTTTTTGGTTATATTTTCTTACGAGTTATTTAGTTTGTTTAGGTTATTTAGGGCCTTAATTTTATGTTTGGCACAGAGCCCAAAAAGATTGAGACGACCCTAATTATTAATTATATATGTGTTCATAGATGGAAGTTCTGAATGGTATTTTTGTATATGTTGTCCATTGCGATATACTTGTTTTTATACATTGTTGAAAATACACGTATTTGAGAAGCTGGTTTGCACCTAAAACATATCGATTTGGCCTCAAATTTTACTTTTAAAAGAGTTCATTCAGTACATAGTCATTGTTCTAATAAATGAATCTCATATGTGATATGTGTACTAACACCGACTCAAGTAGGTAAAAGTCATTAGAATATATGTACACCCGTTTGTATTTGTCTCCGCAACACCACCTCCCCTGCTACACGCGCCGCCGTTAAGTGGCCACCACCGTCGAGCTTCTTGATTAAGAGGTAAAATTGACGTTTTATTATGCTTTCATTCACTGCTACATTCTTATTCCAAGTATATAGTCATCTACATGCTTCTTGATAGTTTAAGGTTTTTGTTTCTTTCTTTCTGCATTGTTAATCATAATCAAAGTTTCAATTTTCCTGATATTTTTTGGGGCTTTCACGAGAATGAGCTAATTGAAGGCTTTTTCATTCACATATTGTTGCAACTTTGAAGAACTAATTTGAATTGTGATGGTTTTTGATAATATTTATAGGTCATCTGTGTTAATTGATCATGAATGAACAAAATAATGTATCCATTGATTAGTGTGTGTTCTGTTCTATCCAAAGTGGGAAAAATATAATCTCACTTTATGTATCGACAATTTATTCCAATTATACCTTCAACATATCTTTTATTGAAAAAGTAAAAGAGATGAGGAAGGGGTATTATTGGAATTGTGGTGAAAATATTATTGTTTGTTTGAGTTCCTTAATTTTTTCAAAGTGTGCTAAACGTCCTACATTGAAGAATGGAGGGAGTATTACACATAGTGGCATTCTGGCTTCATTACATTCTTTTTGATAAACTAAGGGATACTTTTGTTCTAAGATCATTTTTACAGTATCTCACTGATGGTGGAGTAGTGCGCCATTTCATACAAAACCTTGACGTTCGGCCAGTATAACTCATTATTACATTTCTTCAGCTTACCACGAAGATCTTTAGCTTTTAGCTTTATATTTCTTGCAGTAGTGCGCCATTTCGACCAAAATGAAACTAAGAAATCCCATGCTTAAGTGAGATACAGCCATACCGGTTTCTAAAAATTTTTCAGTTTCTTTCCCTTTTGAGTTGAACCAGAACTTTATAAAACCAAGTTAACGGTTGGTGCAAGCGTAGTGTATGTCCTTTGACCACTACTTTGTGGATTCTCATTTAATTGTCATTTAGGAGATATATATGTATCCAAATTAATTGTCATTTACATGTCTTTTATTAGGTGTCAACAATATATTCTAATTATACCCTCAACATATATTTTATTGAAAAAGTGAAAGAGAGGGAGGAAGAAGGGTATTATTGGAATTGTGGTGGAAAGATTACTATTTGTTTGAGTTCCTTAATTTTTTCAAAGTGTCCTAAACGTCTTATATTTAGGAATGGAGGGAGTAGTTCTTTATACATTATTGAAAATACATATATTGAGTTGCTTTCTTGCACCTAAAACATATCGATTTGGCCTGAATATTTACCTTAGAAGAGTCATTGTGTACAATCATTTATCTAATCAATGAATCTCAAATGTAGTAAGACTGACTCAAGTAGGTAAGTCATTAGAAAATTATGCTATTCTATATTCAGCTACATAATTGACATGGCGATTTGAGTGTAGTGGAAGATTGCAATAGGATCTTTATTTGGCATGTTTAAGTTTTGTAAAAGAAAGAGAACAATTATTGAGAAGACATTAGACAAGTGAAGTTGGCCTTGAGATATCTAAGTTTTGCCAACCTGTTGGCTACACGTGATGCAAAAATAGAGCTTATCTAAAACTTGAGTTACCGAACAGTTCTTTTGGTGAACTTGGGGTTCATAATTACCTGACTTGTAAAATGAGAATCTTTATACCGATTATTAAAGTCGTTTTGGGATTACTTTATCAATGTTTTTTGTAGGCAAATTAAGTGATAAGCTACTAGGTTCATGTCATTAATTCTCTTGGCATTATTATTATTTGAATTATGAGATACCATTCCTAGGCTAGTTTTAAATGACTACATAATTATCTGATCTTATTAATTTTAGAATAAGATTATTGCTGCATTTCTTACTATTGTTGTTAATGATGATCATAATTTCATGTTTTATAGCTTTTTCTGTTGAAATTTCAAATTCACAACTTCTTCAACCGGCCTTCCTTCACGGAGCATTTTATATTTTCTAATAAGTTCGTAACAGAATAATTTAAGATTTAAGAAGTTTAAATATGTTCTTGCAGAACTTTTATCGCCATGCCCTATAGAACTGCACAGATTCGCCTTGTGAGTTCACATCCTGAAGTCTATGAACCCTGTGATGATTCATTTGCTTTAGTTGATGCGCTGCTAGCTGATCGGACTAACTTGCTGCAACATCATCCAACCGTTTGCATGGAAATTGGATGTGGTAGTGGATATGTCATTACTTCCCTTGCTCTTATCCTGGCAAAGGAGTCTACTAGGGCATACTTTGTTGCAACAGATATTAACCCTCATGCTGTTACAGTGACTCGTGAAACACTAGAAGCACATGGAATTCATGCCGACTTGGTTAAGACTGACATTGCATCTGGATTAGAGAGCCGATTAACAAGATCTGTTGATGTGATGGTTGTGAATCCACCTTATGTGCCAACACCTGAAGACGAAGTGGGTGGTAACGGGATTACTTCAGCTTGGGCTGGTGGTGAAAATGGTCGAAGTGTAATTGATAAAATATTACCTATTGCTGACAAACTTTTGTCAGATAGGGGCTGGTTATACATGGTTACACTTGCTGCAAATGAGCCTTCTGAAATATGCATTGATATGAGAAAGAAGGGTTATTCTTCTCGTAGTGTATTGCAAAGATCAACAGAAGAAGATAGCCTCCATATTATCAAATTTTGGCGAGATCACGAACTTGAGGTAAATGATCTCAAAGATGCTAAAGAAAGCAAGTCATGGTACAGTAATTGCTACTAAACCAATTCAAAGGGACCTTGTATATTTGAACCCGATTCTGCAAGACACTTTAGGCCTGCTAAGAGTGGCAAAAAATCATTTGTCCTCGTGTATGTCCTCATTCTTATATTCAACCAATCACAATTCGACATGTGTATATATAATAATTGGAAGATATGTTCACATAGCGAATTATGATTGGTTAGGTACATAAATAGGGATATACATTATACACGAGGACAAACGATTTTCACCTGCTAAGAGCCCGGGCTGGTTTTGAATTATAGAATATGGAGATTCACAATCTGTAAGGTCGAAAAAGAATTAGTATAGTCCACGGGCATAGTTAAATATCTAATTCCCTACTAGTTGTTTTGTGCTAATTTTGGTTTTAGTTATAGGTCAAGGGTTTTAGTTTTGGTGTACAAGCAGCAATGACGAAGATAGGGGCGCCCCCAAGATTTTTAAAAATACTACTATTTATCGAAATTTTATGTGTATTTTGGAAAATTTTGAAATTTTTTATCAGTTTCGCCCCCCAAGAATTTTTTTTTGCCATTTTTATCGCCCCCAAGAATTTTTTGCAAGTTCGCCGCCCCAACACCAACTTCCTGGCTTTCGTCCCTGACAAGCAGCTCTAGTTGATCACAGGTGAGACACATTACGTGATTTAACTCCTCAAGTCATCCTAAAAACGAAGAGTTGGAGACCTAAGATTGGAGCTCAATTCATTTAATTATTTTTATTTTAAAATATTTATATTCATCACTATCTTTTATTTTTAAATATTTTTAAATAAGGACAATTATGTAAACCAATAATTGTTTTCTTCTTTTCTCACACTATCTATCCAAATAACTAATTGACTTGATTATTTCCTTCCCTCCACTAATTTCCTCTCCCTTCTTTTCACTCAATCCAAAATTTGCCTAAAGTAATAAATTATTCCATATTCCCTCTCTTGGAAATTAAATATTTACTCTCTAAAAACTAGCGATTTAATTCATCACTAATACAATATTACTTCAAGTATGCAATAGTTATATTTTCTTGATCGACAGTAAAAGGATAATGATTTGATAAAATGTGACCTTTATTTTTAAATATTAAGTATGATTATGAGGACGAATAATTGGTAACTAGTGTTGCAAAAGCCTTTTTAATTTCTTGATTCAAAGTAGACATATCAACATCAGTAAGCTGGAAACGATAGTGACTTTCCACACGATTTGCATCTTACTTCTGTTCAACAAGTTCCGTTTGGAAACCTGCCAAATGTACGCAGGGGCGGATCCAGGATTATATTTTGTGCGTGGTCCTCCAGCATGGCGAAAGTCGTGAAATTTTCTTTGGGGACACAATTAACATCGACAAAATAAATTTATAAAGTCATATAAATATTAGCGGAGCTAAAAATATTTTTTTTGATGAAATCTTATAAACTAGAGTTATTCACATTTTGTTCACCCTTTTCACTCTACCTAGCCAAAGTCTTTCATAAACCTCCAGCTCCTCCGAACTCATATCGTGACTTTTTTATCGTGAAAATTTTTATAGTTTTACAAGAGGGCCCATTTGTAGATTTTTTTATTAGTAATTTTATTTTTTAGTCTCTTACACACTTAAGTTTGTTACCATTTTAACCAAAATTGTTAAAATATAAGTGGTGTCATTCCTATAATTCACAAACTAAATAATTTAATTTTAAATCGTAAAGTGATTCAAAATAGTGACAATAAACAATGTTCACGAGGCATGTGTTACAAAAAATAAAACTAAAACTAAAACTAAATAAATAAATAATTTAATTTTAAATCGTAAAGTCGATTCAAAATGGAGCATAATAAACAATGCTTTACGTAGATGAAGTGCTACAAAAACAAAACTAAAACTAAAATTTTGGAAAAACTGGGTGGTCCCGTGCATACAGGGACCACCGTGTAAATCCGCCACTGAATGTACGTCCCTCCTCTTAATATTGGATTAAGTGGTGGAAATTTGGTTACTTGGAGGACTTGAGTTTGAGCTCTGGGAATAGAAATTGTACGGTTGAGAGAGTCGCCTCCAAGGGAATATATGCAGTACTAGATTTGGATTAGTCATCTAATACAATATCGGTCCAACACCGAGAATTCGAGACCTAAATTTTTTGAACCGTTGAATTTTTTTTATCTAACGGATCAGAACGATCAAAATTGTTCCTTATTTACTGAAAAAACATATTCTGCACCGTCTGAATCCCTTTCAAATATTAAAATACGGTGAATAATCATCCTTTTTTATTTGGTTTCCAGCAATTTGATAAATCAATTGATAACTCCTGATTCGTTTTTACAGTTCGAACTCCTTGGTGCATGTTAAAGGAAAAGCAATCATTCAAATAAGGAACATTCGATATTGAGCAGTGCGCGTGCAGAGCCGAGTCCCACTGCTGGTGAAAGCTCCACGTCACCCCTCTCTTTAAAAATTTCATCTCTCGATCATGGTTAAAAATACAAAAAAGATAGTCTCGATATGGACACGCTTAAAAGTAAAAAAATTCTCTCTCCTTATTTTATAGTGATGTGACAAGTTTGTACTAATTTTTTTTACTTTTTAACCGTATCCATATCGTGACTATATTTTTTTGTATTTTAATCGTGATCGAGTAGATGAAAAAAATTTTTTTTTTTTTTAAAGAGAGAGGGTGACGTGGAGCTTTCTCAGTTAAGTGGACTGCGCCTACCCCCTACTCTCATCTATATCGAATTTTCCTTCAAATAAAGTCACTTAATATCATGATTAGGAATCTTGTTAATTTAACTACAATTTAAAAAGATAAATTAATCAGTGGATCGGAATCTGGTACATAATATCTTTAAAACAATAAGTACTCAACTTATGAGCTAGTGAACATAAAGTTCAAAATTAGTCTGTCTTAAAAAAAATTACTTTCTCGCTTGTTTAGACTTTTTTTTTTTTATTTGTTCGAAGTTATCAGGGTTTGATCTTTAATTTTTTTAACTACAAGTCTGAATTTCGACTACTTGAATAACTTATTGTGTCAAATATTTTAAAAGAACTAATGATAAGTTGGTTGTTGCGTGGGGGAAAACAAGTTTGGTTAGAAAAATGGTTGATACGTTTGCATTATCCCACCATCACTTTATTAATTTATGTAATTATTATAGAGAATGAAATTTCATCATTGGGTTTGCTGTTCCCCATTTACGAAATCAGTATTTTTAGGTTTGGGGTGAAAATCTGCGACATATTACACAAAATATTTTGGGGAGAGGGCGAACTTCGTCAAATATTTCGAATTACATATAAAATTTACTATATCTAATAGTATTTTTAAAGTCTTCATCACTGGAGGCAATAATTCCTCTGAGTTTTATATCCTCTTGTGGAAGAGAATTAGACTATATATATCATGTTGTGTCATATCAAGCACTTTATGGAAAGGAAATTACTTGAGACTGAGAGAAAATTGTTTAGATATTCTTCACAAGGAAAAAGTACAATACGAAAAATGTTTAATAAGTACGATATTGAATAAGATTTAATGCTGCAGTTACATTAGAATTTCATTTTAATTTTTCATTTTCCATTTAAGAGGGGTTAATTAAGAAAAGAATTTTTGTTTTAAAGAAAAAGTTTGAAATTTCTTTGAGCATCAACAAAAACTAAAGAAATTAATTAAGTACAACGGGAGTTTGTCACAACTAGACATTGGACGGAAAAGTTTTTAGAGAAAACTTAAAAAGGGAATACTCCGATTTTATTGTCAGACTATTTGACACACAATATCTAGTTTGATAAAGACCTAGCAATTTACGAATTTGAGCCAAAAAAATACTATAAATAAAGTAAACCGTGAAAGAAATTTCTAATGTTACTAATAATAGTCCTGTAATCAATCTCAACTTCAAAACCACTATAACAAAGAGAACCTCTCCGAAGTGGAGCCCTTCTAGGCAAGTGCGGATTTAAGAGGAGATGGTTCCCTAATTCCCTTGACATTTTCAAAACGCTATATTTTTATATGAGAAAATTATTTTTTTAGCAAAATTTTTTACATCTTATCCCCTAAAAAATTATATTTTGCCCCAATATCTAAGCTTTTAATCAATAGCAAAGGCCTTAACATGATCCGAAGAAAAGGACGATTGTTTAAGGTTTAGCAATTTTGTAGACAAAACAATCCCAGAATGATCTATAGTGATAATGCCAAATTGCCAACCCCAGCTGCTGCTAAAGTAGAGTCCAATAGTTGGTAAGAAAATAGTTGAATCGGAGCGAGAAAAAAAATTCGTTTACAATATATGACATTTTTAGATAGATTAAAGAAAAATTAGCCATATTATTTTTATTATATTATTTACTAATTTCATTAATATAATAAAGAATAAGAGAGCAGTATTTATGTGTGAGAATTACTTTAGAAAATGATCTTTAAATTTTGAAAAAACTAAATATTTTAGGAAGAGATCAAAGAATTAAGAATTATACTATTTAAAAAAATGGATATAGTAACTCTTTTCTGTTTAAGAGATTACCCATATAGTACTATTTTTATTTTTTAAAAAAAAACATATAGTACTAATTAAATAAGAAATTGAATATGCAATTTCATGCTTTTCATTTTAATATGATAACCAGTTATGATAACACAATTCCTATTCCAAGATTCTCCTTTGACCTTGAATGAATAAATACTCAGTTAGTGACTTGCAATTAACAAATAACCAGTGTGAACATTCTTAGATTTTGATTTAAATATTTAACTACTAAAAATGTAGACCACAATTGTGTTTTTACCTTTTTATATAAATATTCTCAAAATTTAAGTAAACCGTCATCTAAAAATAACCGATATAAAATTTAAGTTCCGTTTTAAATTTGTTTCCCATTTTATTCTTCAAATATTACACAATAGAAAAGCTTAATGTAACTAGCAATTTATCTGTGTTTGTTGTTATATTATAGGTTATAATCTAGATTTTAAGTCTTAGCTTCTATCTCATTTCTCGCCTTATTGTTATTAAAACATCACACAATATACTATTATTTAATAAATAAATAAATAATTGAACAAATATTGTTATTCAAATCATAGATGTATTATCTTAAGAATATTATTAACTATAGGGTCATGAATAGATGGACCAAAATTGCAAAGTAATACAATAGGTAAAGCTCTGAGTAGTAAATAAGAAATTTTAACTTTTTAAATAACAAAAATTCACACGATAAATACACACAAAAGAACCAATAAAAAAAAGTACACATTGCTAAAAATTTACTGGGGAAGTAATAATAATAATAACAAATAAAGAATAAGAAATCTTTTGTGTCTTCTTTCTTAGAATTAAAAATATGAAAATATTAATTTTCACAGAAAATCCGGCCCGTTTCATTGATCATTAATTAAGCCTTTGGTGGCTCAGCTGCCGGTGCTGCCGCGGCGGCCGGTGGTACTGCCTCAACCGCCGGAGCTTCAGTTTTCTCTGGTGGTGGTGGTGGCGCTTCCTCTTTCTTCTCTCCTTCTTGAATTACTATCTCCTTCTCTTTAACCTCAGTAGTAGTACTGGTTTCTTCTGCCGCCGCCGGAGCAGCGGCGGTTGTTTCGGCGTCAGTCAACGGTGCTGCCTCTTCTTTCTTTTCCTCTACGACTATGAATGTGGAGACTTTCTCAAACAGGAAAGAGATTGGGCCTGATAAATAGGCTGGCCCAAACTTTGTAGATGCTTCACAAACTTCTTTGGATCCAGGGAATTCTACACACAAGAGAAACACAACTCATACTCGAAACAAGTTTTTTTTCTTTTTCTTCTTTTTTAAGGTGTCGGAATTTGATTTTGCGGGGATTCTAATACCGTATTTGTGAGACTAGCTATACTATCATTTTACATGAATCGGGGAGCCCACATCACATGACTACATCTACAGGTAGGCCTTATCGAAATCATGTGAAAGGATTATGAAGTCAGTTTAAAAAATTGTAGTAGGATTAAATTTATCCGATCTTGCTCAATTACATTTTTTTGCTATAATATAGAGTTTACATAAATTAAAGAAATAATTAGATAAGGTTTTAAAAATAATAGTTTGCCAAGAGATTAATGAGAGGTAAAATTGAAAAAATATATGATAAATACTTACTAATTTCAGTAGTTTAGTAAATATTTTGAAAATAAAGAAATTTTTATGCTGTCACTATTATTACGGAATAGAAGTAGAATGAATTAGACTCTAGATTATCAAGTGAACAACTAAAATATTTACCCCAAAATTAAAGAGAAAGAATAAAAAAACATATTCAATTGAAGTTTGGTACATGCTCTCCTCAACAAATTAAAAACTATATCATCAAAATATTAGTAATTAATTGTGATATCTATTTAAAAAAAAGTCAATAATAGAGTCAAAGACACATAAACACAGCTCAAGCCAACTAACTCTAATCTCCTCAATTATGAATTACACACCTAATAACAAGACAATCATATTATTATTAAAATAGACACTCGACAGTTAAATTATTATTTCGATGAAGAAGTTGTTTGTGTTTCAATTTCAATAATAAATATTAATAAAAAACATGTTCTAATGAAGTATGAGGCTTACCAATCTTCACAAGCTCATCCAAGAACTTCTGAACTCCAGCAGACTGCTTCTTAAGTCCAGACTCTTTTGGTGTCTTAATCAAACCCTGTTTGTATTCATCCCCAAAAAAGAATAAAAAATAAAAAAATAAAAAGCATTTCAATAAGTTTGGTGCAAAAAATAGCTTTCATATAATTTTTTGTTTGAGAAAATTAAGAAACACAAAAAACAATGAGAGAACTTATGTTACCCAGACCCATCGTTTATATATGTCGACACGACATGGGTATGATATACTTACCGACCATAGTCAACACCGATCAGAAACTTTGTTTTAGATATTTAAATATTCGACACCTAAATACATACTCGTACCCTAAATAACATATGAGAACTAACCTTGACTTCAGTAGAAGTAGCTTCATAGATTTCAACAACTTTAGGTTCAAGAACAGTCTTCTTCTCTTCAAACTCCTTAGCATACCCTTCCTAGTCAATTAATTAAAAGACAAAAACAACCTTTAATCACCAAAAGAAAACATGAAAACAAAGGAAGGGCAGAAGAGTAAATATATATTTTTTTACCTTAGCTTCATCAAAAGCTTTGGTAACTTCAGCAGCAGCAGTTTTTTTACCACCACTTTTCTCAAACACTTTCTTGATCTTTGGTAGTACCTTTTCTTTCCAGTAGTTTGCCATCCTTAAATCTATTAATATACCACAAATTAAAAAGAAATCTTTGTAGCTAAAAGAATATATGTTGATCGAGAGTTAATCCCTTATGTCTGCCACGGTAACAGTCAAGATATATTATATATTTGTGTTGTAATTTTCACAGTATATACAAAATAAGTTCTTGATTTATAGCGAAAAGAAGAATATATATATATATATATATATATATATATATATATATATATATATATATATATATATATATATATATATATATGTGTGTGTGTGTGTGTGTGTGTGTGTGTGTGTGTATATATGTGTGTGTGTGTGTGTCTTTGTAACTAGAAAAACTTACATGAATCTTCTTTGGTTATAGAAGAAGAAAGACGATATGAGAGGCAACTATTTTGTAATTGGTGTCTACAAATCAAAGCCAAATATAAGGGATTTGAAAACCTTATGCGTGTCAGCAACCTACACTACTATTTTTAATTCTATTTGCCCTTTAGTTTTCGTTCTATTTACTTTACTACCCTTCTTTCCATCTAGCAAAATGACCTTTGCTACCCTTGTTCTCGGCATCATTGTCCTGCTGTTTTTACCTTTTGTTGGTTGGTAGTATCATATCAGTTTCACAATATATTAATACATTATTTAAATTCATATTAGATATCGTGCTGGTTGAGATTACTATATTTCTTTTTAACATTATACAATTAGAAATTATTATACTAAAAGAAATTTCTTAATTGCTTAAATGAAACTGCTTATAGTCTTTGTAAAGTTGAAATATGTTTTCAACCATTCTTGACCAATTTCTCACTTGATTTTAGTTTAATAAGCTAAAAGGAATTATTGTAATGAAAAGAATTTTTTTTTTTTTTTGAAAAGTTACTTTTGGAAGTGTTTTTTACTAGATTTACTTATTAATACTCTTAAAGTGATTAATGTTGTCAATTTATTTTAGTTTAGCTAGTCAAATTTGTGACTCTTAAGAAATTATCTATGTATTAAATAGTTTATCGTGAGGCATTCTTTTCAATTATGTGTCGACGAATTTTTGCTAACAGAATGTTTAATCATATAGTTCAGATTAGAATTGTTTCGTATTGAGTGTTCTTTAATAACAGTTTAAAATATTTGTTTTGGAGTAACTATATCCAAAGGTCGCAATCATGAAGCAAACATTTAGCTAGGCTTGCTGCTCTCTCCTCCTTCAATTTAAACCCATAGGTGATAAATCATGCAAGGGCAATGTAGTCATTTCAACATTGGTATGGAAGTTCTGTTTAAGAAGAAAGGGGGCAATCTCTGCAGATAGAGAGGAGAAACGAGGGTAGAACGGGAATAAAGGAGGAAATTGACAGCTGGCAATAACTCATTTAGAGGTGGCAATATCTTTGCTGGGAACCACAAACAACCCAATGGTGATCTGTAACAAGTGTTTCTTTCTAACGTGGCTTCGCTGGTTATCACGCCGTCAATGACTACCCTTGTGAAACGGCCCCCCAATTTTCACAAAATTCCAAAATTGCCACCCAATCATAACATTTGGGTCACTCTGGCATGATCCTGCCTTGTGGGGCGGGTCTCACGGCCCTTTCACATGAGTTGTAGTGGAGTCTACCTGCAAAGTAAGTCCCGCCACAACTCGTAAGAGTGTTGTGGTGTCAGTCCCACAAAACCGGCCTGAATTTTCCAAAACATTTTAACAGGTTCATCCCGCTCATGTTATCGAATTACCATTATTATAATAATTAATAACTAATGAAAATTGGTGATCATTATTTAAGTATTTGATTCAGTTAATCAGGTTAAGATCTAATACACGTTATAGTCTACTAGTAAAAAATTCTTCAAATTTGTGACATCGATCGCTCTCGAAATGTCTCAAATTCATAATGTTATTTATAACAAACTCTGAAAAAAATTAAATAAGTGACTAGTTAAACTAGAATCACTTGAAAATAACTCATGAAACTTGATTAGTGTCTAATGTAAGCTCTATTAATCATAAGATACATGGTGTGTATGCACATGGCTTGATAATAATTTTAACAAGGTTTGGAAAAAAAACACAAGACTTGGAGACAAGGAACATGGATTTGTTAATTTTGTGGGGTTGAGGAAACCTATGGAATATTTGATTTTTTGTTCAACTAATTTAGGATTAATTACACTTATGTTGTACTTTCTGTTTGCTTTCATTGATTGAAAAAATTAAGTAGAAAATTACTTCTCATCTATCAATCTAACAAGTAATTAAATTGATTGTCAATTTTGTATTGCAATGGTACAAGTTCTTAGCTTTCTTGTTTTCTAGTGAAATAAAGAAATACTACTGATATTATATAATATAAATCGTTTATTATATGTAGGAAAAATTAATAAAGTCAAAAATAAGATACTTTGTTAGTCAAAATATCTCTCTTAAATAAGCCGTGTATATCACTAATTCTATTTAAGATGGTAATATTGATATTTTGATTTAAAACACCTTAATTTTTTTACTTCATTAATTTTAACTGAATTTCTTAAATGATTTTTATTATGAAATTGAGGGAGTATTTGTTATATGATGTTAATTAATTGGACAAGTTTTCAGGTTTTTCTTGCAAGGAAGGATTACGTGTTAGATTAAGTTGAATATTAGATTATGGAGGGATATACTTTATATATTGATAAGTTTTTAATTTAGATGTAGTTCAAGTCTTAATTATTTATTTAAAATGTCAATCTCAAATGAATTTTCAAGAATTTATTGCATTTCCAAGTCTTCAAGTGAAAGCTTCGCAAAACAATATTGAGCTAATCACTATTTTTCCCTCAACTATTTTCAAAAGTAAATTATGTCTCTTTTAATTTTTGCGTGCTATTAATACCCCTAATTATTTGCAGAGTGTCGAAAATACTCAAAATAGGCAGAATTCGGCGACCCAAGTGATTTTGCACACATGCGATCTACATGGTCAAAATCGTCAAAAATTTTCAACTTCATCTTCCTCAAACTTCAAGTTTAAATCTTCAATTCAAAAGTTCAAAAGTTCAAATCCCTATAACCATGGCCAAAATAAACTTCAAAACTTCCGATCACTATAACCATGAGCAAAATAACCATGGCCAAACTAACTTCAACTTTATCCCTTTTTAATGTAATTTTATATGGGTTGACGGATTTCTTTTGTATTATGTTCAAATTAATGGTGGGTTTGCAAGAACTAGGCAATTTGGTTTGAAAATTCATGTAAATTTTGACTTCCATGATTGAAACTTTCTTGGCTTTGGAGGGGGTGCCGGAGTTTCAATCTTGCAAGACCAAGTGCAGTCCAGCTCCTATTTGAACAAGTTTTTTTTCAGTATATACGGAATATTTGTTTTTACCTTGAAAATAGGTGTTTTTAAATTAAAAACAACGAACATGTATTTTGAAATAAAAATGGGTATTTTTTTAAATCAATTTTGTCTATTAAAATTTTAATCCAACGATCGAAAAATCGTTCTGCACGTACGGAACTTTTTCCGTTCCGCATGAGAGCCATGGTGGACCAAGTGAGTCTCTCTTCTTCTTTTTTTGCTTTCAACTTCAAGTTTGAAGAAGATGAAGTTGTGTATTTTGACGATTTTGCCCTTGCATTGTGGATTGCACATGTGCAAAGTCACCGTGAGTCGCTGGATTCCGTCCATATTAAGTATTTTTCGCACACAAAAATCAAAATGAGAATAACTTGTTTTTTAAAATAATTGAATGAGAATAATAATTATTAAGTCTATTGTAATATGAAAACTAGTTAATGTAGCTTTTAGTACATCAATAAAAGATAAAATAAGAGTAGATAAGAATAATAAATACAAAATGATGGATATTCAGAAACAAATATATTTCTTAACAAACACACTTTATTGAAATGGAGCAAATAGTTTTGCCAAATTAGGTAATTCATTTCACAAAAAGGCATTATTAGAACAAATGATCACGTTCTTATTGCTCATCGGCTGCTTATTCTTGAAGGCATGTATTTTGAACAAATGTCAAAGTTCTGTTCCATCTCATCCAACCAAACCTCTGCCTGATCTGGTCCAGTCTTTCCATCAAATGAAATCATTCTCATCTTTGTCATTCTCTCAAAATAAGTTCCCAGGTTCACATAATTCCCCAGTCCCCTTGACATTCCCACATTCTTATCTTCCCCAAAATTGTTTTTTTGTTTTTTTTTGTTTTGTTTTTTCACGTGTGTTGTATTCACTAATGAATAAGTAATTATTTGGACAATTATAAATTACTCAGTAATCATAATAGAATTAATGCGTATAAAAAACTAAATTAGAATATTTGATATTGCCAACTAACAAATTATTTGAATGACTATAAGTTACTCATGTTTTGTTTTGAGTTAATTGCACTTTATTATCATTAAGTTAGGAGGTGTAGTACTTTATTCCTTGTTTTTTCTATTAATGCACTATAGATTCATTGACCGTAAGTCAACTGTTAAGAAAGTCTATGACATACAGTTTGAGTGTAAAATGACACTAGTATCCCTATCTTTTATTTTGTGATTATTAATTTTTTCTTTTCCTTCTTCCCAAAAATCTCTCAAAACAGTTATTCCATAAAGTATCCTCAAACATACTCAAACCCTAGTCCCACGCCACACCGTTGCTGGCACCGTCAATCACACTTTCTACTGAATACAATCTAAACATTTCTCATGGTCGTCATTAACACTATCTCCCTCCGTTTGTTGTACTTTATTATTGCGCGATCACCATCAAATTTAGCTTCGCAGATCTTCCTATGTCATTACTGTCGTCTATCAGGCCCTTGCAACAAAGGGAGTAGTTGCAATTTCTAAAGACACGGTGAAACAGATTAAAGAAAAAAAATTCTTTCATGAAATATTTTACTTTTATTTTCGTCACTCTGCAAATTTGAAATTTAAAACTAAAAAGCGCGAACGAGTTAATTTATTTAGCGAAGGGATTTAATTGAAAAATACTCCAAATTAATAGTGGTAAAATCGAAGAGTACGAACAAGGGTAACAACCATTTTGCTGCCATTTTTAACAGAGATTTAACAAAGTTTAACGAAATGAATTTTTAATACATTAATTGAAATTTTATGAATTAAAGTGCTACACCCTAACTTAACTGTAGTAAAGTGACCCTTTTGTTTTTGTATATTTTGTTCTTTCTGTTCACTGTTAAAGTTTTGTTGTCTTTATGAAGTTGGCCATAACATGCCAGCGAAGAATGCTCTCTGGTCATATTTCCCCTTTTTACCAAATTTTGGTCAAACACGCCTTTTATTTTTATTTTTATTTCGATTTCGATTTTGGTAGGGTAAGGATATTGTATTCAATAAGAAATTAAGGAATTATGTACAATGGTCAATAATGTCATTTTACTCTTTAAACAACGGTTAATTATGACACATAACATGATCAAATTGATTGTGTGCTTTAGATTTATACACATCAGTAAAAAAAATATTTCTTTTTATGTGGACAGATCTGAAACACATAGTTAATTAAACAAGATAAAAATTTGGAGCGACATCCTTTAAACAAGATAAAAAAATTATGGGACAACGAAGTACATCTAATTAATGCGGTAAGACGCTTCACTTTTTATCTATAGGTCGGGAGTTTGAGTCATGCCGAAAGAAAAGTGAGGAACCACTATTTATCCTCCTTTAATAAATAAATAAAACAAAAAAAATTATGGTTGAAACATGAAATTGTACGTGGTGACCTCTAAAATGAATCTTACATAAATTATTTCACTAAGAATAATTCTATCATTAAACTCAACGTGCTTGATAAGGGTATATAAGATGTGTTATAATAAAAACAAATGAATAAATGTGTTATATAAGATATCAAATTCAAAAAAAGATTTCACTATATGAACTAACTAGAGAGAGAACAAGAGACAAGTGGAAAAGGAATATAATGAAAGTCATCTATAAGGAATACAAATATAGATTATGAAAAGGTAGATCATGAATTATCTGTTGGAGAATATATTAATAAAGTGGACTGATTTGATCAAATTTAATTGTGTGTTCCACCGCTTAGTTTTAAAGTGTTTTGAATTCATCGCGTAGTGGGTTGCGCAAGCTTCGCGATGATATATAACACGTGAGGAAACTAATTCTCAGTGTGAATGAATAATTTGGTTAAAGTGGAGAGGTTATTAATGGATGTGCGATGGTATATTCCACATCGGTTGTGAGAATCGATTAAACCTAGTTTATAAGCACTAGCTAGTCTAGTGATCTTAAACAAGTTGGTAAGGGAGTACCCCTCGCGCACCGTCCGTCCGTCTGTCTCGCCTCGCCACGCGCTCGCGTCGCGTCGCGTCGCGTCCCTGCCGGGAAGGCAGTAATATCTTCCCTAAAGTACTGAGTAACTGCAAATGAGTCAAATAACCTTTGTGTAATTGCAGAATGGTCCTTCCACGATTTCTCCAGCAGTCCCACTACGGGAAGTGGGAGTTACTACTTAGGCGAGCAAATAGAGTTTAAGGGCAAGTGGTGTACTACTGCCTCGTCCAGGATTAAATCCGAAATTACTTTCTGTTCTGTTTAATTTTCCATTTTCGTAACAGAAGAACTAACAATCTTAAACTCTATTTCTATTCTTCTGTTCTGGTTTAATAAATTAAAACAGAAACTTAAACAGCAGTACTGGAAAATCAGAATATTTATTCAGTTTATTTTCTTTTCTGGTTTTTGTTTTATATTGCTACTAATTGTTTGTTTTGCAATATATAGAGAAACAAAAATGGCTGCAAATGATTCAAACGCTACGTAATGCTGAGCCCGAGGCTGTTCGCTTTCAAACTGAGACTCAGCAAGCGGAGTTAATCGAATGTTGGTCGGACAAGCGGTATTGAGGCTGCTATGTCTAAGTCGCTCGCCTTTGTGCCTCCAATGGCTCTCGTCCCTATTCGGTTTGGGACGGTTTGCACAACCCGAGAAGTTTAAAGGGGGTTGCAATTTCAAAATGTGGAAGGAAAAGATGATGTTCTATCTTACTACGCTGAATTTAATTCGCTATGTAAAAGAGGACACTCCCTGTGGAGGATAAATCGATCCTCGATACTGTAATAGCTTATAATGCTTGGATTAGTAATGCTTATATGTGTCGTCATACTATACTTACTAGTTTAGATGATTCATTGTACCAAATTTACTATCAAAAGGATAGTGCAAAAGAATTGTGGGAATCACTAACTAAGAAATATACGATAGATGATGCGAGTGCTAAGAAGTTCATTCTTTGCTCGCTTTCACGACTTTAAAATGGTCGATGGAAAATCTGTCCTCGAGCAAAGTGAAGAGCTGCAGAAGATTTATCACGATCTTGCCGCTGAGGGCATGGGAATCAACGACTCGTTGCAGGTGGCGTTGATGATTGAGAAATTACCCCCTTCTTGGGATGACTTCAAGCACTACCTTAAGCATAAAAAGAAGGAAATGACACTTGAGGATCTAATTTTGAAGTTGAGAATTGAACAGGATGTGAGGAAGGCAACAAAAAGGCCTTATACTTCTGTCTCAAAGGCAAATGTTGTCGAAGCTGCTGGAAAGAGAAAGCGCTTGACTGATTCAAAGGCATCGAACTCCAACAAGAGGTTCACGGGAAGCTGCTTCGTATGTGGTAAGCAAAATCACAAAGCAAAGGACTGTCGAAGTCGTGTAGACGGTCAAACTAATAACTATAACAAGAACAAGAGGTTCAATGGGAATGGGAACAAGAACAAGTACCAAAGGGATGGCCAAGCTCATATATCAGAGGCCGGTAAGCTGAACTCTGGAATGGAGGACATGCACCTAGTTCGTTTGTTATTTCGAGAGGTGAATATGATAGGGGAAATCCAAAGGAATGGTTTGTGGACACGGGGGCCACTCGCCATATTTGTATCAATAAATGGATGTTCAAAACGTATGAAAGCTGATTATGGATGAAGTATGCTACATGGGGAACTCTACATTCTCCAAAGTTGAAGGAAAGAGCGATATTGTCCTAAAGATGACTTCGGGAAGGAGCCGACTCTCATCGAAGTGCTCCATGTGCTCGACATTCGAAGGAATCTCATTTCGGGATTGTGCTAAACAATAAAGGATTCGAGCTTGTGTTTGAGGCAAACAAATTTATTCGACAAAGAATGGAATGTATGTAGGAAAGGGGTACTTAGGCGATAGTCTGTTTAAAGTTAATGTAATGACTGTACTCCCAGGAACTGAGCCTACGGGTGTGAATGTAACTGAGGCTTCTACTAGCTCAGTTGGAAAGAATGTTGCCCAAGAGGCTAATGAATTTAAACAAGTTGCTTATTTGGCTGAGTCTTTTAATTTATGGCATGATAGATTAGGTCATGTGAATATTAAAAGTATAGAAAAATTAATTTCATTAAACCTATTGCCAAAATTTAATGTTGATAAAAACTACAAGTGTGAGACTTGTGTAGAAGCTAAGTTATCTAAGTCATCTTTCCGATCAATTGAGAGAAGTTCGGAACCTTTAGATTTAATACACACTGATGTATGTGATCTAAAGTATGTACAATCAAGAGGCGGTAAGAAGTATTTTATTACTTTTATCGATGATTGCACGAGATTTTGCTATGTCTACTTAATGGGAAGTAAAGATGAAGCAATAAACATGTTTGTTCATTATAAGAATGAAGTTGAAAACCAACATGGTAAGAAAATAAAAAGGTTAAGGAGCGACAGAGGTGGAGAATATGAATATCCATTCGCTCAATTGTGTGTTGAAAGTGGCATTATACATGAAACAACTGCGCCATATACTCCAGAACAAAATGGAATTGCGGAGCGCAAAAACAGAACATTAAAAGAAATGATGAATGCCATGTTAACTAGTTCTGGTTCACCCCAGAATTTGTGGGGGGAAGCTTTGCTTTCCGCAAATCACATTCTAAACAGACTACCGCATAAAAGGCTAGAAAAAACACCTTATGAATTGTGGAAAGGTCATATACCTTCTTATAAATTTATAAAGGTATGGGGATGTCTAGCAAAGGTTCCGATTCCTCCTCCTAAGCGGACTAGGATAGGTCCTAAAACGGTAGATTGCGTGTTTATAGGGTATGCTCAAGATAGTAGTGCATACAGATTCTTAGTGCACAAATCAGATAACTCTGAAGTGCATGAAAATACAATAATCGAGGCTAGGGATGCTTCTTTCTTTGAAGGAATTTTTCCTTATATTGACCGCTCTGGATTAGACCCAAAAGTCAATCGGGATGTGAGAAATGTGGGGGAAGAAGATCTTGAAGAGGAAGTTGAAGAGCCTAGGCGTAGCAAGAGAGCTAGAATTGAAAAGTCGTTTGGTCCAGATTTTCTTACTTATCTGGTAGAAGAAGACCCTTTGACTTATAAAGAAGCAATGTCTTGTTCTGATGCTGACCTCTGGAAAGAAGCTATTGATAGTGAAATAAATTCAATACTTCAAAATCATACATGGGAACTTGTGGAACTTCCAACAGGCTCAAAAGCGTTAGGCCACAAGTGGATTTTCAAAAGGAAAATTAGACCAGATGGTACGATAGATAGATACAAGGCAAGACTTGTAATAAAGGGTTTTAGACAAACTCATGGTGTGGATTATTTCGACACGTATGCTCCTGTGTCGAGGAAAACATCAATCAGGTTAATCATAGCTTTTGCAGCTTTGTTTGACTTGGAAATCCATCAAATGGATGTAAAAACAGCTTTCCTAAATGGAGAACTGGAAGAGGAGATTTACATGGAACAACCTGAAGGGTATGTGGTTCCAGGTAAAGAGCACTTGGTGTGCAGACTTGTTAAATCTTTATATGGATTAAAGCAAGCACCTAAACAATGGCATGAGAAGTTCGATAGCATAATGCTTTTGAATGGATTTCAAATAAATCAGTGTGACAAATGTGTCTACGTGAAAGGAAACAACGATAACTACGTAATAGTCTGTCTATACGTGGATGACATGTTAATCATTGGTAACAAAGATAACATCAAGACTACCAAGAAAATGTTGTCGCAAAACTTCGATATGAAGGACATGGGACCTGCTGATTTAATTCTTGGGATGAAGGTATCCAAGACAAACGAGATGGATATTCACTTTCTCAAAGACATTACGTTGAGAAGATTCTAGAAAAAATTGATAAAGGAAGTGATGTAATTGCTAGAACACCTATGGAAGTGGTTTCAAATCTCTGCAAAAATCGCGGAGAAGGTGTGCGACAACTGGAGTATTCTAGAATCATAGGGAGTATAATGTACCTCATGGATTGTACTAGACCAGACATCGCAAATTCAGTCAACAGACTGGCGAGGTATACAAGTAATCCCAGTCACGAGCACTGGAAAGCTTTAGTTAGAGTGCTTAGATATCTACGATACACGGCTGACTATGGATTACATTATACGAGATATCCAGCTGTACTTGAAGGGTACACTGATGCAAATTGGATTTCAGACTCCAAAAATATAAAGTCCACTAGTGGATACATTTTTGTGATGGGAGGTGCAGCGATTTCTTGGAAATCATGCAAACAAACCTGCATTGCAAGATCAACTATGGAATCGGAGTTCATAGCTTTGGATATAGCAGCAGCAGAGAATGATTGGCTACGCAGTTTTTTGGAGGACGTTCCAATGTATTCAAAACCAATACAATCAATAAGCTTACATTGTGATAGCTTATCAGCTATTGGAAGAGCAACAAACAACGTGTATAACGGGAAGTCTAGACATATACGTCGAAGACACAAATCCGTTAGAACTCGTTAAAAACCAGCGTTATTGCTTTGGACTTTGTGAGATCCAAAGAAAACATAGCGGACCCTTTAACGAAAGGTCTAACAAGAGACTTAGTAGAGAGTTCATCGAGGGGAATGGGGTTGAAGCCCGTGAAATTGATTACCACTCATGATGGCAACCCAACCTGAATTGGAAAACCCAATTTGCAGGTTCAACGGGAAAACCGAATTGTGGGGGGAATCGAACAAAACACTCGTGAAAAGTATTCCCACTCATTCCCTGTGATGAAAGAGTGATAGACTCGTCCCATCGAAGGATAAGTGTTAAACTTTTAATGATCCTTATACGTAATACGTGGAGTATGTCGAGATACTTCTAATAAGAGATCACCTATATTGAATGTGAAGGGGCCACTTCATGAGATTACTTGAGGGCTAAATCTCTAGAGCATTCAATGAATATTTCCAAGGCGATCCAGGGGTCGAAATGGACAACAACGAAAGAACCGACTAATTGTGTAGAGAAAACGTTGTGTGAGTATCGTTGTCTTGGTACACATAGAAAGCTGAACAGTTCAAGGCATCGCGTCCACTGGTTAGCAAGTGTACCCGATGGTATTTCACTAGGGAAGGTTCAAGGTTCACAACCACCTATCCCGAAGCAGCGATTTCTCGTTGAACTCTCGAAAATTGCATTTTTAGGCTACACGTGCATCATTCCTACCAAATATCATTCATGTGGGGGATTGTTGGAAAATATATTAATAAAGTGGACTGATTTGATCAAATTTAATTGTGTGTTCCACCGCTTAGTTTTAAAGTATTTTGAATTCATCGCGTAGTGGGTTGCGCAAGCTTCGCGATAATATATAACACGTGAGGAAACTAATTCTCGGTGTGAATGAATAATTTGGTTAAAGTGGAGAGGTTATTAATGGAGGTGCGATGGTATATCCCACATCGGTTGTGAGAATCGATTAAACCTAGTTTATAAGCACTAGCTAGTCTAGTGATCTTAAACAAGTTGGTAAGGGAGTACCCCTCGCGCACCGTCCGTCCGTCTGTCTCGTCTCGCCTCGCCACGCCACGCCTCGCGTCGCGTCGCGTCGCGCGTGTCCCTGCCGGGAAGGCAGTAATATCTTTTTGGACAAAATTACCGTAATAGTCCCTAAAGTACTGAGTAACTGCAAATGAGTCAAATAACCTTTGTGTAATTGCAGAATGGTCCTTTACCCACGTTCTCCACTACGAGGTGAGGGAGAGAGGGCTACCTTGCAGTTTTCGACTGCTATAAAAGGCAGTCTCCCCTCTCATAATTCACTGCTACGAATATAATTCTCCCTTCTTCATTTCTGCACTACATAATAGTTAAGAGAGTTACGCACAAAAGTTACGCTACTAAGCTTCAGTAGCGAGTGATTGGACGTTGTACCTTGGGAACTCGTTGCTCTTGTAGGCCTGAAGTAATTAGGCGAGCAAATAGAGTTTAAGGGCAAGTGGTGTACTACTACCTCGTCCAGGATTAAATCCGAAATTACTTTCTGTTATGTTTAATTTTCCATTTTCGTAACAGAAGAACTAACATTATCAATAGGTATGTTATGAACTCTTTGTAAATCTTCTATTAATGAAGAATTAAGCTGTAACGCAATAAATATTAAATATGCAAATGAGAAATAATAAATGCGACAAACAATTTGTTTATTTGATTTATTCGAAGCTGGTTACAAAATCTCTGAAAATTAAAATCTAGTACGAAAATTCCCAAATTCTCCTCTTATTATTGACTTTGATTTTAGAGGTGGATGGCTTGATATTGAATCGAGTATGTTTTGATTCCAAGCACCAAATTATTGATCCTCCAAAACTTTTACACTTTAACCGAATTTTTGATATGAGGAATGCCTTGAAGAACGCCTTAGGGATTTATTGAAGACCTCCTGAGAACTTTTGTTGATTGAAGTATATATGTGGCTTCAATGTTTTCTCCCATAGGGAAAACGTTGACTTGAGGGCTTTGCAGCTTGATCTCTTATTGAATTGACTTTGATGACGAACACTTGATCATGGTGGCTTCGGAGCTTCTCGTGATCCTTCGAATGAGATCAAGAAGAACGCCTCAAGAACGAAGAACGCTTCGAATTTGATGAAAATCATTGTTCAAGATCTTGGAATTTGAGGGAAACAGTTGTTGTAGATCTTCAAATTTGAAGAAGACTGTTGCTGTAGATTTTCGAATTTGAAGAAGACAGACGAAGAGCTCTACATCTCGAGAGTCTTCAAATCTTCAACTGTCTTCTAGTCTGATTAAGCCTTGGGGAAGACCTTTATTTAGGCAAAAAATCCTTTGTCCTCGTTCCTATCTCCATCCTTGTCCCCAGCCAATCAATTCACCTTGTGTATATATAACTGGAAAAAATGTTTATATAGTAAATTCTGATTGGTTGGGGATAGGGATGGGGACAGGAATGGGGATAGAGAATTTTCACCCCTTTACTTATAAGCGGGAATGTAGCACTTGGTTGCTTGTTGATTAAGAAACACACAGTTGTATCAGGTTGACCAAATTTTTTACAGGGGCGACCTGATGATTTAAGTCCATTATTTGAAGGACTTTAATTTATTTAATTTGTGTTTTGGGCTTAAGACATTTTATCCCGAACTTCTTTAATCCACCATATTTGGACAAGTAAATCTGGACCATCAATCAAATTTAAATAATCAAGAGTAAAATATTTATTTGATTTAGTCTAAATTAAATATATTCACTTTTATTTTCGTCAAAATTCCTTTGTTTACATAAGCTATTCACAGGTAGAAGAAGGTTATGGAATCCACAGAGAAAAAAGAACAGCATAATTTTTTCTAATTTTGTTTTCTAAACTCTTTTTTCTTTGGTAATAGTGTATATCATCTAAGAAGCTAAGAAAAATAATGCAGTGAATCTTTTATTTTATATGAATTGACAATAAATAATTTTTTTTTAAAAAAAAGGTGACGTAGTTTGGCGTTTGAGTGGAGAATTATGAATGAAAATGACTAATTAATGGATAATAGGGCCCTCTTTTCTTTTCCTTGAAAGTGAAAGTGAAAGTGATTTTAGCCTTTAATCACATCTCCATTCAACTCGTGTTTTGTCCTACTTTCAATATCTTCACACTCTCTCTCACCTAATCATCGTACCACAAAAATCATATAAAGTTTTACTATTTATTTTCAAAATTCAATAAAAACTTCTAAAATTTATTTGAAACGAGTGAATATTTAATTTTTTAGTACGCAAAAAAAATATTTAAATATATAAAGAGCTAATAGCTATATTAGTCACAAAACTATTTACGCTTTGCGATATTTTTTGTTACTTAATTATTTTTGCCTAAATATATAACTCTGTATTTGTGTTTGGCTAAAAATAAATCTCCACCGTCTTTTGCGGTGGTAGCCAAAAATGTGTCGATAATGTTACTGAAAATACATCAATAGAATAGTAAAATTATTGGGGACTTTTAAAAGGATCCACAAATAATATAATTATGGAGATAAACAAACGGAAGAGCAATTTAGAAAACAAGGGAATTGATATTATATCAATATAATAAGGAGGCGGCAAGCTCTCTGGAAGCCAAGAATGCTTCTGATACAAATTTCTCTACTGTGCACAAACGCACATTGTTACTTAAATAGAGAAAAGGTCTACTCATGACCTACGAAGAAACAACTAACATTAAATGGGCCATCAAATGTATTGGGCTTGAGTCCACAAAAGCAACTCAACTAACCAAACCCACACTAGAACTAATCAATTTAATAATAATAATAATATTAATTAATAAGTAAAACCTGGTTTAATTCTAAACTGCCTCCCTTTAAACAAGTTCTTCAAATTTAATCATGCCAAGAATCTTCTCCAGCTTCAGCTTCAGGAACAACTCAAACTTCAATGACTTGGTAAAAATGTTTGTAACTTGTTCTTCAATAGGACAATAATCAACCACAATATATTTGTCCTGAACCAATTCACGAATGAAATGATACTTGTTGTTTATATGTTTGCTACGACCATGTAACACAGGATTCTTGGTTAAGTCAATGACAGATTTGTTCACAAAAAATTGTAGTAGGCTCAACCTGTTGATTCTTCAGAAAATCAAGAATTCACCTCAACCAAATTGCTTGAGTAACACAATTTGTAACAACCATCTACTCCGCCTCTGCGGTAGAAAACCAAGAAAAAACACCATAACTCAAATCAAATGCATAGCCATAAGTATTATTTTACTTCACAATATCACCAACCCAATCAATATCAATATATCTCAAAAGACCAAAATCATCAATACGTGAATAAAGAATATCATCAAATTGTGTACATTTAACATATCTCATAATCCCTTTTCATATGACTATATTTTTTGCAATTTTCGAAGGCTTCTTTCGGTAGGCCCCTCTTAGTCGGGCCTGATTTTCTTGCGAAGATAGCTACTACCTTATTTTTACTAACGTAGTTTTGCATTCATTCACAGAACTACAAAGTATATAGATCAATCTATGACATATTTAGGTGCCACGACCAAAATTTGGTCATTTCTAGATACAGATGGTCTTGCATTATCACCCTCTTCTGCAGCTTGTGTGTCGTCATGCACTACTATTAAATGTCATTCCCTTATCACTAAACTTGTGATACTCGTAATTTTTTTAACTATGTGAATTGCGTGTTTGTATTTAATTTTGTGTGATTTAGTTGTTATAACATGTTTTATGTGTTAATTGTTAGTGATCTAGAGGTTAAGGAGTGTATTTGATGGATTGGTTGTCGAGGGACCTAAGTGTAGATGATTAGAGACTTTGAGGGCTGTTTTGTGAGGGAGTTATGGCTGGATTTTAAGAGGGTAGTTAGTGCTAGATTTCTAGAGGGGAGTTACAAGAAAAAGAAAAAGGAAAGAAAAAGAAAAGAGAAAGAAGAGAGAAAAGCTGGCAAATTGTGAGGTTGTGGGAGATTGAACATTTTGAGGGGTAAACGGTGTCGGATTTCAGAGTTCTTTATATCATTTTCGAAGATAATTGAGGGGTAAACTTTTGAGGTAAGGATCTTCACCTTTGTACTTTCTGTCCTAAAAGTATAAAATCAGTATTTTAAAGTTATGTTATTGATGAAATGATTTTATACATTTTTAACTGCATTTAAAATGGATGAAACGTCAAATTGTAATTGCATTTGTGTAGTTAATCATTGAGTTTAATTGCGTATGATACTTGATGTTGTTGCTGCATTCTATTTGCCATATTTGCTACTTGAGAGTCTCCCCAATTTAGAGCTATTGTCTAGGAACGACCCTATAGCAGGATCCATTCCTATTATTGATCAATGATTACTGTACTAATCAAATCACTGAGCCTCTCTCTAACGGGATTTGCCGTGTTAGAGCTATTAACAGTCTAAAATGGGGTGCATCCTTAAAATCACTAGCTTCGTGGGGGAATACTGGACTCATGAATATATCACTGACCTTCCTTAATTGGGACTAATAATTAAGGGGCTGCTAGTAGTTGTTTTAGAGTCGGTAATGGATAATTGAGCTCGGTTGTGTGGAATTAATGTGTGCCTTGCATGAACAATACTCATAGTATATGATATTATGTATGTCCGTTTGTTTCATATGAGTAACTTATGGTACTCGTAGCAAATTTCCGATGTATAAGTGTTAGATATGAAGAGTTTGGTTCATTACATTATTTGCTCTGATTTAGGTCTTATTTTAAATGTGGAATAGTGTCAAAATGTGTCTTTTTGGGTTGGGACCTTTTGGAAGTTCAGGAAATGTATTTTCCTTTGTTAAATTGCACTAAATATGGTCTGTTTTGAAGTTCGTACGACCTTTCCGGTCAACCGGACTGTTTTTTCATCGTCCGGACAAACTATTGAGGCTTCTGGACAAATTTCTGAAGGGCTCCGGTCGACCTAACCTGAGCGCCGGTCAACCTGACCACAACTTAATTTTTGGAAATGTCTCTGTTTTGATCCGATTTCAAAACTAAGCCTTTTGTAAGTTATGTGAAGTGTTTTAAAGGTTATTTAAAGCTACATAAATTACGTTATGTTTTCGATATTTTGAGAAAGTCGGGAAACCGTTTTGAGTCTTATTTGATGTTTCATCCAAAAGGTGTTGATGTTTACTTAAATAGTCTAGTGGCTCAGTACTTTCCATATCTTTTTTTTTTGCAGATGCGCATGTTGATGGTAACTATGATGAGGAATGGGTTGAAGAAGATTACTGAATTTATGTAATAATATAGCTTTCCCTTTTGGTTTTATATTTATGTTTTGATGTAAGAACCTATGTTTACCTTTAGAACCTTTAAGTTTGATGTATTACTTTGAAGTCCTTTAAGATTATAATGAAGTTATTTTGGATTTAGTACTTTATGTTTGAGGGTTCGGTGTTTCATTGGTGGATGAGGCACTTTCCGGCCACCTCCAGGTTACGGGGTGCGACAAAACTCTACTATGGTTATAAAATTCATCGTCGAAATTTCCAGAAATGAACTTTTACCTCTATAATCGCCTTTAGTTCTGTGACTTCAGCTGCTGCCTCTTCCATAGAAATGTAATTATTTTTTCTCGTTCTATGACTAACGTACCATTGTATAAGATCTCGCTGCCTCATTTCACACAAACCAGTTCCTAGAAGCATAGGTGTAACATCCAATTTTCAGACAACTTGCCCCTCATGGTTTCATGAACATAGGATTTCAATGTTGGCCAGACAAACTATTAAACTGGCTCAGTTGAAGCAGCATCCGGATTCAGGATGATTCGTAAAATCTATTTGTGGTAGAATTCCTTTTGCAGATAAACAATAGTTGCAAGAGTTGCAGTTCATTTACAGTAAAAAAAAAAAAATAGAAAAAAAAAAGAAGAAGAAATCAAGTAAGTAGTCTTTAATTAGCCTATAAGAGCAAAATTTGAAGCTTATAGCTAATGCAACACTAATATAATCTAGAAAATGAAGCAACAAAAAAGGATATGATTTTAATGTTCAACTTTATTCATGAAATTCGATCTAAAATTACATTTCTTCTAACCGGAATTCCAAAAACAATTCCTCAAAAAGAGAATTAAGCCATCTAGTATAAAGATAAGGTGGAGCAGGGCCGAAGACAAGGGGTCGGAGGTGGCAGTCGCTCTCGAAATTTCAAAAAAACTGTACAATGTGTTCTCCTAAGACTATCCCTGCTATAGATTCTTGAATTTTATTAGATATGTTCATAACATAAAATTTAGGAATTTTATTTAAGAAATTTGAATTTTTGCCAAGATATTAAAACTCACAACTTGAGGTTGTGTTGAGTAAGGAACTAAAATTTGCATTATCTATAAAGAGGCCTTGGAAATGGCTATCATCTCAAATTGATCATAGAGTTTATTTTTGTAACTAAACTTACGCTTAAAGTCCATAGACTTATCATAACATAACTAAAATTAGATAACGTTACGTATATGAATCTGAAATTTTAAAAAACTTCTTTCCCTTTCCAAACTAGATGCGGTTTGATTTTCGAATTTGGGGGAGACCGGCAGATTGGGTGACAACTGTTGGCAAAGAGGGAGTGGGGGGAGAAAGAGGGAGCAATGGCGAGTGATATGGTTTGTAATTTTTAGATTCAAAATTTTTAAAATTTTCAGATTCATTGTCTATATATTGCCGATGGGCGTGAGTTTAGTCACATAAATAGATACTAGGACCAATTTGAGACGTCTAGCAATTTTCCAAGGACTCTTTATGACAACGCAAATTCCAGGTCCTTACTTGACGGCAAATAATCGTTTGTACTTATGTATGTATCTATTCTTCTGCCTCACAACTCACAATTCATTATGTGTATATATATAATTGAAATAAATGTACACATGTTAAATTTTGAATGGATGGACACATAAATTGTAAATATACGCATACAACTGATTTTCACCCTTACTTGACACGACCTCATATTTCTCTGGACCAAATTGGAATTTGGCAACAAATCGTATGTACATATGTATATCCCCGTTCATTTACCCAACCACTTATAATTCGTCATATGTATATATAATTGAAAGAAATATTTACATGACGAATTTTGATCGGTTGAATATAGGAATGGAGATATACAGAAGATTGACAATTTTCACCCTTGTAATTCACCATTTATTTTTTCTTTCCCAATATATCCACATAATCCTTTCTCATTCAATCTCTTATAACAACCACGAAAATCCTCAACCATCTCATTAGTTTCTTGAACCAATTTTTTTTCTCACAATCCTCAAACAATATCAGGATCAATCACAGACATTCCAATTCAAGATCAAATGCAAACTCAAATAGTATAAAATTAATCATTTCCCAGTTGTGGATTTTTTGAATAATGGCTTCACAACTGCTGCAACCTCCTCTTATTTCATCATCAATTTTGGCATCCAAAACTCCTTCACTTCAAATTCTTTCTTTCAATTTCCCAAATTTACAAAAACCCTCAATTTTGTTGGGTAGTAGGAGTTGCAGGAGTAGAAGAAACGGAAAATGGGGGTTAAGTGTTACTAATAAAGAAGATACTGAAGTGGATTTGGCATCAACTTCAGGGTCTGTTTCCACTGCTGAAGAAAATATTGACCCAGATCCTCAAGACCTTGAATATGTTTCCCAGATTAAAAGAGTGAGTAAAATTTGTAACCCATAATCATTTTTTGGTAGTTATTTCTGAATTATCTTTGATTTTTGTTTGTCCTGTGTTTCATGTGAATGGAAATTTTGTTTGTAATACTACCTCAATTACTTAACACAGTTGTTTAAGATATGTAGCGAAAATTAATAAAGTAAAAGTAAGATACTATCTTAGTCAAAATATTATAATTATTTTGTTAAATAGTACTCCCTCCATTCCTTAATATAAGACTTTCAATACATGTAGTGAAAATTGAGGGAGAAGTAAGATACTTTGTTAGTCAAAATAATAATATTACTCTCTTAAATATAACTTGCATACCATCAATTCTATTTAAGAGAGTAATATTGATATTTTGATTAAAAAAATATTTTTATTTTTGCTTTCTTAATTTTCGCTTACATGTCGTGAAAATCTTAATAAGGAACGGAGGTAGTAGTATTTGTATACCACTAATTTTATTTAAAAGAGTAATATTGATATTTTGATTAAAAAATATCTTATTTTTTGTTTCGTTAATTTTCGCATGTAATGAAAATCTTATATTAAGGAACGAAGGGAGTAGGATGATAGCTAATTTTTATTTTTGTTTGGAACAGGTATTGGAGCTGCTCAAGTCTAACAGGGATATGACCTTTAACGAGGTGTTTTTTTTTCCTGGGTGGAGGGTGGGGTGGTTATAACCCTTTAAATTTGGAAAGTATGCTTCTTCTGTTAGGAGGAGGTAGACTAAATAAGACTTGGACGGAAGTGATAAGAGAGGATATGAATTTGCTAGATTTAGATGAGAGTTCTTCCTTGGATCGAAAGAAATGGAGAGAATGCATTCATGCAGCCGATCCAATCTTTTGGGACTAAGGCTTGGTTGTTGTTGTTGTGTTATGCTTCTATTTCTTTCTTTACATTCCATAGATGCAAGTTCCATACATTTTCATTTTATTTATTTATTTCCATTTCTTGTTTTGAATAGCATTGCATTTTCATGCTGTGTAACTTGGTAGTAGCCATTACAGTCATTTTTCTGCGTCTTGATATGAATTACTATGTCATTACAGTCAATGTAGGCTAAATCCTTTGTTTGTGTCTACATCAGTCAATTGTTTATTGATTTCTTGGACTGTTTGCTGCAGGTTAAGTTAACCATAATGATCGAAGACCCTAGGGATGTCGAGAGGAAGAGGCTTCTAGGAATTGATGATGAAAATGCTCCAACAAGGGATGACTTAGCTACTGTTTTAGAAGAAGTGAGTGCTGTTTTTTTGGATATATTACACAAATATCTTATAAAGATTGTTTAACTTTAATCTTCGATTAGTGCAATCAGGGTCTATTTGAGGACTTAAATAGTTATCAGGTCCGTAGTTATGAAAATATTCATTATATAATAACATCCTATCACAACAGCACTGTCCAATATCTGGATCACAGGATTCATTGGCATGCAAGTTCCTAAGGTGGAAAAACATATCAGACACTCTCGCTCGTGGGAATTTATTGTTTTTAAATGATTGAAAAAAGAGTAAGAGAGGGTTACACATGGAATTTATCTTATGAAAAATATGAAATGCCATCCTTAATAAGTGCTAAAGAATAAACCACATCAGGAAATGTTATCTTGTTCTGCAAAATACATCTGCATGGATCTGATGGATTCAGACGCCTTTCTCGTCATATAATCTTGATATGACTTAAAAATACAGATATAACATGAAAAGTATATGTTTTTAACCTTTGAAATAATTTTATAGAAATTACAGGTAAATTCTCGATTAAGGGTTTAGAAGACTAGGACCATGAATACCAAGCATTATTTTGCTTGGCCTTGCATAAACTTTGGAATTTGATGCTAAGTCATTTCATAATAGTGACACGAATGGTGAAGAATAATCTTTAGATATCCATGAGAAGACCGGATAGTGTACCTATTTTGTTAAAGACTAGTGCAGAGGTTAAGGATCAGTGATGTAAAAAGGATGTAGATAGACGAGGAAAAGAACCTCACTATCTTCGGATACTTAAAAGAAACTCTAGTTGAGAAGATGAAGAGTAAATGAATTTTTTTCCAAATGGAAACCAATCCTAGTAGAGCCTTAATTCTGAAATACTCCGAATTGGTCTTATTGCTTCTGTATCTGAAGAACGAGGATCAATTATTGTCATTGCTTGTACCAATAACAATTTTTTTTGGTGTGTTTATTCCACTGCATTTGAGTTCTAAAGTGGATACTATCTGTTTGTTGACATATATGTATAGGTAAATGAAGGTAAAATCCCCGAAGATCGTCTTGCTTTGCAGATGCTGGCTGAAGAAATGAATGAGTGGCCGAATTTAGAGGTATTACTGTAGCTTATAATGACCTTTTAGTTGTTATAAAGGTTCTAGTCTCTGTTTTTTTCTCATCAATGCTCTTAACTTCTTTGATGTTAAAATAAGGTCCTAGATCGTATCAAGAATATTAAATTCAGCAATTTATCTGTAATAGCAATGGTAGGAAACGGGACTTGATCCTTTTCTAATGCTTGTTGATAGGTTGAGGTAAAAAAAACGAAAAAGCCAACTAAATCTTTATATGCGAAAGCAACCGACACTGGCATTGATCCACGAGAGGCAGCTAAGAGACTGAAGGTGGACTGGGATGAAGCTGCTGAGATTGAAGATGAAAATGACGGTGATGATCCAGAAGTGCCTTCTCTTGTGGTTCGCTCCTTTCCTTGAACCTTTGATTCATACTTTGAACTTCTTCATATGAACTGGTTGTCCTTCGTTTTCTTTCTGCAAGATTTTTGGTTTATTTTCCTCCCTAAATTAAGGGAAGGTGCATGATATTCATCTCAATTAAAAGCATTCAGTAAGCAAGTTCCATTTTTTTTTTCAAAACAATAATGGCGGTAGTCTCTTTACTTGTTTTACCTCTTGTTGGATTTTTGCCTCATTTACAAAAAATTCTTCATCAGTTAGATATGAAATCTCAGTGTTTGAATTAAGACATAATTCATGGTTATAACAAGTACAAATTATATAAGTCAAATTACAACTTCAGCTCTTCTGAAGATAGAAATCATGGTTACTGAGAAGAACTAGATAATCCATCTCTAAATTTATGAATTAGAAAACGGTCCAGATACCAGTGTGTGAGAAAAAAACAAGTGAAATACCTTAATTGAGCTTTTCTTTCTTTGTCCAAATCATGGAAGTTAAGAACTTTAGGTCCTAAACTTTAGCAACTTTTCATGCAGTAATGGGAAAGCATGGGAATCAGAAATGATCCTTGAGGTATAAAGATGGCGAATGTATGGAATCCGTCTATGAAATCTTATCGCGTTTCCTGTTCATATTACCTTTAGCTCCCTGCTGAATGGAGAAACAACATTGTTTTGATGCAGGGATATGGAGCTCTTTACCTTGTCACGGCATTTCCAGTCATTATCGGTATTTCTGTCGTGTTGATTCTTTTCTATAATTCTCTGCAATAGATTTTGCAGTTTGAGAATATATATATATATATATATATATATATATATATATATATATATAGAAGGCGCTAAAATTTCAGAATCACCAGTTTGTAGATTCATTTGAGCTTGTATATTCAACCACAAGTATTTTAATGCTTATACATGGTGATAATCGAACCCTCAACCTATCACTAGGGCAACTCCCTTGCTCCAATACCGCCCGTGTTCGTAGATGATTGGATTTATGTATTCTCTTTCCTCCCATACTTTGTGACCATCCTATAACTTAGAATTGTATTAATCAATGATTTGAATACCATGAAGAGAGAACATGGGATTCACGAACAACATCTTTGAAACAACATGCCATCCACCTTCTACTTTGATTAGTCTTCCCTTTGATACCTTATATAACTTCAATCCCACATTTGATTCCCCTCAAGTTTCCTCTCATCCTTTAGCACTGATTATTCCTTGGTCTTAATTTCGAGTTCAAACATGCCTGAATTCATCGATGATCTCGAAGAATATGAAACTTCCATTGAATTTGCAGATCTTCATCTGTATGATTCAACGAACTTTGATCACTTGACGTTGTCAGGGATGAAGATTAAGAGATTGGGAGGCGAGAAACGGATATCCGTTGATCCAATCTCTCTCCAGGATGCGGTTTCAAAACCGAAGTTCTTGAGCTACAGCTTACCAAACTCAGCAAATTCATCACCCAGATTCGGCTCCTCCATGTCGAAGAAGAAACTAGGAAACCTTAGCCAAGCTCCCGCCCTTAGAGTCAATCCTTTCTACCGCCAAGACTACATTGCTCTCGCGAATCTTGAAAGATTACGCGAAAGTCATACTAGGAGGAGTAAGTCGTGTGGCGAAGGAAGAGCTTCCGCCCCACCCGAGGAATTCGATCTCTGGCTCATGAAAACCAACAACAACCACCCTGGAAAAATTAGCCATCCTAAAGCTGAAATTAAAGTCGTGGAGACGAAAATTAATGAAACCATGGAAATTTACGACGAAAAATTCAAATGTGGAGCTCTTTGCTTGTTCTTGCCAGGCCTTGTTGGTAAAACAAAGCCAATAAAAGCCAGAAAGGAAGAGCCGGAGCCGGAGCCGGAAATTTTAGTACAATCAAAGGAACCCGAAATAGCAGGACAAAATCATGTAGTTTCAAAAAGAGTTTCACTGGAAAAATTCGAATGTGGTTCGTGGAGATCATCATCGACCATACTTAATGATAATGAAGCAGATAAAGATGCATCTAATCTCTTCTATGATCTGCCATTAGAGATGATCCGACGCAGCGTGAGCAGCGATACACATTCGCCCGTAACAGCAGCTTTCGTGTTTGATAAAGATCGAAAAGGGGTTCTGAAGAAGAGTTCATCAAGAACAACAACGCCTAAGAAGTCCCCGGATTCATCGCGCCATGTTCGTTTCTCTACTTCTTCTCCCACATCACACTCTACTTCTCCAACTTCTTGTGTTACGCCTCGTTTACTGAAGACTCGAGAGGATTTTAATGCGTTCTTGGAAGCACAGACTGCATAAAACAAGAAGTCCGAGTTTATATAGCAAAAGGACAGTTTTTTTGTGTGTCAACTTTTTTGAAAAATGCAAAAATGATGATACTTTTGTATGTAAAAAAGGGCAGTTTTTTGATTTTTTCTGCTGATATTTGAGAATCAAAAAGCCAAAATTCTTGAGTTTGAAATTTTTTGAGCAAAGGTTCTAAATTATAATTTTCAAAAACAATTCGAGTTGTTATTAGCAACCTAAAGTTAGTGACATATCTATATTATTATTAGGATATGAGGCTATGGGTCCCCAAGGGCAGCCCAGTTGGTTCCGGGGTAGTAGATTGTACACAATGACGCATGATCGAATCTTGGCAGACGCAGTGTGAAAGTTTCAACCCTCCAATGTGGGGGTGTCTTCTTGTGGTGGGTTAAGATAAATCCTCCCACCTGGTTGGGCTGTTAGGTCACCTTGATTTATATCCTCCAAATTCTCAATCGGATTGGAGAGTAAGGCCTATGCCTTTTGTGCACAAGGATATGAGGATATGGCATTGAGAACGAGAATATCCCACATCGGTTGTTGAGGAAAATATTGTTTCCCCACTTTCTTTTAAGACATCTTCTACAGATTCCATCCAACCACGGAGCCAAGCATTGAGCACAAAGCGAACTATTCTTTCGCCTTTTACTAAAGAATACCGTGTGTTTTTTGCAAATATTGGCATACTCCAATTTTTGTAGGAGGTTTCCATCTCTGGTAACCTCCACAGTTCAATTCCAAAATTTGTCAATTTTTTTGTTTCGCAATTGTAATTTTCTTAGTCCTTGATGACGCGACTATCCGTGGATTTATGCTAAATTTATTTAGATCCTCTTGTAAATGTAATATTCACAGCTAAGAACACCTTAACTTTCTCGCACTATGGAGAGAATTTATCTCCTACACAAAAAAAGCGATACCCACGCCCACAGGGCCCCACCTCCCGAGAGAATTTACCTCAAGCCTACCATAAGTTGTGTGTCTCTGTACTATGAGGAGTTGGAGGGAGTTAAAAATTAGAAGGGAGTTGCTGCCGTGGACTCAGCTTTTCTAGAGGCCTTAGACCAACTTCAGGAGACCATTCTTGTATAAGAGTGAGTCATATGTTATGCATTGAATCACAAAATTTATGACCTTTTTTTAAGGGGAGAACTATTTACAAGCTCCACTGAACTGTGTGCACACTTCTTCTCTCCTCATTTAAAATAAAAATAAAAATTTCTCTTTAAAAAACTTTTCTGTCTAACTAAAAAAAGAAATGTTAGTGTCGTTTTGTATAGAATCATATGAACGACGATATAGATCTATCATATTTAGATGATATTAATTTTGAGGTTTGTGCTCAAAAATCTGATATAAACTACTAAATTTCGTTAATTTTAAATTAACATGCAAAAAATATTGAAAATGGACTTAGAAATTTAACTCGCGTGGAACCAGTCTACGGTCTTTGAATGGAACCGCTGAAAATCCACATGCGGTCTTTGAAGTGAGCCGTGGACAAAAGTTCAAACCCCCACCCCATTGAGCCGCTGACAGAAGTTCAATGCCTCCGAAGTGAGACGCAGGGACAAAGACAGGGGCGGGGGTGGCAGGTTTTCTTGACCCTCAATTTATAACCAGATAAAGAATATTCTTCTTATTATGTCTTGAAATTTATAAATCGATCTAAACAATAGTAATATTCCTTAAATAATATTTCTTCACGTTTTTTCACATGTAATTTTCTAATTTTTTTTTATCAAAGAGTATGAATTGAAATCGTCACAAATACTCTTCTACGATAAAAATGTACTACTTCTTTGTACTAAATATAGGTCCTTTTGATTTGGAGCATGCGACATAGTACAAATAAATATTCGGACCACCATTTTGGATGTTGAGGAGACCTAGGATTCTGTCCAGAAATTTCCAGACTAATGGTGTCATTATTCCATTATCCCTGGAACATGGGCCTAATTCCCTTACGATTATTCAATGAACATCCTGGTACGATCAGTTAAAAGGGCCCATCATAAATCTTCCATCTTTCAAATAATAGCATTTTGTATCCTTAAATTTGTTTGAAATTGCGTAATGTACTTTCTTGTTTGTGAAAATTTGTAAAGAGTTAATTAGCTATTTTGGTCACTAAATTATTTACGATTTGCAGTTTTTTTGTCACTCAATTAATTTTTACTAAATATATCACCCTAGTATTTGTGTTTGACTAAAAATAAACTGCCACCACTTTTGCAATGGTTTCCGGTCAAGTTAGACATGTATCGAGTAGTGCTGTCAAAGTGGGGCCGAAGCCCGCGGACCGGCCCGCCCCGCCCCGCCGTGGACCGGGTATAGACTTAGGAAATATTGATCCGCAAAAATGCGGGCTTTTTAGCCCGCGGACCGGATCCGCGGATCGCGTGCTTTTTCATTTAAAAAAAAATACATATTATATATAATATTTTGGGAAAAGTATATATATTATATATAATATGGTATATATTAGCATATTTCCTACTCGCTTGATGGTAAAAATAAAAGTATAAATATTATATATAATATTTTTTGGAATAGTATATATATTATATATAATATGGTAATATTAACATATTTCCTACTCGCTTGATGGTAAAAATAAAAGTATACATATTATATATAATATTTTTTGGAATAGTATATATATTATATATAATATGGTATATATTAACATATTTCCTACTCGATTTATGGTAATAAAAAAAGTATACATAATAAAATAAAAGTATACATGACCTTAACTATTTTATTATTAATGGGTAAATCTTTATTTAACAAAAAAAAAAATTGAGTGGGCCCGTCGGCCTCCCGCGGACCTTGGGCGGTGCGGGTATGGGCATATGTTTCATTGATCCGCAAAAATTAGGCCCGCCCCGCCCCGTTTTGACTTGAGCCCGCACGGGTCGGCCCGTTTCACAGTACTAGTGTCGAGCATATTACTGAAAATACAGGGGTAGAAAAATAAAATCACTCTAAATTTACTCATCTCCCTCTTAACTCAGAACTTAATTGTGGGTCAAAATTCGATCCGTAATCTGGATTAAGTGAGTTTATAGTGATTTTACTTTTTTACCCCCTAATATTTTAGTCACATGCTCGGCACATATCTAACTTGGTCGAAACTCACCGCGAAAAGTGAAGAAAATTTCTAAAAAATAGTTGAGTGATAAAAATCACAAACGTAAATAGTTTAATTACCTAAATAACTATTAACTAAAATTATAAATGTACCTACTAAATTACGAGGAATGTAAAATTTTAGTGCTTACTGTTTTTTTAAGGGAAAGAGTTAATAATTCATTGATAAAATTCAAAAGTTACAAAAGAACGGAAGAAATAAAGATAATTTCCTAGCCATTTATCATAGAAATTGTCCTCGTAGTATCTGGAGCGAGCCTATGAGTAATTAGCATATCACATTTCCTAGATCTAGATATATAAGCAATGCCAGCACAAGAGCGATCAAGACTCCCCTTAAACAGCGACAAAGCCAGAATTTTTAAATTTGAGGCGAAAAATTGCAACAGCATGACGAACTACATATAAAAACTACAAAAAAAATGTTGTAGGATAATTTGATTAAATATTCCAAACTATATATAAAATTTACTATATCTAGTAGAATTTTTTAAAATCTCGAAGGCGACTGCCCCACCCGTCTCGTCCCTGACCTTAAAGGATATAAGTGATGGTCCTAAATGTGAAAGATTTTTAATTGCATGAATCCGTTCAACAAGAGTCTTACAATTACCTTTCGATAAAACCTTAAGAATTTGAACTTGGGAACCAGTAAGAATGGCCATCAGCTTCTATTAATTCAGTAATAGTTAACTAATGGATCTTTTATTAAATTAACATAAATATTTGAGATTATATTTTAAAATAACACAAGGGTTTTATTAAGAACAGTGGCACCATTTTTGTTTTTGTTTTGTATAATTATGTACACTGCAGAATAGTATCTATTCCTAAATATAAAACTATCATCACATGTTATGAAAATTAAAAAATTAAAAAATAAAATATTTTTGTAATTAAAATATCAATATTACTTTTTTAAATAGAATTAGTGGTATATAAGTCATATTTAATAGAGTAATATTAGTATTTTAATTATAAAAACATCTTTATTTTTTTATTTTTCGTAACATTTAATAAAAAAATTATATTTAGGAATGGATGGAGTACTAATGACTAACATTATTCAATCAAAATAGTACTAATGACTATAACATTATTCTAAAAGGAAAAGGGAAAACCATTAAAATCTTTTATAAATCAACCCATATAATAAAATAATAATAATTCAGAAGAAAAAAGCAAATGGAGTCAAAATTTAGCAGCTTTAGAGACTAAAAAGTTAAATTAATAATAATTATTTAATAAAAATGATTGAGGTCGGACGTTGGCCACCGTTACCCATGAGCATTAGAATAGAAAAAGAATATTCCCCTCATAACAATATTGGAGAGTCTATTCCTAGAAAATAATTGAACTGCCATCAGTGGCGGATCAAGAAATCAACCGCTTTCTCAATATTTTTTCAGAAGCGCTCGATAGAAAAAATATATATTTTTATTAATTTTTTATAACTCTTTATTTCATCCCTCAATGAAAAAATTATAATTTCCTTCTTAGCCACGATTTTAAGAGTTCCAACAAGAATGTGTTTGAGAGTAACCATCAAAAGTTATTTGTCATTAACAATTCTTACTATTGACAGAAATCGAGGTTATCACAATCTTAACTCATAGTAAATTTGCCCACAAACTACGGCCCTATGGGAGCATGCTTCAATCTTCCCTATCTAGGGTACTCTCCGCTTTTCCCCTTCGGGAGCAATCGCCTTTGGGCGCTCAAAAAAAAATATATGGGAGATTCTATTCCTTGATGAGTGAATGCTTGGGTAGAGAATATGATAAATAATCGTCTGTATTAGTGTATGTTTCATTCATGTGTTCAATCATTCATGTTAGCCTTGAGGGCAAACGAACTCGTTTTTGATGATGGACAAACACTTGATGTTTGCGTCTAATGTTTTCATCTATGTGATAGAATATTGGAACTCAATATGGAAGCTCTAAGTACTTCAATCAAGCCTTGATCAAGTTTCAAAGATTTCATTCAAGACACATTCGTCAAGCTTGAAGATTGAAGACTTAGGTTGGTTAGATTAGCTTTGTTGAAAATGGTATTTATCCTTAAGCTCTAACCAACGCTCTCTTGAACATAAGCTCTTCACTATTGTCTTGCATTGCATGTTTTCATAAACACGTTTTTGAAAGGCTAAGTTTCAAATTGTGTTCGTATTTCAAAAGCCTTCGATTTCAAAGTATAAGTCTTGTAAAATGGTTTTCCAAAGTGCTCTTACTTGTTACATATTAAGAAAACATTTTAGACTTCAAAAGATTTCAAAACGTGTGTTAAGACAACTCTCCGAATGCCTCGAAAGTCGGTCAACCGAGATTATCTCGGATCAACCGAGGAAGAAAGCAGAGGGTTGGTTCTGTCTTGGTTCGATCGACCAAGAAGTGGTTCGGTCGACCGAGATTGCTTGGTTCAGTCGACCGACTTTAGGTTCGGTCAACCGAGTTTGGTTCGGCTCAACCGAGGTTGATTTTCGGTCAACCGAAGTACACTGTTACTAGCCGTTTTCTGACCGTTCCAGAGTCGTTTTTCAGCGAGATTTCAAATTGTATAAATACTCCAAAGCTTTAGAATGACTCTAACACTTTGAGAGACTTGAAAAACATATTCTTATTGATTCCTTAACAAGTCTAAACACCTTGAAAGCAAATGCACTTCATTGTCATGATCTAAATGCATTCAAAGGTGAATTTGCAAAGCAAGACAAAGAGTGAGCTTATTATGTTCAAAGAGCCAACAAGATGAGTTTCAAATGTAATTATCTTTCACTTAGAAGAGTGAACAACATTGTGCTTAATCATTCATCTTATCCCCTTTCTTAGTGATAGGGTTAATGTTGTAAAAGTCCTACTTTGTGTGGGCAATTGTATAAGTCCTACTTAGTGTGGGCAAGCTCTTTGTGAGCTTCTTGTTTAGTGGTTGTTTGTAAAACTCTTGGTGAGTTAGCCACTAGTGTAAAGTCCTACTTTGTGTGGGCACATTCTTCTTAGTGAAGTTGGTGAAATCCTTGGGTGCGGCTCAAGGTAGTGGATGTAGATTCTTAGTGAATCGAACCACTCTAAATCTCTTGTCTTGTGATTTGCATTGGGTTTTGCTTTAGCTTTTGTTAAACTTGCACTATCATTGTTTAGATTGGAAATAGTTTGCAAGATTTATTAGAAACCCAATTCACCCCCCCTCTTGGGTTCCTTCAATTCACAATTCATCATATGTATATATAATTAGAAAAAAATGTTCATATAATTAATTTTGAGTGGTTAAACACAAGAATAAAAATATGTACGGTTATAGACGATTTTCAAAGAATATATTTTGTTTTTTGGTACAATGAAGTTTGGGTGGGTTTGACTCCGATCACCACCATAGATCAGGGCAGATCACAGGGACCATAGGTGGCTTACAAGGGTACAGATCACCCACCAATACAGCCCTCTCATCGACATAAGAAATTGAACACTTGACATTTGTAAGGACTAATGTCAAGGACATGCCAAATCCTTTGATACGTTGCATATCCCACCAAATCAAACAATCACACATCGAAAAAAAATTAACACAATCTCATTCCTCTCCTCATATTTTTTCTTTCCACTATTAGCTAGGCAGCATTTATGCCTCCATAGTTTTATAATCATAATTCATTTTAATCTTCTCTTAAAAAGAATATGTATATATGATGAAGAAAATAATGTGCACAATTTTCATTTGGAAGATATTATTCTAACTCAAGATTTCATTCGATCATTAAAAGACGGTAAAAAATCATTTGTCAATATTACGTGTCCAGTTCCTTATCTTATTAATAGGTGATTGTCACGTATACACATTTCTCCTACGTGTTTCATTATTTATTTTAGATTATAATTTTTTAATTAAAAAATTAATATATATATATATAATTTTTTTATTAATGAGATAGTGAATAAAACGCCCAAACGGAACAGAAGATTACTACCGTTAAAAAGCTCTTAATATATTTAGAATCCTAAGCACCAAAGCTATATTTTTTTTTTTCATTTTTTTTTTCACATCTATATTTAGGAAAATGGAAAGAGTAAAAAGGACTTTTCAGTCTTTTCCTTTCTTTTTGCATAGCATCATCATCATTATTGCCACTACCAAATATCATTAGTGCCAATGTCGGTAATGAGTATCCTTACCATCATTTTCTGTCAAACCGTTAGTCCACACTGGCATGTCTCCTCTTAAACTAGTAAGAAAATTAATCCACCATTTTTAGTTACCTTTTAACTTAAGGAAATTCGTTTTTCTGAAAATATGAATTAAATATGTTTTACGTAAGAGTAAAATTAATCTACTTCCCTATGTATATAACGCTTTTTGCACTAGTTGACAGTTTTACTCATTGCTTTTGATCAGAGACGAATTCAGAACTTTTAGTATGCTGAACTATATATAAAAACTGCAAAAAAAATTATTAGAAGACGAATTTGATCAAATATTCCAAATTACTATATCTAATAAAATATTTAAAAATCTCGGGCGACTGCTTCCACCCGTCTCTGTCTTCGTCGCTACTTTTGATTTATATTGAGTGGAATACCAATAATACAGGTTAAACTTTGTTCTCTTTTCACACCTATCTTGAGATAATCATTCACTAATATAACATTTAGACATTCGATGAGATTAGTATTTCATTTAACTCTAGAAAGATTGTATTATGGCTTCCTGTTAGATTTCTTCCCAGCAAAAAAAATAATTATAGGTAATTATCACGTGTATTATCAACAAAATTACTTAATTCATTCATGCAACATCAATTCTAATAATTACAACCCGTTTCTTCCGACTTTCATGAAATTGAAGCCCTACTGGTTGGACCATTTTTTTATTTCTATGATTTGTCCGTTGGATATGACAAAAATATAAAGGTAATGATATTTGCATTTCCCTTTAATTTCTTATAGTAGTTGCCTCTGCCTCTTCCCCTAACAAAATGTAGTCCCTCTTATTTAATATTATCTCTGTCCCAAATTGTTTTCAACGTTTCAATTTTTTAGATATCTTAAATTATTTACTACGTTTCAGAAATCAACGCATTTTTATTGTTATTTTTTCACTTATACCCTTAATTTATTTTTTCACTAATCACTAATAATAACTTTTTAGTCATTATTTGAGGGGTATTTAAGACTTTTTTGCTATATTAATTGCTTTTTAATCATTCTCTTAATTTTAGTGAAAACCCCAAATATGATAATAAAATAATTGGGACAGAGGTAGTATTAAATAAAAAGTATCTAACGCGCATAACAATTTATAGAATTCTACTACATTCGTTCTTAAATAATTGATACATTTCACTTTTTTCACACATACCAAGAAAATGATTAGAAGACAATAATTACAAAGAAAAAAAATCCAAATTACTCCTAATTAAAGTATGGTTTGATGTGCATGGGTAAGTGTGGAATTGTTGGAAACAATAAAGTATTAAATAAAGTTGATTAAGGGTAAAGTTTGAAGAAATATAACAAATGTTTATCAAATTTTGAAATGTATCAAATAATTTGGAACATACAAACAAGTTAAATGTATCAATTATTTAGAAATATAGATAATAAATCTTGATTGTGTGTAAGGCCAGGGACGAAGATAGGGGCAGTCATCCCCGAAATTTCTAAAAATACTACTAGATATAATAAATTTTATATGTAGTTCGGAATATTTTATCAAATTCGCCCTCAACATTTTTTTTGCAATTTTTATATATAGTTCGGTATACTATTATAGTTTTCTCTCTCAACGTCAAATTTCTCCCTTCGTCACTGAGTATATATCATTGTAAAGACACCGCATCTTAAAGACCTCTCATCTTTTCTTTTTTAATCTTTAGAAGGAGCCATCAGTTTCAACCGACACCCAAATGATGCCCAGCGAAGCAATAACAAACGGTCCAAAAAGCCTCATTTTCTGACGCAAATCATTTTCATCACTTTTTTTTAAATTGGGATAACGGATCCCACAACTTGCAGGTCGAATGACACACTACATTCCAATTACTCTAACACGTGTTAACAAATCATTTTCATCACTTAAATCCTCCCCCACCATTTATTTAACTACACTCCAAACCCTTTCCATTTTTAGTTTTTCCTTATTTTATCATTTGAGTTACGTTTTTATTTGTGAATTTTGTTTTGAATTTCGTGTATATATATATATAGTAGACTATACGAATTTTAAGAAACAATGTAATTTTATGAAATTTCTCAAACAAATACTATCATGTCACCACCATCCTTGCAAGGATGCGTGTGATTCATATATATATATTATAATATCATAATCAATCAATTAATAATATTAAATTCGTTACATCTATGAATATCCTAAAATAATGTGAATAGCTACTTAAGATAATAATTACATCTTTCGCACCCCCTATTGGCAGATATAAAGGGGTTTTGGTACCAATTATCCCTAAAATTTTAAAAGTCATATTTTTTTACCGTATGAATTTTTTTTATAATAATTTTTTTTTATTAAATTGTTGGTTACGCACCTACGTCTTGCAATCTCAAAAATTAGATGTGAGACGAAGTATCATACATGGGAGAAAATCTTGCTTGTGACATTTGAGATGTCTTGGCCTTGTTTTCTAGCAGCCGTGGCCTTAGAGAAGCCAAATAATTGGCAGCATCAAGGATCTATCACCACCACTCATAGATGGGGCTCATACCATGTTACTCGAACCCTTCGTTTATATCTGTTGTAACTCGTGTTGACATGGCACAATGTGATTATGGATATGGAATACCTATCGGATATGATCAACACCGATCAAACATTTTATTTTAAATGTTTAAATACCTGACACTTAAATATATATATACACGTGTCGACATGATACGATGTGAGTATAGATATGGAATATTTACTCGGATATGGTCAACACCAATCAAACACTTTATTTTAAATGTTTAAGTACATAACACCTAAATATATACCAGTATCTGACACTTGTACCCGAGTCCATAGGATAGCCTTGCCATCAAGCCAAGAATGCTACTAATGGTCACCCCAAAATCATAAATCTCTTCTTTGTTTCTTTTAGCATTCTTTTGCATTCATCTCCACATAAACAACTCAAAAGATTTCAAGCTTATCTTATACACTTGCCTTCCAAGTCAAGAATGTCAAAGGTTACCCATAAAATAAAGGGTAATAATCTTCTTTTATTTTCTTTTAGCTTTTTTAGCACTCATTTCCATAAGGTGATTCAAGAAAGGAGATCAAAGACAATTCATAAATGTCTTTCTATTGGTTGTTCTTTCTTTTCTTTTCCTTTCTTTTTTTCCCAACACATTTTGGGTGCGATGTGGCTCTAGTGCGAAACGGGGATAAGTTTCACACGTGCAAAATTTATTCTCATTCGTCAAATTAATTTTTTACGATTAAAATTGATTTAAAATGAGCATTTTCTGATTTACAATACATATTCTGAACTCAAGACACATATCCTCATGCGATCTGTATTGCGGATTTTTTTTTTGTTCTCCGGACTGCTTTGGATGCTAAGATATCAGCAATGGTCCCTGCTGTCATCCACATTTCAATTCCCACTTTGTCAAAAAAAGCGAAAGCTATTCTGCTTTTCACATAGTAATCAAGTGTATTATTATGCCCTTGGTTTATTCTAACAGATCACCGAAGGATGTATTTGGATTAAGTGAGAGAATATAAGAAAATTGTTAGACAAGGAAAAAAAACGTAATTTTGGGTGTACTTAAATTGTATCTGATTTAATTTTAATTTGGTTTGAAATTTATATTAAGGTCTAAATTGTCTTTGAATTGAATTTTGAAATAAAACCTGAAGTATTAAAATCCTCTAAAATTTAATTTCGTTTTGAAACTGACTGAGATCAGAAGCAGACCCTTAATATCTCAACAGTTTTGTTTTGTTTTGTTTTTACACTTGATCTTCGGATATATCACTTGATTAACAGACACTTCAGTAGTTAATAAGAAGAAAATAAAAGAGAAGTTAAAATTATATAAATAACTTCTTTAATAATAATCTGTATACATGTATGTAAATTGCACAAGTGTAAATTTGTTTAGGAGTTGGGAGTTCAATCAAAGATTAAAATTTGTCTGTTCTCGTACGTTTTTTTAAAGACTCTAAATTTTCTAATAAACTCTCTAACACCTTCTATGAGTTTAAATTTACGTGTATCAACATTATTGATCCAATTTTAATTTACCAGTCATATCATATTATGTGTAATAATATCATTGATGTACTAAATATGCTGCTGATAAGTATACTAAAAAATCTAGAATCTATTTTTCAATCCAAAACATGCCCACGAAATGGAATGAAAAAATAAAAACAGGCAATCCCTTTGAGAGAGAGAGAGAGAGAGCCATACAGCCATGGAAAACAGTGGTACCCACCCATGTATTATCCACCACCACAATCTGAAACTATGGTGGTGACAGCTATGGTCCCCATGTCACCCACCGACAGTAAAATAATTGAAAAACAATTCATGGAAATTAGAATTAAAACAATATGAAAATAATACAAATCCTTTATCTATACCAAAACATATACAACCTTTAATTTAATTCTACTATGTTTATTTGAAAGGGGAAAAAAAGGAAAAAATTTATCATACAGTAATGAACATCAAATACCAAAAAATTGCCTACTATAACGAGAAGAACGGGCCACTCAATTATAGCACCGTCTGGTGGACCGGCCTTACAACTCTTTCACATGAATTGATGGAGCCTACCTACAGATGTAGATTCCGCACAATTCATGTTATAGGATTGTAGGACCAGCTACACAAAAACGATCCTAAGCTTGAATTTTCCAAAAAGAAGTGATTAATTAAGGAATAAATATTTAAATTAAAAGCAGCCACAGCACGTGTAAAGAAATATTTATTTTATTTATATATAAACCTAAATGATCATTGCCGCGTTCTTTGTAGCGTGGAACCGAGCATCTTGAGTTCGAATCTCTTGACCACTCCGGCCACCTCTCTCAATGTAGCGTCAATAGAATAATGGATTCCTCCAATGGTGATATCGGTGGTGTTGACCATTTTCCGGCAGGGCTCCCGCCTATCGGCTATGGTGCCGTGGTAGTGGTAGTACATGATCCGACCCTCGGTATTGTGTGTCGTCTTCCCAGCCATGTTCTGCGACATGTGAACGCCAGTTGCAAACACATTGCGCGGTTGCACAGCGTACTTTCGGTCTCTTCTTATTCCTGTTTTCGTATCCTTGTATACTAGCTTCTCGAATCCCCATTTCCTGAAAATATTTCGCGTACGTTAATTACTCTATCTGAAGAACGCGCATAAATGAAACAATTTTCAGCCAAAAAAGTAGAAATTAAAGAAATGACGATCACGGCAAGAATTCGTGTGCAGTAGCTATCCAAGTTGAATATATATTTTCAGTTTGACTATCCAACTAGGTACTAGTCGAAGAAAGGAAATCCCAAACATAAGATATTTGCTTACCACATTATCTAGGTAAAAAATGTGACATCAACTATGTGCTAAAAGAATTTCCAACCTTCCATAACCTGAGCGAAAAAAATTTATATCTCAATTATGTGTCTCGTTCTCTCTCCACACGAATAGATTTTTTATCATGTGTTCACTTTTCCCCTACGAGTTTCACTATTTCTTTAAGGTTATAATTTTTTAATTTAAAAAATTAACATATGTCAATTTCTTATTAGGGGAATATAGAATGAAACACCAAATGGGGACAAAAGATTCCTCTCATCTTCCCTCTTAGGCCAACTCTTTTTTAAATAAAAATATTACGTAACAGCTTGATAATAATAATAATAATAATGTTATGTAACAGCATGATGATAATGAAACGTGTTTACTAAAAAACTTTCAAACTCTGGACAAGAAAGAATTGCTTAACAAAATGTTCATATTAACCAACCCCACTTTTTCCAGTTGGCCCATATGCAATAAATGAAGAACAATAATCTAAAGGAAATATCATTGAATAGGCTAGCTAATAACTCCAAATATATGAACAAAAACTTGTTGTACCTAATTCCCTAAATCATACAAAACCAACATAATAATTCATTAGGCAATGATTTCAATTAAAAACCCCACAACTTAATACAATCCAAGGCAAAATTACCGGAGTTAACCTAAAAAACATTGTTTGACCTAACTACTGTAAATCCCATTAATCCAAAAACTAAGGGTGAATTAGACATCCAACAAGATTATTTTGTTCTGTTGAATTATTCGTGAACAGAGACGTAATTCCTAGACGTGAAACTTTGGGTTTGGTTCGAGGACAGAACCTTGTCCAAGTGCCATTCTGAACATCGGGTCTCATTTTGACCTAAAGAAAATGGTGGAACCATGGAACCTAAAGGGAGTGTGGGACGGCAAAAAATCATATGTCTTCGTAGTATGTCTACATTCATGTATCAACCAATCATAATTTGCCATGTTTATATAAATTGAAAAAAATGTTCACATAGCGAATTCTAATTAGTTGGGTACAGGAATATGGACATACACAGAGACAGATGATTTTTTGCCGTATGAGACATATGCCACTCATCTACGACTGGGACAGAGACACGAAAGAGAAGGGATAGGTGATCCTAGACCGTTCAAGTGAAGCCAAAAGTTTCCAAGGCAATCATTCAAGGCCAAGAGAAACAAGTAGATTAATGAAAGCTGGAATCAATTAAGAGTATATGACCCATACGGACCAATGGACCACACCAAAAATTGCATCAACAAAAAATAACTTCTGCTTAGTTGTACCGACATGTGACACTATACATAATACAGGAAAAAAAGGCACGTCTCTCCTAACTACTCAAAATTCGCCATGTAAATATCTCATTCAATTCCACTTTTTTAGCAGACATTATTCATCTTCATGTGGCAATTTGTAAGTGGTTGGAATAGGCATGGGAATACCGGCTGGGGACAAACAATTTTTTTTTGTTTTTTTACCAAAAATGCAATGCATTTAGCAAATGTACAAAATCTCCACCAGCCATCTTTAATACCATGGAGAAAGAATCCTACTCTCTTAGAGCAAAACACTAATTTTAGAACTTTGGAATCAATTAAATCATAGTAGCATTTTAATTTAGCAAAAATATAGCAGCAAACTATTTAACAAATGCAGCATCTAAGTGTGTATTTAGACCGAGTAGTTTTATCTTGGTTAGTAAGTTAGGTGCAATACACGTAGAATAAAAAGTTAATTCTTTTTTTCTGTGAATTATCAATTTTATCATACTATGTTGTACTTAATGGTCTGAATATAATTTTTAAATTTACTCACTAACTAAGATAATACTAGTCATTTAGACCATGATTATCCCATTTCAAAGACCAAATGCAAACAATTCAACTTTTACGAAATACATAACAGAATACCTATAAGATTTGCCAGTATCAGCAGCTAAGCAGAGGTTGTTAGACATGGGCATTTGCTCAATGGTGAACTGAGTGTAATCTGAAAGTGAATTCAGAACAGATTTGACAGTACTCTTCTTAGGCACATAAACAAACTCATCCACATCAAAGAAGAACATCCACTTAGACAAATACCTATACCTATGTAAACAATCATTAACCACAAGGAATTGATTATGGTAATATCCATCAAACCTTTCTTGATCCCTAATATCATGTAAAGTTACGTATCCTTTCTCCATCCATGGCCTCAAAACCTCCATAACACCTTCATGAACACCCCCAGCATCATGTACAACAAAATGGGATTTCTCACCTAATAATTTAATATGATAAGCTAACCATTCCCTTACTCTTTGTGGACTCAAATTACCAAATAAAGATGACCCACAATATAAATAATCATATTTTGGTTTTGAGTTAAACACTTCATTAAATTTCTCCAATTCTTCACTTGTTTCCTTTAAGGCCTCAATTGTATCTGTTCGATTGAAATTAGTATCTCCGCCGCCGTTGGTGGTGGCGTGAAGAAGCAACTTCCCACCTCCGCCGCCGCCAACGGGGATCGAAAAAGTGCAATTAACCACCACAACAGTGTAAACATGGCCGTAACCCCAATCAGGAAGAATTTTCTGACCAAAAGTTAAGATGGGTTCTTCCTGATCTGTGCTATTATTAGGGACCCATTGGCATTGATAAGAAGGTTTGGCAAAGACATGGAGAGGCTTTGAAGAAAGACCCATAATGGCGAAAGTGTTGGGACCGCCTCTGTAAGCGGACATGAGTATGAAGTTGTAAGCAACTGTTCCTATAGGATTAAAAGCTCTTTTGATAATCCCATTTTCTAAAACTTCGTCTTTTGCCATCGTAGGAGGTGGTGACGGCGGCGGTGGTGACGGCGGAGGTGGTGACGGCAGTGGTGACGGTGGCGGTGGGTAAGTAATATTTTCGTTCTGGACTAGAGAAATTGCTGCGGCGGTGATGGTGGTGGGAGAGGAGATGCAGGGGCGGAGATCGGAAGAGGAGAAGGAGAAACGAGTAGGAAGAAACTGAAGAATGGTAACTACTGAACAGATGAAAAGAAGAGTAGTAAGCAAATACTTGAGCTCAGCTGCACAATTCCAAACTACTCCAACAAACATTTTCCTCTCTTTCTCACTACCCATTTTCATCATCAACACAACTTTCTTCAACAAAAAAAAAGAAAAAAGAAAATCTGCCCTTTTTTTCTCTGTATATGAATTTGAACAAGAAGAAGATATAAACAAAAAAATGCCCACAAAAAGACAAAAAAAATTAATGTTTATTTCCTTTTCTGATGTCCTGTGAGGCTATTGATTCTTCTCAGTAGTTATTCGTGAGGAATTTGAGAAGAATATTTTCACATTTATGGGCTAATGGGGTTGAGGGAGAGAGAAGGAGGAAAGATGGAATGGGAAGATGGAAGAGAAGGGGAAGGGTAGGATATATAGTTCTGTGTGACTGAGTTACATTGATTGGGGTGACATAACATTTGTTATTTACCAACGACCGACCGTGGAGTGAAACGACAATCAAGCTTTAATCTCAATAGATTGGTGTCGTCTGAACCAAAAAAATGATCACGTAAAGTCATTTACGTATATGTATTTTCTCCATTTCTTTTGATACCAAACAAAATTCTCATCTAATTTTAGCAAATTCATATCCTCTTTTATCACTTTCGTCCAAGTCTTGATCGGTCTCTCTTTAACTCTTACACCCTCAATATTGCATAATCCTTCAATTTTCCTAATTGGAGTATCACTTGGCCTTCTTGTAATGTGTCCAAACCAAGGTAAACGGTTCTCTCTCATATTGTTTTCGATAGGTGCTACACATACCTTCTTCTGAATAAGACTCATTCCTCACTCTAGTATGTCCCACGTATCCATCTTAACATATACATCTCCGTTACATGCATTTTTCGAATATGACACCTCTTAGTTGCTCGTCTTTTAAAAATAATCAGAGTACGAAATGCGATTGTTACATTTGAATGAAGTTATTGATATTGAAATGACTGTCATTTTTTAAATCTCTATAAGATCCGATTCAAATTAATCAAACGTGTCGAGCTTAGATTTTGGAGATCTATAACAAAAAAAAACATTGCCACATTGGTAATTGAATGACCATTGCTTTGCTGTTCTAAGTTGTAATTTTCAATAAACGAAGGAAATGAGTATAGAAAGATTTAACAAGAAGACATGAGAGTTGTGGGGATGATTGGGGGAGAGAACAGAATTAGGAATAAAATATACATAAATAAATGGGTAAAGGGTTCTGCTTTTTACTGGGTATGGAAAAAGTCCTATGTGGTCTTGTTCCTGTTTTTTTTTGGTGGAAATAAATTTGGGTGAGTTTGGCTCCAGTCACCACCATGGATCAGGGTGGGTCATATAGACCATATGTCGCTTATAAAGATAAATACATACGACCCACCAACACAATTCTTACGTTGACAGTGAAAATTGAACACTTGGCATGTGTAAGAACCTGTCAAATTCTTACCAACTGAACCAATTTGTGTTGGTTGGTCCTGTTCTTGTTTTTTTTTGGGGTTAAATAGTCTTGTTCATGTTGTGTGTTGCTTGATATGAATTGAATGATTAGGCCTTGTATATTACTTTTCCTATTTTATAATAAAATAAAAGTTTTTTCAAATAATTTGGGATAAATTAAAGAAAGAAAACAAATATATTTTTATATTTTTATTTTATTATTATATTTTTGAAATATTTTATTTTATTTTCAAAAACCCATCCATTTATGTTTTGTTTTTCTCTATAGTAAAGATAATATTAAAAAAAATAATTTTAAATGTAGAAAAAAAACATATATTTAAATAAGAGATAAATAAGCTAAAAGACATTTATTAGAAAATGGAGGAAGTATTTGGTTTGTAACACAAATTATGTATTTATACAAAATATATGTATATAGATTGGGACTATTTTTTTCCCTGGGAAGAGATTGTGATTATTTTGAAGAAGAAAAAAACTTAATTGAATTCAAAATTCAGTTGCCTTAAAAGAGAGTAAATAGTTTTTTGCCACAAAACTATTTTGATGTGGCATAGTTTATGAATTCAATTTTCCGTTGTCACAAAACATGTTACGGGTGTTTTTTCTGTCTTTACATTGCGGCGGGTGGTGGTGCAGAGGCGGAGTTAAAAAGTAAGATAGATAAATGTTAAAATTAATTCGTAATTGCCCTAAAGTCACTTGCTAGATTCAATTAGGTACCGTAATATTATACTTAGTCATATTAGGGAATCTCCTTTTTAAAACCCAGAAGAAGAAAAAAAGTAAAATAAATTAAAACGAGTTATATTTTGTCTTGTCCCATATGGATTGTACTGTTTTCATTTTGAATTTTTTTTTATTTGATTGGCTCCAATAGTTTGGCATGTTCTAGTAGTGTTCTTAGGTGTCTTCTTGCTTTTCTTCTTTTTTAACCTTTTTCTTTCCCTTATAATAGTATTTTCTTTTCATTTCCTCATGATAGCTTTCCGTTTATATTCTCTTAGAGTGGGTTTGTTTCTTAGAATTGGTTTTGGAATTGGAATTTCAATTCTATTAAATTTTATGGAATTGTTAGAAATTGGAATTTTAAGATTTTCCAATTATATGGAATTTTAAGAATTCGAATCCTAAAAAATTTCAATTCCAAATAATTGAATTCCTTTGTTTGGTAAAACTATAGAATTGATGTGGAATTCAATTCTACTTTTAATTTATTTGTTTGAAACACCAAAAAAATCAAATGAAAAAAATGCGTCTAGTGTGAAAATACTAATATTCTCCTAATACAAATATCTAAAGCACCTTTGAAATAAAATGACAAAAATGCCGTTGTTAAAAGAAGGTCAAATGGTGTGTTTAGTCCTGAAACAATTTTCTCTTGGCAAGGTTGGTTCCTAAAGATTGTTTGCAGCTTTTTAGATCCTCAATCAAGTTATGGGCCAGGAATTGGTCCTTTTGACTTTTTTTTGGAAATATTGAATGTTAGTCAACAAGTGTTGTGGGCAAAATTGGAACTTCACATTTTTTTAGATAATTAATATCATATGGACTTAATTGTAAAGATAATTAAAATTAAATACCTAATTACAAAATTAAAAAAATTCTCCTTCTCCTCCATCTTCTTCCTCCCTCCCCCCTCCTCCTTCCAGCCGCCTCCCCCATTCTTCCCTCCCTCCCACTCCAGCCGCCTCCTCCCCCCTTCTTCCAGCCGCCGCCTCCTCTTCTCCCTCCTCACTCCCTCCTCCTCTCCCTCCTCCTTCCAGCTGCCTCCTCCTCCCTTCTTCCTCCTCCCTCCAGCCCCCTCCTCCCTTATTTTCCCTCCTCCCTCATTCTCCCTCCTCCCTTCTCCCTTTTCCCTTCTCCCTCTGTTGCTCCTCCCTTCTTGGCCGGATTCCGGCCGGAATTGGATGATGGTTTTATTTTTTAGTTTTATAATTAGCTATGTATATTTCATTATATTTACAATTGAGTACAAATGATATTAGTTATCTAAAAAATATGTGAAATTCCTATTATACCCATGTACACTTGACTAACAAATACAAAAGGACCTAAAAAGATGCAAACAATCGTTTAGGACCAACCTTGCCAAGCGAAAATTGTTTGAGGATCTAAAAAGCTGCAAACAATCTGTAGGGACCAAATTTGCCAAGCGAAAATTGTTTCAAGACTAAATACACCATTTACCCTTAAAAGAATTATCGATGTAAAATAACGGAAATATTTTGGTTGCAAACTTAAATGAATATCCATAGTGCTGAAGAAAATCTTTATAGTATGAAGTGGATAAAATACCATTGAAAAACGAAAATATTTTTGATGAAAATGACGAAAATTTTTGGGCATAAAAATTGATGAAAATTCCCTAAAAAGTTAAAAATGTACCATTTTCCGTAATATGAAGAAAACTTGTATGGTCCAAATTTTTAAAAAATGCATTCGTTGCAAAATAACAAAAAATACTCTTGTTAAAGTGGAATTAGCTCATTGTGCATAATAATGAATATGTACTTGATAAAAGATGAATAAATCAAAAAATGATGAAAATACTCTGATGAAAATGAAGAAAATACCTTTTGCCCATTAGTTTAGAATGGAGAAAAAAATCATTTTCCAAAATGACAAAAATACCCTTATTATAAAATTTCATTTTTCTAAAAATGAGTGGTATTTTTGTAATTTTTATCATGGTTATTCCTTTTCATTTGGTATGAATGACATTTCTATTATTTCTCAACAAGTGTATTTTCGTCATTTTATTCGATAACATTTTAGGCATTTCAAGAAAACTAACTTTTTATAATTTTGTATAAAAGCTAATTTTGCCATTTTTTTGTTAAGAGAAAATTTTACATTTTATTCAAATTTAATTTTTTTCATTTTGCACAAAAGACATTTTCCCCTTTTTTTTATGGGAGCGTTTTTTGTCTTTTTGCATTAAGGGCATTTTTGTCATTTTCGTCATTTTTCATAAAAAAAAATTGGGTCATTTTTAATCATTTGAATTTTAAGCTATTTGAGCCAAAATTAATTTTTTCCATTTTTTGCGAAAATATTTTTCATCATTTTGAGTCGAGGGTATTTTCGTCATTTTGCATCAAGAGTATTTTCGTAATTTTTACCATGACTGTTTTGGTGATTTTATGTATGTTTGTGATTTTTTTTTTAAAAAAAATCGCTTTTTCCAAGGATATTATTGTAATTTTGCACTAACGGTAATTTTTGACATCGTACAAATGATATTTTTGTCATTTAAACGAATAACATTAGCTATTTTAAATTAAGGTTACTTTAGTCCTTTTGTACTAGTAGTATTATGTCATTTTACAATAAAGGTACTTTGGCCATATATATATATATATATATATATATATATATATATATATATATATATATATATATATATATATATATATATATATGAGAGAGAGAGAAAATAACTTGCGTATATATGATATATTTATAACCTACCATAAAATCCTGTGGAATTGGAATTCAAATTCTTTGATTATAAAATGGAATTGATTTTATGGGGATTGAATTACAATTGAAATTCCAATTCCAAAATTTTATGAAGAGCCAAACAAGAGAATTGGAATTTCAATTTCAATTTCAATTCCTTAATTTTTTTGATAGCCAAACAAAAAAAATTGAAATTGAAAAACTGGAAACAAACAAACCCTTAAGAGTTTTCTCAAGAACATTTTTTCTTTGTTATGGTAGTATCTGAAGAACAATTTGGTCGTGTACAAGAGAAAAGTACATAAAGTCTAATTTTACTTGACAATTATGGTACACAGGTGCGGCTCAAAGCATGTTCTAAGTGCTTAACCGCACAAGATCTTTAAAAATCAAAGATCTCAATTTTTTTGTTATATATATTAATTTAAAAAAATATGTAATCCAAAGGATTTGAGTTTTCGAACTCAATAGTTAATACTAGAATCATTATGTTATATTTATATGAAAGTTCTCTTTTTCGGGTATATATAATCTTGTTTTAAAGTTAAATTTTCATAACACGTGTCCTGACACTTGTTAATATGGATTAGGTTAATGTACATAGTAAATTAAATTTCTTATTGCTCTTAGGTTCCCCATATTTTATAAGATTTTAAATTTTGGTATACTTAAATTTTAATATATAATTGGGTAAAAAGCGCTGACCCTCAACTAAAAAGGGTCAAGTTTTACCCCCTAAACTATTTCGGTTTTTAGTTTTTGACTTTCCATCCATATTCTTCGTTAAATCATAACGGAAGTTCAAAAAATGGGGGAATTTTGGGAAAATCATATCATTCATAATAAATAGAATTAAATTTAAGGGGAAAAAGGGCCTTTTAAGATTTTTTTTATAGGTTGGAATTTACAGTTGGTGGTTGGAGAAGAGGTAGTACATCAGACTCCGACTTTTTTCATCACTTTGTTCTCACCGGCGACTTCTTCTTTCTCGTCAGAATAATAGGTTATTTTTTTTATAACAACAAAAATTTTAGGATCTTATACAGATTGCCCAAAAATGCCCCCATTTTTTAGACTTCCGTTATGATGTAATGGAGAATATGGATGGAAGGTCAAAAATCAAAAACCGAAAGAGTTTAGGGGGTAAAACTTGACCATTTTTAGTCGAGGGTCAAAAATAAAAAAAGGGAATAGTTTAGGGGGCGTGAGCGCTTTTTACCCTATATAATTTAGTTTATCTGAATTACACGTGCCCTTAAGTACATATGAAAATATCCTTTAAAGTTTTAGTATGAGTCCAAAATGATTGAAACGATAGTACATATTTAATCTCTAGCTACCTTATATATCAAAAGGATCACACATGATAAGTCAAAAGTAATTATGCACTAATGTATATATTAGTACTACCCTAATAACTTGTGCTATTCACGAAAAATAAATAGTTTTAATTAAAACTAAAACTCAATTTTTTTAATTGAAGTCAGAAAGAAATACATTTACCTTCAAAAAAATTAATTGAAGTTGGGGGAAATACATTTACCTTGAATTTTTAATTGAAGATAGAATGATATACTCTAATCGATTTTTCAAAACTTTAGTAAAATTAAGTACTTGTACGAATATATTAGAGGATCATTTGGCAGACTAGCCTGTCTTAAAAGTCAATATTTTTATGCATTAATAATATCACTTAGTTTAATTACCTGTGATAATGTTAAGGTTTCTATAACTATTGAGCTATGAAGGTATAAATGTATCCGTGGATGACTATATGTAAGGATACATTTAAAATTTTATGTTGGGGAATAAGAGATAAAATTTCACATAATTCTTGAATTGCGTTAATGAGATCTCTCTGAATTTTCAAAATTTATAAAGGGAAAAAATATAACGTTTAAATTTTTTAGTAGTGAATCGACATTTATTATTTCAGTGGTGTTTTGGAAGCAGTCAATTTATGCATTTATTTTCAAAGGTTAAAGTGTCGCCTGCACCTAGGTCGCATCAAACATTTTAAAGGAGAAAAGTGACTTTCATTTAAATATAACAGAAAAAATTTCATTACAGTTATATCATAATTTTTGTTCTCCAAAATATACTAAAACCTTTTAAACATAATTTTAAAAAATATATTTTTTTATCATTCTTCACTAAAATACAAACACACACATATAACATAAAATCGGGGGCTCGATTTTTAGTGGCCTGTCGAGCGCCTCAAACACACTCCTAACCGCCTCTGCCTATACCCTCAATCTATTCATGTCCATACTCTATTGGGAATTGAATAGGTAGTTAATCGAATTTTATTGTTGAAAATAACATAAAGTTAACGTAGAAGAAAAGAAATTATTTATCTTTTTTAGCATTTGAACTCGTACATTGCACATTTGCACCTCAAAACACCATAAAGTGTCCAAAGAAATTGACAGTATTGTGATATTGCATCTATCAATCATTCACCAAAAAGTTTGTTATTTATTTTGTTACATTAAGCCAACTACAGCTACAGAATAACATCGACCGGTCTATTTTGGGTGACTTGAGCTTTCTAGTGACGAGCCATTTTTTCAGTTACCCAGGCAGAAAAATATAATCCCTTTTCACTTAACTTTAGTTTCAAGGGTATTATATGTGTTATGAGATTTTAATTTTTTAAATTTTTTTTTTTTATGAAAGGGAAAGGGTATTAATAACAAGTCTCGAACTCGCAATAAGCACTGCTGACCGGAATTCCTCAACCAACCCACTGGGTGGTTAATCTATAAAAAATTATCTCGTCTCTTGCCAAAATACTTAAAAGACTTTATATTTTCAAAACGAATATATATATATATATATATATATATATATATATATATATATATATATATATATATATATAATGTCTCTTTTTTTTTGAGCGCCAGGCGATTTCCGAAAGGGAAGAGCGGAGAAATGCACTAGATAGGGAAGATAAGCCTCATAAGGAGGAGAATTATTTACCCCATTATGGGGAGATATAGGAATCGAACACGGGACTTCCGCCCCGTGTTCGGGTAGCCTTACCACTTGGGCTACCCGATTCCCTTATATATAAGGTCTCTGGGGCGTGCATTAATTTGATATACTACAGTATATATGGAAATTAAAGTTGAAGGAAATATTGTAAAATCCAATTTTCCTATTTTGGAAGGCTTTCAATGATCATTCATCATATATATTTCCTCCATCGCCGTGTTTTTTGCCTATATGCTCTGTTGCCTGCGCCACCTTATTTGACGGTGGCGAAGGCCAATTAGTAGTAGATTAAAAAATGTAAATCATTAATTAAGCTAGTTTATTTTTTTAATTGAAAACAATTAAGATTTTTTTTCTTGAGATGCAAGCATAGGCGGCTAATAGAAAGTATGAGCTCGATCGAATAGGACCTCCAAAATTTCGGTGCCCCAATTTTTTTGTTATATATATTTTTTTAATAAAAAATATATTTAGTATTTTCAGATTTTGGGCATCTCGAAATCAATAATCAATATGATGATTTATAATATTTCTTTTTCAACTAAATCATAATCAATTCCGACAATTCATCTCATTTATTTAATTGTTCCTTCTCTTTCCACGCCAATTTTACTTCATCATCTTTTTACTTGGCTACCACCAGCCAAATAACACTAATTTATTCTCCTTCTCTATATTCCAAAACTTTTGAGTATATTTTGAAGAACAAAAACTATTATACAATTATAATGATTTATTTTTTTGTTATATTTTAATGAAAATTTATTTTTTAGATTATTTAATACTTTATGTAAAGTTTAGCACAAGCTCCTAAAATAATTAAGATGTCTTTGTAATGCAAGACATACGTGGCGAAGTTTCGAATGCCAGTCACGTCGCAACAGTTCTGCTGTCAATTTTCACAATGTTTCGAAGTTCTACAAGTCAATAACTACATACAAAAAAAATGCATTTTTTTTATTTTCCTTTTCTAAAATTTTTTTTTGGATGAAACTTTTCTAAAACTTCATGCAAAATGTTTTGAAGAAAAAACATTGATTACGTATTAGTCTTGGATTATAGTGTCCGTCTGTATTTTGCATGCTGACTAATTTAGAAATGGAAACTTTCATTGTTAAGAGTCGTTCGCAAATTTTTTTATATTAAAGAGATCAAACTTTATCACTTGATTAAATATGAGTTGATAAGACTACGTAATTTTTTGCATTCTTATATCCAATCAATCATAATTCATCATGTGTATATATGTGTGATTGGATTTGGTCTGGTTTGAATTTGAGTCTCAAACCAGCTTTGGATTGAGTTTGTGAATGAAATCTGAAGTGTTAAATCATCCCCAAACCAAATCTCAGACTCAATCCAAAGCTGGTTTGTGTCTGAATTTGAGTCTCAAATCAGACCAGACCCAATCCAAACACACCCTAATTGAAAGAAATGTCCATATAACGAATTCTAATTGGTTATGTACATAAATATAGATATGGACAGACGATTTTCACCCATATTTTTTTTTACCAGAGGCGAGTTGAACAACTTAATAGTGAATTGACGAATTGTATAGAGATATAGATGAAAAGACTACAATTATTTTTTCAAACAATTCTTCTAGAGTACGGCAGTGGTTGCTTTTGATCAAAAGTTAAATACTAATTGATATTTTTCTTAAGAAATGGAATACTTACTCCGCCTTAGTTCTATTAATTAACCTACTTACAATTTTTAGATCATGTACAGAACATATTTGACACATATTGACAATTATCATTTTTTTTCTTAGGTTACAAGTTTAACTTTATGTTATACATATTAGTGTAAAATACATCATAGTTAACTCAATTTACTACAGCCCAGATAGTAAACACCCATAGTATTTCTAATAAAAAAATTTACCAATTCCAAATAATACTATAGTATTTGTTGAAATCCGAAAAATCCATTTAAGAAGCGGACACACGGCCCAACTGAGGTTAGATATAAGTGTCAATAGAAAACAGCAAAGTCGAGAACTACAGGCTGGCCAGAATAAGATGGCTAGAAGTGATCAGAAAACAGGAGTTTGAAACAACCGAAGAGTATTTTACGGGAGAAGGAAAAAATTGGAAACGGCCAAAAGGGTAGACGGTTGAAAAAGTCAAACAGAACTCAAGTACGACGGAATTTATTTCACAACTCTTTTGACTCAGTCTCAAGCCTTATCCATTCCCTCAATTACCATATTCTGAACGTGTTAAAATAAGATTCGATTAGGATTTAGGAGAGTATTTAGGCTCAACAGACGAACTTGCCGAAAAAATAGGGAATCGTGCAACTTTCACTCAGCCGGAGCAATAGGAGTTTTTCCATGTTCTTCATTACGGCCACGACATGAGGGACATATCCACTTCACCAAACCATGGTCGGAATGAGTAATTTAAGGCGGAAAACTATTTTCACAAGCGGCTATAAATAGAGGATCAAAAGAAAGAACGTGACAACACAATCAACAATAGAAAATGTCTTTTATCTTCTTTTATTCAGTCCTTAAATACTTTCCTTAAAGTTTTATGTACTTAAATTCATGTAGTTAAACTTAAACTTATCAATTTGGAATCCGATAGGCTTCCTGCGTGAAGGCATTTGTCCAATAACGCATATTTAGATTAGAATTCATCCCCTTATACTAGCCTTCATGTGTGAGGGTCTTCCCAATAACACATACTTAGTTTTGAGGTTATCCGCTTGACTCCGGACAGACTTGTGAATTATTTTCGATAACGCATACTTAGCCGAGTAACTCTTTCCCAAATGTAATTGATTTTGAAGGAAGGAATTCAAGTGTGAATAAAATGCCCGACCAATTTAGATTTTTAACTCGAGGTTAACCGAATTTTTTATGATAACTTTATTAAAGGCAACAATTTCCAAATTCCTTTTACACTCTAAATTTATCATGGTAAATGTGCAAAAAAAACTTCTTAACAAAAACTTTCGGGGTAATTTCAGTTTTCTGTATCAATTTAGCTAGTTTATTTAATCAACATAATCAATTCTTAATTTTGTGACAAATAAAGTACTACTGTTTTTTTAGGTGATAAAATAGTACTGTTAATGGAAATGAAGTGAAGGGGGTATTTACCTTTATATAAAATAATCATAAATGTTTTTTTTACTAATTGACGGTTTTTAATTATTAGTACTTAATTAATGAATGAAGGTGTAGTTTTTTTTTGTCTTGTTATGAGGTGTTTTAACTGTCTTAGACTTTTGAGAGATCATATCAAACTTAACATCACTTGCACCGGGTCGGTCCATAAAGAGATAAAGTGTTAGCTAAAGTGACGGCTCCCAAGGACGATGCCAGGAATTTAGCGTTGGGGGGGCGAAACTGCAATAGTATGTTGAACTACATATAAAAACGGTAAAATAATAATCTTGGGGGTGAAACTGATAAAATATTATGAGCTACATATAAAATTTATTATACCTAGTATTATTTTACAAAATCTTGGGGGACTGTCTTCGTCCTTGACGGCTCCATACGTGGGTGGGTGGAGATTAATCCCTTAATCACTTAAGGAGCGAAACTGTTGAACCATCTACGCCAATCAACTTTTGTTTAAGGTGTAGATTACATAGACTAAAATACTCTCTTGAATCTTCATACCAAGTTAGAGTAAGACAGCCAATGTTGAATAGGGAAGATGTACACACATAAATGAGAATCATATTCACAATTTGATTAACATTTTTTTGTTCTTTCTTTTATATAAAGAAATTGAGTGGTTTTTTGTTTTTTGTATTTCAGAAGGGGCAATAATTTAAATTGAACTTAAAACTATGGTTTAATTATTAAAGTAGTTATATACTACTCTAAAGATACCATTTTTCCTCGCAAACAAAAATGGAGTTTCTAATTGATCTTTGATTCCCCTCATCTTTCACCTTTTTTAAGATAAGTACATTTAGGTTTGATTGATAGATCCATGATAATTAAATGATTTGAAGGTGAGGTTATTTATGCTTATCAGAGTAGGAGAAAGGTTTTTACATGTCATATTCATCTTACTTGCATTTAGTTCAATTATTAGAAAGATTTTAGTAAGTTTACATGTTTACTTCAATCAATAATTGTTGGAGATGGAAATATTGAGTTGCAACCTTATTAGTGCGTCAAATCTTTATCTAGCAATGCAATTCAAAGCTTTGGAGCTTTGTGATATCCAATATTATGAAGTTTTTTTCTTTTCTCTTTTTTTGAAACCACCCAAACAACACGTTTGGTATACTGAAATGCAATTTATTTTAAACAAAAATAAATTTTCACTTGAAATAGTTTTTGAATTCTTTTTTCATTCCGTTGATTAGAAGACAAAGACATAATGGAATGATGATTCCTTTCTTGTGTTTAGGGGAAACAATTATTTAATGTTGGAATTAAATGTGATTCAATATAATGGCATGTATGTACTGTAACATATGTTGACGACAAAACCAATTAATTGCATAATATATAAACTTTCACTTGAAAAAAAATCATATTTGTACACAGTGGCAGATTAAGGAAGAGGAGGACGATCACCCCAACATTTTAAAAAATAACGATTTTTTATAGGAAAAAATTATTTGTGTGAGATTTCTTTATAAATAATTTATCCCCAAAACAAAATCAGTAAAAAAAACACTCAATGGCGATGTGCTGCTAGGGGATTTTTGCATTAGCAATTGGTGCAACACCCTCTAAAACTGTGTCAATTCTTAGCGCAAATCTCTTAAGAGTTACACCCAACTAATAATGCAACATCTCTTATATTTTTTTAAACAATTTAAGTACTTTTTATTTTTTTGATATTTTTTAACTTATAAGATTTTGAATATATTTCATTAGATAAAAACCAAAAATAAATAATCAGTAAATACAAAAATTATATTATTAAAGCATTAAATAATTTAATTATTTTTCAAAAGTCATGCACCTAACTTGGATGCATAGCATGCGGAAGTTGCAACTGAATCGTGTACAGTCCAATACTTGCTTCATCCAAATTCAAGTGCAACTAGGTATTAGAGAAGAGACGTTCATATTATGACTAAAATATTCTAACTTTATTAAAAATGTCCTACGTTTATCAATACTCCACAGTGTAATTATTAAGGCAGGCCATACTTTTTCAAGTTAATGTTTTTTTGAAGAAACTCCTTTAGTTTACTTTCTATACAAAAGTGATGGTTCTTTTTTTCCTTCACAAATATCCGTGATCTCATTTCACAAAATAGAGAAAATAGAGTAAGAATAAAGAAACGTAAGAACCTGTCACATTATGATAAACTTGGTACCAAAATGAAAAAATAAAAAATAAACTTTCCTTATCAATATCGAATTATTGCATTATAATTTAGAAATTTGTATATAATTCAGAAGCTATAAGTTCTCTAATTAATAACCAATAATAAAAAAAATGAAAGCATCCCGCACTCTCATCTCCTATTGTTCATGGATGAAATGACCTTGTTACCCATCATTATAAAACTAATTCCAAAGAAAAATGAAAATATTTCTTTATAAATTTTTCTGATAGACAACTAATTTTGATTTTGATAAATTCTCTTCCAAGTGTAAGAGAACATGTTGTGTAGTGGATATATTGAAATGAATATCATTCACAAGTATAAGAAATATTTTTGAAAAATACTCCCTCCATTTCCTATAATTGTCATTTAGGTATCATTTAGGAGATATCTAGGTATCCAAATTAATTGTCGTTTAAGGTTCTTTTATTAGTTGTCAACAATTTATTCCAATTATACCCTCAACATTTTTCTTTCTTTATGACATAGAAGTGAGAGAGAGGGAGGGTGGGGGGTAATATTGGAAGTTTAAGTTAAAATGACAATTTCCTTAATTTTCTCAAATTGTCTAAAGAGTCTTATATTTAGGAATGGAGGGAGTAAAAAATTAGATGAATTTCTTCGGAACTAGTTTTATAGTTATTAGCAACAAAATCATTTCATTCACACAAAAAAAAAGAGACCGTCTTTGTAGACTTGTAGTACTGGTTTTTACAGTCACCTCACATTAATTGAATGGAATTAACATATGTAGGTAAGTCCAATTTATGTGAAGTCAATCTAATAAAGACGGCCCTATGATTGAATTTTCTTTTCAAAGGCTCTTTTGTCATTAGAAAAGAATGAAGTTGCTCTTGTGTATCTGAACCAGTTTCTGATCCAACCTTCAAGACCCCCGCGCAAGCTGGACCGGCCCCAATAGAAATTTACCAAACCAGGATGCAATTCTTGGGTCAGCATCTTGGTTAGGGCTCCAAGCTCTGCCCAGATCCAATCTGCTCCAAAGATTCTTGGGTCAAGTGATACTGGGCTAGACTAAGTAGGCCCATTCTGCTGGGCCAACTCAGTCTGGCCCATCTTCAAGTCTGCCTAACCAATGCTCTGATGTTTCTGAGGCTGTTGATTAACCCAATTGGAAACATAAGGTGGGTTTAAATGTTGCTGGAATTTATTCTGGAGTTAATTCTAATGAAGCTTAACTATCAACTGGGCTCTTACCGTTAATCGGGTAAGATGAAGGTCGTTAAGCACCTTCACTAGGGTCCAAGGGTTGTCTAACTTGGAACTGTCAGGGGTTCCAAAACACCCGAACAGTTATTGAATTAGTATGCTTATGGGAAGTGCACAATTCAATTATTATTTTTTTTTTATCATAAACCAAGTATTTATCTAGAATTTATTCGTTATAAGTTAATATTTCCCTTTTATTTTCTTGTTAATTGACATGGTCTTAGTGAACACCTTTGTCTCTTTTGAAAATTCATCAATAAAGCTGAATATTTGTCTTACTCGCTTGGTCATATTGACTATTGTTTACTCTAATGAATATAATTTTAAATGACATTGTACTGGTTTTTATGAAAACACAAAAACTGAGTTAATGCTGCAATCTTGGCAATTGCTTAAACATTTACATTTCATTAACTCCCTTCCTTTACTATGTATGGGAGATTTAATGAAATTCTAAGTAAATATGAAAAAACAGGGTTTTATCGGAGAAGTCAAAATCAAATGCAAACTTTAGAGATGCACTTAATGATTTTGGTTTATGTGACATGCGTTTCATTGGCTGCCCTTACACTTGTTGTAACTTTCGAGAGGGCTTAAGTGTAGGGTTTGTTCACTTTGATAGGGGTCTAGCAACTCCATATTTGTCACACCTCGTAACTTAGTGATGACCTAGCAGTGCGTCATCTACCAATGAGACACCGAACCCATAACATATAGACTATAAAATCTAAAGTACTTGATTGAACTTAAACATAACTTAAATGTTTACATCATGAGTAGAGAGTACTACAAAGTCATCCTACTTATCCTTACATAATAAGTGTAACATAATCGTTCAACTTGAAATGAAACTAAGTCTCTTTATTACATTGTCCTCATAGTTCAGTTCATTCATCATAATCTCCGTCCCATGTCTCTTCGACGGTGTCTTCCACATACTCATTTGCAAAATAATAAGGTGTTAGCTGCACTAGCCCAGTAAGGTTCAAACACCCTTGGAATGAAGCATAAATAATGCTCAAAATATTTCCCTATTTTTCAAAACATATGAAAAATTAACTTGGCTTAACTTGACTTGAAACAACTTTTAAAATACTTGTAATCCACTTGAAATAACTTGTAACAGACTTAGCTTGAATACAAAACAGAATGATGCACAACTTCTTATGAGGAGGGGACGGAAATCACATGAAACTTTGTTGGCCGATATGGTCTGACCTTTGTATGCCAAAATCTCGAATGGGGGCTTGGTTTTAGAGATCTAGGAGCTTTTCATAGGGTTCTGGTGGCCAAGCTAGGGTGGTGAATTATTTGCCAGTCTTTCTCTCTACTCTACAGTGCTTCAAGCTAAATACTTCCCCTGGAATTTTTTTTGAGAGTTTCGCTGCAAGGACATATTTCACTTGTCTGGAAGGGTATCTTAAAAGCGCCAAAACTACTCTAGGAAGGGTTGAGGTGACGAATTAGAGATTGCTCAGAGTCAATTTTTGAATGGATAGTGGCTAACCACGTCATATAACTTTAAACTCATTTCTCTGCCTGATATGTCATTTTCATGGAGCATAATGATTTCCCCTAGCTTTATTGATTTCCAGAGGGGTACTTGGAATGAGGAATTGCTCCGATATTATCTCTCTTGTTATGAAATTAACGAAGTTCTCAAAGTGCCGCTCTGTGATGATTGACCACCAGATCGACTTGTCTGAGATTATACAAACAATGGTCATTACTTTGTTAAGTCCAATTACCACCTCCGAATGGAGATCAAAATGGGCAGAGAAATCTACCCTAAACCTCGGGTGGCAAGCCGTTTGGTGACTGAGACCAAAGTTGGCGATTTCTTGTTCCACCAAAGTTAGATGTCTTTGTTTGGAAAAAAATTCAGCGTATACTTCCTACTACCCTGGCCCCGTCTCGTCGAATCATCACTTACCAATCTCAATGCCCTCTCTGCTAAGGTGTGCTTAAAACTGCCCTACATGCACTTTTTTCTTGTCTTGCAGTTGTGGAAGTTTGGAACAATACTATCTTTGATATTGATTCCATTATCTCAAATGATACTTTTCCTTTCCATCGTAGAGGGAGAGAATAAATTAGTAACACCTTTTGATGGAAATCGGCATGAGGACTCGAACTAAAGAGAGGAAGATCTATTGAAGTGGCATGTTGGTCCTATCACTAGGTCTCAATGCAAACTTTTCAAAGGGGCACTTAGTGGTTTATTTGCAAAGTGTTTGGTTCAAGCTAAAATGAACATCCAAGAGAGCCCAACAAATTGTGTTCTTTTGATCCAAGTAAAAGACAAAAATGATATGTCGGGAGTGTCTATTCCAAATAAGCTAGCCTATAGGACCAGTTCCGAAGAAGCAAAAGAAGTGCAAGGACATGTAGAAGATTTTCTCAAAAGATGATGGGTTAGAGAAAACATGAGTTCGTGTGTTGTACCGGTCTTGTTGGTGCCAAAGAAAGACGGGTCATGGAGAATGTGCGTAGATTGTGGTGCCATTCTGAAACTCTTAGTTCTTTTTGAACTTTAGAACTTATCAAGTTTCTAACTTGTGGCGTTCGAATTCTTACCAAACAACTTTTGGTGAGTTGTTTGTGGCGAATATTATACCAAGGTTACTAGCTACGACATAGGTTGTGGGTTCCGGTTCTTATACCAAGGTTCATTCCTATCAGTTTGCTAGGGGTCGAGGTCTTCACCAAATAAATCTCGTTCTAACAATCTCATAGAATGATCATTTATCCTGTGTTTCTACCTTCTTTGGGACGATCACATCACTTTTTGTTTACATTGCTTAGAATATTTGGTACAATAAGAATCGAGCAATTTTTTATGGTAGGAGAAAATCAACTGAGGAGGTTGCTAGCCTTATTTTGATTTTTGTTGTGAAGTTCAGTATTGTTTTTCCTTTCTCTATAGGACAATGTAAGGCTCCACAAGCTTTGTCAAATTATAATCATATCAAGTACATGCTGAAAGGTAAAATATAACTATATGTTTTTTTATTGCGAAAATGAACTAGTCGGACGGATAACATCGCCATCGAATGGTACACATTCGCTAGCTAGAATTTGGAAGTCCCTTTGCTCTCGGCATTTATAAGTTAAATGTTGATAACTCTCTGAATAATGACAACAGTGTTCTTGGAGCAGTCCTACACAATTAGAAGGGACTTTCATAGTGGGTTTTGCTAACTGCATTACTAGTTCACATAGTCCTAAGCATGTCTACGCTTTAGCGCTTCTTGAGGTATTAGGTTTGCAAAGATCAAAGGATATTGTATGTGCCTCATTGAAAGTGACTGCTAAATTCTAATCAGACGGGTATATAGAGATGATGAAGATTTGTCCTCAGTAGGACATATTGTAAGTCTCATTAGAAATCTTTTGGAGGTTAGTATAGCTAATGTATCCTATGGCCATAAGTCATGTAAAATGATCATGGTGGTGTATTGACAAAATACTACATCCATTCCTTTTTTTTTATAAGACTTTCATTATATGTTGCGAAAATTGATGAACTTTTGTTATCAAAATATAAATATTACTCTTTTAAATAGAATTAGTGGTATGAAAGTCATATTTAAGAAAATAATATTTATATTTTAACTAACAAAATATCTTATTTTTTACTTTAATTTTTGTAAAATGTAATAGAAAGTCTTTATATTAAGGAATGGAGGTAGTATTTTAATTCAGATTTATTTATATGGATAATAATGTCAATTGATCCATTATCCATATCATAAAAAAAATCAACAATATTTTCCTTCCTTACTGTGTTATAATAGAGAGCATATCCTGTGATCGGTGAGAGTATAAATATTACTGAGCTCAAACTCGACGGAGGAGGAAGTGGAATCTTCCGATGGAGCCGCCGCAGTTTCAAGAATCTTCCCGCTGTGATGTCTGCAAATCTAGCTTCACCACCTTCCGCCGTCGGGTACTTCCCTCTCAATCGTCTTCCATATCAATCTGCAATTTTTGTGTTTCGGATTCAAAGTTCAATTTTTGTTTATTAGATCACAAAATGATTCAAGAAATTTAATTCCACTTCGTAATTTATGATCCGTTTTCATGTAATTTTTTTAGATTCTCCTTCTGATCAATCGTTTTTTTTAACTGATAATGCATTCGAAAATGATTAATGGCTAAAATAAAATGACCAAAATTTGCTAAAAACTCAAATTAAACACTATTCCCTTGTTGGCATAAGGGATTCAACGGGTTATTAACAATTTTGCCATGTGTTATTTACAATTTAGCCAATTGGTTTTAGCCGCATAGCACAGCCCTAATGCATTATGCATCTATTATTTGATAATTTCAATATTAGGTTTACGGAGGTAGAATTGAAATCAATTTAGGGCTTGCGTAATGTTATTGGTTGAATTTCGTGATTCTTACTTGTATATGTAAAGTCAAAGTACAATATCACCTCAATGGGGGATCTTCTATGTCTAATCTTTTAATTTTACAAAATTATGTGTTCCATTTTTTAATTTTTCAATGGATAATTGCAATGGATAAAGACTGAAAATTGCAAGTTATTAGTGTTGTGCTGAAGTTACTGTAAATTAAATCAAATCCTTCACTGTCAGATAATAAAGCAGTTTTATTACTCAATTGCATTATAGAAGACTCAGATAATAAAGCAGTTTTTGATCTTGCATTAGATGAAAACTTTATAGAAGAATCAATTGCAGCTTTTGACACTCATAGGGAGCTTGACGGTCGAAGAAAAGCTCTGAACTTGCGAGTTTTACTACTCCATCTCTGTGAATTCTCATTAATCTTTTCTTCTTGGGTCTGTTGAACACAAATTGTAAGCCTTTTATAACACAATTTTTTCTGATATATTCTTTCCCCTTGTAGCATCATTGTAGATGCTGTGGCCGAACTTTGTGCGCTGAACATTCATCACATCAGATGGTATGCCTGCACGTTGTTCTGATGTTTTGTTTCCCTTTCCTTTTAATTTTATGGTATTGCAAAATTCAGCTTCATTTTTTCCCCAATGGCTTGTTTTCAGGCGTTACCTCAGTTTGGTGTTCCTTCACCTGTCAGAGTTTGTGCTGATTGTTTCAATGATTCATCTCGGTATTTTTCTACTCATTGTTACTTTCTACAGTGAAGTGCATGGTTTTCCTTAGAAGTAAATATACTCCATGATTGTCACAAGAACTGGTTAATTTCTATAGAAAGGCCCTTTTATCTTTCTTCTCTGATGTGGGAACTTGTGCAGGGACATAATGGTTTTGCAACAGGGAAATGAAGTGATTTACTGCATATGTAGAATATAAATAATTTCATTATTGTTTTGTGAATGCCCTCCCTCCCTCTTTCGGTGTTTAGTAGGTGGTAATTTATAGTGATGAATTTCTTCTTAGATGAGAGAACATGAAGTGAAACTGCCCTAAATGCAGCAAAATGAAAGATTAACAAACCCAAATAGCTACTGGGAATTGACTAGTGGTAGGTGTATCTGAAACAACTTTTAGTCTTGCCAGTTTTATTTGGAGCTACTCTCTTGACCCTTAAAATACTTGATGATAGGACGGTCTTATATTTGTTGGAATCAATTTGAGGATATCCAATGTGTCAGTTGGGCACAAGAAGATCTCACTTGGTGTGGTTTATAGATTACTCTTTGAGATGGGTAACAACACTAGTGCTTGCACTTTTGTGTATGCATATTCCACAGGCTTCTTGACTGAGGATGGATAAGTATACAAGTATGGTTTGACATTCTTCTAGTTCCAATGCAGATTGCGAATCTCTTCTTTACTCATTAAGTTTATGCGTTATTTGAGCATTATTTCGTTTCAAAAGAAGGATTATGGTTATGCTGTGGCTAATTTGTCCTCCCAAGTTTAATAACTTCTGTTTCTTGTGAATACCTGATTACTTAATTGCATATCAGCTAGTTTTCGTGGCGTTTTCTCTAAAGGCTTTCTCCTTAGGTCCTATGTTTGCCTATCCTTCCCTCTTTTACTCTTTGACTTGCATCTGTGTTTTTTATTCTGAGTAGATTGAGGAAAGATGACAAACCAGATGTTTCAAATGGGATTAATGTGCTGACAGATTCAATCGCAAGATTAGACATTGATTCAGTTGCAGAGAGAAATTCTGAACCAACTACCAAGCAACCTCCTACGCAAGGTGTTTTAGAATGCAAGTGTGGGATGCCTTTATGCATTTGTGAAGCACCAGCTCCACCAGAACATGCTGCTCCTGTACCAGCAAGTCACTCTCTCTAAATGATAATTTGTCTAGCCCGCCCTTTTTTTTTCTTATTCGTGTTTTGGTTTCAAACCAAGTATTTCTAGTAAATATTCTGGAACTTATACTTTTCGTTTGACCAAGCAGGTATACAACACTAATGTTACAGTTGTTCGTCCCAATCCAAAACCCAGAAAACCAGAAACTACACAAAGGAATAGAGGTTCAACGTCAAACAGCAAGCATGGGTACAGTACTATTCACACTTTATGTTCCCACACGGGTTAAAATCAAGTATAATTTTAGTCCATTGGAAGCAATTTTTTGTTAGATTTGCTTTTCAGGTGCGTGGATTTTAAGTGCACGTTTCCATAAAATTTAGAATGTCTACTTTGTAACAACCCACTCCTTTAGTCCATCATACTCTGTTCTCGGAGGTGCAACATGAGCTATTAGTAATTAGATAGGCTGAGATGGACAGTTCGGCCATAATAATTGAATGAACAGAAAATTATTGTACTTGTACCATACCACCCTCAACTACAGCCTACCAAAGATCTTCCTGCCCAGAAAAAGTCCTAACTTGGCTTGTAGTGTGACTAGGCAAGCAATGTGTAATCATAGCCTGTAGTTAAGATGTTGTGTGTTTTAAGGGTAATGGTAGTTTGTTTTCAATATTAGAAAAATGTTGGGAAAATTGATGTTTGGTCACAAAACTAAAACCAAGAAAACTCATAATTCATAATCTCTATGAATAAGACAGGATAATTCTTTAATTACATATCTAATTTGTCAAATAATTTTCAGTACAATTTTCAGTTCTGGTCAAGCAACCAATGAAACTTTGGTAGTGGATTATGAAGCCAGTGGAGAGGTATGGGGCTCTATAGTTTGGTAATTGATATGATTAACAGCTACAGAATCATTCTTGAATTATCAATACTTACATGGTCCTATCTTGCAGGGTTTAAGAGAAGCAATAAAAAATGGCGACTCTGCTGCTTCCAGAAAACTTCTGAATCAGGTATTTTTGGTTTCCTTCTTATTCCTAATGTAAAAAAGTTAGCCACTTTCACCCCTAATGTCTTCTTCTTTGACCATTTTGGTTCCTCGTGAATATTTTAACCTTTTTGGTCTCTGAAGTTTTTGTCGTAAGGTATTAATGTATAAATTAGTCGTTTTGTGAGACACCAAACCATCAAAGAAAATAATTTCAGGGCCAAAGCAGTCAATTAAAATAATTTTAGGTGCCCTGAAATTTAAGAATATTCATGAGGGACCAAACAGGTCAAAGGAAAAAATTCAGGGACCAAAAAAAGTTAAAATATTCGTTAAGGACCATAACAATCAAAGTAAAAGAAAAAACTTCAGGGGCGAAAGTGGCTAATTTTCCTTCCTAATGTTGTCGATTTACGTTGGCATGCTAGTTTGGATATATAACTGATGTCAAATTTGGTAGGGTGTGGATGCAAACTACTGTGACAAACAAGGCTCATCTCTCTTACACCTGGTACTCTCTTTCTCACTCTCCTTGTGTCATGCCTGGCAATAAATATTGAATTTAGTTCAAAAGATATAATGCTTATCAAGAGTCTGATTGTAGGCTGCAGTTTTTAATCAAACTGAGATAGTTTTTGCTCTTATGGACCATGGAGCACGCCTTGACTGCAGAAATTCACAAGGTAAATGATCTCAATACAACCTAAATAATTCCTGGTCCTGCAGTAGGTTGGTTTTCACCAGGGGTGGTACTAGAAACTACCTATTGAGGGTGTGGTGTGGTGGATATATTTATAGTAGTAAGAAAAAATTCTTGGGGGCAGGGGGGATGTAATATTTTTAAGTTTTCCTAAACAAAAAAATGGCATTTTAAATTTTTTAGGGGTAGAGGCCGCCACCCCTAGTTCCGTTCTGGTTTGCATGCAATTGGCCCAAAAGAAAAGAGACCATTGATCCGTTCATGTGTACTTGCAAAGGTGCATCTGAAATTTGTAAATGGCTTATTTGTTTAATTTGGTTGCAGTTGATTGGCGTTCTCCAATTGTCTCATTCTCTGGCAGATATATTATTATAAGCCTGATGCAGTTTATATTATAGCCTCATTCTTGCTATTATTTTATTGGTTTCTCATGACATGTTTCAGGTGAAACGCCTCTGGATTGTGCACCCGTCACCTTGCAATACAAGATGAAAAAGAAGATAGAGGAGAGTGAGCAATTGGGGTCAAGACCAATGGAGTAGACGAATAGTCTCAGTCTCTTAAACAAATGGTTTCATCACATTTTGCAATAAGCTCTTCTGATGTCATAAAGGTCTTCGCTGCCAAGCACTTGCAGCTTCCTTTTGCTGCATAAAATTATCTGCCTCACCCTATATAAAGCCATAAATTTGCCATCCAACCTGTGCAATCGTCACATGTTTCGGCTAGAAGGTTTGCTTAAATTATTGTATCCCCATACTTTTGACCCTTATTTCCCTTTTCCGCCTCCTTTTGGATGTAGAAACTGGCTGATATCATCTGCATTGTACCCTTTTCTGGTTAATGGTTTGCTTCTGTCAGGTCTTATAGTGTCTCTTTATGTTAATCTTTTTTATGATCATATCAGCATTACTTTTCTTTGAATAGCAATAGTCAAGTGGAGTGGAGAAGATGACATCCCTTGGTTCCTTGTAACTAAAGGGATCATATATTTCCATCACTATTCCTTAGGTCGTTATGGCCTTTCTCTGTATGTATATTTTTCTATCTTTCAACAATATCCAACGGTGATGTCATATCATGTAATGGTTCTTTTGTTTTTTTTAGTAAGATGTCACATGTAATGTGTAGTGTGTTATGATAGATCCATTGAAGGAAATTTGTCTTGGTACTTCAAATTATTTTCTTTTTGGGTATATATACTTTGAAATTGTTTTTTTTTTTTTAACTTTCAAGGGTCTTAAATTATAATAGTTCTAGTCATGTGAACTTTGGATCTTCCAATTCCAATACATTATTTAGTACACTGATTAAATGATTACACGTGGAGCAATGTGATTGTCCAAGTTCATTAATTTTACTTGTTGAATCATATTGTTTCACGTGTGATAATTTTATTGGGTCACTAATGTGGTCTTAACCGATAATTTTGTATTCGGACTCTGGCCAAGTTTTCACGTCTCATATGAAAATATGTACAATGGTATTTATGTGGCAGAATAGTGAAATCAATCCTACAACATTTTACTATTGGTGAGTTGGATCCCTAAACATTGTTTTATTTATTTATGGGTACCAAAACAATTTACGGGTTGGCTACAAAGGTCCTTGTGTTAAAAAAAATTGAATCAATAGTTAGTCAATTTAAAAAAAGAAAAAGAAACTCACTCAAAATACTAGGGTTATTTTTGTCATTTCCTATTCTATTCCACCCAAACCCATTTCCTAACTCATTTCCAAAAACAACCCATTTTAAAATTATACAAAATTAGGGTTATTAAAGATAAGACGGGAGAAAATCAATTGCAATGGGTTAGAAACATAAAAAGTTGAATGACGATCCGGTTCGAAAACTTCAATTATGGAGGCATGGGGCTTTAAAATGTGGGGGAGACTGAGAAATATTTGGATCGAAATCATTAAGAATGATATGAATTTGTTAGATTTGAATGAGAAAATAGTTTTTGATAGAAGGAAATGGAGGGAATGTATTCATGCAAATTATCATACAGAAATTAATTACTTGGGATTAAGGCTTTGTTATTGTTTAAAATTATATAAAATTTCACTAACTTTTGACTCTTGGAATCTTTTGGAATGAATCAAAGACGAAGATGGATGGAGTCTAGCAAGCTTTTGTAATAATGGGGTCTGATCTTCCAAGGAACTCCTTTATATGCTAAAAGTTCTCTCGCAAGATTCCATTGTTCTTGAAACAGTTTCCACAAGAAGCTAACATATGATTGGTCATATGGTTAATGGGATGCAAATCCCATAAGAAGGTATTTGGTAAACTCTCTATGGAATAAATTACATAGAAAGTTGAACTATACGTTTTTAATAGCTTATACTCCCTCCCTTCCGTAATATTAGTTGTTAGGGATTGGAAAATGAGTTTCCATTTCCCAAACAAATAATATTATGGACAACTAATATTACGGAATGGAGGAAATACAATTGTTGGAAGGTTCATTTAAGAAACCTTCCAATTTTATATTCTATTTGGACAACTTATCTGGCTTGTCTCTCTCCATCACTGCATAGTGCTTCAGCAGAAACGTCAACGTGCTCAGAGGAGAGAGACAATTGAAGCACCGTTTGGACACGTCACCATTTTAGACGGTTTTAACATAATTATTTGACGAAATAATCAAAATAACAGCCCTTAAAAATTTTGATGATAAAAAACGATAAAAATAAAAAATAAAAAGTAATTTTTTACTAAAGTAGCTAGGCAAAATTTTATTGATTACCAAATTGGCTATTTATTCTCTTTTCGGTTAACTATTAGATTGGTATTTTTTTTTTTTTTTTTTTGTAAATATTGGCATGCAAAAGAAACGTTCAAATTAGATTGAATTGGTGGCAATGACTAGTTAGCAAACATAGTTTAAGCAACTCAAAGAACAGCAACAAAACTTTAATCACAAGTAATTAAGGTCGGCTACATTAATCAATATAAAATTTCGGTGTAGACGTTCGTTTAAGCACCCTATAAAACAAAATTAGTTCAAGGGAAAAAAAAAATTAATTTAAGGACATTTCTTATTCACCGATTATTAATAGAGGCAGACACAAAGTTAAAAATTTGGGTCATTATGTTTCTGTAAAAAAAAATTAAAAAAATGGGGGAGGAGGGAGGGAATGCAATTATAGGCAAAATGCCCCCATCCTTTACAAGGTCCGCCCTAGATTATTAATATTCCATCTATCTCACATTATCTATTTGCATATTTTTTTTTAAATATGTTCTAAATTAATTGTCAAAATTTTTAAATAAATGATCCATTAATGATGATTTCTATACCTCTTACATTGAATGTTTGAGGGAGAATAATAGAGAGAAAAAAAATGTAGAAATAAATTAAGAGTAAAATTAAATAAGGTCATTTTTTGACATTTTATCATATCTTAAAATAAAACTTAATGAAATCTTAATTTTAATGCAAAACACAAAGTGAACATACCTTATTTATTTGTTTTAATATACCTTATTACAAGTATTGTAATACGTCAATCTATGATATATATATATATATATATATATATATATATATATATATATATATATATATATATATATATATATATATATTAAAATTGTAATACATGAAAAGTTTGTAGTGAACAGTGGTACCGACATACAAAAAAAAGTCAAGATTTATGTAGGACAAAATCCCCCCAAGTAAAGGATCTTTTGCAAAAGTTAGTTCTGGCAACAGCAATTGCCCACCCACCATACCTAAAAACAAGTTGGAGATGGTTCGTGATGAAATCCTCATTCACAATGAACAAATACAGGGGCGCAGTCAACACAAATTGACTCAATTGATAAATATTTAACACATTTTTACAAATATCAAGTATTCAATTTCCGCGATTGACGTAAAAGTTGTGTTGGTGGGCAAGCGACATATGGTCCTAGAACCTGCCCTGCCTTGTAATAGTGAACGGAGCTAAACTCACCTAAACTTTTTGTTACCAAAAAAAATACAGGGGCGTCATCTTTGCCATAGTCTTCCTCAATGACGGATGTAACCTTCTAGCACTGGGGTCAAATGACTTAGGTGAAAAAAATAATTAGTATTTATGGTATATTTTACTCTATTTAGATGATAAATGTATAGATAACTTATACACAATTTTTTTTAGTGACCCCACTAATAAAATAAAAACTCTTCAAAATATTTATCAGTGTCGTATGCTCCCAGCATTCTGTATTACTGAATCCGTCATTGGTCTTACTCTAAAGTTTCTACTTTTTGGATAAAGATCTTGATAAGCATCGTATACATCTTTTTGTTGGTATCATCATCCATCACTTCTTTTCAAAAATAGTCTATTGGTGGGAGCTGTTATCTCACAAGGGTCTAACTTTAAAAAAAAAAAGAATTGTGAGAGCGAAACTGAAACTTAGATTTAAAGCGTGAACACAATCTTAAATTTTATATTTCAGAATTGATTTTACATTTCTACTTATAAACAATTCAATTTTTTTGCGAATCAAAATCAAATCTCGAATGAAAAATGATAACCAGTGCAAGCCTCAATACCAGTGGCGGAGGATACAAGGGCGAGGGCACGCTAAAAGTTTTTTTAATTTTTTATATACTAGTATATATTCAATGCTCGAAAAAAATAGATTTTTTTCTACTACTACTTCAAGAATTTTATGATACACATCGAAATATACCATTTAGAAATTTTTACAATCGTTTGGTCCGCCAATGTTGAAGATTAGTAGAAGAAATGAAGATCAAGATGAAGTTCTTTCAAGTTGCAAGCAGAAAGATCAAGCAAAAAAGAATAAAAAGAGCTGCAAAAATGCTAAGGAAAAGGAAGAATGGACTTGTGATGTGGGCTGAAGATTTACGCATTGGGCCAAAAAAGAATTAAGTAAAATAGGTCCACTTATCCTTGTAAATAAAATAGCTCGGTTATGTATGTTAAGCGATTTAGGGTTAAAATCGGGGTAAAAAACTCATTCGATGAGCTGATGAAGAATCAAAAAAAAATTAGAGGCGCCGCCCTGACCCCCTTCTTCCGCTAACCTAAGACTTTGTATATGTCGTTTAAATTCAATTTTTCTAAAAAAATATATAATTCTACCTCAAATATATCATTTTACACCGTAAAGCAAAATTTTAGTTCGGCCCCCCCTAAATTCAAATCCTGGCTCCGCCACTGCTCAATACTAACACCTTCTTTTTATCAACATGTTTGATCTAATGACCAAGTTATAAATAAGTGATTAGTTGTTCAATTCTTCCCCAAACTACTAAATCAAAAATCTTTTATGCAACTAACAAAAGTGGAGGTCAACAACATGTACAATTTGAATCGTCACAACTATTATGCATAACAATTGTTCAATCGTTAGATGAAGTCATCTAAAAGATGAATTAAAATAAATATTTTTTTAACTACGGTTAAATAAAGCTAACAACTGTTAAAAAATTTATGCGGAAAAAAAAATGTTCCGAACCATAGCCAGTTTGGCATTTGAGTCATACCCTAAAACAAAAAGGGGAAAAGAGAGGGGGGGAAATAACGTACGGCGTCAGCTATGATGTGTAAAAATGCTTGTCTGACTAGGATAAAGAGAAGGCCTTTACCAAACCAAAAAAGACAACCATATCCACCCTCACCCCACCGTCCACTTCCACTTTATCCACCGTCAGCCACCCCTCCTTCTCCTCTCCTCCTCCCCAACTATAACTACCCCATTCTTACCCTCCTTCCAATTCCCCCCTTCTTCCAATATTCACCCAAAATCATGAAGTTTGCTTCAATTTCAATGGGTTTCTACCATTCTAGTTTAATCAACAGCGATCAGTACGCTCTTTACAAAGTAGCCCTAATTTTTGGATTAACAAGATGGATTTTCTACTGGGCACATAAATTAGTAAAGAATTACATGTTTTTATTCCCTTTCTTGTGCTTTGAAGATGAATTTCAATCTCAATCTCAATCTCCACCACCATCTCCTTCTAATTTGGCAATGGCAATTGAAACCCTAACCCTAATTAAATTTGGGGAAATTGCAGAAGAAAGGGGAGAAAATTGCTGTGATGATATGTCTTGTGTTGTTTGTTTGATGAATTTCAAAAACAGAGATGAAGTTTGGAAGCTTAGGAATTGTAGCCATGTCTTCCATAGGCAATGTTTAGATCACTGGCTTCGTTATGATGCTAAATTATCATGTCCTCTCTGTAGAACTTCTTTGATCAATTCTAGCCCAGAAGAACAGCCTTCTCAGCAGCAGCAGCAGCCTAGTTGGGCTGTTGAACGAATTCTCTATCTGTTTGGAGATGATTTGCTCTATGCATCCCCATATTCATCTTAGCACTTCGGACTCAAAACAATAGATTCCAGATTCCAACTTGGAACGATAAATTCCGGATCTCAGATTCCGACTCGAAACTGTAGATTCCGGATTTCAGATTCCGATTCGAAACGATAGATTCTGGATTCGACACTTCCGCCTGCGATAATCTTGAACATTTGAAAGCTTTTTGTTCATACCATTATATTGTTGGTGATTCTTTAATGATCAGAAAAAGGTCAAGAGAGGTGAATTTTGCTTCCGGGCCTAAAGGCAGAGTAGTTTATTTTTGCCATATTTTCTAGGCCAAACAAAGGGTTGTAAAAATGTAAATACAAGAAAGATTATTGAAATTTCCATGATCAATTAATTACTTCAGTAGAATGAGAATTTAGACACTCATTATTGTTTGGAGATGATATGTTTTATTGATTTGAGATAAGTAACTGAACATATTCTTCTTAAGATAAACGGATGCTAGTAAGTATGTTTTATGAACAATACTACCTCCATTCATTCCTAAATATAAGACTTGAAGAACATATTACGAAAATTACGCTAAAAATATCTTAGTTTTTAAATTTTGTACACATAAGGGCACCACTGGGCGGAACAAGATGTGAAGTTAGTGATTATTGTACTTTGAGGGGTTATAATACAACAATCTTCAAATTTTGGGAGGATCATAACAAAAATTTAATAGAGTGTGAGGTAAATAAAAAAATTGTACACTAAAAATTATATGGCAGTGACGAGGACAGAGGTTGAAGATGGATATATTTGGTTTGGGTAGGGTTTTTTTTTTTTTAGGGCATTTTAAGTAATAACTAATAGGAATCGGATAGCCTAAGTGGTAAGGCTACCCGGACACGGGCCGAGAGGTCCCGTGTTCGATTCCTGTATCTCCCCTTAGTGGGGCAATAAATCTCCTCCTCTGGTAAGGCTAAAAAGTTTGAGTTAAGAAAAAATTAGAACACTAACAACTATTAGTTTTTGGATGCAACCCTAATTTGGATACTTAATTGATACAATTAAGACAATAGGTATCTAACTGATACTCATTAAATTAAATAATTTAACTCTTTTTTTAAGAGGTTTCATTTTGGTATGAGTGTATATATATAATTTTCTAATATTTGTATATTTATAAAAGTGAATAGTGCAAAATTGAAAAATCTTATCTGTTTAAGTTGATTTCTTTTCATGTAGCTTTAGATCAGATCCATGATCATTGTCATAATGTGCCTCAACATGAAAAGGGAAAAAAAATAAACTATAAACAAAAACTCTTTCCCATTTTCTCTTGAAAAACAAAAAATCCCAGCCTTGAAGAGAAGGTTGCATATTCAATAATAGCAACCAAATGCTATCAATGCATCTTAATCATCATGGCTCAAAAGGAGGGAATTATTATATTTTTACATTAATTGATTTGGTTTCTTGATAGGCAAGCAAACCAAACATTGATTCTTCTTCTACTAATAAGAAATAAAATTAAAATTTATGGAGCGTATATACTGTATGGCTCTGGCTTAGGCATGTCCTTCACAAGGCCACACAACAGGTCACTATCTGGAAGATTGTATTCGTCGCGAAGTGAACGAGCAGGTGACAGAACACTAAAGTAGAGTTGTTGACCGAGATATGCCCTTTCGGTGCTCGCAGACCTCAGATTCCACATCCCAGCATTATCAAATGTTAGCATGATGGCAGCCCATGAATTAGGATAAACTTGGATGGTGTTCCTGCTAACGGTATCCAAAAGATTGTAATTCTTCCTCTTTTCTGGTGTCCACCTTCCAGGTTCAATCCTGTTTCATCCGCCACAACAATAACAAATATTAATGTCATACGTGATTCATGGTCTGACAACACCTAAATAATGCACACTAGCTAGGACAGGGGAAGAAAGTTTTAAAACCTTTAAAAAAATAATTATACTAGCTAGCAACTTACGCTGTGGGGAAGAATGAATAACCACTCAAATGCCATGATTGAATGCTCTTTTCGTGATTCTCAAAGATGATCTCAATGAAGGTACGAAAAGTAGCATTGACGACATTAGGAGCAAGTGTGGGCTTTTGAGTATCATCTGATGGTGGTTCATCCTTAATGATATCGTACTTGAAAACCTTGTCTGCGATTCCATAGTACTCAGCGAGTTTCAATGGAGTTTCGGGATGGATGTGTGAGACACCGTTTATGGCGTAGCGAAGCTTTCCATCAACATCATGAGCAGAGTTAACGAATTTGATGGTACGAGTGATGTTGATTTGGCCGTAATGGTATGAACCCTGGGGATTAGGTCTTGCAGCACTCGCGGTCAAATTCCAATGGAATGATCGGAATTGATTAAGAGACAATGCCCATCCGGTAGGGGCTTCAGGAAGCTCAGGTGAAGCCGGTGTATTCGATCCCTCGTACCTGATGGTGGCTGTGGAGGTTAGAACTTCCTTTGTAAATCTGGTGGAAACCACAAAGTAGTAGTCTTTAGGTTGTTTATTAGCAGTGACTAACACAGACATACATTGCCCCAAATGTACATCCAAACTTTCATAAACATTTTGAATTGTGTGAGATCCCTCCATTTCCACTAACTTCATGTTATGACCTTGGAATCTAAAGTTAAATGAATTCTTCATTCCGACATTGCAAACTCGGTACCTATTTGACAAGAAAATAATCCAATTGGTCAAAAGTACTCATTACCAGATAACAAGATAATAATTAACGAAAAACGAATAACCCATTTAGTTACCTATAAGTCTTTCCAGGTATCATTGTGTACATTGGCTCATCCTTACCATCAACTTTACCATTTTTACCATTGATCAAAACACCATCGGGCCTAGCGAGAGTACGACCGCTATCTAAGAGTTTCTTTAAGGTAGTATGACTCTTGGAGTACCAATCACCGGCCAAAATGAAATAATCATCCTGAGGAGGATCGAATGGCACGGGGATAAGATCGCGACTGACCACGCTAATAGGACCATAACCACCGGCAGCTCTATGCAAAGCTGTGGAGGGATAGTAAAAGTAGCTTCCAATTTGATCCTTCACTTGGAAAGCAAATGTGTAATTTGTACCGGGTGCAATAGGACAATTGGTTCCTAACAAACCTTCTTGCCAAGAATTCTTCCTTTGTTGAATCCCATTCCAATGGAAAAGAAGAGGTTCATCAAGTTTGTTGAATACATTGACAATAACGTTGTTGTTGGAAGTACCATTGATTCTTGGTCCTGGAAATTTACCATTGATAAGAATGACCTGTTGGGGCACACCCAAAGGGGAAAAGGTGCCATAGGTGACATCCCAAGTATAGAATAGATAAGGGTCCTCACCACGCACCATCATAAATGATGCCGAGAGACCATACAATACAAGGGAAAGAGCAATCATTCCCATTCTAGTATCCATCTTTTTGGAATTTTTCCTTTTATTGAATCTAAAAAAGATTCTTATTTAAGGTGAATTATTATTTTTTTGTGTGTTTTTTAATGCCTTCAGAGGCCTCTGATTTGTAAAACAACAATATCATTTGCATTTATATAAGCAAATGAGAAGATGGATTTTGAGGTGAAAGCAAAAAATGACCATCGGATTTTATTGGATTGCCCGCATTAATCGTACTTGAAATATTCATAGCCTCAAAATTCAAATATTTTATTTGATCTTCCTTCTCTTGAGGATTATTTTTAGCTTTTCAGGATCTTCCACACACTTGTCTAATGATTTTTTAGTTTTATTCCTTATCAAAATTTGATTTTTTTCTCCTGAAATAGTGAAATGGTGAGCCATGAAGTCGTAACTGTCTCTTGAACTAACTATTCATAACTCAAATCGTAACAAACTTTTGTAGGTTGATATTTTTCTAGAAATCATACAATATTTTTTTTTTCCCTTTTCAATTGATATTTTTCTAGAATCATATGAATTTATTTTCTTTTCAAATTCCAAGTAGCCAATCCGCATCTCCCAAGAAAAAAGAAATTGACAACTTAATTAAGTTAGAAAAAGTCTTGGATTCAAATTGCAGTCCGTTCCCAACCACCCAATGTATCGATAAAAAAAATAGAAAATAATAAAGTTAATCCATTTGTTAAAGTAACGTAGAGGAAATAAGTTCCGCATATTCTATATTTCTATGTATCAATAGAAAAGAGAAAGAAACAAAGTTAGTCCATTTCTATATTATCTAAAATATAACAATCTATCCACTTCATATTTCTATTGCATACTAAATTTCAACACCACCACATTCATAAACAATTGGATATTCTCAAAAATTGCTAAATAAATTATAACATGATGCCTCAGATGTACATATTCTCACCAGGTATATCAAAAGTTAGTATACATTGTTAATTGGAAGATCTATCCTAGTTTCAACTACTAGTTAGTGAAACACTTTGATCTCTACTCCCCCCCTCCCTAAAAAATGAAGAGTGCCGTGGCTCGACGAGCCAGTGAAGCACGAGATTTTCAGATGGCGCGATAGAAAGTAAATAAATGTCATATAGTTCTTCAATCAGAGGCTGTGACCGGAGAAGTAATATACTCAGCTTGAACAAGCCAACTCAATGCCTGGTACTTTTTCTTCATCAGTAAGGTCATTGGACAATGCCTGAGGTATCCTGTGGCGTATTAATATGCGAGAAGTGGCTATTTTTGCCTTACCATAGTTCAATACGATCACTCTATCGTCATCCAAATCAAATCTTATATTTTCTTTCTCACAGTCTTCAACAAGCCGGCATAGATGCTTCAAATTCTCAACTTCGACATCATTAACTTTCTTAACCTGCAAAACACACAAAGAAATCCATAAATCATTTTAATGGCAACAAGTTAAGATGCAAAAGAGCCCCTATCCAGATACGACTAATAATCAGGTTCCCTCAGCGTTAATTAGAGAGTTTAAACCTCAACTAGGTCCTTCAAAAGACACGTTTGTCACATTGAACCTTCAAATTAATGATTTCCAACTCCGAACTTAGATTTTTTTAGTATGTGTTTACCATAAGCCAAATTTGCTCCAATTTGGAACTTCAAGGAGATTGGTTTGTTTGATTTTGCCCACAAGCAGGCTTGATTGAAGAAGTATATTATTCTAAAGCCGCATTCTAAATTTTATTTCCCAACTCGAGTAACTGATCCTGTATTCTGAAGCGTCAAATCTACATTGACATTTATCTTCTACTAACTTCATTTTTTTTTCTATGCTACAAATCAGAGAATTTGCATGCAGTTAATTATTTGAATTCTACAAGAAAATAATAGTGCATCTTTTTTTAGACACTTAAGGGTGCTGACTTGTGCCGCCTGTAGGTAGAGTAACAATTGTTCGAGTGGTACTAAGGACGTGGAAAAGGATCTATAGGGATCTCCTGTGCTAGTAATAAACCAGATTAGAAGAACCTTAATTCAAAAATAAATTAAAAACAAATACAAAACCTGCTTCTAACTAAACACGAGACACTCCCAACGAGGGCATTGTTTCCATATAGAAAGTTGACCACCCAAAAAATACAAGCTCTTGGCAACGTCTATGTAACTGTGCATTCTTGTTTAACATGTCAAACCATTTAGCTTTAGGAGAAAAAAATATGTAAAAGCATCTGGAGGAAGCAGAACATGTCTTAGAAACATTTAAGCAATACAAACAAAGCTTAATGAAAATATAAGTATTTTACCTGTAGCTCAGCAAGACGCTCATATCCAGTGTTGATATCATCCATCAATACCTAAATCAAGCAGTTCATTTTACTTGGTTATTTGAAGGAAAAAACAAAGGAAAATATGAATTTGACTCGCTTCAAACTTAAACCTGTCATTTTGCATGCATGAACTAAAAGCAGAGCAAAACAAGAGGAAAGTGGAAAAAAGGGGTGTGGGAGGTGGAGCGGAGAAATATCATGAGACTTAATACCACATGATATGGGAGAGAAAAGTCACGGTTGGCTAACAGTCTTCTATCTATCAAATCGTTTAAGCATGAAGTTTTCTCACTAGAAGTTCTGGTCTTAATGGCTAAGGTTTTTTTCTCTTGATGGCTTAGTTAATCATCTTATAAGAATATCTAGAATAGTAGTGTATCTACATCTACATTGCCGTTTCAGAAAGGCTTTGAAGAAAGGGGGAAAAAGAATGTAACTAAAAGTACCTGAGAGAGAATAACAAGTTGTTGACCAGCGTTTTTTGGAACTTCCCTCAGTGCCTTTTCACACAATCTACGAGGGGATGCATTATACCAATCTTCTCCATATTCATGAAGGAAGGGTTGAGTCAATGGAATGAAAACCAGACCAGCAAAAATGAAGTAGCTCGGAAGCTTATCGAATTGATGAACTGGAACTAGTGGCTCCAACTGCATTCCACATGCACAAGAACCAGGATATTTTACTTGATGCACAGAAAGGAGAAAAAAAATATGTGAAATGTAATCCAACAAATCAAGGCACCATAATTAGGTTTGATTCATCAATTCTCAAAAATGTTAATTTCTAAAGCCGCATTAATCATTTTATCTTCTCTAGTATGAAAAACCTCTGCGGAATGATTTCACAGAAAAGTTACTTTCAACACTGGCAAGTTACAATCATTTAGCATGTCAAGTTTTTTAGCTGAAGCAAAGTCATTAAAGCAACAAAATTTCTTATTAAGATACTAGTTCTCTAGATCATAAGACAGTAATAAACAATTTATAAGTTGTTAAATACGCCTATAGTGTCTCTTCCTTTTTTTTTTTCCTTTTAATTATATTTCATTTGTTTTAATAGATTTCTATTGATTTTTAACACCCAAACTACTTGTCTTGATAAAGTCTATGTAACTCAATGGAGGTTCCTAATTTTGCTTCTACTCTAACACAACTTGAATCCAAGTCATCTGATTCAAAAGAAATTTGATATGCATGGGAGCAAGAGGCGACGAGGCAATGAAATTCTGCAATAACATAAAGATTATCATGTTCAGCAATAACGAGAAATAAACTGCAAAACATACCGGCCTAAGAGTGACTCGGAGCTCGTGCTCTTCGCCATTCCTTAATACTTTTACATCAGCAGTTTCATTTGGTTTCTTCATAGAGACTAAATGATCAAATGTTATCCTCTCTCTGTTCCGGAAAGGAACTGCAGAATAAGAATAATTCATTTTATTCACAGAATTAACAGAAACTATCTGTGCCAGAAGTTAAAGGTGCGGCTTCTGTTTTATGGAAATAAAATCAAGCAGAAATCTTTTGGGAAACATGCTTTAGGCAAACATCAGCGACACAAAAACTGCTGCTTGTTATATGCAGAAACCTAGAATTCTCACCAAGTGAAATGCAAATACAAGAGACATTTTTATAGTTGAACTACATAGTTAGCTGTCTCTCACATCACCACAACCAGTGTATCTTTACTTCATAAATCATTAGAACCCCCACCCAAGAAAAGAGGAGGAATATATATATATATATATATATATATCAGAAGTGGACAAAATAGCACAACCAAAAACTTTATCTCATTGTAGTCTCCCATACTTTAGTCGCACTTCAAGCAGTCCTAATTTCAGTAAAGTTGATAGAAATTAAAACTAAATATTCACAGCAGAGTATATGCAAAAAAGAAGTTTAAAAGGGTGGGTTGCCCTTATCATTGATGATTTCAAATGGCAGTATATTCATTTTCTCTCCAGATGAATTCTAGAAAGCCTGCTTTTTTATTCTATTGTGATCTTTAAGAGATTAAAACTTTTTGACACACCGTCAATCCTTTCATTGTGGCGTTGCGAAAGTAATTAAGAACCTTAGAATTTAGTAGACAAGCAACAAACGACAAGTCCACTAAAGAGAAGGATAAAGCAGAATCAAACTGAATAACTTACTAAAACTTCAGTATTTAGCGTTTTTCCAGAATCTCTATGAGAGTTTCTTGAATTGGAAGTCAGTTTACTTTCTTGAGTATTCATGATCGTGTACCTGTTTTCTTCTTTTCATTTACATGATTCCTGCTAAAACTTATTAATGTTCATAATTCAGGAATGTGCTTGAAAAGACATTTTGTTTTGCTAGCCTCTTGGTCAAATTACGAAAAAAATAGCTATATGACTCAACATTATTATATTAGACAGTCCAGAATTGAATTAGTCTCACTGCAGTTGCAAAATGTTAAATATGGAACAAAAGTTAAGAAATCTAATGTTCAGTAAAGAGCCAGTCAAACTTAGATCTCAAACAAACATATCGGTATTGTGGTATACCACAGCATTGAATATGACACCGACTATCTGCATTTTTGTATAAATTCTCCAAAAGGATGAGTATCAGTGAAGTAGCCACTTATCACATTTGCTTTCAGATAATCGGTTCGAAAAAAGTCACTAATTATATCTTAAGCATATGATTTTCTGATACATCTTATGTTTCCCAGTTATCATGCATCTTCTCCTTTTTGTTTCTCGACCTGTCTGTGAAGACCGACATCAAAACTACAGCCAACTGCATATGTTCACCACATTGAAAAAAAAGAGATAACCGAATCTTTCTAAAACTGCATGGGTTAAGACAAGGAAAAACATTTTTGTTCCATTCACCAATCAAAGGTCTAAGAAACTTGTACCTGTTCCATCATTTGCAATGGGTACGCCATCAAATGACAGGAGAAGATCATCTTTCTTTAGAACCTTATACGCATCTGAGAGTGGGCTGATTTTGCTCACTAGAACTCCAGTCAATCCTGCAGGCATTTGAAAGTGTTCGCGGAGTTGTGCATTTTCAGTTGCTTGGCATGACAAACCCATAGAACAGAATCCAACATAAGATCCTCTTTCTTCCACGCCAGCTATGAAATGTTTAATCACAGGAACAGGAATAATATATCTGAAAGAGAGCAGTTGAAATATGTCATCTGTTGAAAATTTTCAAAAGGATAACAATTCTCTTGAAATGCATGATCAATAACTTTCAGATCCATGACTGCTAACTTTCAATCTTAACCCATAATGTTATTATTTGCACCAACACTACTTAGATTTGTTGTTTTCAATGTCAGGTAGAGCTGAATGTACCAACAATGTCTATTCACATTAATGTTTCAAATAAATTTCACTTATGGTATATTCCACTATACTAAGAGTTGAAAGAACTTGAAACATGCTTAATGCATGATACCAACTCCATGCTAAGCCAGCTTCTATACCTCGGGCTAAACAAATACAATGCAAAAACAGATGAAACAATGAATATTCCTGGTCATGCATGATGGGAAACAACCTTCAACTCCATTAATACACACATTCTCAAATATGTAATTCCACTTTCAAAGAAACAAGTTACCACAGATACTTTCCTTCTTATGTTTAATTCCGGATTCCACTAGAAGAAACTATAAACCCTCCATGATAGCCATACCAATATACCCCTCACAATTGATTTTCAAAACGAATGTTGCTACCTATAGGGAAACAAATACTAAATTGTCAAAGTACCATATGTGGAAATTCTCACAGTAGCCCTGCCTGATTTCTTCATCGAGATAAGCACGTGAAATACTATTTCACATGGCAGTCAAACCAGGACAAAGACTTTTCCCAACTTTAGTATCATACTGTAAAGGTAGGGCTATTTACGAATAGAATCTGCCACATACTCTCTGCACATCTCCATTGAAACCTTACCCAATATTCTCTGCACCTGAAAGGTTTTGAAAAGCCACTCCAGCAACTTTTTCACCCATGATTGCTGGCCCTCCACTATTCCCTGGATTTATAGCTGCATCAATTTGTATTGCCAACAGTTGGGTTGCACCATGTACATATTGTGTCAGTTCAACTCTGGACACTACTCCTTTTGTAACGGAGATGTTATCCCCTCCTGCAATCAATTTGCCATTATGAATGTTTTACTTCAAATAATAAAAGGAAGCAAGTAAAGAAATATCAATTATGAATTTATGAGAACAAAACAGGTACCTTAAACATACAAAACCTATAAAGAACGGTACATAGTTGATTCATAACACTGAATAAGGAAATTTAATTTATCAATAAGACAACTAGGAGTTTGAAACTAAGCTCAGATAATCTGAGAAAACAATAAATGGCATAACCTTCAAACAATAATCCTAAATCCTGCCAACTTGAGTATGAGCTCATACATACATGGAAATGGGCTAAAGACAAAATCTATAGATGGGGCGATCTTTCAGTATCTCAATCAGAACACTGAAAAGAGAGCACAAGAAAGGGAATGAAATCTATATTTATCTCCACTCACAAAATTCCTTCTTCCTGCTTACCACTTGCAACATTTTGAACATCCTTTACACTTTATTAGCATTTCAAACATCATTAAAATGAAGTTCTGTGTTGTTCATCTGCCATTTAGGACCTCCCCTAACAGTCAAGTTAAGCTATTGACAGAAATACATGAGAATGAGAACGTCCTTCGTGATTTTTGGACTTAATCAAATGGGGCCCATGAGACAGATTAAGAAGTAGCACTAAGAGCTTTGGAGGATCTCACCGAGATAAGTTCCACAAATCTTCAAGTAGATAGTTTGAGCTAATCCACTCAAAGAAAGACTAATTATTATAGTCAGGTGTCTTTTCTGTCTCAGAACTCAAGGAAGTGAACTAAAATTATTTACAAGCTTAGTACTAAAATATCGAAGGATCTGCCGGTTTCTAGCACACTCGCAAGCTATTCTTGACCTAGATGCATCTGTAGATATATAATAACATTAGCATTAACTTATGTAGTGAATACCATTGTATCACAATTTCACATGTATATGTACCTTGAGGATAACCAACAACAGAAACAGCCTCTTGAAGAAATGGAACATCACCAAGCTCCAACGGATTCATGCCCTCCCAGAACTCTTCATTATCAACAACCAGGATAGCCAAATCACATTCATGACCAACAGCTTGAACTTCTGCTCTGTACTTAGTAGGAGAACCATGTTTTCTTACAAGTACAAATGTATAATCAGCAACCACGTGAGCATTTGTTAGAATCCTCCTTCCCGAAATAACAAAGCCTGAGATCAAGCATAAAAAGTATCAGAAACATGTAACAGCTCAAGCTAGAAGGAAGTTCGACAATCACCGATACAAAAATGATGCTGAAGAATGTGAAATGTCATATTTATAAGAACTATGTTCTCTGCTCAAAACCATTTTCGAAAGGACAGCATATCAGGTTGAAAAATCAGATTCCATTTACTTTTTTTCTCTTCTTTTTCAATTTTGAATCAACTACAATTTTCATATATCATTATTTGAACAAGTCTATGGTGCACATAAATGCTCTGGATGCTGAATGAAATAAGTGTGGTCATGTGCACATGAATCAAAATGGTTCTTGAGTCTGTCTTCTCTGATGACTTTTAGCTTTGATTTGAGGTCATGATTCTGTAGCAAAAGTGGCGGTATAGGGACTACTGTTACAGTGGTATTTTGTGAGCATCCACTTTGTGCATTTATTGTCAAAGGCTAATCTGTCTCCTATCCGTCCCTTCCCATACCCCCAATTATTGGGGACTTAATGGTTATATTATTGTTGTTGTATTATTTGCACAAGTCTAGCTAAAAGAAATTGTCTTTTTCCCTCAACTTAATATCTTTTGACACAGAGCACCAAAATAAACAAATTTTTAAATCTTCTAAAATAAATGAATAAAAAAATTGAATGTTCTTGAAATAAATATGGATTTTTTTTAAAACAAAACAAAAAAATGTAGCAAATTAAAAGTAAAAATTGAATAAATACCAGAGCCCATAGTTTCGCGCTGAGACTTATTCTGCCAAGGAAGGCAGTAATTAGGACTACTGGAAACTGTAAAAATCTTCACTACAGAATCCAATGCCAACTCTATTGCTGAATATGCATCCACTAACCCCTTACTCAAGGCCGGAACCTCTACCTCTGCCTCCGCCACTAAATTTCCATAACTACACTCAGAAACAACATCGCCGCCGCTCGTACTCGCGGCGGTGCAGTAGGACGCCGCCGATTGCTGATAAAAATTGCAGCAGTTATTGAAACTGCTATAAATTTCAGGAACACGAAAAGGAGGAGAAAGATGGTGATTTTGGGAAGAATTCAACTTCGAAATAAGAGAAGCTGTAGTTCGGTAGTTAAATTGGTTGTGGAAGAGACCACTACTGTAGCGGCTGTTCATCCGCCGGAAGGCACCGGCGGCGGCGGAGGAACCAGCTCGGAGCATGGCCTCTTCTCTTATTATTAGTTTCAGTTAGGAAGAAAAGAATTGGCGCAGAGATTAATATTGCCCTCTACTCTTTTTTTAGTGTGGTATTTTCTCCGTTTTATAATATATGTTATTTTAATATTTTTAAGTCGAGGACAAGGCACTAAAATAAATAATAAAAAAAAAAAATCCTCTAATAATCTTTTTAACTTTTTAAAAGTTCAAACATTCTTATATTAGTTCCTTATTTTTATCCAAGAAAAATGTCTCGGCAATCGTCATCAAATAGTTTCTTTGAAAAATTCTAATCTTTATTATTACTGAAGACAAAAGGTTAATGATTTCTCTATGATCTTCTTGGTGTTATGATATTAAACTCATACTATATGTTATTTCTTTGCAAGAATGTTGAATCATACGTTATGACATGATGTTTTTATTTTTTAAATTTTTATATATATTAGTTAAAAAGTGAGTTGAGTTGACCTTCTCGTGAGTCATATGTAAGTTGAGATCGAGTTACGTAAATTGTCTCATATCAAATATGTGCTGAGATATGAGTTGAGCGAAATTTGAATGACTTGAATATGAACTAGCTTTAACTCAACTCAGCTTATTTTCACTCTTAACTAGAAGGATTCCTATTATAAAACGTAGGGAGTAATTTGCAATTTGCATTAACTTCTTCTGAACGGGATGTAACAATCAATATACTTAGACACCAAATCATATTTAAATATAAGAATTTCTAAATTTAATATCATGTTTACAATCAGCGATTGTCAAACTAGCTACTCTCATTTTTTTGGATAATGCAAAAATCAATATCCAAACACTAAAGTGAAAACTATTTCGATTACCTAACAACGCTAAAGTAATTATGAATTGGGGTGTCAATAGGCTTGGCTCTAGACCCCAACCTGTAATAGTACTCAAACTATCATATTTGCCCCCACATGAGATTAGTGTACGGAGGAGGAATAGTAACATAAACATTGGCTCAAGTATCTTTTTCTAAACGTGAAATTATGCACTTTGACTTGGCGAGGAGGATTCTCAAGTAGTTTGGTTATTGGTAATATGTGAGGTCCTTTAGTCGTGATTATGATTCATGGGCATGTGGAGACATTATTAGGGCTGTTATCGAGCCGAGCAAATCGCAAATCGCTCGTTAATCGGTTCGTTAAAACCGGCTCGTTAAATCGCTCGGCTCGTTAACGAACCGGTTACGATTCGGTAAAATGGCTCGTAAATCGTTTTAAATCGCTCGTTAAACCGGTTAATAAAATTCTACCGATTTTAGCGAGTTAGCGAGCCGATTTTAACGAACCGATTAACGAGCGATTTGCGAGTTAACCGGTTTCCCAACAGCCCTAGTTTTGTAATAGTATGATCAATGTTTAACGAACCGAATTACGATTTTCGATCCGATTAGCGAACCGGTTTTGAGCGATTTGATACGTTTCGATTAACGAACCGGTTTTGTACGATTTTATTTCGAACCGATTACGAATTGAACAACCGAATCGGTTGACTAACGAACCGATTAACGATCGATTCGATTTTCTTAACGATCCGAACCGATTTGGCCCAAAACCGGTTCGGTTCGGCTCGTTAACAGCCCTAGACATTATGGTATCGGAGACGATTTTTAGGTGAAATCAAAAGAATTAAATGCTACACTATGTAAGGTGGAAGTTACTGATTTTTACACCTCTCGTATTGTCTCGGGATATGATTACAAATTTGAGTGCGTATTGAAATTTAGACCCTTATCCCCACCAAAAATATGTGTCAGAATGAGGAATAAATATGAGTTTAAAAATTTATTGTTAACTTTTTTTTTTTTTTTTAACGCCCGAGGGGTAGAGCAGCGAGAGTACCCTAGAAAGGGAGATTGTAGCGCACTCCATGTCTGGGGAGGGTATTGCCTCACCAGAGGAGGAATTGTCTAGCCTCACCAGAGGAGGAGGACTTGCCCTAAGAAGGGAGAAATCACTTGATTGTATATAATGCTAGCCCATGGATCGGGCTTTGAGACACCAAGCATCGAGCATGACATCAATAAACGATACGATATATTCATTGGACCTTACTAGACTACTAAAATTATTGGCTAAAAGATTGACTAAAATAGTGTCTTTGGACATTTTTGCCCTTATAGTTGGGTGAATCCCTTATACTAGCAGTGGGGTAAGATAGTCATTTAACACCCTCAATTTGGAGGTTTAGGATTTCTATCCCCAAAATTCTAGTAGAAAAAGCATTTTCCATATTCATTTTAACCTGTTTATATGTTATTTAAACTTTAGTGTACAGTCTACAACTTTAAAAGGCCACCCTTTTAGGTTTTAAATATAAATTATAAATATTATTATTTAGTTGTAGTTAGAAAATTCCTTTTTCATATTACCTGGAGATATAAAATCTACTAACAATTTTATTGATAAGGAATTACATACTCGTGTTAAAATTGTATGAGTAATATTTTGTTGATATAAAAGTCTTCATTTTTGTTAATGTCCCTCTTTTTTCTCCCTATATATACTACCTAGAGCCATAAAATCTAATAACAGTTGTTGATATTTTATTTTTAGGGGGACAGTTTTATTGATATCGAATCAAGTATTCATGTTGGAATTGTATGAAGTATGATCAACGCGTATTGAGATAAAAAACCTACACTTTTGTTGTTGTTCATGTGGGCTAGTTGAACGAAAAGAATAACATGTCGTATACTTTTTCAATATGCTCAAGGACAAAGCTAGCAATTTCAGAGGATGGGGGGAGAAAAGTATTTTACATAATTTTTATATGGTAAAAGATAAAAAAAAAATTAATACTATTTTTAAATTTTTATAAGAGTGAAAAAATTCAACTTTTCAATTATTTTGGAATGGACGCCCCCACCTTGCCTCAATATATTCGCCCTTGAATATACTCTTTTGATTTAGTAGGCTGCTTTTTCAAACTTGAAATTTTATTTTTCGTTTTGAAATGAAATATCAAAATACAATTTGAATATGAAAGTATATTTAAAATTTGATGTTAAAAAATTTATTACTAAGTTTTTTTTTGAGTTGGAAATCAATTGTATATTAATATAACAAAATGTTTGCAAGTTATAGGTAAAGAACCCCTTGTACCACAACTACGGCATTTCTCAACTCCCTAATCTTTTTTATATTACTACAGTATAAGTATTTATATGCCGATTAAGTTTTGCTTGCTGAACGATACGGGACTAAAGCTAAGCTATCACCGACTCAATTAATCGGCCTACGGGATTGTCCAAGCCATGGAAAACTTGGGCTTTTACAATTAGTATACGCGAACGGGGCAGATCGAACTGGTTTTTGTGTCTACCTTGTCCCGCCCCGCCCCGCCCCGCCCAGCCCCGCCCATCATATTATATTATAATAATAAATTTATTATTAGACCTAATCAAAGGTCTCCCTTTTCTTTCCCTCTCTCTTTATGTGAGGCATTTGCCTCAAATTTCTCTGTTGCTGCTCAAATCTTATTCACACAATAGATTTTTTCTTGATTATTATGCTTCAAGTTCAGTAAAATTTGTATAAATATCGGGTAGAACCACTTAATTTCGATTTTCTTGTTTGTAAATATGCATTTTCCTATGTATTTTGATCTTTAAAAGCTAAAAAAATTATCATAATTTTGGTTATAGATCTCGAAGAATTGAAACTGCATTGATCTTGGCATATTAATCACCTTTCTTTATCTGAGTTCAACAAAATATGTTCAAGAAAACGGTAAAGATAGAATCTTTTCACAAATTTAAGAACTGGGTTCTGTTTATTTGCATGATTTTGAAATTAAAAAAAAAAAGCAGGGCGGTGCGTAACTTTTTTATCCGCAGCGGGTCGCAAGGCGAGGCGGGGCAATGGTTCAACAGTGCGAGACGGGACTCGGTATTGAGATACCCGCCCCGATCTCCCCCATTGTCATCCCTAGTCAGGGACGAAGACAGAGGGGTGGGGGTGGCAGTCGCCCCCCGAAATTTCTAAAAATACTACTAGATATAGTAAATTTTTATGTAGTTCGGAATATTTTATCAAATTCGCCCCAACATTTTCTTTTTGTGTTCATATTTTCCCTACGGGTTCCACTATTTATGTTATAATTTTTTTAATTAAAAATTAACACAAGTCAATTTTTTATTAGTGGCACAGGAAATAAGACATCAAACGAGGATAGAATATTCCTATCGGTGCCAACATGTTATTTATGAAACTTAAGGAAGAGAATATATCCATTTTGAGAAAATGAATATTAATTTTGGGACGAACTAGAATAGAATTGGGACGGAGAAAGTATAAAAGCGTATCTTGTTTCCCTTTTCTTAATTATCTATATTAAACTAAATATAATGACTTATACTATTCAAATGAAGGGAGTACTAGAATAGTATTACCTTCATTCCTTAATATAAGTCGCTTAGGACATGTAGCGACAATTAAGGAAGCAAAAATCAAAGTACTTTGTTAGTCAAAATATCAATATTACTCTCTTAAATAGGACTTATATACCACTTGTTCTATTTAAGAGAGCAATATCGATATTTAGATTAAAAAAATATCTTCTTTTTTTGCTTTTTTAATTTTCGTTACATGTTCTAAACGACTTATATTAAGTCAGGGAGGAAGTAGCTTACTAGCTTATCAAATTCCTCAAAACATAATCAAAGGTGTCATAGCTTAGTGGGGCAGACACCTGCCCACGACCTTGAGGTCATGGGTTCGATACCCTCGTCTGCGTGCAGCAAACTTTAATTTCCCTTTCTAAGGTTATCTTCTCCTCGTCTGAGGTAGTTTTTTCTGCCCTATATGGGACAACCGCCCAATCGGCTTAAAAACATAGCCTGCAACATATAGAGGTGCCAAATGTGTCTCTAATACAGAACACAAAATCCATGCCTGTCTTTGATACTCTTTCTTTGGACATTTTCTTTGTCTCAATAAAATAAAAAATTTTTTACTACTAAAACCTTAAAAAAATCAGCCGGCCAGTACACTAAGTCACCATCTTCTTTCACATATTCTATTAATATTTCACTATATGATTTGGATGAATGCAATTCTACAATTCAGACAGCATTTTGTAGATCACCCTCAATCATAATTTTCTCCCCCTAAGCAATTAAAGATATCGCGAACTATGAACGCAAGAGGAGGCGACGCGCGAAAAATGTTTTTCGGACCAAGGCCTAATAAGGGATATAGAGACAAGGATGAAGATCTTCACTTGTTCCGGGAAATGCAGAAGCGCGAAAAGGATCGGATTGTTAGCCTCCTTCAGCCTGTTTCTGATGAGTTTGAAGCAAATGGTATGGACTCACTAATGACTTTTGCTTGTTCTCCCTGATTAATCTTTTATTTACTCCATTGATTAGTACAAACGATTAATATGTGACAAGTTTAGAATAATATCATAAAAGCATAAAACACTTAATAAATGAAAAGAGTAAATAGCTATTTAGGTCACTAAACTATTTACGCTTTGCTATTTTGGGTACTCAACTATTTTTTTTTTTTTTGGCTAATTATATCACCAATAGTATCTACGTGTGACTGGAAAAAAAAAATTGTCACTACTTTTTGTGGTGGTTTCCAGCTAAATTAGACACGTGTAGAGCATGTGGCCAATAATCCAAGGGAAAAATGGAAGTTAGTGTGTCAAAATATCTGTGGGTCAAAATAAACCTGTCTCATTATTTTTCATGGCTCAAATAGTAACAAGCAAAGACTTTGCACATAGGAAGGTTAGTGTGTACTTCCATTTTGGCATTTGGATGATTGGTCACATGCCTGACACATGTCTAATTTGGGCGAAAACACTACAAAAGTGATGACAGTTTATTTTCAGTCACACGTAAATACTATGTTTGATATAATTAGCCAAAAAAAAAATAGTTGAGTACCCAAACAACAAAACATAAATAGTTTAGTAACCTATATAGCTATTTACTCTTAAAGGAAAAATCAATGGATTGATTTTGGATATATTTGAGTTGTTGAATCAGGAAATTATGGACTATATGGTGGAATGGTACCAGGGAAGAAAGGGCCAGCATATGATATTCTTGGTGAAACTAGCAAAAATGACTATGATTGGTAACTAAGAAATCATAATGCAAAATTTATTCTTGTGTGAATACTTTTCATAATGCAAAATTCAAAGAAAAGCTCTCTCTATATATACATAAACAACTTTTATTTTTCTCTTTTTATCAGTAAAATTTATTTTAACTCTTTATGTATATGAATTATTTTTTAACTACGTTATTATCAAATTAGTGTAAAATTGGTAGTTCCCTACCATTTTTAATCATTTGTCTTGCGCATATTCCCAGTGTTAATGACTGAAATTGACAAACAGAATACCATTAAGCCTGGCAAACATGTACAGAATACGTGTTCAAAAGTGGCTGAAAAATATTAGTTTTACACTAATTTGACAAAAGTACTAGTTCAAAAATAATTTATTTACATAAGGAACTAAAATAAAAGTTTACCGACAAGAAAAAAAGCAAAAATTGTTTATATATATATATATTTCTCGCAATATTTATTGCAAACTCTGTATTTTTGTCTACATTTTTGTTTTCTTCACAATTTTAAGGTTGAAAACGCCACCGGCAACGCCTCTATTTCCATCTCTTGAAATGGATGCAACTCACCTAGAATTAGCTGTGCAGAGGGAGCTTCCAATTATCCAGCCTCTTACAAGGGTATGTCCTAATTCTTACATAGAATTGCTGTTCTTGAGCTAAGAACTTGTGACGTGATAAGGTGGTGGTAACGATAAGTTGGTTAGAAACATTTCTTACCAGTTGATAGGTTATGTATTGTTATGTATTGATATATTGAAAAGAACAAATTAATCACTAGAGTCATTTTGGATCTAATATTGAATACCCTTTTGATTAACACGTATTGACAGATTATGAGTCAATAGAATCAGTTAAACGGCTAAGTCATAAATAAGTGAATAGTTATTCAACTAAATAAGCACTATTCACTTATTTTTGAACTGTTGTTGTGTCGGTACATGTTTCATAAAAAATATATAGTAAAAAAAGTGTCAGCACATGGTGTTTTGCTGCTGAATTGCCTAGACGCGACGACAAAAAGACGTCCATTATTGATGTCTCCATACCTATCCTAACAACTCACAATTTGGCACGTAGATGTTCACCAATTTCGCTTCTTCAGTCGTCATTATTCACATTCATTAACTAGCTTATCTTCTCTCTTCTCTCTTCTATCTTTGAAATAATGATGGTTGAAGAGGTAGATTTGAAGAGATATCAATGTGGCGAATTTTTAGTGGTTGAGACAGATACGAGGACATCAATTGGGATAGAGATTTTTTACCAGCGGTGACCTAGTGAAAATAGTTTTACTGAGAGAGAAAATTACATCAGTTTGCAGGAAAATCAGAGCAAGGAAAAGCAAGTACACAAAGAAAATCAAAATCTCCAGAAGATGTGGTAAAACCAAAAGTTTTACCAAGATATTCAACTCCAACAGGAAGGCCAAGTATTTCATTATCTGAAAAGAAGAACATCAAAAGTGCACCAATAATAAACCACAAAATGATCAACCAATCTAAATCAAATCTCAATCTTGAAATTACAAAAAAGCCCTCTTCTTTAATTCCAAATTCCCATGAAAACAAAGAAATCCTATTGAATTTTTTACCCTCAAACCTCTCAAGATGTATGGGAAAAGATTCATTAAATAGTAGTATCAAAGTAGCAACCAGACAAAAAATCAGAGGAACTTCCCCTTCTATAAGATCAAGAATCCCACCTCAAATTCAAGGAATTTCTAATGAAACTCCTTCCAATTTAAAAACTCAAAATGATCATAGATCGATTTCCGCCTCCCGAGGACGTACCAAACCTAGCCCTTCGGTCTCCCAGAAACAGGAGCCGACTGGCAAAACTACTCGGCAATCGTGCTCGCTTAGTACTACTACTACCAAACCTAGCCCTTCGGTCTCCCAAAAACAGGAGCCGACTGGCAAAACTACTCGGCAATCGTGCTCGCCTAGCGGGACCAGGGGACGTAAACAAGAGAATGATCATGCAACAACAAATCACAAGGACAAAATTAGAAATAACAGAACACAAGTAGTAGGTAGTCGGATGGTGGAAAGATTCTTGAATTCAAGAATGTCGAATTCGGAGGACGGAATTTCAAATAAGACGAAGACAAATTCTTCAATGAATGAAAGCTCCGATTCAAAGAAAATTACGAGCATTGAGGAAAGACAAAATAAGACAAAATTCAATACTTCTATTAATGAAAGTTCTGGTTTTGGAAGGTTAATTTCGAAGAGTTCATTGGATATGGCTCTTAAGCATATGGTATGCATTTTGATTTTTTTTTATTTTTATTTTCATTGGTAATATTATGAAAGATTAGTTATAACTAATTATATTTTTATTCTTGTTTAATTCCTGCAGGAATTTCAAAAAGATTCGGGGCTTTCTAGTATAAGTGGTACAACTACTACAACCAGAAGATCTTCATCAGTGAGCAGGAGAAATCCAACTTCATAATCAGAGTCAGGGACGAAGACAAGGGGCGGGGGTGGTAGTGGTCCCAAGATTTCTAAAAATACTATTACATATAGTAAATTTTATATGTGGTTCGAAATATTTTATCAAATTCGTCCCTTGCAGTTTTTATATATAGTTCTGAACACTGTTGCAGTTTTTGCCCCCAACGCCAAATTTCTGCCTTCGTCCCTGATCAGAGTTATGGTTGATTCTACCACGTCTATAGTATTGAACGTCTTAAATTCAATATATGTGGAACACTTTTTAGACAAGTATTAAATGCGTTTGGACAAGTGGGAAATTCCATGCAACAAGTGGTTTCTCCTTATGTACATCTCTCTCAAGCTTGCAACAGGTGTTTTATCCAAATGAACACCTGTTATTAAACTTGTAATACACGTCTTACGTAATAGATGTTTGAAAATTACAATAGATGTCCCCACAACGGCCAATATTAATCATTATGTATTGATTTTAATCTTTCTAGATCATAACCGGAGGGGTTAATTCATCTGTAGAAACGATTTCAATAAATAGTTAAGAAACGATTCAATTTAGCTCATTTATCATTTAATATTTAAAAAAACATTCCGTGATATATCTCACAACAATTTCAATATGCTAAAATTCCAAAAGTCTATAGCAACTAATGTCAAAAATAAAAATTCTTAATCGAAATATGAACTAACGCCGATATAAGCCAACAATAGTATAACTACCAACAATTATGAAACTTATAATAAGTAGTGAAAAGATTAATAACATTCTCATATAAACAATTCAATTTTTGTAACAATTTTCTCCTTTTCAAAAGGTGTACATATAGAGTAAAAATATCTTTGGGAATAGGAAAAAATAATACTACAGTGAGTTATTTATAAATAGTTTTCTATATAAAAAAAATACATATATCTTGGAAAAATAAATTTTTGTATCTAGTAAAGTGCAGAGGATTTCTCTACATATCTAAAGACTAAGTATAGTATGCCATTATTTTCATTAAGTAGAAGTAAATACATCTAAACTTGAAGCAAGTCGATAGTGTATATATATATTTAATGTCATTTATTATTATATGTAGACAAATTTCTTAAGGCGAGATCTAAACAAAATATAATTTATTACTACTTACATTCCATAATATATTTAGGACATATACCGAAAATGAAGGAAGTAAAAAAGAAGGTAGTTTGTTAATCAAAATATCAATATTAATCCCTTAAATAGAATAGTGGTATACCAGTTCTATTTAAGTGAGTAATATTGATATTTTGATTGACAAAGTACTTTTTTTTTATTTCCTTAATTTGCGCTATATTGTAGAATGAAGGGAGTACAATGTAGAGTTTATTTCAATTTATAATTGATCTAAGTTGGGATTAAGAATTTTTTATTAATTTAGGGAGTTTATTCTTTTATATTGTATTCCTATAAGGAGTTTTACAGTATTATGTTATGAAAATGGTACAATGAATATATATATATTATGTATTTATATTGACTCAGCTCACAAGTCAAACGAATAAAACTCTACAATGAAGCAGGTTGTCATCCACAGTTTCATGGTTTGGATTGGCATGTGGTATTTCGTGTGGAAAAATTCTGATATAGACTCGCTTACCATGTTTGTACATGCATTATCTTTGGCCCACAATCAACCACATCCTCTCTTTTCGATTAAAAAAACAATAAAAAACGCCTCAAACAACGCACTCAAAAAGGGTAATATTTTTATTATTTTAATCAAAACCGTGATGCTACTGAACGTGACTAAGTGATCCCACGTCCCACTTTGATGACCCTCAGTCCCATGACAGAATTGATCGTGTGTGACTATAGCCACTATTTGGTACTTTCGCAACAGGAAACTGCATAACGAAGTTGAGGTGGTTCCGGAGCCGCGACATATGGCGCAGATAATTAGGACTCGGAGTCTTGAATGGATGAAATCTTGGAGGGATGGGAAACTATCGATCCAAGATGTTTGTACATATTTAGATTAGGGTGGGTATACGAGCTACAGGCTGTACTTTGGTGCTGTAGCTTGCCGATTAGTTGTTTTTTTGCTTGTAGTCTCACATATTTATTCTTATGGATAAGAGATCCCGTTTACACCAAAAAAAAAAGGAGAAATATATAAGTATCTATAGCCCTAGAATTAATGTTGCACTAATCCCATTACATGTCTTGATGTCAAGGCCTACTTAATTGTATGTCATAAGAGTATAAGAAGCCATTAAACCCTAAAGAAATCTAAAACAAAACACAAAAATTAACAAAAACAAACTATTCTAATTTTCTAATTGCGTAATGTATGTGTTACATAATTTTTATTAAATTATTAAAAAAGAACAAAATCAAATTAACAACTACATAAAGTGTAGACGTTATTATTACTTTACATCAAATCACACTTGCCCACAGTTCCGGCAAAATCACAAGGTGACCTGGCCTTGCCGCACTTTTGCAACATGTGAGCAGCCATGGCCATACTTTTGTAAGGTTAATTTAACACCAAAGCCAACCAGTTGATTAGTTCTAAATCTTAAAACAGATACATATATTAGGTTGAGTCTTACACTATACCATATATCAGGTCAAATTTTAGACTATACCACAAAAATGGGAGGGAGAGATTGTATAATACTGAAATTAATATTAAAAATCGGAAAAAAAATTACTTTGAAAAACATTTATTAGGTATCACCGACTCAAATATGGATGATTATTTTAACCATGCAAAATTGGGCTTGAAGCTTGGCTGGGCGATTGCCCCATAAAAGGGTGAGAAAATTGCCTCACAGGAGAAGGAGATAGCCCTAGAAAGGGAGACATTTTTAAGCTTGCCCAATATATGGGGAGGGTATCGAACTCTGACCTCCTACGATTTAGAGTCGAGCGCCATTTCGATCGTGCCATGTGCTCTTTCGACTTCAAAATTGGGCTTTAACAAGTATTTAGGGCCCATTTCGTATACATTTATGGACTAATGGGTGCCCAATTTTGACCAAACGATAGTAGTCCAATTTTCCAGCCTGTCCGCTTTTATTTGTGGAAAACAACTTCTTCTCTCCGAGACATTTAAAAAACTTATTTATTTTAAATTACCTAGTACGTAGTACAACTTATGGTTTAAAATAAATTAAAAAAAAAACTAATTCGAAAAAATATTAACCAGGTATATTTTTTAGGAAATGCTTTACTACTAGAATTTTGGGGATAGAAACTCTAAACCCCCAAATTGAGGGTGTTAAATGACTATCTTACCCCTGCTGGTATAAGGGATTCACCCAACTATAAGGGCAAAAAGGTCCAAAAAAATATTTTAGTCAATGTTTTAGCCAATAATTCTAATAGCCTAGAAAGGTCCATATTTTTTAAAACAACTTTTGTTAGAAATAGTTTTCAAACTAAAACAATCATAGTACACTTATTGTTAAAATACAAAATAATTAACCAAATGTTATTGGGTAAAAAGCGCTGACGCCCCCTAAACTATTTCATTTTTTGATTTTTGACCCTCAATTAAAAAGGGTCAAGTTTTACCCCCTAAACTATTTCGGTTTTTGGTTTTTGACCTTCCATCCATATTCTCCGTTACATCATAATGGAAGTTCAAAAAATGGGGGCATTTTGGGAAAATCATATCATTCATAATAAATAGAATTAAATTTAAGGGGAAAAAGGGCCTTTTAAGATTTTTTTTAGAGGTTGGAATTTACAGTTGGTGGTTGGAGAAGAGGAGTGGTACCCGGCTTCCGGCTTCTTCTGTCACTATTCTCACCGGCGACTTCTTCTTTCTCGTCAGAATAATATGTTTTTTTTTTATAAAAACAAAAATTTTAGGATCTTATACAGATTGCCCAAAAATGCCCCCATTTTTTGGAATTCCGTTATGATGTAACGGACAATATGGATAGAAGGTCAAAAACCAAAAATCGAAATAGTTTAGGGGGTAAAACTTGACCCTTTTTAGTTGAGGGTCAAAAATTAAAAAAGGGAATAGTTTAGAGGGCGTGAGCGCTTTTTACCCAATATTATTATAGTAAAACCTCTATAAATTCTCCTCATTCTATTGTGATGTGGTCAATTCTGAACCACATAAAAGGGTGTGCATTCGGTATTCGATTCGATTTTCAGTAGAAAATTTCGGAATTCGGTTCGATTTTTTAACGTTTTATGAAAACCGAACCGAACCAAAATTTTATGAAAACCGTATACTGAAATTATTTCAGTATTGTTCGGTTCGGTTCGTATCGAAATTTTATTTTTTTCTTGTGGAGCTGAACTTAATTAAAAATAGACAACGATAAAATTATAATGCACAATTAAATAAAAACAATAAATTAGGAATTAAGAATAAAAATACAACTTTACAACAATAATATAACTCATTAAATCCCCAATCATTCGAGGTATTGGCTGTAAAATTTGACAATAAATGTACACAGTAATTGCTCCCCGAATGTCACTGAAATAGATGGATTGAAGACAGATCTAATTAATATTAATAATACGTATAAGTATAATACATTTTTAATAATAATAATAATAATAATAGTTGGTCTATTCGGTTTTTCGGTAATTCGGTTTTTAAAATTTAAAAACCGAATTATTTTGATTTTTTAAAAACCGAACAAAATAAATCAAAATACTGAATAAACCGATATAGTATAATTTGATTTGGTTTGGTTTGATATTTTGGTTTAACCGAATAGTGAACACCTCTAACCACATGGTCCAATGTACCTGCTCCATATCAGAACTACCCATAAATTAATAGTTTTGGAACTAGAAGATTTTATTAATTTAGAGAGATATTAATTAATCTATAAATATCGAAGGCATGGTAGCCCAGTGAGTAACATCCACTGCCTGAGACCGAGAGGTCCATGTTCGATACCCATCTCACACAAGGGGAATGATTTAATTGTCATTTCTTTGGGTTCCCTTGTGTGGGTCTTATACTCCCCTCACGGGGCACCCGCTCATCGGGCTTCTACTCCTCCTCTGGTGAGGTCTAATAATATATAATTATAATAAACTAGACCATACTTATAAATGGTCTAGTTTTTAAAAAAATAAAAAATAAAAAATAATTAATCTATAAATTATTAATTTGAAAAATAGTTTTCCATTTTATTTTTTATTCTTAATCATTTTGTGATCTAAATGTTGACTTAGGTAATTAAAAATATTTCCAAAAGCTCTACAAAATCTCTACAACATTCATAGAGAGTTCAAAACCAAAATTTGACGTTATAATGTCGAAAAAGAGTTATCAAGTTGTGTTAGAAAATTTAGATCGATTTTTAAACTCCATTTTCTAATTATTTTTTGATAAAATGAGAAAAGGTTAGAGATGAAATCCTCAAAGATTTAAATTTTAAAAAAACAATAATGGAGTCCTATTTTATTACATTATCCTAGTTATTTTTTAAACTAAAGAATTATTAATTTATGAGGGTAAAAAGTAGGGGTGAGCACCGAATTCGAATTCGCCAATTCGGTCAATTGAATTCGGTTTTTTCATTTTTTCATACCTCAAAAAACCGACCGAATTCGAATTCACCGAATTCGAAATGGCCGAATTGGTGAATTCACCGAATTCGCCGAATTGGGACAGATTCAATTTTAGACTAAATCTAACAAATTCATATCCCATTTTATTAGTTCAGTCCAAGAATATCAAAAAAACCTATTTCAAAATTAATCATAATGTATTAAAAATATCAACCAAAAAAAAGTTCCCTTTACCAAAAAAAAAAAAGAGTAAAAAGGATGCATACACAATCTTTGAAGCTCCCTTGCCAAGAATTTCATTATACTGCAATTAACCAAGAAAAAAAAGCCATTCATAAACTAATGAAATTTGTAATTATAACCATAAAATGACTAAGAAAATATAAAATTTAATGAGAATAATTGAAGAGAAATTAGGCATACCCTTCCATATCTTCCAGTAGGATCAATTTCAAGATTCTTGTAATAATCTTTTATCTTCTTCACTGGTTTTGGAGAGAGAGAAAGGGTTCTAATATTTGTAGTTAGCAAAAATTAAAAGCAAGAAAGAAGGAGAGGAGAGGAGAGGAGAGGCGGTGGATCGATGGAGGAGAGGGGGAAGAGAGGCGGTGGATCTTGGAGCAATCGCCGCAAGGGACTGAGAGGGGAGGGTGGTGTGTGTGAGTGTCTGACAGTGAGTGATGTACCGACTTAGGTTAGATATTTTTTTTATATAATTTATTATTATATACTTATTATATAATAATATTATTAATTTATTAAAAAACCCAATTCGAATTCGTTCAGACCGAATTCAAAATTGGTCTGACCGAAATCGTCCCAATTTCGACCAATTCGAATTCGGTCATGACCGAATTACCGAATTCACGCCGAATTACCGAAACCAAATTACGAAATTCAATTCGAATTCGGTCGGAATTCGGCAAAAACCGAATTTGCTCACCCCTAGTAAAAAGTGTCCACACCCCCTAAAATTTTTTCGATTTTAGTTTTTGACCCTGAGCTAAAATACGCAGAGTCTTTTACCCTGAACTTTTATGGAGTGTTAATGTTTCCCTTTCCATCCAATTCTACAGTTAAATCTAACGGAATAGCAACACGTGACTTTCACATGACTTAACTCATGAACATGTTGAAAAATAGGTTCTGACAAAAAAAAAATTCAAAATGGGATAAGAAAAACGCGCCAAAAATTTCCTCATATTTTTTTGGTAAACCTATTTTGTTATGAATTTCTCAAATGTTTTCAAATAACATGAGAATGGACCAAATACATATTACTAGTAGTATGTTATATATATATATATATATATATATATATATATATTTTACAGAAGAGGACAATATATTTTTCTTTAAGTAGAAAAGGTCAAGATAAATGTTTGAACGAAGTGCTATATATTTTAGATTGTTCACTGGCTTTTTAGAGTAAAGTAAGTTGATTACCTTTTAGCCGTTTTTCTATACTATTTTGAATTTTTTTAGGTTATAATATATTTTTTCTTAAAATGCTCCTAAGTTAAGTAATGTGAGAGTCACATGTTGCTATTCCGTTAGATTTAACGGTGAAATTGGATGGAAAGGGAAACATTAACACTCCATAATAGTTCAGGGTTAAGGACTTTGCGTATTTTAGTTCAGTGTCAAAAAACCAAAATTGAAAAAAAAATTAGGGGGCGTAAGCACCTTTTACCCAAGGTTTTGAAACTCGGATCGCATCGACCCTAAAAGTTACTCGAGTCACCGGGTCTGATCGGTGGCTCGGACCGCCATCGACCCTGCTCATCAACCCTTGACGCCATAAATATTAAAAAAAATATATAATATATACTTATCAATAAAAAATAAAGTTAATGTAAAATTTTCCAAATAAACATCTTGTTGATATAAACCTGAATATTAACATTTCTTATTCTTAGATATCTAACAAAATTCTATGTAAATTAATTTACATACAAAATTTCTACAAAATGTGAATAGAATTACACTTATTGATCAAGAAAAAAAGGAGAACTTTCATGAAAATCACAAAGAAAAAATCAAATCCACTCCAACCTCCTCAATCCAAGCAAGAACAATATTTAACATTCCAAATAACCACAATATTTAAGAATTCAATCACAACTCACAAATCCTGATAATAAAAGTCAAAATAACAAAATCATCCATTTAGTCTACAACTCTAAATAACATCTCCAAACAAGCTAAAATCACAATCATATATATATTTTGGGTCTTTTTTTCCTTTTTTTTTATATAGAAAAATTAAAAAAAAATTTAAAAAAAATGCATTTTGTGACCCGGCCGATTTTTCCAAAACCGTTCCGGTTTCCGGGTCGACCGGTCCGGGTCAAACGGGTCAATGAAATTAGAGCGGTTTTCAGCGTGAACGGGTTTTGTCACCTAACTCGACCGCTCGGAGGTCCGGTCGACGGTCCTGGTCCGGTCCGGGTTTCAAAACCATGCTTTTACCCAATTTATGATAATCACGGGACTATTAAATTTATACAAAGGTATTTTTAAAAATTATTATCTTATTAATTTATTAAAATAATATTTTTAAACACGGATCCGAGTTGGAGTCTACAAAAATATTATTTTTAGAATATTTTAGTGTAATTTTAGTACTACACAGATATTTTAGTGTAATTTCTTCTTTTGCTAAGTACTAAATGAAATTTTTTGTTTCTTATTTTCCACTCAGTTGTGTATTGAAAGAACAATCATTTAAATTCTTGAAAAATAAATCCTGAATGTGTGAAGTCGTAAATTTGTCTGGGGACAAACTATTGTCTACCTGTATATGTTTTTGTCCATGTTTTCGTTTCCATTGATTAGAAGAAAAGAAACAAAATTGGAACTGATCATGGAACAGTAGAATAGGTGTAATATTATGTTATGTCCGGAACAGTTTTTTTTTTCTGTATATATGAAAAATTTTTAGGACATGTGTTCTGAGTCTAAAAAATACGACAGATATTATGAGATTCAGAATAGGTATCCGTTTTAAATCAATTTTAACAGTTAAAATTTTAATATAATAAAAGAAAGAAGTTAGCATGTATAAATTTATCTCATTTCGCACCGAAGTCACCACCTATTATGTTGACCTACCACCACAAAAACAGCAGCAAATTTGTCCGCATTAACCAATATGATGGTGTATCCATGATACTCCCTCCATTCCTAAATATAAGACTCTTTAGACAATTTGAGAAAATTAAGAAAGTTGTCATTTTCACCTAAACTTCCAATATTACCCCACCTTTCCTCTCTCTCACTAATACATCATAAAGAAAAGAAAGGAAAATGTTGAGAGTATAATTGAAATAAATTGTTGACAACTAAAAAAAGAACCTTAAACGACAATTAATTTGGATACCTAGATATCTCCTAAACGACAATTATTAGGGAATGGAGGGAGTATGTCATATGCATACATCATAATTATAGAGTTATATGAAAGAGGAGTAGTGTATTACTTATTAAAGATTTTTTTAAAATGAGAACAGCTCAATATAATACAAAAAATCTATTTTTACAACAAAAAAAAAGTAATAAAAAATAAGCCCATAAAAGAATTGGTGACTTGGGTTTTCAAAAAAAAAAAAGAATTGGTGACTTTAGTCAAAGGAATTTGGTATAATTAACAATATGGATAAAATTCTCAATTATCGACCAGTGTTTAAATCTCTTTCAAAATATTTTTTTCTTAAGAAATGTCCTTAGTTTATAAGCAACAAGTTAACATTTTTGTCAAAATAAAATAAGATACTATTTACATATTTTCAATTACTTATTAGTCTCGCTTATAACTTAAAATAAGGCTCAAAAAACTTATTTAGAAAAATACCCATTTGATGCTCTTTTAGAAGTTTATTCCTTTGAAAATAGTAACTTATTATACCTTCTTGTGTATTTTGTAAACTGTTGTATGAGACAAAGTTTATCTAGTGAACACTTTTAAATAAGTTTGTTAAAAAAACGAAAAAAACAAAAAACAAGTGACTTTAAAAAGGGAGTATATTGGTTTTGGTGGTGTTAGCTATTTCATCGGCATTGTTTTGAATCAATTTCAGACATCAAGTTATTTAATTCGATAATTAAAATAATTATATTCTAAAGGCCAAATTATTAATCAATTTCATACGTAAAATTATTTAATTTGACAATTAAAATAATTATATTCCAAAGGTCAGATCAAACCACGAAGACTTGAAATTTATTCAATACAGTGCTAAAAAAATGAATATCATCACAGGATTGAACGGTGTAAAAAGAAGGGGACAAAAGGGATGTAGTTGTAATAATTTAAGGAAGGAGGAAGAGCTTGTAAGAAATGTGTAAGAGATGTTCCTCATAAGTTGTTTTCCAACTCTACCCCCACCCCAACCCCATAATCCCCCTACCCCTACCCCAACCCCAACCCCAACCCCTACCCCCTTCCTTGTAGGAAAGCGTGCGTGCCAAACTCCAAGAAAGAATGGAACTATGAAAGGAAGGAAGGAATAGTCAAGGCCTTGTGATCAGAGAGAGAGAAAAAAGAGAGAAGGGAAAGAAGGAATAGTCAATTCTTGATGAAGAGAGAGTAAATAGAGGGGGGAAGGGAAGGATGGATCGTGTAATGGCATAGAGTTGGCACTGTCCAATTAAATGCAAAGGCATTGAGTAGGCATAATCGGATATAAGTTTATTGATACCCACTTCGAATTCTATAGGGAACAATTTTTTTTTATTACATAAGAAACGCATCAGAACAGTTGTTCTGAAACTCAAGATAGGGTGTTCTGAGACTGAATACAAGTGTTTTGAATCTCATAACAAGTGTCCCGTACAGTAAAAACAGAACATGTGCTCTGAGACTCATAACAGGTGTTCGTTTTAAATCAATCTTAACCGTCAAAATTTTAATCTAACGGACGTAGAAAATTTCGCACTTATGGAATTACCCTCGTTCCACACTAGAGACATCATCATTGGTACCACCGTGCTTTCAAATTTTGAGACACTCAAAATTGTTTATCACGTTTCAAAAAATAATGCATCTTAATTGTTATTTTTCTATCAAAGGTCCAATAGCCCAGTGGGGCATTGGACGGCCCGTGAGCGAGAGGTCCCGGATTCGATACCCTCCCCAAGCATGGGATAAACTTTAATTGTCTCCCTTCTAGGGTACTCTTCTCCTCTTATGAGGTGTTATTCTCCGCTTTGAGGTTGGTTCTCTCCCCTTTGGGGTTCCGCCATCAGGCGTTCAAAAAAAAATTGTTATTTTTCTAGTTATACTTATAATTTATTACTCAACTGACTACTAATAATAGTAATTTTTTATTCAAAGGGGTATTTAAGACTATTTTGTTATACTAATTTCTTTCTACTACATCCGTTCCTAAATAATTGATACATTTCACATTTTCACATGACTAAGAAAATAATTACGAAGAAAAAAATCCAAATTAAGTGTGGAATTATTGGAAACACTAAAATATTAAATAAAATTAACCAAGGGTAAAATTGGAAGAAATATGACAAGTGTTAATCAAATTTTAAAATGTATAAATAATTTAAAATATACAAAAAAGTAAAATGTATCAATTATTTATGAACGAACGTAATAATTATTTTCTTAATCTTGATAAAAATTTCAAATATGACAAATAATTTGGAACGAAGATAGTAGTGTCTTCCTTTTCTTTGATGAAACTTTTGCATGGTAATGGAAAATAGAGAAGCAAATTCTAGCAAAAATTTAACTGTGTAAAAAGCAGAAACAGAAGGCCGAAGAAGAGAAAAGTCAGAGGGACAACCCGAAATAAATGCTGTAAAACAAAACTTTTTGCAATTTTTTTTTGACCATTTGATTGATCCTTCGTAGGGCGTGCTAATGTCGGGATATACCCCTACCTTTAAAACCGTCCCTTTCACTTCATACCACAATCACAGACACACATGCACCTTTCACATCCATAGATATAGCCCAACTCGACAAATGGATTTAATTTTGAGTTTTTTTACTGAATTACCGAATGAATTCGAATTTCAGTTGTTATTTTCGGTATTCGAATTTTAGTTGTTAGAAAAATAGAGTAGGAATTTTGTTTTGTATTGGACTAGAATCTGCTGAAATTTGGATCAGAAATCCGTTGAAATTTGGACCAGAAATGGACTAGATCTATGCTTAAATCTACACAAAAAATGGACTATCCAAATCGCTAATTTCGGCAAAAACTAAAATTCTAAATTCGATCAATTCGGATTCGGTAATTCGGAATTTGATTTCGAATAATGTTGGTTTTGGCGTTTTAAAAAACCGAATTAAAATGACCGAATTGACAAATTCAAATTTGGTGTTCACACTAATTCACGGGTAGTGATATTGCCAGAGAAATTCTCTTTCTACAACATAAAAATTTAATCAAATGACAATATTGCCCCTTGGTTTGATTAAAAAACAATATATCATTAATTTTCTTTCATTTTTACAATGAACACAAAACTTCCATTGTCTCCTTAGTCTGGCTGATTTGCTTCAATTTACACTCATGGGGTGTTCTTCCTCCTTTCCCTATTTAAAATTCAACTTAATTTAACTTTTCATTGAAAATAATATTTCCTTCTTTCAATTATGGCATACTCATCTAAAAACACTCTAATTCTTGGGATCAAGACAAAGAAGAAAAAATAAGTAGTCTTAACAGGAATGAGAGGAGTAGCTTTTATGTTCCTATTCCAATTCCGTTGCTTCTCATATTCGATCTCTTCAACGATGACTTTTTCCCCTTGATTTCTTAAAAAACACAACAAGCATATTGTAATCTATATCATGAAAAGAGATGTAGAGATAAATAGAGGAAATAATTTGGGTGATTTGATTATTTTCAAAAAGGAAAGAAATTAATGTTGTATTGTTTCTGAATCTAACCAATGGGCGATATTACCATTTGAACAAAATGTGCTCTTGTAGGAGGAGAATCGCTCTGTCGCTGTCACCACCCCTAATTCACTCGATCTTACATTTAATTTCAAATATTTATCCATGATAGTATTACGTGTTCAAATAATTTATTAAACGACTTCATATACTATGTTGTTACTCAAATTTTATCTAGACATTGATTTACCAAAAGCTATGGTACATATATGTATTTATTTTGGGGACCAAGGTACGCATTAATTAAATTTTATTCTATGAAAGAGTCCACAAACTACGAGAGAAGGTAAATTGCATCAATCAAGCGCAAGTTCTGTTTAAGGGGATCTGAACAAGAATGGAAGCTATGTCTTTATGTACATTTTCCTTTTTTTTTTTTCTTTTTTTTTTAATAAAACATTTACATTTCCTCAAGAAAATGCTTACCATTACATCCCAATTTCCCATGCATTACATATATGTATAATCTCACGTTAAGTTTTTACGGGGCGGGGGGAGGGATGCGGGATCGAACGCAGAGCCTCGATCCTGCGTCCACGGCCTTTTTCCACTGTGGCCAGAAGATCCTACATAATCTCACGTTAAGTTGCGTATCTATGTATATGCTATTTTCAGACCAAGGTATTTTTAATGTACAATTTTTATTATTTTACTCTCACATTCTATTAAATTTGTAATTTAGCCCTCTTAAAATTATCATATTATAACCCCTTAAAATATAATAATCTCCCCTAATTTTAAATTATGATTCGGCCCCCACTAATGTCTCTAGCTTTTAACCTTCTGGTCACATGGCCCAGCTAGCCGCTAGGGTTCACCCAAGGTTCCAATATAAGTCCGTGAGTCCCACTCCCACTAGTTAACTAAGCGTTTTTTAATTTTTATTTTTTTTATTAACTACACGAGGTTACTTCCTTTTAAATGAAAGAATATGTCAATTGTAGGCTTTTCGATCAATATAATGCAAGCTTATTGTTGAGGCAGAAATCTCATGAAAGAGGCCAGAAGATCCTTATCGCTAAGAATTGCATGCAATGAATTCAATAAGTGATTGATTAATTATTTTCTCAATATTCTAAGAGGTAGAGTTGTTGTGCTTTGCTTAGATAATATGCAAATTACATGTACTCTCTATATCATAAATATAACGTTTACTTCTTTATTCAATTTTTGTACTTTGGAGAATATTACTATTCAAGTAATAATCCTGATCCATGAAGCAATGGGTTAACGAACCTCTTAGATGTTAGAAATCCTCTGTCATCATACATATTTCCATACATGTTTTCACCATTTAAAATTTGTCAAGTGTATATTTATTCTAAATTTATATATATATATATATATATATATATATATATACGAATTATGAGTGATTAAAAATAGACACAAAAATATATGGGGATAGACTATTTTTTTTCCATTTAGGTATCTCTATAAGAAACAAGAAAGTGGATTCGAGGTTAATTATAAGCTGATTGATCACACATTAAAATACATATAGTTGGAAGAATTCTTTTGGCACTCGAACAGTGGATCAGTACATATGTTTGAATCAAACATTCGAAGTACAAAATTTTACTGTATGAATAATAATACATCAGAAGTTTGACCAAAGTCTAGTCTAGTCTTCATTTTTTAGAGACTTTAAAAATGGCTGCCCAAATCAGAGAAAGTTTATTTACTTTCTAAGATTTATATTTATGGTGTGCTTGAATTGAGTCTGTTAAGGGTTTTAGATTCCAAACTGAAATTTAAACTCTCTTTAAATTGAGTAATTGAACGAAATCAATTGAAACACTAAATTATAAAAAATTTAGTTTGAGTTTGAAACTAATATGAGAATAAAAATAAAAATCTCAGTGAGACGCAATTACTTATGACTAATCTTACCAAACTTATGAATTAACCAATGGTGTGGATGTTTGACCATATCCTAGGGTTTAATTATTAGGTAGGTCTTCATTTTATTCATAACCTAAAATCTACTTTCTTATACAAAATAAATAAAAAATAAACATTAAATTGATCTTGACGAGAGTAATGGTTCTTAATTTTTTTTTCATGGTTCTTAGGTAGGTCTTCATTTTATTCATTTTTTTTGTCTTTTCCAAAGCTACCAAAATTTGATCTTAATTTTGATACTATAAATTAGGTTCTGCTAACTATCAGCTAAGTAAGTGCTTAATTAATCCGCAAGGGTAGCCCAGTTGGTTCGAGGGTGGTAGATTGTGTACAAGGGCGCATGTTCGAATCTTGGCACCGCAGTGTGGAAGTTTCAACCCTCCAATGTGGGGGTGGCTTCTTGCGGTGGGCTAAGACAAGGCCTCCCACTAATCGAACCGCTGGGTCACTTGATTTACATCCTCCACAATACCTGTCGGATCGGGTGGTGGGGGCCCTGGGGGTGTGGGTATATCGCCTTCTTGTGTGTACAAGTGCTTAATTAGTTTTTTTTTACGCCACGATGGGCGATTGTCGCACATTGAGGAGAGAGAACAGCCCCACATTGGGGAGAGAGAACACTCTAGATAAGGTAGAATAAAGCTTACCGCCTGCAAGCGGAGGGTATCGAACCCGGGATCTCTCAGTCACGGGCTTGCCAATGCCCCACTGGGCTATTGGCCTGTTTGATAAGTGCTTAATTAGTTGAGTTGAGAAATTTCTGATATGAACTTAATTAATAAGGAACTTATGTGAACAAGGAAAAAATTATTTTTTTTAAAAAAAAATTCCCTCTTCCTAGGATGATAAAAAAAAAAGTCAAAATACCCCTCAATTAAGAAAATGATTGGAAAATGTTGCCACAATTGGGATTTTCACCAGAATTAAGAAAATGGTTGGAAAATAATTAATGAGAAAAAAGGTCTAAAGTACACATTAATTAATGTCTTGAGAGTTATTATTAGTGGTTAGTTGTGTAATATGTTAAGGGTAAGACTGAAAAAAGTAATAATAAATATGTATTAGTTTTTTAAATGTTGTAAATATATTGGGAAGGAGGTTTTATATCTTAATTTGAAGTATTCTTTTGAGTTATCCCAACATTCCTAAGACGGTAAATTGAAATTTTGAGAAGCAATAGGTCGTGCTACAAAAGAATTGAAAAATAAACAATATTGTACTCGATTTACTTTTCACCTACCTAAAACAAGTTTGGTTTTGATCGTTCGTCCCACTATGATGCGGAAATTCCGGGTAAGTCGGGTCCGGCCCCACACTCCTCTCCGCATTTTGCAAGTACGGAATTTTTGAAAAAATTCGGCATGTGACTGATCTAATGGGTCCGGCCCCACACTCCTCTCATATAAATTTAGACAGGACCCACCTGCAGGGTAGGTCATGCAAGTCAATCAGGTGGGTCCTCCCTAATTTATGTGAGAGGAGTGTGGGACCGTACCCATTGGAATAATTGTTATATATATATATATATATTTAAAATATTACTATTCTTTTCACCATTAAATATGTTTATCCCACGATTTAATCATTCTTTCAACATTAAATATGGTTTTGTTTTTTCAACATTGATTTGCTTCTCAAAGACTCAAACAAGCTTTAATCTGTTTTCATATTTCAAATTCACACAAAATGTGTAATATCCAACCTGGCTCTGATACCAATTTGAAATGTTCAAAGCCCATATAAGAGAAATACATTCAAATTTGTATTAGAGCCGAATTGGAAATTACAAAGAAGCATGCGTGCATTTGAATTGACCTATTTTGGTCAAAGAGGCCGCAACCCAGTGGGGCAAGTCTCGACTCGTGAACGAGAGGTCCCAAGTTCGACACCCTTCCCATACATGGGGGCAAGCTTAAAATATCTCTCTTTCTAGGGCTATCTCCTCCTCCTGTGAGGCAGTTCTCTCTCCTCTTCATTGGCAAATCCCCTAGACGGGCTTCAAAAAAAATTGACCTATTTTGTGAATAAGTTTATGCAAAAAAATTCAAAAATAATCTCTCCTTGAGAAGATGAGAGTTCAAAATGTGATTTTATATTAAAAAATAGTTATGAGTCTACGCGTTGCGCGGTTTTCCTTATTCTATTTCAAAATACACTACATAAGTAATTTAAAGTAAAGTAAAGTTTGATATAAGGTCAACGAATTTATTTTAATTATATCAATTCTTCCTCTAGAGTGACCTTTAATATATCTAATCACGTTTAGGTAACATATACATGTTAGGCTATTAGCTACTTGATTTTTATAATATCATAGAGAAAAGTAAGAATATTATTCTATTATAATAACTATAATGTATAAAATACAAGGGAAAAGAAAACAATCCTCGAAAATCATGTCAAATGTCCAAGTTGATTATAGTCTTTCACGATGATAGGTGAAATAAAAAGTGAGAGCTAAACAAATCAAATATGAATTTATCTAAGAATGATTCAAGCTTGTCTTTCACTGGAAACTTTTACTCGCCTGCTCGATGAACTATTGTCTGGAAGCACTATTTTCCAACACCATTTTCCTATCAATAGCAAAAAGATTTCAACCATTCAGTTCTCTGGTCACTTATACTGGCCGAAACAAGTTGTATCAATGGCAAAGCATACTTAATTTTGATTATATTAGAGATTCATATGCATTTTGGAGACATGAATTGTTTCACATTTGGATTCTTATAGTGAAAATGGAACATTTTTTAAGTTTCCGCATTGAATATGATTTGGAAGAGTTTTGTTAAGTTGAGAGTTTTGAAGTTTTCTTAAATTAAGAATCTGAAGAGTCCTTCAACAATTAAAGACCTTTTGGTTTCCTTCAATTTTACACAAATTAAACTTATTGTATATATATATTTTATTGTTTATGTTTGTGTAGATCTATGTATTAGTAAATTCATAAAAACAATTATAATATCTATCACTAATTCTCATGATACGTGAATTTACAAAATAGTAATTGGTAGTAAGGTTTCTTATGTTAATCATATATGTGTGGAATGTCTATAATCCCAGAATTAATTGTGGATAACAACTTTATATAACTAATGAACATTAGTAGAATAGTAACAATAAGAAGAAGAGACTTTTCAATTCTACATATCAACACATTGAACTTAATATAATAAAATAATCTAATGTTCTAATTTTAGTAATCAAGACAAAACCTCTATATAAAGAGGTAAAATATTATAACTATTATCTCTTCTACAATAACTATAGATAAAAAAGAGCTATTTTGATTAATACTTTAGCTCCATAGCTACCTAAGACTTCTATATATGTTACTCTCCCGTCCAAAATTGATTGTCCATTTTGTATTTTGCATGGGAATTGAGGTTTCATCAAACTCTGTAGTAGAATATGGTAAAATGTAAAACATTACCATATTTAATTTTACTCACAATTTAATTTTGCATCTTTATCTCTCTTCAACATTCAATATAAAGAGTAGCATTGGAATACCCACATCTTTCAATCGCCACTCTTTATTTTTAATTGGTTTCCTAATACTAAAATTTTCCATTGAAAATGAGAAAATACACGTTAAGAATTCTGACGATCTACGTATAAAAAAATACCGTATGTCAGCTTTTTTGGTAGTGCATTATACTTAGAATTACAACTAATAGTTTATTAATTTGTCGTGTCTACAAATCAATTAGTCTCTTGTGCTACTTAATGATTCTTTTGAGAGAAAATTGAATGTTTCCACACGTAAAAAAAATACCCAATCACATCAAATAGTGCATAGCGGATTGAGATTTTTATTAGTTTGATACGATTTTAAATTGTCTCAAATCACAAACTACGGTACTGCAATTTAAATTTTTAGCTAAATCGAACCAAACCGCACCGCATACACCCCTACTTCATTATAGTGACGCTATACACTTTGGCCTCCAACTTTTTATTTTTGCGTCCGCCCTGCCTTGCCCATTATCAGATGAGGCCGCTGGCGAGCTATATAAATGGGCAAAAAAATTCTCTATTCTCATTTTGTTTCTCGCTCCCTTTTCCAACGAATAGATGATTGCCACGCGTTTACATTTTTTTTCCTACGAGTTTCACTATTTCTTTTAGGTTATAAATTTTTTAAATTATAAAATTAACACATGTCAATTCCTTATTAGTAGGATAGAGAATGGAACATCGAACAAAAATAGAAAATTCCGGCAAAAAAATCATCTGTCGCCATTCCTATACCTAACTACAATCACAATTCGCCATGTGTATATATAATTAGAAAAAATGTCTACATAGCAAATTCTGATTGGTTGGATACATGATTGAGGACATACACTGAAGACAGACGATTTTGACCCGAATGAAAATTCATACCTATACAAATGGGCGAGTGAACACATCATCCAATTCCATTATAGACCTCTTTTTGCTGATGAAAAAATAGCAAAGAAGCGTGTGTAGCATTCATTTACGAACCAAAGAAAAGCAAGAAGTTGTTCTCTCTCTCTATTCCTCTTCTTAGCAATAGCAGTAGTAGTACCTGATGAATAAGAGAAGAAGGGAGAAAGAAAGCAACTGTCAAACACATTTATAGGTATGTCCATTGTCCATCATTACACTATGCGTCATCATTGTCGTGCTTTGCATTAACTTTTCTTATATTAGTACTATCTTTTTTTTTATTTAATTTTCTTCTAAAAAGGACAGAAAATAATTAATGAAATATACGTATTGATCCTCATTTCTTTTTTGTTTTTCATTTCAATTTCTCCTCCCCCTTTCCTAGGGTTGTAAATCAGCTATGTGCCCCTGGCATAGCTCCGGGGCAGACCTTTGCTCGCCAGCCCTTACCAAATTACGATCAAATACGATATATGATTAAGGGTAAATCAAAGTTGTTTGATTCCCACTCGGGGCAAATGAGGACATGAAGGTAAGAGTAGATCCACCAATCGCACTAATGCCTCTATAATGAAAGCCACCTGATAATGGTTTTTTAAAAAGCGTTGAGGGCTCATGGAATAATTGTGTTGGAGGTCTTGGGGTCATAGTAAGGAACCATGAAGGAGCTTTTGTGAGGGATCTTCCAAGTTCGCCCCTTGCTCGCCCAACCCTGAGCATGCTGAGGCAAAGGCGCTTTTTGAAGGCCTTAGGTTTGCCATGATCAGAGAATACCCACTGTGTTTTATTAATTGAGAGCGACTGTCAATCCCTGGTTAATAAGATCCACCAGGTTGATGAATATTTATTCTTAAAAAGACACATAGGAAGTCAAATTAAGAAAATTTTGGGGATTAGTGTAGTTAATTTATCGTTTTTCCACAAATTATGTAGATGTTTTGGCGAAATATGTTGTAAGAATAGATCCTCATCCCAATGGTTTGGAGATCCACCGAGTTTTTTCCTAACACATGTAATTTCGGATATTAGTTAATAAAATGTATTTTTTCTTTTTAAAAAAAGGACTAATGGCTTATAAACCAAACATAAAAAACCCCTTTGACGATCTAAAGTCTTATTCATAAAATCATAAGGAACTTAACGGAATAGTATTCATAAAGAACATTATTCCGTTATGACTGTGGCTCGATCCTTTTTCATAGGTAACATAGTGGAATAAATATTCATTAACGTGTAAAATTGAATGAAAACAATAAAACTCGTTTGGGGACCTCTTGTAAAGAATCTAAAAGTAGAATATAGAGCAAATTAGTTGTGGAACAAATATTTTGTCTTATATTGGTGTTGTATTTTCTATCAATAATAATTTGACACGTGTAATTTCTTTTTATAAAAAAATTAAAATCTAAAGATAATAGTGAAACTTTAGAGAAAAAAATATGATACTCGGCATTGGCAGATGATGTTTTTCCGATTAGTTGATGTATCATAGAATATACGTGATTACCATATGCGGTAAATTTAAAATTGAAAAATGAGATTGAATTAAAATATCCCTTTTTGTGAACCAAAAGAAAAGGGAACCTAGTCCTTATATAATTATTTTTATGTATAAATTAATCGCAATAATAACTTGACAAGTATAATTTTTTTAAGAAATTTAAAATTTAAAGATATTGGTGGAACTCTTGAGAGAAAATATGACTCTTAGTAACAGGACAACTGATGTTTTTTTATTAGTTGTGAACTATAAAATAGACGTGATTACCATATGCCTTAAATTTGAAAAAGAAAAAGAAAAAAGGATATTGAATCAAAGCCCTTATATATTATTTTATATATAAATTAATCGCAATAATAATTTGACCAGTGTAATCTTTTCTTTTTAAAAATTCTATAAGTTAAAGATAATAATGAAACTATTGAGGGGGAAATAAGATACTTGGCAATGGGACAGAAGATGTTTTCCCTATTAGTTGTGAAATTGTGAATCATAAAATAAACGTGAGTACCATATGCCTTAAATTAAAAAAAAATATATTGAATCAAAATATCCATGTTTGTTAACCAGGGGAAAAGGGAACCTGATCCTTATATATTATTTTTATATATAAATTAATTGCAATAATAGCTTGACATGTCTAATTTTTTTTAAGAAATTTAAAACTTAAAGATAACATTGTGTAAAATATGATACTTAGTAATGGGACAAAGAATGTTTTTTTCTATTAGTTGTGAACATTTAAAATGGATGTGATTTCCATATGAAAAAAAGAAAAAATGATATTGAATCAAAATATCCATTTTTGTGAACCAAAGGAAAAGGGAACTTAGTCCTAATATATTATTTTTAAATATAAATTTGACAAGTGTAATTTTTTCTTTTAAAAACATTTAAAACCTAAAGATAATGATGAATCTTTTGGAGAAAATATGACACTTGATAATGAGACATATGATATTTTTTCGATTAATTGTAAATCATAAAATAGACGTGATTACCATATGCCTTAAATTTAAAAAAAAGAAAAAAGACATTGAATCAAATATCCATTTTTTGTGAACCAAAGGAAAAGGGAACCTAGTATATATATATATATATATATATATATATATATATATATATATATATATATATATATATATAATCCGAATTGAATTATTGAGGATTTTGTGTATTTATTGTATATGAAATTAAAAGGGATGGAATTGAATGCATGTGGCAGAAGGCAGAAGGTATAAGCATTAAAGTCATGGCGAACGGCTCTTCATGCTTTTGCAGAAAGGAAGAAAACACATGCTTTCTTTCTGACTTACCATTTCTCTGTTTCTCTGGTTACATACGCGTGTATTTAGATTGAATTTAATTTGAGTTTAAATTAATTTAAAATTCAAATTGCAGTCTAAACTATCTTTGTATGAAGTATAAAAATAAAACATATCAAATCATCTAAAATTTAATTTGAGTTTAAAACTGATTTGAGAATGAGACCAAAATCTCGGCTATAAATATAATTCAAGCAATCTGGGCCGACCCGAGCCTTATCTAGGGTGGCGCAACCGCACAGAGGGGCCCCAAAATTTTCAATTATAACCTATTTATATGTTAAGTCCAGCCAAAATATCCAAGAGAGAAGCTAAAAAAATATAAATATTGATACTATTATTGACGATTTTGCCTCCACCAATGCTCGAAAAAAGCATATTTTGTAGTTTTATAATGTCATATTTCGTTTATTTTAAAAATTGTAACAAGTTGAAAATGTTAATGTTCATACGAAAGGCCACATTTTTAGTTTTCGCACAAGACCCCCAAAATGTCAGGACTGGCCCAACAAGCAATGCCATGAAGTCAGAGACACTAATTCATTCTTTATTCTTTGTTCTTTATTCTTCTTATTGTTTCTTCTTTTTTTCTGCTTATTGTCTAGAAATGCATTGGGTAGCCTCAGGGGATAAAAACTTACTCAGAAATGGCATTGAATTAATTGCCATTAAATTTCTATATGCATTAATTTCTGAGGGGTTGTATTTATTTTTTTATTTTTTATTTTTTTTACTATCATCTCAATCATATCATCATAGCCCTTACAATGTCAAGACAAACTTAATGTTCACTTTTTCTCTTTTATCAATTTGATGATCAGATTTTATTTATTTATTTCATGTATAGGAATTAATTTTTACAAGCTAGATATATGAAAGTTCGTGCACCAGCAACAAAAATCCCTGTCAAATCTTTGTATCACTATGCAATTCCAAACTCTTTCTACTTTTATTCATTGAAGCTTATGGAAAGTGCTCTCATGAAACTAAAGTTTATAGGCTACTCCCTCCGTCCCAGAATAAAAGCGGTATTTGCACTTTTCACACAAATTATAAATGAGAGTATTAAGATTGAATAGAGTCTGAATTTTAACATTTTGTCTCGAATTTTGGAAAAAAAAAACTGATTTATTTTTTAGAAAACATGTTAGATAAAAACTTGAAATTTGATATTCCATGTCATAATAAGTGTAGTTTTGGATTCAAATTCTTTTGCTAATAAATGTTGTTTTGCATTTATTGAGGAGAAATCATTACCTTTTACCATTTTTACCCTTCATCGATAACATATCTCTTCTCTAATCTTTTGTGCTTTCCCCCATAATTGCTCATATCGTATTATCTCTTTTCCAAAAATCCTTCTTCTTCCTCACCTTCTAATTGAGTGAAAAGATAAGGGGTATATTGAGTATATTTGTTGAAGAGACATCTCAATATTAGATATATTGGTAGCCAAAATATGTAGGGAGTATAGAAAATAGTATCCAAAGATATAAGACTTCTAGCAAAAAAGACTATTATACTCCCATTTATTCCTAATCGAAATTGGAATAGTGATTACAAGAAAGTTAAGAATGATAGAAGTTCGTAAAATGTTCATAAATATTACTGCAAATGTTGCAATTATTGGGAAAAAAGAGTTCAAATGTTACTCTTATTTTAAAACAGTTGGAGTAATATCTTTAAACTATTAATAATAGCAACTTCAATTCAATAATTTCAAATTTAACTTGTCAATTTAGTATACATTGCTTACGAATTATATATTTGTAAAAATTCATAAAAAAAAAAAGATGTTAACTTACATTGATCAGATGAATCCTTATTTGATAAGTGCAATTCTTAAATTAACCAATAGACTATAGTATTTGAGATGATTGTAGGTAAAATTGAAATGAAAGCAGTGAATATATACTACTATATGTATACACATGTACAAGAACAAACCAAGTGAATTGTTTGTGAGCAGAAAAGTAATGAAGATGTTATTTAAATTCTTTTTTTAAGTTTATTATACCTCTTCACTTTAAGTAATCCACTAAGAAATTCTAAAAAAAATCATTGCTCCAAGTTAACCTTAGCTAAAAAAAAATCAATTTAATAATACCCTTATAGTCAGTGACGAATCCACCAAGAAATTCTAAAAAAAATCATTGCTCCAAGTTAACCTTAGCTAAAAAAAAAAAATCAATTTAATAATACTCTTATAGTCAGTGACGAAGACAGGGGCGTGTGGGGCAGTCGTCCCCCGAGATTTTAAAAAAAAAAACTACTAGTTATAGTAAATTTTATATGTAGTTCGGAATATTTTGATCAAATTTTGGCCCTGCCAATATTTTGTGCGGCATACTGTTGCAGTTTTTTGCCCCAACCTAAAAAAGTAGTGGCTTCGTCCCTGCTTATAGTAATATTATAAATCTCATTTTCATCTAAATTTATCACCTAAAGAGACTATATATTCTTGGACAATATTTATTTTGGTTGTTTAAGTTTCAATATTAGTTACCATAAAAAACTAGGCATATTTGGCCAAGCTGCATTGGTACCCTAAAAGGAATTTCAGAATTTCTCAAAGGTTCAATTATTGGTGAAGACCAAGTTTGGAATAAAAAATACTTAATTACAACTTTGAAAGTTTTGTTGGACTATAGTTTGTATGTTTCTATTTGTTAGTATTCTTTTTACTTTGTATATTATTGATTTTTCATCATTTAACTGTTTAATAGCAAAAGTTTCAAATGAGTAGGAACAAAAACCTTAACTGTTTAGAGTTCACACATATTCAAGAGGAGGGCCCTTTTGACAACTTTCTTATTTACTGTGATAAAACTGCAAGACCAAAGTACATCTTCAGCATATTACCAATTGTCCCCTCCTTTTTGTTGTTTCCATCCATTTTTATTTATTTAAATTTTGAAGGGGGAGGGAGAATAGAAAAGGAGAGGATGCTGGCTCAAGTGCGGAACGTAGTAATTCTGCACGTGCGGAAATTTCCTCGTCGGTTGGGTTAAATTTTTTACACTTAAGATTACTTTTAAACGAACACATGTTCTGAGTCTCAGAACACCTGTCCTGAGTTTTATAACATCTGTTCTGAAGCGTTTCGTATGTACTCAAAACTGGAAGAAAAGAGTATGCACCGGTAAATATATAAATATTTTACCAATTAAGTTACGGTATTAGCTCAAGTAACATCAAAGTTATATAAGTTTCAAAATACGAATTAAGTTAACTATAAATGCATATTTTCAAAAGGAATGATAAATGCACAGTACATTAGAGTGATTATAGTTATCTAAATCTTTCAATCAATAAACAATACGTGTACAAATCATTCCTTTTGAAAATATGCATTTATAGTTAATTATTTTTTTTTCCTCACCTAAACACAAATGAACTCCATCACTAAATTTTTGTAGAGCATACACAAATTTCGAAATATTTTACTTGTGTTGTAGCAATTAGCTGTTTAAGGTGATTATTGATTGAAATATTTCTTTTGGCGGCATATTTTGAACAACTTTACTACCATCTAGTTCATGATCATCCTCACCATCATTATTGTTCATTACCGATTGAATAAAATCTTCATTTTTAGGGGATTTCATAACTGCAACATTCTCACTAGAATAGTTCAAAAGATGTTGAACATCTTTTGAGCTCCGTATATTCAAATAATACTTTGATTAATGTCTTTTAATTTATCTTACCACATACAATGTCCATATTTTATATCGAAAACCTCCCTATAAAATAATAATATTTATTTAACAATAAATAAATAATTTGTTCAGTTATCGATAAATAAATAACATTGATAAATGAATAATTTTTTTTTCGATCTCAAAAGTATTACTTTTTCGAGGTTTAATTATACAATCTATCGAACAACATTAATTAAGAAATTCCCACCATTCAAATATAGACATATACATATATGAAGCAAACATTAAAATTTCACGAGACACATTCTATAGTATGTCATCAAAATTAGACTTAATTAGATTCCAAGTTATAATGAAAATTAAGCATAGTTCTCTAAAGTATGATTATCATGATCATAAAGGGTAATTAAGTCAATCATTAATGAGTGATTTCGAACAACGATACTAGCATCTAGTTCAGGATTATTCTCATCATCATTAATGTTCATTACCAATTGAATAAAATCTTCGTTTGTAGGTGATTTCATAACTGCAACATTCTCACTATAATAGTTCAAAAGATGTTTGAGCTCCCTATATTCAAATAATTGTTTTGATTAGTGTCTTTTGATTTATCTTACCACATACAATATCCATATTTTATATCAAAAACCTCCCTATAAAATAATAATATTTATTTATCAATAAATAAATAATTTATTCAGTTATCGATAAATAAATAACCTTGATAAATGAATAATTTTTTCCGACCTCGAAATTATTACTTTATCGAGGTTTAACTGTACACCCTACCGAACAACATTAATTTAGAAATTCTCACCATCCAAATATATACCGAACAACATTAATTAAGAAATTCCCATATAGACATATACATATATGAATCAAACATTAAAATTTCACGACACATGCTATAGTATATCATCAAAATTAGACTTAATTAGATTCCAAGTTATAATGAAAATTTAGCATAGTTCTCTAAAGTATGATTATCATGATCATAAAGTGTGATTTCGAATAACGTTACTACTACCATCTAGTTCATGATCATTCTCATCATCATTACTGTTCATTACGGATTCAATAAAATCTTCTTTCGTAGGTGATTTCATAACTGTAACATTCTCACTAGAATAATTCAAAAGATGTTGAGCTCCCTATATTCAAATAATACTTTGATTAGTGTCTTATGGTTTATCTTATCACATACAACGTACATATTTTATATCGAAAACCTCCCTATAAAATAATAATATTTATTTATCAATAAATAAATAATTTATTCATTTATCAATAAAATAAATAACCTCACTAAAAAAATATTTTTTTCAGTTTCAAATGTATTACTTTATCAATATTTATCTATACACCCTAACCAACAACATTAATTAAGAAATTTCCACCATCCAAATATAGACATATACATATATAAAGTAAACATTAAAATTTCACTAAACACATGCTATAGCATATCATCAAAATTAGACTTATAATCAGATTCCAAATTATAATGAAAATTTAGCATAGTTCCTCTAAAGTATGATTATCATGATAATAAAGGGTAATTAAGTCAATATAACATCAAAATAAACAAAGTACCAACAACATTAACAGCCATTCATGACTTTTAGCTCAAGAAAGAAAAACCCTAAGACGGTTCGATCGACGTTCTCCGGCCGCCGCCGCCTTCTCCACCGCCGGTAGCCTTAGTAGGATGCTGAAATTGACTGAGTTGACCAATGCTAGCTGATACATTCATTGCAAGAAGGCTACTAGCATCATAATTGTTATGACCCGACCCATCAAATGTTCTGATAATTTGTTGCGGATCCCTCGGAAATAATTGATGATGATGATAGTACTGATCCCTTCCACCACCTCCGGCACCACCGCCACCACTTATAAAATTAAACCCTAAATTCTGGTGGTTGGCGGCCGCGAATAACCCGGATCCGGTTAGGCCGACGTTTTGGTACTTGGACAGCTCAGATTTAGCACAAGTAAGATCCATCTGGAGTTGGCGTAGCTGGTGCTGGAGGAGGGAGATAACGCCGACGCAGCCGTAAACCGGGTCCCGGAGACGCATATCGGCCTCGTAAGCGAGGGAATTGACTGCATCTTCACGTTGATGGGGTTGAAGATCATTGAGAAGCTTAGTCACGTTGCTTGCTCCAAATACTTTGTGCACATTTGCGAATTTTTGGGGCTGATCCGGTGGGAAATACGGTGCAAATACACACTCCGGCTGGCATTTTCGCCGGAGAAACTTACATGCTGCACATGGAGAGTTTGAAGATGATGATGCCATGAAGATTTTCTCTTCTATTTAGCTCTAGATTGGTTGAATTAAAATTGCCCTTTCTTTATTATACCCTGAAATAAATTAATATAAGAAGTTAATGAAAGATAGTGTAGTTGGTGCAGAATTTCAGACTCAGGCTTAGATGTCCGAGTCCAACACTTCATTCCTCCGATAATAAAATTCAAAAAAAAAAAAAAAAAATTACTAGTAAGAGATAGAAGAAGTTGAAGAATTTACACTGTATGGGGTGAAAATCTTCTGTGCACCCATATATGTTTCAAATTTTGTGCCCAACTATTTAGAATTTGTCATGTGAATACTTCTTTTAATTATATATGCACGTGGTGAATTGTGAGTAGTTGGGCACAGGAATATGTATATATACGGATACATATATTATTTGCCTACCATATGGGATCCATACACACACAAAAAAATGACAAAGTAACAAAGGGAGGCCAAGAACATGAACTTTTACATTAAATTTTCCTTGTATGATCTTTTTGTCTTGCTGATCTCTGATTTTGATAAAAAAAAACAATTAATACGCAGAAATGAAGTCAAATATAGAAGGGAAACTTATGCATATATTCTTGGAATAAAAACAAAAGGGGGGAACAATAATAGAAAAAACTCAGAAATGATTTAACATAATTGGGAACAAAAGGAGAGGGAGATTGTGACTGATAGACTAATGAGTTTGAGCTTCTTTCTCTTTTCATTTTCTTGATTTTTACTTCAAGAAGAAGAAGAAAAAGTAAGAGAAAAGACATGATGAAAAGGAGAAAAGAAGTCAAAACATGATTTGATCTACAAACAAACCCTAGTTTAGGAAAATTGCAAATATTCCCAAGTTTTTTTACAATGAAAACAAGTCATGACAGAGACATCCTTCCCCCCCCCCAAACATATGACAGAATTTGCAAGCTTTTTAGAACTCCCTTTTCCCCTTATGTTTATAAGCAGCAACAACCAAGCATTAGTCCTTAAAGATTTGAGCCGACTACATGAAATAAACAAAGATCAGTATCTCCATTTCTTATCATAAGGGGAAGAAAATTGAGAGAAGGTAAATTCAAATCAAGTTTCAAAATCCAGAAATGATTGAACAAAGGAAAATTTTAGGCCCAGAAAGGAAGATAAAAATGAACTGCTGAGTGAAAAAAATAATAATTATACATATAAGTTCCAAAACCAAAGAATTAATGAAATAAAAATTTGAGCCCAGAAAGATGGGAAAAAAATTAAGGAATTTCTAGACATACCATACCACTTATAAAAAATCTCAAATCTTTGAAATTATAGAACCCCCAAGCTATATCTTCAAATTAAGGTTGTTCTTGCTGGCCAATTTTTTTGTAAGAAGAGACAAGTAATGACATAGAAGGGAAGTTTAATTTATTTGTCCTAATCAATCACTTTGGAAGATTTAAGGAAATTTTGGACAAACAAAACTCATAATTATGGTAAGAAATTTGTGATGACTAATTACCATAATCTTTAATTTTCTTCACTCAAACCACAATATAGAGAAAAATAGAAGAAATCTCAAATTTGGGATAAAAAAAATTTTTTTGAATTTTTTCTATGTGGGATTGTAAGAAAATAGAAGGGATTTGAGTAAGAAAGAATGAGTGTGTGTGCATACCTTAAATTATTAGGGTTTTGTTTTTTTAAGAATGAAAGAAATGAAGAATTTTTTTTTTTTGTAAGAAGAAGAATTGGATCTAGTGAAAGTGTAAAGACTTTTTTTTTGGTTCTCTATTTTCGATGTATAGATATAGTCATCTCTAAGCAGATCTTGCTTTGCATTTCATTCATGCATTCACATTTCACATACTATACTATACTATATGAGAGAGAGAGAGAGAGAGAGAGAGAGAGAGGAGAGAACTTCATTTTTACCTGTAAAAAAAGAGACTTTTGAGATGAATGAATCATGAATATGAATATACTATTTATAAAAATAAAAATAAAAAATCAAAAGTGTGTTATTATTTATAAAGAGTTTCTACTTTTCTTTTTTTATTACAAAATTTTTTATTTAAGTTGTTTATTTACTTTAATAATTTTCGAATTGCTGTTTCTTTAAAATTAAAAAATATGAGGTAATTTTTTGCCACTTAATGAAACATGTGTTGTATGTGTATGGAGTAGAGAGTAAATGCGCCACTCCATGTCCTTCTTCACACATTAAACTGTTGTAATTATGTGATTGGAAATTACCACATATTTGTTAATTTGATTGAAACAACAACTCGAAAATTATTTGTCTATATGTAGAACTTAAATAAAATTCTTGTGACAAAGAAAACAAAACATAAATTGTTTATATGTATAAGGTATAAATTATCGAAAAATAAAAAGTAAATAAAAAATGCACACTTACAAAGAATAAAAGCTGGTGGAGTAATGAAGTGAATAAAATGGGTCTTCTTGAAAGTTAGCGTGCCTCGGTTTCTTCAGTCAAACCTTTTCTTTTCTTCTTCTTCCTTTTTCCTTCTTCTATTTGGCTCCCACTGTTGATGATGTATTTTCCCAACTTGGTGTGTTGGATCTTGCAAAAGGTGAAAAGAAAAAACCCTTTTCGATTCTCAAACTTTTCAAACCAATTATACAACTAAAAGTACCAATTTCAACTCTTCAAGAACACAAAAAATGGGGTTTTTTTAATTAATTTATTTATTTATAACAAGAAATGAAAGAATCGTGCACAAGGGAAGCTACAAAAATTATGGGTTCAATTAAAGAAGGGCATACAAAGATTGTGGTTAGGAACTGAAAAGTAGGGAGAGAGAAAGAGAATGGGATCGGCGGGGGAAAGTCGCCCAAGAGCAGAGCCGGAGGAAACGCAGAGAAAGGAAATGAAGAAAGGGCTCAGCGCGTGAGAGGGGGAGGGGGGAATAGCTGATAAGGAAGAAAGCAGAGAAATAGGGTGATGATGATGATATAGATATAGGGGTTTGGGTGGGGGGAGTTTTGTGTTTTTGTTTTGTTTTGTTTGATTAAAAGGGGTGAAAATCGTCTTTACCATGTATCTCCTTATTTTTATACCCAACAAATTAGAATTAGCTATGTAGATATTTCTTACAATTATATATACACATGGTAAATTGTGATTAATTGTGTACATGAATGAGGATATACACGGGGACAGATAATTTTTTGCCGATTAAAATAATTGTGTCTGATTTCTAAGAGCTCCAGTGGGGAGAGCTCCACCGCCCCGGGTTATTCAATTCTAGTTCCGTACTTGTGTGATTTGTCCTATAGTTATCGAACATTAATTGAGCGGAGCCCACAAAGGTCTCGTTCAATTCATGTGAGTTGATTGTGGAGCCAATCCCTACAAAGACAGTTATATAGGATTGAATTTTTTCTTCTACGGGTATTACGTTGTTACGTGAAACACTTTTTTCCTGAACGTGTTGATAACTTTTTTTTGTGTACAATAGATGATTTTAACGGAGGTTAGCAGTTATTCAAAGGTTTTAAGGACCGTTGTTCGACTCGCTGAGAATAAATGTGTTAACACTTTATTTACACAGATAATAACATGTGTTTGGTTTCGTTGAAAATAGTTGCTCACCCCGTTGAGAACACATATTCTACACAGGAAAAATAGGTCTTGTATGTGCTTGTCCCAAATTCTAAGTGGAGGAGTTAAATCACGTGATATGTTTTAAGTAGACCAATTAAAAACTATTGGTACACCAACAATTTACAAAAAATTGATTTCTGCACTTAATAATAATCGAAGTCCCCACACTATAAGTGAAGACAATACTACTACAAAAATACTCATAGTTAATTTACCCATTGAGTTATGGCCTATACTTTTTGTTGGGGTTGCGGGGTTATGGTTGTGGAATACCTTGAAATTACTGCTAGTGATACTAAAAATGGGGATGGAGAGGGAGGGGGTATAATGGGATACCCTAGCTATACAGTACTGCGAGTAGTATATTCAAATGGAGAGAGGGGTGGGGTGGGGGGGGTTAGTGTAAAGTCAAGATGGGTGTGTGGTGAATGGTGAAATGACCATTCCTATTTTAATTCTTCTGTGAAATCAGAAATGTGATGGATCATAGAAGGATGCTACTTGTTTGTAGCCTACTTGAGTCATATATGGTAGGGCTGTTTTTCTGACTCTCTCTCAATAGAAATGGGGCTGCTCCCCTAGACTGGATCTTAGGCAAAACATCAAAAAATCTACATATACAGATAGCATGAGGATAGATGTCTTGAAACTCAGGACATGTGTCCTGCACGACAAGTGTCAGTTTTAAATTAATTTTTACCGTCAAAATTTTAATTTAACGATTGAAGAAAATTTCGCACGTGTAGAACTTACCCCATTATGCAATGGAGCCACTGAGGCTGCTCTATGTTTTTAGAAGAATAAGCGTCAAATATGTACAAGATAAGCAAATTAAGATTTTGAGTAAATTCTTGTAAATTTAAATAATAATAAAATTAAGATAAGCTTACTAAAGAATAGATTGAAGTCATTGAAGTGTTGCTCGAGTGGTATTTAGAACTAAGGCCAATTAAATTTTAAAACTTTAAATCTTACTACGAGTCTAAAATATATTGTATATTTGGAAAAATTCAACTGAGCATCTTAAAGTGTCATCGCATGGAATTGCTATTCTACGAAGAATGTTGATATTTTTTACCGTTGAATAAAAAAATAACGCTAGAAATTCATCAGCCAGTACAAAAAAAAAAACACCATTCACATTATAATCGGGTTGAAGTGTCATTGAAATCGTAAGCCTTTAAAAATGGAAGATTTAATTGAATCAACCATTTGCACACTATGATATGGAGCTCAGCATTATTATAGCCAATGTAATAATTTAACTTCAATATCAGAAAATGAGGAAGAAAAGCAATAAACAGATTATAAAGTGAGATTTTTTTTTTTTTTTGTAGCCCGACTGGGCAATTGTCCCATGAAGGGGAGAGATAACAAGTAGTTTTATCTTGGTAGGCTACTAACTTATAACTTACATCCAAGCCAATCAGTACAGTACACGTAGGAAAGAGAAATGAACTTACCCTCAATTCTCTTTCGTATGTGTACTGCACTCATTGATTTGGATGTAACTTATCAAACTTAGTAGCCTACCAAAATAAAATTTCTAAGAGATAACTGTCTTACATGGGAAGGAGAAAGCCCTAAAAAGGGAGACATACTAAGCTTGCCTCATGTATGGGGAGGGTGTCGAACTCGGGACCTCTCGGTCACGAGTCGAGACTTGCCCCACTAGGCTGCGGCCTCTTTGACATAAAGTGAGATTAACAAAAGACACAATATCACATTATCCTGTGAACTAGCCCCATAAGTTTTCGCTCTTCTCTCTCCTTCCTTTCCGATTTCCATATGTAGCTCATGAGGTACATAGCGCAGTCTGAACTCATGATTAAAATGTGAGTTGAGCGTGAATTTAAATTTTGTGATCTAATTTAAATTGAACGTGAGCCGAACTTTCCATTTTTCAAGTGGGTTGAGCGTGAATTATGTTAAACTTGTCTCGCATATCTTGATTGACATCTTTATCCATAACAGAATTATCCAAACAAAATAATGAAATGTTTCTCTTAATATTTTATATATATGTACATCCTAAACCAAAACTACTTATAGGGATTAAGAATGTATGTTATAGTCTTATTAGAATATGTGATTATGTAGGTTATAATCTTTTAAGAGAATATGTGATTCTAAATAATAATAATAAAAATGTATTTATTTTGGCAATGAAAGTAGTAAACAAGTGTAACTACTTAGAGGAGAGAAAAAAAAAAGAAAAAACCTAAAAAAAAGATTAGATCAAATGTCTTGAAAAAGATAAAATTCCACTCCAGCTGGGTCGGAGTGGGCAAGGCTAGCTGAAGCTTCATAAAGCCCAATTTAGTTTGTCAAACCATACCAGAACACTCCGGCTCCTATGCGGAATAGGAAAAGTTCCGCACCGTGTGAAACAATTTGGACCGTTGGATGATAATTTTGAACGGTTCAGATTTGGAGAGGAAAAAGTTTTTATTTTTTTATTTTTTAATTCAACCGCAACTTTTCTCTCTTCAAATTTGGACCGTTAAAACTATCATCTGACGGTCTATATTGTTCCGTATGGTGCAGAATTTTCCTTGTTCCGTATAGGAGCCGGACTGATACCAGAACTTTAAGTTATTATTTTCTTCTTTTTTTATTTCCGTTAATTGATACATTTGCTAAATTTATGAATCATAACTAATAAGCAAAGTACAAAGTATCATTATTGTTTTTATTTGATATTTTATTTATATAATTTTTTAAATTGAAAAAATTGCAAGATTAAGATGAAACAGTATTTGATATCGTTTTTCCAATAAGAAATATTTTGAGTTATTTTTTTGCACATTTCTTTAAGTAGGAAGATGGAAAAATTAATTGCATGCATTATAAAGAATTATTGTTTGAATCTTTTGTGTCAAGAGAAAATAAATCTAGCAGAAGAAATTAATAATATATAAAAGTTGAAGAGAAATAATATCACCAACACTACTTATAATTTTTAAAAAATAAATAATTATGCCAATAAATATTTTTATTTGATAGGATTGAAGAAGTAATTTTTTAATTGGAAAATATATGTCATAAGTTTTTTTTAAGCCCGATTGGGCGGTTGCCCCATATAGGGGAGAGAGAACTGCCTCAGACGAGGAAAAAATAGCCCTAGAAAGGGAGATTAAAGTTTGTCGCATGCAGTCGGATGGTATCGAACCCACGACCTCAAGGTCGTGGGCAGGCGTCTGCCCCACTGGGTTAGGACACCTTTGATAATGCCATAAGCTGATTAATTGAGCCGCATCAAACTAGAGTTCCATAAGAGATACTTTTTTTTTAAGCCTCACAGGAGGAGGAGGAGGAGGTGGACGCCCTAAGAATGAAGAATTATTTGGCCCCATGTAGGGGGAAGGTGTCGAACCCCGCGACCTCATGGTCGTGGGCAGAGGCCAGCCCCATTGGGCTGTGGCACTCTTGACCATATGAGATACTTTACATAGTTGAATACAATCTGAATATGTTGCAGACAAACAGGGACGAAGACAAGATTTTTAAAAGATGCTACTAGACATAGTAAATTTTATGTGTAATTTTGAATATTTTATCAGTTCCCCCACCCCCCTCCTAAGATTTTTTTTTTTTTTTGCCTTTTTTATATGTAGTTCGACATACTGTTGCAGTTTCGCTCTCCCAACGCCAAATTCCTGGCTTCGTCCCAGCTGACAAAGTTATTTATTTATTAGCATTGTACAAATATATAATATATAAAGTTAGGTTAAGTTGGGGTAGAATCTTACACGTGACAATGTAAGCATTGATTACTCTCTAAAATACAAAAGATCTTGTGCTCACAAGATAATTAAGAGTTGGGGTAAAAAGAAATTGTTACGTGGACTCCTTGAGTTCTCAACTAGTACATGAACTCCAAAAGTTTCCTTAGATTTTATGAATCTAACCTTAATTTTATTCTCTTATTCATGATAAAAAAAATCAAATCATCTCACAAATATCAAGCTGAAATGAGTATTAGATACCACTACTACTCAATTGGTATAAATATATTAAGAGATATTGAATTGTGTAGTAAGTTTATACAAATAGTTTAATCACATAGCTCATAACAAGAATTCATAGCTTTAAAATGGCCAAAATAAGATAATATAAACAAGATTTTTTAAAAAAATTGTGAAGCAGCACAAGACCCAAAACAAAACAAAAAATACAAAAGGGAATATGAACCAACTTGCTTAACTCTCAATTGATTTTTCAAATTCTCATTATTCATAAAGAAAAAGGTGAACATTAATCAACTTGCTTAACTCCCAATAATTTGACGCTTCACGTTCTCATTATAAATATAAAAAAGCGAAAAACAAAAGACTCTTCAATTACCATCTCTAATCATTATAAAAAAAAACCCCAATTTTCATAACTTTTACAATTTACGGGACATTTTCTAAATTCCAATTTTTTTCTTTTCTTTTTTTTTTTTCCCTTTTTGAAGAGTCTAATATTGCTTTCTTTGTTGGTTCATTTCTAAGGTATTCTTACATTTATGTTCAGGTGAGATTTTCATCATTTTATTATTAGGTTGATATCCTTTCTATTTTGATTTGATAAATGTTTTCTCTTTGTTGCATGTTATATATATATATATATATATATATATATATATATATATATATATATATATATATATATATGTGTGTGTGTGTGTGTGTGTGTGTGTGTGTGTGTGCGTGCGCGCTTTTCTCACAATCCAGTAGGAGTAATCTGTTCAAGGACCTCAAAGGACAACCGTCAATGCTAAGGTGGCTTCTAAGGTAATAATTTTTTTAAACAAACCCACAATTTCCAATGTTCTTCCTAAAATTTAGTCTGGTTCCTATGCGGAACAGTCCTTTTTCCGCACCTGCGGAACAACTGGAGCCGTCGGATGAGATTTTGAACGGGTCAGATCTGGAGAGAAAAAAGTTGCGGCTGACTTAAAAAATAAAAAATAAAAACTTTTCTCTCTCAAAATCTGCACCGTTAAAAAATCTCATCCGACGTCTGGGATGATGTCCCGCATAGGAGCTGTGAGCCCTAAAATTGAGATGTGTAATTTTTTCGAACCCCTACAAATAACTATAGGGATGTGTATTTGTTTCTACTACAAAATTGAAACTTCTCAATTCAAGTCTCTATCATCTTTCGCAAACCATTAAGGGTCTGATTGAACACATATGGATAAATTTAACCTTTTTTGTGTAAAACATCATTAATATCTAACTCCGTAAAAAAATTAAATTTTTGCATGTAGTTATCCGTGCAAAGTGCGGGTTTAATACCTAGTAAGTCTTAATCATCGTGATTGGACATGAAAAATTATAGTTATTTCGTATTAATTAACCATCGTTGAAGAAAAAAAATTATCATAACGATTATAATCTCAAACTTTTAATCTAGCAATTCGGCGATCTAAATAAGAAAATCACGCTTAGGATATTAATATAACTTGAAGGTACAACTTTTTAATTTCTATGCACTTAACATGTACATTCAATTTTCAATTTGAGTCTTTTTAATTTCTATGCAATGAACGTGCACATTCAATTTGAGTCGAGTCTGTAGAGTATATGACATGGAATGATATAATTAGAAAACACCCAAAGTCAAAAAGTCATTATCCCTTCTTCTTTCTATTTGTATCGCTGCCCTTCCCAGTTCCCCCTTCCCTTAAACCTTTTCAAGATTTCCATAGCCTTGGGGTTCGAGTAATTCCTGCTTCTGAGAAAAAAAATCGTTATTCAAAAAGGGGAAAATTGAAGAAAATCTCAACCATTATGAAGTTTTAGTGGCAATTCTTAGATGTTAAACAAGTCCAACCGCAATACTTGTGACTCGAAACAATAAGTTTCAGGTTCAACTATTCTGCCCTGTTCATACATTATTTATTTATTTCTTTTTTTATGGCAATTCTTGATAACAATCAACAAGGGTAGTTATTAAAATGAGAGAATTGATTGTTTACTTTTAGATTTTGTTGGCATTTTGATTTATGCTAGGTGGAATATAAATTAGTGGGCAAGCTCGATAGAATTGAATAAAATTCAAAATTTGGTGTCTAATTGAAGCGACTGTAATGCTTGAATTTTGTCAAAAAGGTGGATTTTTTAGTGTATTTGGTAAAACCTGAATGTAATGGGCAGGAATTTTCTAATTTATTTGGTAATAAGCTTGTTAACTAGAACATCGAAAGCCGAAATTTATTTGGTGTTTGTTTTGGTTGCTTTCAATGGGGTAAGAGTCAGCAACTATGGCTGTAGTTTAAGTGTCCTATAAACTGAAAAATTGCTTTACTTTCTTCAGTTGGTTGTGCGGAAAAGTAGAAGAAAGAATTAAAAAGAGCGAGAAAAGATAATGCTTTTGATTGGTTTTTGTTATACGAGAAGAAGTAGCTGGGATGAAGCTTTTGCTACCAGTTAATCGGCACTGGAAGTAAACTAAACTACGTAGATGTTCGGCATGATTAAAGAAGTCTTTTCACCCTGCCTTCAAAAGACACGATATTCATCGAGCTTGAATCTTGATTACCAATTATGTGCGGATGTTTTTAAATCTTGTGCTACTACATTAAATATCATCCTTGGGAAGGCTCTTCATAGCCATGTTATAAAACTCGGCCATGGTTCTTGCCAGCTAGTTTCCAAAGGAGTACTTAACATGTATGCTAAATGGAAAGCACTCGATGATTGCCAGAAGCTATTTCGTCAAATGCAGAATGCTGATACAGTCACGTGGAATATCGTCTTAACTGGTTTTGTCGGTTCTCGTCTTCATGATCCTGAAGCCATGGCATTGTTTCGTGAGATGCACACAACCCAGGACCTTAAACTGAGTAGTGTAACTCTTGCTGTAATTCTTCCTGTTTGTACACGCTATGGGGGATTGAGTGCTGGGAAAAGTGTGCACTGTTATGCAACAAAAGCCGGATTAGTTTCTGATACATTGGTTGGAAATGCTTTGGTGTCCATGTACGCAAAAATCTGGGCTTATATCACATGCATCTTCTGTTTTCCTAGGAATTGTTGACAAAGATGTCATTTCGTGGAATGCAATGATTGCTGGTTTTCTAGAAAATGAACTTTTAGTTGATGCTTTTGGCATGTTCCAATGGATGGTGAAGTGCCAGGAACCGCCAAATTATGCAACAATTGCAAACATTTTACCAGTTTGTGGTTGCATGAAGGAGAATCAATGTTATTATATTGGGATAGAGATTCATGCCTATGTCCTAAGACGAGTCGAGTTGGCTACAGATATCACTGTTAGCAATGCACTTCTGATCTTCTACTTGAGAGTTGGACAAATGTCTGATGCAGAAACTTTATTTAATAGGATGGAGTTCAGAGATTTAGTGTCATGGAATTCAATAATTTCGGGGTTTACTGCAAATGATGAATGGTTGAAAGCATTGGAGTTGTTTAGCACATTTGTTCATTTGGATAAAATTCAACCGGACTCTATCACACTTCTCAGTATTCTTCCTGCATGTGGCTACTTATGTGATCTGCAGGGAGGGAAGCAAATTCATGGTTATATTATTCGTCGTAGTTTTCTGCATGCAAACACCGCTGTGCAAAATGCTCTAATAAGCTTTTATACAAGATGTGGCTGCATTGGAGCGGCATTGCATTCATTTTTGTACAGTCCTAACAGAGATTTAATTTCATGGAATGCCATACTGGACGCCTCGAGTAAAAACAAACCCGAAACTCAGTTTATTGACCTCTTAGACCGTATGTTCAAGGCAGGGATAAGGCCCGACTCTGTAACTATATTAACGGTGGTTCAATTTTGCACGGCTGTTTCCAGAGTCGATAAGGTCAAAGAAACTCATGGATTTACTGTGAAGTATGGTTTTTCACTTGGCAATATTGAACCTACTATTTGGAATGCTTTACTTGATGCATATGCAAAATGTGGCGATTTGGAATATGCATGTAAATTATTCGAGAATATACCTGGAAAGAAAAATGTTGTTACATGCAATTCAATGATCTCGGGATATCTTAAATATAGTTCTCCAGAGAGTGCAGAAATGATATTCCAGGGGATGTCAGAGAAGGATTTGACCACCTGGAATCTCATGGTCAAAGTTTATGCTGAAAATAACTGTCCTGAGCAAGCAATTAGTCTGTTTCTTGACCTGCAACATCACGGACTGAGGCCTGATGCCATGACTATTATGAGCCTCCTTCCAGTGTGTGCTCAGTTGGCATCAGCCCGCATACTGAAACAGTGCCATGGTTATGTAATTAGGGCTTGTTTTGAGGACATTCATCTCGAAGGAGCTTTTTTGGACATGTACTCGAGATGTGGAAACATAAGTTCTTCATACAAGCTCTTCGAGTTAACTACTCAAAAGGATCTTGTTTTGTTCACTGCAATGGTTGGAGGGTTGGCCATGCATGGACTAGGAGAAGATGCCATTCGGGTATACAATCATATGCTTGAGTTGGGTTTGAAGCCGGATCATGTAATAATAACCACGGTCTTATCTGCTTGCAGCCATGCCGGTCTTGTGGATGAAGGATTAAAAATCTTTGATTCAATAGCGGTAGTTCATTCTATGACACCAAGCATGGAACAATATGCTTGTGTGGTTGATCTCCTCGCGCGTGGAGGTCATATTAATGAAGCTTATTATTTTGTAACCACAATGCCTGTAGAAGCTACTGCGAATATATGGGGGACACTGCTTGGGGCATGTAAAATCCACAATAATGTTGACATGGCACGTTTTGCGGCTGATCGGCTTTTTGAAATCAATTCTACTGATATTAGAAACTATGTAGCTATGTCAAATTTATATGCTGCTAATGCCAGATGGGAAGGGGTCCAGGAGATGAGGAGGCTGATGCGAACGAGGGATCTGAAAAAGCCAGCGGGTTGCAGTTGGATTGAGGTTGATAATGCAAAAATTACTTTTATTGCTGGAGACTGTTCCCACCATGAAAGAGGTTTTATTTACAGGACTTTGAAGACATTGGATCAGCAAATGAAAGACTTGCATGAATTTCACAGTTAATCATCTTCTATCATATGTTATACGAATTTAAAACAGGAAAAAGCAATGATAGAAGTACTGATCTTCTAGCAGCTTGAGAATCAGAATTATCTTCCCATACTGATTTCCCATGGCCTTCTTGATAAAGTTGGAATTGCTGGACCATAAGCCTCTCTTCTTCCATTGGATTTAAACTTTATGGTCTGTTTCCTCCGAGGATTTGATTCTATGCTTCTACACGGCAACTTCAGATTAAAGGTCTAATGCTTATACTAAACTTACATTCTTGTATTTATTAATTTCATGTTGAACATATCCATTTACAGCCATCTGGAAAACTGTATACCTGAAACCTGATAACCCCACTAGATCATGGTACTTGAAAAATTGAAGTAAATAATGTCAGTCAAGTTTTGGTCTTTGGGAGGTAGAGGCAACTATTTGGAAGTTTTCTGACTCAAATGTTCAGTGCAAACTTTTGGGTTATGGAGCCTGAAGTACTTAACACGGGCCCACGCTGATAGCAATCCAACTTTTGGGGGACTTTTCTGTTCATGGGTTGTCCACGTAAAACTGTAATTATGATTTCAGTCTCTTCTTATAAATAACCTACATATAGTCCTTGAGGCACATCAAGGATACTGTTATCAAAGTGCTGGTAAATGGTGTTCGTGCAAGTCATTTCTGATCCCATGTGGTTCCTGCAAATAGCTGCGGACCTTGGATTACTTCTTACCCTCTGATGAGTTTTGATTTCCCTAGGCATATTTTCATCAGAAATGCGAATCCTTTAAACAAGCCCCACCTTGTTATGTTTGAACCATAACCAGATCCGTTACGGGAGTACATAGAATAAGAAGCGTCTCAAAAAGATTCGAAGCTCTGGGTAAGTTTAGCATATGGCTTCCTCGGGAGCTCTGGTTTTGATTTATCTGAGAAAATGCAGATCTTTATTGTGTAATGGAACTTAGCTAAAGCTTCTAGTTCTTTTGTACAGTGTTTTGAACAGGGAAATAGTCGGGGCGGGGCGAGAAGTGTTTTAGTTTTCTCCTGGTCCCCTTCCCCCCCACCATCCTTTTCTTTATTGGTTTGTAGTTAAATGCTTACTTCCTTCAAAATGTATATATTGTTTTTAAAGAAAATAAGTCCGGGGTAAGATAAAAGCAGAGCGTGTGGAAGTTGTGTCTAATGTTGAAATTTCTTTTGGTGTAGTTCTTTTTTGTGATTCTTTGATTTGTAATGGATTTCCCTAAATGAAATCCAAAATGGAGACATGTATCTTGGTACTATTTTTCTCTCTTTTAGATTCCTATTGTTTGATTGACCTCAAGGAGGTGAAGTCCCTTAACCAATAGTTTAAGAACCATTCAATAAAATCTCGAGGATTGCATAAAATGGTATGATTCAAAGCCACCCGAGTTCTGTTGTTTAAGCATTTCTTGGGAGTCTGGCAAAATCCTTGCAAAGAGCAAATGGCAGAAATAGCATGGGGACTAGTAGGTAGCAACTTCCATTTCTTGTGGGTTTCCGAGAATCGGAATAGTGCAAACTGCCAAAGAAATGGAGATCTTATGTTGGTGCCCTCAGCTGGAGATCTTAGCTCACAATGCAGTGGGGATGCTTTGTGACTCATTGTGGGTGGAATTCAACACTCGAAGCACTAAGCTTAGGGGTACCAATGGTGGCCATTCCTCACTTTGGAGATCGACCAACTGAGCAAAATTTGTAGAAGATGTTTGGCAAGCTGGAGTTTGAGCTAAGGCTAATGAAGAGGGGAATTGTGACAAAGGAAGAAATAGAAATTTGCCTAACAGAAGTTATGGAGAGAGAGAGCATATTGGGCTTAGGATCATCTTACTATTTTCTGAGTAATCTTACTAATTCTTTTTTAAGGCAACTTGTGCACTATTAATACATAACCATGTTTTTATTCAAAGGTGCGGGCCCCCCTCTTTTTGGTGCAAATAATATTTATGTTTTGCCTCCCTATATTGTTCAGGATACTCTTTAACTTAGGTAGATTCTGTCGTGGACTTGCAGCCACAGGTGGTCGTGGGACCACTTAGTCCCATATTCAATGAACATCACGCTTTTGATTAAAATAATAAAAACAGGTGGGGCCTTATAAGAATTTTTTTTTTTTAATCAAAAGAGGTGATGTGGTTAATTCTGGACTAAGTGGTCCACAACCCCACATATAGCTTAGGTCTATATCAGAATTTTCCTTTAACTTATCACCAAAATGATCTTCCTATGAAGCATCGTCTGCACTATTCGTCCGAAATAGTTTTTATCACTTGCAAAGGTAAACAGATAATAAGACAAGGCTTAGTTTTTATCACCTGCCTACTTTGCTAGCTACCCTACGGGGCTTTGCATGGCCTGGCCCATTTTTTCTCAAACGGTCATGACATGGCACCCAATTTTGGGGGACAAACATTTTTGGCAAAGACGAAAGTCCCACTTCCGTCTCGAGACCAAGACGGGAAGCTGGGACTTCAGTCCCTGGTTGACGTGGCGACCACCCGAGCCCTTTTTTGCCATGTCAACCGAGACTGAAGTCCCAGCTTCAGTCTTGGTCTCGGGATCAGTGGGACTTCCGTCCCCACCACCCGAGAGTCAGGACAAAAAATGGCAATCCCCTCTTTTTCCATTAATGGCAGAAATATCCGTTTTCGTTGGAATAGTTGAATTTTTTTAGCATACTAATAACCAAATTAAGTGTAAAATAAGACTTTTGACGAAACGGACTTCAATAATAAGAATATGGCAGAAAAAATAATGGAATCGTGTATTAAATAAATAAAACTGTTTGTATAAAAAATTGGACGAATATAACAAATGTATTAAATACAAAGCAAAAAACTATCTACTAGCTGCGAAGGGGTGTATTTGCGGGTCCTCCGCGGGTTAGTCCGGAGATAGTAGGTGTCACCGACCCTGGTTCGCACCGCACTACCATGCTCCGTCTCGATGAATTCTGCACCTTCGAAGTCGATTCGTATCGTCTCCTCCGGGGAGTCTGGCTGGATCTGCGGAGTCTGCAGAAGCGTCTGTGTCTGGTCCAGGTCCTGACTGTACGAGGGCGTTGCAGCAAAATACATGTCTGGCTGTCCCGACGACGAAGTCCCCGCACTAGGATGGCCCCCGTTTGAAAACCGGGAGAAGCAGTGACTTGGCTGGAGAATTGGTATTGAAATTGAAGGGGTACATCGAGGTGAGTCCGTGCTTGAGGGAGTAGACCGGGTCGGTTCATCCCTGCGCTCGGGACGGACCAGACTCACCGCCCACGCTGCCCATCAGCGCCGTGCTGCAGAGTGCTCTGCGTTGCTCGTCGATTCCGACGAGTACCCTGCCTCCCAACCTCAGCCCTACCAGCAACACGCTCCCTCGGCTGTGTGGAAGGTTGCAGAACGGCAGCATCTACAACATCAACGGCCCGTGATCGGCATGACACCGACTTTCCTGCAGCGGCGAAGGCATCCTTAATCGTTTTGGCGGCCCAGGTGATGAGTGACTTGTAATCCTCATTTGTTCGAGTGGCAGGCTTCTCGAACTCTTCCAGCATCACCCTCGGACGACTCCTCCCGCAATGAGAATATTAAATTTAGCAAATTCAAAAAATTAAATATGAACAAAGGAATAAGTACACGAATAAAAAACTTACCAAAATGTCCTCAAATTTGTAGCGGTGGGTTGAATTCCCATCGCGAGTGGCCTCGAGTCCCGATTTTTGGGGGGTTTGTTATGCGGTGAATCAGTAATGCGATTGTACCAATCCATGTACTTGGGGGTTGGTGCAATCACATTACCAATGGCGGGAGCAGCGCCCTCCAGTGCATCGACGCGTTGGGCCCACAAAGTTATGTAACTGGAGTGGACGGTCTCCCATTTGTTTGTGGCCGACGCCGTCACCGTGTGGAGGTCTCGACCCTCATCTGTGCCCTCTATGCATGCCGGGATTGGTACCACTCGTTTGGAAAGCTAAATTGACGCATTACCCGGTCGAGCAGGTGGTACTCAACCATCTCGAAGCAGACGAGTGGCGTACGGGATCGACACGTCTTAAAGAAGTCAAAATCCCGAGCCACCCTATCTGCATATACTGCATCTGGGTACGGCCTCCACATGAACTGTAAAAAAAAATTAATTGTTACTTTCCTTTACAAATAATTTAACGGAAAAACAAAAACATGAACAATGAAATTGACTCACCCCCTTGGTCTCGGTCATTAAATCGAGCTGCTCGCGGAACACCAACAGCAGCGATTTCGGAGCGTCGCGGAAACTCCGGGGGGCATTCCACCTAGCCCCGTGCGGTCTACCGTCGGCGGGGATCTCATCCGGAATGTCGCCTCGGTTTGCCGGGCGGAGAAATGAAATACGCTCCCACGCCCACAGCTGGTCAAAACAAACAAAATCGATTATTAAATATTTAAATCACAAAATCACATTTACATTTAAAGGCAGAGGACAAACCTGAATCAGCAAGCAACACCCGCTAATGTCCTTGGAATCAGACATGCACGAGATGCACATCTGGCGGTACAAATGCGCGAGAACACCGCTGGCCCAGGAATGCGTGTCATGCTCCAGGTTACCATCCAGGGTTAGAAGATAACGCATGTTGGCCCGGGACCCCGACTTATCCGGGAAAAGAAAAGTACCCAACAGGATGAAGATCAATGCCCTAGCTCTCTGCTGTACCTGGCGGTCGGTAGCATCATTTCGTAAGGGCTCACTAATATGGGCATACACCTCTACCAGCTGCAAAGTGTTCCCCCTGATTGCATCCTGACTGGGTCTAAATCCTAAAAGATTGTAGGCGTGATCAACCCATTGACCCTTGGTGTAATTGTAGCTGTGACTCAACGACACTACCTGGCCCCTGGTGGGTAGTCCTAGAAGACAGCCTACGTCCTCTAGTGTGATGGTCGCCTCACCGCAACGGAGGTGGAACGTGTGGGTCTCCGGGCGCCACCGCTCAACTAATGCAGTCACGAGAGCGTGATCTACATTCATCTTACCTAACCTACAACAACCTCCTAAACCTACCCGGTCTATTAGGTCTATTACCCTGGGGTTGGTTTCTCTACTGTAGGCGGCGTAAAAGTTCCCCGAACTTTTAATAACCTTTAAAGGTTCGTTCATTGTCGAATCTCCTAGCCAGATTCTTAAGGATCTATGGGATGGTTGTTTGTTCAAGACGGACGGATCGAAAGGACCGGGCTGAAGATGAGCGGGTATGGACATCTATACAAAAAATAATATACATAAATCACAAATATCAGAAAATATCAACAAATATATTAGTAAATCGATTCACAAATCACAAATTACCAAAAAAGAAATTTCTATTATCCTGTAATACCCTAAAATCACAAATGCTATAAATTTCATTTCGCACATTCACAACATATCTGTTGACATTTTCACAAGTCTACATGCATACATACACAAATTATCTAATTCAAAAAAAAACCCTAAATTCAAGATAAACGCAATTCACAAAACCCTAATTTATAAATTACCCTAATTTCAAAATTCCCCTAAATTCCAAAATTACCCTAAATTCCAAAATTCCCCTAAATTACAAAATTACCCTAAATTTCACAATTCCCCTAAATTCCAAATTTATTTCAAATTTACCCAACAATCGAAAATACAAAAAAATCACAACAGTAATATATAATTGATAATATCAACAATTTGGTATCAAAATTACCCAACAATCTAAAGTTTAATTTTTAGGAAAAAAAAAATTGAAATCCAATTCGAATTATACCTTCAATTTGAGAGGGGATGCAATTTGTTTTTGGAGAGGGTAGCGGCGACGGCGGCGGTGGTCGGCAAATGCAGCAGCGCGGCGGTCTCGGGTGGGGAAGTTCGGGTGGGGGGGGAGAGGGGTTGGTTTGGGAGGGAGGGGAGGACTGTTAAAAAATAAAAACTTGGGGTAAAAATCGCGATAGTGAAGGAGAAGGGTTAAAAACGCGGCTGGTGGACTTCCGTCCCGAGACCAAGACGGAAGTCTTCCGTCCTGGTTGACGTGGCAAAAAAGGCTTGGGTGGCGCCACGTCAACCAGGACGGAAGTCCACTTCCGTCTTGGTCTCGGGACGGAAGTGGGACTTCCGTCTTTGCCAAAAATGTTTGTCCCCCAAAATTGGGTGTCATGTCATGACACATTGAGAAAAAGTGGGCCAGGCCCATGCAAAACCCCGCTACCCTACATACAAAGGTAGAAACTGTTGTCGTCTTGTGTTTTCCTCTATTTTTTTTTTGGTAAAAAAAAAAAAATTGGGTGAGTTCAGCTCCAGTCACCACCACGAGTCAGGACATGCCCTAGTGACCATAGGTCACTTACAAGGGTACTTACAGATCACCCACCAACACAGCCCTCACGTCGACACCGGGAATTGAACACTTGACATTTGTAACGACGTGTTAAATCCTTACCAATTGAGTCAACTTATGTTGGTTGTGTTTTCCTCTATAAGGATGGAGAAAAGAATGAGAAAACCTCATATAATTACACCAATACCTTTTCGTTACAAAGGAAGAGCATATCCTCTCAGGTATGTCGAATCTACACCTGACTCTCTAACCAGCCGCCAGTCGTCCAGTCCGCGCAACCTTCCATTAAAATACATTTATATTTAGACAATTAAAATTAGTTGTTGACTAAATTAATGAAAGATAAGGGTAAGTTTGGGAAAAAAATACATTTAATCCACTCTTATTTTCTTAAAGTAACAAATAATTAAAAACTGATAAAGTATATCTAGAAAACAGATAATTGGGAAAGAATAAAGTATCTTCTAGCAACAAGAATAAAAGTGGTATAGAACTCATAATACTATTTCAAATTGAATCAAGGTTTCTGTTACGGATACTAATCATGGAGCAAATCAAGGAATCAATCACTATCAGTAACAGAAACCTTGATTCAATTTGAAATAGTATTATTATCCGTAACAATCAATCACAATTACAATAAAGGTTCATGATTATCAGTCACTATCTCCAGATCATAAATCTTTTGCATTATCAGTTTCTACTCACTTTGTACCTAAGAGCTACAATCAGGTCGTCAAGCATGCAGATTGGAGGCAGTCCATTCAAGAAGAAAATGATGCATTGGAGGCCAACAACACTTGGACACTTGTTCCCCTTCCCCCGAATGTTAAGCCCCTCGGGAACAAATGGGTTTACCGGTTAAAATTTAATTCTGATGGTTCTATTGAAAGACCTAAGTCTCGTCTTGTTGTCCAAGGTTTCACACAACAACCAGTGCATAGATTACATTGAGACATTCTCCCCAAGTAGCAAAAAATGACCACTGTTCAATTCTTCTTGCTATTGCCTCTCGCCAAAGGATGGTTTTGGAGCAGCTTGATATCAACAATGCATATCTTCATGGTGATCTTAATGAGGATATTTATATGAGGCTACCTCCCCGGTTTTTCTTCTCCTCAACCTCGGGCTCGTCTCGCAAACTCGGAAAATCTTTATATGGTCTTAGCGAGCTGGCCGGCAATGGAATCAAAAATTGACCACAGAGTTAGTGTCACAATGTTTCTCTCAAGCCGTAAGTGACCCTAGTCTCTTCATTCGCCGCAGAGGTTCTCAATTCATCTGCTCTCCTCGTTTATGTTGATGATGTTATCCTCACTGGGAACAATTATGATGATATCTCCTCGGTCAAGCAATTCTTGCACAATACTTTCAAAATCAAAGACCTTGGTCCCTGTCAAATATTTTCTTGGTATGGAGATTGCTCGCTCTAAAGCTGGTCTAAACATTTGCCAACGAAAATATACATTGGACTTGCTTGAGCAACATGGCTTTCTTGGTTGCAAACCCTGCCATTACTACTATGGATTCTTCCTACCACTGCTCCAAAGATGATTCACCACTCCTTCCCGACAACACTCTCTACCGAAGTCTTATTGGCAAGCTTTTATATCTCACTCACACACGCGCCGGATATTTCACACGCCGTCCAACAACTTTCCCGGTTTCTAGATCATCCCACGTAATTACATCTCAAAAGCTGCTCATCGTATTCTACTGGTATCTCGAAAGGCTCTCCAAACGAAAAGGTCTCTTTTTCCCATCTTCATCATCATTACACCTTAGTGCTTTCTCGATTCTCGATTGAGCAGGTCGCTCCGACACGAGACGCCTACAACGGGTTATCGTGTTTTTCTTGGTTCTTCTCTTGTATCTTGGAAGTCTAAAAAGCAACTCACTGCTTTCTCGAAGCTCTTCCGAGGCGGAATACCGAGCTCTTGCCACCACCACTTGTGAGTTACAATGGTCAAGTACTTCCTCAATGACTTACTTATACCACATTCTCATGCCATACCATTGTTTTGCGACAACCAAAGCGCTTTATACCTCACAACCAATCCCGCCTTCCATTAAAGAACCAAACATATTGAAATTGATTGCCACATAGTCCGCGAAAAAACGCAAACTGGCCTTGTTAAACCTTTACCCATTTCGACCCACTCTCAATTGGCTGACATTTTCACCAAAAATCTTGCTTCCCCTCGTTTCAACTTTCTCATCCAATCTCTTAGTCTCATTGACATCTTTTCTCCCAAGCCCAGTTTGAGGGGGCATGTTCTTGTTAAACTTTTACCCATTTCGACCCACTCTCAATTGGCTGACATTTTCACCAAAAATCTTGCTTCCCCTCGTTTCAACTTTCTCATCCAATCTCTTGGTCTCATTGACATCTTTTCTCCCAAGCCCAGTTTGAGGGGGCATGTTACGGATACTAATCATGGAGCAAATCAAGGAATCAATCAAGATAATAATCTCAAGAGAAAATCACTCGATTAATTGATTGTAATTTATTGTAATTGATTATTTGTATATTTCTTTCCTTTATTACATAAATAGGATTAGTATATATAGGTGATGTATGTCTACAAAAGGCTTGCCCAAGTGGGTAAGTCTTTGGCTTGGGACCGAAAGGTCCCAAGTTCGACACCTTCTCCCCGCACTATGGGCATTAATAAATCTCCTCCTCCGGTGAGGCGTTCTCTTCCTCCTCTCAGTGAGGCTAAGCTCCCTCCCCGTGCATAGGGGCACGCTACAATCTCCCCCGATCTAGGAGTACTCGCTCTTCCCCTGGGGCACCGCCTTCAGGGCGTCAATATATATATATATATATATATATATATATATATATATATATATATATATATAGGTGATGTATTATAGAGTTTAATTCATTCAATACAAAAAGGAGTTCTTTCTCCCATTTAACTTTTTATTCTTTATGCTTTTCTACAGTTTCCTTATTTTTTGAATCAAGCTGAGTCAAGGTTTCTAAAAATGCAAATGATTTTGATTCTTTTTAAAAATATTACTCCCTTCATTCCTTAATATAAGTCGTTAGGACCTGTAGCGAAAATTAAGGAAACAACAAATAATGTGTTTTTTAATCAAAATATAAATATTACTCTTAAATAGAATTAATGGTATACAATTCCTATTTAAGAGAGTAATATTAATATTTTGACTAATAAACTATGACAAAACAAGGGAAACTGAAGAGATCGAGAGAGGCAAAAACAAGAACCAAAGCAATAACCAGTACTTTTTTCCATTTGTTTATATAACAAATGCATTACGGGAAAATAGACAAACCTCACAGATGCCATAAGGCTCCAATAATCTCTGCAATGCAAGCATCTTGTTGAAATCTCCAGTCAACTGGAACAATTGAATAGGAACAAATTACAGCATTAGGCAAATAATATTAAGAATAGACGTATAACAGAATCATTCTGGAAAGATGGAACATCCATAAAAGTAAAAGACGCACTTCAAAGGCTTGTTCCGTTTGAAATATCCATATCAAAAGTTGCTAGTCAAATGTTAACTAGCAAAAGAGCATCTCAGAGAACCTCACCTCTAATGTGACAGTATGGTCAGATACATCAACAGGTTTAGCGCGGAAAATGCTGGCAATATCAAGGACATCCCTCCTAGCAGCAGCATTTGCAGCAACTTTGATTAGCATTAGTTCCCGCTCAGCAAATGGCAAGTGTGTCATATCTTGGACCTGCGTAATCGACCAGTATTTCGTTTGTCAGCCACTTGAACTGACAATTGTTATACAACTAAAATTAACATTGTGTAAGCCAGAAGTATAATTATAGTCATATGATTATTGGCCTTCATACTTGATATCAGGTCTTTTGATGCAATAGAAATCTGATTATCTCAAGGAAAGAGATGCAGAAATTTTGAACCTTTGCAAAAGATTGCCAAATCGACTTAAAGCCACCAAACCTTCACCATAATTTGGTGTTCATGAAGTATCTAAACAATCTCAGAATATTTCCATTAAATCACCATAATAGGTTTCTTTAAGCCACTAAAGCAATACAATGTAAGAAAAGACAAGTCTACACAAAATGAAATAGAATAAAAAATAAATATATAAGTCACATGCCTCATGGATCTCCACCAACTTGTAAAATTGCTGAACCAATTTAGCAATAGTTCCATCAGTACCGGGAACAACAGTTGTAATGCGTGATAGTCCTTTCTTTTCTCCAGGACCCACAGCAAGGCTCTGAACCCAGAATTTGGATGGAAATGTTCAAAGATGAAGCCACACAGAAAGGGAAGATCAAAATCAACTTAACAGAAAAGACGGGTCAAGTCAGAGACCTGAATGTTGTAACCTCTTCGAGATATAACCCCTGTGATTAGATTCAAGACTCCAGGGGTGTCATTTACAATCATGGACAGAGTGTGTGACCGTAGCCCACTTGACTGCAGCATTGAGATCACAGTGAGATTGCAATATACATGGAATGGAGTCAAGAAACACGCATCGTTCATTCCTTGCCTTGGCAAAATACATTCTCTAAGTTGCACAAAAAGGAGTTCTAAAGCAAATGCTTTAAAAGCCAAAATATTCTTCAAGAAGATTGAAGTTATATATCAATGTAAAGTTTAAATTGTGTACAAGATATACTATGGGAAGTTTATACTTCCAGAAGATCTTTAATGCAAGGATTAGGTGAACTTGAAAATGTAACATAAGAATGAGCTAAAATTAGATGAGATCTGAAAAGACGAGACAAGAATGAAGATAGAAACTTTGTTTCTTACATCTTCATCGTAGAGAACTCCCCAATGTGCATCAAGAACTTGATTTGTCATCAAGTCGTCATCAGGTTCCACAGGATAAACGTCACCCTTCATTCAAAAAGCAGACTTCTTAATTGAGGAAAAGAAAGAACGCAACACTAAAAGGAATTTGCATATACACAACTTAAAGAACAGTATCTATATACTCTTCTAAATATCCACTGAAGAATTTGATTTACTTTCAACAATAGAAGGAAACTGAAACTAATGCTGTCTTTCACAGAGAGATACAGCTAACGTTAAACTAAAAAGGAACACCTAAAGACAATAACTAATTGCCATTCTGATGAAATGTGCATAAAATAGAATTTACTCTCCTTTTCTAGCCTATTACAGTTTATTGAAGTAAATTCTCTTATCCAAAGTGGCAGTCCAGACAAAGACGACAAATGTCAATCGCATATGATTCAATGATAAAAACCACCTGTTATAGTATGATAAGAGAATAGAAATGTCTAAATCCAAGTTCAACTACTATAGTAGTGTCATAAGAACAGAAAATGGATACCTATGGATATCGAAAGATGGGAAAGACTGGATATCAAGAAACACTGACAGTTGCTTAGGCTTGCTACAATGGAGGCTACATATTTTATACACCAAAGTGAAATTTTGGAACTTAGGCTTTGTTTGGGGACTTAATGTGTTATATTATTGTTGTTGAGACTTTGTTTGGTTTGCGGGAGGGGAGAGGGAGGGAGAGTGGCGCCATTTACTTCTCCTAGCGGAAGGGGAGGGTGAAGTAAAATATACGTCTATTGTGGTTGGTCGGGGTGGAAGGGAAGTAAAATGAGATTTTTTTTATTATTTAATTATCTAATTTTATTTGCTATATTGACTATTATACCCCTATTTCAATGGAAAAGATTGATGGGATGAGGGCAGCAATGAAAAAAATTGAGGGGAGCTATTTTGTCTTATTTGATCAACATTCCAACTCCTCCAAAATTGGAGGGGCTATTTTGCTGATGTGGAGGGGTAGGAGCTTCCCCTCCCAATTTACTTCCACTCCTCCAAACACCCTAACCAAACGAAGTAAATGAATCATTTACTTTCTAATTTACTTCCCCTCCTCATCTCCTTCCACTTTACACCCCAGCCAAACAAAGGCTTTCTTCCCTGATTTCTCTGGAAAACAGAGTTAAGGGTTTCTAAGGTATATTTCTTATATAATCAAGACTTGGGAGCAATTACTTTGTAAAATTATGCATTCAGCTGCAGATAACGCGAGCAACCTCATTATGCAAATGGAATGTACTCTTCTATTGAAAGTACAGATCATAAAATAAATGTTTATTGAGATCCAAACCAACTCGTCTAGAAATGAAAATATGTATGGAAGATCAATCCTCTCTATTCATAACAATTTGAACAGATAAAAGATCGTTTTTGGCAGAGTATATTTATCCCCGAGGCACCATTGACATCGCCTTTAGCTAATCCTTCTGTCTTCTTTAAAACAGGACGAGTAAGAATGCGTTCCTCAAGATCAGGATATGAGGTCGCAGAGAACCTCCAAAAGGAAGCTGTTTCACCCATCTTTTCCCGTCGTAAAGCAATCTACAAGTACCATCGTTTGAATCAGTTTAGCAAATTACTGCCTCCATTTCAAAATACTTGTCGATCTTCAGACAAGGTATGTGAATTACGCATTTGTTAAAATTTATAAAGGAACAATACATAAATCTAATTAGTAAGAAGCATGGTATTTAAAAGTAATAAATACACTATTTAAGACGATTAGGAGTAAATTGGAACAAGAACAATAAATACACTTGGTTTATGAGATTGACAAGTAATTTGAAACAGCAAAAGTGGAAAACTTTGAGAAGTATTTTTAAACAGAGGGAGCATTTAAACTTTTGTTTCTGAGTTTGTTCCAGATTTTTTTTAGGAGGGGTGAGAAGAGACTAGGCATGTTTGCGTGATTGAATAATTTTTAGTGTCGAGCAAATAAGAAAGGCAACTGACCCCTCTATTATTCCCAAGTAAGAAAAATATTTGCAGCAATAGATGACAACCAGTTACCAAACTCAATGTAACAAAATATAAACCAAGAACTCAGAGACCTCTCTTTCAAAACCATAACAAGGAAAATTTAAAGAAAAATATGAAATTCAAGCCATACTGAAAGAGTTGCAGATGTGAGTATACATTTGAATAGAAGATATACAACGATAAAGAAACCAAATAACCTTTCCAGTTCTTGCTAGTTCTTTTATTCCAAACTTGCTAAGATTTCTCAGGACAGCAGCCGACTTTCCAGGGTCTCCAGTAACCTAAGTCCATCACGAGAAACTAATTCAGATACACAGCACAGTTCAATGCAAAAGAGCTACCTTCAAGAATGCAACATTTATACTAATTAAATGCAAGAGTCTTAGAGGTCCAATAAATGGCAGTTAAATCTCAATACTACCAAACCAGTGTAGTCAATCCTGTATAGCGTCGTGTAGGGACGACCCTAAAAAAATGCACGACGCGATAGATGGGTCTGTAGCAGCATATGGCTGCTCCGCGCCTCTATAGCCCGCTATAGCGCTGCTATTGCTAACATTGTTTAAACCAAACGCAGCTTTCGACATTTGTGTGTAGAATCATAACTATCTTACACTTGAATTGATCATTTAGTGGCGGCTTAGTCACTTATATAGAGTGAATCTATTTGGTGATCAATAACTTTTGTAATTACTAAAGAACCTGATAATATATACAAGCATCGTCAATTCGTCATAGAAAATCATAACGTGGTTTGCAGCATTGACTAGATCAATCACCAAATAATATTAGAGAACGCATCAAGCATCAGGCACCAACTAATATTAGAGAACACATCAAGCATCAGGCACGTGCAATGAAATTAGTAGAAAGTATCACATCACCTCAATGGTCAGATAGTACTCTGATATATCCACAATTTTTCCTCTGAATATGTCCACCAGCCACATGATCTGAATATAAATAAAAGGTGGACATCAGTTCATCACTGAAAGTAAAAGCAAGCATTAGGAAAAATGCAAAGTATATTTTTTAAACTCTTCATTCAATCTAAATATTTACTTTCACTGCAAGATATCTCATTAGACGGAAAAAAAAAGATGAGTTTCTAGAGCTAGAAATCGTTATATAGAGAGAGGCATCCTTATCTTATCAGATGGACAGTATCAATTTAAAACTTTACTCAATGGAGCAATCAATATAACTCCATATATCTTTCTTGACACTTCTTCCTCCTTCTCTTTTCTTTTTTTCCTTTTGAAAATCTTCAGAAAAGAGAGTGAAATAAGTAGTCAAGCTGTAAATGAGCCATTTTGGCTAGTAACAGATAGTGTTTTGCTAGAACTTAGGAATTAGAAAAGTTTAAATAATAAAGAGCTCCGTTTAAGAGTTATTTAACCTCATTCAGAAAGGTAAGACAGCCATGATAGTCTTGAAAAATAGATCAAAAGAGTTCTTATTAAAAAAAAACCATGATTACTTATACAGTTGTTCAAGTAAGTGTGTAGTTTCCTCATTAATGTAAAGTAATATCCTCCTTACTATGAGAAAAGTAGTTGTGTTAACATTCTCATTATAAGGTAAGAAAATGAAGAGAAGTACTATACTCCAATTTGATTTCTTTTAGTTTCACAAGATTACAACTAAAAATAACAGCTTAATCCCATGAGCGAAAACAGTGGGCCCATTGAACATGAGTTTAGCTGGAATTGAGTGCATGGAGATCAAGCAAAGATTGCTCAAGCCTGACCTTCAAAAATTCAAGCTTCAGTTTATTACCTATTGGCTAAGACGTTCACTAGAGACTCAACTCAATAGCATACCTATTTAAATAGATATCAAATGTTTCCCGGATTTTTATAAGACTTGACATGAGCAATGGGTTTTGCAGGCCTTTAACTACATCAGAATAAGGAAAGGTATTCAAACTCAGGAACAGAGTTATTGAGAAACAGGAAAGAAGTAACTCAACATACTTCCGCTCTTGTTGTTTCATCCGCGTGGAGCTTGAACCGGACTGATTATGCTCCCGGCTCCTATGCGGAATGTCCTTTTGTTCCGCACCTGCGGGACACTCTTCCAGCCGTCGGATGAGATTTTGAACGGGTCAGATCTGAATAGTCCAGATCTGGACCGTTAAAAAATCTCATCCGACGGCTGAAAATGTGTCTCCGCAGGTGCGGAACAAAATGACATTCCGCATAGGAGCCGGGAGCATAATTGTGGTACTCTAGCCAAATTGAGTAAAGACGGGCTCGCTATCACATCTAGGTATTTTAGTAAAGCCGCATCGGCACCTCTTTGAGTGAATGTGACGAGGCGAAATGTAGTGTAGCATATTTGTTGGCGAAACCAAAACAAAATGACTCAGTTGGTAAAAAATTAACATGTTCTTATAAAGGTCAAGTGTTCAATTCCCGCTACCAACATGAAGACTGTGTTGGTAGATGATCTGTAAGTACCCGGTAAGCGATCTATGGTCCCTAGAACCTGCCCTAACCCGTGGTGGTGATCGTAGCCGAACTCACCCAAACTTTTTTTTAACCAAAAAATTATTTGTTAGCGAAAGTCTCGAAAGGCGGAACCATTATCAATACTTCTTGATCAAATAGTTTTGGCTAATTAGTGGGTCAGGTTCCTAAACTATTTGTTTTTTGTGACTAACGTTCCAATTCATTGTTTATATATATTACCATTCTTACACAATTTACATTTTGTATGTAGGTTCTTATGTTTAAAAAATGGTTAGATAACTGTGAATTCAAAATTTTAATTGGGTCAAAAAAAATAATTGTTAGAGCATATTTGGTACATTATAAAAATACTCTCTCTAACCCAACCCAACCCAACCCCTCCTCCTTCTTCCTCCTTCCTTCCTCCCCGTCACCCCACCTCCTCGGCTCCTCCCCCTTCGCCGACCACCACCACAGCAACCAAACTTCTTAGCTCTTCTCCATCTCCGTAGCCTACTCTGTTGGGCCATAATGTTTTCTCCTCCTATGTGGGTCTTGAAAAAATAGCCCAAGGCCCAAGCCCAAAAGTGTTATAAAACCCTACCAATTGTTGGTCTTCATTATTCATTCAAAAAAAAGAGAGAAAGAGGCAGTGAGTTTTTTAGAGAAATTAAGGATTTTCGCAGCCCAGTTTCAGCCTGCGCAGTTTTGGGATTTCTTCCGATCGGACGGTCATTTGTTGTCGGAATGCTCTCAAATTTTAACTGGAGGTAGAAGACTGATAGGGCTACATTCTGGACGGTGGGTTTCGGATTTCAACTTGCTGATTCCGAGTTACAGCAGTCCGAACAGTGCTCTGTTTTCAGGGGTGATTTTTCTCTATTCTCATCTCTTTTATGTTGTTGATGAAGTTTTAGCTTCTTTGTTGGTTTGAGTTTACACATATTGGTGTAGATACTCTTTTGTAACCTCTCTTGATTTATAGTGAAGCTTTTGGAGTGGACCAGAAGGTCCGTGGTTTTTACTCTTCAATTTGAAGAGGTTTTCCACGTAAAATTCTTGGTGTTGTGTTTGTTGATTTATCTTTCATTTACTTGCTCCATTATTATTATTGTTCCGCTGCATTCACAACTGTCATCTAGGGGCTTTGGAATTATTGTTTGGTGTCCTACGTTTTTATTCAAGTTTGGAAGATATTTTGTCAAGCATATTTGATCTTGTTTGTTCGGTTGCTTGGACTATATTGTGGTTTCTCCCCAACATACTCCACCCCTCCCCTTCGCCGACCGCCATCTCCTTATATCTTAAAGGAGTATTTGAAGGGTGAAAATCCTCTGTCTCGATTCATGCCTCATCTGCCCTCAACGCAATCAAAAATTTACTTATATAATAGTTTTTTCCAATTATATATACACATGGTGGATTGTGATTGATTTGGGGACGAGGATGAGGGACAGAAATGAGGGCAGGATTATTTGCCGTATTTGAATTGGGATGGGAAGATGCACTGCTCTGAAATTGAATCAAATTCTTGTTACATAATATCAGCTGCTTTGCCTCCTCCTCCCTCCATCAATGCCAACATTTCTCAACCTCAAATTTCCCTAATCATCACTTTTCTCATAAATTATTTGCAAAAAAATCTCATATGCCAAATAAATAAACAAAACAATCTTCTGCTGTGTTTTCTGTAAAGATTCCAACTTTCTCAGATGGGTCTTCACAAGACCTTGAATAGCACAAGAATCAAATAAAATTCATTAAACAATATCAGATTCTCATTATATATGTCCATACAAATTCAAATTCTCTCTATGGCTATCTAATAAAATAATAATAATAAAGCTAGCCAATGTCGAAGGAAAGCCAAAAGCAAATGATTCCATACAAAATATATACAATATGCAACAAAAAAAGGTGAAATCTTTAATTGATTTTTTTATTCAAAAACCTAGAAAAGAAAAGCAAAAGGGGGAAGGGGCTGTTGAAATCTCATATCGACTAGCAAATTTGTTAACTTTTGACAATCCTCGATAGTTTTAGGATTGACCAGATTCAAAATTTAATTAACAGTTGACTGAAGGAATTTTAGACGGAAGGACCTACCTCACCAAACATAAATTGTTTTGATAGCTAATTTTGTAAAAAAATAGATTTTGGACAAAAATCACCAAAGTAAAATTATTTTTGGACGCGTAGAACCAATTTCCCTTTTCAAAATAAAAAAGAATGTGAAGCATCACAAGACCTAAAAAAAATGGAATATGAACAAACAAACTTAATTCCCAAGACTCTTCAAGTTCCATTATTCATAAAAAGAAAAAAAAAAAAAAAGAATACTCAATCCGTCCTAAATTACATGTCCACATCTCTTTTTAAATCCTTCCTGAATTAAATGTCCAATTTCTAAATAAAGGGATCATTCATGATGCTTTTTTTTCAATCATATCCCTTACATTCAATGTTGGAGAGAGAGAAAATAAGGTATAATTAAATTGAGAGTTGAATTAAATAGGGTGATGTTTGACATTTTACCATATCCTACTATAGAATTGGATGAAACCTTATTTTCCGTGCAAAACACAAAGTAGACAGATAATTTGGGACGGAATGAAGTATGAACCAACATACTTAACTCCCAAGGCTCTTCAAGTTCTCATTATCATGAAAAAAGACTCTTCAATTGTCATATATATATATATATATATATATATATATCATTTCCATAACCTTTATAATTTACGAGACATGCTCTGAACTCCAAATTTTTCTTTTCTTTTTTCGTCCCCCCCCCCCCCCCCCCTTTGAAGAGCGTAATATTGATTTCTTTATTTGTTGATTTTTCAGGTATTCTTACCTTCATGGAAGAGAAGAAAAGACAAATATGTTGGTTACAAAGTCAATACATGATAGAGGGAAAAGAAAAAAGGATGAGAGGTGGAGCCGGCATGAAAAAGCGAGCAGTGGTAAGAGTAGGGGAAGAAAAAAGTAGAAGGAGAAGGAGAATGTCGATGGTGGCTAAAAGAAGAGAAATAATGGCTAGGATCTCGTAATTTTGTTTAGTTTATATTTTCTTTTTTATTTTTATTCGTGTGAATCTAAAAAATGATATTTTTTATTATCACTTTTTTTAAGAAATCACTGTGATCCAATTGTTATTGCAAAACAAATGGTGTAATTCTTTATTTTTTGGGAAATGTATAACTTATATGAATAAATCTAGATTTATCCACCATTTTTTGTTCATTTTCTTTTTCTTTGTTTGGAATATCAATGACTTAATTTAGATGAATAAATTAATATTTAATCATGATTCGAGCAGAAGATGAATATAAAAAATGTATATAAGAAACGTAGTTTTAAAAATATTTCAATCACATCAAATTAGCGATTTAAAAATTTCTCAAAACACAATCCAAACAAATAAAAATAAAAAACGCAATGCAGTTTGTAATTTTTAAACCCATACAAATAGCTTATAGAGATGTGTATTTATTTTCACTATCAAATTAAAACTTTCTTAGTTCAAGTTTCTATCATCTCTCACAAACCATTAAGAGTGTAATTTGATATCTATGCATAAATTTAACTTTTGTTGGGTAAAAAACACTAATATTTAATAATGTAAAAAAAATAAACTTCATATGTAGCAATAGGCGCAACGCATGTGCTGAATACTTAATACATAATTTAAATGAATATAACCAGTTAGAAAGAAAATGGAGATGGCTAGGAAAGGTGCCCCGCGACAACCATTTTCACTTTGGGAGTATATTTCGACACCGAATTCAGGAAAAAAAATCCCTCACCTATAAAAAAAAAAAGAAGAAAAATTGAGAACTTTATTGAGTAATATACACTAAATGGCTACCAAGTATTTGGCTATTTCATATTATAGCCATAAACAAAGTTTTTAACCGATTTTGACCTACAAATTTTACGGGCCGCAAGTTAGTGCATATTACCCAAGTCTATTTTGTTCTTATTGCCCTCGGATTTCGGACCTAGGCACGGTATATTGTCTCAGTTTTTTGGGCTTTGCATTGGAGCTGAACATGAATTGGCATAATGAGCTAAACATGGCAGTCCTTTTTTTCACAACCAACATTTTTTTTACAAGAACGGATCCCCAAATCCGTTCTGGGGGCAAACCCTAGGCCTGCAAACGGATACGAACTTGTCTACTCCGAATCCATATCCATTTTTAATTTTTTCTACCATATCCGTATCCATATCCTAGCGGATCGAAAATATGTATTACCAGATCCGCTGATTTGGATCCGAATACGGATATGGTAAAACTCATTTTCTCTGTATATTCTAATTGAACATCTATCTATATGGTTTTTTAGGGGAGTAGTCCCTGAAGTACTATTACCAATAAACTCGTATTTACACCAATTGCACTTAGCCATTTTATTCCCATTAGGAGCGGTAAATCTAGTCATGTCATTCCATACATTTGAAGTTAATTTATTTTCTTTCTTTGTATTGTTCATCTCAATCGCAGGTTCAACTTGTTGATCATTTATTGCATCAATATCCAAATCGAGCTCGACCACCTCATTAGGAGTATTTGCCATCCTATAGGAGAAAAGACCATGAATCAACAATTATGTTTCAGAATCTATAGTTTCTCAAATAAAAGAAAATTAGAGGTTATGAATAAATAAAATGAAAGAAGCCTAAAGCCTTTTCACCATACTGCAATTTGAACACCAAATACAAAAATATATCTTTGTAAACGAGAATCAACGGAAGAAAAATACTTTACACGCAACTGAATATACCTGCGGCGGTGACGGGAAGGAGCAGCGGCGAGGAGTAGGCGTCGGAGAAGGTAAAAGAGGAAACAGGGAGAGAGAGAAGAAGAGGGAAGAAAGGAAAGAAATGGAACGGCGCCGGAGAAGGTAGAAGAGGTAACGGAGGAGAGAGAGAGAGAGAATAAGAGGTTGTGATTAGGCCTGCAAACAGGTCGGATTTTTATCCGTATCCGACTTGAATCCGATTTTATTTTTAGGATATGGTAAGAACTCTAGACCCATATACCCGCATCCGAATCCGAATCCGTATAAGAGTAATAAAACGGTTACGAATATGAAATATAAAAAATCGTATCCGTTAAACCCGAATCCGTTTTAGGTAAAACAATATATATTCCCTAAAACAATATATTTTACATGATTTATAGGATTTAAGACTTTTTTGTAATATAAGTATTTTATAGGATTTACATGATAATTATTTATATTGCAATTTTAGTCATATATATACAATGTAAAGGTTTAAGAGATAACAAACCCTAACATCACAGCCTCTTCTTCTTCTCTCTCTCTCTCTCCTACCTTCTCCGGCACCTACTCCTCGCCGCTGCTCTTTCCCGTCACCGTCACCATCACCATCACCATCACCATCACCGCCGCAGGTATATTCAGTTGCGTGTAAAGTATTTTTCTTCCGTTGGTTCTCGTTTACAAAAATATGTTTTTGTATTTGGTGTTCAAATTGCAGTATGGTGAAAAGGCTTTAGGATTCTTTCATTTTATTTATTCATAACCTCTAATTTTCTTTTATTTGAGAAACTATAGATTCTGAAACATAATTGTTGATTCATTGTCTTTCTCCTATATGATGGCAAATACTCATAGTGAGGTGGTCGAGCTCGATTTGGATATTGATGCAATAAAAGATCAACAAGTTGAGCCTGAGATTGAGATGAACAATACAAAGAAAGAAAAGAAATTAACTTCAAAGGTATGGAATGACATGACTAGATTTACGGCTCCTAATGGGAATAAAATGGCTAAATGCAATTGGTGTAAAAAAAGAGTTTATTTTAATTAGTACTTCAGGGACTACTCACCTAAAAAACCATATAGATAGATCTTCAATTAGAATATACAGAGAAAAGGGACAAGTGAGACTTCAATTTAAGGAAAATGCCTAAAAAAAAAAAACAGAAGTTATGAACTTTAGTACAATTGGACTTTTTGAAACGGGTTTTACCATATCCGTATTCGGATCCAAATCAGCGGATCTGGTAATACATATTTTGGATCCGCTAGGATATGGATACAGATATGGTAGAAAAAATTAAAAATGGATATGGATTCGGAATAGACAATTCCGTATCCGTTTGTGACCGTTTGCAGGCCTAGTTGTGATGTTAGGGTTTGTTAAGAATGTATATATACAGGACTAAAATTGCAATGTAAATAATTATCAAATAAATCCTATAAAATACTTATATTACAAAAAAGTCCTAAATCCTATAAATAATGTAAAATATATTGTTTCAAGGAATATATATTGTTTTATCCGGAAACGGATTCGGGTTTAACGGATACGATATTTTATATTTCATATTCGTAACCGTTTTATTACTCTTATACGAGTTTCAGATTCGAGATGCGGGTATATGAATCCAGAGTTAACTACGATATCACAAAAATACTAATCGAGTTTGAGTCGGATACGATAAAAATCCGACCCTTTTGCGGGCCTAGCAAACCCCCAGTTTCTCACCATTGTCTGGCTCCGCTTCTACTGCCCACTCCAAATTATTAAAATTTGCATAAATAATATAATTACAATTATTACGTAGCCTTTTTTTTTAGAACAATAACGAACTATGCTTGAAGGAACTACATAATAATTGGATTTGGTCTTCGCCATTTTTTGATTTATTCCCCTGATTAATCAAACTCGATCGTCTTCATCTGAGGTTAGTTTATCTCCATAAATTTCTGCTTTTGATGCATTTTTTCTCCGAACTTTTGTGTTTTTTGGATTTCTCAGCTGATTTCTAACATTTCAGTCGTTCTTATTGTTCATTTTGATGCCGAAAATGTTATTTTTGGACATGTGAGTGAATATGAATATAATAATGAAATTGATATGCTTCGAAATGTATCTATTTCTGTGATTTGTATGAACTGAATTTGTGATTGATATCTATCTCTTCGTTTTAGGTTGTTTCGATAAACTTAGGTTTGCTGGTTATGAATATGATTCTGTGTTTTTGTATCTATAATTGAAAGCTTCGTTACTATTTGAAGAAGTGGATAAAGTCGGTAACATCTTAAAGCTTCCCTAAGAATAGTGTATATGGAGAATTGTGCATTGTTTCTGGCTTGATTATTGTATGGCAGGAGATGAGGATTTGGGTGGCAAACTTGAATTTTGGAAATGAAATCTAGGTTTAAACTCTGTAGCAATCCTAAGAATATTTGGAAAGATCGTCTTAAATTGAGCTACAAATTGTTACTTTTTTCTCCTGCTGGATGGGAATATATTGATTTGTGTGTATATATGTATTTAAGTATTTTCTACTTGAATAAACTTCTTAAGTTTTGAAGTTGAAGGTGTTAAGAAGTTGTGGTACGTCATCAGGTCTGATGAAATGAGATGAGATAATTGTACAATGTACAAGTGAATTCAACTCAACAGTCTTTTTCTCCAGGTATTTGAAGAGCATAAATCTTAGGATCGTGAGAATTAAAATGTGACAAGGAACTTACTTATGGAGGTCTAGGGAAAGGTTTCCAATATAAATGAAAAACTTTGAAGAAAATAATCCCTTTCCTTTTCGTCATGTCTCTATCTGGTTCAGCGAATCTCGCTGATTCTGCAGCCCTTCAGCATAACCTATGAGTTGCATATTATGCTTTCTTAGGGATTTAATTGTTGAAATAACACTTTATTTCTAGGGGATCTCATAGGGCAGACACATGCTAAAGAAGTGATGAGTACAAGTTTCTATAATTTACCCCAGATATATATATGAAGTTTGTAGGCAAGAAACAATTCAAATCTTTCTAGTCTCAGTTTTGTTTCAGGAGCCAGCTGGTAACCAGAGTGTATGACTCCTGCAATTCCGTTCTCCTATAGCATATGATTTCAAGAGATACTAGCCCCTCTCTTAGTTTCAAACAGCTATTTTATATATACACACACACACACACACACACACAGAGGAAGAAACTAAAATAAAATATATGCAACTGTGGCATAGAGTTTACCAAGTGAGATTAATGTACTTATAAATTATAATAAACAAGTTTGATAACACAGATCTAAAGCAGGAAGAAATGCAAAACAAGTACGGTTCGACAGAAGTGACACAATATGAAAAGAATTAATCATAATTTGTCATAACAATATAACTTTTGATTCTTGTCCTTCCAGTTATTTTTAACAGAATCACGGTAATGATTGATCATTGATCTATGGTTGCTAAGTTCTATTTCTAATCTAAGTCTTGGAATTAACAGGCTGCTGTGGTGGTTCAATTCTATTACTAAAATAAATCTTGCAGAATCAACGGGCTGCTGTGGTTTCTTATTTTGACTGTATGCAAAAGGGAAAGACATTTCTTTCATAATGGCTTCAAGAGCAATATTACGGAGGAAAAAGTACCTCCATGAGTACCTTAATCGGGCCAATTGCTTGATTCGTGGTTTTCCAAGTTTTGAGCATGGAGGTTCATCAACCCCTCCTCATTCAGGAAATTGGACAAGGTCTGCAACTCATTCATTTGCAACTGTAGATCATGGAGACGAAGGAGATTTGCATCCTCTCACCAAAGCCTCTATACATACAACTTCAGCAAGAGAATTTCTTAAGCATGATTCTTTCAAGGTCCCAACTCTGGCTTGTAGAATTGGAACGCCAAGGTCTCTTTCACCTTTCGGAGTTATGTGGATGAAAGAATTTGCACGGTATTCTTCAACAGCTGCAGCTGGTGATCCTCAGATGCGTGGTGGTGATGATAAGCGTGAAAAACCAACTGTAAAACAAAAGAAGGAAGCCTCACCAGAAGAATGCGACCAAGCAGTTGAGGGTTTGAGCACTGCCAAAGCCAAAGCCAAAGCCAAACAGCTGGAAGATATCCACAAGGATGAAAAATCTATAATAAAGAGAGTGTGGGCAATGCTCTTAGGGATTGGCCCTGCTTTGAAAGCTGTTGCTTCCATGAGCAGGTTAAATTTTCTTTATTTTCCTCCGTTTTCACAAAAAGGAAAAAGGAAACAAAATAGAGATGAATGAAACATGTTGTGTCCGGCTGTTCATTTTCTTCTTTCTCTTAATCCAGAGAGGACTGGGCTAAGAAGCTGCTGCACTGGAAGGATGAATTCAAGTCAACGATGCAACACTACTGGCTGGGTTTAAAGCTTCTTTGGGCTGATACTAGGATAAGCTTGAAGCTGCTGCATAAGCTTGCTAATGGGAAGAGTCTTTCAAGAAGAGAGAGGCAGCAACTTACACGCACAACAGCAGATATTTTTAGGCTGGTTCCTGTTGCTGTTTTTCTTATAGTTCCATTCATGGAGTTCTTGTTGCCAGTATTCCTGAAATTGTTTCCCAATATGCTGCCATCAACTTTCCAGGACAAGATGAAAGAACAGGTAAAAACTTATAATTGTTACTATGTTGTTCCCAATTTTTTCTGCTCTTATTTGATCTGTATTCCCCAATACGGCTTCGGTCTTGTCCATTGACTTCAATACAGTGCATATTTGAAACTTCTTGAATATGTTTGGAATTTTACCTCTTATAAATGAAAATATGTGATCAAAGTGACAACTTATTACTGCTTCGGGGTTGAAATATGTACACATGTGAAATTTCTCAATACTTTTTTGGATTGTAACATCTCTTATGGATAACTAAGTAACAGCCCATTGACTGAATCAACCAATATATATTCTCATATCAGTACATTCTTTTGACTCAATTTCGTTTTGATGCTTCAGGAGGCTCTAAAAAGAAGATTGAATGCTAGGATAGAATATGCAAAGTTTCTTCAAGAGACTGTAAAAGAAATGGCAAATGAAGTAAAGGACTCACGGAGTGGAGAAATAAAGCAAACAGCTGAAGATCTTGATGAATTTATGAATAAGGTAACATTATCTCTTTTATTTTTCTTTGTTCTCTCTGATTTGTTGCTTGCCTAATTGGGCTAGTCCATTTGAAGACAATTTATGGTCCATTGTTCATAGATTCTTTTCTTTTCTCCCTTTTTATTTTAAAGCTCCAAGCATTATGTTTTCCTTGCAATTTGTCAGGTTAGAAGGGGTTCTCGGGTGTCTAATGAAGAAATTTTGGGCTTTGCTAAGTTGTTCAATGATGAGTTAACTCTGGATAACATCAGCAGGTTGATTCTGTTGTCAACTTCAGCTTTGATAGTTAGATGTAGGATTTTCCGTTACTTATTCTCATAATGCCATCACAAAATGCAGACCTCGGTTGGTGAACATGTGCAAATATATGGGTATCAACCCTTTTGGTACAGATGCATATCTACGTCACATGCTCCGAAGGAGACTTCAAAAGTGAGTAAAATTACATTTATTCAGAATACTTCTTGTATTTACGGGTTTTAACTTGTATCTGGATGGATTCCCTAAAGATTTTGCTTGCAAAAATTCAAAGGAATATTTCCCCTTGTGTGCATGTTAATCAATTTCAACTAGTAAATATAATTTTTCTGTCAAGGATCTTAATGTGGGGAGCAAGGTAAGGCCTTCGACTCATATCGAAGTTATGGCTTTTTAGAGGAAAAACCAATAGGAAACCTAGTTTAGGGGTTAATTTAGCAAACCCTAGGTTCTTAAAGAAGAACACAAAGCCGAAGGCTATTTCATATTAATGTAAAAGATATACACTGCTTTTACAATTCTTAATGACATAGTTATATAGAGACTTAAGGATTCTTGTTGCTTAAGAAAGTAGCTAATGTGGAAACTAAATTATGCTAGGATACTAAATTCTAATAAAACGAAAACATTGGTCCTCCAAGTTACTGTAACTTTCTAAAAGGATTTATCATCTAGCTCTCCTGCATCAGATCTTTGATGTCCATGCTGAGAATTCGTAACAATATACTATTATTGTTAACGAAAGTAGCACCTTTTCATAAGAAAGCATTGAGTTTTGCTTGTGAAAAATCCAAGAAATTTTCCCCTTAAGCTGCATGTCAATGGACTTAACAAGTAATAAAAAAAATTAACTGTCCAGGACTTCTGAATGCTCAATGATGAGGATTAGAAACAATATGTTGTTAGTGTTAACAGAAGTGGCAGCCTTTTTCAGTAGATAGCCTTAAAGTGTGCATCCTAACAGTTAAGCTGAAATGTCCTTTTCTCAAGGACAATATCTTGAAAATCTTGAAGATTTATGTAATCTTGGGTGGTTACAATTGAGTTCTTGATAATTGTGATCATTATTGTCAGTATTGTAAAAATCGACCTAGTCGGCACCTAACTAACTAGAAATCACCAAAATTGGGTTAAAAATCGCTGGACCAACTTAGTTGGTCAAAATCGGTAAAAAAAAAAAAATAAGTCTCAGTCAAAACGACTTTTTTTTTAAACTCAATTTTCTGCCCAAAACTACGTCGTTTGATTATTTTAGTATTTGAACTTGTTATTACTTATTATGGTATTGAATTTAATTATTAAGGATGGACTTTGTGTACTTTGATTTGACTAGTATTTAATTGTTAATTGTTTATGGAATTTTGTTTGACTAGTATAATATATAGGATAAGGGAATTTTAAAAAATCCCTTGTAATCTAGGTAAGCCGACTAGTCACCGACTACGCTACTACTCGCCCGACTGGCGACTTCTGCAACATTGATTATTGCTGAAAATAAAAATGTCAAAGGTTCATGTAAAGGGGATCTTGCCAACTATTTGAGTGCGAAGAAGAATTCTGGGTTTGCTTCTCAATGATAAGATCCAAAATAACTGTTAAAGGCTTCCGAGCTTGGGAATTTCTCTAGACCATGGTTACAAGTTGTTAGAAGATATCTATATTGTATGAAATGATAGATGGGTATAGAATAGAATATACTCTTAACTTCATAAACTATCAGTCATTCCATCTGCGAGAGTATTTTCTTTCTCTTTCTGGTGCTAAACACCTGGTCAACTTATCAGGAGGGAACCCAATATTTTTATGGCATATACAAAGGGTTGCATCTAAATGAGTGTTTTTGAAGACCATTTAGAAGTAAGGAATTAAATTCAACTTTCAGTTATTCTTCAATGCAACGTCCTGACATCTGGCCACTTCAGTTTTTTGGACTTCTATACTACACTCAGGACACATCTCCATTATGCTTCTCTGGATTTTCATTTTTTCTTTGCACTCATACCTTGTCAAATGTTCTTGAGCCAAGACAGTAACTTAGTTGGTAAAACACTCCTTACCGAATTGAGAGGTCTCGGGTTCGATGCTTACGGGGCACATGCCCATCCCCTTCCCCTTCCCCCACCCCCAATATATTTATTTAACAAAAAAAGACGTTCTATCCCATTTACCTTGCTATTTCTTCTTGATTTAATGTGAATCTTGTGTCTCGCGTGAACCTTTATGATGAATATGCAGAGTTTAATGCAATTATTAGAGATACATGAAAAATAAATTAAGGGCAATTATTAGAGATACAGGATGTGTGCATCTCATAAATGCTCTGGTTGCTGAATGAAAGAAGTATGGTAATGTGCACATAAATCAAAATGGTTTTTGTTTCTGCCTTCTCTGATGCATTTTGTCTTTGATTTGAGGGCATGATTCCGCAACAAACGTGACGGTATAGGGGCTAATGTTTTAGTGTTATTCTGTGAGCAACCACTTTGTGCATTCATTGCCAAAGGTTGGATCAATCTCCAATCCACTTGTTTCAATGATAATCTGTGAGCAACCACATTGTTCATTCATTGCCAAAGGTTAGGTCTGTCTCCTATCCATCTTCCGCCCATACCCCCAATTATTGTGTACTTAATGAGTTATGTTATTGTTGTTGTATTAGAGATGCAGGAAAAATAAATTAAAGGGTCTCTCATTTTATTATTCCAACAAGCCAACATAGTTCGTGATTTTGTTTTACTTTTCATTTTATTCCTTATTGGTTCCGTCATAAATCATATGATGTCTTCTCTAGCATGATCAGTTGACCTGCTAATGGAGAAATGAAAGAACTGGCCATTGAGTGCATGCTCATTATATTAGGGCGTTAGTTGACCAGGATCTTTTGTACGTTTTTTTATGATCCTTGACCCAAAGAATGTTTTCTGGAAATGATGAAGATCTTGATGTTCCTATTTATTGATTTAATTATTTTTCCATAGCATCCTTAAAGAAATTTCTTTTGCCATCGTTTCTGTGGAGTGAAATCCAGAACAGTGGAGACATGTAAAAACTATCCTAAAGTTCCATGCAATACAAATTTGACCATCATAAATAGTATTGCACCGTTTTACTAGGATCAAGGAGGATGATAAGATGATTCAAGCTGAGGGCGTGGAAACCCTCTCAGAGGAGGAACTCCGTCAAGCATGTAGAGAGCGAGGCCTGCTAGGACTGCTTTCGGTTGATGAAATGCGACAGCAGGTTCTTTTTTTTTTTCCTTCTAACGTTCACAGAAATTTGCATTTCTAGAAATCATAAAAAAAATCTTTGCTGCTGGAAAACTAAGCTAGCAATAGACACTCACCTTTTAATACAGAGCTCTATCCTACTGGATGAGACTGCTGGAAAAAATATTACTATATTTTATTTCACTTTTAAAACTGGGTCAAAGTACTGTATTCATGATTGGCTAGGTCTCCCTAGATTCATTGATTCAAAGAGAGATGGACAAAAGAGTTCCTACCGGAAAATCCTTTCATTTGTTTTCATTAGGACATAACCAATGCCTTTGCTTCTTTTTGCTCTATCTGGGGCCATGCCCTCCATCACGCCAAAAGCAATCATATCCTTTTCTGTTATTCCCTGCCAGTACTTTTTTTTCTCCTTGCATACAAAGCTTTGACTTATTTATGATATCAACTCTTTAATTGGCGATTCATAATCATCTCCAGTTATGAAAGTTAAAGATTAACCGCTACTGTTCTTTTTGGGTATTGGGACCGGATGTTGTAGGGGGTAACACATATCCTTGAAATTAATAATTAATTAATAGGCCGCATGATTTGAAATTTAGGAAATGATCATTTGAATTTCAATGGCATTCACATGGAGCTGTATCCTCTGTTATGATGTTAGATACAACTGCAGCATTCTTTCTGCTGCTTATTAATGTAGTCTTTCCTATATTATGATGATATGGTAAGTATAAAATATACAAGGAGGTTGAATGGATAATTATAGTTCGAACAAAAGATAGGGGCAAGGCGTGTTCAGATTGGTTGAAATCTGCCAACCCACCTTTTGGCAGAGCTTCCCAAATCTTGGATAGTCTACCTGTCATACAATTTTGATGCTACATTTCTAGGTGGTTAATCCATTCCTATCCATTCAGGAGGTCTATCTGAATGTGTATATTAACGAATAAAATTTCTACTTTCTGCAGCTACGGGATTGGTTGGACTTATCTCTCAACCATTCTGTACCATCCTCTCTGTTAATTCTTTCCAGGTAATCTTATTCTGAATTATTAATATGTATTTGAAATTCTCAGCGATCACTGAAATTATTTTATTGTCCTTCTGTTGCCTCATTCAGAGCCTTTAGTGTATCCGGCAAAGTGAAGCCAGAGGAAGCAGTTCAAGCTACACTTTCCTCCCTGCCTGATGAAGTGGTGGATACAGTTGGAGTTACAGCTTTGCCGTCAGAAGATTCAGTTGCTGAAAGGAGGAGAAAACTGGAGTTCCTCGAAATGCAAGAAGAGTTAATCAAGGTCACACGTTTACACATCTTCTTGTATTTTGAAAGCTACAGAACTGTATGCAAGTATTAAATATAGAGACCAACAAAGGGAAAGAGAAACTATATCAGTGATTGAAGATTAAAAAGATCACTACACAAGTAACTATCCTAAATAGCTATAGTATGCTATTTTGAATAAGGAATGCTTAAATTTGTTAGCGTAATGCCATTTTTGATAAAAATTCATATTTGCTACAGTATGAATTTGTTAAACACTGACATATCCTTTGTATCTCTTAGTTTTCTGCTATACTCTAGCATCTTGATGCTTGGTTTCCTCACAAGTACTCCAAAGGATAAGCTATAGAGTAGAGTTCTGCTTTATTCTTACTTAGCTTGGCAGTTCATGTTGTATGTTTATGCTACTTGGTTTTTGCATCAAGTCCAGGCGCTAACTTCTTCTACCTTCCCTCTCTTGAAATAGAAATAAAGAAACCAGAAATAGTTCTGATTGTTGCATGGGAGTAAAGATGGAAATGTAATTAAAAAAAAAAAAGTGCAACTTGGTTGTGGTGCCATGCTGTATGTAATGGCAATTGGTAACAATAACTTTTATGGAGTAATCTATCCATCCAAAATCAGATACTTCCCTTTGTAGGATGTTTCCTGTGGATAACACTTTTGTATGTGCTTCCACGGGTGCGAGCATAAGTATCATGTATTCATATCTTCCTTTCTAGTTTCTACTATGGTTTTGAACTAGTATTGAACAGGAGGAGGAAGAGAAGGAGGAAGAGGAACAAGCTAGGAAGAAGGAATCTATTGAAAAGCAGAAGGATGTGGCCTTGGAAGAGATGACCGTTCCAACAGCCAAAGAAGCAGAAAAGACAAAAGCAAAGATTATGGATAAACAAGAACAACTCTGTGAACTAAGTAAAGCATTGGCAGTTTTAGCATCAGCATCTGTAAGGACTGCATGTGATAGTTTTCTCTAGTTTATCTATTGCATTATCTAAATAACTAAAGTTTAACCTGCTTTTTCTGTTCTTTCAGTCTGTGAGCAGGGAACGTGAAGAGTTTCTGAGGCTTGTGAACAAGGAGGTACTAAGTCCATGTCCATTACTACACCCATGTAATTCCAGGAATATACGCAAAATTTAAGCAACCCAAGCTTACTTTTAGATGGGTCTTGCGGATACCAGTGGGGAGGATGTTGGGGAAATTTTTGACAAAATATTCGGCTGAAGGAATTCTACTTTGTTAATTATTTTTCTCTTGAACTTCCGCAGGTCTCTTTTTTATTTCTAAGTTGGAACTTGAAAGGGAAAAAAACCCTTCCTTTTATGAGATTTTTGCTTCTTGTCTTGGTTATCAATCTAGATATACTCGGTGAATTTTGTAACCGTACCCTGTTCTTGAAAGATACCTCTTATGTCTTAGTTCTCCTTTTTGATTGATGTATTTAGCTATCTACATATTCAAAAGATTTTTCTATCAAATTTCCTGTTTGGCATCTTTGTAATACTTCTTTTCTTGCTAATTTGTCATTCACAGATAGAATTGTACAATAGCATGGTGGATAAAGAGGGAACAGATGCTGAAGAAGAAGCAAGGAAGGCATACAGGGCGGCTAGGGTGGACAGTGATCAAGCTGTAGAGAGGGTTTTAGGTGATAAAGTTTCGTCTGCACTTAGAGATAGGGTGAGGATACTTTTCAGGACTTTTTATTGAAGTGCCATGTCCAATATGCCTTGATCTCTGGCTAACCTGTCGTTATTATTGAAGCATTGCTGTATTTATTAATTACATATACTGATCTTTCCCATTTCAGGTGGATTCTATGCTCCAAAAGCTTGAAAAAGAAATTGATGATGTTGACGCTACAATAGGAGACCGTTGGCGTTTGCTTGATAGGTATGAAAAATGGTGTTTGTTTAATTATCACAGCTGTTGAGTTTATGTGGCTTCCTACTTAAGTCCATAGTTTAATCCTTTGTACAAAACACATCATATAATTGTTTGCTTAAATATTCTTATTTATATCAGTTTCACTATTTTGAATTTCAACATGTCCTTTGGTTTTAATTGAAGAGATTGCTTTCATATAGTCATATTTCATTTTTTTCAAGGATCACATAGTGAAAGTGTGAGCTCAAATTATGGCTAGGTTTCAACACCCTGTAGTTGACTTAACAGTGACCTCAGAAGAAAGATATTAATATATTCCTCTAGGCTCTATAAAAGTCTTTGTTTTGCATGATTTTCTTCCTGCTATTATGCATAAATAACGGATGCACGAGGTGAGAACAGATTCCACTTCTGCTATTCTGATGAGCAGTTTTCTTGTTTGCAAGTGCTTCTTGCATATTCAATTTTGTTATAAAAGGAAAGCTTCTGAGGAAAAGTCTCCTAGATCATCATCTATAAGTAATAGTGGTTAAAAGATTCTTTTCTGCAAGAATCATTTCTTGAATCACTGGATAACATGTGTAGTTTATGATTAGTCTATTCATGCTTACACCAATTCTGTTGCCTCCCTATTAACTAGACGATTGTTATTGTCATGATAAATGAATCTAGATGCATGGGTGATAGCTTAATTCCATATGGTGTGCTTTTCGCTAATGTTTTTCCTACATATGCCTCGTATCTTGGGTTTTGGCGAATATTGAACTCGTGTTAAATAATTATTTATTCTCAATCTGAAGATTTTTGTGTTATGTGCAAAATTTATTTCCCATGGTCATCATGTTTTATTCAATTTGGACCTTCTGTCCAATTGATATCTGGCCTTAATATTCAGGGATTATGATGGCAAAGTGACACCTGAGGAAGTAGCATCTGCAGCCATGTACCTCAAGGACACCTTGGGCAAAGAAGGGATTAAAGAACTTATCGGCAAGCTTTCCAAAGATAAAGGTCGGTCATTGGATGTTGTTTACTTAATGTGCTTTTGTAGAATTATCACCTTGTGATAATCTGTACTCATCATACTGACTGCATTTTTGATTTGATCTCACAGTATGTTATTCAAATTATACCCCACTCAGTGGCGGAGCCAGGATGGGGGGGCGAATTTCTTACCGAATTTTTTTAGGGGGCCAAATACAATATTTATAAGAAAATATCACAAATTTTTTTCCTATAGAAAATTCGTCGTTTCTAAAAATTTTGGGGGGCGCTCATGCTCCGCCACTGACCCCACTGCATCCCAGATTGAATGTTCACATTTGATTTGGCACGAGAATTTAGGAAAATATTTGACAGGAATTAGGAAAATAATAATCTTAGTCTTACTAATTTAGAGGTTCATGGTGGGGCTCGCGTGTTACTGGAGTCATATCCCTTAGTTTACGGAGGTTAGTTATGATGGAACACTATGTGGAAAACACGTTTAGAAAAGTTATTCATTTTGCGGCAATCCAAATAGATATATGGATATCCAATTTAGGATGGAAGGAGTATTTGGAAAAATCATGAAGACATGAAATCTGTGTTAGAGAGTCTATGTTTCCTTGATACAAATTAGATTATGTCTCATGTTATTCTTGCAATACCACTATCCCCTGCCTCCAATAGAATAAGCAAAAGAAAAAAGAAACGGAGGACATAGTTTTTTTTCTCCCTTTTTTTGTCTTGGCCAAGGAGTGTCCCCCACCAATAGCAGGGACTAATCTCCTTCGAGGTACGGAAGACAAAGGGTAGACCCCTCCCGACTGGGCCTGCTCCATTAGCAAGAGCGGAGATTTGAACCTCAACCACTTGCTTAAGGGGGGAGAGGCCTTACCAAGTTGTCAACCTGAGTTGGTAACGGAGGACATAGATGTACTTTAGATATTAACACACACTTTAGAAAACAGTAACTTAGCTCCGGGACTTGCAATTTCTTTTCCATAATACTGTTGGAGCTCTATAGTGAATAAAATTTTCCCTTTAAAATTTTATTGTGTTCTATTCTCTCTTAACAGAAGGAAAGATCCTTGTGGAAGATATTGTGAAATTAGGCAGTCAAACTGAAGAAGAGGAAGAAGATGCTGAAACATCCGAATCAGGAAAAGCGCAAGGGACCTCACAGGAACGATGAGGTATTCTCTATTTTGATATTTCTTGCGGTAATGGCTTAAGCCGATACACATCCCTGTAGACTCCAGAGGATATGGGTTCTGGGTACTCTATTAATGATAGACGGTGCTCGTACTGATGAATATTAGTTGGATTATAAAAGGTTGAAAAGTTGGCACAGGTTCTGGGTACTCTATTAAGCCGATACACATCCCTGGTTTGGCACGGGTCTTGCTACTTGGGCAGGCTGCTTTGATCTTTGCAGCACAACTTAGAATCTCTAGTTTGGCACGCCACACCAGCGGATGCCCTGTCTTTCTCCATGCTCTCCTCCCTCATTGTATCTCTCTCCCCTACCCCACCCCCCACCCCCAGCTCCCGCTTATATGTAAAATGAAAAAGAAAAGGAAAAGTTTGTGCACAATCAGATAATGTTTCAGCATCACAAAATGAGACATGATACCATAACTTGTTTCACTGATCAACATGTTGCAGAATGCAGATCATATTTGCAGCATACTTCACAACAGGACCTTGCAAGATATTTGCACCAGTGGTAGGATTTGTGCCGACAAATATACTGATAGACTCACTACTTCTATGTATGATGTTCTGAAATTCTCCTATTCGTTCACATACTACAAACGTTAATTAGCAAAAAAATAAACGAATAAAGTTTTGCAATTGTAGCAAAAATGGGCCCTGTTAATAAAAAAAAATGAGCCCTATGAATAAAGTTTTGCAATTGTAGCAAACATATATTATACATTATGTTTTATGTTATTTAGTGACAAAGTTGTCTCAAATTTTGTTATTTGTAAGAAGTAAAAAGTAAGATTTAAATAGAAATTTTATGGATGAATCCATTTGTACCCTTTTTTTAAATTTTTTTTATGGATAACCCATTTGCACCCTTCCCATTGTAAGAACTTGTGAACAAGACTTTTATTTAATTTTTTGTTTTAAAAAAAATACTTCAATTTAATTTCAATCATTAAAGGAGGATTACAATGGGAGTCTTTACTTTTACTTTCAATAAAATAACATCACATGATGTTTACGTAATGTATGCTAGAAGTCGGCAAAACATAAAAAGGAACATCGCAGTGCCACGTTCTCTCTCTAGAAACTTTCCAAATCCCTATCTCGGATCTCCCAATCATTTTTTGGTCCGGCTATGATACAAAATAGCTAAAATTTATACATACTGAACAATATTAATATTTTTGAGCTATTGAATCAAAGATTTCAACGGTCAAATTTCTTTTGATGAAATATCTGTTGTGATTTTCAGACATTTATTACGCCAGATAGATGTTATATGTTTCAGAATATATGTTGATTTGGATAAAACAATCTCTTGCAAATTTAGAATAATTATTCATAGGGAGAGAACATTTATTACATAAAATTTAAAGCACATATCTAAAAATATATCATTTCGCACGAATTATGTTTAAGGAAAATGATTTACTCCTATAATTTTGGGGATAGAAATCCTAAATCCCCAAATTGAGGGTGTAAATGACTATCTTACCCTCTGCTAGTATAAGGGATTCACCCAACTATAAGGACAAAAAGGTTCAAAAAACTATTTTAGTCAATATTTTAGCCAATAATTCTAGTAGCCTAGTAAAATCCTATGTTTAATATGTATTAAATTTAAAACATTCAATACTCATGACCGGTCATTTTCATGGGCCTCGATGATCATGACTATTTATTTATTTATCCAGCCAAAAAAATAAAAAGAAAAAAAGAAAAATCCTCATCCCTCACTGCCATTGCGCCACGCACAGAGCCGACAACTTCATCAAATCATCACCGACTCCTCCTCCTTTAATAATTTCATTATATCTTGCGAAGAAAAAAGAAAAGAAGATATTTTTATAATTAAAATATTAATATTATTTTATTAAATTTTACTTGTATATTATTAATTTTATTTAAAATAATTATATTAATATTTTAATTATAAAAAATCTTAATTTTTTGTTATGAAAATCTTATATATATAGGGGTGAAAATTCTTTATTTCTAATTATGTCTCTAACTAATTAAAATTTACTATATAAATATTTTTTTCAATTAAATATATACATGTTGAATTATGATTGGTTAGGGGACATACGATTTTTTTGCCTATATTTAGTATTAACCCATTTTAAAGGAATATACACTCTGCGGATTCAAATTTTTCCTATATTCCCACTGATTTGAATCTAGAAAAAAACCCAGAAATTTGATCTAGATCCCAGCTCCAAGAGTCAGCAGAACCGAATTTTTTGAATTTTGATTGCCAAAAAAAATGGTTTCTTTACACGAGAATGGTGAAGGAACAGAGAGGAGGAGGAGAAAGGGTAGCGCGAACGTTAAAGACAGTTCTAATGGAACCGGTGATGGTGATTTAGAGAGTAGCAGGAAAAGGAGTGAGAAAATTAGGAAAATGTTGTTGGGATTTGGGTTTTGGGTACAGGGATTGAGGTGTTTTCCATGGTTAGGAGTGAATTTTTTCTTGAAGGATGGGTTGAGAATGGACCCTTCTTCATTACAATTACTTCAGAATTCTGCTAATTTGCCAATGGTTGCTAAGCCCTTTTATGGTATTCTCTCTGATTCTTATTATATATTCGGACAGCATCGGATTCCTTATATTGCCATTGGAGGTAATAATATTACTCTACTTGCTATGGATTTTATTCCTTTTATGCTTATTGGGTTATTTTTACTTATTTTTATTCTTTTTATTATGTGTGAGTGTGACAATTGCTTTGGACATTGTTTAAATTTATTTTGATAAAATATAAATACTCTCCCAATTCCATAATATAAGTCGTTTAGTGCATGTAACGAAAATTAAAAAGTAAAAAAAAGATAGTTTATTAGTCAAAACATCAATATTACTTTCTTAAATAGAATTAGTGGTATACAAGTTCTATTTAGTTTGTTAGTCAAAATATGAATATTACTTGTGAGAGTTTTTATTATACTTGGAAAGCAAGAACTTCTGCACAAAAATGTATATACTTTTTTTATAATGGCAGTTATCTGCTTAGAGGATATGAAGTTTCCATTTAGCTAGAAGTTGGATTCTTAAGATATCTATGCAAATCATCTTCCGAGGGAAACATTTGTTGATTCGTATGTTGGTATGAACGATAAAGATGTAACCTTTCTTATTATGTTGAATACTTTTCTGTCTGATCCCGAGATACTGAGTAGCTCAGCTCAACTTTGGCCATTTTGCTACATATAGTTTTGTTCTGAGCTTATGTGGACATAGTTTTTTTCATTCTCAAACAGTTATCTGTTAGGCCTTTTCTTAGATTCTTAACTGTTGTTACCTTATATGGACACATTTTGAATGCTTCGTGAAATTTGGTTGCATTGTGAATTCTGCTCAAGCATCAATACCGAGAATAAATGGCTCCGTTTAAAAAAATTAAGCCCTTTTTGTAGTTTCTTTAGTTATTTTCAATAACTTCTGCTTTCGTATACTCACAGAAGTGTCTCTATGCAGCCTCTTTACAAGCTTTCTCTTGGTTTGCTCTTGCGTTTCTTCCTGCAACAAGTATCTCATTCTTCACTGTCACCTTTTATCTCCTTTTGAGCAACCTGGGCGCTTCTGTGGTGGAAGTTGCCAACGATGCCATTGTTGCTGAGACGAGTAAGCAGCGCATTTCCTCTTCTGATAAGAACTCAAAATCATCCTCATCGGGCAATCTACAATCATTTGTTTGGATGGCAACGGCCATTGGTGGAGTTTTGGGAAACCTAGTGGGTGGCTTGGCTATTGACAAATTTCCCCCTCAGCTGATATTCTCAGTCTTTGCAATTATTCTCACAATCCAGTTCCTCGTAACAACATCCGTTCATGAAAAATCTCTAGATCTTCCCAAGAATACATCCAGTGTAGGGATTAGGAAACAACTAGCGGAATTGCTTTCAGCATTGCGGAAACCTGAAATCTCATACTCGATAGGTTGGTTTGCAGCATCTTATGCTTTAATTCCTGCACTCACGGGCACCATGTTCTACTATCAGACCGAACATTTAAAGATCGAATCATCACTATTGGGGATGTCTAAGGTAATTGGCCAGGCAGCCATGTTGATGTGGGGTATTGTATACGAACGGAACTTCAAATCAATCCCACCTAGGAAATTGATCCCATCTATCCAGGTAACTATGGCTGTCTTCATGTTATCCGATATCTTGTTTGTGAAAGGGATATACAAATCAATGGGGATTCCAGATTCTGCTTACGTGATGGTCTTATCCGGTATACTGGAAATCTTAGGCTTCTTTAAGATCCTTCCTTTCACTGTAATAATAGCTCAGCTTTGTCCACCAGGATGTGAAGGATCTCTAATGGCATTTCTCATGTCGTCTGTCGCTCTCGCTATGATAGTGAGTGGCTACCTTGGAGTTGCTCTTGCTTCCTATGTTAAGGTGACAGGAAACGACTTCTCTGGGTTACCAACGGGGCTTCTGATACAGGCGGTATGCACTCTGTTACCTCTTTATTGGTCATCTTATATACCGAACGGTGTCAAAGCTGAAACAAAAACCAAAGAAAACTGAGCAGCAGCAGCAACTTCACAAGATTCTAGGATTCTGACTAGTGGTGTTTATTGTCTGGCTCAAACCAATCCGACAGTCAATAGGTTTAGGTTTAATAGATTTTTTTTTCGCTTTTATTTCTTGTAGATCATCATCAGGGAGTATAAAAGAAGGATGGTTTTTGGAGTTTTGAAATGATAATGTGCTAATATTCTAGGGAAACATGGAGAAAATGGTAAGTTTTTAAATTGGACTGCAAGGAGGACATAATAAAGGAGGAAGAGTAAATAAGAGAAGGGTGGTTGTAACATGGTGAATATATTGTTAGTTGGTGCTGAAGAAATTTAAGGGTAAGAGGTGTAGTAGTACTAAAGTGAATATTGGTGGTGATGGAAGAAGTTTGATTAATTTAAGTGCATGTGTTATGTCAGTAGGAGAGTGGATATCAGGGACGATTTTAGGGTTGAGATTTTTAAAAATACTATTAGATTTAATAATTTTTATATGTAGTTCGTAATTTTTTATCAAGTTTGTCCCCATTTTTTTTTTTGCAGTTTTTATAAGTAGGCCGATATACTATTGTAGTTTTCCCCCCAAAAAAGATAATTCCGGGCTTCGTCGCGGTGGAGTTCAAGGCGGAGTGGTGAAAGAGACGAGGTACGTGCATAAACGATCAAAAGAAAGATGATTTGTTTTTGTAAACTTCCCAAAACACCACTTAAGAGATTCAATAAAAATTCAAAATTGAAAGTTGACAACGTTTAACTTAAAAGAATGTACGAAAAAAATCTAAACCAGAATTCGTAAATTGTCTAGCAATCCTAATAGCAAGAATAGATCATTTGAGACTAAATGTACCAAACGTAAATTGTACGAAAAAATCTAAACCAGAATTCCGTAAATTGTCTAGCAATCCTAATTGCAAGAATAGATCATTTGAGACTAGGTGTACCAAAAACAAATTGTTTAGAGACAACTTACTGATTCATATCCCATAACAACCTAAGCATGCTTTCCATAATTGTTTTTGTCATAAATTGAAAATACTATTTATTATTTGAGATATTAGCCTTTTTTGCCCCTGCTCTATTTACGAATTTCTCTTTTTGCACAAAATTTATTTTCTACTCGCATTTTGCCCTCTGACTATTTTCGCGGGCCAAAACTGCCCAAATGCGGTGGATTCCAGCAGTTCTAAAGGGTAATACAGTCATAACACAATAAAATTTTCTTTTTTTTTTATCACATTTTACTACCTTATTTATGAATTCATTACAAAATTTACCTTATTTAGAAAAAACATTCCACACATAGGATCCCAACCCACCATTTTTTCTTTTCTCTCTCCTCGTCTCTGCTCTCTTCCACCACAACACCCCTTCTTCTTCTCCACCACCACATCACCCTTCTTCTCCATTTAGCTCATTCTTCTTCTTTTCCACCACCACAACCCCCCTTCTTATTCGCCCTCCCCTTCTTCTTCTTCACAAATACCCAACCCCCTCTTCATTCTTCTGCAATCCCCACTCACCCGCATCTACCCATTACCACCACCCCATTATTTTCTTCAATTTCTTAATGGGTTTGAAGGTATTGAATATTTTCTCAATTTTCTCTTACGTTTTTTTGTATAGAAACAAGAAAATGGGTTTGAAGGTATTGAATATAATTGATTATATGGATTGATAATTGATTTTCTGTCTAGTTTATGGATTGATTTGTTGGATGATGGTATAAACCCAGATCCATTATTGGAGAAATCTGTAAAGAAAAAGAAGAATGGGAGGGGTGAAGAAGAAGGGAGTCAAATAAAGAAAACAAATATGGGAGGGTTCAATTGGAGAAAAATGAAAACAATTAAGTGACCAAATTGATACAATAAGATAGTTTGGGAGTTATTTAGAATTAACTATAATTTTATATTTGTTTTGACTATTTTACCCCTCATCACCGCCATATAATTGCCGGAATCCACCGCATTTGGGCAGTTTTGGCCAACGAAAATAGTCAGAGGGCAAAATGCGAGCAGAAAATAAATTTTGGGCAAAAAGAGAAATTCGTAAATAGAGCACGGGCAAAAAAGCTAATATCTCTTATTAATTTATCTTTGTAAAGATTAATTTATTTTTGCCCAATTTGCCCCATTATTTATCGTGTGAGTGTCACATGACACATTCCGCTATTATTTAACGGAGAAATTGGATGGAAGGGGCACCATTGATACTTCAAAAAAGTTTAGAGTCAAGCACTTGCCGTTTTTTAGTTGAGGGTCAAAAACCAAAATCCGAGATAGTTTAGGGGGTGTGGACACTTTTTAACCCGCATATATATTTTCATATTTATAGTCAGTATATAATCATGGTGTGGGTTTGTGGAAAGGAGTTTTGAGGTGAATGAAGAATTAACGGTCTGTTGATTTCATATTGGAGAAAATCTAGACAAGAAATTCAAGTAGCGTAAGCCGGCTTTTTCGTTTGTTTAATTTATTACTGAAATCCTAGATGCTACTGCGACCATATACATTGGTTTGCAATTACAGGTATATGTTTGGTGGATGCGTATAAAAAGATAAAGAAATGCGTAATGGCAGTGGTGTTGGGCAGCGGAACACTACAAATAATAAATTATAACAAAAACGGAAAAAAAAACAAAATTTTTAACGTGGAATAAAAATTACAAACCCTCTTTCTAAACCTCTAAATCTACACACTCACAAGACTTAAGAGTTGGTACAAATGAAATCAACACTAGGTGAGTCTATTTATAGGCCCTCTTGTCTTGACCTTTATTTTTTCTAACCAATGTGGGATTTGAGAAATATTACCTAACATATCCTCCATTTTCTCAAATTCCCAAATTACAACAGAATCAGAAAACCTAACTTTGTAGAACTTCCCTAGTACTGTCCTAATTGCCCTCATCCGCAAAGACCAGCTGAGAATAACTTTGTCAATCTTCCTCAAACTCTTAGATAACTCCAGAACAGATGAGAATGGAACTGGTGTCCCTGATGCTATTGCATGTAACGAGCTACTTGTTGGGCTTAGGAAGGCCAACATGAAGGACCAGTTCATGTTAGTTTTCCATAAACTAAGAGAAAAGGGGTTCTTTCCTTTGGATAGACGTGGCTACAATATCTGCATACATGGATTTGGGTTTTGGGGCGATCTATCTACTTCTTTACTTCTCTTCAAAGAGATGAGAGAAAGGAGTGGTTCTTTTAGTCCCGACTTATGCACGTATAACAGCCTCATTCAAGTGCTTTGCTTGGCTGGTAAGGTAAGTGATGCGTTAATTGCCTGGGAAGAACTAAAGGATTCCTCTGGTCATGAGCCTGATTTGACCACTTACCGGGTCCTTATTCATGGCTGCTCTAGAGCCTACAGGATAGGTGATGCACTGAACATATTAGGTCAGATGCAGTACAATGGTTTACATCCTGACACTGCTCTTTATAACTCCCTCTTGAATGGTTTGATGAAAGCGCGGAAGTTAATAGAAGCATGCAATCTTTTTGAGAAAATGGTTGAAGAAGATGGTGTAAGGGCTTCCTGTTGGACCTACAAACATTCTTATAGATGGCTTGTTCAGGAATGGAAGGGCTGTGGCTGCGTACACCCTGTTTTCTGACTTGAAGAAGAAGAGCAATAACTTCGTAGATGGTCTTACATTTAGTATTGTCGTTCTGCATCTTTGTAGGGAGGGTCAAGTGGAGGAAGCTCTGCTACTGGTGGAAGAGATGGAAGAGAGAGGATTTATCGTTGATTTAGTTACGATTTCTTCGTTATTAATTGTGTTTTATCATCATGGAAGTCGGACCAAACAGAGAGACTCATGAAGCATATTAGGGATGGAAAGCTATGGGCGAGCAGCTTTGCCCCTGCAGATATAGCAACTTACAACGTGATAATTCAAGGCTTGGGAAAGATGGGACGAGCAGATCTTGCCATTGCAGTTCTGGATAAGCTAATGAAACAGGGCGGTTATCTTGATATTGTGATGTATAATAATACCTTGATCAATGCACTCGGCAAGGCTGGTTGCATTGAGGAGGCTAACACTCTTTTTAAACAGATGCGAAGCAGCGGAATAAATCCAGATGTCTTCACATATAACACGCTCATTGAAATTCACAGTAAGTTCTGATCTTGGATTGAACACCATGATAGCTTAAAAAATTGTTTGCAAAGTTGGTTTAAATGTCACTAATCTCTCTGTATACCACTCAATAATGCACTTGACTTCGACTGCGAGAGTGAGGGTTTGCGAAGTAAATACGAAACGGGAGACTGAAATTTTAGCATGAGTAGGCATTTTGGAGGGGAGACTCGGTGATCCTGATCGAGATAAAAAAAATACCCTCTATGTCATAAGGCCATGCTTCAGGAGTCGAATAACACTTTAAACATAATGTTTTCATTTAGTACTATAATTTTTGAGAAAATTGTTTACGTACAAGACCAAGATCTTGTATTGCTTGATATGTTATCGAATGACGGTTTAAACAAATTGTTTTCGTAGAGTATTAATAATCTTTTAAGAAAACTGCTAACAAACAAGACCAAGATGTTTTATTGCTTAATATGTTAAATTCTGAAGTTCTGATCTCAAATTTCATGCATACAAACATCTACATGTAAACAATCCGAAGCTTAAAGCTAATTTTCATCAAGAAGCAAGCTTCTCCGTTTTAATTTTTTTCCCCCACCAAAATAGCATATGAGATTATGTATATTCTTTATATTGAGAAGAGTTTCGTAGTGATGTATGAGATCGTGTTTGCCGCGATGGTCAAGTGTTTACTTGTTATCTATTAGGTCACGGGTTCGAATCCTCGAAAACATTCTCTTTATGAAAATAAGGGTAAAGCTGCGTACATCGGGCGGGACCTTCCACAGAGCCTGCTAAGAGTGAATGTTTTAGGGTTGTGCTTGGGAAATCAGATTCTAGACCTAGATCAACTATGGTAGCTGTCATTTAAATTATTTCAATCTTAGATACTTATAGTCCAGTTAAACCTATATAAATTAATACTCGATAAATTAACAATCTCTCTAAAGTAATATTTTTTTCCCAACTCCAATTCAAGCCAGTGTAAAAACATGATCCAAAGAAGGTTGAGACAATAGTGGATTGGCCGAAACCAACTAATGTTACCACAATCCAGAGTTTCTTAGGCTTAGGCGGTTATTACATGAAGTTTGTTGAGGACTTCGCCAAAATTGCAATGCCTTTGACTCGATTAACACAGAAAAGAGTGAAGTTTGTGTAGAGTCTAGCATGTGAAGAAAGCTTGCAAACTCTGGAGTAGAAATTGGTTTCAGCACTGGTTCTAGCATTACTGACAGAGTCAGGAGGATTCACATTCTACAGTTATGCTTCCAAAAATGGATTGGGATGTGTATTGATGCAGAATATTCGAGTAATCTATTACGCCTCGCAACAGTTATAACCTTACGAGCAGAATTATCCAACTCACGACCTCGGGTTAGCGACCGTGATTTTCGCTTTAAATATTTGGAGACATTATCTGTATATGGAGAACAATGCAAAGTATTTACGGATCATACGAGTTTGAAATACCTATTCACTCAAAAGGAGTTGAATATGAGACAACATCAATGGCTGTAATTGATCAAGGCTACGATTTGAAAATCAGTTATCACCCGAAAAAAGCCAACAAGGTTGCTGATGCTTTAAGTCGCAAATCGGCTAATGTCAGCGTCTCTGATCACTCAGCAGAGGCATTTGATTTACGAGATGGAAAAACTGGAGATAGAGGCAGTTAGGTCGACCAAGAAACGCCTGATAGCACTAGTAGCACAACCGTCATTAATCGAACAAATCAAAACTGCTCAAGAGGAAGACAGAGAATTGAAGAAGTTAAAAGAAGCGTCGAAGGAAGCAGTGATGAAAGAAGCACACAACTCCAAGTTATCAGTTCATCCCGGAGGAAGATTTTTTACTGAATTTGGACCTAAAATCATGGTTCTCTTGAGATAAAGTGAGGATGAAAGGAGAGGGTGGAGTTGGAAGCGGGATTGTGAGCGGCCATGGCAGCTAGGGTTTTTGCGATTAGGAGGGCAAAGAGAGGGGAAATGAAATTGAAGAAGCGAAAAAATGTCTGTCCCTAACTGATGTTCTCATGTTTGTCCACACCATTTGAATATACCTTCAATTTCACTTCTTTAGCAGTCATTATTCACATTCACGTGGCGAATTGCATGTGATTGTGACATGCATGAAAACACCAGTTGAGGGTCAACGATTTTTTTGCCTTTGAAAAAGAGGAAGGGGAAGCGGGTCATCTGATTTTTAGGGACAGATCCATGATGTTCTCATGTCCTCTTCTGGTTTTTCCGGTGCACAAGTGGGGCTGTGCATCGGGTTCACTAAGAATTTCCTATTTATCAGACTAACCCCAACTAAAGCAATATTCCATTTTTTGCCACTACTAAAGAAAAAATAATCACAAATTTGGGAAGACGGAAACCATCCCCCTGTTCTGTTCTGTGTCCTGCTCAAATAAAAATCAATAAGCAAGAATCTTCCAAACAGGCAAAAATCGTTGATAACTACGCATACAGGGGATGAAGTTTTCCAATTTTTCAAGAGGAATAGCATCAGTTACTCACTGGTCCTTCCCTACCCCAAGGATCCATTGTGCTAGATGAGTCAAGTACGGTTCCGCACGAGAACTGTTGCTCAAGATTGGTCCCAAACTCTCGAGCTCAGAGCTAAATTCTCTCTCGAATTTTCTGCAAATCCGAATGTGAAATAGTTAGCAATAGCCAGATGAAAAAATAGATGAGGCTGAGAGCTCCAGTATGAAATGTAAACGTACAGAATCGATTCTATGATAGCCGCATTTTCAGGGGCCAATTTCAGTGTCTGGGATCGTGCCCTTATTTTCAATTGTTTATATTTTCCCATCTCAGGAGAACCATCAGATGTTCCATCACTTGCAATGTGATTTGAAGAGGAAATTAAGCGTTGAATTGCTGCTGCATATTGCAGGCATATAAGTTTCAGCTTCTCCACCTTCTGTGGTATAAAATTAAGAAACTTTATTAGTTAAAAGGAAAGACAAAATGTAAACTAATAGGGCACTTAAGTTTCGTAACAAACTCCAAAAAGAATAAAGAAGCAAGCAAGGAACCAAAGTTTATATCTTTGTTATTCTTTAGCCTTCCGTCTCATCCACGCAAAGGAAGAACGGTTAGAGAGAGAGAGAGAATCGATTCCAATCAATAATTATGGTATAACTAACCAATTATGGTGTAACTAACCTTGAGAAGACCAGGTGAAAGAAGCAAACATTCTCTGAGACACTTCTCAAGAAAATAATCATGATATTGGATAACCTGCTTTGTATAAATGCACGAGATGAACAGAAGAAATATTGTCAGAGACTAGGCAGACAGAGGGGGAAAGTACCAGTTCATACAAGAAACCACAAGGCTATTCAAGATTTAGTTTCTCAAGGTTTAGCAACTATATATAACAGTACAATAGGGGAAGTATAATCTTTACCTCATCAATACTCTTAGCAGTATGAAGTCTATTATGCATCACATGCCAATTTGGCTCCAAAACCTGAAGTAAGAAATAATGACAATTGATTAGGTCCCAACAAGGAATTCATCAAAAGATCGGTGCGGAATAGTGATATTCACATCTGTATATAAGAAAATCCTTGACAAACCACGGCCAAAAAGTGAGAACTTGCTCCAAGAAAGAGCAGAATTCCAACCCTTGTTGTAAAGTAATGTAAATGTAGAATAAAAAAAATTAGTAGTGATGTGATGAAACTTGCCTCAAATGTCAAATAATGGACGAGGCTATTGATAAATCTAAGCATACTTCGACACAGCAAAGATGATACGGAGATTGCAATCCCTTGCATGTCAAGCCTGCGGGCACCCTACAAAATTAGGGGAAGGAAACCATTCAGACAGGTTCCGAATTGGAAATGCAGGTAAAGGACATCCAATATTCCAGCTGTAAATTAAAGAATTCCAAGCTACATACTTGATGTACTTGCCATGCTGCACAGAGCTGCCTATTGACGTGCTTGCAGTGAAATAGAAAGCGAAAAATTAACTGATACTTTGTTAATGCTTTTCTTGAGATAACAAGGGATAATGGCCACTGAACCTGAAATATTATTCGAGGTTACGGGTTATAAGTATGAAACCCAAAAAAAGAAACAATAACAACATTTAAGTCGCCCAATAATTGGGAGTATGGGCGGGGATGGATAGGAGACAACCCTAACCTTTGGCAATAAATGCACAAAGTGGTTGCTCCCAGAATACCACTAAAACAGTAGTCCCTTTATACCGTCACGTTACTACGAAATCATGCCCTCAAATCAAAGCCAAAAGGCATCAGAGAATACAGACTCAAAAATCATTTTGATTTATGTGCATATTACCATGCTTCTTTCATTCATCATCCAGAGCATTTATGAAAGCAAAAAAAGAAAAAGAAAAATACTTACATAAGCTACAAAACTATTATCTAGCTCATATAGTTAATACATCTTAAATCTTATGACTAGAATATTATCAAACCACATTACAGTTCATCTATAATATACAGAAAATACATTAGAAGACGAGATCTTTCAGTGAAAGAGTCTTCAACCATAAGTAAATCAAGAAAACTTAACAAATCTAAGCTGCTAAAAAACCAACAGAGGCAAACAAATGTAAAAGAAATGGAAAGGCGAGAAACCGTGCTTCAATTGAATTGAGTGCCAATACGGAAAAAGTAAATGAGACGGCCATGAAGAAGAAATTATTAGTTGAGTATTGAAAGGAATTGTCTTTTACAAACAGAAAAACAATACGAAATTTATCAGGTAACATGGGCAAATCATAGTTCTAAACAAGCATAGCAACACACCGCATCATTCATTCTAAATAAGATTGCAGAACAAATTTGTAAGACATTTTCATATGGCAGGAAATTTTGCACATACTCTTCCTTCCAGAGACCTGCTGCTGACAAATTAGCCCAATCAGAAGTTGTAAAAAAAAAAAGACGCGGGGTGAGGAACAGGCAGGTGAACTATAAGCACAGTTTCTCCATGCCAACCAATCCACAATTACTGCATTTTATAAATCAATAGGGACTAACATCCCACTGTTTTACTCTCCAGAAAGCATTCATTCTCGAAAGCACATTGATAAACTTTCAGGGAATAAGAAGAAAACAAAAAGGTAAGAGGAAACAAAGAAGCAACCTTATAACTCAAAGAAAAGGTCTCAAGACCTGTAATGCTGATTGGTTCTTCCAACTCATTAGTCTCAGAGACAGTCTGGGTAGTGTCAACATCGTTCAGGGTATTTAACCTTTTCAACAATGTAGTTTTTTCCTGCAAGCATATGTTGGCTCCTTTAGTGTAGGAAACACTTAATATGGCACCATATTAGAGTACAAAATAATTTTATGGACTGATTATTGGTAATATTTTCTAGCATGGAAAGCATGGGATAGTTGCTGACCACACAACATCTTAAGTCTTCATGACAAGGATCTGCTGCAGCTGCTGTAGTCCGTAGTGCCAGGTCCAAGAGAGACTATTTATTTATAGGAAAAGAATTCGGTTACGAGTTCGACTTTCAAATAGTTGTTCATCACTAGAGTAGACAGAAGAAACTGGCAATATTCTTCGTGTATAAAGGAAAAACCTGGAGCTTCTCCACAGAAATATCATCTGGTTTCTTAGAGAGCTCTTCTCGAGCTATATCCATAAAGTGAACCAAGAAATCCCCCTGAAAGATTAAACATGAAACAGCATTTTCAGATTTAGCTCTTCCTAGTCAAGTGTACCTCCACAAGACCTACAATATTAGTAGTAAATTAAATCTAAAGTAAAAATATATGCAAAATATCAGGTCATACAAAACATTCTGAGTGACAGGCTAGACATATGTACTCTGGAAGACGTCTAATGTAAACATGTCTGAGTTTTTACAATATCTCAAGTCCGACAGGTAAATCAGGGATGACGATTAACCCCCTCTCAACCCTGCTTCTAAGTAGCAAATACCTGATCAAGTAGAAGATAGTGTTTGATTGACCGCAATTTTGCCATCAGGTCATACTGCAAATAACCAAAAGAAACTACGTCAACCACAGTACGAAGAAAGTGATGCAGTCAATGACATACTGAGCAGAATGAACTAAATATGCCTTCGAAGACAGCGAAATAACTCTAAAACTATACCTTCTCTTTAATGAGATTTAGAAGCTCGCCACTAGCATAATCATAAGCAGCCTTAATGCATTCGAGATAATGATGATTTGATCCAGCACTCGTCAATTTTGAATTCTCTGCTACGGGGACCTATAAGAAAAATCTAATCAAAGAGCATGCCACAGGTTGACAAAAATTAAGGAGGGTGGCTGTGAAGGGGAGAGAGAGAACTCTATATATGCATTTACATGTGAATCTGAAAGATGAAGATAACACAGAACTACATAATTTTACCTGAATATTATGTCCACATTCTCGCATGACATTCAAATATTTTCCCGTTGTCAAGATTGTCTCAGCAGCATTTGCTAGAAAACTAGGGATGTCGTCCTTGAGGCTGTAGCGTTGTTGCCAATACTTAGCATCATAATCTTGAGTAAGACTCTCCTATTAAAGATTATAAACTTATCAGAGTAAATTAATATTTTCAATTATTTTCTCTTTATGACAACATACCTTTTTGAGTGACTTATTCTCAGCAATGAAAAATTCCCCATAAGGGTCATCAATCACTCCTTCATAAACCCACCTAAATGTACATTAGATTTATTAGCAATAACATAATTAAAGCAATACAGTGACTGGGATTTTTAAGAACTCACGTTTAAGTGAAAGAACTCTTCATAAAGAACCTGTATCATTTCGCAAAACTTAAAGAAAATTGTTTAAAAGAATATTTTCTTCAATAAGTTCCAAAAGTTTTGGCAAGATTCAAACAAAGTGATACTAACATCTCATGGATGAGATTTTTTTTCAAATATAGGACTACATGTAGAAAATAATAAACATAATGCTGATAAATGACACTATATTGAAGTCAAAGCAATGAAGATAAAGGCTATTGAAGGAAGCATATGAATTAGAAGCATTAATCAACACAAGTTCTAATAGCTATGAGCAAAACTAGTAGTTAAGCACAAATTTGGAGATGCCGCATTAAAATAACATTAAAAACATAATATATGTGATTTTAAGAAAATTTGAGACAAAGTAGTTATGGTATGACTTGAAACCTTGTATCAACCTCATTATAAGTACCTTTCTAGTATTCCAAGGTATGCAGTATTTGCACATTGCATCATCTTTTCCAGTAACGACCTCACTATATGATCACCGGCCATGGCCTTCGCCTAGAAATAGAAGTATCACTTGTTAAGAGTTAATTTAAAAACACTTTAGTGATGAAACTACCGAACAGAAGTAAACATATAAAGGTTCTACATGACTGTCAAAACTGTACTGAATCCGGAATAAATGTCTAAACTGTACCTGGCTTTGCAAAAGGTTGAGAACTGCAGAACCTATGAAGTTATGAGCTGCGACCTTCTTTATCACTATAGATAAAGCTCTCATGGTTCCCATCATTGGCTGAATCGCAGATTCATAACCATTAAATATGACCCTCAAAGAACACCATGTTCTGAAATAAGAAAGAATTGAAAAAACATATACCTGACAATAAAACCATAGCCCTTGGATAGAAAGCTTACTCAGCCGAAATTGATGTTCAAGCTGGGCCACCATAGCTTCGTAATCCTATAAAGGATATTGATTGGCACTTATAGAGCTTTAATCATAAAGGAAAATCTCTAACAGAATAACACAGGAAATAATACATATCAATACTTCAAACATGACAATATTTAATACTCCCTCCGTCCCAACTCCCAAATTGAATGTCAGTCCACATTTGACTTGTTCAAAAATTAAGAAGAATAGTTTGACCATGAGTAAGTTACCATAATATCTTTATTAATTAAAGGTATTAATGGTAGGATCAGTGTTGTTAAGGCGACGAGGCACACAAAGGCGCAAAGGGGCTCTGAAGCCTTGAGCCGCAAGGTGCAATAAAAAATAGAATAGTTCCCTATCCTCCCTCAATATATATATATATATATATATATATATATATATATATATATATATATATATAGTTCCCTACCAAAGAAAATAATAGTTAAGTAAAAAAATAAAAGATCCACATTATCATAATTACCGAACAACATTTACGCACAGGTTTGTCCCTGACAGCATGACATTCAGTTTACAAATATACAAATATAGTTCAAGAATGAATCAAATGTGAAGCAGGAAAAAAATACGCAAAGAAACTTCCAGAAAGAAAACATACACAATTTAAGACATGGAACCTACCAGAAGGAGTGCCCTTAGAGCAGCAGCAAACGCATGGTTTACAAGGCCGGTCTTGAATTGCGACCTTGACTCAACAAACTGATTTATTAGCAAATAGCTCTCGCACAAAGGGAATATTCGCTTTGCAGATTCCTGCATTGGTGTATCATCATAGTCATATTTTTCATCAAAACTACAACGAAATTATTTCTTGTATGAATATATCCGGAGAATATCCACAATTCAGGGAGAAGTATAAAATTTTGCCAAACTGATGTGAGAGCTCTCGGAATCTCCTTAATTCTGAATTCTAAACTAGTCCACAGATCAAATTGAGATATTGTAGAAAATTCATTTTACTTCAACTATATCAGAAAAGACAAGATTCTTACTTGTAGAGTTAAATCCATTGATGGATCAACCTGGAAGGCTATAGTATCATCCTTCCCTTGTACTCTTTTTATTGAAATGTATCGCCCTTCAATTCCAACCAATGCAGACAAAAGATCATCAATAACAATCAATTCCTGCACATGAAAACCCATAAGAAACAACCAAAAAACTTTTAGATCGTGAAAATTAGCAAAGAGGTGCTATTTCCACAAGACTACTAGCCTTTGTCCAATTTTAAGCTATTATAAACAAGGAATAAGAGTAAACTGGCGACATCCTTGTAGCAACATTTTTACTATATATGCACATAACATGACAATTATAACAGAAAAAGATTCCTGGGAATTGGAAATCCAAGCTTTTCACACTTGGTACTCTAAAAGGTAATATCTTTCTTCAAGTGTAAAAAATAATACAAATAGATCAAACATTTCAAAATATCGTTAGCAAATGAAGCTTCAATTTTGGACCATATTCTGGAAAAAATACTGTGAAATAATTAAACTAACACAAAAGTCTATCCAATTCCAGGAAAAATGAGTGAAAAGTTACTTTATCAAGCTTTCTTGAAGTTAATGAATTTTACAAATAGCCGAAGAAGATACCTGAATTGCTGCATGGTAGCAGCCAATGGCCTTGTCCGAACTACAAGATAATGAACAAATGATAAGTCATAATTAATTTAAATAATTTCTCTATCTCAAATTGAATGTTCACTTTCTAATTTAGTTTGTCCCAATACGAAAGTACACTTTCTTCAAATATGTATTTTTATCCTAAACTCGCATAACTAACCTAACTCCGCCAGTGAGTGTTGAGGAGTTTAGTTCGCGACACTAACGGCCGGTCCCAAGCCCGGATAAAGGAGGAGGATTGCGATACCAGCGTACAACTCTCAGTCACATCCTATGATATGACTCGCATAACTAACCAAAGGATGCAAGCTCCACTACTCTTTTTAATTATACATTCAATTTGGGACGAACTAAGTATTTTAATAAGTATAAACATATTAAAAATTCCAGATAAAATAAGAAAAATACGCACTCGAAATTTTCAGCACCGCCTGAGGCCAACTTCGTTTCCTACAAGAGCAGCATTTTTCAAATGTGAGGCTAAAACCCTAAATAAAAGTATAAAAATGCCGGAAGAGAAAGAAAAAAAAAAGTAAGGTGAAACCTTGTGGAAACGTCCAGTGAGAAAAGGTCGATCGAGATTCCATTTAGGTGTAGAAGGACACGAAGAAACAGCAGTAGACATTGTTGATGATTCCATAAACCTTCAAAAAAAAAAAAAAAAAACCCTAGCTAGTGATTGAGCAATTGCATTTGGAAAGTAGAACCAGAAGAACTGTGAAATCAAAAACTAAGGTAGAGAATTCTCTGTGGAATCGAATCTAGTGAAATTGGAATTTGTTGAAAATACAGGATCAGAGCAGCATCAGCAGTTACTATGAGAGAGAGGTTTTTTCTGTTTTGGTTGTTTTTTTCCAAGGTTTTGAAACTCGGACCGGGCATCGAACCGAAAAAGTTACTGGGTCACGGGTTGCTGGTTGGATCGGTGATCGATCCGTCATCAACCCGGTGACGTCATAAATATTAAAAAATATATAATATATACTTATTAATAAAAAATAAAGTTAATATAAGTATATATAGTAAAATTTAAGGACTAATGTAATAATTTTTTTTTTTTTTACACTTCTAGACAAAGTAAATAGTTTAGGATTTGTTTGAAATATAATTATTTTATAGAATTTTATGTGCTAATATTTTAATTGCACTTTACTCCAAAGTATATATAGTCTCATAATAGCACTAACCCTAAAATTCATTTTCTCTACCCGCCGGAGATGGTTGTTTTGCAATGGGGAAATCAAAAAATCCAATTTCGGATTTCGGTACAATTGAAACCCAGCTCCATCAAATTTCAAATTTTCTATCTTCTTATGGAGCCTTGAATGACAACAGCGACGGCAACTTCGCAATTTGAAGGCAGGATTTTGATGACAAATTTCAAATTTTTGGCACCATCACCAATTCAATAAAGTTTCAGTGCAGCAAATCTATGGTTAATGCCTAAGAATCTTTATCTCTTCTTGAGGAAGATATAAATGGAGGTCAAATCTTTTTCTCTTCCGATTCATCATCATCAATTTTCGTCACCGGAGATGTTGTTTTGCAATGGGGAAGATGAACCTGGTCGGGTTATGGGGTAATGGTTGTGACCCGGACGGTTTCCACAAAACCGTTCCGGTTTTCGGGTCGAAAGGTCGGACCGATCGGGTCAAACGGGTCAGTAAAATTAGAGCGGTTTTTGACGTGTATGGGTTTTGGCACCTAACCGGACCGCTCGGAGGTCCGGTCGACGGTCGGTCCGGTCGGTCCGGTCCGGGTTTCAAAACCATGGTTTTTTCCACCAATTCAAATCCACGTCTTCAAAATTCAAATTAGTAGGAAAAATTCTGATATAGACCTAGGCTATATGTGGGGTTATGGACCACTTGGTACATAATCAACCACATCACCTGTTTTGATTAAAAATAAATAAAAACGCCTCAAAAAGCCCACCAAAAGGGGGAGTATTTTTATTATTTTAATCAAAATTGTGATGTGGCTGAATGTGGACCAAGTGGTCCATAACCAGTTAGTAGTCCAGGTCTATATCAGAATTGTTCAATTAGTAGAGGCTCTATCATCTACTCCCTTTGTCCGGATTGTCTTTTTACCCTTATAAAATGAAAATAAAAATTAATATTCAATTATGAAAAGAGCAATTTGCGTTTCTTAGACTTAAACTATTTTTGTTTTTCGGTTTTTGGACTTAAACTTTGTTTTCGACCTTTTGTAAACTTAAACAATTTACGGGTACCCCAATTTAGATTTTTTTCGAACTTCCGACCAAAAAAAGTCACGTGACAAACACGTGATTTTTTCTATGGGGGTAAATTTGTCCACACAATAAAGGGCTAAAGTCCTACACGACCCATAAAACAAACACCACAGTTTCACCATCAATGCTTGAAATTAACTCAGCCCCGCCTCATCAATTTCACCACCACCATCACCTCACCAAATCACCACCACCATCATAATCGGAGTCGGAATCATGCTCGGAAACTGATTGAGACATCGAAATTGATGCCAATTGATTCTCAATTATTGATTCTCATTTTGCTTTTGGCTAGGTTTTGGTAGCGGCGGAGATGAATGTAATACAACAAAAGCGGTGGAAGATGAAGATTTAACCATTTTACTCATTTAATGTAATACAACAAAAACACGGACGGAATCGTCATTCCTTTCTCAAGCCTGTAGATGTGAATCAAAGATTCAAAAGGCCAAATCTTTGTTCAATCTTCCAAAAATCCAAAGGTTCACAATGGAATGGAGTAATTGAATGGTTTAACGTTATTGTTGGGATTTCTGGAAAATTTGGTGATGCTTAAAATGATGTTAGTGATGATTTTTTGGGGTAAATTTAGTGTTCCGGCGACGATGATGATGTACAGAGGTTAGAGACGATGGTGCTAGTGGTCTGCGGAGGGCGGTGCATACGTTTAGATTGGTGGGGGTTGCGGAACTGGGCCGCCGGAGAAGAAGGGTTGTGGCCGGATTGCCCAAGTATGTTTTGAAATGGATTACCCGACTTGTTAAGCTGAAATGACACTTTTGCCCCTGTCAAAACGACGCAGTTTTGCATGTCAGTGAATTTTTTATCGGAAATTCTAAAAAAATCTATATCGGGATACCCGTAAATTGTTTAAGTCTACAAAAGGTCGAAAACAAAGTTTAAGTCCAAAAACCGAAAAACAAAAATAGTTTAAGTCTAAGAAACGCAAATTGCTCTTATGAAAAAGGTAAAAAAAAATTAACCTGTGTCTTAAAGTAGATATGTGTCAATACGGATAAGTTGCATTATAAAAAAGTTTCAGGATAGAGATCAGCAGATGTAGCACGTACATAGATATCTATACATAAAAAATGACATTATCAAAAATTTAATTAGATTATCGAAAAGCACTATATATATATATATATATATATATATATATATATATATATATATATATATATATATATATATATATATATATATAATTAACAAATCCGTTCCACAAAAAATACCAAACAATACACAATATTCCAATATTATAAAGATAAATAAAAGAGAGTACTTTCACATGTTTTGAGTGAGAATTTGGGTTGACATTTCAACCCATCAAATTAGAGAAGCACACTTATTTGTTTATTATATTTTTATTTATATAAATATAAATAGTTAAAGTTTTAACAAATAACGGGTAATTCAGATGACCGGGTCCTTTAAATTTCGATTGAGCTTACAATCAAGTTCGATTTAGCTTAGACTTATTCAATGTTCATTTTTTGTTTTTTTTATTCTTATGCAACATTTTTATTTTCATAATATTTTTTGAAAAATAAATAAATATGAATATTTAAAAATCAATTTGCTTTGTTTATACTGCAAACAAGTGAATATATTTCTAAACTCTCTAAAACTAAAGTATTAATTTGTAGAAATTTTAATTTTTAATAAAACAAAAATAATTAAAAAATATTAATCTAAAGTTATGGTTTTTAATATATTTATTGTTTTTCTTTTCTTCTATTTTATTTTTCTATATTTTTCTTTTTCCTTTTCAATAGTATTCAAGATCCCACGTTGAAAGTGTACGAAATTTTTGGAGTTTGACAACATTATAAATAAAAGGGTTGAGCGTGTTTTTAATTGGATGAATTGGTGGGTTGATATTTTAAAACAAAAAATTAACTCACGGAGCCATTTGATTTTTGGTAGAACCTGCGAGAAAACCTGCTTATTATTTTGTTTTTTTATTTAAAGAGTTAAAACTTAAAAAAAATAAAAAAAAATAAATTAGCTTAAAGAGCCATTGTTTTCATTTACTCATAATTATATGGTAAAATGGAATCCTGAGCATAGCACATGTTATTAGACTATCTAATTTATCTAATCTAACTATATTTATGTTACATAAGGTATTTTTGTTTTTAACCAATCACATTCTCTAGAATTCTACGTGTAATTTTCGAGATTTCTGTATTTTTTTTTTAATAAAATAAAAGAAGAAGACTAAGAACTCTTATAAAATGAGTAAATGTATCCCACATTGAAAAGTTATAACATTTTTATTTGCTTCTTATATTTTTTTATTTAAATAAATATAAGTGGTTAAATTTTTAACAAATAACGAGTAATTCGGATGAGCAGGTCCTCTGAATTCCGATTGAACTTACAATGAAGTTCGATTTAGCTTATACTTATGCAATGTTCATTTTTTTTGCTTTTTTTTTATTCTTATGCAACATTTTTATTTTCATAATATCTTTTGATAAATAAATAAATATGGATATTTAAAAATGAAAAAAATCAATTCGCTTCGTTTATACTGTAAAAATCAAGTGAATCTTCTTATAAACTCTCTAAAATTAAAGTATTAATTTGTAGAAATTTTAATTTTTAATAAAATAAAAAAATTAATCTAAAGTCACATAAGATAATTAACAACAATAAAGACTCCCACATAAAAAAAAATAGTTATTAATTTTAAAACTTGACAAATGTCACGACTATAGAAGAAAATTAATGTGTATAAAATTTATATATGATATCAACAAAAACATTTCCAGTTTTTCAGCAATATAGAGTTTTCAGGTCCTCAATCTAATTTCCAATTTTTTTGATTTTTTTTATAATTATTTTAAAATTATTGATTGACATTTTTAACTTATTCAAATTAAATTGTACAATTTAATATTTTGATGGTTTTTCTTTTCTTCTTTTCTAATTTTCTAGATTTTTCCTTTTCTTTTTCAATATTATTCAAGATCCCACATTGAACATTTACGAAATTTTTGGAGTTTGACAACATTATAAATAAAGGGGTTGAACATGCTTTTCAATTGAATAAATTGGTGGGTTAGTTGTTAGCCATTAAATTCATTGGAAAACTCAATTCGCTTTTCAACTTTTTCATTCCAATAGTCATTTTTTTTTAAAAAAAAATTAGCTCATAGAGTCATTTGATTTTCATATACTTTAATAATTATATGCAGGGGTTATTAGGCTAATATTCTAATATTCCAAAATTCACATTATTCACATTATTTCAAAATTAAAAATATTCACACTATTCAAATTTCCAAAATTAAAAAATTCCCAAAAAATTAACAAATTTTACAAAATCAACAAATTCAAAAATTAACAAATTAACATCCAAATTATTGTACATTTGGCTAAAATAAATATATCCGAAAATAACAAAAAAAATATTTATAGTATTATACCTTCAATGAAGAGAGGAAAAAGGGGAGGACGAACAAAGGAAAAGGGAGAGGACGAAAGGTGGGGTTGCGCGGCAGTGGCGTGGGACTGATCGGGGAGGGTGGTCCCGGGGTGGGGGAATGTTTTTTTTGCTTTCTGCTGAAAAACTGCCAAAGAAGGAAGAAGGAGAAGGGGCTGCGCAGGTCGGATTTAGGGCAATCCAGAACAGACTGTTCTGGATTGCGAACGGATTTGTGGAATCCGCTCTGCGCTGACATGGCCAGATGCGTTAAAAAAATGCCTTCACAGATCCGTTGTCAATCCAAAACGGATTTGGGGAATCCGTTGTCTCAAAAAATCAATGTCATGATTGACCCATTATTTCAAACCATGACTAGTCTAAGGTCATTCCCTTGGATAGCTTTGGGTAGTTTCGAGCATTAGAAAGTCACATAGTATTTTGAGTGCTAAAATTGGAGAATTAAGAATAGCTTTAGTGTGCTTAGTACTTTTTGCCTTTTTTTTCTTATTAACTATCCATCCAAACACTATAATTTTTCAGTTCTGTCATTCCCTGTCCTCTCCATCCCTTTCTCTTTCATGGCTCTCTTTTCATACCCCTTTCTCTTTTCATTCATCTCAACTCGAAGAAACTAAACCATCAATTTCACAATTAAAGTAGAAAGAAATAATAAACTTAACAACATGAAATTAACTTTTACATAATATATCATATATACATATAAACACCATGACCATGTCATAGCCATCTTCTACAAGGATAAATTATAAAGGATCTACAACTACAAGACCTTCATTGTTAGAACAACACCACAAATTACTTTCTACTAAACTACTCCTTCCAAGCGACAAAACTATAACTTAAAAAAATAATGAATTTGGAAGAATTAACCCCTCATTAAGTTACATGGTATACTATCTTCTTTTTTTCCTTTTCTTCCATCTCTCCTATGTAAGATTCTTATTAGGATCTTAAAAATCTGATTTCACAAGCTTCATTCGGGGCTTTATGGCAATGTTATCAAAGGGACGTTCTTGTTCCACGTGGATGTAATCTCTTGTTTTAAGAACCTGTCAAATTAGTAGTTTCGATCAGAATCCTCAAAAAAATTGGTTAATTCTAATATGTATCATGTTCCAATGGACCATGTGATCCAGATTTATCCACATTAAGAGAGAAATATTCTGCTTATGTTTTTTTGCTTATGAGGATAAAATTGAACAACATGCCCATATCCAAAAGATGAAACAATCTTTGACCAAGTAGATAAAGCTATCAATGGTAAGCAATTCATTCATACCAATGCTTCGAAAAACATTCTTGAGGCCTCCTTTCGTGTTTTTCCAGCCAATAGACCATCCACGGAAAGAGCCTTCTTCCCATATTCTGCCTCTTTAACAAACAATGTTTGGAGATATTTGGCAACAGCCCTAGAATAAACAAATAGAAAGAAGTTACATGTTGAACGGAGACAGATATCAACGTCCCAACAAGCTTTACGGTAAATAAACGATATCACAAGAATGTTACACATAATGGATGAGGATATATCTAAAGCACACAAGAAAAGAAAAGGAGGAGGGGCCTGGGGGGAGGGGAGAACCTAAGAAACCAAAAAATAGAAAATCAAGCACTAGACAACAAAAAGGAACAAAAACAAAAGCACAGAAGATATGCACTTCTTTTCAAAGTTAAAGACTCGCACAACCCGCCTGACATCAACCATACATAACATCAAATCTTCAAGCCCCATCTAATAGTTACCAAAACTTCATTTGCATTTCAATGGAGCATTATAGAGCGCAACAGTTGAAAACTATTGTGTCAATTGACTATTGAGAATAAACTGAGAGCCCTATGTTTTGCAACTGCTTAATCTATCAAGCATCCCAAAGTCCTAAAAAAGGCAAAACTCGTCAAGAGGCCCCCAAAGTAAGTCAAGTTAGCATCTCCAAGAGAAGACCTCAAGAACCTGAAACTAGCAATTCTCTTAACAGAATTTTGGGCATCTCAATAAGGGTTTCTCACAACCTTTCATCTGCATCACGTTAAAAAAAAGATCATATGTAACATAATACCTTGTACGTGAAGACCACCCACTGTTCTCAGTGAAGCGTATCTCTTCAGGATTTGTCGTACAGTCATCAGTTACTTCATCTACTTCATCATCATCTACATTCAAAAACTCTGAAGAGAAAAAGTAACAGTTTTGTGTAAGTCTGGATTCGACTAACACATTCAAACAAAAGGTGCAACTTCAAATAAGCCACTAGTCGTCTTAGATTACTGAGTGGCCAAAGAAACTCGGGACTAAATTAAGCTACTAATTTGTGCATAAAAAAGACGAAAACATCTTAAAACGCTCCAAAGTACATTCTTCATAGGCATCAATCAAATTCATTCAAGACCATGCAAACCCATATCTTTTTTTTTATTTTTCCAGAACACTTTTGCACTTCTGTCCATATTTGATTAGTTTAACCATTTAACGAGGATGCAGAATACAAGAACAACACCAAGAAGACAACATCAATAAAATTATATGCAAAACAAAGAGAAATAGAAGGAAACCTGTATCATTAGCAGCAGCTGTATAGTCTAAGTCCTACATCAAACAAAACAAAAGAAACATCAGTAGACAGTTGACATATTGACAAAGCAAATGCAAGTCTTCACTCTACACAAAATACAAATACAAATCTACGGACCTTCCTTTGCTATCTCAGATACATATTCAAAGTAACAGACTCAGGTGCACTACATAAAACAGAGGGCACTTCCCATCCCAAAAGAGGGAAAAAACATAAGGTGCTGATAATAACATTCAGTAAAGGTCCATATGCATTTTAACTAACATCAAGGATCGAAATACGGCCGTTGCCAAAATTCAATAACGCCTGGCCTCCAAGCATGCCGCCCCATGATTACAAATGCAAAGTAGAATCATTTGCAGCCCCGAACCAAAAGTTCTATTATAGGAGGTTAAGAAAATCACAAGCTTTCCTACTTTTGCACTTAGAAGACCAGGACCGGAGTATAAAGGAACAGAGGAAAATTATTTCCTCCACTGCAACGAGATGGGAGAAATCCTTATATGAAAGATCCACACCTAGAAACTAAGAAAGGAAGAGTGTGCAGCTTCAAAAGAATTGGGCTTGGTTCTTATCCTCTCCCCACTTCCAGTGTTGTAAAAGTCGACGATTGGCGATTAGTCGCTAGTCAACCCCCAACTGACTAGAAAATGCAAAATTCGGGGGATCGGTTCTGTCAAAATCAGTCGACTTTTAAAAAAAATCAACTTTCTGTCCAAAACGACGTCGTTTTGGGTAGAGAAATTTAAAACAATAAATCATTTTGGTATTATTTAATTTTTGCCTTTTTTTTTGCATTTCTTCTATGGTTAATCTGAGTATTTAGGGTTTTATTGTATATTACTATATTGTTTGTGTACTACTATGCTGTTACATATATATATATATATATATATCAAAGTTGTTTCATGTTCTAATTGGAGAGATTTTGGGGTTGCAATTAACAGACTTCTGATATGATACTATATGGAGTTTAAAAAATACTTTGTAATTTAGGGTCGCCGACTAGTCCCCGGTCTGCCGCCCGACTAGCGACTTCTGCAACACTGTCCACTTCTAATACTCTCAGTAGGGCCAAATAAAAAATAGCAACTGTTTGTTTACCAACTCCTTCAGAAAGGAGGAGGATAATATATCACTACACCGATTAAGTGAGGTCTCTGTGCTTAAAACTTACATTACTCAAGCTATCAGCAAGCATATACTTGATAAGTCATTCCACTACAATTCAAATTCCATTCCAACTCTAATGGATTCATTAACTAACATCAGAGATCTTGGGAAAGGAAGCTGGGTGGGATGTCTAGTGTGTGTCATAAGTTCCCCATGGCAACAAATAAGCTTACACATGGATGTGAGCAATGCTGTATAAGTATGAACATAAAATAGTATGATGAGTAAAGTGAGGTAAACAATGACGTCAAGGGTTAGGTGCCTATAAGTACACTATGCCTTCACTGTGTAAATGTAATGGTAATGGCAAGTCTGAATACAATAGTATCACTCCTCTATCCTCTACTTTTACTACAATTTCCCAATTAAACTAAAAAGGGTGCCATTATTCTAGTGCAATCATTCAAAGTAATCAATCACCTCTATGAAGACTACTTCTGTATATCTTATTAGCTTACTTGAGGATCAGAGTTGTGTTCCCCTTTTCACCTAGGATCATAAATTTCACTTTCTGAAATTGTGATAAACTTTTTAATGCTAACCGGCTTAATGCAATATCAAGATTCCCTGCCTAAGGCATTAGGAAATGTAGAAGTCAAAGCTAACATGCTTGACCTAGACAAGAATGATACATATTGATGCTGGCAGTACTATCCGAAAAAGAGAAGGGGTTCAGAATTCAGATTCATGTCGAAGCTATCGTTCTTACTTCTTAGAGCCAAAAACAGTGGAAATGTTCGTGTAGGGGCTAGCAGATCCTACCTCCTTCAGGTGGACCAAAAGGCCAAAATACTATGTCATATGAATGTTAAAGATATAAAGTGTCTTTCGTAGTACTGGAAAACAAAACTAAGTACACTGTATTCATTGAATATCAACCTAATTAAAATTCTTGTCCTCAAATAAAGTAGCTAATAAGCACACTACACAAACCTAGATTCTAAATTAGAAGGAAACAGAATAAACCTAATCTAGCAAAGATTTATCCTACATGACTGAAATATCCTGAAACAGAACATTACAGTCACCCAACTCCATCTGATTTCCACCAACAATGAACAGTATCAGAAAATCTAGAAAGTGATGAAGTTATAACTATTGAATACATCTTTATTCCTATTCAAGTAAAAAATGTAGGATGGAAGATGGTACTCCCAACAAGGAGTTGACAGCAAGAAAAGCATGAAAAGATTACGGCAGTCGATATATAATGGAATCAATGAGCTGAGACATGTACCAATCAGAAATGTAAAGCATAAACAAGAGGGTTAAGAGTTAAAAATGGAAGAGGCTAGCTCCCAGAGTAACTGAAGAAAAGTAGTAACATGAACTTACATCATGATCATACATGGGAATCCCAGAAACTTCTCCGTCGATTGCATTCGCTGGATAAGGCTCAGGTTGCATTGCAAATTCCCAATCATCCAAGGTAGCACCTTGAACATTCACGCAGTCAGCCGGATAAGATGAGTTGATATTAGGCTGTTCAGCAGAGGTACTCTCATGGAACAATTGGTCATGATACCCAACTCTACTGAAATCAGTTTCAATTTCAACTGAAGGCCCGCAAACATGATATTCTCCTTGATCAAAGGAATTTCTTTCAATTTCAACTGTACCAAGATGTTCGTAAACCTCCAATGGAATGCCATCTTTTGCATCGGGTTCAATTTCAAGTGCAGCAACATCATCATCATCTTTCACTGCCCCTCTCTCATCATCTATTCTCCCATTGCTTCCAACAACCAATGAGGCATTCACTTCAACACACTCAGTCTCTCTTTTCTCATCGAACGAAAGTGGTGCATCCATGGCACTACTTTTATCCAGTGGAGATGCTTGAACAGCAGTATCGAAAGTTTGATTAACATCACCTGACACTTGATTCCGTGACTCCATTTCAGCAGCTGAAGCGTGATCTACTGTTTCAGCAATTGAGCAATTTCCTCTGTCAACCGCATTTTCAGTCGAACATTGAGAATGTTCTGGCAGTGGACCATTCGTCTCTGCATCCCCTACGCCATACTTGTTATACATCAGTGGTCGAATCATATCAGCTTCCATAACATCATCATGTTCATTCATTTTATTCTCAAACGGCAGAGGAGCTTCACTGGGTTGTAATATTTCTCTGGCCGCTTCAAGTTCACTAACCCCTCCCATATCACTGGCAACAGTAGAAGTTGGCTCAACAACGCCCACAACATCTTCACCACCAAAGTCATGAACACGTTCATCATTCCCAGAAGTCAACTGCACGTCAGCTCCAGCTAACAGAGAAGTATCGTTCACATCATCTTGAGTGATGGTGATTCTACTCAGATCATACATCCAATTGTGCAGTGAAGCCAATTCCACGGACACTCCTGAAAAGTATATCAGTTACACTAAAAATGCCAGCTGAAAATTGCACTCCCAGTTTTGAGTAGACAAGTAACACAAAGTATTGTACTTGATGAAAAGATAAACACCCAAGTGTTCGTAGAAAGAATGACGCGCATATAAATAAAATCATAAAATGGTGTAGGTAATTTTTTTCAGTGACTATCATGTCAGTCACAGACAGCATTAATAGGGAAGTCACATAGAAACAATATCCAAAGTAAACAAGGAAACAAAGATCAAATTGAACAAGACTTCTGCTCAAGCAGTAAATGACAAGTTACTAAATAGTATAATTATCTAAGGCATGTCAAACAAATACATGAACATACAGGTTCTCCAATAACTAGTGAACAACTGTAGCAGGATATTACTCACCTGAACATATAGGGGCTCCAAAAATTTCTTCTTCCAAGAGTTGCTTTTGGATCATTGCAATTTCAGGAGGAGTGCAAGGAGCTTTCTTTCTTATACGGCGTATATCCTCTGTGTTAGTCAACTGTTGGCGTATGGTGCTTAAAACAGAAAATTTCATGTTAGTCATGCACCAAATTGACCAGCTTAACTTGCACTCTCAATGAAAAACAAAATCAATACGAGAAAAACATAGTTCCAGTACATTGGCACATAGCACCAAGCCAGTTTTTCAGAAGGATAGCTATCGCCATTACCTCCCGACTTAACAAGATAGCAGAATAGCAGTGTCATTGCCATATGCAACTATTACAAACTTTGAAACAGAAGGATATGAAAAAAGGACCAGCACACAGAATAAAGGCCTCTTTACAAGAAAAAACAGAACACTAGTGTTTGAAGTTGCTTTAAAGACTGAGATAACTGCAATTTAGATATCTGAACACAATTAAATCCAGAGTTGTTTTTCGTTTCCACATACTGTGTCAGTCTCATGACTCTCATCATGCTGCCCTTTACAAGTTTCATCTTTTAATTGCAGCCTAGTACTTACATTGTTCACTACTTGCTCAATGATTCATCCGATTACCAAACTTGAAAAGATAAGGTTGTGACTTTCATTGCAGATGCTTCCTGAACGGCTAGAATGTATTTATAAGCAGCATACTGAGACAATAATATATATATATATATATATATATATATATATATATTACAGAAGAATTGCATCGTAATCAATAAACATGCGAAAAAACAAATAGAAACATGACCAATGAACCAATTAGTATCTTCCTATGAACCTCCATGAAATTTCTTGAATTCAATAGACTTAAAGTGCATCGACAACTGAGAAGGAGGGGGGGCTTCTAAATGCAGTTGTTAAGGAAAAAGAAGGACGACTATTTACAAGGAACCACAAAATTTAACTCAGGAAGGTTATACGAAAAATTGAACATGAGTGGGATTTTAATCAAAAGCTTTAAAACATACTCGCCGTGCAGAACCATTGTATCATCCATAAGCACCTTCCTTTTAGAGGCACTTGTCCGGGGAGCAGATCGTTGGCGCTTCAGAGATGTCATCTCACTAGGTGGAGGAGTAGGCTTAACTTTCAAAACAGAAGAGCTCCTTCCAACTGGAGCAAATAAATAGTTATGACATTATAACCTCAACAAGAAATTTTAAAATACTTCAACTAGGAAGAAAAGGCAATCTTCATAAACTACTATCAATAAACTACCCGTGACGCATGACTAAAGAAGTCTTTAATTATACCTAAAATGGAGGACAGCAAATCATCATCATCGGGTATAGCTTCTATAGTTTTTTTTGTACGAACTACCCTTGATGATTCAACTGAATTAAGACTCTGTTCCGTCAGTGTACTTTCTGCATAACTACGCTTCTTCCCAGAAATAATTCTGCTCCCAGCATCACTTTCATCTACACGTGTCAAGTTCCCAGGTGTAGCCTCCACTAGCAGGTCTCTAGGCTCACCAAACCCTTCGGGTACAGATAGCAGTTTCTCTGGCGCTGGTAAATCCATTCCAGCAGAAATGTTTACATTTTCAAATGCATTATCTCCTCCAACCGCATTTACTTGATCATCAGATTTACCAGAACCTGGTTGTAAGTCCTCAAGCGAAGAATGTTCTGGGGCATGGTTTTCCTTCAAATGCTGCTCTGATTCATCAACTTCTCGACATTTTTCACCTGGGAGACACAAAGTATACTCAATAGACTATAATGTGAACACTAAAAAAGGAAAAATATAAAGCAAAAAATGAGAAAACAAACCAAAAACAGCACAAGAAAATAAGACAACCCTTCTACCACAGCCTTAGAACCACAAGCATCAATCAATTCCCCACCTTCAGAGGCTTCCGCCGGGATTGCATCAATGACAGATGGTAGATCATTTGGATGTCCATTTCCAGTGTGCAATGTATCCAGCTGGGCCGGCCCTGCATTACATGGCCTAAGATGGGGCACATTATCAAACAGTACCTCGTCATGAGCAACCAGGTTTAGCTCTTGAGAAACCTGATCTTTAGCATTTTTATTCCAAGATATATCCTGTAATTGATCATCTAAACCCAGTGCACCATTAGGAGAACACGGTTTCTCTGAATTCCCAGCAACTTCCGCATCAATTGATCCCTCTTGGATAATACTTGTGATGCCCAAGTGCTGACAATTGCCAGACAAAGAAGAATTATTGTGAGCACTTCCTTTTGAGATAATTCCGTTGCAGTCTCCATGGTCCTTATTCAAAAAATCAACAGATGGAGCATTTACCCCGTCAACTTCGAGAATCCCATTCTCAACTTCTCCTCTCTTATCCAGACCATCAGATTCAGACGCCTCGATGACCTTCTCTGTCAGTAATGACTCCTGGCACATGGGAGTAACTTCCTTAGCTGCAGGACAAGAGGATCCAGATGCTACAGTAGGGTCATCTGAAGATGCGTGCTCAATGCTAACTTCAGTATGAGGAGACTGCCCCAGTTTAATCCCCAAGTCACTTGAATGATATCCATTTTCCTCACAATGCATGTGACCAACTACATCATAATTTGGATCCTCAGGCACTGACCAATCCTTATGTGCATTTTCCTGATTAAGATTTGATTTGCGTGAAATGTTTTCCAAGTTCCCCTTCACTGCAGATTCTATTAAAGTGCTATCTTCACATTCCATGTGATCATCACAAGCTGAAGTCTCTTGCACATTAGATATATTGGACTCTTCAGCCAATCCAGGAGTACAAGGAGCATGAGTATAATCCATCAGATCTATATCTTCACCTGCATCTTCTAGCTGTTTCAAAGTCCCCACATACACAGACAACAAAGGAAAAAATAATAATAAGATTATTTTTTAAAATGCAATGAAGTACATATTAAAGAAATTATTAAATGAATAATTCATTTCTGCTTGAAATTGGCAAAGTGCAGGAAGAAGTTCCTCTACTTCCAATTTCAGTTATTTCCGCTCCTCGTAACACCTTTTCAATAAATTAGAAGAATTAGTTTAAAAGTATTTCTTCTCTATCAAAATTGTATACACTTACAGAAGGCTGTATACTACCTGTCCTAACCTTCAGCTTCAGTTATCCTTTCCGTTAAAACAGAAAAAAAGTTAATTTTAAACTAATACCTCTTTCTAAACACTACATACCTACCTGAATAAACTAATCTCCATCTTCAGTTATCAAACATAAGGTACAGTACATTTCCTATTACCTATAAAACTACAATGTGTTGTAGTGCTTCTTGTTGACACGCTATGGTAGAGGATGGAGAAGCAAAACATCTAAAAATATTATGTAGCAATTTTTCCTTAAGAAAATGGGGGAATTGTTATCAGGAAAGAAAATAAAATAACTAGAAAATATTAATAAATGCAATATTTGTAGATACCATGGCTTCTGAATTTGTGGGCATCCCATCGTCATGTTCATGTTGCTTTAGGGGCGAACTCGGCTGAATGGATGTCTGATGATCAACACTGGAATGAGATTAAAAGCTATAGTCAGATTTCTGTAGTTCGAACACACATAATAATATTTGAGTAAATCATCAGGACAAAAAGTAAAGCATGGCTACAAAATCATAACCAACAAAAGAGATAAATAGATGAGATATAGATAATTATCATCTATCATATAACTAACTGAACCAGTGAGACTGGAGCTTTTTAATATATATATATATATATATATATATATATATATATATATATATATATATATGTATATATATACACAGTGCCAAGCAAAACTGGAATTCACTACCACCTCCAAAGACCAAAGGCTCAATTTGGACTAGAGCTGAAGAGTTTTAGATTTTGGGAATAAAAGCTCCCCAATCCAAGTCATCCACTCAGAAAAAGGCATGCTCTCTCCTTGACCTTCCCCGTTCCAGAACTAAAAATGAGATGAGATATAATGGAGCCCTAATCATGCTAACAAGCTACAACTTAGATCTGATACAGACACATTATACACATTCCCAAAGAGAAACTAGTCAAAGAGTAATATCAACTTAGATCTAAAATCAACTCACGCCTTACCAGTCACATTAAACACATTCCCAAAGAGAGTAGCCAAAGAGTAATATCAGGCACAAGGCACAATTTTTCTAACTCCAAAGAAGTTTCTAAAATGTGTTTCCAGAAAGGACAGGAGTCCATGTAGACTGCAGAATCAATTTCTTTTCCTTATTCCAATCCGACAAGACAAGCTGTATTTCGCACAAAATGGCAGTGGTGCATTGAATAAAGAAGAGTTGTAGCTGAATCAATAGCCACACAGTCAGATGGTAAGGTAAATATGAAAGGTGTGGCAATGTCGTGGTGATAAGGAACTAGATGGTAGAAGGGGCAACTACTGAGCGGGGTGTGATGGAACAGAGTAGAAGAACGGACGAACAGATATAGCAGAGGCTAACTACCAGAGATTTTGAAGTGGAAAGAAAAAGGAGAGAAGAGAGCAGGACTGCAGGAGGTTCCGTCGCAGCCAGAGAAAGGCGGCGAATAGTTGATGGATGCAAGTAGACGGGAGGCTCTCTAGAAGGAGATAAGTTGTCTAGAATAGAGGGAGCAGGTGGTACAACAAGGTGGTAAGCAATGGCTGATATTAGGTTGCAGTAGCGGGAGGTGTGTGTTAGGGTTGAAGAAGGCAGAATGAGATAAATGAGAAAAGAGCGCCAATGCAGAAGCTTTTTATACCTATTTCCAAAAGTTCGTCACTTTGACATTGGAGTATCAGATTGAGATTCTGAATCCCATCAGTCCAGATAGATATCATATTTCCAAAGAATAAATTTGATTTGGAATCCTACAAATAAATTTTTCATTCTAGCTCAAACAGAGCGTTAAAGTTTACCAGTCAGTAAAGAACTAGAGATAAAAAACAGATCAAAGCACGCAAAAGTTAGGTCAAGGGGGGAGAATAAACATATAGAAAGATGGTAAACAAAAGGAACAGGTTTTGGAGTCGACCTTAAACCAGTGTGGCCTGCTGCATTAACCTTGTCCAGAAGTATTTCCTGTTTCATAAGTGGTCCAGGAAAGGAAAGATCAATAAGAAAAATGATTATCACCAATAAAAACTAATGCATGCCACATAATCTTTCATATTTAAAATAGTCCATTTGTTTCAAAATATAGGCCATTTTAGACCTATACAAATGGACAGATTCCCCAATTATTATTATTTTTATTTTTTTGTTAAAGGCTTCTGGATAATCAAATATATGACCCATCATAATATCCCTAGGGTAATAACAATTTTCAAAAGTAACTCCCTAAACAAGATAGCTTCATTTAATGGCGTTGAGAAACACTAACTTTTCTCCTTTCTCATATAAGAAAATCAAAGGCTTCTGGATATTACGAGTATAAGAAAGCATGAAAATTTCTGCATATTTACCTCTTCAAGGTCTAAGCCTGTGTCCCCATCACCAAACCTCTCTGAAAACAAAAAGTTGTTATGTAACAAATTTTAATAGCCCATGAACTCGAAAGATCAAAGGACCTTTTTAGTCCTAATGCACCAAATGGATGCAGTCTAAGCATAAAGAAAAAGCTAAGCAATGCAATATTCTCATGCCAACTGCAATGAATGAGGACTAACCGTCCAATCCAAACTGAGATGTGGGATAAACAACATTCTCCATGTTATCCTGAAGGGTGATCTGCTCCCTTGAACTGATGTGATGATCTACATAGTTACTGCATTGATCAACATTGCACAATTTAGACCCAATACTGAAGCATACCCATGATTGACAAACAGTTGGATCATTCTTTACCATGCAGGTAAAAGTCGTGTAAAGTATGAAGGCACATTCAGACATGACCACAGCCCACAAATTATTAATTGCAATAAAGATCACCACATTCATATACAATCTGGCATGTAAAAGGGCAAGTAAGAGGTCCAGGATCCAAAAAGAAAGTTTGCCGATGATAACCCTATGAGAAAAATTTTAACCCGCATGTAGAGGAAATAGATTACAGTGTTAAGAGTATATGCAGGTGGTAAACTCCTTACTAACAGCTTAAACTCACAGAATGGCTTGATAATTTAGCATATACAGGAATATAACATTCGGAAGCAAAGTTAGAGTAGTTTAGGAATAACCCTTGGAAAATGTTGTTATCTGGCAGCTCAAAATCATCAAGATCGAAAGTTTCTGGCAATGTGATGGAGTGATAAGGCGCCTTAGATTCTTCAGGGGGTAAATCTACAGCGGTGGAGCGAAAAGCTTGCTTGACCTTGAGCAATGCCTCACTGCAGTCATCGAAAAGGTAGTTGACCTTTCTAGAATATATCCTCACAACACCCAGCAAAAGATGGCTCGACAATCGCAATGCTATCGGAACTTCAGGAAAGAGTATTGAATCTGTTGCAGATGAGCAGCAAAAGTTGAACAACGCACAAACCATTTTCGTTGAAAGGAGTAACAGAAAAATATTGAAGTTCAGAATGAAAAGTAGGCATGCACAAGTTAAAAATGCCGTCATGTTAGACATAACCATTCAATTGCTGTTCATCCTCAGGCATTAAATACAGTCATTGTTAAAAAATTCCCTCCCCCGGTTCCAAATTGGAATCCAGTAACTGGCTACGAATTAAGGTAGCAAAGCAAAACAAACAGGTGGAAAGCATACTGATCAATGGCATTAGTTATCTTCAATCTTCATTCTTCAATCCAACAATAGTTGACAATATGTGGAGACACCCCATTTATTTAGTATTTTCTTTTGTTATTTGGAGAAACATTTACATTAAGATATCAAATTAAGTACTAATGAATGCCTGCTATAATATTATTCAAAGAGAATATTTCCATATACTTACAACGAGTAAAATTTGGCTTATGAGATACTTTTTTATGCACCTTCTTAGGCTTTTTCCTCTAATAACATTCAGAAAGATCCATTGACTCATAATAATGATTTTCCAGCGTTTCAAAACTTAATAATAAATTATATCTCATTTTCAACTAAAAGAAAGCTTCTTTTTTCTTTCTTTGGGAATGATTACCATCTTCTATGGCCTAAAAAATATCAAATGTCAAACGCCAGATTCAATAAAGTGCACCAAATCTTAAAAATAGTCAAACCATAACCCTCAATTGACAAATAAGATGCAGCTATCATGGAAGTGGGAACAATATAAAGCACATAAACGAAGCCCCTTAGCAGCAACGTGGAAGTTAACTAAAAGTAAAAACATATGTGTGCTCTTCATTTCTCTTTTTGCTGGGTTCGAGAAAAGGGAAACGGACATGTCATAGGATTGTAGAACAAAATAAAGTTTTAAATTTTGGATGACGTACATTAAGAACTTTTTGCATTAACCATTGAGCAGTATGTAAAACGTATAAGAGACACAGTTCATTTTATATCCTTGGTGAAGTAATCATTTCCTATTCTAATATTTCTGCAATAATTTTAATGTATCTTATTTTTTCCCGTTCATCCGAAATTCAAAAAATGAAGATGTAAAACTTATCTAAGCTTCATTTAAAAATAAGACCCAAAAAAAAAGGAGGGAAAAAAACACCAACCTACAGAGACACCAATATCAGTATCAGCAACCTGGTTTTTTCGCAGCTTCCGCTCCAGATGAGCTGCTATCCATATGGTCCCTAAAGGCCCTTTTTTGGCCAATATAAACTGAGAATAGAACATTTTCTTGCCACCTCAAGATTTAATCTTTCTATTAAAAGAGAAAAACTAACAAACTAAATAAATCCTAAATGTAAAAATACACCCACAGAATTCCTAATTTACAGTTCTAAATCCCCCAACCCTAAAATTACAGCAAAGAAAACACAAATCTTGAACTTCAAAACCCTAATTTTGACACACTTTCAATCCGGTCGACCCATATGTAAAATTACTTCAAATTCCATTCTTTCACCAAACCCTAGAAATCCAAAACACCAAAAAAACGCCTCAATTCACAAGCTTGGCGAATGAAATTACTACTTTAACTAAATTCAACAAGTAAAACGCAAAACTTTTACAGCTCCAGCCGACCACTTAAAGAACACCAAAACCCTAACTTCAAATCAAATCAAATGCCTTCTTTCAAGAAGTGAACCTCCAGAACCCCCAAAGAAACTTGAATTAAACTTCAAAAACTTGAAATCCAACTTCGTAATTACCGAATTACTTCAAGACACCAACAACAACAAATATAGATACAAACTGATCTGTATGTATATCTAAATTATAGAGAGAGAAAGTGATTTTTTTGGTTTTTGGGTGATTGGTGTTTGAAATTGAAAGATGAAGAGCTCAAGCTGGTGGGAAGTCAATAAAGAAAGCACGTGTGATCGTCGAGTGTCTTTTATCACCGTTGATTGATGATTGATGTGATATGATTTAAGAGATTAGAAGATCTAACGGTAACGATGAGTATTAGACGTTCGTTTGCAATGTGTAGGTAATTTCTGTGTAGCATAGGATCTTTTATTCTCATTACAGATATATTCTGTTTACTCTTGTCCTTAACTAAATAATTTTGTCATTTTTGCCCATCAAAACGTTTTTTTTTTTTTTTTATGGGGGTAGAGGGGGAGGTGCAGGATTCGAACGCGGATCGAAGCCCTGCGTTCAGTGGCCGTTTCCACTGGGCCGTTTCCACTGGACCATCAAAACGTGCAGTGCTATTCATTGTTGTAGCAATGGAGCCAAAATTGAAACCTTGGATTTTTTTCACCGATGTCTGGTATTAACTTGACTAATTTAGGAGATTTTCTCAGATATATATACTAGTCAAAGTAACATAAAATTGTATTTAAGTGATTCAAACTCGCAAACTAGCAGTGTATGTGATGGGATTAAATTCAAGACATAGTTTGGGCTAAATGATATATGCTCAAGAAAGAAGTACTCACAGTCCACGAAATAGTCATCTTGGAATATGGGCTCAGACCAAGGTCATGCTCTATGGCAAGCTCTTCGCGAGGCCCAAAACATAAAAACATTCTCTAACGGTCAGATGATGCGAGTGAAAGTCAATCGGTAGTACTTGATCAATCAATGGTCCACAAAAATGCGGTGGTAAAATTGTAATAAAAGATATGACTGAAATCCTTAAGGCATAGGTCTTTGTAAATAGAGACATTCTCATTCATTTTACTCATGTCATTCTTAGCTCTCAAATTATATGTTAAGTTTTTTATACTATTTGTATCTGAACTAACTTTAGCATCGGAATGGGATTAAGGCCTTCCCTCATCCTCTCTAACTTTGTTTGTCTTAGCGGGTGATTAGCTCTCCAAACTCAAATTCCAAGCCCGACCTACGTCCAGAGCTCTCTCACACTCTTATAGCTCATCCAGATATTTCCCCCTCCTCACATAGCTAGGGCAAATATCTTGGCTCATTTCCAAGCTTTTCCCTCCTTGCATAGTTCAACCACATTCATTGGCTCATTTCCAAACTACCCACTTCAGCTAGGTACAAGAGAAAGCATAGCCACCCCAAACTAGGAACGCATCAGTATGTGTCATGCTGAAAATTCAAGTGAGACGAGCTGTAACTAACTGTACTACCATTTCTTGTCAATTTAACTTTATTTTGTGAATATGTTTTGTTGTGTATTTGAATTGCTTTTTCTTTTTAGTTTTTTTTTTATACTCCCTTCCATTCTTAAATATAAGACTTTTATTAAATGTTACGAAAGTTAAGGAAGAAAAAATTAAGCTGTTTTTGTAATTAAAATACCAATATTACTATCTTAAATATGACTTGTATAGTACTAATTCTATTTAAAAAAATAATATTGATATTTTGATTACAAATAAATCTTAATTTTGACTTCGCAACACGTAATGAAAGTCTTATATTTAAGAATGAAGGTAGTATATTTTACAAGAATGTATGTTTGTGATAAAATATGTGAAACAGTGAATAAGAATTTAAATGGATTTTGTGGACATTAGTCACAATGTATAAAGGCTGATAAAACTCAACTTTTATTTCATTTATATGTGGCAAAAATCAACTTTTAAGATGTGTTTTCTGCCTTTAAGAATGCTTCTAGAAAATGGATCGTCACTTTCATATAAATTATTTTTTATGAATATAAAAAAGATGTTCTTCAAAGAGCACATTTTCCCAACGCATCTTCATTGTATATATATATATATATATATATATGAAAAAATTCACAGTTAATTTTGTGATTTGGATCTTGGAGAGTTTTACCATTGCCTGCTAGTGTGAGGCTATGTTGGGTAATTGGATACCGATTCATAAGCGAAGACCATGAAAAATATGGCGGGTGTTCCAGTGTGAAATGAGGGTAATTTTTCACATGTTAATTTTTCTTATCCGTTAGATTAAAAATGTAATGATTAAAATTGATTTAAAACGTAGACATATTATGAGCCTTAAAATATCTATCGTGTTTTTTAACCTCAGAACACCTGTCATGAACCTCAAAACACCTGTCCTAAGAATTTTTGTACGTATTGAAAAAAATTATTTTGCATAAGACTCGGACTGGATAAATATGCAACATCATAGTAACTGAAACACTTTAATATGCATTTGTACATCATTATTGGCACATTTATTCTAATGTACAAATTTACACATTGTAATTTTTTTTCCATTTTTTCTTGTCTTGCCACGAGATGTTTTGGTTGGCTTTGATTTTTGAGAAATCATATCAGATTAATCTTCGTTCGTACCGGGTCGGCCCATAAAGGATTAAAGTGCTATCCAAAGCGATGACTTCATACATGAGTGAGGATCGATCCCTCATCCTCTCTTAACAAGAAGCTAACAATAGATTATGTTCCTTGCTGACCTTTCGAGTTTGAATCCCATGATGTGTATTAGTTTGATCTTAATTCAGGAGATTAATTGGTGCAATACATACGAGTTATAAATAAAAACTTACAGAATAAATAATTGATATTTTGACCCATGTGTATTACACTTATGGATAAAAATATAAATTTTAAACTTGCTTTTAAACTAAGATAAAATTACTCCACGATGCGCTAAAGTAAGAAAATAAGTAAATAAATGAAAAACCGCGATTCGGCTTCGGGTAAGCCCACATGCAAAATAAGTTTGGACTTGGCCCAAACTAGAGACCAAAGTATGAGGCACGAGTACATGGCCCTACAAATAAGAACCTTGGCCCGAATTACCTGGCTTCTCATCATCATTCAAGCAATTCCCACTTCCCAGCAAGACGTTGCTTAGGATCAATGGGTCGGTCACACCACAAGGTTGTTAATTTCTTGTTTAATGTTGGATTTATTGTGTTAATTTCACCGCAATTAATGCTATGATCATGTGTTTCTTTTGTTAAAATTTGTCAATTTGGATTTTATTGATTTTGATTCTGTATGATTGCAGGTTTGATTTTTAGGAATTTTGAGTCCGAAGAGAAGAAAATGCATCCTCCTTTAACTTTACATAGGCATCCAATGTGTGCAGAAGTAAGTTCATCTTGTATTGATTACTCTGATCAAATTGTTATATTCTTTTCAGTTATTCGGAGCTAAATTTTCGAATGACATATCCAAAATTCCGATATTTATAACAACATAACTCATTATGTCCCAAATAATTGGGTATGAGCGGGGATAGATTGAGTACATACAGAGCAGTTGCTCACAGAATACTGCTCACAAAATACCACTGAAAAAGTAGTCTCCTATACCTCGTGTTTGCTACGGAATCATGCCCTCAAACCAAAACCAAAAGCCATTAAAGATGGCAAACTCGATAACCATTTTGTTTTATGTGCACATTATCATGCTTCTTTCATTCAACATCAACGTAGCATTTATGTGGGGGGAGCTGCCACACCACGCCCTTAGTTCCGTCTATGGGTTCATTGCTTTAGGTTTGTTTCAGAAGAACAATGGTCGATTGTCTAATCATTTTGGTTGCTATTACTAGTAATTTAATTAGGTTGACATTGGATAGCATTGAGATCTCAAAATTTGCCTTGAATTGCGTAAAAGCTTAATTGTTTGTGAGAGGAGTTGTGATGCCAAATTCTGAAATTTGATCTTAAATAAAGGAAAATAGCTAGTTTAATATTTATCATAGATTATAGATTATACTTATAGTAGTTCATAGGTTGTAAATGGGAAATGCACTTCTTACCACTCCATTGTACATGAAAACGAGACGTGCTATAATCTTTCACGGGGAGAATAATAAATCTTGCATGGCTAGTTAATGAATTCCTGTCAAAACTCTACGAGTAAAATTTGCCTTTTTTCAATTCTTTGAGTTTACGATGTCTTTTATGGAGGTTGGAAATGGTTTCCTGTACAATTATTGTTTCATCAATACTGTACTCCAGGGACGAAGACAGGGGCGGGGTTGGCAGTCGGTCGCCCCCGAGATTTCTAAAAATGTTACTAGGCATAGTAATTTTTATATGTAGTTCGGAATATTTTATCAAATTCGCCCCAACATTTTTTTTCTTCAGTTTTATATATATAGTTCGTCATACTGTTGCAGTTTTTGCCCTCCAACACCAAATTCTTGGCTTCGTCCCTTCTGTACTCGACAGAGATTACCGGAAATTTGGTATCAATGTTAGGTTTGTTATCGTTTCTATTTGGGTTTTTTTTTGGTATGGTTGAGTGCAGAGTGCTTTGGTTCTTTCATGCAAAGGTGTAACCAATGTTGCAGAAGTCGCAGGTCGGTCTCTGGCGAGTAGTCGACTTACTTGTATTACAATAAATTTTTAAAATTCCCTTATCCTATATATTATACTAGTCAAACAAAATTTCATAAAAAATTAACAATTAAATACTAGTCAAATCAAATTACACAAAGTTCATCCATAATAATTAAATTAAATAACATAATAAGTAATAACAAGTTCAAATACTAAAATAATCAAACGACGTAGTTATGGGAAGAAAATTGAGTTTAAAAAAAATCCAGCAAAGTCGTTTTGACCGACGTTTTACCAACTTTGACCGATTAAGTTGGTCAAGCGATTTTTACCCCGACCAGTTAATTATGTGCCGATTATCCCGATTTTTAAAACAACACTGGGTGCAACTGTAATTGATTTCTAAGCACTTGATTTATGTTTACCACACAGCAGATTATCCAAGAGTTCCAGAAGTGTCATTTAGACCATCCACTTGGCAAATTTTTGGGTCAATGTACAGATCTGAAAATAAAGCTCGATCGCTGTTTCCGGCGGGAAGTAAGACTTGTTAATCTGGAATAATCTAGTACATTTCCAACTGCTATAAAAGGTTTTATCGTTCATGTGTATTAACTAGCTTTAGAAAATCGGTGCAGAAAGCTGAGAATCGGAAGGCAAATTTTGAACAGAGTAAGAAGTTGAAAGAGAGGATACAAGCCCATAGAAAAGAATATGCTGCAAGATGGCAAGAAGCTGAGCTTGGTGCACAAGCTGAATGCCACAATGAAGCATTTTGTTTACTCGATAAGGTATACGAGAAGAGAGAAATGGCCAAATTCTGCGATCTCTTCTGGTAAACTTATATAGAATCCATCTTTTAATTGTGGGTTGGGAAACATATACATGGTTTCCCGTTCCTGTAATATGTTTGTCGAATATTTTAATTGATCTCAAGTGAATACTCAATCCCAACCCTTTACTGGCAATTGTCTCAAGCAATGAGAATCTATGTTACCCGGACCCGAGTACGAGTGTCGGGTATTTAAATATCTAAAACAATACATATCTATATCGTATCATGTCGACACGGGTTCGGCAAACATAAATGAAACGAAAGTTGCAGGTAACTTAGATGAGAATGAGGGACAGGATGGACCATGAGGACGATGAATATGATAGAGTGAGCTTCTAAACATATACGTTTTGAATTATTTGTCTAATAAGATTGATTATAGTTGCTGGTATAGTGCTCACAATTCGTTCAAAGACTCCTAGTTGCAGGACATATATAAATCATAATCAAAGTTTAATTTATTTTTTCAGTAAAGGTAAAATAAAACAGTTTAATCAAGAATGAGAAAAGGTTGCATATAAAGGGAGATGTTCTCAATTGTTTGACATGAAATTGCTCTCTTTAATATTTACTTCGTAATAAATAATTATATATATTATTGTTAACACTTAAAAAATCTTAGTTGGTCGGGCACATGTCAGAAAGCAAGTAGAACTATGCCCTCAGGTATAACTATACATAACATGGAAATCACACTTGGAAAGGAAGGACAATTAGGTAGAGTAGCGGGTGCTGTAGCGAAACTGATTGCAAAAGAGGGGAAATCGGCTACCTTAAAATTACCTTCTGAGGAGGTCCATTTGATATCCAAAAACTGCTCAGCAACAGTCGGACAGGTGGGAAATGTTGGGGTGAATCAGAAAAGTTTGGGTAAAGTCGGATCTAGGGTGTGCTTGGACAAGGTTTGGTTTGGGTTTGGTTTCACTTTTGGCGGGAAATGCTTAAATTTTGGCCTCTAAAATAGGCTGGAGAAATTCAAATTCAAATTTTTTTTCAAATAATCGTCCAATTTCAAATTTTGGAATTTGAACATTTCCCGACAATTTTAAAGGCCAAAATTTGGAATTGAACGATTATTTGAAGAAAAAAAATTGAATTTGAATTGCTCCCGCCTATTTGTAAAGGTCAAATTTTGAGCATTTTCCGCCAAAAGTGAGACCAAACCAAACCTAAATTCAAACCAAACCTTTTTCAAGCACACCCTAAAGTGTCCTGTATTAAGAACGGTGGTTTGACAAGAGTTTGAATAATAAACAGTTAGACTAAAGGAGCTATGGGCCAATTGAAATCGGACGGACGAAGACACTCGGGAAACAAATCTTCAGTTAATAATGATACAGATCCCAATCCAACTAAAAGGAAAAGACTATAAATTTTCTCTCATCCAGGTCACTCTATCATCTCAACCATCCATCATCTTCAAGATCTTTACCCTTGGTCCATACCAAATCCTTCCTCACTAACAAAAAAAAAATAAAAAATGGTAGGCATTGATTACATTTAATCTATGTAGCCTTTAGATTTATTTTAGGTTCAGTGCCAAGGATCATCCAGTGTTGCTAGCTATCATTGCCTCCTCCATGGTCGAGGAAGTTCGAATCAAAATCTTGAATTTACTTTATCAGTTATAAACAGTTGGACTTTCTATTCAAAAATTGATCAGATTGTGTCTTTTTAAGTATTGTAGGACAACATGGGCAACCTTTCCCACCTAGATATGCTAGTTTCTATTTGGCTAGAGAACAAGAAACAATGAAAATTGAATAAATGACCAAAATAATCATTGAAAAATACATAAGAATAAGACCATTGAACATTATGTGGAAGGATCAATGTAGTGGTACTTTATGGGGTTCTTCTCTATATTTCATCTTTTCTAAAATTGTGAACCAATTTGCAGAAACAATCTTTTTTCTTGGGTATAGTTGTAGCAGTTATAATTTGCTAGATTGCCAGCGGGAAAACGCTTGTTTCTTAACCTCATCTCGTCTCACTTTTCCAGTCGTAGTCGCTGGAAATGGACTCGTCCACAAAATAAAACTTCTTGGAACCTTAAACCTGCACAGTACAGAAATTAATCTAGGACATATGGTTCCGAGTCGAAAGTGTAGCACCAACTACGCTAGCTTTCCTCTACACTGACGCAAGAGAAATAGAAGAAGCAAAACACATAAACATGTACCTTGTCAAGTTCTTGTCCTTACAGAACTGCTGAAGGATTTCACCACATAAATATTGATCTTTTTGATTGATTGCATTGGTGGAACCAACATCAACCCAGTGCCAATTCTCCTTTAGTTGAATACAGGCAACTACCATCTCTGTCAAGCGCGTATCCGGAAGTCCCACGACGACTACTCTTGAAATCCCAGGATGTTGCAATATGACAGCTTCCACCTGTTCAATTGAACCCATAAACCAAAGAAGAAAAAGTACATTTATCTGTATTAACTTTGCTAAAACACAATTTACAGTTAGACTAAAGCTTTGGGATTCATGGTTTAGAGTTACCTCTTCAGGATAGACATTTTCCCCTCCACTCTTAATTCGACCACTTGAGCGACCAATAAGCCAAAGATTACCGTAATCATCTAGTTGTCCTATATCACCCGTGTCAAACCAATCTTCATCGACAGAACTGGAAGCCTTAGCGAGAATTCGACCCCAGTACCCAAGCATCACATGAGGACCTCTTGTTAATATCCTTCCAACTTGTGAAGAACTTTTCAACACTGGTCTTTAGATCAACATGAGGTGCAGGCTTTCCAACACAGACACCATCAAATTGATGAGCTAAATCGACATTCTTATTAGTCGTTTCCTGATGGTGCTGATTGGTTGGATAAAAAAGGGTCATGAAGGTTAAAGATGAACTCGTCTCTGTCATACCTTCAAAAAATTCCATGAAAAACATCAGAAAGAATGGCAAAGAAGACCATGAGAATTAACTACATTAGGCCATCTATAGTATTTGGCTTAGTTGATCCTTTTGTTGATATTTGGCTTAGTAGCACACAAGAAGTTATTTAGTTGCAATAGTTTTCCGCAATCCGCTAGGTCACAAGTTCGAACCCTAGAATCAGCCTCTGTTGAGTACATCGGGACCTTCCCCAGACCCTGTTGATGCATGAGCCTTGTGCACTAGGTACGCCATTTTTTTTAGTTTTCTGCATTGCAAAAATATTTTGCCATTCTAAGAAATAAAAATTTAGATGGAACTATAGCCAAACTAACCATAAGCTGAAATAAGTTTAGCCCTTGGGAAGACTTTGGCAGCATCCTCAACAAGCTCCTGAGAAAGACCACCACCACCATTTAATATCTTCTTTACCATCTTGAATTGCTTTGTCACTTTATTTGTCCTGAAAAAATCTTTAAATTGAACTTAGTAGGATAGATATGGTCACATTAATTTACTAAAAACTTGATACAAATATGGGCGTATGAGTGGGGTTAACAGTCAAATGTATTTTGACATGATTTTAGAAAGGAAGCGTCGTAAGAAAGTGATCATAACATTCTAATCATCCTCCTTAACAGCTCAAAACAAATTCGACTAAAGAAACTCCCTATATTTTTTGCTGATCTCAGATGAAATAATTTACCTGGCCGCGCAGATGAAATCAGCCATCATAGCAGGCACAGTGATAAGAGAGGTAACCTTGTGCTGTTCTATGACTTCAAGTGCTGATTCAGCTTCAAATTTAGGTACAAAAATGTGGCACCCTCCAATCAACAACATTGCGAGGGCCGAAGATATCCCACCAATGTGGCAGAGTGGAGCAGTATGCAAATACACCTGCAGAATAGTATTAATATGGTACGAAAATGCCAAAGACCTAATCAAGTTAAAGTCTAAGAAAAATATGTTGCCAGGAAAAACATACATCATCCTCACTGTAACCAACAAGCGCTACTTTTGCAAGGGATTGTACAATCAAAGCTGAGTGGCTTATGGTAACGCCTTTTGGCCTTCCGGAGGTCCCTAAGTCAGAAACAAAGGAGACGAGAGAAGCAAAAGCATGAAACGCATTGAACCATATGAAAAAGCAAAGACACAAATTGCAGATACTACAAACTATACCTGAGGTAAAGCAAATTATAGCTGCATTATTTGGAGCCCAAACGAGCCTGACCGAATGAGACATCAAAACACACGACTTAAGTGATTCAGCTGCTAAAACTGATACAAGACAGTATCAAATCAAAAGATGCTCAAGTCTAAAGATTAGTACTACAAAAAAAATCTTGAATTTTAACATAAACATCAGTACCATCAACAGGGATATTGGATCTAGCTACGCCGCCCATAGAAATATGCCATTTTACATCATTTTGAAACTTCAAATGCCAGTGATCACAGGTTGTATCAGTTACCAACATTATGGGCTTCACTTCCTCCATTGCCAACTTTGTCTCATCCAAGCTCTGTAATGTATAACCCACGTCACATTTTCTATCAAGGTTGAAGTGTTATGAATTAAACATCAATAATGGCAAAGAAACCATATCGAAAAACGATAAAGAAAGACATAATAAATTGTTAACCCATTTTGTCATATTTCACTATTTCGAGATACAACATTTAGGTTATAATCTATTTATAGGAAGAGACGCTAATTCCACTTTTATGTGGACGGCCCATTAACAAAACCCAAATTTTTTGGCTAGGGAGCTCCCGCCCTCGAACCCCTGGTCTACTCACTGACGAGTTGGATCGTTGTCAGCGTGAGACCATGTTCACTACCTCAGACTCCATAACCCAACATGAAGAACAAAATGTCCATAAAATCTAGAAATCTTTAATTAGTTTTCCATGCAACAAACAAAGAAAGAATAAATCAAAAAGTGTAGGAAAAAGAACATATTATCTTAACAACCAATTACCCATCGATAATTGAGAGGAGCAGCTATCCCTCCTGCACATGTAACTGCCAATAACCACTCCAAATAAGAATCACTGCCACAAAATTACATCCATAACTGTTAAAAGTACTAGTCAGATAAAAAACAATGTATTTTGTTAGTCAAAATATCAATCTTACTATCTTAAATAGGACTTGTATACTACTAATTAAAATTAAAGAGTAATATTAATATTTTGATTAAAAAACATCTTAATTTTTACTTATTTAATTTTCGCTACATATTCTAAACTACTTATATTAGGGAACGTAGGGAGCATAATAATGCTAATTTTAGTAAAATACAAATAAAAATTCCGGGCAACTGTAACAGAATTACCCGCCATTCTGAAAGAGGGGACCCATCACGCGCCACTTGTTCGCGTGAACGTTTATGTGCATCATCATCATTCAAAGGATTCTCATAAGAGTTCGTTAAAAAAAATTACTGAACTAAATTAAAGTAATTAATAATGAATAAAATGTGACTTCAACGATGATTGTTTGGTAAATTGTTGAATTTTTTAGGTTTTTTTCATACAGAGTCAAGAGGCAAGAATAAGAAGAAGAACCTGTTTAGGGCAGCAATGGCGATGACGTGGCCTGGCTTGAGTCCGAGTTGGATAAGCCCATGGGCCAAGCGCAGAACTCCTTCGGCGAACTGAATGCCGGTTTTCTGACGGCCGTCGTTTGCCGTAACGGTGACCTTTGAGTTTCGCCGGAGACTTATGAGACGGCTCAGGCATTGACCAATGTGAGCACGTGAGTAATTACTCATTTTTGTGGAGAAGGGTATTATTGGAAAATTGGTTGAAAGTTTTACTTGATTGTTCAGTCTCTCCTCCTCCTCCTCTCTGTGTTGCGAGGAAGGAGATGAAGACTGGTGAAGATTTCGCGGGAAAGGATAAGATAGGATAATAATATTTATAATACATTTTTTAAATGTTTTTAGTCAGTTTTTTTTTTTTCCAGTTTTTAAAACTTAGTCAATAATTAAATTATTAAAGAATTTTGGCCAATGATCTAAATGAGAAATGAATATAACAACAATCTAACTTATTAAATCCCCAATAATTGCGTTGCGGCTCCAAGGCGAAACGAAGTTAAGTGCATACGCGAGACTTAACCTCATCCGTCGAATTGTATTTTTTGCGTTCAAGATTGATATAAAACGAATATATGTCATGGTTTTACGACACCTGTCATATTTTTTAAGGAAATTTGTCATGTTTTTGTGTCTAAAGACACATGTCCTGAGGCGTTTCGCACGTACTTAATCTTTGTTGTTTCGCCTAGGATCCGGACTGCAATAATTGAGGGTATTATCATAAAAAACTGGAGATAAATCTAACATTTGATAATAAATACACAAAATAGTGCTCTCGTAATACTACTTAAATAAATGGATTGAAGAATGAGATAAACTCTGACAATGAATTTATAAAGTGATTGCTAATAAAATACCACTGGATATGTAGTCCTAATGCACTGTCAAGTTTGCTAAAAAGTAATTCTCTCAAATCAAATATAAAAGGTCCAAATAACCATTTTGATTTATTTGCACATTATCATTTTTTTTTATTCAGTATTCAGAAACATTTATGTATACCATAAATGAAAAATGAATAAAAATAAAAATAAAAATTATTTTAGCTAGATGAAAAGAAATTTAATTGGATTGAGCTTTGTTTGAAATGTTTGTTTGGAATAATTTTTCAAATGCTTATGGGAAAATAGTGTCTGTTCATTTTCTTCACTTTGATGTGTTAGACGAAGTGACGTGACTTAATTTAACAAGAGTTACGTCTCAATAAACTATAATACTACCATATTATAGGGGTTGATTAATTTTGAATATCTATCTTGTTACCGTACAATTTTGAATTTCAAACTAAACCAAATATAAAGCAAACTTAATCCAAATACACCATACAATTGGTAAATTTAGTTTCCAAACATAACGCGTTTGGTGATTTTGGTCTCTATTTTATATTTATTTATTTTTGGGTTCCCAAACATATTGCGCTTGGTGGACATTGTACTTCCGTCCACAACTGTTATGGAAAAATTAATTTTGATTTTTTTTTAAAAAAAAATCATGCTAGAAACCGGGGTTAATTTGAGAAAATCACAAAAAAATATTTGCAAATTGGTGAATTTAGTCCCAGAACATAGTACGATTGGTGATTTTGGTCATATCGTCATCCTCCTTCTCTTGTTCTTCATCTAACTCATTCCCCTAAAATTTGCTCAATTTCTCTTTCAACCGTAAACCATTTGAACATATGGGCTTCAAATATTTTTTTCTGAATTTTACAAATTACTCAATTTTTTCTTTTGTTTAATTTCCTTTATTGGTGTTCTTTGGTTTGAGCTTTAATGAATTCTTGATAATGTTTTGCATTTACTTCTAATTATGAGTTATTTTAAATGAGTCTCATTGATGAAGAATAAGAAGAAGAGAGATTGAATATGGGATGACTTGGGTGTGGAGGTTGAGTTTATGGATGAGTTGAAGAAGAAGATGAAAAGATGGGGTGCGGGTGTGGGGTTTGTGGTGGGTTGAAGAAGAATAAGACAAAGAGGGGTGGGGTGGGGTGGGGTGTGTTGAAGAAAAAAAGGAGATGCAGAGTAGGGATACCTTGGGGTGCGGGGGAGGGGTGAGTTGAAAAAGAAAAATGAGAGAGGTGGGGTGGGTGGGGTTGCGGGTAGGGGGTAGGGGTAAGTCTTTTTTTTGAAACCCAGACGGGCGTACACCCCCAAAAAGGGAGAGTAGCATCTCATAAGAAGAGGAGGAGATAACCCTATAAAGGGAGACAATTTAAAGCATGCCCCATGCGCGGGGAGGGTATCGAACCCACGACCTCAAGGTCGTGGGCAGGCCGTTGCCCCACTAGGGGTAAGGACCTTGTGATAGGGGTGAGTCTTTTAGTGGGTTGAAGAAGAAGAAGAGAGAGGGTGGAGGTTAATTTTAGTGTTTTTGAATAAGAAGAATATTGTTTTCCCCAAATTACCCTTTCAATATAGTGTTTTTGAATTAATTTTTTGTTGACTAATAGTTAACTATCACAGTTGTGGACGGAAGGACTATGTCCACCAAACGCAATATGTTTGGGGACCCAAAAACAAAGAAAAATATAACGGGGACCAAAATCACCAAACGTGCTATGTTTGGGGAATAAATTCACCAATTTGCCCCTCAAGTTATCATTCTCTTGTATGGACAATTTACTCCTCAATTAAGAAACATTGCTCCAAGTTGTAATCCAAATATCATTTTCCTTTAATTTTTATATAATAAGTAATGTAGTAAAAATAGGTCCTACTTACTAAGTGAATAAAAAAAAGGGCTTATGCTAATGAGGGCTTGCCACAAGCGGTAAAATTGATATCTCTTAACCAGAAGTTGAGAGTTATAATCATGTCAAATGCAAAAAGAACGACAATATGCGCATGTAGGTCAAAGTGCTATTAAAATCACAACTGGATTAGTCAGACTAAATGTCTAGATATCGGTACAAGCAAAATGGCTTATTACACTTTAGTATTCCTAGGTTTTAGCGTTGGTACACTTTAGTCTTTTTTTTCTTAAAAACGACCAATACAAATCCTTCGACCGTAAGTCAATTGTTAACTCATACACAATTTGTTAGTTTGTGGGCAAAAAAAGACAAATTTGTCCATTAATTTAGACCACATCTAGTTTCCAGAATTTTAGGAAATACCCTGTGAGAGTTTTAGAAAATACATTAAGAAAGCTAGGGATGAGCCCAATTCACATTATGTTTGAGAATTTTAAGACGACAAATACTCCCTTCATTTCGCAATCGATGTCTTTCTAGGTATTTTAGAAAGGGGAAGGGACCGAATATTTATCATTATATCCTTAAGTCTCAACCATCTCTTTCTCTCTATTCCATAATATGTGTAGGGAAAACTTAAAAAAATACATTTCAATAGTTGAAAAAACAATATATTGGAGAAAGAGATAAAAAGAATAAAAAAAACATATATTAAGAAGCCGGGGAAGTAATGTGTAAGTTCCATGAATAAAAACAATGAATTTTAAGGGGACTAAAGTGTATTGACCCGAATAGCTAGAGTATTAAGTGAAATAAACCAACAAATTAAGTGTATCTCTTACTACTAGTGGAAATTTGTTCTTGTTTTTTCCTTTCAGATGACAAATGTTTTTTATTAAAGTTTCTCGATGGTTCCAATTTTAAAGTCTGATTAATATGGATGGCAATGGTGCAGATCGGGGCGAGCCTGCACATGTGATCTATTGCCATCCCGTCTCGTGACCTGCCGCAAATCAAGAAATCTCGCTCCGCAAGGCAAAAGGGGTGGTGGAATGTGGTGTAAATTCTTGGGGAAATATAAATTTATGTTTTTACTCTTAATGTATTTTGTTTTGACTAAATTCGAAATTCAAAATAACAGTTGACTAATGAAATATTGGACGGAAGGACCTTTGCCACCAAATGTAAATTATTTCGATACTTAGTTTTGCAAAAGAGATAATGGCTATTTATGCCCCTTACGTATGTTTCAAATGGAAGAGTTAACCCAAAACTATTTTATGTGCTATTAATGCCCCTAACTATTTACGGGGAGCTATTTATGCCCAAAAGTGGCGGAATCCGACGGAAGGGGGCGGCGTAGCACATGTGCGAACCGCACAAGTACTCTTTTAGGGGTATAAGTGTCCAATTATTCGTTTCTGAATGGGTTGCCTTTAACCCATTTCTAGACCCGACCCATGACCCCTTTTTATTTTTATTTTTTATCACATTTACAAAAAAGAAAAGAAAAAAGAGGTGATCTCTTCCTTCATTCCTCCCCACCCCTCTCCCACCACTACCAATTTCAAGAACAACCACCTATCCCCACCACCACCAAAGCCGTTGCCGCCGCCTCCATCAATTTCTTCACTTAAACTCCATTTCACATAAGCATCTAAACATCACAAAGAACAAACCCTCCCCCATTCCTCCCACCCCTCTCCCACCACTACCAATTTCAAGAACAACCACCTAACCCAACCATCACCAAAGCCGCCGCCGCGTCCTCCTCTACCAATTTCTTCACTTAAACTCCATTTCACAAAAGCATCTAAACATCACAAAGAACAACAAAGAAAATGAGCTAAGAACACGAAGAGAGAGAGAGAAAAAAAACCCAACATTGGTGCGTGGCGGAGGGAGGGAGGGAGAGAGGGGTGAGTGGCGGGGGAGTGAAGGAGGTTTCCACCATTTTTGGGCATAAATGACACCCCGTAAATGGTTGGGGACACAAATGGCACGATATATAATCCTGAGGGGTAGGGTTTGAGAGTGGCAGAATGAAGAGATCGCCGGGAAGGTGGGTGGCGGAAATGAGGTGGGAGAGGAACAAAAGTTTGGAGGTTGAAGATGACTCAGTAAATTGACATTTATGCCCCTTAACATTCACATGTGTGGTTCACACATGTGCTACTCCGCCCCCCTTTGCCGGATTCTGCTACTTTTGGGCATAAATAGATCCCCGTAATTAGTTAGGGGCATTAATAGCACATAAAATATTTTTGGGTTAACTCTTCATTTGAAACATTCGTAGGGGGCATAAATAGCCATTATCTCTTTGCAAAAATAAATAATTTTGAATAATAATCACCGAAGTAAAATAGTTTTTGGACATGTAGAGTCAATTTACCGTCTAATAATAACAATATTATAATAATATAATATGGATGGGGCAAAATAGAGCGGGGCGGGACGGATCGGGTCTGCCCAAAAGACGTTGAAGCATGGCGGGTAACGGGTCACAATTTAAATTGTCATCCCTAGTCTGAACTTTGAAAACCCGAGTACCGACTTGACCCGTTTCAAGAATCGTTTTCTGAATGAGAATTAGGAAGCAATAGCAGAAGTTATCGAAGGTGGGAGTTGAAGAAGAAAGAAGAAACCCCATTCATGGCGTCGTCTCTCACTGGCCCTCCTCCAGACAACCTTCAACAACACCAAGAACAACCCCTCACAAATGGTAAATATTTATTCTTTTCGTTGAATAAATTCAGTTTTTAATGTTGTTGATGATTTCTTGGTGAAAGGTCCCTTTATGTTTTCTAAGAGAACTTGAATTTTGGAAATTGTGTTATGGATGGCAAAACTTATTTTTTTTTGGCTAGAATTGCAATTCTGGGAATGATTTAATTTTTAGTTTTTTTTTCTACCTAAAAAAATATTAATTTATTAGACTGATTTGCTGCTGGTTTCGGGTTTTAGTGATTGAGGGCATTGTTGTTTAATTAAATGCTCGAAAGAAATTAGATAAGTTTATGAGAGTGAAGTGACTTGGTTGCTATGTTCATATTGGTCCTTGTAGGTGAAGAAAATGGCAGCGTTGCGGTGACTAATGAAGTTGGTTGGTATGTTCTTGGTCAAGATCAACAGCTCATAGGCCCTTATACTTCAGCCGAGTTACGGGGTGAGTCTTATCTACTGGCTTGGGTGCTCGTGATGCATTAACTAATACTAGGCGTTTTTGCATAGATTAAGGAAGAGGAAAGTGAGTGATAGGTTTCTTGTTATATCCTTTAATAATTCCACTACCATAATAGAGAATGAGAGAATTGTATTTGTGGGTTATGGTAAACTTTAGAAAGGTAAACTTTAGAAAAATAGTACTTAAGAGTTTGTAAAAGTCAAAACATCATGGGAAACGTTTACATGGGTAAAATGCATTGTATTTTGAAACGGACGGATTAGTATCTTTGAATGTAGTTTAAGATTATAACAGATTTTGATAGACTTAATTTTGTGACAGTTGCTTGTCAAATCTCAGTTCCGCAAGTAACTAATAGGCTTAATTTTGTGATAGTTGGATAGCTTTTATGATATTGTCCTTTCTTCTTATGCTTGTTTTGTTTGCCTGAACAGAGCATTATTCTAGTGGATATCTCTTGGACAGTACACTTGTATGGTTTCAAGGAGCAACCGATTGGCAGCCACTTTTGCAAGTGCTTGGATTGCTGACCAGTAATATGCAGCAAAGTACTGAGGTTCCAAATACAGGTAAAAGAATGTCTCTTAGCAACTGGTTTCGTTCAATACATGTTTAGACATTTTTTTTAATTTGTTATTTCGTTTCTGTTTACAGTGCCCACTACGTTCAACGATGAAGATGAGTTTGAAAAATGGCAGAGGGAGGTGAGAGAGGCCGAAGCTGCGGCCGAGCAAGAGTTTAATGACGATCAGGAGAAGCCCTCAACACCACCCGAGGGTGAAGATGAATTTACTGATGATGATGGAACTGTCTACAAGTGGGATAGAACCCTTCGAGCCTGGGTTCCCCAGGTAGTTTCATTTTATTCAAGGATATCATTGTTTTCTAGCGTAATTGTACTCTCGCTTTCAGTTATTTTAGTTCCTCAAACCAACATTCTATCCCTTCATTGTGAGATGGTTTTTTTATTATTCAAGAGGTTTGGGCTTGACCTTTATTAAAATATATTTGTATAGGAAGACAAAACTGAAAAACCTGAAAATTATGATCCGGAAGATATGACTTTTGTTCAAGAAGATGAAGTTTTTCCAACAGTACCTGCTGACAGTTCCCCTGTAAATGAAGAAATCAAGGACTCATCTGTAAAAGAAGAAATACAGGATGGTGGTGATGCTGCGATAGCAGAGGCTGGTAGCAAGAGAAAGTTGCCTGAAAAGGATTCAGAGAAGAAGGTTTTTCCCTTTTTTTTGGGGTTTAGATTATTTATTGATTTTGGATTGCTTTGACCTGTAACTTTTAAGTCTCTGGCTTAGAAATTGCTTTTTTTTGTTGATGTATACATTATTTGACATATAACTATTATTGTCAATCACTCTTTACGTATCATAATTAGACATTAATATATGACCTTTTTAATTTTTTGGCAGGAACCTAATAAACCTCCTGATAGTTGGTTTGAATTGAAAGTCAATACACATGTCTACATTAATGGGTTGCCTGATGATGTTACCGAAGATGAGGTTAGCATCTGTTGCTGTTTCTTGTAGTTTCATGTACTTAGTTTGACTAGTGATTTGCAGTGTTGTCAAATGGCGCCTATGGCGCTATGGCGTGGCGGTTTCTGCAGCCACCGGTATACGCAATGGCGCTATGACTTTTGAGTTATTTGTTTGATTCATGTTTTTTTTTTTGTTTTTTATTAGATTATGCAGTGTTTTATACATATTTTGCATTATTTTATTGTGTCCGCTATAACATTATGCCATTTTTTTGGCTTGCCGCCATGATCCGCCATCCGCGATTGACAACATGGGTGATTTGTTGAACATGGCAGTGACGTCTATATAAACTCTATTATTTTAAAAGCTTTCTATGTTTTGCTTCTTTTTTATTTCGTGCAGTAAAACTGATATATGATTTTTTTTTCTTCAGATTGTGGAAGTATTCTCCAAGTGTGGAATCATAAAGGAGGTGAGCATTGTTATATTTTTGTTTATGTTGTCACTAATTTCGCGCATGCATAAATTTGATTAGTCTGAGCCTCAACATACCTTTTGTTATTGTTCAGCGTGGAGTAAAATTTATATCCAACTATTTCTTAGTAGATTCATAATTCATCCTTTTTGTTTGCCTAGGAAATCATTGACTTGGTAATGTTTTGGTTATTCTTTCTTATTTTAATTTTTATGATCTTCCATAGTGGTCATATTTCTTATTTCCTTTGGTCACTTGAATGAGTTACTTAATGGTAAGACTCGCTGTTGAAGACATTAGGTTTATCACAATGAGGAGGGAATTTTACGCTCTATAAGAAGTAAGAACAGAAGCTCAACATATTACCTTTTAGTTCTATGGAATGTTATTCAATGTTAGAAAATAGGCTTAGATATTGTCTTCTTTTTCGTGTTTATAAACGCCACCGAACATGTCCAGATATCTTAATGAGCTGTGCAATTGGAAGAGTATTCTCTCTTGAAAAGATTTCATCTTTTTTTTCTGCTCTATGTTAATGTTAGTAAATGTGGTAAAAGTAAAAGAAATGTGCAACTGAACACGTTTCTGTTAAGTGTTAAGTGGTTGCACGTGGATGACAAATTTGAAGTATGAGTTACGCTATTCAGTCACACCTTTGGACCTTGGATTTGTGAGAGCTTTCAGGGGTTAATGGAAAGCCTCATTGTACGGAGACCGATTTCTCCTGATTTTCCACGTAAAGCAAATAGGCTGATGAAAGTGTTATGTCTGAATGAGGCCGCATCTATAAATATGTTGTGCTGAAGCATATATGCATTGTTTTGTGATGTAGGACCCTGAAACAAAGAAGCCCCGTATCAAGATCTATATTGACAAAGAAACTGGAAAGAAGAAGGGGGATGCACTTGTGACTTATCTAAAGGTTGTATTTGAGTTTTATGTTCCTATAATTCTTTAGATGTTGCCGTGTCCCGAATCTTACATTCTTATTCGGTTCTCTGGTGCATTAGGAACCTTCAGTAGACCTGGCTATCCAAATTTTGGATGGGACGCCATTAAGGCCTGGCGGCAAGGTTCCTATGTCAGTTGCAAAAGCTAAGTTTGAGCAAAAAGGTAATATATGGTACCTATACTTCATATTTTGTTGTTATTTCTTGTATCTTTTTCTCTGTGTGTGTGTGTGTGTGTGTGTGTGTGGTGGGGGGGGGGAGGGGGGGTTAACCGGGATGTATGGAACACAAGTTTTCTTTTATGAGTGAATTGACTTCTGATACATATCTTGCCGTGTCTTTTCTAAAATCTATCTGTTTTGCAGGGAAAGCTTTTGTACCAAAAAACGTAGACAAGAAAAAGAAGAGAAAGCTTCAGCATCTTGAACGAAAAATGCTTGGCTGGGGTAAGTGCTTTGCATTTTGAAAAGTTTTCATAGTTCCAGTGAGTAATTATTTTCCAGTGATGCTCTTTTAGATCTTTTGTAGCATTATCAATCCTTTTTTCATTTTTGTTTCTTTGGACTACTGATGTCATAATATTTTCAGTTTCTTGTGCTTATTTCTGGATTTAGTTTGATCTTTTTCCATTTAAGTTAAGTAGCAATATACTGTTAAGTTTGCATGTGGTTACACTTAAAATGGGATTTTACAATTATGTTTAGCCATCTTTGCTGCTACTACTTCCTTATCTGGTAAGTAACAACCACTTGAGATGATAAGTATATACCATAGCATCCATGACAATTACTCAGTAGAAATAACAGCATAAGGAAAATAATGTTAATTACGCTTGGAATAGCAGCTTTCTATACTATTTTCTAGTTCTTATTTTGCTGGAGTATTGTGTATCATTTTGGTACCATGACTACATGCTCTAGTATTAATATCCAATGCTGGTAAAAAGATTACATAAGAAAAGATAAAAAAATGTATGCTTTTTATGTGGATGGACAAATTCTTAGATACAATTTGGAAAAAATAAACTTCAAATTGCTACTGTTTAAGTGAAACCAATTATGGATCTTTAGACGCCTCTGTAGTAAAAGGGTGTTGGGTGTGCAAATTTTCTTTTCTAGAACTTCTTTATCAGGGTTAGTTGTACAATAAGTCTTTCTTTCAGAGAAAGCGGGGGTTTTTTTTTTTTCCGGGGGTTGGGGGGTTAGCTGGCTGGGCGCTTTGGCCCGGTATCGAACCTGGGACCTCTCAGTCCCAGGCAGTGGATGTTACCCACTGGGCTACCATGTCTTCGATGAAAGCGGGGTTATTTAACTGCGTGCTTGAATAGGTATTTCTTTCAGAGAAAGCGTGGTTATTTAAGCTTTCAATCCAAAGTATGTTGAAGAGAAAAATCATTTCTATTTCAAAGTTGGCAAGCACATACCTAAAACATGTCTTAGTTCATAGTAGTACTTATTTGAGCGAATGGCTCTACATAGACCTTAACAATTTTTGCTTTTCTTTTTTTAGACATAAACAATTTTTTTGTACATTCTTGGACCTAATCTATTTACGGGCACTCAAAAATAAATAAAAATTGAGAATCCGGCCAAAATTTGACCGTTGAATAAAGCGGTGTCGTTTTATTAAGGGTATTTATGTCTTTTAAGCAATGTAATTATTCGACCCATTGTTTGTAATTCGGAACAGCAAATGGGTTCAAATAATCTCAAAGAACAACCCGCCCGCCCGCCTTGACTTAACCTGATCTTCCATAAAAAAATGGGATAATATGAAATGCCCTTTACCAAAAAAGACAACCCACCCGCCCACCTCCACTTTATCCACCGTCAGCCACCACCACTGCTCCTCCCATCCTATAACTACCCCAATTCTCCCTCTCATTCCAATTCCCCCTCTCTTAGCACCTTTCTTCATCTTCATCTTTCCTTTTATATCGATGTCTTCTTCTTCACGCTCTGCATTTTCGAAACCATCCGTTCGCCGCCGTTCACCACCCACGTCTGGTTTATCTAGGAAGAAATGGCTACAGAAACATTCTTCTGTTGCAATCAAGCCCCTACCGGAGCAGCCACATCACGCTTCACCTTAGGTGGTCTTCCTCTACCTCTAGGAGCCGTCCCAGGCGGCGCCTGAGTTGGGCCAGTGTTCGCCCATTTTTCTTTCCGAGAACAAACACAAAATAACCCAGAAATGCACAAAGCAATTGAATTTTAATCAATCAAGACACACCACCCAAAAAAAAACCCAAAGACTCATGAAAATCCAAACAACTCCTTGTTAATTGTTCAAGATTTGATTAAAGTTTTACAAAGAGAACTAATCTTGGATTCAATTTTGATGTGAACAAAAATGACATATGATGATTATGGTTACTTTGGGGGCGAAATTGGACTTGCAGAACTGGGGTGGTTTGGGTTGTGGGAGTGTTGGTGGTCGGCGAAAGGGAAGTGGTAGTTGGGGGTGCGGGGTGGAGAGAGAGGGTGGGTGCTTATGGCGGAAATGATGGAGAGGGAAAGATTGAGATGATGATGATAATTGTGGGTCGGGTTGGAGACCAAGAAGATCATAGGGGGAGGAAGTCGGGTGGGCCTTTTATTGCTCCAAGTTATTTCATGTCTGAAAAGACTATATTACCCTTAGTCAAACGATACCGTTTTATTCAACGACCAAATTTTGGCCGGATTCCCAATTTTTATTTATTTCTGAGTGCCCGTAAATAGATTAGGTCCAAGAATGTACAAAAAAATTGTTTATGTCTAAAAAAAGAAAAGCAAAAATTGTTAAGGTCCATGTAGAGCCATTCACTCTACTTATTTTCTCATCGTTATTATCCGTTTTTGGTAGATGAAAAGTTCTATTAATAGATCAATCAAAGAAGTGAAACAGTGGAAAAAAATTACCCCTTGAACAAATGAAGAAACACAAACATTTCAAACTGATTAGAAAGCCACCCATGGTTTTTGTTTATAAAAGAAAAAGTTCTGAATGACTATAAGGAGAAACAAGAAACAAGATGGAAGGAACAGAAATTACATGAATGCAGCTTTCCTATCTCCTTCTACTCTATCAATGCTATCTTTAGGGAAACAACATATGCTACTCCCAAAGAGTTGATAGAAAAGTAACACTGTCCCAATGTAACTTAATAGTCATGATCTTTAATTACCCTGTTATTCCCTTGTACCCTATTATGCCAAGATTGCAAACCAAGCACATAGCCATGAAGTTTCCCCCACCTTAGTCTTGTCAAAACAACAAAATATATCTGCATGAAGAACTACAAGTATATCAGGACATACCAACTTCTCATCCACTGAAGTGATCAAAAAAAGAGAGAAAGGGGGGGTACAGATGTGATGATGAAAACGCATCCGACGGCTGAGGCGAGGCGGTGACCGTGAAGCGCGATGCGTCCGAGGCGCAAATATGGTGAGGCGCAGGGGATTATTACCTACTGACCTAATTTAAAAAAAACAATTAGTCTCTTCTCACAGCCGCTCTTCTTCCAGGTATGTCCTCCTTCTTCTTCTGCTGCCTTCCTTCTTTTCTCTGATTTTTTTTTCCTTCTTCAAACTCTGAAATCTCTGATTTTTTCTTCTTCAATCTCTAATTTTTTCCCTTCTTTAATCTCTGATTTTTTGTTTTGCTGGAGCTATGGAACTGTGGAGAGAGATGATAAAGATTTTTTTTTTTCTTCTTCTGCTGTCCACGTGTCCTTTTTCTTTTCAGTTTGTGATTCCAGGTGCCCTTTTTCTTTTCAGTTTGTGATGTTTACTGGCCTTTTTATGCCTATTCATGTTATATATTTTCTCATTCCTTATTCATGTGATATAAAAATATATTTTTAATGACAAGGGAAAATGAATACTGAATACAAATTGTTTAACACTCGAAATTGGAACTCAATTGGTATTTATAATATTGAAATCATGTTTTTAGTATAAAATTTTATATAAATTTAATATATAAGCATTTTTTGCAAAAATAGTGCGCCTCGCGTCCTTGAGGCGTGCGCCTCGGACGAGCGCCTCGTCGCCTCGGTCCCTCATCGCATCAGTTCGCCTCACGCCTTTTAAAACTAAGGGGGAAGGTCAAATTGAAGTATAAGTTCATCCAGATTTGGGAAATTTTAGCACCCAATCGTCATAGTAACCTGTATAGTTGCTCTTAGCTTGTTTTTTTTGTTTCTTGCAGGTGAAAAACACTATTTTCATGATTTATTTACATGATGAAAATCTTGGTATCATTTCAATTCTTTACAAGTTTGTTTCTTCATATTAGGTGGTCGTGACGATGCAAAGCTGCTAATTCCTGCTACTGTCATATTGCGTTATATGTTCACCCCAGCAGAACTACTGGTAACCTGCTGAAGCTTTCATTTTCTTTTAATTGTATTCGGTGTCTTGATTTTGGTGAAACGAGTATGAAACATCAACATGTTCATTTGCTTCTGCTGGTTGGAAGATCGTCTTGCTGATACTCATATTGTTGTTTATAAGAGTTATATTTTGGAATGTTGATTTCTCTTTTCTTTGACATACAGGCCACTGAGAACTTAAAGACCGAATTGCTGGAAGATGTTCAAGATGAGTGTTCTAAGATTGGTCCTGTAGATTCAGTCAAGGTACTGCTACTACTTCCTAACCACGTCAATTGATTATATGCTTGGATTCCAGTGTCAGGGATGCTCGCTATGTGTCCTACTCGACTACTCCCCCTGTCCCTGAATCAGTATCTATATTTGATTTGACACATTGATTTTAGGAGATTATTTGACCCATAGCGTTTATCTGAAGAAAGTTAAAGGAACCACCCCAAAAGGGGGGAAAAAGTGAGAAAAAAGAGCAGAATGAGAAGGAACAGCAGAACTTTTTCCTAAAGAATTATTTTAGTAAAACGGTTTTGGACCAACGAATAAAAGAGAAAAGAAGAAAGAAAAAGTCAGGGCTGGGATTTTAGGGTGGTGAAATGTAAACCGAGAAGAGAGAGATCCGAAGAGAACAAGTAAACTAAGGGGGCACTTGAATGATAGATAGATGGCAGGAAAGTGGACAAATAAAGAAAGAAACAATAAAAGATATTTGATTTGTGCTTTAATTTTGTACAAATCCTTTGTGTGATGGCTTTCTTCGAGAACGTATACTTTGATTTACTTTTGAGTTTGCTTATTACTTTTATTTATTTATTATTTCCTCTCTAATATTTATGTTTTGTCTTGGTTTGTTTATAGGTTTGCGAGAATCATCCACAAGGTGTTATTTTGGTGAGATTCAAGGATAGAAAGGATGCAGAAACGTGCATAGCGAGGATGCATGGACGATGGTATATCAGTTTACTTTTATCCATTATTCAGTTCTTCATTAGATTGTGGAATAACAAAACAACTATTTGGTGGGTCAGTGAACCAGTAGATAGTCCCCAACAACCAAAGAAAAGAAAAAAAAAGTCGAGCAAGCAATTTACTAATCTCTTTTGGTTAGCTAAAAGAATAAGCGTCGCTCCCAATCTTTCACGAGCTTTGCTCCGAGTCATAAGACCAAAACAACTTTGTTAATTACTAATAACATAGCTTGTCTTATGTAGGAACATGTGATTTGAGGAATGATTTAAAATGAACTGGATATTCTATCATAATATCTAGGAGGGCTCGAGATTACAAATCTAAGATGGATTCACATAGCTAAAACCGTTTCTGAATTCACTAGTCCGGGTCTGAAATTGACCCAGGCACAACCAACAAAGTTAAAAGTAATGCTCAATAATCTCTCTACTGTATTTTTATCCCTCTTCAAATTTTAGTCTACAGATTGAACATGAGGAAGAAAGTGGTCATATTCGTTTTAACTTTTAACTGTTTTTTTTTCCACCTTACAACCCTGTTGTTTGGTTTTCGGGAAAATACGCATACCCCTGTTGCTTTCTTCCCGTTCTTTTTAAAAATGTTTCTGTGTGTACTACTACTACTATACTGCATTAGAAGGTTTCTGTGAGTTTAGCTTGCATGCATTGTGAGCATGTGCTATTTATCTTCTGTGTATGAAGCAACTCAAATAATAACCTGCATTGAAAGTGGGAACGGGGTTGGTGGATCCTTGTGCTTTCAGGTTTGGTGGAAGACAAATCCACGCGAGCGAGGATGATGGATCTGTGAACCATGCTTTGGTTCGAGATTTGCAAGAGGAAGCAGATAGGTTGGAGCAGTTTGGAGCTGAGCTTGAAGCCGACTGAGGTTGTCTCTTTGTAATTGCAGTTTTGTTACTAACCTTAGTTTCTGTAAAATCGCGAAAACAGAACGTCTACGTGATCAGTATTGGAGTTTTTGCAGTACAAATGAGTAGTTCTGTTCCGATGTTGATATATGGATTCCACAGCTATATTTTGGTCGGAAGAAATTGAATGTCTATATTTCACTTGGTATCGGAATTTAAGATAGTACTCGTCCGTGTATGAGTTATTATCTCAATTAGTTTCTAATTAGCAGGTTAATGTTGTACTTATATACGTAAAGAGCAAATCATCTTTCTCAAATTGAGGATGTTAATTATGTAAGTTCATTACAAACCTGTCGATACTTACTTTGGAATATTTTTAGACAGAACTATGGGTGTTTTTTTTTTGAAGCCCGATTGGGCGGTTGCCTCATATAGGGGAGAGAGAACTGACTCAGACGAGGAGGAGATAGCCTTTTTACTTTGGAATATTTTTAGACAGAACTATGGGTGTTTTTTTTTGAAGTCCGATTGGGCGGTTGCATCATATAGGGGAGAGAGAACTGACTCAGACGAGGGGGAGATAGCCCTAGAAAGGGAGATTAAAGCTTGCCGCGCACAGGCTGAGGGTATCGAACCCACGACTTCAAAGTCGTGGGTAGGCGCATGCCCACTGGGCTTGGACACTTTGATCAGAACTATGGGTGTTTAATCTTGGGTAGTAGTACTACTAGTTGTGTGGAAAACTGATTGTTCGTCGGTGCATTTGGACGCCATTTCAAATTTTTTAGAACTGGTTTCATATCTCTACGTGCAAAAAAATTAGCTTTTGTTAATTTACCCGAAATTTCAAACTAAAAATGAATTTGACCCCTTTAACGTTGTTTATTTATTTTTATAAGAATTAAAATTTTCATTTCTTGTTTGCTTTTTTGGTGAATAAGATGCTAGCAATATATTTCGTCAGCCAGAATTAACATTGTTTCTGTGTGTAATTTTGAAAATTTTGCCTTTTTGTCATGGAAAGGAAAAAAAACAAGATAATCGAAATTTATTTGTCTAATCTTTTTGGATTAGATCTAATCTGAAATTTATGATATTAGTTTCATATTAATCTTGTACGCAAACAGGATTCTAAATAATATCTAATGAATGAAATTTTTTTATTCAGATTCAATCTAAAAAAGAGTTTCAGTCTCAATCTGATTTGCAAATCAGATCAAACTCAGATTAGATTCAGTCTCAATGTAACGTTATAAATTTATAATGATTCGAATTTACATAGGAATGGTTATCAAGAGTTTCAGCTCACTCGAAATTTTCTTTATTATTCACCTAAAACTTAAAAAAAAAAAAAAAAAAATCAAAGGTTACTGTTGAGAATCTCACATCGACTAGCTAGCGAACAAGTTTATTCTTTTTAAGGATTGTGCAATCCTCCCCTCTTGAGGTACATTTTAAGGGATTGAGTTAGACCCAAGTCCATTTTTAACATGTTATTAGAGTCACCTAGTTCGATGTTGGACCCCTATGATTGTTCAGGATCCAGATTGAGTTAGGCCAAAATCCATTTTTAACAGTTACTGCCATGACGGACAAGGAATTAAATGCACGAGACGAAGGAATATTTTATCAAATTTGTCCAATATATTTTTTTTACAAATTTTATATATAGTTTGACATATTATTGCAATTTTAACCCACGCTAAATTCCTGTCTTCGTCCCGACTAAAAGGAATAGAGAAATTCAAAAGAACGTTGCACAAAACAAACAAAATAAATTAAAAGAAGGAAGCAGTAAAGGAGAAGTAACACATGGCAAAAGAACCAAGAAAACTAGCCGTTATATCAATCATCTTAACAAGTCTTCTCTTCTTCCTGCAACGGTCAAATTTCAAAAGATAACCGTTGGCTATTATTTCCCTTCTATATCTTCTCCCCCTTCCTTCCTCCATCTCCAAGAAACCCCAATTTCCCCCCAAAATCAAGCCAAATAAACCCTAAAATTTCTGCAGGAAAAAAATGGGTCTTTCAATTCAATCAAATTCAGTAAAAGAATCCCATCATCAACACACTCGCAAAATCTTCCAACTCTGCAACTACATCCTACTAGGAGCAGCCTCAAGTTGCATATTCTTAACTCTCTCTCTTCGTCTCGTCCCGTCTCTAATCGGATTCCTCCTAATCCTCCTCCAAATCTTAACAGTCGCGGGAGCGATTTCCGGATGCGCAGCAGCCAATTCAGGGGCAGGGAAATGGTACGGAGCTCATATGGTTGCAACTGTTTTGACTGCAATTTTCCAAGGCTCTGTTTCGGTCCTGATTTTCACGAGGACAGATGAATTTTTCGGGAAATTGAATTCTTATGTTAGGGAAGAAAATGGGGTGGTTATATTGAAATTGGTTGGTGGATTGTGCATTGCAATATTTTGTATGGAATGGGTGGTTTTGACTCTGGCATTTTTCTTGAAGTATTATGCTTACGTTGATGGTGGTGTTGGTAGTGGTAGTAGTAATGGGATGAAGAGAAGTGGAAAGGTTCAAGATCAAGAAGATTTGAAGGATTGGCCATGGCCATTCCAAGTTTAATTTCGAAAAAAAATTGGGAGAATTTTCTGATATTTTAATGTTTATTATATATAATGAAGTATTATTTTGTTCATTCATCTTGGGGGGTTCTCAATGATTTTATTGGATTGTGATTTAAATTGCTGCTATATTTGTTGTATAGCAAGCATTACATATTGTGATGCTTACCTTTTGTGAAATGGAAATGGAAAAGGTTTGGTTTGGATGTTTATTTTGTTAGTCTTTGGTTTTGTTATCATATTTGGATGCTTTTGGAATGACAAGATCATGTTCTCTGATCACAGATTATTATTATTATTATTATTATTATTATTTTAAAGGTAGAATTAAGTTTGGGTGTGGGTTGGATCCGGTAACCACCACGGGTCGGGTCTGGATAGACCCTAAAAACCATAGGTCTGCTTACTAAGGTACTTTCTCCCAACTTGGTAGCGAGAATTGAACACTTGACATTTGTGAGAATTTAACAATGACTAAACTTTTCAGTCATCGTTAAAAAAATCTAGAAAAGTAACAATATGATTCTCAACCATTGTAATTCCAACCATTGTCTTGGCCCCAAACGCCGCCGCCCAGAAAAAGCCTTCTTAATTATGTTGAAAGTCAAATGCAGCGTTTCAGCCGCCCAGAGAAACGCCGCCCGGTGGCGCAGGATCCCCACAGAACCCATCTCTGAAACTGAAGGCAAGGCCCAAGTTCAAACTTCACCATCGTGAACACTACAAGTTAGTCTCATCTTTTACATCTATATGTTGAATACTAAAACGCCCTCAGGTTCTCTCCCCTTTTAAGGACGTTAGCTCATCAGGTGGGTAACCTCGTAGGTGCCGTCTATTCCGATCAATTAGCAGAAGGCGTGTTTATTAGGGAAGAGCATCTAATTCGGTAGTTTGAAATCAATTTTTTTCGGTAGTTTGAAATCAATTTTTTAGGTAATTTGATTTTTTAAAATACCGACATTTTGAACCGAATTCTGATTTACCGAATTCGAACCAAACTACCCAATTGGCAATAATATATATTTTTTGTTCATGAAAAACAAAAAATATTTAACTATAATCAAAATAACAGATAAATACAAAATTCAACCAAAATCACAAATATATGCTTTAAAAAATTATAAATATATATTATAAATAATTATATATTTTTTTTTAATACAAAATTAAATCTGAATTTGGTAATACCGACCTATTTGACCGATTTCATTCGATATGATCCGAAATTACTGAATTGATCCGAATTACCGAATTCGATTTAACAAATTCGAGAATTTGGTCGGTAAAAACCTCGGTAAATCGGGTTTTACCAAATTTGCACATCTTATCTTAAAGGAGAGTGAGAAGGCATTCCCTTCCCTTCCATGGTTCCTCCTTGCCTCCAGTACTGTAATATGAGGGTTAGCTCTTAAGAGGAAGAATTCCAAGTTGAACGCTTCGGCTAGCGACTCAGCTTCAAGAAATGAGTTAAAAAGGCTGCATTATGCTATAGGGGATATAAAAAAGGGAAGGAAGGGAGAAGATGATATGAACGAATTCCGGAAAAATAACACAACACGAATATATATACACAATTCCGGTAAACTTATTGTTTCACACTCGAAAGCAATCTCTTGACAAACGGAAAAACAGGCTACTTGAACTCGATAACAAAATGCAACCCAGCAACTACAATACATCTCAAATTCATATTCTCACTACGACAAGACGTTTATTCGGCAGAAAATATAAGGTAAAATGAACTACATTCATGCTGGTTTACTAATCGAAAGACCTACCTCTGATGCAGAGCAGCATTGTTTAGATAGTAATCTCTCTACCGAAGATCCAGCTAAAAGGAACACTGGATGCCTGCTTTGCCCTTGCTTGTGCTCGCTCCTCCAATTTTCGAATCCTTGGTGCCAGTCCACACACGTAATCTTGTGCTTTACGCCCCTCACCAGAAAGGCCAGTAACTTTCTCAACGTTCCATCGTCCCACTAAAAATTCTAAAATATCAGCATAATCCTTGGCGGTGTAAACTCCCAGCCGTTGAGCAACAGCAGAGAAGTGTTCAAAGAGGTTATCATCCTTTCCGTCATACATTAGGTGAGCAGGCATTGATATTTTCTTTCTCATCATGTCAGCAAGAGCCAATACGGTGACATCTGGATCGATTTCGAACAACTTCTCGACAATCTTGGTGTATGCAGTTTCATGGCGCTTCTCATCTGCAGCAATTGTCCCGCATATCTGTGCAAGTTTCAGGTCCCCATGTTGCTTGGCAAGCCTAGCAGTGTTCCCATGAGAAATGAAGGTTGCTCTCTCTTGAAATGAGGTATAAATGAAACCAAGATACGGGTTGTTTTCAGTGCGAGGATCCTGACACAAAAAAAGTTACAAAAGGGTTATAAACGAAATCCTAAAACGTAGAATAAAAAGGCCGATTCAAGAAACATACTACATTTAACCAACGATAAAAATGCAGATATTTATCATACCATGCCTGAGCCGATAAGGTATTGAATAGTCTTTTCAATCTGCCTCATATCAACCCTTCCAGAAAGATAAAGGTATTTGTTGAGGAGGTCACCGTGCCTATTCTCTTCCGCAGTCCAAGCCCTAGTCCAAATAGCCCAATTGGTAAGACTGGCCCCGGTCTCATCGCGAACTCCATCAAGGGTGTTAAGCATGGTCTGGTAAGTTGGAAGTGCTTCCTCTGTGATCATATCTCCAATTAACGCAACATAACAGTCATCGGGGATTTCTTTGGCTCTTTCCCTAAGCTCCTTGACTTGCTCCTCGAATCCATCAGATGCAGGATCTGGCAAAAAATCGATAGGCTGCCAGATTTTCTCAACATCCTTTAGGTGCACAAGGATATGCTCTTCTGCCCAACCATTCAGCGAGCTGAATATCTCAAGCTTCTCTTGTGGCATTGAATGAATAACTTGCTCATGCACCTCCCGTGGCGTTCCGTTACCAACCTTCCTATATTCCAAAGAAGTAGATCTTAGAAGCATGCTTTCGTAAAGAACACATGAAATGCCAAAAGACAATCCCAGAAAAGAAAAAGAAAAAGAAAAATATCAGATTTGCAAATCAAAAGATACAACAGAACAAGCAGATTAATGTAGTTAAACATTTCCAAATTTGAAAATTCTAAGTATAACTCATGTAGTTAACAGTGGGAAGGTTAATAGACCATCGTCCGAATTCTACCTTTCAAATTATCATTTCTAAAATAAAGTCGGAAAATATATTATCCTATTTGCCAACCACATTCTGTTGACACGACATACAACAATCAGAAGCCGGAAGCCATCTGCACATTATTAGATCTCAATATGCACCGAATCAACTTATTGAAAATATAGATATCAATAGAAGTGTCATGAAGTGTCATTAACCTCATTCATTTATTTAGGTATCTGAATATGTAGGGCATAAAAACTATCAGAATTGGATCATTTTCAAGTATCAAAGACCAAGTCAAAGAGGTTAGCGCGGTTTGGCGCATCACTTCTTACTCGGAATAATAGGTCCCGAATTCGACATCCTTCCCCGATAATAAAATATTTAAAAAAAAACATATAGGAAGGTAATCCTTTTGAGTGTTTTATTTATTTATTTCTCTGCTTATTTTAAAATTTCAAGAGGACCTAGGAGCAGAAACAAAAATAGCAACTTTAGGGGGGATATAAGAAAAGGTGTAGGTAGGAATCCAACAGAGAAATTAAGTGTCAGTCAAGGAAGAAACAAGAAGGCCTACCTCTGACGACAACCACATTAAAGACAGAGGTCCATGATATTGGCAGAGAGTTAAGAACCTTGAAACTCAGGTTGATGAAATCAACAAGAGGAGTCCATTCTAGCACTCAAAGTTACTAAGATAGTGAATAAAGCACTTTCTCACTCTTTCATATACTAGGGGTTTTCACTTGGAAAATAAAATGTTACATACTAATGTATTCGGGTCCATAACCATGGGTGGTTCCAATGCACGAGATCTTGTAGCACTTACCAATGAGGCCCTATCGAGTAATATTACACATAAGAAATCAATTATAGACACCAATACAATTAGATCCGATCTTTCATAGACAAATTCATAAATATTTTGAAAATAACATAATGTAAGGGAAACCTAGGTAGAGATGGACCACACAAAAGAGAGAGTGAAAATTGTCCCAACAAAAGTCAAAAGTTAACAACACAAGGTTGCTGGCAAATCTTGTTTTCAAACAAAAGTGCCAAACTCACATGTAATGCCCCCTGAAACTCTTAAGATAAAAAACCGCGAAAACCAAACACACCTAGTTTTCACTGTTTTGCACAAGAAATCAATGGTTTTTCAAATTTTGTTCATTTGTGTGAACTTTCCAAGAATTAAATTCATCCCTTTTCCAGAAAGAATCAATGTTATAAAGAGATCTCATCAACAGCTGCAAAGCGACCTCCTTTTTTCACAGGATTGGAAAGAAAACTTAGCAAATGCATTCATATTACTCAACTGATTAAACCATTAAAAGAGGAATAAGATAACAATTCCAAAATACTTAAAGAAAAAGGGATATTGACAACATCAAGGAAAACATGCAGAGTCCAACCTAACTATAAATACATTTCAACAGAAATTTAAAGTTGGGGCACAAAAAATACATCAGAAAATTGACTCAAATTCCAGAGGCAACTCATATGAAACATACGAGAACAAAGAATCCGAAGGTGCCAATGAACTAAATTAATACGGTTTTAAAAAGGATTGGGAAGCGGACATTCAATTTGGGACGAAAAAAGTTTTCCCCCAAATAACATAAGGCTCATGTCAATGGCGGATACAGTGTCCCGCCACCGGGGTCACAGGCCCTATGATAGGTTCACAAGTGAACCTACACAAATAAGGTGAATCGGTGAGTGACCCCACTACTCTCAGGTCTTGGATATACCACTGGCTCATGTGATAGAATCTTAATGTGCATAGAGAGACTTAAAAACAAAGATTTGAGTGGAAGATCCTCACATGCATACATTCAAAGACAAACCCACATCAAATCTATACAAGTAAAACAAATTAGAAAGATGATTGAATCAAGAATTAATCAAATTATAATAAAAAAAATCATCTTTATCAGTGTTCACCTCGTATTCTCCGAAGAAAAAGTTTTGACTGAACAAATTCGAAAAAATTCAAGAAACACACAAACAAAATTAATCAATTTATGCAATAAAACCCTCAATTCGATCAAATCGATAACATTTCCAAACAATAAAAAAAAGAATAAACAAAAGGGACATTCTCCAATAACTCACATAGAAGGTGAATGAAGAGTTGAAGCCATGAAAACTTTATGATGAGATCTAGTGGACTGATGAAACCCATTTGGAAAAGAAGAAATATTGTGGGCTGGGAAGCTTAAAACATTGAGTTTCAAAGCCATTTCTTCTCAATTTTTGATTTTTTTAACAATGATATTTATCAAATTTCTCAAAGAAACGGAAATAAAAAGGCTCTTATGATTCTCCAAAGCAAGAAATCAAGGGAAAAGGATGGAGAATTTTGCTTCAAGAAGCGAAGTCTTTAAAGAAAAGGGTAGAGCTGAGGAGGAGAAAACGAGAGAAAAACTTGTGCCTAGAAATCAAGACAAGTGTGGGCTGAAGAAGATGACAATTGGAGGTGAGTACATCTTAGTTGTTAAGAAACCTTTGTCTATTGGAAAAAATTGCCCACAGTTTTCGAGTCCGATTATAGTGCAGCACACGTTTTTTTTCACAATATAAGAAATAATTTTGAGTGATTTGAACTGTTAAATCGAAAAATTTAACGGTCTAAATTTTTTTTTGCAAGATACCGGTTATATAAGACATGTATTATATATATAAAAATATGTGTTTATAATGAGAGAATATATGTTGCACTCTTAGAACATATGTTGCAACGAGAGAAAACCTTTTGCATAACGGTCTAAGATTTTTCAGTGGGATACCTATTACGCAAGACATGTATTATATGTCTAAGCAAATGTGTTTATAACGAGATAATACATGTTGCACTCTTAAGATATATGTTGTAATGATAGAAATTTTTTGTATTTAATTTAACATTTGTCCAAAAAATATATAATACTTATCTAAAAAATATTTTATATATATTGAGAAAACAATATTCAACACTATATCTGTGAGCCCGATTTCACGGAAATATTGCACACCGATTTCACGGAAATACCGCAGATGCCATTCTCATTTTCCTTTGTCAATTTATTTTGGGATTTATTTATATTTTTCTCCGTCAATTTTGTTCGAGTTCGAACTACACCACGTTCTAATTTGATCGTACACTTTTTTAAAATAATTATATATTTTTTTTCCAAACTACCGCAATTAATTTTCTACATTTAAGGGATACAAATTCTATTAATATAAAAATTCTCCTATATCCAAGAATATCGTGATAACTTACTCATTCATAAAAATTAATACATCTGTGTTTTCAATTTCTATTCATTTTTTTAGAACGTCAAAATACAGCTTCTCTTAAAATACCATATTTAGGTGAGAGACAATAATACTCTCAAGAGAAATTACGAGCTCTACTAACTCATGATATTTTTTTTCTATTGTCCATTTAGTTTTCGAGCCTGACATACTTGACTAATCTGGATAAAGTATTGCAGGAAATTTTTTATCTGGGTAGGCTACTAAGTTTATAAGTTACATCCAAACCAATAAGTGCAGTACACGTAGGAAAGAGAATTGATATAAGTTCAATTCTCTTTCCTATAAAACTACTCGTATTGCAGACATAGCCGGACGCAGGAGACGAAATCTAGTGGTGCAAATCGAAATCTGATGGTGCAAATCTGGGGGCGAAGCTGATAAAATTCTTGGAGGGGCAATAAAAAGGGCAAAAAAAAAATTTTGGTGGTGCAATTGCACCACTTTGCCGTGCATAGATCCGGTGCTGATTGCAGAGGTCCAAGAAGAGAGCGACATTCCCAACATCAATAACATGACCGCGGTTTGAACCCGGTCATTCTTAATGGAATAGGAGCCTTCATCCACGCTAACACAACTGATGTTGGTCTAACTCATGATCTTGATATATGCTACTTTATTTTTTTAATAGAAGTCATTTTTAAACTTTTTATCTATTCGTTAAATATATGTTATTTTTCAGTTTTTAAGGATTATTTTTCAAACAAAAAATTACCTCACTTATAAACAAGAGAGAGAGAGATTGCTAACTGGGAACTTGATGCGTATAAATTAAATTATTAAGAGCATAAAAGAAAGAATACCCGTTATTTTTTTCTTTTTTAAATCTATACTAAGGTACTTTAAATACTTTATGTTATGAAATGGGAGGATGTCTAAAGAATACTCATGTCATACTTGTCTTTTTTTTTATGGATACATGTACATACTTGTCTTACGTAATATGTATTCTAATTTTTTTTAAATAGTTAAATTTTTTATCCAATTAATTTTTTTATATATACACTAAAAAATATATATTCTGTACTATAACCGTACTCAACTTCCTTAACCTAGTGAAATTTGTTGTTGGAGTCGGTCCACCGTACGTACCATGTTGTCATTGTACCACCCGCATTTAATAGCATGTCTACGCCATTAGGATGTCATTGTACCACCCGCATTTCCTTAAGCTAGCATGCCCTCGTTGCTCACTAACTAATTATGTGGACAAGTTTGATTAACATATTTTGTAGCTATCCATTTACTTTTTTTCCATAAAGGACTCGTAGCGAGAAATGTTAGTAACTACTAGTGACGATGATAGGGGCGGACCTAAGTGCATAGTGGGGGAAGTCTTGGCCCCTCGTTTATTTCTAGACAAAAGTTTTTAGTATTTTTCTCTCATATTTTGCATATATTTTCACTTCGGTCCTACTAACAAAAATTTGATAAAAAATTATAGACAAATTAATAGATTTAGTTCAAAAATATTTAACGATTAGTTGATTGAGTCTTTTTCTTCTTTTTTTTTAAGTACCGTAATGGTAAATTTGACATTTATGTTCATTTTCTAGTAGTCAATGGTGAGTCAACAGTTTTCAATAAGAGGGCCAACAATATTTTATGAACATCAATTACTCACCCCCTCTACATCTGACTCAACCCCTCTAACCCATTCCCTATATCTCGTACCCATCTTCTCTCGAAAGCTAAGTTAGGAGAACAATTTGTTGTAAACCATCCCTTAACTGCGAACATGAAGACTCGAAGCGGATGTCGCTAGAAAGAAGCAAATTCTGAGCAAGAAGAATCCATATTGAGCGGAATGTTAAGCTCTAAAACCATTGAGAAATACTTTAGGTCAAAAATTCATTTGCCCTAATCTAGCCATTGCAAGAAGTATACTTGATAATTTGACGTTAGCATCCGTTTGTAATACATGAGTAGTTCATAGTGCTCAAAGCACGATTTCCGATTCGTTAGTGTCAAATTTGCTATGTATAGTTTGAGCATGTTATGTGAGAGTCTTAAATATGTTTTAATATGCTTTTCGAGGTCAAATATGGGTATTTTGGGCTGATTTTACGAAAGTTACAGAAATTATTGTTTTCTTTGTTAATTTGCACATAAAACTGATTGTTCTGAATCGCGGTCGACCGGACCTTTTTCCCATCATCCGGGACAAACTACTAGGAGTTTTGCAGAGATCAACACTGAGATGTGGTCGACCAGGACGAAAGTCTCCTCGACCGAAGTCATTGTGGTCAACCGACTTTCCTCACCGGTTGTCCGAGTTGTTTTGTCAAAGTTCTTGTCCGGATCTCGGACAACCTGAGGTCGACTTGACCCTCCTGTCCGGTCGCCCGAACTCTATTCAGTCTTGGTTCTGTTTTCTATTTTGATATCCGTTTCTTTTCCTCTTTAAGTCTTTCGCCTATTGTTTTAACTGCATTAATAAGTTATTTCTGCTAATCTTTGTTACAAATGTTTTGAGTTTTAGGAAACATGATTTTGAGTCTTAATTGATGTTTCATCTCAAGGGTGATCGATGCTTACTGATTTAAGTTGGTAGCTCACCCCTTATTTTTCTTCTTGTTGCAAATGAATTCATTGAGGGTAACATAGATGATGATACTATTGATGATGATTTTCGAGGATGACTTAGCGTGATCGTAGATGTTCTAGCAGGATTAGCTTTCCTTTTATTTATATTGATGAATATTAGTATTTCCCCTTTTGGCTAGGTAAGAACACTAGAATGATGTTATTTTCCATTTTTAGTATTGAATAAATAAAAGAGGGTACCTTTTTAGCATTTGGGTTCGGTATCCCATGGACTTGAGATGCTGTAATGTAATAATCCAGATTACGAGGTGTAACAATACTATTATGAAATATCAATTTTTTAAAGGAGTCAAGACATTTTATATTATAACTTATAGGGAACTATTTATGCGAAGAGTTTATCTATAATATTAATATTCATTTTTCAAAAAAATTACGGTGTCATGAAGCTCGTCACCATTAAGCTCTGCCACTGCTTGAGCTGACTAGGGACAAAAAAAATGAGTCAAAATTAACTTACGCCACCTTGTCATTAAAACACCTGGAGGATTTAGAAATAGCTCAAGAGAAAAGTCTGAGCCTATTTGTGTGAACCTCCACTCCAACATGGGAAAGATATTGTGTTACTACCTCCGTTTCTAATTAACATCTCCGTCCCAAATTATTTATAACATTTTGCATTTTCACTAAGATTAAGGAAATAATTGGAAAGTAATTAATATGAGAAAAAAGTTCAAAATACCCCTCAATTATTGATTGAAAAATTATTACTAGTAGTTAGTTGAGTAATAAATTAGGGGTAAGACTGAAAAACTAATAATAAAGATGCATTGGTTTTTTAAACTTGACAAATAATTTGGGATGTCTCAAAAGGTAAAACGTTGCAAATAATTTGGGACGGGGGTAATAATTGATACATTTCACATTTTCACACATACCAAAGAAATGATTAGAAGTCAATAATTACAAAGAAAATGTCTAAATTACCCCTAATTAAAGTATGGTTTGATGTGCATGAGTATGTGTGAAATTGTTCGAAACACTAAAGTACTCCTTCCATCCCAAATTATTTGTTCACTTTGTGTTTGGCACGAGGATTAATGTTTCATCAAATTCTATCGTAAAATATGATAAAATGTCAAACATGACCCTTATTTAATTTCACTCCCAATTTAATTTTACCTTCTTTTCTCTCTCTATTCATCTCTCTCCAACATTCAATGCAAGAGGTAAGATTGGAAAAATCATCATTAATGAGTCATTTATTTAGAAAATGGACAATTAATTTGGGACAAATTAAAAAAGAAATATGGACAGATAATTTGGGACGAGAGGGAGTATTAACTAAAGTTGACTAAGGGTAAAATTGGAAGAAATATGTCAAATGTTTATCAAATTTTGAAATGTATCAATTAATTAAAAATGGAGATAATATAAGATTATAAATTCCAATATTTACTACCATCTCAAAATAACGAATTTAGATTTCAAATAAGTAATAGTGAGTACTGAAACTTATTCATTACGGTATGCAAAACCCAAAGTGCCAAGAACAGGGACAATTTCACAGACACGCGCAACAGTGAACCAGTCGAGTAATTAAAGTTTTTTTAAAAAAAAGAAAATAATATATTTGGGAGTAGAAAATTAGTATCTGCAATATATGTGCAGACATGTGTTTCTGGAATGGACTTTATTAAAAAAAAGGTAATTCAAATGTGTGCCCTTTGATGGAGAATTCGAAGGTAGAGCCGCTCTTATGGGATTGACTCATAACCTTCTCAAATGAGTTGGATGGTGCTTACTTTACAGTTGTACCCTATATACTCTTAAAAAATTGTCAAAGATGTTTCTATGCGGAACAACTTTTTTTAGTACATACAAAACGCCTCAGAACAGGTGTACTGCTGCTCACGAAACAGATGTTCTGAAGCTCATAACAGGTATCCGTTTTAAATCAATATTAACCGTTAAAATTTTAATTTAACGGATGAAAGAAGTCCGTACGTGCGGAATTACCTTGTTCCACACTGAAGTCACTGTCGAAAAAGACCAACCACTTTCTTATATTGTTTATTACTTTTCTTTTTTTGGGCTGAATAACCACTTTCTCAAATCGGCCATAAAAAATCCTTCCAATTTTGGCACCCAAAAAGAACCATTCTCGTGATTATCAACGAATGCAATTGAACACGTTTACCTCTTCTTAATAATATAATTTCCTTCATTCTTGCATGTTTGGTATGAAATTCAGCTCAACCTCTTATTTATTTCACCTAGATTTTTTTTTCTATTGATAATATATATTATTGGATCGATGAAAATCTAAACCGTGATTTAATATTGACAGAAGTTGTTTCGAGTTAGTGTTCATAGGTTTTGATAGTTGAATAACTCTATTATTACTACAAGGTTTTTGGACGCCCGTTGGGCGATGCCTCATGAGTGGAGAGATAGAACTGTCTCACCAGAGGAGGAGAGAGTAACTCTAGAAAGGGAGTCACATTAAAGCGTGCCCCATGCGCGGGGAGAGTATCGAAGGTCGTAGACAGACCCTTGCCCCACTGGACTAAGGGACCGATATTTCTACAAGGTTTTAATAAATAACTTTATCCATGAAGAAAAAAAGGTCTTGATTTTTTTCCTTATTATTTTAAGTGAATGTGGTATTAAGCTCAACATGATTTCATATTTTCCTGTTCAAGGAATGAAAAAAAAGCATTATATTTATAACTTTCTCTTTGTGGAAATAATAAAATTCCTCTTTTAAAAATAAATTTTATATAGTTGAAAATTTTACATGTTAGAAAGTACATTATAAAGATGACACAATGCCAATTCAATGACTACATTTCATCACAACTTACTATATTCTACTCCCTCCATTCCCTATTAATTGTCGTTTAGGAGATATCTAGGTATCCAAATTAATTGTCGTTTAAGGTTCTTTTATTACTTGTCAACAATTTATTCCAATTATACCCTAAATATTTTCCTTTCTTTTCTTTATGATGTAGAAGTAAGAGAGAGGGAGGGTGGGGTAATATTGGAAGTTTAGGTGGAAATGACAACTTCCTTAATTTTCTTAAATTGTCTAAAGAGTCTTATATTTAGGAATGGAGGGAGTAACAATGTTGGAAAAATGGATTGTTAAAGATTGGTTTACTTCTTATTTCTATTGTGATAAATTTAGGATTATGATATTCTTTTTATATTTTCTATCTCATCCTCTATTCTATTTGTAAATGAATTTGTGTTCTACTTTTTCCCCAATGTTTCACCATTTTTTTAGAATATAAATTTTTTTAAACAGAATCTGAAGGTTTAAATCATTTAAATTTTAATTTGGGTTAGGGACTAATTTGATACCAAGAACAAAATCTAAAACTCAAACGCAATCCAATCACCCTAAGAATTCAACACCCCTTCTCGATAATAATAACATATAATAAAAAGTGGTTTACTTTCAGCTCCATCTCAAACAAATAAACTGCAAATTAGCCTAAACTGAAAATTGATAGTTAATAAAATTTGTTATGTTTGATTTTATAAGGATGAAACAGTGAGTATCTTTTACCATATCTAAAAAAAAAAAAAATAAAAACTTAGAGAACAATACCAGTGTATACATATATAGGGATTTATAATGTACAAAACAAACATCATAGAGGCGAAAAACGGGGTTTGCTGGGAATCCTCAACTCGCAACATGTTCATACTGTAGAGCCCTGCTGGGGCGCAGTAGAAGCTATCGGTTTCTGGGGAGCTTGTGGGGATGTTTCGGGGGAAGCAATGGAGGATTTCCCGGCTGGAGGAAGGCATCTTTTAGAGAAAAAAGCCGCGATGCTCTTTCTCCTCCCACCATCCTTCCCTGTTAATCAATCAACAGGAAATTATTTTAACGAGTAAACTAATGATATTGAATACAAGAGATGATCGGAATTGTACTTTTGCAAAGAATGGTAGTTATAAACAAGAAATGATCAAATACCTGGTGATATTTTCAAGCCGAGCGTTACGAGTACATCTTGCTTAACCTGCAATAACGGAGGTTGATAAACATTAGTGAACCAAAGCTGACTTTCAACAAGCAAGGAACACATCCCAAAATAACATTTCGTTAAAAATGAACTCGAGCTCCAACAAAAAAAGTACGGTTGCAAAACATTGGACTAGGTGGTTGTGATACTCGTGTTAAAAACAGACTTGGTCCCTAACTCCAACACGCAAATGGTACCCCTCAAGAGGGAAGAGTTATCCAAGCCACATAAATTCCAAATATGCACGTAAACTAGCAGATGTGGCGTCGTTTAACAAATTTTGTGATGAACAAGTAGATAGCCATCATAGGGCAAAAACAGTGATGCTTAGATGAGCATAAAAGTTGAACTATGAGTCTATTACAGTGCACATCAAAGACACTAATAAATTTTCTTAACCAATTGATGTGGATGATTCTTGTTCACCCTTTATAGATATATGGACAAAGGATATGCCCAAAATAATTTCTCCGAGTGCAACAACATTGTTGGTTACTTCTCTTACCGACCAGTGTCTAGATATACAATAATACAAGGGTCTTATTCTTAAACCGAACAGCCAGCAGGAAAATCAAGAAATGGATCAAATTACTGACCTGCCAACGGTTGTCAATGAAGTCTGATACCTCTCGCACTTTGTTCCTTAGTTGGGTCTTCGAGACAGAGGGGAACTTCTCTTGCAAAGATTCCACCACCTTGTTTATGCCAGAAGAGCATGATTCAATAACCGATGCCTAAAATAACAATTAAGATATATATGTTAGCTTGAAACGAAACATGCTTGGTTATGAAATTTTTAATTGATAACGCCCAGCAAATTCAAATCATATAACAATCAGAACTGATCTCCTTTGATAGGAAAGTATAGAGCAAGAAACATCATGCAGCAAGGGCATCACGTTTTCCATTCTTTTAAAAAAGAAAATTAATTATCAGGAAGGCTACATCAACTGCGCTAGCCTTCCCTGAAAACAAGGGCATCATGTTAATCATACAAAAGAAGAAAAAAAATGTGAAGTTCCCAATATAAAGACCAACAAATGCATAATACTAACAATTTGAGGCAGATCGGACTCCAAAATAGTCGCTGTACTTGCGGAGGTCGTGGTGCTTGCTTTGCTTTTTGAGGTGCAAGCCTCTTGTTCATCTTCTTCTCGATTATTGCTGATAGAAATCTCCACAGACGGGCCACAAGGAAAGACGGATATACTAAGAGCTTGTAAACACATTTGCTCAACTTTGTTAACGCCGGTGAGATTATCAGCAGAGAGCATTGAAGCTTTCTCATGCATAAAGTTTGAGATGATCAACGGCTGGTTTTTCCGCAGGGCATGCTCAGTCAAATTGCATAGATACTTCCTCTGTCGAAGCCCAAAATCCTCTGCACTCAGACGGACATCTTTTGATGTGGGTGACTCCTCAACCAAGTGATCAGAATTCACTTTATCAACTTCTACTCCCTGCATGCCAAAACTACAATTGAGCAGATCATAGAAGCTAAACCGTAAACCAAGACAACTTTGTCATTCAGCATTCTTTTTGTTCCTGCATCTTTAGCTTTTTAACCTTTAAGAACTAGCTGGTCTGGTCAGACAGACTAGGTACTAAAGGCAAAACCGGAGTAGAGCTGGCACTTCTAGGAACTTAGCTCATGCTTTTACCCTACTTCATCTTTGTAAATCTTGAGGAAAGCCAACAAAACTATACTTCAATTTTACATGTATAAGACAATAAGGTTGATTTAGAAAAGAGGGAGTTTGGCAAAGTACTGTAGCACAACCATGGCTTTCAAACGAAGGGGATAAAGTCAATGCACCGAGAAACCAAAAGTTGATGAACAGATCAGAAAAACCATAACCGACACCAGAGCATCTTAGCCCGTAATCCTGAGGCTCAGGGGAAAATCAAAACCTAACTACATTTCTTAAAGAATAAAAGGAAAAGAAATTGGAGCTATAAACAATTATCAGGTCTGCCATCTTGGTAGTGCAGCAGCCGGCAGTTGATTTCCATGCAAGATATTATCAAAACAAGATTTAGAAATGAACATAAGCTTTCAATACGCATCTCATGATAACATGACCAAAAAATCCATTTCTTTATACCATAGTTACCTCATGTTTTCAGATATAATCTAATGAAACATGAATTACTGAGATGTTTACTATATATGTTCTTGTCCTGGGTCAGTTCAGGTTAACATCATGCATCTTTCTTACCTATCATTCTTGTGGAGGAAAAGCTATTTATGGCTAGGATTCAACCTATATTCCGCTGTTAGTATGAAATAATTTCTTACATGAGCAATACTTCGGCTGTAGCCATACTAGCATAATTTTTTTAAGATCATTTTTACAGACTAGGCCATGGAAACAATTAAATTATAGATCATGGAAAACATTTACTTAGGATTGGGAGTACACGGACGACTAATCCTAACTGATAATACTCCCTACATCCCATAATATTAGCTTCATACATTACTTAGGATTGGGAGTACACAGAAGACTAATACTAACTGATCATACTCCCTCCATGCCGTAATATTAGCTCCATTTGAACTTTTCACTTGTCCAATAATAGTTGTTCCATTTGTAAATATCAATGGACTTTTAATGCATTTTTTCCAGTCCTGCCCTTTTTTAACTACTACTATCTCAATTTCCAAGGAGATGTTTTCCAAGTGTTCTATGAGCAAAAGGGGAAATAATAGTCTTTTATTTTGAATTTTATAGATTTCAGCGAATCTTTAATCTGTGTGAAAAGTGCAAATGGAGCTAATATTAATGGGACGGAGGGAGTAATATATAAGATAAAGGCAATACCTCATTGTCGGACAGATATCCATCTGGAACCAAAAAGCCATCTTCACTTTCTTCATCATCCTCACCTTTTGAGCATCCTTCCTCCATACGTTCATCTTCTTCATCCTTGTCACAATCTGATAAACTTTCACCAGGTTCCTCCTGTGTATTCACATGTATAAATATCCTCTTGAAAGTATCCATTTTGACAATAATTAAACCTAGTATCCGTATTAACACGGCATACCTCTTCCCATTCCTCATCACTATCAATCTCATAATCCAGCTCCAGATCCTTAGCAAAAGGATGACGTCCGTTTACAACTTGACTGGAAAGCAAGGAAAATCAAAGTCACCCTCAGAAAATGTCTATCAGGAAGCAGGATAGTTCAAACCATATATCCTAGTGACAAAACAAATGAATAAAGTTTTTACCTTTTCTTGGGGCAAACACCATAAAATGCAGGCCTATTGCTCTGGTCAAACTGCAGCAGCTGCTTTCTTTGTGCATTGTTTCTGCTATTAGGAGTTGAACTTTCAGTAGTTTTCTCGCACAATGTTCTACCATCACCAGAGACAACCCATCCATCATCAATAATCTTCTCAAAACTCATATCGTCGTCACCAGCCAGACCTCTGTTTGCTGTTAGCTTTAGTTCCTTGACAAGCTGTGTTTTTGGCTTTCGCCGAATGCCCCAGTGCATATTTCTGTTTGAACGAATTGAACAACCTAAACAGTGCCAAGAATTTAGGTGCAACCTGTAAATGCAACAAAAGCAGAAAAGTTTTAAACACAATAATATTCTCCAAGTTAACTGATACGAGGGAAGAGGAAGAAAAGCTTACTTCCATATCTCTGCTGGTTTGGTTTCATCGCTTTTTGAAAGAATGGAGTCCATTTGAAGGGTAACAGATTCAGATATCTCTCTGTCACTCTTCAAAGATGAATCAGGTTTTGCGTCAGTTGGAGATTGTTCATTCTTTGTAGTTGAACATGTTTTGGCTTTCTTAAGAAAACGCTCCATAAGAGATGCTTGTTTTTTCACAGAAAGTTGTTTTTTTATTTCAGCATCTTCCTTCTCCTTGCGCCGCTGTTCTTTTTCTGCTTCCTCTTGCTGCCTTTTTAGTAATCTCTTCTTTTCAGATTCTTCTTTCTCGCGCCGTCTGCCCTCCTTCTCTGCCTCCTCTTGTAAACGTTTTAACTCCCTTTCCTTCAGGGAGTGCATAGATCAAACACATCCGTGGTTAATTAAGCAATTGAAAACCATAACATTTCTGATATAATATGCCAAAAGGAAAATTGTGGGAAGAGTTTCAAATCAACAGAAAATTTTGTGATTTTAGAAAGGGGTGCCAGATTTCATTACTGTAACCCTTTTCTTGAGTTCTTTCCCACAATCTATAAGACAGTACTCAGCTATAAAATATCAACGTCAAACAACATATACCATTCAGGAAACAAAATAAAATAAGGATACCCAGATATTTGCATCTTACAAAAATTTAAATACAGAACTTACATTTTGCAACTTTTTCAGCTGCTCCTCCCGCTCCATCCTTCTCCTCTCTTTCTCTGATTCACGTTTGTTTTTCTCCAATTGCTTGAGTAATAGTCTATCCTCTCCTTTTGTCCCCTTGTCAGCCCTACAGGCAATGTAAAATTAGGTTGTGAACTAAACGCAAAATTTTGCAAGAAAATGCAACTAAGCAGTGTGAAGATACATACGCCTCATCACCAGTTCTCTCTGCCATATCAACTATCATACGGATATCTGCCTCACCCAAAATTTTGGATAGTCTTGCCGAAGCTTTGACCAGCTCTTGTTGACAATTCTGATGGCTGTCCAACTTTTCTAGTGCAGTTATCATTGCTGAAATATCAAACAGTTGGTAGAGGGAGTAGAACATAAAGAAACGACAGAAAATTTGGATGACTCTATAAAATCAAGATTCTGCAATATAATGGGGGAAAAAAGCTCTGAGTTTGTCATGTTTAAAATGAATGAGAGCATAACATAACTTGCAATAAACATAATGTTACCGAGCAAGTAGAAGAAGAATATGGTAATACTTGTTTTGTAAAAGGGGACAATTTCTGATCTCTTTTATTTCATTGGACCTCAGAGCATGAGATAATATCACATGATGAAGAGTACAATTAATATGGAAAGTTTATAGAAGTGCTTATTCAGACGTAGCTTGCTAAAGAAACTGAGCTAGAGGTCTGACTCATTGTATTCCAGAGATATTTACCACCTATTGAGAAAAGCATATGAAAAAACAGCTTGTTCATCTTTACTTTCCCACTCTTAAGACTAAGATTGCCAGCCTAACACATCAAACTAGACTTCTGGAGATTAAAAATTCTGCTGAAGAATAAAACAAGTTTTTAACCTGTGAAAAAGGTTGAGATAGAGGAATTTGCAAGACTTTTTGAAAATCTTTAACCTTTAAGGCCTAAAACAGCTGGCTTCAAGCAAGATAATCCTTCAACTAAAACTTGCATGAAACAATCATCAAACCGAGAGACAATCATATCAAATTATTGTTGGAAATCAAACAAAATCTTGAATAGTTAGTCATACAAGCAATTTTTTAAAAATATATACCCATATAGATTAGAATTATTCAAGACATCAACGACATAGATACCTATATCTCTTTTGTCCTTGCTACAGTAATAAGCAGGCATATATGATATGAAGATTCTAAGCAAAAGCCTCCATGTTCAGTCTTGTATACGGTGCAATATAACTATCCCAAATATGACCTGAAACAGAAAAGGAACTATATATTCCTCCCTGACTGAATGCAAAGACAGAACAAGTGAAGAATTGAATGGCAATATCGTGCTATCATCACATGCCCACCAGATAAAAATGAATCTCTAGGTGGTAATTTAGTTTCAAAATTCAGTATGTATTGCGCAAATGTTTCCACACAGGGCTCTCAATTGGTAAAGAGCAGGCTAAGGCGTGGCTGAATGATAGCTAGCCAAAGGCAACAAATTGGAAAAAGCTAACGCTAACTCAGCTTTCAGTTTGAACCATACAATTAATTTGTCCTTGAGAGTGATTTTAGAAGCCGGACATAGAAATTATCTGGTGTCCGTACATTCCGGTCTCGACTCTCACGATCCTTGCAGATTAGAAATTCGCCTAAAGGTAGAATCAGATTTCTCTAACCCACTACTATACACAATTAAATGCGCCAAAACATAAAAGGGATATATATATATATATATATATATATATATATCAGGGAAGGGGTGTCGAACCCAGAACTTATGGTCCCAAGCTAGAAGCGTTGTGCCAACTGTGCTAGCATTTATAGAAGTTAGTTACCAGTAACAGCAGTTATCCTCTCCTGTATCTTCTTCCGACAAGTCCGGCGAATCTTCATCATATCACGCATAGATTTTGGCAACAATTTCAAATCTTTCGTCTGCAAAACAACATTTCAAACAAGGAATCAATGGAACAGCCTTGGATTACACGTAGAAGAAATCCGCCTGACAAATTAAATATGCCATGCACGAACCGCAGAATGGAAACTAAAGAAACAAAATTTCTTTCAGTAAACAATCTGAAATACAGAACAAACCGAAAAGGTAGAAAACCCGTAAATGAAATGGCTTAAACATCTTAAACTAAATGTAGAACAAGGCATTATAAATCTTCTATAATTTTGCAATTTACACTTGGAATAAATCATCATAAAAGATAAAAATAGTACCCAAATAGGAAAAAAACCAAAAGAATCTAAAAAAGAAAGCAATTAACAACACTAAAGATATCGCCTGTTCGGGTGTATAAGATCGAATAACAATGAAATATTACCTCCCAACACCAAAGGGTAGTCTCAGAATCATCCTCCAAGATATCAGCATCCAAATTCATTACTCCATAATGAATCCTCTGTCCAATTATGAGCACCTTACTCTTCACAGTCGCCTTACTACTAATTTCGCCTCCGAATTTCCCCATAACTTTTTCGAAAATTTCATCAACTAATTTGCTCAAAGGCAACCCATTTTCTTCAATCAACACTGCAATCGTCGAATCCAACCTACAATTATTACTTTTCCCAAAATTTTCTTCCACATTTTCATTTCCCTTTCCACTAACTAATTCTCTGTAAAATCCATACAAACCCCTCAATTCCTCCTTAAATGAACTGATTTTCGCCGATTTCTCTTCAGAAGTAAGATTCAACAATGGGTTCACTAAAGAACTACTTCCTCGCTTCCTCTTCAACTTCTTTTTATTATCACCGCCATTAATTGCCGATTTCGCCTCCTCACCACCACTTTCGAGGTCAATCACCATAGGCTCTGCCATTTTCAATTTTTTTTTCAAGATTTCTGAAACCCAACTCAAGAATCAACACATACAGAAAAACCCAGTAGGAAAATCTTGAAAAAAATTCCCCCTTTTTCTTGAAGGTGGAAGATGAAATGGAGGGTTAAAGAAAAGCCCTTTTCTTTTGAGAAGAAGGGGAGAGGGTTTCAATGTTTTTTTTTCCTTCTTGATTTAGATGTACTTTTTGTGAATTTAATTAGACATATTTTTTGAAAAATGGAAACTTTAAAAAATTCATAGTGCGCGAAGAATCCACACTCCCGCCATTTCTTAGTATTTTGGGCAAAATTACATTTCAATTTGACACCTTATAATATAAGGTTGTGAGACTTTAGACCTTTAATTCTGATTATTTGTTCCATAGATTTCTGGCCAACTTCCATATATTTCAATAGCCATAAGGGGTAAAGTTAGAAATTCAATCTAAACTCTATTAGCTCATCTCCACCATCTACATGTCAGGGGTGAATGGAGATGGGATTATAAGGTTTAGAATGAATTTTCGATTTTATTCCTCACATGTTGGTTATGTGAGAAATCTTTCCGGATTTCGCCGCCTTCAAAAGTGATGACTGCAGTAGATTTATTCAAACATAAATAGATGAGTGATATATTTAGTAAAAATAATATAGATGGTAATACAAATCGCAACCCGTAAATAGATTAGTAATGGAGAAATACTTCTTAATTTCTTCTTTCTTAATATATGCAAAAAATAGCCAAAATATCTTATCTTTCAAAATAGATGGAGTATATAAAAATATGTTGTAATCTTAAGAGGGAGAGTTAGAGTCATATGTAAAAGTAAGGAAGTTCCTCGGACCATAACTCAATTGGAAAATCTATCACGAGTAGTGTTGTACTAGCTTTAACTTTATTGTAAAATTACAACATTTTTATTTATTCCTTAATTGTTTGCTTATTTCCATTTGTTATTGTTCGAGCAAATGTATTTGTTAGGGTAACGATATTGTCAGAGCAAATTTTTTTTCTATAAGAGAAAATTTAGTTAAAATGACAAGTTTACCCTCATGAGTATTCATCACATTTAATATCAATCACACTATCCCCACCCTTCCCATTGTTAACACCCCTGCCCATAACAAAAATTTCTCTCTCTACATACCCACTTCCCCAAATTCTCTCTAAACAAAAAAAAATCTCCTCCCACCCTTGTTGCACCACCGCCGCTATCCGCCGTCGTCAGAATCCGGCAATTTTTTTTTGGGTCCATCATCTTGTTGTTGTCGCCGTCCTCGTCAACTTACCCTTTTGTTGGAAATTCAAAAATCAACACAATATGAGTTTTTTTTCTTACTTTTTAAATTTTTACTTGGAAATATGCTAGATCCCAACTAATTTTCCCAAAAATTTCACAATAATATTAGTTTTGTTTCATTCTTAAAATTTTTACTTAGAAATAGTCTAGATCCATACTAGTTTTGCACAAAACTGGCCGAAAAATTCAAAACTACACAACTCACTGTCGACGCGGGTGGCGCCTGCCACATGCTGACATGTGTGCACGTGTAGTGTTGTTTCCGTGCTGATGTCAACACATAGTCAGCCGGACAACCGTGTGTTGACGTGTACGCGGTCAATGTTTTTTTTCAGTGTGTTACTTTAAATTGAATATATTTATATTTATATTATTTATTATATTAACAGTATATTTAATTTATTTAGTGTGCATGTATAAATAATAAATAATGTATTTGATTAATATTGTTTTAATTTGTCACTTAATTTATTATTGTTAAATTAATGTTACATGACCAAACTGATATATTCCCAAAAAGTGGTTGTGCTTGCATTGCCTTACCTCGTAATTCCATTTCCCCATATTATTCATTTTTGCTACTATCCTAAAGGGACAATATATCTCCTTAGTCCTCCTTGTCCGGTTAGCTTTCCTCCATTCACCTCATTTGCCAACGGGTGCCCAACGTACTTACCAGAACACTCACACTTTAAATAGCACTTGGGTGCACTATAATCTTGTTCCTTCCTTAATCGAACAATCATAACATACACTTTATGTGGTATCCCCTATTTTTCATCAAATCCACTAAATTTTGTTAGGTTTCATAGTTATAACCACCATAGGGCCTGGCCGTTTGTGAAGCTAGGGACAAGAAAGAAAAAAAAAGTTGGTTGGGAGATTGGCAAACACTCTACAAAATTGCTTCACCAAAATCTATGTCTATTTGATGCCAATTCTTTTGCACAGAAATTAGCGGCTATGGATGACTCGAACGAGGATGATGAGGAGGGGACTATTCTCATTGGATATGTTTTGGATCAACTTCCGGATGAAACTCAATAGATTATTTATGTTATTGTTTTTTTATAAAATTGAATTTGTAATTATAATTGTGAATTTATGCGTTTGCGGTTTCTAAATTAATTTAGGATTTTTTACGCTTTTTTGGCAGGGAGTTTTTTGTAATTTTAATTTTTTATTTTAAATTTTCTGTATATTGGCGATGGCTTTGCGACGGCCCAATCAGTCGCTAATTTTATTAATTTTAAATGGTCGCTAATCCAAGTAAAGTCAAGGAATGGTCGCAACATGGTCGCTAATATTTGGTCAACTAAAGTCAAGGAGTGGTCGCTAATATCCGGGCAAATAAAGTCAAGGAGTGGTCGCTAATATCTGGTCAACTAAAGTCATGGAGTAGTCGAAAAAATGAGGTCAACAAGAGGTCAGAAAACGGTCGGTAAAATGAGAGCGGTCGCAAAGTGGCCACTCGTTTTTCGGTCAAACTAGGGTGAAAAGGTGGTTGCAAATACGGTGATAAAGTGTGACCGATCTGTAAGCGATCACAAATATTAATTAGCGACCAGACTTAGACAACCAGCTATAGTGGTCGCAAAACTTTGATTAGCGACCATTTTGGCGGTCCATGTTGCCAATTTTTCTAGTAGTGTGGACTGTGGAGTGGCGTGATCGATTATTGGCAGCCTAGGGGATGGTTAACTAGAACTATTGATCAATGTTCTATCAGAAGAGATTGGATTGGTTATACTGGATTTGCAAGGAGCAGGTGATAATATGCCTGAGTTAGGACTTGATGGCTAATGGACAATTCTCTACTGCTTCTACACTCTATGGTGCTATGGATATCTCGATGGGATCGGCTAAAAACAAAGTCTATGTTTTTCAGAAGGTGCAGTACTATGGCAGATAACATGTATGAGGTTTGTAATTAATGGTTCGGAAGAGTCGACACTTCATGCCATTCGAGATTCTGCTTGGATCGTTGGTCCTTGATTTGTAAACTGTTTCTTCCACATTCGTGATGAATACAAGATGGAAAATTCTGATATGGACCGGGTCCATGTGGTTCAGATTTAGCCACATCCCTGCAGAATGAGAAGAGAGAAGAAAATGCAGTGATGTGGCAAATCTGAACCGCATGATACAGTGGACCCGGTCTATATCAGAAGTGTTCATATAAGATACATTTTCTCACACACAAAAAAAAAAGGGTAAGATATGTTGACGAGGAACCATGATGTGGTTGACCGATCAATAGCTAATTAGTGCATACTTGAAATAAAATGATCAATGGGATAAAAACATATTTCAGAATTGGCCAAAAAAATGAAAGGGAGTGTATTCAATCCGGATTTTAAAAGATTATAATTGATTTTCAAAAGTATATAGATCATGCTAACTTTATGGATTATTTTAACTCAACGCAGATTCTATTAGATTCAATTTATCATGATTTCTTTTGATTTATAAAGTCGATAGATTATTTGAATAACACTCCAAAAAAAAAAAAAAAAAATTGATTCAGTGGTGTTGATTTTTCAAAGCCAACCCATGTTTATCAATCTTTTTTATTTTGGAATCAAACCAGTTTGTTAACAATTCAAAAAATTTGGCGGTGGGCCTTTGATGGGTTGGAGATCATGAAACTATTGACATTTTTTTTATTTATTTGTTGAAGGTTTGTATAATTTACTTATCATGATTTTTTTTTCTTTGGTTTAATTAAGGTGTATTTTGTGATTGGTTTTGTTTGAATTTCAGATTAGTGATATTTTTTCCTTTTTCGCCTTTGATTCTCTCTTAAGAAAATGAAATCCATGTTTGGAAAATAAAAATTTATGGTTAGGTAGGGAAGAAATTGTTTGCTTTCTTTAATTTATGTTTGAAGATATCAGGAAGGAATTGTTTGGATATTATGACAATATATTGTTTTGGGAACTACACGTTTCATATTGAGTTTTCTAATGATATGAAAAAAAATTCTCATATTTTTTGAGTTTGAACATTTCTTTATTTTACTTTTTTAAAGAAATGAGATCATGCAAAATTTGTAATCTCATATAAATTTATTAAAGAATTTTAATTTTAATTTTAACTTTCACGAGAGAAACTCAACCTCTTGAGGGAAAAAAAAAAGATTTTCTCAATACAAATTTAGGCCTAGAAAATTCATCAAAATCCTCCCTTTAATGAAATTCATGAGAATCTATAGAGTTTTGTATACCAACAGATTTTAACAAATAATTTGTAATTTGTATTAAATACCTCTAGATTTTAATGTATTTATTAAAATCAAGATTGAATACCTCTAGATTTTAATGTACTTTTTAAAATCTGAATTGAATACATGTAAACTTTAAAACTCTTTAAAAATATTATGGAATCTTAATTGAATACCCCTATAAATTTATAATACTATCTCAGTATCTCTATTATATAATATAAGTTGTTTAGGACATGTAACGACAATTAAGGAAGCAAAAAATTAATATTTTCTTAATAAAAATATCAATATTACTCTCTTGAATGGAATTAGTGGTATACAAGTCTTATTTAAGAGAGTAATATTGATATTTTGACTAACAAAATACTTTATTTTTTGCTTCTTTAATCTCTCACTACATTTTTTAAACGGGACTTATATTATGAAACGAAGGTAGTATTGATTCTATTGAAGTATATCCACTTATGTTATTTTCAGAAATCTTGTATATAAAACAATTTTAATTGAAAACTAGAATCATTTTCTTGGTTAATATTAATATTGTAATTAGCTACTCGTTATTATAATAATTAAAAAAATGTTTCAAAGCGTTGTGAAGTTGCCGTCCACACTTGACCGATATTATCACAAAGGCGTGGTCAAAACTATGATAAAATTCCCTCATAAACCGCGTTGTTTGGCCTACTCTTTCTCTAAATATCCAATTATTAAATAATTGAAAAACAGTAATTACGGTCCTTTTTTAATGGCGGGAGAAGCTCAAATTTTGGCCAAAATTTGAATTTGAACGATTATTTGAAGAAAAAAATTTGAATTTGAATTTCTCCCGCCAATTTTAGATGCCAAAATTTGAGCTTCTCCCGTCAAAACTTAGAAACTTAAACCCAAACCCAAACTAAAACCTTGTCCAAGTTAAGCTTTAATTGCAGTCTTGTTCAAAGATTAAGTCAATGCCTTTCAATCTATGAGTTGAAAATTTGTTCCCTATCAAACATAGAATTATCCTCAGTTTAGGTGGTTTTAGATGACTGGAAAAGTGTCAAAATTTTATTCAGTACAAATATTTGTTAGTTTAGCAGAAATTATATCATAAGGAACATATTTTTATATTCAAGTTTGAGGTTAAGATAATTAAATCTAAGGGTCATTGAGGTAAGAGGTAGACAACGAACATTTTTCTCTCCCTATTGAGGAAACAGAAGGAGAGAAAGGAAAAGATACAAAATGAAATTGATGTCCGTTTTTTGAAATAAAATGAATCGAAATGTGAACATTTAATTTAACACAGATAAAGTAATTATTTAACGAATGGATGGGACAAAAATGCAGAGATTAGCTCTAACATTAAAATATTAGTCTCCATTTAAACATGACATGTACTCTTTTTGTTTTTCTTTTCGTAAATAAACTTGAGACATATATAAAACAATGTCTTTGGTTAATTTAGGGCACATTATACTATATATATACAAAGTCTCACATCATCGACAGAAGAACCAAATCACTTATAACACATAATATTTGGTTTTGAGATATTTTCACATCTCAAGATATATATAAGGTAATAACCAAATTCATGATCGAATATCAACACGTTAGTTAAGGACTTCTAATTTCCTTCCTTAAAAAAGAAAAAGAAAAAAAAGAAATCTAATTTCCTAAAAAGAGAAAAGATTATCATGAGAGATATTTAGATATTAATTTCTAGCATACATAAGTTGCATAATGTATTGTTACCCCTCCCCCAAAGAAACTATTAATGATATTTAAGGTCTTCGAAAACTTCCAAATTTGAAAGAGTGGTCTATGAACCTAGTAATAATCGATAATAAATTTTAGAGAATATTTGGAACGAGTTCACAATAGTGAAACAAAATGTTTTTTATGTGTATAATGAACGACAATGATTAATTGATTAGCCATCTAGTTTTGTTTCACTTTATAAAATACTCCCTCAATTCCTTAATATAAGACTTTCATTACATATTGCGAAAATTAAGGAAGCAAAAATTAAGATGTTTTTGTAATTAAAATACCAATATTACTCTCTTAAATATTAATTGTATACCACTAATTATATTTAAAAGAGTAATATTTTTATTTTGATTACAAAAATATCTTAATTTTCGCAACATATAATGAAAGTCTTATATTTAGGAATGGAGGTAGTATTAAAAAAAATGATTGAGTCTAATTTTAAAGCCTCTCACTTTTCCATTTCTTAGATTACTGAAGCAGTTAAATTGCAGAATATACTTCAATTGAACTCTCATCCTATAGTGAAGGAAAATTTAGCACAACATTACTTGTGTTAAATTTATCAGTTGAAATATGTCTAGAGAACGGAATATTGTACAAAAAATATGTATTGTAGTAAACTTTTAAAAAAGCTTGAGAGACGAAGTATAATAGGGCTGACATTTAAAAAAAGGTTCGGGATGACGTGGAGTTCCGCCCCTGATTAGCTGTCACAACATATGTGGCCACGAAACCCCATTTGTCAGAGAGAAAAAAGAAAAAGAAAAAATAGGAATGATAAAGGCATCAAATAAAAGAAATGTCAAGGGTATAATTGGAATAAATTGTTGACAACTAATAAAAAAACTTAAACGACAATTAAATGAGAATTAAGGGAGCATAAGATATTCAAAGATTCTTTCACACGATTCTCATCAACCATATTTTCCCATGAATTGATACAACTATAAGTACTCTCCATTTTTAAAGTAAGATATGTAGCGAAAATTAAGTAAATAAAAAGCAAGTTACTTTGTTAAAATATCAATATTATTCTCTTAAATAAGACTTGCATACCACTAATTCTATTTAAGAGAATAATATTGATATTTTGACTAACCTTATTTTTCGCGACGTGTCCTAAATGACTAATTAGAGGTACTCCCTCCATTCCTAATTATAAGACTTTCATTAAATGTTGCGAAAATTAAGGAAGCAAAAAATAAGATATTTTGTTAGTTAAAATACAAATATTATTCTCTTCAATATAACTTGTATACCACTAATTTTATTTAAGAGAGAAATATTAATATTTTGATTAAAAAAATATCTTAATTTTCGCAACATTTAATTAAAATTTTATATTAAACAATGGATCGGTAGTAACATTTTTCTCGTGCCATTAGGACATTCTTAGCTACACGTGATCAACAAATTAAACATCACACAAAAGACCACATCTTTTGTTCATCAACAACCCTAACAAAGTTAACTGAATTTACAGGCTTTCTTTGTGGGACATTTTTTCGACATGCATTGTCTTCTTGCAATATAAAAGCAGGCAATTACAATATAAAAATTAAAACATTTCTTTAATTTTTTCCAATTTTTTTTTAATGGTTTCCAAATGTTACTATTACAACGTTTTTTGTGTTGTAGATATTACAACAATTTCATAGTTGTTATTAGCTGTGGAGAACACAAAGATCAAAGACTAAGTCCTTTGTTTGGAATTTCTTTTTTGCTTCTTGTCTCTAGGAAATGATTCAATGTTCTTTACTTTCAATTCCTTAACCAATGAAATGGGAAAAAAAAGTAATGTGTTCGACTCTTATTCGTAGCATCATATATTAACAGAGTTTTTGAACAGGGCAAACTAATATTTTAAACTTGGCCTATTTGGTTCTTGTTATACATCTTTCTCATATATGTCTGATGAAGGACGCGCGAGTAAAAAGTTTCTACAATAGTGAGAAGAGTATAAGCCCAAAACTAACAAGTCAAGTCTAAAATACACTTTTTCTACCGGCATATGCAAACCAAACCAGAATTAGTCTCAGTGTGTGGTAAGAGGGGTCACTCGGGCATGGAGCTGCCCTTGTGAGATTGACCCCACGTCCCTCTCACATGAGTTGGAACATGATCTACTTACAAGGTAGGCTTTGCCCCAACTTATGTGAGAGGGCTGTCCCACAAGGGCGGCTCTACCATACTATTCTCCATCTGCTAATTAAGAGAAAGGAATTGTCAAAGAAATGTACGTTAGAGAGCCGGCTAAAGAGGTAAAAACAATGAAGAAAACATTTCAAACATGTCCCCATCAGTACAAATAGAAATGAAGAGACAAGTTAATTGTAATGTGAAAAGTCTTTTCTAATTAAGGTTGTCTCTTTATCCCCCAACCCTAATTTCGCCATCTTCTCCTAAGATCAATCCTCTCAATTGTTTCCCAAAATATCATTTCTACAGCTAATTAAAATTCGGACTTGATCGATCAAAACATGGGATCTGTGTCCAAACCTAGTATGAATAATTCTGACACTTGTAGTGATGAAATTGATGATCAACCGAAGAAATCTAAGGACGAATACCCCGGTGGGACCAGAGCCCGATTCTACGAGTGCAACTTCTGCAAAAGGGGATTCACAAATGCTCAAGCCTTGGGAGGCCACATGAACATACATAGGAAAGATAGAGCCAAAGCAACCAAGCAGAAAATATCGAAATCTTCGATATTTCCAAGTAAATCTAGTGAAGAAGTCATGAATATTAACCCTAGCTACTTTGAGTATTTTTCAAATGATCAACAAAAAAACTTTGTTGAGGGACAGGTGAATTATCAATTTTATGTTCCGACTTCATCAAACCCTAATTTCTCATCACTTGGATATGATGATCCTCTGGCTGATCCAAGGGCGGCGCGTCTAATTAGGTTGTCTGAAGATGATAGAACTGCAAATCTTAGTATGCAAATTGACAATTCTGATAACCAACAAGATACTAAGAGCTTGAAGGAAAATGAATTGGATTTGGAGCTTCGTCTCGGTTAGGAACCCTATTTTATTCAATTATATACTCACTCTGTCAAATTGAATGTCCACATTTCTCTTAAAAATGGAAAAGAGATTCAATTTGGGATAGAGTGAGTATATATATATATATATTGCTAGAGATAAAATCAAACGGCGTATTTGAAGGATTTCTGAACTCCAATGGGTACATATTTTACTTGAATTTATAGGGATTTACGAGCATTTTAATTGATTTATTTTCCGTATTTTCAAGTCGTGATTGAGTTAATGCAATGTGTTACATATTGTGTTCTTTAGAAAGCTTTTCAATCGTGTTATTTGAGAGATCATCAATTTCTCATGATTAAAATTAGGATTTTTACATTTTCTCGAGTATGATTTTGGAACAAATATGAAAATTAATCACAGTTTGTAATCCTGTCGTGCTAGCTCAAAAGAATAAATTTTAAAAATAAAAATAAAAAAATTTCTTGTTTGCTAACCCATTATTCGACCAAATGAAAGGGAGGCAGACTTGGCAGCTAGCTAGTACTGCTCTTGTAGTACAAGGACTAAGAACAAATTTTGTCACCTTTGGTAGGAGTATTTATATGTAATGTAATTGAGTTTATAATGTGTATTGTGAGGCTTTCAAGTTAATTTGTTACTTATAATTGCACTTAATATTCTTTCCAACACATTGTGTACGATGGAATGTATTGGAATGTAATAACTTTTCCCACTTCTCTTTCTAATTATAGTGTTGGATTGACCAAATTTAAGTTGGAAATGTATTTCCTCAGAAATACGGATTTCAGAAATAAGTGGAAAATACCATTCCATACAAAAACCTATGGAAGGGACTTTATTTATTTATTTATTTATTTTGAAGCCCAATTGGTGCAAAGTGGAATTAGCATAAAATGGAATTTAACTGCAATAGATTCCTAGTTGGATTGATTAGTGCAGTTAAATTTAATTGGGTTTTCTTATTTTTTACTAAAATCTTATAAATGGTCACTTACTCAAGCAGAAAGATTTTCTTTTCTTTAAATGGAAAGCAGAAATCTTATGTATTCATGCATATATTTGATGAGATTTTGCATAGACTATTATAGCACGTTTGGTACGTTAGAATGGAATGATGATTCCAACTTCTCTTTCCATTCCAGTGTTTGGTTTGACCAATTTAAGTTGGAAATGTCATTCCACGGGAATGACGATTTCAGGAAGAAGTGGGAAAGGTCATTCCACACCAAAACCTATGGAATGGCCTTTCCAGAAGGGTTGGAATCAGCAATAAATAGTAACTGACATTTATACCCCTCTTTTAATTAATTTTTACGTTTATTTTACATTACAACATATTTATATTTAGTCATAAATATTCTATTTCACTTAGTATAATTTTATAGATGATAATTTTATAAATATTTATTTTTCTTGGTAGTACTTTTTAATCTATTTTTAAATTTAAAAGTAAAAACATTTTTATTACTATGTTGACATTTTAATAAAAATTATGTTTCAACAAAATATATATATATATATATATATTTGATATATAATGTCAATGTTAGTTAAGTAAGATTTTATAAGGAATGTTTAATTAAGTTTTATTGTTAGTATATGCTAAAAGGGCATTTAGGTCATATTGTGTTTATTTTCATTCCATTCTGACTTTAAAATATAGTTTTACCATATACAGAAAAGAAATCGACATTCCATTCTGACTTTGCCTTCCAAACACTGGAATGGAAAGAGGATTCTGAAGTCATTCTGGATAAAAAGTGATTTTACCTGGAAAAGGATTACATTTCATTCTATTCAAGCGTACCAAACGTCCTGTTAGTAGTTCTCCCATGACATTGTTGATACTTGATTTGTTAATGAAAAAGGTACAATAATTTGAGGGTGAATATTTTGCTTATATGATTGATGTTAGTGCAACGATTGTCGGTTCTGCTCCTTGATAAGCCACCGATCGCAACTTATATTGAATCATGAACGGGATAAGAGGAGGAGGAAAACATGTTTAACAATTATTATTGGGATATATTTTGCTTTATCAACTTTTTTTACACCAATATTTACGTCAAAAAATCCTCTGCCTCGATACTGTCCTCATCTCTATCCCCAGCCAATCACAATTCACTCTGTGCATATATAATTGAAAAAAAATGTTTATATAGTAAATTATGATTGGTTGGGGACAAGAATTATGATAGAAATGGGAACAGAGAATTTTCACCCAATATTTACTATTGTGTCACATCATGGGTAGTTGGTCCATCTTCCGTTATATTGTTATATGACGAAGGTTGCGAAAGATATAGATTGAGAACAAAATTAGAGAAGTTGTACTAGCTTTTGTGATAATTATTTTTATGTTTTTTACTCCTCCAGAAAGTATAAATACAATATAGGGGGATTTGGATTATTTTCCCCCTCCAACGAGTGCACATACATGACTGGGGCGGGCCAAAGATTAGTTGGAAACCATCCGTGGGCGGTGGTGTTGGGACAGTTAAAAATGCGAAATAACATCTTGCTTCTAGGATTAAATGGGAAGTAAAATAAAAATGAAGAACACTCGATGATTTGGAAAATAGTTTGAGGACCAAACATGTCGATTTTCTTTATATCTTTTTTTTTTTTGAAGCCCGATTGGGCGGTTGCCCCATATAAGGGAGAGAGAACTGCCTCAGACGAGGAGAAGATAGCCCTAGAAAGGGAGATTAAAGCTTGCTGCACGCAGGCGAAGGGTATCGAACCCACAACCTCAAGGTCGTGGGCAGACGCATGCCCCACTGGAATCTGACACCTTTGATGATTTCCTTTATATCAAACAACTTATTAATATTAGAAATGAAATTGGGACAGTCGTCCCAAATTTAATTTTTAGTAATTCTTTTCTCATTATTCTTATTTGTTTAAATTCAAAAGGGCGACACAAACATTCCTGCGAAATTAAAAAATAAAAAATAAATAAAATTAATGCAACATTTGGACATAATTGGAATGGACATTGTGAATAAAGTAATTAAAATGAGTGACTATTTAGGACGAATCATACAATGAATTATTGTTATTATTGTTTCATCTTAATTATTGTTCCATAATTCCGTTTCAAATAAAGACGGAAATATATTTTCCCAAAAATTTGTCCTAAAATCGAAGTTGTCTTATAGTGCGGGGACTGGGATTTGAATCCAACACCTTTATATTTCAAGACCTCAGTCTTGACTATTACACCAATATAAATACATAACTCACATAATTCAAACTCCCATTAACTCTAATGTAGTAAAAGTGGTTATAAAATAGGCGTTTCAACTTCGATTGTAACACCTAAACACTTCACTCTAATAACTAATGTGGGTAGTCATGAAGACTAATTTCCAACATTCCCCACTTAAACAAATGATCACATATAACGTTACATATAAGTTATTTATAAGTGGCCACAAATATTGAAATATTTAACATACTTGGGTCATGGTGGTTATATATTATATAAAATATATCTCCTACCATGCACCACATTCTAGCAACTCAATTTAGATAAATAAAATCAAGGAAGAAATACAAATGGTCCAAAATAAATGTTAACCTTGTTTAATAATTCAAATAATTTGCACATAACAAGACTAACAAAATGTTCATAGAAAATTATTTGGCACCAAAACTTTCAGGGCTTGAACAATTTACCTTTCATAATTTCTCTTAAGGGAAAATATCCTCGCTGGTCCTCAAACTATTTCAAATGACACGCTAAGGTCCTGCAAAAGAAGGGAAATGGGGGTGAGGTTGGGACTGGTGAAGAAGAATAAGGGGCTAAATGGAGAAATCAAAGAGGAGGAGGGGTCAATTGAAAAAAATAATAATTTAGGACTTTAATTGATATAATAAGATAGTTTGAGGGTTATTTAGAATTAACTATAATTTTATTTTTGTTTTAACTATTTAATTCTTCATCACCGCCATAAATTTTTCAGAATCCGCCGTATTTTGGTAGATTTTGCCCTCATAAATAATGAGTGGGTAGAATGCGAGTACAAAATAAATTTTGGGCCTAAGTATGACGAATTTGGAAGTCTATCTACCGATAGGTTCAATTGAACTCGAAGGGTTTAAATGTTTCGTTCCCGGGTTTGGTTTTGTCTAGTCCAATCAACTAGCCCAAGTCCCACAAAGCCCAAGATTTTATGTGTAAAACAAAAATCTTAAAATTACAAATTGTATCTGGGACAATTTCAATTTCGCTCCTCAAATTATAATATTTCAGAATGAAAATAATTAATTGCTAAGCAACATTGGATAAAATTGGCTAAAATTTTAAATTAAACAATATTCACTTTATTGGTATACGAGATTTAACGAGTTATTTATATTTCTACCATCAATTTATCCAATTATTTAAATAAATTTTAGCCTCTTAACATTACCCTATTTCAAAATCGTCACAAAACTCTTTACAATTCAAATTATCCAACTAGTATTGCCCATCTATCTAACCATGTTGGATATTTACACCCAAATATGCTGGGTATCATACTTTGAACTTTAACTTCATATTTTTTAATACCTATTTATTTTTATTCTATTTTATTTTTCTCTTTTCAGCAAATCCTAATAAAGAAAGCGAGATACCATCATCGGCAAATGTAGCATATCAGCAATGGGGTCAGTTGCCCCAGTGAAAAATAATTAAATTAATAGTAAGTAATTACACATAAATTAATAAATAATTGATTGATCTCACTGTTCTTCGAGATACGCCAATGGATACCATCAAGTAAGGAGCTACATTACTCAAATGACAAGCATAACCCCTCCTCTCTATTGTCTTTTTCTTTCTCATTTTACGAAAACCTCTCTTACTACTACAATAAATTAGGCTTGAAACTCAAATTTTGAAAACTTCGAAATGAAGGATATGAAAGACCCGTAAATAATTAATAGGAATTGATGATATTGATACCATCATGGTCATTAGATGAGTCAGAATGTCATCAACTTTTGGGTGATGGTAGTCAATTATTTTTATTGAGTTAACGCTTTTGTTTATCCTCTTTATGTCATCATTACATGAGGGAGTGGTACACTACTGATAAAATTTCTAAGATCGAATATCAACTGGATAACTCAGAAAATGTGAAATCACCAGTCGATAAAACACTACTGATAAAATTTCTAAGATCGAATATTAACCGGATAACTCAGAAAATGTGAAACCACCAGTCGATCGAAGCTTGAGAAGTTAGTCCACGTTTTTTCATGGCAGCCATGACAATGAACATGCCCATTTTATGAGAATTATGGCAGTCAAGGGAAAATCATTACACAACTATAAAACAAAATACAAAGAAGAAAATTGAGAACAACACAATCAACTTTCAAAATGTCTTCTTATATTGTTCTTTTACACTATATTTTTAAACTTTTTACACAAATTTTCGCACTTAAATTCATGTAATTTATTTTAGACTTGGGTGGGGTATATTCAATCCGAAATTTAAAAGATTTTAACTTATTTTCAAAAGTCTATGAATTCTGCGTACTCCATGGACAGGGATGAAGACAAGGGGAGATTTTTAAAAATACTAGTAGGAATAGTAAATTTTATATGTAAATTTTTAAAAATACTATTAGGTAAAGTAAATTTTATCAGTTTCACCTACAAGATTTTTTTTAAAATACTATTAGATATACTGCAATTCCTGGCTTTGTCCCTGTTCATGGATGATTTTAACTCTATGCAGACCCTACCTAAATTCTATTAGATTAATTTATCAAAATTTCTTTTGATTACCGAATTCAACAGATATGACGGTGTTAATAGAAATATTTGGCGGTAGGGGTGAGCACCGAATTCGAATTGGCCAATTCGACAATTTGAATTCGATTTTTTCATTTTTTCCTACCTCAAAAAACCGACCGAATTCGAATTGGCCGAATTGGTGAATTCGGAATTCGGTTTCGACTGAATTGGCCGAATTGGAGGGTATATTTTTTATTATATAATATATTTAATTATATAATGTTTAATTATATAATAATAATATTTAATTATTAAAAATTCAATAATAATATATAATTAAATATATGTATATATATAATTATATAATAATAATATTTAATTATTAAAAAAATCGAATTCGAATTCGGCACACCAAATTAAAAAAATAGTCGAACCGAATTCGTCCCAAATTCGACCAATTCGAATTAGGTCTTGACCGAATTACCGAATTCAAATTGCCAAATTGAATTCGAATTTGGTCAGAATTCGGCAAAAACCGAATTTGCTCACCCCTAGAAAGGCTAGTGATATTTCCAAGGTTAAATTCCTCCTGCCAAGACAATTTCTTGTTGAAAGACTACTATACCCCTGCATAGTCAACCTATTATTTCCTTTACCCAAAAAAGAAAAAGAAAATTCAAACAACAACACCGCCGTGCCCTTCATACGCCTCCTTTCACTACTCTTCTCAATTCCACAACTCCATTTGCCACCCAGACCATTTGTATTGCCCTCCTCAACAACTTGCTTCTTTTCTATCTTCAACAAAAATTCTGGGTATCGTGCACTTATCAAAGTAGGTATTAATGTTCAATATAGGATAAAGAGAACAATTTTTTAGAAAAAATATTGCAGATTTCATGGATTCATCCAAAAAGGCTTGAATACGCACGCAATCTATCGGGAAATGAGATTTGGGAATCAGTTCTAAACAACAGACTCCTGTGGATCCCTATTTAGTTTACCATGGATTTTCAGAAAGCTAAATTGATTTCTTTGACCTAAATGAATGAACTTTCAGTGAATTCATTAATGAGGTTTATGGTCCTTGTTGTATGCCAAAGAAGATAACAAAATTTATTCTTTCTTTTGGTATGGAATGGATCTAGTGGATTGAGTTCTTCTGATAAATAAATTTTTATCTTTTGGTATGGAACGGAGGAGGACATCGGTGGTGGTGGTGATTCTAGATTCTGGAGGTGAGGAAAGAGCAACAAATATTAAAAGAAAAATAAATAAATGGCAGGTTGACTATGCAGGGGTATAGTAGTCTTTCAACAAAAAATTGCCTTGACAGGAGGGATCTAGCCTTGGCAATATCACTAGCCCCCCTAGAAATATCTATCGACAAACAAAAATCAAGTTGTTCAAAAGCCAACTGCCAATTTCCCTCTGTTTCTTTCCAAGATTTAAAAGGGACAGTTGAAACCTCACATGGATTACCACTTTCCTCCAACAACACCGCCAAATATATCTACCATTTCTATAAATTTCAATCTTCACAAGAAAACCGCCACTTTTTCTCCCATCTTTTTTCTTTCCAAATCCTCATAAATCATCACAAAAAAAATCCATCCATTAATCTTCTTACCAAGAACACCATGGCAGAACAAGAAGAAGAATCAAGAAAACTTCAGTACCCATTAGAATCAAAATATTACAAAATTCTCGATGAAATAGGTCGTGGAGGAAGCGCAATTGTGTATAAAGCTCTTTGTATTCCACTAAATTCTTCTATAGTTGCAATAAAATCCATTGATCTTGATCAATCCAAAGCCGATTTCGATAACATTCGAAGAGAAACTAAAACCATTTCCCTTCTTTCACATCCAAATATTCTTAAAGCCCATTGTTGTTTCACAGTGGATAATCGTCTTTGGGTTGTAATGCCATTCATGTCCGCCGGTTCACTTCAATCAATTATATCTTCTTCTTTCCCTGAAGGGTTGTCCGAGCCTTGTATTTCGATCATTCTTAAAGAAACCCTTTGCGCACTTTCTTATCTTCATGATCAAGGCCATCTGCATAGAGATGTAAAAGCTGGAAATATACTTATGGACTCTAATGGGTCGGTGAAATTAGCAGATTTTGGTGTTTCAGCTTCGATTTATGAGTCCAATTCGTCTTCGGGTTCTTCCTCTGCTTCTTGTTCTTCTTCTTTAATGCTTACTGATGTTGCTGGAACGCCTTATTGGATGGCGCCTGAGGTGATTCATTCTCATACGGGGTATAGTTTAAAGGCGGATATTTGGTCTTTCGGGATAACTGCTTTGGAATTAGCCCATGGAAGGCCTCCCTTATCTCATCTCCCTCCTTCAAAGTCTCTGTTCATGAAGATTACGAAAAGATTTCGGTTCTCTGATTACGAGAAATCCAATGTCAATAGCAAGAAGAAGAAGAAGTTTTCCAAATCTTTTAAGGAAATGGTCGGGTTATGTCTCGATCAAGATCCATCAAAAAGGCCTCCAGCAAATAAATTGCTGAAACATTCGCTTTTTCGGTACTGTAAAGGCACAGATTTCTTGGTTAAAAATGTATTGCAAGGCTTACCTAGTGTTGAACAAAGATTCATGTTAGGTAAGCTACAAAGAGCCGTTTCATTAGCCGATGAAAATGATGAAGACGAAGAAGAAGATTCATTGAGGCAAAACATCAAACACAGAAGAGTCAGTGGTTGGAACTTCAATTTAGACGATTTCGAATTGAACCCAGTTTTTCCAACTGAAAAAGGAAGTCAGGACAGTGCTGATAATGATGAAATTGTAAAACAAGTCCGATTCGGGGGCGAAACAATTATACAAGAAGAAAAGGGAACTGATTCAAATGCTTCCAATGCGAGTTCTTCCATTAGGCCGCCGCCGCAGCCTCTGAGGTTGTATAATCCATTGGAAATTGAATCATATGTAAGTTCTTGTTCTGGGGTTATGGTGGATCAAGAAATGGTTTTGAATAGTTTATTTTTACTGAAGAAGAGTTTGGATGATCAGAGAAATATGGTGGTAAATATGATTGCTTTGGTATTGGGAAAAAAGAGTAGTCCTGAGATTATGAACAATGAAGAACAGTTGATTCAGGGAATTGAGAAGCTGAGGAATGAATTGGAGGCTGAGAAGAAGAAGAGTTCTGAATTAGAATTGGAAATTGAGTTTCTCAAGTTACAATTCTCTAATGAGTAACCGGGCAAATCCAACAATTTAGTATTGTGAGCAATTCCAATAATTTCGGGGAGCATTACCTTCGGATTTTTCTAAACTTCTTTTTATAAGAAGAGATAATCACTATTTATACCCATTATTTAACTTTGAAAAGTAAGTTATACCCATTATCTTTTTTGCGTGCCATAAATAGCCAGTATAATTTTTGAGGTGCCATTTATACCCAAAATGAGGATTCTGTCGTGCCGTAGAAGCAATTAATCGTCTCTCTGGTTTGCTGGAGATGAAATCATTCCAACTGAGGAAGACGCAGATCGGCTTTCACCGAGGTGCTTACTCACGCCTCTAAATCCTGCTGTCTGATTCGTCCTCTTATCATCCGATTCCGCCTGTTTGGGTATAAATGGCACCTAGAAAATTGTATTGGCTATATATGGCACACAAAAAAGATAAAGGGTATAACTTGCTTTTCAAAGTTAGATAATGAGTATAAATAGTGATTATCTCTTCTTTTTATAAAAATATATGTATTTCAACATGTTTGAGAAGACGCCGCTCCGCCCTTCCCTTTAGATCTGTCACGATAAGTAGTCATGTAGAGCGAGAGATGATTTTATGATGTAATTGAAATTGTTAAGTGAAGCTAACATAGTTGGTGAAGTACTTATTCTGCTAGTTTGACACTTGTACACGTCTATGGCTTCCTAATCAATTTATTATTATTATTATTATTATTTTTTTTTGAATGATGTGCTCATAATACAATGTTGTTGTTTGCTGGTTCTGATTAGCAATGGCATATGGAGTGACTCGGCGGGTTCGGAATGGGTTTGACCAATATCGTGGGGAGGGGCGAGGTGAGTAAAATACTTCCATCTCCCAAACCCATCCTGCCCCGCATGGAAAGCCGGATTGGGGTGGATTTTAATAGATTTTTTAAAACTAAATTAAAGGAGAAAAAACTAAAAGATATAGTGAGAAATAAATATAGAGAAAGCCACCTTGTAGGAGTTTTGACATGAACTTCTACCGATTTTATTAATAACAAAATAAAGTTGCATAGGAGAGGGGCTTAGGGCCTAAACCTACCTAATGGAAATACAACTTTTCCCCATATGCTTTTAAGTGAAGTCGTCCCAAACATTTTATTTTTAAACGTATTCACTTCCACACTTTGTACATTTCGCTTTTTTTATTGATTGTTCATACCTTCCAAATAGGTGAAGTCAAAGCTTTTTAGACCCGCTAGATTTTGCGGGTACATTTTGGGAATCAACACGAGGATGATTTTTAAAATTTTCCATTTTTTTTATAAAGTAATAGATGAGATAGAGTGAATTTAAGGGGTATTTATAAAGAAATTTAGTATTTAAAATTTAAAAAAGGAAAATAGTAGTTGGACCCGCAAGTTGGTTCGGGTTTGTCGTGGGTTTTGGCAGGGCGGGTCAATTTTTTGGAACTCCTAACTCGGCTCCCAAACCCACTATTCCGTGGGGTGAGGCGGGTTTGACCGGGTTGTCTATAAGTCGGGTTTTGGCGGGGCGGGGCTGGTAGCAGGGTAGAGAAACCCACTTACTATTGCTAGTTCTGATATTGTAACGTAGTTCCTCAATGATGCATAATCAAATTTGTGTTTCTAATTATATTTGTAAATGATGGTTTGATTGTGTGAATTAAAATATGGTTACAAATAAATATTTTTGACATTATTGGGAAGCGAAAAATATTATTACACCGAAACACGTTGACACTTATAATATATATGATTTCATTTTAAACTTTTTAACATATTTACAGGATAAATCACGTTTGGACTCATTAATTCTATAAAAGGAAAGGTTTCCCACTTGATTTTGTATGCTTCACAATTCTAATTCTAATTCGTTGGCAACATTATTCTGTTGGATATCAAGGACACATTCTCCGGTTGGTGAGATTCATGTCTCTAATTCAATTGTCAAAAAACATATGAACCATTCAGGAGTTTTTTTAAGGGAAATTCTATGAGATTCTGGGAAAGCATAACCATATAGCATCTAACAACGAAGAGCAAGTCAATCAGTAAAACCAATATTTTTAAAATTGCGTTTTTAACCACCTTGGATAAGCGGTTGGGAGTTCGAGTCATGCCGGAGGGAAAGTGGGGGAACCGATCCTCCTTATAAAAATGAAAAAAATAACCATATAGTATCTCCATCTATAAGACTATAACTGCATTCCAATTCAAGAACCATATAGTAGCTCCATCTATAAGACTATAACTGCATTCCAATTCAAGAACATAGAGAATGATTAGCTTCATCTTTGACATAAACCTTAGGAGCTGTGGCATAGAAAACTACATTGTCCAGAGGATCGATCATTTGCTTCTTCTCCTGATGATTTTCCTTGAAACTTTTCATGGACACTTTGTCAAGATTTGTAATTCAAGTCGAATATCAACACATATATATAGCAATCAACTCGGAAAGCAAATTGGTGAATACGGGATCTTTTGCTGGAAGCCAAAAAAGCACAGTTGCCCCTGTAATCCCCGAATAATCCTGCTGCGCGATATAGATTGTATGCAAGCATCAACACTAGGTTGGTACTGGAACTTAAAAACAGCGCTATTTCTACCAAGCCGAAGCAACCAGGCTAAACTATAACAAGACTTGGGACTCAAAGAATGTTAAAGAAACGTGATAAAATGGAATATATAACGAACTTGACAAGCGAATTTTTCTAAAGCAGGAAAAGAACAGAAAATCCCTTCTCAGGTCAGGTGACTTTAGTTATGATCAGTAAAGTATATTAAAAATTAGCAAGAACGAAAAGGGTTATACCAACTCCTAATAAAACAGTACTATAGCACTAGAACAGGATAGGACAGTATAGTTTAGATTGATAGAGCCAGCTGCATCAACATTTAAGGATGTCTGAGAACATGTTTAATGAGTTCATATATATTCAAAAAACCATCTCAAAACTTTGAATGTTATGTTATGTTGAACAAATAAATGTAAGGGTAATGCTGGAAATAAAATACTAAATGCTGTCTTGAAATCATAGGAAGAAAACTAATCCCGGACAAGAAAAAGTGAATTTTGCGATAACTAATTTGGGACGGAAGGAAGGAGTATTATGATTACAATACATTAGTTTGGATCAAATTTACTCAAATACTTCAAGGAATCAGGGCAGTTGAGAGAGACCTAATAGTGTAACCAGATAAGCAAATATTATGCTAGTTGATTCGGAAACAATAGATTGCAAAAAAGTGCCCTCCTAATCTTGCAGTTTTTTTATTGCAAAAAACCTGAAGCATATAACTCCAGGTTCATATACACCTGACTGAGACAGAGTTACTGCTATGATCGTCAAGCGATGAAATTTGAATCATCTTAAAAGAACAACAGGTCATGATTGTAGCAAAACCAACTAATGGTGCATTTTTTGGATCAAGTAACTCGACGTCATATACAAATATACCAGTTTTCTATAACAGCGATAAGCAACGACAGATGCAAGAATTTCTAGTTATAAGAAACACAAGCTCCATTTATACTACAATTGTCATATAGAAGTCAGAATGGAAACACATATATCCAGAAAAACATTTGAGCATCATATCATATATAAAACTTCATTTGCATACCAAGTGATTTAGGAAAACCAGAAGCAAAACATGCTCCCATTATTCTGTTTCCGGCAAGTCCACTGGCAATTCGCATTTACTTTTATTCTTCTTTTGCTGCAATATATATTCATCCAATTTCTTGGCTTTCTGTTTCATGTCCGAAATCATCACTTCAGTCTCATCAACAATTTGTTTTGGCAAATGAACCTCCAAATAGTCAAACCACTCTCCCATAGTCATCTTCTCTAAATCTATCTCATTTCCTTCATTCTGCTTAACCCCTGATGTACTAGCCAGCGCTTCATGTGGTAAACCTTCAGCGGGAAACTCCAATCCCCCCTCCGCCAACACATCAAGACCTTTACCATCTTGTTGTAACACCTCTTTCTCTTCCAATATTTCTTTTTCAGGATTCAACTCCTTGACGACGTTCTCCTCGCTCCCAATTACAGCAACCTCATCATTCTCCGGCAATGTCTCCATCTCAACATTCTTCTTTCCTCTTCTACCTCTTCCCCTCTTATTATTTGCCCCTCCATTGTCTCCCAAACTAACCATTTTTTCTTCCTTCCTCGAATTCCTAGTACTCCTCCTCAAGCTCACAGTTTCTTCATCTTTCACCTCAATCGGAAAAGCCATTTTCATTTCCTCATTACGAACTTCACTCCCACCTAAAATCTCCAAATCGGATTCCTTTTTCCTGCCTCGCGTCTGCTTCCCCTTCGCCTTCCTTCCACCCTCACTTTTCAATACATTTCTCTCCCTCTTCCGTCTCATTTTGCTCCAAAAATTTCATTTCCTCATTGTTCTGAACTTCACTCCCACCTATAATCTCCAAATCCTGTTCCTTTTTCCTACCTCGCGTCTGCTTCCCCTTCGCCTTCCTTCCACCCTCATTTTCAATACATTTCTCTCCCTCTTCCGTCTCATTTTGCTCCAAAAATTTCATTTCCTCATTGTTCTGAACTTCACTCCCACCTATAATCTCCAAATCCTGTTCCTTTTTCCTACCTCGCGTCTGCTTCCCCTTTGCCTTCTTTCCACCCCCGTTTTCAATGCAATTCTCTCCCTCTTTCGCCTCATTTTGCACTAAAACTTCAATCTCCTCGGAATCTTGAACTCCCGTTTCATCCAATTTTTTCTTCATTCTTTCTTCCATTCCTCCTCCCACCAGCTTTTCCCCCCAAAATTTCAATTTCCCCAACTTCTCCTTCAAACCCACTTCTTTTCTTAACAGTACTTCGAGTAACCCTCTTCGAACTCGCCAGCTCCCCATCACCAAACCCATTTCCTTCTGCAACATCATTAGTTTTACCCCTCCGAATTCCCCTCCCCCGGGTCGGGTTCCTCTCTACCTTTCTCTCCTCCTCTGTATCAACTCTGATCACATCCTCAAACTTGACAAGAATTGAAGTCCACTCACCGACCTTGACAACATCTCCATCGGAGAGATCCGCGGGTGTGGACGGGTCCAATTGCACTCCATTAAGTCCGGTACCATTCGAGGAACCTAAATCCGATATTACCCATTTACCGACCCGGCCCGATTTGGAATCGTAACTAATTGAGAAGTGCTTGGATGAGACCCCTTCGTCTTTAATGGCGAGAGTGTTTCCGCGGGCGATTCTGCCGATCTTGATAACAGCGGATCCGGGTCTGAAGGATTTTGTTTGGCCTTCTAATGGGCCTTTATCCATTATTAGGGTCAGGGTCGGGCCATCTTCTCCTTCGGCGGCCATTTTTTCTCTGTCAAATATTTCGGGGAGAGAAATGCCTTCAACGTAATAGGGGAATTTTGGGCTCGTTTAAATTTCAATATTTCATTTCCCGCTCCAACTCAGGGGCTTTATTGTCATTTTCCCTTGTGTATATACAATGTTTTTTTTTAAATAAATTTATTTTAGAGGGTTACTAAACAAAACACCTACACCTATTTTTAGAGAAAATCACTTCAGTTTTCAATAAACTAATTTCCTTTTACAATTTTACCCAAAACATTTGTTTCCCACCTTTATATGTCGGCCTACCACCACTACCTCTTACAACTTCGTGCCTCCATTCTTCATATTTGGACCGAAGTCATTAAGAATAATATGATTTTTTGCTAGATTTAGATGATGGTATGGTGTTTGGCAAAAGAAAATGGAGGGAATGTATTCATGCGAACGACCACATTGAAACTTTATATTGATTCAGTTATTTGGGATTAAGGCTTTGTTGTTGCGGTTGTTGTTTATGTGACGTTGGCTCCAATGCGGAACATGGATATTTCCGCACGTGCGAAAATTCTCTCGTCCATTGGATTAAATTTTTTACGGTTAAGGTTGATTTAAAACGAACATCTGTTATGTTTTTACAGCGCAGAACACTTGTACTGAGACTCAGAACATCTATCATAAGCTTCAGAACTCATGTACTTAAAAAAAGCTGTTCCACATAGGATTCCGACTGTCTTTATATAGCCAAAAACCCACATTATGAAAAGTGGAGAAGAACGACAGTGGGTTGGGTCGTTGGAGGAAGGAGTGAAGAAGGCGTAGGGGTTATGGTTAGTGGCGGACGCAGATTCTAAAGAGATGAGGGGCACAATCAACATTAACAAAACAAATTCATAAAAGCAGATATAATATTTCATTATAATTGTTCCTTACAAGTTTTCATACTTTGATAATATTTTATAATTATATCATTTTCGATAGTATCAAACACATTTTTCTCAACAAATGCAATTAAACTATAACACACAAAATCGCCTATCTTTCATACACATTTTTGTGGCTGAAAATACATGGTTTCTAGGCTGACAAGAACCTCTATGAATATGCCCTCCGAATTAAATCTCGAACATTAACATCATAATTTTGTATTGGGATTCTCATAATTTTGTCATAGGAATCACTAATTTAATATATAGTAAAAATTTCACAGGATTTCAAATTTCTACACTTAAGTTTGTTAATTTTTTTTTTTAATAAACATCATAGTTCATTTACACATTTAAGCTTGTTAAAATTTTAACCAAACTTGTTAATATATAAGTTGTGTGATTCTTATAATTCACGAACCACAAAATCTAATTTTAAATCGAAAATTGACTCAAAATGAGTAGGGAAAAAAAATACTCACGAATCAGAATGTTACAAAAATAAAGCTAAAATTATAAAAAAAAATGAGGAAAAGGCTGTGCCCCACCATGCCCCCACTTAGGTCCGCCATAGTTATGGTGGAGGGGGAATTTATTAATTTTAATTTAAAAAAGTGAATGGAAAAAATTGCCCTTCAAAAAGTATACGCATTCTGCCAAAACTCACTAAATATAGTTAGTTGAAAATAGTTTATGAGAATAAAAAGATGAAAACATGTTTCTGGGTAAAAAAGTAAAAGCAAATAGTTGAAGAACTATTATAATGATTTTCTCCCTATTTTACTCGTCATAGAAAAAAATTCCAAATTGTATTTTCGAAAAAGTCAAGTTGCTTAAGGTGTTTCCTCTCAACTTATACAGATTGATTGATAAATCATATTGATTCGATGAATAAGTTTGAAAATAGCATATATATTTCCTCTTCTAAATTGAATGACTAGTTTTTTATAAAAGAATTAATAAAGTGAATAATTAATTTGACACAGATAAATAATTATTCTAGCAACAAAATAACTATTATAGCTATGTTGTATCAATAGTTTTTTTTTACGTAAAAATTACTACTGCCAACTAAAAATAATCATTCAAGAAAATAAAACAGGTGTTTATTGTCCATTTATAGTACTGTCAAACGGACTGAAAGTCCTCGGATAGTCCATAACCCGTACAAAATGGATTGGATATAGACTCGAAAATAAAAATCTGTTTAAATGCAGGTATTTTGTACCCGTATCCGTTTGGACTTGGACTTTGCCGACTGGACCCGAATTAATCTGTAGATTAGTCCGTGAAATTAAAATATAAAAACGGATCCGAACTTTACAGACCAAAACCGAACTTATCCGCGGTTCACTCCGCAATATATATTATTTGTTTTATGTTTTAATTTGTATATATCAAAGTTTGAGTCATTGATATTTATTAGTATTGTGACTACTGTCAAAGTCTCAAAGATTTTAGATTTTCAACCCCTAATCATTCTATATAAACGGTTAGATTTAGATTTTAGATTTTATTTTTGTTAAGTTTATCATAACATAAACTGTTTATGTTATGATTCATTAATCTTAAGGTTTTTTTTTTATATTTCCTTTTAATATTGTCAAAAAAGGAGAAAGTCCGCGGACCGGTCCATAGCTCGTGGACCATAAACGGACTGAGTATGGATTTGCCATTTGGAGATCCGCAAATAAATGACTAAGTCTGATCCGGTCCGTTTAAAGTGAGGTTGTCGCGGACTTGGACCGGACCAGACCGGTCCGTTTGACAGCGACTATCCATTTATGTTTTTTTTACTACTACCACATTTTGACTGTTAGTAACCCTATCTTTTAACTTAGTTAGGGAGTGTGCCAATAATACAGTACAAAATAACGCGAACGCCCGGGTTCAACGATATACAATAATCATGATGGATCATGCTATATAGTCATTCATAGACAAGAGCCTTAGATTGGGAAGACTACCAAACCACAATTACAACAATCACGACACAACAACAATAGACATATATTATGCGCAATTTGACACGACGACCAACCATACAAGAATGCAAACAATTCAACACTTCATCCAATTTTAATGCAATAAATATGTGAAGAAACATTTCATCATAAACCATAACTTTAAAATATTTCAATTCATACTTTTAGACAGAAAACAAGCTTAAATTAAATTCCTAAGAAATTAAATTCCTAAGAAAATCATAATTTTTAGATTTTCCAACTTACTTCCCGAAGCAATTATTCTCAACTCCACCATTGGAACTCGATCTCCATTGTTCAGAGACAAATCTTATGAGTCTTCTAACTTTTGCAACAAGAATTACTCCGATCGAATTCCGTTTGATACCTCAATTTAAAAATCTAAACTCAACACTCTGTTTTTTCCAGAGTTTTTCCTTTCTTTCGTTCTCTTTTTTTTTTTTTTCCAGTCTTGCCGTAACTGTTTTCCCTTAAGTATTACAACCGTAACCCCACTGACACCTTTTAAATTCCTTACAAAATAACCCCACAATTTCCTAACATCAACACTTAAGTCCTCTACTACTAAAACATAACACTACGCCCCTTAAACAAAATAAATACTAACATATAACACAAAAAAATAATTTAACATACAAAATTAAATTGACACATGCAAACACATACGTCAAAAAGTCACGGGTATCACATATATTATTTGAACCATCCACTATTATTTGCTAATCATCTACTTTCTCAAGCTGTAATGCGCTTCACTTTCAACTGGTAGATCGAGAGTTCAAGACATACTGGTGGGGAATTGGGGATCCACTATTGATCATCCTGGAAGGAGAATTTTTTAATATATATATATATATATATATATAGTAGGTTCAAAAATAAGATTCAGTGTCGTGGTGCATGTTATTTGCCGATGATATAATTTTGATTGATGAGACAAAAGTGGGTGTTAATTAATGCCATATTGGATTTATGGAGACAAACCTTATAATCTAAATTTTTTAGAATTAGTAGAAGTAAAACAAAGTATATAAAGTGTAAGTTTAGTACTAACAGAATGGCAGAGCAAACTATAGTAACTTTGGGTGACAAAATATGCCAGAGAGCGATTATTTTCTAACATCAACACTTAAGTCCTCTACTACTAAAACATAACACTACGCCCCTTAAACAAAATAAATCCTAACATATAACACATAAAAATAATTTAACATACAAAATTAAATTGACACATGCAAATACATACGTCAAAAAGTCACGAGTGATCTAGAATATATTTCACACATATAATATTTCAAATCTTCAATTGAGTAATTTTTCACTTGTAAATCTTATGACAATTAGATTCATGATAACACCTCACATGAATAAATTCATGTTTCGAAACAGTACAACAACAACAAAAAAAATTTAATCCCAAGTAATTGAGATCGATTACATTAATTAATATAAGATTTCTATGTGATTGTTCGCATGAATACATTCCCTTTATTTTCTTATATCAAATATCATACCTTCATCTAAGCTTAACAAATCATATCATTATTGATGATTTCGATGCAAACCTTCTTCGGTCTTTCCCTACCTCTTATAACCGCATGCCTCCATCCTTTCAAGTTTCCAAACCGAAAATCACCACAAGCACTTTTCCCTCGTATTTTCTTCAATAGGTGCAACTTCTATTTTTTCTCGAATAATCTCATTTCTATTTTCTCACTCTTAACTTTTCTCCGGAAAAAAAATAGTTTAAGAATAAAATTGGAAAATTTCCCTATTGATCATATAATTAATTTATTATTGATAAAAGTCGCTTCTTGAAATATTGAAAGGTAACGTTATAAGGTAATGTTAACTGACTAAACATTTAATTAGCTAATTAATTAGCTAAAATGAGGACAAATTGTAAAAACATCGTTGAATCTCTTATGATCGTCTTCTTCCACCGGAACCAGTTTCCCTTTGGCAATTGTAATATACAGCAGAAACCGGCAAACCTAGATTGTACAGCTCAGCAAAGTCTCTGGTGTTGAAGTTCTGTCGCCACCCCGGAGCGTAAACCGTCTGCCGCCCAAGCTGCCGGAAAAGCACGAAAACAAAACGGTGGATTCCCATAGATGGCCTTGGACTCTCATAGCAAACAACTTCTTGACCTACCAAATATTCTCAAAAGTATTAAGCTCTTTTTTTTTTCCCAAAAAAATATATATAAAAGTGCTTGCAGTTTCAGTGAGGAACGTACATGTTTTGTTCTGTACGACGGAATAAATTTTAATTATTAAATAAGAGATTGAACGGATGTATTTTAAAAATCAAAACAGTTATTTTAGACAAGTGTTTTGAAACACTTCTTAATTGTTATACAATAATTGTTGTTTGTTTTGCGCATTCGAATAAATGCTATACCGAATTGCACTAAATGTATAAGTTTATATACTAAAGAAAGAAGACAATGTCACCTGACAACAACGGGGTGAAAATCATTTGTACCTGTATTTTTTTTTTGGGGGGGAGGGGGGTGGGTGAGGGTTAGAAAGTTGGGCGTTATGGCTCGGTGTCGAACTTAGGACCTCTCGGTCGTGGGCATAGACAAGCCCCACTGGGCTATGACCTTATTGACATTTTTTGTTATTCATTTGTCCAACAATTCAGAATTTGTCATGTGAATATTTCTTTTAATTATATATACAATGATAAATTGTGAGTGATTGAACATATAAATAAGTAAATACACATGTATAGACAGTTATTTGCCAACGGCAACATTGTTAGATACCTTAGCCTAAGACCTAACTAACAAAGTCAACAACACAAGCAATGGTCAAAGTTTATTTTTTTCTTTTTACACAAAAGAATGGCAGTCGCTGTCCACATATAAAAATTAGAGGTGGATAGACACCAATAATTCTGATTCCATCTCCTTTTCACATTATATTATGTGTAGATGTAACATCAGAATTTTCCGAATATGATGGACTTCAAATAGCTACAGTAAAATGGGTGAAAACTCTGTCCCCAACTAATTAGAATTTATTATATAAATATTTTTTTCAATTATATATACACAGGGTGAATTGTGATTGAATGGAGATATAAATGAGACAGAAACAGGAGCGGGGACAGAGAATTTTTTGCCCAGTAAAAGATAGTAACACTTTGCTATATACAATCATATCTTGTCATGTGAATGATAAAGATAGTCTTTCCCTTTAATGGAATGAAAGAAACGTATAATAATATGTTATTGGACAAGATTAAAAAGTGATGATTCATGATACAGTTGATTTTTTTGAAATATTTCACGGGCAGAAGATATTTCTAACTTGAAAGATAGTTATTTTAGTTAGAAAATAATAACATTTATCCTTTTTTTTTATAACTTAAATGTTGCATTAATTATTTGACGATTGATATTATGCATCAGCATCTACTGAATAAAATATGATCCTAGTTATGAAGCTAAAAGGATGAAGTAGGTGACATGTAAGTACCCTTGTAAGCGACATATGGGTCTTAGGGCCTGCCTTAACCCGTGGTGGTGATCGGAGCAGAATCCACCCAAACTTTTTATTACAAAAAGAGGATGAAGTAGGTACCAAATGTTACTCCTGTAGTGGCTGGAATGTCAGTGACCAACCTGCAATAGTGTTACTAAAACATTTGTAAATGTATCACAAAATTAAAACGTTAAACATTCTTCAAAATCACCAATCACTTCTAATCTTTAACCCAAAAATAAAAAAAGTTAGGTGACACAAAAATCTTGATATGGACCAATTATAAGCAAAAATATTTTACAGGCATGATATTTATTAATTAAGTTTATAATATTCGAGTTTTCTCTAATAACTGAAAAATGTTGTTCCTTATAAAATAAACAATATAAACACATGCATGTTCTCTTTGAAGAGTACAGAGTTATGGAAAAATAATTATGCCCTAATTACTGTTGTCATGCGTTCACATTTTCTCCATGAATCCCACAGTTTCTTTAAGATTATATATTTTTTAAATTAAAAATATCAATGCATGTCACCTTCTTATTAATGAGACAAGAATCGAGATATAGAATGAGAAGAAAAAAAAAGACATTTTTCGTAAAGTTCTTAGGATATTTTTGTTACATGTGGATGTATAAATTAAGGTGCAACTTTAGTTATAAGGATATTTATGGCAATGGATAACAATAATGAAAATCTAAGAGGATTTTAGTGTAGTTGGCTCTTATTTAATATATTTTTTTATATGGCTCTTCCTTTTTTCAAAAGTTAAAGAAGAAACATATTCTATTATAGTCTCCCTAGTACAGAAACGTTCGGCATCTCCCCTGTTAAGTCGGATTGTGCGGTTGCTCCATGTAGGGGAGAGAAAACTGCCTCAGACGAGGAGAAGATAGCTCTAGAAAGAAAAATTAAAATTTGCCGCACGCAGGCGGAGAGTATCGAACCCACGACCCAGACGCCTGCCCCACTGAACTAAGACACCTTTGATGGCATCTCCCTGTTTAACGATCCGTTATGCGCAACAAAAAAAAAGAGTTGTACTCTATAAATTAGGCAAAAAAAAATCATATACTCATTTTATGTCTCGTTTCTTGTTAAACGAATATATATATTTGATACGTGTTCAATTTAATTCTACGGATTCCACTATTGTTTAGATTATTTTTTTGTAATTAAAAAAATTAAAACATGTCAATTTTTTATTAGTGAAAATAGAGAATGAGAGACTGAATGAAAACATGAGATTACTAGCCTATAAATTATATGTTAACTCCTAAAACTACGATCAGCTGATAAAGAAAAATAAAATTAACATGAAAAAAATGATACTTATAAATCGCATCTCAAATAAATTAACACAGACGAATATAAACATGTTTACTATTTTCAACACAGACGAATTACTAGTCTTTTTTGCATGGATTAAGAAAAAAGAAAATAATGGGTATTTTTCTATCATATCTAAGTAATTCATAAAGTTTTATATTTATGCATGATAATATCTTTAAAAAAATTAACCCTTAAAATTGGCAAAATGCAAATATTTGTGTGAGTGAGAGAGAGAGAGACTGAGATTTACCAGTGCAAATACTCCCTCAGGCTAGGATCGCTGGGGCTTGGAGCATCAGGGTCTACCATAACCTTTCAAAAAACAATAACAAGAGTCTCAGAAGAAGTTTAACACCGTATATATATAACCTAGGTTGAGCTTACTCACTCAGCTAGAACTGTCAATTGGATACACTTGAGTTCAAAATATTGAGTCTGGATTCAGACTCACCAAATTGAGGTTCAAATTGGGTCTTTATTACATTGGATCTAAATGTTTTAATTAGAGTCTGAAATCAACCATGTTGGGTCTACACAATTATAGTTTAGACTCACTACTCTTTGATATTATATTCATCTGAGTATCTACTCAATCTTGATTTGGATATAAAAAAGTATGTCTAGACTCAGATTGGGTATAATGGGTCCGAGACTGAATCTAAGTCCTTGAGGGCAAATAATCGTCTGTACCCTTGTGTATTCTCATTCATGTGCCCAACCACTCACAATTTACCATGTATATATTAGAAGAAATGTCATCATGACGAATTCGGAATTGTTGTGCACAGGAATGAAACATACACGGTACAACCGGTTTTTGGCCATATTTTAGTCTCATTGACAGGCCTAACTCTGCATACAGATAATTCAGAAAATCAAAGTCAACCCCTAATAACTTCGGAAAAAAATGAAAGAAGAAGATAATATAAAGTAAAAGGTTAAGGATACATACAAGAGTATAGAAAGTACGAAAATCATCGCCGCCAATCTCAACCCTAGGTTGGTTAACAATCTGGGACGGTCTGAATTCGCAGCCATTGTTAACTTGTCGATTACCATCTCCGGTGGAATAAACAACCCTAAGGTCAATAGACCTAGTAAAATGACCCAAAACCTCCCCCACAACACGACCAACCACAAGAGGGTCTGTCTCCCTTGGCATGGTTGATGAATAAAAACTCAAGGCTAAAATGGTAAAATACTTGAAATACTAGTGTTTTTTTTTGGGTGGTTTGGTCTTTCTTTGCATGCATGTACCGTTGGTGATTGGGTATTTATAGGTTCCATATGCATGTTGTATTATATTCTCTCATTTCTATTTTTAGCTTCAACCTCAGTTTCTTTATATGTCCGTTTCTAGGGTTAATGAAAAAGTTAAATAGCAGGATGTGTCTCAGTTAGAATTTACAAGAACTATCTATATATTAACAACTCATAAGAGGTTGATTCTTACATTTGAAATTGATCGAAATTCAGTGGCGGATCTAAGAATAGAGACACTGGGTGCACACGACGATTTATGTGGGTCATTTATACATTTATCATCTAAATAAAGTAAAATATATCATATATACTAAAAAAAATTAGGGGGGTCATTTGACCCGCTGCCACCATGCTAGATCCGTCCCTGGTCGAATCACTATATATGAGTAAAAACAAAGGTAACACAACATTACTCGTCATGAATTTGAAAATTTTCAAAGTTAACTCCACTCCAACTCATTTGACAATGCTGCGTGGTCATTCTCATAAGAGCCGAGTGACCCCATGAATTTACTAGTTCAGCTGTGCTATGCGGGGACTCTATTATGCTTTATTATCAGTATGAATTTTTGTTCCATAGAACGAGAATCTTCTACTTTTTATTGTTCAAGATTTTTATGGTATCAATCGAAATACCTCATCTTTTTTTAAGCCCAATTACAAGTGGACGAGTTTCATATATTACAAGTGGAGTATATTTCTGGATGACAATGCATGTTGGTCCCAGAGCATCAGGGACGAAGCGAGAGGGGGCAGTCGTCCCTCCGAAATTTTTAAAAATACTTATAGGTATAGTAAATTTTATATGTAGTTCGAAATATTTTATCAGTTTTGCCTCCTAAGATTTATTTTTTTTATTTTTTATATGTAATTCGACATACTATTACAGTTTCGCTCCTCCAATGTTAAATTTCTGACTTCGTCCATGCAGAGCATATCACATCCCATCAATGTAAAATTGCTGCTCTTTCTTAGTATTAATTCCCGAGGGTGGCCAAACCAATCACACAAGTGACAAAGATTCACACTTCACACCACTTCACACCTTGAATAGATGTTAGTGTGAAATTATAACTTGTGTGTGATTGATGGCGAATTATATAAAAAAAAAGGTTTTTTTATAGGAAAATATTGTGTTTCAGATTCGAGTGGCTGAGAAATATTCAAATTACTTATAAATTGGTTAACACCTTTTATTGTCAGTTGATTTTAAAAGGATTAAGACTCATTAGTTAATTTTCACATAATATCAGAGTGAGCCCTTAGGTGGAATGTGTGGACTCATAATACCCAAGTGGACTCTAATTGCATTCGTAGGACCCCAAGTAGGGTGACGGTCCATTAACTGTCCCCACGTGACCCAAGAATGGTTGCTGACATTGAATTGACTTCCAACTCGATGGAGTGTCTGAGGAAGATATAAATTATTTATAAGCTCATTAATTAACACATCTCGTGGCCAATTAATTTTGAGAGGATATTGATGCCAATTAACTAATTTTCACACATTACTAAAAAAAAATTGATTTTTTTCTCTAAAGAAATTTGACTTTTTAAAAATATAGGGGCCTTAGTTCTGCCACTAATATTACCACACCCTCTAAACTAGTATTTTTTTTAGTATTCGAGCGTTGACTGGAATATTTAATAAACGAGTTAAATCGAAGCACATACAAGCTCAAACGAACCGAACTAATAAGCAATTCTTTGCAAATATGAAAGAAATGAGTTAAATTTGAACACGAACGTGCTTGTGAACTAAATAAATAATAATATAACTCTGCATATAATAATAATTCTATTAGTGTACTGAACCGTGTCTTGGAGAATATTTTAGAAGATCTGGAGTCTTATAGAGCCTTGGCAAAGACTATGATGTGTTTTCTTATTGATTTTTTTAGAGAAATATTGTTTTGAAAGTAAATGAAGAAAAAACATTTTGGGGTTAAAAGTATTTTATTTTGTGCTAGAATTTTGGGGTTTAAAGATGCATTAATTTTCATTAAAATCAGTCCACATTAAATTATCCTAAAAATATATTGTTGCACCTAGCTTTTGCAGGGGATATGACTCGTTTGGCACAGACATGGAAGTGAAGTTACTTTGTCAGGTTTCATTTACCTTTTCAATCAACACACAATTGAAAGGAAAAAGGAATACAGATACATGGAGAAGAAGTGTGGAACCAACCAAACGGGGACAGAAGCTATATAGTGTTTTTTTCTTACCTACTAGAATTTCCTAGGGAAAATATCTTGGATTCCTGAATATTCTTTGCACAAGAGGGCAAAAAATCTTTCTCATTCAGTGTCTTATTCATTGTCTCACGAATAAATAATTTTCACGTGTTTACTTTTTTTCTTCGGGTTCTGCAATTTTTTTAATTTTTAATTTTTTTTATTTAACACATGTAAATTTCTTATTAGTGAAAAATAAGAATGAGACACTGAACAGTGATAAAATATTTCTATCCGCATAGGAATACCAACGTTAGACTAATTTCATTCTAATTCTAACACCGGAATAATTATTTTATAGAGGGGTTTTTTTTTAGGAGTGCGAAATTAATATTTATCTATCAGAGTTATTTTGAGATAAAAATAATTATTTGTTAATAACAATCGGATTTGACGGTAAAATATTTATTCTACACATCCAAAGAAAAAACCTGCTCCGGACCATAACCAACTCCTCCTAACACGGCAAAAAATCATATGTCCCCGTGTATATCCTCATTTCTTTACTCAACTAATCATAATTCATCATTTGTATATATAATTGAAAAAAATATTCACATAATAAATTTTGATTGATTGAAGACATTAATAGCGACATCAATGCGGACGGACGATTTCCACCCTTCTAACACAACCGCATCCTTTCATTCATCTGACCATATACCTCAATCTATGGAAAAACAACTATACGTATGTACCATCAAAAATAAAGAAAAAAACCATTTATATGTATGTATATGTTGGTTCCAATTTTATTTTTATGTTTTATTATTAATAAGTTGTCATACACGTATTTCATTTTTCTTTTATAAAATTTATATCCTAAAAATGATTGAACTCTAATGGAAAAATGAAACCTATGACAATATTTAAATGAGGTAGAAGATAAAGTGGAAATCTGCAAGGGTAGCTCAGTTATTTTATGGGTGACAGATTGTGTATAATGGTGTATGTTCGAATCTTGCCAGCTGCAGTGTGAAAGTTTTAATCCTACAATGTGGAGGTGGCTTCTTGCGGTGAGCTAAGACAAAGAATCCCACCAGTTGAGCTGCTGGGTCACTTTGATTAATATCATTCATAATTTCTTTCGGTTTGGGAGATGGGGGCCCTGGAGGCGTAAGTATCGCCTTTTTGTTTACAAGAAGATAGAGTGAAAATTGGATAGAAGATACAAACCATATATGTATATATTTGGGTAGGAATCTTCTATCCCCGTTCGGTGTTTTAATCTCTGTCCCACTAATAAGAAATTGAAATGTTTTAATTTTTAATTAAAAAAATTATAACCTAAAAAAATAATATAATCGTAAAAAAATATAAATATGTGTCAATCATCTCTTCATAAGATAGGAACAGAGGATTTTGTGCCTATATATTCATACCTGAGATGATGTAACCATTTCAACTTGGGTAGCATGTACTATGCTGATTTGAAGCTTGACTTGAAGTTTCACAAAAAGAACTCCACGTGTACAGACATATAATATTGATGATAAGTAATTTTATTTCTTTTGTCACCAAAATTCTTGGCTGATCGTGGAGCTAGATAGTTGAGCCGACCAATTATGTATTTTTAGATGAAATTTATTTTTTCAAGATAGTTTAAAACATAGAATATGGGTGATTTTGCCTAGTTTAAAATTTATTGGGATCGATTTCTCACACAGAAAGTTGAGTCAAAGTCAATAAAACTACCCTAACATATAGTATGTATTATTGGGTAAGAACTCTCACGCAGAAAACTAAGCATAGGGGTAGATTTTACTTAAGTATGAGTTATTGGATGAGAAGTCTCAGGCAGAAAGCTTACTGATTCGGGATGACTAAATCTAAACGATTTATATGAATGTAAGTGTGGGAAGCTATAAAGACAAAGTAAATGAAGATAAAAAAAAAGATGTTTTTGAGAGTTGATGGTGTTGTCTTCAATCTTTGTCTTTGTTTTATGTTTATAGTTGTTCTTGAATTGCCTTCCCGCCCTTGAAATTTCCCATGAGTAACATGATTATACAAAATGACTATGTTCCTCGTGTCTTTACTGTTTTAGAGAACGTGGAGCTGACTTACAGGTCTTGATCGCCTAGTGGTTGTAAGTTTCCCTCTTATTCTGGGTTGTCCGGTGTTATTTTGTTCTAAAACATCTCCTGGTTGTGTCTGAATGTGGTAGTTAGAGAATGGGTAAGGCCTAAAACAAAGTTAAAGTGATAAAAAAAACTAGGGATCTGTTTGCTCAACTTACTTGGCTGGTAGTTGGGCGGGTTCCCAGTTCATGTGTTATGACCAGCCGTTTGGCTATTATTTCCTCTCGATCGACTAGTTTGTCCCTCGTTTGTCTCAAGACCCGTTGAAATCTCAGCTGATCCATTCGTTTGACGGTGTCCTAGGTGGTCTCGTCGAGGCGAAACGTTTTGAGTGTCAACAATTTCTTGTTATTAGTTAAGAAGCAAAACAATCGCTATAAGCACTTTAGTTCTCTCTCCAAAATATTTATGGAAGTTTTCATTCAAATTTGTATTATATGTATAAGAAATATAAAAAAGAGAAATAAATCAAATAAACAAGTTCATACTAGTTATATGACTTAGAAATAATTTTAATTAATAAGTCTGTGGTTATTTACCTAAGTATGCGTTATTGGATGAGAATACTTACGTAAAAAGTTTAGCTGGTCCGAGAAATTAAGTCTATAAACTGAATTATATTATAACTGTCGTTATGAAACGTCGTATAAAATCCAAATATAGCGACATTTGTATGAAATGTCACATGATTTAATGATGTTGTATATAAATGTAGCTATATGAGTCGCAAAAGGTAAATATTTATAACAACATTTAATGTACACGTCTCTAACTAACATCAAACAACAATTATTATAACCGACGCTATTAAACGTCGTATAAAATCAAATTTAGCGATGTTTGTCTGAAAAGTCACAAAATCTAACGACATAGTATATAAATGTCGTTATATGAGTCACAAAAAGTAAAAATTTATAACAATATTTAATGTAAATGTCGCAACCAACATCAAAACGTCGTTTTGAACAACAATTACTATAATCGACGCTATGAAACGTCGTATAAAATCCAAACATTGCGACGTTTTTTATAAAAAAATGTTCCTTTAACTTAGTCTTTTTTGTTTTAAGCGAGAAAAAAACGTCGCAAAAATGTTGTTTTTGTTGTAGTGGCAAAATCATGGTCATAGTCCACGAAGGGTTATGCGGAGCTCATCAAACCTGGCCAAAACTGAGAGTGATTATTGGAGGTTATCTGAAAAAACTCACATATTATATCAAAAGGGCACGATTTTATTTTGGTAAGCCAAAATGTCGTAATAAAGGTCATAAAAATAGTTTAAGAATATAAAAAGTTAAAATAAAAATTTACTATATAAGGTCTGTATTTACCCTATTTGATGATTCTTTTCTCTTTGATAGAAAAGGCAAAATAATAGCACCAAAGAAATTGCTCCCTCCAAAAGTATTCTAATATCAACATCATACAGAACAAAAGATAATTCTAAATTATTGTACACCACAAAATCAGGGGAGGATGTTTTTGCTAGAATGTTCTTTTTTTAAGCCCGTAAGGGCGTTGTCCCCGAGGGGAAGAGAGCGGGGAGAGTATCTTAAAAAGGCCGATTAAAGCATGCCTCATATCTGAGGAGGGTATTGCCTCACCAGAGGAGGAGATTATTGCCCCAATAAAGGGGAGATATGGGAATCGAACACGGGACTTATAACCCGTGTTCGAGTACATTTACCATTTGGACTACCCGACATTTATCAGATATTATATTCTCTCCCCTTTAAAAAAGTATCTTACTTTTTATTCTTTTTCTTTTTCTTTTTTAAGAAAGTCGTACTTACTTTTTATTCTAACATATAAAAAGTTAAGAGCATTTTCTATTTTTGAATCAGTGATCATAAAAAATAGAACCCAAAAAAGAAAAAATGCCAACATTTTTCATGTTGCTTTTTGTGTTTTTGCCCCATATACTTTGTGAGTTTTTGTTTAGTATAACACTGGTTTTGCAGATGAATAATTAGCCACTTTGATCATCAACATATTTTCGTCTAGATACTTTGGTCAAAATTCAAGTTTTTTAACTTATTTCATCACTAAAGTTTTTCCGGCCTGCCATTTTGGTCACTAAAGTTTTTTTAACTTTTTTCATCACTAAAGTTTTTTAAGCCTGCCATTTTGGTCACTAAAATTTTTTCGGTCTGTCATTTTGGTCACAAAAGTTGTTTCATTCTGCCATTTAGGTTACTAAAAAACTTTGATCAAAATGGCAAAATAAAAAAACTTTAGTGATCAATATGGCAGACTTAAAAAACTTTAGTGACCAAAATGGCAGGCCTAAAAAACTTTAGTGATGAAAAAAGTTAAAAAAAATTAGTGACCAAAATGGAAATTTTTAGTGATGAAATAAGTTAAAAAACTTGAATTTTGACCAAAGTGACTAGACGAAAATATGTTGATGATCAAAGTGGTTAATAATTCTTTTGCAGATTGATCCACACATGCAAGTATTTTTTAAGGTGATTTTTTTTTACAAAGTCGAATTTTCCAAATTTGCCTTTAACTGAAGAACATAGTCCACGTCAGATGAAGACGTATTTCGATCAAAGTCGAATTTTGAGAATCCATCTTATTCTTCATGTAAAATTATTCTCCAAATGTCTTGGCCACATTAAAGCTCTATGTTTGCTGAAAGATTTCATGTTGATTTGCAAATTCCTCTCGAATTTTTTAATCTTGGTGGCAACTGACGACTAGCGTCAATTAAATATTATTTTACAAAATGCTAATTTCTGCAAGTAGAACCATGATGATTTTTTAAGTAAACTCATTAGGATAATTCTAGAAAAACAATATTCCCTTCCCTACCGTCTTCCCAAACTAGGATAATTCTAGATAAAACAATATTCCCTTTTAAACTAAACACTATTCACCTATGTTTTTTCTTTCTTTTTTTAAGCTCGATTGGACGGTTGTCCTATATAAGGGAGAGAGAACTGTCTCAGACGAGGAGGAGATAGCCCTAGAAAGGGAGATTAAAGCTTGCCGCACGCAAGGTCGTGGGCAGACGCCTGCCCCACTGATTTAAGACACCTTTGATACTATTCATCTATGTTGGTATAAGAAATTCGGCATTATTTTGACAATTTTGCCTCAATTAATTAATTAAATGTTTAGACATATGGCATTACCATGTGAGAAAATGCACACAATATTACTTTGGAGCAGTTTAATAAACATTGGGCAAAGATTACTGGAGGAAACTATTAACAACATACAAATGATTAGAGCAATTAAAAGGTCTCCCACCAATTGAGCCGATGAGTCACCTTTATTTATATTTTCCACAATTCATGTTGGATCGGGAGGTGGGGGTCCCCTTTTTGTGTAGGAGAGCAATTAAAAGGAAGCAAAATTGCTTTACGTCGAAGACAGATTTTGTTCTCGAAATCCGTCTTCAACCGATATTCTTCACGTCATATAAAGACGGATTCTATCTTTGATCAAAGACTTATTCTGTAAATTTGTCTTTAGTCAAAGTTGGATTTAGCGAATCCATCTTTACCAAAATAATTCCACTAAAAAATATTATTATGTACGAATCAATATATAAAAACAATGTAATTCTTTTTTTCTTTTTCCTTTTTCTAAAAAAAATCTCCTGCTTTATCTTATCTTTGCTTACCCAATATTTATTCTCATATTCATGCACTTCGTTATAATTCTATATAATTCTGGCCAATCGAAAGAAAAAAAAAGGTATTAAAAAGCAAAAAGGTGACTATCAAAAAGTTGCCTCCATTCTCTCTCTGTGCAAGTCACTTTTTGCATATTCTATTGGCCGGATTTGACTATTGATTATTGACTCCGACAAATAATCAAATTTTGGCCAATTAACTTTAGGAAAATGATCTTTGGCTAAGCTCAATTGATTAAATTGGATCAAAATTGGTCAACGGGACAAAAATGCTCTTACAGTACTTTTTAAAAAAAATTAAAACACCCCCCTCTCAAAAGTCAAAAAAAGTGGCCAAAAGTCCACCCTTCTTTTGAGGCACGAGCAATTAAGGTGGGACTTCGGTTATGGCGTGAAATATTAATTGTTCTTCATCGTGTAGAACAAATGGTGGCCGTTAGATCAAGAATCTAACGGATGAGATTATTTGGGTTAGATAATTAAAAAAATTATTTAACTCTCACAATCCCAAATGATCTCAGTCGTCAAATTTTTTATCCGACGGTTAAAATTTATTTCGCCCGGTGGCCGGATCGCTGACGTGGCCAAAAATATTTGTGACATATTTATATACCCTAAGTCCCTATAAAAATATTATTTGCAACCATAAGTACATAAATTATATTACTTTTAGGTCTCTAATGTTATAAAAATTTAAAAATTAAACCCGCATAGTAGATTTCCATTTCACATATTGACCCACAAGCTTCTAATTAAATCTTTTAAATTCACAATTTGACCCAAAAATCATGAAATTATAATTAGACCCCTAACTAATAACATATTCATAGTGATCATCATATAATGAAATATATATAACCTTTGAAATTTACTAATAAGTGATTGACGTATATAGCAGTATAACAAACTTTAATTGATTGACGTATATAGAACTATAGCGAACTTTACATGTTTACTTTAACAATTTCATAGTATTAGCAAGTGATCGCCTTATATAGAACTATAACGAACTTTACATGTTTATTTTAACAAATTTACATTACTAATAAGTGATCGCCTTATATATAACTGTAACGAATTTTACATGTTTACTTTAACGAATTTCATAGTATTAGCAAGTGATCGCCTTATATAGAATCATAATATTAATCTTTAATACTAGAATCTTCTATCCCCGTTTAATATTTCATTCCATATTTTTACTAATATTAAATTGATTGTCTTTTCCTCTTTTGATCTCAAATTCATATTTCACTAACATAATTTTTTAATAAGATTTATATATTATTTCTTGGTAAAAAAGAGTTATATATTAAAATAAATAAAAAATAAATGGAAAATGGTCAAAATTGCCTCCTCCTACACTGCCTCCCTTCCTTCCCCACACCACCACTTGCCCCTGCGCCGCCACCAGCCCAGGCCCATAAAAAAACCCATATTTTCAACTACACCATGAAAATATCAACGGAAGCTCCCAAATTCAAGTTTAAATGGCTGGAAGACTCTCTTCACCTTCTTTGATCTGCTTCCTGTAGAAGCCATTTGAATTTAAAAAATAAATCCACAAAACTTCTTCTGTCTTCTTCATTAGCTCATTTTTTTTGTTTTTTTTTTATTAATTTCTTCTGCCAAAATGGTTCATTATTCCTCATCATCATCAAATATACATAAAAGCATGGAATGGAAACCGCGGCCGTTTCCTTTGGCTTATGGATTTTTGTTAATTTTTTTTAATTTTTTTTGTGGTTCATGGATTTGGGAACATGATTATTCTTAATTTATGGAGGTTTAATTTGAGTTTTTCATCAAATATCATCAATTGAAAATGCAAAATGAGTTATTGTTTTTACCGAAAAATATTGTTTGTTGCCGGAGAAGATGACCGGAAAAGGTGTTTGGTCGCCGGAAAAGAAAATAAGTTGAAGTTAGATTTTTGTGTAGTAGTAGCTAGTAGTTGGGTGGGATAGCCATTAAGGCAATAGGTTTGTAGAGTGTGATAAAAAAAACAAAATTAGAAAAATTCATTGAGGGTATAATTGGTAATGAAAATATCAATTTGGGGATTTTTGGGGATTTTAACCAATTGATTGGCTAAGTCTTAGCCGCCTAGCACTTTCCTTAACTTTATTTACTTCTTTTATTCAGGTATTATACCTCTATTTTGTACCACAAATCATATGAGACTTCTTTCAAATTGTTTTTCTTCAAGATTTAAGAAACATAAGTTAGATCTGTCTCAGATCTTCACAGATATAGACTTGTTTTCTCTGTTCCTAAGAGAAACTGGTTCAATCCGGACTTGATTTAGGCCCTTTATTAACTTTCTACATCTTCCCGAGGTAATTTGTAGGACGGTTTATAGGCGCATGATCCTATAAATTGTGGATACCTAAGGAAGATGTTGAAATTGATATTCTCTTGCCTATGTGGTTCAAGGATTACGATGGAGATGCTGCAAAGAAGAAGATTATGTATTTGTTTATCTTACTAGTTTTAATATTAATATTTTCTAATCCAAGTTTTCTTGGGTGTGGCTTTAATCTGTTATCATGATTTTCTAAATCATTGTATAACTTTTATTTTCTTATATTTTCATATTTTTTTTTATTGTAATAGCCTCAGCTATTTTGTGATTAATGAAAAAAAAATTATTCAGCAAAAAAAAAGAAAAAAAATGTGACTGTATCAGATGTGATTGTGACTTTTGATCAACAATGCCCATCTTCAACTCAGGACTTCGTGCTACAAATTTGATAATATAAAAGATGATTAAACTTTCCCATTTATTAACTTCTTATCTTCCTTTTTCCAAAAAAGTTTATGCAACTCAAAATTGTAGAAATATTATTTATAAATTTAGTTGAAATTTATATTATTAGTAATATAATTAACACATGTTTATAAAAAAATATTGTAACTTGTACCATTATCAAAATAAAAAAGGTCAATCCTCTCCAAAAAATTTATTTTGCATAACTATATTTTTAATTCTCACATATATAACATGATTTGAATCCCACATAAGCATAATTGTTTAACGCATTTTGAGGAATATCGAATTAATGAACATGCTATATACATAATGTAAGGTAAATTCTTCTTTATTTATTTGATTCATACTTAATTATTATTATCTAGAGAATAACACTTTATTATAGCCTTATAACATAATTAAATTACGCAAAAACTAACCATTTTAAAAAATTTAAATATTTATTTTGAACGTTAAAGAGGCAAAATACAAACTCTATTTTACTTTCCTCAAACATTCTTGTGAATAGTCCAAACATAAGAATGCAATTTTCATGAAATTACATTTACATATCTTGGAGAAAAAAAACGTTTCTAGTCTATTAATAGAATATATGTCATCTGATATTTTACTTCTCGACATATAAGTTCTAAATTTATCTCTACTCTGACCGTTTGTGATGGCCCTACTTGAAGTTCTCCGGTATGGTAGGCCAGTATTGGTATCTACTAAATTTGAGAGGGAAGACAATGAGAACTAATGTATCTTGCCCATCCAACTTGGAGTCTTCAGAAACTGAAACTACAAAAGAATGTCCATAGCCTTGTCCCTTGTATGTCATTTTGGGACATTGCACATTTATTCTTTTCTATCAATGGAAGATCAAGAAACAACTTTGTTGAATCTCTCATTTTCTTCAAGAGTTCTTTCTCTATTCCATTGTTTATTACTTGGTACATAATTTTTTTTTTTTTTTGAGTAAATAGCTATATTTGTCACAAAAGTAATTTCGTGTGTTATTTTTACTACAAATAATTTTTCGGTGTCTTTTTTAATACAAAAGTAATTTTTGTGTGTTATTTTCGCAACAAATAATTTTCGGTGTTATTTCTGCCACAAAAGAAATTTTGCATGCTATAATTGTCATAATGCGACCTATCTAATTCAGATTCGACCTGACTCAATCATTAACTCGACATGCTCTTCTCCACTACATTATAATTCGGTGTTAAAATTGGCAAATCATTTAATTCTAATCAATTCCCTCCAACCCGATCTGACCTCGGTCATTGACACGTCATACAAATATGAAAGGCGCAGGAAAAACTATTTGTGACAGAAATAACACAACACTACTTTTGTGGCAGAACAGGCACCGAAAAACTGTTTGTGGTAGAAATAACACACAAGACTACTTTTGTGGCAGAATAGACACTAAAAAACTAGGTCTATTCGCCATGGACTGAGCCCATTTGGACCATGCGGCTCAGATTTCGCCACATCACCGCATTTCTTCTCTCTCCTCATTCTCGCGAGGGATGTGACAAATCTCGACTACATGGGTCCCACATAGTCCCTGGGTCCCATATCGTATATTTCCAAAAAACTATATATTATATAAATAGCACACGAAACTACTTTTGTGGCAAAAACAACTATTTGCTCTATTTTTTATCCAAACATTTTACAATTATTTTTTGTTTCTTAGGATTTTTTTTCCTCTTTTTTCAAAGGAGGATCGATAGTGGTTCCCCACTTCCCCTCCAGCATGACTCGAACTTCTGACCTACCGATTGGAATTTAAGAGTCTTACGGCCTGAGTGATACGCAATATCTATACTAGCAAGTACACTAGGTAAAAGTTGCAGTAGTCAAGGTCGATCCCACAGAGAATAATGATTAATTAATTTCTAAATAAATAATTCTACAATGAGCGAAAGCAATTAAAATAAATCCAATGGTTTGATGATTATTTAATTAAAAAGAAAACAAATCACTTAAACAAGAGGTTTGATATGATGAAAGTTTAAGGCACATGAATTCACTAAATTAATTAATATATTATCCTAACGATATGTTATTCTAAAATGAGTTTCATTAATCGATTGATTTCCAATTATATCTAATAACCTCTTTCAAGGTTTATCAAACCTATTCTCATGAATAAACCAACTATATGTCTATGTTTATTTTAACCCACAAAAGCGCATTAAACATATGAAATCAAAGAGATCGCACAAACCATACAATTATATGTCTATCTTGCATGCAATTTATGTTCAGATTATTTAACCTAATTAATAAGGTCAGCTGTCGCAAATCTTCTAAGTTAATGTAAAGACAATCTGAGTGGTAGCTAATCACACAAATGCATTAAGAACAATAATAAGAAATTAATTCCACAACACTCATCGACTAACAAGATCAATAGAATAACATATAAAATTAATCTAGTTACATCATGGCCTTAGAATAAATATTTAGCTCATACTAGTGAAAAAAATTAATAACAAATTAAAAGAGAGAATATAAGAAAACATCTCTGGATTCAAATAAAGTCTCGAACTTGAAATAAAAAATAATCTTCAAAAGTACTGCAACAATGAAAGCTTCAATCTTGTCTACGAAATTTGCAAATAAAAGAACTCTAAAGATTAACTCTAGAAAAGGAGGGTTAATTCTATAGAAAAACTAAAACCTAGAATAATCTAATAATGACTGCATTTCTTCTCCTAAGACTAGTAAAGAGTATTTATAACAATAGAAACCTACTAGCTTAAGATAACTGACATAGATCAAAACTCTCCACACTCCTTTAAAGTAGTTGACATAAACCAAAACTCTTCAAGATTCTTTAGAGTAGCTGTCATATCTTCTCTTCTAATCTGTAAAGACATCTTTCCAATTCTAACAGCTTATTTCTTATTTCTAATTCCGTAAGTCCGTTCACTTTTAAGCTTCAAAAGTACTATTTTGCCTAAAAACACAAATAAGTGAGGATTATACCATTCTAAGCTCAAAACGCAACATACCAATACACAAAATCGCTATTAAAATAAACGAAATAATAGATTTATATAACGAGTTATCACTGAGCTGCGCTGTTTCTTAGGATTTGATTAGTCTTAAAGGTTGCCTGAAAGAAGCCCCATTCTTTACATGCTCTGTCTAGTTTCTTCAACTCTTCTTCTTGCCCTTCTAAGAGTAGCGAAAGATCAATCAGGAGAATATCAAGGGAGGAAAGAGGACGAATATCTATACATTTTTCCGCGTCGTCAATGTATCTTTCTGGAACGTTTGAAGGATCGTCCTTCGCCAGTTCTTGAACATTTGGAGCCGGGAGAGATACCCTCGTAAACAGGTACTGCCTCCATTCCATGTTGCAAAAATTAAGGAATCATAAATTAAGTTGTTTTTTGTGATCAAAATATCAATATTACTCTCTTTAAATATGACTTGTATATCACTACTTCTATTTATATGTATACATGCGCGGTGTCAAACATTCCTAACTCAACCAATCCGGTTAAAATATCAAGAGCACATTTCTTCATGCCCTGTGTGAACTTTGCCCAAGTTTTCCATTAATAATGTATTGCCAATGTATGATATGATCAACAGAAAAACCTCTTTCTGTACATTCTAAACTAGAATGGACCAAAATGGGAAGATATTCAAAATCAAAGTAAAAGCCATTTTCCACCACAGATCTAGTAAACCTTCGATGCAAATTCCGATATTAACTAACATTTCCAATTCACCAGCAGCAACCAGTGTTTTCACTGGATTTCCATTACATATTGCACCAAGAACAAAAATAAAGGACAACATTTTCACAATCAGCCTTCAAGTTCACCAACACAACCAAGCCCTACTTAAACCATCCGAACATCTTTGTCCCCTAAATTCTACTCAAATTACCTTTATCTACCTTGTATATCTACTTTTTTAGCATAATACTGCATTCAAACAACTCACTGAATAACTGGACCACCACTCCTCAAACTTCCGCACCTGGAAAGAGAGAAAACAGCCCTTAGTTAAGGATTGCTTCTACACACTTGGAACAAATTAAAATCTTTCTACATGGAAGACAAAGTCCATAGCAACCTCAACTAAACGCATTACTCATCCAAATTATCGATTTAAACAAATCATGGCAAGCATCGAAGTGCTTTGGATTCATGGTGAAAATTATATCTCCTGAGCAGAGAGGCAAGGCAACTAAGCAGATTACCTACCATTCAATTTTATTCAACAATTCATCATGACTTGGATGACCAAAGCAAGAAAAGGGCTACGCGAATTATAAATTACATCCTCATTCGTGAGCATGAAAATGCAAGTTCTGGCAAGCTTCAAAAAACTAGTACACGGACTTTATCTAAAGTAATTATCCTTCATTACATCATTAGTAGGAAGTGTTTCCCGTTCTAACTTTTTGATGTAGCTTTGTCACCACTGTGACACTAACCAAATAATAAAATCTTTCTATCCTATCTCAAGTTCCGGAATCATACCAGACAAAAACATCAAAGAAAATGTTTGATTAAAATAACATTAAAAAAATATCGATAAAGCATTTTCAATTTAAAATAGAGGAATCTCTTTGCTTTTTGACAAGTATCAAAGTAATCCAGCAAATGATTTGATGTTCTCGTACAATGACACATTAACATATAGCATTAACTTCAGTAGTCTCCTAGCCATCTATTATAGATAAGTATTGCACCAATACCTTGTCTGCATTCTTTTTGCTCAAAAATCAAACATGGAACAGAGCTCATTGCTCATTTAACACTCAAGAAAACAAAGCGAAGAAGAGTAAGGAGGACTGGATTACCTACCTTAAACACAGAAATATAAACAACTCCAGATGCTCAGGTTCAATGTTCCAGTCATACCATGATTTAGTTCCATCAAAACAAAATTGTTTATTTTTCATAACCACCTCACCATCCTGCTTGCAAAAGACAAGTAAAATCTTCACGACGTAAAAGCTTAACAGCTGATTTCCTCCTTTACTCCAACATTCTCCAGAACAGCCTTTTGAGCAAGTCTTCTTTTGCTTTGGATCTGACGGACATACTCTGCAACTATGACATGGAACTTCGGAGCAAGTTTACTAGTAGAAGAGACATTAAGACCAGCCTGCTTGAGAGCCCTTGCCACATGTTTCTCAGCCTTTTGAAAATGGAGAGAACAGTAGGATGGAACAGTGGATCTTAGGATAGGCTTTTTACAGAGTATAGGTCCTGTTTGTGAACTGGTAACCATGCAATCACAACAGAAGGATAAATATACAGATTTCAAAGAAGAGATGCAATAGATTTCGTCATGTAAATCAGATATAGGTAGAGGCAAATTTCAAAAACAGGGGGGAAACTGCTTTGCAGGCAGGTTGACTGGTATAGAAGATGCTCCTAGTGAAAATATTGCATTTTGTAATAAGTAGCAAAAGGAATGAACATGAACGAATAAGCCGTATGACCTAAACTAGGACACTCGCAACAAAAAGGGAAAATCAACATATTTGTATATCCACAAATTTGAAAATTTTATTGATCATCTAGAGTGCAAGATCCAAATAAAAGTGAAAATGTCCCAGCCTCCACCCAACATTTCCAATATCCACCTCTAAAACTCTCTTATAAAACTAGGTTACTAATTTATTTCTGTTCTTGAAGCGATCACTTACATTTCCAGACAACAATTTAGATTGACATTCAAAGATCACTAATTGTAGAGGTATAAAAATAATAAGGAACTCATCGAGTCCAAGAAGGCCAATTTTGAACATGTATCAAGTACCTTGCTCATTATTTTTCTCTGGCTTTTTCTTTCACTGAAAACACATTAGTATCGACTCCACTACCCAAAAGAAGACCAACTGCGCCACTCACATTTCAAACATCACCGAGCACCAAAAGTATAACAGAAACCCTGCTTTTTTTTTCCTCCTTTTGATAAATAAGTTTCATACATATAAATCATCACCATCACCCTTTACAAAAGTTATCAGACTCATCACCAGCACCATCATCAACACAGGTAACTATTGGTGGAAGCAAAAGAGGATCTAAATATTTGTCTAGTCTATCAGCGCAACGATTTCTTAATCTAGGAGTGTGATTTACCCTCCAAATACGCCTGTCAGTGAGAATCCCTGTTATAATATTTGCATAATTACTTTTTGTCTCGTTTATCTATGTTATTAATGATTATAAAGTTTGAGACATCCTGCACTTCAGAAGAAAAACACAAATGACAGAGCCATGCCCAAAAGTGCAGGACATAGTTGCAATTAAAGTAATATGGCAAACTACACATACCAGACTAGTTAACCTCTCATATGCCATGCCAATCTTTTTCAATCAGTTGGGCCAAAAAGTAAAAACACTGTTGCTTTAGACATTGTTAAAACTCAAAACCAGCCACCGAGAAAAAAAGGCTATATACAAAAACTATTCATATTTTTTCTCTTCTTGTCAGTAAACTTTTATTTTATTGTATTTTATTCCTAAACTATTTTTAAGCTACTTGTTTTGTCAAATTAGTGTCTAGGTGGTGGTTTCTTTCAACCGAGTTTTGAGCGCACTTTTTGCAAGTGTCGTCCTTAAGGACTTGAATTGATATAATTACTCTTTAAGGGCGGCAACATGTGCAAAAAGCATGGTCAAAATTGGCCGGAAAACACAACATATACAACAATAACATAACCTGTTAAGTCCCCAATAATTGGGGGTATGGACGGGGATGGACAAGAGACAGACCTACTCTTTGGCAATAAATTCAGTGCAGCAGCTCCCAGAGGAGACCACCACATATGATAAACTAAAATAAAAGTCTATAACAGCTATAGTTTATGTATGTATATATATCGTTTTCCTCCAATCCTTTTTTTTCTTTCTAATTGAGCAAATAAGATATCACAACAATCAATAATTTGTCTAAAACCACAATAAAATAACATAACACAAACAATAATTTACCTAAAAAGTAAATGCTAGGGAATGAAATCCAAACCTTTTGACAGAGAAAGTGCAGTACTTGTAAAGCTTCTGTTTCGTGTCGGATAATATATGCATTGGGCAAAACCTAGTAAGAGCCATGGCTTTCGACTTGCATCCCTGAATTGTACACCTAGTAAAGCTCCCAATACCATTGTTGCAATTGTCCGGAACATTCGAATCCTCATCCTCCTTCTTAATATGTTGATTAGTAGTATCAATTTCTTCTTGAAAGGGGGTTTTACCATACTCCCAATAGTACTCTCGATACTTGTGCTTCAAATCCTCCATTAAAGCCCAATAATGGTCCCTGTAAATTCTACCGAGTTGTTTGACTCGGCGAGCCCTACGTTTCAATACCTCATGCCGAGTCAAGAATTCGGACTTCGCCAACATAGAATCCTCCTCCGATCCGTCGATTAGGACGGGGGTTAGAGCAGACGAAGCGGAGGCTCGATGATTTTGGAGATTGGTGACGGGGGTTGGGTCAGGCATGGTGGTAGAGTCACCGGCCTTAGCGGCTGAGGGTTTGGAGGAATTTTCAGCGGTGGTTTTGTTAGGGAGGAGAGGAGGAGGAGGAAGGTGGTGGTGGTGGTGGTGGTGGTGGAGGGGTGTCTTAGCGGTGGCGGTGGTGGTAGTGGAGGCGGCGGCGGTGGAGGTGGAGGCGGAGGGCATCTGGTTTAGACGGAAGAATAATAAGACACTAGAGAGTGAGTAATGAGCGGAGGTTTTTCTTTTATTTATTTATTTTTGCACAAGTGACTAATGAAATGAGTGAAATTTATCTATTTTCGAAATAAAATGTGGGTGTTGTATTTAATTACGTCACTGGAATAACTAATTTGCCTAATTCATATTCACTGTTTATCTTTTTGCATCAAAAAAATATGAGTAAAAGGCACTAAATGACCACCAACTATTTTCATATTTATGTGTTTTTAACCAAATGCTTTTATTTTAGTGGTTTGTAGCCATATACAATTTACGACCGGCAAGTCTTAGCTCCGGTTAAGGATTTCGGCCAAAATTTTACCTTTTTGGGCCTAAAAATGTAAAAAGACCAAATTATCCCTCGTTGACCCGACATACCCAAAACCGACCCAATGTCTTATTCAATCTCCATCTTCTCCGGCGACCAATAAAATTTTCCGGTCATCTTCTCCGGCGACCATCAATTTTCATCAATAAAAATGCTATTTTTCCACAAAAATTTAAACAACAACTCATTTCCATTTGATAAAAATTTAATTAAACCCAATTCATTTTCTTGATTTGGAGAGACCCATTAAATCCAAATTATTGAACCAAAAATTGCAGAAATTCAAGAAGTAATCAAATCTGTAACACAAAAAATGCAGAAATTCAAGAAACATCCAGATTTCCCCAATAACTATGAACAAACAGAGTTTTCTTGGCTAAGAACAATCATAATTAGGGCTTAAATATGTTTTCAAGTTTCTTCAATGGACCGTCACCGGAGTTTCAAAATTTCAAAAGGATATGAGAATTTCCTTTGTTAGTGACGGCGTTGGAGCTGATTACTTTGACGGTTAAGGTATGTCCGTTTGTACCAGGTTTATGGTCCTCCACATTCACAAACACCGGCTTCCTCTAATGAAAGAAATCGCGGTTGCTGAAACTACGGCTGCGAGCCGCCTTCGATATCCGAAGTCGCGGCGGCGGAGGTGGTTATGGAGGCAGTGGATACAGAGGCGTTGGTGGAAGTTGTGGAGATGGCGGCGGAAACCGAAATATGGAGAGAATGGCCACTTTGCTATTAGAATTTGTTGGACCTATGATTTGCTACAAGTGTGGATAAGATGAATATCTGATATGCTGATTTTCTTTTGCTTATGTTGCATCTATTTTTGGAATTTTCCCTTTAGATGATACATCTTGAGAAATAACAATGGAGTCTAAAAATTTATGGACAAAAATGTCCCTCATGTGCCGGGAACTGTGGGATTTTTTAACAAATTTGGCCGGAATCCTTACCCGGAGTTAAGACCTACAAGTCGTAAATAGTTGTTGACTACAAACCACTAAAATAAAAGTATTTGGTTAGAAACAGATATATGAAAATAGTTGGTGGCCATTTAGTGCCTTTTACTCAAAAAATATATATATTCATCGTTTATAAAAATACCTTGTATTACTTACATCATATAATATAAATTAAATTGTTTAGAATATGTAGTAAAAAAATTAAAAAATATATATTTTATTAATCAAAATATCAATATTATTTTCTTAAATAAAATTGTTGGTTTATACATCTACATGTCGTATGCAGCTTATATTATAGAATTGGTGGAGTATCTAATAGATGTGTATTAACCGAATCAGATATTCAATTATAAAAATTGACATCTTGGTATCAACTATTCAATTGTTGTACTTTCTATATCTTTCCTTGTACTCTCGCTCCTTTAGTAATAATATCTTAAGTTACCCAAAAAAAACTATTCAATCGTATTAAAATTTTCTTAAGAAATTAGCTTTTTACTAATTTAAAGACCCGATCGTTTCTTTGAAAATCGGATTGGATTATTGGGTAACCGATCTGACTGAGCAAGTCAACGGAATTTTGCAAAAGGAAATGGTTTTTAGACTTTACCAAGTTAGAAACTTGTAATGTTTTACGGATCAGGGCACTAGTCTGGCCAATCAAGTTAAGCTGATTTTCAAAACCATTAAAGAACTATTCAAACTTCAAAAAATTTAGTATCGGCAAAATATTCATCAAGAACATTGGAAGGAAATTTTGCTAACTTTGAATCTTGTAATATATTCTATATACATCAGTGAACCAACTCTGCGTATAACATCTTTAGACTAACAAAAAAATCATATATTTGGATTAATCACATAATTTTATATGTAATAATTTCATTAATGTACAATACAATGTATTAAGTGACGTATTAAAAGATTTAGACTTCTCTTTACCAAGTGAGTATTGAGCTGTGAAATAATGACAATGTGGTCAATGATTGAGTCATAAATTAATCAATATCGAAAGAACACTCGCCTGAAAAAATGAGTTATGAAGTAAATTGTTAGTCCAACAACAAGTAACCTAAACCTCGTCTTTGGATTGAAGGGCGAGATATCATATAGGGAGAAGATACATATGGATTAAGCATCAAATGTTTGGATTGGTTTTTTACAACGGAAAGGAAAGTGAGTGGAAAGGAAATGTACGTATATATTCAAGTATTAAAGCTTCAATCTCCTTTTTATTTAAGGCACTATTTGAATTGAGATAATGAAGAGGAGAGGAAAGAAGAGCAATGAGATAGCGAGGAGATGAGAGGAAAGTAGAGTAAAGGAAATGATTGAGGTAATTAGATGTTTGGATAGTTATTAAGAGGGAAAGGGGATAAAACTACTAATTTACACATTTATCCTTTACTTTGTGTGAATATGAACGTATCAAAATAAGTACAGTTTAGTCTGTGTACAAAAGTTCATTAAAGTTTGTTTAATTTCCTTCTGTTTCCGTCCACTTTTGGACGGAAAGGAGATTGATATTTTAAAACTAGAGCTAATCTCTGCCCCTACTATTACTTTCATTTTAAACACTAAAACTTATCCACTCCGTCTACTCTCCTCTCATTTCCAACCATTTCTCTCATTCCAAATAGTGCCTAAAAGTGGGCAGAAACGAATGGAAAAGAAACCGACGTTAATAAATTATTCTGCACTGAATAAATTATCCTTGTTCTGAATATTTATACTTAATAAAAACATGGATACATGTGTAAATAATAGTTTATCTTTTAATACTTTCATATTAACTAACCAAACACAATAAATAATCATTCATATCTTTCTCTCTCATCTCATTTACGTTCCCCTGGTAATTCCACTCCCTATCCTTCAATCTAATTTCATATACTAGTATTCCATTTTATAATATTATTTAATTAATGAGACGTGGACGTCGAATCTGAAGCTTATAATTCCAAATCGAAAGTGTTTGTGAACTACACCCGTTTTCCTTGAATGTAGGACAATCTCCTTCCTTCTTATTGACTTTGAAGTCTACTTTTATTTCTTTTTCATTTCCCCTTTTTCTTTTTTAAAGGGAAAGTCTCGAAGGAGGATTTTTCCACTTGCGTCAGAGGCCCTTCGACCAGTTAGGTTTTAAAGCGATGAATTTGCACAGGTGACAATGGTATGAGGGAACGAGCCAACATTACGAACTCTAAAACAAACCTCCACAACATTTAAAGTGAGAATATGCTCCATTTAGGATTTGGACGTGCATTGTCGAAAGATTTCTTCCCACGTCACATATAACCTTACCAACACGTCTATGCCCTTGAGGGCATAATTTTGATTGTAAATATGTGTCGCGCCTCGTGCTTGTATTCTTAAAGCCCGACTCAAGAATTTGGCAACATTAATGATACCTAATTGGCTATCATCATTACTATGCCAAAATGGATATACTGAAGTTCCTTTTCTTTTCTTAAATAGAGAAAAACGCTGTAGATGTACATGAACTATTTCTGCTTTTCTGTAAATAGCACAAAGAAAAAAGTAGAGCCCACATGTACATGAACAATTTACTGGGCCTCGCTCTGCTTTGGGCAAATTAAGGATTCGAGCGAATTTTCTTATAAAAAATGCCACGCTGCCACGCACATGGCACCTGGATCAAGTGGCAAAATGGCCATTTTCACATCACCATCACCCCCCAACCCCACACAACCACATCCACCTCTCACACCACCACCATCCCACCACCACCCCCTTCCGCCACTCCCTCCTCCTTCTTCCTCTTCCTCCACCACCATCACACACCACCATCACTCTATCACTCCACCTCTCACACCACCACACACCACCACCCTCTTCCGCCACCCCCTCCTCATTCTCTTCTTCCTCCACCAATCAAAACATCACCACTACTCTCCCGATTTCCGCTACTCCATCTCTCCTTCTTCCTCTACTCACCTCATCACACTCCATCCTCCTTATTTCTCCATTCCACAATCACTCCTCCCTTCCGCCACCCCCAAAACCCATTACCCAAAATACACAATTTTTTTTCCCCAAAACCTATTACCCAAAATTGGTCTACTCATGGTCTACTATTACACCATTCAAAACTTTAGTTCTAAGTAGAGGTGGAATGGAGGGATAAGGAGGATGGAGTGTGATGAGTGGAGCTGGAGTAAGGAGGAGTGGAGTGCGAGAAAGTGGGATGGTTGGAGTGATGCGGCGTGTGATGGCGTGGAGGAAGAGTAAGCAGGAGGAGTGGAGTGGCGGGCGGCGAGTGGTGTGCGAGAGTGAGTGACGGATGATGACGGTGGTGCGCGAGAGGTGGAGCGACGCGGCGAGTAGAGGAAGATGGCGAGGAGGGAGTGGCGGAAGGGGCAGCGGTGGTGCGTGAGATGCGGAGGTGGTTGCGTGGGGTCAGTGATGATGGGCTGTGGAAAATGGCCATTTTCGCTCTTCATCCGGTACGTGCATGCGCGACACGGCTTTTTTTACTGAAATTTGACTCAATCCCTAATTTCGCCAAACAGAAGCAGACCTAGAATTGCTCATGTACATATGGGCTATATTTTTTTTTATGCTATTTACTGTAAAGTTAGTAAATAGCTCATGACATCTATAAACTGCTTTTTTCTCTTCTTAAATATGAAAAACAATTGGGGGGAAAGGAAGAGAAAAAAGATGAGAAAGAAATATATGTGGCTCTATGTCCTCCAATCCAAATTGGGAGTCTTGTCTTGTCAAAGTCTTTAACTTGAGCCCAATATTTGTTTTTTGTTTTTTGGTAAAATAAGATAATATATAAATGTAAAAAACACTTACTAGCCTGTAGGATAGAGAATAAAGTTATTATAAGAAGGCCTATCCTGAAACACCCCCGCTCCATGTCCCGTCACTATTTGACTAATATATTGGGTATGGGTCCAAGTATCCCTAATTGACCTAGCAAAAAAAGCCCACGGGCATCCCCGCCACTAGGTTTGTTTACAATGGATAAACCCATTGGAAGAGAGCATCCACTAAATTTGCCATCTCACCCAAAATAACTAACAACCTCAAAAAATCCAAACAACCTCAAAAATCCAACCTCTTCCAGTCCAGCCCAGAGAGAGAGAGAGAGAGAGACCATAATAAAGACTAAAGAGAATGCTGAGCAGCAGCAGCAGTAGAGTAGCAGCAGTTTCTTCTGCAACAACTCTAATTTTCAATTCTAATAAAACATTTATCAGCAAGAATCTTACTTCCATTTCAATCCCATTTTACAATTCTTTCAGACCCACAATTAGATGGAATTCTAATAATAAGAAGATGAATTCAAGAATGGAAAGTTCTGCTGCCAATTCAAGATTTGTGACTCGTGCCTCTGCACAGCAACTCAAGAACCCTGATGAACTCATTGATTCTGTTCAAACCTTCATCTTTGATTGTGATGGTAATTGTCTTTATAACAACTTTCTTGTGTTTTTTTTTGGTAAATTATTGTTTTTTTTTGGGTATTTTCTTATTTTTTTCATTTTTGATCAATTGTGTTAGTACTAGTTTTTACTGGTTTTTAAAGCCTTTTTCGCAGTTCATGTTAGGTAATGGAGTCTGAGGTACTAGGTAAACGGCCCATGCTATCCAACTCACCCGTGAGTTGGGCAGGGATTCGGAGCCAGATTTTTGGGTTTTTTCTGTTCATGGGCATTTCGTCTCTTCTTATACATAGCCTGAATATGTAACCTTGGACATAGTAAATATGATGGCTTGGCCGCGCTCCAGACGAAATGTGTTAACAATTTCTGGTGTCTTTCTTTATTGTTTTTTTATCTCGTTTTCTCTCCCATTATTGCTGTTTATTTCTTAACGGTTCATGCATTGATCATTGATAATGGGGTAAATGTTTTTGGTTGTTCATCTATGAGGTTGCAGGGTTTAATGAATTTTGTAGGGCTAGGGATCAATTTAATTTAGTGGTAATGCTCAACAATGGTGTGAATTGGAGACAGTCAAAGGTTGTTGTGTGAAATAAAATTCTGCCTTTTTACTTGGGATGAAGCAGAAATATGATTATTGATCAAAGAAGAAAAAGAACACATTTTGCATTTCTCGTGTATTCTGTTTCTTTGTTCGGTTGAAGTAGTCTACTAACTTTGAATGCACGTTTTCAAATGAGAATAAATCTAGGAAGCTATTTTTGTTTTAGAGGTAGTAAATTCATAAGGCATTGCACACTGAAAGTTTTAAGTTAAAAATCTCGACTGTTGTGTTTTAAAAGTTGATGCTTAAGCAATCTGACAATAAGGGGGAAGTACTAACCGTACTATGTATTCAGGACTTTGCTATTTTTCATTTTTTCTGTCCAAAAACTTTCAGTAGTATCTATAATTCTCTTCAAAGAAATAATCGATGTTTGATGTTTTACAGGAGTTATATGGAAGGGGGATAAATTGATTGACGGTGTTCCAGAAACACTTGACATGCTTAGATCAAAGGTTTGTACTGACCCCCCCTCCCCCCTTCTGGATCCACCTTACATCAATAACTCGACCCCTACCACCTTTAGGTAGGACCATGTCTAAGTGAAAAAGGCTGTAGCTGAAATTCTCTGCTTATTTCCTTTCAATTGATCGGACTGAGTGAGCAAGTTTGTGCATTGACATCGTTCTTCTTGGTCTTGAACTAATTTAAACTTCATTCTTCCTTCAGGGAAAAAGATTGGTTTTTGTTACCAATAACTCAACAAAGTCTAGAAAGCAATACGGGAAGAAATTTGAAACTCTTGGTCTTAATGTTAGCGAGGTAAGTACACTCTTCTCTTTCTGAATTTCTGTACTAGTTCTTACATCAATGGTAACTGTGGTTGAACTTTTCAGGAGGAAATTTTTGCTTCATCTTTTGCTGCTGCTGCTTACTTGAAATCAATTGATTTCCCTAAAGACAAGAAGGTGAGCGCCATGTAAACATCGCTTCCTAGGAAAACAAGTGTGCCACGTTTTGCTTCATGAAATGTTGAGGCTGATTCTTTATGCTTAATGGTGACTTTTAAATGATTTTGGTAAAAATATCTCGACAAGAAGTTCTATAGCTTCAAATGCAACAGGAGTGTCCTTTGTTTCACATTATTCCAGTATGTTATCGATAACTTAATTTCAGTAATTTTTGGTCTGTTGATATGTGCTGTGAAGAACATTTCAAGGACTAGAAACTAATTATTTTGAGAAGCAATCTTTAGCACTTTTAGTGTGTTTCTTATCTGAGGCTATTGTCTTGGTGAGATTCTACTGACACTTATTACACATTTCAAGGTTTATGTCGTTGGTGAAGATGGGATCCTGAAGGAGCTTGAGTTAGCGGGAATTCAATACATTGGGGGACCAGTACGTATACTTTCCATGATAAGTTGAATTTGCGTCTTTACTAAATTTTCTGCATGTTTAACATAAATTTGGTGAGTTGAGCTATCTTTCTGCCTAATGGTCATAACCCCCAAGCAAAATATGTTTGTTCTTGTATTCAAGCGTAAACTTAAAGCTACTCCTTTGGCCTTGTTTCTGAATATTAATTCTGATTTTTTATGTGGTTAAGATTTGTTTAAGAATGATATCATCACAGCTTTAGACGCCGCTCAGAATAGGTACGGTAAGCCGAAACAGCTGGGCAATGATTTTGTCATATTCAAATCTTATGTCTATGTGAAAATGCCAACATTAGAACTCACATTAGAACTCTATACATGATGTAATGCATAAATGAGGCAGAGTCAATCAAGAGAATCAGAGCATGACCCCAGTTGGTAAAATTGTTTCTTTAACTGCTTAGAGAGTAATTTTCTATTTTACAAAACTAAAGTCACAATGAATTCTGATTGTGCGGCATTTTAATGTCAGAAATCTGGACAGGTTATTTAGATTTATTTTTATTGTTCAAATAAAGGGAAAATAATATTTTAAAAGCAGGTTGTGGTGTTGACTGAAGTATATTACCTTACCCTGATTGCTTGTAGCATTATATCACATGCATGATAATGCTTTTTTTTAAAAGAAAGAAAAATTATTATTAATGGGGACAGGGGGCGTCGACATATGGTTCCAAGTCAGAAGTGTTGTGTCAACTGCGCTAGCCTTCGTTCACGCATACAACTTGAAATGTGAAATGTAAAATGTAATAGTTCTGCTTGAAATGTTAGAAGATATCTCATGATGATGATTATAAGTCGTTTAGCTCTTGATATTCTTTGTTTTTCATTTTGGCATCTACATCTCATTGTTTGGGACTTAGATAAGATCCTATTTTAAAGTTCCCTATATCACATCCTAACCGTTATACATCTACTTATGTTCATACTGTTGGAATGTCACAGGAGGACGGTGGAAAGAAGATAGAGCTAAAGCCCGGTTTTCTAATGGAGCATGATGAAAATGTATAGCAATGTCTTTTCTTGCTAGGACTCTATACAAAATTATGCTTTTAATAAGCATCTCTAAACATCAAAGCCTATGAAATTTAGGATGCTTACTTTCTTTCGGGATTCTTTCATCTGTCGAAAGGCCAAATAAATATTGAAAAATAATATTTTTAAGGTTGTTTTTTTTTTCCTTCCTTTCCACTCTAAAGTTCTCTCTCTGTTCATTTAGGTTGGTGCTGTTGTGGTTGGGTTTGATCGCCATTTCAACTACTACAAGATTCAGTAAGTTATCTTAATTTTCATCTGTTCATGAGTATAAACATTTTCGATGATTGAATATCTCTGTTCCAATCCTTGATTTTTTTTTTCCTCATTTCTCTTATCCTTTCATGAGATGTTGATGTTTAGCCTATTGCATACTTTCTTTTTATTTGTATCTTCATGATCACCTCAAACTTTAACACTTCCTATGAACTTGGTGGAGCTCCATCACTTTCTTACGAGGAATTCTTATCCTTCATCTTTTGTTTATACAAAATATCCTATCTCAATGATCAAGTAAGAGTAAAAAAAAGTAGAGATTACACTAGCAGGTGTTCCGAGTTCCGAGTTCTCATATCTCTAAATCTGTATTTTCACTGAAATTGAAGGTATGCAACCCTGTGCATACGTGAAAACCCAGGATGCCTCTTTATTGCCACCAATCGTGATGCTGTGACTCATCTTACCGATGCACAAGAATGGGCAGGTCAGTTTCTTTCAGTGTCCATCTTAATGTTTTATTGATTTATCAGTTTATTTTCGCTACTTCAAATATTAATAAGCAAAAATATTACGTGGTCAAGGCATACCTTTCTTGTATCAAGGTGAAAATGACCTCGAAATAGAGAATTCGTTTGACTGCTAAAAGATAAAAGCTAGAACTTTCCGAGCTTTGAGTCAAGAAGTTTAACCTTCTGCCTGCTATTCTATTACATCTTGCTTATAGGCGGCGGGTCAATGGTTGGAGCAATTGGAGGATCTACTCAACGTGAACCACTTGTCGTGGGAAAGCCCTCCACATTTATGATGGACTACTTAGCAAAAGAGTATGTTCCTCAACCTTGGTTTTCACTACCTGCTTAAATTGCTGATCATGATATTAATTAGATCATTTGTATTGGTGGACAAAATAAGTTAAATTTTTTCCTTCGTAAACGCTACTCATTTCCTCTCACTGGTAAGATATAACACTAAGAAAGTTTCACGGCGACTCTAAAGGATATGTGTAGATTCTCTAGTAGAAGCCCTCAAAGAACCATCAGATTGCATAATCCTGTTATGCATGCTTACAAAGTTTTTCACTTCTGGGGTTACGGGTTCCTGGAGGTGGGAACGGAGGAAGGGGTTCCGGCTTAGCTTCATGTTTCTGAATTCTAAATGACGGTCTAGATGTTTGTAGCCAATTTGGCCCTAGTTCTTACATGGTTTTTGTCAGCGCGTACTCATACAATCTCAGTAGTCAGGTCAGTTTGATCTGATGGCTAAGGTCGATAGTTGTTTCTGAACAGCTAAAATAATTCGATAGCTGGTCCTAAAAAACTATCGAATTATTTTCCACCCGTTGGTCCAGATTATGTCAGCACGGTGCTTAACAAAACCCACCCTGTCAGCACCCGAACCAACTCGGTTTGCAGGCAATTGTTATTGGCTACACTGATTCGACTTTTCTCAGCATTTCATATCACGTGAATATACAGTATCCTAGAAATGTAATTAAATAATAATAAAAAAATCGTCGGTAAGTTTAATTCAAATAGAATCTCGCCAGGTTTGGAATCCAGAAGTCCCAAATATGCATGGTAGGTGACAGATTGGATACTGATATACTTTTTGGACAAAATGGTGGTTGCAAAACCCTTCTAGTTCTTTCAGGTACTCTTTCTTTCCATTGCTGAACTTGGAATTTTATTTAATATTTTTAAAAAAAAATAAAACCTCTATTTATTTTCTCCACCTAGGTGTGACAAGTTTGTCAATGCTTCAAAATCCCAACAATTCAATACAGCCGGATTTTTACACCGGCAAGATTTCAGATTTTCTCTCCCTTAAGGCTGCAGCTGTATAACTTGGTGATATTATACCCTTTTATCAGCCTACCTGATTATGGTTTTTTCCGGTCTATAAGCGCGCTTCATTTGATTTCTCACTCATCTCCATGGAAGGCGAGAATAAGAATAGGGAAATCTTGCAGAAAGACAATACCAGAGTGCAGCATATTTGTGGTTAGTTGGCAAGAAAAACATGTGATTATTCAAATGGATTTTATGTTATTTACTTGATTAATGGTTTTAGACTCTGGTTATGAAACAAGATGCTTCAAATTATTTCGAAGAAATTTGAATTTTTTTTCGTCTTCTTGCTTTTCTTTAGGGGTTCAACATGATGATATATTAACAGGTTTCTGCAGCCTAATAGACCTTAGGCTGCTTGAACATTAATGGGGAGGATCTAAAAATCTCTTTCAGTTTTTGGTTGAGGAGTGAGAAGTATCAATATGTGGTGTTTTAGGTTACCCATAATTCCTCTGAAAATTGGTTCTATTAGCAAAGTTTATAGTTGGCTTTAGACTGAAATAGCTTTCCTACGAGCAGCAGTAGTGCAGTTAGTTGTTGTCCACCTCCATTGATTTTTCACAGGGTAAGGTCTCGAATTCGAGTAATTTCAGAGGCAACTTCATGTTAGAGGTACTGATAAGGTAAATTATTCTGCACCAGATTCCACCGAATTAGTCTGATTCTGCTCATGCAACAAACTTTTCAAGATTGACTTCAAAATGACAAAATTTGTGTTCCCTTTTTCTTACTTGTGTTAAGATGATCACATGATCTTATAACTAATTTCGTGCCCTCAACTCAAAAGAACTCTTAGTTTACCAAAAAATATTCTTTTTTTTCCCCCTTTTCCTTGTGGAGTAAAGTTGACCTCAAGTTACTAGCAACGAAATATGCGAATTATTTGTACTATTCTACAACGTTTGGTTGGTGCTTTCTTTTATTTATTTATTATTTTTTGAATAAAGAGACTTGAGAAACAAGTAATATCCGTAAGGCCAACATGAATTGATCACAAGAAGCTTAGTATCCCTTAAGTAAGGTCTTGAGTTCGGATATTGTGAATGAAAAAAAAAAAAACTCTATTGAGAACTCTGCCCAGAAAGGGAGTCCAACTATAGGAGTGAGGCGGATCAATCGTAAATTGAAAAATGAATACGAATATTGATTGTGTCTCAGCCTTAAAATATATATATATATATATATATATATATATATATATATATATTAGTTAAATTTGTAGAAAAACAAAAAATAACACCACTTGGAACAAAATCTACAGAACATCTTCCAATTAGCGGAAAAGTCTGGCATGGAGCGGCCCTTGTGGCTACGGTCCCACACTCCTCTCACATAAATTTAGACAGGGACCCACTCGCAGGGTAGAGGCCCCTGCAGTTCTCCATGCCTTACAGTGCACTACAAGCGCCTCGTCCCTATAGGGAATTTTCCCCCAATTAGCTGTACCAATCAAGAAAAATGATTGAAAAAGTAAGCACAAATAGAAAAAGCAACAAAAATGTTCTGCTGCTGCTATTTCTTTGAATCGCCTGTTTCAGCTCCTTGTTACCCAACTCAACATTCTTTGTGGCCTCCACAGCCTGTTAGTCCAAGGCAGAGAAAGAATGAAGAAAAAATACCCAAGTTAATTGATACCTAGGAATGTGCTGAAGATATAAGATATTGAAACCATCAAATTCTTATAAAAATCAAAATAATACATCATAAATCAAAGAGCAAATAATCTGTTACAAAAGTAGTTTCGTGTGCTATTTCTGCCACAAATTATTTTTCGGTCCCTATGACATTTGCACTTATAGCACACAAAATTTCTTTTGTAGCAGAAAAGACACCGAAAAATTATCTGTGTTAGAAATAGCACACAAAACTACTTTGATGAATAGCCCACAAAACTACTTACGTGGTAGAAAAGGCACCGAAAATCTATTTGTGGTAGAAATAGCACAATAAACTATTTTTGTGGCAGAAATAGCTATTTGCTCTAAATCAAATAATAAGAATTTTTTTTAAGAAAAATAATAAATTACACCCTAAATATTACTACACGGTTCTCTTCATAACAAAAAACCTACTAACCTGTTCATACAAAAGCTCTATTTGCTGAGCCTGTTGCAAAACATGCGTAGACATGAGATGGTTCAATGCCGACATCTCAACCATCTTTGTCTCAGTTTCTTGAACAGCATCCAGGAGACCTGACAATTCCGCCTGCATAAACGAGCAAATTATGCGACATTCAAATGATCTATTAAACATAGTTGCAAGCCTTCCAACTCCAATGTGTGCAGCAGGAACTTTACAGAAATTCCATTTCCAGCAAATATTCCACTTACCTGAAGGGCGCGTGTTTCATCATCCAAAATTTGCTCGTGGACCCGAGCAGGCTGATCATGAACTTCATTGGGTTCTCTGACCTCTGCAATATACTTCTCGCTGGGCCTAACAGTACTTGATCTGGAAACCCCTAATGAATTATCTTTTCCTGTCTGTTTCAACTTTTTCCTTGGTGTTACTCGGTTAATAGCATCTTGGAAGCGTATAGCTCTGAGCTTGTCAAACTGAGACGTCACTGAATGAAGCTTTTCACTTAATATCAAGATCTGACCAGTCAAATAGAAGCCATATTTAGAAAGACATACAGAGTTCAAGGGTTAAAGCAACAAAAGGACTTGAAAATTACAGTGAAGTGATCATAAACGCCTTGACTCATTCTTTTCCCATTTGAATCCATATCAACTCCTAACAGTGCACCATATCGTTGACTTTAACATGAATATGTTTGACAAAACCACAGATTAAAAGCAGTACTTCCCTCTTTTGCATATAACTCTTTAACTTTTGGGGTTCAGTATGTATAACATATAAATGCACCAATATTGTTCTTCTACTATTTGGCTTAGGTTATGTCCCATCAGTACAATATACAACATGTCATTACCAACCATAATACTGAAACACATAGCAAGGTGGGGAACCAACATGCCATTCCATAGCAAGGTGGGGAAAAGAGAAAGAGAAACACATAATTTAAGCTTGAAGTAATACTGAAGGGATTGCAAAAACAAGGAATATTAGGCCATTATCTTTTAAGCAGCTTCTTCATACCTAAAATTATTCATTAAACCAACCCTCGTGAAGACCAACCCCTTCCCAATGAAAACAGAAATAAATACATATACTTTGTTTAAAACCACAAGTATTTAATTCAAAGAAATAGATAATTGACTGAAAATATTGTTGATAATCACACAACTTCAACAGTAATATACAGCTACTCAACATGCTCATCTCTTGAACATAAAATGAGGCACGCAAGAAAAGTAGTTACAGCTAATGTACCTAAATAGCATGCATAAATCGAAACAGGAAACTGTTGTACTCGTACCACTCCATGTTTATGTGCTACAGTATCAGTATTTGCATTGTCACCCCTGATACCAAGCCATCCTCTTGAATTTGCTTCTTCATCATTTATAAGATTTTTCAGCAAATCTATTTGTTCTTGGCATGATTTAATGAAAATTGTCACCTGCGAAAATGATGTGGTAGACAATGTTATTCTATGGGAAAATCGTCCATACTTGTTATTACAGACTTACAGTATTCACTACTCAGCCAAGTTAAGGCATCATAGCACATTCAGTAGAACTACCCCAGTAAAGGACTGATTGCTTCCAGAGATGCATCCTTTAAATTTTCATTTTCAAGTGAACCATATCATTCAAAAAGAAAAGAGTGTATATTGCAAATCATCTGATGGCAGGCCTAAGAATAACTTTTCTGCCCTTGGCATCAAACAAACAACCCCAGGAAACAGGGGTTTGGGGTGGGGGGGGGGGTTCCATAGCTTCCTAGCCCCCCACACTGACATGAACATGGACCATGAAGTTACATAATCTCCAATAACTTTCTGAGACTTCATCAAATAAATGACACCAAAATAGAAACAAGAGGAGATATGAAGATGCTCGACATCCACCCCCCATTAAGGTGTCGGAAAGAAAATGAATAAACTTTTGCAAGAGTCCTTCATCCATATTAAAAGATAGACGACCAATTTCCAATAAAGCTTACTTAAAAGGGGAATTTTTTTGAGCACTTGTGACACCTTGTTGGGTTTTTCCTGGTAGAGAAACCTCCCCCGTTCCCAGCCTCAAAGGCTCCTTGAGAGCTCGTTTCCCGACCAAATAGGAAATAATGAAGTTTTTCATATATACCTTTAACAGCATGGCATCATCACTACTGAACATAAAAAAACTACAATTACTGGAGAATAAGATGTGGGAATGGCAAAGAAAAATGTTAAGGCTTCCATTATAGAAACATCTGGGAAGGCCAAAGTGGCTAATGCTAAACCCTCCTCCCACCCCCTCTCAAAAGGAAACAAATAACTATACACAAGATAACAACTGACGTACAGGAGCATTTTACCAATTGAAAATTGCAAAAAAGAAGGTGAACTAAAGATCTCTTTTTTTTAGATCTATCAAATCCACAAGGTACTACTCTTCTCCATGGATTTAACAAACAACTATGTCTAACCTTTAGCTTTAAAAGATAAAATTGTATGAAGATAAACTTACTTCATGTTCGATACTGTCTCTCTCCTGTTCTGTGGTGCGGTGTAAATCTACATAATCCTTTCTATGCTTCACTAAGAACGTTTCTAGTGCTTCAATGCTCTCCAGCTGAAAATAGAAATATCGGCACATAGTAAAGTCGTAAAATGAAACTTTCACTTGGTTTTCAAAGCATGTAATTAAACAGGCAGTATTTCTGCTTAAAGATCATCGTAACCAAATAATCTTAAATAACATTGAGCATGATAAAAGAGAAGTATTCTGATAGAAATTTCTTACCGTTTTCAATGCAGCTTTCATGAAAGATGTTCTTTCCCAAGGTTTGTGCATAATAAAAGATGCCATTATATTTGCTGTTTTGGACTGTCGAGAAGAAGCAAACCTCAGAACCCACCAATATAGCCTTTAGAAACAAACCATGTATATATGCATAAACATACTGACTACAAGGTGCCAGCACAAAATCGAACATAAGAAATATGAAAACTTGCTAGTTTTTGCAGGAAACACCGAATCAACAAACAAGAATAAAATGGCAGCTTCAAAATAAAAAATTGCAAGTAAAAAACTTATCATATAATGCCTAAAAGAGTGTCTCTCTTCCTTTGTTAAGACTGTGAATTTTCCATTTCGCTAAGAATGGAAATGACAATAAGTCTATGCTACAACCTTAAAAACTGGCTACCATGGTTGAATTGATCATGTGTCCTTCACAAACACTTCACTTCTTCGATTGCTTAAACAACAAATTCTCAAATACCAGAATAACTTGGCAGGCCAATAAGGATGGATCAAAATCAACTGATCAGAGGTATGAAAAATAAATGTTACAAAATACCTAATTGTGCTATCATAAGTATTAAGCATTAGGCTTGAAACAATTTAGGTTTGAATTTCCAGTAATTCATTAAAATTCACACAATTAAAGGTAATCCAACCAACAAGGCCTATAATTCATATCAAAAGAAACACAATTCACCAAAAATCGAGTGCAGTACAAGAATTTCTATCAACATCAAAGCGCAAAAAAATTAATTGAAATATTGAACAAACCTCGCTTAGATCCAATGAAACTGCCGTACGGCGAACAGCATCTCTGAAATCTTCAGTTCTATCTCTAACTTTGGCCATTTCTTCAGCATCCAAATCAAGTGTATCCTTGAAGAAGAAGAAGAAGAAGAAGAATAAGAAGAACTGAACAAATTCCGCCGCCGGCGAGAAGACGGACGCCGGAAAAGATGGAGACTGACAATGGTTTTTGCGAAATTGGGAAGATATGAGATATAGTCGCCGTCGGTAAGGGTATAAATGCAAAATCACAAATTTTGAAAGGTAAAATTAATATTCCATTTTGTTATCTATTTGTTTGGTACTCTTTTTTTTTTATGAGTAAATAATTACTCCATCAGTTTCAAATTTTCCATCCATTTTATATTTTACACAAGAATTAAGGTTTAATCAAATTCGATAGTGAGATATGGTAAAATGTCAAACATTACCCTATTTAATTTTAGTTTCAATTTAATTCTACCTTCTATTCTCTCTATATTCTTCTCTCCAACATTTAATGTGAGGTGTAGGATTGTAAAAATCACCATTAACCTTTATTTACAAAGTGGACAAATAATTTGGAACAGATTAAAAAGGAATTGTAGACAAATAATTTGGGACGGAGGGAGTACGATTTATGCTACTAAAGTATTTACTTTTTGTTAGTTTTGGCACGTAACTATTTTTTGCTTAGTTATATCATTTTATTATTTATATGGTAGAAAATAAATCGTCATAACTCTTTGTGATGGTTTCTGTCAAAATAGACACGTATCAGACATGTTTTCAATAAATTTTAAGGTAATAATATGATTTTTTATACTAATAAATCTTTTTTTGTTTTATGACATGCCTAATCTAGTTCAATTTTATTTGGAATTATTAATTAGATACCTACTTTAGTTCAACGTTTTTTGAAATTTATTATTTAATTAGAATACATGTTTTATGAATTAATTAAAATACTATTAAATACTTTGTCCCTTCCCTTTTATGGTATGCCTAATTCGTTTTTTTTAAGAATATTATTATTAGTAGAATACTATTTTTATGAACTAATTAAAATATTAATTACTTTTTTTCCCTTCCCTTTTATGACGCGCCTAATTCATTTTTGTAAATTATTATTATTAATAGAATAATATCAATTGTTTTTTTCCTTTTCCTTTTATGATATGCCTAATATTCATCTTTATTTTGAAAATTAAGAATCAAGGCTAGATACCTAGTTTAGTTCAATTTTGTTTGGAAATTGTTAATTAATCAGAGCACTACTAAGTACATGTTTTGACGCTTTAGAAATATAATTAAAACATGATTATTCACGAACGTTATTGGTAACTTCTTATTCTTAATAAGTTTGGATTCATAAAAATAAGTTATATCTGACAAATAACTATCTAACAAGACAAAAAGGAAGAAGAAGGTAAAATACAAGCGTGCTAGATGAAATCGACTCCAATATGTGACGTGTTTTGTTTCAAACGTGCAGAATAAAATCGTTGCCTTAAGAGATTTTTGTAGGGGAAATAATATCTTAGTTTTTTCTTTAAATACCAGAAGACTTATTCTTCTCAGATTGTATGTCTTTTTGAAAATATGTTGGGCCATGTTTTTTCCACTACGGGCCTAGTTTTTAATAAGCCATTTGTTAGGCCTTTTGAGGGTCCATGGACTAGATGGTTGAGTTTTGTATGGCTACCAATATTCTGAATTAGAATCATATTTTCACTTCCAGCACTGCTGGCTATTACTTCTCAAAGGGAGCTCCTGGCCTTAACCAGGGTAAGGTGGATGCCGCAAGTCGGTCCCGCCAAAGTCCATGAGTCGTTTAATTGAGAATTGTCTAGGACTTAGCAACTCCTGGGCTATTCAAGGCATTGTGTGCTTCAGTATGGTGCACAAATCTATTAGTTTTTTATTTTTAATAAATAAGTTGCATCTCGGCCTCATGATTAATATCATGGTAGCGTTGAATTTTTTTCTTTGTCTTAATTTAGGATTTAATTCGAGTTTTTTTCATAATAAATGGAGTCGATCGTCTCAAATTTGGAGAAACATCACTCAAGATAGAGATCTGCAACATGGCTTTGAATGGAGGTTTGAAAACGGACGTTCTGTTCGTATCTGGCATGGTCGCTGGCAAGCTATACTACGCGAGTTTCAGCTGATCTCCCCTCCTATTTTTATACGTTGTGAAAGTTTGCAATCAAGAACTCTAGAAAGTGTGGAAGGCCTCTGGTTTGCACGTGACCTCGAGTTTATTTTTGTTTTGTTTAAGTCTGTTTGCACGGTCATAGAATATTGTACCTCTCGAAACCTATCCTTCAGTATTTTCTATGTCCGCGGGTCATGTAATGTTATGGCTCTTTGGTTAGCTAGTCTTTTATTAAGGCTTGTTGCCTCAATTCAAAGGGTAGGGGATCCATTGGAATTCCGCCTCCCTCATGTAAATCTTGATATCAATTAATGATATTATTTCTTAAAAAAAAAAAAACCTCTGTTTCAGAAACTATTTTTAGTCTTCTCAAATGAAGAATCAATGTAATACATGTAAGAAATAAATTCGAATTCCCAACAAAATAACAGCGAAAAAATAACTTGTAATCCCTTTCTTACTAGGATCATCGCGAGTAAGAATCAATTAGTTTTCGTTAGAATCAGTACCTTCAAGAGTTAAGAACATAAACGATTTTTGTGTTGTAATGATATCGATCACAAGTAAGAATATTATGTTCGTCAATTCCTTGCCTCTACGGCATCCACACGATACCTTGGATGAGCGTTCTACACTCTATTAGCTAGAAGATCAAGAACAAAATGACTTGAAGACAATTTTCAAAAGAGTTTCTTTGATAATAATGAAAGAACATAAGGGAGAGAGATAGAATGAAAAATCAGATTTTTCATTTTATCTTGTTATGATGTCTAACCTTTACTCCTTCATGTTTGCAGTTATGGCATCCTTAAAGTCCCCTCTACTAACTGATAGTCCTATAGATCGGGAATATCATGGAAAACATAACCTAGTGGCTAAAATTCTCTCTGACAAAAAGCAGAATTTCAGAGCATTTATGACAACGATGATATCGGCATGGGATCTAGAATTCAAGGTTAAATTTTCCCTCATAGAAGATAACCTGGTACAGTGCTCCTTCAAGAATAAGCTTGATTTGGTCAGAATTTTAAAACAAGCACCTTGGAATTTTAGAGGTATACATGTGGTTTTGAAATCTTGGCCTTCAGAGATTACTATAGATGAATTAGATTTCACTACTACGATGTTTTGGATACAGGTTCACAACCTTCCCCCCAACAAGATGAACTGTAATAATGCCCATAGCATAGGGAATTTTGTGGGGAACTACATTGAATCGAAATTTGATCATCCGATTGGAAATACGAATAAAAGGTACATCAGGATTAGAGTGAATATTGTTCTGGAAGAACCCCTGAAGACTGGTTTCTACATGGATAAAGAAGGCGGTGATCAAAGATGGGTTAAACTGAAGTTTGAGAGACTGGGCGATTTTTGTTATAACTGTGGAAGGATTGGCCACACTGAGCAGGGGTGCAAACTGAATAAGAGGAATAAGGAATATGGTCTTAGCTTGAACATGGATTTTAGTCCTGCGTTAAGAGTGTTTGGGGTGGAGAAACAACTGTTTGTCTGAAAGGAAGCTGAGGGTAGCAATGAAACCCAGATGGTTAATGATCTAAATAATTTAGTTGAGAATCTGGATCAAGTACAGGAATCAAGAACTTCGTCGGAGAAGAAGCTGGGGTTGACGGTGTTAGGAAATGCAATTCTCGAGATTACGGCTGAAGGTGAAAGGTCTCTGACTGATGGACATCAATCTGTCAGTCTAATGGAAACAAGACCGGCTCCAGTTTGTAACGAGGTTAGTACATCTGGTTACCCTAAACCTTTGATTATTCTAGAGGACCAGACACTACCTGAGCAAAGCCTAGTTAATAGTAAGCCTTCTATACTTCCTGATACTTACCAAAATAGTCAGTTATTCTATGTGAGCCCAAACCAAAGTTTCAACCCAAACAGTTATCGTTCTAATAAAAGAGCTAATACTTCATAACATGGACCCAAAAAGAAATTCAAAATCCCATTGGGCCCAACCCAACTAGAAATATTACCCAATTGTCAAAACTTAACCCAATACTCACCTCTTAATAGTCAGTACTTAGCCCAATTCCCCCATAACCTTCTTATACCTGATTTTGAAAACAAATTATCTTTGGCCCATATACCAAACCCACATGTATCCAGTAATAATACAATCCAGAATCTAGCACACATTTCCCAATCTTCCAGTTCTGACCCGGTTACTGAAGAGAACACCATTGAAGAGGAACAAGAGCTAATTGTAGTCCAAAGGAGAATTATTCGTGTGAAGAGGGAAGCGAGGAAGGGTCCCCAACACAAATTTTTTAGCAAGCCTCAGGATAATTTCTTGATTGAAGAAATATCTCAAGAAGATGAATTGGAACTGCCAAAGAATACTAAGTTCTCCTATAATGATGCGGGATCCTTGGAGATCCCAAAGGAGGAATGATTCTCATATCCTGGAATTGCCGGGGTCTGTCCCGACCGTCGGTGGCTAGAATTCTAAGGGACTGCATCAGAAATCACAAGCCTACTTTCCTTTTTCTCAGCGAATTAAAGTGTGCCTCACCAAAGAAAATCTCACATACCCTCAATTCTTTGGGTTACCCTAACCAGAGTATCGAACCTTCAGTTGGAAAATCAAGGGGAATGGTACTGGCTTGGAAAGACAATATTAAGGTTGATGTTCTAATTACCAACAGGTACATGATCAATGTTTTGATCTCTTCTCATCCTCCAAACAAGGTATGGCAGCTAACCTGTGTTTATGGCCCTCCTTTTTCAAAAGTAGGGGTGAGCATCGATTTCGAATTCGGTAAATCGGTAGTTTGAAATCGGTTTTTTCGGTAATTTGATTTTTGAAAAAACCGACCTTTTTCGAACCGAATTCCGATTTACCGAATTCGAATTGAATTTGGTGTGAATTCAAATTTCGGCTTTGCTCACCGAATTACCGATTTGTAGAGCCTATAAACATTTATAAGTAAAAGTAAATCAGTAGCTTTGAGAATTTCCCGCAACATTCATCACCCAAATACCACTACCGCAATTTATAAACATTTACAAGTAAAACTTTCATTCAAATAATTCTAATACTCGAAAAAAAAACCTAGAATCCATAAACAAAATCCCCCATTAAACATTAAAATCAAGAATTTACATGAATCTACAACCATTCTCGCTTCATAGATCCCCACTCCAACCACTATCAATACGTTCTTAGTTCAAAGATCAATTTTTTTTTCCATTTTTTTCGAAGTTCTCAAGCTTTTGAACAAAGTACCCGAACAACTCGAACTTGATCTTAGACTAGTAGCGTGGTCTTAAAGTGCGGCTCATGGGAGTAGGGGTGAACCGTGGTTTCTTCGGATTTATGAGGGTTTCATGGCTAACTGGGGTTTCATTTTTGGTCGGAGAGAAAAGGCAATCGCTTCTCTTAGAAGAATTTTAGGGAAAAGCGGGCACTCAGTCACTGGGCTTTTTGGAGAGAAAAGTAGGGTTAGAAATTAGGTTTAGTTGGTAAGAGAATATTTATAGTGTACTTTTTTTTAGTATTTTTTAATCATGTTTTTTTATTATTTTTTTTAAAAATTATAATTATATAATAAAAATAATTATATATATATATATTGAAATAATATTATAATACTAAATTGAATTCAATTCTAGAATACCGACCGAATTACCGAATTCACCGATTTGAATTCAATTCTAGAATACCGAATTCACCAAAACCATATACCGACTCAATTGAATTCGAAAACTTCAATTCAGTATGATCCGACTACCGACTGTCCGACTCATCGATTTCGATTTACCGAATTCAAATCGAATTCGGTCGGTAAATCGATTTTTACCGAATTTGCTCACCCCTATCAAAAGGTAAATATGATTTTTGGAACAGTTTGTATGATGTGGGCATTGCTTTTCTGGGGCCTTGGTTGGTAATTGGGGATTTTAATTCTATCTGCTCTCAAAGTGAAAAAATTGGTGGTCGACCATTTGCTGCTGGTAGTGGTGGGGGTTTGGGAGGGGTCTTGGATAACTTGGGGTTAATTGATGCTGGTTTTCAGGGTTCTGCCTTTACTTGGAACAATAAAAGGGGTGGTAGGGCAAACATTAGAGAACGCTTAGATAGATAGGTTTTAAACTCGGGATCGAGATCGTTATTCCCTAGAGCTAAAATTGTCCATCTCGCTCGCACTAGCCTCTCCCACCATAATCCCTTATTACCGGATACTCATCCCAACTATCACCGTGGCCCTGGACCATCTCGGGATTCAAATCTATGCGGACTAGTGGACCCTATGTCTAACATTGTCATCGTTAAGCTTGGAAAATTAAACCTCCCGACCTACTTTCTGTTACATACCCATCAAGATCCAGAACACTGTGAAAGCTTTGAAGAATTGGAACAAAAAAAGCTTTGGCCACATACAATCTTCTATATCCAAACTCAAAGCATAAATCAATATTCTCCAATCCCTAGACCAAACTCACCTTAACCTCGCTTCTCAATCTGCTAAGCAACTAGAACTTTCTCGAATCGCTGATTAGAGTAAGAGCTTCACTGAAGGACAAATCCAATACCCAAGGTATGGATGAGGAGATGCTAATACCATATTCTTTCATTTAAATACAGTCATTAGGAGGAGATTTAATTGGATTGACCAAATCCAAAATGATGATCTTTTTCTTGGGAAACAGATTGGCATAAAATTGGTAATTTTTTTTACCAATATTATACCAATATGTTTTCTTCCTCCAATCCTGTTTTCCCTAGCCACTTTGATCATCTTATTAACAATTCTCGCTATGCACTAGATAACTCTTTACTTGCCGAGATTCCAAATGTATGTAAGAGATTAAACACGTTGTTTTTTCTATGGATTCTTCTAAAAGTCCTGGACCAGATAGAATGTCAGCTGCTTTCTTTAAACACTAATGGTCAATTGTCAAGGATGAACTTATTTGCTCTATTAAACACTTCTTTCTTACAGTGTGTCTTGAACATAAATCTAACCACACTTTCCTCAGGCCGATTCCTAAGAAAGAATGTCCTTCCAAGGTGGAACAATCTGCACTCCATAACATTGTGCAACGTGGTGTTACAAGGTTATTTCTAAGATCATCGCTACTAGACTTAAGCCTCATCCTTGCTAGAATTATCTCCCCCGCTCAATCTGCTTTCATTCCTCAAAGATTTATTACTCGATAATTCTATCATCAACCAAGAGGTTATGCGATTATTTAAATAAGAAAAAAGGTGTTAATGGTTTCATGGCTTTGAAGATAGATATGGCTAAAGCTTACGATAGGGTAGAATGGAACGCTCTTAAAGCGATTCTCATTTGTCATGGTTTTTTCTACTCACTTTGTTCATATTCTTATGGCTTGTGTTTCTTCTCCGTCTTATTCTACTCGATCAATGGTTCTGTGTATGGTAACTTTAAACCTTCTAGAGAATCAGTGCAGGTGACCCCTGTCTCCCCTGCTCTCTTTGTCATATTCTTTGACCTCCTTTCTAGAATTCTTTCCAAAGCTGAATATGATGGGCTCATCCACTGGGTTAAGATTTGTAGAACTGCTAATCCTATCTCACACCTCATGTACGCTGATGATCTTATTATTTACTGTAAAGCTAGTTGTGCTGAGGCTATGAATGTCCAGGCTTGTCTTGATAGATATTGTCTTTGGTCTGGGCAAATTATTAACTTAGACAAATCTAGTATCCATTTCAGCAATAATGTTCCCAATTCCCTTAGAAACAATATCTGTGATATCCTTTATATGCCTCAATGTAATCATAATAGTAGATATCTTGGTATGCCTTTTTGTAAATCTGGCAAAAAGAACAAAGCTTTTGAACATATCCTTGTTAATGTTTCTGCCAGACTTAGTGGCTGGAAGCTTAAATGCTTATCCCAGGCTGGGAGAGGTGTCCTTATCAAAAATGTTTTGCAAACTATTACTACTTACTCCATGCAAACTGTTTCCTTGCCAAAGACTATCTCGCAGGAGTTAGATAAAAAGATGAGGAAATTTTGGTGGGGTTTTCGTGAAGTAAGATCGTAATAGACATTTATACCTCAAAGCTTGGGATACTATATGTTTGCCTAAAGAGTGTGGAGGTCTGGGGTTTAGGAAAGTCAATGATATCAACCATGCTTTTAGTACTAAACTATGGTGGTTTATGTGTGCTCAGAAGGACAAATTATGGGTCAAACCGCTCCAGAGCTAAATACTGGGATCCGATAATTTTTTTGGAAGCGTAAAAACTACAAAGGTCAAGGTTCTTGGGCATGGCAGCAATTTGGGGCAGCTAGACATACTGTTAGTGGGAAGGAATCGCTACAAAATTGAAGTGAACCTATGTTAAGAATTTGAATGACCCATGGATCCCCGGCATCAAAGCGGTATGTGACCATCTCAACAAATCGAGAATCCTCGTAACCCATTATGGATTCATGAGCTCATCAATCAACAATCTTGTACATGGAAAGTGGAGGAAGTCTGGACATCTTTTCCCCGATGAGTAAGTCACTGAAATTCTCAAGATCCAAATTCCAATCCATTCGGGAACCAAGTACCACTGCTTTGGGCTCCCTCCAAGTCGTGGAAGTTCTCTCAGAAATCTGCATACAGAGTTAACCAAAAGCTGGAGGTACGAAGTGTTAACTCAAGCAAAAAAGAAAGGTATGGAAAATACCGTGGCAATCACAATTACACCCCTGCACATAAGCACCTATCATGGAGATTACTTTCCAATATATCGCCTACAAAGCGAGAGACTAGATTGATTGTGCCTCAGTGGAGATACTTTGTGTACTCATCGTGGTACTAGTTCGTAAAAATCTGGGAACACCTTTTCCTACATCAGTGCTTTCCGCTAGACTCATTTGAGTGGAGATCCAAATGGAACATCAGATCGAAACATTCGTAGATTGAACATATACAGTTGGATTGAAGTAATTCTTCAGCCAGACCTGGTTTTCCCTATGGACCATGAACAAAGCTTATACTTTACTAACTTTGCTTTAGTGTCTATGGAATAGATATGGAAGGCAAGGAATATGATTCAATTTGGAGGGAAACAACTGGCATGGGAAGAATTAAGTGACCAAATTAATGTACTTACTACTAGATATTATGATGTTGCGCTTAGAAGGAACAATTTTAAAGTACAAATAATTTACCCTAGTTTGTGGAAAAGACCTCCTCCTGATTGGGTGAAGATCAATTTCGATGCATCATTCTCAGATGGAGATATTACTGCTGCTATCCTGATTAGAGATGAAAATGGTTTTATCAGATTTGCAGGTACTCTGAATGGTAAGGGCCCCAGTGCTTATGTTGCAGAGGCCAAAGCAATCCTTCTTGCGCTAAACACTGCTATCTCTTGTAATCTAACCAAGGTCATCCTGGAAGGAGATGCAATGAATTTGATCTTTTCTCTTAATGGACATAAGTCAAATCAAGAATGGCAAGGGCAAGCTGTGACGGATCAATGGGCCATGAAGATCCTACAGCTGAAACAATGGAAGACTAACTGGGTGCCCAGAAAGTGTAATGGAGCTGCACATAATTTGGCAAATTGGGCAAAAAATAGGAATATAACTGGGTTTATTCCCCTTGTTTCCCTTCCCTCAGAATTTTTTTGTGATTCTGAAACTTCTGGCGTGGGTTTAACCCTTGCGGCTGATTGTAATGTTATGTTCAATATAAATTAAGATCTGGTTCATCAAAAAAAATAAATGGTTGATGGTTTATTCCATACTAAAACACCAAATCCAACCAACAATCTCTTCCAACTCCCTTAACTTCCAATTTTTAAAATACGGTTCAACAGATAAATCACTTGATCATTTCAACCAATCTGATAATAGTCGCCCCAATTCAATTGTAGCCTTTATTATCGAATGCAAGCTCCAACAATACCTATTTAGCACCCCAAAAAAAGCTAATACCTCCATTAAAATCTCTAATTCAACAATTGAGATTTGTTACTAGAGATTATTCCCTGTGAAAAATTCGGATTTATAATGATTTACTAGTAGTTAAGGAAAGAGAGCGAGCGAGACTCGAGTCACCTAATTAGTTTCTCATGAGTCGTCTTCCTTAATAATTTTGTTTTCTCTCTTCCCAAAAAAATTACACATCTTCAGATTTCAGATCCAAACTCACCACCACGTTCTCTCACTCTCTTTCTATAAACATTTTAACCTAATTATTCTAAATCCATTTCAACTTTTGATTCAGATCCATTAAATCACTCTCAATTTTCCAATTTTCCTGAATTCATTGATCTTCTTGATTGATTTTTGGTAAAATTGATTTTGAAATCTGGTTGAAATTTTCAATTGATGAAGACGGAGATGAATGGAATGGCGGAATGCAGTGTCTGCCATTCTAAATTGGTGTCGCCGAACTCCAGAGGTGTGTCCAAGGCTTACGATCGCCACCGCACTCATATTAGTTTGAAAACTCGTGCTTTTAATGTATTCCTTGTCGGTGGTGATTGCATTCTAGTTGGATTACAGGTGATTTTTCGTCTATTTCAATGATATTTTAGCTTATGCTTACTTATTGTGTATTACTACATACCTTCCTTAATATAAGACTTTCATTCATGACATGTTGCTAAAATTAAGGAAGTAAAAAACAATATGTCTTTTAATCAACATATCAATATTACTCTCTTAAATAGAATTAGTGGTATACAAGGAGTAATATTGGTATTTTGACTAACAAACTATCTTGTTTTTTGCTTTCTTGATTTTCGCTACATGTCTTGAAAGTTATATTAAGGAATGGAGTGAAGTATGTTTCTATTGATTTATAATATGAAATTGAAGAGCTTATGATAATTTAGGACTTAATTAATGATAATGGAACTGCGGTCCACCTGATGCGCGGCGCGGGTTTGTTGTAAATGCTCAGTTTTGATTTTAGTTTCGATAATTATTATGCACTAAATTAATTTTTTATTGGAGTTCCTAAAACTTACTTCATTGGCGCCCTATATGATATTTCTAGTTGATATTTCCTCTGTATTAGCTCATCAATCCGATGCCTAGACTGGCTACTATTAAGCAAGCTGATAGAAAAGTAGAGGGCATGTGGCAGCAATCTGCATTTCATCAGAGATATTTTTATGGATATATAGGGTATGGGAACAGATTAGCGTAGGTTTTAACAGCTGAAGCTTAAACTAACATCACACAGTTTTTGTAATCAAGTCAAGTTGTAGTCTTTTTTGAAGTCTCTGACTCTCTGAGCCCTATATCTAATGGAAATCTTTAGCATTAGAGACATCATTAATACACGTTTTGAGTTCCATATAGAAGTGGCAGAAGAATAATTTGTTCTTAAAAAATGTCAATACCAACAAGTTAGACAAAGTCCAAGGTCATGTACTGTTTTGCCTTTTCTTTTGGCCTGTAAGATAATGAGGGCAAGTTTTCTTTTAGTGTTTGACATCTTCAAAAGTGTAAAACTTCGACGTGTTCTCTTCATTTTATAGAGCCAAAGCTATTAATAGCTTATTTTATTGATTTTTGTTATTATGATACAAGACTGGACTATGTGCTTATTCACCCCCCACCCCCACCCCCACCCAAACCAAGAAAGAAAAAAGAAAAAAGAAAAAGAAGCTGGACTGTATGCTTCATCCTGTTTGGTACTTTTGCAGCCTATCTTGGTATATATGTCAAAGGTTGATGGGAGTTTCAAGTTCAGTCCAATTAGTGTGAACTTCTTGACTGAGATTACTAAGGTTATCTTTGCAGTGGTTATGCTTTGTATCCAGGTACACTGAACTTTATCATTGATTAAAGTTTTTTTATACGATGCATTCTTCTAGATGTATATTGGATTATATGAATACATTTCGTTTTCATTTGTTTGGACAACATTCCTTCAATGAGTGAACGAGAACATGAGCGAAAGATTATTCATTTCATTAGCTGATAGAAGGGCATGCACATCACTTGAGATCAGACACAATGATTAGAAGCTTTGTCAGAACATTCAATGCATTAGTGTTTGCACTTGAAACAATGATTAGAAGGATGATTTTGGATTACATGGAAATGATTACACCATGTTGAGAACTTGAGATCAGACTTAGTTTACTATAAGTATCTGTATATAGGATCAAAAGAAAAGTATGCAGAAACGTCTCTATTATATGTGGAACAAGTATAGTATGCATACAGAACTAAATTTTACCGAGTAAACTCTTTAAGGTTGCTATCTTTCTACTAGCTAGTACCTCTGAACTTTTTTGTCAGAATATTTAGTTGCTTCCTCCATATTTTGCAGGCACGAAATCAAAAAGCTGGTGAAAAACGGCTGCTTTCTGTTTCTACATTCATGCAGGTGAGACTTTTTTTTACCCTGATTTGGTTTTTGTCATTTGTGGCTGAAGTTTTCAGCCTTTTACTCATCATCTAGGAAGTTTATGAAGTTGTATTTTTTCATTGGATAGAATTCTCCTGTTTTACTTACTTCCGGTACATGATATTAGACTTTTGTTTTCTCTTTCTATTATGCTTTCATTGTAAGTTCCTGCTCTTTCACTTTCATGAACGGATAATTTTAGATATGGAATTGGTTAGGTGAAGATGATTGTTGATGTCTAAAGTTCTGGCCATAGCTTGTAAAATAGGTTTATTACTATGGTTCTTAGCTTTTTTCTAAAATTAAAAAGCTTGCACTTTAATGACTTCATAGGGGGCTCGTCACAAACTTTGTTCCATTGCTTTCATTCTTTTCATTCCCCTCTCCCACTCTTTTTCTTGAGCATTTGCAAATGCCAATGTAAGTGATACAACTTCTTAGAGTCGATGAAGAACTTATATGGAAACAATTTTGTGTTTTTATTTGCCTGCAGGCTGCGCGGAACAATGCCCTCTTAGCTGTTCCAGCTTTTCTTTATGCTATAAACAACTATTTGAAGTTTATAATGCAGGTAGTTTTATAATATTTTCTTGCCCGAGTACTAATCTTTTTTATTATAATGGTTTTGACTACCATTCAATTGGTAGGAAATGAGCACTACCATTTAGTTTATTATAATAGTAGATTAAGGACCATTGCAAGTGCAGAATGTTGATGACCTTGTAACTTTATACAGTCTATGAGTTCCATTTCAACATTTAATGTCAACAAGTTGAGTGGTTATTCTGTCACTTCTAGTAGCCTTTTACCTATTATAGGACGTTTCCTTGCAATATAAGCCTCTTCATAGATTTAAATGATTAAAATTGTTCCCAGTGGATTTCTGTTGCTGGACTTAACATGATATGATGCTTGCCAGCTCTATAATGGAATAATTATTGCACAGATTAAAACTTTTAAGTCCTTGGTTTTTAATTCCTTTTCCACCATTGCTCCTTAGTTGTTTCATCTAATAATGCAGTTTCTAAACCAACAAATCAAAATCAACAAGTTTTGATCTTTTTATTAATCATTTTCTTTTATTCAAAGTGCATATATATTAAAGTTTACAGATTCATTCCTGATGCATAAATCTTCTCCACGCAGCTGTATTTTACTCCTGCAACAGTGAAGATGCTCAGTAATCTGAAGGTAATACAATTCTCATTAATTCTATGACAAAAATGTTAATACAATGACCTTTTTTATGTTTCTTTGATGAATTCTTTGGCTGATTTTAAAGAACAATCATAATGATGCTTTTTAATACTTTATAGAATACTATAAGGTTGCTGCAAAAGGTGGCTAGGGTGGTTATGATGAAGTTCTGCTCTTGTATTCTAATCCAACGGTTTATATACTTTGATATGGGAGAATGTCCTTGCTCACTCTTACATATGATTATCTACCATGATTTACCGCATAGAGTATATCGCGGCTCCTGTTAATGCTGATTCTAACATTTTATACAAAGGTTGCATCCCTTGGGCTAGGATTTACTAGGACTTCTCCTCTACTTAGAGGTTTTCCAGTGCTATAAGAGTTTTCTTGTACTACTACCCTTAAAATTCCTTGTTGCGGAGCTGTGAACTAATCTCGGCTTTCTTATTGCTTTCTTTTCCTTTTTAACTCTTAGAGTCTATTTTGCTTTAGCATGTCTAGGAACCACCATTGTGGCCCAACATTATGAAAAGTCCTCTTTGGAGTTGATTGAGCAACTTACAACCAAGGCAATTGCATAGTAGAAAAAAGTGATATTCCACGCTAAAGGTTTTGAACTTGAAGCAGCTAGTTCTTGTACCGGAGGGAGTCTTTGTTGCTTCTAAACAGGGAACATGCCATAAAACCCATCGGGTCGATTTCATTTCTCTGTTGCACTCCAGATGAAATATTGGTGCAAGTCTGATCTATTCCATTTTATCAAGACACCCGAATGCTTGAAAAATCCCATAATCTTGTCATACTCTCTTTCTGAACTACTTGCTTAGTCCTAATAAACATAATTTGTCTTCAGTTTCAATCATGCTAACCATACATTTGCCTCTATTTTCACTAATTCAATTTGCTCACGAAGCTTGTTTCTGTTAGAATATTTTAACAAAGTCAGTTTCTTTTGACCGTTGGCTTTTTTGGCTATAAAAATTACCATCATGTGAATTATATTTTGAAGTCGTGTTTTATTTTGTATGTGGATGTAGTAGCTGATTGTTGTTGTTGTTGCTGCTGCTGCTGCTGCTATAACGATTATTATAATAATTATTTATTATTATTATCATTATTATTATCATAATTATTATTATTATTATTATTATTATTATTATTATTATTATTATTATTTGGTCTGTTTGATTTGATGAACTTCCGTTACTAATATGTGCAGGTGTTGGTAATCGCAGTTTTATTGAAGGTGATAATGAGACGTCGTTTTTCCGTAATTCAGGTTTGTGTAATACACGTTTTATGGTTGATTTTGTGTAATATATTCACTGAGAACCATGTAAATCTATTTATTTTCTCCTTTTTTTTCCCTTTGCGCGTCCCAAATTGGAAATTATTTGAACTACAAAAACTTGATCGAGTGTTTGTTTACAATTCTTTACTTGTGATTTGTCACAGTGGGAAGCTCTCGCTCTGTTGCTTATCGGAATTTGTGTAAATCAACTCCGTTCTCTACCAGAGGGCTCTTTTGCCATGGGTCTCCCTGTGGCAACAGGAGCATATTTATACACGTTGATATTTGTAAGTTTTTTGTTCGAAATGTGATATTTTGATTCATATACTGCTTTGTGTAGCTACGTATTGTCAATATGTTAGCAAGAAGTACTTGGAACCTATGTTACTCGGACTCTCCAGTTAGTCATGCCGTACCCGTGTCCACTGGGTATGACGTTGGTATTGGTATGGCAAAACGTACCTGACATGGTCAATTCCATATGGGTACTTTGACCATGGCTGCCGACTGTGAATTTGGGCGGATTTTGGTGGTTGAACAAAATTGCAGCAATGATTGAAGGGAACATGTAATAGAGAAGACTCTTAACATGAGATTTGAAATTGGCATGTTTTGAATTTTTTTGTGTGGCTGCAATTGTTAGAAAAAGGAAGATAATGAATTAGGGTTGGTGGAGTCATGGAGAGGAGACGATGGGGAACAGGGGAAGAGAGGTTGAAGACAGCTTTTTATTATTATTATTATTATTTAGGAATACGTTGGAACTTGGAAGGCAGCTGTATCCCCGTACCCGTGTCCGAATTTGGAGAAGTGTCCCCGTATCCTTTATTTTAGATGTTTAAGTACCGGACACCTAAATACATACCCGTACCCGACAACCGTACCTGTGTCTGAGTAACATAGCTTGGAACTAACTGGTAGCCTCTAATTTAAGTTAATAATTAGTCATTAACGAGTGAGGTAATTGTTTTATTTGGTTAACAGTTACTGCTTGTGTTCGTTTGTCGTCGTGCTTAATTACAATATGCTCGTAGAGTATGACCATTCCATGGGGGACTTGGACTCTAATATACCATGAATCATGATCATAGATGCTGCAAGTTATATGTAATTTTTTATCAATTTTAAGCCAATGATTGGGTACTTAACTACAGTTAACAATGTCAATGAGCATCCTAAAGGTTCTAGATTCAACTTCTGTGCTCGGTACTTTTCTGTCTGGTCTAATTAAAAAGGAGTAGGTTATGACTTCACTAGATTGCTAAAACAGAACGGTTGTAGAATATGTTTCCCTGAATTATGTTTCTGAGTGACAGTGACTATGGTCATAGTATAACGGATTTGATTGAGCTACTTACCTTATGTCAAGTAAGGATGTTTACTTCATTCATTCACGTGGTAGAAACTCCATCAGCAGAACTACTGAGGGGAAAACAAATAATAAGCTAGGACCAAGAACTATGTTGATTGTGAATATGAGGGTAATAGATGGTGATATTACGTTCTCAGAGCTTGGATATAAAAGGTTACACTGCGTCTTACTCTTATGCATTTGTTCAATTTAATCTGTTGTCAATAAATGACCAAAGTTTGTATTTCATATTTGAGTTGAAGTTGATGTACCATGTGTGTTAGGTAACTGTTCCATCACTGGCGTCAGTGTACAATGAGTATGCTTTGAAGAGCCAATTTGAGACGAGCATTTACCTTCAGGTGATGTTTTGACTATTTATTGCACTTATTTCCTCCTAAAGCCTCTCCTATAACCAAGCAAAATGAAGGGATTTATAAAACAAAATTGATATAGTTATTTATGTTTTGGCCCTTCTTGTGAGTATTGCTCGAGTCACTAAAAATATTCTTACATATAACAGACCAGGACAATAATTCCTGTTGGTTTAATGGCCTTATGGATTTCGAACTTCTAGATTTTAATCTTACCACCAAGAGAGATCCATTTCTGTTGTTCTGAAGCTAATTTATAAGGGTAATTTTGTAGTTCTCCTATTGAGTCTTGAAACACATCAATTTGTTGGCTTTTGCAGAACCTATTTCTATATGGTTATGGTGCAATATTCAACTTCCTTGGAATACTTGTGACTGCATTGTTCAAAGGTATGTGCAACAAGATTGCAACTGTTTTTACCCTAAAGGCATTAGATGCTACAACAGGTTGTATAACCTGTAACTGTGGGTGAAATGCTAAGTTTCTGTAATTTTTCTGGAAATACTCATGATGTTATGGTAATTAGTCATTTTGTTTGAGAGAAGTGCGGACGTGCATTTTACTTGTAAGGTTTTGTAAAACGGTGTTTTACAATAGAAATAACATTTGGCTCATACTGCGAGTTTGTTTTTTCTCCTATGGTATTGATGTTCATTCAGTAATATATTGCACTTCTGTAGGACCTGAAAGTTTGGACCTTTTGCAAGGACATTCCAGGGCAACTATATTCTTGATATGCAACAATGCAGCTCAAGGAATTTTATCTTCATTTTTCTTCAAATATGCAGGTGCTCACAACAGCTCTTCCATTAAACAGTCAATTGCATATCCATTATTTTAACAAGATTTAAAAATAAAAAAAATGTTTTTGTGTTACCTTTGCTCTGTTTGATTGAGAAAGTCCCACATTTGAAATTTTATTATCAGTTGGATGCTCCTATTTTCTACTTGTTACTGGAAGCCTCAATAGATGTTTTCAATGAATTTTGAACTTCTAGTGCTTGGGCAAACTTTTTTTAATTCTGCTTTGCACATAATCCAAAATGTGATGCCTTTTTCTTTTACAGGTTGAGATTAGTTTGTGTTGTCTGGAGAACTTGAGGCTATAATCCAGAGACTTGTTAGACTTTCTGTTGTTGATTAACAATGCCTAATAATCAAGTTCTAGCTCAATGGGGTTGCTTTCCGAGGTTAAGACCTATTTAATGACTCAAAATGCTAAAAGTCCTATTTACAGAAGCTTTTCAGCTAACACTGAAATCTGCCATAGGACTCATTAGATATTGGATTTTACTTTAATTATGTCTTTATATTCAGACTTCATGATATTATGATAATTGATTTTTTAAATGCAGTAAGTGATTCTGTATTATCCAAATTCGACAGCAAATTATTGCTCATCTTTGTAGAAATTGAGTTGAGGTACTGTAAAAGAATTTGCTTTGAGGGAAAATCGGGGTTCTTCTGCTATCATTCGAAATAGTGCTATTTTCTTGCCATGGAATTTGAATCACAGAAATGTTTAGTAAAATTAACAGGCTCTCCACCATATCCATAAACATAACCTAACTGCTGTTGAAATTAAGTGCAGGATGGAAATGTATCCTGTAGCTTAAGAATTATTTTTGTTCATATTGCAGTGTAACACAACATTTATGGATTGTTTTGAATCCTATTTGATTCCTGTAGATACAATTCTGAAGAAGTATTCGTCTACTGTGGCCACAATTTTTACTGGAATAGCTTCCGCAGTATTATTTGGTCATAAACTGACCGTAAACTTTGTTTTGGGAATCTCCATTGTATTCATCTCGATGCACCAGGTACTTGGCAGACGGCTGAACTTTCTACTTTGATCTCTTTATAAATTTCTTAATCTCAATTTGTTTTTGCTTGTTCTCCAGACGTCTCAAGATATAAATTATGCTTTTCTTATATTTTATTATGTTTTTATTGGGAACTATGGTGGCTTAGTTCTGTTTTCCAGTAAATATGTCTTACAAATGGACATTATTTCTTATTTTTTCAGTTCTTTTCATCCATTTCCAAGGTTAAGGATGAAGCACAAAATGGCAGTTATACTTCGATAAATAGTCAACTTAATGTCAGGTATTTGCTTTTACAGCAGATACGATGAATAAAGACCACACTCTCTCTAAAGCACAGTATCGTCTCTTTACCTCTCGTTCTCTATTTTGAGAAAATGCTTTGAAAGTGGATTTTCTTTCCAGGTCGAAAGGACGACTCTTTTGTAGAAATGGCTGCTGGGGCACATGACGAGGTAAGACTGAACTACCACTTACGGAAATGTTTTCTTATATGGTTTTAGTATCTTTTACGATACATCTGCTCTCTCGGTTTTACAGGCTAGTCATCGTGTGCGTCATGATGAAAGAGCACCGCTTCTTCCACTTTAGATTTGTAGGTAAGCTATCTCCTTTCCTTTCTTTTAAGAATAATTTAGCAATCAAAGGATGATAAAGAGTTATTGAACTTCTTAGTTGCACGATGCTCTCATATTCAAGAACAATTCTCTCAAGTATCAATGCTGTTTAATTCCCTCGTCGTCGCTTGAAATTTCCTCGTATTTACCTAAATCGACACCCTATTTGGATTTGAAAGCACATTATTAGCATATAATGATGCATTTTTTTGTGGTTTTTCTTTTCTCATGAAAACATTAAATGCAGGGATACGAGTAGAAGCAGATAATTTTTCCAATGTCCGTACAAGAGGTTAGAAATGGGACTTTTATTAACTGTAAGTAGCTAAATACACGGACGAAAAGGGATGTTCTTTCCTACCTTGGGAAAGCTACCATTCCATCCAAAGACAATACAAACCAGTTGAAACGAAAAATTCTATGGTAGAGCTGCTTTTATGGGGACTAGCCCACTATCTCCACACGAAAGTTGGGGACGGGACCTACCTTGTAAGTAAGTCCTGCCCCAACTCATGTTGGAGGGACGTGGGGCCAGTCCCACAAGGACGGCTCTATGACAGAGTGACCCAGTTGAAACGTGTTTCAGGCGACTTTTAGCATGTATACAAAAATGATAATTTTGATTACATCTTGGTGTGTTCTATCGCTTATTAGTAAATTATTATCGCGCCTGTTTATATATGGGACGATCAATTCGTTATGATTTTTGTCAAATTTTTATTACTGAGTATATAGAGAGCTTATATTCTTTATAAAAGCAAGCCGAACTTTGTAAACCTGAGCATCAATGGAGAAATATAAGTTGCCAAAGGTTTCATCATTTTGTTGAATGGTACTGTTGGAAGTGAATGCAGATTATTCATACTATCTTCTTTATGAGTTTTTTTTAATGCTTTGCTAGTTAAAAAGAAAATTTTACTTCTGTTGAAAATCTGAAATTTGCTTCTCAATTGTTTTCTCATTTTTGTTTTAGCCCGAAAGATGTCACGTAGAAAAACTGTGGCTTTCCATCAAACGTGAAAACCTTTTACGCAATCCCTAAATTGCTTAAAGTAATCTGCTTCAATTTTTTATTTTTTATTTTGGTTTCAAGTGTAAAGTTGTCTTAAAATTGTTCTTGATTATTGCTTCTCTTCTAACTTTAGCTTAGAGAATCTTATGGAAGTGAAAAAGGAACTGTTTTTTTAGGAGGAATTTTATCTTGGTTCGTGAGTAAGTTTAAAACTTATATCCAGAATCCAGTAAATGTAATACAAGTAGGATAGAAATCAATTCTCTTTTTTGTGAATTGATATTTTTTGCCTATTTGTATTGTATTTATCGATTTGAATGTAAGTTTTTAAATTTACTCACTAACCAATATAAAATTAGTCGCTTTTGAGTTCTAAAGTCTGAAACAAAATTTATGAGAGACTGCACATACCCAAACAGTTGTTAGCCCATTTGGGAACAAAAATGCATTATATATCATTTAGTTATACTCCATACATTTCTCAATATAAGTCGTTTAGAACACTTTGAAAAAATTAAAGAAATTAAACAAACAATAATCTTTCCACCACAATTCTAATAATACTCTTTCCTTCCTCGTTCTCTGTTACTTTCCAATAAAAGATATGTTTGGGTGTGCTTGGATTGTGTCTGTTTTGAGTTTGGTCTGGTTTGAAATTTAAACCTAGACCCAAATCAGCTTTGGATTGAGTCTGAGAATGAAATCTGAAGTGTTAAATCATCCCCAGACTCAATTCAAAGCTGGTTTGGGTCTGATTTGAGTCTCAAACCAGACCAAATCCAAACTAGACCCAATCCAAGCACACCCGTTGGGTGTATAATTAGAATAAATTATTGACACCTAATAAAAGACATGTAAATGACAATTAATTTTGATACATATATCTCCTAAACGACAATCATATAGTACATGTGGTATGAGAAAACCCGGTGGGTAGGATAAAATTCGGTGGGTCTTCAAACCATTGAGTGGAGGCTTGATGCCTCATTGCATAATGTGCCAATCTGTCAGCAGAAATATTACATAATCTGGGCGTAAAGGATAAATTGGCTATACTAGTCCCCAACAAATTTTTAATTTGACTAATAATGTGACATAAGGGGGAGAGAACCTCTTCTATTTGATGAACTTGGTTGATCAGCACTTGACAATCACTTTCAATAACTAGAGGTTGGTAACCTTGATTAGCCCAATTTTTTTTGTTATATATAAATATATTTCATTTAAAAACAAAAAAAATAAACCTATGTAATCAATAAACCAATTTATATTATTTACTTTTTCAACTAAATCAGAATTAACTAAGACGATTCATCTTATTTACTTAATTATTATTTCCTCAAATTTTCAAGCCAATTTTGTTTTCTTCTTTTTCCACTTGGCTAACGTTATTTTATTCTCTTTCTTCATATTTCAGAACTTGTAAATATATCTTGTAGGAATAAAAATTATGATACAATTGTAATGAACTTTTTATTTTTTTTTGTTATAATTCCATGAAAGGTTAATTTTTTCGAGTTATGTAGAATCTTATTTTAAAGTTCAATAATATCCAAAATGATTGAGACGGTCATGTACGTATTTTGCACGTTTAATAAATTTAAGGACTTTCGTCCCTAATGAGAGAATCCTCCCATGAATCTAATAACATTATTGAAGGTTGTTGAATATTATTCACCTAAAAATTATTCGCCTCTCTCTATATTTGTTTCCTTTCATTTTTACACAAAAATGGTACCTCCAAACTTGGCATATACAACACATGTTTCCAAACTGTTCAACTATGGTGCTAAACATTAAAAAATTAATATATACTAAATATTTTTAGTTTTCAAATAAAAAATTTGATGGTTCAAATTTTTTAGAAACGAACATGTGTTGTAATTTATAATATATGTTGCGTAAAACAGATATTATATGCCTAATGACATGTGTTAATCATAAGAAAACATATATTACGTAGAATATAACACTTGTCAGACTGGCGACTAGCGAGTAGTCGGTGACTAGTCGGCTTACCTAGATGATAATAAATTTTTTAAAATTCCCTTATCCTATATATTATACTAGTCAAAGAAAATTCAAAAAAAATTAACAATCAAATATTAGTCAAATCAAGATATACAAAGTCCATTCATAATAATTTTTTTTTGATGAATAAAGGATTATCCATTAATAATAAAATGGCCGGGGCCATTACAACCTGAAAAGTTCCCAAACTCTTTCTCTGATATAACAAAAGAGAAGATTTGAGAAAGGAAGAAAGACAAACAAGACAACAAAATAAAGTTACACAAAGTAACGGATAAAAAACCACACCCCAAGAGGTGGGAAGCAACTAAAACTACTAATTTAACAAACAAACAAAAGATAGTCTTCTCCGCAACATCTTCATCGCCATTTTCGAACCTCAGAGGCAAGCACTTGGTTTCAACCTCTTTCATAGACAGCGATTCAGAAGAACATGGGCTTATCAACGATCTTAAGAATCGCCTAGAAAAGAGGTAGAAACTCAAGGAAGGGCCCAGAACATTACTGGGTATCCATATCTTACCACCAACTAGTCGATCTGACAAAAGATCTTGGCCCCAAGTCTTGGAATCTTGATGAAAAACGCATTAGGGAAAATCCATCAATGTTTGTGGCCAAAAGTAGGGTGAGGACACCAAAAAAGGGCGAAGAATGGCTAGATCCAACCAAGAATGGTTGAATCTAGCCATGGAAGCCAAGGATTGAAGAAGCTTCAAGAGGAAGAAAAGGGAGAGAGAAGAGACAGGGGGTTTCGGGAAGGGGGACTGTACATCCATTCATAATAATTAAATGGGTAGTGCTAGGTAGCTAGAATATAGACAATTAATTGTCTATAATTGGCTATAATTTACTATAATTTGGGGTAAAAGTATGAAATAATGTGAAATCCTTTATAAAAAACGGGGGTTAAGAGTATTTTATACCTATTATAACATAAATGTGAAAAAATTTAACGTATTCTTTAAAAATGAGTGAGTCAATTGTATTTTGTAGCCAATAGCCTTGAGGCATTAATCATTTCCCTAATTAAATTCAATACCATAATAAGTAATAACAAATTCAAATACTAAATTAATCAAATGACGTAGTTTCAGGCAGAAAATTGAATTTAAAAAAAGTCAGCAAAGTTGTTTTGACTGACTTTGACCGATTTTTTTACTGATTAAGTTGGTCAAGCGATTATTTACCCCGACTAGTCAATTAAGTGCCGAGTAGGCCGATTTTTTACAACACTGATTTTAGGAAAATAACTTGATTTTCAATATGGTAATTTTTTCACATTTCTTATATACTCATTCCATTCTATATTATAAGTCGTTTAGAATATGTAGTGAAAATTAATGAAGCAAATAATAATGTGTTTTTTAATCAAATAATCAAATATTATTCTTTTAAATAACTTGTATATTACTAATTCTATTTAAGAGACTAGTATTGATATTTTGACTAACAAACTACCTTTTTTTACTTAATTAATTTTTGCGACATATTTTAAACGACTTATATTCATTTTTGCCATGCTTCAATTTTCCAAAAAAAAAAAAGAAAGAAACATAAAGAAGTAAATAATTATTGGTATTCAAATTGATTACTCTAAAACATGAAAGGACCAAATTTATATTATAAAACTAATCAAGAATAAAAAATTGCAAATATTTCCATTCCTTTATGCCCCATCTCTCTGCCTTTCCCAAAAAAAGCTACATACAAAAACCAATCAAAGTCTCTTTCTCAAATCAAAGAATACTAATAATTTTCAGCTTTCTTCCATTTCTGATTTTCTGATTCATTCCAAAACCGATCGAATTTGCTGCTAATTTGTTGGAGAAGGTGGTACTGGTATGGAATCGGAGGACGAGCTGATGATGCACGATGCGAAGTCGGTCGACGATGACTTTTACAGTGGCGACGGAGACGGTGACGGATATTCCGACGAAGATGACGTCATCATGTACTATGATTTTGATAATGATTCTGACGACTCCGATGACTCCCAATCCAACTACCGCTCCCAGGTAGAGTATCATTTCTGCCGCTCTTATGAATTTATTTATTTATTATTTAATATCTCTTGTTTTTTAAAATTAATTTAATAATTGGTAATGAAAACTCTGTTTTATTGAACTGTTGTGAATGTTTAAGCGATTGATTTGCATGTTAGTTGATAATCTGCTGCGAATTCTAGAAAAAACCGCAATTTTGGATTGTTATTGGAGCTAAAGCTTTGGGCTTTTAGATACAGATCATTTTGTTGGACATTGTCACATTTAAGGAAATGAGTTCAGCCAATAACTATTTTCTTAGTTTGTGTTAGCTCAATGGTAACCCTATACTCAGCGAGTTGGTTCCTAGAGTATGTGGCTACAAGGGCTTTTTGTGCTTGGCTGGCTGTTTATTGGATGCGAAGATGCTACTAGGTTCTTTACTCAATATCGGTTGGAGTCACTTAAGTCCATTCTGAGACATGTTGGTTTTTCGGCAAGTAATTATGAAATTTTCTACCTGTGTCCTTACACTGTTCTGTTTTGAGACCACTGGAAAATGAGGCATAGTAATACCTGACACAATTTGGCATTAGGTATCTATGATCCAGGAATGGAGGTCCTTGTAAACCATGTATAGATGACATTATGAGAAGAGTTTTCATTTAGGGTGTAAAAGAGCTAAAGAAATGCTGCAGATGCTAACATCTTAACTTGCTGTTGTCAATTCTACCTTCAATTTGGTATCACATATTACAGAAAAAAGTATGGAAAAATATAAATAAAAAATATGTGATGACATGACGCTATCTGGTCACCTGACCGCTTGAAGGCATGATTGATCTTCGCTTGATCTGTTAATCATTAGTTCAAATAAAAGTTCATGCACAAGTGTGGTTTTATGAATTGGGAAAAGTGGAAGAATGTTTCAGGCAGACTTGGAGGGTCCTGTACTAGGAAGAACCTACCTCTGTGATTTTTCGCCTCTGATCCTTTTTGGAATGTGTACAATGTAAAAACTTGACTACCCTAAAAAAGAATATACTTAGAGGTTTTTTTTGAACAAACAAAATACTTTAGTGAGAAAATTACAGCAATGCCTGCAACCAACTCAATGGAGGTTTAACTTGGTAGGCCGTAGAAAAAGGGAAAAGAAATTTGATAGTTATTTGATTAGGCACTATAATAAAATTCATAGGGAGAGAGCAAGCAAGCAGGTGATAGCTACAATGTTTAAGGAATCCATTAGTCCATGAGTTTTTGACGCGTCAGCGAAATGAATTATGTAAATGGTAATATATGGAATAATAGGCATTATGCAATGTGCATTTGAATAAAAAATACACATCCAAAACATAAAGAGACCTCACATCACATGAAAAATGTTTAATAAAAAAAGAGATTGTTCATAAGCACCCTAATGCCACATCTATTTGACTGGTATGGACCCGAGAAATTTAGGTGTTTAAGCTTTTTTTCAAGATACTTTTTAGGTATGGTGGGACTTGGGAGTCAATTTCTTCGGCTGTCTCAGAACAGTGCATTAAATTGTTATTTTTCCTGACTGTAGGTGATTTGGATGAATTGCGTCCAAGTTCAGATTTAGTGAAACAGAAAATTCTATAAAAGAATCAGAAATTTTAGATATTGCCATTTCCCGTTGAGTGTTCCATCTCTCATAGATTTTCAAGTGCCATGTGCTCATAAGAATATATGACAGTACCGTGAGAGGCGGCTGCTGCTATTTTATATGCACAATTAATCTAATGGTTTCCCTTTCCTTAAAAAAGGGAAGGCACTTTCCCATCACATCTATTTCGCTCTGTATCCTTTTGGAGAAGTAGCAAATATAAAAAACCACTCAGGTGCCATGCAAGGAATATTTGGGGAGAGAATTGTGTGATTCAAGTATCTTTGTGCACTACTGAATGGAGATATGCTAGCTCTCACGAATTACTGCTTTTTAGATCACAGATTACCCAAACTTGTTATTGCTAGTTGCTAGTTGCTAGTTGCTCTTTCATATTTCAGTTTTTTAAAATTCAAGTGACTCCACAATTTAATAGTAGTTCTCTATGAGTGGAATACTTCCTGCCTTCCCCCATTGCAGGTGCTAAATCTGCTCTCAAATAGAGATCAGGATCCTATTTGTCTGAAGAATTCTCTTCTTGCTTCCCATCAACTCCTTATGCAATCGGCCACTACATGACTTAAGATTTGGTGAATTTCACTTGGAAGTCCTTTTAGTTTTGACATTTCAGTTTTGGAACCCCTAATTTCTTCAGAGAGCTGTATTGTCTAACTCAAAAATACCAAGGATCATCTCGAGTATCATCATCCTTTTATGTGTAGCATAAACTGAATACTAGCCCTGGGTTGGTGAGGCAGAGCTATAATGCTATATTATGAGTCCCTTGATATCTAGTTGCCAGATTTATGCATACGCGACAGCTCTGAATACTTGTTCCCAATAATTCTTCTAATGTCTTGCTGCATGCCTGCATAGATCAGTATGCTTCGAAATATAATATTTTAAAGGATCATTTCTCAGTGCTAAGATTTTGCATTTGAATGATTTCCTCATGATTTCATGTTTTTATTTTTGAACCCTTACACATCTATCTCTGAATATTGTTGTTTCAGACAAGTTATACCGTCCTGAGTGAAGCTGATATACGTCAGCGTCAAGAGGAAAATATTACGCAGATAGCTGCGATCCTTTCTATTTCAAGGGTTGCAGCTAGTATCCTACTTCGCCACTACAATTGGTAAGTAATCCTGTTTGGGACTCTGGTAGTGGTAGTAAGAATATGTTTTGAAGCTCTTCGTTTTTTCCGAGCGTGACTGCAAGTTATGTTATTTGGTTGGTAAAACTAGCATCAACTTTACTTTGGTTGAGTTGAATTTATTGGAAATCTTTAGTTCAATGTACATAGATTTAAGTTTGGATGAAACATAATTCTACATTAATCTTCCTCAAACAAGTAGGTAAGTGTACAACCTAATGACCTATATCATGATATGCATTTTGATCTATTACAAGATAATTTGAGCTGGAAAGTTTGTGCAAACATGTTCCCTTAGTTGTAGGTTCATTTGTTTGATCTAGTCAGTTTATGTATACCCTTATTGCATGTACAGTGGATAATTTGGTATTATTGACGATTTTTTATTATCAAGCCCCTAAAATTCTCAGGAATGTTTTGATTAACAGGGACATAAGTAAAGTGAATGATGAATGGTTTGCCGATGAAGAAAAGGTTCGAAGACTTGTTGGCTTGTTGGAGGATCCTGTTCCACTTCCTGATGCCAAAGAGGTGATTAATTGAACTAGTTTTTTTTTCCTGAATTCCAACTTGATGGTTATGCTATGCCTGGTCTAGTAAAATTTGGACATAAGAGTGATATTTACTACATATTCACATGTGGTTAAGCTTCTGACTTTAATTTATTTTGCAGCTGACATGTGGTATATGCTTTGAAGACTATACTTGTGATATGATGAGTGCTGCGGCTTGTGGTCATCCTTTTTGTGTCACATGTTGGCAGGGTATGTTTCAACGAGTTATTGCCATGTTCCTCTCTTCTTATTCTTCTTCTTCTTTTCCTCTTTCTTTTTCTTTTTTCTCATGATGAGTGTTTTGGGGAGTGACTGAATTAAGAGATATGGCCAACTTCTTCTATTGTTTTTTACCATTGTCTGGTAGGGTCAAATAGTACGTTTTCTCCAGAAACAATGGTTTTGAACTTCGTTTTATATTTTATTGGGGGAGAGGGAGAGAGTTTATTGTTGGCCATGGATACAGTACACTGTCTTTTCAAAGTCGTGCACTAGACCTATATTTTATGTTGTGTTTACTTCTCAAAGCTAGTTATCTAAACTTTCACTCTTTAGGATGTATGACTGTTAGATGAGGATTCAAAGAATAAAGCTGAAGTAAAAAGGGTGAATGAAACACTGCTTCTTGTAATATAGGTTATGTTTTAAATATTTTTTCTTTTTTTACAAAAAATAAATTACTTACTTTTTTCTTCAAGTTCAAATAGTGAGCTTAGATCTTACTTGAGCTTGTTTCTTTGGCGTTAAACTTCGTCTCCATTCCGATGTATAGCTACCTTCCCTGACTTGCTTCTTTGTATAACAATCATGTATTTCTCTTTTGTAGTTTTCTGTTATGTTTGCTACTTTTACCTTGGAGACTCTGAAATTCTAATAATTTGTGTAACCAGTTTTAATGAAATTAATAGTGGAAATACGGATTTGCATACGTATTTGGACACCCAATCCCTTGCTCTGTTGTCTGTATTGTACATGAGCAGCTAGTCATGCATAAAATTTGCCACACTTGAGGGGTGTGTAAAATATTTTGAAACATACCTTTGTTTCCCGGCATGTAAAATAGTTTGTTTTAGGAATTTCCTAGAATACAGAGAAGTTATGCAATGGTCGATAAGAAAATTCAACAGGTCATATCAGGAACCTGAACCTCAAAGGAAACATGTCTAGGTGAATCTAATTGTTTATGATTTCGTCTTGCTGCTGCTTTATTTCAGTTTACTTTGCTAGTCCCTGAGCCATATTAGACATTGGATAGGCTAGTTTAGTGTCACGTCCTTGCTGGCGATATTTATCACGGATAATAAGTATCTGTAAGGGGTCTGGAGGTGGGATATGAATTCTTGTCTGGCCTAGAGTAACCTTTTCCACCCTTGTCTGCAGGATATATGAGTTCAGCAATAAATGATGGTCCTGGATGTTTGATGTTGCGGTGTCCTGATCCATCTTGTGCTGCTGCTGTTGGACAAGATATGATAAGTGCATTAGCTTCCAAGGATGATAAAGAGAAATATGCCCGTTACTTTCTTAGGTCATTCATTGAGGACAACAGGATGGTAATTTGCCACATGAAGCTTTTAGGAAATATGATATCAGAGCTGCCTGTTATATGTTAAAACTCTTTTGAGCCATTTTTTAATGTTTCTGGGAACTTAGTTGCAACAACTCGTAAGTGGAATACATATATAATATGCATAGACAAGTGCGCTAGACATAATGTCTTTTAAGAGATTTAGTTAGCACTTTTGAAAATCTGCCTTAATTGGAATAATACCGTCTCCTGCCAGTCAATGTTTATGTTATATATGCACAATTCAATTCACAGTAGTACTGTGCCTTCATTTATTCTTAGGTTCAAGAATTCTCGAGTAGATAGATTTTCACTTCATAGTGTGCATAGATTTCTCTCTTGCTATCTTCATTATGTCAATACCTTGCTCCTATACTTTAGTTTCCAGATGGTTTTTTTCTCAGTTTTCGTTGATATACGTCTCTTTATTTTTCTTCTCCTGAAGTTTGTATATAAGCCCTTGCATTAATACTAACCATCATGAGAGATTGGACGTTGAAAATTAATGCTCTTAGCTTTTATGAATATTCCTGTAAGTAAGTTGTAATATATTCTATTTCCTAGTGTTGATTGTAATGTCAGCAGTACATTTTCGAAAATTATATGCATATTTTGGCAGCACATTATCTCTGATATTTTAGAAAGTTCTCTTTCTATGCTTCGTGTAGACAAAATGGTGTCCGGCTCCTGGCTGTGATTATGCTGTAGATTTTATTGTTGGAAGTGGTAGCTATGATGTCACCTGCTGCTGTTCATATAGCTTCTGCTGGAATGTAAGTCTACATCCTGACATTTTTTCAGTGTTTATTTACTGTCCACTTTTTTATATTCGTTTCGTTATTTTTTCTTTTTCGCACAATGAAATGTCAGTTGATGTGTGCTTGCAGTGTACCGAGGAAGCTCACCGTCCAGTTGATTGCGGAACTGTAGCTAAATGGATTTTGAAGAATAGTGCTGAGTCTGAGAATATGAACTGGTACCACACAGAATCTATTTTTGTCGTTTGATTTTCATCTGTTATTTTGTTATGCAATTCAAGAGTTATTACTTCGTTAAGATATTGGAAAACAAATTGGTGTGTTAAAACTTAGTTGTAGTTGTAGAAGCAATCTAAAGACATAAGGGGATAAAGATCCATTTGGGCAACATGATACCATAGGTGATTCTTGGCATACCGTACAGAAAATGAACAAAACTTCTTTTGGAACTTTGTGACAGGTGAAGGAACAGACCATTAAATGTTGTCTAGGAGCATAGTGTGATTTTATATGTACGCTTTTAATTATTGCTGCCTCCAAAGATCAGGCACCAGCTATGTTACTTAGTTTACTACCCAACAGAGATAAAGTTCTGGGTGATGTCTAGAAATATCTAAATTGGTCTAGAACTATCTAAATTGGTTTCTGACTCTAAAATTAGAGAAGGTTCCTAATTGAGTTGGTCTCTGATGTACCTAAGAAGATGGTTGACTGTAGAGGTAAAATACTAATTAGAAAGCAGATAGGTTTCAGAGTTAATTAGAAAGTTATTTATTCTGACATCATGTTTAATTTCAGAGTCTCTTTAGCGATAGTTGAATGTTAAGTGAGGATGTAATACTATATTATATTTATGAGCTCAATGTATACTCATGTGGCGGGTACTTAATCTATTTGCTTCGACAACACTAAGATTACTGTAGTCATAACATTGAATTTTTCACCCAAGGACTTCAAGAGTGTAGTTTTATCCTTCAGTGCTATTTTATCATTAAAGGAGACAACAGTATAATATTTTGCTCAAATATTTCCAGTTGCATCTTTTCAGCTAATTCCAAGCATCTTTGTAAAGTAATTACAAACATAGTTGTCAAAAGTTTCTTTGATGAATTCATGAACTTTTGTTGTGAAGTAGCGTTTTTACCGTACCACTCCTTTTGGTGCAACCATTAGCTTATTTTGTTGGATAACATTTTCAGGATCCTAGCAAATTCCAAGCCTTGCCCGAAGTGCAAGCGGCCAATAGAGAAGAATCAAGGGTGCATGCATATCACATGCACACCACCCTGTAAATATGAGTTTTGCTGGTATGTATACTGTTTACATTTTTAAGAACGAACTTGAATTCTCAGCATACCTTATTTATGGAATAAGTTGTTAGATTTAGTGTCTCCTTATTCTCCTTCTCATTGGACTGCATTTTTTTTTTAAAAAAGTTAAATTGTACTAGCTCCTGTTTTTCTAGAAGCCACTGCTTTTGAGTACATTACCATCAATGACAGTGGTAACTGTTAAGTGAATTCTCCAAGCTAACATTCTCAATCCAAGAAGGGTTGTTTTTTAGAAGGTTCAATGCAAATCACTCATAGTAGTACAAGTATAATGTGTATTTAAGCACAATAATGGTTGGGCCTTCCGAAGCACAACCTAAAGCTACGGGATATTTACAGATTGGTATATGCCGAGTGAACTTTTCTTAAGTCTTTAATGATATTTGAGAGACTAAACAATGCATCTGCACTGTTGTCTTGAACCTCCTTCCCTCTTTCCTTCCTCAAGTCTTGTGTAACCCATTGTGCTTTATCATTTGATCGTGTGTGGCAGCAGCTTGATGAGAAATTTGTTCTTCTCAAGGCGCTTGCTTTCTACTTTGCCCTCCGACGTTCCTTTTCAGGGTTGTGAAGCATGAGTGCTGCATGCTGTTATACACTTTTTTATGGTTTACTTAATGCATGTCCTAAAAATCTGCATGTTAGGATAACTACATGGTAAGAAGAGAAGGGTTATCTTGAGCGTTCTTTCTTCGCAAACCATGTTTTCTTTTGTTACTCTTGCCACTGCTTTGAAAATACCATTCTCTCTGTTAACACAGACTACAAGGACCTATGAAGGAGAGCGAAAAATTACCTCTTCTTCTACTTGGGCGAATTAATGTTTCCTGATAGTACTGTATATTTCTTGTAGACTTTTCTTTTGACTTGGGTAGTTCATAACATCTAATTTTATATCACGGCAGGCTCTGTCTAGGTGCATGGTCAGATCATGGTGAGAGAACAGGTGGTTTTTATGCATGCAACCGCTATGAAGCAGCAAAACAGGAAGGAGTGGTGAGACTGCCTCTTGGCAGCTTGATTCTTTCATTTGCCTAATCTATCGTGCAAGTTGAATAGTAGATTTTCTCCTCATTTATCATGTACTAACTCTCTCGTGTGATATATTCATTGAAGTATGATGACTCTGAAAAGCGAAGGGAGATGGCAAAGAACTCCTTGGAGAGATATACTCATTATTATGAAAGATGGGCAACCAACCAATCAGTAAGTTGAGTTTATTGGCAATACACGTTTTTATGACAGGACTAAAGTGTCCTAAGCCCTAACAGTTCAATTTTAGATCTGTTTTCTTTCTTCCCGCTTCTCTTTTTTTATGCACTTTTATACTTTCAGTGACCATAAAATTATTCATGTAACTTCGATATTTAAGAGTTGACTAATTTGTGCTTTTTATGTTCAATTTTCCTTCTTCATTTTTCAGAATCACATATAATGTATTTCTGTTGGTAGAATCTAACAGCTTGTTCTCTATGCAGTCTAGGCAAAAAGCACTTGCAGACCTACACCAGATGCAATCTGTTCATGTACGTGGATTCCTTTCTTTATGATGCACTTTTTCTCCCTTTTATGAAGACCCTCATAATTTTATGTGGCGAAGTTTGCTTCCGTATAATGCAGCGGTGTCTAGACTTTCTTCCTGCCTCTTAGAGATTAATAGTTGCTTTATGTGAGCCATTAATATATCTTTCTTTTGGTTCTGGAGTTCAAAACCTTAGCTTCCAATAAATTGTTGTAATGTGCTGCTTTCTTCACAGGTTTCTATAATGCATGTTTTGTGATTTCTTCACTCTTTTCGCAGCATACTAACTCAAATTTGCTTGTTTCTAAATGTTTTCTTAAGAAGATTGTCACTTAATGATTATAGCCAAGTTCTTTAATCCACAAGATAGGGAGATATCTTATATAGCTCATCAGTAATATAACCTCTTCGCACACCCTATAAGTAGCCAAGTGGATCTTATATTTCAGATATCATATAGTGGACTAGTTCATTTTTTCTTATAAGTTTATACGGAACTGTTAGTTGGACAATCTTGGCATATGTGGTTTATAGCTATTGTTGGGTTTTTTTATTTTTCCGGAAAATGAATGGATCAAGATAACAATGGCTGATAGTGGCCAACAGTATTCCATTGTGATTAGGGATAAAATAATTGATCTCTTTAGAAAATCATCAAAAAATGTACATTAAACTAGGTATGGAAGAGTGTGAACTTGATTAGTTTTGAAATCTTCTGCGAATTCGTGTGCCAACTGTTTCCTACTCCCTCCGTTCCTTTTTATAAGACGTTTTGGAGTCTTACACAAACATATCACGAAAAATAAGGAATCTTTTGAGAAAGATACCCAATATACCCTTAGCTAATATTCTCGCTTCCCCAGTCATCCGCTCACCATATAGGACAAAGAAAGAGGGAAAAAACCAGTCCTCTTCACGATCTCATTTGCCGGTGAGCGACTTTGTTGCTGTGCTTTTCTCGTGAACTCAGACCTCCAATTTATCAGTGGTGAGATTAGAAACTTGATTAATATTCATCAAATAATTAAAGAAAAAGATTAGAAACTTGGATTTTCAATTGGGTTAACTGGGAATGAAAGTAAGATGGTTGACCCAAAAGTATAGCTGATAGCCTGATAGAGGATGAAGATAGAGATTATTCTGATTTTTGTTTCTGTTTTTTAATGAGGTTATTGAACTGACTGTAACTTCTGACGGAGAACATCTATTTCGGTGATATTTGTAGAAAAGAATTCAAAGAGATGCACATGGGTGGACTCCAGAAGCTTTAAAATCCTTTCAACAAGCCGGATAAATCGAGATCTTCAGACTCTTATGTGATCTTGCTCCGTTGAAATCCAATAGCACCTGTGATTAACAAGAAAATAGCAGGCGTATACCCGGAACAAAGACGAAAATTTCCATAAAAATAGATGTGCAAGAGTGTAGCTGAGAGAGAAAGCGCCTCTTAGAAGAGAGAGATTGGGAAGATCTAGGAAATTGTGAGATTCTGAAAGGATTTTACGGAATTAAAGAGGGGGTAAATATGGAAAACAAATATTGACAGTTCCTAGATAGATGAAAAAGTCTTATATTACGGAAAAATAATTCTCCTCCCAAACGACTTGTAAAAAGGAACGGAGGGAGTAGCTTTTATTATGTTTCATTTTCAATTACAGAATCCATAATGCATTTATGTTTATATTTAGTACTGTACATTAAACTAGGTGGTATAGAAGAAAGTGAACTTGATTAGTTTTGAGATCTTCTGCGAACTCGTGTGCCTACTTTTTCCTAGCTTTATTATCTTTCATTTTCAATTAACAGAATCCATAATGCAATTATGTTTATATTTACTGCTGCAGCTTGATAAGCTAAGTGACAAACAGAGTCAACCAGAGTCACAGCTCAAGTTCATACTGGAAGCCTGGCTGCAGGTAAATTTAGTTTCTGTATTCTGTCTTGAAATATTTTAGGTTTACTGCCATAATGCCATTAGGATTTTACCTTGATTGTTCATTTACAAAATGCAGATAGTTGAATGTAGACGGGTTCTAAAATGGACGTATGCATATGGATATTATTTACCCGAGCATGAACATGCCAAAAGACAGTTTTTTGAGTATTTGCAAGGTTTAGTATTTTCTCCCTCTTGTATATACTTATTGTTCTCTTTTGATTGCATACTGAGATGCTTGAATTAATCTTTAGGTGAAGCTGAGTCTGGATTAGAAAGACTTCATCAATGCGCGGAGAAGGAACTGCAAGGGCACCTGAATGCTGAGGGTCCATCAAAAGACTTCAATGAGTTCCGGACTAAGTTAGCTGGACTAACCACGTAAGATAAACTAATCTGGTTCTTTATATAATTTCTCTCTTAGACTGCCTAAAGTATTCAGTGAACAGCTAAAATCATGCTTCTCCTCTGCTAATTTTATTTCTCCATTCTTCTTTTTCTCCCTCAAGGGTGTTTGGTCTATAGAAATTTTATTGTTCATTTTATAAGCAAGTTTTCGCTTAGATTTCTTCTGAAAATAAAGGGCAAACTCGAAATGTGAAAATAAAGGTAGAAAGCATTGACAAGAATTGTTAGATATCCTATTTAATGTGCAGTGTGACGAGGAATTACTTCGAGAATTTGGTGCGAGCTTTAGAAAACGGTCTATCGGATGTGGATTCTCATGGTACTTCTAGCCGGGCAGCTGGTTCAAAACTTTTAGGTGGAAGCAGCAAAGGCAAAGGAAGTAGAGGCAAGGGAAATGGATCCAGGTCAAGCAATTCAAGAAATATAGATGATTCAGGACACTGGTCATGCGAGTATTGTACATTTGCCAATGCCCGGGCAGCTACCACTTGCCAAATGTGTCAGCAGCGCCGTTGAACTCATTGATATCAAACATCTATGGTTTCAGCCTACTTGGTTAGCGGCAAGAATGGAGCGTGAAAGAGCACCGGAGACGATATTTGTTCTCCATGCAGCTGCTGCCCTGATGATGCAATATGGAAATGGTTACAACTTACAATCAGAGGATAGTAAAAAAAACCTCGGTTTCAAAGCGTTAGGGTTTTCAAGATTTAATTGTAAATAGTGTGTTATAGTCTGTCTTAGTAGAAATGTATCCGTTAACTCTTAATTTAGGCAATTACTGGACTTTAATTAAAATAAGTGAGTGTATTTAGGAAGTATACAGAGTAGTTTCTACTCCCATTCTAGAAGATGAATGTATGTATTCCAGAGCTTGATGAATAGATTGACAACTTGTTCATGTATGTTTTAAACTATTATTTCATCGCTTTTGTGTTTTTCAAGTCCTATTTAAGAGAGTAATATCGATATTATGAAGTGGAGGTAGTACTATCTGTTTTTGTGTGGACTAGTAGTTCTGTAACATTGTATGTTTCTGGAGTTTTTCTTTTTTTAAGCTGTTGAATAAAAATGATTTTGTAGAAGCAGTTTGTATGTGTATATATAGAGCTCTTTTCATTTTTTTTGATAAAAAAAATGTTGAAAAGTTGTGGTTGACGGGGAATTTTACCTTTACACAATTTTTCCATAGTATATGGAGGAGTCAATGTGATGTTGGCCATATGTTTTAGAACCACTTCGTCTTTAGTCTTAACCCGATTCAGAGACTGAGGTCTTTGATAGGGTGTCAGGGATGGCAAATAATCGCTTGTACCCGTGTGTATGTATCAAGTTCAGTCACTCACAATTCTCATGTGTATATATAATTAGAAAAAATGTTTCCAAAGGAGGATCTAGAAAATCCAGCTAGGGAGGTAATATAGTAGGTTTTTTGAAATGTCAAGGGGACATTTTTTTTTTAAAATGTGATGTTTTTTAAAATGTTGGAAAATGTTAGGGGCGGTAATTCTCTTCCCTAGATTTTAAATGAGATAATCACTATTTATATCCTTGAGATATGTTTTAAAATCAACTGTTACCTCCAGAAATATATGGTGTTATAAATGTCCTAAACAATTTACGGGGTGCCATTTATGTCCCTAAAATTGTCCACCTCGGGAAAATTATCATCTTCCTCAACCTCACCGTAAAATCACCACCACCACCACCGTAAAACCAAATCGTTTCCAATGGTGAAATTTCAGAAAATTCCCCTAAAATCACCTAATTTTCCACCATCTGAAATAAGATAATAGATATAATCTTTGCTAAAGATGAACTATTGCATCCAAGAAACCCAAACAATGTAATTGGATTGCTCGATTCCCCCAATTTGAGAAATGACGTTTGCCTCAATTTCTCTTCTTCGGCGTTAAGAAATTTTCAGACAAAAATTTGGTTAACAACAATGGGCAGTAATAAATTCAATCCAAATCAATTTTCATCATCTTCATCTCCTGCAACAACAACTCAATTTCCGAGCCCTTTTCAAAGTATAAATCTCCCTTCTTGGGCAGTAATAAATAAATTCAATCCAAATCAAACAATTTCCTTTTACAAGTCCAGATCTGAAATCAAACTCGGCTAGACAGCCATATAGATTCGACACGGAGAATGGGTTAGAAGACCTTAAATCATGGCGGGCTTTTGTTGGTTTCCGACATGGAGAATGGTTGGTCTCTCCCGGAAACGCTGTTTTAGCAGACGGGGGGGCATTGTTGCTTTTGCTCTTGCCTGGTCATTCCCTAAAGTAAAATTTATGAAAGGAAAATCATATCATAGGTGTACTCTTTGCATTCCAGTCAATATATTAACTGATAGCATGCTGGTTAAGTCCTTAATTTAATGAAATCTTCCTAGATTTTATTTCTCCAAAGCGGATCATGGAAATTTATTCGTCTGATGCATTATCATCAGATTACAAGTTATGGGAAGAAGAGATTGAAAAATGGCAAAATACTATTCTGAAGGACGACAGGTTGCCAGAATGGTAAGATTTGCTCAGAGTGGCAATTCCTCTCAACTGTAAATATTTGGGTAAAAATTTCTAGGGATTTCAGAATGGCGGAAGTGTCCGGCGGTGATGAATTATATGGTGTCTGGCGGCATTGACTATTATACCCCTCAAAATGTGCTTGTGCGGTCCGCACATGTGCTATGCCACCACTTCTCGTCGGTCCCCGTCAATTGTTGGGCATAAATGACACCCCGTAAATTATTGGGGATATTTATGACGTCATATATATTGGAGGTAACAGTTGTTTTTGAAACATATTTCAGGGGCATAAATAGTGATTATCTTATTTTAAATATAGTCTGTACAAACAATAGTTCTCATACTTCTTACTAAGATCGGGTGTAATCTCATACTAAGAGACATTTCTGAAGACATGCAAATAAACTTTGTACGCTCTTTCAGATAAGGATTGTAGGCTAAAAAATTAAAAAACAAAAGGAACAAAATGAAGAAGAAGAAAAAAAGCGAGCTATAGCTAGTAAAAAAATGTCTATCTTATCATTTGATCCAAACCAATTGGGACTTCCCTCCCATTCCCTTAATATAAGGGGATAACAGGACACGGATTTTCTATTACAATTTCACTTGTAATAACATCATTATTGGAAATTTATGGGATTAAACTAATCACATCATTTCATATGTGATATTATTATTGGTATAATGGAAAGTATAATATAAGATGCACTAGAAGAATCAGATTTAGATACCATTTGCAATGGTACATATTCTACAACTACACCAAAAAAAAAAAAAAAAACTCTTATCAACCAAATCTAACTACATCCACTTCCACATTTTTGGTCATTTTGGAACTTCAAACTAAAAGCTCCAATGTTCTCCCACCTGAGGTTTGAACTCCATGCCTTTCCATCAGAAAGTTACAAGGATATGATGAAAGCTCAGAGTTAGTCTCCAATGGCTAATGTAACTTCATGGCGTGGTACTCGACTACTCGCGGTATGTTTTTTAAAGATAATCTATGGCAAAAATAAAGGTAAAGTTGCGTACATCGGAACCTTTCCCATACCCTGCTGATGTGGCGGTGCTCTTTCTTCACCGTCAGCTAAAACATGTCCAAGAAGCCACGGACAGGATACGAGATAAAACAAGTAACCCAACATACTGTAGCATACCATTGGAATGTTATATAGCTCTGTGAATATCCATGCAACACAATTTACGAATCCTTTATTTGCAAGAAAATGCTTGAACCAAAATATGGGGTAATACAGGGCAGACCATTGACAACCCATTACTAGAAACTCTTTCCAGGTCCAAGAGAAGAGAGCTTAGCTTGATTTCCACTATTCGAAAATGGAAGTGGATCTACCTGCAAAATCCATAGCCTCTATTTGCAGCATAAATCTATCAGGAGACGGATCATCAAAGGCTTTAAAATTCCATGGAGCGGAGTAGAGATCCCCCCCCTGGATATGCTGCCCTCGGCTTTTCTCATTGAAGCCTCAAAGAACAAAATAAAATTTCCGCTAGTAAGAGAAATTTACCAGTAGTTCCCTTTTTCTCGGATCGTTACAACTTATTTGATAGCTTTCGAGACTTCAGTAACAAAATTATTAGGCCAACTTTTAGTGCATATGTTGATATCATTACGCCAGAGGAAAGTGAGTCCCTTCAACAGGGAAACTACTGAGACCCCGGATGTGGGATCTCTTGATGCATTGGAAGATTCTCAACTGGAAGATGACTATGATTATTTTATTATTGTCCGCTCAAACAAGGATAAAAGGCAAACCATAAGAACTCCTACTGAATATCATATGGAGATTAGATATAAACCTTTTAAAAGACGTTAGTGTTTTGCTCCTTTAGTATTTACAGGCTACTAAGATTCGTTAGTCCGATGTAATAGTGGATTTGTTTCCACCTTATATTCGAGGTAAGGTTATGCCCCCTCCATGCTTGGTTTATTTAGTTCATTTCAATAAAACAATAATAGTTTTTTTTTTTTAAAAAGAAAAAGAAAAAAAGAAAGAGAGATTGAGATTTAAATGTATAATGGTAAAAGGGTTTCTAGTTACCTACCTAAAAAGATCTTTGTATCCCTTCTTTAATCTATACTTACCTACCTAAAAGGACACCTATTAAGAAACATAAGAAGTATCATATATGATGGTAACAACTGAAAAATTATTTGTACCATTTATTTAATATTAATTTCTGAACATTATAAATCCAACTAAATATTTCGGCTGGAAATTACTCGTATCATGACAGAAAAGATCTCCTCAACATTTTGCGCTCGATTTTTAAGAGAATATTTACATAAAATTATGAGATGAATTGTCAAAAGAATCCATGAGGGAGCTGGGAGGAATGAATTATTGTCCAATTTACACACTTTTCTCTAATTTGCATGGGAAGCCATGACCATTGAACACATTCTTCTGGGCTACTTTTTTGTTTTTGCTTTCTTCTTTTGCAGTTAAGCTCTCCACAATTATATACTCCCTCCATTCCCTATTAATTGTCGTTTAGGAGATATCTAGGTATCCAAATTAATTGTCGTTTAAGGTTGTTTTATTAATTGTCAACAATTTATTCCAATTATACCCTCAACATTTTCCTTTCTTTAAGACAAAGAAGTGAGAGAGAGGGAGGGTGGGGGATAATATTGGAAGTTTAGGTGAAAATGATAACTTCCTTAATTTTCTCAAATTGTCTAAAGAGTCTTATATTTAGGAATGGAGGGAGTACTTTTATGGACTTTACTCATACCAGAGAAGCACATGCTGATCATGGTATATTACGAACAATATTTCTGACAGACACGTGGCATTTTCACTATTATTTTTATTGGTTTAAATGCTTTGCTGCACACGTGGCAGCATTTAATATCAAAATTTGAATACTCAATTCAATTATACGAGTGAAATATCTAATTAATTCAACTCCAGTTATGGTGCAGAACGATTAAGAATTCAGTGTATACTAAATAATCTAGTTGTTTTCCGCTGTTAAATAAAAAAAATTAACAGTCCAATATTTTTTTACGAGATATCTGTTGTGATTTTCAAATACATTACATAAGACATATGTTATATGCATAAGGACATGTGTTTATCTGGATAAAAACTTATTGCAACTTTAGTATAAATGTTCATATAAAAAAAAATTAAATACTTATTGCATGAGATTTAACACGAATAAAAAGCATACAATATTTGTCTAAAAACTGTTTCATATGTACTGAATTTAAAACGTTTATCAGTGTAAATGATGTGATCCAGCTTCATATGTACATATACTGCCAACTCAGAAGTTGCTTTTAGAGTGTTTCCCAAAATCTAGTGAGTTTAATGTAAAAAAGTGGACATAATTCTTATCTAATATACTATGATGTATTTTTATTGCATTTGCACGTGTGATGATGTATTTGATCAAATTGCAAGATTCTAATACATATACACTCGGTTCGCTTAATTTAGGTTAACACATATTTAATGATACAAGTATTAAAATTCAAATGATCTCAACTATCAAATTCTTGATTTGACGGCCATCAAATGTTCAGTGTGGTGCAAAACATTTAGTATTATGAACGGTAGCCGGATTGGCTCGGGTTTTCCCTTTTTTTGGACTTGGACTTTCAAACCTTACCACCAATATAGTATGTCTTCTCTGCTTGCGTTGAAGAAGCCAAAAACACAGGAGAAGAGTATTGTGGTCTAAAGCACGATTCATAAGTCTGATAACACTTACTGTTAATTTTTGGCAATTGTACATGCTATGCCCAAAATGGAGATTTTAAAGTGACAATAGATGCTTAGGTCATTCTCATATATATCATTTGGGATCTTCTGTGTTATTTTCTATCACATTATCTGTCATATTGCTACATTTCACTTTCCAATTGAGGGTGGGTCCCACCATTTTTCGTGAGGTTGTTGATTTTTCTTAAAAAGAAGAATTTTCTTTTGACAAATTGTTATTAGTGGGACGGAAGAGTGACACAAAAATTGCATCTTCTTGTCTGAATGTGTATATATTCAAAGGAAGATTCAACAATTTTACATTAAGAAGGGGAGTTGTAAAGAAATATATACATCAAAAGATAAAATAAGAATGTGATATTCAAGCTGGAAATGATCAAGAAAGCTTTGGTAAGTTGCAGTATGGGAAAGAAAAGAAGAAATGGATGAAAGATGGGCCAAGAAAGAAGAAAAGGGAGACTGTTAGTAATAATAGGCCATACAATTCTATAAAACGTGAAAGTACAACAAAAGATCAAACAATTGCAGCAAAAAGATCTCGCAGAGGGATAATTCAGTAAAATACCAACATAGCCGTTAAAATCTTAGCTTTTTGCATCAAGTGAAATCCCCATTGATACGGAAGGTTAGAAACTAGTACCTCTTTAATAGAGAAGATGAACTCTGAGTGGGAACAAGAAATAAATCCATATCGCAGTTTTTTCGCCTATAAATTGAGTTCTGAGAAGTCCATGGGATCATCATCACTGGGATCTCTCTCAACTTTATCAGAGTTGAAACTGCACAAGTTTCCGGGCTCTTTTACATGCAAACTATAGTCGATCCTATCTTCCAGTACTTTCAATTTTCTCTCAAAGTTTAAAACGGCACAATGTAGAGTTCTAAGATCAACTTGGGCTACCCTAGCACAAGCGCGTAGTAATATGTAATAATCTGCATGAACAGCGTATAAATAGCCACCTTCATTCTTTTTCCTCGAGTAAATTATGTATCCCAACTTCTTGACTTGTTGCCTTGGTGGAATGTAACAGAATTTGTTCTCTTCCATATCTAATTTCAGTTTCCTTATCGCTTCATCTTTGAGCCTACTACCTTCATGTGAACTTTGACATTTGGAAGGAAAACTCTTCCTTCCCGTGCTACATTGTAAGTCCTCCTGTGAGGCATTACCGTTTCCATTAGAATCTATAAATTCCTTGTTTTCCTCCGGTATACTTTTCCTATCATCCTTAAGTAGCTTCAGAAAATCATCAACCCCTGAGGAGTGCATTCCTTGATCCAACTTTTCAACTCCCTAAATTCAAGCTGCAAATTATTAGAAACATAACGGCATAATTTTTCGTTTAAATAGCTGAATACAAGACTGCTAGTCAACTTAGCTTTAGTCTAGCTCGCAAATTATAGATCTTAAATCAATATAAACTTCCAACAAAGAAATAAAGGCTTATTCTTTTCTCTTTGGTGAAATAGGAAGCAAACACCTAAAGCTAGAGAGGGGTTTTATTCTGCAGCAAAGATGTGGAAACGCCAAATTCAGCCTCTTCAAAGAAGCAAAGAGGAACAAGAAAGTATGCCATAGAAATCAAGAGAATAGATCATATGACAATCCGAACGATAATAATACATTGTTTATTCCCATTTGCCAAAAGTAAATTATTCCAAAAAAAAAGCTCTTTTGAGTAGCTTTTGTATGTTTGACTAAAGATACTGATTGGTTTCTCACTGATTTCACCCTATCGGTACATGAAAAACCCATGAAAATAAATAGATTTTGAAAAGCACCACAAATCTTCTTTTTCTCATAAAGAGCACTTGCAGTTAAGGGATCATTTTACTAAGAAGCACTTGGGTTTCCAAAGCGAGAAAAAATCTGATTTATTTTCTGCAATAGCAAGGACATATGTCTAGTTTTGTGAACTTGGATGTAGAGCAAAAACCATGATCACATAGAAAAGATTCTAATAATGTCTAAATAACTTCCTTAGAATAGAATGACAGGCTCTACTTTATTATGTGCATGCACATGGAACAACCATAGAGTATGTACAAAACATTGCATTTCGTATACAAACATATACCTAGATGAACCACAGAAAAACATGCATGCATCATCCTTCGGGTTTCATCTATAATTTTAATTCCCGAGTACAAAATATGTACACAATTTCATTTAGAAATAATAGAAATATATGTTTTCTACTACCTTGTCATTATACATGTATCTGCAAAATGCAACGTTTTACAAATATGAGAGTAAAACTGCTAATGTCATAATATTGTTAGGTAAAAGTTGCATAACAGGCAGGCATATTTCATAAACTGGGGTCGCCGAACATCTGAAAAGTTAAAGAGGGCAGGGCACTACAATTTACTTTCAATCTTTAAAAAGCTTTAATATGTATAGGTAACTCGCATGTCAATAAAGTATTGCATCAAGAGAGTTCTTAATTTCATCAAAGTAAAACTCAACAAGTCAAAGATGAATCAGGTTAATGATTTCCTGATATTCAACAAATTGTGATTTTTTTACGCGAAGTCAGTGCATGGCCATGGACGACAAATAGAAAACATCTTCCATATCCCTAAAGAAATATAGTTGGTTTTTAGTAGGAAAAAGAAATAAGTGGGGGGAGAAATTCCAGAACAACTTAATATAGAGTTTTTCGTGCAAAACTTACTATGTTCCAAGAAAAATGACATATTAAGCTTCAGGGAAAAGTATAAGCTTATCAATTAATATACAACGGGTCACACAAAATAAGATTGATAATTGATATTTTTCACTTTCTAGGGAAAGGGAAGAGAGAAAGTGGTCAAAGATATTGTTCGGCAATACCTGTTGATTCTGATAAAAATTCCATAAATCCTCTATTATTTGTTGTTCTTCAACATCCTCAAAGGATGGTTGCAAACCAGCAAATACCACATTCTTACAGTAGAGGAGATATGATGCCAAGTCTTTTGAATAATCTGTCAAACGATATAAAATTATTTAATTGCATTTCAGTTCAAAAACTCCGACAAGAAGCAAATATCTTTGGTATCAATGGTTCTAGTAATTACCATGTGTCTCTCTGAGTTCACTGTACTTTTTTTCAAGAATTGTTAGAAGATCTACCGCATCAAACTTAAAATCTTGACCGTCGGATGGCTTCTCATGCTGCTCGGAATCAAGTGAAGACCCTTCTACATTTTCATGAGGCGGGGAGGATGAACTACGAGGCTTAGACAAACTTGTTTCACATTTTCCAAAGCCATTCAAGTCAAATATGATTCTTATCGACACAATCAATATAGACATCACGCAAATACGAGTAGGTAGCCTAGACCTATTGGCTGATATGTATAGCTCCGGAGGCATGGACCAGTCAGACACTCGACATGCATGGGGAAGAATCTTTTGGACAGGAAGAGACAACTGGTTTAGGAAACGAGAAGCTATACCATAGAAGTTCACCGGAGGTAAATCCAAACCGATTTTCTGAGCCACAAAAGCTGCCAATGACTCTAACTTCTGTAATGGAATAACTTGAGTAGGCCTAAACATACGACTCGAACTGATAGGACATGCAGCAGGAGGGCGTCCAAGTTGTTTATCAATTTCAATAAAAGCTGCAAAATATGGAAGCTCTCCTTCAAGTGTCCACTTTAATATGTGTGTCGGTAGCACTACTTCCCTCGCCAGGTGACAAACAAGGTAATTAATGGCTAGAGTATAATATAAAGGTATTCTGCTTGACAATGATTTATACCATATGGTTACAGCTCGTTGTCCATGTATGGTATGGGGCTCTTTGGCAGATCTCGCTCTAGGTTGCGAATATTCTGGTTCCCCTGGAATACATATGCAAATGAGGATAATACAAATAGTAAATCATGTATGCATGTAATAACATCATTATGCCAACCTACTAACAGATAGAGGATTTTGTTCTTATCAAATGAACCTGCATCCCACTGTATTATCAAACTCATATAACTAGGCTACCATTTTTAAAATGCCCTTCTCTCTCACTCGTGTAATGGAGACTAAGCTATCTAATACTGAAATCATTATACTCAACTACTAGCAGATTTTGTGTTTTGAGTATCGAAGTTTATCTTATCAAGCAAGGATAAAAATAGACAAATTATTAATGGTTACACATGGAAATTCTTGTTTAAGCAATAAAAAGAGAGCAACCATGGTCCATGGCATAAAGGGATCCAGACCTCAAAAGTCTGTTCCCAAGCAACAGAGGATATGTGGCACCTACATAGTAGACCTTTTTTATTTCCTTCCAACCAACAGCACGCTTAAACTAGAACGTCGTATGGATGGAAAAATTTACTACTCAGTGCGCCACAAATGTGTGCTTGATTCTAATTTTACAAAGTACTAATCTACCCTTTTACGGTTCTAGATTTCACATGTCATTAGTGGGTAAGTTTGGAAAACTAAATAAACTCCTTGATAAGTGAGAGTATCTTGGAAACCAGAGTAATATTACTCCGCTAACAGTAATTGAAAGAAGGGCAACACTGGAAAAATCACATCATTAAATTTCTATTGATATTACAAATGTATCAAACATATTTATGAAAAAGATAAAAGTGAAAGTGGAGCACATATTCTAGGACAGAGGGAATGCTCGTAAATGAATATTACGGTCACCAGACAAGCAATTGGTTATACATGCAAAAACAAATAGGTCACAATGCTACCGAGTGCTAGTGCAATAAAATGCACAAAATAGTCAACGTACAAGCATTCAATCAAATTTGCATACAAACATAATTAACCACAATGCAAATAAGTAATTAACCGTAACCAAACAATATGAAACTACAATTTTAAGCTAGACAAACTACAAAGAGATTTCATAAGTGGAGAAAGAACCACAACCGAACAACTTCATATTATATTTAGTTCTACACAATAATCAAATAATGAAGAATCAGAAGTGTGAAAAAAATACCTTGTATCTGAGACTCAGATTCATGAATAGCTTCATCCGCCCACTCATCAGCCATAACCCTTGTGAAAGCTAAAAACCTTAACCATATAGGACCTACAAGCCCAACAATTAATGGACTCACTTTGAACTTCTCAACCAATGCCTTGCATTGCAACTGAACCATAATTTGCAATCCCGTCACATACCTCAACCTAATTTCTGAATAATAATCCGCATAACTTAAAGCCTTTGGATAAGACCCAAAATCGCTAGGGCCATTGGGCCCATCCTTGTCACAATAGTTATCAACTACCCAAGGGTTTTCAAGAGAATCCAAATGTTGGGAGGATTTGACTTGAGAGATGGGCTCAGGTTGAAGCACCTGGCGAGAAACGTGACGACGGTGACTAGCTGAGTACATGCAGCCACCACCATCTTGGTTTTCAAAGAGATCGTCAGCATCAACTCCAGTCTCAACAATATCATCAGCTTGAGAGTTGCATAGACTGCAGTAGTAAAAGCCATCACCACCATCCGTAAAGCCAACATTGCTACACACACTGCAAGTAAACCGCAACCTCGACGTCATTTTGTTTATGGGTGCACCCCAACAGTGTTTTGGTTGATTTCTCTATATGAATTAGAAGTTAGGTTTTGCTTCGAAATAAACGTAAATAGATGAAAATCAATAAGCAATCTTTTCTCTTCAATTTCATCTATTTACAAGATTTTTTTTGGGCTAGCAGTCACTAATGTTTATAGGTCCATGTGTAACAAAAACAAAGCCAAACTTTTTATTATTTAGACAGAAAAAATATTTGCCTCTAAAATCAAGACTACAATTACATTCATGCTAAAAATTTCAACACAAAGATCCCATACGAAGATCCCATAACCATTTAATCACTTTCTCTCCCTGCCCCTACCCCCACCTTCCCAGGAATATCAAGTGGTTCCCCACTTCTCCTCCGGCATGACTCGAACCCCATACATTCGGAGGTGAAGCGTCTTAATGGATGGAGATTAACAGATTTTTAGTTTTGATAAGTCCCATTAAATCCTCCAGAAATCTTGAACTGACACTGCCCTAGTCTTTTCTATCCAAACAACATAAAAATTTACTAAAAGTCTAAAACCCAAACAGAACCAAAATTCAAAAAAAAAAAAAAAACACCTCAAAATTTCAGCAAAAAGTATCAAAAACAGAAATCAATAAAGCTCGAAACTTTCCTTAAACAAAATCAATGAGAACAAAATTTTAAAAAGTTGCTAAATCTCCAACCCACAATTTAATGCGATTCGAATAAAAAGAAATGTTAATAAGATACAATCATTGGTTTTTGGAACAGAAAAGTTTCCCAATTCGGAAAAATACTAAATAGAATTGATAGAAAGTCGAAATTAAAAATACCTGAATGTGAAACTTCTGAAAAAAGAAGAGAAAATACCTGGATGTGAAACTTCTGAAACTCTATAATTCTTGATGATTAAATAAGATTAGATTACCCACTAATTATAATTCATTAAATTTTTGAAGATGGGTTCAAATGAGACTCCTCCTTCTCCAGTCTCCTGCTATTAAATCAATCAATTTTTTTTTGCAAAACCCTTGAAACGAAAAGAAAAGTAGAGGGGAGGGGGCAGATGTCAGAAGTTTGCAGGGGTGGGGATGGTTGGCGGCGGTGCTGAACGTGGTAGTTTTAAGGGAGAAGGTTTCGAAGGAGATCTCCTGATGGATTTGGTGGGCTTCCACAAATAAACCAACATAGATCAGCAGCCATGTATGAAATGGAAAGGATTAGATCTCCTGACCGTTCTTGTTTTCCTGAAGAGATGGTTAGGCGAAGGCGTGGCTCTCCATTATTTATTACTCGACCTTCTAATGATATGATGAGAGACGCGGAGTCTGGAAGGGACCGTGGTCATCCAAGGCCACCAAGATGAGTCCATCTGTGAATGACGGGGTGTTGCGTTGCTGGAGAAGGGGGTTTGGGGGTGTTTTAAATGTAGAGTACCCAAAATGCCCATGAAACTTTTAGCATTAACTTGACTAAAATTTTGACTTAACTGTTGATCGGTAGAAAAAATGGACGGAATAATGTTAACACCGTCATTCTTCCGTTATATATATTTTCTTTTTGGCGGCAACAAAAATCTTCTTTCCCTCCTTTTCTCTCTTTCTGAAACAGTACTGTGTGTGAAATTGAAGCCATGAATTCTAGAGATTGGTTAATGGTCTCGACGGCGGCGGCGGCCTTTGGTGCCATATCATCTTATTTTCTCTTTGACAGAACCAGAAATTGGTTCTCCTCCTCTTCCGCCGCCTCCGTCCGCCGCCGCAGCAGTAAAGTTGTTATCTTTGACTCCTTTTTCTCTTCAGAAAATGGTAATTTCGAAGATGATATAAAGAAATTTCAGTCTCAGAGCCCTTTTGATCCCTCGAAACGAAAAGGGTCAGTTTTTTTTTCCTTGTTAACTTTGAGGAATTTAAGGTATAAGTAGTAGTTCTATTAATACTGGCAGAAAATCGTTTGTCTCCATAGTTTTTCATATCTGTCCCCAACCATTCACAATTTGACATGTGTATATGAAATTGAAAAAATATCCACGTTGTGGACATGTATGGGGACAGACGATTTTTGCCCGTTAATACTAATTGTGAAATTAATGATGTTGATGTTCAAGAATTTTGTTAGATATTTGTCATGGGATGATTATTTTATGGCAATTGCATTTTTATCAGCTGAGAGGTCTAAGGATCCCAACAGGCAGGTACTAATTAACCTTGTTTCCTTTTTAATTTTACTTTATGCTTAGCTCTTTTTTTTTGTGTAATTCTAGTTCTGCAATTGTTTTCTTTTCAAATGCCTGGGAATTTGTAGAATATTCTTCTCGAATGCCAGTAATATGATTTATATTTAAGTAGAATTTTGTTAGGGTATTTAGAGAATGCTTAGGTCTGCTTCTCTGATGCCTTTTGCTTTGATTTGAGGGCATGATTCCGTAGCAAAGGTGACGGTATAGGTGACTACTGTTTCAGTGTTATTCTGTGAGCAACCACTTTGTGCATTCATTGCCAAATGTTAAGTCAGTCTCCAACCCATTTGTTTATGTGGTATTCTGGGAGCAGCCACTTTGTGCATTTATTGTCAAAGGTTATGTCGGTCTTCTATCCATCCCTCGCCCATATCTCCAATTATTGGGAACTTAATGGGTTATGTTATTGTCGTTGTTGTATTTAGATAAAGCTTAGGATTGAGGAAGCAAGAAAAGGGAAAGAAATTTACGGAAGCTTTTGGCCTTCAAGTTTTGAGTTTAGGAAGAAAATGAAGTCACTCATTCTGACTCCTCGGATGCTGGAAAATGGAAAACTTCAAAGAAAATAAAAATGAAAAGATGTCGTTATAATCCACGCAGGCTTGGTAGAACCAAAAAGAAAAATGATCCCCTTCCGATTTTATTAGAGGATAAAAATGTAAAAAATTTGAGAGGCAGGCAGCAGTTCAATTCATTTCTTTTCGATTGTGTTAAAAATCTCAGAAACAAGATAGTGAAATGGAATTCTTCTCCACTTTTCATTTTATTTTTAAATCATTTCAATCCAAACATATGTTCCTTTTCTTCTTCTTTTTCTTATTGAGGCATGTGGATGGTGGAGAAGAGCCATCACCTCCCCCCCCCCTTCCCTCCGAAAAAAAGGGGTAAACAAAAGATACAAGCAATTATAGTCAAACTTTCACTGTTTGGGTTGTGGAGTGGTGAATTATTGTTTGAGAAGGAAGGGAAAAAGGTGCTGTATTGTGATTAAGACTGCATTTCTTTTCTCCTTTTCCTATCCCCCGTCACTCAAACTGTTATGTCTAAATTGGTAATATGTGCGTGCTTAATTTTGTAGGTCGGTGCATGCTTGGTCAGTCAAAATGGCATAATACTTGGTAAGGCTACAAGATACAATAATTAATTCCTGTACGCTGAAACTTTCTGGCATGTATTTCATTTCCTGTCATGCTTCAAAAGGTTTAGAAATGTGCATGTACAAAAGATTTGACTGTCTTTTCATGGCGGGATATGTTAGAAAAATGCAGAAAAACCATCTTGAACTTTGAGAGAGAACTTCTCTGATTTCTTGCATTGGATGTGATAACCATTTCTATACAAAGTGTAGTATATATATACATCACTAGCGACTCGCTTTGTTAACAAGTCAATGAAAAAAGGTAAAAGGGAATCTACACTTTACAGCTATATATGGAAACAAGGAGAGAAAATGTGATCCGGCAATCTGATCTGCTTGTGCTGATATGTCTAACAAACTTGGACCGAGTTTGTTCCTTGGCTTTGAACCGTATCTTGGAGCCAACTAACCTAAATTGCTTGACTGCAACTAACTTGAACCAGCTGATTGCTTCTCTTATAATTGCAGTGTTTGAGCTCTAACTTAATAGTAGTTAACATTTTCTCGTACTGGATTAAAGACCATTTTTGGACTCCATAAGTTAAGTCTGGGCAACATATTCAGTTGGATGTACATCATTCATACTTCTCGTTTTCTTTAGTTCGTACCTTGAAGGTAAAGCACTCAGTTTTCTATTGGATCTTCTCTTTAACTTCTACAAATATCTGTTTTTATGCCTGTAAAGCACCGAGATGTGGAATAACACACCTTGACATGTATGAGACACTTGAAAATGGACTGGTTGTCAGTTCTACAGCATCCCCAACTTCACGGAACATGTTGTACCTTTTTTATTATACCTATCCTTTATGTTGTGGCTTTTCTAGGGACTGTTTGAATGCAGAGATAAGCAGTTAGATGAGGCGATGTTTCATTAGTTGCAGAGAGTTACTGTTCTTTAGTTGAACCATTTAGAAACTGAGGGGTAGAATGAGGATCAGAATTCGGCATTTCAATTCTTAAGCTCTGGATATATTTAAACAGGATAAGTACCACCACTCTAGTACTAAAATCACATGACATCGTAAACTGATTTAGATCATTCCTAAGACAGAATTAAGGAAATAAATGGAACCCAATTTTAGCCAGTAAATCGTTTTCTCGGTGCTAATTGTTATATCTTAGTCTGCTCTATTGCCACACTTGACAGAATTAATTGTTCATAGTTGAGTGGATCAGTTATACATATGTGCACTTGAAGCTTTGCTACACTATTATCAGTACTGTACTTTATGCAATCTCGTGTGCTTCTGTTGGTTGGGAGCATTGCAATAAATAACTAATGGGAACTTGTTGATTTGTATTTACGACTTTATGTTGTTCATCAGGGATTGGCTACAATGGATTTCCGCGTGGGTGTCCAGATGACAAGCTTCCCTGGTCAAAGGTATATAGCTTGGATTCACAAAATTGATAAAACTCTATTGTTCTTCTTTTGACCTATAATTACAATGCAGAAATCCAAGACCGGAAATCCTTTGGAGACGAAATATCCGTAAGTCTCAACCTTTCTGCCGTTAAATTCCATGACAACATTCTGCTTTCATTGATTAATCATATAGTTGTCCTTAATCAACCATTACCTTAGTTTAATTTTTCTATATTTCACGACCTTTGAAATCTTCGTTATTAATCCAGGTTGTCTATCCTTTTGCAGCTATGTTTGTCATGCTGAAGTCAATGCCATTCTTAACACAAATCATGCATCTGCTGCAGGACAGGTTAGCTCCAAGTGCATTTTTCCTTTCCCACCCCGAGAAAAGTAGAAAGAAATCTAGAAGTATGATTCGGGAGAAGGGAACTAAAAATTTTGCTTTGATGCTCGTATTTGAATTTGAGCCTCTTCGTGTTATGTTGTTATTAACTAGTTTCGTACCTTATTATTATGCAGAGACTTTATGTTACTATGTTTCCATGCAACGAATGCGCGAAGATAGTAATTCAGGTGAGTAAGCATGACATTGGTTACTATGTACTGTGTTTCAATGATGACAACGATAAAAAAAATTCCGGTCTCTTGACTAAATGGAGACAGTCTTATTGCGTGGAAACGGTCTATAATTATTTACGTTTTTCTCGTATCTGTCTTTTGGCATTAAAGAGATGTGGCTATGGTTCCTTTATTGGATTTTCATACTTTACCTTTTCAAAATTGCAGTCAGGAGTTTCAGAAGTGATTTATTTTGTGGAGAAGAGGTCAGAAGACTCTAAAATCGCCTATGTTGCTTCTGAAAAGCTTCTAAAAATGGCCGGTGTAAAAGTAAGCTCGAGTTTTCGTTCACTTCTTTAAATCATCCGCTTTCATAACAGTTTGGAAGTTCTTTTAGTCATTAAATGTATCCCTTTCTTACTTTGAATATACGCCTAACGGAAATAAAATCGTTTTACAATTCAGGTAAGAAGACACCAGCCTCAGATGAATCAAATCTTGATCAAGTTTGAGGAGCAGTGACATTTCAAGCATTTCTCCTTCCTATAGGATACTTGTAATGTGTCAACGCTTAGTTCTCGTCCTGATTCAGGTTTACAATCTCGTAAAATGCTCTGCTTAAACGAGAATGTCAGTGTTCTTAACGAGAATATTGCTGAAAACACCGCGATTTGGTTACCAAAGGGCGCGGCATTTGCAGCAAAAACTGGAGCTAGTTTTATACTTCTTGTTTCAGTTTGTTGTTTGTTGTAGAAAAAACAGGTCTCTGTTGTATCCAAATTTTGAATTGAGAACTACTTAGACTAATTAGGACCGTCTTAATCATTTTGTTTCCATATGATAAATTTTAAATAAGATCCTATATAATTGGGAAGAAAACTTTCAAATAAATATAACCAAAAAATTATTATGATCCTATATAACTTTCAAATAAATATAAATTCAAAAATATTAGGTAGTTTTTTTTAATAGAAAAATACACGCATGTGTGTGGTCTTTCTATTGGAGCACACGCTTACTACATAACCTCTTTAAATTAATAAACTTTATAAAATAATAATTTCCTTTGGTCCCGACTTGGGCATGTTCAAAAAATATCGTATATAAATCCATGGTCCCATTAATATTGTATAATTTTTCAAAATTATAAACATATCTAGGACAATTTAGTAAAATGTGATTCTATTGTGGTTTGATTTTTTTTTAAACTTAGATCTAGGTCGAGCATCTCTAATTTTTTTTTATTGCATTCAAATGTTCTGATGTTGTGTTCTCAAAATGCAACAAAAATTTGTGAAGAGTTTTAAACGCGATAAGTGCTTTCTCCCGCGTAACTGATTCCAAAGTTATTGTATCATCTCCAGCCTCATCTTCAACATTATTTTCAAAGACGGTTGTCACAATTTCTTCTAATTCAATGAACAATACTTATTATCTCTTACTAATGTTATGTATAATGAATTTATTTTTAACATTAATTCAATGAATGTGATACATAAGTTTACAATTCAATGATTTTTATGTAAATATAATTTACATTCGTTTAATAGGGAATGCACTCTATAAAATAATAAATTATTAATTTATCGATTAATTAATATCTCTCTAAATTAATAAATTTTCATTTTTTTTTTTTGAAGAAAAAAATTTCATGGTTCCAACAATATTAATTTATAGAAGTTTTACTGGTAATTTAATTATATAAAAATTTAAAATTCTATCAGAAATGGGGAACTCTAGAGGAAATGAGAAACTAAACTATCATATACAATACATTGTCCATATTAACGTGTGTTCCTAAAACATGCGTTAAAAAAATTCATAATATATATATATAATTCGTAAAAATTCATAATTCATAATTCATAATATCTCTCTACTCAACGCCTTCGCTTTTACATGTCTCAATTGTTAAATGCTCAAAAATTAAGAAAGTGTTTAACTAAACAAATATGAACATAGGTTGACAACTAAGAACAGTTTAAGTGGTAAGACGCTTACTTTTAACCGTTAGGTCCAGGAACGAAGCCAGAAATTTGGCATTGGAGGGCGAAAAATGCAACAGTATACCGAACTACATATAAAAACTGCAAAAAAATAATATTGAGGGGAGAATTTGATAAAATATTCCGAAACTACATATAAAATTTACTATATCAAATAGTAATTTTTAAAAAATCTTAGGGGAGAATGCCACCCCCGCCCCTCTGTCTTTGTCTCTGGTTAGGTCGGAAGCTTAAGTCATACTAGAGGGTAAATGGGAACCACCGTTAATTCCTTAGAGAAAAAAGAAAAGAAAAAGGTGAACAGATGTTGGGAATTTAAAAGAACCACCGTATGGACTATGGAAACATCTTTCTAAACATTTCAATCCGGATTTTAAAAGATTTTAACTGATTTTCAAAAGTTTATGAATTCTTCCGACTTTATGGATTGTTTTTAACTCTATGTAGAGTCTACGCAGATTCTATTATATTGATTTATCATGATTTCTTTTGATTTATAAAGTCTATTGATTATTTGAATAACACCAAAAAATAAAGAAAATATTGATTTAGTGGTGTATTCTACAGATCCAACGACGTTGAATTTCCAAAGTCAACATATGTTTATCAATCCTTCTTTTTTTTTGGAATTAAATCATTTTGTTAAAAATTTAAAAAGTTTGGTGATGGTCTTTGATTATATTTTTTAGATCACGTAACTGCGGTTTTTTTTATTTATTATTTGTTAAAGGTTTGTATAATTTACTTACTGATATATTTTTCTTTGGCTTAATTAAGATATGTTTTGTAATGAATTTTGTTTGAACTCTTTTTTCCCTTTGATTTCTTTTTATAGGGAAATGAAATTCATGTTTGAAAAATACATTTGTGGTTAAATAGGGAAGAAATTGTTTGCTCTCTTTAATTTCTATTTGAAGATGATCAAGAAGAAAATTGTTTGGATATTATGACAATATATCTTGTTTTTGGGAAATAAACATTTCATATTGAATTTTCTGACGATGTTAAAAAAAATCTCATTTTTTTAGTTTGGATATTTCTTTATTTTTCTTACAATTTTAAAGAAATGAGATCACTAAAAAAATTGTAATCAAAGACATTTAATTTTAACATTAATGAGAGAAAATCAAAATCTTGAGGAGAAATAAGAGATTTCACAATACACATTTAAGCCTAAGAAATTCATCAAAATCCTACATTTAATTAAATCTATGAGATCACAAGGTCCTTAGCCCAGTGGGGCAACGGCCTACCCACGATCTTGAGGTGGGTTCGATACCCTCCCCGCAGCATGGGGCATGCTTTAAATTGTCTCATTTTCTAGGGTTATCTCTTCCTCCTCTTGTGAGGTGCTACTCTCCCCTTATGAGGCATCCGCCCAGCTGGGTTTAAAAAAAAAATTTAAATCTATGAGAATATATAGAGTTTTGAATACATTTAGATTTTAATGGACTTTTTAAAATCTAAATTGAATACCTCTAGATTTCATTGGACTTTTAAAAATCCAAATTGAATACCTATAAACTTTAAAACTCTTTAAAAATCCTATAGAATTTAAATTGAATACACCCCTCTAAGTTCATCTGAAAAGTCAAGGAAATGACGGTAAAAAAATGATAACATAAATTTCACATCTTCCTGGGAATTAATGTATCTGAAATCCAAGAATTTAATTTTTTTTTACCATCTCTTGAAAACATATACTTGTAAATTTCATCACATATTTCTAGTTTTTCTCAAAAAAAAAGAAAAAAATCACATATTTCTAGTCATTCACTCGTATAAATTTATTCCACTTAATTTAAAAAATGAGTGAATGCTAAAATGGCCATCAATAATTTTATATTTTTTTCTTCTTAGCCACAAACATTTTTTTTTAACATTTATAGCCATCGACTATTTATTGGATGCTTAAGTTAGAAAAAAATGGCGAAACTTGATAAATTTTGATCACGTTCCAAGCACGCGTTGACAAAAATAAAGGTAAAATAGTTCATTCAAACCATTCATTTAGGCCCGCTTTGTATATCCAACCGAACCGACCGACCGACCCATTTTCCATGCCTCATCCCTCCGCTGATGAACACCATCATCCCACCACAAAAACTCAAAAGTGTTGGAGAATTAATTGATTCTGCTTCTATTTTATTTTTATTTAGTAACAGATGAACAACAATAAGAACATATGAAACTCTCTCTCATCTCTTCCCTTTTCTCAAATCCTCATTTCTCTCTTCTCCTCCCAACCTCAACCCACCTTTAAAATCCCCACATGTAACCATTTTTTGGACTTTACGACTGGGTTATAAATTGTTTAGGAATATTAATGACAAATTTGCCTATAAACAATTAAAACAATTGCTACTACAAAAGAGTAAAAGTAAAATTATTGGTAACCACTTAAAATCATTCACTCTTTTAAAACAATATTGGTCATATGCGGAATAATAAAAAAATTAGTACGTACGGAACGCCTAAGGATAGGTGTCCTTAGACACAAAACTCAGGACATGAATCCTTAAAAAACACGACAAGTGTTATATAATTATTACAGATGTCGCTTTAAATCAATTTTAACGGTCAAAATTTTAATCCGACGGATGAAGTTAAATCCCGCACGTGCGAAATTTAATCCCGTTCTGCACTAAAATCACAACGCTTTAAAAGAATTGACCGTAGTCAACACAAAAATGTCCTATTCTGGAATTTGATAAGCATTTTTTGGAAGTGGGAACCGCTGAAAAGTGAGCTATGCATTTGTCTATTCATCTGTCCACTCGGAATATTGGAGTGGGAAAAAAACAAATTGACCATTGTTCAATGCAACTTTAATGCTAGTAATATTAGTAATTGTTAGATTTGTTTTTGGTTTTTGGTTTTTGGTTTTTGTTTTTCCATGTGTGGAGTATTATCCACAAAAATACTACACTATATAAATTAATATTTACTATTTACTTTTTTTTAAAACAAAATTCAATATAATATTGAAAAGTACAACAAAAATTTTAACTCAACAATTTCTAAAAAATAGTTTTTTTTCATTCAAATATATATAGAGATATTTTACACTATAACATGACGTCATGGACCTCCAATATTATTACTTGTACTTATGAGGACTTAATAGTACATAATTTGAATGTGAAAAAAAAGAGAAATTTTATTTTAGTAGGTGAGTAAGTTTAAAGTAAAGGTAATTTTACGAGTTTGCACACAAATTATGCTAATTAGAATGTTTATTAATTAATATTTCGATTATACGGTTATAAATAAATAATTTTGAAACTGGTTAATGAATAAGTCACAAAACAAAGAAAAAAGCGAGAGAAAGCTAGTGTGAAATTAATGGAATTGTATGGGGAACTAACACATTTTTACTAGAATAAATATTGAGAGAAATTTAATGTAGGAGTAAATTAATCAACTAATACATATTTTTTGTTGTAAAGGATATTTTTTTGTAACAAAAAAACTTTTGTTTTGAATTTAAGATAGTAAAATAAGAAAGTAATAAAAACTGTGAAATTTAAATGTCAACTTCCGGTTTTAATCTCTTACATGTTACTTACGAAAGTTGTAATCATATAACGTATAATACAATATAGGAAAATGATTGTTGACTAAGCCCAACTAACTAAAAATTTGATAAATGGAATAAATTAAATTTAACCAGAGCAATTTATCCCTGGGGCCATTTTCTTTTAAAATCGAAAAAACAATAAGACTGCAACATTCATTGCCTCGGTTTTGGAGGGAAAATGAAAATAGGAAAAAAATGACGTTGGAAAAGATTTGGTGTATTGATTGACTTGGGCAATAAAAAAGGTGTGATGTTAATAGTGAGTGGGACCTACCATTGAAAATTCATGAGCTACACATTTGAATTCAAATTTGTAAAAGCAATAAAAAATAACAAGATTGTAAAAAAATAACAGTGTAAACATTATCTATATGAACAGAAAAAAAATTTGTTTATTATACAATAGTTAAAAAAACATAAATGGACAAAAATATTTGATGACAATTAACACCTTATAAATTAACAAAAATAAAAATATTTTCGAATTGATAATTTATTTTACAAAAACATTTTTTTATTGATTTTTAAAACATACTCGGCATTTTATGAAAAGTTAATATAATAAAATAATTTTTAGATTAGTACATTAGTAATTTTATAATCGTTATGTCGATTACTTGTAACTAATATATAACACAAAGATTCAAGTGTAAGAAATAAAACTCTAGCCTAACATTTACAATTTTTGTAAGTTCTAAATAACACTAAATTAGAACGGGTTGTTATAGTTATATAAGTTAATATAATTTAGTACGACTTAGGGGAATGGCCCATGGCCTCGGATGTCCATATACAGAAAACGAGGGGTATAAATACCCTCTTTAACTTCTATTCTAATGGACTGAATATCTTTTTATAAGGAATCCCGCCATTCGGAGGTTCGAAAGCTTCCGTCCCAGAGCATATTCATTACTTTAGAGTAGTTACAATGCAGGAAGGGTCTTTCCCCGAAAGGGGTTTGATTCTCATTTTTTCAACGAATCATAATAGTCATAAACTTTAACATAAGGTTTGCATTGTTAGTAAATTCTAACATTAAGTCGAGCGTTTAGTATTCCAATCAATGTAACGAACAATACACTAGCAATGTTGGTTAAAGTTTTACTTAGATAGAAATATTTTCAGTCATATGAAATTATAACACTTTAGTCCTATGAAACTCTAACATGACATTTACATTGTTCGTAAATTCTAACATAAGTCGAGTACTTAGTATTCCAATCAATGTAACGATAAGTCGAAATACTTTTAGTCACATGAAATTGTATCCTTCGAAATACTTTTAGGGGTCCAGTTATAATTTAGAAAAATTTAATTGCATGGTTTCGGGTCAAACTGTAATTTTAAAAGTTACTAGGCAAGTTTAAAAGCCAACTATTCTAAGAGTAGGGACCTCAAAGTAATTCTAGGGAGTTGGGGTAATATATTATAGGTATTTTAGGGTTGTAAATATAGTAATTTTGTTGAGCCATGTCAGCGATCCAAATTTATATTAGAGTTGTATTCGAACCGTCGATAAAATACCAAGGGCCACCATTACGTCCCAGAACACGTGATGTATTGTCTATAAATATTCACCCACCACAAAACCACTTATTTGATTATTTTGCCAACTCATTCGATATTGGTTTTCCAACTACCCAGGTTTTTTCCTTCTTCTTCTCTTTTCCTTACAACTTTTCGTTTTCCCTTTCCAGACGTGAAATTGAAATGCATAGTGCACCAGAATCGTCATAAAGCCTCTTAGATTTTTAACAGATTTTGTTCCTGAAATGCCGATAAATCTTGCTCTAATATGTATCTGCCTAAGAAAAAGTAAATGGAAAAAATGACAGTCAAAAGTTATACGGATTCTAGGGAGTCAAAAATTTAGTGAGAGAATTTTAGAGAGTTAAAAAAGAATTAAAATTCCTTTCTATTTTGTTTTCTTTCAGTTTGTTTATCTTCATGATTTTAAATTAGAGCATTCCTTTCAAATTTTCAATTAATTTGAATGTTCTAAGAGGAAAGAGATTACACAAATGTTCAGACCATTTCTATACACACGTTTTCATAGGAAAGGCCTCTTGGATTTTCTATAGATTATGTTTCTGGAATGCCGATAAATCTTGCTCTAATAGGTATCTGCATAAGAAAAATTCAAAAGGAAAAAATGACAGTCAAAAGTTATATTGATTCTTAGAGAATAAAAAATTTAGTGAGAGAATTTTGTGGAGTTGAAAAATAATTCCTTTTTATTTTGTTTTCTTTCACTCTGTTTATTTTTCATGATTTTAAATTAGAGTATTCCTTGCAAAATTTCAATTTATTTAAATGTTCTAAAAGGAAATAGATTAACACAAATGTTCATACCATTTTTATACACACTTTTTCATAGGAAAAGGAAGAAGTAATTGAGTTTGGTGGATAGTAATAAAGAATGATAGTTTATGGTAGATGTAAATGTTTTTTATAGGGTGTAATCAGCGTTGTAGAAGTCGCTAGTCGGTCGTTAAATTGGCGACTAGTCGCGTAGTCGGTTTACTTAGATTATAAGGGATTTTTTAAAATCCCGTTATCATGTATATTATACTAGTCAACAAATTTAATTTTACATGTTTCCCCCAAGTTTAGGCACCAGAACGACGTCGTTTTGGGTTAGGGCTGGGAAAAGAGAGAAAGAGATGTGTTTTGTTTAAATTTTTATGCCTAAAACAACGTCGTTTTGGGCAGAAATTTATTGTTTTTATAAAAAAAAGTCAACAACAAAATTGACCGTTTTGGACCGACTTTTGACTGACTAGTATCGACTTTTAACCGAACTGATTTTTTACCCCGATTTGGGGGTTTTCTAGTTAGTTGGGAGCCGATTAGCGGTTAATCACCGACTAGCCCGACTTTTACAATACTGAGTGTAATATGTTAGATCTTAAATTAGTTAATAAAATTGTGTGTTATAAAAAAATAAAAAGATGCAAAACTCTTGTGGGCATTTTAGGTATTTAACTTACAAATCTAGGAAGCTAATATATTGAAGAAGTTTTAGCCATATAACACTCCCCTAAAATATATACCTCTTAAACAAAATTCAAATGCGTTAAGAGTGTCACATACCATTTGATGTAGTCAATCCTCCAGTTGCTTCCTATAAAATAAATTTGATATGGGCCGTGATTCAATAGACAATGTTACATGAATATAGTCTATATACCAACACAAATTGGCTTAGTTAGTAATTATTTGACACGTTCTTAAAAATGTCAAATGTTCAATTTCCACTAACGACGTGAGGACTGTGTTGGTGGACAATCTGTATGCACCCTTGTAACTTGTAAGTGACATATGGTTTCTAGAGTTGTCCTAATCCGTGGTGGTGACTGAAGTCGAAGCCATCAAAACTTTTTTTTAGCAAAAAAAAAAAAGAATATAGTCTATATCATAATTAAACTTCTATAAATTTCTTCCTTTTATGGCTTTTTAACTACTCCCTCCATTCCTAAATATAAGACTCTTTATACAATTTGAGAAAATTAAGGAAATTGTTCATTCCACCTAAACTTCCAATACTACCCCATCCTCCCTCTCTTTCTCTCTCACTTCTATATTATAAAGAAAGGAAAATGTTGAGGGTATAATTGAAATGAATTGTTGACACCTAACAAAAGAATCTTAAACGACAATTAATTTGGAGTCATAGATTTCTCCTAAACGACAATTAATAAGAAATGGAGGGGTATCATAGTTTTTTTTTTTTGCTAGGTAAGAGTATCATAGTTGTCTCTGTCTCCTTTGCTTTGAACTTTCGCTGTCATAGATAACCGAAAGAACTATACTAAATTCCACTGTTTCTTTAACTTTTTTTCCCATACTTTTATATAAGTTGGTCCTTAGTAAGCAAGTTTCCTCATGTAATGACCCCACTGTTTCTTTAACTTTTTTGTTTTCTTCATACTTTTATAAGTTGGTCCTTGGTAAGCAAGTTTAAAGACCATTATTTAATGACCCCAGTTCACTCTTTCTTTGATCCTCACTGATACTCCTCTGTTCTTGGATTCTGTGTGAGTAGTTTATTGCATTATTTCTTATTGGGTAATTGGCTGTATTTGATTGAATTGTTCTTGATTCAGGAAATTGTCTCATGGGTTGTGTGAATTTGATAGAATCAATGTTCTTGGTTCAGGAAATTGTCTTATGGGTTGTGTGAATATGATAAAATTCTGATTGATTCAGGGCGTTTTAAGGTGTTTCTTCAAACTTTCTGGAATCTTTCAGGGCTCTGGTAATTGGAGAATTGTAGTGGGTGAGTGGGATTTCTACTCTAAAACCCTGTTCTTGGAACTGCATTTTAATTTTTGATTCTTTTGAGTTTATTGTTTTTTCTGCATTTTAAAGAAAAAAAGTTGTCCTTTTTTATGTAACACAAATGAAATTTTTTATTTCTTGAATTTTTTCTTGGCTTTTGATTGATCCCAATGGAAATTAGGAAACAAGAAAGAAGCCAATGGAATCAATTGATGCTGAAATCAATGGAAGAAATCAACAGCTCTCTTCGGATCCTCTCCCTTTTGCTAGAAAGTACTAATCATTTTTCCTCAAATTCATTCAAATAAAAAGATCTTCTGACTATTTTCTTTTTTGATTATCCTTTTTTGGGTTTTTTGTGTGTATAGTTATCAATTGGAGGCATTGGAAAAAGCAATTAAAAAGAATACAATTGTGTTCTTAGAGACGGGTTCTGGGAAAACTCTTATTGCAATCATGCTTTTGCGCAGCTATGGCTATCTTCTTAGAAGGCCTTCGCCTTTTTTCGCTGTTTTCTTGGTCCCAACTGTTGTTTTGGTCCATCAGGTATGAAAAATTAGTTACTCATGGTATTTTATATTCCTCTCGTCCCTAATTGAATGTCCATTTGTCTTTGCAAAATGAATAGGAAAGGGAACGTTCTATTTGGGACGGAGGGAGCAGTAGTTTGTGATCCATTTGGTTTTCGTGCTACAATTGTGTTATTACTTTGTGGATATCAAAATTATCATTGAATCTGTTTATAGGTTACACTTAATGAAGAAATTAACAGATAATGGTTTCTTGAATTTGGTGAATATTTTAGTTTACATAATTGTATATCTTGCCCCCCTAAAAGTTAGTGTTCTGGTTCCGTCAATGCTTTCACCCCCTTTGCTTTCCTTCCCCATCCCTTAACAAAAATCAAAGGAAATGCCTAAATTGTTCTGTTCTTGGTTTGTTTCCTTCCAATTTCTTCAAATCAAGCTCAGTCTTAAAGATTTTAGGTTCCTACTTCTTCAAGATTACATTTTCAATTTTGTATTGCAAAACCATAATGAGTAGGTATATATGTCTTGTCATTGTTGTTAACAACAGCAAAGTGAAGCTATAATGAAGCACACTGCCCTTAAAGTGGGAAAGTACTGGGGAGATTTGGGCGTTGATTATTGGGACGCTGCGATGTGGAGACAACAAGTGGACGAACACGAGGTGTGTGAAATTCATTTCTTTCCGCGTGCTTGCTTCCAAATAATATATTTCCATTAAGGACAAAAACAATTGGAATGAAGATGGAGCATAAGAGGCTTCTGAAAACTTCTTATTTTAGTAGTTATACCATCTAGATTTGTGATTCTTATATACACTTTCTTATAGTTAGTACTGTTGTTATCATTATTTTTTCCTGATCCCTTTTCACCCTCCAAAAAAGAAAAAAAATTAAAAAAAAGAAAAAGAATTGCGTATAAGCACACTCCTAGAGAACTATGTGCACGTCTCGACACAAATTTTCATGCTTATTACCATTTTTCTTTGGATCTCTCTTAGTCGAGATAAAGCATTGATGTTACATATACTAACTTATTGATTAAATATTGATCACGTTAGTGTGTTATTCATGTTCAGGTCCTTGTAATGACTCCGGCAATTCTACTTGCCGCTTTGAGGCATAGCTTTTTGAAGATTGACTTGATTAAGGTTCTGATATTTGATGAATGCCACAATGCAAGGGGCAAACACCCCTATGCAAGTATTATGACGGTAAAGTATCTTTATCCTATTATTTGTAGTGCCTCAGAAATAGTGTAGACATACACTTGAGGCATATCAGGAACTTGTTATTGATCTTTCTATTGTCTACTTAAACAACATTAATTGGTATGATGAGAGTTACAATCTTTCTGTAGGAATTTTACCATCCAAAGTTGAAGTCAAACGATTCAAATCTTCCTCGAGTATTTGGGATGACTGCTTCCCCTATTAAATCAAAAGGTATCTTGATGTCTTTCCTAGATATTTTGTTGTCGTTGCAATTTGATTTCCCCGATTATTAGTCTTCTGATATATTCTTTGGTTTATGTAGGTTGTAACTCAGACTCGGCCTACTGGCAACAGATGCATGAGCTTGAGAATCTTATGCAGTCAAAGGTTGCTCTTTTTTATTTTCTTCCTCTCTTTTTTCCGTCCTATATAGGCAATTTATTGAATTTAGAACTTACCCAGCTCTATAAATGCTAACAACATTATCTTACTAATACAACAACAACAACAACAACAACAACCAAGCCTTAATCCCAAAAGATTGGGGTCGGTTACAACATTATCTTACTAATATAGCTCTAAAATTGAAGAAAGTTATACAGCTGAGTATGAAAAGGAATATTTTTCCCGTATACATTGATTTCGCTCTTTGGAGTCTTCTGTTGTTCTTGGTATGATTTGCTTCTGATGTATACTTTTTCATGAATGAAGATCTACACATGTGTCAGTGAATCTGAACTAGCAAAGTGTATTCCATTTTCGGATACGAGGCTGAAGTATTACGAACACATGGCCATTCCCTGCATTGTGTCCAAGACTCAAGTTATAACAAGTGAATTGAAGATGCTAAAACAAAAGGTATCTACAAATTCTCTCCGGTTTTTGTCTTCTGCAACTGAAGTGTGCTCCATAAACCTTTCTTTTATCAATGTCTTATGAGTGCTAAGTTTGTAATACCGATAAAACATTAACGAGCTTTGCGGTTCTTACTCTTCATCTAACTGCTACTCTAATTTCCAAGAAGGAATTGTCTTTCTATAATAAAAAGGATAAACTAGTCCCTTTTTCCCCCATTTCTATTGAGTGAAGTTTCTACAAGTGCTCACTTTCTATAGCTTCCTATCAGCACGAGCTTTCTCTGGGAGAAACAATTCTTTCAGAATCCATGGCTGAAGCTACAAGGAAAAGATTAAATAAGATTTTCTCAACCTTGGAGTACTGTTTGAATGAGCTGGGAATTTGGTTGGCACTGAAGGTACTACTTATTTCTTTCATTGATGCAATTGGACTTCAGTAACCTTTTAATTATTCATTTTTGTAAACTAGGCGGCCAAGTCCTTTTCTTCTGTTAGAATGGATCTCTTTGTATGGGAGAAAGTGGATGTACGCGGTGAGACACTTGTAAAAAAATTCTGTTTGGAAGCTTCCAATATGTTCTTAGCATGGATACCATCTGGTATTTTCTTTCCGCCTTGCCCAACAAAATGCTCAATATTATATTTTTCATGTTTTTCTTGCTCCAACAACGGTTTGTTTATACTATAAATGTAGGTCCATCCTGGTGTGCTGGTGCTAATCCAAGCGTTGATATGGATGCTGGTTACCTAACATCTAAAGTATTCTGTCTTATCGAGTTACTTCTTGAATACAGGTTTGGCTAATGTAAAACTTTTCCATTCATCTTTAATTTGCATGTATGTTTTAGAAACGTGTTTACGTATTCCTCTACTTCTATTTTGAAGTTACAATTTCTTTTTTGTTCTTTTTATGCCAGGGAGGTAAAAGATTTGAGATGTATAATTTTTGTCGAGAGGATTGTCACGGCAATTGTTCTCCAGACCTTGTTGAACGAATTGCTTCCGAAAGTATGTGGATGGAGGGCTGCATATACTGCAGGGTATAATTCTTGTACACAGTCGCAGAGCAGGATTGAACAAAACAAAATTGTTGAAGAATTCCGGAATGGCAGAGTGAGTTATTCTGCTTATGTCATTTGATAGGATTTTGGTTAGTTACAAACTTTTTGTCAATTAGAATTTTTTTTATGCATACATAACGTGCTGCAGGTAAATATCATCGTCGCGACCTCGATGCTGGAAGAAGGCTTAGATGTTCAAAGTTGCAACCTTGTCGTAAGATTTGATCTCTCTCCGACTGTTTGCAGTTTTATTCAGTCCCGTGGACGTGCTAGAATGCAAAATTCACATTTCATAATAATGCTGGAAAGGTAATTTCCAATTTCTAGCTTTTGCATATGTAGTTTTTAAGCTTTGTAAATTTTCCTGATACAAGAACTACTGTTTATTTCTCTTAACAATCCCTTTTCATCCCTCCTTATCTTTATCCATGAAATGCATATATTCAGTTAATTATTTATTTATTCTTGTATTTAAAATAAATAAATAAAACCCGTTAGGTAATGTTATTTATCGAGTGGTTTTTGCCCCCCCTTTTTGTTTGTTTCATATAAAATCTATTTTAGATTCTTAAGTCTGACCAGTTAGTAAGACAATTAAAATGGTATTTTAGGATTTTTTTTATATAAGTTATTATAACTTTATTGGTTCTTGTTAAAATTCTATTTTCTTGAATTTTTAGCGGGGATACACACTCCCACAATCGAGTAAATAAATTTTTGGTTAGCGGAGAGAAAATGAGGCAGCAGTCCCTCAGCCATGCTTCTGTTCCCTGTGCACCGCTGGATGAGGACTTGCATATGGAAGCCTGTTACAGTGTTGAAGCCACAGGAGCTGTTGTCAACCTCAGTTCTAGTGTATTGTTGCTTCACTTCTATTGCTCCCGGCTTCCAAGTGACGGGTTTGTTCTAAATCTTTTAATTACTTCATGAGTAGATTCGCTCGCTTTTTATAGAACAGTCTGGAATAACTATTATGTACCTCATTTTTGTATAGGTACTTCAAGCCCACTCCTAGATTCGTTATGGATAAAGATTCAGATGTTTGCACCCTCCTCCTTCCCAGAAGCTGCCCGATCCAAACTGTTGTCGTTCAGGGCAACAAGGCAAACCTTAAGAAATTGGCTTGCCTTGAAGCATGCAAGAAACTTCACCAGATTGGGGCATTGACGGATAATCTAGTGCCGGACATGGTTGTGGAAGAAAAAGATGCTCAGGAAATGGGTGGTATGATTATCATCCTCAAGAATTTTTTATTTTTTTTTGGGTTGGAAATTCTGGTTTACGTTTTCCTCTAATGTTGAGCTTTAATCCTTCCGTCATCTCTATAATTTTTTATTTTTACATGTGTAGGCTATAGTAACTATATTGTGGAACAAGTGCATTATGTTCCACCGGAATTGGTTGGTTGTGTCGGGAATGACTCAGAAACCTTGTACTATTGCTACTTAATTGAGCTGGAGCCGGACTTCACGTATGATATAAAACCTCATGGTATTATGCTTGCTCTAAGGACTAGGCTCGAATTGGATAATGAGACCATGACGTTTGATTTAGATGGTGACAAGGGACGCTTAACAATAACATTGAGATTCATTCAAGATATTAAATTGGCTTCTGAACAGGTAGAATCATGGAAACTCAATGAAACAATTTTGTCATCAATGAATATTATTTGAATGAAAGCTATTGGCCTGTTCTCTTCTGATCATCGTACTGTTACGGTCAGGTTCTTGTTTGTCAGAGGTTTCAACTAACAGTTCTCCGGGTTCTTCTCGATCGCAATATGGATAAGCTACCTGGAGTTCTTGGCGCATTAGGTCGAAGAGGTGGGGGTGCTGTCTTTGATTACCTTCTGCTCCCATGTGCAGGATCTCATCAAAATCCATCGATCAATTGGAAAAGTGTTTATTCCGTGCAATTTTCATGTGGAAGCAATAAGCACGCGGCCTGTATTTCTGCCACATGTCATGGTCGTCTCCTGCATACAATTGAGGGTTCTGTATGCAGCTGCATGTTGGAAAATTGTTTGGTTGTTACTCCGCATAACGGTTATGTGTACTGCATCATTGGCATTTTGGAGAATTTGGACGGCAACTCATTACTTGATTTGAAAGATGGAAGATCTATTACTTACAAAGCATTCTATGAACAACGGTTCGTAAGTTTATTTAATTATTTAAAGATCGTTGGTAGAAACTCATTTGCACTCCTACCCCACTTCCCCCACTTCCCCACTTTGTGCTTGTGTCATGAAACTTCAGTGAAATCTTACTATAGTATTTTTACAGCCATAAATTGTCCTTGGCCCATGTGAAACAACCATTGCTTAGAGGGAAGGCTATCGCTTCTGCTCAAAATTATCTTCAGCGAAGTAAAAATCAGAAAGCAAAAGGTTGGTTGATCTTATATATTTGTATGGAGACTAGAGATATTTTCCGTAAGTTAAGGGAATTGCAAAAATCAATCAATATGTTGCTAGTGTTACAAAAATAATTTTGTTTAAAAATTGTTTGCTTTTATTGAATAATGATTGTCAGTAATATTGGTGGGGCTCTCCACCCTTCTTGAGGAATGTCCCTGGGACTGGGAGCAAACATTGAGTTTATTTGCACAAGTTTCTTGAAAGATGTACATGAAATAATGTCTGTTGCTCGATAAATTCTTAGACTTAGTCCAGTTGTAGCCTGCTTATACTTTCAGTTTTTGTTACATTCAAGACTTTGATTGTTTATTTGTTCTTTTTTTCAATATTTTTTGACATATAAATTGATGGTTAATATAATAATTGAGGCGCGGATTTTTTAGCATAATTTTTATTATAGTGTCTTACAACTTTCTTTGTTGTCATTTTTTTCTCTTGTAGAATCAGCAGGCCAATCATCAGTTGAATTGCCTCCAGAAGTCTGTCGCATGATCATGTCTCCCATTTCTGTTTCTTCATTTTATTCGTTTTGTTTCGCTCCGTCTATTATGCATCGAATTGAATCCTTGCTATTAGCTGCCAATCTGAAAAAACTACTTGTGGACCACCGCAAGGAAAACGATGTAATTCCGACTTTCAAGGTATGCATCCTCCCTTAGCTTCATATATTTTGCATGGATTCAGTCTTTGTATTTATATTTTTAACCCGTTATTATGCTGCCGTCCTTGTTTAACTTGATATGAAGAATTAAAGAACGAGAACAAATACGCACGCATAAATAGCTTATACGTTAAATTGTGTAGCCAAATCACTTTGAATGTTTGAAGGGTTTTTCAATTGATCAGGCATTATTGCTAACTTCTGTCGAACTCTAGGTTTTGGAAGCTGTTACAGCTAAAGAATGTCAAGAGAAATTTCACCTGGAGTCGCTAGAAACCCTTGGAGACTCCTTTTTGAAATATGCTGTCAGTCAACAGCTATTTATGAAAAATCCGAATCACCATGAAGGCCTACTTAGTATCAGGAGACAAAAGATTATCTCCAACGCTTCATTGTGCAAGCTGGGATGCGATCGCAAAATCCTGGTAACTTATCCTTGATCAGAATCATGCCTTTTGTGGGCTTTATTGGTTACAATTTGATTCTTTGATTTCGAAATGAAATAAAATGAGGTTTAAATTTTCCCAACTTAGTCGGTACCTGAAAATGATCTTTTGAGCAGCTATAATCATGTTCTATTTTTCATTACGTACTCTTTGCGATTTTAAATGTTGAAAGGCTACGCCTTTGTGCCCATCATATTCTGCTCTTCAGATACTCTGTGGTTTCCTACGTCTTAAATGATTTACTTCTCCCTTACAGGGCTTCATTCGCAATGAACCATTTGATCCGAAAGCATGGATTGTACCTGGGGATAAAACTGGAACTTACACATTGGATGAAGAATCACTCTCATCTAGAAAATTATTTTACGGGGGCGGGAGAAAGGAAATAAAAAGTAAGAAAGTGGCTGATGTAGTTGAGGCCTTAATCGGTGCATTCCTGGTCTCGGGAGGCGAACTAGCAGCCTTATCTTTCATGGAATGGCTCGGTATTAGAGTCGATTTCATTCGTCTTCCATATACAATGCCTCTCTCCCTAAGTCCAGAGAAGCTGCTGGATCTCAAATTTTTGGAGTCGTTGCTGAATTATACGTTCCGTGATGCTTCTCTTCTTGTTGAAGCACTTACTCACGGCTCTTATATGTTAGCGGAGATCCCGAGATGCTTCCAGGTAGTATACCCTAATCCTTTAGGCATAAGAGTGAACTTTTTCGTTTTTTTTAGTTCTCATGATCCAATTTTTTTGAAGACCGCAACTTATGATTCTTGAGGATATTTCCGCATTTTCGATCCTGATACATTATATATTATTTTGCAGCGGCTAGAATTTCTTGGGGATGCTGTGGTAGATTACCTCATAACCAAATACCTCTACTCCAAGCATCCTGGATTGTCTCCGGGACTATTAACTGATCTTAGGTCGGCATCAGTTAATAACGATAGTTATGCGCTGGCTGCGGTTAAGGCCGGATTACACAAACATATTCTCCACGCCTCACAAGAGCTTTATAGGCAAATTGTCATCGCCAGTCAAAATTTCGAGTGCTCATCATCAGTCACAAGTTTTGGATGGGAATCGGATACAGTATTCCCTAAGGTAAAAATTCTTAATTAATTTCAACCCGTTTGATGAGATATCATATTAACTAACTTAAAAAGCGAAAAGTTATGAATTTTGATATGTAACATGAGATATTTCAAGTTGTTTTTTTTTCTATCTCAAGATATTTATCTGCTCTTCTAATGGATGATAAATGGTAGGTTCTTGGAGATATTATCGAATCTCTGGCCGGTGCAATATTTATCGACTCTGGATACGACAAGGATGCCGTGTTTAAAAGTATAAAGCCTCTCCTGGAGCCTATGATTACACCAGAGATGTTAAAGCTCCATCCCGTCAGAGAATTGTCTGAATTATGTCAGAAGGAGCATTACGTTGAGAAGAAACCGGTTGTGACGAATAGAAATGGGAAAGCAACGATCACAGTAGAGGTTGAAGCAGATGGAGTTATACACAAACATTCGTGCTCTGCTACAGATAAGAAGACGGCAAAGAGATCCGCGTCCAAAGCTGTGCTGAAGTCTCTAAAGGACAGCTTATCTGGTAGGCAAAGGCGGATCAACATATAGGTTCTTCCACTACCTGTAATACCGAACATTACCATCGGGATAGTGAGAGGTGACCAGGAGTCACCATCCATCAGTGGAAACTTCATTCCTTTTCGGGAATTTGATTTCAACTGTGCCATCCTTTTTTGTGGTAAATGTGGGTTCTGTTATCTGTATTGGTTTAGTTGTTTCATCTCTGTGTCTTTCATAACTAGTGATCCAAAGGGTTTGGAGTTCCTCTCGTGAGATTTGTCTCGGGGACAAAGGTGCAGTGTGGGGTCTGAGGAGAGTCAACTGAAAGAAACATGGCTTCAAAGCCTAATTGTAATAACTTTGCCTCTTACTCTATGAGCTAGAGAGTTGCTTATTTTTTTATATATACTAGGTTTCAACCCCGCGCGATACGCGGTTGTATTTCTAATTTTTGTTTTAATTCATATATCTTTTGATGATGTCGTACATGTTTTATAGCTGGCTTGTTGCTTAGAGATATGATTGAAACTGGATAACCACGTGAATAAGCTCTAGATGTATTTGGTTGCTTATTGGTGGTTGTAGACAACTATATTCCTTGAACCTTTAAAGTCATGGTAGTTTTTTTTTTTTACGCCCGAAGGCGATTGCCCCCGAAGGGGAAGAGCGGAGAGTACCCTAGATAGGGAGATTGTAGCATGCTCCATGCCTGGGGAGGGAATTTAGCCTCACAAGGAGGAGAATTTATTTGCCCCACAAGGGGAGATACAAGAATCGACCAAGGGACCTCCATCCCGTGGCCGGGTAGCCTTACCACTTGGGCTGCCCGATTCCCATAAAGTCATGGTGGTTGACTCTGGAAATTTTGTAATAAATTGCAAATTGCTCGATCTAACAATTTTGGTAAATGTCTGGGATTTCCCTGTATTTCCAACACCTCCTTAGGCAACACCACTTCCAATTCCTCCTCGATAATATGCGTAAAAGGCTTTCAGGTTGGAAAACAAATTTTTTTACCTATCTAGGGAAATGTACCCTTATCAAATTCACTATTTCGGCAGTCCCATCTCATGTCATGCAATTGTATAAGCTTCAAGCTAAAATAACGAATACTATTGACTCAATTTGTCGTAATTTTCTATGGGGTACAACATCTGAAAAAAATTCAAACTACACCTCATTTTCTGGGACCAAATTTGTTTACCTATTTCACAAGAAGGCCTCCAATTAAGGAAAGCAAGAATCCATAACATGGCACTCCTTAGTAGTCTGGCCTGGCGCTGCTTCATTACCCAGAAAGATAGCCTATGGGCTAAAACTACTCAATAAAGGACCTTTTACTCGATAATAATCTTAATATTTCATCCCAAAACCTGTCTTTCAACTTGCCTTTAGCTTTCATGAAGGTTCTACTGACCACACCAATCCCTTTATCCCCTGCCTTAAGTGATTCCCCCTCCTGGCAATTAACTCAAGATGGTCAATTTGGTGTTTTCTCCACATACAAATTCTTCTTAAATGATCTCAAGCCAACCACTCTACCCACTGGTAGCTGGATTTGGAAAATCTGCTCTTTACCTAAAATCAAATTCTTTCTTTGGTTGTGCATTAAAAACCGCATACCCCATTTATCCCTTCTCCCATCTCGCAAAATCCTTCCTTCTAATTTATGCAGTATGTGCAATGCATCCTCTGAGGATACTAAACACGAATTATTATATTGCACTAAAATTTGAATTTGTTATTTCGGTTTTTACGGAACCGAACCAAACCGAAATTATTTGGGTTTGGTAATTTCAGTTTTCAAACTATCATATTTCGGTTCGGTTTAATAAAAAAAATTACAAAACCGAATTTCGTACTGATACCGAATCGAATTACCGAACGCACACCCCTACGAACTATACGTCAAATGAATAATGTTAACTAATTATTAATTAACAATAATGTTTATGTTTCTATAAAGTGATTTTACATTTAAAATAATTAAATTATATTGAAAACGTGATATTCTTAAAAAAGAGTATATAACTTGATAAAAATAGTAGGGTTATTGTTGAAAATTAATAATAAAATATCACTTTTGAAATCAGCAATTGCCCAAGTTAAACATCTCAGAATTTTTTCTTTTTTTTTAAGTTAATTGTGTTTGTGAAGAGATAAAACCCCATCACTCTTTCCTCTTCTTTTACAGTATAATTTTCCTTTTTTTTCTTTGCTAAAACTCTCTTTGAGTTCAGAGTCTCCTTCAATGGAGGGAGTAGTTCAGAGCTTCATAGCTCATCCAACCACAATCTCATCACTATATTCATCCCACAAATCGTCTTTTCTACATTCAAGAATTCCTTCTCCTTCTCTTCTTTATTCCCAAATAAATCCCATTTCTTCTTCTTCTGATTCTTCTTCTTCTGTTGTATCCTTTGGTTTCTGTTCTTCTAAATCTTCTCCCTTTTCTTCGGGTAAGTATTCAATGCTATTGCTGTTCTTTTTTTTTTTTCTTTTCTTTTTTTTTTTGAATAAAGATGCAAACTTTTGTGGGATTTTTACTTAGTTGTTGTAGATCTTTGATGGGTTTTTGTTTAGCTGCTCTGTTAATTGGGTTAGTTTATTAAATGTCTTTTCTGCAATTTGATGTGTAATTTTTTTAATATGGCTTAATTTTTGTTTTCTTTGTGTTGAAGGTTTCAAAGCCTTGTTTGCTGCATCTGAAACAGGAGTTAGTACTGAAACAAGTGAATGGGCAATTCAAGGTGTGTTATAAAGTTATTTGTAATGTTCATAGTAATTGATGCAATATTTCAAAAGGGAGTCCTTTCAAGCAACCTTAGACTAGAAGAACTATTATAGATATTATTATTTTGGCATGTTGAATGGTTAGGTCGGTCTCCAATGCATTTGTTTCAGTGGTGTTCTGAGAGCACTCACTTCGTGCATTTATTGTCAAAGGTTAGGTCTGTCTCCTATCCATCCCCGCACATACCCCAATTAATGGTGATTTAATGGGTTATGTTATTGTTGTTGTTTGATTTTGGCATGTTGGGGTGGGGGGGTGGGGGTGGGGTAAGTTGTTTGGTGTTGTGTGATTGGTAACTATTACAAATTCGGGTCGCAAGAGGAAAAGGTGTTCTTCGTTGAAGCAGTGTTGCTCCGGCGTATCAATTGAGTTATTTATAAGATGATCACTTCATTCTCAAGGTGTTGGATGAAACAGAAACTTGAATGTCAAGATCAAGGTTTGATGTTGTAGTATGCTGACATTTCATCTGGTGATTTACTTGAATTGATTTTGAGTAGTTCACATGGAAGATTGATACGTACACATACTAGAAATATGTAGATGTTCTAGTTTGAAGCTGAGATAGGCATGGAGTGGAAATGGGAATTATCAAACAGTACAGAACTACTGCTCCATATCAGAAGCTCCTCCACTTCGATCCAATTGTTTTTAAGTAAAAAACCTTTATTGGCGATTTAGGGTATCAAATAATAGTGCTTGCAACCATCTTTGAGATTGATTGGCATAAAAATTGAATAGCTGTTAGTGTGGAACAGAACAGGGTCTTCTCGGGATTGGAATGATTTCATCTATCTATGTTTTTATCGTGTCATCATTGATCTGTTTAACAAACTGACATTTTAAAGGAAACGGTGATGCGCTCTACTTGTTATCTGCTTACTGTCTAACAGCATTGCTACTGTTAGACAGATTTCTATACACTTAGGAAGGATGTGGAGACTACCTCAGAGCGTGTTAAAGAAATTAGGGCTTCTGCTGGTCTAAAGCAACTAGAAGATGATCTGGCAAAATTGGAAACAGCTGGTGCAGATAGCTCTCTTTGGGATGACCATGCTAAAGCTCAAGAAACGCTTCAGGCTTTGACAGATGTCAAAGAGAAAATAAAACTTCTGAATGATCTCAAAGTGCAGGTTTGCCAACTTGTTTTACACAAGCAATAACTCAAACTTCTGTCAGGATCTGGTCTTTTTACTGTTTAGTTTATTATGAAATAGTTGATTACTCACTTAACAGATAATATGAATAATGCCTTGCAGGTTGAAGATGCAGAAACGATAGTTAAACTCACTGAAGAGATGGACTCTATCGATAAAAGCCTTCTTGAAGAGGCTGCTGGTATTATTAAGGAATTGAACAAGGCATTGGATCGTTTTGAGTTAACTCAGCTTCTATCCGGCCCCTACGATAAAGAAGGTGCTGTCATCAGCATTTCTGCTGGTGCAGGGGGTACTGATGCACAGGTAATTACATTTAATGCAACTAATTCTTCAACTGTTTCAAGATCTAAACAAACTTATGTAGGCAAGCAAGCATAGTAGATCAGGGTAGGTATTTTTTATGCATCTATTTACACACAAACAAAGGACCAGGGAAAAGATAATCTAGCGATGAATGTATTAGCAAAATGTTCGTGGTCATTAACTTAATTTGAGAACAAGGGCGGGCTGTCTCTTCTTTTGGCTTTTTAAATAATTTTGAACAAATTTTTAAATTAGATATGAATTCTAGTATTCTACTGGTAAACTTAGTAGCCCACCACTTTTATTGTTTTAGATGCAGTTGTCTAGATGCCATAGACTAAGACCTGCAATATAGGAGATGTTATGTTTTTCACTCGAAGTGTGTGGTCAGTGGGGCAGGATCATAGATTTGTAATATTGGAGTGACTTCTGTACGTTCAAAATTTACCACTTATGCCTTTAAGGCAGCAGTATCTAATACGTTATTTAGTAGAGCTTATTTACAAGCAGCAGTTGAACTAGAGGGGAGCGTGGTGGTGACTGCCCACCACAAAAATTTGAAGCTCTAATATATTCCATTTAGAGAAGTTCATCTTTTTTTTAGAAAAACCGTCATAATCTTATGCTTACTTTCTCGGTATGAGATTTCTCAGGGAATGTTTTTGCTTTATAAGCAATTTTCGGAAACTACTGTGGCAGTGAAGAAAATATGTTTACGTTTAATTGTGATATGGGACTATTCGATCACTTTTGATAGGTGAAAAAATGCTTCGTTGACGTTCTTTTAATCTTCCTGGTTTATGTAAAATCTTTTGATAAACTTCAGTGCAGGACTGGGCTGATATGCTTCTCAGGATGTATGTAAGATGGGGAGAGAAGCAGAGGTATAAAACAAAAGTGGTTGAGAAATCAATGGGAGAGGAAGCGGGAATCAAGTCAGCTACTATTGAAGTTGAAGGTCGATATGCCTATGGATATCTATCTGGGGAAAAGGGCACCCATCGCATTGTAAGGCAGTCACCTTTCAACTCCAAAGGTCTTCGCCAGGTAAACTTGAATCCGCCCTGTCCTGAGAAGTTCTTAGGATCTTGCTCACTCTCTCTTTGTGGGTCTGTAATGATTGAAAAATAACAGTTCGCTACTCTATTCTGTGCACTGCAGACGAGCTTCTCTGGTGTGGAGGTCATGCCTTTGATTCCGGAGGAGTCAATGGATGTTGAAATACCTGAAGAAGATTTGGAAATCACATTTACCCGAGCAGGTGGGAAAGGAGGCCAAAATGTTAATAAGGTCGAAACTGCAGTTCGTATTACGCACATCCCAACTGGTGTAGCTGTCCGTTGTACAGGTTTGTTTCAGTTTATGCTTATATCCGGTGAAACGCTCTCCTAAAACTTTGCACTGAGTCAAACGTAGACATTCAATATAAAGATTACATCAAAACACAAACCATGCCCTTTGTTAAAACGCAAAATGTGTTCATTGGGAGTTTGGATACTGATTTTTTCATTGTATACTCATCGGTAGACTGGTTCTTGTGACAACGTTTTTTCGCTCTTTCAGCCTAAAATGTTTCTTGATTTCATTAAAATCTCTACTGGGCATTGCAGAAGAGAGAACCCAACTGGCAAACAAAATAAAGGCACTAAGCCGGTTGAAGGCGAAGTTGTTGGTGATAGCAGAGGAGCAAAGGGCAACAGAGATAAAGCAAATAAGGGGAGATGTAGTGAAAGCAGAATGGGGTCAACAAATAAGAAACTATGTGTTTCATCCATACAAGTTGGTTAAAGATGTGCGCACCGGATACGAGACCTCTGATATTACCTCTGTTATGGATGGTGAGTTGGAACCTTTCATCAAAGCTTACTTGAACTACAAGTATACCATATCAATGTCTACTAATCAACAACTCTAATGAATCCTCACAAATTATCATCACATGTAATGTAATTACTAGCTTTTCTTGCAAAGAAGAACTGAGATTACTGTGCTTTGCCTTGGGGGGTGTGGGCAGGGACGAATTCAGGAATTGTATGTTGGGGAGAAAAACTGCAACAGTATGTTGAACTAAATATAAAAACTGCAAAAAAAAAAAAAATGTTGAACTACATAGATACAATGAAAAATTATATATATATATCATTCGTCTCAAATTGAACATTTATTTTACATATGAAACTAGACATTCATTTTGAACATATTTGAGTAATTAATTGAAGACAGATTACACAAATAATATAAGAATAACTTTTAGAAATTATTTCTACTCATTTGATATTGGAAACTAAAGTTTAATTTTGGAAGGGGAGAACGTAAATCAGGGATATATTATATATTTCGTAATTTAAAATGGCATTTAAGATAACAATTGTCAGATACATATAAAATTACGTTTTTATTTTGATTTTTTAGAATCCGATCGATAAAGTCATAATTGCTAAATCACATTCGAAAATCACAATTAATACAGTTACTAGTGCTAAAATCACGTTTTGCAATAGTTATGCCAAATGATTTTGTGGGAAGTATCTTCCTTTTTTTTTGGTTCACCCCGAGAGGCACCCGGTGTCCACTTACAACGTGGTGACTAATCCGGGCTCGACCTGCGATTGGTCCGTAGCGTGACCGCTAGCGGGGTAGGGCCTGATCCATACTGTTCTTATACACGGAGCCCTACCACCGCGGGAAAATCCCACGAGAGTCAATGTCCACGATGGGAATCGAACCCTCGTCAACGGTGAGGCATATGACAACTCCAACCAGTTGCCCCAAAGCTCGGGGTTAGTATCTTCCTTTTTTATGATCCATAAATAAAAGGATACATAGTGGATGAAACTTGTAGGCTACTCTATAATATCTGTAGAATGGTCAAATCCACCCATTTGACGGTACTACTAATGTATCTCATTTGAGTAATTATATCTTGATTTATGATGATTTATCATCTTACAAGTTATTCATACACTTTAAAAAATGGTTAATTATACTTTACTATCATTAAGTTAAGGAAAAGTGACACTTTACCTCGTAAAGTTTTAATTAATACATTAGAAGTCAAATCCGTTAAAATAGCAGGAAAATGACATTGTTGATCTTGTACATATTTTTCACTTTACTACCATCAAATTGAGGCATATTTCATTTTAGCCCCTTTAATAAATTAATTAACTTCTGCGAGTGCACACAACTTTCATTAAGACATAGATGCTCGTAAAAGAGAGAAGAGAAACCCTAGAACAAATAATAAACAGAAAAGGGGAAAAGGGATCACCATAGACTTTTGATAGCACCCCATTAATGAGCACATAGTAAGAAACACTCTTAACACATTGCATGATATTGATACGCTCTTTAAAAAAGGTAGGAAATACAATCAAGAATATGTTCTAGATAGTCTCATTCTACCCTATGCAAGGCCATGTTCATATCAAATTTGAGGGCCAAATTATGGGGTCAAATGATGGGGGTCATATGAGATATTATAATTATTGAACGAGCGAAAAATATATAGTAAAAATAATTGCAAAATTAGTTAGTGAATCAGGTTTATAATTGCAACGAAAAATCAGGTTTATAATTGCAAAATCATGTGTATGGGTGATTTCAACGAAATTTTGAGCCAAAGTGAAAAAACTTGTTTCTTCCCAAGAAGTCAAAAGCAAATAAACAATTTCAGGGAAGCAGTTACTGAATGCGGATTATGTGATTTGGGTTTTGTTGGAAGCCCCTATACTTGGTGTAATTTTCGGGATGGATCGGGAGAAGTTTTTGTCCGTCTTGATCGGGGTTTAGCCACTCCATCTTGGCGCAGTCTCTTTCCTAAAATGAAAATTCAACACTTATCTACTAAGGATAGTGACCACCTACCGATTCTTCTTGGCATTCCTCTTCCCCGTAAACTCAACAAGAGAAGGAATAGGAAACCTCGTCCCCAAAGGTTTGAACCATTATGGTTCCAAGAACCGGAGTTCCTGGACTATGCTCGTCTTGCATGGACATCTCCATCTGACCTCTCCGCTTCTGGAATCAGTGATGCTCTATCAGATTTCCGCACCGACCTCTTGGAATGGAGTTCTAGAGTCGTCGGGGATTTATAGAAAAAGCTAAATGATAAACAAAAGGAATTAGACGCAATCCAAAAGCGGCGGGGTCTGATTGGTTACTCTCTATCTGATGAGCTTGAAATTGCTAATGAATTAGAAAAAATTCAAAATCTCAGAGCAACTTGGTTGATGGAAGGCAACCGCAATACTGCTTATTTTCATAATAAGGCATCTCAGCAGAAGGAGAAAAATCACATTGATCATATTATAGCTCTGGACGATAGTTTGGTGGATGAAGAAGAAGATATTGAGAAAGTCGCTGTAGATTTCTTTCATACTCTGTTTAAAGCTAATCCTGAGGGGGCGAGTCTTTCCCCGGACTTGCTTACCAATAAGCTTAGCCCAAGCGAAATGGGTATCCTAGAGCAACCTTTCACAAGGGCTGAAATTGTCAAGGCTCTCAAGCAGATGCATCCGCACAAGGCTCCTGGTCCTGATGGAATGCATGTGCTCTTTCTACAGAAACTTTGGCATATTCTAGGGAACTCGATATCTGATCTTATTCTTGGAATCCTAAATGAGGGGGCTGACATGGCGGCAATAAATTCTACGCACATAGCTCTAATTCCAAAAATTAAAAAGCCAATTTCTATGATGCATTTTAGGCCTATTAGCTTATGTAATGTTGTCTATAAGCTCCTCTCTAAGGTCATCACCAATCGCCTCAAATTGGTCATGAATTCAATCATTGATGAGGCCCAGAGTGCTTACCTAAAAGGCAGACTCATCACGGATAATGCAATTGTGACTTTTGAAGTTTTTCACGACTGCAGACAGTGCAGGGCCAGTCTGGTTCGCATCAACTAGCTCTCAAGCTAGACATGAGTAAAGCCTTTGACAGAGTTGAATGGAATTATATAGAAATGGTAATAACTAACATGAATTTTCCGCCAAAATTTCTGTCTTTGATAATGAACTGTATCAGGACTGTCAATTATTCGATTCTGCTCAATGGAGTTCCCACCAGATCTTTTAGGCCGACTAGGGAAATCTGGCAAGGAGATCCCCTGTCTCCCTTTCTTTTCCTTATTTGTACTGCTGGACTATCCTCCATTATTCGCTCAGCTGAAGAGCGGGGTGTTTTCACTGGTTTTCAGTTTGGAGGCGGTGCTTCTGTCACACATCTTCTTTTTGCGGATGACTCTCTTTTTTTCTCTTAGGCTAACGAGGTTTGTTTGAGGAAGCTAAAAGAGGTACTTAAGACTTATGAAGCCTGCTCTGGTCAAATGATTAACTATGATAAATCTAACCTGTTTTACAGTAAGGATACCCCTGCTGAGATAAAGGACCTCGCTTTTACCATTCTCCAAATCCCAGAGGGCGATGGGAAAGGGAAGTACTTGGGACTCCCATACATGACAGGGAGATCGAAAAAAGAGGTTTTTCAATTCGTTCTTGATAAAGTGTGGAAGAAGCTTAGTAGTTGGAAGGAAAAGACTCTATCATTTGCAGCTCGAGTCGTACTAATCAAAGCTGTAATCCAGGCAGTTCCCACTTATGTCATGTCCTGTTTTGTCCTCCCCAAATACATAATTGAATCCATCACAAGTATGATGCGTGCTTTTCTATGGGGTGGTGACGCTAAAGGAAGGAAGATATGTTGGCGAGCTTGGTCGGAGCTTTGCAAACCAAAGTCTCGAGGGGGTCTGGGATTTCGTGATCTCGAGGCTTTCAACATAACTTTGGTAGCTAAGCAATGTTGGCGGATCATCAATCAACCTTTCTCACTTTGCTCTAGAGTCTTGCGAGCAAATGACGAACTTCCCTTATTTGGCAAGGCATCATCAAAAGTCGGAACTTACTCCTGGAAAGCTTAAAATGGAGGATAGGAGATGGCTCAAGGGTCGGTATGTGGTGTGATAAATGGCTTACATCCCCACACAGTTTCAAGCTCCTATCCCCGCCAAATATGTATTTTTCTGATTAAATGATGGCAGTATCTAGGTTCATTGATTATCAAAGAGGAACTTGGAATGAAGATTTGTTGAAACAATATTTTTCCTCCTATGAGATTGGAGAGATCTTAAAAGTCCCTCTATGTGATGCTTGGCCTGTAGATAAGCTAGTTTGGGCCTACACAAAAAATGGGTTCTATTCGGTTAAATCTGGCTACCATCTTCAAGTTGACATCGTGGGAGGTGGAAGAACCGGTCCACCCACCTCAATGGCCAATGCTTTTCATCATTGGGAATTAATTTGGAGACTGCCTGTCCCGCCAAAGCTACAAGTTTTCATCTGGAAAATCTTCCAACGAATTTTGCCAACCTGCCAACCTCTATCTCGGAGAGTCAAATCTCTTGTATTGCAGTGCCCCCTTTGTAGAACTGAAGACGAGACTTCTCTACATGCAATTTTTTCATGTTACACTAGTTTTGACATTGATTCTATCATTGCAAAGGACATATTTCCTTTCTGCCTCATTCCTCTTTTAGAATGTGGAGACAAAGTCGTCACTCCTATCATTTATGTTGCCTGGAATATCTGGTGCAATAGGAACAAAACGGTTTTTGAAGGAAGGGGAAAGTCTGCTGAGGAAGTAGCAAATCTCGCTTTGGTTTGCGCAGCGGAATACAACAACGTTTTTGCTTCATCACTAAGTCAAGGTAATGCTCGCCAACCTTTGCCGAACTATGACCAAATAAGGTATATACTTAAGGGTAAGGCAAAAATACGACAAAGAGAGAATACGACAAAGGTTTGATCAGACAAGAGAGAGAATACGACAAAGGTTTGATGCAAACATGGCTCCTTTTACGCGCCTGGGCTGGAAGCCATCTACAAATGGTTTTTGAAGCTAAAAGTTGATGGATCTTGGCTTAATGGTGTTGGAGGTATAGGCGCTATAGTACGGGACCACAAAGGAGCTTTTGTTAGAGGGTTTTCAAAGTTTGCCACAAATTTGTCTAGCCCCGAGCATGTGGAAGCAAAAGCATTGCTGGAGGGGCTCAGATTTGCAATGTGCAAAGGCTACCAACCATGCCTTACAAAAAGCGATTGCCAAGTTTTGGTTAACAAAGTGCATCAGGACGATGAAGATCTATCCCAGTGGGCCACATAGTTAGTCAGATTAAGAATATCTTGGGGATTAGTATAGCCAATCTATCTTTTATTCATAGATCTTTTAATAATTCTGCAGATGTTTTGGCTAAATATGCAATGAGGACTAGAACCTCATCTCAATGGTTTGGAGACCCACCGGGTTTTCTCCTACCACATGTAACCTTCGATATCAATTAATGATAATGATTTTTCTATTAAAAAAAAAAGGTTTATAATTGCAATTTAGTCTCTATTTTATTTTATTGAACGAGTTCTTTTGGTTCTTATGAAACATAATCCAAAAATAAACATTAACTAACCCATTATCAACTCTATATTGTCTAGTATATTAATTATTTTATTACGAATGGAACGACGTGTACCATGATCTTGTAGTTTCAACATTTGGAGTAGTTTTCTAAACTCAAAATCGTGGAATTTTTCCTGCTTATCATCAATTCACCCTTTTCCAAAAAAACAAATTATAAAAAAATAATCCGTCCAAATGCATCACACCTTAACATGTGAAAAGATAATTACTATTTTCCACCCAAAAAAATTACTAAGAAGTCGCAACGATGACAATTTTTGTAAGCCCGGAGCTTATTTTGTTATATGCAAAAATCAAACATATTTCATTATGAATATCGAGAGATTGTAGAGGTAGTTAAACTTGAAATCCGGTAGATAAAACGAAAAGACTTGATGTCATGAAGGGTGCGGTTGTTGGGGGTTCTGGCAGATCATAAAAGTGCTTGATTTCTGGGGTGGTTGGTCGGTCCAGGTATGAAATGGTGTTCATCTTTCTGAAAGGGATTGAAGAGCTTCTGCAGAAGGACTGAATATTTCCTCCTTCAACACTTCAAATCTTATTCATTTGAAACAAATCAACTTATTCTTCCTTCTTGTCAAGGAGTAAACCCATCGAGTACGTATTCCTGTTTTGTGCCGCTGCTTCTACCCGTCTTGCCCCAATCTAAACCAATTCAAACCATGAACAGTTTTAAGTGGGAGATAATACTTTGGAAAATAGTCGAAAGAATCTTATGCTTCAATAACCTCAGAAATCAAAAGGGAGGAAGAAAATGTAACATAGCACCTAAATTTTGCAATCTTTAAAATTCATAACCAAACCGACCCCTTAGCATTAAAAAAGACTTGCAAGAACAGACTTCGCAAATAGACTGATATATCAGTGTATGGTCCTTGACATTACACAAGTTTCTTTATAATTCTTCATATAATTTTAAAGAACATTCTGACAGATTGGAAACATGACGGAAAGTTTTTAGTATCTTAAAAAATATTTTTAAAAAGAAAGACGTAAGCACCTTAAATCATTGTTTGGTCGAGATTATCCAGGAAGAAATTTTATCTACGTATCGATATTAACGTACAATTTTCTCAAAATTATGTGGCAAACAATAAGCCGAAAACCGGAAAACATTTAGAAATAAAACATAAGATACCCAATTATATCTAGAGAAGTAAATTAAATATTCACAATGGCGAAAAGATGTTACCTTGTCCATGAGCCAAAATCCCACTGGTGGAATATACTGTACCAAGTAAATAACAGCGAGCACTGGCTGCAAGAATATAGCTAAAATTCAGAGTTCAAGTCCACGATACATGTTGACAGAATCAAACAGAAAGAAAGTTATTTCAAATGAGATGCTCTGAGTTCCTTCTAATGGGCTTAATGCTCGTGAAGCAATGCCTATAAGATAGACAATTGAGGGCCTTCAAATTCGCATCTAGCCTTTTCATCAGAATTGTATGTATTTAGATGATCTTACTCCACTCACTTAAGTTTGTACCTAAACAGACACAAGCTAACGGTAAAACATGCACTGCACTAAGCAGTTAACTAAAAAGAAACTGACCGAAATTAGACCATTAGTACGGACTTGCCTATTTGTGAAGAGAACGGATACACTCTTCCCATTTTAGGAACTAAAGAAGTGGCTTTACTATGCAACCATTACTCAAAGAATTTCCGTTTGAACAACCGTTTGACGAGATTAATCAAATTGTTATAATCCATTCCTTAACAGGAGCGAACTATTGTGGAAAAAACAAGAGGGAGAAATAACTATTTATAACAGCTCTTCAATCACGCTAGAAACATGAATACAGCCATATTTGAGCAAGATTTTATTTGCTTTCTACTTGTTGCAGGTCATTTTTTAGCAAACTACTTAAATATTTGGGTAGCAATACTTGTAAGGTAATTATGCTGCAGCCGTAACAAATCAAATCTTCTGAAGTTCTATGAAAATAATTCAAGGGAGTTCTCAAGTAAAGGAAATCCAACCCAACCTTAGGCACATAATCCAAGTCCAATACAGAAATTTGAGTCAGTTCAGTGAAATGGTATCAATATTTTCAATTAGGTCACCTGATATGATATCCAAGCTTCCTTTAAACCATGGCTTGCAGCAATAATAGTCAGTTCCGCACACCTCTCTGATGAAACACGCTTCTGGAGGGGAAAATAGCAACATTTAAGTTCTGCAATTCGATAACAGTATGAAGTGTGAGATCAGAAACTGTCTGTCCTTTTGAGTGGTAATACTTGCCTCCACAGAGTTCTGCAATTCAGGAGTGCTTGTTGTTCTTATGGGCCCAGGACAAACAACAGTTACCTGGATTCCTTTCCGATAAAGCTGAAATGACAAAAGGATAAACCAAAGAACCAAACACAGATGAAGAAGACGCTGAAGGAAAACATAGAACCAACGAATAAAAAATATCCTGTGAATTTTACATGCAAAAATAGAAAAAAGCAAAAGAAAAAAGGAGAACAATTGACAATGGGGGAAATGGTAATAATTGGGAAATATATGCATTTCATAAAAGAAGGTCATGCTTGGCGCGATGGTCAAGTGTTTGCTTGCTATCCACTAGGTCACGCGTTCGAGCCCCGGAAACAGCCTCTTTATAAAAAATAAAGGTAAGGCTGCGTACATCGGGACCTTCCCCAGAACCTGCAGATGCGGGAGCCTTGTGCACTGGGTACGACATTTTTATGCATTTCATAAAAATAATGGCGTGTTGACCAAATTCACTGATTCACGTAAAGATTATTCACCATACACAAATTGATTGTGCTCTTCATTGTCAAATGTTGTATCAAATGGGAACTTGAAAAAGTCATGGACATGCAATTCATAATCCACTTGTACAAAAGTCAAATTCACAACTGAAATAAGTTCAAAATCGTGATGATGAAAGTCCAGTAAAACTAGGTGCTTTGTAAGAGAACAATCCTTGAAGCAACCTAAACCTCTTCTTATCTTATCATTACTAAGTATGGAAAATCCAAATATGAAGATTCCAATGTAATTTTGAATAATACTACTGCAGCACTTAATTAACCACACAAAAAGGTTACATGACAGCGTAAATCACTCGATAAATCCAAATTCCATACGATTTTTTAGTTGCAGAGGGTGACATTTAAATTCCAAACCAAAAATATATGCATCTGCATAATAGCTGGATCAACTAAATGGTTATGAAATGAAGTCAAAAGACAACAAAATTCAATTTAATTTTAACACAAAATTTCCACCTTGTTGATACTTTGCAGCCATTAGAGGTAGAAAGAGAGTTAAAATAATTAGGACATAAAAAGGTTTCACTCTCGCGATATATTGGGCAAAGTCTCTGAAAATGTTTACAAAACTCACGAAAGAATGAAGACTGACTAGGCATTGCGAGAACTCTTAAAGATTTACAAAGGGCATTTAAAACTTTAATTTTCTTCCTCAAATTTTGTAGGCAATCATTTTCTTTTTCTTATTATATGAATTTGACCCAAGATGGGGTAACAAGTTCTTCCGATAAACAAACAGATTTCTGCAATTTCATATCCAAAATGCTTCATATAGCAGACACTTAATTAGACGCCAAGGTTCACGAAGCAAATATACTTCAAATTTTAGCCCATATAACAAGGCATGTGTACAGTATTGTTTTCTTTTTACCTTTTCAATAGGTACAGATTGATAAGAAAAATCTCAACCTTGTAAGGGCATTACAGATATATGATGCCATATTTATATGTGGAGGATAGCACCAGATTTACCTCAGAACGCAAGGAATGGAAGTATCCATTTAACGCAAATTTTGAAGCAGAATACACAGCCTGTCCTGGTGTAGGAACTTTTCCTGCAGCACTGCTCATCTGCATATAAGAATAAATTAAATGACAAACAATGCTGAACAAAAAGAAATAACACGGTCAGATTCCATTTTCAGCAAACTATCATTGGAAGCTTTTCGTCGAATATTATTAACAATATCTATAACAGTATAACTTATTTTTATATTTTCTAAAATCATCGAGAATTAGTTTTGAACTAGCAAACTGAAGATGATCAAATATCTCAAGTGAATTGACTGCATATCCAAGTTTTAGTTAGAAATGTACTGATTAATTCACATGTCTAGCTACTTGGCTCATGTGCCAGATATAACCAGCAATCGAATAAGAAAACATAACAAAGAGCAGTTGCATTTCTGGATGAACATGTATATTCAATAGTACGACATACCACAACAAAGTGTCCTCTTCCACGCTTCAGCATGTAAGGTGCCAGCAGTCGCGTAAGGGATATTGGCCCCATGACATTTACATCAAATGTAGCCTACTAAGAAAATAGAATACTCAAATGGCTGTTCTATCGAAATTTTAGAAGATCAAAATTTACATCTTATAACATAGAATGGGAGAGTAATTTGATTGAATTGGAATCCAGTATAGCACTTGCGATAATATATCCAGACAGTATAGATGATCTAACCAGACAGTTCAGACTAGTTTACATTATACTTCCTCGATTCCGAAGGGAGGCTACTTTCATAATCCAGCTCTACTTCACTAAGACTAGAAAAGGTAAAACTGACAAGCAAGTATTTACTCAAACAAAGCCTCCTAAGCACAAAACAAGAACACGATTCTAAACTTACAGTTTCTAAATTCTGACAATTACACATGCTTCGGTGACTAAACAATCAAGGATGTAAATGCGTAACATAACAAAGAATTCAAAAGATTCCTCAAATTATTATTTTGTGGATACAATTCTTGCTTATTGCTAATGAAGTCTTGTTGGTCTAATCAATCCACATCGATAAAATCCATAGAAAAATTTAATATCGGAATATAACAAAAGAATTCATGCCAAAAGAAAGGCAGAAGATAAGCACAACACGTGATCTTAGATGGTAAAAAGGTGGGAAACCTGCAGACCACATTTCATGTAATATTAAAGACAGAATACTTCAGTTCACATTGTTTTTGGACTTTCAGATTCTCATAAGATCAGAGATTAAACTCAACTTACCAAGACTACTTAAGACTTTATCCAAATGAAGATTCATAATCAATAGGCACAATGTCAACCGTGGCATAGCCAAATATGTTACCTTGAGACCCTGTTCTGGCACATCTAGTGCTGTTGTTTTCTGCAAAACAGAAATTTCATGATGCACCCTCACAACGGAGTAGCAGAAAAATAAAAGCAAGTAACTATTCTGAAAATCTACAAGAGCTTGAGTATATTTTATTGAATACACAAACTTGTTTGGAATCTCTTCTTTCTTTCTTTCTTGCTTTCCAATCCTTTAAGTGACTCATTCCCTTTTTACGAATATATACGTTATGAAATTTAACAATAGCAGATAGATGCGTGAATTAAGAAAAATAAAAGACATATCCTCATTATGTCTTCAGTTGCTTTCTTTAAACTTCTCGTTACCGTTGTTTTCTTTTTGAATTGAAAAAGTAAGCAGCAGATGCAGTTATTTAAGAAATTGAGCATCTTCAGAGATTCAAGAATTTTCCTCCTTTGTAGAGCACTGGTTGAAAAATATTTATTCTCTCTCATGAGACAAATATTCTAGGAGGAAATCAAGTTTTCGGAAAATACATTATGTACCACGATTTAAAGATTACTATCAACCAAAAAGTCAGCATTTGCTCAAAGTTAATGTGTTTAGTGAAAACATATTTCCACAAAACTTCAAGTTGCAAGAGGAATATGAATGTCAGCTAGTCTGCATCTTATGGGGCAATAGTCTATTTGATGACTTTTACAGTTCAAATCAGTGTATCCAACCGAATTCATGCGGAACAGGTGTTCTTCAACAGTACTAGACCATCCAAAATATTTGATCCTTTAAAAAGAAATGAGAAACATCAGAGTTCCGATCCAATTCATACGAAGTAATGAACTCAATGGCATAGAATAATTCAATCTTCTAAGTGAAAGAACCAGTACATGTCTTAAAACTTTCCTTTTTTTTTCAGCTACTTCTCAGCCAAAGATACTCTAGTCATTAATCCATATAACCCAGTGATTATTGTCAATATCACTGACCTTATGTGCATGCAAATATAAATAACAATAACTTGATTGATATATTGCAATAAGTTTTTTGACATACAGGTCGCTCAAATGCTGCATTATGGATAAGATAGTCCACACCGGCACCACCAAAGAATGATTCAGCTTTCTGCACAGCCTCTTTAAGCTTATCTTCCCCAGACGCAAGATCCAAAGGCAAAACCATCACCTCATCTGGTGCATATTTTCCTGGTTTGAGCAGTAACCGCATATTAAGGAGACGAGAAAAAGAGAAGTAAAGACAAAGTCTCAACAACATACATGACCAAAAAAATTTCAAGAACTGGCATACTTACCTACTAATTCTTTCTTAACACGCTCCAATTCAGCCTCATTTCGAGCTGAAAGAATAAGTTTGGCACCTAAAGCTGCAAGTTGTTTAGCAAGAATCTCTCCTGTGCCATTTGCAAAAAGGAAAAGAATTACTTCACAGAACCTACAAAATGATGAAAATACTCAGACATACACAATCAAAGAGGAAACAGTTTTTCATTATTCAACGGCGTTCCCCATACATGTCCCATGTCTGTCCAAATACTCACAATTCACCACGTGTATATGAAATTGGCATAAATTATACCACATGGCGGATTCTGAGTGGTGGGGACAGGACAGAAGATTTCCACCCTTATTCAACCTACAAACAGTTTTATTCAGGTAACTACAACGCAGAGACAAAATAGTTTTATGTCCTTCATCCTCTTAACAAAACAATTTTCTCGGAATACCAAATCTCCGGTTTCTTAAATTTCCATTTCCTAGCAAATTGAACAAACTGGAAGCAATAACTTTTAAATCCATTACACACTCAAACAAGACATCGAAAAACATTACCAATTCCACGACTGGCTCCGGTAATCCAAATAACCTATAATTCAGACATTCATGTAAGACATAAATACGAACAAATTAAAAAAAAATAATAATTACTAAAAAAATAGATTCACAGAACTAGACTACGCGAAACAGAAAAATTATGAAAACCTTGTCTTCGATTTCTTCGCGATTAACATGTCTTCTTAACAACAATGTAAAATCTCCTGATAAATAATAATAATGAGTTCAATTATTACAGGAAAAAAAATTTGTAAATTAGAGAATGTGCATGTTGATGGAAACAGTATAGATGAATCGAGATATATGAATCGAAGAATAGATTACCATCAGCTTTGAAGAAGCTATAGAGTAGAGTGAGCATCGAGCCGATGCAAAACAACGCCATTAGTGGAGCCAGCATTTTCTCCAAGTTTTTTTTCACAGTTCCTTCCGAGTATGGTTTTGATGATGATGATGGTGGAAGAAAGAGAAGGAGATAACAGTTTTTTACTACTTTTTAGTTTTTCGTTGTTTATATGTATGGTAATAATTCTGAGGAAAATTTAATTTAAAATCAATTATAAGGAAAATTATTTCAAACGTTACATAATATAAATTTTTTTTTATATTTATTTATTAAAAAAAGGAAACATATATATTTATCAGAAATAGGAGATTCAAGCTGCGAGAAGATTCGAACTTATTATCTATGAGGCCTCAGTCTTGGTTACATACTATAAGTCGTTTAAAATCAATATTACCTTTTTAAATATAATTAGTGGTATGAAAATTCTATATAAAAGAATAATATTAAAATTTTAATTAATAAATTATTTTTTTTTTATTTACTTTTTTTTTGAAGCTCGAAGAAGGCGTTGCCACTATGAGGGAGAGTGCGGAGAAGTACTGCTAGAAAGCTCGATTAAAGACGCCCACGCCTGCAGGGAGGGTATTGCCTCACCAGAAAAGGAGGAGGACGCCTCACCAGAGGAGGAGATTATTGCCCCAATAAAAGGGAGATACGGTCCGTGTTCGGGTAGCTTTACCACTTGAATTATCCGATTCCCATTATTTTTTACTTACTAGAGAATTAAAGTAATAATATAATTAGGTGAATAATATGCCGTATCTTGGATTCTGAAACGATCCAATATTTTGTCATCTTATCAGACTATTGTTAACCTCCAAGTTCTGATAATTACAATATTGTCATTTAATTCTGAAATTACTATCTTTATACTACTGGTTATGTTTACATTGTTTATAGCGTCCATTTATTTAGGTTCTAACTAAATTTTTTCTTTTCACTTTTTCTATTGTAGTCTCTATTTTGGTATTTTTCACATTTTTTCCTCGTTTGAAAAAAAAAATGATTTTTTTATATTTTAATACAAAAGTATAAATGAATGTAGATCTCATTTTGCACTTACAAACAATTTATTTTGACGTATTATCAAACTAAAAGTCAATTGAAATATTTCATAGAAAGTCATTCTTTTTGATGAATATCATAGAAAGTCATTCAAATACAGCTTGTAACAAAAACAAACTAAAAAAAAAGAGAGGGATAAATGGCAATTTTCGTCCCCAAACAATTTGTGTTTGGTGGGTTTGATCCCCGTTTATTATTTTTGGTGGAAATAATCTCAATTCTATTCGCGTGTTGGAGCACTTGGTCTTTCCGTCCAAAAATTAGAAAGTCAATCATTAGTAAACTAAATTGACTAGGTCAATGGTTAGATTGTACAGGGTATTTTTGATAGTTTACTCAATTAAACTATTTTCTTTTTCCTTTCTTCTTATTATTCTCTTTCGGCAATAAAGCAAAAAAATCGTCTCCCCCCAATTGGCGTCCTCAGGGTTGTACTAACCACCCCCAATTCGCTACATGTGAGGACATAACGTAATGAATTGTAAATAGTTGAGACATGCATGAGAGAAATCAATCGTCTTTACGATTTAAACAAGGGTCGTCATCGTTGGTTGCTGCTGCCGCTGCTAAGCTCACTCCGCTCAACTCCAAATTAGATATCTTCTTACTTGGATCAATATTCAAATTCATATGCAATTAAAATTTGAAATTCAACCCAACCATCAATCCTAAAGGGAAAAAAATGGAACCAAAGGTCAATCAATGCACATGAATCTCGTGCGTAGTGGTCATGCAAAATTTAAATAATAGTTTAATCACCTGAATCTTGCAGAGAGGAGCAGCGAAATTGAGAGTGGTAGGAAGGAAGCATAGTAATGGGATGAGCCGGGCTGACTTTTCTTGTTCTAGAGATTTTTTTTTACGGCGACAACCCTTGTTATTCGAAAAGGGAAACAAGGAGAATAAAATAATTTACTTGAGTAAACTACCAAAAATGACCTTTTCAATTTAATCATGACTGAGGCAATTCAGTTGATTGACGGTTGGCTTTCAAATTTTTTGACGAAAGAACCAATAGTGCCTACACGCAAATAGAATTAGGATTATTTTCACAATAAAATTATAAATGTGAACCAAACTCATCAAACGCAAATTATTTAGGACCAAATTGACCAATTATCCAAGAGAAAAAAAATGGGGCGAGATGGGAGATGAGAATCACTTGTACATAGTGCATGGGCACTTGTACACCAATCTAACACGAACCCAAGCAAAATCCCTCACACTCCAACCTATCGCTCCGGCTATTATACAAAACGCTAAAAATTCAATATTTGCTGAACATTCTTTGTTCTTGAATAAAATATTATGGTTCAAAATTTTAAAACAAATAATTATTGTAACTTTTAAAATATATGTTTTTTTCTTAAGCCCAACGGGCGTACACCCCAAGAGGAAAGAGAGTAGCACCCCATAAGAAGAGGAATAGATAACCCAAGAAAGGGAGACAATTTAAAGCATACCCCATGCACGGGGAGGGTATCGAACTCACGTCACGACCTCAAGGTCGTGGACAGGCCGTCACCCCAATGGCCTAAGGAAAATTTTAAAATATATGTTGGGTAAGATAAATATTGAATGGACAGAGGACCTTCCTAGGCTACTAGAATTATTGGCTAAAAGATTGACTAAAATAATATCTTTGGACCTTTTTGCCCTTATAGTTGGGTGAATCCCTTATATCAGTAGGGGTAAGATAATCATTTAACACCTTCAATTTGAGAGTTTAAGATTTCTATCCCCAAAATTCTAGTAGAAATTCATTTTCCATGGACATATTATAAAGTTACGCGATACCTTTTGAGGCGTATTCAGTGTATAGTGACACTTTTGACCCTGAGCGCTATAACCGCCGCCAACAAAACGGATTAGCAGCTTTCTCCCACATTTCATCAAACACACGAAAAGCAAAGAAGAGGGTTACAGAAAGCTCACACATTCTTCCAATGGCGGCCAAGAACGCACTGCTAAAGTACTTCCGAGTGAACGTTCGTCCCTTACAAACTCCTCACCTTCAGACCCCTACCGGGTTTGTTGGAGGCCCATTTTCCCACTTCCTCAGACGCTTCTCCGAGGAAGTTAGGGGCTCTTTTCTTGACAAATCTGAGGTGACCGATCGGGTCATCTCTGTTGTTAAGAACTTCCAAAAAGTCGAGCCCTCCAAGGTAATTTTTTTACAATGTTTGGTTATATTGTCTTTTTTATCGTAGAGGGTTATCGGTGGTTTTAGATTTAGGGTTATTATGAATGTGTCATTGGATGAATAAGAAATGATCTAGGGTATTTTTGTCTGAGAAGAAAGTTGGATAACAGGAATTTTTTGATTAAGAATTTATCTGGGATTATTGAGAAATTACCTCCCAGGTTAGCTGATTGTGTTGTTATGATGGGTATTTTCTCCTAAGTAAATGATTTTCATTTTCCCTTGATTAGATTGTTGTAGTTCTTATAGGATTGCATTTTCAATTTTTTTTTGCATTTTTTGGGTTTTCTTTGGGCTAGTGTTCTAAAAACAATTTACTCGTGTATGTAAAGCTATGTTACCTGTACTCTTTAGTTTTGGTTGCGGCACCCGTGTGGACACAATACTACATGGGTGTAGGTATGTGATCCTTATTGAATGTGGTAAAAAAATATTGAGTACTTTGACCGAGACTAAGTGCATTTCCAATGGTGATCTTCCCCATCAATGAGGAGGATATTACAGGCCTATTCACTAAATTATAGGTTTATTTCCCTTTTGTAAAGGTAGTAATTTGTTAATTTCTTTGTATGCCCCTAATTATTGTCGTGTTCACGTACCAGTGTCGAGTTTTTAGAAATGTCCCTGTATCCTTACTTTTAGTATAAGCACTTGACACCTAGATACGTACTTATACCCGGAACTCGTTACCCGTACTCGAGTCCAGTTAACATAGATGTAAAGTTAATATAATACTAATATGATTATACTTCCCTAATGAAGTTGTTTAAGGGGAATTTTATGGTTGGGCTTTGGTTTTAAATATGTAGGGATAAGTAATTGGGGAAAATGAAAAGAAAATAGCAGCACAGTGTGCTAGCTAAATATTAGAAGAACATACTAACCCACTTTTGAGATTTGAAATGTTTCTTCGTTTACATGCGAACCAAAGTTTTCGGAGTTTGTAGAGTCTTCTATCTGTGATTTTTTACTAATGGGTGGAATAACTATGTAACTTATTTAGATGCGAGGATTCTGCACAACCCTTCCATGTTGTGACTTTTGTAATAGGATAGCTATGTCCTGTTTCTCCTAATGCTTTGGGTGTAGAATCTGTTTATGTTCATCTTTCTGGTTGGCAAGTATACGTCCGAGAAGAATTGTTTTGCAAATACTCCATAAACATTGTGTTTAGTCGGGATTATGGTTTATGAATAAGATAGTAGGGGCTGGAAAATTTTACTTCTGTACTTTAAGAAGGTTAGGTCTATGTCTTTGTTGCCTCTATCTTCAAACAATGCCTTGTTTCTAAGTAATTTTTGTAAGCATTTAATATGACCTGATGGAATAACAAAACAAATGTAGATTTATGCTTCAGCCCACATACTCTTTCTTTTTGTTGATTATGTGCGGCCGGGTTTTATTTTTTTATTTTTTTGGGGGGTGGAGTGTTTCAAGTATATGCGGTGCATGTATTTCTGTCCCGAGTTCCCTCTTGTAGCCTATAGAATCAGACACAAGTCGTTTTTTCCTCAACTTCTGAATGCTCTTAATTTGAACCTCTGTTGCAAGAAAGAATATCTATTGATAAATATCTATAAACTCACAAGTCTTAATCTCCTTAGATATACATTGATGAAACTGTTTTTGGTTAGAAGTCATTAGTTGTGCAATTTTTATGATTTTGAGTATAGGTGTGGACTTTTCAATCTTCATATTTGGGTTAATGAGCATGCTTGAATTACTGGGGTTTTGGCATTGATAAGACACATTTTTTAGCTGCCATACTCTCACTTAGTTTTTATATCATGTTAAAACATTGCTAGTATAAGATTGTTTGTCTTGATATTTAGTTTGGTACAAGGTGATTGGACGTTTATACCCAAATCAGCAGTGGTGAAATTCTTTGTTCCATTCATACTCATAGGCTCATTGCTTCTTTGAGCAGCCAACCCAAACTCTCTGTTGTGTATTCTTGAACATAAAAGAATGATGCTTAGTAAGAAAACAAATGAAAAAGATTTTTTGGCGCAATTAAAATAGTGAAATCAATGCATTACCATGAACTAGGTGCATCAGCTTACAGTTGTGTCACAACTTAACCAAGCGTCTGCTAGAGTCTGCATAGATTATTACTGTATAGCCTGGAATGTTGTATCAGTTGATAGGTGTGCTTGTACTTGGGGATTTGTCTGGATTTAAGCTAAGAATTCCGCTTATCCATTCCTTTATTTAGAGAAAGATTTGAGAGGTTTCTAGTTTATTAAATGGCCCAGATTTTGTTAACACTAGGTTCACGGAAGGCAGTCTTTTATAGGCGTTGCTTTTTAAAAACCAGAAGATGAACAAATATGATGCCTAGGCTTCTGCACTAGTATTGTTATGAGGCACGCCATTTAGTTAGTATTTTGGATACGAGACTTGGTAGTCTTTTACACATATTCCTTTTAGCTTTCTATTTCGTGTGTTTCCAAAAGAATACCTTATTTCAGTTTAACAGTAGAATGACTTAGGACTCCGTTATGCATTTTAGGCATGTGACTGTGCAAGAATTCTTCTCTAGTATGCAAAATTAGCAAGTAGTACTTGTTCTCTATTTAGTGTTTCTGGAAATGATGAGGCATCGCGGTATGTTCTCGACAGGGTAACTGATATTACACAACTATGTAATGCCCTTTGACTAGGTAGTTGCTTATTCAATTTAGGTTCAAAAGTTTTAAATTTTGGCTTATGGGATTGTCTTATTTTTCAAATCAATTCATGTTAGTTAATGATGATTCTTACTTGTCGAAAATGGACTTGGGTTGTTGCAGGTCACCACAAGTGCACACTTTAAGAATGATCTGGGACTGGATAGTCTAGACACGGTGGAGCTTGTGATGGCTTTTGAAGAAGAGTTTGGATTCGAGATCCCTGATAATGAAGCAGACAAGATCAGTTCTATTAATCTTGCTGTCGATTTCATTGCATCTCATCCTCAGGCAAAATAGAACATCCATTTATTCTTCTGCTTCTTAAAATTCTGCAACCTTTTGCTTTTCTTCACATTTTCTCTGGGCCCTTGTTTCCTTGCGCCGGTTAGACTCTCTGGATGAGATGTATTTTTCCCTCTTGATGACAGTTTTGATCTGTTATTTTTTTACCAATGGAAATTGTTTAGAGATAAAATTAGTCAATTTGCTGAGATATTTTTCCTAGTATAACTTGTAGAATTTTTATTTATTTCCATTAAATCTTAATCACAAACTTCTAAAAATATATTTTATAAGAACATATATTTTTCATAATTTTTATTTTTTAAATAATTTATCCAATAAATTAAAATAACAAAAAAAAAATTAATATATACTGAGGGTGTGTTTGGATTGAGTCTGGTTTGGGTTTGGTTTGGTTTGAGATTCAAACTTAGACTCAAACCAACTTTAGATTGAATTTGGGGTTTGGTCTGTGAATGATTTAACACTTCAAATTTTATTTTCAGACTCAATGCAAAGGTGGTTTGGGTCTGAGTTTGAGTCTCAAATCCAAACACCGTCCCATACGGTAAAAGACCGGTAAAAAAGACTTGGAAATTATAATAATGTGAAAGCGATAGTCAAGGAATCCGGCGGGGAAGTTTAAAAGACTTCCACCAGCGGTCAACTCCTTACATTGATTACCATTCTACCCCTTCTATTGCCCAACATTACCATAAAATCTTTCCTTCTCAAGGACACTGAGCTTTTATCTATTTTTATAATTTTCATTTTTTAAGTAATTTTTCCTCGTGTGACAGTGCTCTTTTCATTTAAAATTGAATATTTACTTTATATTTTAATTTTTCTTTAATGAACATATATATTTTTTTAAATGAATATATTTCTTCATAAACTACTGTTCAAAAAAAAAAATATTTCTTCATAAACTCTTATAGACAAACTCATATATTTAAGGGAAGTAAATTTCACTAACATGCAAGTCCTCTTATAATTAGAAATATTGTTATAACTTACTTATAATTCAACTATTCTTTTTAATTTTTATACAAATCAGATGTATTGTAATCCCTTAATTTTGTGGAAAAGACAATGAAGAAAGGCTGAAAACACTAATAAGGGTACTATTGTGATAAACACTCAAAACATGTCCAGATATACACACTGATTTTCTATAAACTAAGACCAAGATGTTTAGTGTTTTACACTAACAAATCCAAGAAAAAATGGTTGGATTGATGAAGCATAATAAGCTTCTTCATCAACTATCACTAGCAGCTTCACTGCTGCTACTGTTTTCTTCACTTATTAACTCTGAAATCATCTTTGAAGAGCGTTTTGATGGTATGTATGTGTTGATTTGAAGTGGGATTGCCATGGAATTGAATTTGAGCTCTGTTCAGCAATTTTCTTGGTGGGTTTTTTTTTTTTTTGGTTTCTTGGTTTTAACTTTTAATGAATGAATTGTTCATGTTGAAGCATCCAAACTGGGGTTTATTAGATTGATCATATAGTACTCTTAAGTGGACTGATTGTTCTTGGATAATTTTCTTCTTTAAGCTTGTGTTGATTTACAGTGCACATAAATACTCTGAACACCGAATGAGGAATAAGAAAATGGATTTACCTAGCAAGTCTAGGGTAAAATGTAATGAATTGTTTCAAGACCGAAGCCAATTCCTTTTCTTTCATTGAATGAATTGATTCTCATCAGAATAAAGTTTCACTTACATGTACACCTACCAATTCAACATAAATTTCAAGGTATTTCATTGAATCCTGTGATGAAGCATGATAATATGCACATAAATCAAAATGGTTGTTGGGTCTGACTTCTATGATGACTTTTGATGTTGATTTGAAGTGGGATTGCCATGTAATATAATCAGTGACGAATCCAGGAATATAATTCACTGGGGTCATTTGATATACACAACAATTCAATGTGGTCATTTATACATTTATTATCTAAATGGAGTAAAATATATCATATATAATTAAAGATTTTTTTTTTTACCCCAGTGACAGCATACTGGATCCGTCCTGAATATAATGGGATGCTCTTTTGAGCTCTGTTTAGTTGATTTTTCGAACATTTCTTGGTTTTTTTTTTCTTTTTTCCCTCTTGGTTTCAAGAAATGAAGTGTTCTTGTTGGATTCAGCAATTACTGTTCTGAATCCAAGCAGGGGTGTAAGAAGATTGATGTTTTGTACTCTTAAGTTGACTGATTGCATCAGTTACATTAAGTCAAGCTAGTGATCTTGTTTATTGTTTGATTATGATGGTGCTGAGTAAATTGAACTTCTTGAAAAAAAATGGATTATTTTGGTCTAATGCAAAGTGTTTATAAATCTTCTGCTGAGGAACTTTTTCCTTTTTCTTTGGGAGAAATCTGAAGGGTGAGTTTAATGGTGTACTCCCTCCATTCCTTAATATAAATCGTTTAGGACATGTAGCGAACATTAATGAAGGAAAATTTAAGTTGTTTTTTTAATCAAAATATAAATATTTCTCTCTTGAATAAAATTAGTGGTATACAAGTCATATTTAAGAGAAAATTATTGATATTTTGACTAACAAAGTACCCTTTTTTTTTTTTTTCCTTAATTTTCGCTAAATGTTCTAAACGAATTATATTATGGAATGGAGATAGCAGTTTTTATGGGTTTGGATTCATGAATTTTCTGTTTCTTTGTTTTGGAAAGATGGATGGCAAAGCAGATTATTTTAAGCACGCTGCTGGGAAGTGGTCTGGTGATCCTGATGATAAAGGTTTGGTTATTTTCTTTAGTTTGTAATTTGTATAGTTGAATGATAAATAAAGGCAATAGTTTAAAGACAAATCTGAATGCTTATAGGTATTCAGACAACTTCAGATGCTAAACATTTCGCCATATCTGCCAAAATACCGGATTTCAGCAACAAGAATAGAACATTGGTTGTACAATACTCCATTAGGGATTATGAGCCCATCATCCCGCCTAAGGGTCCGCTCTGATACCATGTGAAAATTAGCTCATGGACTTCCATAACCTTTCAAAACTAATTGGCAAGGAGAGGTGTTAACCCATGAGATATGTTATTTGGATCTTCTTAGGCACTCGATGTGGGACTTCATATTCTAACAACACCCTTCTCTCGCTTATTGTACTTTCAGGCGGAGAAAGAAGCATTCGAAGAAGCAGAGAAAATAAGAAAAGCAAAGGAAGAAGAGGTCGTTGTCTTAACCCTTTATAACTATATTTAATTTTTTAATGGATGAATGAAGAAATTGTATACTGATCTGCGCCGTCGTGTTGCAGGAAGCTCAAAGAGCAAGGGAGGAAGGTGAAAAAGGGAGAAAAGGAAGGGATTATGATCGCCGCCGCCGAGATAGAGACAGATACAGAAGGGTTAGTGTATTAATTATGTTTTCTCAACTATACTTGATATGTTTCATAAACTATCCAATCATAACTAAATCTTTAATTTTTTTTATTTAAAAAAAAAAAAAATTGAATCAAAATAGCTATTAACTGATGACTTTGGTTTACTAAAGACATCAACTGTTGTTTTAGCTCGGTGGAAACAAAATTCCTTTCCCGAGGATCCTCTAAAATAAAAATAGAGAACGAAGTAACTAGAAAGATTGTTAGAATTACTCTCTTCTAGGGTGAAAATACACCGTTTTTGCTTATATTTTACTTCGCCTTCATCTTTATATGTATCCTGGTAATATGTTCACATAGCGAACTTTGGTTCCATATATTTTTTAAGTTCCTATCGAGATTTTACATGGAAATTTGATATGAGTACATTTTTTTCTCTATTGCAGCATGATTACATGGATGATTATCATGTAAGTCGAGCCCAATCTTCTAGTACTTACTACTTTCTGAACCTTGCAAATCTTTCGAAAACATTTACTTTATCGTCTTTAAATTCTTCAAAACAAAATGAATGCTGAATTTTTTTTTTCCTCGGTGCGAATAAATGTTGAACTGTGTTGATTGTTTTGCAACTTTTGCAGGATGAACTGTGACAGAGGCGGCCGAGTTCCTTGTTTCGATCTTAGGACAAGCTCCATTTGTGCTTTTTTATGTTGTATCGTTCTAGTTCGGAGTATCATTTAGATGATGGATGTATTCCATATCATTTTGTAGTTTCGATTTGAGTTCGGAGAAAATATGTGTCGATCTTTTTGTGTTGTAATATTCAAGAGGAACTCCTGAAGTATTTATTGATTAGCTTACACAAATTACCTGTTAGTTGTCCTTTTGAAGCCATTGATAAGTTTATTTTCTCTTCAGTTTATTATTCATTTCATTAGCACTTTTTGGCTGCAGAATCTCAAATTTTTTCTAGGCTCAAATAAGAATATGAATGTGAAGAAATTAATTACAGACATTGATTGTGGAGGAAGATAAAAAAATAAAAAATAAAAAGGGTTAATTCCAAATCAGTACCCTTAGCCTTGCGGCTCGGTTATCGTGTGGAGGGGATGAAATCCTTAGCACATGCAGAATTCATTATAAACCGTCAAATAAAAATATATATTATGACCCGACGGTGTAGAACAATTTATTCTTATCCGTAATTAATTCAACAGGTGCGGAGATTAGATTCTTTAGGGAAGCTCTAGAAGACATCTTCTACTTATCGTTAACACCTTGCTAGTCAAATAAACTTTAAAAAATCTATCTCTTATCTAATTTAGTTATTTTTTCTTCTCAAATTCCTGTCAAAGAGTTCTTTTTTCAAACCCAAACTTCTCAATTTGAGTTTTACCCCACAAGATTTTTCAAGAAATGCCTAGTTGATTTGCCTATAACTTAAATATAAAAAATGAAATGAAAATGTAGAGAGAGTCCAGATATACAAGGAAGGAACTTTGATTCTTTTGAACAGCAACCGGAGACACAGAAGCTTCTTCTTCTAAGTCAGTTTTCTTCTTACAAGTCCCTTAAAGAAGTCGAAACTGCGGTTGTAACACAGAGTATGTATGTTAGCAGAGCCCAAAAGCACAAAGTATTATTACCAAATTACTTTAAAAAGAAAAGAACTCAAAAATGCAAATATTTGTCATATAAGTGGCATTTCTAATAAGATAGTATCAAGTACTTGAAAAATAAAATAAAATAAAATTAGCAGAGCAGTTTATGAAGTGTCAAAGCAAGAACAACTAGTCTTGATGTTCCTTCCTAAGCAGAATTGCAGTTCAGGGAAACAGTTCACTGATTGCTCTTGCTTTCCTCGCTGTTGAACCTCATTATGGACGAGTAAATAGCTATTTAGGTCATTAAACTATTTACGCTTTGCTGTTTTGGGCACTCAACTATTTTTTTTGGCTAATTATATCATTATAGTATTTATGTGTGGCGGAATATAAACCGCCACTATCTTTTGTGGTGGTTTCCGGTCAAATTAGACGTGTACCGAACATGTGACTGAAAATAGAGGGGTGGAAGAGTAAAATCACTCTAAACTCTCTTAATCCGGTTACGGATCGAATTTTGACCCACAATTAAGTTATGGATTAAGACTTATGAGGAGTTAAGTTCAGAGTGATTTTACTTTTCTACCCAATGTATTTTTTATAACATGTCTAACTTAGCAGGAAAATCACTCGAAAAGTAGCGCAGGTTTTTTTAACCAAATATAAATACTAGGGGTGATATATTTAGCAAAAAAATAGTTAAGTGGCAAAAACAGCAAAGCGTAAATAGTTTAGCGAACAAAATAGCTATTAACTTCAGTATAGACAGTTATGAACATACACTCGCGATCTAGAGTCCACTTTTGCAATTAAACTAATGAAAGGATTACTAGAGCATGCCAACTTGAAGCCTTGTACCGCCGCTCTACCAGCAGGCCAAAACTTTCATCCAAACTTCAAAAGAAACTTATAAAATACTGCTAAACTTTCTAAACTCCTCAACCATAGATCCATTGAGTAACATTTCAAAAACTAATTAATCCAATGGCCAAAAGTTTAATCAGTAACCATCACCATCACCAACACCGTGAAATATAGCTAGCACGGCAAGCAACTCAACCAAAGAGAAACAGAGTAATGGGGAGAGAGAGAGAGAGACCGAAAATGGTTTTCTTTTTCCTCAGATATTTTCTAGATTTAGTTTCCCTTTTTTTTCATTTTGTTTTGTTCAGTTAGTATAAAGTGGGCTGGAATGGAAAACAAAACCTACCATTTCTAACAGTTAGCACAGTTCTAAAGCATGGTCTTTGATTAGCTCATTTCGGAGACACCAACCGAAGAACAACAAATGCTCAGCAAAATAGCTGATTAGTTTTCTCACATTTTATGCGTTGTAGAACTTACAAACCTAGATAATAACTAGAATCAAACCAAACTATTGGTTGTCACTCTGAATGGACTGGGATTGGGCTTCAAGTGTTCAAAGCCATTATTGTAAACCAAATGGAACTGACTCTCCTAATTGTGTCAGGAAGAGTGAAAAAGAGGAAAAACCTAAAAGTGCTTAATTACAGCCTGCGAAATGATATGCCTCCTGTTGCACATTAATTTGGTATGATAGAGTCTGAGTATTAATTCGGTAAACAATCATGAACAAAGTTATATGATACCTGTTGCCATCCGGATGAAGCTCGCATGCTTGACCATCTCCAGAAATAGCTAATAGATAGCCTGAAGAAGTTAAACCCTGAGAATAAGAATAGAAGATCATATATGATGATATTCTCAGCCATATGTTTTAAGCATTGGAAAGAAATCCATGGCACGGAAAAATGAGCACAATTTAAAACTGCAAATATCTTACGCCACATAAAGCAACTTGTATGTGATATCCCCGCCCCCCCCCCAAGGCGCGCACACACACAAAAAAGGGGAAAATTCTTTAGTCATGGTTTAAACTATCCACCATATTAGTTGATATTCTACCTCATGAAGGTCATAAAACTCTTTGGTTTAACATTTTAAGTTACAGGTTCAAATATGAGCAAAGCTTCAAGACCTCCTTTCAAGGAAAAAAAAAATTATTCCCATTTAAAAAATTATTCTTTTCAGCATCAGATAGTAACTATGTTCTGTAACTGAGCAATTAGGTGAATAAATATCTTCTGTTTGCATCAATTGATATGACGATAATTTAAAGGAACAGAAAAAAGAAGCTGAATTTTTTTAATTATTCCCATTTAAAAAAACAAAAATTCGTTGCATTGTTTTGTTTACAACGGATAATCTTATAGAGAAGAATTGCAGGTGACGAGTGCATTGCAAAAGGAAATTATAGTAATTGTTGGATTGCCAAAGATTGCAAAGCAGAGTATAAGATAACTGTTGCCATTTAGCTAGGATAAACTACTACCTCAGTGAAATAGCTAGGATAAACATAACCTCAGTGGTTCACTGAGGTTATGTATCTTCTAGTACATTATCTACTACACCAATTGAATGGTTACCATGGAACAATGTGATTAATGAAAACCCTTGATTTTCTTTCGTCCAATGATGCAGAACATTAGAGGGGGTAAAGTTCTACAATTCAGCTTAGTCTTGCGAAATTTATTTACTGCAATTTAGTGTTTCGTTGATGAGTCATAGAATTGTAGCTGTTCAAGTAGTTTTATGATTGATGAGTTTCTGATTGGCATCTCTAAATTGAGTTGATCCAGAACTCCTAGTTGTCCTAGTTCCTGATTGGCATCTCTTTCAAGAGTTAGTTAGGAATTTTAGTTTAATGAAATTTAGTATTTTGTTGAAAAAAGTCCCAGAAGTGTACATGTTTATTTAGTTTTATGGTTGATGAGTTTCTGATTGGCATCTCTAAATTGAGTTGGTCTAGAACTCCTCGAGTTCTAGTTCATACCGCACCCTGCTTTCTTTAACCAGTTCCAAAATGCTAGAAATTTTAGCTCCCTTTTATAGGCATCCAAACATTTGAATAACTAATTAATAGAATCAAAATATTCAATATAAAAGTAATCAAAAGTTTGGAACTGATAGTCTGATATGACGCACTTCAGGGAGAAATAAATGGTGTATTATCTGTACCCGAGAGTTCATACAATTGAGCAAAAAAACAACCTTACCTGAATGGTGACTACATTTTCCACAAGTTGATCCTGATTATCATTTCTGTCTTGTACAATAACTCTTTGGCCACTGCAGAAAAAGTAATGTAGTAGAATCAAATGATGAACACATCCACAACTATTCTCAAATTTTCAAGTGAATTTAATTGGTGCCAAAAGGAGCTCATCAAGAAAAGAATTATAACTGTTCAATCTATTATTGTCATGAAATTAGTTCAAGGAAAAAGCAAAATTTCTTGCAAAAGTTTTAAGGTACGTCCATTAGACTTAACAGTTTAAGTTTCTCCACTCTTATAAAATGTCAACTTTCTCAAAAGAGAAGGAAAAAGAAAACAAATATCCATGTCCCTGCAAGATCTGAGACCAATTTTCCAAATCAATTCAAAAAGCCATTTCAGGCAAAAAATTGGGGGGGGTGGGGTCTGGGGAAAAAAATTATGTAAAGTTATTGTTGTAAATAAGCCAAGACTAATAATGATAAACATGTTGACATGGTCATGTTAGACACAATTCAATAAAAACATCAACGAAATTTGAAGATGCCTGTTTGCGGTTTTACAGGATTTCAATCTATACAAGTGAAAGGGAGAAAAATTTTAAGTGACAAGGAACAAAGTAGAAATTACCTGTGCAGCCAAGTTGCATAGTACAAATCCTCGAGTGATTGAAATCCTACATTATAGTCAGCAAAAAACATAATTATTTTTCTACGTTCATGTAAATTATCTTTCTAAGGTGCACATAAATCCAGAGATAAATACTCTGGATGTTGAATGAAAGAAGCATGGTAATGTAAACATAAATCAAAATGGTTTTTGGGTTTGCTTTCTCTGGTGCCTTTTGGCTTTGATTTGAGGGCATGATTCAGTAGCAAATGTGACGGTATGAGGGCTACTATTTCAGTGGTATTATGTGAGCAACCACCTAGTGCATTCATTGACAAATGTTAAAGGCCAGTCTCCAATCTATCTGTTTCAGTGGTATTCTGGGAGCAGTCACTTTGTGCATTTATTGTCAAATGTTAGGTCTGTCTCCTATCCATACCCGCCCATACCCTCAATTATTGGGGATTTAATGGGGTTTTGTTATTGTTTATGTAAATTATCTTTCTATTGAAGTTTCAAAGATCATGTTGCCAAAACTACAGTGCCATGGCATAGAAGCACATTTTCGGCATACATAAATTTTATATCATGCAAATAATATAACAAGGCAAGGAGGAAACAAAAATAATTGGAAGCCTAGGAAATCATTTAAAACGAGACAACAGACCCAAGAACTAATTAGAAACAAATTATTACTTGACAATGACGAAGCATTCCATGTCATTCACCCCAAATGAAGCAAGAAAAGTATAGAAAGTTCGACAGAGGTCATGTTCTTTCCACATTTTAAGGTGTTACCAAGAAAGATATATGATCTTTTTATCGCTAGCAAAGTTTGAGTCTTAATAATTTACTCGAGCCCAGATGAGCTCTTCTATAAGTGATCTAAGGAAACAAAAATATGCTCTAACTAGCTCGAGCCTTTCTTGATTTGAGAGGAGCTCAAGCTCAATAAGCCAAAGCTCGCCTCATTTCTAGCCCTATGGGGAAGAGAAAAGAGGTCATAATGAAGAAACTTCAAGAGGAAAAATAAATAATAAAACTACATGACAAGCAAAACTATGTTTCTGATAATTAAGGATAATGTGAGCGAAAAATGGTTACCTTCTTTCAAGAAAACATCATAAAGATTCTCAAATTTATTGAAGAAAGCGGCCATTATATCTTCTTGCTGCAGTTGGTAATCGGAAGTAATTAAACTTTGGAGAACCGCATTCAAGCATGTAGTTGGTTTCTGATTTCCTACATTTAGTCCTATTCCTGCATATACGTAATGAATCTTTGACATATTATATGCAGCTATTAAAGTGAGATGGCATATGATAACCACACAGAAAATTTATCTTCAGAAAGGAACCAAATTAGCAAGCACGTTAAGCACAAACATATTCAACATGACAAAATTACAGGTCTCACAGAAGAACTAGAAGCTCTACTAAGCCAGTTTACGAGCACGAGGGTAATGGCCAAATGGTGATTAAATTGCATATCAAAAGAATGGGTCTATATACCAGCACTGACATTAAACTTCTTTGACTTGTACGTTGAGGTGCACAAAACTCCGCCAACTTTAAGGCCATCCAAATACAGGTCATTTGGCCACTTGATTTTTACATCAAGATGTGGTAAGCCCTGAAATGCATTTATACCACCCATTATGAGATATCAACAAGCTTAAGAAGCATAGATGGAGATAGTCAAAGGACGACATCAATAAAAGGTATACATGATAAAACAGCACCGTAATACTATAAAGGAAAGACTAGATCATTTTTATACTGCGAAGCCATTTACAATAATTTTCTTCTTCTTTTGCACTTCCTTTTCTTTCTATTAAAACGACAATTTATATCTTTTAATTGGGAAAATAACCACAGTTTATATCATTTTATCTCAAATTATAAACAATGAGCCAGATTATTATGAGATCTATAGGGAACCTGAATCATCATACTTTGGTGATTGAGTTTCAATCAGTCCTTAAAAGTCACAACTATGAGTAACATGTGTTCTAAATATGGAGCTCATTAGGGTTGAATATAGAAGATTAAGGATATCTAGAAAATCTCACATGTTGATTATGAGATCTATGTAGCTGCCTTTTCAGTAAGATAGACATGTTTTCTGAAATAAATTCATGTGTTCATATACTTTCTGAAAAATTTCATGTGTAATAATTAGTAGTTTTTGTTGTTTGCAGAGCTACTCACAAATATTCTCTACTGGGATTGGAGTAGTATTCGAGTAAAGGGATTTCTGGGTCAAGTTGGTCTTTTTCCCTTAAGTTTCTTGATGTCTTTTAAGCATTTCTAATCTTGAAGCTTGTTTAGTACTTCCATATTCATACAGCAAAACGTATGTGTTTTTTACATGAATTTGTAATAGCTATTTTTTCACACTCGAAGAGCTGAGAGGAAGAATGCAGGATCCAAAACTTACGTGCATTCTTTGGATGATAACAGTATATGCAACGTTACTTTAAATAAATGCCTAGCAGCTCTAGGTAAAAGTACAGAATTTTATTCCTTTTCATTTCTGTTCTTTCCTATCATCTTGATGTGTTACCCGAACCCTTCGTTTATGCCTGCCGTACCCGTGTCGACACGACACGACATGAGTATGGGTATGGGATACTTATCGTATCTGATCAACACCGATTAGACACTTTGTTTTAGATGTTTAAGTATCTGACACCTAAATACATACTTGTACCCGACACCCGTACCCTAGTCCGGGTAACATAGTCATCTTCTCTCTCTTCCAGACCTTGTGCTTTCACTATAATCACAAAACAACTTCATAGAGTCAAATTAGTTGCACTCCAGCCCAAATTTGTTTACTTAATCTTGCTGCATCAGAAAATAACTAGGAACTGTAATAATCATTAAAGCTGCACAGTGCATACCGAGAATTCTGAACTTTAACCATTGTCTTAATTGAAATTAAGTTCAATAGACACGGTAAACAAAAACAAATCAATCTGTCATAGTGTTATACTTGGGTTAGTAGGAGAAACAACCTCCAACAATTAGTAGGTAAGGACTAAGTTAGTTATCAAGATCTTTAGTTCTATAGAAATTCAGAGAAACAAAAATACAGAACATTATTGTCCGATGTAATTGGACCTTAATTGTAAGTGAAGATCGTATCATCTTGGATGACCTACTCTTATCAACAATCTGATGAAATCCTAAGTCAGTTTTATTCTAAACCATCACGGCAACAGTTTCAAAAAACAAAAATGTCAAACAGAAATAAACAAAATAATCTTCTAATCCCATGTTTGTCTATCTTCCAGAGTGCAATATTAGGTATTAGGGTTTCCATGAAATTAGTTTACTTGCTCTAAGACCAATAAAGACATAAAATAGCATGGAATGGGAAGAAGCTACACGAACTTCAGGCCAGAACATTTTAGCGCCCTTTAGCTTTTACCTATTGACTAAAAAAAATTCACATAGAAAAGAAAAGCCCCGGTCAGTACAAGTTACACATAAATAAAAACCTCGGTGAAGTAATACGGAAGAAAAGCAGAATCTTGTAGAAAAAACAAACCACATGAGGGCTGAAAACATGGTTTAGGAATATCCATTCAAATATATAACTAGATGTCCAACCTACTGGAAAACTAATTATTTGAGAAAATTAAGTGCCTTACTGTAACTTTAGCCTACTATTTTGTGACTTATAGGAACTCAAATAAGAAAAATTTCAATGCTAAATTGATCTGATCAAAGCCAAAAGTGCTTTGCTTTACCCTAACATTTTATGACTACCATAATCAAAGTCACTTCTATTATATCGTTCCCAGGTCTCCAATGTATTCTTTCACTAAAAATATGATTGTCATTCAACCGAAAGCTCTTACCTTCTGTTGACAGAGATCTTTAATTGCTTCGGTCATGGCGAGACTAACCACATACTGCACAAATGGCACCACTCTGCCATCCTCCATTTGTATTGTATATGAAAACAATAAGCAACCTTTCGGCGATTCCCACACATTTTTCGACCGGCCTTAAGATCTCCACAGAAAAACACACACATTAGATGCACAATAGACCACAGTAACTAACTAAAACAAAAAAATTACAAAGTGAAAGCACAGAAAAAGCAATTCTACCTCTCCCTTTAGTTTGCACATCTGCAACACACACGGTACCAATTGGCAACTCACAGAAATTTCTGTCAAAAAAATTAAACAAGAGAAATTCAAAACAGGTAGTTTATTTGGAAGGGGGAAATATCACATCAATCAACTTCTAGTAATACAACATTGTGAGCCTAAATCCATATACTTCCCTCCATCCATAATTAAATTGCCACTTTTACTCAACTTTCCTCCTCATTGAGCTATAGATTATCCTCCTATAGAAAGATTAATTAAAAAGAAACTTCTACATAATTCCACCTAGTGAATTTGTTACTCCATATGATGTGTGATCATAGAAAAATGCAGCCCCTTTTCTCATATCATATGACATAATATTCTCTTCAAAAGAATAAAATGTAAAAAGATATCTGCCTAACTTTTTCAAGTACAAAACTTATTGAGTATTAATTCTAACAAAAACAATTACTTTGGGACTTAAAATCTACAAAAGAATTAATAGCTATTTTGGTCACTAAACTACTACGCTTTGCAGTTTTGGTCACTCAACTATTTTTTTGGCTAAATATCACCATAGTATTTACATTTGACTAAAAATAAACTGTCACCACTTTCTCGCGGTGGTTTCTGGCCCAATTAGACATGTGTCGAGAATGTGACAAAAAATAGAGGGGTAGAAAAGTAAAACCACTCTAGCATTCTTCTAAACTCACACTTAATTTAGGTTACAGATCGAATTTTGACCCACAATACAGTTCTGGGTTAAGAGGGAGTTAAGTAAGTGTAGAGTGGTTTTACTTTTCTAGTCCTGTATTATTTTAAGTAACATACTCGATACATGTCTACCTTGGTTGTGGTGACGTTTTATTTTTAGTCCAAAAAAAATACTAGAGGTGATATATAATTAGCCAAACAAACAGTTTAGCCGCAAAAAGTAAATAGTTTAGAGACTAACATAACTATTAACTCATCTACAAAAATGAATAAGGGAAACACAAAAGGTGTAAATCTCACCGTGAAACAACGTCGTGAGTAGAGCCTAATCGGGGAGAGTAAATCAACAATCTCCCAAACCGTGAAGCTGAAAGAGCTTCAAAGTAAGAACCAATCCTGAAACTTTCGTCTTCCAATCCAACTCCTTCAATCTCCGAATGCAAAAAAACCGAAACTTCATTATCATCAGGAAGTTTCAAACTGCAATTACTCTTCAATTTCTTCGCCAATTCATTCTCCTCGACTGATTTTCCAAACAGAACCAATTTAGTAATTGAATCTCCCTCCATACCTGAATCAAATCAATAAAATCAAAAAAATTATGAAGATTTACAACGCTACTGAATTACCAAAAAAGTGAGTGATTTCTGTACTTGTAGATGATGATGATGATGATGTGAGAGAGAGGTTCTGAGAATTGCAATTGAATTTTAGAAGATATGGAAATCGGAGAGTAGAAGGGAACCACCACAGGCGGTTGAATCCGTCGATCATATGCGCCGGCGGCGGTCGTTGAATTCCGGCGGTCGAGCTTTAGCGGGGTTTTTGAATTATTACAGAATGACTCAGAAAAATGACGGAGAAAACGGGAAAACATAAGAAAGGGTTTTAGGGAAAATAACATGTTTGGTCCCTGAAATTAGGAGTTAATCACATTAAGATCCTATATAAATAAGTAAATAAATAAGGGTAAAAAGTGTTCACGCCCCCTTAATTATCTCGGATTTTGGTTTTTGACCCTCAACTAAAAAACGTCAATTGCTTGACCCTAAACTTTTTTAAAGTATCAACGGTTCCCTTCCATCCAATTTCTCCGTTAAATAATAATGGAAGGTACCTATGTGACACTCACATGATAAAAATGGGGCAAATTTGACAAAAGTAAATTAATCTTTAAAAAAATTAATTAAAAATTGGAAAACCCTCCCAAATCTTTTGAACCCTCCCTAATTTTTTTAACATCTTAAAATTAAAAAAAATCCTAAATCCTTGAAAAGAAAATGTGATCTCCCATTGGAAATTGATCAAGAAATCTTGATAAATGGGTAAATAGTATTTTTAATTTCTGATAATATTTTTTTTTTATAGAAGTAATGCTTAGGTTGTTATGAGATACGATGAAGACATTGAATATCTTTTTTTTTCTCAAAACTAAGTTAAAAAACTCAGTATAATTAGTTACAGCTTTCATGGAGTTTAACATAATTTCATGGAAGCATCCTTAAGTTTTATTTTTGCCCAATATGCCCCTATTTATATCATGTGAGTGTCAAATGGGCACCTTCCGTTATTATTTAACGGAGAAATTGGATGGAAGGCGAAGCATTGATACTTCAAGAAAGTTCAGGGTCAAGCACTTGGCGTTTTTTAGTTGAGGGTCAAAATCCAAAATCCGAAATAATTTAGAGGGGCATGAGCACTTTTTACCCAATAAATAAAGGTGGAGTTTTTAAATCACAATCTTAACACGAAATATAATAAATATTTAGGAAATAATATACATGATGGTCCCTAAAGTTAAAAGTCATTTAAATTAATATCTTATAAGTTTTTTTTTTCTACTGACATATTCTCGAAGACCTTACAAGTTATCAACTGCTCAATAGTCACTTCTTCAAGGGATAAACAATGTATGATTCATCATGATCCTATTAAAAAGGTTATTGGAAATAACGCTCCTTATCCACCCCAAATATGATTAATTTTTTTAATTTTTATTTCACCCAAAAAAATACAATTATTGTAAAAAAGAAATTAAAACAAAATTTAATTACGAGGAAAGGACTTTTACCCATATCTTACTTTGTCTTATTCATAATGATATATGAAGATTACATCAATTTTTTTTCTTCGTTATATTTAACTTTGTTTTGCATGGAACTCAACGATATGCTGCAAACTCCACATACCATCTTTAGATATAATCTCTTCACGAGGCACATAGTTAGAGTCATAACTATTTTTGGATATCTCATTTTCTCCATGAAACTCCAAATTAACTGTGTGACGGGAAGTATGCAAATCATCTTTTGGGACAATTTCCTTATCAATCAGATGATTGGTCATCTCTTGAATCTGCTCTTCAGTAATAGTACTCCACTCAGTCAACTCTAACGGTGGCTTAGGTTCGAGCCAATTCATCAAATAATCGTTGAATTCCTCGTCATGCATAGTTTTCGATTCCTCAACTTCATCCTCTTTTTTCTCTTCTTTCTTTTCTATCTCTTTCGCAACTTTTTCCATTGAAGAAGCAGAAGCCATAAAAACTCAACTACGATTTGATTTTTCAGGGTCACGTGAGGTGATGCACTATGTATTAGTAAAGTGTGCACACACAAATATCATTAAGAAACCAATGATTTTCCCTTTACATAAAGACTACATTTCTTTCACATGTTTACGAATTAATTATTAATTTATCTCAATTAAGTGTGCCTTAATAATCTAGGCATGGGAACTATTTATTTAAAGCAATTTACTGTTAGAATGTTGAATCTAGTAATTTCATTCTATAACTAACACCTTCGTATTTTGATTTCATTTTTAGAATTACTATTTATTTCTCATCTATATAAAGTAATTCAATATCAAAATTTTGAGATTTAAAAATTTATGTGTCTTAAATAATATGAATTTGGGAATTTATTAATTCACAGTTGTTGCATTGATATTTGAAAGAAAACGAAAAAGAAACATACAATTACGATTTGATTCTTCGAGGCCACGAAAGGTGATGCACTATGGATTAGTAAGACACGCGCACACAAATATCAATAAGAAAATAATGATTTTCCCTTTACATAAAGACTACTTTTCTTTCACGTGTTTACGAATTAATTATTAATTTATCTCAATTAAGTGTGCCTTAATGATATAGGCGTGGGAATTAGTTATTTAAAGTAATTTACTATTAGAATGTTGAATATAGTAATTTCATTCTATCACGAACACATTAGTATTTTGATTTCATTTTTAAAATTACTATGTATTTCTCATATATATAAAGTAATTCAATCTCAAATTTTTGAAATTTAAAAATTTATATGTTCTTCAATAATATGAATTTGGGAATTAATTAATTCACAATTGTTACATTGATATTTGAAAGAAAATGAAACATGTCAAACTACTAATCATAAAAACATGTTATATGATTGGGGATGGTACCGGGGGCACTGTGTCTCAGGCAGAGCAAGGAATCCCCGGTTTAGACAGTGACAGGATCAGGGCCAAGGGCAAATAGTGTCTCGCTGTCGGGGCTGGGGCCGGAAGACATTATGTCTCTGTTCCCCCACCCCACCTCCACCCTGCCTCGTTAAGGGAAGTAATTATTAGAGGATATTGTGCATATATTTGTATTTATTGTGAGTCTCAGGCGGCGTTAGGACGAGTCCCCGATTTAGGCAGATATGGAATCCGGGTCAGGGGAAAATAGCGTCCCATTGTGGGGGCCATGAGACAATATGTCTTTGTCCCCGCTCCTGCTCTCGCCTTATTAATATATAGAGAAGTATTATTGGAGGATATTGTGCATATATTTATTTTATTGTAAACATATTTAGATATCCTATTTAGGTATATGTCAGGTGCTAATTTAGTAATGTATCTGTTAAGTGTTATAGTTAGAGTAGGAAAATATTTCTTTGGTAACCTTGCAACCTGAGTAACAATCATTTAATTAGGGATGATAGCCAGCTCTATATACACAGTTGCACATGGTAAATGAGTAAACAAAAAAAATTCTCTAAATTAACACATATTTTGTTCAATAATTTTATTATCCTAAAGAACGAAAGTTTTTTTATTATTTCAAATAATAATTAATTAAAAGGCTCTTATACAATTAAAAAGAAAATAGATTTCTGACAGAGTTGGGCGAGGTCGTGGAGGGGAATGGAGAGGCAGGGGATAGTCGGGACATCTAATCCCCACCCTACCCGTCTTTGTTGCAATCCCTAGTATTATAATATTCCATACATGTAAGGAAATGTAAAGTCTTTCATCTCCTTGAGGAGATCAAAAGTTTCCTTCCTCATTAAGTGGTCATTATTTGGAACATTGTAACTTATTAATATGCTAGTTCAAGAGGTTAGAGTTTTAATTCCCCTCATTATTGACCTTGATGGACGGTCAAGATTAAGTTTAAAGGTTTGGGATTCGGTCCTCTCTCTACCTATAAATAATAGTCTTTGTCCATCACAAAGGTTATCAAAAAGTATTTTTACATACAACACATAAAGTTTATAGGCAAAGAGAGAGAAATCGATTCTCCATTTTGTAGCAGTTGATAGCATCAAAATCATTTGTATCAGAATGTCAGGAGGTATGTTTTAATCTTATTGTTTATATATATTATGTTTGTGATGATCATGTTATTCTAAGATCTTAGGATCATGTTATGCTTTTAGTATATTTAACATGTGGTATCAGAGCCTGTTTAGAATGCATGATTATCCTTTAATGGATTTTATATAAATTAAAACATATTAGCATGTATAGATTTACTACTGCTTATATTTTGCGGCATATCTCGATCCTACTGTTATGGCCTTCTTGTGAGTTTATTTAATTCCGCAAATATAACTTTGGGCATGAGTGTTTGATCGTGATTATGAAATTTAAATTCTGCAATTTTATTATGTAAAGCAGTTTTCGATCATTATGTAAAATTAAAGTTAAAATTAAAATAAAAAAAAATTTACATCAGTTGTTATTTCCGCAAACAGTCGTTGTATTATTTTGTAACAACTGTTATTTTTCACAAATCTAAACAACTGTTATTTATAGCATACTTATAACTGTTAATTTTCGTTAATAGTTGTTATATTATTTCGTAACAGCTGTTAATTTATTTCACTAACAGTTGTTATATCATTTTCGTAACAATTGTTAATTTATTTTACTAACAGTGGTTAAATCAATTTTGGTAACAATCTGTTATTCTTTTTCCACTAAAAGTTATTATATTATTTTGTAACAGCTGTTATTTTGTTTTCCTAAAAGCTGTTAAATCTGTTGCTTAAAGCTTTTTGGTATTAGCTGTTTTCCTTTTTGCTTACAGCCATTATGTTTACCTACAATTATGTATATTAATTTTGGTCATTTATATATACCATCTTATGTGAATAATTTTTTATTGTTCAAATACATGAATTTATTTTCGTCCACAGACAAATAATATTCATATATTTAAGCAATAATAAAGGAAATTGTTCAATAAATATGTTCATTATGATATTTGAATATAATGACCCTAAATGGTATCATGAATATAATTTTAGGTGACTACCCACAGGAGAACCTATAATTATATTATTTATGTTCAATATAATTGCATATGTTGTTTTAAGCCTAAAAATCCTTGTATCCACGTTTGCAGTTAGTATACCATCAACTCTTAATTCATATGCTACGTCTATAATTAAACTCAATGGAACAAACTACTCAGAATGGAGAGAGCAAGTTGAGTTTTCCTTGGGAGTACTTGAACTGGATATGGCTCTCCTTAAAGAGAAGCCAGTTCCACTTACTGACGTAAGTACCACCGAAGAAAACAAGCTCCATAATGATTGGGATAGATCTAATAGACTAAGCATGATGTTTATGCGAATGGTGATTGGCACCAACATCAAAACCTCCCTACTTAAAGCTGAGAGTGCAAAAGAATATTTGCAAGCCATTGAAGATCGGTTCAAGACTGCAGATAAATCCCTTGCTGGAAAACTTATGGCAGATCTTGTGACCATGAAGTTTGGTGGTTCTCGCTTAATGAGTGCCCATGTCATTGAAATGATTAACCTTGCTGCAAAATTTAAGAATTTGGGATTGGTTATGGATGATGCTTTTCTAGTCCAATTCATCCTGACTAACTTACCTCCTCATTATGAACCATTCAAAATTCGTTACAACACTATTACGGAAAAGTGGAGTTTGAATGAATTGACTAACAAATTGGTTCAAGATGAGTCTAGGCAAGGATCACAAGGTATTAAAGTTGCTCATTTCATTCAAGGAGCTGGAAAACAAACTGGGAGAAAGAATAACTCAGTTAATAAAAGATCACCACCCAAATCTGATGAGTCTAATCAACCATCTAAAAAGAAAAAGAAGGATAATGTTTGCAGGTTCTGCAAGAAATCTGGACATTTCCAGGCAGACTGCGTTAAGCGTAAAGAATGGTTCGAAAAGAAAGGTAACCCTATGGGTTTCGTAAGTTATTTCGAATCAGATCTTACTAATGTATCTTCTTCTACTTGGTGGACACTGGTGCTAACGTTCATGTTTCGAATTCAATGCAGGGATTCATTATGATCCAAACTATAAACACAAGTGATAATTTCATTTTCATGGGGAATAAAGACAAAGCTCCAGTTAAAGTTATTGGAACTTTTCGTCTTATTTTAGATAGCGGTTACTGAGTTAGATTTATGTCAAACTCTTTATGTTAAAGTCTATTTCCCAGTAATTTGATTTACGTAAGCGCACTTGATAAGTTTGGATATTCATTTGAAGTAGGAAATGGAAATTTCAGTTTATTTAAAAATTCTAGCATTATTGGTTCTGGAATTTTACTTGATGGATTTTATAAACTTCATCTTAAACATCAAGTTGCTGAAACCCATTTAACCTTGCATAATAAAGAAACAAAACGTGAGTCATCCAAAAATGACTCTTACTTCTTGTGGCATAAAAGACTAGGTCATATATCTAGTGAAAGAATCAAACGATTAGTAAAAGACGGTGTCCTTCCGGACATAGATTTTACTAATATTACGGCATGTGTTGATTGTATTAAAGGAAAAACAACCAAAAACACAAAGAAATGAGCCACAAGAAGTACACAACTTCTTGAAATAATACATACAGATATTTGTGGACCTTTTGATGTTCTAACTTTTGGAGGAGAGAAATATTTCATTACCTTTATTGATGATTACTCACGTTATTGCTATCTTTTTCTATTGCATGACAAATCTCAATCTGTGGATGCTCTACAAGTATTCATTATTGAAGTCGAAAGGCAACTAGAAAGAAAAGTGAAAATTATTAGGTTTGATAGAGGTGGTGAATTTTATGGAAGGTATGATGAAACAAGACAACATCCTGGACTTTTTGCTAAACTTCTCCAAAAACTTAGAATTGTTGCCCAATACACAACGCCTGGTTCTCCATGGCAGAACGGTGTAGCTGAAAGGCAAAATCGTACATATATGGAAATGGTTAGATCCATGATGAGTCATGCCAATTTACCTATATCCTTGTGGATGGATGCATTACGAACAGCTGTTTATATCTTAAATAGGGTTCCTAGTAAGGCCGTTCCAAAGAAACCTTTTGAACTTTGGAAATGATGGAAACCTAGTTTAAGACATCTCCAAATATGAGGTTGCCCAGCTGAAGCTAGAATATACAACCCACATGAAAAGAAATTAGATTTCAAAACAATCAGTGGTTACTTTATTGGTTACCCTGAAAAATCTAAAGGATATAGATTTTATTGTCCTAACCATAGTACAAGAATTGTTGGAACCGGTAATGCCAGATTCTATGAGAATAGTGAAATCAGTGGGAGTACTAAACAACAAGAAGTGATCATTCAGGAAATAAGGGTACCCATCCTTTTACCCTCAATTCCGAAATATATTGAGAATTCTTCCATTGTTGAACACATTCACAATGCGGAAACTCCAATAAATGATCATCAACTCCATAATGAGATTATCACAGATCATAATGTTAGTGAAGCACCATTGGAACCAGCCTTAAGAAGATCTCAAAGACAAAAGAGATCGGCTATTTATGATGATTACCTGCTTTACTTAATAGAATCTGAAGGGACTAAAGATCCGATTTCTTATTCACAAGCCATTAAGGACGTTAATTCTTCTAAATGGATTGATGCCATGAAAGATGAATTGAAATCTATGGAAAATAATCAAGTATGGGAACTCGTTCTATTACCTCCAGGACACAAAGCCATTGGCAATAAATGGGTCTTTAAGACCAAACGTGGCCCGCGAGGTTTAATTGAGCGATATAAAGCAGACTTGTTTTCAAAGGTTTTAATCAGAAAGAAGGCATTGATTATATTGAGACTTTTGCTCCTGTTTCCAGGAAAGATTCTCTTAGAATTATCATGGCATTAGTAGCTCATTATGATCTTGAACTACATCAAATGGATGTGAAAACCGCCTTTCTAAATGGAGACTTAGAAGAAGAAGTCTACATGAGTCAACTCGAGGAGCTTCATAATTGAAGGACGAGGGAAAACATGGTCTGCAAACTTAAGAAATCAATCTATGAACTGAAACAAGCTTCTAGACAATGGTATCTAAAATTTCATGAAATCATTACTGACTTTCGGTTTCACTTTGAAAATATAGTTGACCATTGCATATATCTCAAGTTCGAGTGGGAGCAAGTTCATATTTTTTGGTTACGTATGTTGATGACATATTATTAGCAAGCGATGACCTTGGTTTATTACGTGAAACTAGGGATTATCTCTCCAAGAATTTTGAAATGAAATATATGGGTGAGGCTTCCTATGTGATAGGAATTGAAATATTCCGTGATAGATCACAAGGACTTTTAGGATTGTCTCAGAAAACATATATTGACAAAGTTCTTGAGAGATTTGGAATGTCGACTTGTTCTACTAGTCCAGTGCCCATTGCATAAAGGAGACAAACTTGTTCTTGAGCGAGTGCCACTAAGACTCGATGGAACAAGAAGAAATGACAAAGTATCCTTATGCATCTCTTGTGGGAAGTTTGATGTATGCACATGTCTGTACTCGACCTGATATTAGTCACGCTGTTGGTATGTTGGGTAGATTTCAAAGTAACCCAGGAATCGCTCATTGGAAAGCTGCAAAAAAAGTACTTAGATATCTAAAGGGATCAAGGAATTACATGCTCACATATAGAAAATCAAGTCACCCACAGGTGACTGGTTATTCAGATTCAGACCTAGTTGGATGTCTTGACACAAGGATTTGTACTCTTGGCTATGTGTATCTCTTATGAGGAGATGCCATATCATGGAAAAGCCAGAAATCTGATTTGTTGTTCGGATCCACCATGATGGCTGAATACGTGGCATGTTATGAGGCTTCAATTCAGGGAACATGGTTGCGTAATTTTGTGTCACAGTTTGGCGCTTTAAGTTTTATCTCTAAGCCATTAACTGTTTACTGCGACAATGAAGCTGTAATCTTTTTCTCCAAGCATGATAGGATTACGAAAGGTTCAAAACACATGGACATTAAATACCTATTACTGAAACAAGATGTTAGACTAAAGAAAATTGTCGTTGAGTCCATAAGTACAAATTTACAAGTGGCAGATATATTCACGAAAGGATTACCTTCACCAACTTTTCAGAAACACACTGAAAGTATGGGCCTTGAAGATAGTTCCTAATTTCCTATTCTGCAATTTAAGTTGTACTTATGATTGACAATTCTTGAGCTCTTAATGAATTTTAACATCTGTTATTTCTGTTTTCTAAAGTGTACACAATTATGTTTAGATGTATGACAACAGAATCAGTCTTTGCTTAAAGACATTATGTGACCATTAAGATTAAACTCATTTACGGTCTAGTTATGAAAGTTGTCAATTTTGTAGTACATGGAAGTAAGCACGTTGCAAAATAATGTGTGCACGCCATGACTCTTATTGATCACTAGATTAACCAAGACACTTATGATAACCGACTAAAGAAGAATTTAGCATATTATGCGCGCTTAATGATCTTAATAAGTTTACACTAATGGATATTCCAAAAGACCAAGTGGGAGACTGTAAGGAAACGTAAAGTCTTTCATCTCCTTGAGGAGATCAAAAGTTTCCTTCCTCATTAAGTGGTCATTATTTGGAACATTGTAACTTATTAATATGCTAGTTCAAGAGGTTAGAGTTTTAATTCCCCTCATTATTGACCTTGATGGACGGTCAAGATTAAGTTTAAAGGTTTGGGATTCGGTCCTCTCTCTACCTATAAATAATAGTCTTTGTCCATCACAAAGGTTATCAAAAGTATTTTTACATACAACACATAAAGTTTATAGGCAAAGAGAGAGAAATCGATTCTCCATTTTGTAGCAGTTGATAGCATCAAAATCATTTGTATCAGAATGTCAGGAAGTATGTTTTAATCTTATTGTTTATATATATTATGTTTGTGATGATCATGTTATTCTAAGATCTTAGGATCATGTTATGCTTTTAGTATATTTAACAGTACATACATAAGTAATTACATAATTATAATATCAAAGTAACTTTTTGTTGGTAGAGATAAAAATTTCAGTTCTTTTAGTATCTTTTTGGTCGAGAGTAGCAGTGTCCAGCATCAACAGTAGTGAAGTCCCCTTGCCACATGAGCTCTCTGAAGAGGTAAATGGCTGACCATGAAATGTGCAGTAAAATATCTGATTTGATATTTTAGGTCATGCTATTTTAGTATTTTGCTTTTGATGTTTGCATAGTAAGATATCTCCAAAATATGAAAACGATTATATAAAATAAAACATTATTTGCCATTGATGGTAATCTTATCTCATTTTTTTGAAGTGCTTATAGCATAATATAAAACATAAATAGATTTTATGAATTTGTTCTCTATTTCAATTTTACATATGTTGAACTTTCTCAGTTTATTTCCAATAGTTTTAATAGATTAGAGTGGTATAAAATAGCATGACCTAAATATTTTATTTTCTGTTAAATTTTGTGGTAAAAATCGTAGAATGATGATTCATTTTTCAATTTGATAAATTATGATATATTTGGATAAAATTTTCACTCAAAATACAACTCTACTTTTTTTTTTTAACTTATTTTTTTGTCGACCCCACATATTCTCTTACAAAATCAACTATAGTCCCTAATAAAATTAAAAAAAAAAGTTGAATTAACTTATTACTCTAATTAAAAGATGCCTATTGTTTCATAAACTAATGAGAAAACAAAAGTAAAGAAACTGTAGAAAATTAAAATCCAACAATAAGGAAAACGAAAAACTACTATCAAATATATTTTAACTTAATATTCTTATTAAAAAATAATCAAAAAATAAATATGCATAACTTATTTTTATATCAATATGAAAAAATAATACATCAATATTATTTTTATTAATTATTCTTAGCCTCTTTTGCATGGTCATCCGGGATTTCATTGTAATTCTTCAAACCCCATACATCCTCTTCCCATACAATTTCTTCATCCATCAAATAATTTTGAACTACATTGTCAAAATCAAACGTCCTCTTCGACATCTCTTCGATTTGCTCTTCAGTAAGAATACACTCAGACTTATTAATCGCGTACCTTGGCCAATTCTTTTTGTTCTTCAAATATTCAATAAACTTTTTGTTCAATTTAACATGCATATCTTTTTTGTATTTTTTTTGGCTTCTTTCTTCCTTCTTATCACCCTCTTTTTTCTTCTCGTGCTCGTTCGACCCATTGCCCGCCATTGATGAGGAAGTAGAAGCCATGAAAATTCAAGAATTATGGTTTTTTTATTTATTATTTTCGGGGTTTAGGAGAGGAGTAGATTATATATATATATATAATGCATTGGTAAGGGAGGGTTTTTATATTTTTTTGGGTATATATGGTATGTAAGTTTTATTTCCTTTTCCAAATAAGATATTATTAATGTGTTTATGAAATTTTTTATGTGTATGGAAGGAAATTGAATCCTTTACTATTAAGGAGATTAGATACAGTGACCTTTTAAAATTGAATTACATGTATTTTTTCGTTTCTTTTCACTCTCTCTCTCTTCTTCCTTTCATGTCCTTTTTTGTCTTACATCAATAATATTATTACCTTAAACTCTTTAATTGGACAAAATTAATCTTTTAAAATCTTGAAAATACTTTGACCGACTTTGTCACAATGACCACAAATATTTGACAATTATTACTTGTGAATATAAAATAGAACCGTAAAATCCTGGATAAATGACTCCCGTTGAAACATACATCATTTTTATTTGACCAAATTATTCTAATCACCTTGTTCCTCTTTAAAACTGACTTATCCAATAATGGATTATTACACTTGGCTAAAATAATAATAATAATAATAATAATAATATCTCTATTCTTAAATATAAGACTTTCAATACAAGTATCGAAAATTAAGAAAAAAAAATCCAATTTTTTTTAATCAAAATACTAATATTAGTATCTTAAATAAAATTTGTATGTGACTAATTTTATTTAATAGTGTAATAATAATATTTTGTTTAAAAAAAACATATAAATTTTTGTTTTTTTAATTTTCGCTACTCGTCCTAAAAGTGCTATACTTAGAAATGGAGGGAGTAATAAATAAAAAGTGTAGAATAATAATTTATGCCAAACCTAAATAATGAAGTTCAACCCTCCTCATTCATTCGCAAAACACAATATTAACAAGAAATAAGCTTAGTAGAAAAACAAAAAAGTGACCTAAAAAAATTTAACAAGAATTTCCCACACTCTAAACAAGTTTTTAGTCATCTATAACTGTATTCATTTGTTCGACAAATGAACGTAAAACTAATTGAAGCAAAAAAAAAAAAAAAATTTAGTAGTACAAGATAGTTTGGGAAAAAATATCATTTGCCCTCAAATGTAAGACTGTTTTCTGAATAAGTTTCCACTACAACAGACTGCACAAGACCGTGGTGATGATAACGGTTTACTCTGCCTCCGTCTCCTGTCATTAGGACAACCTAAATCCAAAGGCTTGACAAGCAATGTGTGTTGCCTTCTCCATCATTAACCTGTCAGAACAGTTCCCCAATTTGTTATAAGAAGCAATCGATACCAAAATCATGCACCTATAGAATTGGCTAAAACCGGAAGTAAAACTCTGGATATTGAACTAAGACCAAAGGAAAGAAGGTGAAAGTACAACCTTCTTGTCCTATATCGTGTTATAATGTAACACCAGTGTCCAAATATATCTGCAATGTGAAACAATGCCCAGTCTCTACCAGTGCAAACAGGCGAAGGCAAACATGAAAGAACATGTTCAAGGGTCAAGCTGTTACAATTATTTACCAGTTTGACCTTTAGCACATTCAATAGGTCTTAGCTCAAACCCACTTTGCAAACACATTCAACTTGATACAAGAACTGCCATCAGTTTTCTTTGTATACACATTAACACACACACACACACACACACACACACACACACACACACATATATATATATATATATTGATTCATGAGCTGTTTTTAGTAAGTTCGTGATATAAATATTTTCTGTAGGACAGCCTGTTGTTTGAGCTCAATCATAATGTTTTCCTTAAGCGAGCAAATACACGGGAACATAATAATAAAACGAGCAGTTCAAGGATGACTGGGATCAATACAGCCCTAATTAGCATGGGTCTAAACATGGTCAGCGAAGAATACTTGCAAATCCCAATGATTTAATACTACAATAGCAATATTACGCATTAGCATAAGAAAATGAATCTTATAGTTTTACGTGACAGAAGATATAGCATACTTCTTGGCGGCAGATATTAAAAGGACATTCACAAAAATGAACTCTAATAGTCTGATAGCTAATAAAAATGGAGATATAAAAGTTTCAAGAAATGACCTTTCATCTTCTTCGCACTGCAGCGCCTTGACCACGTGGAACCCCTGAAATCGGCTGCGGGGCTCCTGGTTGACCACCACCCTGCTGTTCGTCAGGCATATTCATTGCTTGAGTAACAGCATTCATTACAATTAGCCCAAGGGGAATCAGGTACATCCACTGAATGAGAGAAAATGTATGAGCAATATTTGTTAGCACTTCACCTAAAAAACGCAGTTGGAAACAACACATTGGTATAGTGTCCCGTGTAAGATACTCACATATTTAGCCCAAAAGGACCTTTCAATAGGCTTTACACCTTCACCCTCTCCATTCTCACCACCCACAATCTCTTCTGCATACACTGGAGTCCTGTTTCAAATATTGAGAATTAATTTATAATTCCAATTTTGTCCACACCTGAACATGTAATATGGATGTGTCTCTCAAGCAACAACAGAAGTGAGGAAATGCTAATATATCATCTACCTTCTATGTTACTCGGACTTGGGTACGGGTGCCGGGTACTTAAACATCTAAAACAAAGTGTCTAATCGGTGTTGACTAGATACGGAAAGTATCCCATACCCATGTCGTGTCGACACGGGTACGGTAGGCATAAACGAAGGGTCCGAGTAAAATAGTCTACCTTACTCTAGTGAGAGGAAATACAATAAATCACCAGACCACAATAGGTGACTGGAACAATAAAGCATCAAAATGCAGTTGCACCAAGTCTATATCGACAATGCGAGTTAACTAGTTTTGAACCCAAGTTTCATTACAATATAAGAAAATACAAAATACAACTTAGTAAATCATGGAATTCACAATATTGGCAATCGTGATCAAGAGAAATGTACCAAAAAAAACAAAAAAAAATCTAGGAACAAAGAAAAGAAGAAAATACCTAGGTGCCTCATTAGTAGTCTCTAAGACTGTGTGAGAGTTGAAGGACCACTTTTTGGGCTGCAACAGAACAAACAACACGTGAAGGTTATGGTTATCCAAACATACATTACTAAGATAATTTGTACATGACAAGTTAATTGATATGTCCAATGAAAAAGGACTGCAGGTATATATATTATCAGAATAAAGCAAGAAATCCAATTTTTTTAATCAATTCATCGGGGATAAGGTGGACCTGCTAAGCCTTAAATACACAGGGTGGTTTCGGGCAAAGTAATTTGTTTAGAGCTGCTTATTTGTTGCCTGGTAAACCCTCATTAGGAGCCTAGGCTACTAGATTCTTAACAGTATAGCTATAGTCAAGCTTTGAATGCCACCCAGCCATTTCTGAAATTAAGAGAAGTAAATTCATGTACATAAACTGTCTAGTGTCTACCCAATACTCCCTTTTGAAAAGAAAACTTCTGTAGCTTCAAGTAATGATGCAGATTAGTAACTTCTTATATGTTCCTACTTCCTAAAAGAATCTGCAAGTTATTAATTACCAAAAGGTTCTTGTTACTTAGAAAATTAGTTTTATCAATAATGATTCAATATCAATGCAAATGAAGCATGAAACAAATTTTTTTATCACAAGAAGTAAGGCACTTTCTGTATAAAGAGCACCACACAGAAGGTCTGGATGAGGGTAGGCCTACATCCTTACCCCAACATTTCCATCAAATGTAGCTTCCACATCACAGTAACAAAACCTTAATTCAATCACTCTCTAATCAGGACTTCTTTGTGTAACACACACATATGCTTTCTTTTGTCTTTTTATGAACTCGTGTGTTTGATTTAAACACAAGACCTGCAGTCCAATATACCAGAAACTCTATCCCAACTTGATATCCTAATAGACCTTGAAACTTGTGATTATACTTCAACCAGCCAGCTGAACTCGACTGAAGTTTCAAGCCTCAAACCTCAAACGTCTACTTGGCTATATAATTTGTGCAGCCACATTTCAATTATCTTGCCCCTTCAGAGATGCAATTGATTACCTAAAGAACAAACAGCGCCTCAAAGAGGTTAAGTTATAGACATTCTATACAAAAGGGAAGCCTAAATCCAGTCTTCAGATTAATTCTTTACAAGAAAATCTGGGAATCCTTCCCTTCAACAATTGAAGGGGAGCATCTTCACAGAATATTGAGAACATAAAATACTACCTTTTCTCCGCAATCAAAATAAAGCAGAAAGGGCAAGATGACAGCAAGAACTAGCGAGTACACATACAAATTTCAGGAGCCGAGGATACTGACAAGCTCCCGGAGAACCATAATTAATAGCCAACACATTCACACCATCCTGCAATTGGGAAAACCAACAGAATGGAATGTTTTCTTTATTTGCAGTACCAAGTGCAAGAAAATGTATAAATACATAGAGATGATATAAGAAAACGAGAGAATAACGTCAAATATTCAACAGATTATGGCACATCAAACTGAAGAGTTAATTGGGAGAGAGGATGGGATGCTCCTGGGCCAGCTAGTTCGTAGGTTGGATGTACAATAGCGCGTAAAAAGTATGTGTACAATAATAGGTTACCGCAAGATAAGGAATTCCTAAAAAAACTACCATTTTTCTTTTTACTTTTACTAGGAGTTAACCCATATTGGCTGGGAGTAACAAGATTAAAAGATGTAATCAAAAGTATTTAGACAAAGTGAAAGATATAGGACAATCCCAGAGTTTTTGCCAGAAAAGTTGATAAGTGTCAACCCTTCCAAAATCTATGCTCCTGACTCATCTACATCTCAACTAGTTCTACATAGATTGAAAGTGAATATATTGATATGCCAATCCGGATGATCCAAGTCCAGGATATCAAGTAAAAGTTTAACTGGCACACGCATACCTTGTTTTGCTATCTTTAGGTGCCTCAAAGTCTAATTAATCAAAACTCTTCAGGTTAAAACAGATATAAGGACTTTACATATATATTCACGTCTGTACAAGTAGGAAACAGATAAATCCACAAGAAGTGTAGAAAAGGTGATAGGCATGACCATATACAGAACTATATTTGCAATTTCCAAAATTTCTCTCTCCATTTCTAAGGAAGTGGAATGCTCATACAGTGAGATCTTTCCTCTGGCTCTATCAAATCAATTAATACAAATCTGATTAAATAAGGAAATATGTGGGATCGACAGAAGATCTCAAGTAAATCAGTATTGTTTGGGAAGGAAAAAGACCAATTTAAGAGGTCTCAGAAGACATTCTCTTATAATTTGAAACAAGATCAAGTAACACATTGCATTGCATCAGAATACTATCTCTCCACACCAAATTTTTCTTAAATCAGTAACCATGACTCATGGATTATTACTTCAGACTTGGAAACATTTACACAAATAAACAAATGTTCATATCTCATGCACAGGTATGTCAAAAACAGTTCAGCCCATCTAGATATACCTAGCGATTATGTGTCAATAGGCCTTCAGATGTATTAAGGCAAAAGACAAAAGTTAAAGCAAAAGAAGACAGCAATCATATGTCAGTTTGGAGCACAAGCTGCATCCCACGATTCAGAATTTTCCAAGAGCAGAATAATACCATATGAATGACGAAATGCTCATCCAAGCGATCCCTTGAAAGACATCTCTGGAAATAGGAAAAGAAAAAAATTACTACGTTCCAAGTATAGAGAACAAAAAATAAAATCTGAGGTATTGAATTGAAGAGCACAAAAAGCTGAAAGTTAGGTAATTCTTCAAACAATATTTGCTCGACAAGAATTTGAAGAGCATGTGAAATTGAATAGTTAACGGGAAATTATTGGCTCAGTAGTCAGTACTCCAGCTTTCTTGATTATGACTTCATTGAATTGAATAGAAGCTTTCTTGATTATTGGCTCAGGTGAATGTATCATGTCAATTCACAATAAGCTTGCTTTATTTTGAATTCAGGAATGCAAACAGAGAACTAATTGGCAGTGGCTCAGTGCTCAACTTAACTAAGAAAATTGAGTTCAAGCTCAAGTTTGAGCAGCTTGAGGCATTTTCTGCTTAAGCCTAAGCCACAAGCTACCCTTTTTCAAGTACTAGTGACTGACATTGAGCCTAATTGGGCACCAGTCTTCTATCTACTTTTAGTACTTTTTAAAACTATAGTCAAGGGCATTAGAGTCTTTCCATTTATAAAACAAGGGAGAAGGAGGGCAAAAAGCTAAATTGGGAGTGCTCAATATCATTTCCCTAAAATAATTGTTGAAGTTATTCAATAATATATGCTACGTATTCCTAACACCCCATTTCACTTATGGATTTGACATTGATCTCAAAACAATAAATTCAATCGAGCTATGGTCGAACTTGAGTTCAAGGTCAAATACATGGATGGTGTTTGAACCAACCCAACTTTGTTTCTGCACCTAGTGGCATGAGAGTAGGTCAAAGTTTTGAAGCATGCCAATATTCTTCTCTCTCATCATACGAGTGAATCTATGTTGTCTATCTCATCCCACAGAGCATACTAGTTAGAACCCCATAGGTGTGTGATGCATCTATGAATCAAAGAACCAACAGTATCAAATTTTGGAATTACACTTGCCTCCCCTATTTATCTTTATGATGAACATAAATGATCTTTCATGAAAGACCAATACTCTTCTATAGTATTAATGAGTTGTCACCACTTTGTAGAAACTCTTTTTACCATTATTAGAAGCAAATTGAGGATTTGGAACAACTTCATGTAGTGATTGAAAAAGTGAAGAATTGTCTGAGTTGACCCAGAAACATTTCTGAAGGTTATTTCACCAATTATGGAGAGGTTCTGGAATAACTGTAGATCTTAAAGGTGGCAATGTGATTCGGCAAAAGGGCGAATAGTATGAAACATCTATACCGACAAGGTAGAGGGAAACTTACTGCTTTTACAGATGAAAACACAAAATCTCTTCCAGGCGGACTTAAAAGATTCGAGGCCACTCTTATCCGGTAAAAATCATCAGCTTCAAGTAGTGTCTGTCAAATGATTCATAAGATATTCCAGGTCAGTTCCATTGTGAACCGTAAGGTATTTAAAAATGAAAAAAGATACTAAAAAATAAAAGAAAAGATCATTAATTACCTTGAAGCTATCCTTTTCAGCTTCTGTGAAATCATTCCTTGAGAACCTAAGCTTTGTAAGTTTCTGTGACATAACACATTCGGTACTAATTAGGGATTTATTTGAATAAGGAAAATGAAGCATTAATTCAAGAATGAAAAACAACAGTTAGCTTTGGTACAATACTTGTTTTTCAAAACTCAATCTTTTGAATTATATATTAAAAAAACATAAATACTACATGTCCTAACAAGGTCCCTGAAGTATAGTGATCAAAGCAATAGCTCCCATGGAAGCCATACAGCTGATCCTATACTATCTGACTATCCCAATAAAAAATCCAAGCGCCCATAGACTTTAACTTTCTGTTCATTGATATATATCTCTCACTTTCCTACTTACGCAGTTTTGGTTTTTAAAAAAAAAGTAAATGTTTACGGTAACCAAGTAACATTCAACGAGAAAATAGAAAACAAATATCAATGAAGTCTAAGAAAAAAATAAGTATTAATCAATATGATTTGGAACATCTCAGTGCTTTAATTGTCATACTTAAATTTACTACACAATCAAGTTGTCACTAATCATTGAATTCTACAATAGCTGCTCGTTATCTAAAACCTTACAGAAATTCTATAATTCTGACGACTTCAATAGCTAAAGCTATCACTCCATGAAACTAAATGGGTAGTTAAATAAAAAATTGATAATTAAATAAATAAAACTAATAACTAATAAAACTAAGGAAGACTTGGATGGAGGTGATAAAAGGGGATATGAATCTGCTAGAACTAGATGAGAGTTGTGTTTGGGATCGAAAGAAATGGAGAGTGCATCCATGTGGATGACCTTACGTGATTCTTACGTTGGTTCATGTAGCCGACCCCAATCTGTTGGGATTAAGGCTTGGTTGTTGTTGTTGTTGTAAACCTTACTACTCCCTCTATTCCATAATATACACGGAACATAAGCCGTTTAGGAACGGAGCGAACATTAAGAGAAGCTACAAGGAAGGCACCTTTAGTCAAAATATCAATATTAATCTCTTAAATAGGACTTGTATACAACCAATTCTATTTAAGAGTCTTATTTGACAGAGTAATATTGATATTTTGACTAACAAACTACTTTGTTTTTTGCTTTCTTAATTTTAGCTACATGTCATAAACCACTTATATTATGGTATGGAGATAGTACTACATAACAGTGGGTAAAATATGGCACTAACCTGAGCTCCAGACCGCGAACTTTTCAGGCGAGCAGTGAAAGTTCCGGCAGGGAAGAAATCGGAATCACCAAAGGCATGCTCAAGGGAAAATTTAACCTTTGAATCAGAATCCGATCCTATGGTGGCCGATTCGGACGACCTTATCCTCTCCGTTTGAGATGGTTTAGTCGGAGTTATTACAACCTCCACATCGGAGGATTTGGGGGCGCCACCTTCGAGACCGAATTCTTCGTCATCAACAAGGAGCTCGTCGGATCGGAAAGCAAACGATGTAGTTACGAGTAAGGAGAAGATTGATAGAAGTAGAATTAAGTTGAAAGGAATCGGAGATCTGATCGTCATTGTGGAAGAGATGAGAAGCGGTGGCGGTGGTGGTGGCGACGCCGGACCGCGGTGTTTGAGAGCGGCGGAGTAAACAAAGATGACTTGAACTACTCAAGCAGTCGAGCTACATTTGGATCTCGTATACTAAAGTAAAAATTTAAAATTTAAAAAAGAAAATGGAAAAAATAAAGAATATCTGACGTCAGAATAGTCGATGACACGCTGACACCATTGTTTATGGAGTATTCTGATATGGACCAGGAATATCTGACGTCAGAATAGTCGATGACACGCTGGCACCATTGTTTATGGAGTATTACGATATGGGATCAGGGGAGTCGGGGAGTAGGTCACGAGTCCACTCAGGGCGATATTTGGCCTCGTCGCCCCTCTCTTTAAAAAAAATTAAAAATTTATCTCTCAGTCACAGTTAAAATACAAAAAAGATAATCCTAATATGGACACAGTTAAAATTACAAAAATTATACAAATTTGTCACATCACTATAAAATGAGGAGAGAATTGGTAGATTTTGTCTATGAGCAATTTATTGGGCGAATTGGTAGATTTTGTCTATGAGCAATTTATAATCATGCGTAATATCCTTAAAGATTGATTATGTACAATAGAATCCTTAAATAATTTATTATTTGTATAAAAAAAAAAATTTGTCCAAAAGTTACCGTCAATATGAATTTGAAAATTTATTTTTGAGTCAAAGCAAAAAGTTAAAGGGATAATTATGATTTTTTACATCACACCCTCTTCTTTTTCAACTCGCCCCTTCTTCCCTTGCGCATCCCCACCCACCCACCCCCACTCCACTCCACTCCATTCTTCCCTTCCCATTAGCAAAAATGCAAAAAATCATGCTCATGTAGCCATCAAAGCATAAAAAAATAAGCAAAAATGAGAATTATGGTATTGAGGATTTCAGGGTTATTGTATTGGTGGTGGTGTTGGTGTTGGGTAGTAGTGGTGGTCGGTGATAAAGATAGTTGTAGGTGGCCGGAGTTGTTCTCGTCATTATGGGGGCTAAATATTGATGCATGCTAGTGAATTATATTATGGGGATTGGAAAAAAAAATGAAGGGTGTTGAAGAGATGAACGGGACGTGGTAGAGGGTTGGAGGGTGGGTGAGGCTAATAGGAAGTGGTGTGGGTGGGAGGAGATTAATTTATATGTAGATATATATTAATACCTTTAAGTTTTTTTTTGGATCCGGTCAATTTTTTAAATTAACAGTTGACTAATATATTTTTGGACGAAAGGGCATTGGTAAATTGTTTAGGGATTTTCATGTCCAAAAATAATCTTTTGGGACCTTACGCCTAAATAATAAATTGTTTACCTCTAAACTTTTCTCGATTTTGATATTTAGTCATGAACTAAAAAATGCAAAGTTTTACCCTAAACATTTATGAAGTATTAATGTTATCCCTTCTATCCAATTTTGTTGTTAAATTTGGACAAAATGAGACCACATGACCAAACTTGGGGTATTTTGTGGAAAAATAGTTCTTTACCCTAAAAAAACGCAAATAGAAAGATGTGGAAAAACATGAGGACAAGGAAAAACTTTTATGCACGTGGAATATTGATTTTTTTATCCCATTGACGTCTTTTTTAATGAGCAAACCCTATTTTTTTTCAAAATGTATCTGAATTTGGTCAGGTTATCATATTCAGTCAAAATTTAACAGCGAAATTAGATGAAAAAGACAACATTAATACTTAATAAAAGTTCAGAGTACAATTTTTTGCATTTTTAGTTTAAGTTGAAAATCACAATCGAGAAAAGTTTAGGGGGCGTGAATATTGTTTACCATTGTTTCAAAACAAAGTAGTTTGATTAAACTAATGAGGCTCTTCAACGGTATGTAATACCTACGATCAAACCCGACATTTTAACCAATTCATAAAAGGTTGATTTTCTATGCATGATGCTCAGCCGATTTCTAGTGTAACCAGTTTGACATGCTGGTCCGAGTTTAATAATATAAAAAATAATTATGTAAATATAATGGTCATTTACAATCAAATCATATATTTTTCTCTACACTTCATGAGAACGATATTATTATACTGTGGTTATCAAGAAAAAGAAGGACAAAGAGAAAATCAAGTTCATGTTAATGTCTTTTGTAATGTCTAAATTAAAATCTCTCATAATTTACTTAGAGGAAGCTAAAAAAACCAAATGAGTAAAGGAATGTGATAGATGAAGTGATAAGAATGAAGAATCACATATCGAAAATGAATGTTGATTGTAGAGCTTGATAGCACAACAAAAGAGGGAAACAAAATCGCGTGGATCTTAAGTGTGTTATTGAAATGGCATTTTCATCATATTTTGAAAAATAAATAAATTTATATGGCAGTATTCGGTTGCTGAAAAAAATTAAAAAAAGAAATCGTATATATAATAAAGTTGGGGCGGAAGTTGTGGCATTAGTAAATTCATATATAACATGGATGCATAAGAAAATGAAAGAGAATATAAAGCATTTTAATGATTATTTAATAAAAGTGATGAAGAAGAAAAATAGCCTTCTAGAATCTATATGGAGAAATACTATGAAAAATATGAGAATTCGTATCTTAAATACATAAATAACTATAGTATATGTATTTAAGACAACAGTTATATTCATATATAAGTAACTAAAAGAAAATGAAACTTGAAAAAAAAATGGATTTAATCAAATAAAAAGAAAACAAATCATTTCCCAATAATTGATTATTTCCATATTGAAATTCTATAACAATAAACTCTAATAGTTAAAACTAAAAAAAAGATTAAAAAAAAAAGATTTCAAGAAACCATTTCTACTTTCAAAGAAAGGATATTTCATATTCTAAACAACAAACTAATGACTATTTAAATATATTAAAAAATATGTTCCAAAAAAATGGTTCTTTAATTTCTCTGAGAAATGGCTATTTGTGTTCAATACATAAAAGGCCCTAATAACTCCCCAATAAACATAACTTCCAAAACAACCTTTTAAATTCATAATTGAAAAGTGTTGAAAACTATAAAAGAGAAGTTGAAGAAGCCACATGCAATCGACACAAGATATACATGGCTCACTCTTTTCTTCTTTTAGCTCTTTTTTGTCCTTACGTGATGATTATGCATTTCTTCCCGATGTTATACTACTTTTTGACATAATTTTCTCATTTAATATTTTCATGATTGAATTTTATATTGTTATGTTTCATACTTTCTATTGAGCGGATTAATTATCCGGCCTCTTTTTAATCATAAGTTTAACTTTTAATCCAATTAATTTCATATTGTACGAACTTTTGAAGATGCAAGTAAAGCTACCATAAATTGACTACAGAATAATAATAAAGGTGAGTCCCTCAATTTGTTTTGTTGTTTTTATTGAGGACTATATTCAATATCTTTCTTATTTACACACAAAAAATTACTAGTATTCTTTAGGCCTATTTGGTGATAAAGAACACCTTTGGAGGATTAAATGTTCGGCAGACGAGATGGTAAGTAACCATCTATATTGAACTTTGGAACACTAAATAATAAATCATTATTTGATAGGCACAAATATTTTTTCATAGTTTATAATATCTATAACTTTTAGTTCATAGTATGAGATAAAAGAGAGATTATTTGAACTTGATAAATATCATACAATTATTTAAAAAAAAGTCCTATTTCTTTATTATTGTGTGAAACCCTATCCCACATGGGATAAGTCTGAAAGTTGTGACTGATACATAAGGTGGGTCTAAGTACCCATTATCATCTCGGAATATCCCTTTTGGCATAGCGAGTTCGGTTGCCAAGTAGATGATCGTGGGTACTGCCAGGCCCATGCGTCGCGTTGCGGGCCCGCGGGCTCGGGGTGTGACAGAGTGGTATTAGAGTCGGTGACCAGGCGGACGTGTGTGAGCTAAGTGCCACACCATAAGGGGTGGGGGCCACCTCTAGAATCCTGCACACCTGGTTGGTCATGGGCTAAGTGTGTTTGGGACGCCTAGCAAGGACGCTAGGGTCTTAAGGAGGGGTGAATGTGAAACCCCATCCCACATGGGATAAGTTTGAAAGTTGTGACTGGTACATAAGGTGGGCCTAAGTACCCATTATCAGCTCGGGATATCCCTTTTGGCATAGCGAGTTCGGTTGCCAAGTAGATGATCGTGGGTACTGTCAGGCCCATGCGTCGCGTTGTGGGCCCGCGGGCTCGGGGCGTGCAGGAGATTGATAAGAAAGAAAGAGTAGGCTATATAGATTGATAATGAAATGATTCAAGATCTCGACTGCGGAAGAATTTAAGAGAATTAGAACTATTTATAGATTTTTTGTTTTTACTTCTCATTAAAAAAAATTGCAATGTATTTTTAGGATGAGAACTTTTTGTTTAAATATCATGAATTTTGGTTGTTTATTTTCTCTTATGTTAAATAATTATATGTTTATATTTATTTTCAGATTTATTCAAAAACAAAAATATTTCTTTTCTGTTATCTTACAAATGGATAACATGTACCAATGAATACTCATGTACAAACAAATTAAATATGTACATCTAATATGTATAATGAAAAAAATTAACTATATCCTCATCCTCATGTGACCCGTTCTGAACCACAAAACGGATTTGATACATATCAGAACAATCCAAAAAACTCCTAATCCTCCATCGACCCGAATTACATCTCCCAGGCTCCGACCCACAAATTGAACAAAAACCCTAACACACACATTCACACTCACATTTACCTGAGCTCTGCTCTGGAGAGAAATAATACTTTGGACAATTGAAAGAAAGAAAATACACCTTTAGGGTTTCTGTAGAAAATATAGTTCAGCAATGGATGCGATAAGGAAGCAATTGGATGTGTTAATGGGTGCCAATCGAAATGGTGACGTTACGGAGGTTGATCGGAAATACTTCGATCGTGATGTTTGTCGTCTCTTCCTCTCCGGTCTCTGCCCTCACGAACTTTTCCAACTCACTGTGCGTAATCTCACTTTAATAGATAGATGTATATTTTAAATATATTTTTGTTTTTTTTTCATTTTAATGAATCATGAACTGATTTTTTATATTTTTCCTGTGATTTTAGTGCTTGACAAGAGTGGAAAAGAGGATAAGTTTCTGTTTTTTTATTGGCGGATTAGCGTGTATTTGGATAATTTTTTATTTGAATTTCTTGTTGTATATGGTTTTGGTGGTTATTTGCCTAATGGTTGTACTAGATTTTCTATGAAACTAGCTCTTTCTTCAGTTAATTTGCTAAATTTTGCTGCAAAGAAAATGATACTTATTACTCCCTCCTTCTCAAAATAGTGTTAACTTTTGTACTTTTCACAAAAAATTAAAATTTTTCTAAAAGACAATAAGAGTCAAAGACGAAAGACTAATATATCCTCATTGACTATTCCTTGAAAATTGGAATGGTAGTTGGAATAAGAGTAAGAAGATAGTTAAAAATGGTAAAACGTTCATTGATATTGCAAATCTTAACATTATTTTTAGAAAATTTTGAAGTCCAAATGTTAACACTATTTTAGGATGGAGGGAGTCGATTTTTTTCAGTGATTGAGGGAATAGGGTGAATTTGGATAATTTTTATTTGAATTTCTTGTTGTATATGATATTGGGGGTTAATTGCCTATGATTTTAGTAGATTTGCTCTGAAATTAACCTTCAGTGAATTGGACAACTTTGGTGTATGAAAAGAATGCTAATTATTCTTTCCTGCGAGGGAAATCGGGGAAACTGTCAAGAGTAATTCGGAGCTATTAAAGTTTTAGAGGAACTGAAAGCATTTACGTTCCGAAATTTGTCCATATAGTAGTTGCTTCAGTTTGTCACTTTTGATGTTTGAGAGTTGTTTTGTACAGTTTTGTTTGATAAGGTGTTTTATTATTGTTGCAGAAAATGGATATGGGGCCTTGCCCGAAGGTGCATTCATTGCATCTGAGGAAAGAGTATCCTTTTACCAGCTTTTTGTGCTAATGAACAGCCATATTTTATTTTGAGCTTAGGAGTGCATGGGATACTCTCGAACATATTTCTCTTTTCCCCTGTTACTTTTAACTCTTATTAGATATGAGGAATCAAAGGCGAAAGGTGTTGACAACTATGATAGGGACCTGGAGGATGTCATAGATAGGTTGATTATTGAGTGTGATCGGAAAATTGCTAGAGCTCTTAAAAGACTTGATGATGAAGATGCCAAGGCAGCCATTGCCATCTCAGTATCTGAAGTTACACAGGTAATGAATTTTTTCTGGTTCTCTCTTCACTAGTCCAATTCCCTGATCCAAATTACCCTGTTTATCTAATAAAATGACTTGCAGTCGCCAGAGATCGAAGAATTGTCGAAAGAGATAAAGGAGAAGCTGAAAGAAGTGGATATTTATGGTATGTTATGTTCCTTAACAGGATACACCTTTCCTTCATAGTAGTGTTTGTGGTTTCTTATGATTAAGAGTATCCCGGGCAGTTTTTTTGTCACAAAATTAAATTATTAAAGTTGTTCTCATGAGAATAATAACATTTTTTATGAAATTGTAGATTGAATTTGAGATATTGGAGACTGGTAAAGCTAGAAGTAGAATAGAGTTACTGCTTACCATTTAAATTGTTTTGCAAATTGAGAATAAGGCGGGCGAATTCAGATTCCTGAGTTGGCATGAATATAGTAGGGTGCAAGTTAATGGCCTGACTAACGGGTTAGAGAAGAGTAAATTTATTTGCACAAAGAAAAGAAAGAATTAATATGGTACACAACCAAGCTGTTAATTCTTTCTGCTCCCAATAATTCTGTGATTATGGGATTTGTACTACTCTTTCTAATGGCATTTTATCTCCCTGGAGACTGTGTAAATACTTTGTTGGCTCTAGGTCTAGGGTTGGTGTTTTATGAGTAAGGGACAAGATTGCAGTTGAGAAATCTGATTAACCCCTGATTAAATATATCATAGAAATGGAAAACTTAAAGAATTCAAATGATATCTATTTCTATTTGGACTTGTGCTCAGTTCTGCTACTGATAATTTGTGGGTTTGGGCTTTCTATTTGACTTTGTATTAACATTTCTAATAGTGTTTATGATGGCATTTTGGAGTTGAGATTGTTGCTTGTATAGAGTGTTACAGATAATTCAGACGATGAAAGGAGGATATTCTCTCTGCTTGTCCATGCAAAATCTGCTTGCATTATTTTAATTGTAAAGAGATGTTAAAATATAGTTATGTAAACCTAGAATTCATACAAATTGAACTTTTATGTGGCAACTGGCTTTCTGTATGTTTATTTGTTAAAACCATTCAATACCTTTGGATGCTTGGTGTCATGGTTCTTGCTTAGTGGTAAAAGATTGTCATGTTCTTAGCAGTGTTGCAAAAGTCGCTAGTCGCTAGTCGGTCGGCAGACAGGGGACTAGGGACTAGTCGGGGACTAGTCGGCGACCCTAAATCTCAATGTATTTTTTATAATTCTGTTATCATATGTAATATATTAGTCAAACAAAATTTCAGAATAAATTAACAATCAAATGCTAGTCAAATAAAAATACAAAATCCATTCATAATAATTAAATTCAACACTATAATAAGTAATAACAAATTAACAAGTTCAAATGCATTTGACCCTATCCATTCTATTTGGATCAACCAAAATTGCATAGTCCCAACCCACATCTTTTGATTCCGTGTAAGTTCAGAAAAGGCAGAAGAGTCAATAGATTTAGAAACACTAGCGGATGCAGCACTTGAAGATCCCATTTACAACACTATCAAACAAGAAAAGTTCGAACAATTAGCAATATACAATGACATCTATGTTAACTAAAACTTAAAGCAGCTTACAGATTAAAATCTATTGAATTTGATTGGTCCATGATTATCAAAAGCTAAACGAAATGATCCATGAAATTGTTCTATTGAATTTGATTGATCCATGATTATCAAAAGCAAAATGAAATGATCCATGAAACTGTGAAAGTAATCAAAATGCTCCATGAAATTACCGACTACCATGAAACTGTAAAAATTGCCAAGTAGAAAGCAAAGGCAGCAGGCAAGAATTTGTAAAAATCGATTTTTTAAAAAAGTCAACCGATTTTGACCGATTACTCCGATTTTTGACCGACTAGACCGATTTTTTGCCGATTTTTTCCCAAACCGATTTTTATACCCGATTTTTGAATTTTCTAGTCGTTTGGAGGCCGACTACCGATTAGTCCCGACTAGTCGGCCGACTAGCCGACTTTTACAACACTGGTTCTTAGTTGTCAGTTTAATAGTGTTGTATGATGTGATAATTTTTTATGTTTCTTGAGCATGATGTTATGACCTCATTGAGGGGATAGGATTTTCCCACAAAACCAGTTTTAGAATCTTATTTTGCTTGTTAGAAAAGGATGTGTGGGACGACAAAATAAGATTTATTGCTTTGAGTAATTGGCTTCATGCATTTCTCTCTATGTTTCTACAGTATATAGTTTGTGCATATTTGTACATTATGATGGTAAAGTTAATACATTATGATTGGAGGTTTATATTTTAGGATAAAGGGGACTTACGCAGCACCTAGTTATTGATGGTCCTCAGTGCAGCAGCCTTGTGGAAGAAACTTACCCTTCTCATAGATATATTTAAGTTCATCATATTGTTGAAAATATGCGTGGACTGAAGATTAATATATCTCATGGTATTAATGTATGTGTTGACTGATGATCACTGTTGTGCATACTGTTAATTTTCTGTTACTGATGTTCCATATGCGAATAAATCTTGCAGATCTTGAAGGCAAGACAGATATGAAGATTCGAGCTCTTGAAGTGTTAGAAGAGCTCAGAACTAAGAGAGCTGACAAGCAGGTGAGACAAGAAGTTCCCAAGGAATTTTAAGTTTCTAATAATTTAGACATATTGTAGCAATGAGATTAAATACATGCTATTTCAAGTTGTGTTTTCCATAAATTTCTAATTCCTGTAAATTATTGTGTACTTCTTGTACAGTCCACGCTTCTCTTAGATGCATTCAACAAAGATCGAGCTTCACTTCCTCAGCCCCTAACAAACAATTCACATCTGGCGCCCTTGCCTGCAACTGCACCCGATCCTCGTGTACAGGAGATGATTAATGAGAAACTAAAGAAGGCCGAGGATCTTGGTATGTTAATACACGTTTGCTCAAGGCTAACAGTTTTAGGCTGTCTTATGTTCTATAGTGGTTTATACTTTTTTTTTTTAAAATTGTTTCTTTTTACTTTTATGATGGCTTACAAAGACTTTCTTTGAATGAGAAGACCCCCCTCCCCTCCCCCCTCCCCTTTTCAGATGCATATTTGCCATTCTGAAGTTTACTTTTGCAGTCTCGGGATCTTCTCATCCCAGGATGCATGTAGCTAAATCATCATAATTACCTTTTTCACCTGCTATACTGATATTTTCTCTTTGCTCTCTATGGCGTGTTCCAGCCAATTATTTTTTCCAATCAGCATCTACAATCTCTTAGTTTTGGTTAATTTTGTACTTTCTTGATTCATATTCTCGAGTTTAATGTTTCTTTATTTATTATTTCATATGAGTGTTGTCTCATCATATGCATCCTGTATTAGCCTCTACTTATTTCATAATTCTCAAAGAAATCATGTTTAAAATTTTTCTGGTTTCTTTCTTGCGTGTAATTTCTGATAATCTCCTGCTGCCTTCAATGGTTAAGTCGGTTTATCTCTCTATTGGAATTTGCAGAAGCTATTGAAATATTGACATGATGTGCTTGAATAATTTATTTTGGGGCAATGTTAATTGTTATGTCCAATGGTTCATGTATTTGAAAATTTAATGTATGCACTTTCTGTTGAAGCAATGGATTCTTGCTTATCCAAATTCCAAAACAAAAGGAAAGAAATGGACAGGAACTTAGGCATTTTAGATATTAATTTGTGTTTGGTAACTTGTTCAGGCGAGCAAGGGATGGTTGATGAGGCACAGAAGTTACTGGAAGAGGCAGAGGCACTTAAGAAGGTTTCGATCTATCCTTTCTCTATTTGATTATAAACACAATTTGGTATTTTCAACTGGGACCAAGTTTGACCCATCTATTGTTGGCAGCTACCTGCACGTCAGGAACCCCCTCCAGATTCCTCCTCCAAGTACACAGCTGCGGATGTACGCATTGTATGTCCCTTTTCCGAAGATCTTCTAATTGCTTTGATTTGTGCATATCTATCTGTTGGAGGGTCTTCAATATCTATTACCCCAAAATTAAAAAGAATGCCAGATTAAGGAGATACTCAAGATGTAACTCTACTGTTTGACCAAATTACTACTAAAACTATTGACCAAATTTATTACCTGAGATGCTCATATTAGATGCGTTCCTTGAGACCACTTGTCGTTCATATCTTACCAATATATTCTCATTTGAAGTTCATTTCAAAAGTTCTCCTTTAAACTTATGAAACCTTTAGCTTTTCAAGATAATTATAAGTTTATAACTAGTATCCAGGTTTCGTTAAGGAATTAAGTGTGTATTCTCCTCTTGTTTACTTTACTTTTTTTTTTTTTTTGGAGAAGAGAGCTCGAGCATTTCCATGGTAAACACCTTCTCATCTGAAATTACTCCAAGAAGTGCAGAATCTAGTGTATTCTGTCACTGTCTGTAGACAGAAGCACTCGATGAGAGTTTTGCATGTGGTTTCCTGATAGTGACCCTAAATATCTCATCTGAACTTTCAGTTAATTCTCATCTTCAAATTTCTAATGTGGTGCTTCCTATTTGACAGACTGATCAGAAGCTACGTGTATGTGACATTTGTGGAGCATTTTTGAGTGTTTATGACAGGTGAACATTTCCTCTAGTTGTTTCTACACCATCCCATAGCTTTTAAGAATGTCAAAGAACTAGTTTTTTAGAGATTGGACGACTTCAGTGTTTGACCTGGGAATTATACCTCCTTGTTACCAGCAGGCTTTTGGGCCCAGTTTTACGAGGATAACTTTTGCAGCTAAAGAATGTGCGTTATTTTCTGTTTTATGCTCGTTGATCATGCTATAATTAGCTAGAAAATACAGTGGTGACTTTAGCGTGTTCTGTTTATTTAAATGTAAAGTAAATAACAGTTGGTATTTTTTTTTTTTTATTTGGTGATGATTTCAGTGACCGTCGCTTAGCAGATCATTTTGGGGGAAAGCTTCATTTAGGATATATACAAATTCGCGAAAAGCTAGCTGAGCTTCAGGTGAGACAAGAAATGCTTATTTACAAATAATTTACTAGATTTCACTTTCTATATGCAAAAATGGCTATAAAAGGTTGCTTACTGATCAACTAAAAGTAATATGTCTTGGGGCCATTTGTAACTTCTCATAAGTGGTTGGCACCTTTTGGATTCTTTGTTCCTTGCCGAGAGCACAGAAACCATAGTGTTATGTTTTGATGGCATTTTATTGATTATGATATTCTTGGTATATAACTGAGTGGGTACTCTGAATATTGTGATTCAGGTGCTGCTATAATGTTTCACTTTCTTCTATAGAGATTCTCAGTTTATGTGCCCTCTGTGAGTTTTTCTATCCTCGGTGAAAGAGTGTTGCATCTTCGAATTCTTTGCATTTAGGAATAACTTTAACTTTTTTCTGTCTTGATATCGATGAAATTGGAGTTCATCCAAGAATGAAGGTATAGTTACTGTACAAGTTCTCCTCATTTGGGTGTGAAAAATTTGAATTTGTTTTATAGAGAGAATAACCCTATTGCATTCAAAAGAAGAGACCATCAAATTGGTCTGTATAAGAAACAAGCTTGAAGCTTATTGGTATGGTGGACCTTTCACCAGACCTCGGTTAGCATAAAAGCAGGTTACTGTGCATCTGGAGGCATAATTTCTTGAATGAGGAGAAGTTATTGGAGGCTTCGCATGGTGTGAAATCCTAGCTATCTGCAAAAAAAGTATTTTTGACTTGGTTCATAATTAAAAGTGAACTTCAGTGCATGCTAACATGATTTTTGTTGACTTCTCTTAACATTTATCATCCTCCCGTTTTTAACTTCTCTGTGGAGTATTTCATGGGAATGGTCAGTGGCTCCAGTTCCTAGAGTCAAGTTAGTCATCCAGAAAAGAGCAGTGGAAAAACAATGAGATTCTGTTTATGTTCCCACTAAGTCTTATATTAACAACATATTTTTGTTCTTTTCCTCTGGACATTGTTCTTTTCCTTTGCCTTGTTATGACCTCTGGTTGCTAAAGGGAAGTTTTGCAATGGGGATCAAATGTAATTTTTAGTGTGATCATTAAGTCTTTACATGAATGTCGGGAAACTTCGTATCCTTGTATCTTGCATATGGATTTTTAGATCACCGGGTTATAATTTACCGATTCCTTTTTGGTCGTCGAACTATGTATTGAATTCAAATGGAAACTCAACAAGGTCAGTTTTCAACATTTTTGGAATACATATCTGAATATAACAAAGATGGTATTTTCTTTTAGGAGCACTTAAAAGAGTACGTGTCTCTACTGCACCTCTGTATGGGTCCTCCCAACAATGAAAACTAAACTTATCTAGCTCCTCTGTCCTCATAGCTGAATTTTTTCTTGAGTTAGGTTTTTGTTCTTGAAAGGACAATGTTTTCTTTTTTCAATATAATTCATTTTACATCTTGAGAAAAGGAATTCAGATAGCTCGCCGGATGGAAAATTTTGGATTGAAACTTAATTCAAAAAATTTCCTTCACTTTTTCCTACTTTGCGCTCCTGCTTTCCACTCACAGAAGTTAGATGTAGACCCCAACGATTAAAAAAGTTCAAATCCTAGTGGAACTTCAATAGTTCTGACAGCTCTGTTTAAAAACCATCCAGGTATTTGGAAGACGGAATCACTGCTACAGGCAATTTTCTTAGATTGCACGCTGATTACATTTTGCCAAATTTTGCGGCCTGTATTTACTTTTGCGGATATCATTTTCTGTTTTCCTTTCTGTCATTTGTAATCAGAGTTGGGGTTATTTATTATGTCTGTTTCCTCAAACACGTTTGTTCTTATTGTCTGCTGTTATAAGTTGAAATTTGGAATTCGGTGTTCCAATCATACTTCCTTTGGTGGTGGGTTTTCAGGAAGAGAAAAACAAGAAGCGGAAAGCACATGAGGAAGAGAGAAGGTACATCTCTTAATTTCTTTTGGGATCCCCAATGGTTATACCTTTTCTATTTATTTTTAGAAAAAAGAATATGAAATGCAAAATGACGTTTCTAACTTCTAGATCAAAGGAACGAAAAAGCCGGGACCGTGAATCAAGTAAAGATAGAGACCGTGGTGATAGTCGTGAACGAGGAAGGGATCATGACCGTAGGAGCAGGGATCGTGATCGATACAATGAACGCGACCGTGGCTATGATCGAGAGAGGGAGAGAGATAGGGGTCGTTCTCGTAGCTATGATTCAAGGAGTCGTAGGAGATCAAGGTCACGCTCACAAGAACGTTCTCGGGATTATGATCGCCGCAGGTTCTTTCTTTAGTATCCTCTGCCTTTTGGCCTATGCTTAGATACTGTTGATGATCAATTTTTTAGACTGGCTTGAATACTTGGAAAATGCTACTGTTTCTCTCCCTGAATGAATACTGGGAAAATGATGTGACCTAAGCAATCCAACTTGAAGCCACATTTATGCATCTTCATTCCTTTTTTCCTCCTGGGATATAAGTTTCCCTCTCGCTCATCAATTTCTATGATGGGAGTATTTGATAATTTCTTAGATTAGCATTCTTGAAAGCACTTGCTCTGCCACAATAAGTTACTCATCTCTTGCATAGGAATCAAATGAAATGTGATTAGATCCAACTTTAAGGAGGTAATTAACTATACATGGTCAAGAACCATACTGTTGCCATTGATCCCAACTTATTTGCACAGTTCTTTGCCGTGATATGAACTTAGAACAGGGCTTCCTTTCTGAATCTTGTGTCAAATATCAAATGGGTAGTTTTTTTCATTTTCTTTTCATTCTTCCCCACAAACCCTACTCTTCAGGTAAATACTTGAAGTCTGGCTATATTTATAAATTGATCATGGAAACCTGAACTTGTGGGCAATGGTTGTGGACTTGGTCCCTGCTTATGTATTACATATTCTTCTGTTATTTCATTTTCTACTATGTGTGAGGCAATCTTATTAGAGGTGCACATGCTTCACTCTCTCGCTTTTCTTTCTCCAGTCCTGTTCTTTCTGGGCGATGAGTGCTGTACTCGTTCTTTGCTAAAATTAATTGCAGCTTTAACGTTTGACTTGTTTCTTTTGTGATTGTTTGGCTGGGTTTGCTGGAACAAATAATCTTGTATAATTTTTGCAGAAGCAAAACGTTGATACTGTTAATTTGTCCTTTTCTTTCAGGCGCTCGGACCGTTACTAGTTGAGCATTGCTGTTGTGAGGGGTGGAGAAGTGAAGAAATCGTCTTTTGCTTTTTGTCAATGCTTGAAGATCTGTAGGAATATTGAAGGTGTTGCTATTTTGCTTACCTAGAGAGGTTGTGAATTTCTGAGACTGTTCTTGTATTTGATTTAACTAGTGGGGGGTAAACTACTGTTGACAGGCCCTGGTTGAGCTAATTTAATGCTACTACTTGTTTTATGATGATTGAATATCTGCACAAATATACAACTGTGTGGCTTCTAAATTATTTTGTCTCTTGCGTGGTGTTATTACATGATTCAAGACAACATTAATTCATTTTTTTCCTACTGTATTTGGGATCATAATGGTGTTATTCTTGTCGTGAAAACACAACGATTAATGCCCTCTCCATTATTGGATCATGTCAAGGCATTAGTTATTCTTGAAGGTCTCAGGTTTGCATAAATCTTCTTTATTCTAAAAGGTGGGCTGTAAGGGACTCGTAGATAGTGTTCATGGATGATGGATCAAGAGGAGGATCTATCCTCTCTAGGTAATTTGAGATCTGCTATTTAGTCGGAGTCGGTCCACTCCGGATCCGGATCTTGTGCGGAATAGTATTTTTTTTGCATATAGATCGCATCAGAACATGTATTTCGTTTTAAATTAATTTTGATTGTCAAAATTTCAATTCGATGAACGAGGATAAGTTATGCACTAGAGCTTCTGTGAAGTCTGTCATATTGTTTTTATGGGGGTGAGGTGGCAATTGTGTTACGAAACATGCCCGTCACAAATATCCATCCAATATTTAAATGTATAGTGGCTGGTGTAATTTCTTTTGCTCCTTTGGTACATATGGAGTGAATTTAATATTCACCTAAAAACAACAAACTTAATAAATATTTTAATTAATTGCATTTTTTGTTTGAATTTTTTTTTCAATCTGATACAGGAGTATTGTGCATTAGGTATGATATTTTGTGTGATGAGGATGGCCTCAGAAAATTGGTTGAGGGTAATGTTCAAACCTTTTACACTTTCAGGTATTGGAATTGTTTTAACCCTTAGCCCTCATTGTTTACACTTTTCTTGCAACACCCTCCTTCAAACATTCGAAATAAATAAGGGCATTTTAATCCTTTTCTCCTTTTTTAATACATTTATTTTTTTCTTGTGAATTTTAGGGTGTCTTTTTATTAAAAAAAATATTTACTCACTGATAAATATAATTCAGTCTCCTTCAAAAGAAAAAAATATATATATCAATGTTTATTACGTTAATGAAATCAATTAAGTATATAATAAATGATTTATGCTTTTCTTCTTTCTTAATTTATGCAAAACAATTAAAGTACCTTATATTGCAAAATGGAAAGGATATTTTTTTATTATAAAATCTCTTAGAGGTATAAGTTACTTCAAACACTTGTTAGGGAGATAATGTGAGATTCCTAGTTGACTTTAAAAAAAAAAAATGCATTTGATTACGTTGTCATAACACAGTTTTTTATTTTAGATCTTATTTTTTCTTTAATCGAAGTACTAGTACTAGTACTATTATTATTATTATTATTATTCTTTTGTAGAATTAAATATCACTTTTCCCCCCTGAAGCTGAATTAATTATCACATTGATAGTAAAAATTGTCTTTTCTCTTTCCTTCCGTTTTCTTAAAAAGAAAAATGCTAAAATTTAGCAATCCTTCCATTCCATAATATAATTTGTATAAGAAGATCACAACAACAAACCTTAATCCCATGTAATTAGGGTTAATATAAGATTTCTGTATGGTCGTTCGCATGAACAGATTCACTCAATTTTCTTCAATCAAACACGATGCTCTCATCCACGAACAAATCCATATCATTCTTAATAACTCCGGTCCAAACCTTCATCGGCCTCTCCTACCTCGAATCTTTTTTTTTTTGAATAAAAAAATTGCATTAATATATCATGTAATGATATCATGAAGTAAATTTGGTAGGAGAAAACTCGGTGGTTCTCCAAACCATTGAGAGGAGGCTTTAAACCTCATTGCGTATTTGGCTAATCTATCAGCAGGAATGTTACAAGATTTGTGCGCAAAAGATAAACTACATATACTAGTCCCTAGTAAAATTCTTATTTGGCTAACAATGTGACCACGTGGGGACAAATCTTCTTTTGTCTGATGGACCTGATTGACCAGCGTTTGTCAGTCACTTTCAATAAGTAGCGGCTAATATCCTTTATTCATTGTAAACCGAAGTCCTTCCAGTAGAGCCTTTACTTCAGCATGTTCAGGGCTGGGATAGTTGGGGGCAAATTTTGCAGCTCATGTTTCGAATTTCCCTACATGGTTTCTGATGATGAATCATATTACGTCATAGTTTCCATACCAGGATCCGTCAACATTGAGTTTAAAAAAACCTTCATCAGGAGCCTGCCATTTATAGTTAGCTTTCTCCTTAAGACCTTTGGGGAGTTTTTCCATATCACCTGGTGAAAACATTTTTGCCTTTCCTTTAAGTATGTATTTTATCTGATCCGCATTGGGAATATGTTGGCAACCTTCAGGTGAGCCTAAAGATGAGGTGAAAATACTATTATACTCAGCATCATGGATTAAGGCGATATTGGCTACTTCTTCAGGGATCTGGCGTTTCTAATAAAAAATAGTCCTATTTCGATTGCACCAGATATGCCATGCAATATATGTGAAATTAGTAGAAATCTCCTCTCCAGCTGCCAGAATAGGTAGGAGGCAATAAGGAAAAACATTTTTTTTAGCAGAGCCTGTACATCGAAACTAGTGCAATTCCATACTTCCCTAGCTGATGGGCATGAAAGAGGGCATGTGTTGTAGTTTCAATATCCTCATGACAGATAGGGCATTGTGATTTTATGGACTTAATCATTTTTGACAAGTTTTGGCATGTAGGAAAAATTTGCTGGAAGATTTTCCATATGAAAATTTGTATTTTTTTTTTGGGAGAGGGGGAGGGGGGAGTAGCCAGCTTCCAAATACTTTTCCAGTGATCGACAACATTGTTTCTTGATGTTGAAGGCTTTTCACATTTGCCGTCGCTAATATCTATTTGCCAGTGGTATCCGAATTCTACAGAATATAGTCCATTTTTGGTATACCCCCAAACAAGGTGATCAGTTGGCCATGCGTCACAGAGGGGAACTTTAAGTATTTCCTCAATCTCATAAGATAAGAAAAATTATCGCAGAAGCTCAATGTTCCATGCACCTCGCTGGTGGTCAATAAGCCTCGAAACAACCATCATTTTTTGCCAGAGACTTAGATCAGGAGGTTCCGAGAGTTTGAAGGAATGCAGGGTGTTTAACCATTTATTCCCCCACACATTGGCTCGAGAGCCATCAACAATTTTCCATTTTAGTCCAGCTTTTAGCAGTTCACGTCATTTTATAATTCCTTTCCAGACTATAGAAGTTCATCCCTTAAGTTGGACAGATAAGAACCTTTCTTGAGGGAAATATTTTGCTTGTAATACCCTGGAACAAAGCGAAAATGGTTGGTGTACAATACGTCAGACTTGCTTAGCACAAGAGCTTTATTAAAGGCTGCTAGATCACGGAAACCCAATCCTCCCTGATCTTTTGGTTTGCGTAGGTTAGCTAAAACCCTCAAACATATTTTTCTTTGATTCTCAGTTCCTCCCCACAGGAAAGTTCGCATCATACTTGTTATGGAATCAAGGATATATTGGGGAAAAATGAAACAAGACATGACATAGGTTGGGATTGCCTAGATCACTGACTTGAGAAACAACCCTAGCTGCAAAAGATAAAGTCTTTTCTTTCTAGTTGATAAGTTTTTTCCAGACCTTATCCACCACAAACTGAAAAACTTCATTTTTTGATCGTCTTGTCATGAAGGGTAACCTGAGATACTTTCCTTTCCCGTCTCCTTCCGAAATTTGTAGGATGGAGAAAGCGAGATCTTTAATCTCATTAAGGATTCCATTAATGTAAAACATGTTTGATTTGTCATAGTCAATCAGTTGTCCAGAGCATGCCTCGTACGTTCCAAGTATTTCCTTAAGTCTTCTAAAGCAGGATTCCTCAACTTTGGTAAAAAATAGAGAATCACCTGCAAACAACAAATGTGTGACAGAAGCACCCATACCAAACTGAAATCCCTTAAAAAAGCTACGTTCCTCGGCGGAACGAACAAGCGAGGATAATCTTGTTGTGCAGATGAGGAAAAGAAAATGCGATAAGGGGTCCCCCTGTCTGATACCTCTAGTTGGCATAAAATACCTTATTGGTACCCCCATTAAATATTATTAAGTAGTATGGAGTATTTCACAGTTCTGATGTAATTCATGACAAGAGAGAGGAACTTTAGGGGAAATTCATGCATTACATCACCATTTCCAGATAATTCCATTCCACTATATCAAAAGCTTTGCTCATATCCAACTTAAGGGTCAGTTGATGAGAGCCGTTTGGTTTGAGTGTTTGAAGGCTGTGAAACACTTCAAAAACAATAATAACATTATCCGTTATATGCCTTTTCTTTAAATAAACACTTTGAGCTTCATCAATCAAGGAGTCCATAACAAACTTTAGTCTATTTGTTAAGATTTTTGAAATAAGCTTGTTTATGACATTGCATAAACTGATTGGTTGGAAATGCGTCATAGAGACAGGTTTCTTGATCTTGGGAATTAAAGCAATATGCGCTGAGTTGATAGCTGCTATTCTATCACCGTTATTGAGTACCCCCAACAATGAACCTAGTAACCGAGTTCCCTAGAATATGCCAGAACTTTTGAAGAAAAAGGACATCACCACTACCAACCACCGCCATTACTAATTGATCCAAGAAACTTGGTGTGGCTGAAATGTTTTAATGAAGATGAACACGAAAATAATTAAATTACCCTCAAGCCCGTCGGGAAAGAGTAAAAAGAAATGGTAAAACTAGAGAAAATCAAACTATCTTCCTTTTTTTAGCTTATTTATAATGCAACAAAACTTTGAGGGCATGGTGAGACTGTGATTTTTGTGGTGTGTTGTGATGGTATATAGGTGGTATGAAAATTAGTGGTGTTTTGTGAGAGTGTTGATATGATGGTGGTTGACGGTGGTGGGGAAAGGGTGGGGGCGGAGCAAGATGGAGTGGGGGAGGGGATGTATTTAGTTCTTTGGTTGCAGGTGGTGGTGATGGTGGTTGACGGTGGTGGGGAAGGGCCGGAGGAAGATGTAGGGGAGAGGGATGAGTTTAGACTTTAGATATTTTATATTTTAGTTAATTTAGATTGAGTATTAATAGTTATTTTGTTTAACAATGGATTACTCAATTTTTTTTAAAGAAAAATATATTGAAATGTCTGAAATGCCCTTAAAAAGTGCATCACATGTGAGACACATGACGGTAAAATAGCCTATTTGGTCCTTTTCGATATTCCAGATTTTCGAATAAAGACGGTTCGTTTTATTTTAACTTTTAAAATCCAATATGTTTTTTCGACCTGCCGATAAAGGACTTCTGTCACGTTTTCTGTCAATTCTCCGTTAACACAGGCATGTGCCTCACATGTGATGTACTTTTTAAGGGTTTTTCGGACATTTCAACATATTTCCAACAAAAAAAAATTGAGTACTCAATTGTTAAATCAAATAACTACATATACCCAATTTAAATTAACCAAAAAATAAATTCTAAACACATCTTCTTCCCTCTATCTTTATACACCATTCACCCCCAACAAACTGACTACGGGCAAGAACAAAAGATATAAGGCAAGTTAAAAATGAACACTTTGCCCCAATTATGCAAGTTATCCTCCTATCTAATTGCATATTTCACAACTTCCACAAGAAACCAAAGAATCATTCCAAACAGTATGCAAATACAAAGAAAACTAAAATAGAAAGTCGCAATTTTTATGCACATAATCACAGAATAAGCTGAAGACAATATCCATAACAACATAAATTCATCTTCTTTCCTTCCACCACCACCTCTTCATCTTCTTCCCCTCCCATCGCCCGTTCCATCAATTTACAATAATCATGAATTTCAAGCTCTATCAAATTTCGAGTTCTATGGAATTTTTCAAGAATCAAACAATTAAATTATCAATTATCAAAACCAATTTCAAGCTCAACAATTATCAAAACCCATTTCGATTTCTATGAAATTTTCCAAGTAAACTCATCTGAACCCTAAATCTGTAGAACAAGTAAATTTTAAAAGAGACAATTTTAAAATCTAAATTTAGCAAATGGCCATGGTGACTGGTCCTTAGCAAATCAAATTTTGTTACAGAGAACATCTTGAATGATTTTTTAAAAACGAACAAAAAATTAAAGATTATGATAATACATTTTTACTTTTAGATTCTGTAAATAAAAAAAAAAAATTAGACCCATATGGCTTCCTTTAAACCCAAATCAGTAAACACTCTAATTTCTTATCAGTTTAATTTTCTCCAATGGAGATGGCAGAGAGTAAGGAAATCGATGGCAGAGGAAGCGGAGGGAGAGTCCGAGAAGCGACGAGAATGAGAAGTTGCCGCCATTGGAGAAGAAACCCTAGATGATGATGATGAAGAAGTAGTGGAGCTGGTTCGAAATGGTTTAAAATTGAAAAAGTAAGGCGGTTCTGGTCCGAAAATTTTCTTTTGGGTTCGGAAATTTGCAGGTGGTAGTGAAGAGGGTAGATGATGAAGATGGAGAAGATGGGTTTATAATTTTTTTTGTTATTTTAAATTGAGTATTCTTAGTTGTTTTGTTTAACAATTGAGTACCAAAGCTTTTATTGTGGGAAATAGATTGAAATGTCTGAAATGCCCTTAAAAAGTACATCACATGTGAGGCACGTGCACATGTAAAGCGGAGAATTGACGAAAACGTGATGAAGTCCTTTATCGGCGAGTCGAAAAAAACATATTGGATTTTAAAAGTTAAAATAAAACGAACCGTCTTTATTCGAAAATCTGGAATATCGAAAAGGACCAAATATGCTATTTTGCCGACACATGACTGACTTAACAGAAAATTAACGAAAAATGGACAGAATGACTAAAAAGGCAGCACGTAAATACATACAGGATATAAAAGGAGGAAAAAAATCTTTTGGGACTCAAAAGATTCTTAGAAACATCAATTAGGACCAAATATGTGTTTTTGCCGGCAACCTCTCATACCGGAAGCAACCCGAAAAAGTCCCGATATCAGGGGCTTCACCCTGAAACACACAACGTAATACCTCAGTAACCTTAATATCTGCCCGAAAGCGGTAATACCAAACCCCTTCCATAGTTTCATTCAATTCCATTGTCCAATGTATGCGCGATTTTAACCCCCATCTTCGCTGTCAATAAGATAGTGATTTTGAAATACAATTACATCTAGATTGGACACATGGCAAACGTAGCATCATTGACGATAGTGTTCCTGTTGGCTCGTTTGTTAACTAGGAAAACATTATCAAAACATCAAAGTCCCTCGTTTGTTAACTAGGAAAACATTATCAAAACATCAAAGTCCCTCGTTTATCACGCGGTCAGTATCCTTCTCGCTAGAAAGGTAAAAAAGATACGTATTTTTATCATGCGGTCAGCATCCTTCCAAGAGCGGGCTAACATGATAGTAAAATATCGTGGCAGATGATCGTTAGCATGAACAAATCGACCAACTAACGAAGCTTTTGTTCCAGACAATCCACCTTGAGCATCTGCCTTTTCAAAGACCATGGTTTGTTTTTCTGACCCACGTAGCATAAAGCTTGTGAGACGTGAGACAAGTTATGAGACATTCGCCATGGAGAGATTGAGCTGTTGCGAAATTAGCAAGAGAAACATAACTTTTGATTGCTTAATGATGCTGTGAATAAGAAACAGCAGATTGCGATGTTTATAAAACTGTTACGATTACAGATATTCAAGGTGAATTATTGATAATCGATAACAGGAAACAGAAAAGGAAGAAGAAGGAGAAGAGATTGAACAGAAGAATTGAGAGAATTTATTGAAGTAAGAACCCTAGCTACAAAGAATTGGGGGAAACTACTTCTACGAAATGGAAATATCCAAATGATCATCGATACTGAAAGTATCTATTTTCAGCCCTTTTATACTAAAAATCCCAAACCGGGTCAACTTAACCCGCGCACTCCAGACCCGACCCAACTGTACAATTAAACAGACTAACAAAAGCCTAAGGATCGAATCCCACAAAATACATCAAACCCCTTTACATAACAATTCCCTCCCCTTAAAATTCAGCTTGTCCTCAAGCTGTCCACCGGGGTCAAAGATTCTGGGCAGACATATTTCTTTATGAGTAACATACCGCCTCAGAGAGTAACTCAGCGAGCAAGTAACCTGAATTGTATTAGTACACACAGGCTGATTGGAGACAGCATTTCGACCAATTGAATGACAACACACATAGAAATGATCAGCCTCTAAGTTGCCCGGAGGTTTCAGTACAGTCAAAGCATCCATGCTACAAAGAACTCTTCCTGGATCAAGGGTTCTTGTAATCAACTCCTCAAGTATCACCAACACACGCTGAATCAATGCATCTTCCAAGCTCTTAGCATCACACTTGAGTAGTTCCGCAGTCATATTAAGGTGGAACCTAGACTTCTCGTCCTTAACCACATAAGAATTGATTCCCTTACCTTTTACAATTTCAATGTTATTTGTGTTGCAGTCTGGATGCCACAGAAGGTGATCCTCAAATGAAGTCACAAGCTCGCCCCTGAAGTTCCAAACAGCCACTGTTCTATTTCTAAATGTCAAGAATAGCTGGTTCTCATACAGAAATATGAATGCCGATGGGGTCATGAGCTCAGTTCTGCTAACTTCTGTTAACTCAGAATTACGGACGTCAAGAATCTGAAGATTCTCATTTTCTTGCTTAACGAGAAGCTTCTCGTTGAACTGCTCAATGAAATCCACCTTTTTGTTTCGATGAATCAGATGGTTGAAAGATTTGAGAACAGTCCCATCCTCAATTGATAAAATCTTCAGCGGAACATGACCACTAGCTTTGTTAAATATCAACAACATAATTCCCAGGCTGATCTTGATCTCTTGAACATTTTTATCAGATATAGAGTACAACATGGTATAGTTCTTCAAATCAAATACCTTGTATATACTATCTTGAGCAGAATAAGTAAGAACCTTGCCATTTACAACATCAAACTCCACAAAACCAGGCCACTTCAGCGACTCTGATTCAAAGAGGGGAAAACCTGCATCTGGCTTTCCTCTTCGTATATATTCGAACCTCGTGGTTCTGCATCTCAACGAACTGAAATTATCAGAAGCATAAACTGAAACAGTGATGACTGAATCATTGTTCTTATTGTAAAACAAGCTTCTTATGACTTCATCAGGACTGACATTCAGAAAGCATATCCTCTCGTTAGTCTCTCTGCTGAATGCTGCACAGATTCCAGATTGAGCAAGAGCAAAGACAATATCACGTGCAAAACCTATTTCAATAATCTTTGATCGTTTCCGGAGAAATGGAAGCACCATGCTATTTTTCCCCTTTGAGTCATGAGTATCATATTCCTCCTGATTTGTTTGGTGGAGCTTCCGAGCACAACTTGGTTGATCTCCGACAAGGCATGTGAAGAACTTAGAGCGATGTCGACGATTCTTTTCAATTTCAACTAAAGCTGCAATATCAGTGTCAGCAGTCAGAATATTGGTACCACCTGGATCATATACTTGTTTCAATCTATCATCATGCTTTGATCCATCACCATAATTTGCAAAAATTCCCGCTCTCTCTAAGCTGTCAAGGTAGAATTTGGCACCAATTTGGCCTTCCATTCCAAGCTTTCCTGCCTCCATTTCAAAATCCAAATCCTTGGATTCACTCCTCGGCAATGTTCTCTCCTTTGTCATCCAATCTTCAGGAAAGACTACATTGTCATTTCCATCCATACTTTTCAAATTCTCCTCTTGAGTTATTTCAGCAAACTCATCGAACATTATATTCACAAGGTTTTCACCATCATCTTCCACAGTGAAACTGTCATCTACTGCTCTGTTATTAGCTAGAAGTAATCCACTTCTATTAACATAAACAGTTTCTCCAAACAATTCAACACCCTCCATTAATTCACAATCATCCATATGCACTAAAAGTTGCTCAAATTCATCAAATTTCTGATTCTCAATGTAAGCTTCCTCATCATTATCTTCATTGTCACTTTTCTTACCAGTGGTAACAAAATCAGCTCTATATGACAATTCATCAAACACCTTGTCTACAAGAATGAAACTAGCCCCCTTCGGATCAGAATTTTCATTTTCAGTTCGCAAATAACGAAGCTGAGATGAATTAATAGGTATGTTACTATTAACACCAACTACAATTTCTTCTTCCTGACGTTGATTCATGTCATTCAATAGTTCCATAATTTTTTTGAATTTTTCATCTATATTATGCTGAATGGAACTGATTTCAGACTTATAAGAAGCTAAGGTATATCTAACATCATCCAGTTGAGTATCCATTTTCTTAACAGCAAATTCCAAATTCACTAACCTTCTAACCAGTTGTTCAACCGAAATTCACAACTCTGAAGCCTCCGGTGATGATAACAATGGTAGAACCATCATCGAATGCACATCGCCGCCATGATTCCGAGTAACTGCATTTCAGTCCAAGAATCGGTGCTCTGATACCAAATGTTACGATTACAGATATTCAAGGTGAATTATTGATAATCGATAACAGGAAACAGAAAAGGAAGAAGAATGAGAAGAGATTGAACAGAAGAATTGAGAGAATTTATTGAAGTAAGAACCCTAGCTACAGAGAATTGGGGGAAACTACTTCTACGAAATGGAAATATCCAAATGATCATCGATACTGAAAGTATCTATTTTCAGCCCTTTTATACTAAAAATCCCAAACCGGGTCAACTTAACCCGCGCACTCCAGGCCCGACCCAACTGTACAATTAAACAGACTAACAAAAGCCTAAGGATAGAATCCCACAAAATACATCAAACCCCTTTACATAACAAAAACGTCTTGCGTCTGAATTTTTTTAGAGTTTTTAGGAATCCTATTGTATGATTGTATAGAGAATTTCAATATTTTCATAACTCCTGTAAGAACGAGTCTTCCTAATTGGTGTGAATTACTACCTTCTTGGAAGATATGCTAGGATTCTGTGTATCCTAGAGGATAAAACTCAAGGAAATCTAAAGAAGAATAGCCTCAATTAGAATTCTGAGAGGAAAAAGAAAACTCCTTGGGGAGAAATCTTAGAAAACTCCCGAGAGCCGAGAGAGAATTTCTCCTACCTTGAATATAATTCGTTTAGAACATATAGCGAAAATTAAGGAAGTAACAAATAAAGTGTTTTTTAAATGAAGATATCAATATTATTCTCTTAAATATAATTAATGGTATACAAATCAATTTTAAGAGAGTAATATTGATATTTTGACTAACAAAATATCTTGCTTTTATTTACTTGATTTTTGTCACATTTTCTAAATGATTTATATTATGGAATTATGCATCTGTGTGCATTCAACATAGTACATAATTTATTAATTAATTAATATAAACTTTAAGACATGTTACTTAATGAACAAGTTAAATATTTAACTAATAAAACTGATATTTACATAATGGAGAGATAATAAATCAAACCCATATTAAATACCAACCTTTAAACATAAACTAACGTAAAATTATATATCTTCCACATTTATTACAAACACAAAAAAAAAAAAAAAAAATTCATTTACAAAATATTCCCTTCCTTTAATTTAAATCCAATTTCTGGGAAAAAAAACTGTTTGTTTTGTTCATCTTCCCCTTTATCCAACAACCCCTCCAAAAGCCCCCCAAATTTTCCCCCAATTTCTCCGCCACCATAAACCCTAATTTCTCGATTTTTCCTCCATTAATGGCTTCATTTCTTCTCATTTTCCCATTAACATTTTCGTTATTCATCATATTAGCTTCAATTAGGCCCACAATTTCAATTTCAGCCGCTAAATTCAACAATTCCGATCCCTCTTCCACCGTCCACGATGTTCTAACCGCCCGTGGACTTCCAATTGGGTTGTTTCCGAAGGGAATTTCGGATTTCTCGTTCGATCCTAGCTCCGGTCGATTCGAACTTCATTTGACGCAGTCTTCATGCGATGCCAAGTTTGAGACGAACGTTAGATACGATTGGAATGTGTCCGGAACGATTACGTATGGACAGGTTGCCGGGATTTCTGGCGTGGCAGCTCAGGATCTTTTTCTTTGGTTTCCTGTTAAGGATATTCGTGTGGATATTCCTAGTTCTGGTTTGATTTATTTTGACGTTGGTGTTGTTTCTAAGCAGTTTTCGTTGTCTTTCTTTGAGACTCCACATGATTGTATTTTGCCTGAGGAGGTTGATCATGATTCTCCCAATGTTGTTCTTGATTCTGCAAAGGTTGATCATGTTCAGGTTTGTTTAATTTGTTTTAATTTTAAGTGCTTACAATTAATGAAATTCTTTCTTTAAGGGTCGATGGATTTAATGAAATTACGATTTTTTTGGGTATAGGGTGTTCAGAAAATTATGAAAAAATTGTAAAAATAAACAAAAATCAATGATATAGGTAAACAATCATATTTAACATAACAACTACCTATTTAACAAAACAAAGGGGGTGCGATTACCAGAAAAATAAAAGGAAAATGTATTACATATACCTAACTATACAGTATACATACCATGTGGAATGTTAGTTCAAAATGGATTATCAATATTAACGCGAATAGGCAAAGAATGATCATGTCGTGCATTTATGTGTGATGAATACACCTCTGGTGGATATGGTTGGGGTGGACAGTCTTGTGGTGGATAATAGATGGGAGCATTCCTTTGCTGATAATAGATCGGATCCATTCTTTCATCCAAAAAAATCAGAGTTTTTTCTAATCACTCGCCAAGTTTTGCCGAGTCGGACCGAGTTGTAACTGATTTGGCATTTTTTTTGTAATAGCTGTGACGGTGTCTCGTTTTTGTCTCGGAGGCCACTGATACGGTTATTACTCGGCGGAGACTTTGAACCATGCCTGTGACCAATGAATTTTGTTTTAATTTGTACAATAAAAATGCGCTTAGTTGTATCTGTACTATTGTTCTTATCTCTATTATTTGAAGTGGGAATGTATGTTGATGGAAATGAAGTGGGCAAAATGCAATTGATATCTTGTAATCCAGTTTCAGTTTCAGACTTTCTGTCATTGTACTTTTCTGGGATATGCATGTGAATATTTGTACCGAAGGAGGCGGCTTCTTTGCTTTTTTTTCTTCTTCTGAGATATGCATGGTCGTATGGCTTACTACTTCATAAACAAAGCCAACCTTATTTCTAGTTCTTGTGGTTTTTCCGTCTCCACCTTGGATGACAGTTGCATATCCTTAGTTATAAATTCTTCCGAGATTGATGAAAAATGTAGTTGCCTACATGGTCTGTAGCTTTCCAGGCCTTTGTGTTTGTGGTAATTGTTTCGAAATCCCTGCTGCTCGCATTCTTCGAGTGTTGTTGCCTGTTGGTATATGGTCATTTTTTCCTTTCTCATATTTGAGGTAAGAATTGCAGTTTGATCTTGCTGAAACATCCCTTGCTTGTTTTGCAGAAGGAGTCTGAAAAGCCTATTGAAGGACTTCCGCAAGGGCAGGAATTGAGAGCCGTTTCATAAGTTTTGCAGGCAGAAGCTAGAAACTAGAAAGGGATCTTTCTTTTTGCCTTGTGACAAGAGTGCTCAAGAAGTTTGGTTTGCCCCATCGTTGTGATTGCTTGCCCCATATTACAGATTTGTCTATTCACTCTGCGTGGTGGGCGATTCTGAAGATAAAGAGGAGGGCAAGTGAGGTTTGTAAAGAAGAATTAGATTTACATAAGGAAGATATTATGTACAGAAGATCTGTTTGAGGTTGTTATGATTGTACACATAGTATTGTTTGTTCTTATTACATGACTGCAGTTGCTCTGTTGTAATAGTTTCCGGAAATGATTAAACCCTATAGAGATTCAAGGTTGACCTTGGATATATATAGCAGGATGATTTGACACAAAAGACTTGTTCATATTCTTTATACTCTCTTTTTTACTTTAGCTTCAAATAGAATTTAGGGTGTACTTGTATTGATTTCTTGTTTGAAAAATTCTCTCACGGGATCCCCAAAAAGTGAACGGTTTGTGAGAGAGGTGTGGAGTTTAAACTGATAATTTTGTGTTGGAGAATTTGAAGATTTTGCGACTAGCCGTGAAATGCATGACATACATTCAGGCAAGGAGAGTATTAAGATGTTTGAAGATGTACTACTGTAAATTAGACAAGTGATCAAGGCTAGGGTTGTATAGAGTTTGGATTTTCAAATTTCGACTTGAATTGCGTAGAAGTTAAATTTGGATTGGATTTATCGTAGGTGAGCTTCCTTGAGAAGAACATCATTAGGGGTGTCAAGCCCGAAACTGACTTATATAACTCGAAAAAATGTGAGTCTGGTCTTATGTGAGCTGAAAGTGAGCTCATTATTCAAGCTCGAGGTTTGTGAGCTTTTTCAAACTGGACGTGAAATGAGTTTTTCAATTTTTATGTGAGCTGAGCTTGAGTTATGACAAACTCGGCTCACATAGCTGGATTAACATCCCTAAACATCATGTTGTGAATGAAGAGAAATTATTTTCCTACGTGTATTAAAAAAACGGATTAGCGGGAAAATTTTAATCTCCAGTCTACTAAAAAGATATTCTAACAAGTATGTTTGGTTCAATTGGTTTCACCTCTGATTTTAGGCAGCTTACGAATTCGAGTCACCTAATATGAGTGATTTCATATCGCATTAGCATATTTATCCTACGAATATCAAATTAGATTAGTTGGGAAAACTAGGTTACCAATCTAAATTGATTTTAACTAAAAGGTCTAGAAAAGTATAGGTTTTGCTAAATTGATTCAGTTAATGAGTAACTTCCTATAGTAACAATTAATATATTTGCTTCCCTTCCGATCCCCTTAAGGGACGTAAATGATGTCATTCCCTCATCCCTTCTCCGTTCGCGAACCAAACAAAGCCCAATTCGGAACAGATTTTTTCAGTACATACAGACATCTCAAAACATGTGTTATAAGATCCAGAACGTGGTAAAAGAAGAACATGTGTTCGTTTTAAATCAATTTTAACCGTAAAAAAATTAATACAACAGACGAGAGAAGTTTCGCACGTGTAAAATTACCCGTTCCGCACTTGAGTCAGCGTCAACAAATCCTAAAGCATTTGAGCATTCACTTAAAACTGGTGTAGATCCAGCCCAAAACTAAATTTCCTTATAGCCCAAAATCCAAAAATCAGCTGTAAAGCAAAATAGGCCCAAAAAGTTCAGCAAAGAAGTTTTGAAGAAAATTGAAAAAGAAAAAAGAAAAAAAAAATCTCCAATCATAATAACCACAAGAAAGAAAGAAGGAGAAGAGAAAACAAACAAAAGGGAAACAAAATCAAACTAAAAAACAGTATCAAAGTTGCAGTATTTCTTTCACTCTATTGAAGAATCCCAAAACTCTTTTATTTGCCCTTCTCAAACCAAAAAAAGTTGAGAAATTTGCATATTTTAGAATCTGAGTTTTTTTTATTTATTATTATTATAAAGTTTTGGGCTAATTGGGATTTTTAGTGTGTATCAGAAAGCAGAGCAGAGAGTAAGAGATGGCAATTAGAGCACCCATAAATGGATTAACCATTGCTTCTTCACCACCTTCTGCTGCTTCTTTTAATAAGTTTGTTATTGTCAAAGCGCCGCCTTTGAAAACTTCTTTCTTTGGCCATGGAGGTTTGTTTCTTTTTTCCACCTTCAATTATGCCCCTTTTTGTGTTTTAATGAGTCAAACAAATATTGGGTTTCTTTTTTCTTTTTATTTAATTAATTATAACTATTTTTTGTTGGTTCTTCTAGTTGCAATGGCTTCAATTTGGGATTTTTAGTTCAGTTTGAGGCTATTATGTAGATGGGATGTTTATTTTTTCTGCAATGACTTTGTTTCTGGTTTTTGAATCAGTTAGAGTACTTATATGTGCTTTTCAGTTCAAATTTCTTGTGCCCTTTTGAGTTTATACGATATAGGTTAGTGGGTTCTTTAAATTTCTTTATTTGGATGTTCAGCGAGTTTGAGTTCAGTTTTTTTTTTTTTGATTTAGGTTGTATTTGGAGATTCTAAAATGTGGTTGGGGTAGGCTGCATTGTGGGCTCTTTATAATCTGTTCTTCATGTCATATTAATTTGTTGAATACCACATGCACAGCAGAATAGCTTACCCGTTGTTATAATGCTGCACTAATTTGTAAAGACTTTCCCATCTTGTATATTGTAATCTAATAACTTCTGCCAGAATAATATTGGTATGCAATGGTACAGAATGAACTTGAACTTATCTACTGTTAACTGTTTAACAAGGTCATAACGTTAACGAAATTGTACAAGAGTATGGAGTTGTCATTCTGAAGATAGCTAGTTGGAGCGGCCGAGCGGGGAGTTCCTTGCCAAAGCTTTATTCATGGAGACTAGAAAGTGTATTAAATTACCACGTATTTGATAAGAGATATTTGCCTTTTACATAATATTAGTGAAAGTTGGTCGTGGGAGCTACTATAGTGATAATTCTAGCAATAATTTATATTAAATCTTTAAATATTTTGATAAAAGTTTTACAACCAGAAAAATATCTTGATAAGAATATGTTGGTCATGGGATCATCATAAAGTTATCTCCGCATCTAACAACCCACAAAAAGAAAATAGAACCCAAATAAACAAGGAAAATAAATTATGCTGCGATTAAATTGCAAGAAGACATTGGTGTAACCAGTGAACCTTTCGCCAAACCAGTGAATGGTGAATTAGCTGCCTTCTTTTCCTGCAGAATGTGTTAAAAACTTGCAAAGATACAACACAATATCCTGCTCTCCAGAACGTGCGCGCATTTTTCTGTGCCAGATTCCCTATCATGTAATGTCCCTCCAAAGGCCATTGCATTCACCTTGGTGCTGCTTCTCAGATTCAGGGCTGAGAAAAGGATTAACCTCTGCTATGTTATTTGAGAATTGTATCATTTAGCATTGCTTACCTATGAAATATCAGGTTGTTAACAATTGAATTTAATCTTATGAAAAAACAGAAGATTCTTCATTCATGGTACTGGAAGGTGTATGCAGTCTGTGATTGGGTAAAAGATTACTTCTGTATCAACATAAAAAAGAAATCTCAATAGAATTTCGATGTTTGAAGTAGGACTTGATTGAGTACATTGATCATCTTGATTTTTTATTTTTGAATCCGCCATGGTTTAGATTTTTTATTTTATTTTTAAAAATCAAACGGGACCATGAATGTGTTGGTTTCTTGCCTATTTGTTTCGAATAAAGTTAAGAAGGATATCATGTTGTAGCAACTTGAAAATCTGCCTCATATCCGCTTGACATGAAACTGACTGACCCAGCAGATATACATTAATCCTTAATGTTGTTGGGTTTGTTGTTTTCGTTTGAACTCTTGTTGCGTGTTTTTTAGAGTCTAGTACACTATAAATGGCTGTTTTCTCTTTGCAGGTTATCTTTGGAAAATTTCAACCAACCCCCTTCTTTTCCAGCCTATGTTCTTTTTTTTTTTCCTCTGGGCTAATACAAATGTGATGCTGAAACCTTAAAAATCTCCTAAAAGGTTCCTTAACTGATTATCAGTTAATTAAAATGATGGAAGGAGATAAGCTGCTTGTTGTGACTTATTTCGAGTGAAATAGAAAACTTACACATGCCTATCCATCTTATATAACACCTACAAAAAGCAAGCAGTTTATAAGAATTTAAGCACTGGTGTATGGATTTTTATTTTTCTTATGGATTAGCTTTCCTCCTTGATGATGATATTTCTCATGAACTACGTTTCACGCTTGCAGTGGGCGCTTTAAAGCTTAAAGGAATAAAACTTGTTCCTTCAGCTAGAACCCGATATGGTAGAAATGGTGGAGGTGCTCTTGGAACCCAGATGAACCTCTTTGATCGATTTGCAAGAGTTGTCAAGGTTGTTTATGAAATATTCTTTCATTTGTTCTTCAATTATTACTGCTTTAGCATCTGCTTCCGGCACTCAGACTAAATCACTTTTATCTGTTATAAATGTAGTCATATGCAAATGCAATTATAAGCTCTTTTGAGGACCCAGAGAAGATCCTGGAGCAAACTGTACTTGAAATGAATAATGATTTAGCAAAGATGCGACAAGCTACTGCACAAGTGAGTTTCTTTGCTTTTCCGGTGTTTTTGCAGAAAAAAAAAAATAGTATTTCGAGCACTTTACCACATAAAGTGGTAATAAAATGAAGGTATTCATAAACCCTTGACCTGATTTTCTTTATATGAAGGTCTTAGCTTCACAGAAGCAGTTGGAAAACAAATATAAGGCTGCAGAACAAGCTTCTCAAGATTGGTAAACAGAAATGAACCTTCATCTTGACTGATAGCTTCTGAATAGCTATGTTTATCATTCAATTTGGTTTGCAGGTATCGAAGAGCGCAGTTGGCTCTTGGAAAAGGAGATGAGAATCTTGCTCGTGAAGCTCTTAAACGGAGAAAATCTTACGCTGTAATCCCTTCCTCTATTGGAGGAACTCATTTTTTATTTAATATAAAATATCAAAGAATTTTTGTTAACTTTTGGTAGATTCAAAAGCAATATTCATCCTGAACGTCTCCCGTGTGAATTTGTGAGGATGGTATTTTTATGTAATTAGCACTGTTTGTCAGTTAGAATGTGTCGCAGGCTGGCTATATAACATAATGTAGCAGAATATCTCGATTCACACCTTGTTGTCTGTTCAACAAGTCAAGAGCCCTATTCACATGAGATCATAACCTCCATGTTGTTTTAACTTGTGAAGTTACTTCTGATGATTTATGTATTTAATCCACTCTTTTGTTATTCATTTCTTCAAAATAACGACGTATTTATTGTTCTGTAGCTGTGAGGATAAGCATTTAATTGTTATGGAAATTCTTTCATGTACTCTCTTCCCTTACTATCCTCACTTCTTTCTCTTTTCTCATTTAAGTAGTTACCGTATAATTCTAGGAGTGCTTATGTGATTTCTGGTTTCACCTTTTCCTTCCCTCCGTCCGGAATTCAATGTCGCATTTCCTATATTACATTATTTGCACAAGAATACGGTAGCCAAATGAAGTATCATTGCTATAGCAGTTTCGGGGCTGTCTTATCATTCAGAATTGAGTTGTAATGATCTGATGGTATTACAGGATAATGCTAATGCCTTGAAGACCCAACTTGACCAGCAGAAGGGGGTAGTCAACAACCTAGTCTCAAACACACGGGTGAGTTGCTCATCTTCTACAATATTTATAATTGTGATGTCAGCATGATACACTTTCTGACGCTTGAAGGCATAGAGGTGGAAACTTTGCGAAAAGGGAACCGTGTTGTTACAAGAAACCCTGCTGTAACTGAAGCAAAACTAGACCACGATTTTGTCTCTGGAAACATTGCAAAAAGTCAAAAAAATATTTCAGAAACTTTTAGGCGCTTTTAGGTGATAGTGAAAGGGGAACGTTCAAGGTTATGGATAACATCTTTCCTATTTTTCATTTGAGTCATTGTCAGAAGATTCCAACAAGTGCCGTTTTTGTGCATGTGGCTGTTTGTATTAGTATCCTTTTCCTTAACCTATTAATACCTGAGCATAACAATTCATTTGGCTTCAGATATTCCATCAATATCTTTTTCAATGAAATATCTTTTGGAGATGCCCGCGATGATTTGATAAACTATCTTGAAATTACTTCTAGTGTTCTTGAAAACCAAAGACCTCTCAAGAAGGTTCGTGATCTTATCAATTGAACACTTCAGTTAAGTGATTCTTTTCTTGCTGTATATTGCAGCTTCTAGAAAGTAAGATACAAGAAGCAAAATCAAAGAAAGATACTCTAAAAGCACGTGCTCAATCGGCAAAGTATGTTCGACCTTTTATAGAAACTGCTTCTCTTCTTTTCCCCTTCATGCATAATGAAGAATGTTTCTCTTAATATCTTCTCAGTATTTGGTGCTTCTTTTTTTCATTCAAGGACTGCAAATAAAGTAAGCGAGATGTTGGGAAATGTAAACACAAGCAGTGCTCTTTCAGCCTTTGAAAGAATGGAGGAGAAAGGTTAGAATGTCTGCCCTGTTAGTTACTTTTTATTTAAATGCCGGTGGATGCTCTAATTTTATTTATTTAATAAGTAATATGTGGTACTACTTTTGTGGAGGTACATTGTTACACTGATATTCCCGAGTCTAAGAAGACTTTGGATTGTTTGTAGAACATGCTCATGCTGATAATGTTTTGTTGGGTTCATGGAGATACGGAAATTTTTTCTTTTCTTTTCTAGGGTTGGGAGTTTCCCGCTAAATGATTTATCAAACGTTCTCAAAATTATTTTCCCTTAAACAGCAAATATTTTGTTGTTTATCATGTTAAATTATTTTAAGTTTCATATGTAAAGATGAATGGAGGAGCGATCTTATTAGGATTGTGTTTGGAGTTAAACTCCGAAGGTATAAGGTATTAAAATTTCTTGAGAGGTCTTTTTGGTAAATTCAAGGAAAGCAATTATGAGATGTTTGCATTTAGTTTAACCCAGTCAATACTTTACGTGGTTCCAGTTTTAATTCACTTTGAATTTATAGAGCCAGAAATTATAATAAGAAGAAAAGTGTGGTGAGGTAAGCTCCTCAAAAAGATTTCTTGCGAGCCGTGGAAGATCTTTTGGCATAAACTTTTGCTCTACTAATATAATCCACAAATCCTATGCTGAGAATTTATTTTTTCTAAACTAAAAGTTTTGGTATATGATAGTTTTGAAATGGCCTTGGTTTCTATCATTGAACTGATTATTTCATTTTTTTTGCTGAAATTTGAGAGCCCTTTTCCACTTTCTTGCTGATTCTTGGTGATTTTCATGATTTCCTGGATGACTAATAGTTGTTTTGCTACCCCCTCCTCCCCCCCCCCAACCCCTAACTTTTGGTAGTTTAATAAAATTATTACTACCTCCATTCCTTAATATAAGTCGTTTTGGACATGTAGCAAAAATTAAGGAAGCAAAAAAACAAGGTGTTTTTTAATCAAAATATCAATACTATTCTCTTAAATAAGACTTGTATACCACTAGTTCTATTTAATAGAGTAATATTGATATTTTGATTAAAAAACACCTCTTCCTTAATTTTCGCTACATGTCCTAAAAGTCTCATATTCAGGAATGGAGGGAGTGTCCGCAAGGGCAGCCTAGTTGGTTCCGGGGTGGTAGATTATGTACAAGGACGCAGGATCGAATCTTGGCAGCCACAGTGTGGAAGTTTCAACCCTCCAATGTGGGGTGGCTTCTTGTGGTGGATTAAGACAAGTCCTCCCACCTGGTCGGGCCGCTGGGTCACCTTGATTTACATCCTCCAAATTCTCTATCGGACTGGAGAGTAGGGGCCCTGTGAGTGTGGGTAACGCCTTTTTGTGTACAAGGAATGGACGGAGTACTTTTTATGCATTTACTCCTGAAAATAGAAGTAAAATTGTTTTGTACCCTAGTAGATATGTACTAAACCTCCCCAAAAACATGCTGACAAAAGTTCCACTTCTCTTTTGATAGTTCTGGCCTTGGAGTCTCAATCCGAGGCACTTAATCAGCTAACTAGTGACGAGCTTGAAGGACAGGTGAGTCTGTTTTCATATATTTGTCATTATGGACCAGAAAATGGCTCCCTTAACAAATTTCTCAAAGGATCAGAATTTTTACTAGATGATTTTGTAACTCCATCGAGGATTTCGTCTTTTTACAGTTTGCAATGCTGGAGAGCTCCTCAGTTGATGATGATCTTGCCGCTTTGAAGCAAGAAATATCTGGAAGCTCAAAGGTAGATTACTTTCATTCTTCTTCTATTTGTCGAACAATTCTCGACTTTCATGGTTTTTTTTCTGGCCCTCTAGATTCTAGGGTGACAAACATTTTTCTATTGGCATACATTATTACTGTTTCATGTGTCGAATGCTTCAGCTCGGCCAGTGGCAGTTAGAATGTTAATCTTTGTCAAAAACCACCTATATGACCTCCCCCCGCGCAGCAATAACATAAGTAAAATTACTTTTTCCTCAACTAGGATCTTGTCTTTGTTAAACTTAGTTTTGTGGGGTTATTGGATAAATTCGTCCTTTTGAATGCGTTACAGAATCACGATAGTAACGAATGTATTTTTGTTGTAAAAGCAGAAAGGCGAGCTTCCGCCAGGGAGAACACCTGTTGCAAGTTCAAGTGGCGCATTTCCGTTCCAAGATTCTGAGATTGAGAAAGAGCTGAATGAATTAAGAAGGAAAGCCAAGGACTACTAAAAAAAAATATGTGTTCCTTTGGAGCAATTAACTTCAGGATCAAGATTTTCTTGTGCTAAAAGTGAAAATGGAAAAAGGTTGAGAAGATCATCAGCTATATATTTTGTTCTTCATTTTGAATGACCACTTTTTTACTTGTATATTAGCTTTTGAAGGGGCACCAATTGCAATAAACTTTTTTTTTTTTTTTTTCTTTTTATTATTATCAAAAGATAAATGTATATATGATCATAATGGAGAATTATGAAGGTAGTTCACAGTAGGTAATAAGGTATTCGCGGTTGATATATTATGAATCATCCGACCCAAACTAACACTTCTACCCAAGTACAAAAAAATACCACTGCCATGTACAAAACAATAGGATATAAAGAAAGAAACTACCTATGAATGTTTTTTTGGTTGGTGAAATCCTATGTGAATGTTTACTTGGACTAGTTTCTGATCCTATTGGAAGGGGGATAATCTTCTGTCCCAGAATTCTATTCCCTTTTCTGTTTCTACCTCTAGAAGAGCGATACATGTCTATTCATCATAAATATAAACACCTCATGCATTTGCAGTTCGTCATCTTTCATCTTGCAAAATGCTCATAATTTCTCTCTCTTGTTACTTATTTCTCTCTAAGTAGATAGCGTGTCACTTTTCTAGAGGCGGGGACAGAGAAGAGCATAGAGTTTTGGGACAGACAATTTTCTCTCCTTTTAAAAGAATCTAATCCCTAATGACCGGAAGGTAAAAAAAGTACTACCTCCCTCCATCTCTTAATATAAAATTTTCAGAACAATGCAATGAAAATTAAGATATTTTTTAAACAAAATATCAATATTACTTTTTTAAATAAATTAGTGGTATACAAGTTATATTTAAGAGAATAATATTGGTAATTTGACTAACAAAATAACTTATTTCTTGTTTTTCTTATTTTATTAATTTTTGCTATTCTAAAATCTAATATTAAGGAATGGACTTGGCGGAGGAGGAAGAAAGGAGAGGAATAATATTTTTTCTTAATTTTTTTAACAATGGAATTGACAAAAATGTCCTCAGGTAGCCGGCGGAATTGTCCAAAAGTGACCGAATTCCACCTTCAATGCCAAAAAGCGTAACGTGTAAAATGTTTGAGGATAACAATAATCAAAATTAAATGTAAAATAAGTTTTTTTAAATAAATAAATAAATTTGTTTTACCAAAATTCGAAAAAATAATAATTGTTGGGGGTTATTTTATGCAAATTACTCTATAATATATGAACGGTTATGTTGTGGATCGACGCTGTCAGTGGTCAGTATGCTACTTGGCTCATATTCAGTCAGCATCACGGTTTGATTAAAATAATAAAAAGCAATTGAAATTTTCTATGAAGATTTTTTTTATTTTTTTTTAATGAAAAAGAGGTGATGTGGTTGATTGTGAGCTAAAGTGGTCATAACCCCCACATATAAAGTCTGAGTGCTATATCAAAATTTTCCATAATATATATACTGAAACTGAAGAGAGAAAACCCCCCTTTTTTCTTCCGCAGAAATGGCCTCCGCCTCCCTCATCCGTCTCTCTCTTTTCCCCCACCCAACAAAACCACTCTCCTCCAACCCCCACCCACACCTCCCACTCCCCCGCCGCCGTGCTCCGCTCAATCCCCGATTCCCCGTTACAAAAATATCCGCTTCCTACACTCCAACTCCCGCCACGGACCGCCTAATATCCGCCGCATCATACTTCTTCCCGTTCTTCAACGGCCTCCAATACGGCCGCTTCATACTCTCTCAGTACCCTATCTTAGCCATGCCGTTAAGACCAATCCTTCCTCTCCTCTCTTTCTACCATTCTATACCTTACGCCTCTTTCATTTCCTTCTTCGGTCTCTACCTTGGCGTCGTTCAAAACCCTAGCTTCAGCCGCTACGTTCGATTCAATGCTCTTCAAGCCCTTGTTCTCGATGTGCTTCTTGTTGTGCCGCTGCTTATACAGAGGATTTTGTCTCCGGGCCGGACTGGGCTAGGGCTGAAGCTCACTGTTTGGGGGTATAATGGTCTTTTTATGTTTGTTGTGGCTTGCTTTGTTTATGGTCTGGTTTCTAGTGTGCTTGGAAAAACTCCATATTTGCCCTTTGTTGGTGATGCTGCTGGCAGGCAATTAGATTAGATTTATGAGAAGATTAAATTTAATTACTCTCTTTTTTTTTTTTGGTTTTCTTTTGGGTAATTAATCTTTCTTCATTGTATTACTTTTCTCTTTTGTATTTCTTTTTCTGTTTGGATGCATGTAAAAGATGAGGTTTAAGGGATTACAATGATTTTGTCTTAATTTATTTTCATATGAGAGATGGTACAATGATTTCCGGCCTGGTCGACATGTGCTGAACATTAAGTGGAAATAGAGGGGTAAAAAAGTAAAATAATTTAATTCGGGCTACATGTCAAATTTTGACTTACAATTACATTCTGGGTTAAAATGAAATTAAATAAATTTAAAGTGATTTTATTCTACCTGTATTTTCAGTAACATGGTTTAACATGTCTAACTTAGTTAGAAATCACTGCAAAAAAATATTGACAATTTATTTTTTAGACAAAAACAAGTACTATGGGTGATATATTTAACTAAAGAGATAGTAAGTGACAAAAAAAAAAAGCAAAACTTAAATAATTTAAGGAACAAAATAGCTATTAACTCTAGAGGTTAATATCCATTATTCTTTCCTTCTTTTAGATAAAAACATATCAGGATAAAAGAAAAGAAAGAAGTTGAATTGGAAGTGGAACATTCCTTGATGTAAAATTTGTTATACAAATTGTCATTGTTGATTTTACAAGTATTTATGGATTAAAGTGGCTTTCATTTTGTGTAGTTATGACTTATGATTAAATACAAATTTAAATCAGTTTAAACAACATATACTACGGCAGCCCTCTTTTTTCTTCCTCTTGAAGTTTCTTCATTTTTTGGTTGGATCTATCCATCATTCTCACACTTTTGGTATCTTCATCCCCTCATTTTACCGTAAATCGTGATAAAAAAATTTCAAGGTATTATGATTTAAGATTCAAGACTCACATGCAAGATCTACTTCAGATCCTTCTAGATCTGGAGTTTCCCTCTAAACCTGGAGTTGTTTTGGGCCCTTCCTCATTTTTTCTTCATCTTTCCGAGATAATCTATGAGACGGTTGATACGCCCATGGTCTCGTAGATTGTTGATTTCTAAGAAAGGTGTTAGAATTGAGCTTCCTACTGCTGTTCAAGAATTTTGAAGAAGATACTGCGAAATTTTTTATTATGTATTTATTTTGTCTACTGTTTGTAGTATGTACCTGGTCCGGGATGTGGACTTTTATCTGTTATCATGGTGGTCTACAGTCTACACCGTTGTATAACTTTTATTTTCTTATATTTTCTTTTTATCTTTTGATTGCAATGGCTTCGGCTATTTTATGATTAATGAATAATTTCTTATTTAGTAAAAAAAAATATAAACATCAATTAGAAAATATCATAGCAAATGTTGATCTAATTGGTCAATTAAAATGTTATTTTTATTATTGAAAATGTTCGTTTTGGATTCCGGGTTGCATTTAGATTAGGTTCGACTCCAATAAAAAATAAATTTTATCACTTATTAAGTTATTAAAGCCGATTCAAGGCGCAGCTTAGGCGGCAGTGAAGGGATCGAAAGAAGGCGGAGGAGAGGGAGCACAGGTAGATTTGTTACTTTTGCTTATTAAGTTATTATGCCTCTCGATAAAACTTTTACTTATTATGCAATTCGAGGATTGGTTCAAGCCCTAGTCGAATCTAATCCTATCAACTTGTGTAACTTTTATTTTAGAGCTTTATCGAGCTCGAAACAAACTAATCTTGAAGATTGCAAGCTTCAACTCAGTTTGCAGATTTCAGGTTGTAAAGGCAAAAATTTACCATGATTTCAATTTCAATACAAAATCAGACAGTTTGGAAAGGCCTCCTATTACATTCCAACTTATTCATCATTCAAACTGTTAAAAAAAAATCTAGTCATAACATACTTGTTCCATTACAATTAAAAAGGCATAAATAATAGTTTTATTAGTCTAATATACACTCAAAAGCAAATTACTTTGGCTGAGGTGAATAATTTATAAAAAGCTCAATAATTTCATCTCTAACTATAACCTCATTCCAAACTAATAAAACACCACCAAAAAAAATAAAAATAAAAATAATTCGCGGCTTGCAACATTACTACATTGACGGATGATCTCTAGGGTTCAATGACAAAAAGAGGCTGCAGACAGAAAAAACAGCAGAGTAACAATATCACTGAAAGAATCGATTAATCTTAAGATAAATCTTATTCTCACAATCACACAAGGTTATTCAATAATTGAAGGGTTAACTTACAGAGTCAATGCTGACGGGTTTGCCATCTTCAGCAACGATCTCAACTATTGTCCCCGACTGATCAGCCTACAGATGAGTTGGAAAAATATATATTTCAGAACATGTAGTTCAATTTCCCAGTTTCAAAAGTTTTTGCTTCTAAATATATCATCATAATTATTTCCTCAATTGAGCTCACGCGCCGTTACCACAGTAAATATCAAAGTGTAACTGAGTTTAGAACTTTTCCAGATTCTGGACACACGACCAAAATATGAAAACAAAGTAAAGGTTTGATATAGCTTCTGAACCTAGCAATGGAGAGTCACAGGTCAAACACAGAAAGCAAAAAAGTTGTTATTCAGCTAAGAAATGTTAGCCATCTCCAAAAGAACATTCACAAAGGATAATTTAGAGGCAGCAACAGGACAAGAATAACATCATGTTACGTATCAATTTCGCTCCTGCGGAGAGATTCATGACAAATTATACACTATTGTTTTAGCCTTTTCTGAAAAATCATTCCTTTTGTTATCTTGAATCATCATCACGAAAAAAAAAAACACTTGTAGCTATTTACTTCCGTTAGGGCGGTAGCCTAAAGCTCCCCAATACAGGAAAGAGTTGACACCTCTATCCTTTCTGAAAGCAACACCCACCACTTTCCCAGGTCCAAAAGCACCTATTCTCTATCTAATGAACCTAATAATAGCCCAGTCAACAGAGATAGAGTATTTGCAATAAAAAATAAGGTCATTAACGTTTAAACTTAATGGTGCAGAAGAATAGCATTGGATACTTTCATGTTACGATGAGCCCAAGTTTCCAGAAGTACCATCTTCAGGTGAGTTACCACCATTCTAAACCACATGATTTCTCATTAGCCACCGGCTAGGAAAACCTTTCCACATCCAGGATGATCCTTGTAAACCTATCCCATTGTGAGTTTTGGGAGTAGAATTACAGTTCTTATAACGTTTTTTTTTATAACTGCTACAGGTGTTCATTCTATCTTTCCAGTAATTAGCCAAAAAAGGGGGAAAATATTTATTCATGAAAAGGACTAGGAACTAGCAACGCTAAACTAGCCATGTTTTGCTTCAGCACAGTTGCTTATCAGAACTGTCTGTTATCTACCGAGATTGTAGAAGCATCTACAACCGCATATCTAATACAGTTATATTCTTTCTTCACTGTTCTTAACTCTTTTTTTTTCTTCGGATGAATCTTCATTTTCCTTAACAAAGTTTTACTTATAATAAAGAAAAGTAAGTATTAACGAAAAATTAGCAAAAAGAATAGCTTAGGTAAATCATAACACTGTATGGACATGAAACCAAACCAAACATATAGCTTACTTCTATTTCATTCATCAATTTCATGGCCTCAATAATGCAAATGACTTGGCCTTTCTTCACTTTGTCTCCAACCTGAACAAAAAAATCACCCTTTGAAATATATATGGTGTATTACGGCAATGTATCACCTTTGCCAACACATGCAATGCAAGTGTGTATCACCTCAAAAAAGATAACAGATAAATATTACCTTCACGAATGACGGTTCACCAGGTGCTGGACTTCGGTAGAATGTCCCTGCCATGGGGCATTTAAGTGGGGGATGAGATGATTTTGGTGCCTTAGCAGCAAGAGCAGGTCCTGGCTTGGCAAGAGATGCTGGTGCAGCTACTGGTGCAGTTGCAGGTGCAGGAATAGAAGCAGGGCTTGGTGCCACTGGTGGTGTATAATGTGCAGGTGTCATCATCATAGGAGCAGGGGTTTGCGGTGTAGGCAATGCCCCTTTCTTACGGATTAAGAGTTCACAATCAAGTTGTTTCAATTGCAACTCCATAATATCATTAGAATCAACTAGTCTGCAGGAGAAAAAGAGAACTCATACTCATATATTTGGTAAGTTTTAGGCAGGGGTAAGATGTACACAATCGGCTTACTTAACAAGGCCTGAAACTTGAGACATAAATGCTGATATTGTTTCTTCTGTAGCCACAGTTGCAGGTTCATTTGATGACTTCTCATCCTTCGTTTCTGCTAGTGATTTGGCAGGAGGGGTGGTGACAACATTTGAGGATCCATCCACAGCAACCTTGAAGGCAACAGAGGGCTCCAAAATCATTTCCACAAACGAACAAAAATTTGAAAAGGGTTCTTCTAAAGAGAATGATTGAAAGAAGCTTACCTCATTCAATTGAGCTCTTGCTACAGCTGAGCGGTTCCAGTTGGACTGCAGACCCGGTAGCAGGAAGAGAAATAACAGTTATAGTTTATCATACAAAAACAAAACTGTACAAAATAAATACTCCATCATAGATCATTTCGGATATGGAGCTCACATGGAAAAATACTAACTTCTGTATCTTTGAGCATGAACAGATAAATTTTTCTTTTATCAGAATATACAGTTCCAATGATCAAAGGAACAACATAAGCGAGCAATGGTTCCTAAACTTAGTCAACCCTCAAAAACACGAAAGAAGACTGAAACATCAATTAGTTCTTCTCCACAAAATACCCCACCCTCACCCATCACCCAAAACGCGCGCAAATCAAATAGCATTCATTTGTGCACTCGACTCCTTTCGCGTGGATCTGTGAATAGCTTTTTACAGAAGACGATGATAATGCTACAATTAACTTCCATATTCTATAGGCATACTTTGTCATAGCATGCCAATCTTCTCAATAAGCTAAGAGGCGCAATGCACCTGTCCTAGTTGTTTCCAAAGCATTCAATTCACTTACCAAGCTCTCTCTCTCTCAAGCATTCATAATATTTCCCCAAAAGATTAACCATTACCATTTACAAAAAGTTTCGAGTTCTCCTTTCCTTTTTTCTTTATAGCTTCATAAGAAACAAGCAAGAATAATGAGAATTCCAAACTGTTCAATTAGCATCTCCCAAAGTACAAATAAAATTCCCAATTACGCTAAAAAATAGCATAGAGATCCAAATTGTAACATCGTTTAAGCTCCTCGGCTCAAATAAAAGTGTTTACTTTCTATCCGCTAGGTTACGGGTTCAAACCCGGAAACATAAATTTATAAAAAAATAAATGTAAGGCTGCATATATATCGGGACATTCCCCAAACCCGGCTGATGCAGTGGGTAGACTTTTTTAAGCTCCTCGGCTCAAATAAATTCCTCGGTATCCTCTAATTTTTCTATATCTAGTAAACAAAAGTAAATTAATTATAGCAAAATACTTATTTTTTAAGAAAAAAAATACGATCTTGCATGATAAGCCATAACACACGTACAAAAGCAGATCCACATCGGAAACTAAATTTTAAAAAAAAAATCCAAAAAAAAACAGCTGATCAAATTACACAAAAAAGAGAGTACCTTAGACGATAACAGGAGCTTTGGCTTAGGAGTGAACCGGAAAGAGACCTTATTAGTGTTCGAATGGGCAAAATGACGGCGGCAAAGCGGCGAGTAAGTGGCGGATTTGGGGACATTGTTGGTCACAGACGACGTCGCAGCCGTTGCACCAAATGTCGCCATTACTGAACCAAAAACCACAAAAGAATGAGAATGAGAATGATTTTTTGCTCTGCAAATTTTGATTTCTAGTGTGTGTTCTGCGTGTTTTATAGAGAGAGAAAGCGGATGAGAGAGAGAAAGAGGTTTTGGTGTGTTCCTTTGGGGGATCCGCCCAGATGGAGATGATGATTGATGATGAAGAGACCAAAGAAACTGTGTCGATGATACCGAAGAGGGGGAAGATTGGTTTGATACGGCGACGTTTTATGCATTGCGTGTGCCAACTGTGTGGACTGGACGCTGATCTAATCTTGACAAGTAATCAATTTGGGCCCACGTGGAGTTTAGGGAGTGACGTGGCAGTGGAATGATTACTTGTCCTCTCTAATATATTACGAGTTCTGAGATTTACTAGTGTTTTATTTGTCTTATCTAATTAGAAAAAACAGTCGCAGTTCTCCACTATCTATTTTAGTTTCACTTTGATAGTTTTAATTTGTTTTTTTCGGCTTAAAAAATTCTCCAATAATTTACGGACATCGCATAAAGTTTTTTTTGTCAAAATTTAATAAAATCCGTCAATTTTATGAGTAAAATAGACATTAAACAAATAACCGTTTTTTTCTTCCTTATCTCACTCACCACTTCTCATCACCTCCGCCAATTTGACCGTGAGGTCTCGGGTTCGACATCCTCCCCTTACGTGGGGCTAAATAATTTCCACATCTTCCTGTGAGGTTTAAAATAAAAAAATAATGTGGTATAAATAACAATTTTCTCTTATACAAAAAGATTACAACTTTTTTTAACAAGAATCAAAACCCATATGGATTTTAGAGGGCGTGACGGGGAAGTCTTCTGACGATTGCTTTTGGTCTCTTGACGATTGCTTCTTTATTTTATTTTTTCTTACACTTGTATAAAAAAAAATGGAGATTCAAATATCAAATTGGCTCTACTTTGTTTTATTGGGTTAGATTCGTATTCTTTTTTATTTTTTTTTGTTGGGAATGATAGGGTTATAATTGACTATTTAGAATAATGTGAAATTAAAAGTTAACTTTAAAATAAAATAAAAAAATAGTTTGATATTTTTCTTTCCAAGTGAAATTCAATCTTGGTGGAGTAAAGTAGCTTGTTTATTTAATTTTATAAACTTATTTGAAATTTAAAACCTTGAAAATATTAAACTTATTTTTTAAACTCGAATTAAAGTAGAGTGTGTAACACCGAACCCAATTTAAAAAAGAAAGAAAGAAATCACCACAGAAATTTCTACATGGGATTATGGTGTTGCTGAAGATCTAAAATCTCAACACCGTGCAAACAAATCACGTCCATATATTTTTATCAACGGTAAAAAATTAGTTATTTTATTTTTTAAATACCTATTTTCACAGAAATAGCTATTTTGTACCCAAAAAATTATTTATTAATTATCAAATTGTTTAATTTGACAGTAAAAAACATTCGAATGTGTTGAATAAAACTCCCCTCAACACCTTAACCAAAATGAAAGGAAACAGCACCAAAGAAAGAAAATAACTTTATAAAAATAAATAGACAACTACCCATAAAAAGAAAAAAGAATACTTCATTTTCCTTATATATTCTTCCCATTGGTGTCAATTGTGCATATGTGAGTCCGAGTTTAGTATAACTCACGTTCAACTCATTTAAAATTTAGAAAGATCAGCTCACGCTCAACATGAATAAACTCACAAATCGAAAAATTGCTCCCACTGGGGCACCTTTTTTTGGACGAAATGATGAGAAAAAATGAGAAAAATAGGGAGTTCGATAGTCTGATACAAATGAAAAGAAATGAGGGGTTTGGAGTTTTACTAGTCTTTTTTATTTTTTTATTAGAACTTAATAATAGTATATATAACAAATACATGTTTTATATTATACATGTATATATTATTTTTAATTATGTTATTTGGTATGAGACTTAAACGGGATGAGAGGGTCAAGTTTACGCTCAGATCACATAATAACTAAACTTGAATATTCAGCTCACGCTCGGCTCACTTACGCTCACACTCACTTTTTTCGAGTTGAGCGAGTAGGATTCGGGCCGGTCCGAACCCGTTGACAGCCATAATTCTTTCGTTTCCATAATCCTAGAAGTAGAATGCCTATTTGAGCACACATGATCATTTGTGAAACTCTTTGTGATGACACTCATTGTGACATTTCTAATTATGGTACGTTCAAATTTGGTTTATCGATTTACTCCAGAGTTTATCTATTTTAGTTCAAGTTAAATGAATGAAATTTTCATAATTAAAATATCACAGGAAGTATCATAGAGGATCTGAATCACTATTTTATAGTGAACAATTATGCAAAACAATCTCAACTTTTGGGCCTTATTATTACTCAGACACATGCATGTTTCTACAAAATCATTTCTTTATTATTACTCAGACTCCCTATTATGTACATGCAAACAGTCAGGCTCAGGCAACTAATAAGGTACTTATTGACATAATCAAGAAGGCAATAGAGGATTAACCAAGGAAATGACACAATGTACCACACAAAGTATTATAGGCCTATAATAATGCAAGAAAGACGGCCACCGAGTTTACTCATTTTCGTCTGACTTACGACCAAGATGCAGTCAAAGCTTTAGTCTAAAGAGGATCATTAGAAGGATACAAATGTGAGACTAACAAAATTGTTAAGATTGAGTACTCTATATGACGCTATCTTCACTCTTCATTTTTTGTGGTTGTTTTAGAACATTTTATCATTTGTAATTATTTCCAAATTATTAACTTATTTCTTACATGTTGACTCTTGAAAAAATTTGGCTAGTCAAAACTGCCCAGAAGACAGGTAAACGGTCGGATCAACCAAGATTAAAGGCGGGTATAAATAGGAAAGCGTGAAAAACTAACCAGCCGAAAGAAATAGTTGGCTGAAACTGTTGGCTAGGAGATAAATAGCAAGAAAAAGGGACCAAAGCCCTGATGGCCGAACAAAAACTTCCTAAATAATAGGGAACCAACTGTACAACATATTTGGCCCATTCTTAGGTCTCACCCCTTCACAAGTACCACGATCTTCACAAGGGAGTGGGAAACGACCAAAAGAATCAGAGCCAAGTAACAAATGGACAACTCTTAGGAAAGGGGAAAATATGCAACCAACAGTCGGAAAAGGCAGGAGAAGTTAGCACACGTTCTCCATGATAGAAAACATGTCCACTTTGCAAAATCATAGTCGTCATGGGCAGATTTGAGTCGGGAGGGCAAATCAAGACACGAATATACATAGGAGATAAATAAGAAAATTGAGGAAAATTCAATGAACTCTCAAAATGTCTTATTATCTCATTTTATACCACTTTTTTTAAAGCTTTCTCTATAACTTTCCGCACTTACATTCATATAATTCCTTTTAACTTAGATTATCCAAAATCAACCAATGTTTCTGCTTGAGGATTCTCATCCAATAACCCATACTTAAGTAAAATCCACCCATATGTTTAGCTTTCTGCGTGATGATTCTTATCTAATAAAAGATATTATAGTTAATGGTATCCTGTCTGACTATGGCCAGCGTTTCGCGTGAGGAATTAGGTCCAATAACGCTTACCAGGTCATGTCACATTTTCCAAGCCTAAACCATCTTGACGGAAGAAATTGCAAATGTGAATACAAAGTCAGCTGACTTAATTTTTTAGCTCGACTCCCGACCAAGATTTTTTAAAATATATATTAATTGATGTTTTACACCGTAAAACCTTACAAAACCACAAAATTAGTTTGAGATATGTAGTTTTAAAACCGCACCCACCATACCGCGTGCACTCCTACTTCAAGCTACATTGACTCTAGATCTTCTAGATTGGGGTGGTGCGATTTAAATTTTCCCCAACACCCCAAATTTTCACTGATTGGAAAAAAAAAATATGTGAACCAAATATCTTTCTCTCCTCTTCTCATATTGAGGAATTAGCCTTTTTTGCCCTTCCACTATTTACGAATTTCTGATATTGCCCAAAATCTATTTTGTGATCGCATTATACTCACGCTCTATTTACGAGTACCAAATCTGTCCAAAATCATCAGATTCCGGCAATTATAAGGCGGTACTGAAGAGTAATTTAGTCAAAACAAAAACAAAATTATAGTTATTTCTAAATAACCCTCAAAACTATTTTTTTTTGGATGTAATCCTCAAAACTATTTTGTTGTACCAATTTAGTGCTAGAATTATTTTTCTTTGTTTTAATTGACACCTCCTCCTACAATCCCTCTATCTTCTTCCTCATCCACATGAATTATCTTTCTATTCCAATTCAGTGGATGGAAATATGATTTTGACTCAAATTCAACGAAGTCAGCAGATCAGAAAAAATTAAAAAGAAGGAATCTTCTAAAATCTTAATAATGACAAAGAAGATCCAAATTCAAAGTACAACCTGTTTTTTGATTGATTCATGAAATTTTTTTAATAAGTACAAACAGATGAAAAATAATAATAAATTACAGTATCTTCTTTAATAAACCTCAAAAGTTAGAGAATTTTCCAGATTGGATACTCCCAGAAATGAGCAACAGACTACAAAAAGTTGCTTGATTCATGAACCATTTTTTTATAAGTACAAACAGATGAAAATTTCATAGAGAAGCACCCACAAAATTAAACAAAAAAACGAAAACCCATTTTTAAATTCCTCATCTTACATGGGACGAAGTCAGGAATTTAGTGTTGGGGCGAAACTGTAACAATATGTAAAATTACAGAGCTAAAAGTGATAAAAACTGCAAAAAAAAATCTTGGAGGGCAATAAAAATGGCAAAAAAAAAAAAAATTTGGGAGGCAAAACTGATAAAATTTTAAAAAATACACATAAAATTTAGATAAATAGTAATATTTAAAATTTTGTCGCCATGATTTTACCGTCTATGAACAACTCAAGTTCACAAACCAAGAATCATACCACAAACAGAAATTTAAAGAAAAGTCCAAAATCAAACTAAAATATAAAATAATCCACTTATCAATTCCTAACCTTGCAGCTTCTTATAATCTCAAATTCACAAAATACAGAGATTTTTTTTTTGGGTGTGGGGGCTTACGAAGACTTGCCGGAGGAGGAGCTGGCATTCTTCCTTAGTCGCAAATCTGAATTGAATCCATGTCCGTCTCCGGCAATCTCAGTAGCCGTCAGATGAAGAAGACGGCGACGGCGACGGCGACGACGACGACAATGACTGTGGTGGTCGGGAGAGAGAAAAGAAAAAGGGAGACAAAGTTGGTAGAATTTTTTAGTTTTTTCTTCTTTTCTCTTTTAAAAATGATTTTTTAGGTTTTTTTAAGCTTATGGGTCTAATCTGTTCAAAAAAAAAAACTTCTGGGTCTAATTGTAATAATTTGTTAATTAAGGTAGTAAAATATAATAAAATTTTAAAATTTATTTTGCTATGACTATAATACCCTTCAGTACCACCGGATTCCGCCAATTTTGGATACATTAGGCACTCGTAAATAGTTCTAGAGTAAAATGCGATTCGAAAATAGTTCTCTCATATTTGTACTTATCTGGTCCATCTTACGGTGACCTATCCTCTGCTTTTCCCATCGTCCATGGGGTGCGTTTAAACCAAATCCAGACCACAAATTCACCCATCAAATTTACACAAAGCCCCCCAAGATATTCGCACAAACCCGAAATATCTCAAGCCCCATTTCGTCTTTTCACTTCCCCCATTTCACTGGTCCTCTTTTCTCTTCTTCTCCATTATAAACTGTAACTTCAAAACCTCAATTTCTTAAGTTTCTTATATATAAACCAATTTTTAGTTTTTGAATTTTGAATTTTTGAATTATTTATTATTATTATTGTTTTTGGTTATGGCTTTGCAAGTGCAAGCTTACAGGGTAGCTCCAATGGCTTCTTTTGGATCATTGGTCCAATCTAGTAACAGTAACTTTTTCTGGTCTACGAAGCAACCCAGGGTCTGCTTTACAGGTGATCGGGCCTCCGCGGTGAGTGGTAATTCTAGGAAGGTGGCATTGAAGGTTAGATCGAGTTTGGATCCATCGTCGTCGTCGTCGGCGGCGGCCGTTACGGAGGTGCAGGTCGGTCAGGTTACCGAGGTTAACAAGGATACTTTTTGGCCTATTGTAAATGCTGCCGGAGATAAGACTGTTGTCCTCGATATGTACACTCAATGGTAATTTTCTGTGTACTTGTATTGAGTGTGGTTTGATTTGAAACTCAAACCGAGGTCCTAGATTGAGTCTGAAATGAAAACTTGAAGCATTAACTCATCTATAATCTTGTTTGAATTTGAGACTAGTTTGAGACTCAGACCAGAATCTTAGTTTGAGACCCTATCCAAGCATACTTATCAGCTCCAGTGACTTACTGAAGAGTTTTTGCATTTTTTGTTTCCTTCAAAATTTTCTATTTTGATTTTCTTAATTTCTTTGCTGAATTTATGTATAATTGTCAGTACTGTCTTTTAGGTCTGTAGTCATATCTTTGATTGAATGTGCACATAAGGCCCTTGATGCTGAATGATAGAAGCGTGGTAATGTGCTTATAAATTGAAATAATTCTTGGATCTGCCTTCTGACTTTGATTTAAGATCATGATTCCGTAGAAAACGTGGCGGTATAGGGCTACTGTTTAAGTGGTATTCTATGAGCAGCCACTTTGTGCATTCATTGCCAAAGTTTAGGCCAGTCTTCATTCCATCTGTTTCAGTGGTATTTTGTAGAAGTTTAGGCCACTTTGTGCATTCATTGTAGAAGTTCAGGTAGTCTACAAGCCATATGTTTCAGTGGTATTCTGGTAGCATCCATTTTGTGCATTTATTGCCAAAAGGTTAGGTCTCTCCTTTCCATCTCCGCACATACCTCAATTATTGGGGACTTAATGAGTTATGTTATTGTTGTTGTCGTCATATCTTTGATAGAATGATAGTGAAACTAGTATAGAACTCAATAGAAGTTAGGAGTTGTTTGTAAAGGAAACTTGGCCAAATTTGTGTGAAGGCTACACTGCCGGCACAACATTTTTTACTCGGAATAATAGGTGACACCCTATCCTGATAATAACTTTCCTTTTAAGAAAATAATAAACTAAGCGAAATTTGTGGGAAGAACATTTTTGGTTCATTTGAGTTTCTGATGCTATTTGATTCTCTTGAAATCACAGGGTGTATGGAAGGTGTTCTAGATATGGCCATGGATGGTTAGCTAGAACCCTGAAATCATACTTTGACAATTTCATTACTCACCTAGGGAAAAAAATCAGTCAAATGTTACTCTAATTTTATCTGTTTGAAGTGCACTTACTGAGAATCGGACTCTAGAAAGTTTACAGGTCCTGGGCCACTTACTCTATTTAGGAAGACTGGAGAGAGTTTCAACTATCGATTTTGAAGTTATTAGGTTAATTATAGGCTAGCTTTATGTCCACCATCTTGTTACTTTTGTACTTATCAGCTTATAACTGTAGTCTAAGATGTCGCTGTTATGGATGCACCAACGTGAGCATAGACAGAACAAGAACTTGGTCTTTGGGGGTGGGAGAGGGGTGAGCATCTATGAGGGAATTTTGGAAATCTTTTGGGGGGCGAATTGAAAACATAAGTGACTCTAAGCGTAGAAACCCAATATCTATAAAGAAAATTTGAAAAATGCCCCCGTTGGTTCCGTTTTTGAATGTAAGAATGTCTTTTGTGAAAGAAAACATAAACTTAAATTCAATTTTGTTAGAAGTAATGAGATATTGGAAGTAAACTATTAAATATTAGAGGAACGATGGTTTCTTAAAAGGGCAAGGTGGAAACATTATCGGAGTATTTCTTGCATGATGGATTTTGACATTAACCTCTTAGGAGATTGTTTATAGTTTAGCACATAAACACAAGAATAAAGGTACTTCAGGCGGTGCAAGTTTGGTGGATCATATCTGTTAAGTGTTAACCGACAGTGCAATTTCTTTTTTAGCCACTAGCATATACATCGCTGCAGATATTTCGAAGACTCGTGATGACTTTGATATAGCTTACGCTTGAAGCCTTTGAGCTTATTCTGAGGAATTATGTAAAGATTTTTCCTTACGGAGACATTTCATGCACAAGCTCCAGGGTATTTTTACCCTCAAGTCCAAGTTAAACTTTGAATCATCATAGCAATAGGATTTTGCACCTCCAATTTTTTCGCCAACTCTATTTTGCTCCCCTTGCCTAGCAGTAATCTGTGACAAGTTTAAGTCGGAGAGTTGATTTATCTTTCAAAAACATTATTTCACATACCGTTCTCCCACCACGGTGCTGATGAAAACAAAGTCCATCTAGCTTATAATTCTAATTCCTTCCTTTTGATTTGCAGGTGTGGTCCTTGCAAGGTAATCGCTCCAAAATTTGTGGAGTTGTCTCAAAAAATATCTTGATGTTGTCTTTCTAAAGCTAGATTGCAACCAAGAAAACAAGGTATACATCATTTGATTTTCTTCCTTCCAAATCGTTCCAGCAATTGCGATCTATCCTCACTTTCCCACGAGCATTTGCATCTTTACATGCACACTGCTTTTCCCACTGGCTCTCACAGATAATTTGTTAATTACTTGCAGCCATTGGCGAAGGAGCTGGGTATAAAAGCGGTTCCTACCTTCAAGATTCTAAAGGACGGCAAGATTGTTAAAGAAGTTACCGGGGCCAAATATGATGCTTTAGTTGCTGCAGTTGATATCGTAAGGCAATCGAAACCATCCAGTTAAGAATCTTTCTCATTTGTATAATATTTGATGTGTTCATAATGGTTTGAGTTCTGTATTGTAAGTGCCCAATATATCCTAGACCCTTTTTTCTTTTGTTCTGAACTATGTAACTTGTTTATGTTGTATGACTAGATCATATCCATTCAAGATTATAAATTATTCACTAGTTAACTTTAGTCTTTTGCTTGTAATTTTGATGTTTTTGTTAACTTTTCAAATATAAAATGTTTGAAGAATGTGATGATGTGCTTCTCCAGCCAGCCCACTAATAGGAGAATCCTACCAAGAATTAAAGTGTTAACTGTGAATCCATAACTGGTTTATTAGTGCATATTACCCCAGTAAAGACTTGCATATCATCAAATGACATTGCAAAGCAACACCATGTGTAATTCCCCCATCCCACATAAGGAAAGCTTGTGTGATATGTGACCATGATATCCATTTTCAACGAGTACGGTTGTCAAATAGGTTGTTGTGGGTATTGCCAGTCCTATGCTCTTGGGCACGAGGCATGACACCATGTGTCTCTAGCTCTTTGTCTTTGGATAGAGTAATTTTGTGAAGTTCGCTCTTGTTCTCGTTCATTTCCCCTCAGTATACTTCTTTTACCTCTCTTGCTTTCGACGTGAGAGAGGTCTGATTTATTTTTATTTATTAAAAAAAGGAAAAAAAACGAAAGGCTATCTTGGGTGTTTGATTGTGTCCGACTTGAGTTTAGTGTGACTTGAAACTCAAACTCATACCCAAACTTGTTTTGATTTTGAGTCTAGAGATGAAACATGAAGCATTAGATCAACTAGAATTTAAGTTGAGACTGACTTTAGGCTGAGACTAAAATTTCAAACCCGAATTCAATTCAATCAAACCATTGATTTAGCCATAGAAGGTCTTTATACATATATTTGAGGGGTGATTGATGTATAAGTTTGATAAATAAGGGGGAGTCGACAGGGAAGTTTCTGAATTGAATATTTTTTTTTTATTTTGTAAATAAATAAATAAAAAAAGGTCGATATTCAGTTTTAGACAGAAGAAATATTAATTTAGGGTATAGGTTGATTTTTTTTTATTTTTTATTTTTAAGGAATTAGGGTATAGGTTGATATTGTTCTTTCATGAGAACCAATATTTTATTTAAAATTCAAAATATTACATAGTTAGGCCATAAAGAAGGGTAAAACAAAAAAAGGGTTAGATTTGCATGAGTATTAAGATTTCTTTCAGCCAGTCCTCTGGATGGGAAAATGGTCTATGTGGTCTCTAAAGTTTAGATGCTAAATATTTTATGCTTCATGATAACTTTTTTTTTTTCTTCTTTTCAAATCTTCAAAAAAAAATAAAAAAATAATAATGGTGTACTCGAAGAGCATCAGCACCAAATAAACTATAAGTTGTTTTAAGAAATGGGTAATGTTAGATGGCTAAAATTAGGGGTGTTCATGGTTCGGGTTGGTTCGGTTTTACAAAATTTTGAAATCAAACTGAAATATTCGGTTTGAAAATTTTGAAACAAATCCAAACCATTCAAATTTTCAAACCGATGCATTCGGTTTGTATCGGTTTGGTTTGGTTTGGTTTTTCAGTTTTCGGTAGATACAAAATATATTGATTATAAAGTAAAAATAAAACAATTTTTTTTAAATATAATTACTTAACTGCTAAAAATATAAAATAAATAAGACTATTGTTTTCACAAGTTAAACACAATAAAGAACAAAATAATAAAGCATAAATTCTCGACAATAACTTCAAGTAAAAATAAAACAAAATTTTTATATAACTACTTAGCTACTAAACATATAAAAAAATATGTCTATTGTTTTTCACTAGTTAAACACAACAAAAAATAAATTAATGAAACATAAATTCTTGATATTGATTTTCTTGAAATTTAAACAAATTACTGAAAAATTATCCTAAGAGGAAAAATGCAAAAAAATACAAAATTTACACCATTATTAGTTTCAAAGTAAAATAAAAACTTCAGATGAATCTAAATCACATACAACATATGGCTCTTCAATTTCTTACTTTAGACTTGACAAAAAAAAATCTCTTACTTTAGCACTTGAAGAACTTTTGCTTGTCATGGTATAAATAAAAAGTTCAATATATTTAATTACAAAAGAGTTATATATATATATATATATATATATATATATATATATATATATATATATATATTCGGTTTGGTTCGGTTTGGATTATAAAAAAATTTAAATCAAACCGAAAGTTCGGTTTTAATTTAGTCCAAACCGAAATCAATCCAATGCACCTCTCAAACCGAAAAATCGGTTTGGATCGGTTTGGTTTGGTCGGTATCGGTTTTTCATGAACACCCCTAGCTAAAATTTATCAAATTAATTGAATAAATTGGGGTAAAATTGTAAATAATTCGTTAAATCTCTTATGACAGTAATATGTGAATAGTGTTTAATTTAAATTTTTAGTCAATTTTAACTAATGTTGCTTAGCCATTAATAATTTTCAGTAAGAATTTTAATGGCCGAAAACAATTCTTCACGGATCATATTATGTTAAAACTCTAACATTAGGGACCAAAATCTGGTACTACTATTCTCTGCAAAACTATGGGCTATCCTGTTAAATTGTATTGGGGCATTGGATTAGACTGACTATGGTTTGGCAGAAAGGGCCAACCATGGCAATCTTTTTTTTTTGAAAAAATATTTTTGGCGAGAACTTGAAGAACAGAAGTGGGACTTCTGTCCTCGGCTGACGTGGCATATCCCAGACGCGCCTCGCCACATCAGCCCAAGACGAAAGTCCCACCTCCGTTCTCAGCTTGGCATATGAATAGATTTCTCATAATATTACCATGTTCCTCTTTGATTCCTTCTATAATATTTTAACTATAACTAATGGCCAACTTGCCGATCCATCCTTGCATCTACCAAAGGCCTCTTGCTATCACATATAATTTAAAAGGATCATCGTTAACATATTACACTAAGTTGTTAACCCGCGCGTTGCGCAGATATTTTTAAGTTTGATTGATGTATTTTTTATGTGTATATTGTTATATTTAATAATTTCATAATATGTTTTAAAATAAATTTAGACAATATATAATAACTAAACTTTTTTTATTCATATACTTATTCATTCTTTATGTCTAAGAAGTAAGAACAAAGTCATCATAAATATTATTTTTTTCTAGAATAAATAATAATCATACTTTTTGACATTCATATTTTATAAAATTTGTCCCACTCATTTTTCAATTATAAACAAATTTCTAATTTTTATTACTATTACTTTTCAAGTGTTTCCTTCGGTATCATTGAAGATGAAGAGTTTTGACATGACATTATTTTTTGCATTGCCATAAGCTTTGAGAATTTATTGTAATCATGAATTTGTAGAAAAATTTGATAAGTTTCTACATATGATATAAAGTAAGTATTCAAATAAAATAAACGTAACAAAATACCAAAAATCCTCCAAGAACCCTAACCTACATCTTTTTTTCTCTTCTATCGCTAAAGAGTTGCTTGGTGACCTCCCCCCTTACCGGTCAGGCCCTTGCACTCCTTCTCTAGTTACTCCCCTTCAAGAACCTTATTTTGGGAACCTTCAAGAGTCATTATACCCTGCAGAAAGAAAATAAATTTTCACCCTCCATAGTGTATTACATGTTCTACATCTTCATTCTCAAGCAAATAAAAGTAAGAAAATAATTACACAAAAAAAAATTTACTTAGAAAAAAGAAAGAAAGAAAAGAATTGAACCCAAGTCTCAAAATTGTTTCTTACCAATGCTTGTTAGTCTGGCAAGCTCGCTGCCTCCAATCAACAAAAAATCATTATGGAAACTGAGACACATGTTCTCTTATCTTGATACTTGAAGAAGAAATTATATCTGAAACAAAATTATTAAATGTTTATTTATAAACACAAAAATTAATATTTCAATTGAAAACATGAATTGCATTATTAAAAAAAAGAATTTCTTACCTATGGAAACCAAGAAGATCATGACATGTTTGATCATGCAATTTATCTATATATAAGAAGTAAAAACTCTTGAACTTCTTAAACGGAAAAATAATAACAATAATAATGACAATAAATAAAATATAGAAACTCTTAAACTTTTTGGTTTCCCAAGAAAGTCAAAAGTCACTTTCTTAAAAATATCAAAATTGATTCATCATTCAAGTCTTTTGAAATTCTTTTTTTCCTATATATATATATATATATATATATATTATTTTATAAAATTTCTTGCTCATGTTTTTAGCTCTATGCATTAGTAAATTCATAAAATAATTATAATATCTCTTATTAATTTTCACGATACATTAATTTATATAAATAGTAATCAGGAGTAAGTTTTTTAAAACTAATCATATATGTGTAGAATATGTAATATTTCATAATTAAATACCGATAAATATAAATACCAATTGTCCCTTTCATTGTCTTTTCAGTTACCCTTTTCTTTTTTATTTGAAAATGCATTATAGAGAATTGGAAAAGTCTCTTAATAAACTCCTCCATTGCCATGACTTTCTCAATTCTTATTGATACATTTAATGTATTGCAACCATTCAACTACATTTTTTTTTGTGTCTTTTGGAATTCTATTTGGCTTTGCCTATAGCTATTTCTTGTAACTATTTCTTTTATCAATAGTATTTTTCTAAGCTAATGATTGTAGTTTCATATTTATATAGAACTCAAGAGATACATGTTTATTTTAAAGCATTATCATTTATAATAGATTCATTATTTTGTTCCATAAATATGAATGTAGTAGAAGAGTTTATGTAACTTACATCATACTAATTGTAGTTATTTATTGTTGTGGTAAGTTATAGTATAAATTATGAGTTCAAGTATTTATCTACATAACAACTTATGATTGTAGCTAAAAGTTATAGCTCATGCCACACTAATTTGGAGGGAAAAATTAATGATGAAGTTGCCAAATGGATGTTTTTTATTGGGCCACATCTAACAATATGCCACATGTCACTCCCTCAAGCTTCTACCTCAACTTACCCTAACTTTATATATTATAGATTTTGTAATTCATATCATGTCCCAAGTTGAATATACACATTTAACTTTATAAAAAAAAAATTTTAAGGAATTAATTTGACCATAAGTAAGTTACAATAAAAAAAAATCTTAATTAAAGAGTTTAGTGGTGAGATCCATGTGCTAGTGGAGTGCAAATGTAAATCCGGTATCTTTAAGGTCGTTAGTTAAGGTAGTTTTAAAATAAAATATATTCGTTTTAATAAAGTTGACACTTCTTTTGAGACCCACTAAAATAAAATAATAATGCAGACATTAAATTTGAGAACTTCAAGCTCGCGGGCACAGAATGTGACGCTATGCTACCAGAGTAGGTCATCAGTCGGCAGTAAGAAACTAAATGCTACACCATGCATGGTGGAAGCCACCTCAGAAATTTCATGTCTCTGGTGTGTCTTAGTTATATGTTTTGGGCAATTAGCGAGGACATTAAAACCTTAAAGGGTGAATGTGATGCCTCATCCACATGATATAAGTTTGAAATGTTTGAATGATATATAAGCATGAATCTAAGTCTCATGATCACCTTGAGTTATCCAATTTGACATAACGTATTCGTCTACTAAGTAGATGGTCGTAGATGCTGACAGAATCATGAGTCGTGTTTTGAAATCACGAGTTCGGGTGTGATAATATCCTTTTTCCCCTTTTAAGATCAAAGGAGTTTGACACATAATGATAACTTAGTCGAGTATTAAGTGTTGGACTATTATCTAAACGAGTATTTAGTCTCCTTTGGGTTTTGAAAATGTACGTATGTATATATATACCACTAGAAAAATATAATATAACATCATTTCTGTTATAATATAGAGAAGGAGAGGAAAAGTTTGGGAGAGAATATGAAATTAGGTGTGTATTGTTATGAACCAAAGGCCTCTATTTATAGAGGTAAAAACCCTTTGGTTCATGGGCCTCATCCTCTATGGGCTTTATGGGCCTGATCATTCATCTTATTACAACACTCCCCCTTGAATGACTAATTTATACAACAATTGCCTCACAAAAACTTATTTGGAAAAAATTAAACCAAACTAAGAAAATGAATACAATTGATGTTGGAGTATTTAATTGTCGTCTCGTTAAAACCTTGTCAGGAAAACCCAGTGGGACAAAACCTGAACGAAGGAAAAAGAGTACGACTACTCCCCCTGATCATTGAATGTCTTTAAGATGACGTATTCCAATCTGATGTATCAATTTTCTGAATGTTGATGTTGGCAACGCTTCGATAAATAATCTTGTACAATATCCCTTGAGTGAATCCGTTGAACATCGATGTCGTCACTTTTGTTTAGATATACATAACATGAAGAATATGTCTCGTTAAAACCTTACTAGGGGAAAAAAAAACCCCGTGGGGAAAAAAAATACGCCTAGTTTAGGAAAAAGAGTACATTAATCTTATGTCAAATTACTTCCCTTATAAACATCATTGGACCAATGCATATAAATCTTCAAGATCAACCTTTCAAATTTGCAAATTTTCTCTATTAAACTCCAAGTTCGTTAAATCCACATCATTCATTGCTCTCCCTCTGATGTGGATAACTTATTCCATTAGTCTTGATGTTTATATTTTTCAGGAAGAAATACTTATATGCTTCTGGCATATCAAGTTTTTCAAACATTTCCTACAAATGTTGTTACTAAATTGCAACATTGTTTATATATCAAGTGTTTGTGCGCTATTCAAATACACTTTCTTCCACTCTCAAAGTAATTTATTTGTTCGTTATTCTAAACGAATATCTTTATAAGATTACACTTCTGGTGTATAATACCTGTAATGAATACATTTGCACTTCAATTTAAAATTTGCGTACAGGCTTTTCATAATTTGAGGTGAACTCAATGGTCTATTTTGACCAATAATCTCTACACTTTCAATTTTTCAATTTTTTCAGTCTGCAGACTTTATATTAAAGATCCTCATTCTATTGCGCGCATAAATAATGTTGACTTTTGCACAATTTTATGTATATGGTTCCATCAATTCCCAAACATTTGAGATCTCATTATTCTCACAAATTTTCAGATACCTGAATTTCTTCTGGAAATGATATAATATTAATGTTTGGAAAAATTCTTCTAGAATTTTAATCTTCTCGACTTGGCCATCTATAAATATTTACTCCATTTGCGAGAAATTGTATTATTGGAACTTGTAATGCTACCACATTTCAATGTCTCAAATATTATGGATAGCTTGTCCTTCAGGGACATTAAATATCATGGAGTCTAGCCGAATTTTGGTTATAAAATATTTCTAAATATTCGTCTTTTGAACTTCTGGTTCAAAACTCATTCATTTGAGGATCAACTAGAGACACGAATAGAAATAGTTTTTTCGGCTATATATATTTCCTCTTCTTTTTGTTGCAACAATATATACCAATCTGCAGGATTGATAACCAACATATAATTTATCCTCTTTTGAGGACCAATCTCAACACCTTGTGGTGGAGAATAAGCGCACATTTTATTTTGAGGTGGAAATCTTGTTGTTTGCAACAATAAAAACCGATTAAAAAGAGGAGAAATAAGAAATTAATAGTTGGAAAAATACAATGAAACATCTAATAAATTCAAAGCATTATATGATTCTACAAGACCATTTAATATATGAACATATTCTTCAGGATATGCAACTTTTATCTAGATGACATATAATATCACTAGTACATTTGAGACAAATTATATTTATGGGAGAATGAGCTCATTAATTTATCAAGAAAAACGCAAACTTCAAGTTGCGGATTAACAATATACGTATTTCGATGCATCGAATAAAATATTCATCCCAAAAATATATTCAATCTCAATATTCATAGTACTAAGACAAAATATAATTACTTTGAAATATGTAGCTAAATTCAAATAATATTTTAGGAAACTTCTGGATCCATAAAAATATTTTTTCACGAATTTCTTATGATTTCGTATTTTCAATGATCTGAGATGGTCTAATCAGTCATGCCAATTAATATATTTCTTTAACCAAGTAAGCTTCAGGCTTAATCAATAATGCATTTCAATGCAATTATTTACAGTACAATATAATTTATAAGAGATAAATAGCAATTTCTTCAATGCATTATTTGCTAATAATAATAGCAATGATTGAAAAATGCATTTGTCCACTATCTAAATGAATCTTTATAAGGAAATGATAGATAATAATCGATTTCATAAATCTCTTCAAGAGTATTTAATCAACCAGCTCTTTAGGAGCTTTTAATCGACTATTTCTGCTTGAATTGTACAATATTATTTATATTGTGGACATTTATAAAAAGTATTGAAACTGATTTTAATCCTTTAGCTCTTATGGAGCATTTCATCTACTAGTATGAATAGTTATAGTTCTTCAGGAACTATTATAAAGGAAGTGTTGTCTCAAAATTTTCTTGATGAACTAACTCGTCTGAAGTTATTAATAAATTAGTTCTACTAGAACCTTTCAATATGAAAACTCTTCTGGAGCTTCTAAGAGAATATAATTCTATAAGAACTACATATATTCTTATAAATAAAAATTCAAAACAGTTGAGATAAAATTACAATCCAAAAATTCATAATACACCTCCAAAACTATAAAAATAAGAGTTCATCAAAATAAGGAGTAGTACTTCTATAATAATAGTATAATCAAATTGTCTTTCTTACAGACAATGAAAGTTTAGCCAGATTCGCTTCAGGGAATGATATATCAATAATTGATTGGTTTTATATTTCATCAATAACTTGTCCTTTATTTTATTTTTCACAATTGCTACTACAAGAGCAAATTTCAGGTGTAAGAAAAGGGATAACCCTTCTTTATTAGATCACTAACTTTCTCCATATGATTTCCATTGCAGATGAATTTCATATTTTGTGATCTTTAAGCCACAAGATGGACTTTCGGCAAAACATCTTCTAGTGTTCTACATTTATTTCAGAGTTAGCACAATAACAACCTTCAAGGTTTTATTATTAACAACGTCTGCCAGACTCATTACAATAACATGTATAATAAGATAATAAAATAATAAAATTTGACAAAAATAATAAAATAAAATACGATAATATTCTTGATTTAACCATATCCCGGTGGTTAACTTTAAACCATTTGTATTTATTCTGCAACCATCTTCTAGTGGTTAAGAATAAACAATAATAATTTGTTTGATCATACAACCATCTTCTGGTGGTTGTAGATTCGTATATAATAATTTGATACAACATCTTCTGGTAGTCGTATATTTGTCTATAATACTTGATTTAACCATCTTCTGGTGGTCAAGTTTAAACAATTTGTATTTATTTTCTTCAAGAATATTTAGATTATAATATACTCTTCCGGAGTAAATAATTAATTTTAATTGTTACTTCAGAAGAAATATTTAGATATTTTCAAGAAGATTTATATTACAATATACTCTCCCGGAGTAAATAATTAATGGATAATAATATTCTCTAGGAATAATTAATTAATTTATAGTGATAATATTCTTCGGGAATAAATAATATTCTTCAAAAATATTAAATGATGTTCTTCAAGAACATTTAATGGCAAATTGGCATTTTGGGTCCTAAAACAATTTATCATTTAGAAGCCGGGTCCAGAAAGTATTTTTTCAACTGCTTCTATCCTAAAACAATTTATGATTGGTGCACTCCGTCCTTCCGTCCAAAAAACCCAAAGTCAACAGTTAGTTGAATTTTGAAATTGGTCAACGTCACAATTTAAAAGGGCAAATTTGGAAAATCGAAATAAAACAATTAACCCAAACCCATTTCCATAACCCATTAAAAAAAAGAACCCGCCCCAACCCCCAGCAATCCCATCCACCCTTCTTCTTCAACCCCAACCACTGTTACAGTCACCACCCATGTAGCACCACCACCGCCGCCCAACACCACCAACATTTCTCCCCGACACCCTCTCCATTCTTTCTCCTTTGGAATCTATGTAATATTAAAATCACCCATACCACCTACATCTCCACTAATGTGCCCGCCACCAACCACCACCGTACACCGCCATCAACCACCACCCCTCAATTCATAAAAGCTCAAGGATCTAGTTAAAACAAAGCAATTGAACAAAACCCATATCACAAAACCAAAAAATTAACTAAGGAAAACAGAAAATAAATTCATGTGATCACTGAAAATCCCATATGATTTATGAGTATTTCAACTCCGGTGCCGATCTTCCTTGGCATTGCCTCTGTTTTTTGGTAGAATATGAGGGGTTTTGAGGAAGTGTGGGTGATGAGAAATGAGAAAATCACTAGTTGCTCTGTTTTCTTTTATGTACTGAATTTGTCCGCCGCCCAACACCACCGCCGCCCTCCACCCTCCGTGACGCCCCCTCCATTCTTTCGCTCTCTCTCTTCCTCTGCACACACACACACAGGATTTCGAAGCGGCGGCCATGGACGAAGGAGGATATTATGATAATTTCTTTAGTGACGGCGTAGCCATCGGCTCCTTTCATGCTTTCATGAATCGAATTGTTGTAGTTAGCTTAGCTGGTAATGTCTTTCATGCTTTCATGAATCCTTTCATGCTCCTATAATCCTCACACTATTGAAAAGGCAAAAAAGGCCTCAGGATTTCTCAAGCATCCCTTGAAGAAAGGATCTTCCTTTCTTTCTTGCTCTTTTTCTCCAAAACCAAAAGGGGAATGGGGTTGCTGGGGTTGGGGCGGGTTCTTTTTTTTAATGGGTTATGGAAATGGGTTTGGGTTAATTGTTTTATTTCGATTTTCCAAATTTGCCCTTTTAAATTGTGACGTTGACCAATTTCAAAATTCAACTAACTGTTGACTTTGGGTTTTTTGGACGGAAGGACGGAGTGCACCAATCATAAATTGTTTTAGGATAGAAGCAGTTGAAAAAATACTTTCTGGACCCGGCTTCTAAATAATAAATTGTTTTAGGACCCAGAATGCCAATTTGCCAACATTTAATATGATAATTTATACAATTACTACTTCAAGAGTAATCGTTCAATATTCTTCAGTAATATTGATATTTTAAATTCTTGATAATAATAATAAATGAAAAATACAAAATATAGGAATTTATGAATTATAATATTATTTTAAATAATTGTCACTTCAGGAACACTATTTCGATATTCTTCAGGAACATTTTAAATTATAATGTACTCTACAGGAGTAATTAATAATTAATGGATAATAATATTTTTCAGGAATAATTAATTGATTTATAATATTCTTCAGGAATAAATAATACTCTCCCGGAATATTAGATGACGTTCTTCAAAAATATTTATATTATAATATACTCTTCCGGAGTAAATAATTTAATGGATAATAATATTCTTCAGGAATATTAGATGATGTTCTTCAGGAACATGTAATATTATTAATTTATATTAGTACTACTTCAGGAGCAATCGTTAAATATTCTTCAGGAATATTGATATGTTAAATTCTTGAAATAATAAATGAAAAAAAAATAAATAAATTGTACTGAATTTAAATAAAAAAAAGTGAATCATGGTATGCAGATATGCTGCCATAGTATTAATAACAATATTAATATAGAGAAAGACAAATTATATAAAAATCAGCAAAAATCAACAAGCTAAATCATGGATAGTTATGAATATTACAATTAATATGTAATCAATCAAAACCATAAGACATACTGAAACAATCTAAAAGAATATCATAAGACATGCTGATATCGTGTTGACATGCTGAAACGGGTAACAACTGTAAGGAAATAGCATGGATCAAAGTAAACAAAATGATTACTAAACTAACAAAGTATGAAACTAATCATGCTGTGTAAAATCCATGGCCAACTAATCATGCTAGTTGGGAAAATTCATGCCAACGAAAAATTCTGGGCCATACATACAGATGATAGATCTGTTAAAAAAAAATAGATTATTTTTTTAAATAAAAATAAAAATTAGAATAGAAATGCTAGATCTATTGCGTACTCCAATTGATTTGAAGCCGCAATATAAAAACGAAATATACAAAAATTATATAATAAACCTCGTAAATTGAAATTGACAGAGCTTCGTGCTGATAACGTGTTATAATATAGAGAAGGAGAGGAAAAGTTTGGGAGAGAATATGAAATTAGGTGTGTATTGTTATGAACCAAAGGCCTCTATTTATAGAGGTAAAAACCCTTTGGTTCATGGGCCTCATCCTCTATGGGCTTTATGGGCCTGGTCATTCATCATATTACAACAATTTCCTTTTATTACATGACACAATAATAATCGACTTAACATGTGCTCTATCTTATTTATTTTTTATGTATCTCTATCTTTTTTGAAATGTTTATATAGCTTTGTTAGTTTTTGTTCACTTTTTTTTCTTCCTAAAAGAATAAAGGAAATTTTTGATATGGACGAGGGCCAGCAGTGGGGTTCTGGTCCACTTAGCTGAAAATGGGTCACGTCACCCCTACTCTTTAAAAAAAAATTCAAATCTCATCCCTCAGTCACAGTTAAAATACAAAAAATATAGCTTTCATATGGATACAATACAGTTAAAAGTAGAAAAATGTCCATATCACTACAAAATGAGGAGAGAGACATTTTTTTACTTTTAAATGTGTCCATATCAGAGCTATATTTTTTGTATTTTAACTGTGACTGAAATATGAGATTTGAATTTTTTTTTAAATAGTAGGGGTGACGTGACTCATTTTCAGCCAAGTCCTGATCCATATCATAATGTTCCAAGAATAAATAGGTTACCTTTGTAATGAAAAATGAAGAAAACATCTGTGTTACACGGAAAGTTTGAAACAAAAAATGTGGACACTTTTGGAAAGAAAAAAAAATCACACTCCATTTATTTTGACATTTTCTGCTTCTGTTTTAAAGCCAGAAATAGAATAACCAACTCAATGATGTGTTGTAAAAAAAAAAAATGCAATTACGAAGTCACGTAGCCATTCTGAATGGAAATCCTGATATGGAATAGGTGCACATGAATATTATGGTTTATAATTAATCACGTAATCACAAAATTGTCTCTCTTCTCATTCTTTAATGATGTGACCAGTTCTGAACCGTATGATCCAATGGATTTGGTCAATATCAGAACTATCCATTTTGAATAGGCCGGTTGTATAAATATGACATTTCTCAAAAGGATTATGCATCAATCTAAGGCCACACCTTAACATAATTAGAGTTAGTGAAGAAGTTAAATCGTATGATGTATTTAAAGTGAGATCCACGAGAGCTGTTTGTATGTATTAACAACTCAGAATGAGTTGATTTCTGTACTTGACATGAGTGAATGCAAGGCCAACACAATACTACTAGTGATGAATTAATCAGTTTAGCTATGCCTCGAGAAACAAATAGGGCATTTTATCATTCATACTTTGTAACACAATTAGATTCCAATTGAAATTTATCTATCTCACTTTTTTTATTTTTTTTATTTTTAAGGATGTATTTGAATTTGAATAACATCTCAAATTACATATTTTAGAATTAGACTCGCATATCCTTTCATAAATAAATTAGCTTTTACGAAATCTCAAATTTAAAATGGCATCCAATTCCAGAAAAAGTCATACAACAGTTTGACGATACGATAAATAATGGAAATGATTGCCCTTCCCAATAAATAATTTTTTTTTTACCTAGCTCAAGAAATTAGAAAAGATGCCGTCCGGATCCTATGCGGAAAAGTTTTTTTTTCCAGTACATACGGAACGTCTCAAAATAGGTGTTATGAGGCTTAGAATATGTGTTCGTTTTAAATTAATTTTAACCTAAAAAATTTAATCAAACGGATTAAGGAAGTTTCATAGGTCGCACTAGAGCCATAGTAGAAAAGATGGGGCGATTTCTATGCATAGAATTCATAATTTATTGACCTAGTTAATCCTTGTTTTTTTTTGTTTGCTAAATGACCTAGTTAATCCTTGAATGATCACATTTCTCAATCAGATTCATGTCATTAAATATTGCAAGCACAAATCTTATAATGTTTATAATGTTTGATGTGGTTAATCGATAATTCAATTGATTAAAAGTATAATTCAAAAACGTGAATTAAGTACTAATGCAATTAAAATTTCCATTCTCAAATGACGTGTTACAAAAAAAAAAGTAGTAAATATCAATCGTTTCAGTAAAATGTGTGAAAATTTCTCATGAAAAATTCGAATTACTTATATTTTAACACTCTACTTTACATCGAGATATGATCAACAAAGGAAAAAGCATTTTTGACACCAAAAAAATGAGAAAAAGAAAGGGCATTACTGATACATGTAAATGTTCTTAAATTTATTGGTGAGTGTCACAAAATGATTATTTCTAAAATCCTTATAATATAATTTATGAACACTTCTGATATGAATCGGGTTCACTGGACCATGCGGTTCAGATTTGGTCACATCACTGCATTTCCTTCTCTCTTCTCATTCTGCAGAGATGTGGCCAAATGAACCCGATTCATATTAGAATTTTCCATAATTTATAGTAAATCACTTTTAATTAAACTATCTTGCTCAATTATAATAAAAATCAAATCCAATATAAAAATTCAATCTAAAACAGAAAAATATTACATTCTAGAATAATTATCAATTTAATTAAAATAATTATTCACCTATTTAAAATCAAGTGTGGAACAAAATCGTTACAAAAAGAGTCATTATCAGTTTTACGCGTTGAACTCGAGAGGATGTAAACAGACACAAACGTGACGGTACATCTCTCATAAAAGAAGTTCCTTAAATTCTTGTAATAAAGAGAGATAAAGACAAGATTTATTAGCAAAAGTTTTTACAAGATTTAGCCAAACCCAAATTTATTTGCTTTAATTTTTTTCCATTTTTCCTTGATTGAAGAATTCTACTTCTAGTCAAATTTTCAATCTTTGATCATCATCATTGTCAAAGAATCCAAATCCATAAAATACCCAAATTCATCAGAGTTTAGAGTTTACCCAATTTTTTATAGAACAATTTGTTTTCTTAGCCAATCTGTCAACACCCCATTTGATTCTTTCATTTCTTGATGTTTTTTAGCTGACCCATTTTCATAATTTTTGTTTTTTTTAAACACTTTTGTTTGATAAAAATCCATTCTTGATATTGATTCATTCATAATCTTTTGTAATTTTTGTGTTTACCCTTTTGGGGTTTCTTGGAAATTTTGAGGGTTTTTTTTTGGGTTATATGGATCTAAGAAGAAAAGGGTTGGTGGCAGTATTGGCTTTCTTAGCATTATGGGTTGTTAATGGTGTTATTGAGGAAGGAAGCAATAGTAATGTAGTTTTCCAGGTGAAACACAAGTTTAAGGGAAGAAAACATGGGCATGGAGAGTCAATTTTGGGTGCAATTAAGGCCCATGATAATCACAGACATGGTAGGATGCTTTCTGCTGTTGATTTGCCTTTGGGTGGCAATGGTTCTCCTACTGATGCAGCGTTAGTTATTCCCTTTTTGAATCTCTACAATTATGTTCTTCCCTTTTTGAATCTTTATTTTTGTGTATTATTCTTTAGAATGACCAATTTATAAATGTATGTATTGTATAGTTAATTGTTTATATGATGTTCATATGTTCATGTTTGACTTTTAAGTTGCTGGCTGGATCCAATCTGACATAGAGGTAATTGCTATTGCCATAATATATAAGTCGTTAAGGACATGTAGTGAAAATTAATGAAGCAAAAAGAAAGGTACTTTGTTAGCCAAAACATTAATATTACTTTTTTAAATTGGACTTGTATTACCACTAATTCTATTTATTTAAGAGAGTAATATTGATATTTTGATTAAAAAATATATTTTATTTTTTGCTTCCTTAATTTCCGCTAATATCCTAAACGACTTATATTAAGGAATGGAGGGAGTAATTTGTATGTCTACTTTTGCTTGTGGTGAATTTCTCTGCCTTTTTTTGGAGTATAGAAGTGAATTTGTGGGTGTTCTATGTCGTAATATTTTGGAGTAAGATGTAAAAAGCTGAGAGGATTTGGGTAATATTTGGCGAAGAAGTCATTATACAGGCGGGATGGATCAAGTTTGGAAGTTACTTCAGTTTTTAACAAATATGGATACTTGTACTTCTATACACTTGTATGAGTTTATTCTATCGCGTGTGGATCCTTTGTTTCTTTTGACTAGTTAACTTTGTGCCAATAGTGAAACGAGAAAGAAAGTAGAAACTTTTTTTCACTTCAGTAAGATCAGCCTGGTGATTACTTGTATTGTGTATTTTACAGTCTTGTAATAAGAGTTTGAAAATGTCAAAAATCCCAGAAGTTTGGTTCTATACCCTCCAGATAGAAAGTATGCATGCATATGAATTGCGTTCTTTTGGTGTTTATGTTTCTGGTTGATTGTTTGTTACAGGCTTTATTTCACGAAGCTTTCAATCGGGACTCCTCCGAAGGATTATTATGTTCAGGTAGATACAGGAAGTGATATTCTCTGGGTAAATTGCGCTGGATGTGACAAATGTCCGACGAAAAGCTCTCTTGGTGTACGCCCTTCTCCTACTATGTATAACTAAATCTTTGACAAGTATTCTTGTGATCCGACTATAACATTTTTATACTCTAATCGAACCAAGTTTTTGATTACCATTTGTGCTTCATAACAGATTGACTTGACGTTGTATGACATGAAGGCTTCCTCTACGGCGAAATCTGTTTCTTGTGACCAGGATTTTTGCACTGCTACTTTTAATGCCGTATCGTCCGATTGCAAGGCTGGAATGGCTTGTGAATATTCTGTAACATACGGGGATGGTAGCACTACTGCTGGATATTTTGTCCGAGATAATATTAAATTAGACCAAGTGACTGGGAATCTTCAAACTGCATCCATGAATGGAAGCATAACATTTGGGTGAGTTGACTTGTGCTTTTAGTAGGTATCCCTTTTTAAGAAAGGAGACTAGAAGTTAAGCTTAGAGATTTGCAATTTTTCGTCTTTCTCACTGTTCATCATCCGAAATTGTGAGTGAGTTCTTTTCATGACTATGGGACTTTCCATAGTAAGAGTGCCCTAGTGGTGCTCCAATTATACACTGTAAATGTCCTGCGCTTAGAGGAAGTATTAGATATCTACTTCATTAACCAATTCCATTGTTTATTTAGTTGGAGTGCATTGGTTTTTTTATGAAATAGTTCCGAGGCTAATATTTTCCTTTTCTTTTCTTCTTTTGTGGGGTCGATGGACTAAAATTTATAGTTGCTCTCTACAGTGTCCATATGAGATAAGTTTGCCCTCTGTAGGCTTGTGATGTTATTCATAAGTCACATTCCTTCAATTATTTCTGGTTGTTAAATAAGCAGAGAACGTCAAAACGCCTTCTTCTTTGGCTCTTTGAGACTGTGGTTACGGTTTATGAAATCCCTTAAGTTTCTTTGTCATAGTGTTAACTGTTAAATATGTAAATTATAATCTTTTCTAGTAGTATAGAATTTTAGATGCGGATAGGAATACTTGCCACCACTTTGTAGAAATGACTGGACTGTGCACTTGTTGATATTTGTGAAAACGTATCTAGCTCACACGTGAGGTGGCATTTCAGAGCTCTATCATTGGGTTTCTACTATCCGTTACTGTAACTTGTTTTTTCTTGTCAAGATAGGTGCTCAGCGAAACAACAAGGAGAGCTAAGTTCCTCTAGTACCTCTAGTGATGCAGTTGATGGGATTGTTGGTTTTGGACAAGCAAATTCATCGATCATCTCACAGCTTGCTTCTGCCGGAAAGGTTAAAAAAGTATTTTCGCATTGCTTGGATGGCATCAATGGAGGTGGCATATTCACTATTGGACACGTAGTGCAGCCAAAATTAAAAACAACCCCACTGGTCCCGAACGAGTAAGTTGATAATAGAAATTTATGTTTTCATTTTAACTATTTTAACATGTAATTCAATGTTAACATAATTTATGACAGCATAATTTATGTTACTCCCCAATTTAGCACGTGTAACATAATTTATGTAATTCTATGTTAACATAACTTTAGTTTGTGATGGAATTTCAATTCTCTTGCACATTGGAAATTGGCATAACTATAGCATGGATTTATTTCATAATCAAGTATCGTGGTTTACATGTTCCTCGGAACATTATGATAGTCTTCAAAGTTGATCCTAATTGTATATATGCACAATTAGGTGCTATTAATTTGTTTTGGTATGCTCTTTCTCTTTGGTTTTTCCTTAGTAAAATAATTTCCGTTTCATTTTGGTGTATAGAATATTATTAAAAATTATATCTGCTTGATGAATTTTCTTCATTCAACCTTGGATAAGCATGCATCCTAATGGTAGTTTTATTACAATCTTAGGCCACATTATAATGTTATTATGAAAGCAGTTGAAGTGGGCGGTGATGTACTAGACGTAACAGATGTTTTTCAAGACGGAAACGGGGGAACAATAATGGATAGTGGCACAACCCTGGCATATCTCCCGGATTATATCTATGCCCCATTTATGAAGAAGGCGAGTAATCTTACCACCACGTTAGAATTTTCAAATAATCGATCTCATATGATGTTATTTTGTCTTAATTAATCGTAGTCAGTATCCTTTATTAAATTTTGTCCGTGTAAAGTTTATGAAAGATGGTCTCAATTTTTTCTCTATCCTTCTAGATTCTGGCAGCACAACCGAATTTACAAACGCATACAGTTGAGCAACAGTTCAAATGCTTCTTCTTCTCCGGAAAGTAAGACTTGTTACTTGATTCCTTCATCATATATTAGTATTATTATAATGCTACCTTAGGGTTGTGAATTTTTTTTGTAGTAGATTTTTCTTATGATGAATATTCTCGCCCTTCTCTTCCCCAATGAGAGAATAAAGAAATAGAAGTTGAGAACAACCACATTAACATAAACTCATCATTGTCAACATGATTTGGCCTAGTGGGTAAGATTGGGATTACTTCCAACCAGGGTTCAGACCTCTCCCAAGACATATATACCCTGTTCGCATCACCGAGTAGCGGCTGTGGGTTAAAACAAGCATCATTTATCGATCAAATACAGTTGATCCTTTCATTGCCTTAACTGGGCATCTAAACTAAAATAATTGATATGCAACTATAGCGTGTTGCAAATTTCAAAAAATCTTGACACTCCTTGGAGGCCAGCTTAGAATTTGTGTATGTATTACCACATTACGTTAGTTTAGCTTTAATGCTTGATTTTGTTGGGGGTATTTGTGACTGTTATGAAGGTAACAATTTTAATATTTGTGCTTATGCAGCATTGACGATGGATTTCCTGTGGTCACATTTCACTTTGAAGATTCACTTTCTTTGACAGTTTATCCCCACGAATATCTTTTTGAAGTTCGTGTAAGTAGCTAACCTTTGCTCGTTTTCCTTAATATAATTCCCGTACCTCTTTTTATAGTTAATTGATTTTGTTATGCTGTCTCTATTGAACTTCATATTTTCAATAGTTTGTTGTAATTAGAAGTTTAAGCTTATTATTTGTTTTCAATTTTTAAACTTTGTAGGATAATGAGTGGTGTATAGGTTGGATGAACAAGGGTATGCAGACCAGGGATGGACGAGAAATAACTCTGCTCGGAGGTATTAGTCAGCCCCTCTTCTCTCGGTCTCTCCCTTATTTTCCTATCTTTCTTCAATCACTGCACACGTTTAAAACTTTCCGAGGTATTACGTTTGGGTAAATCAAGTCATTTCAATGTATCTGCATGCATGCCTCAAGAATGTTTCACAATCTGGTGATTCTCATGTCTATCTCCTAAGTTTGTACTGTTAGAGAAAGGAGATGAATTAGTTCGTCACTTGGCGTGTTTGAATAAGGATGTAGCATGCCCATATACTCATGAGCTTGTTCGGTCTTATGCTATGTTATCACATGGAAGTTGCTTTGCTCTTCCCCCTTCCCCTTGCATATTTCCCGACATTCCGCAAAATCTAATTCAAGTAAGGGAATATGTGGTAGCTGTAGGATGTTTCTAAATACTTAGTAATATATTTGCTAGTTCCATGCCTAACCTCTCGTTTCCTTTTACATTGATCTGGGGCTGACTTTCGTAGCAGAATGATTTAATGTAACAAGTATCTTTTCGTGTAAGATTTGTATAAGGATCGTGCATGGCTTGCTGTGGGATATTCTATCAGCGTCCTTGTTTGACTTGAAATAAGATTGAGTAAATGCCCGAAAAGTTTTAGTCACTGGCTACGTTATAGAAGCCTACTACTGGAATAACTAATAACGGAACATTTTGAAACGTTTCTTAGATAGAATTGAATAGATACCTTGATTCTGTTTGACCGTACATGTATTTATTTTCTTAAAATGTCTGAAAGAGGATAGTATTTGGATATGCTATACTTTCTATTTTCGTGCTTCGTTTCTTTGTTTACACAAGTGTGCTGCAGCGTATGTAAGAACACTATTTGGCATGTTGCAGCCGTCTATTGTGATTAGCATCTTAATGCATGTTAATTTGGTTTTTGCGCCCTTTTTGTTGCAATGCAGATCTTGTACTTTCAAACAAGCTTGTTACGTATGATCTTGAAAATCAGACAATTGGATGGGCTGAATACAACTGTGAGTATATTACATTCTGTTACATTTTGTCCCAGCTACTTGGTGGCTTACAATTTCCGGGTTTATAGTATTAAAAGACTTCAAATTTGGAGAAGGGAGAAAATACAAAAAAAGAACGAAAAACAGGAATTATCTCCTTGTAAAAACTATAGTTCCTCGGATGCAAATATCTAATTACCTCTGTAGTTCCCGTAGTTGAATGTCTTCTAAATGTTCTGTTCATTTGTCCTTTGACCTGTTTCCTCACAAGCTACGATAGGTAAAAGACAATGCACGAATGATGGCAAGTAATTCTTTCAGGTTTACAAAAAAGCAAGTTGTGCCCTAATCTGCTCCCCCCGACATACTTTTTAGTGCACCTAAAGTTTTCGTGTCTACTTGAACTAGGAACATATGATAAGAGGCACTGTAACAGATAAATTCGTCTGAGAATGTTACTAGGTTGCAAAGGTGGACCAGTAAATCCCGCCAAGATTATTGCCAGCTAAAGATTACGGGTATATTTGGATTGGTTTTTTGTTTGAGGTTCCGTCTTGAAAATTGATTGTTTGTCCGAGAAGATGTGGTGACCAAAATACACCCTACCCTGAACAGCTTTATAAACCATGAATTTACCTTAACATTTTGGGACAATTCATGAAATGGGACCCTCCCCCTTTCTGTGGGAATTTCATTTCGTTTCATTTTCACGAGCAAATGAAACCAATACAAGTGGTTAAGGGACAGAATAGCAAGGCTTTGATAGGTTTTCGATTTTGTATAAGCATTTTAGTTACTCTAGGTTGGTTTTCTAAGGCTTAGTGCATTAGTATTGCCTTCACTCAATATTTTTTTCTTCCAGTTTGAGTGTCAAATCTCCTTCTCACAAACAATCTACTTTCACGAACTCCAAAGCAAAAAATTTCAAACAAAAACTCAATCCAAATACTTCTCTTAATATTCGGGGGTGCTGCTATTCATCAAAACACTAAAATTATAGAAAATAAACTAGGGAGAGAAGCAGAATGTTGAATGCTTGAGAGTAAATGTTTCTCAACCATTACTTAGTTATTGTCTTTTCATTATTTAAGTGAATTCCATTAATTTTGGGAATCCTACTATGTGAGCCCTACACTTAAAAATTCGATCTTGATCACGATCAATCACACAATCAACAATAACATTCTTGTAAAATTAGAAAAAAGATAATAGATTTTGAATGCATTTTTCTTTAGTTCCATAGCTTCATTTGTTAAACTTAAATCATTGGCATCTGAACATATTTCTTACTCCCTTCGTTTCATAATACAAGTCGTTTTAGGAGAAGAGAGTCTACTCAAAATATAACTCATTTTGCACAAATATCTATGAGAATTAAATATTTTCTTCTAATGCAGTTTTCCTTTTCCATAAATGTTTTCGTTGTTACAGGCTCTTCAAGCTTCACACTGCAAGATGACAAGTCAGGAAACACGTATTCTGTGGGCGCTCAAATCTTATCTTCAGCTGACAGTCTAAATAGCGGGTTCTTTTTAACGTTCCTATTGTTTTTTGCCATTATATGCAACAACTTAATGAATTGAGCAGGTCGCTACGAGCAAGGTCCAGGAAGCCTAATTTCTTGGTGTGCCATATTGTATTCTTCATAGAGGTGTCGTCTTTCTGATTCTTTGTACTTAAAAATATTTTCAGCTCTCTTTACCTGCGGAAATGAACTTATGGGGAATCGCTTTTTTCTGGGATTTACATAGATAAGGTTTTCCTTTTTAATCTTCTTTAGTTAAAAGGATAGTTTCCCCCATTCCCTTCAAAGAAGTTGAAATTTTGAAATTTAGTGTTGTACACGTATATACGTTCTGAAATCTCGGAGAAATTAAGGAAGGCTAGTGCAATAGACACCCTTGGGGTTGGGGGGGACTTGTGAATGAATATTATTTCTTGCAACTCCCAAGTTGTTTTACACTTTGTTTCTCAATACATATTATAGTTGACATGTACTTTTCGCCTTCATTTCGGATTTGTATATACCTTACATTAATCCGAAATTGTTGTAAATTTACTCTTTTCATGTTTGTTTCTGGTCTGGTCTGGTCTGCCTAAATAACTACTCTTCTTCTTTGGCCCCTGGCCGGGGGGCGGGGAGGCAAAGAGCGGAGAGAAGTTTTCACACCATGTTAAAAAAAAGAAGGTTGGCGTAGTTGGGATTACACAGTAGAAACCTCATTCCTGTTAGGGAATTTGATTTCAATTGAATTATCATTCTTTTTAGTAAAAGTGGGTTCTGTGTGCTATAATCATCTGGGTGTTCTTTCTGAATTCTGGGTATGGCAATATTAAAAGAGGACTTGGTGAGTGATTGTGAGGTTCGGGAAAAGTTGGATGCTTATGAGTTGGATCGTCTAAGAGCATGGTAAAATTTGGAAAGAATCTTATGTCACTACTACTTTGAAACAAAAGAAGAAGATTGAAGAATAGGGTTCAGGGGGTATTTTTAGATGCTTATTGGCTTGAAAAAAAAGTTTTCATATCTCATTTGCCTTGTTAAAACAATGCTATCGGAGTTGGTGCATCATTTTTGATTCGGGACCATAGGTTTGGGGGCTTGATACCTGACTTACTTTTAAAAAGAAAAAAATAATAATTCTGTACTATAGGAGATAAAGACAGAAACATTTGCAGGAGAACCAATCCTTAAACCAGTGTACATAAGTTTCTGAACTTTGGTATATATATGGATGTGATTCTAATTAGTATAATTTTTTTTTTTTTTTGGTGACAAATTACAAACAAAATTAAAATTGTACAAAAGTGTCAAACTTTTACATAAATAAACAATTTCCCACATTTTTTTTTACAAGGTTGTCCTCAAAAACTGTACAAGAAAGTAGATGAGTGCAAGAAACAGTGCAAACTGATAGGCATCTCTTTGGAAGCTGTCATCCCTCTGGAAAAACTGCACATAAAAGAAAATGTCATAGAATACGCGATAAATTAATAATCTCAGACGAACAAACAAAAAAAAGCGGGTTTTATCGAAGTTTTATTTTTAATTTACCTTAGTCGGATCACCAGACGGGTCAGGATAAATTTCGACATTTCTATTTTCTGTTTTGAATCGATTTGGTAAGTCTTTGAAGAAATCTGCGACATCTTTTCCAGATTCAGAAGTAGCAAAGATTCGTCGCGATGCCCAGAAAAATGTCTGAGTAAAGGTTGATGATTCAGACAAGTCCCATAGTTCTTCATGCTCAATCACTTGGCCACTGATTTGGTTGAGTTTGAATTTGGATTGAATTTTGATAGTTAGCTCTCCTCCAATATTTGCAAGAACTGATTTAGGCTTCCCTTTGAGTGTCCACTTTATGCTTAATAAACTTGTTGATAGCATCACCATTTGTTGCACACTCTGCAATACAACAAATTTAAACCAAAGATGTATTTACTCCGTTCCTTAATATAAGTCTTTTAAGATATGTAACAAACGCTAAAAAAGTTAAAAAAAGGAAGAAGGTGTTTTTAATCAATATTACTCCCTAAGATATAAGCAGAGGTATACAAGTTTTATTATTTAAGAGAGTAATATTGATATTTTAATTAACAAATTATCTTGTTTTTTGCTCCCTTAATTTTCGCTGCATGTTGTAAACGACTTATATTATGGAATGCAAATAGGGGTGTCAATCGAGCTATGTGAGCCGAGCTTGGCTTAGCTCACGCTCAGCTCACATAAAAATTGGAAAGCTTAGCTCACGCTCAACCCGGAAAAGCTCACAAACATTGAGCTCACGCTCAGCTCATATTTTAATGTGAGCTCGAGCTAAGCTCACGAGCCTCATGATCTAATTTATATTAGCAAAAAAACAAAAATCCTATAGCAAGAATAATATAATACAGTTAGCAATGAAACTAAATTCTGACAAGAATACAAATATACATAATAATACAATGATACTTAATTCTTGAAGCAAAATAAACTAATAAAAAAATAACAAAAGATAAATACATAGCAAGATCAAAGGTTAAAGAATCTACATACAACGTAGATAAAAATTCTTATATAGACTAAAACAAAAGAAATGGATTTTATAGGTCTTCTTCTTTTTAATATATATATATATAATATTTGAATTATATTATTCTTATTCGGGTTCGAACTTTTTTCGGGATGAGCGGGGTAAAGCTCACGCTCAGCTCACATAAAGTTCGAGCTTGAATATTGAGCTCACATTCGGCTCACGCTCAGCTAACCTCAACTCATGCTCACATTTTTTCGGCCGGCCCGAACCCATTGACACCCCTAAATGCAAATTGTTACTCTCTCTGTTTCACAAATCACAATATAAGGCTTTGTAGCCTTTTATTGCTTATTGAAATGTTTGGTCTTTAATAAATTTTAAAATTTATTTTTCTTAAGTTACTTCTATCCATAAATACATTCTCTTATTCAATATTATGTTAGTGAAATCCGTAATGAATATAATAAGAAAAACATCACATATTTTTGTCTTTCTTCGAGTTGTGTATAGAAATGGCAAAAAATGCATATTACAATAAAATAGAGGGAATATCACTTATCGACGTTAGGAGAAATTCAGGTTTGATTATTTTGAAGAATATACTATTTGAAGTGTGAAATATACTAAGATGGACATTATAAATGTGTAAACTAATAATTTCATCTCCTTTACCTCTTACTATCTATCCAAACACCAAATTACCTCAATCATTTTCTTTCATCTCCTCTTCTATCCAGGGACGAATACAGACTGAGATTTTTAAAAATACTACTAGATATTGTAAATTTTATATGTAGTTCGAAATATTTTATCAATTTCGCCTCCCAAGATTTTTTTTTTTTCCGTTTTTATATGTAGTTCAACATACTATTACAGTTTCGTCCTTCCAACGCCAAATTCCTAGTTTTGTCCCTATCGTCCTTCCAACGTCAAATTCCTGGTTTTGTCCCTGCTACTATCTTCTCTGTTTCATGCTCCTTTCCTCTCCTCTCCTTTAATAGTGATTATTGAAGTCTTTTCATTTATAAAAGAAAAAAGAAAACAATGCAAGAAGATAAAAGTGGGTGCAAAAATTTCTATGTTTTTCAGAATTGTAATTAGAAATTATATAGTAAGCTAGTGGAGAAGTCATAGTAGTGAAGCACATCCAACTCGAGACTATAAGTCTCAAGTTCCACACTTGTTCTCCTTCCCCATAATAATTTATTTAATTTATTTTTTAAATTTAAAATTTTAAATATGTTCAAGGGCACACAAAACCAGAAAATGAGAGGACTCAATTTGAAGAAGTAATATAATATAAATAGAAACTTTACCACTGTGGGGTTGTCTAGTGCTTCAGTTGCCCATAATGGTCTCTTATATTTCTCTCTACCAGTAAAACTTCTCACTGGATCCTGCAATAATTTTTTTTTCCAACAAAAATTAACTATAAGAAACTTTCATAAATGACATAGATATTGACTGTCACTTTGGTTCGAAGAAATTAAGAATAGACATAATTAATAAAAAAAATTTACTAGGAATTAACCTTATATTTAACAGAAGTAGCATAAGTTCCGAGTGCTCGAATGCCTTGGCGAAGCTCTAGGATGTCTCTCACAAGCTGTCTGGCTGTAGCTTCCACAGCAGGGCTACTTATGCATTCAAAATCATTGCAAAGTTCACCAAAATCTATTCCATCAACAATTTTGTCAACCTCTGATTTTTGGGTGGAGACATCACTGGAAGATAATTCTGTTTTCTTTGACTGATCATTTGTAACTGCAAGAATAATGATTGTTGCAATTAGTAGGGGAAAAATCGCCTTTGTCACGCGGATATTCTCTCCAATTACACTTTTCAGCCGCCGTTAGCTCAAAGGTAGGAGAGAGGAGAGAGAATAAAAGTTAGTTGTTGAATGTGAATAATGACAATTGAAGAAGTGGAATTAGAAAATTATTCACGTGACGAATTCTGAATAGTTGAGACATACATTGAGACACCAATTAAGGACAAATAATTTTTTAAGTAGCCAAGATTCCAACCTAGGGCCAAATTAAAAGTCGATCGATGATTTATGTTACCTCACAAGAGAACCTATCATACATAACAATCTCTATAATATTTTGATTAAAATATTTTTGTATTGTAATTCATTTCGAAGCAGAATAAAATTTTAAATTTAGAACTCAAAAATAATTTTTTTTTTTAAAATCAAACATGATTTAATCCACGATGATTAAAAAGTATATCCAAAACACCACTCATTTTGTTTGACATCATCTATTATCTAGACATACTATTTTGTTTTTTTTTTTTCCTGGATTTTTAATTTTCTGCCACTTTAAAAATTCAAGAGAGAAATATTAAATGTTTGTTCTCCAAATTTGATCCGATTAACATATTTACAATGATTCTATGAACCAACTAATGTATTATACTCCTATTTACTAAAATAAAAGCATTAAACCTCATTTTCATATACTCCTAATGTAATACTCTATTTTCCCATGTAAATTAAACGCTTAGAGTTTATGAAGAGAAAGACAATATTATCTATTTCTTTTGACTCTAGATCATAATTCAGTTAGTATTTTATTTTTTTAAATCCGAATACATTGTTTTATACTGATAGATCAATCGGAAAAATAAATACTATTATCTATATTCCTTAATATAAATAGTCTAGGAGATGTAATATAAATTAAGAAAGTAAAAAATAAGGTATTTGGTGGTCAAATATCAATATTACTCTCTTAAACAGAATTAGTGGTATACCCGTCCTATTTAAGAGAGTATTATTCATATTTTGGTTACAAAAAATACCTTTACTTCTTAATTTCTTAATTTTCGCTACATGTTTTAAACGACTTATATTATGGAATGAAGGAATTTCTAATGTTGCAGAAATGTAAAAATGCAAAAAGAATGGAAAGAAAAAATAGGGAAAAGTTGACCTCGGACACAGAAATTGCCGGAACGAGTAATGGAAGAAGGCTTGGAGGAGGTGGTTATAAAGACATTATGGCCGGTGCAGTGGCTAAAATGGTTGTTGTTTGGTCGGAAGATTGTGGTGGCGGCGGCAGAAGCAGAGCCGATCATCTCTTTCTCCCCATTCTGCCAAAGCAATTGGAGAGGGGGATTTGGATAAGGTGTGGATTTTGATTTGTGGTGTCTGTATGCTTCGGCTACTTGCCATTGGCTTCTTGCTTCACACGTCACATTCATCCAATATATATTACTCTTCATTCCCAATTAATTGTCGTTCAGAGGATCTATATGTATCCAAATTAATCGTCGTTTAAAGGTTTTTTTTATTAGTTATCAACTATTTATTTCAATTATACTCTCGACATTTCTTTTATTTGAGATATTTTCCATCCCTATTTTTTTCGCTCTCGGCTCCTATGCGGGACAGCTTTGGTGCTGGACGTGCGGGCCATGATCTGAGCCGTTGATTTCATTTTTCAGATGGATCGACGACTGTCATTTAAAAGAGGGTTAAAAGACATGATCTCTGTTAGAGAACATGTGTTCTTGATTATTGAACACATGTTTTTTAAATATTCGTTTTCCCGCAAAAAATATCTTCTCCCAGTTAAAAGTAATAAAGAGAAAAAATAGCTCAAAGTTTATCCCTAAAATACCCTTTTTGATACAACCGTTGGATCAAAAAGTACAAAATCCAACTGCTGACAGCTTGTCCCGCACGTACAGAATTTAGGTTGTTCAGCATAGGAGCCGGACTGATTTTTTTCTTTCTTTTCTTATGCTATAAAAGTGAGAGATGGGTAATATTGGAACTTTCGGTGAAAATGACAAGTTACTTAATTTTCTAAAATTATCTAAAGAGTCTTATATTTAGGAATGGTGGGAGTACTCTCTATGTCTCAAATTTAAGGCAAACAATGGTTTGTATCCTGTGTATGTACCCATTTTTGAGTTAAACCACTCACAATTCATCATGTTTATATATAATTAGAAGAAATGTCCACATGACGAATTCTGAGTGATTGGGCACATGAATGAGTACATACTCAGGTACAGACAATTTTCACCCCAAATTCAATATCCGCATTTGAATTTATATAAAAATTAAGTTACCATAAAATTCTTCTTAATTATAGGGTTTAGTGGTAGGAACTATGTATTAGCCAATCGTGAATCCCTTAAACATAGAAGTGAACATTCATTTTGAGACAAATTAAAATAGTAAAATGGACATTCAATTTGGGATGAAATGAGTATGATGCGTCCTGAACAAAGGGTCTCTCTTCTCTGTGCTGTCAACTAACTTGGAGAAGACCTGATAAGGCCATGGATTTAAACCTGTGAGGAAAAAAACACAATCAAAGGTGGTGGAGAAAATCTCAATCACTAGCTAGACAGAGAAAAATGTTCAATGTCTAGGAGGCAAATATCATATCCTCACCTAGTATTTATAAGAAGTAAAATCTCAATAATATAGCAATTACTATTTTTATTGGAACCGTACTTACCATAGGTTTTTTAATTGAAAAATGATTAGGAAGCACACTTTCATAATGAGTCAATCACCTTGGCAGAAGATCAACATTAGGTGGGCTTATTACCAAAAGTTAGTCTCGTCTCTGTGTGGATCGACCCGAGTTGTTAATCATCCAATACCCATATATAAATCTTGAATCGGAACCCATCATAAACCCACAAGACTTTAGGTGAAGATACATGAACATGAGGTCCTTAATAGAAATCTGAGAGGCACAAGATCCGGAACAAAAAAATTTAAGAACCAATCCTCAGGAAAATGTTCCATGGGAAAATATTCTTCCGGCAAATGTTTCTTCGGGTAAATGTCCCTCAGGAGAATGTTTTTCAGGAAAGTGTTCCTTAAACCTCGAAGTCATATCACACGTATTATTCTCGAACATTACACTTAAACGAGGCAGATATCCACCATTAAGTCATTCAAAAGATTAAATTGAGATGTTTCAAGCAAGATAATCTGAATTCGCAAAATAAAATATGGACTTCAGTCCTTTCCACTAAGAAAAGTGTACACACTAAGAAAATGGTTAAGAATTATTATATGCGAAACTTGTGTTTTATGTCCGCATGCAGATACTTGTGTATCGTTGTATAAGTTGATTAACTGCTGAATTTTCTCAGGAAACAAAGAACAACTGTTCACTACATTTCTGATAATGCACAGGTGTTCCGCACGCGCGAATATAACACCTATTCCGCAAAAGATACGAACTCTAAGAAAGAATATGTTAAATTCTAAAACTTTCGACAAACCACAGGTTCCGGGTTCCACACCTCTGCCCGGATAAAATAAATAGAAACATGTTAAGAAATCAAGGATGCTGACAAACCTGATGATATGCAACTTATATTATTACATGACAACTATATATGTCCAAAGAAGGAATCAATTTTCTGAAAGTTGAACCAAATTGATAGTACTTTTTTGGCTACCACAAAAAAAAAAAAAAATTATCATCAACATCATATCAAGAACAATATCACACAAAATTTAATTGCGACGAATAATAAAAGGAAAAAGAAAGCCACGGAGAGTTGGATTCTACAAAATTCCAATCCTACCCACACTAGAGAGAGAAAGGATGATCCCCGGAACACCCTAATATAGCCGGGCCCACCTCCTCGGCGATGAACAAATTATCAATGGCTCTATTTCTTCCCCCCACACTTCTTTTCTCTCTGTAGAGGAGAGAAAAGAAACCATAAATGAAACCAAAGAAGTAATTTAAAGAAGAAGAAAATGAATTCAGACTAAAAAAAACTCCGATCATTTGTGTTTCTTAGATTCTCCGGCAGCTTTCTTGTCCTCTTTGTTAGGCACGAACCTCGGCAAGGTAACCATTGTGTTCACACGAGACACTCCTTCAAGGGCCGACCACTCTTTCCCAAACTCGGGATTCATTGCCGCGTATTCTGAGGCTTCCCCATTGGTCCCTTCAGCAGTTTCTCCCTTGCTTTCTTCCTCAGGGACTTTATCGTCATTTTGCAATGTGATAGAGTGACTCAATCCGGCTTGAACAACGGAGACTTCCTTCTCGGTGGTTACCTCATTTTGCTCTTTGGGTTTGGTAGCGGAAGCAGCAGAAATAGTCTTCTCAACTGGATCGAGGAAGAGGCAAACAACTGCACAGTCGTCAACTTTTGAAGTTGGATACTTGGTCCGCCAGGCCCGAACTGCATGCTCAACCAGCTTCCGAGCAGCAGATGAACGCACTGAAGATGAAGCCACAATATCGACCACTTCTTTGTTTGAGAGCACATCCCATATCTACGACAAGATGGATAATTGGAGGGTTAAAATAGGGGGGAAAATGAATATAAATAACAAACAGAAACGTCCAGTGGACTACCCCATCAGTAGCCAAAACGACAAACTCGTCCTTCTCCGTGAGGCGTCTATATGAGATTTCAGGGACAGAAATGAGACCGAAATCCTTGAGACAGAAGTCTCCGAAAGCACGAGCCATGGCAAGGCCAGGAGAATCATTGTGGGGCAACCAAACTCTGTAAACTTCAGGTTCATCCCGAAGGGCAAAAACACGTCCTTTGTATTTGCGAATCCTCTCTGCCTCCGCTGTTAGGTCAAAATAATGTCTTAAGATTTGCACAAAACGAACGTTTTATATCCAGTTATTCGACTTTAGAATATCGTATTTTACAAGTACCATTTGGTCTCATATAATATAAAAGCCTCTTTCTCTTTTTACCACAAAAGAAAATTAATGCAAAATTTTGTAATTTTTCATTTCGGATCCCACCCCTCGTCTAACAAACAATTTACTTTTTCCAAGTTCAAAACAGGAAATTTTCAAACAGAACTAGAATCCAAATACAAATAATCCAGAAAGAGGCGGATTCACTCGCATAGAATGCGTTTTCATCTCATTGAAACGTGACATGTCATCATCAATCTCCACCCATTAACCTGATTCCTTAGTTCAAGTGATCTTTCATTTTCTCGGGAAAACCCTCCTCAAGGTTTTAATAGTTATCTATTTCTGTGTCCGAGTCCAATCCCAGCATCCAAATCTAGTGGTTCTCTCCTTTTTCTTTTTCCATTTTAAAGATTTTTTTTGGGCAAATAAGTTTAAATTTCAAAATGTCAAAATTTGTGCAAATACTAGATTCTATCTGCAATAAGAAATATTCCAGCTCAAGATTAAACGACAAGTATTGCAAACAAGGACAGATCTAAGGGCTGCCGCTCCCCCAACATTTTTTAAAACTTCTTTTTACAAAGCCCCTCTAGGCTTTTAGGCAATTATTTTCTAAATCTGCCCCTCCATTTTTTTCTTCTTCTAAAACCCTTCTATAGTTTGTTGCCCCCAAAATGCAATGTTCTAGTTCTGTCTATGTTGACAAATTAAAATTGCGTGAGGACTTCGTAGTTGCTCATCCGAAGAAATTACAGATGTATTTCTCAATTCATTTATCAAACCAGATGAACTCTACGAGTTTTTGGGTATATAGTTAAAACTAGGCAAAAGCATCTAGGATACCCTTCATGTCCTGAAGAATTATGATAAATTTACAGCATAAAATTGTTTTCGTATTTACCAGAAAATCCTTGGAAGATCTACTTTCTTAGAAAGTTATGAGAAAATAAACAAACATCAAATACTAGCTCAGAAATAGTATAATCAAACACACCTCTTTCGGCACTTTTAGTTTCCAATATTTAAGTTTAAAATATTGTACACATTGTACTGTCAAGTATATTTTAAGTTTATAAAATATTGTACACCTACTTGTCAAGCCTAAAAGGAATTTTGGAGCCTGGGTCCAAAGTGAACGGAATCACAACCGAAGGACCAAGTCAGAAATAAGGTTCAGCAGAACTTTGGTACAACATCACCTTTGTTATTTTATTCAAGTAAAGATAAATATAAAAGGAATCCCTTAACACCCCAAATTTGCTAGCCGATATGGCTCATCAGTGACACCATAAGTACGATAAGAGAGAGAAAAAGAGAGATCATAAGTGAGAGACATACCTGGAAGGCTTGGTTTAAGATCAACAGTCAATTGAATTGCTAAGAGAGAATTATCTTCATTTCTAGTAGCCAATACGGCTCGAGAATCCCCGACATTTCCAATTATAAGGTCCTGGCCCTAGAGAAGACAAGTAATTAGTTTTTAGTAGAAAGAAATAATAACAGTCTTATTGCAGAAGGTATTACTTCACGTATCCAAATAACTACCTGTTTCACCAACGTTACTGCAGTTGTTCCACTGCAGAAGCAATCAATATTTGCATACATTTTCAATTCCCGGTCCATGACTTTAAATGCCTTTAGAAATGATTCCCTCAATGTCTGAAAGATCTCGGGTTGCTTTCCGGCTTCTTCAACATCAATGGATATCCTTGTTTCCTCGGCAGATATTAAAGATGTATCTTCAGAATTCATGATACCGGTTCGGTTCTGGCTGATCTCTCTAAGAACGCCATCGCCTTTTAAATTCACTTCCCAGTGTGCACTCAATTTCAAAGGAAGAGAATCTCTAACAAGTTTCGCAACCATGTGGCCGAAGGGGCCATGGCCATCAAAAACACCGCAAAAGACGGTATCCGTTCTAGAACCAAAATTCTGGAAATTCAATTTCATTCATTAGTACGAGTATACTAGAATATTAAAACATAACTACTACTACTACGTTTGTCTTTTAAATCTAAGGGCCAATATACTAACTAAATCAACAAATGGATATAGCAATTGTACATGCATAGATAGTTAGAAGAAAAATCATTTCAATAGCTTCTTACAAATCAAAACTTATGGAGGATCCAAGCTGCTGAAGATGCAACAGTTTCCTCTTTCATAAGTAGCATGTTTTATTAAAGGGGACAGCCTTCACCAGATGGGTTAAAAGGTAGCCTGACACCCACTCTCCTCCTCGTCGGGAGAGAGTACCACTTCTTATCGGGGGAGATGCGAGTCTATCAGCAGGTTTTTTTCTCATCCTTGTATTGAACAAACTTAGTTCCATTTCAGTTTCATGCTCAGCCACTCTGTTCTTTGATAATATTTTTTTCGGTGTCGGCGATGAGCTTTCAAGAGTTGGTCAAAGTACTCATTCGCAGTTGACCATGTCAGGTACGTATTTCATACCCATACCAACGTCGTGTCGTGTTGACACCGGTACGGCATGGCATGGCTAAACGGAGAGTCCGAGTAACATAGGTCTATCATCTAGATTGGTATTTTGTTTGGGAATTTCTGTCTCGAGGGTCGCACAGTAAATTTTTATTGAGAAGAAGAAGTGGGACCCAAAGTGAAATTTGTTATTGGAGATTGTGCCAAAATGGGTGTCTAAATTAACCCTAAGCTTGAAATACTACCCTGTATACCAAAATAATTTTATCAATATCACCCCAGCACTATGAAAGTACTATGGAATGATAAGTATTACAGTAATTTTCCACCAAGGATATGCCTGAACTATGAACCTAGTATGCCATCTAAGCAGTCAGAATCTACATAGTACCTTTAGTACGAAAAATTGAGAAGCAAACAAATAATATATTTGATATCCTTTGCAAGTCAGTACAATAGACATATTCATTTTACAGGCTACAGAGGAAGGTAAAATAGGAGAAGATCCCGTCTCCTAAATGGACATGTCCATCTAAACTAAGAAGCTTAAACTAAACTCTGCATAGTAGTTTTAGTGCCAATAAACAAAATGCAGAAATGTTCAAGAAATAGCATACTCATATTCATAAAGGCAGCTAATTTGATCAGAACAAACAATCTAGCCATATACTTATAACTTTAAATTTATACAACAATATTGTGGTCCATTTTAACATGATGAATCAAGATAAGAAACTTTTACCTCCCAAACAATCATGGCATCTTGATTGGTCCCTTTCTTGCCTTGCTGAGTAAAGAGTGATGCCACTTCAGTTGATCCATTCAAGAACATACGTCCCTGAACTCGGTGCAGCAGTTCTTCTCTTCTTTGATCAAAGGAAGAATTCCGGGACATCGGTCTCCTCTTTGTGGCCTTCCTCTTCCTAACTCCCACCGACGGAGAACCAGGAAGAGGGCTCCTGCTTTCGGAGGATAAGCAGGACCCCATCCTGAGGGCCCTGATAATATTGAGTAGGCACTCCAGATCAGCTAGACAGTCACAACCCCTTTCTTCCGTATTTGGATCCGTCACAACCCTCCTAATGAATTCCCTCAAAATATATCCAATTCCGCAACCCGGAATCAGACTCAAACCACAAAATTCACCCTTATATCAATGGTTATTTATACCAAATAAGCAAAATCCACTTGATGGAAGAAACTGGAATCCAATTCCCCTAAAAGCTTCAAGCTATATAAAGCAAGGAACTTTTGTAATAACCCTTAAGATGATATTATGAAGAGAGTATTGATCAAACTGGTTTATTCTCTTTTCATCAATGTTAAACCTAGAAAAGATTGATCTAATAAAAGGCAGATCTATCAACTGTACACTTTTTAAACATTAATAAAATATTCATGAAAGATCCCCTTTTTTTTTCCCTTTCTCTCTATCTCAAGAACATAAACTTTCCTCCAATAAGCACTCTTCTCTTACCTAAATTGCAACATCAAATAACTCACAAAGATCACTTCCATTCTAAGAAAAAAAATAGAAAAATATATAATTTCTTCAATCAAATTAATCAAGAAAACCAACCCCAGTTGAGTAATACTAAAAAATTAAGCAAAAACTGAACTTCCCTTGACAGATCAAATTCAAATCAAAATCAGTAACAACTCTTCAAGAATCCAAGAACCCACTTCTAATTCACCTTCAGGTGTACAAATTCATAGCTCTAATTACAAATAACCCATAATTTTACTCCCAAAACAAAAAAGGGAGAGAAAAGGGGGGCTTGTCTAGAAACAGAAAAAAAAAGGATGATGGAAAATTTCAATTCCTCAGAAGAGAAAGAATAGGCAACAAATTTCTAGAGAAATAGGGAGGAAAAGAGAGAGACAATTTTCTTTTTTAGATCACAGAAAAGCCGCCGATAAGAAATTCGGAGACCAAAAGGCAAAGAAAGAAAGGCTTCTCTAAGCCATGTCCGTTGCTTTCTAAAATCTGAGATCTTTTCTTTTCTTTTCTTTTCTTCACATATACACACAAGAAGAAGATATATATTTTTTTGGTTTAAAAATTTTAGGTGGGTTCGACTTCGGTTACCATCACGAATTATGACAGATTCTAGGGAATATATGCCGCTTACAAAAGTATTTACAGATCACCCACTAATACAGTACTTATGTCTATAACGAAAATTGAACAATTGACATTTTTAAAGACGTGTCACATCATTACCACTTAAGTCAACTTGTATTGGTCAAGAAGAAGATATATGGTCTCTGCTATACATATGGATACACAGAAACAAGAGGTGGGGTGGGGGATGGGGGAGGTAGTCAAAACTTTTTGTGTTACTACTGTAAATGTGGAAAATATTGGAATTATTATAAAGAATTATTACAAGGAATATAATTCACAAAGAAGGATAGCCCAAATTATTTTTTTCCACATATCATGTTTGATTAGCAAAAGAATTAAGAAAATTAGTTTTTTTTAAGAAATGTAATTTGATTTCACTATGTTTTAAATTAAATGTTAACATTTGACATACACAAAAATAAAAATAAAAAATCATTTCAAATATATGAGGACCTAATGATTAGTGCAGCTTGCATCTTTAATTAGGATGTTAATTTTAAAAGTTTGGAAAGAAAATATCTCAATTTAAATAGGGTAAAAGTGTCAAAGCACTTAAAAACTTTTAACAACTATCTATTTTAGAACATGAGAAAATCTCCCTACATATATACATGAATAATTTTTGTTTTTCTCTTTTTATCAGTCAACTTTTACTTTATTTTTTTTTGTACATAAACTATTTTTGAATAACTGCTTTTGTCAAATTAGAGTGAAACTGATGGTTTCTATCACTTTTAATCATATGTTTTGCACGTATTCCCAGTGCTAATGAGTTAAATTGGCAAAAATACTATTAAGACTGACAAACATATACATAACATGTTTTCAAAAGTGACTGGAAATAACTAGTTTTACACCTTTTGACAAAAGCAGTAGTTCAAAAATAGTTTATGCATAGAAAGAGATTAAATAAAAGTTTAATGACAAAAGAGAAAAGTAAAAATTGTTTATGTATATATAGGGAAGTTAGTGATGGCAATTTGACACGTGACCCGTTGACCCGCCCTGCCCCAACGCCGCAGATCAAGACCGCCCCACAAACGGGGCTGGATTTCGTGTGTTACCCGCCACATTCTGCCCCATCTATATTATATTAATATAATACTATTATAATAGTTTTTATTTAATTTTTGTTGAATTATACAATAATTTATTTAATTTTATTTAGTTATTATTATTTATTATTAATTTAATTATATTTAAGTGCAATGCTAATATTAATAAAAAAAACTAAAAAAAAGTAGGGTGAGGCGAGATTTATTGATTCCGGGGTAGGTTACGGGGCGATGGATCACCTGTGCGGGGCGGGGTTGGGTTGAGATACCCGCCCCGATCTGCCCCATATTGCCATCCTTAGGAAGTTGTCTCTTTAGAACATAAACCTAAATTTCGTGATTTTTTGAAACTCCAACTTGTATGTGTATTGATTGTAGGACTTCCATCCATTTTGTCGTTAACTCATAACAGATGATGGTCATTTACTTGTCACATGATCACTTTTGAAGGATATTTTTTGTAGAAAAATAAATAAATTAATAGTAATACTATTAATTTTTTCTCCACTTCTCCTACAATATTAACTTTCATCTTATTGAATGTATCTCGCATAATCCTTACCCATTGCCGCCTCCCCACGCACTATCTCCAAGTAGCAATTTGCAAATTCTATCACCATTCCTAAAACCCCACCCAATTTGGCACCTCAACAATTTATAGAGCTCTCCAACTCTCTCAACCCATCCAAAGCCCTTCCACAACACCCCACTCCTATCGCCCCTCTTCAATTTTGATTTGCGACTTCCCAATTCCACCATTCCTCGTCCACTTCCCACCATCATCATCTTCTTTTTGTGATTCTCGTCCCCTACTTCCTCTCTGTTTTCTTTGCATCGCCAAAACGCCATCGTTGTCTTTTTATTTCCCTTGTCCTCCGCGTCAGCTGCAAAGAGAACCCCTCGTAAAATCAAATGGTAAAAATTAAAATAACTAAAATTAGTCGAGCTTAAAAGTATCATATAGACATACTTCTGTGAAAAATAAGATTAGATATTGTAGAAGATGGTGCAGAAGAAACTTGTAGTGTTATTTAATTTTTTCCTATCAAAAGTAATCAAGTGGCAAGCAAATGACCATCATTTGTTAGGAGTCAGTGAAAAACATATGAAATTGTTAAAATCAATAACTCTACAAAGTTGGAGGTCAAAAAATCATAAAATTTAGTTCAGATGCTGGAATAGATAATTGCTAAAAAAATTAGTGTCTGGTGTTTTGCTCCATTTAAAGAAAATGAATTTTTATTTTTAAATAAATTAAAATAGAAATTGAACATCAAATTGTAATGGAGTGAGTAAAATATATATGAGGACTTATATGTTAGTTGATCTTACCTCTCTTAAGTATAAGTTGTTAGATATAAAAGTTCAAGGAGAAAATATACTATTTTAAGGAAGTGACATTCATTTTGAGAAACAAACTATAAAATAAAAGGAGGATATTCAATATAGGAGGAAGAAAGTAACTGCTTGAAAAATGCTAGTTGATGGTATTGTTGTTTTTTTCATTTATAAAATAAAGAGAAATGTGGCGAAAGAAATTAACTATAGTGCAAATATCATTTTTCTACATTAAAAAATGACAAAATAAGAAGAGGCGTACACATCAAAATACATGTAAGTGTATATACATAGAATAGTTCTGATATAGAACAGGTTCATTGGACCATGTGGTTCAAAATTTGCCACATCATTACAGAATGAGGAGAGAGACAATTATGTGATAACGTAACTAATTCTGAACCACAAAGTTCATGTGGACTCCATATCAAAATTTTCCATATACATATTGGTAAAATAAGTTCAACATCCCATCCATTACACATCCCCTGGATACTACCAATACCCCATCGAATCATTGACAAGTGTCCTCTGTTTATATCTAATGTTCAAAATTTGATCTCATTAACTATCACTGGTTAATTAAGAACTTAGTACTTAGATGGTTAACTCTCGGGGTTAACCAAATCGAAAATTCAATTTTAATTTAATCCAAATTGAAACCAATCAATGCACCGCTCAAATCGAAAAATCGGGTTGAATTGATTTGATCCGGTTTAGATGGGTCGGTTTTGATTTTTCCTGAACACCACTATTAACTAATGAGATCAAATCCGAGTCTTACATATAAAAATATGACACTTGTCAATAATTAGAGGGTATATTAATAGTATTAGAGGGGAGGTGTATAATTGAGGGGAGGCAGATTTGGTAAAATATATACAGTGTGAAAGGGGATATAGAATATGGTGCTGATCACAGGAATAATAGAGAAAATCTGATTCCAGAGGGCAAGAAAGAAATCTACTAATTGAGGAAAGTCTCTTTCTTCCTCTTCAATTATTCCACCCTTTAGATAGGAATTAATTGATGCCCCAACCCAAAAATTGCTTGATAAGTACTCTCTCCATTTTCTTAAATATAAGACTTTCAAAATAAGTAACGAAAATTAAAAAAAAAAAAATTAAGATATTTAAATATATATATATATATATATATATATATTTATCAATATTATTATCTTAAATAGAATTAGTGGTATACAAATTCTATTTAAGATAATAATATTAGTATTTTGATTAATAAAACACATTGAATTTTGCCTCCTTAATTTTCGCTACTTGTCCTGAAAGTCTTATATTTAGGAATGGAGGTATTAATGTTTTTTTGTTAAGGAAAAAACATCTAATATTTTTATTTTTTACTTCCTTCATATCTAATACGAATTTTTTTTAGGAATTTTAACATAGATTTAAAAAGAGGGAGATAAGAGAAATTTTAACAAGAAATTTCTTAACATGTGTCGGGGTTAGATACTAAGAAAATGCTTTGTTACTAGAATTATGGGATAAAAATTGGTTAAACTCCCAAATCAAACACTATTCACCCCCTGTTGGTATAAGGGATTCACCCCCAATTTAGGATTTTTAGCTAATAATTCTAATAATCTAGCAAGGTCCTAGATACTATAGGTAGTAGTTTAAATTTCTTATTCTTGTAGGATACCCTCCTTCAATTTTAATAGAATTTTAGATTTTGATATAATTAAATTATCGTATGTAGTCTATTTTATTTGAATTAAGGCGTGCTTTCGAGCACACGTTAGAAAGATCATTTAACATTTATACTCTTAAGTGGCAACCATCTATTTCTCTCTATTCTATAATATCTATAGGGGTAACTTTAAAAAAAAAATCCATAAAAGTTGAATATATATGAAAAAAAATGAAGAAAATAAAAAGATTCTTTTAGAAAATGAAACGAATTATTAATTATATTTTTTTTTGGTGAAAATATTATTAATTATATTTTGGTGTATCCTAATACGTATTACAAGAGCATACAACTCGGACTTTCCGGTCTTCCAACCTTGGACTATAGCCCTAGTTGACAGTTATAACCTCTACCCACTAAAATAAATATATATTATTTTTCAAAAATCCCTTAAGAATTGAAAATTAATTTTTTTTTCTTAATGTTTGTGAATTATATTATTTCCAAAAAAAAATGTTTGTGAATTATATGACAGTCACTGCTCGATGTGTTATATTAGGAGGATTTGGTTCTTGAAGTACATAAATTGTGTCAAGAGATTGGCAATCCCAATGGAGGAGCATTATACCTGGAACTGTGAGGTCTCAGGTTCAACACCCCCTCCCCAAAAATTAAAAAAAAAAGGTACATAAATTGTGGAGCTAAAATTTGCTCGACTTTTTCGATCAAATGAATCTGTATATTAATTCCAATCAAAGAAATATACAAAAAAAAAAAAAAGAAAAAAAAGAAAGAGAGAGTGTAATTGATCAAAATAGCCAACAAAGGCTCTACCAAAAATAGCTATCAAGGGCTCTCTACCAATTGAACTTATAACTCATCAATTAATTGTGAGTTTGTTGCTCGTCGGATGTATACTTGTCTATTTCTCTGAATATTTTTCGTCATAAATTGAGTGTCTACATTATTATTTTAATTTGTCTCAAGAGAAATCCGTTATATTAACAGGAACGAAGACAGTGGTGGGTGGGAGCAGTCGCTTCCTTCGGAGATTTTTAAAAATCTTACTAAATATAGTAAATTTTATATGTAGTTCGAAATAATTGATCAAATTCGCCCCCAACAGTTTTTTGATTTAGTTCGGTATACTAGTTGTAGTTTTTCGCCCCCGCAACCTAAAACTCATGGCTTCGTCCTTGATTGTATATGGTACGTAATTATTTTCATCTTTCACTTTTTAGCATAAACTTTTTATTATACTATAAATAGAATGATCTTTTTACGAACCATTATTTCTATTAAATTAGTGAATCCGATAATATTTAAGGTAAAAAAATTCACATGTCTCACATACAATCTCAGTTTCAATTGTCAAATCTTTAAAACGTGGACTAGCATATATTTACACGATGCTGAAAAACACTTGTTTGGCAACAGAGCCATACCGCACCAAAACATCCTCCCCCTATTCGTATCCCTATTCCCTATGCATATTGAGGAATAATAATCCAACATAAAATCTAAAAAGGAAAATATTTTTTTTTTTTAGCGCACGAAGGCGATTGCCCCCGAAGGGAAAGAGCGGAGAGTATTTTAGATAGGGAAGATTGAAGCATGCCCCATGCCTAGGGAGGGAAGATAAGCCTCATAAGGAGGAGAAATTATTTTGCCCCATTATGGGGAGATATAAGAATTGAACACGGGACCTCCACCCCGTGTTCGAGTAGCCTTACCACTTGGGCTACCCGATTCCCATCTAAAAAGGAAAATAGAGGACAAGATTCTAGACTAGTTTGGTAGTCCCAACTTCCAAAATAAAAGCATTTTTTATTTCACTTAAGGGATTATATAATTTATTTTGTTTATTTGTTTATTATATTCTCTTTTAGCCGACCTCTTTTCTGTTTTTTTTTCTTCTTTTTCTATTTCTAGAGGTACCAGCAACCCACAAATAGATTCAACTAATGCTGGATGGATATTGTTCCAGATGTTATGGATTGTTATTATAGTTATCTGCTAATAATAATGAAGTTTTGCATTAACTATATCCTCAACTAACAACAAAGCGTAACTCAACCAATTAGACACTTCACTTTCAATCGGTAGGTCAAAAATTCAAGTAATGCTAGAGAAAAAGTGAGGAACCACTATTAATTCTTCCTTATATATATATATACACGCTCAACTACTATTTTTTTTAAAAAAAATAACAACTCTTTTTCATTTTCACCAAAGAGGAAAAAAAAAATCCTTTTCATTTTCATCTCCCCAGAAAGCAAGAAATTCATACTTCATGCTTGTGATATCACTTCTAATTATACAACATATTTGATCCAACATTATTGTCACACCCCGTAACTAGAAGATGACATGGTAGTGTCTTAGCTACCAACGAAATACCGAACTTATAAACAAAAATAACTAAATCCAAAATAACTTCAATAAACTTAAAAATATTGTACTTCCATTATATAAAAGAATGTGTATCTCACAAGTTATTCATACAACTAAAAGCCCTTTCATTTTCGGAGGCATGTAAAAGTGATTGATGAAATTAATTTCTACTTTCTTAGGGAAAATCAAAATGTGTATAATATTTGGTTTTGGAGTTTTATAATTGTATTCTCTTAAAAAATCTCCATTCCCACTCAAAAGGGAAAAGAAAAGAAATATATTCCTTTGTCCAATTATACAAATGGACATATAGAAACATTTAGATAATGTGATTGTGGATATAATTATTATGTACAAGAATTGTATCTCTAGATATGCAATAGTATAAACATAAATAATTTGAATTTGATAAAGTCATGTCAATACTTAGGATTATATCGATTTTTTTATAATAATATAAGTGGACCTTTTGTCTGTTTTGAGCAATCATTATGATTATGTTACTTTAGTTAGAAATCAAAAAGATTTTTTTTATTATATATAAATAAAGAAGAATGAATAGTAATTTCTCACTTTTTCTCCATCATAATTCGAACTCTTAATTTATTCGATTAAAAGTGAAACGTCTTTGCTGTTTTAAATGCGCTTCGATGTCACTAGAATGGAGAAAGATGAATTTTTATGTTAAAGGTGGTTTTATGACGTTCCTTTTTATGATAACAAATGGACAATCTTTACATACTTGTGGATAATGGTCCTACTATATCAATGGCTTCACTAAGACCATGATTCCCAAAAAGTTTTAAAAAAATGAAAATGAAGTTTTACTTTTTTTTTCATTTTCCTTTTTTCTTGGATGGAGGGGGTTAGGGCCAGGGTCGGTTATGACATTTCGGGGGCTCTGTGTGAAAAGTAAAAATTGGGGCCTTTCGTATTAACATTAACATTTTCAACTTGTTACAATTTTTAAAATAAACGAAATATGACATTATAAAACTACAAAATATGCTTTCTTCGAGCATTGGTGGAGGCAAAATCGTCAATAATAGTTTGACTATTGGAGTAATGGACATGGATGGCTACATGGTAGCTTGGATATTTGGGCTGTGGCTTAACATATAAACAGATTATACTTGAAAATTTTGGGGCCCCCTCTGCGGTTGCACCACCTCCATATGGGCTCGGGCAGGCCCTGCTTAGGGTAAGTTGGCATTTGTTCAAATAAAAAAATTATCAATTCTCTTTTTGAACATTGATTACAAATTGAGTGTCATATCTTGAATAAATTGTTCCAAATTGTTTCCACTCTTATACAAAATAAATAAAAATAAATCATTCAAATTATAATGGATGGAACAGAAGTTTTCTTGTTATTTTATTTATAGAATTTGTATTGGCAAAATCTTTGAACGATAAAATTGCAATATCTTGAATAAATTGTTTCCACTCTTATACAAAATGAATAAAAATAAATGATTTAAATTAGAACGGATGAAATAGAAGTGTTCGTGTTATTTTTTTTATAGAATCTGTATTGGTAAAATCTTTGAATGATAAAATTGCATGAAATAGAATTAGAATACATTCATAGTGTGAATTACTATGGCTACTTTATTTTGATCTTGTGATCCATAATTATTAGCAGTATAGTTCTCATCTAATCAGAGTTATTTGGCCTAGAATTCGAATTCACAATTTAGGGAAATTAAAATTTTGTTCCTCTTCTTCTATGTTTTCATGTTTGTTCCATTACTTTTATATTTTATGAGAGATTTGAAGTCTTATTTAAATTAAGTAATCATCGCATCTCTTACGACTAGGCTAACTTCAGTAGACTTTTATCTATATTCAATTACCAACATCAGTAAAGATCTAATGCGAAATAAATATTTTTTTTCGCACCTACAAAACACATTTCAGTCTGATTAAATCACTTAATACGACAGTTGAGATTTTAAGTAAAAATGAACAATTATTCTTCGAATAACTAACAATCGTTCTTCGATACATCAAAGAGCTGTTCATTTTTAATCGCCGGATTACTTCAAGTGCAGAATGATCACCGATTATGCACCTAATCAATAGTTCATATTGAATTGATATTCGAATTTTATTTCCCTGTTCTTCTAGGTTAACCATCAATTAAAAAATAAAATTGGTAATTTATTTAGTAGTAATTCTAAGTAGTAACTTCAATCAATTAAAAGAAAAGAAAAAATTCAAATAAATAATGCCAAAAAATCAACATAGGAGTTATCAAATGTTGCATAATTAACATAGGGAAGTGTAGAGATTCTTCTTAAATTCCATGTGATTGCATGTCTTTCTGTTCCCATTTTTACTGTTAACCAAACGTCATTCTGAGGTGGATTCTGCTTCTCCACATATACATACACCATACTTTACACATTACAATTAGGGCCGGCCCGAGCTACCTGTGAGGTGATGCAACATGTTTATATATTAAATTCAACCCAAATATCCAAACTACCATATAGTCATCTATGTCCATTACTCTAATAGTCCAATGTGCAGATTTAATATATTCCAATTTCCAAGTTTATTTCGTTTATTTTAAAAATTGTAACAAGTTGAAAATGTTAATGTTCATACGAAAGACCCCATTTTTAATTTTCGCACAGGGCCCCCGAAATGTTAGTATCGGCCCTGGTTACAATATTTGATTTATGTCTCCACTTCCACTTTTTTTTTATTTATTTATTTTTTATTTATTTTTTTTAAAATATTGCTTCCCTTAAAATAAAAACATGGGTCTATTTTAACACCCTTAAAATACTCACCACGACTCTTATGCGAAACGAGTATTTATTCCGTATGTGCGGGATGAATTTTCAGCCGTTGGATTAAAATTTTGACTGATAAAATTGATTTAAAAAAAAATACATATTCTGATTTTGAGAACAGCTGTTCTGCGAACACCTGTTTTAACCAAAAAACGCATATATTTGCCTTGAAAAATTGTTCCTCATGTGCGGAAAAACAATTGTTCCGCATAGGAACCGGACCGTAAAATACTTTGTTGCTGAGCACACTGAGGAGAGGAGAGGAGAAGAGAGCCGCGGGTTCCTGGGCACGCGGAGGGTGAATCGGCAGTGCGGATTTTCGGTGGAACGCGATGACGCAGATCTCTGGGGTACGTAGATGATGTTTTTGGTCGTTTTTCCCGGTCGTGTCCCTATTTCCGATTATGTTTGTATTTTCGGTCATGTTTATATTCCCGGTCATTTTTCGGCCAAATGAAGAGAGGATGTGTGAACAAAGTAATTTAAGGGTGTGTGAATAAATTTTCCCAAATAAAAATATTGTACCCTCGTAAAGAAGTTCAAATGGTTGGAGTATTTTAATGTACAATAAATGTTGAATTCCACCTAGATATTGAATGTAGCACGTTTTGTAAAGTGATTTTTTTGGTTATGTTTTTTAGTTTTAGTTTTAGTTTTAGTGAGACAATATGTGATTTTTGTGAAAAAACAGTTACACTTAACATAAAATTTATTATTTTTTTCTTTCTCAAAGAAGAATCGAGATTCAATACTAAAGACAACAATAACATAATTCATCAGGTTCTCAATAATTAAGAAATTAATAGGGAATAAATTTAATATTTGATAATAATTTAAATTTAAATGGTGGGTCTTATATTTGAGAGGAAATAGTCTTGTGGGGGTCTTATAAGGTCTAGAACATTGTTCTCATGTCTCAAACATCAATTTTATTAATATACTGTGAGTCAAAAGTAGCCTTCAAATTTGAAAAGACGATCAAAATGTGGCCTCACATTTCTTGCATGCTATTTCGTGCAAGTCATAGGAATTTTTATTTTTTATTTTTTTATCAAATGATAACCCAAGTAAGTGTTAGGAAATTATCCACCAACTATAGCCTCACAAGCACGTGACAATATATAATGAAAGTTAGGAAAGGATAAAATTTTACGTGATTCGGTTCATCAACAGGTAAAACGAGCACATAATTTTATTATAATAAAAATAATAATAATAATAATACAATGAAGTTTTTTTCAACTCATTAGCCTCCCCTTTCTTTACTATTTCATACAACATAGAAGATTTATAGGTTTGTATCGAAGTCATAAAGAGTAATATATGTTTGTTAGATTTGGATTATAGTGTAGTGTTGAATAGAAAGAAATTGAGAGAATATATTCATGTTAATAACTGCGTGAAATTTTTACGTTAATTCATGTAACCGGTTTGAATTTCTTCATATTAAAACTTTGTTGTTGGTAAGGTTTCATTTGCCTTTTCTGTAAACGGAAACTCATATTTGTAATTAAGCACAAGAAGAGAGGTTTCTTATAGAGATTTCCAATTAGTTACAATAAAGAAAAGGAAAATTCTGATATGGACCGGGTCCATATGGATCATGTGGTACAGATTTGGCCACATCCCTGCAGAATGAGGAGAGAGAAGGAAATGCAGTGATGTGGCCAATCGAATCAGATGATCCAGATGGGACCCTGATCCCATATCAAGCTGATCGAAAGAAAAAGTGTCATCATTTGGAGGGTATGGTTGCGAAATCTTTTGAGAGCTCTCTTTTAATTGCTTAGATTACCATCAACGTTTTAAACGTTTTTATTTAGTGACTTTTAAAAAGTTTTCTATCATTTAATTTTTCAATTTTTTTGTACTCTGCATATCGAACGGAAAAAAATTCTCTATCCCTGTTCCTGTCCTCATCTCTCTCCCTATCCAATCACAATTCACTCTGTTTATATATAATTGGAAAAAATATTTATATAGTAAATTCTGATTGGTTGGGGACAGGGGAAGGGATAGAAATGGGGACAGAGAATTTTCACGAATTATTAGCCATTTTTGTCATCAATGTATTTTCAAACAGCCAATTTTATCCTTTTCAACTTTTTTTTTTAACTTTTTTCATCTCCAAAGATTTTACGAGCAGCTATTTTTATCCTTCTGTCAAATAATTGTCTAAAAATTGACGACATGTCCAAACGGCTCTCAGATTGTCTCTCTTACGCAGGGGTAAAGATGGAAATTCCAAAGTATACTAATTGCCTCCCTTGTAAAGCCCGTTATTCTAACTCATATCAGTTTCCGTTCTCATTTTGTCTCCATATCAGTCTCTGTTCTCATTTTGTCTCTATATCAGCCTCTGTTCTCATTTTGTCTCCAATGAGAACGGAGACTGATATGAGTGGGAATGACGGGCTTTACAAGGGAGGCATTTAGTATACTTTGGAATTTCCATCTTTACCCCTGCGTAAGAGAGACAATCTGAGAGCCGTTTGGACACGTCATCAATTTTGACGGCTTTTAGACAATTATTTGACAGAAGGATAAAAATGGTTGCACTTGTGAAGATGAAGAAAGTTAAAAAAAGTTAGGATGAAAGTGGTTGTTCAAAAATAAGTTGATGACAAAAATGGCTGCTCGTAAAATCTTTGGGGACAAAAATGGCTGAAAAAAGTTGAAAAGGATAAAATTGGCTGTTTAAAAATACATTGATGACAAAAATGGCTAATAATTCGAATTTTCACCCATATCCAACATAGTTATCTCAAATTGTAGATCAACTGCTACAATTTTAAACTACAATATACAATGGCGGAGCCAGGTAGGGGTAAGAGTTTTGTAAAAAAAAATTAGTATTAATGTGTATTCTTATATACATTTTTACATAGATTTTTAATAAAAATTGTATTGATTCCTTGAAAACTTTTAAAATTTGATAATAGAGTATTCATTATTTTTGTATCAAATTACAATATGCAAAATATAAAAAATTGTCAAAATACTTACAATTCATTATGATAAAAAATGTATATTTAATTAAGTAATTCCTTCGTTCCAAATTAGATGTCCTATTTCTATTTTAGACATCTCAAAATGAATATCCACTTTCTTTAAATGAACATATTTTTCACCTAAATTAACTTAAGGTCCTACCATTATATTAATCAGTGAGGATATTATCGATTTATCATCACCAATTATTAGTAAAACTATTCTTCTTAATTATATTGAAAGTTAAAGAGGACAATCAATTTGGGATAGAATGAGCAGTATTTTTGTTTGCCTAAAAAGACACCGGTGAAATGCTATTATAATATTTTTCACTTTCTTTAACTAGCTTGAAGTAAATACTTGATAATGGTTTTTTTTAAAAGTGGACTAAAATTTTTCAATTTTTTTCTTGAATATGGTTTTGTTATTATTTTCTTACTTTCTATCAATTTTTTAAAATCAGTATATGGTTATAACCTTAAATTTGCTTGTCAAAATATAAGTTCTTTTACACAAACCTTAAAACAATTTGATTTTTTTGGGAGGGTGACTTTTTAAAAAAAATAAAACAAAAGCATGTTTATAGGGTCGAAGGTCTCAAACCTAAGTCCTATTGTTTCAAGTAAGAAGTGTTGCACCAACTGCACTTAGACTTGTTTGATCACAGTTAATTTTTAGAAAATGTAAAACTTGCTATGGAAAAAAAAACTAAATCAATTGAAGTTTTCGAGTAATTCTTTATCATTTTACGTAACGATTCACCGGTGATAAATTTTAGTTCGACTTCGGCCCTTCAATACCAGAATCCTAGCTCCGCTACTAAGAATTTATGACAAGAAGAAATTATTACAGTAATACAAATGCTGAGGCTTCAAATAATAAGTCACGAATTTAATTTTTCGCCCCATTTTTTTATTTTTTATTTTTATAATAGATAGATTCCATTTTCTATCATGCAAATGTGGTATCACTTTACACATTTGAGTTTGAGGTGAAATTTGGTCTTATATTAGTTATTTCTTTCTACTCAACAAAAAGGACCACATTATTTTCCTCTTAACTTTTTAAAATCTACCAATGAGATCACTTGACTATATTAGCAAATAAAAAAAAAAAACCCATAGTTCTTGTTATGGCAACTTCAGAAAATAAGTGCTGTCCATTATTTAGAAAATATTATTTGTCTGTTGTTTAAATAGTTAATGAATTGATTGAGTACATGAGAATCATGTTTTACAAGATCCCATCATTTATCAATTACACTCAAGCAAGTTTTATACTTCTGCTATTAATTATTGTTATGCATGGCTTCTTTTTTCTTTTGGGCACTAAGATACACAATAAGTCAATGAAAAAAAAGCCAAAAAAAGGGCTGCATCCTAAATTGAATATTTTTTGTTGCCCCTTAAGGCTTTAAGTGTCATCACACGTCGTAAGACTAGTCTGAACTTATATAGTAGATAAAACACTCGGTGAGTCTGACTTTTATTCAGGTCATATATGGTCAGACCCTGAAACTGTTGAATGTTTGAAATCGTTCCATTATTAGAAATATTATTTAATTTGTTTGTTGTTTAGTAGTTAATGAATTGGTTGAGTCCATGTGAATCATACTCTGCAGGATCCCATCATCCCTTACCTCATGAAATGTGGGAATGGAGAATTGAACATTGAACAATGCTTCTTTTTTTTTCTTCATTTTTCTAGATCATTAAATAATGCGACCCCTCACGGTCATGGGTTTGAGGCATCTTCAAAGCGACTAATATCTTAAATTAAAAGAATTTTCTACCAACACACTCAATTATTATTAAATCTTAACTGAATTAGTCGAATTAAATACTCAAATACTGATTCAAAAAAGAAGAAGAGAACCCCAAGCTCTGAGGCAACTGGTTGGAGTTGTTATATGTCTCACCGTTGACGAGTGTTCGATTCCCTCGGTGAAAATCAACTCTCGTGAAATTTCCCCACGGTAGTAAGCTTCGTGTAAAAGAGTAGTATAAATCAAGCCTTCTCCGCTAACGATTGCTCTACGAACCAACCACAGAGCGAACCCAAATTAGTCACCACATTAGCAGGTGCTCTTGGGTGAAAAAGAAGAAGAGAGAGTAAAGAAAAAAACATTACATAATTGATAATTTGATAGCTTTGACTAAAACGAAAATAAAATGGGTGGAGTGGACCCCAATATTTATTTTTGCAATTACAAATAAATGTGACGTGAATTCAATTAATTTTCAAAGGAAGACTTGCATTATAATATCCCTTTCAAAGATATTTTCTTGATTTCATCACATGGCATAATCCTCACGTTAGGTGATCTCCAAAAACCTCCCCAATCTTTCACTATCTTATGTGTCAATGGTTTTTTTCCCTTGTTCACACACCATTTTTGTTTATTTCTGAAAAACAAGTTGACTACTACTTCCTGATTTTCTTACATGTTTATATGAATAGTGAACCCATTTTTCTTCTATTCACCCAAAAAAAAAAAAAAACCATTTTTCTTCAATTATTTATAGAGATGTAAATGAGATTCAATTAGTCAGGCATTTTCACAATGATGACGCAACAATTGAATTTTTAATTGATAAGATTAGTAGTATATTATATAGTGCACCAAACACTTCAGTAGAAATACATTTGAGTATTGTATTCTACTTATTAGGTATATCAACTTTAGTAACTTTATAATGTGAGATGAATTGCACTAAAACATATATCATAATTCATATGGCTATATAAAAAACTTTCAAGAATTTTAAGAGGCGAAATTCATATTTCAAAGGGTTCTTGTGAAAATAAACAAATTCATAAGGGTAAAGCATTTAGTTTTTAAATTCTCCTACTTTTATATCCGCCACAGCTTTATAGAAAATATGCACTATAAAACGTCCTAACCATATATATACCAATAGTCCAGTTCACCATCGACAGTATTCAATGTACTTTCACACTAACTTATGTGTGGTGCATTAATTGGCCGCAACAGCTAGTTGAGAATCCAATTGTTGTTACCCTAAATCCTCAAGACTGTAACCAACTTTCCACACAACCACAAGCTCTGAATCAAGTCCTATCATCTTTACAACCTTTTGTGAAGTAGTACATTCTCATATACCAAACATCATTTTGTCATCTCTCTCTCTCTCTCTCTCTCTCCAGAGAAAAAGTCTCACTACCCTAAACCTAAAAATTGCAAACCCCTGGTACATTTCATGGTACATCGTAATATACAATTTTGTCTAGTTATAATTAGATTGAACATTTGCCAAGAATTGACATTACAAACAAAACCTATTTTATCTATAAGCTTACTTCAAAGTTCTGATTTCCTCTTTGGGAGTTGTTTCATCCTTTGAAGTTGGGGAGTCACCCAGAAACTCTGATCTCAACTGCATCAATAGCCGTCCAAGATAATTTAAACCTTCCCCGTCACGACCTCCTCCCCAAAATAGATCGTGTGGTGATGCTTCCACAATAACAGATCCGGCAGTTGATAGTAGCATGGAATTGAGATGTGGGTACTGGGAGAACTTACACTTCAAGGCTTTATACATGACGTCGATCTTGATAGACTCCCAATCAGATCTCACCTGACATGAAAGAAAATGAAAAGAATGTTGAAAATAACAAGCAACTAAAACGAAGATCACCTCTAATTTAAACTTAACTTAAATATACATATCACGTGTTAATAGGAATTATTAAAGAACAAGGAGGTGGTTGAAACTAAATAGAGTGGGTAAAACTGTTGTTCTTATATTGGAACTTTTAGTTAATATAGAGAAAGCACTGTCACGGGATCACAAGAACCTACAATGGACACTAAAATATTTCTACTGTATTATTGCATTCATTCAAATTAATATCTCCAAGAAAAAAAAAATGAAGGAAGAGGATTTGGAAATTGTGGAACCATATGTTGGATTACAAATTATGAGCCTACAGCCGTGGAGATTCTTACCAGATCGCGATGTTGCCTCTGCATTCTCCTCCCTATCCGTGCTGCTTCCTCGGGACTTCTGGCATGTTTTATTTCATCCAAACAGTTTTGACTGACAGGATCATTAACTCCAACAAATTTTTGTGCCTGCATGGTCAAGTACAGTTGGAAACTTGATCAGAAACGTAAGGAAGCAAATGCATGTATTCTAAAAGTATTCAAGTGCAAAAGGAGAAAAAATAGCTGCGGTATATACACAACCTGGTAATAATGCTCTACACTTGACCAGGTGTAGTCGTCTCCATTTTCGTCAAGCATTTGAATTGGATGGGGAGAGAAATTTGAAAAAGCACCGTAAGGATCCCAGGTTTTGTAAAAGAAAATGATATTTGATTCATAAGGAGAGACATTTGGGTCAACTGCACAGGTTTCATCCACTGATGGTATAATGGGGGTTTGGTCTGGTACTGGCTGAAGAAATCCACTAATAAGCATGTCAGGTCCAATCTGAAATACATGGAACAAAAGTTACTCTAAATATCCAGACCATAAAGGTATTTAAGAGTATTCTAATAAATTAATGATTCCTAAACAGAGTTGAATTATATTAAGAAGTTGCCAAGAATAAAATTTTATTAGTACAATTATTTATATTATACAAGGAAAACGATTTATTAAAAGCTCCAATATATCGATACTGTACATTGTAAGCACAAGGAACAATGACACAGAATATCGATTGAAGCAACAAAACAAAAGGCACAATATCCTTTGGGAAAAGGAATTCGGTCCGAGTTATTGAAGAAAATAAATCATACAACATTAATTCTTACAACGTGCAGAGCACGTTCTCTCTACCTAGTTCAACAAAAAGGGAGCATTAGGAGGGATGCAGGTCTTGGGAGCTTCAAGAATTTAAGTGATTGGGCATGATATCCATGATTAAAACAATGAAAGTCCCACCTGCTCGTAACAGACATCAGTTAATGTCATTGCCTGTGACATCTCAACCATCCCAAGTTCACCCACAGGAGTTGGCGCATTCCTTCCACCTATAATTTTAGGGGCAACAAATGCATGAATCTGCATGCAAAGATGTATACGAATAAGCAACCAAGAAATCACTCTCCCAAGAGAGAGTATTTCTTCTTGGAAAAACAACAATCCTTCATCGTAAAATATTAATTAGCAAGAAACAAAGCAATGAATTAGGGAAGCCACACCACAAATTAAACTAATAGAACAGCTAGACAAAGTTCAAAATTCAAATCAGACCAACAATTTTTTATTTTTTTTTAAGACTCGGCTTGCTTTCACAAAGCAATTTCGTGGATAACTTATTTTTCTCTACAAGAAATATAAACCTGAAGAAATAACTGAATCATCATCTTCGAAGTATGCACGTATACGCCAGCAAAGTTATGGACAATGAAATTGTAAGTACAGTTTCAAAGCATACAGCAATTTCCTAGCCATGGAAGATCTATAAAGACAGAAGTCATAGTCGGATATTATAAGTAAAAATGATAAAGAAAAAACAAAAGATGCAATAGTTGACAAAGGCAACGGTAGGACAGGTCAACTTTTAAGAAGCTAAGGTTGCATATGGATTGCCTCTTCAGTTTAAAAAAAAATAGTTCGTGTTCCTTGGAACAACTAACAATCCTTCAATGTAACAAATTAATTAGCAAGAAAGGAAGCAATGAATTAGGCGGCCAGCAACCTCAAAACAAAAACTAATATAACTGTTAACAAAGTTCAAAATTCAAATCAGACCAACAAATTCTTTTTGTAGGAAAAGATTCACAAGATTAAGTTCTTGGCTTGCTTTTCACAAAGCAATTTTGCGGATCTTTTATTTTTCTCCACAAGAAATGTAAATCTAAAGAAGCAACTGAAACATAATCTCGGAAATATGAACATATACACCAAAGTTATGGACAATGAATTCTAAGTACAGTACCAGAGCATACACACTTTTTCTAACCATGGAGTCTATAAAGACAGAAGTCAAACTCGGACATTAAAGGGAAACATGATAAAGAAAAAACAAAAGCTGTATTAGTTGACGAAGGCAAAGGTAGGACAGGTTAACTTTTAAGAAGCTAAGGTTGCCTCTTCACTCAAAATATTTTCAGTTTGGGTTCCACATCTCCTCTCACAATCAATCTACTTTTACGAACTTCAAAGAAAAAATTCTCAAATAAAAATTCAATCCAAATTCACCTTCCTGTTAAGCAAATTAGAGAAAGAGAAAGAGCAACTATTCACATACTAACTAGAAGCTCGTACCTTGTGTACGACACCAGATGCAATAGCAGATGCAGCTAGTGTCCCTCCACATTCCCATAGGATTGAAAGGTAACCACGATCATAGAAATATTCCATGACATCTCTAGGGTTCAAAAAATCAAACTCCACGATTTCAACACCTTTGGATGCAAGAAACTTCTGGAAACTCCTCCTTGCACCTCTTTGGGTAGCAACGATGGTGGATACCTCACTGATATCCCAAAGATTTGCCACCTCAGGTAGATCAAGAGTTTGTGATAATACGATTCTTCTAGGCAAGTGACCACCTCCATGTCTTGCAGTTAAACGTGGATCTGAGTAGCAAAATGGAATTATAAAAGCTATTCATATTTAAGTATCTCCAGAGATTTTAGTACTCAAGGCTAACAAAGATTCATACTATCTCTGCGTACAGTATTTCCTCCAACAATCACAGCATCACTTCTGCCTCGTAATTCATACACTCGACTTCTTGACAAATTACTGCTAATCCACGCTGCATGTCCACTGCTTGCAGCAATCTTTCCTGTTGTCATATGCAAGGATTCCATCGAAAATGTAAGTTCCTTAAATGAAACATCATTAGTTTAACACGAACAATGACAGGTTAAACAAAACGAATATCATGCTTACCGTCCAGAGTCATTGCGTATTTTAGAACCGAAAATGGAACATGATTAGCAGCTCTGTAGAGCAAAGGAGCATTGACTAGGAGGCAGGATTTCAAAACCTGCTTTAGTTTATAAAGGAAATATCAGTAACAACCTGGTAATGAAATAATTATTATATGACACTGAAAAGGAACATATACAAGCATCCTTATTCTCTAATCTAGCTTCCAAAAGCATTTAAAACATGCGGTAAAGCATATGGTGTGCTACAAGTACCAATCGCATTAACAAACATATGTGGGGAAAACATTGGTTGCAGTACATGCAATTGACAGTACCACGCCACATATGTTTTCTTCCCCTTGTCTAAATGATTATTTGCCAAAATTCAGTATTCTTTTGCAGCAAGAATGCATATTCACAGTTTTTCCAACCAATGAATTAGAGTCTCTCCAAGAATAGTATCTTACACACAAAAGAAGAAACACATGCCAAAGAAATTAAATTAACAATATCAAGTATTTTTATTAACTGGCCAATTTCTTTGTCTCTTTTGCTATTCCTCATGGAGATAATTAAGCTTCAGCATTCTCTGTACCCAAAGTTTCTGTACAGTCTTATGTCTTGCGTTTATCACATTTTGAAAAATTCAATAAAACTACATTACTGTTTGCTTTCTATTTTTAGTTTATAAAACTCTATACGATGTGCTAAGTGGTAACAGGATTAGATGAATAGGAAATTATTAACAAAAGGTCGTACCCAGTACACAAGGCTCCCGCATCAACAAAGTCTGGGGAAAGTCCCGATGTACGCAGCCTTACCCTTATTTTTTCATAAAGAGGCTCTTTCCGGGATTCGAACCCATGGCCTAGCGGATGGCAAGTAAACACTTGACCATTGCGCCAAGCACGACCTTCAGGAAATTATTAACAAGTGCAGTAAACATTATCAGCATTTCATAACACAACAAACAAGGACAAATATATCCACAAATAATGATCTGAAAAGAATACAGCAGACAAGACAATCATGACAGCCAGGATTAGTAAATAGCAAAACGCACAAGATGCAGAGGTGTCTGTGATCCAAATTTAAGTTCAAATCCTGCAAACTTTTTGCTGACATCAAATTGCTTTCCCACAGTTACACAACTCAGAATATATCTTTTGTTTCTCTCTTTTTTCAGGAAGAAATATTGCTCTGCTATTTCTACATCTTTTCCATTTTTTCACGGACTAACTAAAACCTTGAAGCCCCAATGTTTTAAAAAAAAAAAAATCTTCCTTATCCTGTGGATTAGAGATTACTCTCACAGAATCCTATGTCCCTGGGAATATGAAAAGAAAAGGAGAGAAAATCAATGAAAGAATCCCAATTTTGTTGGATTATCTTAATTCTTCCCCACAGTAATAGAAAATCCATGCCGAATCATAACGTCATTTAGGGGCTTAAAGGGCATTTTTCATCAAAGCAAATCACAAGTTCTTCAAAATACGTTATCTTTACATAGTCATCCAATTGAAAGAAGTTATGAATCACAGTTCTTATTACTAGAAGATAGAAGAAGAAAAACTTCAAAGGGCAGGGTAAGTCTTCAGGATAGCAAAAGAGAAGAAGACAGCCATAAGATAGTAATATAAATGAATCAGGTAAATGGAAATGAGAGGTTTGATACTGATAAGGTAGGGAGAATTGGGATTTAAAAAGGTAATATGAGAAGGGAGGCAGTAGATAAGAAATAGAAATAAACATAAGGGGTATCGGAGGCTGTTGTGGGGAGAAATAGGAAATAGGAAGTACCAGAAGAAAAAAGTTGATGCTTATTTTCTTGGCCCTTTATGAGACAACCAACAAGATCTATATCTTAAGAAACAAAAATAATAAATACATATATGAGAAAAAGTGCACCACTCTATGCTTTGTGCTTGCAAACAAATGCCTTTTTGTGCTTTTGAACGCTATGGTCTTTCCTGGAATTTCAGCATGCAAAATTTTAGTTAAGAGAGCTGAAGGCCGATCTTTTACCAGATATATACTAGCAATCAAGCACGATAATGAAACAGGCAGACTGAAGGAAAGAGTGCAACGATTTTACTTTTTTTACCCTTTTCTGTTTCTGTTGTTTGGTTTACGATTTTAGCGGGGAGGGTTGCAAAAGCAGAGAACATTATCACGACTATCCTAACATACATCACATTTAGTACCTCATCAGTTTTACTGTTCATATCCTCCCCGAGAACATCAACTTGCAGACCTTCACTTCTCAATGCACGAATAGCTTTGCCCCGAAGATGTTTTAGAGGATGTCTAATACCAATAACCACTCTAGTAATTCCTGCCTAATAAAGACATATTAGTAACATCTGAATCTTGACTCAATTAGGAATTTTGAAATATAAATCCAAGTACAAAACTAACAGCACCCCAGATCGAAATGTCCATATGTATCATTTTATAACTGAGAAATAATTATGTTCCTCTATGATGAGCATACACAAAGTAAGAATTTCCAGGGCAAGTAACTTCTTCATGTTTCACCAACTTGTAAAAGATTTTGAGAAAAAACTCTTATTTTACCCCCTTAATACAACTAGAGACCGTCTGACAAGAATAAGAAACAATAAGATTCACTTTCTCAAAGTCGCGTTGGAGTAAATACTTTGTTTCTTTAAACTTCAGAAAAAATTACAAGCTTTTCCAATACTCTTCACCAACTGAAGCAAAATCGCATCTAAATATGTACTTACAAATTGTAGATTAACACACACAGTTCTATTTTATCTTAGTTGAAATTTCGGAAGCCCTTCACTGTCCTCATACCAACCAATTATGCAATGCGCATATGACAATGGTGGACGCAACATCTCCTCAAGTACCTCTATGAGTTCTATATGTTATAAGCTCTAGAAACTTCATAAAAAAATGTTCAAAGGATTTTCATCTAGAAAGAACACCATAACAACAGATTGATAACTTCTCCTCTATCTCATTGATGTCATATGCTCAGTTTATAAAAATTAATACCTCTAATCATTCCATAGCCATTTTGCAGAGACGTTTACAAATCTAAGCTCGCAATCATATCATACATTAAAGAAACAAAAAAAAAACACAATAGAAACTTCTAATTAAGGCAAATAAAAATAATAATTAAGCAATACAAAAATCAAAAGCGCATACATTGACTAGAGCAGACACAACGGTGCTATCAGTATAGCAATCACCAGGCTCCATATTGAGGTAAGCAGTGGCACCTTTACAGTTACCACGAGCCGCCTCAACAGCTTGCAGTTCCGCCGCCTTAGTTCCCTCAGCATAAAGATAACCTTCCCCAACCACATTTCCACCGACGCCGCCGCGACCGTTGCCAATATATGCGATCACGCAGCCGAAATTAGGATGCGGAGCAGTTAAACCGGCGGATTTATCGGCTAATTCTGCAGCACGCTTCATATAAAGAGAATCCATAGCAGAAAAATTACTACTAAATGAAGATTTGATAGGTTTTCTGTTGAGAGCAGGAATTGAAAAACCTCCGAAGGATACCAACGCCATTTTAAGGAAAAAAGAATATCAAATTGCTATATCAGGAAGATTCTGATAGTGGATATTGATTGATCTATGAAGTAAAATCTAGGTTAATTGGAGGAAAAATTTGCAGAGAAGATTTGAGAGAGAGAAGAGATTTGAAATATTAGGAAGATGATGATACAGAGTATGATTGGGCGGGTCGGTTTGTTAGAGAGAAGATTGGTTGGGTCGGTTTGTATTTGAATGAATGTATAGGGGAGAATAAAATGAAACTGGACTGGACTCTTCCTGGGACAAGATAGGAAAATTTAATCTAACATGTTCTTATGGAGCTAGTCACAATCTCATACGAATTGGACGGGTCTATTTATAGTGGGTTCCGCTAAATTAATGTGAGGGAATTGTAGAACTAGACACACAATGACGTTTTTAGAATTGAATGACCCCAAAATTCATAGTAAATACATGTGCAATCGAGTCCTGAAGTGGAGCTTTTAAGTTTGAATTTGATTTGAAAGTTCAAAAATATATAAATATATAATTTTGGGAAATCAGCCTATTTAGTCTCCCCAAGAATTTTCGTTTAGCTCTGTAAAGTCCCTAATGTTTAATTTCAGCCTGTAAAGTCCCCCAGGAATTTTCGTTCAGCCTGTAAAGTCCCCAATGTTTAATTTCAGCCTGTAAAGTCCCTTATCTATTTACAGGTTGCATATAGAGGTTCCCAGGAATTTTCCTGGGGGACTTTACATGCTGACCTAAAATTCCTGGGGGACTTTACAGGCTGAACGAAAATTCCTGGGTGATTAACTAGGCTAAAATTAAACATTGGAGACTTTACAGGCTAAACGAAAATTCCTAGGGGACTAAACAAATCTTATTTTAATAAATTGAACGGATTGAGAGTTGTGAACAAATCTTAAAAAGATGGTCACAGAATTCATACGGAGAAAAGAATTTCCAACATTTACGTAGAACCAGTCCTGATCATAGGCCATTTTTGGTTCATTGTAAAAATCCTAATGCATAATCCTCGTATTTTGTATTTCGTATTTCGAGACCATAGTTGTATCAATGATTTAAAAATTCTCCTAGATAAAGTGGTAAAAACTCGATTTATAAAGATTGATAAAAAATCTCGTTCCGACGTCTTAAATATTACTCCCTCCATTCCAAAATAATATTAACATTTCAATTTTCACATAATTTAAGAAATTTCTTAAAAACAATGAGAGTCAAAGGCAAAAGACTAATATATCCTCATTAATTACTTTTTGGAAATGGAAATTGTGGTTAAAAGAAAAGTAAGAAGAGGGTAAAAACAGTAAAAATTCATTAAATGTTCATTGATAACCCAAATGTTAATCTTATTTTGGGAAAAAATTGAAGTTCAAATGTTAATCTTATTTTGGAATGGAGAGAGTAATGAACAGTATGCAAAAAGAAGTTCATCGATATTTGAGGCTAAAAGGAGAACTAAATCAGTAGGGGTGAGCACCGAATTCGAATTGGCCAATTCGGCAATTTGAATTCAGTTTTTTCATTTTTTCCAACTCAAAAAACCGACCGAATTCGAAACCGAATTGGCCGAATTGGTGAATTCGGAATTCGGTTTCGATCGAATTGGAGGGTATATTTTTTATTATATAATATTTAATTATATAATAATAATATTTAATTATTAAAAATTCAATAATAATATTTAATTATTAAAAAATTCGAATTCGAGTTCGACACACCAAATTCAAAAATAATCAAATCGAATTCGACCAATTCGAATTCGGTCTTAACCGAATTACCGAATTCGATTGGAATTCGGCAAAAACAGAATTTGCTCACCCCGTCTAAATGTGAATGAAAAAGGACCAGTTTATGTTGGTATCTGTAGCACTTGGGCGGATCTACCCACTGATTCACTGAAGCATGGAAAAGGAAAGAGAGACCAATGAAAGAAAATTGGTCGAGAGATTTTTTTATTGAATTATTTTGTAACTATATATATATATATATATATATATATATATGTGTGTGTGTGTGTGTGTATTACTAAACACGTTTTGTTTTAGAGTTTTATGAAGATTTCAGGTCCTCAATCCAATTTTCAGAAATTTTGAATTCTTTAATTAGTTTAAAAAAATTTGATTAGTTGGATAAATTTTTCTCCATTAAATAAAAAATATAACTGACACCTTTAACATATTCAAATTAAATTAAATTTGGCAAGTATAAATTTATGGTTTTTGTTATAATATAAAGAGGTTTTTTTCCTATATTCAATTCAAAAAGAGTTTGAATTTTCTGAGATTCGAACAGTACCAAACTCACACTATACTCCATCCAAAACGCCATTACATTAATGCGCATAAACCCCCTTCTCATCTAAAGCAAAACCGGCACGAGTAAAATATTTTGAACATATCATAATCAACCACAAAAAGTTGACAGACAAAAAACATTAACCTCCCAGAATATGAAAAAAGTACATAGCACACACGGACCGTGTCATATATATATATATTAGCAAACGGAACTCACGTTGAATGAACTATCGCAAGTCTTAACGACTACATCAAAACACTAATCCAGAACTTGACGACAATAACAATCTTTTTCAAATCTTTTAAAGGAAATACAGTCTCTAATATTCAAAGACAAGATTTAGCTGCAGATTCATAAAACTTATTCCTCTGCCTTAGATAATAAAGAGAAGGGGAAATTCTAGCATCACAAAAGAACTCATTCCTCCTCCTCTGCCTCCTCCAGCCATGTCACAAAGGGCTCTAATGCTTTCACAAATGATTGTCTGCATAGATAAGAAATATGTAATTCCGCGTGAACCTCAAATGATATAGCACTACTACAGGGACCAAAATGTAGTTAAAAAGTATTAATCATAGCTAATCTTGGTCTACAAAAAATGTTATAAGCATGGGGTTTACTACATTTATAGTTATTAAATAAGCATGTACTGATTTCATGAATTACTGATTGGACGGAGTACACATTTCATATATAGATGCATGTCCTTGCAAGTTCTACAATTGGGTAAATATTTTCTTATATGATGTAATAAAGCACCAAAAAGTTTATCGAAAGACATCTATAGGAGCACAGGGATGTGCTGACATACCTGCCCTTGGGGTTTGTTCCCTTGCGGAACCAGTGAAGGATAGTGTCCTCAGCAAGGACATCTTGGTCGTATAGAGACCTCACAATTTCAGGAAATAGTTTCATCAGCTTTGTATCCTCGTAGCACTGCACCTGGATTTTGTACATGAGTTCCAATTCCAGCTTCCCAGAAGTGCAGAAAGTATTCAATAGTTCTGCCCACGCTTTAACCTGAATATCAAAACAATTACCAAATGTAAACAGTTAGCAAATGCATGCAAAAAAAAAGGTCTGGAGAGAGGAATTTGATTCAAGCAAGGGTACCTGGCGAAGAGCAAAATTAGCATTCTGCTGTTGGTTCTTTCCAGACCATTGCACAGCATCCATCAGAACATCCCAGAGAATCCGAATAACCTCAATATCAGGAAATTTAGCATCTTTCACATGTTGCTTCACAGTTTCAATTACTTCAGATATTTCTGCTTCCTCTGCTATCTGGCTTGTTAATGCAGATTTCATTTCCTTCAGCTTCACCTCAAAAATCTTCTTCTCATTGTACTCAACCACGGACAGTAGCCCTGCATTTCTGAAATAGAAGATGACTCAGAAATCTAAAATGATAATGAACAAAAGGGTATGCATGCTGCACTGATGTATCTAGTTGATAGGAAAATTAAATACTTACGTGAAATGCTCAGAGAAAGCTTCAGGAGTACGCTTTGCTGAAGGGAAGAATTCAAGAAGATTCTCCTCCATCTTACCCCGCTTCAGGATTGAAATCAAATCATCAAGGCTATTATCAATAAGGTATTCCTTGAAAAAGTCTGTGATGAAAGAGAGAACTATCCCTTTGGCAACAAGATTATCCTTGAGCAATGGGTGGAATACAGTCTCAGGTGGTAGACCTGACAACCTCTGGGAGAAAGCAAGGGCTGTAAAGATTGCAAGCTTCTTCCTCTCATTTTCCTCGAAAAGCTCCAAAGACTGCAAGAATCTTTGCATAACATTTTCAAGATTCTTTATGAGGAAAGGTCTCCTCCGCAAGATCTTCTGTATATATATAACAGAGGGTAAAATCAGCTCACGCTTTGGCTCACAGTCAATTATAGAGTAAGGGTGGCGGTCCCCCTCATCAGATTTAGTTGTTCCAGGTTGTGTACGGCCCCCTGTGAAGAGAACCTGAAATAATGCAATAACTAGTTTATAAAGCAGTCAATGAAACAATAGTCTGGAAGGAAAAACTAGAAGAATATACAGTTTTCATCATCTTCATTTTTCATCATCATCATGAAATTATTTGGTATTTCACTTTCTTTGTGGTGGGTGGGTGGGTGGGAATCACAGAGCGAAGGTATCAGTTCAACACTTTCCTCATGTCGTACCAGAAAGGCCAGAATTCCTTTGGGAAAAGGCCATGCAATGCATTTAATCATTCCCATCCCAGTATAATATGCAATGAATGATTTCTGGTTGACCAATTTAAGGTCATACCATTAGGAAACAAGAATCGCAGGACAAGAAAAGAAATGATTTCATATAACTCACACTGCGTCTCATTTCAAAAATTGACATTCATTGCAGTTCAAGCTAAGTACAGTGACAGAAGTCCTCAGTTTTCAATTTAATTGAGCACAAAATTCTGTTAAAGGTAAAAGAAACGACCGCCAAGGAACAACCAGTCCATGTTCTTTACAAAATGCATGCCCTGAATTTGGTCCCAAATGATATGAAAACAATAACACCATGTGGAAAACCATAAGCAGTTTGTAAAAGCAACAAGGCACTGGTACGAGTTGCAAAGTTAGGGTTCTATTCATAGTTGAGTACAAGGCGCATCCATCATCATAACCACACAGACGAACAAAGAGACAATTCATTGTGAACTTAAAATAAATAAACAAAACATATTCTGAGATATAGTGATCGACATGTTATCTTTTCAATTGTTCTTCTGTGAATCTTAGTGTCTTCAACAAGATGCAAAGAAGCTACTACGAGATCAAGATATAATAAACCAATGTATCCACTTTCACTTTCCTCCTTTTTTGTCATTTTATCTATTACAAAATCTGAAAGGATCAAATGATTGTTTTTTACAAGGTCCAAAAATGTTATAACATGAGACATTGATGTGTTTTTCAGAGCCTGTATACCCACCATATTCACACAAACAGTGACTTAACTAAAACATAACGAGTAGCTGATTTATAATTATGCTAAACGCTACATACTGACCTCAAAGAAGGTATCACCGTATCTTGAGAAGTTCAGGTCTGAGGACTCAATGCTCTTAGCAACAAGTTCCTGCATGCAGCCATTAGTGTATTAGATTACTTCTTTGACCATTTCACAGTATAACATAAACATTTATACGACTAGGTAGGCTATGAAAGTAGAGTGTAAAAGAGAAATGTAAATGGCTGGGGATCAGGAGAGAAAGAGTACCAGATCACCAGCATTATCCAGATAAATCTGGACCACTGCATCAGCAAACGTTGCAGGGTCCAGAGGCGCTGCAATATTCCGTTTGCGGGTCTTAATCCGCGCACCACTGTAGAGTAGAAAAAATGTTGGACCAAGTTTCGAACAAGTATTGATGAGGTATCTTAAAAGAGTATAAACATTAAAAAAAAATCATTTCAGGCAGAGATTTTCTTCAGAATCTACACAGGAAATCCCTTAACATTGCACTTTGGAGAGGAATTAACAAGGTTGATTACAGGAATTATCACTAAGAGAAGCTATATGCTTTTCAAGTATCATTCTTATTACAGTCAACCCTTATGTCAGGTCTATATCAAATATATCACCAAGGCCCCATTCCTGAGCACACTTTACAACTTACAAAATATAGAATCATGCTATAGAAGCAAGCATAAGAGAGAGGAGCAGGCATGACTGTGATATCATCTCAGCCATAATTACTATCACCAGTACGAAACCAAATCACAGTAATTATGGAGGATTGAGAGAAGCTCACGAGAAAGAGGACCCATGTACTAATTTTTAGCATCTTTCATACATCAAGATCCCGTACCTATAAAATCTATGACATTCGGAAGCAACTTAGCATGACGCCGAAAACATACCATCTCAGAAATTGAAACTATAATAGCTTTTGAAAACCACAAAAAGTTTCTAAAATTTCATGCTACCAACACATACGTGGGAATGTACCATTATCAATTGAATATAAACTATGTTAAACCCAATTGATAGGGTTGTCTAATCCAACTACTTCAAAACTTTTATCACAAAACCTCCAGTAACTAATCGATTAATCATGGCTAAACTATCATAAATATGGTGCATAAACATAATAACATTGTCATACATAATTCGTAATTCAACTTTTGGAACTACTTATACGCATACGTGACACATAAACGAATAAGGATAAAATGTCCGCAAAACACTTACCCAAGAGTGGGTCTCTCCTTCGAGCTGCATGATAAACAAAGAAACAAATCAAATTTCCGAATCAATCTAAATCTGAATAAATTAAAAGCATAAACAAAAATGACACCGAAAACCTATTACATTAGATCTAGTGAGAGAAATCATACACGACCATCTTCCGATCCGTATAAATAAAAAATTAATCCTAAAATTTCCAGAACTTCATCAAAGTTTTTTCAGTTAGCAACTAATCCATAAGTTCTAGTCATAACAAACCAAACCAAATCCACAAAAACGAAAAACAAAAATTTCTAAAATATAAATCACTGGACGAAACATAGACACGAATCGCATAAAATTTCTATAAACATTTTATCCACGAATTTAAAAAAAAAAAAAAAACCCTAAAATCAAAACAATCAAAGCATAACCTAATTAATGTACTAAACAAAGAAATTAATCGATTCAAATTTTAAAAACTTTTATCTAACGAATTAATAAAAACTAAAATCAAATTAATCAAAGCATAAACCTAAAACAATTTACACATCTTCCTATGCGAGCAAAAACAGATCTAGTTAGACGCGACCGGATTACAATGAATACAAATAAATCAACGAAAAATCACAGAAAATAGGGGGAAAATACCTCATAAACCAAGACGGCTAAAAATCAAAGGAATTGCAGAGTCCTAGAGAAGACTCCTATGCGTTCGTCGATGAGATAAAATGTAGAGAGAGAGAAATGGGGCCTTTATTGATAGCAATATGTTATAATTGGGTATTTATTTAAGTAAAATTAAAACGGAGAGATTTTTTACAGAATAAAAGAGATTTTTGCTTCGTTATATTCTTTTTTAATGAGAACTCCTTGAAAATTGCAAATGTATGTACCGTGTATATTTTAATTTTAGTGTTCAATCCCTCATAATTAACCATTTATATGTAGAAAAATGCTTAAGCGCTCAAATTTAGCCAAAGTATTGGCTAAAAATTGAAATTGACCAAGTTAAATGACTGTATTACCCTCATAATATTGTAAATTTGCTTTCCTATTTTGTTTTATTTTTATAAGAAAAATAATGTAATATATTGAAGTAACCCCACCTTCTATCCAACATGGAATTTACAATGCATTTTCTTTTATTTTTACACTAAAATCAATCTATTTTTGTCATCACCTTCATACATCACTCACTTTCACCACTTTACACATCTCAAAACCCCTAATTTCTCTCCATCAAATCTCCTAACTTGTTGCATTCTTCATTGAAAATGGCAGAAAAGTTTCATCAATTTATTTGATTAACAACAAACTAATGAACCGGTTTAATCTATGATTAAGAGATAATTTTGGTTTCCTTCATTTGTTTTTAAGTTTGATTTTTTATCACAAATTATTTTGCTTATGAGAAAGTATTGAAATCAACACTAATTAAACACACAAAAGGCTATTTTATATTGTCAGAAGCTTCTTAGTACATCACTCAACATAATTAACAAAAATAAACACTACATTAATACATACAAAAGTACTATTACATGAAATTAACAAAACCCTAACCCAAAAAAAAATAAAAAAAAATTACACTACAATTTGATTTTGCAAACGGTAGCAGGTTTACCAACAACCAACAACCAACACCTTCAACGGACCAAGCATCTCCAAAGAACCCATTGCTAATGCTTCACTAGGTTCTTCAATGATGCAAAGTAGCAAAAGTTAAAGTATGAACAACCTAGAAAACTTTTTCCCCAAACTGGTAGAACCAGTTCAAAATCCTCAAATATTCTTCCACAAACAAACATCCCAGCAGCAATCTTATAACACCAACAGAGCCGGATTCAAACTCCACCCATAACCAAAATCACCTCACCAGTGGTACTCGTCCCCGGTATCATAACCGGATGACAAGGAAGAAGGCATCCCAAGCGATAACATGGTACCCATATTTTCGGAGCCCGAATCTGAAGAATCACAACTAATTGGATTAAACCTAAACCCTCTCAAAAGTGAAGTGAAATTTATGGTTTAGGGAAACGAACTAGCCTCCTAACTGTTGGGGAGTTTGTTTCAGATGATGAACTTGGTGAGAAAAATAAGATGGATGTTGGACTGTTAAGCAAGTGTCCAACAACCCTGGCTATTGGCGGAGTGGTGAAGAAGTCCCTTTGTAGGTGGAGTGTTAATGGAGCGACTGGAAAAGGCAAAGAAGAGGTCCTTGGTCGACCCCTTCTTGATGGCTCTTGTTCCCTTGTCTGCCTCTCAATAGCTTCAAGAATTTGATGTACAATTACTAGGGTTAGGTCCGTATTCAGGCAATATCGCACCTTATGTAACCCAAAATAAGAAGAAATGAGTCTTAGACCAACTTGCAATTCTCTGTTGCTCAATGCTTCTTGTACAGAAACAATTGTAGGCACATTTGGGTTTTGATTGTCAATTATCGGTACATGTGGGAGGGGAGGTTCAGTGGCCGGAGTTGTTGACGGAGACCGGGAAGGATTTCCTGAAGCCATATTTTTTCTTATATTTCCAACTGAAGAAAATTTTGAGATTTATGCTTTGAGACAAAAAAAAAATCATATTTATGCTCTGTAAATCATTTAGGAAATTAAAAAAAAAAAATGGTGTGTGATGGTAGACTGATTTGATTTGTTTGAAGATTATAGTTGTAAAATGAAATGAAATGAAATGATTAAGTGTATGTACATATATCTTGGGCTCCGTTTGGAGGAAGATTAGTCAGGAAAATGATTTTGTAGATACAATTTTGGAGAATTTTTGGGAAGAAGATGAGTATTGTGTGCATATATACAATTGAGAAAAAGCTGAGGATGGGGATGTACACTCCGAAAATGTACGCACTGTGCAGAACAATCTGGGGCGTCTGATGATACATTTGAACGATCCAGATTTGGAGAGAGCAATTTTTTATTTTTTAATTCCAGCCGCAACTATCCTCTCTCCAAATCTGGGCCGTTAAAATTATCATCCGACGGGCCAGATTATTCCGTACGGTGCAGATATTTCCCTTTTCCGCATAGGAGTCGGACTGATGTAATGTCTATAGGCTTGATTAGATATTTTGGGAGATTTAACACTCAAAGTGGAAGATTGTGGTAGACAACATGATGACACTGACAACCTCGAGACTACCAATGATGATTACTCTCGGAAAGTGAAAATCAAGACTTCGACTTCTGTGTTTTTTTCTTGATAACTCCGTCTGATTTATGCTTCATATTCATTTTCTTAGTAGAGTATTCTAGTTTGAAAGGTTGGCTTGGGGTATAACCATAGTGTTTTTGGTAAGCGAGAAGGTTTAGAGTTCGATTCCCCCAGCCATCATCAATTTTTTCTAATTTTTTTCTTTTTTTCAACATTTTATTTATTATATATTAATATTTTAATAAAATGAATATTAAATAATGTTAATTTATCTAAGGAAATTTTAACGATTGAATAATATAAAAATTATTAACGGTGTATCTTATAATATTATAGTGATTAGAAACTTATAACGAATGATCAATAGAAGAACTAATATAGTGTAACTTAAATCAATAGAGCGTATAGCATTAGAGTGTTAAAGAACTTAAAACGAAGGGTGAATGCTGGTATTCTTTTTTTTTTTTTTTTAGTAAACTAAAAATTAGGGTGTGTTCGGCTCCGGTCACATGGTATTCTCTTTTGATAATAAGGTAAAGTCAATTCCTCTTATGCGGATGAGTGGGTGGTTCACCAAAACAACCTATCGTTTCCTTGGGGATGTTTTTTTAATAGTTGAGTTCTTATTCAGTAATTGAAAAATTACTAATATTCTATTAGAAAATACTATCTTTTTTAGTTAGAATGACTATTCAATTATTTTTAAATTTAATTGTCAAATCGAATTAATTTATCAGTATGTGCTGTGAAAAAATATGCGTCTAACCAAATTGGATTTCAGGAACAAGCCGTGTAGTGATTTATTTTTCTTTTCTTAAGAGAAAAGAAGATTTATTTTAAGCCCAACATGGCGTACGCCCCAAGAGGGGAGAGAGTATCACCTCATAAGAGGAGGAATATATAATCTAGAAAGGGAGACAATTTAAAGCATACCCTAGAAAGAGAAAAGAAGATTGAGCAGTCACTCACATATTGCACTATCTTATTTTGCTGTATGCCTTTTAATAGATTGCTCAAAGATGGTAATTGCACTAGCAAAAAGAATTATTTTGCTAATGAGTCTGATTGGATTGAGTTTGATGTGCATTAAATCTGATTTGAAACTCATACTCAAAGTCAAATCAATTTTGAATTGAGTCTGAGAATGAAATTAGAATTTTGTTTGAATTTGAAACTAGTTTGATGCTAAGACAATAATCTCAAACCAAACTCAATCCAATTACATATGACCTGCTTTATTTCTTGCTGGATACTTTGACTTGACTATTGCAGTGCGAAATGTTGAAGTCTATCCTGATTAGGTATAGTAACTATTTCAGGTATAGCTCAAATTATTAATGTACTTAAATTGAATTTGAATTGAATATGAGACTCAAATTGAAATTTAAACTCTTTTTGGATTGCATAGAATGAAATTTTAACCATTAATTCATGAAGAATTTAGTTTGATTTTAAAACTATCCCTAACACTGAGATTTTTACTCTGATCCAATCTAATATTACCCATATTTTAACTGATTCCATCTAATGCACTTCTAACAAACAAGCAAATGAAAATAACAATTTAACAATTATTCAAACTTCAAGACTGCAAGTAAAGGGGGAAAAGAAATGCCAAAAGTTTTCCACATCCGAGGCTGAAGCTCTTATACATTTCATTCAGGCATTACATCAAACAGGTAACGCGCACAGCTTTATTTTTCGGACTCAAAACACGAAAAACCAAATTTTAAAGCTACAACTTCTCTTCACGAATCACTTCAGTATCAGAATCATGATATGGGTTGTCACTGAAAACAGATTCATTGACATTGGAATCTTGTTTCTGTTCTTGGGAGGAGTTGACGAGCTGCGACATGTCCCTCATTCGAGTTCTAGCAACATTTGAAACCAAAACTACAAAAAAACATAAAAAAAATTAACCAGAACCCATTTGAGAATCGAATTAGAAAGCAGAAAAAACCAAATTTAATAACTAGGAAGAGAAAAATTAGTACTTGCGGCGGTTCCAAATGTCCAGAGCCAGAGGATCTTGACGCCAGGACTCTTGTCTCTCCACCACATATTTTTCTCTCTTTCTGTTTTGGCTATGCAAAAGTGACCTGCTTTTCCTTGCAAAGTTTGGGCTTTAGTGGTTAATTATTAAACGATGATTGTGCTTTTGGGGCTTTTATAAATTTGTAACCAAAGCAAACTAATGAAGCCCATTAGATTTTTGGGCTCAATTATATAAACTGGTAACTAAAGAGGGCTTTGCATGGGTCTGGCCCACCTTTTCTATAAAGGTCATTTTGGGAGAAACATTTCCGGACGGAAGTGGGGCGAGGACGGAAGCCTCAACCAGCAGAATTAAACAACAACATATAAATATCCCTAAACAACTTCTGTAATTTTTTAAAGCTGCTTGCAATTGATGTAAATTTTTTTCCTTTCATTCTTTGGTATTCAAATAACATATAAATATCTCTAAATAACTTTTGTATTAATATAAATCAAACAACGGAATAATCGGAAAAAAAATTTATGTCGAATAATCGTCAAATAGTTCGCAACAACAATTAATAAATGTAAACAAAATTACATAAACGACTATCTACGGGCTCGAAGGCGTGTAGTGGTCGGGGCTTCTCGGGTTTTGCCGCAGATAGTAAATGTAGCCATCTCTCGCTCGCACCGCGCTAGCGAGATTAGTTGCGATCACTTCCACCCCTTCGGGATCGATAAATATCGGCTCCTCAGGGTAAAAGGGCAACGACAACGGAGTCTGCTGCTGCGTCTGAGGGAGGTGGAGGCTATACGAGGGCGACCCACCCGAAAAAAAAACCCGGTTGTGCCGATGTCGAGGGCCCTGCACCCGGATGCCCCCGGTCTGAATACCCTGGGAATAAGTACCCATGCTCGGGAATTGGTATTCAAACTGGGTGGGAACCTCGGCTGGATTCGGGAACTGACTCTGGGCAAGAGACTGAGCCGGATCTTTTTCGGGTTGCGCCTGGGCCGGTGGCCTGCCTCGCTGCCAACTCCTCTTGGGTGGCCTGCCGGTTCCTCCTAGTGCCTTGCCTCCCAATCTGAGATCTTCTCGGGACAGGCTCCCTCGGCTGTGTAGCCAGTTGAATAACAGGGGCATCCGCTGCCCAGGATCGGCACGAAACACTCTTGCCCGCTGCACAAATGCATCCTTTATTGTCTTGGCGGCACAGGAGATGAGAGTCATGTACTGGCTGTTGGTTAGGGAAGCAGGTTTCTCAAATTATGCGAGCATGGCTCGGTTCGATTCCTCATGCGATGCAAATCTTCATATTAGTATACTTTAAATGAAATAAAAAAATTTAACAAAAGAAATAAGGAAACTTACAAAAATAGCCTCGGACGTAGCGATCAGTTGAATGCCCCTCGGGAGTGGACCGGGATCCCTATTCTGGGGATTGGTCAGAAGGTGGACGGTAATGCGATTTTACCACTCCATGTACTTAGGGGCATGTACAATAACATTACCGGGAACGGGAACGGCGTCCGCCAGTGCATCCTCGCGAGCTTCCCACATAGCAATGTAGGTCTTGTGGTAGTCTTCCCAATCCTTTGGTGGGCCCGCTTTGCACGTGTGTAGGTCCACACTGGCTTTAGTCCCCTCTGCCACCGACGAGATCGGTAACCCCTGCTGGAAACCAAACTGCCTGGCAACCCTGTTAGGCATGTGGTACTCAACCATCTCGAAGCAAACGAGAGGCATGCTGGTCATCAGCTAGGATTCCGTCGCTGATTAGCAGCAGGTAGCGCATGTTCCCCCGCGAACAAGATTTGTTGGGGAAGAGGAGAGTGGACATCAGCAGGAAAATCAAAGCCCGGGTCCGCTAATCTACCTCCTGTTCAGTAGCATTATAACGTAGGGGCTCATTGATGTGGGCGTAAACCTCTACGAGCGCGAGGGTATTACCCCTAATAGACTCGGGAGGGGGTCAGAATCCTAGGCTCTGGTGCACGCGCTCAATCCACTGATTTTTGGTGAGGTTAAAGTCCTCAGGTCAACTCACCACGTGCCTCCGGGTGGGCAGTCCTAGAAGGCATCCTACGTCCTCTAGGGTAATACTAACCTCACCACATCGGAGGTGAAAGGAATGGGTCTCTGGGCGCCACCGCTCTATTAATGTGGTGACCAATGCGTGGTCTATCTTGATTTTTCCTATCCTACAGCAACCCCTTGAAACCTATGTGGTCGATCAGCTGAATCACTCTTTGATTGGTCTCGTTTCGGTAGGCATCAAAAAATTGGCCGTTAGAACTAATAATTTTTAAGGTACTATTAACGTCTAAATCGCCGCCCCATATTCTAAGAGCTCTATTAACGTTTGTACGCTATTCAAATACACTTGCATCCACCCTTAAAGTAATTTATTTGTTCGTTATTCTAAACGAATATCTTTCTAAGATTACACTTCTGGTGTATAATACATGTAACGAATATATTTGCACTTCAATTGTATTAAAAATTTCGTACAGGCTTTTCACAATTTGAGGTGAACTCATTGGTCTACTTTGACCGATCATCTCTACACCTTCAATTTTTCAATTTTTCAATTTTTCAGTCTACAGACTTTATATTAAAGATCCTCATTACATTCATGCGCATAAATAATGTCGACTTTTTTCACAATTTTATGTATATAGTTCCATCAATTTCCAAACATTTGAGATCTCATAATTCTCACAAATTTTTAGGTACCTGAATTTCTTCTGGAAATGATATAATATTCATGTTTGAAAGAATTCTTCTAGAATTTTAATCTTCTCGACTTGACCATCTATAAATATTTACTCCATTTGCAGAAATTTTATTATTGGAACTCATAATGCTACCACATTTCAATGTCTCAAATATTATGGATAGCTTGTCCTTCGGGTGGGACATTAAATATCATGTAGTTTTTTCCTAGCCGAATTTTTGGTTATAAAATATTTCTAAATATTCGTCTTTTGAACTTCTGGTTCAAAACTCATTTATTTGAGGATCAACCGGGAGACACGAATAAAAAATAGTTTGTTCGGCTATATATTTCCCCTTCTTTATGTTGCAACAACATATATACCAATCAGCAGAATTGATACCCAATATATAATTTATCCTCTTTTGAGGACCAATCTCAACACCTTGTGGTGGAGAATGAGCACACATTTTATTTTGAGGTGGAAATCTTGTTGTTTGCAACAATAAAAACCAATTAAAAAGAGGAGATATAAGAAATTAATAGTTGGAAAAATACAAAGAAATATCTAATAAATTCAAAACAATATATGATTCTACAAGATCATTTATTATATTAACATATTTTTCAGGATATGCAACTTTTATTCTAGATGTCATATACATTTGAAACAAATTATATTTATGGGAGAATGAGCTCATTAATTTATCAATAAAAATGCAAACTTCAAGTTGCAGATTATACATATTTTGATGCATCGAATAAAATATTCATCCCAAAAATATATTCAATCAGAATATAGTACTAAGACAAAATATAATTGGTTTGAAATATGTAGGTAAATACAAATAATATTTTAGAAACTTCTGGTTCTACAAGATCAGTGCCTTTTCACGAATTCCTTATGATTTCGTATTTTTAATGATCCGATATGGTCTAATCAGCCATGCCAACTAATAACTTTCTTTAACCGAGTAAGCTTCGAGCTTAATCAATAATGCATCCCAATGCAAATATTTACTGGTACAATATAATTTACAAGAGATAAACCCTAATCTTTTTAATGCAATTTATTTGCTAATAACAATAGCAATGATTGAAAATGCATTTGTCCACTATCTAAATTAATCTTTATAAGAAAATTATAAATAATAATTGATTACATAGATCTCTTCAAGAGTTTTTTAATCAACCAGACTTTCTTCGGGGAGCTTTTAATCGACTATTTATGCTAGAATTGTACAATATTATTTATATTGTGGACATTTATACTTTCAACTAAAAGTATTGAAACTGATTTTAATCCTTTAGCTTTTCGAAACTTTTCATCTACCAATTTGACTAGTTATAGTTCTTAAGGAACTTTTATAAAAGAAGAGTTGTACTAATAAAATATTCTGAAGTTATTAATAAAATAGTTCTTCTGGAACCCTTCAATATGCAAACTCTTCTGAATTATTAATTAATTTGTTCCGCTGGAACTTTTCAACATGCAAACTCTTCTGGAGCTTCTAAAAGAATATAATTCTTCAAGAACTACATATATTCTTAATAAATAAAAATTTAAACAGTTGAAATAAAATTACAATCCAAAAATTCCTAATACATCTCTAAAAACTATCGAATAAGAGTTCATCAAACATAAAATAAGATACTACTAATTTTACTTTTTACCATTTCAGGTGATAATCATTCATACTAATTTCAACATACTGAGTAGTACTTCTACAATAATGGTATAGTCAAATCGTCTTTTTTACATACGGTGGAATTTCAGTCACATTCGCTTTAGGGAATGATATACCAATAAACTTTGAGATATCTTCCCTCTCAATTGCTACTACAAGAGTAAATTTTAGGTGTAAGAAATGGGAGAAACCTCTTCTTATGTGATGTTTTAGCCACAAGTCAAACTGACTGTAAAACATAGTGTTATACTTTATTTCAAAGTTTAGCACAATAACAACCTTCAGGGTTTTATATTTAAAACGTCTCCCAGATTCATTACATAATAAATTACAATAACATATATAATAAAATAATAAAATACGATAATATTATTGCTTTAACTCTCTCACGGTAAATCGTATTTATATTATAACCATCTACTGGTGGTCAATTGTGTTTATATTATACATCTCTTGGTGGTTAAACTTAAACAATTGTATTTATTTTACAACCATCTTCTGGTGGTTTAATAAATAAATAATAATAAATTATTTTATCATACAACTTCTAGTGGTTTATTTAAAGTAATAATCAACATGTATCTTATAAACCATCTCCCGGTGGTTATATATTTGCTTATAATATTTTATACAACCATTTTATAGTGATCGTATATTTGTCTCTACAATTCGATACAATCTTCTAGTGGTCGCATAATGGTTGGTAGAATTTAATTAAATTGTTATAACCAATTACAAGACAAAATGCTACATCGGGAGCATAAGAAAATATTTCTGAATATAATGTTGTTTAAATGATTGTTATTTCGAGAACAATATTTCGATATATTTCAAAAATATTTAGATTATAATATATTCCCTAGGAGTAAATAATTAATTTTGATTGTTATTTACGGAACAATAATTCGATATTCTTCAAGAATATTTAGATTATAATATACTCTTCCGGAGTAAATAATTAATTTATACTAATAACATTTTCGAGAATAAATAAATAATATTCTTCGAGAATATTAGATTATGTTCTTCAAGAACATTTAATATTATTAATTTATACAATTACTACTTCGAGAGTAATCGTTCAATATTCTTCAGGGAATATTGATATTTTAAATTCTTGATAATAATAATAAATGAAAATTAATAAAAAAAAATAAAAAAAATATTGAATTTGAATAAAATTGTGAATCATGGAAAGTTGATATACTGCTATAGTATTAATAACGTCAACAACGTAAATCATGCATCAAAAAGAGTATATTAAAGACAATTAATATGAATATTACAATTAATATGTAATAAAAAAAACATGCTGATTAATATTAGTACCTTCTACTCCCCCCATTCCTCAATATATGTCGTTTATGACACTTTGAAAAAAAATTAAGTAACTCAAACAAACAATAATTTTTTCCACCACAATTCCAATAATACCCCTTCCTTTATCCTTCTCTTTCACTTTTCCAATAAAAAATATGTTTAGGGTATAATTGAATAAATTATTGACATCTAATAAAAGACACGTAAATGACAATTAATTTGGATATATATCTCCTAAACGACAATTAAATGAGAATGGAGAGAGTATTTAGTTTCTATCCATAATTCTCACGTCCTTTCATTCGTTGGAGACCGTCTTATAATATGGTGATGAAAAGATAAAGAAAAAGGATAAACGAAAATTTTATAAGTATTAGAGAAGTTAAAATAATAGTTTCAGGACTATTTTCGACAATAAACAAAATACTAATTGACTAGAGAGTACCTTGTAGGAAGTCAAATGTTGCTAGCGAAGTTGGCGCAATATTTTGGATTTACATTTATTTTCTCTGTCGCACAAAGATATGTTTTTTTAGGAAACGATGTTGTCAAATTCGACCATAGGAGGGGAGAGGAGAGGGGAATGTAAATTTTAAACGGACATTTCAAAATCCAAAAGAGAATATTTCTATGGTAATTTAAAAGATAAACGGACATTTCAATATCCATCATTCAGAATTTGCTACATGGACATTTTTTTAATTATATATACACGTAGCAAATTGTAAGTGATTGGGTATAAGAATGAGAATGTACACGGGGAATTACGATTTTTTTAAAAAGCTTCGAGAAAGATTGCAAGTACAACCCAAAACTCTTATTGTTGCAAAATGCCTGTGAACAAAGAGGTCTTTAAATATTAATGGTATTGATGACGTGAGGTGGATGACGTGAGGTGGAAGCTAGGGTTTCATTTGGCTTCCGGATGTGTTTGCCTAAGGGTGTTGATACATATGAATGTATAGTTTTAGGATGTGAGTTAGCGGTTGGACTTTGAACTTTTGCATACTTTCTTGTTTGGTTTTTTTTTTCTTTTTTTCTTTTTATGGAAAGCGCGTTTCCGTTTTATTTTTGAAGGTCGTAGAACATTATTCTTTGCTATAAGAATGAAATTTAATAGTTATGTTCGGTGTTTCATAGAAGGTCGTGTTTGTACGCGATGGTCAAATGTTAACTTGTTATACTGTTAAGTTACGGGATCGAACTCCGAACACAGTCTCTTTATAAAAATATAAGGGTAAGACTGCGTACATTGTAACTTTCTTCAGACTCTACTAAGGCGAGAGCCTTTTGCACTGGGTACGACCTTTATGTTCGGTGTTTCATAGAGGCTTAAAAATTATCCATCTATCTCTTACTATATTCCGGGGTATGAGAGTTCTTTTTGTCGGTTAAGTGGAAGCTAGATTCTCCATCCATCTCGAATATTATGCTGAATGTGGATGGAGCATCTTGAGGTAACCCGAAGGTCTCCAGTATTGGATGTATTAATTTTAAGATATGGGGATGGGCGATTCATAGTGGCTTTTGCTTCGTACATTGGAGATGATCCAAATAACTCTCGGGCATTATTTTGTACCAATGTGATGATATTCATATTCAATCGGATTCGGAATTTATGGTGACAGCAGTTCGATGTAGGAATATCTCTTCTTGGTCTTTGAATTCTATTTTCAATCAAATTATAATTTTACACGAGGGCGGCGCTTTCATTTGTCGTGTCTATCGTGTGAAATGAGTAAGGTAGAGAATTTAATACTGGAGAGGAGCTAAATCTTTATAATGCATATGTATCTTATTCCTCCCTTTTTTTTGCTAAGAAATTATCCAGTAATCACAAAATAGCTAAAACTATTATTACTATAATCAAAGGATATTCATAATATAGGTCTTATAGTTATTTTATCTCTTCCATAAATATTTGATGTTTCACAAATTTAAAATTATTTTTATAGACATTGCTTTTGATTATAAAGTTGGTGCATGTGTCTACCATTTTTTACATGTTTCAATTTTTTTTTTTTTTTTTTTTTGGACCCCACAACTCCTCTCACAAACAATTCATTTTTAATTTATTCACTGGACAAAAGTTACAAAAATTCTCATTTCAAAATCACTCCGAATTTTTTTTAAGAGCACAAATATAAACAAAAAGTTTCTTAAAAAAATGATTTTATTTTCTAGTCTCTTCCCACTTTTGTTCTTTTTAGAACCCTATCTATTATTATCCTAGTTGCGACTACTAATACAATCACTAATGTATATCATTATATTGTTCTACAACTATAACCCTTTTACTCTCTCTCTATGAAAGTTGCAATCACTCGATTATCCCCACCACGCATTGATCTGTTCACTTCTGTAGCTTTCTCTCACTACAAGAAAACTCCCTTTTAGTGATAAATATAATTTGTCGCGAAAAGTGAAATTTTGTCGCAAAAAGCTTTTAGTGAGGAAAAAAAAGTTTTGAGGGTCCGCCAAGCCCCGCTGCTAAAGGGTATTGGAAACTAAAGCTTGACAGTTTGTCGTAAAAAGGGTGAACTTGTTTGACTGTGGATAAAGCTTCTTGTCCCGAGTAATTATTTTCCAATAATGCATACTTGGTTGAATAACCTTTCCAAAAATATAAATCATCCTGAGAGAAGGAATTATAAGTGTGAATATAAGGTACAACCAACCTATATTTTAGCAAATGAACTGCATTAAATATAAAGCACAACAACCCCTATATATATATATAATATTTACAAGCTACTATACAAAAATGAAAGAATATATATAACACAAAGATAGAATATTTACAAGCTACTATACAAAAATTAAAGAAAAAAATACAGAATTTTTGTTAAAGAGGAAAATATGTATAAGTTGAATGAATATGGTCGGCATGTAGTGAGGAGAAGTCTTCAAAGTCATATATTCCCCTAAATATTTCTTACAGCTGCACACGTCCCTCATCAATCCATATAAACTTTACATAGAAAAATGCAAGTTTATCAAGTCTTTCTCTGCCTATAAATATTCACATATTCATCAAAGTTTTTTTGCAACACCCACCCAAAGCTCAGTCTTTACAGCACAATTACTGAGTTCCCATAGAAGAAGCTCACAAAATGGTTTCTCAGAAATCTCAGTTTGCTCTACTTTTAGTAGTCTTTTGTTTGATTTTCTCACATTTTGAATCTACTTTTGCTCTTCCACCATTTACTGCTTTGTCTCTTCCACCCTTTAGGGTTGAGTTTTACCTAAAATCTTGTCCTCTTGCTGAGTTAATTGTGAGTAAAGCTGTGAACAAGGCCGTCTCCAGAAATCCAGGCATTGCCGCTGGACTTATAAGGATGCATTTCCACGACTGCTTTGTTCGGGTTTGTTTAAATTTCAGTCCTACATTATTGAAATAGAACAAGTGTCTGATTATTTCATGCATGCTCCGCTTCATTGGCAGAAGCAGAAGTGGCTGTTATCCCAATATTTTGAACACGCCATTTTTGTTTTCTTTTTGAAAAGATAGAAACTTCCAAACTGAATCTTTATTATTATTATTATTATTTAAAATTTCTAATTCTATCATTGTTGTTATTGTTTTATGATAATTCAGGGCTGTGATGGCTCAGTACTACTAGACACAGTACAGGGGAAACCTGCAGCCGAGAAAGATCACCCAGCAAATAACCCAAGTTTAAGAGGATTCGAGGTAATTGATGAAGCAAAAGCGGAATTAGAAGCTTTATGTCCGAAAACTGTGTCATGTGCGGACATTCTTGCCTTTGCTGCTCGAGACAGTGCTCTAAAAGTTGGAGGAATAAACTATTTAGTGCCTGCAGGACGGCGCGACGGGAGTGTTTCCTTGGGTTCTGATATTCCACAAAACCTCCCAGCTCCTTTCGCCAATGCCAAGCAGCTTCAAGACAATTTCAAAAGAAAAGGATTAACACTTGACGAAATGGTCACTCTTTCTGGTGCTCATTCCATTGGTGTCTCCCATTGTACTTCTTTCTCAAGAAGGCTTTACAATTTCAATGCCTCTCATCCACAAGACCCTGACCTAAACCCTACTTATGCTGATTTCTTGAAGAAAAAGTGTCCTCCTCCAAGCAATAATGGCGTTGATCCAACGGCGGATCTTGATGTTTCCACACCAAATCGATTGGATAATAAATATTATTCCAATTTGCGAGTCGTCGAGGGACTGTTGACCTCCGATCAAGCGTTGTATAGCAGTTCTTCGATTGCTAAGTTGGTTTCGAACAATGCTAAATATGGTATAATTTGGGCTCCTAAATTTGCAGCTGCAATGGTGCGTATGGGTTCAATTGATATCCTCACCGGTAAGCAGGGGCAGATTAGAACTAATTGCCACTTTGTGAACTAATAATTTATTTTTTCATTGCCCTTGTGTGTTCTTATGTCTTGTGCTGATTTTTTTCCCCCCTCCTTTTTTTGAGACCCCCTAAGGGGGACATATCTTGAGATATTTTATTGTGATTCCATTAATTGTTTATTGAGATTGATTCAACAAAATGTACTCAACTGTGATTGATTCCTTTTTGTAATGTACTCATATATAATATATAATTTATATACTAGCGAGTGTACTAGATCAAAATTTATTGGGACAGACGGAAGAATAAAGATATGTGGTGAGAATGTAGAAAAACGACCACCAAGAAAACAACAATATTGTTTAATGTGATTTGATATTTAAAAATAAACATATGTACATCTTCCAGGTGAAACTTTATTTCCTTCTCCGCGCAAACTTTATTTCCTTAATTATTTATAAAGTTTATTCCTCACATATATGCTAAACTTTTCCAATGGGAAAATGAAAAGAATCTTAAACGTATAAGTGTGGAAAATGTATTTTATCAAGTTTGCGTACAAGATTTTTTTTATTTTTATTATTATTATTTTTACAGTTTTCATATGTAGTTTGACATACTTTTGCAGTTTTTCGCCTCCCAAAAGACAATTCAAGTCTTCGTCCCTGACTGGGGTGTGCGGCGGTTCTATTAGTTAAAGTTCTGTACTTCACTCACAACATCATCTTAGTAGAATTTATATTTACATGTAGCATCTGTAGATATTATGAGTGACACTACAAGAAAACAGATGTAACAAGGACGAGACAAATCATGTCAGCTAAATGATCGAATCACGTGGTCGTGTATTTTTCGTCGCTAAGCAAATTAACAACCGAATACCGACGGAATATTTAGCGACCGATCATTGGGTGTTTCATGAATCATACAAATTCCTAGATTTCAATGAACTAGCAATTCCATCTTCTAGTATATCTGTGTTTAAGCAAAAAACAATTGGCAATCATAAAAAAAATGTGAGTGAATTGATGAGGCATCCCAATCAAAGAATGGAAGTTCGACTTCTATATGGTACAAAAGAGAAACAATTACCGCGTATTTGCAATAATTCCTACCGTGTCGGCCACATCGACCTCCAATTCCCAATCAGATTAGAGACGAAATACACAGACACAAGAAAACATAGAAGAAAAATGAACTCCAAAGAAACTGGCATGGAAGGTAAAGCAAAATTTTTACCACAATTACATTTCCAAAAATTTACATAGATATGAAACATCCTAGTCTAGAAAGAACATTCGACTAGCACAACTCAGGAGAATGAAAATTTCCAATTTCAGACAAGCCTACCAGCAGTCTAGAGAAAGGTTTAAGTCATAGTAAATCAAATGGCTAAAAGTACTATCATATTTTGGATTAGGGATTAGAAAATCCAAAAAAATTAAAAACTTTGAATGAACAAATTAGGGATTGTTATACCTAATTGAAGATTTGATTTTGGAAACTGTTGGCGCGGCGACTACGGAGAGGTGGTGGAGGCGCGACACGCAACTTTAGAGTGTGGTGGCGCAGCGAATCGAAATTCCAGAAGGACTTGGGGCTTACTTATTGCTTGTGGCGGAGCTGGAGCTGGTGGTGCTGCGTTTTGGAGGTGTCGTAGCTGGTGGCAATGGGAGGAGGGAGGGGTGGTGGGGAATACATCTAGGGAGGTGGAGGAGGGTCGCGGTTTTTCGTCGGAGGTGGAGGCGGTTTTTTCCGTCCATTATGTGATTTTGATTAAGTGTTTGAGAAGTTAGGGATTTATTTGAGAGAGAACAACAAAACGACGTCATTTCATTTGATATCCATCGGTATTCGGTCGTTACCGTTTTCGTCGGTATTCGGTCGTACCCCATCCGTTGGTATTCAGTCATTATCTTTAACAAAACGACGTCGTATTGGGGGTACTTAAACACTTATGTGTTATTTATAAATTTTTAAAAGAAATAAAACATCAAAAGCGAGCGTCGTTTTGACGCCGTTATGTATTACGTCGATGCAGAACGGTCGTTAATCGGGCGCACCAAACGACGTCGTTTTAAATAATTTTAAACCTTAATTTTTTTAAAAAGAAATAAAACATCAAAAGCGGCGTCGTTTTGGCGCTCGTTATGTATTCAGTCGGTAAGCGATGAACAAAAGCGGCGTCGTTTTAATTAATTTTAAACCTTAATTTTTTAAAAGAAATAAAACATCAAAACGACGTCGTTTTGACAGTTAGCTACGGTATTTATTTATTTATTAATAATAAATTTTATTCGCTACGGATTAGCTACGAAATATTTTAATTTAATTTAAAAGTTAGCTACGGATTTGCTACGGAATATTTTAATTTATTTTAACAGTTAGCTACGGAATATTTTAATTTAATTTAACAGTTAGCTACGGAATATTTTAATTTAATTTAATAGTTAGCTACGGAATATTTTAATTTAATAGTTAGCTACGAATTTGCTACGGAAATATTCATTTAAATAATATAAAATAGAATTATTTCCGTAGCTAATCGGTAGCTATTAGGTACGCTTTTTTTCAATAAAATGTACATATGCTACTAGCTCCTTGCCAAAACAGAAATGATACCAAACAATTTATATGCACAATCTGCCTTAAGCTATTATTTCAAGCCAAATAAGCCAAAAACGTTGAGCACAATCTAAGTGAAGTACTTAATACAATCCAAACAAAAAGCTTAACACAATCCAAGCCAAAAGCCTAATACAATCAAAGTGTTCAAGTTTAAAAACTAAAAACTATCCAAACAACAAACTTAAAACATCTAAGCAACAAACCTAAAACAAATGTCATCTAAAGGCGGTAATCATCTGCAGCGATGGTGTCGTCTAAGTCATCCATGGACTCATCACCGTCATCGTCATGACTGTCATCATCACTGTCCAGCAATCCAAAATCTACAGGAACTCTGACATTGCTCAATTCAAGAATTTGCTTTTGCATCTCTATGATCTTCTTCAACTTTTTGTCAAACTTTCCCTTGATCTTCTTCTCAATTGTTTTGGTCAATGATGCAACTTGAGTGGATGACAATGGCATCTCGATAGATCCACCAACAGATGTGATCGCCCCACGCAACCTTTGAGACATTGAACCAAGTCCATATGCATGGCCCTTTTTTAATCCCTCAACTTTCGTAGCATCAAACTAACATCATCGAGTGCGAGTTGTCCCTGTTTCATTAGATTGTTGGGTAGCTTTCTCCTTTAGACTCTCAAATGCTTCCCCTGAAATGATTATCAATGTCAGTAATACTAGAATTAAAATTCGTACCAATATTAAAACAATTGAAAGATTGTTCCATTATGCAACAATGCATCTCAAAGTATGTTGAAAAAGGATCAATCACAAAAAGGAAAACATCGACGACTTCACAGGGTCATCTACCATTGTCTCGCACAATGTTGAGGCTACAAATTTAATAAGAGGGGGCATATCCTAGTTTACCCGGCAAAAAAACATGCCAAAATGAAATAGCAATAGCAAAGCAATCATCACCCCCTTTCTTCTAAATTTTTATTCCAGAATCTAATGTCCACCAATAACTTATTTCATGAAATAACTTGTGGACAACTTTGAATTCCATCAAAAGCCAGTTAGCAAGCTGTTCTGAAACCTTAACTAGCTAAAATTCTATAGATTTTCTTGCATGAGTAACATAGTTTTCCTCAAAAAATTTGCTACGGAAATTCCGTAGCAAACGGAAAAAAAAATGAGCGCCAACATTCCCGCCAATAAAATTCATGTTTCCGTAGTAATTCCATAGCAAACGAAAATTTAGTTTAATTTATTTTTTGTTGGATGACAAATACCGCTACGGAAATAAAATTATAATATCAAAAAGGGCAAACAAAAATAATTAATAAAATTTCATGTATGTTTGCTACGGAAATTCCGTAGCAAACGGAAAAAAAAATTAGCGCCAACATTCCCGCCAATAAAATTCACGTTTCCGTAGCAAATGATAAGTTTAACAAATTCCGTACAATTTATTTTTTGTTGCATAACAAATTCAGTAGCAATTCAGTAGCGAAGCATGATAAGTTTAACCCGCAAAAAAAACCCGCCAATTTTGTTACGTCTTTGCTACGGAATAGCTATCGACAATTATCCGTAGTTAATATAGAAACATTAACTACGGAAATAATTTCGTAGCTAAAATCCGTAGCGAATAGGCGTTTTTCTTGTAGTGTTTGGGTTCCCTTGTGTGGGTCTTATACTCTCCTCATGGGACACCCGCTCAACGGGCTTCTACGACACCCGCTCAACGGGACTTCTACTACTCCCCTCACGGGGCACCCGCAAGCCGGACTTCTACTACTCCTCCTCTGGTGAGGTCCAATAAATAATTGTAATAGAAAATAAAAATAAAAAAAAGAAGCTTTTAAAAAAAAAAATTTGAACTAGCAATTCCATCTTCTAGTATATCTCGTGTTTAAGAAAAAAACAATTGGCAATCATAAAAAAAAGTGAGTGACAATAGATGAGGCATCCCAATCAAAGAATGGAAGTTCGACTTCTATATAGTACAAAAGAGCAACAATTATCGCGTATTTGCAATAATTCCTACCTTGTCGGCCATATCGACCTCCAATTCCCAATCAGATTAGAGGCGAAATACACAGACACAAGAAAACATAGTAGAAAGATGAACTCCAAATAAATTGGCACGAAAGGTAAAGCAAAATTTTTACCACAATTACATTTCCAAAAATTTACATAGATATGAAACATCCAAGTCTAGAAAGAACATTCGACAAGCACAACTCAAGAGAAGGAAAATTTCCAATTTGGGACAAGCCTACCAATGAGTCTAGAGAAAGGTGCAAGTCATAGTAAATCAAATGGCTAAAAGTACTATCATATTTTTGGATTAGGGATTAGAAAATCCAAAAAAAATTAAAAAACTTTGAATGAACAAATTAGGGATTGTTATACCTAATTAAAGATTTGATTTTGGAGACCGGGTGGCGCGGCACGACAACTTTAGAGTGTGGTGGCGCAGCCAATCGAAATTCCCGGAAGGACACGGGGCTTACTTATTGCTTGTGGCGGAGCGGGAGGCTGGTGGTGCCGCGTTTTGGAGGTGTCTTAGGCTGGTGGCAATGGGAGGAGAGAGGGGTGGTGGGGAATACTTCAGGGGAGGTGGAGGAGGGTCGCGAGTTTTTGGTCGGAGGTGGAGGCGATTTTTTTCGGTCCATTATGTGATTTTGATTAAGTGTTTGAGAAGTTAGGGATTTATTTGAAAGAGAATAACAAAACGATGTCATTTCATTTGATATCCGTCGGTATTCGATCGTTACCATTTTCAGTCGGTATTCGATCGTACCCCATCCGCCGGTATTCAATCATTATCTATAACAAAAGCGGCGTCGTATTGGGGGTACTTAAACACTTATGTGTTATTTGTAATTTTTTAAAAGAAATAAAACATCAAAATGATGTCGTTTTGACGCCGTTATGTATTCTGTCGGTAAACGGTCGTTAACTTCCGTCGGTATTCGGTTGTTAACGGCGCACCAAACGACGTCATTTTAATTAATTTTAAACCTTAATTTTTTAAAAGAAATAAAACATCAAAACGGCGTCGTTATGTATTCCGTCGATAAAGCAGATCGTTAACGGTGAACAAAAAGCGAGCGTCGTTTTAATTAATTTTCAACCTTAATTTTTTAAAAGAAATAAAACATCAAAACGACGTCGTTTTGACGCCGTTATGTATTCCGTTGGTAAACCGTCGTTAACTCCCGTCGGTATTCGGTTGTTAACGGTGAACAAAACAACGTCGTTTTAATTTGGTCAACGGGACCGCTATGGCCGATGCAGTAGCGATGGATTAGCGACCGTTAATTTTTCGATTTCCATTCGGTCGTTAAAGGGCGTGACCGAAAATATCGGCTGCTAATTTCGGTCTCTATTTAACTGTTTTCTTATAGTGTGAATAGCAGGACAAAAATCAATAGGCTCGGTCCACCTTATTTTTCACTGCATCCTGTATTCCCCGATCCAATATTACTAGGACTCCATGCCTTTAATAATATATGTTCTTTCAATCCATTTATCTCCTTTAAAAATGTTTTGAAAGTTTAAGGATTATTTTGATAAAGTTACTCTCATTTATATATATAATTGTACTATTTTTTTTATACTATTCTAACTCCTTTCTCATTCTATGTTCTATATATAGATGACTTCACATATCTTATTTTTTCTGAGAATTTCACCATTTTTTAAAGAACATATATTTTTAAATAAAAATGAAACACGTACTAATTTTTTATTAATCACAAAATAAAACATAAAATGTGACAGAAATTCTTACATAAAGGGTCCATACCTTGTTATACAACTCGGATCAATGATATTTAAAATAGATATTAATCGCATAGTGCCTGTGACCAGTTATTCCTTCAACAGTTTTCCATTATCACAGGTGGAAACAGAACACAAAAACTCATTTTAATTTTATAAATAAGTGATGTCATTCAGAAGATGTCAGTTGAATTTACTGCAATTTGGAAAAAAAATAACAATAAATGTAGAAGCTGTCTTTATCTTGACATTTTATTACAAGCAAACTTTGAACCGATCTTCAAATCATATTTTAAAGACACTAACTATGTGGTAATTAGGTAGCGCCTGCCCACGACCTAGGTCGTGGGTTCGATACCCTCCACCTGCGTGTGGCAAAGTTTAATCTCTTCCTTGTCTGAGGCAGTTCTCTCTCCCCTATATGGGGCAACCGCCCAATCAGGTTTCAAAAAAAAAAAAAAACACACTAACTATGTGGTAATTAGGTAGTGCCGCGGCAACACATTTTGAGCCATTCAAATGGCTCACTATGTTTTAATCGATCTATGGAGTTGAAACGAGAAGCGTTATATTTGGGGCAAATTATAAAAAAAAAAATATTTCATAAAAAAAAGACATATATATATATATTGTAATAAGGGAAATTAGCAACATCCAATAATTTTAGATTTGTTATAAGAATAGTTAATGGAGAAGAGAATTAAGAGAGGAGAAGAGAATTAGGTGTGTATAATGAAGAATCAAATGTCTCTATTTATAAAGATAAAATCCTTTGGTTCATGGGCCTATGGGCACTCTATGGGTTGGGCCTGGTCATTTATTTACAACACTCCCCCTTAAATGACTAACCTATACAACAATTGCCTCACAAAAACTTATTTGGAAAAAACCCAATAGGAAAAATTAAACCAAACTAAGAAAATGAGTACAATTGATGTTGGAGTATTCAATTGCCGCCTCATTAAAACCTTGTCAGGAAAACCCAGTGGGACAAAACCTGAACGAAGGAAAAAGAGTACGACTACCCCCTTGATCATTGAATGTCTTTAAGATGACGCATTCCAATCTGATGTATCAACTTTCTGAATGTTGATGTTGGTAACGCTTTGATAAATAATCTTCTACATTATCACTTGAGTGAATATGTTGAACATCGATGTCGTCACTTTCCCTTGGATATACTTAACATGAAGAATATGCCTCATTAAAACCTTACTAGGAAAAAACTCTGTGGGAAAAAAATGCGCATAGTTAAGGAAAAAGAGTACATTAATCTTATGTCAAATTACTTCCCTTTTTAACATCATTGGACCAATGCATATAGATCTTCAAGATCAACTTTTCAAAATTGAAATTAGTTATATCTTAGTGAGTAAGTGTTCAATCACACATCAGGTGTCCCTCGAACTTGTAATCTATAAATTTGCAACTCTTCTGAAGTTTGCAAAATATTAACTAGTTAATTTGTAACTTTTCTCTATTGAACTCCAAGTTCGTTAAATCCACATCATTTATTGCTCTCTCCCTCTGATGTGGATAACTTATTCCATTAGTCTTGATGTTTATATTCTTCAGGAAGAATTACTTATATACTTATGGCATATCAAGTCTTCCAAAGATTTTCTATAAATGTTGTTACTAAATTGCAACATTGTGTATATATCAAGTGTTTGTACGCTATTCAAATACACTTGCATCCACCCTTAAAGTAATTTATTTGTTCGTTATTCTAAACGAATATCTTTCTAAGATTACACTTCTGGTGTATAATACATGTAACGAATACATTTGCACTTCAATTGTATTAAAAATTTCGTACAGGCTTTTCACAATTTGAGGTGAACTCATTGGTCTACTTTGACCGATCATCTCTACACCTTCAATTTTTCAATTTTTCAATTTTTCAGTCTACAGACTTTATATTAAAGATCCTCATTCTGTTGCGCGCATAAATAATGTCGACTTTTTCACAATTTTATGTATATAGTTCCATCAATTTCCAAACATTTGAGATCTCATAATTCTCACAAATTTTTAGGTACCTGAATTTCTTCTGGAAATGATATAATATTCATGTTTGAAAGAATTCTTCTAGAATTTTAATCTTCTCGACTTGACCATCTATAAATATTTACTCCATTTGCGAGAAATTTTATTATTGGAACTCATAATGCTACCACATTTCAATGTCTCAAATATTATGGATAGCTTGTCCTTCAGGGACATTAAATATCATGTAGTTTTTCCTAGCCGAATTTTGGTTATAAAATATTTCTAAATATTCGTCTTTTGAACTTCTGGTTCAAAACTCATTTATTTGAGGATCAACCAGAGACACGAATAAAAATAGTTTGTTCGGCTATATATTTCCCCTTCTTTATGTTGCAACAACATATATACCAATCAGCGAGAATTGATACCCAATATATAATTTATCCTCTTTTGAGGACCAATCTCAACACCTTGTGGTGGAGAATGAGCACACATTTTATTTTGAGGTGGAAATCTTGTTGTTTGCAACAATAAAAACCAATTAAAAAGAGGAGATATAAGAAATTAATAGTTGGAAAAATACAAAGAAATATCTAATAAATTCAAAACAATATATGATTCTACAAGATCATTTATTATATTAACATATTTTTCAGGATATGCAACTTTTATTCTAGATGTCATATACATTTGAAACAAATTATATTTATGGGAGAATGAGCTCATTAATTTATCAATAAAAATGCAAACTTCAAGTTGCAGATTATACATATTTTGATGCATCGAATAAAATATTCATCCCAAAAATATATTCAATCAGAATATAGTACTAAGACAAAATATAATTGGTTTGAAATATGTAGGTAAATACAAATAATATTTTAGAAACTTCTGGTTCTACAAGATCAGTGCCTTTTCACGAATTCCTTATGATTTCGTATTTTTAATGATCTGATATGGTCTAATCAGTCATGCCAACTAATAACTTTCTTTAACCGAGTAAGCTTCAGGCTTAATCAATAATGCATCCCAATGCAAATATTTACGGTACAATATAATTTACAAGAGATAAACCCTAATCTTTTTAATGCAATTTATTTGCTAATAACAATAGCAATGATTGAAAATGCATTTGTCCACTATCTAAATTAATCTTTATAAGAAAATTATAAATAATAATTGATTACATAGATCTCTTCAAGAGTTTTTAATCAACCAGCTCTTCAGGAGCTTTTAATCGACTATTTATGCTAGAATTGTACAATATTATTTATATTGTGGACATTTATACTTTCAACTAAAAGTATTGAAACTGATTTTAATCCTTTAGCTTTTCGAAACTTTTCATCTACCAATTTGACTAGTTATAGTTCTTAAGGAACTTTTATAAAAGAAGAGTTGTACTAATAAAATATTCTGAAGTTATTAATAAAATAGTTCTTCTGGAACCCTTCAATATGCAAACTCTTCCGAATTATTAATTAATTTGTTCACTGGAACTTTTCAACATGCAAACTCTTCGGAGCTTCTAAAAGAATATAATTCTTCAAGAACTACATATATTCTTAATAAATAAAAATTTAAACAGATTGAAATAAAATTACAATCCAAAAATTCCTAATACATCTCTAAAAACTATCGAATAAGAGTTCATCAAACATAAAATAAGATACTACTAATTTTACTTTTTACCATTTCAGGTGATAATCATTCATACTAATTTCAACATACTCGAGTAGTACTTCTACAATAATGGTATAGTCAAATCGTCTTTTTTACATACGGTGGAATTTCGAGTCACATTCGCTTTAGGGAATGATATACCAATAAACTTTGAGATATCTTCCCTCTCAATTGCTACTACAAGAGTAAATTTTAGGTGTAAGAAATGGGAGAAACCTCTTCTTATGTGATGTTTTAGCCACAAGTCAAACTGACTGTAAAACATAGTGTTATACTTTATTTCAAAGTTTAGCACAATAACAACCTTCAGGGTTTTATATTTAAAACGTCTCCCAGATTCATTACATAATAAATTACAATAACATATATAATAAAATAATAAAATACGATAATATTATTGCTTTAACTCTCTCGGCGGTAAATCGTATTTATATTATAACCATCTACTGGTGGTCAATTGTGTTTATATTATACATCTCTTGGTGGTTAAACTTAAACAATTGTATTTATTTTACAACCATCTTCTGGTGGTTTAATAAATAAATAATAATAAATTATTTTATCATACAACTTCTAGTGGTTTATTTAAAGTAATAATCAACATGTATCTTATAAACCATCTCCCGGTGGTTATATATTTGCTTATAATATTTTATACAACCATTTTATAGTGATCGTATATTTGTCTCTACAATTCGATACAATCTTCTAGTGGTCGCATAATGGTTGGTAGAATTTAATTAAATTGTTATAACCAATTACAAGACAAAATGCTACATCGGGAGCATAAGAAAATATTTCTGAATATAATGTTGTTTAAATGATTGTTATTTCGAGAACAATATTTCGATATATTTCAAAAATATTTAGATTATAATATATTCCCTAGGAGTAAATAATTAATTTTGATTGTTATTTCTGGAACAATAATTCGATATTCTTCAAGAATATTTAGATTATAATATACTCTTCCGAGTAAATAATTAATTTATACTAATAACATTTTCGAGAATAAATAAATAATATTCTTCGAGAATATTAGATTATGTTCTTCAAGAACATTTAATATTATTAATTTATACAATTACTACTTCAGGAGTAATCGTTCAATATTCTTCAGGAATATTGATATTTTAAATTCTTGATAATAATAATAAATGAAAATTAATAAAAAAATAAAAAAATATTGAATTTGAATAAAATTGTGAATCATGGAAAGTTGATATACTGCTATAGTATTAATAACGTCAACAACGTAAATCATGCATCAAAAAGAGTATATTAAAGACAATTAATATGAATATTACAATTAATATGTAATAAAAAAAACATGCTGATTAATATTAGTACCTTCTACTCCCCCATTCCTCAATATATGTCGTTTATGACACTTTGAAAAAAAATTAAGTAACTCAAACAAACAATAATTTTTTCCACCACAATTCCAATAATACCCCTTCCTTTATCCTTCTCTTTCACTTTTCCAATAAAAAATATGTTTAGGGTATAATTGAATAAATTATTGACATCTAATAAAAGACACGTAAATGACAATTAATTTGGATATATATCTCCTAAACGACAATTAAATGAGAATGGAGAGAGTATTTAGTTTCTATCCATAATTCTCACGTCCTTTCATTCGTTGGAGACCGTCTTATAATATGGTGATGAAAAGATAAAGAAAAAGGATAAACGAAAATTTTATAAGTATTAGAGAAGTTAAAATAATAGTTTCAGGACTATTTTCGACAATAAACAAAATACTAATTGACTAGAGAGTACCTTGTAGGAAGTCAAATGTTGCTAGCGAAGTTGGCGCAATATTTTGGATTTACATTTATTTTCTCTGTCGCACAAAGATATGTTTTTTTAGGAAACGATGTTGTCAAATTCGACCATAGGAGGGGAGAGGAGAGGGGAATGTAAATTTTAAACGGACATTTCAAAATCCAAAAGAGAATATTTCTATGGTAATTTAAAAGATAAACGGACATTTCAATATCCATCATTCAGAATTTGCTACATGGACATTTTTTTAATTATATATACACGTAGCAAATTGTAAGTGATTGGGTATAAGAATGAGAATGTACACGGGGAATTACGATTTTTTTAAAAAGCTTCGAGAAAGATTGCAAGTACAACCCAAAACTCTTATTGTTGCAAAATGCCTGTGAACAAAGAGGTCTTTAAATATTAATGGTATTGATGACGTGAGGTGGATGACGTGAGGTGGAAGCTAGGGTTTCATTTGGCTTCCGGATGTGTTTGCCTAAGGGTGTTGATACATATGAATGTATAGTTTTAGGATGTGAGTTAGCGGTTGGACTTTGAACTTTTGCATACTTTCTTGTTTAGTTTTTTCTTTTTCTTTTTTATGGATAGCGCGTTTCCGTTTTATTTTTGAAGGTCGTAGAACATTATTCTTTGCTATAAGAATGAAATTTAATAGTTATGTTCGGTGTTTCATAGAAGGTCGTGTTTGACGCGATGGTCAAATGTTAACTTGTTATCTGTTAAGTTACGGGATCGAACTCCGAACACGGTCTCTTTATAAAAAATATAAGGGTAAGGCTGCGTACATTGTAACTTTCTTCGAGACTCTACTAAGGCGAGAGCCTTTTGCACTTTGGGTACGACCTTTATGTTCGGTGTTTCATAGAGGCTTAAAAATTATCCATCTATCTCTTACTATATTCGGGGTATGAGAGTTCTTTTTTGTCGGTTAAGTGGAAGCTAGATTCTCCATCCATCTCGAATATTATCTTTGAATGTGGATGGAGCATCTTGAGGTAACCCGAAGGTCTCCAGTATTGGATGTATTAATTTTAAGATATGGGGATGGGCGATTCATAGTGGCTTTTGCTTCGTACATTGGAGATGATCCAAATAACTCTCGGGCATTATTTTGTACCAATGTGATGATATTCATATTCAATCGGATTCGGAATTTATGGTGACAGCAGTTCGATGTAGGAATATCTCTTCTTGGTCTTTGAATTCTATTTTCAATCAAATTATAATTTTACACGAGGGCGGCGCTTTCATTTGTCGTGTCTATCGTGTGAAATGAGTAAGGTAGAGAATTTAATACTGGAGAGGAGCTAAATCTTTATAATGCATATGTATCTTATTCCTCCCTTTTTTTTGCTAAGAAATTATCCAGTAATCACAAAATAGCTAAAACTATTATTACTATAATCAAAGGATATTCATAATATAGGTCTTATAGTTATTTTATCTCTTCCATAAATATTTGATGTTTCACAAATTTAAAATTATTTTTATAGACATTGCTTTTGATTATAAAGTTGGTGCATGTGTCTACCATTTTTTACATGTTTCAATTTTTGTACCCCACAACTCCTCTCACAAACAATTCATTTTTTAATTTATTCATCTGGACAAAAGTTACAAAAATTCTCATTTCAAAATCACTCCGAATTTTTTTTAAGAGCACAAATATAAACAAAAAGTTTCTTAAAAAAATGATTTTATTTTCTAGTCTCTTCCCACTTTTGTTCTTTTTAGAACCCTATCTATTATTATCCTAGTTGCGACTACTAATACAATCACTAATGTATATCATTATATTGTTCTACAACTATAACCCTTTTACTCTCTCTCTATGAAAGTTGCAATCACTCGATTATCCCCACCACGCATTGATCTGTTCACTTCTGTAGCTTTCTCTCACTACAAGAAAACTCCCTTTTAGTGATAAATATAATTTGTCGCGAAAAGTGAAATTTTGTCGCAAAAGCTTTTAGTGAGGAAAAAAAGTTTTGGGGTCCGCCAAGCCCCTGCTGCTAAAGGGTATTGGAAACTAAAGCTTGACAGTTTGTCGTAAAAAGGGTGAACTTGTTTGACTGTGGATAAGCTTCTTGTCCGAGTAATTATTTTCCAATAATGCATACTTGGTTGAATAACCTTTCCAAAAAATATAAATCATCCCTGAGAGAAGGAATTATAAGTGTGAATATAAGGTACAACCAACCTATATTTTAGCAAATGAACTGCATTAAATATAAAGCACAACAACCCCTATATATATATATAATATTTACAAGCTACTATACAAAAATGAAAGAATATATATAACACAAAGATAGAATATTTACAAGCTACTATACAAAAATTAAAGAAAAAAAATACAGAATTTTTTTGTTAAAGAGGAAAATATGTATAAGTTGAATGAATATGGTCGGCATGTAGTGAGGAGAAGTCTTCAAAGTCATATATTCCCCTAAATATTTCTTACAGCTGCACACGTCCCTCATCAATCCATATAAACTTTACATAGAAAAATGCAAGTTTATCAAGTCTTTCTCTGCCTATAAATATTCACATATTCATCAAAGTTTTTTGCAACACCCACCCAAAGCTCAGTCTTTACAGCACAATTACTGAGTTCCCATAGAAGAAGCTCACAAAATGGTTTCTCAGAAATCTCAGTTTGCTCTACTTTTAGTAGTCTTTTGTTTGATTTTCTCACATTTTGAATCTACTTTTGCTCTTCCACCATTTACTGCTTTGTCTCTTCCACCCTTTAGGGTTGAGTTTTACCTAAAATCTTGTCCTCTTGCTGAGTTAATTGTGAGTAAAGCTGTGAACAAGGCCGTCTCCAGAAATCCAGGCATTGCCGCTGGACTTATAAGGATGCATTTCCACGACTGCTTTGTTCGGGTTTGTTTAAATTTCAGTCCTACATTATTGAAATAGAACAAGTGTCTGATTATTTCATGCATGCTCCGCTTCATTGGCAGAAGCAGAAGTGGCTGTTATCCCAATATTTTGAACACGCCATTTTTGTTTTCTTTTTGAAAAAGATAGAAACTTCCAAACTGAATCTTTATTATTATTATTATTATTTAAAATTTCTAATTCTATCATTGTTGTTATTGTTTTATGATAATTCAGGGCTGTGATGGCTCAAGTACTACTAGACACGAGTACAGGGGAAACCTGCAGCCGAGAAAGATCACCCAGCAAATAACCCAAGTTTAAGAGGATTCGAGGTAATTGATGAAGCAAAAGCGGAATTAGAAGCTTTATGTCCGAAAAACTGTGTCATGTGCGGACATTCTTGCCTTTGCTGCTCGAGACAGTGCTCTAAAAGTTGGAGGAATAAACTATTTAGTGCCTGCAGGACGGCGCGACGGGAGTGTTTCCTTGGGTTCTGATATTCCACAAAACCTCCCAGCTCCTTTCGCCAATGCCAAGCAGCTTCAAGACAATTTCAAAAGAAAAGGATTAACACTTGACGAAATGGTCACTCTTTCTGGTGCTCATTCCATTGGTGTCTCCCATTGTACTTCTTTCTCAAGAAGGCTTTACAATTTCAATGCCTCTCATCCACAAGACCCTGACCTAAACCCTACTTATGCTGATTTCTTGAAGAAAAAGTGTCCTCCTCCAAGCAATAATGGCGTTGATCCAACGGCGGATCTTGATGTTTCCACACCAAATCGATTGGATAATAAATATTATTCCAATTTGCGAGTCGTCGAGGGACTGTTGACCTCCGATCAAGCGTTGTATAGCAGTTCTTCGATTGCTAAGTTGGTTTCGAACAATGCTAAATATGGTATAATTTGGGCTCCTAAATTTGCAGCTGCAATGGTGCGTATGGGTTCAATTGATATCCTCACCGGTAAGCAGGGGCAGATTAGAACTAATTGCCACTTTGTGAACTAATAATTTATTTTTTCATTGCCCTTGTGTGTTCTTATGTCTTGTGCTGATTTTTTTCCCCCCTCCTTTTTTTGAGACCCCCTAAGGGGGACATATCTTGAGATATTTTATTGTGATTCCATTAATTGTTTATTGAGATTGATTCAACAAAATGTACTCAACTGTGATTGATTCCTTTTTGTAATGTACTCATATATAATATATAATTTATATACTAGCGAGTGTACTAGATCAAAATTTATTGGGACGAGCGGAAGAATAAAGATATGTGGTGAGAATGTAGAAAAACGACCACCAAGAAAACAACAATATTGTTTAATGTGATTTGATATTTAAAAATAAACATATGTACATCTTCCAGGTGAAACTTTATTTCCTTCTCCGCGCAAACTTTATTTCCTTAATTATTTATAAAGTTTATTCCTCACATATATGCTAAACTTTTCCAATGGGAAAATGAAAAGAATCTTAAACGTATAAGTGTGGAAAATGTATTTTATCAAGTTTGCGTACAAGATTTTTTTTATTTTTATTATTATTATTTTTACAGTTTTCATATGTAGTTTGACATACTTTTGCAGTTTTTCGCCTCCCAAAAGACAATTCAAGTCTTCGTCCCACAGTCAGGGGTGTGCGGCGGTTCTATTAGTTAAAGTTATGTACTTCACTCACAACATCATCTTAGTAGAATTTATATTTACATGTAGCATCTGTAGATATTATGAGTGACACTACAAGAAAACAGTGTAACAAGGACAGACAAATCATGTCAGCTAAATGATCGAATCACGTGAGTCGTGTATTTTTTCAGTCGCTAAGCAAATTAACAACCGAATACCGACGGAATATTTAGCGACCGATCATTGGGTGTTTCATGAATCATACAAATTCCTAGATTTCAATGAACTAGCAATTCCATCTTCTAGTATATACGTGTTTAAGCAAAAAAACAATTGGCAATCATAAAAAAAATGTGAGTGAATTGATGAGGCATCCCAATCAAAGAATGGAAGTTCGAGCTTCTATATGGTACAAAAGAGAAACAATTACCGCGTATTTGCAATAATTCCTACCGTGTCGGCCACATCGACCTCCAATTCCCAATCGGATTAGAGACGAAATACACGAGACACAAGAAAACATAGAAGAAAAAATGAACTCCAAAGAAAGCGGCATGGAAGGTAAAGCAAAATTTTTACCACAATTACATTTCCAAAAATTTACATAGATATGAAACATCCTAGTCTAGAAAGAACATTCGACTAGCACAACTCGAGGAGAATGAAAATTTCCAATTTCGGACAAGCCTACCCAAAGCAGTCTAGAGAAAGGTTTAAGTCATAGTAAATCAAATGGCTAAAAGTACTATCATATTTTTGGATTAGGGATTAGAAAATCCAAAAAAAATTAAAAAACTTTGAATGAACAAATTAGGGATTGTTATACCTAATTGAAGATTTGATTTTGGAAAGCTGTTGGCGCGGCGACTACGGAGAGGTGGTGGAGGCGCGACACGCAACTTTAGAGTGTGGTGGCGCAGCGAATCGAAATTCCCGGGAAGGACTTGGGGCTTACTTATTGCTTGTGGCGGAGCTGGAGCTGGTGGTGCTGCGTTTTGGAGGTGTCGTAGCTGGTGGCAATGGGAGGAGGGAGGGGTGGTGGGGAATACATCTAGGGAGGTGGAGGAGGGTCGCGGTTTTTCGTCGGAGGTGGAGGCGGTTTTTTCCGTCCATTATGTGATTTTGATTAAGTGTTTGAGAAGTTAGGGATTTATTTGAGAGAGAACAACAAAACGAGCGTCATTTCATTTGATATCCATCGGTATTCGGTCGTTACCGTTTTCGTCGGTATTCGGTCGTACCCCATCCGTTGGTATTCAGTCATTATCTTTAACAAAACGACGTCGTATTGGGGGTACTTAAACACTTATGTGTTATTTATAAATTTTTAAAAGAAATAAAACATCAAAACGACGTCGTTTTGACGCCGTTATGTATTCTGTCGGTAAACGGTCGTTAACGGCGCACCAAACGACGTCGTTTTAAATAATTTTAAACCTTAATTTTTTAAAAGAAATAAAACATCAAAACGACGTCGTTTTGACGCCGTTATGTATTCCGTCGGTAAACAGTGAACAAAACGACGTCGTTTTAATTAATTTTAAACCTTAATTTTTTAAAAGAAATAAAACATCAAAACGACGTCGTTTTGACAGTTAGCTACGGTATTTATTTATTTATTAATAATAAATTTTATTCGCTACGGATTAGCTACGAAATATTTTAATTTAATTTAAAAGTTAGCTACGGATTTGCTACGGAATATTTTAATTTATTTTAACAGTTAGCTACGGAATATTTTAATTTAATTTAACAGTTAGCTACGGAATATTTTAATTTAATTTAATAGTTAGCTACGGAATATTTTAATTTAATAGTTAGCTACGAATTTGCTACGGAAATATTCATTTAAATAATATAAAATAGAATTATTTCCGTAGCTAATCGGTAGCTATTAGGTACGCTTTTTTTCAATAAAATGTACATATGCTACTAGCTCCTTGCCAAAAACAGAAATGATACCAAACAATTTATATGCACAATCGCCTTAAGCTATTATTTCAAGCCAAATAAGCCAAAAACGTTGAGCACAATCTAAGTGAAGTACTTAATACAATCCAAACAAAAAGCTTAACACAATCCAAGCCAAAAAGCCTAATACAATCAAAGTGTTCAAGTTTAAAAACTAAAAACTATCCAAACAACAAACTTAAAACATCTAAGCAACAAACCTAAAACAAATGTCATCTAAAGGCGGTAATCATCTGCGGCGATGGTGTCGTCTAAGTCATCCATGGACTCATCACCGTCATCGTCATGACTGTCATCATCAACAGTCCGACCAATCCAAAATCTACTGAGAACTCGACATTGCTCAATTCAAGAATTTGCTTTTGCATCTCTATGATCTTCTTCAACTTTTTTGTCAAACTTTCCCTTGATCTTCTTCTCAATTGTTTTGGTCAATGATGCAACTTGAGTGGATGACAATGGCATCTCGATAGATCCACCAATGGATGTGATCGCCCCACGCAACCTTTGAGACATTGAACCAAGTCCATATGCATGGCCCTTTTTTAATCCCTCAACCTCGTAGCATCAAACTAACATCATCGAGTGCGAGTTGTCCCGTTTCATTAGATTGTTGGGTAGCTTTCTCCTTTAGACTCTCAAATGCTTCTGAAATGATTATCAATGTCGGTAATACTAGAATTAAAATTTCGTACCAATATTAAAACAATTGAAAGATTGTTCCATTATGCAACAATGCATCTCAAAGTATGTTGAAAAAGGATCAATCACAAAAAGGAAAACATCAGCACTTCACAAGGGTCATCTACCATTGTCTCGCACAATGTTGAGGCTACAAATTTAATAAGAGGGGGCATATCCTAGTTTACCTGGCAAAAAACAGCCAAAATGAAATAGCAATAGCAAAGCAATCATCACCCCCTTTCTTCTAAATTTTTATTCCAGAATCTAATGTCCACCAATAACTTATTTCATGAAATAACTTGTGGACAACTTTGAATTCCATCAAAAGCCGATTAGCAAGTCAGTTTACGAAACCTTAACTAGCTAAAATTCTATAGATTTTCTTGCATGAGTAACATAGTTTTCCTCAAAAAATTTGCTACGGAAATTCCGTAGCAAACGGAAAAAAAAATGAGCGCCAACATTCCCGCCAATAAAATTCATGTTTCCGTAGTAATTCCATAGCAAACGAAAATTTAGTTTAATTTATTTTTTTGTTGGATGACAAATACCGCTACGGAAATAAAATTATAATATCAAAAAGGGCAAACAAAAATAATTAATAAAAATTTCATGTATGTTTGCTACGGAAATTCCGTAGCAAACGGAAAAAAAATTAGCGCCAACATTCCCGCCAATAAAATTCACGTTTCCGTAGCAAATGATAAGTTTAACAAATTCCGTACAATTTATTTTTTTGTTGCATAACAAATTCAGTAGCAATTCGAGTAGCGAAGCATGATAAGTTTAACCCGCAAAAAAAACCCGCCAATTTTGCTACGTCTTTGCTACGGAATAGCTATCGACAATTATCCGTAGTTAATATAGAAACATTAACTACGGAAATAATTTCGTAGCTAAAATCCGTAGCGAATAGGCGTTTTTCTTGTAGTGTTTGGGTTCCCTTGTGTGGGTCTTATACTCTCCTCATGGGACACCCGCTCAACGAGCTTCTACGACACCCGCTCAACGGGACTTCTACTACTCCCCTCACGGGGCACCCGCAGTCGGACTTCTACTACTCCTCCTCTGGTGAGGTCCAATAAATAATTGTAATAGAAAATAAAAATAAAAAAAAGAAGCTTTTAAAAAAAAATTTGAACTAGCAATTCCATCTTCTAGTATATCTCGTGTTTAAGCAAAAAACAATTGGCAATCATAAAAAAAAAGTGAGTGACAATAGATGAGGCATCCCAATCAAAGAATGGAAGTTCGACTTCTATATGGTACAAAAGAGAAACAATTACTGCGTATTTGCAATAATTCCTACCTTGTCGGCCATATCGACCTCCAATTCCCAATCAGATTAGAGGCGAAATACATAGACACAAGAAAACTTAGAAGAAAAATGAACTCCAAAGAAATTGGCATGGAAGGTAAAGCAAAAATTTTACCACACTTACATTTCCAAAAATTTACATAGATATGAAACATCCAAGTCTAGAAAGAACATTCGACAAGCACAACTCAAGAGAAGGAAAATTTCCAATTTCAGACAAGCCTACCAGCAGTCTAGAGAAAGGTGCAAGTCATAGTAAATCAAATGGCTAAAAGTACTATCATATTTTGGATTAGGGATTAGAAAATCCAAAAAAATTAAAAACTTTGAATGAACAAATTAGGGATTGTTATACCTAATTAAAGATTTGATTTTGGAAAGCGGGTGGCGCGGCACGACAACTTTAGAGTGTGGTGGCGCAGCTAATCGAAATTCCCGGAAGGACACAGGGGCTTACTTATTGCTTGTGGCGGAGCAGGGAGGCTGGTGGTGCCGCGTTTTGGAGGTGTCTTAGGCTGGTGGCAATGGGAGGAGAGAGGGGTGGTGGGGAATACTTACGGGGGAGGTGGAGGAGGGTCGCGAGTTTTTGAGTCGGAGGTGGAGGCGATTTTTTCGGTCCATTATGTGATTTTGATTAAGTGTTTGAGAAGTTAGGGATTTATTTGAAAGAGAATAACAAAACGATGTCATTTCATTTGATATCCGTCGGTATTCGGTCGTTACCATTTTCAGTCGGTATTCGAGTCGTACCCCATCCGCCGGTATTCAATCATTATCTATAACAAAAGCGGCGTCGTATTGGGGGTACTTAAACACTTATGTGTTATTTGTAATTTTTTAAAAGAAATAAAACATCAAAATGATGTCGTTTTGACGCCGTTATGTATTACGTCGATGTGAACGGTCGTTAACTTCCGTCGGTATTCGGTTGTTAACGGCGCACCAAAGCGACGTCATTTTAATTAATTTTAAACCTTAATTTTTTTAAAAGAAATAAAACATCAAAACGGCGTCGTTATGTATTCCGATCGATAAAGCGATCGTTATCAGTGAACAAAAAGCGGCGCTCGTTTTAATTAATTTTCAACCTTAATTTTTTAAAAGAAATAAAACATCAAAAGCGAGCGTCGTTTTGGCGCCGTTATGTATTCCGTTGGTAAACGGTCGTTAACTTCCGTCGGTATTCGGTTGTTAACGGTGAACAAAACAACGTCGTTTTAATTTGGTCAACGGGACCGCTATGGCCGATGCAGTAGCGATGGATTAGCGACCGTTAATTTTTCGATTTCCATTCGGTCGTTAAAGGGCGTGACCGAAAATATCGGCTGCTAATTTCGGTCTCTATTTAACCTGTTTTCTTATAGTGTGAATAGCAGGGACAAAAATCAATAGGCTCGGTCCACCTTATTTTTCACTGCATCCTGTATTCCCCAATCCAATATTACTAGGACTCCATGCCTTTAATAATATATGTTCTTTCAATCCATTTATCTCCTATAAAAATGTTTTGAAAGTTTAAGGATTATTTTGTTAAAGTTACTCTCATTCATATATATAATTTTACTATTTTTTTTTATACTATTCTAACTTCTACCTCATTCTATGTTCTATATATAGATGACTTCACATATCTGATTTTTTCTGAGAATTTCACCATTTTTAAAAGAACATATATTTTTAAATAAAAATGAAACACGTACTAATTTTTTATTAATCACAAAATAAAACATAAAATGTGACAGAAATTCTTACATAAAGGGTCCATACCTTGTTATACAACTCGGATCAATGATATTTAAAATAGATATTAATCGCATAGTGCCTGTGACCAGTTATTCCTTCAACAGTTTTCCATTATCACAGGTGGAAACAGAACACAAAAACTCATTTTAATTTTATAAATAAGTGATGTCATTCAGAAGATGTCAGTTGAATTTACTGCAATTTGGAAAAAAAATAACAATAAATGTAGAAGCTGTCTTTATCTTGACATTTTATTACAAGCAAACTTTGAACCGATCTTCAAATCATATTTTAAAGACACTAACTATGTGGTAATTAGGTAGCGCCTGCCCACGACCTAGGTCGTGGGTTCGATACCCTCCACCTGCGTGTGGCAAAGTTTAATCTCTTCCTTGTCCCGAGGCGGTTCTCTCTCCCTATATGGGGCAACCGCCCAATCAGGTTTCAAAAAAAAAAAAAAACACACTAACTATGTGGTAATTAGGTAGTGCCGCGGCAACACATTTTGAGCCATTCAAATGGCTCACTATGTTTTAATCGATCTATGGAGTTGAAACGAGAAGCGTTATATTTGGGGGCAAATTATAAAAAAAAATATTTCATAAAAAAAAGACATATATATATATATTGTAATAAGGGAAATTAGCAACATCCAATAATTTTAGATTTGTTATAAGAATAGTTAATGGAGAAGAGAATTAAGAGAGGAGAAGAGAATTAGGTGTGTATAATGAAGAATCAAATGTCTCTATTTATAAAGATAAAATCCTTTGGTTCATGGGCCTATGGGCACTCTATGGGTTGGGCCTGGTCATTTATTTACAACACTCCCCCTTAAATGACTAACCTATACAACAATTGCCTCACAAAAACTTATTTGGAAAAAACCCAATAGGAAAAATTAAACCAAACTAAGAAAATGAGTACAATTGATGTTGGAGTATTCAATTGCCGCCTCATTAAAACCTTGTCAGGAAAACCCAGTGGGACAAAACCTGAACGAAGGAAAAAGAGTACGACTACCCCCTTGATCATTGAATGTCTTTAAGATGACGCATTCCAATCTGATGTATCAACTTTCTGAATGTTGATGTTGGTAACGCTTTGATAAATAATCTTCTACATTATCACTTGAGTGAATATGTTGAACATCGATGTCGTCACTTTCCCTTGGATATACTTAACATGAAGAATATGCCTCATTAAAACCTTACTAGGAAAAAACTCTGTGGGAAAAAAAATGCGCATAGTTAAGGAAAAAGAGTACATTAATCTTATGTCAAATTACTTCCCTTTTTAACATCATTGGACCAATGCATATAGATCTTCAAGATCAACTTTTCAAAATTGAAATTAGTTATATCTTAGTGAGTAAGTGTTCAATCACACATCAGGTGTCCCTCGAACTTGTAATCTATAAATTTGCAACTCTTACAAGTTTGCAAAATATTAACTAGTTAATTTGTAACTTTTCTCTATTGAACTCCAAGTTCGTTAAATCCACATCATTTATTGCTCTCTCCCTCTGATGTGGATAACTTATTCCATTAGTCTTGATGTTTATATTCTTCAGGAAGAATTACTTATATACTTATGGCATATCAAGTCTTCCAAAGATTTTCTATAAATGTTGTTACTAAATTGCAACATTGTGTATATATCAAGTGTTTGTACGCTATTCAAATACACTTGCATCCACCCTTAAAGTAATTTATTTGTTCGTTATTCTAAACGAATATCTTTCTAAGATTACACTTCTGGTGTATAATACATGTAACGAATACATTTGCACTTCAATTGTATTAAAAATTTCGTACAGGCTTTTCACAATTTGAGGTGAACTCATTGGTCTACTTTGACCGATCATCTCTACACCTTCAATTTTTTCAATTTTTCAATTTTTTCGGTCTACGAGACTTTATATTAAAGATCCTCATTACATTGCGCGCATAAATAATGTCGACTTTTTCACAATTTTATGTATATAGTTCCATCAATTTCCAAACATTTGAGATCTCATAATTCTCACAAATTTTTAGGTACACGAATTTCTTACGGAAATGATATAATATTCATGTTTGAAAGAATTCTTCTAGAATTTTAATCTTCTCGACTTGACCATCTATAAATATTTACTCCATTTGCAGAAATTTTATTATTGGAACTCATAATGCTACCACATTTCAATGTCTCAAATATTATGGATAGCTTGTCCTTCGGGGGACATTAAATATCATGTAGTTTTTTCCTAGCCGAATTTTGGTTATAAAATATTTCTAAATATTCGTCTTTTGAACTTCTGGTTCAAAACTCATTTATTTGAGGATCAACCAGAGACACGAATAAAAATAGTTTGTTCGGCTATATATTTCCCCTTCTTTATGTTGCAACAACATATATACCAATCAGCGAGAATTGATACCCAATATATAATTTATCCTCTTTTGAGGACCAATCTCAACACCTTGTGGTGGAGAATGAGCACACATTTTATTTTGAGGTGGAAATCTTGTTGTTTGCAACAATAAAAACCAATTAAAAAGAGGAGATATAAGAAATTAATAGTTGGAAAAAATACAAAGAAATATCTAATAAATTCAAAACAATATATGATTCTACAAGATCATTTATTATATTAACATATTTTTTCAGGGATATGCAACTTTTTATTCTAGATGTCATATACATTTGAAACAAATTATATTTATGGGAGAATGAGCTCATTAATTTATCAATAAAAATGCAAACTTCAAGTTGCGATTATACATATTTTGATGCATCGAATAAAATATTCATCCCAAAAAATATATTCAATCGGAATATAGTACTAAGACAAAATATAATTGGTTTGAAATATGTAGGTAAATACAAATAATATTTTAGAAACTTACGGTTCTACAAGATCGATGCCTTTTCACGAATTCCTTATGATTTCGTATTTTTAATGATCCGATATGGTCTAATCGACCATGCCAACTAATAACTTTCTTTAACCGAGTAAGCTTCGAGGCTTAATCAATAATGCATCCCAATGCAAATATTTACTGGTACAATATAATTTACAAGAGATAAACCCTAATCTTTTTAATGCAATTTATTTGCTAATAACAATAGCAATGATTGAAAATGCATTTGTCCACTATCTAAATTAATCTTTATAAGAAAATTATAAATAATAATTGATTACATAGATCTCTTCAAGAGTTTTTAATCAACCAGCTCTTCAGGAGCTTTTAATCGACTATTTATGCTAGAATTGTACAATATTATTTATATTGTGGACATTTATACTTTCAACTAAAAGTATTGAAACTGATTTTAATCCTTTAGCTTTTCGAAACTTTTCATCTACCAATTTGACTAGTTATAGTTCTTAAGGAACTTTTATAAAAGAAGAGTTGTACTAATAAAATATTCTGAAGTTATTAATAAAATAGTTCTTCTGGAACCCTTCAATATGCAAACTCTTCTGAATTATTAATTAATTTGTTCCGCTGGAACTTTTCAACATGCAAACTCTTCTGGAGCTTCTAAAAGAATATAATTCTTCAAGAACTACATATATTCTTAATAAATAAAAATTTAAACAGTTGAAATAAAATTACAATCCAAAAATTCCTAATACATCTCTAAAAACTATCGAATAAGAGTTCATCAAACATAAAATAAGATACTACTAATTTTACTTTTTACCATTTCAGGTGATAATCATTCATACTAATTTCAACATACTGAGTAGTACTTCTACAATAATGGTATAGTCAAATCGTCTTTTTTACATACGGTGGAATTTCAGTCACATTCGCTTTAGGGAATGATATACCAATAAACTTTGAGATATCTTCCCTCTCAATTGCTACTACAAGAGTAAATTTTAGGTGTAAGAAATGGGAGAAACCTCTTCTTATGTGATGTTTTAGCCACAAGTCAAACCGATCGTAAAACATAGTGTTATACTTTATTTCAAAGTTTAGCACAATAACAACCTTCAGGGTTTTATATTTAAAACGTCTCCCAGATTCATTACATAATAAATTACAATAACATATATAATAAAATAATAAAATACGATAATATTATTGCTTTAACTCTCTCGGCGGTAAATCGTATTTATATTATAACCATCTACTGGTGGTCAATTGTGTTTATATTATACATCTCTTGGTGGTTAAACTTAAACAATTGTATTTATTTTACAACCATCTTCTGGTGGTTTAATAAATAAATAATAATAAATTATTTTATCATACAACTTCTAGTGGTTTATTTAAAGTAATAATCAACATGTATCTTATAAACCATCTCCCGGTGGTTATATATTTGCTTATAATATTTTATACAACCATTTTATAGTGATCGTATATTTGTCTCTACAATTCGATACAATCTTCTAGTGGTCGCATAATGGTTGGTAGAATTTAATTAAATTGTTATAACCAATTACAAGACAAAATGCTACATCGGGAGCATAAGAAAATATTTCTGAATATAATGTTGTTTAAATGATTGTTATTTCGAGAACAATATTTCGATATATTTCAAAAATATTTAGATTATAATATATTCCCTAGGAGTAAATAATTAATTTTGATTGTTATTTCTGGAACAATAATTCGATATTCTTCAAGAATATTTAGATTATAATATACTCTTCCGGAGTAAATAATTAATTTATACTAATAACATTTTCGAGAATAAATAAATAATATTCTTCGAGAATATTAGATTATGTTCTTCAAGAACATTTAATATTATTAATTTATACAATTACTACTTCGAGAGTAATCGTTCAATATTCTTCAGGGAATATTGATATTTTAAATTCTTGATAATAATAATAAATGAAAATTAATAAAAAAAATAAAAAAAATATTGAATTTGAATAAAATTGTGAATCATGGAAAGTTGATATACTGCTATAGTATTAATAACGTCAACAACGTAAATCATGCATCAAAAAGAGTATATTAAAGACAATTAATATGAATATTACAATTAATATGTAATAAAAAAAACATGCTGATTAATATTAGTACCTTCTACTCCCCCCATTCCTCAATATATGTCGTTTATGACACTTTGAAAAAAAATTAAGTAACTCAAACAAACAATAATTTTTTCCACCACAATTCCAATAATACCCCTTCCTTTATCCTTCTCTTTCACTTTTCCAATAAAAAATATGTTTAGGGTATAATTGAATAAATTATTGACATCTAATAAAAGACACGTAAATGACAATTAATTTGGATATATATCTCCTAAACGACAATTAAATGAGAATGGAGAGAGTATTTAGTTTCTATCCATAATTCTCACGTCCTTTCATTCGTTGGAGACCGTCTTATAATATGGTGATGAAAAGATAAAGAAAAAGGATAAACGAAAATTTTATAAGTATTAGAGAAGTTAAAATAATAGTTTCAGGACTATTTTCGACAATAAACAAAATACTAATTGACTAGAGAGTACCTTGTAGGAAGTCAAATGTTGCTAGCGAAGTTGGCGCAATATTTTGGATTTACATTTATTTTCTCTGTCGCACAAAGATATGTTTTTTTAGGAAACGATGTTGTCAAATTCGACCATAGGAGGGGAGAGGAGAGGGGAATGTAAATTTTAAACGGACATTTCAAAATCCAAAAGAGAATATTTCTATGGTAATTTAAAAGATAAACGGACATTTCAATATCCATCATTCAGAATTTGCTACATGGACATTTTTTTAATTATATATACACGTAGCAAATTGTAAGTGATTGGGTATAAGAATGAGAATGTACACGGGAATTACGATTTTTTTTAAAAAGCTTCGAGAAAGATTGCAAGTACAACCCAAAACTCTTATTGTTGCAAAATGCCTGTGAACAAAGAGGTCTTTAAATATTAATGGTATTGATGACGTGAGGTGGATGACGTGAGGTGGAAGCTAGGGTTTCATTTGGCTTCCGGATGTGTTTGCCTAAGGGTGTTGATACAGATGAATGTATAGTTTTAGGATGTGAGTTAGCGGTTGGACTTTGAACTTTTGCATACTTTCTTGTTTGGTTTTTTTTCTTTTTTTTCTTTTTTATGGAAAGCGCGTTTCCGTTTTATTTTTGAAGGTCGTAGAACATTATTCTTTGCTATAAGAATGAAATTTAATAGTTATGTTCGGTGTTTCATAGAAGGTCGTGTTTGACGCGATGGTCAAATGTTAACTTGTTATACTGTTAAGTTACGGGATCGAACTCCGAACACGGTCTCTTTATAAAAAATATAAGGGTAAGGCTGCGTACATTGTAACTTTCTTCGAGACTCTACTAAGGCGAGAGCCTTTTGCACTGGGTACGACCTTTATGTTCGGTGTTTCATAGAGGCTTAAAAATTATCCATCTATCTCTTACTATATTCCGGGGTATGAGAGTTCTTTTTGTCGGTTAAGTGGAAGCTAGATTCTCCATCCATCTCGAATATTATCTTTGAATGTGGATGGAGCATCTTGAGGTAACCCGAAGGTCTCCGAGTATTGGATGTATTAATTTTAAGATATGGGGATGGGCGATTCATAGTGGCTTTTGCTTCGTACATTGGAGATGATCCAAATAACTCTCGGGCATTATTTTGTACCAATGTGATGATATTCATATTCAATCGGATTCGGAATTTATGGTGACAGCAGTTCGATGTAGGAATATCTCTTCTTGGTCTTTGAATTCTATTTTCAATCAAATTATAATTTTACACGAGGGCGGCGCTTTCATTTGTCGTGTCTATCGTGTGAAATGAGTAAGGTAGAGAATTTAATACTGGAGAGGAGCTAAATCTTTATAATGCATATGTATCTTATTCCTCCCTTTTTTTTGCTAAGAAATTATCCAGTAATCACAAAATAGCTAAAACTATTATTACTATAATCAAAGGATATTCATAATATAGGTCTTATAGTTATTTTATCTCTTCCATAAATATTTGATGTTTCACAAATTTAAAATTATTTTTTATAGACATTGCTTTTGATTATAAAGTTGGTGCATGTGTCTACCATTTTTTACATGTTTCAATTTTTTTGACCCCACAACTCCTCTCACAAACAATTCATTTTTAATTTATTCACTGGACAAAAGTTACAAAAATTCTCATTTCAAAATCACTCCGAATTTTTTTTAAGAGCACAAATATAAACAAAAAGTTTCTTAAAAAAATGATTTTATTTTCTAGTCTCTTCCCACTTTTGTTCTTTTTAGAACCCTATCTATTATTATCCTAGTTGCGACTACTAATACAATCACTAATGTATATCATTATATTGTTCTACAACTATAACCCTTTTACTCTCTCTCTATGAAAGTTGCAATCACTCGATTATCCCCACCACGCATTGATCTCGTTCACTTCGTAGCTTTCTCTCACTACAAGAAAACTCCCTTTTAGTGATAAATATAATTTGTCGCGAAAAGTGAAATTTTGTCGCAAAAGCTTTTAGTGAGGAAAAAAAAGTTTTGAGGGTCCGCCAAGCCCCTGCTGCTAAAGGGTATTGGAAACTAAAGCTTGACAGTTTGTCGTAAAAAGGGTGAACTTGTTTGACTGTGGATAAGCTTCTATCGTCCGAGTAATTATTTTCCAATAATGCATACTTGGTTGAATAACCTTTCCAAAAAATATAAATCATCCCTGAGAGAAGGAATTATAAGTGTGAATATAAGGTACAACCAACCTATATTTTAGCAAATGAACTGCATTAAATATAAAGCACAACAACCCCTATATATATATATAATATTTACAAGCTACTATACAAAAATGAAAGAATATATATAACACAAAGATAGAATATTTACAAGCTACTATACAAAAATTAAAGAAAAAAATACAGAATTTTTGTTAAAGAGGAAAATATGTATAAGTTGAATGAATATGGTCGGCATGTAGTGAGGAGAAGTCTTCAAAGTCATATATTCCCCTAAATATTTCTTACAGCTGCACACGTCCCTCATCAATCCATATAAACTTTACATAGAAAAATGCAAGTTTATCAAGTCTTTCTCTGCCTATAAATATTCACATATTCATCAAAGTTTTTTGCAACACCCACCCAAAGCTCAGTCTTTACAGCACAATTACTGAGTTCCCATAGAAGAAGCTCACAAAATGGTTTCTCAGAAATCTCAGTTTGCTCTACTTTTAGTAGTCTTTTGTTTGATTTTCTCACATTTTGAATCTACTTTTGCTCTTCCACCATTTACTACTTTGTCTCTTCCACCCTTTAGGGTTGAGTTTTACCTAAAATCTTGTCCTCTTGCTGAGTTAATTGTGAGTAAAGCTGTGAACAAGGCCGTCTCCAGAAATCCAGGCATTGCCGCTGGACTTATAAGGATGCATTTCCACGACTGCTTTGTTCGGGTTTGTTTAAATTTCAGTCCTACATTATTGAAATAGAACAAGTGTCTGATTATTTCATGCATGCTCCGCTTCATTGGCAGAAGCAGAAGTGGCTGTTATCCCAATATTTTGAACACGCCATTTTTGTTTTCTTTTTGAAAAAGATAGAAACTTCCAAACTGGATCTTTATTATTATTATTATTTAAAATTTCTAATTCTATCATTGTTGTTATTGTTTTATGATAATTCAGGGCTGTGATGGCTCAGTACTACTAGACACAGTACAGGGGAAACCTGCAGCCGAGAAAGATCACCCAGCAAATAACCCAAGTTTAAGAGGATTCGAGGTAATTGATGAAGCAAAAGCGGAATTAGAAGCTTTATGTCCGAAAACTGTGTCATGTGCGGACATTCTTGCCTTTGCTGCTCGAGACAGTGCTCTAAAAGTTGGAGGAATAAACTATTTAGTGCCTGCAGGACGGCGCGACGGGAGTGTTTCCTTGGGTTCTGATATTCCACAAAACCTCCCAGCTCCTTTCGCCAATGCCAAGCAACTTCAAGACAATTTCAAAAGAAAAGGATTAACACTTGACGAAATGGTCACTCTTTCTGGTGCTCATTCCATTGGTGTCTCCCATTGTACTTCTTTCTCAAGAAGGCTTTACAATTTCAATGCCTCTCATCCACAAGACCCTGACCTAAACCCTACTTATGCTGATTTCTTGAAGAAAAAGTGTCCTCCTCCAAGCAATAATGGCGTTGATCCAACGGCGGATCTTGATGTTTCCACACCAAATCGATTGGATAATAAATATTATTCCAATTTGCGAGTCGTCGAGGGACTGTTGACCTCCGATCAAGCGTTGTATAGCAGTTCTTCGATTGCTAAGTTGGTTTCGAACAATGCTAAATATGGTATAATTTGGGCTCCTAAATTTGCAGCTGCAATGGTGCGTATGGGTTCAATTGATATCCTCACCGGTAAGCAGGGGCAGATTAGAACTAATTGCCACTTTGTGAACTAATAATTTATTTTTTCATTGCCCTTGTGTGTTCTTATGTCTTGTGCTGATTTTTTTCCCCCCTCCTTTTTTTGAGACCCCCTAAGGGGGACATATCTTGAGATATTTTATTGTGATTCCATTAATTGTTTATTGAGATTGATTCAACAAAATGTACTCAACTGTGATTGATTCCTTTTTGTAATGTACTCATATATAATATATAATTTATATACTAGCGAGTGTACTAGATCAAAATTTATTGGGACAGCGGAAGAATAAAGATATGTGGTGAGAATGTAGAAAAACGACCACCAAGAAAACAACAATATTGTTTAATGTGATTTGATATTTAAAAATAAACATATGTACATCTTCCAGGTGAAACTTTATTTCCTTCTCCGCGCAAACTTTATTTCCTTAATTATTTATAAAGTTTATTCCTCACATATATGCTAAACTTTTCCAATGGGAAAATGAAAAGAATCTTAAACGTATAAGTGTGGAAAATGTATTTTATCAAGTTTGCGTACAAGATTTTTTTATTATTATTTTTACAGTTTTCATATGTAGTTTGACATACTTTTGCAGTTTTTCGCCTCCCAAAAGACAATTCAAGTCTTCGTCCCTGACTGGGGTGTGCGGCGGTTCTATTAGTTAAAGTTCTGTACTTCACTCACAACATCATCTTAGTAGAATTTATATTTACATGTAGCATCTGTAGATATTATGAGTGACACTACAAGAAAACAGTGTAACAAGGACAGACAAATCTGTCGCTAAATGATCGAATCACGTGGTCGTGTATTTTTCGTCGCTAAGCAAATTAACAACCGAATACCGACGGAATATTTAGCGACCGATCATTGGGTGTTTCATGAATCATACAAATTCCTAGATTTCAATGAACTAGCAATTCCATCTTCTAGTATATACGTGTTTAAGCAAAAAAACAATTGGCAATCATAAAAAAAATGTGAGTGAATTGATGAGGCATCCCAATCAAAGAATGGAAGTTCGAGCTTCTATATGGTACAAAAGAGAAACAATTACCGCGTATTTGCAATAATTCCTACCGTGTCGGCCACATCGACCTCCAATTCCCAATCAGATTAGAGACGAAATACACAGACACAAGAAAACATAGAAGAAAAATGAACTCCAAAGAAACTGGCATGGAAGGTAAAGCAAAATTTTTACCACAATTACATTTCCAAAAATTTACATAGATATGAAACATCCTAGTCTAGAAAGAACATTCGACTAGCACAACTCGAGGAGAATGAAAATTTCCAATTTCGGACAAGCCTACCCAAAGCAGTCTAGAGAAAGGTTTAAGTCATAGTAAATCAAATGGCTAAAAGTACTATCATATTTTTGGATTAGGGATTAGAAAATCCAAAAAAAATTAAAAAACTTTGAATGAACAAATTAGGGATTGTTATACCTAATTGAAGATTTGATTTTGGAAAGCTGTTGGCGCGGCGACTACGGAGAGGTGGTGGAGGCGCGACACGCAACTTTAGAGTGTGGTGGCGCAGCGAATCGAAATTCCCGGGAAGGACTTGGGGCTTACTTATTGCTTGTGGCGGAGCTGGAGCTGAGTGGTGCTTTGCGTTTTGGAGGTGTCGTAGCTGGTGGCAATGGGAGGAGGGAGGGGGTGGTGGGGGGAATACATCTAGGGAGGTGGAGGAGGGTCGCGGTTTTTCGTCGGAGGTGGAGGCGGTTTTTTCCGTCCATTATGTGATTTTGATTAAGTGTTTGAGAAGTTAGGGATTTATTTGAGAGAGAACAACAAAACGACGTCATTTCATTTGATATCCATCGGTATTCGGTCGTTACCGTTTTCGTCGGTATTCGGTCGTACCCCATCCGTTGGTATTCAGTCATTATCTTTAACAAAACGACGTCGTATTGGGGGTACTTAAACACTTATGTGTTATTTATAAATTTTTAAAAGAAATAAAACATCAAAACGACGTCGTTTTGACGCCGTTATGTATTCTGTCGGTAAACGGTCGTTAACGGCGCACCAAACGACGTCGTTTTAAATAATTTTAAACCTTAATTTTTTAAAAGAAATAAAACATCAAAACGACGTCGTTTTGACGCCGTTATGTATTCCGTCGGTAAACAGTGAACAAAACGACGTCGTTTTAATTAATTTTAAACCTTAATTTTTTAAAAGAAATAAAACATCAAAACGACGTCGTTTTGACAGTTAGCTACGGTATTTATTTATTTATTAATAATAAATTTTATTCGCTACGGATTAGCTACGAAATATTTTAATTTAATTTAAAAGTTAGCTACGGATTTGCTACGGAATATTTTAATTTATTTTAACAGATTAGCTACGGAATATTTTTAATTTAATTTAACAGTTAGCTACGGAATATTTTAATTTAATTTAATAGTTAGCTACGGAATATTTTAATTTAATAGTTAGCTACTGAATTTGCTACTGAAATATTCATTTAAATAATATAAAATAGAATTATTTCCGTAGCTAATCGGTAGCTATTAGGTACGCTTTTTTTTCAATAAAATGTACATATGCTACTAGCTCCTTGCCAAAAACAGTAAATGATACCAAACAATTTATATGCACAATCACGCCTTAAGCTATTATTTCAAGCCAAATAAGCCAAAAACGTTGAGCACAATCTAAGTGAAGTACTTAATACAATCCAAACAAAAAGCTTAACACAATCCAAGCCAAAAGCCTAATACAATCAAAGTGTTCAAGTTTAAAAACTAAAAACTATCCAAACAACAAACTTAAAACATCTAAGCAACAAACCTAAAACAAATGTCATCTAAAGGCGGTAATCATCTGCAGCGATGGTGTCGTCTAAGTCATCCATGGACTCATCACCGTCATCGTCATGACTCGTCATCATCACTCGTCCGAGCAATCCAAAATCTACTGAGAACTCGACATTGCTCAATTCAAGAATTTGCTTTTGCATCTCTATGATCTTCTTCAACTTTTTTGTCAAACTTTCCCTTGATCTTCTTCTCAATTGTTTTGGTCAATGATGCAACTTGAGTGGATGACAATGGCATCTCGATAGATCCACCAATGGATGTGATCGCCCCACGCAACCTTTGAGACATTGAACCAAGTCCATATGCATGGCCCCTTTTTTTAATCCCTCAACCTGTAGCATCAAACTAACATCATCAGGTGCAGGTTGTCCCGTTTCATTAGATTGTTGGGTAGCTTTCTCCTTTAGACTCTCAAATGCTTCCTGAAATGATTATCAATGTCAGTAATACTAGAATTAAAATTCTGTACCAATATTAAAACAATTGAAAGATTGTTCCATTATGCAACAATGCATCTCAAAGTATGTTGAAAAAGGATCAATCACAAAAAGGAAAACATCAGCACTTCACAAGGGTCATCTACCATTGTCTCGCACAATGTTGAGGCTACAAATTTAATAAGAGGGGGCATATCCTAGTTTACCTGGCAAAAAACAGCCAAAATGAAATAGCAATAGCAAAGCAATCATCACCCCTTTCTTCTAAATTTTTATTCCAGAATCTAATGTCCACCAGTAACTTATTTCATGAAATAACTTGTGGACAACTTTGAATTCCATCAAAAGCCAGTTAGCAAGCTGTTCTGAAACCTTAACTAGCTAAAATTCTATAGATTTTCTTGCATGAGTAACATAGTTTTCCTCAAAAAATTTACTACGGAAATTCCGTAGCAAACGGAAAAAAAAATGAGCGCCAACATTCCCGCCAATAAAATTCATGTTTCCGTAGTAATTCCATAGCAAACGAAAATTTAGTTTAATTTATTTTTTGTTGGATGACAAATACCGCTACGGAAATAAAATTATAATATCAAAAAGGGCAAACAAAAATAATTAATAAAATTTCATGTATGTTTGCTACGGAAATTCCGTAGCAAACGGAAAAAAAAATTAGCGCCAACATTCCCGCCAATAAAATTCACGTTTCCGTAGCAAATGATAAGTTTAACAAATTCCGTACAATTTATTTTTTGTTGCATAACAAATTCCGTAGCAATTCAGTAGCGAAGCATGATAAGTTTAACCCGCAAAAAAAACCCGCCAATTTTGCTACGTCTTTGCTACGGAATAGCTATCGACAATTATCCGTAGTTAATATAGAAACATTAACTACGGAAATAATTTCGTAGCTAAAATCCGTAGCGAATAGGCGTTTTTCTTGTAGTGTTTGGGTTCCCTTGTGTGGGTCTTATACTCTCCTCATGGGACACCCGCTCAACGGGCTTCTACGACACCCGCTCAACGGGACTTCTACTACTCCCCTCACGGGGCACCCGCAAGCCGGACTTCTACTACTCCTCCTCTGGTGAGGTCCAATAAATAATTGTAATAGAAAATAAAAATAAAAAAAAGAAGCTTTTAAAAAAAAAAATTTGAACTAGCAATTCCATCTTCTAGTATATCTCGTGTTTAAGCAAAAAACAATTGGCAATCATAAAAAAAAAGTGAGTGACAATAGATGAGGCATCCCAATCAAAGAATGGAAGTTCGACTTCTATATGGTACAAAAGAGAAACAATTACTGCGTATTTGCAATAATTCCTACCTTGTCGGCCATATCGACCTCCAATTCCCAATCAGATTAGAGGCGAAATACATAGACACAAGAAAACTTAGAAGAAAAATGAACTCCAAAGAAATTGGCATGGAAGGTAAAGCAAAAATTTTACCACACTTACATTTCCAAAAATTTACATAGATATGAAACATCCAAGTCTAGAAAGAACATTCGACAAGCACAACTCAAGAGAAGGAAAATTTCCAATTTCAGACAAGCCTACCAAACGAGTCTAGAGAAAGGTGCAAGTCATAGTAAATCAAATGGCTAAAAGTACTATCATATTTTGGATTAGGGATTAGAAAATCCAAAAAAATTAAAAACTTTGAATGAACAAATTAGGGATTGTTATACCTAATTAAAGATTTGATTTTGGAAACTGGTGGCGCGGCACGACAACTTTAGAGTGTGGTGGCGCAGCTAATCGAAATTCCAGAAGGACACAGGGGCTTACTTATTGCTTGTGGCGGAGCAGGAGCTGGTGGTGCCGCGTTTTGGAGGTGTCTTAGCTGGTGGCAATGGGAGGAGAGAGGGGTGGTGGGGAATACTTCTGGGGAGGTGGAGGAGGGTCGCAGTTTTTGGTCGGAGGTGGAGGCGATTTTTTCGGTCCATTATGTGATTTTGATTAAGTGTTTGAGAAGTTAGGGATTTATTTGAAAGAGAATAACAAAACGATGTCATTTCATTTGATATCCGTCGGTATTCGGTCGTTACCATTTTCGTCGGTATTCAGTCGTACCCCATCCGCCGGTATTCAATCATTATCTATAACAAAACGACGTCGTATTGGGGGTACTTAAACACTTATGTGTTATTTGTAATTTTTTAAAAGAAATAAAACATCAAAATGATGTCGTTTTGACGCCGTTATGTATTCTGTCGGTAAACGGTCGTTAACTTCCGTCGGTATTCGGTTGTTAACGGCGCACCAAACGACGTCATTTTAATTAATTTTAAACCTTAATTTTTTAAAAGAAATAAAACATCAAAACGACGTCGTTATGTATTCCGTCGATAAACAGTCGTTAACAGTGAACAAAAACGACGTCGTTTTAATTAATTTTCAACCTTAATTTTTTAAAAGAAATAAAACATCAAAACGACGTCGTTTTGACGCCGTTATGTATTCCGTTGGTAAACCGTCGTTAACTCCCGTCGGTATTCGGTTGTTAACGGTGAACAAAACAACGTCGTTTTAATTTGGTCAACGGGACCGCTATGGCCGATGCAGTAGCGATGGATTAGCGACCGTTAATTTTTCGATTTCCATTCGGTCGTTAAAGGGCGTGACCGAAAATATCGGCTGCTAATTTCGGTCTCTATTTAACTGTTTTCTTATAGTGTGAATAGCAGGACAAAAATCAATAGGCTCGGTCCACCTTATTTTTCACTGCATCCTGTATTCCCCGATCCAATATTACTAGGACTCCATGCCTTTAATAATATATGTTCTTTCAATCCATTTATCTCCTTTAAAAATGTTTTGAAAGTTTAAGGATTATTTTGATAAAGTTACTCTCATTTATATATATAATTGTACTATTTTTTTTATACTATTCTAACTCCTTTCTCATTCTATGTTCTATATATAGATGACTTCACATATCTTATTTTTTCTGAGAATTTCACCATTTTTTAAAGAACATATATTTTTAAATAAAAATGAAACACGTACTAATTTTTTATTAATCACAAAATAAAACATAAAATGTGACAGAAATTCTTACATAAAGGGTCCATACCTTGTTATACAACTCGGATCAATGATATTTAAAATAGATATTAATCGCATAGTGCCTGTGACCAGTTATTCCTTCAACAGTTTTCCATTATCACAGGTGGAAACAGAACACAAAAACTCATTTTAATTTTATAAATAAGTGATGTCATTCAGAAGATGTCAGTTGAATTTACTGCAATTTGGAAAAAAAATAACAATAAATGTAGAAGCTGTCTTTATCTTGACATTTTATTACAAGCAAACTTTGAACCGATCTTCAAATCATATTTTAAAGACACTAACTATGTGGTAATTAGGTAGCGCTCTGCCCACGACCTAGGTCGTGGGTTCGATACCCTCCACCTGCGTGTGGCAAAGTTTAATCTCTTCCTTGTCTGAGGCAGTTCTCTCTCCCCTATATGGGGCAACCGCCCAATCAGGTTTCAAAAAAAAAAAAAAACACACTAACTATGTGGTAATTAGGTAGTGCCGCGGCAACACATTTTGAGCCATTCAAATGGCTCACTATGTTTTAATCGATCTATGGAGTTGAAACGAGAAGCGTTATATTTGGGGGCAAATTATAAAAAAAAAAATATTTCATAAAAAAAAGACATATATATATATATATTGTAATAAGGGAAATTAGCAACATCCAATAATTTTAGATTTGTTATAAGAATAGTTAATGGAGAAGAGAATTAAGAGAGGAGAAGAGAATTAGGTGTGTATAATGAAGAATCAAATGTCTCTATTTATAAAGATAAAATCCTTTGGTTCATAGGGCCTATGGGCACTCTATGGGTTGGGCTCAGTCATTTATTTACAACACTCCCCTTAAATGACTAACCTATACAACAATTGCCTCACAAAAAACTTATTTGGAAAAAAACCCAATAGGAAAAAATTAAACCAAACTAAGAAAATGAGTACAATTGATGTTGGAGTATTCAATTGCCGCCTCATTAAAACCTTGTCGGGAAAACCCGAGTGGGACAAAACCCGAACGAAGGAAAAAAGAGTACGACTACCCCCCCTTGATCATTGAATGTCTTTAAGATGACGCATTCCAATCTGATGTATCAACTTTCTGAATGTTGATGTTGGTAACGCTTTGATAAATAATCTTCTACATTATCACTTGAGTGAATATGTTGAACATCGATGTCGTCACTTTCCCTTGGATATACTTAACATGAAGAATATGCCTCATTAAAACCTTACTAGGAAAAAACTCTGTGGGAAAAAAATGCGCATAGTTAAGGAAAAAGAGTACATTAATCTTATGTCAAATTACTTCCCTTTTTAACATCATTGGACCAATGCATATAGATCTTCAAGATCAACTTTTCAAAATTGAAATTAGTTATATCTTAGTGAGTAAGTGTTCAATCACACATCAGGTGTCCCTCGAACTTGTAATCTATAAATTTGCAACTCTTCTGAAGTTTGCAAAATATTAACTAGTTAATTTGTAACTTTTCTCTATTGAACTCCAAGTTCGTTAAATCCACATCATTTATTGCTCTCTCCCTCTGATGTGGATAACTTATTCCATTAGTCTTGATGTTTATATTCTTCGAGAAGAATTACTTATATACTTATGGCATATCAAGTCTTCCAAAGATTTTCTATAAATGTTGTTACTAAATTGCAACATTGTGTATATATCAAGTGTTTGTACGCTATTCAAATACACTTGCATCCACCCTTAAAGTAATTTATTTGTTCGTTATTCTAAACGAATATCTTTCTAAGATTACACTTCTGGTGTATAATACATGTAACGAATACATTTGCACTTCAATTGTATTAAAAATTTCGTACTGGCTTTTCACAATTTGAGGTGAACTCATTGGTCTACTTTGACCGATCATCTCTACACCTTCAATTTTTCAATTTTTTCAATTTTTTCGGTCTACGAGACTTTATATTAAAGATCCTCATTACATTGCGCGCATAAATAATGTCGACTTTTTCACAATTTTATGTATATAGTTCCATCAATTTCCAAACATTTGAGATCTCATAATTCTCACAAATTTTTAGGTACACGAATTTCTTACGGAAATGATATAATATTCATGTTTGAAAGAATTCTTCTAGAATTTTAATCTTCTCGACTTGACCATCTATAAATATTTACTCCATTTGCAGAAATTTTATTATTGGAACTCATAATGCTACCACATTTCAATGTCTCAAATATTATGGATAGCTTGTCCTTCAGGGACATTAAATATCATGTAGTTTTTCCTAGCCGAATTTTGGTTATAAAATATTTCTAAATATTCGTCTTTTGAACTTCTGGTTCAAAACTCATTTATTTGAGGATCAACCAGAGACACGAATAAAAATAGTTTGTTCGGCTATATATTTCCCCTTCTTTATGTTGCAACAACATATATACCAATCAGCAGAATTGATACCCAATATATAATTTATCCTCTTTTGAGGACCAATCTCAACACCTTGTGGTGGAGAATGAGCACACATTTTATTTTGAGGTGGAAATCTTGTTGTTTGCAACAATAAAAACCAATTAAAAAGAGGAGATATAAGAAATTAATAGTTGGAAAAATACAAAGAAATATCTAATAAATTCAAAACAATATATGATTCTACAAGATCATTTATTATATTAACATATTTTTCGAGATATGCAACTTTTATTCTAGATGTCATATACATTTGAAACAAATTATATTTATGGGAGAATGAGCTCATTAATTTATCAATAAAAATGCAAACTTCAAGTTGCGATTATACATATTTTGATGCATCGAATAAAATATTCATCCCAAAAAATATATTCAATCGAATATAGTACTAAGACAAAATATAATTGGTTTGAAATATGTAGGTAAATACAAATAATATTTTAGAAACTTACGGTTCTACAAGATCGAGTGCCTTTTCACGAATTCCTTATGATTTCGTATTTTTAATGATCCGATATGGTCTAATCAGCCATGCCAACTAATAACTTTCTTTAACCGAGTAAGCTTCGAGGCTTAATCAATAATGCATCCCAATGCAAATATTTACTGGTACAATATAATTTACAAGAGATAAACCCTAATCTTTTTAATGCAATTTATTTGCTAATAACAATAGCAATGATTGAAAATGCATTTGTCCACTATCTAAATTAATCTTTATAAGAAAATTATAAATAATAATTGATTACATAGATCTCTTCAAGAGTTTTTTAATCAACCAAACTTTCTTCAGGGAGCTTTTAATCGACTATTTATGCTAGAATTGTACAATATTATTTATATTGTGGACATTTATACTTTCAACTAAAAGTATTGAAACTGATTTTAATCCTTTAGCTTTTCGAAACTTTTCATCTACCAATTTGACTAGTTATAGTTCTTAAGGAACTTTTATAAAAGAAGAGTTGTACTAATAAAATATTCTGAAGTTATTAATAAAATAGTTCTTCTGGAACCCTTCAATATGCAAACTCTTCTGAATTATTAATTAATTTGTTCCGCTGGAACTTTTCAACATGCAAACTCTTCTGGAGCTTCTAAAAGAATATAATTCTTCAAGAACTACATATATTCTTAATAAATAAAAATTTAAACAGCTTGAAATAAAATTACAATCCAAAAATTCCTAATACATCTCTAAAAACTATCGAATAAGAGTTCATCAAACATAAAATAAGATACTACTAATTTTACTTTTTACCATTTCAGGTGATAATCATTCATACTAATTTCAACATACTGAGTAGTACTTCTACAATAATGGTATAGTCAAATCGTCTTTTTTACATACGGTGGAATTTCAGTCACATTCGCTTTAGGGAATGATATACCAATAAACTTTGAGATATCTTCCCTCTCAATTGCTACTACAAGAGTAAATTTTAGGTGTAAGAAATGGGAGAAACCTCTTCTTATGTGATGTTTTAGCCACAAGTCAAACTGATCAGTAAAACATAGTGTTATACTTTATTTCAAAGTTTAGCACAATAACAACCTTCAGGGTTTTATATTTAAAACGTCTCCCAGATTCATTACATAATAAATTACAATAACATATATAATAAAATAATAAAATACGATAATATTATTGCTTTAACTCTCTCATGGTAAATCGTATTTATATTATAACCATCTACTGGTGGTCAATTGTGTTTATATTATACATCTCTTGGTGGTTAAACTTAAACAATTGTATTTATTTTACAACCATCTTCTGGTGGTTTAATAAATAAATAATAATAAATTATTTTATCATACAACTTCTAGTGGTTTATTTAAAGTAATAATCAACATGTATCTTATAAACCATCTCCCGGTGGTTATATATTTGCTTATAATATTTTATACAACCATTTTATAGTGATCGTATATTTGTCTCTACAATTCGATACAATCTTCTAGTGGTCGCATAATGGTTGGTAGAATTTAATTAAATTGTTATAACCAATTACAAGACAAAATGCTACATCGGGAGCATAAGAAAATATTTCTGAATATAATGTTGTTTAAATGATTGTTATTTCGAGAACAATATTTCGATATATTTCAAAAATATTTAGATTATAATATATTCCCTAGGAGTAAATAATTAATTTTGATTGTTATTTCTGGAACAATAATTCGATATTCTTCAAGAATATTTAGATTATAATATACTCTTCCAGAGTAAATAATTAATTTATACTAATAACATTTTCGAGAATAAATAAATAATATTCTTCGAGAATATTAGATTATGTTCTTCAAGAACATTTAATATTATTAATTTATACAATTACTACTTCGAGAGTAATCGTTCAATATTCTTCGAGAATATTGATATTTTAAATTCTTGATAATAATAATAAATGAAAATTAATAAAAAAAATAAAAAAAATATTGAATTTGAATAAAATTGTGAATCATGGAAAGTTGATATACTGCTATAGTATTAATAACGTCAACAACGTAAATCATGCATCAAAAAGAGTATATTAAAGACAATTAATATGAATATTACAATTAATATGTAATAAAAAAAACATGCTGATTAATATTAGTACCTTCTACTCCCCCCATTCCTCAATATATGTCGTTTATGACACTTTGAAAAAAAATTAAGTAACTCAAACAAACAATAATTTTTTCCACCACAATTCCAATAATACCCCTTCCTTTATCCTTCTCTTTCACTTTTCCAATAAAAAATATGTTTAGGGTATAATTGAATAAATTATTGACATCTAATAAAAGACACGTAAATGACAATTAATTTGGATATATATCTCCTAAACGACAATTAAATGAGAATGGAGAGAGTATTTAGTTTCTATCCATAATTCTCACGTCCTTTCATTCGTTGGAGACCGTCTTATAATATGGTGATGAAAAGATAAAGAAAAAGGATAAACGAAAATTTTATAAGTATTAGAGAAGTTAAAATAATAGTTTCAGGACTATTTTCGACAATAAACAAAATACTAATTGACTAGAGAGTACCTTGTAGGAAGTCAAATGTTGCTAGCGAAGTTGGCGCAATATTTTGGATTTACATTTATTTTCTCTGTCGCACAAAGATATGTTTTTTTAGGAAACGATGTTGTCAAATTCGACCATAGGAGGGGAGAGGAGAGGGGAATGTAAATTTTAAACGGACATTTCAAAATCCAAAAGAGAATATTTCTATGGTAATTTAAAAGATAAACGGACATTTCAATATCCATCATTCAGAATTTGCTACATGGACATTTTTTTTAATTATATATACACGTAGCAAATTGTAAGTGATTGGGTATAAGAATGAGAATGTACACGGGAATTACGATTTTTTTAAAAAGCTTCGAGAAAGATTGCAAGTACAACCCAAAACTCTTATTGTTGCAAAATGCCTGTGAACAAAGAGGTCTTTAAATATTAATGGTATTGATGACGTGAGGTGGATGACGTGAGGTGGAAGCTAGGGTTTCATTTGGCTTCCGGATGTGTTTGCCTAAGGGTGTTGATACATATGAATGTATAGTTTTAGGATGTGAGTTAGCGGTTGGACTTTGAACTTTTGCATACTTTCTTGTTTGGTTTTTTTTTTCTTTTTTTCTTTTTATGGAAAGCGCGTTTCCGTTTTATTTTTGAAGGTCGTAGAACATTATTCTTTGCTATAAGAATGAAATTTAATAGTTATGTTCGGTGTTTCATAGAAGGTCGTGTTTGACGCGATGGTCAAATGTTAACTTGTTATCTGTTAAGTTACGGGATCGAACTCCGAACACAGTCTCTTTATAAAAATATAAGGGTAAGACTGCGTACATTGTAACTTTCTTCAGACTCTACTAAGGCGAGAGCCTTTTGCACTGGGTACGACCTTTATGTTCGGTGTTTCATAGAGGCTTAAAAATTATCCATCTATCTCTTACTATATTCCGGGGTATGAGAGTTCTTTTTGTCGGTTAAGTGGAAGCTAGATTCTCCATCCATCTCGAATATTATGCTGAATGTGGATGGAGCATCTTGAGGTAACCCGAAGGTCTCCAGTATTGGATGTATTAATTTTAAGATATGGGGATGGGCGATTCATAGTGGCTTTTGCTTCGTACATTGGAGATGATCCAAATAACTCTCGGGCATTATTTTGTACCAATGTGATGATATTCATATTCAATCGGATTCGGAATTTATGGTGACAGCAGTTCGATGTAGGAATATCTCTTCTTGGTCTTTGAATTCTATTTTCAATCAAATTATAATTTTACACGAGGGCGGCGCTTTCATTTCTTGTGTCTATCGTGTGAAATGATTAAGGTAGAGAATTTAATATTGGAGAGGAGCTAAATCTTTATAATACATATGTATCTTATTCCTCCCTTTTTTTTTGCTAAGAAATTATCCAGTAATCACAAAATAGCTAAAACTATTATTATTATAATCAAAGGATATTCATAATATAGGTCTTATAGTTATTTTATCTCTTCCATAAATATTTGATGTTTCACAAATTTAAAATTATTTTTTATAGACATTGCTTTTGATTATAAAGTTGGTGCATGTGTCTACCATTTTTTACATGTTTCAATTTTTGTGACCCCACAACTCCTCTCACAAACAATTCATTTTTTAATTTATTCACTGGACAAAAGTTACAAAAATTCTCATTTCAAAATCACTCCGAATTTTTTTTAAGAGCACAAATATAAACAAAAAGTTTCTTAAAAAAAATGATTTTATTTTCTAGTCTCTTCCCACTTTTGTTCTTTTTAGAACCCTATCTATTATTATCCTAGTTGCGACTACTAATACAATCACTAATGTATATCATTATATTGTTCTACAACTATAACCCTTTTACTCTCTCTCTATGAAAGTTGCAATCACTCGATTATCCCCACCACGCATTGATCTGTTCACTTCTGTAGCTTTCTCTCACTACAAGAAAACTCCCTTTTAGTGATAAATATAATTTGTCGCGAAAAGTGAAATTTTGTCGCAAAAGCTTTTAGTGAGGAAAAAAAGTTTTGGGAGTCCGCCAAGCCCCTGCTGCTAAAGGGTATTGGAAACTAAAGCTTGACAGTTTGTCGTAAAAAGGGTGAACTTGTTTGACTGTGGATAAGCTTCATTGTCCGAGTAATTATTTTCCAATAATGCATACTTGGTTGAATAACCTTTCCAAAAAATATAAATCATCCCTGAGAGAAGGAATTATAAGTGTGAATATAAGGTACAACCAACCTATATTTTAGCAAATGAACTGCATTAAATATAAAGCACAACAACCCCCTATATATATATATAATATTTACAAGCTACTATACAAAAAATGAAAGAATATATATAACACAAAGATAGAATATTTACAAGCTACTATACAAAAATTAAAGAAAAAAATACAGAATTTTTGTTAAAGAGGAAAATATGTATAAGTTGAATGAATATGGTCGGCATGTAGTGAGGAGAAGTCTTCAAAGTCATATATTCCCCTAAATATTTCTTACAGCTGCACACGTCCCTCATCAATCCATATAAACTTTACATAGAAAAATGCAAGTTTATCAAGTCTTTCTCTGCCTATAAATATTCACATATTCATCAAAGTTTTTTGCAACACCCACCCAAAGCTCAGTCTTTACAGCACAATTACTGAGTTCCCATAGAAGAAGCTCACAAAATGGTTTCTCAGAAATCTCAGTTTGCTCTACTTTTAGTAGTCTTTTGTTTGATTTTCTCACATTTTGAATCTACTTTTGCTCTTCCACCATTTACTGCTTTGTCTCTTCCACCCTTTAGGGTTGAGTTTTACCTAAAATCTTGTCCTCTTGCTGAGTTAATTGTGAGTAAAGCTGTGAACAAGGCCGTCTCCAGAAATCCAGGCATTGCCGCTGGACTTATAAGGATGCATTTCCACGACTGCTTTGTTCGGGTTTGTTTAAATTTCAGTCCTACATTATTGAAATAGAACAAGTGTCTGATTATTTCATGCATGCTCCGCTTCATTGGCAGAAGCAGAAGTGGCTGTTATCCCAATATTTTGAACACGCCATTTTTGTTTTCTTTTTGAAAAAGATAGAAACTTCCAAACTGAATCTTTATTATTATTATTATTATTTAAAATTTCTAATTCTATCATTGTTGTTATTGTTTTATGATAATTCAGGGCTGTGATGGCTCAGTACTACTAGACACAGTACAGGGGAAACCTGCAGCCGAGAAAGATCACCCCAAAGCAAATAACCCAAGTTTAAGAGGATTCGAGGTAATTGATGAAGCAAAAGCGGAATTAGAAGCTTTATGTCCGAAAACTGTGTCATGTGCGGACATTCTTGCCTTTGCTGCTCGAGACAGTGCTCTAAAAGTTGGAGGAATAAACTATTTAGTGCCTGCAGGACGGCGCGACGGGAGTGTTTCCTTGGGTTCTGATATTCCACAAAACCTCCCAGCTCCTTTCGCCAATGCCAAGCAGCTTCAAGACAATTTCAAAAGAAAAGGATTAACACTTGACGAAATGGTCACTCTTTCTGGTGCTCATTCCATTGGTGTCTCCCATTGTACTTCTTTCTCAAGAAGGCTTTACAATTTCAATGCCTCTCATCCACAAGACCCTGACCTAAACCCTACTTATGCTGATTTCTTGAAGAAAAAGTGTCCTCCTCCAAGCAATAATGGCGTTGATCCAACGGCGGATCTTGATGTTTCCACACCAAATCGATTGGATAATAAATATTATTCCAATTTGCAGAGTCGTCAGGGACTGTTGACCTCTGATCAAACGTTGTATAGCAGTTCTTCGACTGCTAAGTTGGTTTCGAACAATGCTAAATATGGTATAATTTGGGCTCCTAAATTTGCAGCTGCAATGGTGCGTATGGGTTCAATTGATATCCTCACCGGTAAGCAGGGGCAGATTAGAACTAATTGCCACTTTGTGAACTAATAATTTATTTTTTCATTGCCCTTGTGTGTTCTTATGTCTTGTGCTGATTTTTTTCCCCCCTCCTTTTTTTGAGACCCCCTAAGGGGGACATATCTTGAGATATTTTATTGTGATTCCATTAATTGTTTATTGAGATTGATTCAACAAAATGTACTCAACTGTGATTGATTCCTTTTTGTAATGTACTCATATATAATATATAATTTATATACTAGCGAGTGTACTAGATCAAAATTTATTGGGACAGCGGAAGAATAAAGATATGTGGTGAGAATGTAGAAAAACGACCACCAAGAAAACAACAATATTGTTTAATGTGATTTGATATTTAAAAATAAACATATGTACATCTTCCAGGTGAAACTTTATTTCCTTCTCCGCGCAAACTTTATTTCCTTAATTATTTATAAAGTTTATTCCTCACATATATGCTAAACTTTTCCAATGGGAAAATGAAAAGAATCTTAAACGTATAAGTGTGGAAAATGTATTTTATCAAGTTTGCGTACAAGATTTTTTTTATTTTTATTATTATTATTTTTACAGTTTTCATATGTAGTTTGACATACTTTTGCAGTTTTTCGCCTCCCAAAAGACAATTCAAGTCTTCGTCCCTGACTGGGGTGTGCGGCGGTTCTATTAGTTAAAGTTCTGTACTTCACTCACAACATCATCTTAGTAGAATTTATATTTACATGTAGCATCTGTAGATATTATGAGTGACACTACAAGAAAACAGTGTAACAAGGACAGACAAATCTGTCGCTAAATGATCGAATCACGTGGTCGTGTATTTTTCGTCGCTAAGCAAATTAACAACCGAATACCGACGGAATATTTAGCGACCGATCATTGGGTGTTTCATGAATCATACAAATTCCTAGATTTCAATGAACTAGCAATTCCATCTTCTAGTATATCTGTGTTTAAGCAAAAAACAATTGGCAATCATAAAAAAAATGTGAGTGAATTGATGAGGCATCCCAATCAAAGAATGGAAGTTCGACTTCTATATGGTACAAAAGAGAAACAATTACCGCGTATTTGCAATAATTCCTACCGTGTCGGCCACATCGACCTCCAATTCCCAATCAGATTAGAGACGAAATACACAGACACAAGAAAACATAGAAGAAAAATGAACTCCAAAGAAACTGGCATGGAAGGTAAAGCAAAATTTTTACCACAATTACATTTCCAAAAATTTACATAGATATGAAACATCCTAGTCTAGAAAGAACATTCGACTAGCACAACTCAGGAGAATGAAAATTTCCAATTTCAGACAAGCCTACCCAAAGCAGTCTAGAGAAAGGTTTAAGTCATAGTAAATCAAATGGCCAAAAGTACTATCATATTTTGGATTAGGGATTAGAAAATCCAAAAAAATTAAAAACTTTGAATGAACAAATTAGGGATTGTTATACCTAATTGAAGATTTGATTTTGGAAACTGTTGGCGCGGCGACTACGGAGAGGTGGTGGAGGCGCGACACGCAACTTTAGAGTGTGGTGGCGCAGCGAATCGAAATTCCAGAAGGACTTGGGGCTTACTTATTGCTTGTGGCGGAGCTGGAGCTGGTGGTGCTGCGTTTTGGAGGTGTCGTAGCTGGTGGCAATGGGAGGAGGGAGGGGTGGTGGGGAATACATCTAGGGAGGTGGAGGAGGGTCGCGGTTTTTCGTCGGAGGTGGAGGCGGTTTTTTCCGTCCATTATGTGATTTTGATTAAGTGTTTGAGAAGTTAGGGATTTATTTGAGAGAGAACAACAAAACGACGTCATTTCATTTGATATCCATCGGTATTCGGTCGTTACCGTTGCATCGGTATTCGGTCGCATCCCATCCGTTGGTATTCGGTCATTATCTTTAACAAAACGACGTCAGTATTGGGGGTACTTAAACACTTATGTGTTATTTATAAATTTTTTAAAAGAAATAAAACATCAAAACGACGCCGTTTTGACGCCGTTATGTATTCTACGTCGAGAACGGTCGTTAATCGAGCGCACCAAACGACGCCGTTTTAAATAATTTTAAACCTTAATTTTTTAAAAGAAATAAAACATCAAAACGACGTCGTTTTGACGCCGTTATGTATTCCGTCGGTAAACAGTGAACAAAACGACGTCGTTTTAATTAATTTTAAACCTTAATTTTTTAAAAGAAATAAAACATCAAAACGACGTCGTTTTGACAGTTAGCTACGGTATTTATTTATTTATTAATAATAAATTTTATTCGCTACGGATTAGCTACGAAATATTTTAATTTAATTTAAAAGTTAGCTACGGATTTGCTACGGAATATTTTAATTTATTTTAACAGTTAGCTACGGAATATTTTAATTTAATTTAACAGTTAGCTACGGAATATTTTAATTTAATTTAATAGTTAGCTACGGAATATTTTAATTTAATAGTTAGCTACTGAATTTGCTACTGAAATATTCATTTAAATAATATAAAATAGAATTATTTCCGTAGCTAATCGGTAGCTATTAGGTACGCTTTTTTTTCAATAAAATGTACATATGCTACTAGCTCCTTGCCAAAACAGTAAATGATACCAAACAATTTATATGCACAATCACGCCTTTAAGCTATTATTTCAAGCCAAATAAGCCAAAAACGTTGAGCACAATCTAAGTGAAGTACTTAATACAATCCAAACAAAAAGCTTAACACAATCCAAGCCAAAAGCCTAATACAATCAAAGTGTTCAAGTTTAAAAACTAAAAACTATCCAAACAACAAACTTAAAACATCTAAGCAACAAACCTAAAACAAATGTCATCTAAAGGCGGTAATCATCTGCAGCGATGGTGTCGCCTAAGTCATCCATGGACTCATCACCGTCATCGTCATGACTCGTCATCATCACCGTCCCGACGAATCCAAAATCTACGAGAACTCGACATTGCTCAATTCAAGAATTTGCTTTTGCATCTCTATGATCTTCTTCAACTTTTTTGTCAAACTTTCCCTTGATCTTCTTCTCAATTGTTTTGGTCAATGATGCAACTTGAGTGGATGACAATGGCATCTCGATAGATCCACCAACAGATGTGATCGCCCCACGCAACCTTTGAGACATTGAACCAAGTCCATATGCATGGCCCTTTTTTAATCCCTCAACCTGTAGCATCAAACTAACATCATCAAAGTGCGAGTTGTCCCGTTTCATTAGATTGTTGGGTAGCTTTCTCCTTTAGACTCTCAAATGCTTCCCCTGAAATGATTATCAATGTCAGTAATACTAGAATTAAAATTCGTACCAATATTAAAACAATTGAAAGATTGTTCCATTATGCAACAATGCATCTCAAAGTATGTTGAAAAAGGATCAATCACAAAAAGGAAAACATCGAAAGACTTCACAAGTGGTCATCTACCATTGTCTCGCACAATGTTGAGGCTACAAATTTAATAAGAGGGGGCATATCCTAGTTTACCCTGGCAAAAACATGACCCAAAATGAAATAGCAATAGCAAAGCAATCATCACCCCTTTCTTCTAAATTTTTATTCCAGAATCTAATGTCCACCAAGAACTTATTTCATGAAATAACTTGTGGACAACTTTGAATTCCATCAAAAGCCAGTTAGCAAGCTGTTCTGAAACCTTAACTAGCTAAAATTCTATAGATTTTCTTGCATGAGTAACATAGTTTTCCTCAAAAAATTTGCTACGGAAATTCCGTAGCAAACGGAAAAAAAAATGAGCGCCAACATTCCCGCCAATAAAATTCATGTTTCCGTAGTAATTCCATAGCAAACGAAAATTTAGTTTAATTTATTTTTTGTTGGATGACAAATACCGCTACGGAAATAAAATTATAATATCAAAAAGGGCAAACAAAAATAATTAATAAAATTTCATGTATGTTTGCTACGGAAATTCCGTAGCAAACGGAAAAAAAAATTAGCGCCAACATTCCCGCCAATAAAATTCACGTTTCCGTAGCAAATGATAAGTTTAACAAATTCCGTACAATTTATTTTTTGTTGCATAACAAATTCCGTAGCAATTCAGTAGCGAAGCATGATAAGTTTAACCCGCAAAAAAAACCCGCCAATTTTGCTACGTCTTTGCTACGGAATAGCTATCGACAATTATCCGTAGTTAATATAGAAACATTAACTACGGAAATAATTTCGTAGCTAAAATCCGTAGCGACAGGCGTTTTTCTTGTAGTGTTTGGGTTCCCTTGTGTGGGTCTTATACTCTCCTCATGGGACACCCGCTCAACGGGCTTCTACGACACCCGCTCAACGGGACTTCTACTACTCCCCTCACGGGGCACCCGCAAGCCGGACTTCTACTACTCCTCCTCTGGTGAGGTCCAATAAATAATTGTAATAGAAAATAAAAATAAAAAAAAGAAGCTTTTATAAAAAAAAATTTGAACTAGCAATTCCATCTTCTAGTATATCTCGTGTTTAAGCAAAAAACAATTGGCAATCATAAAAAAAAAGTGAGTGACAATAGATGAGGCATCCCAATCAAAGAATGGAAGTTCGACTTCTATATGGTACAAAAGAGAAACAATTACTGCGTATTTGCAATAATTCCTACCTTGTCGGCCATATCGACCTCCAATTCCCAATCAGATTAGAGGCGAAATACATAGACACAAGAAAACTTAGAAGAAAAATGAACTCCAAAGAAATTGGCATGGAAGGTAAAGCAAAAATTTTACCACACTTACATTTCCAAAAATTTACATAGATATGAAACATCCAAGTCTAGAAAGAACATTCGACAAGCACAACTCAAGAGAAGGAAAATTTCCAATTTCAGACAAGCCTACCAGCAGTCTAGAGAAAGGTGCAAGTCATAGTAAATCAAATGGCTAAAAGTACTATCATATTTTGGATTAGGGATTAGAAAATCCAAAAAAATTAAAAACTTTGAATGAACAAATTAGGGATTGTTATACCTAATTAAAGATTTGATTTTGGAAACTGGTGGCGCGGCACGACAACTTTAGAGTGTGGTGGCGCAGCGAATCGAAATTCCAGAAGGACCTGGGGCTTACTTATTGCTTGTGGCGGAGCAGGAGCTGGTGGTGCCGCGTTTTGGAGGTGTCTTAGCTGGTGGCAATGGGAGGAGAGAGGGGTGGTGGGGAATACTTCTGGGGAGGTGGAGGAGGGTCGCAGTTTTTCGTCGGAGGTGGAGGCGATTTTTTCGGTCCATTATGTGATTTTGATTAAGTGTTTGAGAAGTTAGGGATTTATTTGAAAGAGAATAACAAAACGATGTCATTTCATTTGATATCCGTCGGTATTCGGTCGTTACCATTTTCGTCGGTATTCAGTCGTACCCCATCCGCCGGTATTCAATCATTATCTATAACAAAACGACGTCGTATTGGGGGTACTTAAACACTTATGTGTTATTTGTAATTTTTTAAAAGAAATAAAACATCAAAATGATGTCGTTTTGACGCCGTTATGTATTCTGTCGGTAAACGGTCGTTAACTTCCGTCGGTATTCGGTTGTTAACGGCGCACCAAACGACGTCATTTTAATTAATTTTAAACCTTAATTTTTTAAAAGAAATAAAACATCAAAACGACGTCGTTATGTATTCCGTCGATAAACAGTCGTTAACAGTGAACAAAAACGACGTCGTTTTAATTAATTTTCAACCTTAATTTTTTAAAAGAAATAAAACATCAAAACGACGCCGCTTTTGACGCCGTTATGTATTCCGTTGGTAAACCGTCGTTAACTCCCGCCGGTATTCGGTTGTTAACGGTGAACAAAACAACGCCGCTTTTAATTTGGTCAACGGGACCGCTATGGCCGATGCAGTAGCGATGGATTAGCGACCGTTAATTTTTCGATTTCCATTCGGTCGTTAAAGGGCGTGACCGAAAATATCGGCTGCTAATTTCGGTCTCTATTTAACTGTTTTCTTATAGTGTGAATAGCAGGGACAAAAATCAATAGGCTCGGTCCACCTTATTTTTCACTGCATCCTGTATTCCCCGATCCAATATTACTAGGACTCCATGCCTTTAATAATATATGTTCTTTCAATCCATTTATCTCCTTTAAAAATGTTTTGAAAGTTTAAGGATTATTTTGATAAAGTTACTCTCATTTATATATATAATTGTACTATTTTTTTTATACTATTCTAACTCCTTTCTCATTCTATGTTCTATATATAGATGACTTCACATATCTTATTTTTTCTGAGAATTTCACCATTTTTTAAAGAACATATATTTTTAAATAAAAATGAAACACGTACTAATTTTTTATTAATCACAAAATAAAACATAAAATGTGACAGAAATTCTTACATAAAGGGTCCATACCTTGTTATACAACTCGGATCAATGATATTTAAAATAGATATTAATCGCATAGTGCCTGTGACCAGTTATTCCTTCAACAGTTTTCCATTATCACAGGTGGAAACAGAACACAAAAACTCATTTTAATTTTATAAATAAGTGATGTCATTCAGAAGATGTCAGTTGAATTTACTGCAATTTGGAAAAAAAATAACAATAAATGTAGAAGCTGTCTTTATCTTGACATTTTATTACAAGCAAACTTTGAACCGATCTTCAAATCATATTTTAAAGACACTAACTATGTGGTAATTAGGTAGCTACTGCCCTACGACCTAGGTCGTGGGTTCGATACTCTCCACCTGCGTGTGGCAAAGTTTAATCTCTTCCTTGTCCGAGGCGCTTCTCTCCCTATATGGGGCAACCGCCCAATCAGGTTTCAAAAAAAAACACACTAACTATGTGGTAATTAGGTAGTGCCGCGGCAACACATTTTGAGCCATTCAAATGGCTCACTATGTTTTAATCGATCTATGGAGTTGAAACGAGAAGCGTTATATTTGGGGCAAATTATAAAAAAAAAAATATTTCATAAAAAAAAGACATATATATATATATTGTAATAAGGGAAATTAGCAACATCCAATAATTTTAGATTTGTTATAAGAATAGTTAATGGAGAAGAGAATTAAGAGAGGAGAAGAGAATTAGGTGTGTATAATGAAGAATCAAATGTCTCTATTTATAAAGATAAAATCCTTTTGGCTCATGAGCCCTATGGGCACTCTATGGGTTAGGGCTCAGTCATTTATTTACAACACTCCCCTTAAATGACTAACCTATACAACAATTGCCTCACAAAAACTTATTTGGAAAAAAACCCAATAGGAAAAAATTAAACCAAACTAAGAAAATGAGTACAATTGATGTTGGAGTATTCAATTGCCGCCTCATTAAAACCTTGTCAGGAAAACCCAGTGGGACAAAACCTGAACGAAGGAAAAAGAGTACGACTACCCCCTTGATCATTGAATGTCTTTAAGATGACGCATTCCAATCTGATGTATCAACTTTCTGAATGTTGATGTTGGTAACGCTTTGATAAATAATCTTCTACATTATCACTTGAGTGAATATGTTGAACATCGATGTCGTCACTTTCCCTTGGATATACTTAACATGAAGAATATGCCTCATTAAAACCTTACTAGGAAAAAACTCTGTGGGAAAAAAATGCGCATAGTTAAGGAAAAAGAGTACATTAATCTTATGTCAAATTACTTCCCTTTTTAACATCATTGGACCAATGCATATAGATCTTCAAGATCAACTTTTCAAAATTGAAATTAGTTATATCTTAGTGAGTAAGTGTTCAATCACACATCAGGTGTCCCTCGAACTTGTAATCTATAAATTTGCAACTCTTCCAAGTTTGCAAAATATTAACTAGTTAATTTGTAACTTTTCTCTATTGAACTCCAAGTTCGTTAAATCCACATCATTTATTGCTCTCTCCCTCTCGATGTGGATAACTTATTCCATTAGTCTTGATGTTTATATTCTTCAGGAAGAATTACTTATATACTTATGGCATATCAAGTCTTCCAAAGATTTTCTATAAATGTTGTTACTAAATTGCAACATTGTGTATATATCAAGTGTTTGTACGCTATTCAAATACACTTGCATCCACCCTTAAAGTAATTTATTTGTTCGTTATTCTAAACGAATATCTTTCTAAGATTACACTTCTGGTGTATAATACATGTAACGAATACATTTGCACTTCAATTGTATTAAAAAATTTCAGTATGAGCTTTTCACAATTTGAGGTGAACTCATTGGTCTACTTTGACCGATCATCTCTACACCTTCAATTTTTCAATTTTTCAATTTTTCAGTCTACAGACTTTATATTAAAGATCCTCATTCTGTTGCGCGCATAAATAATGTCGACTTTTTCACAATTTTATGTATATAGTTCCATCAATTTCCAAACATTTGAGATCTCATAATTCTCACAAATTTTTAGGTACCTGAATTTCTTCTGGAAATGATATAATATTCATGTTTGAAAGAATTCTTCTAGAATTTTAATCTTCTCGACTTGACCATCTATAAATATTTACTCCATTTGCGAGAAATTTTATTATTGGAACTCATAATGCTACCACATTTCAATGTCTCAAATATTATGGATAGCTTGTCCTTCAGGGACATTAAATATCATGTAGTTTTTCCTAGCCGAATTTTGGTTATAAAATATTTCTAAATATTCGTCTTTTGAACTTCTGGTTCAAAACTCATTTATTTGAGGATCAACCAGAGACACGAATAAAAATAGTTTGTTCGGCTATATATTTCCCCTTCTTTATGTTGCAACAACATATATACCAATCAGCAGAATTGATACCCAATATATAATTTATCCTCTTTTGAGGACCAATCTCAACACCTTGTGGTGGAGAATGAGCACACATTTTATTTTGAGGTGGAAATCTTGTTGTTTGCAACAATAAAAACCAATTAAAAAGAGGAGATATAAGAAATTAATAGTTGGAAAAATACAAAGAAATATCTAATAAATTCAAAACAATATATGATTCTACAAGATCATTTATTATATTAACATATTTTTCAGGATATGCAACTTTTATTCTAGATGTCATATACATTTGAAACAAATTATATTTATGGGAGAATGAGCTCATTAATTTATCAATAAAAATGCAAACTTCAAGTTGCAGATTATACATATTTTGATGCATCGAATAAAATATTCATCCCAAAAATATATTCAATCAGAATATAGTACTAAGACAAAATATAATTGGTTTGAAATATGTAGGTAAATACAAATAATATTTTAGAAACTTCTGGTTCTACAAGATCAGTGCCTTTTCACGAATTCCTTATGATTTCGTATTTTTAATGATCTGATATGGTCTAATCAGTCATGCCAACTAATAACTTTCTTTAACCGAGTAAGCTTCAGGCTTAATCAATAATGCATCCCAATGCAAATATTTACGGTACAATATAATTTACAAGAGATAAACCCTAATCTTTTTAATGCAATTTATTTGCTAATAACAATAGCAATGATTGAAAATGCATTTGTCCACTATCTAAATTAATCTTTATAAGAAAATTATAAATAATAATTGATTACATAGATCTCTTCAAGAGTTTTTAATCAACCAGCTCTTCAGGAGCTTTTAATCGACTATTTATGCTAGAATTGTACAATATTATTTATATTGTGGACATTTATACTTTCAACTAAAAGTATTGAAACTGATTTTAATCCTTTAGCTTTTCGAAACTTTTCATCTACCAATTTGACTAGTTATAGTTCTTAAGGAACTTTTATAAAAGAAGAGTTGTACTAATAAAATATTCTGAAGTTATTAATAAAATAGTTCTTCTGGAACCCTTCAATATGCAAACTCTTCTGAATTATTAATTAATTTGTTCCGCTGGAACTTTTCAACATGCAAACTCTTCTGAGCTTCTAAAAGAATATAATTCTTCAAGAACTACATATATTCTTAATAAATAAAAATTTAAACAGATTGAAATAAAATTACAATCCAAAAATTCCTAATACATCTCTAAAAACTATCGAATAAGAGTTCATCAAACATAAAATAAGATACTACTAATTTTACTTTTTACCATTTCAGTGATAATCATTCATACTAATTTCAACATACTCGAGTAGTACTTCTACAATAATGGTATAGTCAAATCGTCTTTTTTTACATACGGTGGAATTTCAGTCACATTCGCTTTAGGGAATGATATACCAATAAACTTTGAGATATCTTCCCTCTCAATTGCTACTACAAGAGTAAATTTTAGGTGTAAGAAATGGGAGAAACCTCTTCTTATGTGATGTTTTAGCCACAAGTCAAACCGATCAGTAAAACATAGTGTTATACTTTATTTCAAAGTTTAGCACAATAACAACCTTCGTGGTTTTATATTTAAAACGTCTCCCTGCATTCATTACATAATAAATTACAATAACATATATAATAAAATAATAAAATACGATAATATTATTGCTTTAACTCTCTCACGGTAAATCGTATTTATATTATAACCATCTACCGGTGGTCAATTGTGTTTATATTATACATCTCTTGGTGGTTAAACTTAAACAATTGTATTTATTTTACAACCATCTTCTGGTGGTTTAATAAATAAATAATAATAAATTATTTTATCATACAACTTCTAGTGGTTTATTTAAAGTAATAATCAACATGTATCTTATAAACCATCTCCCGGTGGTTATATATTTGCTTATAATATTTTATACAACCATTTTATAGTGATCGTATATTTGTCTCTACAATTCGATACAATCTTCTAGTGGTCGCATAATGGTTGGTAGAATTTAATTAAATTGTTATAACCAATTACAAGACAAAATGCTACATCGGGAGCATAAGAAAATATTTCTGAATATAATGTTGTTTAAATGATTGTTATTTCGAGAACAATATTTCGATATATTTCAAAAATATTTAGATTATAATATATTCCCTAGGAGTAAATAATTAATTTTGATTGTTATTTCTGGAACAATAATTCGATATTCTTCAAGAATATTTAGATTATAATATACTCTTCCAGAGTAAATAATTAATTTATACTAATAACATTTTCAGGAATAAATAAATAATATTCTTCAGGAATATTAGATTATGTTCTTCAAGAACATTTAATATTATTAATTTATACAATTACTACTTCAGGAGTAATCGTTCAATATTCTTCAGGAATATTGATATTTTAAATTCTTGATAATAATAATAAATGAAAATTAATAAAAAAATAAAAAAATATTGAATTTGAATAAAATTGTGAATCATGGAAAGTTGATATACTGCTATAGTATTAATAACGTCAACAACGTAAATCATGCATCAAAAAGAGTATATTAAAGACAATTAATATGAATATTACAATTAATATGTAATAAAAAAAACATGCTGATTAATATTAGTACCTTCTACTCCCCCATTCCTCAATATATGTCGTTTATGACACTTTGAAAAAATTAAGTAACTCAAACAAACAATAATTTTTCCACCACAATTCCAATAATACCCCTTCCTTTATCCTTCTCTTTCACTTTTCCAATAAAAAATATGTTTAGGGTATAATTGAATAAATTATTGACATCTAATAAAAGACACGTAAATGACAATTAATTTGGATATATATCTCCTAAACGACAATTAAATGAGAATGGAGAGAGTATTTAGTTTCTATCCATAATTCTCACGTCCTTTCATTCGTTGGAGACCGTCTTATAATATGGTGATGAAAAGATAAAGAAAAAGGATAAACGAAAATTTTATAAGTATTAGAGAAGTTAAAATAATAGTTTCAGGACTATTTTCGACAATAAACAAAATACTAATTGACTAGAGAGTACCTTGTAGGAAGTCAAATGTTGCTAGCGAAGTTGGCGCAATATTTTGGATTTACATTTATTTTCTCTGTCGCACAAAGATATGTTTTTTTAGGAAACGATGTTGTCAAATTCGACCATAGGAGGGGAGAGGAGAGGGGAATGTAAATTTTAAACGGACATTTCAAAATCCAAAAGAGAATATTTCTATGGTAATTTAAAAGATAAACGGACATTTCAATATCCATCATTCGAATTTGCTACATGGGACATTTTTTTTAATTATATATACACGTAGCAAATTGTAAGTGATTGGGTATAAGAATGAGAATGTACACGGGAATTACGATTTTTTTTAAAAAGCTTCGAGAAAGATTGCAAGTACAACCCAAAACTCTTATTGTTGCAAAATGCCTGTGAACAAAGAGGTCTTTAAATATTAATGGTATTGATGACGTGAGGTGGATGACGTGAGGTGGAAGCTAGGGTTTCATTTGGCTTCCGGATGTGTTTGCCTAAGGGTGTTGATACATATGAATGTATAGTTTTAGGATGTGAGTTAGCGGTTGGACTTTGAACTTTTGCATACTTTCTTGTTTGGTTTTTTTTTTCTTTTTTTCTTTTTATGGAAAGCGCGTTTCCGTTTTATTTTTGAAGGTCGTAGAACATTATTCTTTGCTATAAGAATGAAATTTAATAGTTATGTTCGGTGTTTCATAGAAGGTCGTGTTTGACGCGATGGTCAAATGTTAACTTGTTATCCGTTAAGATTACGGGATCGAACTCCGAACACGATCTCTTTATAAAAAATATAAGGGTAAGGCTACGTACATTGTAACTTTCTTCGAGACTCTACTAAGGCGAGAGCCTTTTGCACTGGGTACGACCTTTATGTTCGGTGTTTCATAGAGGCTTAAAAATTATCCATCTATCTCTTACTATATTCCGGGGTATGAGAGTTCTTTTTGTCGGTTAAGTGGAAGCTAGATTCTCCATCCATCTCGAATATTATGCTGAATGTGGATGGAGCATCTTGAGGTAACCCGAAGGTCTCCAGTATTGGATGTATTAATTTTAAGATATGGGGATGGGCGATTCATAGTGGCTTTTGCTTCGTACATTGGAGATGATCCAAATAACTCTCGGGCATTATTTTGTACCAATGTGATGATATTCATATTCAATCGGATTCGGAATTTATGGTGACAGCAGTTCGATGTAGGAATATCTCTTCTTGGTCTTTGAATTCTATTTTCAATCAAATTATAATTTTACACGAGGGCGGCGCTTTCATTTGTCGTGTCTATCGTGTGAAATGAATAAGGTAGAGAATTTAATACTGGAGAGGAGCTAAATCTTTATAATGCATATGTATCTTATTCCTCCCTTTTTTTTGCTAAGAAATTATCCAGTAATCACAAAAATAGCTAAAACTATTATTACTATAATCAAAGGATATTCATAATATAGGTCTTATAGTTATTTTATCTCTTCCATAAATATTTGATGTTTCACAAATTTAAAATTATTTTTATAGACATTGCTTTTGATTATAAAGTTGGTGCATGTGTCTACCATTTTTTACATGTTTCAATTTTTGTACCCCACAACTCCTCTCACAAACAATTCATTTTTAATTTATTCACTGGACAAAAGTTACAAAAATTCTCATTTCAAAATCACTCCGAATTTTTTTTAAGAGCACAAATATAAACAAAAAGTTTCTTAAAAAAATGATTTTATTTTCTAGTCTCTTCCCACTTTTGTTCTTTTTAGAACCCTATCTATTATTATCCTAGTTGCGACTACTAATACAATCACTAATGTATATCATTATATTGTTCTACAACTATAACCCTTTTACTCTCTCTCTATGAAAGTTGCAATCACTCGATTATCCCCACCACGCATTGATCTGTTCACTTCTGTAGCTTTCTCTCACTACAAGAAAACTCCCTTTTAGTGATAAATATAATTTGTCGCGAAAAGTGAAATTTTGTCGCAAAAGCTTTTAGTGAGGAAAAAAAGTTTTGGGGTCCGCCAAGCCCCGCTGCTAAAGGGTATTGGAAACTAAAGCTTGACAGTTTGTCGTAAAAAGGGTGAACTTGTTTGACTGTGGATAAGCTTACTGTCTGAGTAATTATTTTCCAATAATGCATACTTGGTTGAATAACCTTTCCAAAAATATAAATCATCCTGAGAGAAGGAATTATAAGTGTGAATATAAGGTACAACCAACCTATATTTTAGCAAATGAACTGCATTAAATATAAAGCACAACAACCCCTATATATATATATAATATTTACAAGCTACTATACAAAAATGAAAGAATATATATAACACAAAGATAGAATATTTACAAGCTACTATACAAAAATTAAAGAAAAAAATACAGAATTTTTGTTAAAGAGGAAAATATGTATAAGTTGAATGAATATGGTCGGCATGTAGTGAGGAGAAGTCTTCAAAGTCATATATTCCCCTAAATATTTCTTACAGCTGCACACGTCCCTCATCAATCCATATAAACTTTACATAGAAAAATGCAAGTTTATCAAGTCTTTCTCTGCCTATAAATATTCACATATTCATCAAAGTTTTTTGCAACACCCACCCAAAGCTCAGTCTTTACAGCACAATTACTGAGTTCCCATAGAAGAAGCTCACAAAATGGTTTCTCAGAAATCTCAGTTTGCTCTACTTTTAGTAGTCTTTTGTTTGATTTTCTCACATTTTGAATCTACTTTTGCTCTTCCACCATTTACTGCTTTGTCTCTTCCACCCTTTAGGGTTGAGTTTTACCTAAAATCTTGTCCTCTTGCTGAGTTAATTGTGAGTAAAGCTGTGAACAAGGCCGTCTCCAGAAATCCAGGCATTGCCGCTGGACTTATAAGGATGCATTTCCACGACTGCTTTGTTCGGGTTTGTTTAAATTTCAGTCCTACATTATTGAAATAGAACAAGTGTCTGATTATTTCATGCATGCTCCGCTTCATTGGCAGAAGCAGAAGTGGCTGTTATCCCAATATTTTGAACACGCCATTTTTGTTTTCTTTTTGAAAAAGATAGAAACTTCCAAACTGAATCTTTATTATTATTATTATTATTTAAAATTTCTAATTCTATCATTGTTGTTATTGTTTTATGATAATTCAGGGCTGTGATGGCTCAGTACTACTAGACACAGTACAGGGGAAACCTGCAGCCGAGAAAGATCACCCAGCAAATAACCCAAGTTTAAGAGGATTCGAGGTAATTGATGAAGCAAAAGCGGAATTAGAAGCTTTATGTCCGAAAACTGTGTCATGTGCGGACATTCTTGCCTTTGCTGCTCGAGACAGTGCTCTAAAAGTTGGAGGAATAAACTATTTAGTGCCTGCAGGACGGCGCGACGGGAGTGTTTCCTTGGGTTCTGATATTCCACAAAACCTCCCAGCTCCTTTCGCCAATGCCAAGCAGCTTCAAGACAATTTCAAAAGAAAAGGATTAACACTTGACGAAATGGTCACTCTTTCTGGTGCTCATTCCATTGGTGTCTCCCATTGTACTTCTTTCTCAAGAAGGCTTTACAATTTCAATGCCTCTCATCCACAAGACCCTGACCTAAACCCTACTTATGCTGATTTCTTGAAGAAAAAGTGTCCTCCTCCAAGCAATAATGGCGTTGATCCAACGGCGGATCTTGATGTTTCCACACCAAATCGATTGGATAATAAATATTATTCCAATTTGCGAGTCGTCGAGGGGACTGTTGACCTCCGATCAAACGTTGTATAGCAGTTCTTCGACTGCTAAGTTGGTTTCGAACAATGCTAAATATGGTATAATTTGGGCTCCTAAATTTGCAGCTGCAATGGTGCGTATGGGTTCAATTGATATCCTCACCGGTAAGCAGGGGCAGATTAGAACTAATTGCCACTTTGTGAACTAATAATTTATTTTTTCATTGCCCTTGTGTGTTCTTATGTCTTGTGCTGATTTTTTTTTTCCCCCTCCTTTTTTTGAGACCCCCTAAGGGGGACATATCTTGAGATATTTTATTGTGATTCCATTAATTGTTTATTGAGATTGATTCAACAAAATGTACTCAACTGTGATTGATTCCTTTTTGTAATGTACTCATATATAATATACAAAATTTATACTAGTATGATTCAACTAATGTCTTGAACTTCATGGAACAAAGCTTCTTTTTGTCTTCAGTTACATGTTCACAGGAAATAGACTAGGCAATCCGGTGACATATTTTTTTTTATTATTTATAATTCTTCTGTTTCTCTAGTATGTAAGGACTTGTAGTTGTGTCTAAAAAATTTATTAATGGTAGGTGTTACCTTATTAAATTGCATTTTTTTTAAGTTGGCAAAATTTGATCCTAATTGCCTCAATTACAAATCAGACACTTGATTATTAAGTTATTACTTGAATGAATATTAAAATATATTTTTCTAATAAAATAATACTACAATATTAGTTCATATTTGAATAACTTATTCTAATTTGGTACATGTATTTATGAGATCGTGACCGTAAATTAGTTGTGGCATTGCTAATGAAGCTTTATTCGAAAGTGGAAATAGTTAGTGCAGGGGAGATACAATTTATTGCATATTTATAGAAACTTTTTGTCAAATTAATCAAAGTGTAATAAAATTCCATGCTGACTAGTCAACCAAATAATACATGAATACTAGTAGTATAAAAGGGAAAATAATTTATGTATTATATTTACTGATTAAATAGACCACAATAGTATAAATGCACATTCTTTCTTCAAAAGACCTATATATATATATATATATATATATATATATATATATATATATATATATATATATATATATATATATATAGAAACATGTACACCTTATTACATTACAAAATGGAATTGATCACCCTTAAAATAATTTTTCTTCTTGAATCAATCTCAATAAACAATTAATGGAATCACAATACAATATCTCAAGATATGTTCCCCTTAGGGTCTAAAAAAAAATCAGCTCAAGACAGGGAAATGACAAGATAAATTATTAGTAACAAAGTGGCAATTAGTCCCCCTTAGAGGTCTTTAAAAAAAAAGGAAAAAAGCCCAAGAACACACAAGGTCAATGACAAAAACATTATTAGTTCACAAAATGGCAGTTAGTCCTGATCTCTCCCTTCATACCAGTGAGGACATCAATTGAACCCATACGCACCATTGCAGCAGCAAATTTAGGAGCCCAAATTCTACCATATTTAGCATTGTTCGAAACCAACTTAACAGTCGAAGAACTGCTATACAACGTTTGATCAGAGGTCAACAGTCCCCGACGACTCTGCAAATTGGAATAATATTTATTATCCAATCGATTTGGTGTGGAAACATCAAGATCCGCCGTTGGATCAACGCCATTATTGCTTGGAGGAGGACAGTTTTTCTTCAAGAAATCAGCATAAGTAGGGTTTAGGTCAGGGTCTTGTGGATGAGAGGCATTGAAATTGTAAAGCCTTCTTGAGAAAGAAGTACAATGGGAGACACCAATGGAATGAGCACCAGAAAGAGTGACCATTTCGTCAAGTGTTAATCCTTTTATTTTGAAATTGTCTTGAAGTTGCTTGGCATTGGCGAAAGTAGGGGTGTCAACGGGTTCGGGCCGGCCCGAACTCGGCTCACATAGCTCGAAAAAACGTGAGCGTGAGCTTAATATTCAAGCTCGCTTCTTATGTGAGCTGAGCGTGAGCTTGACCCCGCTCAGCCCGAAAAAAGCTCGAACCCGAATAAGATTAATATAATTAAAATATTATATATATAATAATAATAATACTAATTTAAAAAAAACTTATATACATTATAATTATAATGTGTGGATTAACTCAATAATCTTTTTTTTTGGGTAGAAAGGAGATTATATTAAAGAAGGAGTCTTACAACAGGAGAGAGACAGGTACAAAAGTTAAAGGAAGAGAGAAAACAGGAAAAGAAAGCGTGGGAAAATACGGTACAAAATACATTGGGATGAATCACAACAAAAAGTGAGATGGTGTAGAAGAATTCAATGGGATTGTCAAAATTGGAATTGCCACCGACAATGGAATTAAATCAATCTTTTGAAATTTGTAAATTTATCATTTGTTAAAATTTTAAGTGCATGAATTCTCTTGTTTTTTGTTTTTTTTTTTTTAATTTTTTATATAAGACTCCTTTTATTAGCATATCAAACAATTCTGAAACTTTTGCTTCTTTTTGTGTATTCTTGTCCAAATTTAGTTTTAAGGCTCATTGTATTATGCTATTCTTGAGACAGGATTTTCGTTTTCTTCGCTAATATAAGTGAGCTTGGGAAGCTCGTGAGCTAAGCTCGAGCTCGTGTTAAAATGTGAGCTGAGCGTGAGTTTAAGGTTTATGAGCTTTTCCGGGCTGAGCGTGAGCGTGAGCTTTTGGATTTTTATGTGAGCTGAGCGTGAGCTATGCCAAGCTCAGCTCACATAGCTCGATTGACACCCCTAGGCGAAAGGAGCTGGGAGGTTTTGTGGAATATCAGAACCTAAGGAAACACGCCCGTCGCGCCGTCCTGCAGGCACTAAATAGTTTATTCCTCCAACTTTTAGGGCACTGTCTCGAGCAGCAAAGGCAAGAATGTATGCACATGACACATTTTCGGACATAAAGCTTCTAATTCCGCTTTTGCTTCATCAATTACCACAAATCCTCTTAAACTTGGATTATTTGCTGGATGGTCTTTCTCAGCAGCAGGTCGCCCCGATACTGTGTCTAATAGCACTGAGCCATCACAACCCTGAAATATCATAAAAAAAATAACAACATGGATGAAATTAAAATTTTATGTTAAATGACAAGTACAAACGATAATAAAAAAAAGAAAAAAAATGACAATTTAAAAGATTCAGTTTGAAAGTTCCTATCATTTTTTTAAAAAAGAAAGCAAAAAGGATGTGTTCAAATATTGGGATAACAGCCACCCCTGCTTCTGTCAATGAAGCGGAGCATGCATGAAATAATCAGACGCTTCTTCTATTTTAATAATGTGAGTAAGAAATTTAAGCAAACCCGAACAAAGCAGTCATGGAAATGCATCCTTATAAGTCCAGCGGCAATGCCTGGATTTCTGGAGACGGCCTTGTTCACAGCTTTTCTCACAATTAACTCAGCAAGGGGACAAGATTTTAGGTAAAACCCAACCCTAAATGGTGGAAGAGACAAAGTAGTAAATGGTGGAAGAGCAAAAGTAGACTCAAAATGTGAGAAAATCAAACAAAAGACTACTAAAAGTAGAGCAAACTGAGATCTTTGAGATCCCATTTTCTGAGCTTCTTCTATAGGAACTCAGGTGAAGATTGAGCTTTGGTGTTAGAAAAGTTGAACTTATAGGAAGAGAAAACTTACGTATAATTCTTGCATTTTTTCTATATAATTAAGGTTTATATGATTAATAATGAGGGACGTGTGGAGCTGTAAGAAAAAAGGAAATACTCTTGATTAGGGGGATTATCTGACTTTGAAGACGTCTCCCTCAGTAAGAATTAGTTATTCATTCTGCTGCCTACATGCAACCAAGCATTCATTCAACTATTTAATTTTCTCTCTAACTAAATTTCTGTTTTTTTTAACACACCAGCTTGTAAATATTCAATCTTTGTTCTTCATTAGTTAACAATAATAACTATTACTCTCTCCGTTTGATAACATAAGCCTTTTCTCTTTTCTGAGTAGTTTAATATAGATTAAGAAATTTTTTTTTAACCTTTATATCCTTAAATAATTTAGTTTCTACCCAAACACTAACTACTATATTTTCTTTATATATATCGTAAGGGTAATTTTTACTTTGAGGACTTACCTTTTTAACAGCTTTTGCATCTTGATTTGCTGATGAGGCATTGATCTAATGGTTCAGGTTGAGGTTTTAAGACGTAGAGTGTTTTATTTCAAACTTCATTCTCCGCTTCTTATTCTTACACCCTTATTAATTAAAAAAAAAGCCAAAGATAGATTTGTGTGATCTAATGATAAGAGTTCTTAGAAGTTTCTCAATTTTTTTTTGGTTTTTTATGTGGTATTCTCTCATGCGAAATTTAATATCTCATTTCCTATTTTTTTTATATAGAAAATGGGAAATTTAATTTCGAACAGAGTACTATATAGTAATGCATTGCATTGCTTACTAAAATGGGGATATTTTTCGAGGAATGTTCTACCTAAAAGTAGTTTTTTGCAAAATCAAATCGTGTCGTGTGGGCATATAAGCAAGTTGGCCATTATCCAAAAGTAAACAAAAGCTTGAAAGACCGAGTGAAATTAGCAGCTACTTCCTCCGTCCCAAATTATCTGTCCACATTTCCTTTTTAGTGTGTCCCAAATTATTTGTCCACTTTCTAATTAAAGGGTTCATTAATGATGATTTTTCCAATCCTACCATTTACATTAAATATTGGAGAGATAAAAATAAAGAGAGAAAAGGAGGTGAATTAAATTGGGAGTAACATTAAATGAGGTTATGTTTGACATTTTATCATATTTCACTCTAGAATTTGATGAAACCTTAATTCCCGTGTAAAATACAAAGTGGACAGATAATTTGGGACAGAGGGAGTATTTGGTTCTAATGGGAGTCCTCTCTCTACATTCCTTCTTTTACATGCAATTTGATCTCATTAAACTTACCAAGGTTTCAAATTGTTATGTCATTTATACTGACCGCACTACGAGGAAAATTATTGGAAAGGGGAACAATATGATGGAATTTATCGCATCAATGAAGCATATGACCAGTGACGAAGGCAGTGGTGGGATAGAGCAGTCGCCCTGAAATTTTTAAAGACTTTTAATAGTACATTTTATATGTAGTTCAAAATATTTTATCAAAGTTCGCCTCTTAAAATTTTGTGCGGCATATTATTGTAGTTTTTCGTCCCAAACTTAAAAGTCGCTGACTTCGCCCCTGAATATGACAAGCCAGCCAATGATGATTCCATAGAGCCAAGGATACTCGTTTTCCTTTTCCAGGTAGTCAAAATACAGCAGCTGATCCTTTTGAGTTAATTCAGTGTGATTTGTGTGGTAAATGCAATACTCCTCTTAATAAAACTTAATATTTTGTCTGCTTTCTTGATGATTTTTCAAGAGCTATCTTGATTTTTCTAATGCGTGAAATGAATGACGCAAGGAATTTTTTTTATAAACTTTCATAATTTTGTCAAAACTCAATTTAATTTGGAGATTAAAAGGGTAAGGAGTGGCAATGAAACAAAGTTGGTGAGTTTAAGGGATTATTTTTCACAAAAGGGAATTATCCATGAAACCTTCTTTGTATGCACTCCTCAACGACATGGCTGGGTAGAATAACTATTTTGTTTTGGTGATTTTTGTATAAAATTTAATTTTTTTTACAAATCATAATATCAAAACAATTTATGTTTGGTGAGGTAGATTCTTCCGTTCAAAATTCTTTCAGTCATCTATTAATTAGATTTTGAATATGGTCAAAACTAAAACTATCAAGGATATTTTTAAAATTTTACATTAAATCCCCCACACCCGACCCCTGCCTCCACCCCCACTCTCTCAGACGCACCCTCCCCTCCCCTCGCCTCCCCTACCCCCTTCTTCATCTCCCTCAGCCATCTCCATCGTTGACCTCCTTCCTGCACCGCCAGCCCCCACTGCAAAATTCATCTTTAATAATCAACATTTTAAAAATGGTTTCTCTATCTTTATCTCTTCCGTAACAAGAGATTCATTAATTTTTTTTTCAATTACACAAACCGCACCAGCAGCCCAACCCTATTCATCATTTTCCCCCCACAGTGGCTACACAAACCACCGCCACTGCACAAACACACCATTGCAAGCCACCATCAATATAGAAAATTGTATAACACCAAACAATCACCATCACCGAACATAAACCTGTACAAGAAAATTGTCGATCACCGGAGACATGAAAAACGTAATCGGGATATGCATATCTTGTATGTCTTTGACGGATCCCTATTTGGAGAAGAAAATGTTGTAATGTTTGGTCGCCGGAGTTGCATAATTGACCACCATTCCTCTAATTCTTCAACCAAAAATTGATGCTTTGAAAACTATAATCAAATGAGTTATGGCCAACCATCTGTAGCCATTGATGACATTGTTGATTGATTTTTATTTATTTTTTTAATATTTGAGCTGTGAATTGGAAAAGGGGTATCTAACTTTTGTTGGCAATTGGAAAAGGGTGTTTAAAGTTTAACAATTTATACTGCATAGTTCATTCATCTTGTTCAAGCTTTTGTGGTATGAATTGTTGTTGGTTTCAAAATTCTATCACAAACATTGACGAGGGAGATGAAGAAAGGGCTAAGGTTAGGGGTGCGCCTGAGAAAGTGGGGTGGAGGGAGGGGTCGGGTACGGGAGGGTTTGGAGGGGGATTTAGAGTGATTAGATTCAAAATTTAATTAACAGTTGACAGAATGAATTTTGGACGGAAGGCCTACATCACCAAAAATAAATTGTTTTGATAATATGATTTGTAAAAAATAAATTTTGAAACAAAATCACCAAAGCAAAATAGTATTTGGACCCATCATCATCTAATTCTAAATGTTGCTCGCGCTTTACGTTTTGAAGCCAATTTTCCTATTCAATTTTGGGAATGTGTTTTTTGGGCCTATTATCTCATAAATAGGCCCTAAAAACACCTACACAATACAAAGGTGGAACTCCCTATGAACCTAAGAATTTATTGTGTACTCTGTCTGTCCATCATTCTACTAAGGATAAATTTCAGGAATGTTCCCAAAAATGTCTTTTTCTAGGTTATCCAATGGGTAAAAAATGGTGGAAAATTTACCAAGAAAATTCTTGTTTCTGGAGACGTGATTTCCTATGAAAATATTTTTCCATACAAAATTCTAGGTTATCCAATCAGGGAAGAGATGAATTACTCTACAACATCTGGGCTAAACACATCTGTTGGGCTTTTTTCTAGCCCATCCAACGATATGGGCCCGTGATTTCTCTGCCCAGTCCATCATCTAATGGGCCGTTCCCCTGCCCAGATATTCCAATGCCCAATAGATCGGCTGTTGGGTCTTCTCTTCTGGATGGACTTCAGGAAACTTTATCCTTCGCTATTCTAGATGGGCCTCAGCCCAATTCCCCAAATTCTGGAGCAAAATTATCCGCCAGAACTCATTTTTTTTTCCGGTATCCAGACATGAATTCCTTCAAGCTTAGAAAATTGAGAACATCCTATACTTAATTCTTTATTTGATATTTTAAAGCAGTACTTTTAAAAAAGAAAAAGAAAATATCACGGTGCATTTAGTTTGAGTTGCCTAGCATGGATTTAAAAACCGGCCTGGTCGGACCACCGCCCGACCTTTTTTGCGGTTCGAGTTGGCCTAAAAAATCAATAGGACTAAAAAACTAACTTCTTTTGTTCAATCAGTAAAACTCGACAGTCGGACTGTCGAACCCGAAAACCATAACTGGTTTAATATAACCGGTCATGTCTCATATGCTTCATTTAAAAAAATTGAAAAATTGCATCTTAAACAAAAATAAAAAAAAATTGAATACACTAAATATGTACATCTTACCCTCAACTCTCAAACCAAATTCAAACTACCAAATTCAAATTTTCATAGCATATTTAAATTTCTTAATTAATGTGTATATTTAAATTTCGTAAAATAGTTTGTGTATAAATAAATTTACATAATACTTGTTAATTTTTATTGTGTCAATAAACGGGTTGATAACGGTCTGACCAGTGAATCGTAATCCAATAATTTTTTCGAGTCGATCTCCGGCCGGGTTCAAAACTTGTTGCCTAGCATTACCCTCGCATCTATTACTAGTTGCAAACTATTTTAACTTAGTTTTGGTAGGCTATTAAATGCATACTTAATTAAATTTGAAAAAACCTTTGCCTATTATTTGTTGAGTTGTCCTTACCAAACCTGAAAAATACAGCATCACTTAAAATACCTCCTTTTCGGGCCCAAAAATATGGGAAGACATATGTTAAGTTGATTGCTACTTCTCGTGTGATGTTTCTTGTTTGGCAGTAGTTGATTATTTGCATAACCGCCTTTTCAGGCTTTCAATGATATTTTAGTCTTTACATTTATTAGGCTTTGGACGAATTCAAAAAATTATGTGTTTCAAAATAACACAGTATATTCTTAAAAAAAATCAGAAAAACGAGATGTATTTTTCAATAATAAATTTTTTTTTTTAACATTTTGAAAAAATGTCTTTTCAGGCTTTCAATGATATTTTAGTCTTTACATTTATTAGGCTTTGGACGAATTCAAAAAATTATGTGTTTCAAAACAACACAGTACATTCTTAAAAAAAATCAGAAAAGCGAGATTTATTTTTCAATAATAAAAAAACCGCTACTAATCAGGCGATGTTGAGATAATGGCCAGTAGGATCATTCTATCCTCAGAGACATCTTTTATTTAATTATATGTTTGTTGTTGGTAATATTAAGATGACTGGTATAAAAAATGGATTCATTATTTCTTAAAGAGACTAAATTGTAAAAGAATGTATTAAAATACAAAATTAAGTAGAAGGGTATTGAAGTCATTTTGCTACTATTTTTCACAAAAACTTAATATTTAAACTACTAGTAAAACTTAACATTCGGATTATTTGTGCATTTTTAGAAATATTTAAATTAAATTGCATAATCTCCCTAACTTCATGATAGTAAAATGCAATTAACCCTTAATTTAAATAATCACCGAGTATTGACTCAGTGAAGTTAAAACCGGACTCTTCTCTTGATGGCTCTTAGTTGCTTAATTAATGCAGCATGTCTGACATAATTAACTGTTTTTTAAATTTTTTTTACGACAATTATGACTACTTATTAGTTGCTCCTTTGAAAAGTTTGGCAAGCCAGGTATTAAACTGAAAAGAAATTAATAGATACATGGCTTGGTCATTAATTTTATTAAAAATAAATTAACTACTTATAGTACAACGTTTTTCAATATATTATAAGAACTACTGTATTTTGTCAAATTAGTAATAGAAAACGGAAAAAAAAGGAGTTCAACGATGGTGGGCGGAAACATAATTGGTCTCGCTGATTTACAAAGTCAAGCTCACCGAAAGTTGTTATGTGACTCTAAATCATATCCCATTTCTCCATGACATTGCTCGCGTAGTTTGGTTTCCATGCAAAATAGATGTTGGTTTCACACATGTTGAACATAACTTTAATTGTTAATTTTTTATTTAACGTTTCAAAATAATAAATTATTGTTTTTCTAAATAGTTATATATAAACAATTGTTCATACGTAGCTATTTGAAAGAGAAAAAAAAAACATTGTTCATGCTTTTCTCTATCGTGGGATTGAAAATTAATGGCCAATATCGTGTTTTGCATGTCAAAAACAATTATTTTTCTCACTTAAAAAATAATGAGTCGTATGATCAAATTTATTCGAAAATCTGATATTGTGTTTCACACTCATACTTTCAATGATAGATTTAGAGGGTAGAGATGATGCCCCATATATTTTCAAAACCACATACTTGCACCCTTAAGGGAAAAAAATCTTCGGAAAACCCTTTCAAAATATTAAGATTTGTCCTCCAAAAATATTATAATAAATTTAAAAATCTAATACTAAATTTCTGAAACTGCCCCTATATAAAATACCTCACGGATCCAAAATCGCGGATTATGAGCGTGCTTCTCGAGGCAAATTTTTAATTAGTATAATTCAGATAGAATTTCGTATCGGAAATATCTGATATGAACCGTGTCCATATAATCTAGATTTGGCCACATCCCTGCAGAATGAGGAGAGAGAAAGAAATGCAGTGATGTGGCCAAATCTGAACCGCATGTTCCAATGGACCTGATTCATTACAGAATAGACCATTGGTATCATTATATCTCGACTCCTCCACCGAATTAAGATTCTTGTTTTTGTTGCGTTTTTTGTGGTTTTTTCTTGTTTCCTACACCGCAAGTTAGCGGAATCTGATCCTTGTGCTCCGCATGCGAACAACCCCTTTTTTTATGGAGAAAAATTATTTGTCATCGTGTATATTCTCATTCATATACACAACTAATTACAATCTGTTATGTGTATATATAACTGAAAAAAAATTTCATATAACAAATTATGATTGGTTGAGTATATGAATAGGAACATACACGGGATAGACGATTTTCACTTTTTTTTTATACCCAAAAAAAACTTTTTATTGTGCACAAGTATTCATTAATATATTTACTATTGACCGTGGGAATCAGGCTGCTCCAGTGGAAAAGGTAGCCATAATCCTGGCTTTGGCCCAAGTTCGATTCTCACACCACCGCCCCGTAAAAAAAAATATATATATATATTTACTATTGACCAAAAAAGAAAATTCTTCATTAACAATTTACCTTATAAATCGCGATAAAAAAAAGTATAAAGAAAAACCTAATCCAAATACATGGAAGCTGACTCAATGAGATTTTTCCTTTTTTCTTTTTTGGTCCTTTGTGTTGGTAAAACAAATAGAGCTCTCCTCCCTCAGCAATGGCGGATCTAGGACCAAAAGTGACAACCACGCAGCCCTATCATTTTTTTAAGCGTAATATTTTTTTGTTTATAAAAAGTGAGGTATATAATTGTTTTTTAAAGAACCCATTAAAAAAAATCATCTCGCCTCTGATGAAGAACCTTAATAACAAGTATCAAAGATTCGACACAAAAGGCTTAAATTCGGATCTTTCTCTAACTTGAACTAGTTTCGATTGGAATATATTCAACGCAACTCTAAAGTAAGCTAAGTATCGATGATGAAGGCTGAAACACCACAACAACTGAAGCTAACTTGTTAATACAGTAACTCAAAGATGAATGAAGTTGAGGATCTAAGAAATAACCTACCAAACAACATATATCTAAATTACAACGGTGGCCGAAATCTCTCTTAAATATAGTAGGATTTCGGCTAAGGTAGCTTTACAAAAAAGAGTCCATGAAGATTTAGGACTCTACCACTACTAGATAACTAACACTAAACCATTATCTAAACACATGGACAACATGTCCTTTAATATAGCTACACTAAAGGATAATGCGGCTATACACGTCTAATTAATAAGTACATAAAGGTGAAAACTAATTAAAGTCTATAATAGACTTTAATTTACAAGATTACTAAAATGCCCTTCTTAACCACTTTGCTTGATTGGGGCGAATTGTACACTTTATAAACTTAAGAGGTTGACTTGGATATCATCTTCTAGTTGAAGTTTAGCTTCCTCTTTAGTCTTTATCTCTCGGATCAATGATGCAATTAGTTGATCCACATTCCTTGCTCTAAACCGAGTTATTGGTCCATGTAGGTTTGCTAAGGGATCCTTTGAGTAGGGCAGCCCCTTGGATGGTCCCTCATCAGCCTCCCTCCCCCAAATAAACTCTTTAGAAGTGTGAAAGAGATTAGAGTTTGTGCAACTGAATTTGGCGGCAAGCGCTTTGCTGGACTTTGCTAATTGTTATCTATCCTTGTCCTACTAAATACTCTTTAGAAAATACAAAAATAATTGTATGAGAGATAAAGACTTTTTTTTTCCTTTTTACAGGCAACATTTGTCTAAAAGTGTGCACTAGATAATCCGTCTTGTACGATAACTTAAACTATATAAGAAGATGAGCTTTTTTTTTCTGTGAAAGAGATAATATATTAAAGGATAAAGTAGTACAGAAGGTTAGCAAGACAGAAAAAAAAATACATCCGAAAAAAAGATTACATACGTAGATCATTAATTTTTCTAAGTCTAGGAAAAGCCTTTCCCGTCTTGTCATTGAGCCATTCTTGACGAGCAAAATCAGGAGGGAGAGTAAAAATCTGGCTCCTATGACAGGGTTGGGATGTTCCATATTTGGCTTGTTTATCAGTCACTTGATTGGCTTCCCGCACGGTGTGAGTGAGTCTGTGGTTGGTGAGCTGAGTTAGAAGGTATTTGCAGTCAGAGATCATGTTAGTATAGTTAGAGCAAGAGTTGTTCTCAATCATGTCTATCACAATTTTAGAATCACAATTAATATCGATGTGTAGAAGATTGTTATCTATAGGTAACTGTAAGCCAAATCTAAAGGCTAAAAGTTCAGCCTCGTTGGAGGTGAACGGAATGTGCATATTGAAGCCAATGATCCAGTCACCTTCATGGTTGCGTATGATACCTCCAAGTCCTCCCATCCCTGTGTTATTGTTACAAGAACCGTCTGTATTTAGCTTTAGGAAGGGCTAGTCCGGGGATGCCATTTATGGGTATGTATGTAGAAAGTTTATGAAGGGAAAGGTGATTATTTGCATAGCTAAACTCTATGCTTTTGTGGATGATATTGGCGTTGCCAGTATGCCTGTTTGAGTTGCAAAAGATTTTATTATCTATGGCTAGCCAAAGATGCCAGAAACAGAAGGAAAAAGTAGTGGCCCAATGGGAATGATTAGTGATCAAGTTTGTTGTGCTGTTTGTTTTGATCCAAACACTTAGGGTTGTGTTTGTATTAATGAGTTTAGATATGCTATTGTTATGCTTAAGTAAAAACTCTGACCAAAAAGATTTTGCGAAGGGACACTGTCTAAGGATGTGGTTAGTATTTTCTGGAGATAGGCCACATAACTGGCAAGATGGATTGGCCAAAATTTTCCTAGTATAAAGGAGAGTTGGCTGTGGAATACGGTCCTTGATGCATAGCCATAAAAATAACTTTATTTTCAGAAGGCTAGGTATTTTCCAAATCCAGCTAAAATTTTGATCAGGATTGATAGTGTCTGTGCATCCATATAGCATTTTATAGGTGGATCCAACTGAAAAATCTCCTGATCCTGAAGGTTGCCAGATTGCTTTGTCGTCTGGCTTAGAGTAAAAAGGGATTGGTGTGCTGCAAATGATATTTTTAAGTTAGAGTTGGGAAGAAGATGAGTTATACTAATAAGCTTTGCGTAATAAGATTATGTCTTAAAAATAAAATATTTGAACCTGATTGAAGATATGAAATTTCAGTCATCTAGCAGGGTTGCCTATCTTCTTTCTTCTTTTAACTAGAGATAAAAAAAACAATTTTTTTTTTGAAATTGCAATATTATTAACAAATACATTGAAAATTATTCAAAGGTGTTACATGCATATTTTGACTTACGTTCCCCAAATCCAAAGTAAAAGATTGAGACAAAAGAGAGAACATGTTTGGAGGAATAGACTTCTAAAATAATTGCCTAATCTGGTGGCGTTTGTTCCACCAGCTGATTAAGATGTTGTGGGTCTTATTTTTAACACCTGCGATTTAATTATCAATTGTCAACTCATCTGAAAAATAAAGAAAAATAAAGAGGCATTTTTTCCAACATCTAAGAATTGATAATGAGTCGGTGGATACTTTGATTTTACGACTAAAGTTTGAAATAGATGTTTTAAGGGAATAGTTAATAACAGAAAAATATTATTAAATAAAAATTAACGATTAGAATTTATCAACAAATATTAAAAAAAACGCCTATCAACACATCTTAACCGGATCATTTTCCCCGTATTTCCTTATTGAGTTAGGTTTGTGTTTCTGAATGTTGACAAACGAAACAAAGTTTTTGGCTTCTGACTTGGGTTGGTTGCTGAAGTCAAAATACTTTGTTTGGCAACAATGAGAAAGATTTATCAAGCTTTTGGTTCAAATTTCATTAGAATTTTGAAAATGACCCAATAATCATAATTGCGGAGCCACTAACTAAATAAAATATCTTGTGGGGGACAATATGTTGGACCATCACATTCACACAGACATGAAAATGAAAATGAAAATGAAAATGAAATGTCAAAGAGGTAATTCAATAAGCCAACGTTTTTTTTTCTCTTAATTTCCTTAAGTTATGGCGTACAATGACATTGTAGTATATTTACATTGTTTAGTATACAAAAAAAAAAAAAAACTCTATTTGATATGCGAAGAGGGGAAAAAGGAAAGTTATATTTTTTTATTTTCTCTAGGGAAAATAAGTGTATCTACCTTCAATTTTTTAGTCAAAGTAAATTACAAATACAGTAATTATTAATTTAAATTGTATACTTTGTTAAATTAATTGCTGTACCTTTAGAAAAAAATAACAGTAGGGAATTGGAAAAGATAATTAGTAATGACTTTAATGTCTTTTAAATGACAAATATTTCCCCATTCTTCCAATTTTGGAAGAGTTTTTTTTTTTTTTTAGACCTCACAGGGGGGAGGTGGACCTTACAGGAAGGAGGTGGAAATTATTTAACCCCACGTAAGGAGAAGGTGTTGTTGGATGAGAGTGAATGGAAAAATACAATACATTGTATAATCCAAATACATGTATGAATCTTGTAGATAGATTCATGAGATACATGTATGTGTGTTAATATCTTAAGTTGAGTCATGAATCACATATTAACTACATTCATGAGATGAACATTTGGTTCAAGTAATCTAATGGAATTCAAAGTTCTTATTAAAGATAAGATGAATGTATTATATGGTTCATGTATAGATGTTTAATGGAGATTCATCCATTCAATTCTTGTTCATGAATGTTCCTAGTATCCTTTAATGTGGGTCATTCCTAAACTCTATAAATAGGACTTCTTCCTTCACTTCAAAGATCACAAGTCATAAGAACAATTCTTCTAGCAAAGTTTTGTGTCTCTCTTGATAATTCCATAAAGTCTTTGAGTGCAATTCTTATTTGGTTCGATTGAGAGTGTGAGATAATAGTGTCGTTTCTTACACTACGAGTGTTGTATCTTGGGAAGCGATCGTCTATCAACTGTTGACACCATAGCAGGGGCGAATTCAGCTTTAAGGAGATTTGCTACGGCATACCTCACTCGATAATCTTTGGTACTTTGTAATTGTTTTATTTTTGTTTAAGAGAAGAAGGTATATGTTCTTCTTGTATATTCATCGATAATAAAATAATTATTTATTTATTGTCTATCTTTTGCATTAATACACTACTTATCTTTGGATTAGTTCCAACAATCTTAAAGCTGAATTAGTGTATTTGCAGAAATGTCTACTTCTGGAAATGAGACTGCTTTGCCTACTCCAAATTCTTCTACTCCTTCTGTTGGTGTACCAGTGGCTGCTCCTCATCCACTTCCTGCGCATGAGAAGCCAGAGAAATTCTCTGGAAATGACTTTAAAAGGTGGCAACAGAAGATGCTATTTTATTTGACCACCCTGAGTCTTGCTAAAAATCTCAAAGAGGTTGAACCTGTGCTTAGCACAGATGAGTCGGATGTTACGACGATTGCTGCAGTCGATGCTTGGAAGCATTCTGACTTCTTGTGTAGAAACTACATACTCAATGGGTTGTCTGATACTCTTTACAATATTTATTGTAATATTGGGACATCCAAAGAGTTGTGGGAATCACTTGAAAAGAAGTATAAAACCGAGGATGCCGGTACTAAGAAGTTTGTGGTGGCCAAATTTCTGGATTACAAAATGGTTGACACCAAAACTGTAATCAGTCAGATTCAAGAGATTCAGATTATCTTACATGATATTGTGGCTGAGGGGATGTCTCTTAGTGAGTCATTTCAAGTTGCAGCAATAATTGAGAAATTACCACATGGGTGGAAAGACTTCAAGAACTATTTGAAGCACAAGCGAAAAGAGATGAGTTTGGAGGACTTGATTGTTCGCTTGAGAATAGAGGAAGACAATCGGAAAAGTTCTAATTCTCTTTCTGAGCCAAAAGAAGTCAAAGCAAATTTGGTGGAATCTTCTAAATCCAAGGCATTTGGGAAAAGAAAGAAGGTTGATAATGGCAAAGGAAATGGGAGATTTAAATCTCAGTTCCAAAAGTTCAATGGGAATTGCTTTGTGTGTGATAAGCCTGGGCATCGTGCTAAGGATTGCAGAAAACGTCCCTAACAAAACTAACAACAAAGCGACCAACCAAGCTAACATGGTTGATGATACTATGGATTTAACTGCTGTTGTCTCTCAAGTGAATATGGTGACCAACGTGAAGGATTGGTGGCTGGATACCGGTGCTACTCGTCATATCTGTTCTGACAAGCACCTATTTTCCTCTTATGAGAAGATGCCTGAGGGAGAGAAGCTTTTTATGGCTGATTCATCTGGAGTCAATGTTGAAGGCATAGGGAAAGTAATCTTGAAGTTCACTTCTGGAAAGGAAGTAACTCTTCTTGATGTGTTGCACTCACCGGCCATTTGCAAGAATTTAATTTCTGGGCCAATATTGAGTAAGAAAGGATTCAAGATGGTATTTGAATCTGATAAGTTCATACTTTCCAAGGGTGGGATGTATGTTGGGAAAGGATATCTTTGTGATGGTCTTTTTAAGGCCAATGTTGCTGTGGTTGACAACAAATCCAAATTTATGTATCCAAAAATTATAAATAATGAGAATAATGCTATTGTTTACACTGTTGTCTGTCCTTTTCTGTGGCATGGTAGATTAGGACACGTAAACTTTAGAAGCATGAGAAAATTGTCAAACTTAGGTTTGATTCCCAAATTTAATTTGGATGATGGTCACAAATGTGAAACTTGTGTAGAAGCAAAGTTTGCTAAGAAACCATTCAATTCAATTGAGAGAAGTACTGAACCTCTTGCACTAGTTCATAGTGATTTGTGTGACTTAAAATTCATACAAAGTAGAGGAGGTAAGAAGTACTTTATTACATTTGTAGATGATTGTACCCGCTTTTGCTATGTCTATTTACTAGCTAGCAAAGATGAAGCGATGATCAGTTTCATTAAATACAAAAATGAAGTTGAAAATCAACTTGGAAAAAGGATAAAAATTCTAAGGACTGATAGAGGAGGGGAATATGATTCAAATTCCTTCAATGAGTTGTATGAGAGGTTTGGAATTGTGCACCAAACAACAGCTCCATATACACCTCAGCAAAATGGAATTGCTGAAAGAAAAAATCGAACTTTAAAGGAAATGGTCAACGCAATGCTTATAAGTTCAGGTTTACCTCAAAATTTGTGGGGGGAAGCAGTTTTAACTGCTAACCACATCCTTAATCGGATACCTCATAAAAAGACAGGTAAAATTCCATATGAGTTGTGGAAAGGAAGAGCGCCATCTTTCAATTTTTTGAAAGTGTGGGGGTGTCTGGCTAAGGTGGTTGTACCTCTACCGAAGCGAATAAGACTAGGACCGAAAACGGTTGATTGCATATTTGTTGGATATGCTGAGAATAGCAGTGCTTTCAGATTTTTGGTACATAAATCTGAAATCAATGATATCCATGTTAATTCTCTCATGGAATCACGAGATGCTGAATTTTTCGAGGAAATCTTTCCTTGTAAAAATCATGATACTCAGAAAAGATCTAGGGACACGATTTCTGAGAATAATAGTGAAAATAAAACTGAACCAAGAAGGAGCAAGAGAATGAAGATCTCTAAATCATTTGGTCCAGATTTTCAAACTTTCCTGTTGGAAAATGAACCTCAAACATTCAAAGAAGCAATGTCGTGTTCGGAATATCCATTTTGGAAAGAAGCTGTAAACAGCGAAATTGAGTCCATTATGAACAATCATACTTGGGTGTTGGTTGATCTTCCACCTGGAAGTAAAACTATCGGATGTAAATGGATATTCAAAAGGAAGCTAAGGACCGATGGTTCCATAGACAAATACAAGGCAAGGTTGGTTGTTAAAGGGTTTAGACAAAAGGAAGGTCTAGACTATTTTGACACCTACTCACCAGTATCGAGAATTACTTCCATAAGGATGTTAATTGCTATAGCTTCGCTATATAATTTGCAGATACATCAAATGGATGTAAAGACTGCGTTTCTAAATGGTGATTTAGATGAAGAGATTTACATGGAACAACCCGAAGGCTTTCAAGTCAAAGGGCAAGAATCAAAGGTGTGCAAACTTGTGAAGTCACTGTATGGACTTAAACAAGCGCCTAAAAAAATGGCATGAGAAGTTTGACATAGTCATGAGTATAAATGGATTCAAGATAAATGAATGTGACAAATGTGTTTACACAAAGACCATTAAAAATGGTAGTGTAATTGTATGTCTCTATGTTGACGACATGCTTATTCTTGGTTCCAATAATGAGGTTATTTGGCACACCAAAAATATACTCATGAAAAACTTCGATATGAAGGATATGGGAATTGTAGATGTAATTCTAGGTATTAAAGTTTTGAGAACTTCAAATGGCCTAGCATTATCTCAATCTCACTTTATTGAAAAAGTGATTGAAAGATTTAAAGGACATGGCATTAAAGATGCTAACAATCCTTTTCTCCCACATGTAGTGTTGCATAAAAATACTGGAAATAGTATTTTGCAATTGGAATACTCTCAGATTATTGGCAGCATAATGTTTCTTATGAACTGCACAAGACCTGATATTGCTTATTCAGTTAGTAAACTGAGTCGTTATACAAGCAATCCAGGACATGAGCATTGGAAGGCATTATTGAGAGTATTAGGGTACCTCAATAGGACAAAAGATTATACTCTTCAATATGGATCTTATCCAGCTGTGGTGGAAGGGTATAGTGATGCAAATTGAATTTCTTATTCTGGTGAATCTAATTCAACAAGTGGCTATGTATTCACCCTTGGGGGTGGTGTCGTTTCTTGGAAATCCTCAAAACAAACTCTAATAGCACGTTCAACAATGGAATCTGAATTCATTGCGTTGGACAAGGCTGGTGAAGAAGCTGAGTGGCTTCGCCATTTTTTAGAGGATATTCCTTTGTGGCCAAAGCCTGTGCCTGCAATTTGCATACATTGTGACAATCAAGCAGCGATTGCAAGGGCACAAAACTTCATTTACAATGGAAAGTCTCGACACATTCGTCGTAGACATAATTCCATTAGGCAGTTGCTCTCAAGTGGTACAATATCTATTGATTTTGTGAAATCAAAAGATAATCTTGCGGATCCGTTTACTAAAGGTTTGAGTAAAGAGCAAATTAACTGCGCATCGAGGGGAATGGGCTTAAAAGCCTTAAATAATTGAGTTACCTTGATCGAAACCTAACCTAGGTGATTGGAGATCCCATAGACTAGGTTCAATAGGAAAACAAAAGTTTTGTGTAACTCAGACGTGAGCACTTTGGAGTCTAACTCCATACCATTCCTTGGATGCATTAAGTGCTGCCTACATGAGAATGATTAGGTTATGCTATATGCTTTAATGGTATCTATATCTTGTAATTTACAAGTGGAGTATTGTAGGATACTCTTGATAGGACACCACCTATGTGAGTGAAGAGTAAGGCCGACTCTATGAAAATATTTCTAAGGCAATATTTTCTAAAGCACTTGCAGAACCCAAGAAGTTCAGGGCCGAAATAATGAACACAATTGAGAACCAATGATGAATTGGATTGGTACTGTGTGAAGAGTATTGTCTAGGCTTACATAAACAACTGGCAGTTCAAGGCTTCAGTCCACTGACTAGTTAAGTATGTCCGATACTTTTTCACTAGGGAAGGTTCAAGGTTAAGAGCTACCTATCTCGATGCAGTATCTTTTCGCTTGCACTCTTTGACTATTTTCCGTGTCCATCTTGTCGTCTTTTTCCATTCATGTGGGGGATTGTTGGATGAGAGTGAATGGAAAAATACAATACATTGTATAATCCAAATACATGTATGAATCTTGTAGATAGATTCATGAGATACATGTATGTGTGTTAATATCTTAAGTTGAGTCATGAATCACATATTAACTACATTCATGAGATGAACATTTGGTTCAAGTAATCTAATGGAATTCAAAGTTCTTATTAAAGATAAGATGAATGTATTATATGGTTCATGTATAGATGTTTAATGGAGATTCATCCATTCAATTCTTGTTCATGAATGTTCCTAGTATCCTTTAATGTGGGTCATTCCTAAACTCTATAAATAGGACTTCTTCCTTCACTTCAAAAATCACAAGTCATAAGAACAATTCTTCTAGCAAAGTTTTGTGTCTCTCTTGATAATTCCATAAAGTCTTTGAGTGCAATTCTTATTTGGTTCGATTGAGAGTGTGAGATAATAGTGTCGTTTCTTACACTACGAGTGTTGTATCTTGGGAAGCGATCGTCTATCAACTGTTGACACCATAGCAGGGGCGAATTCAGCTTTAAGGAGATTTGCTACGGCATACCTCACTCGATAATCTTTGGTACTTTGTAATTGTTTTATTTTTGTTTAAGAGAAGAAGGTATATGTTCTTCTTGTATATTCATCGATAATAAAATAATTATTTATTTATTGTCTATCTTTTGCATTAATACACTACTTATCTTTGGATTAGTTCCAACAGGTGTCGAACCCGCAACTTCATGATCGTGGGCAGAGGTCAACCCCACTGTGCTATGACACTCTTGATAATTTTAGAGGAGTTAATTTGCTTATGTGTAGGACGATAAATCACCTTACATATTTTCCCATTCCCTTCAACCAAACGAGAATTGTTTTCTCAAATACCCCATTTTTTTACTTGGCAAAAAAGTTCTATGTATCCAACTTGTGTACTCATCATTCAAAATTCGTCACGTGGACAAATAAAATATATTCTCCTTACAGGTTCTACTATATTTCTTTTAGGTTATAGATTTCTTAATTAAAAATTTAACACGTGTCAATTTCTTATTAATGATACATGCATGAGTACATAAGTTGGGGATAAATTTTTTTTAACATTTTTACTTTCCACTCGTACCTAACAAAGATTTGGAACATGTTTGGTACGGGTTCTCTCCCCTATTCTTTTAATTCTAGTATGTGGTATGTTAAATTAAAGCGGAAAATAGCTTCTTTGGAGAAGCTCATTCCAGAATAAGGTAGAAAATCATTTCCACTAAAACTTGAGGAAAAACTTTTTAAAAAAATGCTGGAATCATAAATTAAAAATTCATTCTGAGTGAAAATACATTTTGAATGGAAATGGATTACATTACAATCCATTCTAATATACAGACACAAAGACAAATGGAGGAATATTTTAAAAAAAAAAAGGAAATAATAAAGAATGAGGGGAAGCCCCTCTTCCACCAACTTCCCCACCTTGTCCTTTTAATTTTTTATATGGGAAATTAATTATATTTGTATTTCATAATTAGCTTATCTTTTCCTTTGTTTTATAAATGAAAGCCTCAAACATCTCTGACTTAATAAATCTAATAGAAATCCCCTATATTTGACACCAATTATTTAATTAATTAGTATAAATAATAATGATTTTTATTAGACTATTTTTAGCACAAACTGTTTACGGACTGCTCTAATTATCAAATTAACGAACCCGACCAATATTTCAGCAAAAAAAATTACGTGACCAACCCATGTGTCCGGTCAAAAGGGCAAAATTGTCCACTTTTTGTCCTATTCTACTAACCCTACCCCTCTTTCTTCATCACCAAACACCCCATACCAATTACCCCCCACCCACCCACCCTGCAGCGCAACCATCACCACCCCGCAGCCCACTCCACCCCAATCCCCGATTGGCTGCCGCCTCAAAGCCCAACCAACACCACCATCTTCCCCGACCACAAATACCAATAGGAATAGGAAGGCATTGTGAATAATAGGATAAAATTTGAGCAGAAGAAGATTGAATAACATTGCGCCTGCCAGCAATAGAGATAACGTTGAATTTCCACCCTGAAAGTTTCTTTCTAACCTTGTCAAGTATGAATTGAAAATCCGCATTCACAGGCATTTATGTAAGATAGGAAAACCAAGATATTTTCCCAAATTGACAGTATAATTGATTTGAAGAGCCTGTTCAATAACTTGAATGCGTTCCATTGTTAAGTTATTTGAAGTAGTGAATTTAGATTTAGAAAGGTTAATCTTCTGACCAGATCTGGTGCTGAAATCATCCAAGACACGCTTCATCTCTGCAATGGACTTGTCATCTGCACTCCCAAATAAGATAACATCATCAGCGAATAAGGAGTGTGACAACAAATGACCATGTTTACCAACTCTGATAGGTTTCCATTTTTTAGATCTAATAGAATTCTCAATGCTGATTGAGAGGTATTTCATACAAATAACAAACAGATAAGGTGAGAGAAGGTCACCTTGACGAATACCTCTTGAAGAAAGATACCAAGCTGAAGGTTTACCATTAAAAGAGGATAGACATGCTAGTGGAGCAGACACAGTTCATAATGAGAGAGATTAGTTTCAAAGGGAACCCGAAGAACATAAGTGCATTTCTGATGAAGTCCCATTCAAGCCTGTCAAATGCTTTCTCAAGATCAATTTTAACTGCCATTGCCCCATTCTTAGACTTATTGTTTCTGATACTAAACATCGTCTCTTGAACCAAGACTACATTATCACCGCATCTTCTTCCCGGAATGAAAACTCGCTTGATGGGGAGAAATGATAGCGGGCAAGATTGGGCGAATCCTATTGACCAAAATTTTAGAGATCAGTTTGTAGATAGTATTACAAATGCTAATGGGGCGTAATTGACCAACAGATTCAGGGTTAGCAACTTTAGGAATAAGGACAAGGAAAGTAGTGTTGCTACCTTGAGAGAGAGGTTTGAGGTTCGAAGAAATCATGGACAAAAGCAAGAATATATGGCTCTAGAGTGCTCCAAAAGGATTGGAAAAAGATTGGGTTAAGACCGTCAGGCCCCGGGCTCTTATATGGTTTGAAGACCACAAAGCCGACTTAATTTCCTGAACATTAGGCTGAGATTGTAAAGTCTCTAAGTTGGTGATGCCATTATCGGACCAAACAAAAGGGAAAGGCTCCGGATTAGTGTTGACATGAGAATGATTAGATTTAAAGAGGTTGTGAAAATGATTAGAGACCAATTCTTTAACTTTGTTCACGTCGAATTCCCATTCTCCATTCGTTCTTTTTAAAGAGAGAATTTTATTACATTTCCTGTTGTGGATAGTAGTAGCCTTAAAGAATTTGAAGTTCAGATCATCCCACATAGTCCAGTTCAAGCGCGATTTAATCGCCCAAAGCTCTTTTCCCTTTTTATAGATTAAGTCAGGAGAAGACAAAAGCTCCCGTTCTAAATTAATGAGGAAAGTGGTAGGATGTTTTTCAAGGGAAAGTTGAGTGCCTTTAATGCGAGCCAAAATGTTCTTCTTCTTAGCGATCACATTACCAAAGGTATTGATATTCCATTTAGAAACTAGATCGTCAAATAAGTTTGCAAATTTACCAAACCCCCAGTGATTGTTGGCCCACTCCTCCTGGACAACACATTTAAGATCTGGGTGATTAAGCCAAATAGGTTTAAATCGGAATGGTTTAACAATAGAAGGACTTCTAGAAGGATTTAAATCAAGAAAGATAGGAGAATGATCCGATCTAGTTCTAACTAAATTGTATACGGTAGCTTCTTGGAAAAGATCTCTCCATTCCAAGGAAGCGACCGCTCTATCGCTCCTTTAAAAAATTAATTCTCCATTATCCCTCTTATTAGTCCAAGTGAATCTAGATCCCTCATACCCAATGTCAACAAGTTTGCAATCATCCAACATACGCGATATTTTCATATATAGTGGATACTTAGGTTAGGTGCATGTGATGAGATGGCCATTCCATTCTGCCTATATGACCATAAATCAATAAATAAAACAAATGCTTACCTACTACCTAGTACTATAGACCTATTAAAAAGAAAGAAAAAAGAAAAGAGTTATATCATTAGAACTTGAAAAATTCTGATATAGACCTGGGCTATATGTGGGGTAGTGGACCACTTGATCCACAATCAACCACATCACCTTATTTGATTAAAAAACAAAAAAAAAAAAAAATCTCATAAGGTCCCACCTGTTTTTATTATTTTAATCAAAACTGTGATGTGGCTGAATGTGGACCAAGTGATCCATGACCAAGTGGTAGGCCAGGTCCATATCAGAATTGTTCTTAGAACTTTTATGTTTTCAAATGAAAAATTATATTTAACTTTGAAATTTTTTAAAGACGATATTTAGTATATCAATATTATTAGTCTCCAATTGTTATTGAATGAGAAACTATGAAAGAGAATTTTACTCAACTCGAGTTGACATAATTGGTAAGATAAGGGTATTTTTATATTATTAAATAATGATCAATCATCTCTTGTAACATATTTAGTATGCACTTTCGAATAACGGCGTGTTAAAAAAATATTTTTAAAAAAAAATATGAAGGAGAATTTTACATGTTGCTTTTTGTTCTGAAATTTATAATTAAGTTAAGTTGGCCCGATTCACAAGATAAATGATTTCATGTAAGTCAAGTTATTATCAATACAAATTGGCTCAGTTGGTAAGAATTTGACACGTCTTTACAAAGGTTAAGTATTCAATTACTGTTGCCGACGTGAGAGTTGTGTTGGTGGGCGATCTGTAAGTACCCTTATAAACGACTTATGATCCCTAAGACCTGTCCTGATCTGTGGTGATAATCGGAGACGAACCTACCAAACTTTTTTTTTACCAGAACAAAATATTAGACAAGTTATTTAAACTCACATTCATAGAAAAACTCCTTTACACATTGGAATTATTTGTAATCTTAAATATCATCTTTCTAATTAAACAAATTAAATATTATACTTAAAATTAAACTGAGTCTAAATTAGAAATATTAGGTAAACATAAACAGAGTTAAAAATAATATCTATATGTACATAAAAAGAGCTAGTTTAATATTTTCCTACAAAGAAAAAAACGATAAGGATTATTAAAAAAAAGAAAAGGAGCAGTACTATTAATTTTTATTTATAAATATAAATAAATGGGGGGAATGCATTAATTCTCATCCTCCCGGCGGAGACTCCAAAGTCGAAAATGTCTTCAAAGTTGACTACTCCAGCTTTTCAAACCATTCTCAAGCGAATCACCACTTCCTCCTCTTCTCCCATTTCCTTTAAGCATAAATTCTCCTCCTTAACTTCCCTCTCTTATTCCTCCTTCTCCTCAGCATCTCGTTGCTCTTTCTCTATCTCTCCGCCGCGAGCAGCTTTCTCCTCCGTCGCCTCTCCTTCCATGGGTGCCGCCGTTACTGATTCCACCATGGACGCCGTCCAGAGACGCCTCATGTTCGAGGACGAGTGAGTCACTGTTTTCATTTTTTTTTTAATTTTATTGTGTTTTTTGAATTCGTACGCACTTAGGCATTGCTCCGGTGTTAGTTTTGTGTTGGATTGAATTAAATGAACCGTGAATTTTCCGTTTCTGTTATTAATTGAGCTTGTTAAGTTTGAATTTGCTTGATTTTTTCGATTTATATTACAGAATTGAGGAGTTATAGACTATACGTTTACGGTAGGGGAGATCTCGCGTGTAGGCGTTAGATTTCGTGCTTTTTTGGTGTTTGATTGAATTAAATGAATCATAATTTGCTGCGTATGATGTTTGTTGATTGAAGAAACTGTGAATTTGCTTGATTTCTTCGGTTCGAGATTCATTTTACAGGAATTAGGAGTTAGACATACGTATACGTATGTTGTATAAATCACCCTGGATGCAAGGTGTTGTGTTCTTCTCGGATGTGGATATACGTATATATTCGGCTTTTTAACTTTTAGATTCATTTTTTGTTAGTATGCGAATTGAAGTTACAGGAGATTTGTCATTTTCTGAATTTTGCATCAGTTTTGAGAAGGTTTTGTCTTTTAGTGACTTGCTAATGGAGAGAATTTCTGACTTTGTTTTCTTCTTCTCGTTTTCATTTCTTCCCTTGACAGTTATTCTGAACTAACATGCCTTTTTAAGGGAGAAATCTGATTTTGAATTTCCATTTCGTTTATAGTCTCAAAGGTGAATTCACATTTCATTTGGTCTATGATTGGAAAAAAAGAAATAAACTAAGCTGTTTCTTGTTTGGTTTTTAAAGTCTTTTTCCATACATCTCTTAAGATGTTTTACCTGGACAGAATGTTTCAAAGAGAAAAATTAGGTGATGTTCATGACTTTTCTGACTCTGGTATATTTGGTTTAGTGGTCTTAAACTTTCCATCTGGACTCTGGTACTTATCGGGTAAGAATTTAGGTGCGATTTTGAGTGCAGAGTCCAGTTGTTTTATTTGGATAATAAAACTAATCAGAAAAGCCAGTTTTATTAGTCATGTTCTGATTTCTGAAGATGGCTGCTGAAGTCTGTGGATTGTCTTCAGTTAAGTGTTAGCCTATTTTTTCTGTCAGCTCGATGTTTTGATACTAAACTTCAATATTACCCCTGCAGATGCATTTTGGTGGACGAGAACGATCGTGTTGTTGGTCATGATACCAAATATAATTGTAAGTAGGAACCTTTGATTCACCTCTCCTCTCACAAGTTTGAATGTTTTAGTCGGTTTTATTCATCTGCTTTTGGGGAATTTCACGACTTACAGATTATGAGAAATTTATAAACTTAGTGTAGCTGTCTTTTTGATGATCTAGCCATCTTCAAAAGCTGTCTTAGTTTTTTATGATTCTGAAAGACCAGCCTCAACAAGGACATCATTTTGAAGTTCAAAGGAATAGACTTATTCTGGTCATGTATACACTGACCGTCCTCCTCTTGTTTTAGGGTCATACAGCTGCATGGTGTGTGCTAGTTCATATCATCTATTACTTTCTATTCTGTTATTGGATGTCAGCCATATTCCAGTCTATAACTTATAATTCCATTTTTGGATTGTGTCAATGTTCTGTATAACCATGTCATTGATCCTGAAGTATAAAGTAGGATTCTTTCTTTTCGTGAAACTTGACAAAATGGCTACCATAAGCTAGCATCTGCTAGTTAATCTTTTAGGCTATTGAACAATAACAACTTGTTATTTAGAATTTCATGGAAACAAACGATTCTTTTAGGTCGAATCTGTACTTTACAAGTTTTTATTTTTTATTTTATTTTGATGGGTTCGTTCTGTTAAGTAATGACTGTGGTAACTACATGAGTTTGTGTTTTGATTTTTTATTTTGAAGTGCCACATTGAAATGTTTCTTTGAAACAAGCATACGCATAATATAACTTGTCAAACCTTATCCCAAACTGTCTTGTTTGGTTTGATCAAAGGAAAAATCCCTGTATGGATATGTTCATCAGAAACACATCCTAGATGCAATGTTGCGAAGTCGCTAGTCGCTAGTCGGTCGCTAGACTGGCAACTAGCGACTAGTCGGCGTACCTATATTACAAGGGATTTTTTAAAATTCCCTTATCCTATATATTATACTAGTCAAATAAAATTCCATAAAAAAATTAAAAATCAAATACTAGTAAAATCAAAGTACACAAAGTCCATCCATAATAATTAAATTCATTACCATAATAAGTAATAACAAGTTCAAATACTAAAATAATCGTTTTGACTGACTTTGACTGATTTTGACCAGTTTTTACCGACTTTTTACCGATTAAGTTGGTCAACCAATTTTTTACCCTGACTAGTCAGTTAGGTGCCGACTAGCGATTTTTTGCCGATTAGTTGGCTGACTATGCCGATTTTTACAACACTGCCTGTATGCAAGAAACATATCACCATTGGTCAGTGAAAGTACTATCTTCCAGTTAGGTCTTCCGTCACAAAGATGTACTTATTCCTTGTATGGGTGGCCAACCTTGAGATTCTCCATCCAAGCATTCTATTTTGTTGTTTAAGATACAGTTTGTGTAGATAAAAGAACATAGGTATGGGGATGAGGCAAGAAAGACTGGGATACATGTTAATGAAGTAATCCTTAAGGCTCTTGATGTTCAATGCATGGACTATAAATTGCAAGTTATTCATCCCGATGAGGAAATACTTACAATCTTCTTTTGACTTCCTTGGTGGGGTTCATTTCACCGATGGCCAAGAGTTGTGAAACAGTTCATTTTTGGATTTCTTTCCTCGAAAGATTTTCTTCGAAAGAATGATATAAAGCTCTCTTTTGATTGCAGGTCACTTGATGGAAAAGATTGAATCTGAGAATTTGCTGCACAGAGCTTTCAGCGTATTCTTGTTCAATTCCAAATATGAGTTACTTCTTCAGGTATTTACTGAGCCATATGTATGCATGACTCTTCTGAAATAAAACTTCAAATAGTTAATTAATAAAAGTCACCGAAATTTCTAGTACTGCATTCAATTACGGATTCCATATTCTCTTCATTTTCTCTTAATAAGTTAAAGGAAGAGTTATACACCAAGTACGGTGCAATTTGGTTTTATGATTGTAGACTTTGTTGTCTTATATGACCAGCTTTTTATAAGACTCTAAGGTTTAGCTTCTCGCGGCCCTTGGTCTTTGGGTTCTTCTGTTGATATAGAATCATTATGTGACCAATTTCCATTGTATTCTTCTGCATGTTCTTTTCTCTGCTAGCTTAGCCGGCTCTTCTTACATATGTGACTTTCAGAGACATGTATAGTGGGCTTCTCTTCAGAGACATGTATAGTTTATGGTTGTTACAATACAAATGTGACTTTCAGAGACATGTATAGTGGGCTTCTCTTCAGAGACATGTATAGTTTATGTTGATGTGTCTTGTTCCTGGTACATAACTGTAAGGCTTCAGATCTTTAGTATTTTGCTTTCTAGAGGATTTCATCTTGTCTGATAGTACACTCTACTTTTGGCATTTAATTCAATTGTGTTAGCTTCACTTGTAAATATTTCGAAGAACAATGTGTTTATTCTAACTGATCACATTTTTTTTCTAAATCATTTTGTCAATGAGTTTTTTAACCTTGTGTTTGCAGCAACGATCTGCAACTAAGGTAACATTTCCGAAAGTCTGGACAAACACTTGCTGCAGCCATCCTCTATATCGAGACTCTGAGCTGATTGAGGAGAATTGTCTTGGTATGATTGGGCTATATTTGATTGACAACATGACATTTATATTGCTTTTTCTTATCTTTTTTGTATTTTTCAGGAGTAAGGAATGCTGCACAAAGGAAACTTTTTGATGAACTGGGCATTGGTGCTGAAGATGTCCCAGTAGATCAGTTCACGCCATTGGGCCGTATGCTTTACAAAGCACCCTCTGATGGGAAGTGGGGAGAGCATGAACGTAATTACACTGACTCTGATTCATGATATGTTTAGCATGTTTTATCTTCTTCTCTTTATGTGTACGTGAAGGCCACACATGTAGAATGAATGCCTGTGTCAGCAACATAGATTTACGTGATAAACTTCTATTCATATCTATTCTCCTCTGCTATGGGTTTGTGTTCTAGTCATGTTTCATCATGTCGTTGCAGTCTTGGCGCTTTTGCTGATGGTTGACAATGATACCAATTTTTTTCTTTTTTACACTAATTTGCAGTTGACTACCTGCTCTTCATTGTCCGGGATGTTAAGGTCGATCCAAATCCTGATGAAGTTGCTGATGTCAAATATTTGACTCGAGATGACTTGAGAGAACTTTTGAGAAAAGCAGATGCTGGTGAAGGGGGCTTGAAGCTGTCCCCTTGGTTCAGATTGGTTGTCGACAATTTCTTGTTCAAGTGGTGGGATCATGTTGAGAAAGGTACCCTCCTTGAAGTTGCCGACATGAAAACCATTCACAAGTTGACTTAAACAGTTTACTTGTGTTTTTGGCGTGCTCATCGCATTTATATTCTTACAGAAATAATTTGAGCATTTGAAATGCAAAACGAGGAGCAGACATCTTATAGTTTTATTTTTTTTGGTGTTTCTTTGAATTAATTTTGTGTTAGATTTATAGATTTGTTGTTTCGAATTGTATTCTAGATTTGCACTATTTAAAAAGTATAACATTTGTGCACTTTATGAGCTATACATCATCTTCCTCACTTCATACTCTACAATAATATGGCTTCCGTTGAACAGTTAAGGGTAGGTTACCATATAAGATGTTTGATAGAATGTTGAGTATCAGAAGAGTTGAAAGATTATATGTTGACTGTAGTTAGTTTATCTTTGTGGCTTTATCCCAGTCCTTTTACGTTCACATGTCTTTTAAAGATATGCCAGAGTTTAGGGGTGGAAATGAGTTGTAGCCATTTCGTGAAAGTAAATTTCACGATTCGATTTGATATTCTACTAACGAGCTCACTCATAAGCTAAATGAGCGATACATGAGCCCGCATTTTTGGCTCATCTAAAATATGAGTCGAACTTGAGCTAAGTAGAGTTTCGACTCATTTATCTCTACGAAATTTACTCAATATATATATATATATATATATAACATGGAGTAAATGTAAAAAATGAAGTAACCCATAAAAGTTTCTATACAACAAAACTCTAGCTGCACATAACATTTTATAACATTAAGATATCTTTGTAAAAAATCGAAGTAAAGACATAAAAAAAGTCGCACATGACATCTTCAAGTCAAAGGCAAAACAAATAACCAAAACCCTACAAATTTTTGGAGTATTGATATATTATAATTAGTAGAGACATATTAAACTTCTATTATATGTTATTGTGCTAAGAAAATCTCTTGATTTATTTTGTATTGGTTTGATATTAAACTCATATTATAAGTCATCGCTTTTAAAAAAAAATTGTAGATAAATGAGTTGAAATTTGCTCGTGAGCTATCTGAAATTTGCTCGTGAAATCTATCGATGAGTTGAGCTTGAGTGAGAAAATTAAACTCACATCAAATATGAATTGAAGCTATGAGTAAGCAAAATTAGTGTAGCTGAATGGACTGAACTAACTTTCTGACTCACTTTCATTTCCACCCCTACGGCAGAGTTTCTTTAGATTGTGCGTCTGGATTTCCTGTATCTGAATTCTGTTATTCTGGAAATGGAGCAAACTTGTGTTTGGAGAATCCTTAGGTCCGGTTAGCCTTCACTTTTGGAATCCTAAAGTGCACATTTTTGTTGAGTCAGTCTTGTTTATAGCCTTCCTATTACCAATAAACTATCCGGCAATGTTTGGAGAAAAATCTCTCATCTATTTTGGTTCCAATTTTAAAGTGTTTGCCAGTTTCTGCATAGTTTTAGTTGATTGGCCTGAAAACCCATGTTTTGAAAAGGACTCCCAACCTATCACTATTGTTACGGAAAGCTCTTCTTTTCCCATTTTTATTTATTTATCCTTCCATTCCAAATTGAATGTCCACGTTACTATTTTTTGCTTCCTTAATTTTCGATTATGTCCTAAATGACTTATATTATAGAATGGAGGTAGTACTTCACAAGACTATTTGAAAGCATAAAGTTGGATATTACTCCCTCAATTTCATAATATAAAGTGTTTAGGATATGTAGCGAAAATTAAAAAAGTAAAAATCAAGTTACTTTGCTAGTCAAAATATCAATATTACTCTTAAATAGAATTAATGGTATATAAGTTTTATCTAAAAGAGTAATATTGGCATATCGACTAACAAAATATTTTATTTTTTACTTTATTAATTTTAGTTAAACGTTCTAAACGATTTATATTATGGAATGAATGATATATCACATCAAAAGATGTTAAACGTACCAACGAGGGAAATCATACAAACCATGAAGCTGAATTGATTTGACGCAATGCAAGGTTGAATTGTCTTTGCAAGTTGATTTTATAAATGTTGTCATGATTATGTAAAAGTTTAACAATTTGTAAGAAGAAATGTCAAACATGAAATACGTAGTTTCGTTTTAGAATAAAACACTATCCAAATATAACATTTTAGATTACATAAAAAAGATTGTCTAATTTTTAAAATAAGATATATTTTATTTATAAACTCCTACAACTAACCTCAAATATTGAATGGATGCAACACCACTAATATATGGATCTATCGTAACCTCTTTAAAATTAAAAAGAACTTTATAATAACTGATATAAACATTCAATTTGGGACGAAGAGAGTATTACATTCTTTTTCTTGGCCTAGGTAGAGTTGGCTTTTCATCCTCCAGATCTGCGAGTCCATTTTAAGGTTATATCACATTTATGTTTTGTTTCCAATTTGGGTGGTTTTATTTCTTTTCTTTCCATTTGAGAGTGATGTTTCTATTTTGGATAAAAAGCGCTGACGCCCCCTAAACTATTCTCTTTTATGGTTTTTGACCCTCAACTAAAAACGGTCAAGTTTTACCCCCTAAACTATTTCGGTTTTTGGTTTTTGACTTTCCATCCATATTCTCCGTTACATCATAACGGAAGTCCAAAAAATAGGGGCATTTTGGGAAAATCATATCATTCATAATAAATAGAATTAAATTTAAAGGAAAAAAAGGGTCTTTTAAGATTTTTTTTTTAAAGGTTGGAATTTACAGTTGGTGGTTGGAGAAGAGGAGTGGTACCCGACTTCCGGCTTCTTCTGTCATTGTTCTCACCGGCGACTTCTTCTTTCTCGTCAGAATAATAGTTTTTTTTTTTATAAAAACAAAAATTTTAGGATCTTATACAGATTGCCCAAAAATGCCCCCATTTTTTGGACTTCCGTTATGATGTAACGAAGAATATGGATGGAAGGTCAAAAACCAAAAACCGAAATAGTTTAGGGGGTAAAACTTGACCCTTTTTAGTTGAGGGTCAAAACCAAAAAAAAAGAATAATTTAGGGGGCGTGAGCGCTTTTTATCCTTCTATTTTTCTTGTTTGGATCCTTTCATTTTAGATACACTACGTATCTCTTTTCATTAATTATTACCAACTAAAATGATCCCTCTTTCCTTACTTTTTTTTTAATAATAACTGAAGAACTGTATGATTAATACATCTAGATTTTCATTGATGTAAAATACAAAATGTGAAGACTGAAGTAAACTTGACAACAAATTTTACAAAATTTAAACAACTTACATAAAGAAAAGATTAATCTTATGGTATTACCAGCTTTCCTGTCCATTGATCTACCTCTAGAGAGCAAACAGATTCCGAATCCCCACTCTCGTCTTTTAGGTTCATATATGTATCTAGGCGTGCAAACGGATACGAAATTGTCTATTTCGGATCCATATCTATTTTTAATTTTTTCTACCATATCCGTATCCATATTCTAGCGGATCCAAAATATGTATTACCAGATCCGCTGATTTGGATCCGAATACGGATATGGTAAAACCCATTTCAAAAAAGTCCAATTATATTATAATCTACAAATAATTCTACGAAATATAATATAATACAATATATAATCATATTGTTGTTTAAAGTTCAAAATATACAACGCTTGAATAACTATGAATCCTCAAAACAAATCCAACTAAACCACTTGGACAAAATGCTACGATTCTTGAACTTGTAAACCACTTGTCTCATACAAATTGCTGCAATATGAGAAAATATAAATAATGAATCAATAGAAAATATATTAATATATGCATAAGGTAGAAGAGGAAACGGTGAGAGAGAGAGAGAAGAAGAGTGAAGAAATGAAAGAAATGGAACGGCGCTGGAGAAGGTAGAAGAGGTAACGGGGGAGAAAGAGAGAAGAAGAGGCTGTGATGTTAGGGTTTGTTATCTCTTAACCCTTAAGAATGTATATATACGGGACTAAAATTGCAATATAAATAATTATCACATAAATCCTATAAAATACTTATATTACAAAAGTCCTAAATCCTATAAATCATGTAAAATATATTGTTTTATGGAATATATATATTGTTTTACCTGAAACGGATCGGGTTTAACGGATACGATTTTTTATATTTCATATTCGTAACCGTTTTATTACTCTTATACGGACTCGAATTCGAATGCGGGTATATGGGTCTAGAGTTCTTACCATATCCTAAAAATAAAATCGGATTCGAGTCGGATACGCATAAAAATCCGACCCGTTTGCAGGCCTATATGTATCCTCTCTTTGTTATGTTCATGCTAGTAGCTGATGATCCAACATCCGACTTTCATCCCTCTGCATCAGCATTGCCTTCCTCTTGCTTCTACTTTGTTGTCATCTTCTTACTGACGGCCATACATCTGATTCCTGTCTAGTTTCGCACCCAATTTTTCAGATGTCTCCGTGGTAGCTAAATTCTACTCCCGATCACTAAAACCTCTAGACAAGTCTGAAAATACGAGCAGCCTACAAAAGCAAAGCACAAGTCAACAAGTACAATTTCCATTTCCATCTTCGGACCAGCTCTTTCCACCATGGTAACTGAGAAATCAGCAAATGTTCGCACCATCCGAATCGGCAAACTTCTAAATTGTAGCATGCATGTATGGGTTTTCTTTTCCATTATTTGCCCATTGCTTGATATGATTTCTGCAGTTAGCTGAAAAAACGGAAAATTATCAATAATTGGCTAGCAATCTTAATGATCTTTGTCAAGGCCAATTGCTCATTTAAAGTAATTAAAAAAATACCCCCCACCACCGAGAGGGTTCAAAATTCATTGAATTTTTCTTCTACATGAAAATTTAGCATGTTCCTAAAGTCTTCTAAATATATCAATATATGTGGAGGCTGCAATGCCCAATTGTTATTCTCAACCCAAGTTCATGCTTCCCCAACCCCCAAAAAAAAAAATTAAAAAAAATGTCCCGTCATTTAAAATATTAGAGAAGTCGCTGTTAAAATATTATAAAAATATCCGGTACAATCTTTATTAAAAGGAAAACAAAACATAAAAGGAACAAAAATCAATCCAACTTGTTTTATTTATTTAAATTTTTCCTTTTACTGAATAATCCAACTTGCTTCCTTATCCTATATGTTCGTCTTACAAATAAATTGGTTCCATTATAATATAACTGTTACATAGCAATCTCAACTTATTCAAAAAATAAAAAAAAACATAGCAATCTCAACTATTTATGCTATTTATGTGTAAATCACTAGTAAAGAATATTATTCCTATATGTCTCCTCCTGTCAACTTCTGGTTTATTTTCAATTATTTTCTTTCCTTTTATTTCTCAATCCTTACCACACTTTAGGTCAAGGATTGATCTTGAAATTGGAACTAATTATTTTTTCATCTCTTTGTTTCTAGAAGGAATAATGTTCATTAATTAGGATAGTAAAAGGGCATAGACATGCACTCACATGAGTAATGAACCTTAGACTTTTCGATTTGAATAAACATTGTAAGCTAAGACCCAAAATTAACGTGATCAATCTAATTTTGATAATAATAATCTATTATTAGTTATAATATTTGTGTGAGCGTGTGTTTCATTGTTAGGATATTTATACTCACACTGACATTGATGAAAATGGTAAATTAGCCTCTCGTATACATCAAATACAACATTCTACACACAAGAAGAAGCTACATTTTGCAAGACTCCATAACACAAGTTTGAAGTAAATCAACAAACCTTAGAACTAATTGCAAAATCAGGAAGTAAGATCAAATGGGTAAGAGCTACTCAATCCAACCTTGAAAAATCGAGTGGTATGCTCCTTAACCAAAGAAGTGATGAAGTCCAATACACTACAACCTTGAAGATTGCTATAGGATTTCACCACTCAAGGGAGAGGTTGATCAAAGGTCACAAGTCCAAACTCAAAGAAGAAATCAACTTGAACACTTTATTTATTTTTTTTTTTTTATTGGGGGAGGGGGACCTATCTATTATAAGAAATGGGAGATTCAAGAATTGTGGAGGGTATTCGAACTCATGACCTCTACGTCATGAGCATAGTAGTCAAACTCGCTAGTTGACTCGTATGATCGATCCTACGAGTTTTAAGGGGTCTTCCGAGTTAGATCCTACGGTAATCTGGTAGGATCGGTGTAGAAACGTAGGATCGGTACGATCCTACCGATCCTACGAGTCCACTCAAAACTAAAATTTTTATTTTTTATTTTTTTGCTGAAACACTTTATATTTTTTCTAATTTTTTTTATCATTTCTTATACTCAGAACTGATACTTTAAGATGTATACAAATTTATATATCTCAGGAGATATTTGAATCTTAATTAAAAATAGAAATTATGCACATTTTACCAATTAAATTAACTCCGGTTGACTTTTTTGCTGAATACTTAGTCATTAAAAATGAAGTTTCACCATTTGAATCATGTTTCAGCAACAGGTACATCCTTTACTTAGTCATTAACTCCGGTAATTGACTGTTTCAATTCTCACATTTTCTTTGAAAAATTTAGTTGTTTCACAATAATCTTAGCTATTTTTACAGAATCTTTTTACATTGCCTTTATTTAATTTTTTAACTTCAAATTAAATTTAATAAACATGTTTAATTTTAGTACATTATATTTGTACTTTTATCTTTATAATTAATAAACATGCTAATAACTTGAATGATTTATTTTGAGTATTTGATTATCTTTTTTTTCTTTAAGACACTTTAAATTTGTGATTGAAATGTTTTTCTAAGAGTACATATATTTTTAAATAATTTTTTAAAGTAAGTAGGATCTACGATCCGAGTTACGATTCTACGATCCTACGATCCTCATATGCCCTTCCGATCCTACGTAGGATCGCAAGTTTAACTGCCTTGGTCATGAGGCCTCAACCTTGGCCACTAAACCAATTGCTCATTGGCAACTTGAAGACCTTAGTCTTATGCTTATAGGTATATCCTTGTGACTAATCTTACCTTTGAAAATACTAGAACTGAAGTATGTTTAAAGCTCACTCTTGCATGTTTTCAAAACCACATGTTTACTTTGAGTTAATCTTTCAAAAGGTTTTTGAAAACTTAGATAAGTGTTGGTTAATGCCTAAAATCTTTAAAATGTTTTGAAAACACTTAGACATTAGTTTGAAAACATTAGGAATATGACTAAGTGGAAAAATCACTTTAGGACTTCACTTTGGTCAACCAAACCTTGGTTCGGGCGACCTGATGAAGTTTGGTCGTCCGACATGTGTTGTCTAGTCGACCGAAGTCACTTTTATCCTTAGTCAGATTTTGAATGTTCAAAACTCCAACAATTATATTCCCTCGAATGACCTTACTTTAGGTCGGTCGACCGAGGTGTTTACATAAACCTTTATTCTTTACCTCGGAAGCACTTCGGACGACCTACCCGTGGATCTGGTCGCTCGAAACGATCATTTCAAAGCAAAAATATAGTCGTTGTAACTCGATTTGCTTGTTATTTTTTGCCCTATATAAAGCTTCTAAAGCTGTTTTTTCATAACTAACCAAGTCATAAAAGGGCATTTGATATACGCTTCATAAACAAGCAATCCAACACTTCAAGAGCATTAATCTTCATATCAGTTTTTTCAAAATATATCATCTATCCTCTTCTATTCTCAAAAGTAATTAGATCTTATATTTGTATATCCAATCCAATTGATGGATTATTGTAAGTGAGCTAAAATTGTAAAGTCTCCTTTGAAAGTGGCTAGTTACCCTTTCTCTTTGTAAGAACTAGCTCTTAGTGAGTTAGGAGCTAAGCCCTCTTTGTGAGGCAAGTGAGGCTCTTTGTGAGCTAAGTCCTCTTCGTTATGCAAGTGTATCTCTTTGTGAGATTGGCTCTTTGTGAACTTAGTTCTTTGTGAACTAGAAAAACGCTCTTTGTGGGACCAAAGTCCTCTTTGTGAGGCAAATGTAAAAAGTTGATCTAACCTTGTATTTGTTACGAAGGGAACTTCTTAGTGAAGTGTTGAAATCCTTAGGTGTGTCCTAAGGTAGTGGATGTAGATCTTTGTGATCGAACCACTATAAATCCTTGTGTTAGTTTTCACTATCCCTTCCTCCTTTACTTTATAGTACATGAATTGCTATGTATTGTTTACATGACTACATGAACCTATTTGTTTAAGAGTTAAATGAAAACTTGCACATGCTTCCTAGCTTTACATATTGCTTGGCTTTGGTCATATGATTTATAGTGTTTTCTATTACAAGCTTTGCATATAGGATACTTGACTTAGTACCTCAAAGATCACATTCATAAGTCTTATATTCCTATGTGTTGCATTTAAACATTTAAGTCTTCAAAGTTGCCTCAACATTTAACTCACATTATATGCTTAATCACCATACTTGTTGTTAAGGTGATCACTTAAGACAAAAAAGTTTAGAAAAGTTAAAAAGTTTTAAAACCTAATTCAAACTCTATCGGGTATTTCAAACATACTTACTGAGTTTTGGAAAGGGCGAGAAGGAAATAAAAATGCATTTAATAAATATCAAAGCTTGAGACTTTTCAGTTTGATAAAGAGTACTTTACTCAGGTAATATTAGTCTTACTTGCTATTTCTTTTTGTAATTTTTTTATTTTTTTTATTTTTTGTACCCTAGAGATTGGACTAAATTTGAGAGTGATAGATATGGCATGAACTTATTATGGTACGGACTCTTGGACTAAGTAATTACTAAGATTCAAAGAATAGTAAGAGAAAAAAATTATCAAGTGTCATAAGCCCCTAAGTGAGTTTTACTTATTTATAGATAAATATATGAATGATATGATCTCTATTTTGCAACAAAACCCAAAATTTAGGAACCAAATTATTTCACAAGATTCTCCTATTTCTTCACATAACCTTACATTAAATTTTGTTGTATCCTTAAATTAACCTCCTCTCAATTTTTTCCGGGTTGCCACATAAATTGCTTCTTCATCGCTAACTAAATTCATCTTCATATATTAATATTAATAAACATCAAAACCATTAACTACTCCCATAAAAGTTTGTTTTCTCCTCTAGTTAAAATACCAATGCTTACACTTAAAAAACAAAACCGATTTTCATATATTTATCTCCTAATTTTTAAAGATTTTAGAATCTTTTTGTGTTAAATATATTTTTCAAGTTTTTTTTGTCACAAGAAACTCTTTTTTTTAGAACACAGTATCAATCAATTGTTCGGAAACCTACTGAACTAGGGTTTCTACGATTGATACTGTGTTACAAAACATGCGATCATGTAACGATGGATGCTGTGTTAAACATGTAGTCATGTATATTAAAAGAGTGATCATAATTATTTGATTAAAATTATTTTTGTTAGAGATGGGAGAGAATGATCAGAGGCCATTTGATCATGATTGGGGACCACTGATTGATGATCAAGATTTTGAGGAGTCAAAGCCAAATATATTCCATCATCATCATAATTCCCAATTATTATTGGATCATAATGATGATGATCATCATATGACAAATGATTTTATGGATTTGGAATCTAATAATAATAATATTAATTCTTCACCAGAAATGGAATTATTATTTCGAGGCAGAAGTATTGCTGAAAGAAGAGCAGCTAAATTTGGATTTGATGCATCAAGGATGAATAATGTTGATCATCATCAAATTAGAGGAAATATTTGCAATACTAGTCCTCCTATTTCTTCCTCTTCGCCTTCCGGTTCTTCGTCTTTTCTTACTATACCTCCTGGTATTAGCCCTGCTGCTTTGCTGGATTCTCCAGTCATGCTCCCTAATTCCCAGGTACGTTCAGAATTGAATGTCTATTTTGCGATATAAAAAATGAATAGGAAAGTAGACCGAACGACAAGTAACCAAAAAATTGTAATATTACTGTGAAGTACACTTTTGTGTGTCGTTTTTTTAATAACTTGAATTGAATTTATTGTATTATGAGATATAGCCATCTCCTACTACTGGAACATTTCCAAGAGCTTCTTGTAGCAACCGTGAGAGTTTAACAGGCTATCCCTCCGGGTCGGATCGCAGCAAGGCTAAAGACACTACCATTGATTCTTTTGCCAAGTTCAGACATCCTGCTGCTCATCCTACTTCTCAAATACCTCGTACTCCCAGTGTCGAAAATCAGGTGATATGTTCATCCCCAAAAAAAGGAATTTAATAACATCATGGAGGTCTTGATACTTTTTAATTTCTTAAAATGTTAGAATATACATATAATTTAGCTACATTTTATTATTTATGAATGTATTGCTTAATTGAAGAAAGCTTATAAGTGAAACTTTTCCGGGGTCCAGGCACCAATGATCATTTCCAAATCTGTAGGAGAGTCAGGGAAAGAAGTTTCTGCTAAAGCCGTAAACATAAGTGTGACAAATGCTAGTGAAATTGATGTGAAACCATGTAATATTGATAATCATATGATAGAAAATCAAATTCCTAGACATAGAGAAAGAATCAAAATGGAAGCAGGGTCATCACATCATCAAATTATGGGAGGACATCAGGACGCGAAAGGGGCAGCGATATCCAATGCTGGAGGCCTAACAAGAAATGCAGAAGATGGCTATTGTTGGAGAAAATATGGTCAAAAACACGTTAAAGGGAGCGAATATCCGAGAAGTTACTATAAATGTAACCACCCAAATTGCCTTGTTAAGAAGAAGGTTGAAAGGTCGCATGATGGCGAAATTACTGAAATTATTTATAAGGGTGCTCACAATCATCCTAAGCCTCAACCGCGATTAAATTTGGGACGCCAAACTCCGGGTGAATTATTGGTGACAAATGATCAAGGGATTAGTGATAGTTGGAGATTTGATAATAATAATCAAGTCAGGACTAATAATAAGGATTTTAGAGTCGATAATTCAGATTGGAAAGGCTATGGTAGTTTGAAAAGAAGTTCATCTAATAATTTGAATGAGGTTTTTTCTAATGATCCAATTGGAAATGGTAGTCAAGGAAAAACAGGATTATCAGCCGAAAATACAGAGGTTGGTTCCATAAATCCCAATAATGAAGGTGAATATGAAGATGGAGCAGCTCAAGGATGTACTTCCCCTGGTGATGATGCTGATGGTGATGAATCTGAGCCTAAAAGGAGGTAAATTTTAAGTTTCCTTAAAACCCCTTTAATATATGATATTGCGTTTTACAACTGAAATGCCTGAGATTACTGAATGTTATATGAGCACCGTCCTAAGTATTCATTGTCATAGGACGCTTGTATAAGCTGAATTGTGAGCTTTGTGAGGTTAGTGAAAATTTAAGCCGATTTCTTATGTTACGTGTGCTTAGGGGTAAATTTGGAAGGTTTTAATCAAGTAATATCGCGTTTTTACAACTGAAATGTCTGAGATTACTGAATGTTATATGAGCACCGGCCTAAGTATTCATTGTCACAGGACGCTTGTATAAGCTGCATTGTTAATTTTGTGAGGTTGATGAAAATTTGAGCCTATTTCTTATGTAATATGTGTGCTTAGGGGTAAATTTGGCGTTTTTAATCATGTAATATTGCGTTTAACGACTTAAATGTCTGAGATTACTGAATGTCAAATGAGCGTACTCATTGTCAATTTCTGAGGTCGATGCAAGTGTCTTTATTGTGACAATTTGAGCACATTTCTTATGTTAAATTTCTTGTTTTTATATCAGGAAGAAAGAAATCTTCTCAGCTGAAGCATATTTGCCATCAAGATCTACTCGTGAGCCTCGAATTATCCTCCAGATTGAGAGTGAAATCGATGTCTTAGACGATGGATATCGTTGGAGAAAGTATGGACAAAAGGTTGTAAAAGGAAATCCAAATCCTAGGTAAATGCCTAAAACAGAAATTTGTCGATCGAATATTCGTGCTTTTCGTTCAAGTTTAACCAACATTAAAAAAAAACTTTGTTTTGAAATTCTCAGAAGCTATTACAAATGTACTAGTGCTGGATGTCCAGTGAGGAAGCATGTGGAAAGAGCGTCGGAGGATATAAAATCTGTTATTACAACATATGAAGGAAAACACAACCATGAAGTTCCGACAGCCAAAACAAATGGACCATCATCGTCGAATCTCGGGAATTCGCCTCCGAATGTATCGGATCCACATTCAATCTTGACACTGCCTAGGAATCATCCTCTCATTAACGTTGTTCCGAATCAAGAAATGCAAGTTCAAGATCTTCCGCCACTTCACTATCCTAATCATCACGACTTTTCGCAACCTGACCTGCTTGGGGATTTAGTGAGTGATATGAAACTTGGAGGAGGAACTTCTTCAATATATCAAATCAAGTTCCCCACATTGCAAAGTCCTCCTATGCCTTACAATCCTTTTGTTATGACATCCAATGGAAGCGATCCGGTTATGCTAGATTTTCCAATGGCTGTTCCTATGAGTGGCTCGGTCCAATCATCGATCGCGAATATTAATCATTCGAGAATGAGTGGCTCGGTCCAAGCATCGATCGCGAATCAGCAGACGAAAGAGAGTGATTTGAGGTTCTTCAAGCCTAAAGAAGAGCAGAATGATGATGATCCAAATGCAAAATCTTCAACTGGATTTGGCAATGCTAATGGAAACTTTCCACCTTAAGCTCTTTTTCATGTTGAAATGAGAGAGTTTAAAAGATTTTTGTAATATTTGTAGGTCTCTATAAATCTTTCAATGTCTTGCAATAGTTTTGGCTCTATGTGATTTAAAAAAAAGTTGAAATCAGAAAGAAGTAATAAAATAAAAACATCATAAAGACTCCATTGATTAATACTTATTAATCAGTGATAAGTTAAATTTAATAAAGATTTATTTTTATTTTAAACTTTTGTAGTTAGCCTCATTCATCTAATGCTCTGGATGCTGAATGAAAGAAGCATGGTGATGTGCATATAAATCAAAATGGTTCTTGGGTCTGCCTTCTCTGATGCCTTTTGGCTTTGATTTGAGGGCATGATTACAGTAGCAAACGCGACGGCATAGGGGACCATTGTTACACGTAGTATTATATGAGCAACCACTTTGTGCACTTGTTGCCAAAGGTTAGGTTAGTCTCCAATACATCTGTTTCGAGTGGTATCCTGGGATCAGCCCACTTTGTTTGACAAAGGTTAGTGCAGTATCCCGTCCCATCCCTCGCCCATACCCCCAATTATTGGGGACTTAATGGGTTATGCTATTGTTGTTGTGTAGTTAGCCTCATTCATTTGAGGAATTCAATTAAATTTCCTAACACATTGTCCCCCCACAACTCCTTAGTTACCAAGGTTAAGGTAACATATTTACTACTTAAAAAAATACTCGCTAAACTGATTTTTTATCAAAGTAAAAAAAATATTCAGTTTCTATGAAGATATCTATCTCACCCCTCAAAATATTTTAATCAAACAAAGGAAATGAAGAATGAACCTGCACCTAGGTATGACCACGGTTAGATAACCGCGGGTTACAATTAACCTTTTTTTTTTCTTTTTGAGAAACGGTTACAGTTAACCTAACCTCTAGTTACAATTACATATTATTATTAACCTTGACTTTAACCTTTATAAGCATTTAAGATTACTTTTACTAACTGAACTGTTTTAAATTAAATGATATTTTAAGCTAAAATAGTGAATGGCCTATATGGATAATCCTAATTAAATAGTCACTCTCAAGCAAACCGTAAAAGAAAAAGTCATTAATCTCAAACTTGAGATTTGTCACAGTTGCAAAGGGAGAATTCGAGGTGAGCGGCTATGGTACGAAATGTCTCTTTTTTGAAACGATGTGAGTCGTTGGATGATTCCTCTGATGATTTGATTGAGAGAGAAATATTTTTAACCGCCGTTAGCTTTTCTAACAACTAAAAATATAAGTAAATAAATAAAATCATCTCATATGTAGGATGGTTTCATTTAGTATTGTTAAAAACGGGCATGCCGCCCGGCCCGGCGCACCCGCTTTGTCACGGACTTGACTTAAACGGAACCGGGTGAGACGGGCATGTCCACTTTTTTAATGGGTCATCAAAAGGAGTGTTTGAACTTAAGCGTACAAACGGGTCGAGTTTAGACCCGTATCCGAAAAACGGTTCGGATGCGGTAAGAACTCCATACCTATATGCCCGCATCCGAATTCGTATAAGAGTAATAAAATGGTTACGAGTCTAAAATATAAAAAATCGGATCCGTTATACCCGAATCTCATTATGCATATATATTAATTATATATAGTAAATAAATAAATATCTATTATATATAATTGTTTTATATTGATTTATTATCTATATTTTCTTATGTTGCATCAGTTTGTACGGGATAATCTTTACAAGTTCAAGCAAAGAATCGTAATATATATTAAGGAAAAGTTTACAAGTTCATTTTGTCCAAGTGATTTAGTGAGATCTCTTTTGAGGCTTCAAAGTAATTGAAGAATTATATATTTTATTTTGATGAGGCTTCTGAATATCTATATTGAAATGTCATCGAAATTCTGGTTATATATTTTTATTTGAATTTTGAACTTTGAAAAGTATTATTATTATGGATTGTATTATAATTCGTATAATTATTTGTGGATTGTAGTATAATTAGGGTGAAGTAGCATATGATATGTAAGATTGTTAGATTAAATATGTATGTTTTTAATCAGCAAAAATAGAAAGAAAAAAAATGAGAATTTGACTTTTTAAAACGAGTTTTACCGGATCTGTATCCGGATCTGAATTGATAGATCTGTTAATACATATTATGGATCCGTTCGAATTTGAATTCGGTAGAAAAAGTAAAAAACGGATCTGAATTCGTAATAAACAATTTTGTATCCGTTTATAAACTTATTTTTATTTATACCCGCCCGCCGAATGTCAACGAGCAAACAGGCATGCCCGCGAGCCGATGTTTCTATCGGGCTTCTTCGTCATCACTATCTTATTTTTTTTTTTGCTAAGTAAAAATTAACCATTAGAACTCGAAGCAGGGTTAGAGTTACAAAAAGTGCCTCCCCTATCACAAAGTACTGATGGGTGAATGGCAGAAGCATCTAGGTAGCCAACTACATTGTTCGATTTCGCCCACTGAACTAGATTATGAGCTTGATAATTTGCTTCCCTAAAAATAAAATTACACTTCCATTGCTTAAATCTAGCAAGAATGGCACTGCAACATTTAGTTAGCTCTGAACCTGTCCAATGTATATCAGTAGAAAAGCCATTGATACCTCTCAGAAGGTGTAAACAATCTCTTTCAACAATGATTTTGTGCAGATTCTCGGCTTGTAGATATTCCATTGCAATCAAGGCTGCACGTGCTTCTGCCTCATATGGGGTTCGTGCTTTGAATCCACATTCCCATATTATCACCTTTATCATTTCTGATAATGAAGGCACTAATTGCCGCAAATTCTCCAACGAAACCAGCATCAAAGTTCACCTTCAGACAATATTTTGGAGGAGGTTGCCAATGGATAGTCTTCTGATTCCCTCCTCTCTTCATTATCCTTCCAATACCCGCTTCCCAATAATTTCGTGACTTTATCTCTATTAATTTCAGCATTTGTTCACCATTCTTCTGCTCCTTGCCATGAAGAATTGCGTTTCTTTGAATCCAGATCTGCTCCAAGGTTACTGCAAAATAATTCAAAAACTCAGTTCTAGAATTATTAGATATAGGAAAGCAATTTAAAGGATAAGAGTAAAAAACATCCCTAATCCATCTTGAAATACTCCAATCCTGTATATTATCCAAGTTGATCTGCCATTTTGAAGAATTCCATAAAGCTTTAGTGTAGGGGCATTGGATAAAAATATGGTCCAGATTTTCTTCTACCCCTTCCTGACACAATAAACAATTGACATCTTGAATCCCAAAGCAAAACTTCATTCTCCCTCTACAAGGAAGAACATTGCTGAGGATTTTCCACAAAAAATGATTATGCCTATTATGCAAATTAGAGTGCCATAACTTCTTCCAATACTTCCTGTTAATTTGTGAAACACCCTCGACCCTTTCATGGATCACTGTACTGTACGCAGACTTTATTGTGAATTGCCCTGTCGAAGAGGGCAACCATACTATAGAGTCAATTCCCCTAGAGGGAATAATGTGTTGAATAGCTTGTGCAGTTGATTGATCAAAAAGTTGATTAACCAATCCCCTATTCCAGTCATGCATGTTACTATCCAACAGTTCCTTAACATACACAACTGATGCCCCATCCCTTTGATTAGTATTTAACCGAAATCCTTGGATATAGGGAATCCAAGGATCCTCCCAAATATTAGCAACAGAATGCACCCCAACATTGAGACATGCCCCTTTATTTAACAGATCAATGGTCTTCGAGATACCAGACCAAATCCAAGATACATTCTGAGAAGAAAGGTTCACATTTAGCAACTCCCTCCCCCTCAAATACTTAGATTTCATCAACTTAACCCAAATTTTACCAGGGTTCTGCAAAATGGCCCACCCCATCTTAGCCACACAAGCTTTATTCATATCAGCCGCCTTTCTAAGTCTAAGACCCCCAGCCTGTTTAGGTACACAAATAGAATCCCAAGACTTGAGGTACAAATGCCTTCCCGAATTCTCTTTGAATCCCCACCAAAAATCCCTGCTCAAACTATCCAGTTTATTACAAATAGAAACAGGCAACAAGTGATTCTGCATAACATGGATATGAATTGATTGAGCTACTGATTTCAATAAAATAGTCCTACCAGCTTGAGAGAGTGCCGATATTTTCCAACTGGCCAATTTTCTCCTAAGTTTTTCCACTACAGGATAGAAAACCTCTTTTTTAGATCTGCCCTTACAGAAAGGACTCCCTAAATAAGACCCTTTATGGTCACATTCATCCATGCCTAAGATAGTGCAAATCTCTTCCTTAGCCAGACTCCCCACATTCTTACTGAAATGAACCATAGATTTATCAAAATTTAAACTTTGACCTGACCAATCACAAAAAAGATTAATGTAATCCATAACCTCGTCAGACTCCTCAAGATTAGCCCTGCAAAAGATAGTAAGATCGTCAGCAAACATTAAATGAGAGACACCGGGAGAGGTCCTACTTACCTTTATTCCATGAATTTTACCCAAGGACTCCACCTGTGAAAGCATTCTAGAAAGTAAGTCAAAAACAAGTGTGAACAAAGCAGGTGAAATCGGATCTCCTTGTCTTAAACCTCTAGAAGGATTAAAAAGGCCAAAAGGTGACCCATTAATTAAAATAGAAAAGGAAGAGGTAGAAATGCATTGAAAAACCAAGTTGATAAAAGTACCACAGAAGCCATGCAACTTCAAAATCCTAATAATAAGAGACCATTCAATTTTATCAAAGGCCTTAGACATATCTAATTTAAGAGCCATAAGGCCCAGATTGCCTTTTTTGCAGTTCATATGATGCATAAGTTCATGAGAGATAATAATATTATCAGACATTCCCCTCCCCGGGATAAAAGCAGCTTGGGAAGGTGAAATAATACCATCAAGAAGAAGTTTTAACCTATCAGCCATGATCTTAGAAATAATCTTATAGGCAATGTTACACAGAGAAATTGGTCTGAAATGATCGATCTTACATGCATTAACAGTTTTGGGAATAAGGGAAATGAAGGTACAGTTCAAAGATTTAAGCATAAAGCCATTAATAAAGAAATGCTGAATAGCCTCCACTAGGGTATTCCCCACAACAGACCAATAAGATTTAAAAAAGCACGGGGTCATACCATCTGGACCAGGACTCTTACCTGCTTTCATCTGAAAGACCAGTGCCTTCACCTCCTCCATAGTAGGAATTGCACACAAATTCCTATTTGCTTCCTCAGATATAGATTCTTGGATGAGGCCCTGCAAATGATCTGGGAAAGAAGGTTTAGAAGATGTAAAAAGATTTTCAAATGAGTTCAAGAAACACTTACCAATATCATCTCTTTCTGATAGCCAATCACCAGAGGGTGATAACAGGAAATCAATAGTGTTATGTCTCCTATGTATGATAGTAGAAAGATGAAAGAAATGAGTATTGGCATCCCCCTTTTCCATCCATAAAGTCTTGGATTTATTCCACCACAGGAGTTGTTCTCTCTTAAGAATTTCATCCAGATTTACCTGAAGCTCTTTATCCCTAGCAACAACACTGACAGATTGAGGAAGACTCTGAAGGACCTCAATTTCATTTTTTAAACCATTAATGACAGACTGGACATGACCAAAACTAGATTTGTTCCAACATTTAAGAGCATTCTTAGTTCTCTTGACCTTACTGCACCACTGGAAAAGAGGAGAACCGGCAACAAAGACAGACAAAGCCTGTTAGTCAAAGTTTTTTTCAATTTCCCTAAAATATTTTGTAACTATCGATTTACAATTTCTATACAAATTACAAATGTATAAATATGTCAATTTATGCATTAAATTTGAAATCCCCAATTTCATGACTTGCTCATCTAATCCAAGTCCAGCCAAAGAGAAAATAAGAGAAACAACAAAAACAAATGCTTGTATTAATTACTCCATCTTTTTAAAGTAAAAATAACAATTGATGTAAGCAATACAATTGAAACAAAGTAAGAATTTCTTGATCCAATACTTGACATTGAAATCGGAGAGCTGATTAGGATTCTGAAGATTTTTTACGACGCTGATCGATGATGGAGATGGCAGACAATTAGAGTTTCTTCGTTTCCTCTTTCTCAACTCTGAAGAAATCGTTGCAAGAAAATAATGTAAATATGAAACTCTTGCTAAATTTGGAGCAAAGTCTTAATTATATCAAAACAACACCGTTTGAGAGTAAACACACTACTATCAAAACGATAACGTTTGCGACATATTAAAAAATTAAAAAATAACAAAGCAGGCATGTTCATAGCAAATTCTAAAGAACAAATTCCTCAAGGTTCGAGAAATAAACATTCAATATAGAATGAATGAAAGAATAAGATTTGTTTAGTGTCCTTTTCATTTAAAATGAAGTACTATATACACGCTTCAAATCATTTAACCCAGATCTTCTGTGAATATTCATATCATAGGCTCCGAAAAATAAATAGTTTGAAAATACTAAATCAAAACCCACAAGTTCCCAAAACCTAATCCAAAATCAGATTTTAAACTAAAAGTGATCACCAATGGAGAAAATATTTTTGAGCAAGAACACAACATAAGTAAAGAAAATTAAAAATAACACTTCATAAAAACATTCTGAAATTGGGAATAACAAATAAATAACCAGTACAAATAAGACAATAGAAATTCAAAAGACAAGGTGGACACTTATTCATAATCTCTCTAGTGCAGATGGGAGAAAAGAGACACCCTAATACGCTACTCCTTTTCTTCTTCCTCGTCACTCCACGAGCATTTCAGAATTGACCTAGGAGATCCACAAGCCTCCCTGCCTCTAGCGAACTTCTTGTAGATGATGGAACCACCCAACCCAAGTTTTTCATGGCCTAGTTCTCCAAGATCATAACCCTTCAACTCGAGAGAGCAAATTTGCTCAAGTGACTTGCAAGTAACATCGGAATGAACAGCCACAGAGAACTCGCTAGGTTGGAAGCATGCAAGTACCCTCTCAATCATCTGGCCCAGATTCACAGCTTTCAGATCATACCCAGCAGCTTCAAAGCTAGCGTAGCTAAAACCATCTTCCGGTGTAACATGAATGGTAGAAATGGCAGCATCTTCAATTGAGTTCATTGAATAGCCACAGGGGTCAAACTCAAAATCGCATATATCAGAATCCGGGAGTATATTCCTTATGCCAGACGAATTTGTCATCAGAGCAGCTGAGCTCGACTCATTCTTGTAAAAGACAGAAGCCTTTTTCCTGTCCAAACCAGTCATACACATTTCGAGTGTGTAAATAGGATCAGAGGACTGCTCAGATCCAGTAGAAGCAGAGTAAACATGCCATTTCTGTGGCTGATCAGGACTACCCATAATAAAGGCTTTGCTTCCCAGGCCAAGCTTTACAAAATAGTCATCAAGCAGCGCAGCTTCTTCTGAGAAACTGCGATGAGGAAATGATTGAGCCCCAGGAAAAATGAAGCTTCCTCGGGTGTATTTCACAGTCCTTACAGTGAGGGACAGGGATCCGGCCAATTTCAGGATGGCAGGGATCGAGAGAAGTAACTTAGTTGTTCCACATGTTTTCATTATGATCTTGTAAGGATAAACAAAGAGGCTTGACTCAGAAAGGACGTATGAGTCAAGATGCTGGTTTGACAACGAATCAACGATGGTGCACTCAGCTGGTTCAAGAATCTCATCCAACTGAGATTTTTTAAGAGCTCGGAGACCCTTGCCCTCAGGGTCAGCAAAGAAGCTCGGCTCGAAGAATGAAATCTCAAGCCTCTTCTCATAACCTTCAAAACCAATTGCAGATACAGGAACAGCCATCTTTTACTTGAAAATCAATGACAGCCTCAAGAAGAGCAGACAAGAAAAAGGAGGGTGAAGGAAGTAGAAAAGGAGCACGGTGTTTGAAAACTAATCACTAAACTAATCACGGCACGAGAACCGTCAGAAAGCAAATGCAGCGATGTCAGGATGGCTTGCGAGCGCACTGCATAAGGGAAGAAAAAACATAAAACATTATTTCAAACCTGACTAGGTTCAAACTCCAATACAAAATAAAGTATCAAAGGTGTATCAATATCAATCCATAAACTTACGTTGGAGTATGCAGCAGATCTGAACTTCTTGATTCCACCGTTTGGTCGAACGTCTTCAATGCAGTAGAGGAGGGGAGCTTCGTAGAATAAGGAATTACTACTACTAGACTTCTTTTTCCCACCTTTAGACTCCATCAGTTCATTCACTCTTAACTGTTCAATCAAAAAAATGTCATGGTCAGCCTCAACACAATATACAATGAAAGAAATCATAGATGCTCCGAAAATGGTCAAAACCCCCAATGGTCCAAAAGATGCCAAAACTCATAAAAGTTGTAACCACATAAAAAATTACAGCAAGGGATGCAAATAAAATTTAATTCTTTAAAACAAATTCAGGGTTTACACTATACAGATTGCATCTCCTCAACCAAGGTAACTGACATGGCATAGCCCAGAGAAGATAGATACCTCACACCCTCAGATACAAAGAATGATGGACAAACCATAAAGCATAACTCTACAACAGTTATAAATGAAGCAATCCATTATATCTATGGCCCAATCATATCAAACAAGCAATAGCCCAAAAAATGTACATGAGAAATCAACATTTAACCCCTAAATAACTATGACAAATCAAAAGGCGTCCAATCTGAATCAAGAACAGTATCAAAATTAGTAAAATACAACGTCACAACTCAAAAATAAAAATTTATTATCAGTGAACGTCTATCAAACGCAACAAAAATAACAATGAGAATCTTAAATCATAAATCTTAGCAACAGATGACATGAATCACAAATAAACCTAAAAAGATCCAACTTTTATTATAATAAATCAGAAAAGATACCAATTTACGGAATAATTGAGCAAATAACCTAATTTACATTGCACACATTCCAATCAAACAGAAAATCGAGGCGTACAAACAAAAGAAAACAAATCGAAAATTAGAATAAGATACAAACAACATCAAACTCAGAGAATTATCGATCGACGATACTTACAAGATTTATGTTTGATCAAATCGAAAAATTCAATATTCTTCAAGCGATTTCAATCCGGAAACCTGGAAATCAAATCAACAAAACAGGAAAAACTTTACAATTGAACAGGAAAACAAGACGAGAAAACAAATAATTGCGTACGAATTACGCAAAACGCTTACAGATTTATAAGAACCCTAAAAAAATTGATTAATAGGCAGATTTGAGACCTCCTTTGTTGAGAAAAAGATTGCGTTTTTTTTCTACTTCGGAATAAGAGATTCGCAATGTGCGTTGAGCGTTTACTTTAAGATGTGAAGGACGGGTATTTATAGGTGGGACTCTGAACGATTCTGCGGTCTATCTTTGTTGAAACTTTCTGTTAAATGACTTAATTAGCCTCGGTTGGGAGTAGTGGACCAAGGGTGCGACTCTGAACGATTCCGTGGTCCAGCTTTGTTGAAAATTTATGTTAAATTACTCAATTACCCTCGGTATGGAGTAGTAGTGGCCCAAAGGGAGGACTGTGGTTATATTCCACAACCAAAACATGTCAGTATATACTCATAAATTTTGTGATAAATCTTATAGACAATTAGACAATCATATTATATAATAAAGCGTTCTCTCATTATTAACATATATTTTATGCAATATGTGTTATAAAATCATAATAGATGGTTCACTTTAAAAAATTTGGACCGTCAAATTTTTTATTCGAAATAAATAATGATTAAAAATTATTCGATATATACTGAATTTTTGGCGACCTGGAGAGGAGGTAACATTTCTAGCTTGGCAAGAGTTACTACCTACCATAAAAGAATTTTTACCATACAATTGATTTATTTGTAAATTATTGTTATTTTTTTTAACTAATTTATTGAATATTCACATTCATTGAGAGGGGTTTATTTACCATACAATCGAATAATCCAATTGAGATTACCTTAATAGGAAAAGAGGAAGAGTCCATTTCAAAAGAAAATGCAAAAAGACAAAAAAGGGGTTGGCATGAGGATTACTTTAGGGTCAGCTTTCGATATGGACTAGCCCAGGGAGTAGAGGCCATGTCACTTGGTGGAGAATATATTTTTACGATCACGGTTAAAATACATAGTTACGATATGCAAGGTTGTCAAGATCGTAATTTTAACTCGGAACGGAAGGGGCTCAAGAATCGTAAACTCGAGGATCGTAACACGGATCGGAAGATCCGACAAAACTAGTAAAAAAAATATTTCATGACAAATTTAAACTAGTAGAACTAAAAAGTTGAAATTAAAACACAAATTAACAAGTAATAAACTTCAAAACAAACCAACAATTCATAAGGTCTTTTAATCTAACAAGTTTTATAACAACAATTCTATCTTTCAAATTTTCTAATCTAGTAAAACCATTCAACAAAACGATTCCTTGTAAAAAAAACCTTATTTTTTAGGAATATTGGAAGAAGACGCGTAGACTTCAAAGATAAGAAGCACAGAATTTTGAAAGAAAAATGAGTATCAGAAATAGAGCTCATTTCTTGATTTGTGGGAAATCGACAAAAATGAAACCATCCATTTAATTGTTTCGAATCAGTAGGATCAATCCAAGCAACTGGATCATAGGAAAGCAATAAACCACATGGAAATAAAGATCAAAAAATTAACGGAAACATTCATCAAAAAATTAACGCAAACACAAATGACCAACTGGAATATATTATCAACTGCAATATCAGGTATCAATTCTATACAAATCACAAATCAATTCTATACAAATCAAGTATCAATTCTATAAATATCAACACAAATCACAAAGTCTATACTTGTTGCTGAGTAAAATCTTGAAGAGCATTCTATAGCTTAAAATACTATCAAGTATCAATTCTATAGATTTGAAGAGCATTCTATAGCTTAAAATCTTTTCTATATTAAAAAACCTTTATCAAACCCTAATTCAAAACACTTTCAAGTATCAATTATCACAAAAATTCAATGAAAAATTCAATCAAAACTTAATAAAAATAAGCAATTACCCGTTTGGGAGTACGATTTGAGAGCAATTTTACGATTTGGGATAGAGAAGAGAAGACGATTTGGGATTGGGATGACGATTTGGCCGTCGGCTCTGAGACAGAGAAGACGACGATCTGAGTTCTGAGACAAGGAGGCTGGAGCGTTGAGCTGGACCGCTGGAGAGGGACGATGATCGGACTTCTCAGACTTGAGGTGAGAGAGAGACGAAGACGATGACTGAGAGACAAAGAAAGAATGAGGAGAAAATCTTGTAAAAAGGAGAATATCTTGGATCGTTTTGGATCGTCCGATCCTACGATCTGGATCGACGATCCAGAACGATCCAACATTACAACGGTTTTTACACCGATCCAACTCGTTTTTGGGCCTTATGATCGTAAAATAAAATCGTACGATTTTACGATCCAACTCGCGATTTTAACAACATTGCTGATATGGACTCAGTTAAAAGTACAAAAAATGTCAAATTTGTCACATCACTATAAAATAAGGAGAGAGATATTTTTGTACTTTTAACTGTATCCATATCAAAACTATTTTTTTTTTGTATTTTAACTGTGATTGGTTTTTTTTTTGTAAAAGAGAGAAATGACATAGCGACATTCTCCACCAGTGTGACTGAGGGCCTCTACCCATGCGCTCCCAGTCCCATATCAATTTTCCCTTACTTTAGGGGGGTTTGAGTGGCCCTCTCACTGTTTCCTTGGTCAATCGTGTGTGACCATGATGATAAGATGCTTTCTATTCTTTAGGTGGGGAAAGGAATTATTAGCCAAATTGGTCATCTAGTAACTTTCGTCCTGCCACTTTCATCCTTTTCAAGTTTTTTTTAACTTTTTTGGTCATTCAATTATTTTCTAACGTACCACTTTCATCATTTTTAACTTTTTTTCAACCACTTTCATCCCCAAAGATTTTTCGAACAACCATTACAGTCATCCAATTATTTTCTAGCGACCACTTTCATCATTTTTAACTTTTTTTCAGCCACTTTCATCCCCAAAAATTTTACTGAGCGGGACATTTTTTACGAACAAGTAAATGAATTTCAAGATCTTAAGTTTGAGTTTAGGGTGATAGATGGTGATTTCACTCCAAACTGCAATATTGTGGATCTACAATTTCATTAATTTTGACTGCTTTTAGACAATTATTTGACAGAAGAATAAAAATGGATGCTCTGCTCGTAAAATTTTTAGGGATGAAAGTGGCTGAAAAAAGTTTAAAATGATGAAAGTGGCTGCTAGAAAATAATTAGATGACCAGAATGGCTGTTCGAAAAATCTTTGGGGATGAAAGTGGCTGAAAAAAGTTAAAAATGATGAAAGTGGCTGTTAGAAAATAATTGGATGACCAAAAAAGTTAAAAAAAACTTGAAAAGGATGAAAGTGGCAGGACGAAAGTTACTAGATGACCAATTTGGCTAATAATTTGTGGGGAAAGGAAATATCTGAATAAATAAACAAACCAACTTGGCAAATATTCGTCAAAAAAAAGAAAAGAAAAAAAACCAACTTAGCAAAAAAAAAGAATCTAAAGAAACTTCATTTTGTAACATATCCATTAGGGGTTTATAAAAAGCTGAAACCGACTAATCAAAACGAATATAAACTGACCCAAACTGAATTTTTTATTTAAGTAGCAAATGGGATTGATTTCAATTTGGGGTTAAATTAAAATTGAATTTTCATTTTTTTAAATTAATCAAAATCAAATTAAAGTTATTCATATATACGTGTGTGTTATTGTTTATACTACGTATTGATTATACGTTATTATGAGATAATTATTTTAGAAAGAACAAATTAAATGACTCGCGCCCATTTTCAAATGTAACTAATTTGCGCTCAATCTAAAAGTTATTCTTACTCAATGAAAGATTTAACTCAAAATTCATTTTAAAATGTAGCTAGTTTGCCCTCTACCCGATTGTAAATTGTAACTAGTTTGCCATCTACACGATTGTAAATTGTTAGTGAATGAAAATGAACTCCATTTTGTTAATTTTTTTGGATTTGTCCATTTTTTTCAAAAAAAATAATAATAATAGGAGTCACGGCAGGTCCATTTGCTCACGGCATTCGGCGAGCGGGTATAGGGCATCCGTTTTAATATCCCATTAAAAAAGTGGACATGCCCGTTTATCCCCGTTTAAAGTATACCCATAACGGGGCATAGCGGGGTTGGCAGGAATACCGAATTTAACAGTACAACTTGCACCATATCATTAAAAGAATTGGAAAAAAATAGAGCATGATTACTTAAAAAAACACAAGAAATAATCGCTAATAAAAAACAAATCACATGCCAATCTACCTAGTTACAGTTTAGCATGCACATGTTGTCTCAATATACAAAATTCACTCTCGAGGTTTTTCTTTTTTATGGAGAAAGTGGAAATTTTCGATCAGGTCTATATGAACATTGTATTTTAAAATTGATCACATCATTATAGAGTTGTCTCTCTCCTCATCATGTGCTGATGTGGACAATCGTAGACCACAAGGTCCAATGAACCTGCTCCATATCAGAATTATCTAGAGAAAGTAATGTTTCTTTGGGCTTCATCCCCGCCCCATGGTTTGGCGCACCAAGAGTTTCACCCCTTTTTTACTTACCCAGTTCTGATCGACAAAAGTTTGGCAAGTTATCATTATTCTAAGTTATTTAGAAAAAAATAAGTTTTATTTTTCTTGTATTGGTTATCATGGTATTTACACCATTGTATGACTTTTATTTTTCTTGTATTTGCGTTTTATCTTTTGATTGTAATGGCCTTGGTTATTTTATAATTAATGGGTAAATCTTTATTTAGCAAAAAAAAAAAAAAAAAAGTTATTTAGAAGAAAAAAAATCATTATTCTAAGTTATTATTCCTGGACTATAAGTCTAAAATAGTCAACTAACCCAATTATTATTTAAATGAACATTTTTTGTCGTACATGTATTGTATATTGATCTGAAAATAATTTTTGAATGATGACTCTCGGACCAAGATAAGATTTCTCCGATAGATTGCCTTAATACCCATACCAAGAGAGTTCTAAATTATATAAGAATCAGAATTCAATATCCTGATTTCATAGACAAGTCCAGAATATAGCAAAAATATGAAATAATAAAAGAATCAAGTTCTCCAAAAGAAATAATTTTCTGACAACCGAATAAGGGCAGAAAAAAAGTTTTCCCCTCCTCTTATGAGGCCATAGTGCAGAACAAATTTAGGTTTGATTTTCAAACATTTATTTAATTGGGACATAATGCCGAAATAAATTACTCTTCCAACTCGATCATACAGACACCAGATGAAATTTGCGCCTTAGATACAAATACTCGAAAACCACAAACTACTACACAAGTTACTTCCATTTTCGATCAATAACCTGGAGATCAATCTCGAAAACTTCCAAGAATTATACCTGCAAAAAGCTGGCATACTTGGCACCTAGGAAAAGCCTTTGAATGCAGAGAAGGGCATTTTTTGTAACCTCAGTGTTCTCGTGGCTCATCAACTTCATCACCCGTTCCTTGGCTTTGAGATCAGTCACGATGACCCGACCAGCAGGATGGGTTTGAATGAATTGTGAGAGATCAAAGCAAGCAACTGCAAGTGTTCTTGGATCAGTGGATGTCTCCAGGATCGTCAAAAGGACTCGCAGGATCTGTAGTAACATAACTTCATGTTATATATATATATATATGTGTGTGTGTGTGTGGAGAAATATTCAGTTCAAAATGATTCTTCAGGTGCTTTAAGAGCTCGATTGATCCGTAAGATGTGATGTTAGGATAATATACTAATATGGGATTAGGTCATTATTCTGCTTCATCCTTCATTTGGTTGCTTTTTTTACTTGGGAATTGGGATAACTAAGTGAATAATCCCATACATGCGGGATAAAATAATGCTAAACATTTATCCAGTAAAGATTACAATATAAGACTAAAAACTTTTAAGTTTGTAATTTTACCATTATGAAACTCCAATTAGATTCACTGTAAATAAATTGTCTTCCCACCAGATCTTTTGCTCACAACTCTCAAATTTCATTTAATTTTAAATTTCATAATAATACAATGAAATCTGTCATGAACTAAACGTTGGAAAACATTCTAAATTGGACCGCTAGTTCAAATTTCATTAGTCATCCTGTGTAATACCAAACAAGCCTAAGGGGATAAGAAGGCTGGTAAAGGTGCTCACAATAAAAGTATCGATATGGGTGTCTAACACAAGCTTGGATAAGACAACCTGGACATTCCCATCTTTAACAGTCTAATAACTTAAGTTTCCAGAGAAGGAAAATAAAGAGAATATAAAGAAAGAAGGCAATCATCAACTGTTGTATAACAAGAAAAGCAAACAAAAATGCACCTGGAAATCATTCTCTTCAAAGCTGTTAATATTCTCCCTCCAAAATATAGCATCCTTGTGCATCTGGGGACCAATCAAGATGGCCAAGAAGGACCTCCTGCTTGTATTTGTCGAAAGAACTTAATTTCTTAATGTTGTCTTTCAATCCTCCTTCCAGTTGATTCAGAGCCTCCAATAAATCCTAAGGACAACCATTACTGAGTTTAGCAATCTACAAACACATCATCCATCCACCGAAAAGGTCTTTCTTCCAGAAATTACTGCATAATACTTAAACCATTGATTGACCAAAGACCCACCCACACCAGGGCCAAAGGGAAGAGGGTTAGATCACATGAACAGGAACAAGGACAGAGAAGAAGAGCAGGGCCAGGGGTGGTATCTAATCCGTGCCCTTAGTAAAATGATTTAGAAAAGGAAGAAGACTTGAGCTTCTATCCAGTAAAAGATGCAGAACTAGCAAATATTAGATGGGACAAACAAAAAGAGAGAAAAGAAACAGAAAGACTCGGAGCATCCATGATTATAGTAAGCCTAGCGTCTACTCTAGGGACCTGTATACAAAACATGCTCTTTGTCAAACTTTGCTCTCACCACAAATACTACATCCTAGACTCACGGTTTTTGGGTGTTCCAGTGCCGGTCATGGAAATGCTTCTCAAATTGAGCAGCTAAACTCATAAACTCAATAAACTAATTCACTGGCCAGTAAGAACTGCACCGGAAAAATAAAGAATCTGCATCTAACTATAAAAGAATACTCTTGTACCTCATCGCTCCACGCTTGCGCTTTCAAACTTTGAACAATTTGTAGCAATCCCAAGTCAACCATCTGGGGGCCAAAATTCCCCTTTTGGAGCAAGTTTCTGAGAGTTAAGATTACCACCCTGACTACCTACCAGAAACCAATGAACCAAATATCATGACTTTAGCACCCTATGAATATTTTCTGATAGTTACAGACAGCTATAAACTATGAACTGCAACATATTGTAAGTATAGCCGAGCAGATTGAGAAATCTAAAAATAAAGCAAAGTATCCAACCAGACAGGAAAGAAACAGCATGACCAAAAGATAGTCGTTAAATCTTGTAGCACTTGAATCAGTATGATCAGGGTAAGAACGTACTTTTTCCTTTGTTGAACCTTTTACAACATCAGTTAATCTCGCTATAGCCCTAGAAGTAGCCAAATACTCAACCGCTGGCTCATAGTAAGATAAAAGCCATACACAGAGACACGTTTCATACAGAAGCTGTTCCAAAAACAAGAATGATATGTCAGAATGGTCAGGTCTGAATGGGATGATACACAATTTAAAGATTGGAAACACAAAGCAAACTTAAATCTGTAAGCATGCCCACATAATTGCCGATTGATGAAATCATGATAGTATGGGTAAGAAGCAAAGAAACAAATCATAGATCATAATTTTAAATAACAACAAAATAATAATAATAATAATAATAATAATAATAATAATAATAATAATAATAACAACAACAACAACAATAATAATAAAGATCATTACCTGGATAGACTGCTGAGTGGATGCTGGTGTTATCAGGGGAACAAGCAACTTTACACCATCTGCTTGAACAAATGATGATCGAACCATTGGCTCTTTAAGGAGAGTTGCAAGGCAATTAATGGCACTGGGAATGCCCCGTATCGGATGAGATGGCTTCTTCAGCTGCTCAAAATAAATGAATCTCAGAATTTATTCATTTGATCTTGTGTCATAGAAGAATGAAACAACCAGATAGCAACTCAACAGCTTTATTGTATGGCCAAAATTATTGGTTCAGTAGTGTTTTCTGCTAGGCTTACTTCTATGTTTATTTTGGGTTTTCAGACCAGAGATAATTTTGCATCCAAGTTACCATGGTTTTGTTTTATTTCTTCCTGAGCAACACTATAGATATATGTCCACACTCGGAGGAATTACTTAAGAACATCATTAAAAGACAAGCAGAATGTGAAGTTCTATATACAAGTAACCAACTCAACAGTTAGGCACACAACAGGGCCTTCTCAACATTAATGAATAAGCTCAAGTAAATTTCTGTTTCCATTTAAAAAAGAAACCAAAGACGTCAAACAGATGTACAAAGTAAAACCATCAACAAAATATTACAATGGTAGCTCAAAACCCTAATTTGGGGTCAATTACTCTGACCACCCTTGAGGCATACCATTATTACTCCACTCTAGTTTGGACATTGACCTAGCTTCTCCGACATCTATGAAATATCTTTTAGACCGGCTCATCTTTATTATCTTAGTACAGAGTTAATTGGAGTACTATATTTTCTTCCTCTCTTTTTTCCCTTTTCATTTCCCACTTCTTTCTTCTCTCCTTCCTTCCCATCTAAATATTCCTAAATAACATCAGCAGCTAGCAGCCACACTGGAAATACCATCAGAGAAACAGTTGCTGCAGATGGAAGCACCGCAAAATTAAGAGGGCATATCATGCACCAAGGTGATCCTCTCCTTGTATGGAACTGGCCTTTGACCTCAGACTTGCAATATATCAATTACAAAGGCATGAAAACAGCAAATGATAACCAAATTGAAGGCCAACTTCAGGAGCTTCTATCACAAAATACTCTCAGCAACGTCATCAATATGAATATTATTTAACTAACTACAAAAAACAATTCTACTTTGAAATACCCAAAAGAGTCTCACAAGTGTCAATGAACTCCTTATGTTTAAGGTTTTCAAAGTAGCACCCTCAAATGGGAAGTGAGGAGAGGGGGAAGTACAGGGCTAGAATATGTTCATGCTTGTTTTCTTTCTCATACTCTTCTTTTGGTTTTGAGTAATCAAATCTAGAAAGGGGTGGAACAGATGTGTTAAAAAGGTCTTGGACCTAACTCCAAGCCTCAAAAGGTACCTCAAGAGGAGGGAGAATTCCCCAAGTCTGATAAGGAATAAACTTGCTCACAAACTAGCCAATGCGGGATCCTCAACAAGATGAAACCATCCAATTAAAATTTACGCTTACCAAACTAAATCGTTGGAGAGCTAAATAGGCAGGCAACTTAATATTTTTGCTTATCAACTCTCAACGGCGCCCATAATGGGTGAAATAAGGTCCTAAATATCCGATATATTTCTCTGTAATAAAAGATTGGTGCAACTAACCCCAAAATTGAATTCCACCACTAGAAATTCATCCTAGTACTGAATCCAAACATAATCTCCACCCAAACCATCCAATTCTAGCTCTCCTGGGGACAAGGTAGCACCCTCAAAGGAAAAAAGAAATCTATCAGAGCACCAGCACTACAAAAAAAATATTGCACAAACCTGAGCACAAAGCCATTCCACCAGTCCTTTGAGAACATCATCAATGGAAGTAGATGTCTTTTTTGAAACGGATGCTTCTCCATTTGCAGTGATACCATCCTGAACCTTTATCCTTGCACTGGAATAGTATAAAAAACTAGAGCTAGTGAGATAAACTAGCCTTGGTTGGTTTAAGCTTAACAATGTAATAGGTCATGGATGGTACCTCACTATAAGAGAGATAATCTTACAGCTTTTTTTCTTGTATAAACCAGTTACCTTTCCAAAGAAGTCTGCAAGAATAAAAGGGAAGGGGTTTGAGCTTTTACTTTTTCAAGGGAAAAGTGAGAATAACAACTTAACTGAGGAGATTATTGAAATATTTCATGAATAAGGTAAGAGAAAGCTGAAGTAGGGGTGAGCAAATTTGGTTTTTACCAAATTCCGACCGAATTCGAATTCAATTTGGTAATTCGAATTCGGTAATTCGGTCATGACCGAATTTGAATTGGTCGAATCTAGGGACGAAATCGGTTGGACTAATTTTGAATTCGGTGTGACCGAATTGAATTTTTTTAATAATTTAATATTATTATTATATAATTAAATATATAATAAGTAAATTAGTAATTTAATAATAAACAAATCCTAACCTATTTCCTTTACTCTAACCCTACCGAATTGATTTTGGACTGTATTTGGACTGATTTTAGGACTGTTGTAAATTGTGCTTGGTTTTGTATAAAAAAATGGGTAGGAATTGTGTTGTAATTAACCCGATTCTACTCAAAATTGGATTAGAAATGGACTTGATTTTTGAAAAAATCTGAACAAAAAATGTACCCTCCAATTCGGTCGAAACCGAATTCTGAATTCACCAATTCGAATTCGGTCGGTTTTTTAAGGTATGAAAAAATGAAAAAATGAAAAAATCGAATTCAAATTACCAAATTGGCGAATTCGATGCTCACCCTGATGAAGCCATGCAGTAGAAATATTTCAACATCTTTAAGAAAAGAGCAAAGAAAATTTTGAATTCTTAGTAAAGAACATCCAAAGAACCAAAGTTAACTGCTCCGTTTCCCACATTTTAGAAACAAGGCTCCTCAAAGTAAATAGCAATAATTATTGTAAATTCTCCAATGGGTAACAGCATTCCAGTTTTAGGTTATTTTTATTTTTTCCCATAAACTAGGACAGCTCATATTAATCGTGAGGACAAGCCAATAACTCGAATGAAATAACATAGGGCAATGCATTGGATTGACCCTGGTTTGGCAGAAAGGGCCAACCATGACAGTCTTTTTTTTTTTTGGAACAACATTTTTGTCCAGAACGAAAGTGCCACTTCCGTCCTGGTGACTTCCGTTCTCCCCCAGGACGGAAGTGGCCATTCCGTCCTCCCCTTGACCTAAATAACACCCCAGCCCCTTTTCCCCTCTCTCTCTCGCGTTTGATTAAAAAAAAAAAACCAAAGTAAAACCCTCACCCCTGCCTCCTGCCCGCCCACACCGCCGCCTTTCACAGCCTAGACATGGACCAGACGCAGAAGATATTTTGGTAAGTTTTATTTGTTTTGTTGTTAACATAAATCTTGTTATTTTGAATATACTAATTATAATCTTAATGTTACAATCGGAGTCAAATAGGATGATACTGGCTGAATTCGAGAAGTCTGCGACTAAAAATGTGAGCCAGTACAAAAGTCTCACCGCCTGGGCTACCAAAGCCCTCAAAGATGCCTCTGATGCGGCTGAGAAGGTAGTTGATTGCAGACTGCGCGCTGCCGACGTAGCAGAAGCTGTCATTGAGCAACCGTTGACACAACCGAGGCAGCCTGTTGAAGGTAGGGCTCAGCGTGGGAGGCCGGGTGCTCGTCGGAGTCGGCAGGCTACTCAGGAGTTTCATGTCGAGATACGGCGCATTAGGCAACGAGGCGATACGGGAGCGTCTCAACTACCGGAAGATCAGACACAAACTCAGCATGATATACCCCCAGAATATGAATACCAATTTCCGAGCAACATTAGTCTTTCTCTGGGTAGTCAAATGGGGGGCATACTGGTGCGGGTCCCTTTACATCGGGACAGGCGGAAGTCTATTTTGGTGCAACGCCCTTGTACAGCCTAGGTCTGGACCAGACGCAGACGCAGCAGAGTCCACTGCTCCAGCCAGATTCAACTGAGGATCCGATACGTATTGACCCCGAAGGCGCTAAAGTCATCGAAACGGAGCATGGTAATGCCCTGCGAATCGACGTCAAAGCTGGGGCACTATTCTCTATGCAATTTTTCCTTTCGACTCAGATCCGAAGCATTACCCTTTTGGGTTGGGTGAGAGACCTACTTCATAATACAGCAGCTACATTCTGCTAAATATCGAAAAGGAGTTTCACCACCTCGTCCAGCATCTTTCTTGTCTCCCCTTCCCTTGAGGGTGGATAAGTCCGACGACTCAGCAGCAGTGCGGAATTGAGTTTCTCGTCTGGTGACAAAAGCTAGCTCCCCGTATTTTGCGATGAATCCTCGCGGTGAAGAAATAAGGACGGTCACACGTGCTATCTACGGAAGAACCCAAAAACGACCGTTAGATACACACCGTCGGGGCCTTAGATAGGACATTACATTTAGTTTCTTTTATTTTATTTGTTTAATTTATGTTACATACGATTTGTTTTTTACGTTGTTCGTTTTTTTTTAATAAAGCAACTTTTGTCCAAGTAATTTTTGTACACATTTTTTGGTATATATTCTGTTGTAGTGATTTTTTTTGTTGAAAAATACCAACTGAAAAATTTGTAACCAAAAAAAACAAAACTCAAAGTGTTTCTGGCACAAAGCTTCTGCCAGGCCAGAACGGAATTGCCACTTCCGTTCTGGAATTGAATGAAAAAAAACTAAGTGTTTTTTAACAAGCTACTGGAGGAGGACACTTCCGTCCTGGGGGGAGAATGGAAGTTTGTGCTGACGTGGCAGACGGAAGTGGCACTTCCGTTCTAGACAAAAATGTTGTTCCAAAAAAAAAAAAGACTGCCATGGTTGGCCCTTTCTGCCAAACCATGGGCAGTCCAATGCAAACCCCAATAACATAAGCTAATCACGTCTCATGTCTGAAACATTATGAGAAAAAACAAGAGAGTACGAACTCTGCTTGGATCATCAAAGCACATGATCTTTCAAAAGAATAAATTTTCTCGTAATTCTATTACAAGCTTTTGATAGCAAAAAGCCAAAAACTTTTCTCGAGGATTGGTAAGTCTCAATGGCAAAGTCAGATGCTTAAATAAAATTAATAAAGAAGCATTGTGTAGCATGAAATGCAACAGGTTGCTAATGGAGAAGGAAACTACTAACTAAAGAGTTCTACAAAACAAAAACGATACTCCATTGGTACAAAGAATAAAAACTAGAAGTTCAGAGGTATTAGAAACCAAATTATTACCTTAAGAATGGCTCATAAGTGTCTTCATTTGCAAGAGACTTGTCATGAAATAATCTTGCTCTTTTGGGGTTTGCTGCGACAGTAACATTCGTAAATCAGTTAAGACAATAAATCATAGCAACTAATTATTGAGGGGCAAAAATATGAAACCGTTACATGAAGGGAGCTCTAAAACGACCTTACCCGTGAGCATTTCATCAATCAAAGCAAGAACATACTCTACTGTTTCTTCCTTGAATATGTCACGTAAAATGCTGACAAATACACGAATATAAGCTGGACCATCCTGCGAAAATTGCAACAATTTCACAAGGTCAACATAATTGTTTCCGAGATTCATATTTAGCAGGCCTCTTAAAACCTTTTGTTGCAAGCAGATAAGAAGCCCTCTACCAAAAGGTTCAGTCATTGTAGTACAAAAAACATTTAGAACGGTGACTGAAAACTAAATAATGCTTTGTAGAGACAACTAGACGTGGATCAAATATAAGCACCTAAAATCATCTGATGTCCTTCCAGTGTTGTCAAATGGTGGCCATGGCGGTATGGCGTGGCGGATTCGGCGGTCACCGCTATACGCTATGCGCGTTACGCTCTAATATGGTGGTGTCCGCTATTCAACGTTTCGCGGGAGTTATGGCGGTTACGTTATGGCGTTTCATGGCGGGCATAGCGGACAAAGCGGAATATTGGCCTTTTTTATTTTTTTAAAACGAGCATGTGTTACTTTTTGGCTACCCATGTGATTATTCCCCTCTTATATTATATTTATCTAATCCCAACAAACAATAACGTAACCAGTCTTTATTTTCTTGCCGTCTCTACAGTATCACTAACTTCCCTTCTTGTCTTTCTTGTCTTTTTTTCCCTCCACCGTCCTATTTCTTCCCTCTCTTTTTTTCTCCATCACTGTTCGGTTTTTTAATCTCTGATTATTTTTTTTCAATCTATGATTTTTTTTATCAAAGGGTGATTTTTAAATATCTTATTTTTTTGCCCTCTGTTTTTCCTATCTTCTTTATTTTTTTATCCTCTGTTCCCCATTTAAGACTCAAGGTTTTGATTGATGATTAATGTTTTGCCATGTTCCGAGTCGCGTGTCCTAAATGACAGTCTGTTACTCAAGATTGTGTAAAATTCAATAAATTTATTGGCTTGCCTTTTTTTTTGTCTTGTTTTGATTATCATTTTTATTACCATATTGTGAGAGTTTTAAGTTATACATTCTTATTATGTTGTGAGTTATGACTTACGAGATATCCTAGTTAATGGTTGGTTAATGACTTTTGAGTTATTTGTTTGATTCATGTTGTTGTTTTTTTTCTTTTTATTTAAATTATGCAATGTTTTATATATATTTTTCATTATTTTATTGTGTCCGCTATAAGTCGTTATAGTGGCAAGATAGAAAATAAGTTTAAGACATAAGTTTTTTCTCCTCCAAAAATTGGAGAGGTTGCAAGATAGAAAGTAAGTTGAAGACATAAATTACATAATTGACTAATTTAGCTTTAAAAGTTGAAAGAGAGAATAATGGACAAAAAAGGTATATTTAATAATTCTTTTTTCTTCTATCCTCCTCTTCCCCCATACCAAACTAAAAAGAAGGTAAAAAGAAATGCTTCCTCTAGGTTAATGAGTTAGTTTTTAAATGGAGCTAGTTGACTTTTAACTATTGGCCTTGTTTAGAAAGGATACCTCATTGGTCGTGTCACAATTAGGAAGGCTATTACAAGAAGTTAAGTATTTAGGCAGCTGAATTCTCTAGATTAGAGCATAAATGCGGTATTTAACTTGATATTTGCTGGGGAGACAGATATAAGGTTAACATATATAACAAGAATACAGTAGCCCTTGTTGTTGAACGTACAAACTAAAAGCAGAAAGTACAAGGCATGTGATGCTCTGCAATGTAGGTACTGTCAGTGTTAGTGTATTCTCTTCACTGGTTCTTTTCAACTGGATTATGCCAGTTTAATCAGTCAATACGAGAAACTCCTTTGATCTAAGGAGTGGAGAAAAATTAATTGTTTGATCGTCTGCAGCACTTTGATCTAAAGACTGGAAAAGGTATAATAATAATAGTCGGCCTTTCAAAGGGTGTTGGCTTCCATCTACAAACTAGAGAATACACTATACTGGTACTACTTGTTTTTTTGGATCCCAGCGCTTATCCAGAACATGCTACGAACAAGATAAATCTTTAAATTATATTGTTGTGGCATCAATATGGATACTAGTTAGTATTGTAAGGCATTGAATTTTGAAAAAGATGCATCATTTCTAGCTCAAGGAAACTCAAACCATTAGCTGAAAAAGAGAAATCAAAACCAATATTGTGGTATGAGGCTAGGTAAGATAGAGACATACATCATCCAGCAATTGGGACTTGTAACTCTCAGCTTTTTTATCATATCGCCTTAAAAGCTGCAGACCAGTTCCAGAGATAAGTTTGGTTGTCATGTATGTTTCCCATGGAATATCTCTCCTCAAAATCTGGAAAAAACAATTAGATCAAGTCCTTAGCTCACTGTTATGTCAATTTACCTTGAAAAGGTCACAGCAATTATCATCATTGCAATAATAAGAAAACCCTTAGTGTAGCAGAAAGCAAAATCAGATGCCAAATTCCAATGATCAATCATGACATGAAGAACCTAATTCTGCTCCTAGATGCACAAAGTCGGTTTTTAAACAAAAGGTCACACCAATATAATTACTCATGACAAAAGTCTACAAAAGTCTACAAAAGTCTAATGCAAATATTTGCTATCCCTCCCAATGTTACCTGATACTCTGCAAGAATGAAATGAGTATAAGTGGTATTATGAATTTATAACAAATGACGGAGCACTCGGGCACATGAACATCATTCCATCTATATGGTCAAGGAAAACGATCAAACTTTAAAAGCTAACGTCATATTCTGATATAAAGAGAAAGACATATAAGAACACATACAAGGTGCAGCGACATCTCTGTTTGCAACTGTGTTTATAGATTTCAGATTTGGATGTTGGGTTTAAGGTTTTGGGAACAGAAATGTAGTTTACAACTTTACACATCTCAACATCTACAGTTCTACACAATGCATAGAGCACAATGTGCCTTATCAGCCCTAGGTTTCTTGTATTTTGGTACAAGAGTTATTTATCACTCAACAAAAGCCAATAACCATCTAGAACAAGTAAGCCTCCCAATACTTTATGTAAATCCCGAATAAGTAGCACGTTGAATAACAATTATACTATATATTTCTCAGTTTACAAGGATTAGAACGTGGAATTTTGTATTTTAGAAGCATGGAGTATGGCTAACTACCTAAAACTCCATATTCAAAAACCATAACAAGGTCATACTCGTACTTCGACTTTGAGGTAATTCTCTTCCCAAAGAAGAAACAAAAACATATGTTTACAGTTTAAAACATTTACATGATACTGATTATATTTAAGTCTTCCACTAGATCAACATAGTGGCACTTAACCATGATAAATTCAACCTATGTGACAAATGTGTGAACTGCAAAGTTACATGATTTTCAAATCTCCTCAAAGAAGTACCAAAAGTTACATCCCTACTCCAATGATATTGGCTTTATCATTACTCCGCACGAAGTAATATCAGAGATATCCTTTAATAACCGAGAAACAGTAGCAACTTGTCCAAAAACACAAAAGGTAATAACAGTTTCCTAGATGATCTTTCAGGTCAAAAAGCTGTAACTGCGAATTCTGATAACTATACAGAGTAAACAAATGATACACGGTTCATACATTACATTCAATTTCAGCAGTCAAATTTCAATTTATCCGCATCTAATCCAACTTCCGAATTCAGTTCAGTCATTTACCGTCACATTATGTCATTTTGCAATTTATTTTTCAGCTCAATCACTTCAATAACAATTAAAAACACAACAATACACGGAACGGAAAACAATTCAACCAAAGGTCACAATTTTGCGAGGTGAACGGAATCGAATCCAGATTTTAGTTGGAAAAAAAACAAAATTTGCAATGAATTAACAACAGAACAGTGGCGATTAGCAAAACAAAAATTAACCAAAAAATATTGTAAAAAAATCTGATTAAATCCATGGATGTAATTGAAATTGTACCTTCTCGGTTGTGAGTTCGGCATGATCCGTCGTCATTATGTCGTCGGATCCAATTCACCGGCGGAGTGGAAATCACAATCTGAGATCGAGTCTACGATCGACGTTCCTTCCTTCCTTCCTTCCTTTCCTCTTCTATCAATGGCGGTTCTCCACGTTTCTCTTCTTGCACGTACGAGATGTGTAGATATAATTGAATTGCTTATATATATCAAATTATTAATAAGACCCTTGAAACATGCAAAATTACATTAACCGAACTGACAAAAAAAAATGGTCGGACAAAATAGAATGACTGCGTTTGGGCTCCTGCTTATCGAACCATGGTCTTATGGGATTTTCTTAGTTGTACACATAATTTCTGGAAATTTCTGATATGGATCGGGTCTATATGTACCATGTGATGCAGATTTGGCCACATTCCTGCAGAATGAGGAGAGAGAAGGAAATGGAGTAATGTGACCAAATCTGGACCTCATGGTCCAGTAGACCCGATCCATATTAGAAGTGTTCCATAATTTCTAACATTTTAATATTGGTCAGATATTTTTAGTTCAACATGACTCAATAATTCATTAATTAAAACAGGGAAAAATACAAATTATGACGTTTTTTAAAATTAAAATTTTTTAAGTGAAAAGTGAATCTATTTAATGTCTGTTATAATAGTGAAAACAATTACTACAATCCAATGTCTGTACTCTGTTGTACATTTAACCCTTTGAATAACATTGATCTATAGCTTGTTTTTCAAAAACTTCATGTTATGATTTATAATGGTTTTGAAACCCGGACCGGACTTGCCGGTCGGACCGGTCCGGTTAGGTGCCAAAATCCGTACACGTCAAAAACCGTTCTAATTTTACTGACCCGTTTGACCCGGCCGGTCCGACCGTTCAACCCGGAAAACGGAACGGTTTTGTGGAAACCGTCCGGGTCACAACCATTGCCTTTTTCTTCTTTTGTGAAAGTGATTGGTCCTTGACTCCTTGTCTTTTCTCTTTCCTTTTTATTTTTTTTTTCTCTTTTTTTTTCCCTCCCACGAAACTGTTACTATTCCTTCCTTTTACTTTATTTTCTATTTTCTATTTTATTCCTTTTATATTTAATGTGATTCTATATATTTTATTTATATTATGTTAACCTTCCTAATACAAATAAAATTATTAATTAATCCCAATTCCAATTCCCCATCTAATTAAATTACTCATTTACGTGAATTACAATTACATCCCCGATTACGATAAGAGAGAAAAATTTTATTACATTAGTCCTTAAATTCTACTATATATACTTACATTAGCTTTATTTTTTTATTAATAAGTATATATTATATATTTTTTAATATTTATGACGTCACCGGATTGATGAACGGGTCGATGACGGTCCGACCAACGGTCTGACCAGTGACCCGTGACCCACTAACTTTTCCGGGTCGATGCCCGGTCCGGGTTTCAAAACCTTGATTTATATACAAACTAGCATAAAACACAGTTTTTTTTTTTTTTTTGATGAAATAGCATAAAACATTGTGTTACACACGGAGATGTTCTGTCTAATTAGCGAAAAATTATGGTTATGATAGTGTTTGTTCAATGACATAGGTAGTCAACCCTTTCCTTCGTCTCACCTCACCCCCAAAAAAAAAAAAAAATTATGCTCTTTAAATTATTATCAATTTTAATTTTTAAAATTGAACTAAAAAACATAAAATTTTTTGTCTCTGAACTACTCTTGAGTGGTCAACAAAAGGTTTGGCCCAGTGGGTAAGCCTTTGGCTTGGGACCGGAAGGTCCCAAGTTCGACACCTCCCCAGACATGAGGCATGCTTCGATCTTCTCTATCTAGGGTATTCTCCGCTCTTCCTCTTCGAGAGCAATCGTCTTTGGGCGCTCAAAAAAAAAAAAACTACTCTTGAGTGTTGATATTGAACCTTCCGTCCAATTTAATTGTTATATCATGACGGAAGTTGATCACGTGAATGCTACATGACAAAAACGGAGGGCAAAATAAAAAAATAATAAATCAAGTTTGAACCAAAAAATTGTTCATACATTTGAAAATAAATTATTTCACATAATACATAATATCGTGAAGTATTGTATATTCTATAAAGCGAATTAATTCGAATCATGTGACCTAAACTATAATAAAACATATAGCAAATCGATAGGCTTCAAGCGTGAAAATGACGACTCTCGCTCCAATGCAGAACGGAGTAATTTTGCACATGCAAAACTTTCGTCGTTCGTTAAAATAAAATTTTGACTGTTAAAACTAATTTAAAACGAACACATATTCTTAGCCTCAGAACACATGTTTTGTTTTTACCTTATATCAAAGGTTTTATATGTATTGAAAAAAAATGTTCAGCATAGAATTCGGATTGATAAATATCACGGAATATTCTTGAGAATAGTGTACAAATGCACTCCTACTAACGAATTTCCAATGTAAAAATAAAAATAAAATTCCGCCAAGGAATTCTTCATTGGTTGGTCTCTTTCAAATATTTCTGTTTAGAGAATAAACGAGTCGTTATCCAATTCTAATCATATTTGGATTCTATAGTCCTAATCCTAATCATATTTGGAAAAGACGAGGTAATCGCATATCTATATAAACCCACTTTCCCACAGTTTATTCAGATCTCCAAATCTCCACAAAATCTTTCCTTAAGATAAAATTCAATTTCAAGAAAATCATGAAGAAGAATTCCATGGAAGACCAACGCTTGATGGCAGATGACGACGACAATGCATCTTCTAAAATAACTAAAGATGGGCCTGTAGTTGATCCTATTAATATTCGGAGAACTCTGTTCCGAGTCATAAGGTCCACTCTCGAATTTGAGGAAGCCGGAAAAAAGATACTCCGACTTCCAATAGGCCTTGGTGATGAGATTGAAGTATGTGGGGTGCTGCTAGATTGCTGCTGTATGAATCAGACCTATATTAGGTACTATGGATTGTTGGCTCAAAGACTCTGCCTTCTCAACAAGGTCTACATCGACAATTTCGAACAATGTTTCGTCATGGAATACTCTGGCATTTACCATATAGAGGAGAAGTATAAAATTCGCAATGTGGCTAAGTTTTTCGCTCATCTGTTTTCAACCGATACTATAAGTTGGAAGGCCATGGCATGTATGAGGATATCGGACGAGGATATGGACCCCTCGCCATCGCTTTCTTTCATCGAGATTCTGTTCCAGGAGTTGTATGCGCATTTAGGCCTTGGTTTACTTCGTAAGAGACTGAATGAACCTGCTTTGAAGGAATTCAACAAGAACCTCAGAGATTACTTCAAGTCGGATTCTGATGAAGGCATCTCGGAAAAGAATGGGAAACGAAGAAGATTGAAATAAGATTTAGTTTCTTCTTTTTGGCATATGCTATTAGATAATGTAAAAATCAACTTATGTTACTCATTCAAAAAATTTAGAACCAATCTTCTTTTCCTGCTATTTCCTAGAGGTGTACTAAACACATGCTCTTCTATAGCAGCAAGAGGACACATGCTCTTCTCTTTGCACATTTGTTAGCAAAATTATTTCGAAAGTGTTGGCGACGCGGTTATCATCATTATTGCCCAAATTAATATCTCCAAACCAATCTGGCTTTGTTAAGGGAAGACTAATTACTGATAATATTTTGCTGGCACAAGAAATGATCCAACATTTGAATAGGAGGGTCCGAGGCGGTAATTTGATGTTAAAATTGGATATGATGAAGGCATTTGACAGGATTTCACATGGTTTTCTCAAAGAGGTCTTGAAGCGATTTGGATTTTCGGCTCATTTCATTCACTTGGTAAACAATCTCCTCACCTCAAATTGGTTCTCCGTTCTTATTAATGGTGCCCCATTTGGTTATTTTAAAGCTGGTAAGGGAGTGAAACAGGGCGATCCGGTGTCTCCTCTTCTATTCATTTTGGCGGTGAGGTGTTCTCGAGGGGCTTTGAGCAAGCAATTTCTTATGGTAGTATCCGACCATATGTCTTACCAAAGCACGGTTTGCATCGTCCCACTTGAGTTTTCTTGATGACATGATTGTTTTCATAAATGGTAGCAAGAGAAATGTAGCGACTTTCATGCATCTAATTCGACGATATGAATTAACATCGGGGACGACTGGGTGAACATTGGAAAATCGGCGTTCTATATTTCCTCTCGCACAATGAATCGTCAATCAAGCATTGTGCAATCGGTTACAAATTTCATTCAAAGGCGACTTTCATCTGCGGTATCCAGAGTCGTCCGCTAGTAAAGGGGACGTGCAAAAGGCTGAACACTACTCAATCCTTATTGATAGAATATCGGCTCGGTTGGAGGGTTGGCGGGTCTAAGATTTTGGATATGGCGGGGAAGGCTAACTTTGGTTAAATATGTCTTGTACTCCATGACGTTACATATCTTGTCTGCATTTTGAGTCCTCCAAAAATTGTGATACAAAGAATTGAAAGGTTGTTCTCAAATTTCTTATGGGGTGAATCAAGTGGTGTGAAGCGAAGACATTGGATGTCGTGGGCCAAAGTGTGCTGCGGATTGGGCTCGATGGATTGGGAATGGTTACACTCACTCAATTTGGTCGAGCTTTTGCTATGAAGTTATGGTGGCGCTTTAGGGACGACCACAAATCTATGGACGGAGTTTTTGAAAGCAAGGTATTGCACTGGTCTACACGTAACACAAACTCTTATACAATCTGGTAGTTCGACCATTTGGAAGAAGATGTTGGAAGTCAAGGAAGACATTGAGAGCCATATAGGCGTTCTTATCCGACGGGGAGATTGCTCCCTTCTCTTTGATGATTTTACTCACAAATGATGCCTTGCTAAAGTACTCCAAAGCAGGTTCCTCGGGACATAGCGAGATGCAAGGGTGGCGATTTTTTGGGATCGGGATGGGTCGGGAGCAGGTGCGATTGCAAAAGTGGTTCCCGGGAGAGCTGTTTTGGCGTCTTTGCCTTTCCCCTACGAGGACATCGGCTTGTGATCAATGGATTTGGCAACTCGCAGCGGATGGTCATTTTACTTTGGCTTCGGCACTTCAATTAATTCAAGGCAACACGGTTACATTATACACACGGAATCGAATCTGGGATACTACATTGCCCCTTCAATGGTCGGTTTTCCTCTGGAAATTGTTCAATCGGTTTCTCCCGATGGAAGATGTCTTATGGAGATACGGCTTCAATCTTGTCACAAGATGTTCTTGCGGTAGAGGTACAGATTCGGTCAAACATGTTTTTTTTGGATTGCGAATTGGCTTATCACTTATGGCAATTTGCAGCGGGGCGTGCAAATTGCTTGTTACCAGATAGACCGCAGCTCACACCATCAACAATGCTGATGAACTGGTGGTCGATGGGTACAGGCCGGAGATCGCAACACCTCTTAATTATTTCGACCATGGTTGTTTGGATCCTATGGAAATCGCGGTGTAAATTATTCTTTGAGGGCAAACGAGCGACGAAGAGGTTACTCTGCTTGGAGTTTGATAATCAGTTGTCCCGGATCACTGAAGCTCGCAGGTTGCTCCTGCAACCGGACAAAAAGAATACTCATCGGGTTCGCATTGTTCGGTGGAAGGAGTATGATTGGAAACCGGACTCCATTATATTGAGTGTGGATGGTGCTGCTCGAGGGAACCCGGGAACGGGCGGAGCGGGATGCATCTTGCGGACAGGCAGTGGTTATTTTGTGGCAGCTTGTGCACTCTTTCTGGGAGATAATATCACAAACACAAGGGCTGAGCTTTATGCATTGTTTTATGGCCTCCAATTGGCTAGTTCAAGAGGGCAAAATGTGGATTTAATACTGAGGCAATTCTCAAGTTCTTGCGAATCTTGTAACGAAAAGAATGCTTTCCAATTGGGCGTTGGATGATTGTTTCCAAGCTGTTTTACCACTCACACTTGGCGTTCCCATCACTCATATTTATAGAGAGGCTAATCAGGTAGCTGATTTATTAGCCAACATTGGTTGTGATACACGTAATTCCTTGTATTATTCTGTTTTTGGTGAACTCCCTTTGGAGGTTAAGGGGTTGCTTAGATTGGACCGACAAGGAACCCCCGCTTTGCGAGTTCTCTGATCGGGTTTTGTAGCTCGGGACTTTCATTAATATAATCTCGGCTTTTTTGGAGAAAAAGAGGACATTTTTGGAACACTTAAATTTTCAAGCAAAAAAATACATGATTTAACACATTTAGTCTTGAGATGATCATTGTTTTACCCAGTTTTATTAATCTCAGATAGCGGGGCGGAGACAATAACAATGCATATGAGATAACTAATGACTTGTTCCGCAAGATTTCGTAAGATTTCGTATACTCTGTAATATAAAATTTGCAGCGACTCTCATGTTGTATCACAAATAATTTATTTTTACAATTTTCGAAATTAAAAACTCGTAAGCAAAAATAAATTCAAATACACCCAGAAAGACCTAAGTTTATCATTTTAAATCTCTGAGCCTTCACTATTGCATGTCATTGCCGAATGGTTGTACCGTCTACGGTCTCCGTGGCATCAAAGTTGGAATAATCATCTACGCTCCAAAAGACACCAATAGGCCCATCAAACCCCACATTTGGCAAGAAAATCATCAAGAAATTCATAACCTAATCAAATCTTTTAAAAGAATATTACAAATTCAAGATATCTTGAAAGCGACTTGTATTATAAATTTGCAGAATTTTTTGTGTAGTTGTCACATTCAAAAGTGTTTTATAGGCTTGGTTTAATTATATTACTCTATGTATATTTCTTTCATTATTGTATTAATCAATGTAATAAAGTTGTAGTTTAGGATACTTTGAAAAAATTAAGGAACTCAAATAAATAATAATCTTTCCACCACAATTTCAATAATACCCCTTTCTCCCTCCCTTTCACTTTTTCAATAAAATATATGTTAAGGGTATAATTGGAATAAATTATTAACACCTTATAAAAGACATGTAATGACAATTAATTTGGATACATATATATCTGCTAAAACGACAATTAAATTAGAATGGAGGAAGTATTAACTAATTTAAGCCTAAATTGGCAAGTATATTAAAAGGAAAGATATAATATAATCAATATTGAGCAAGAAATGAGTATCAAATCAAATTTCCAATCACTTACCAAAATTATGGCCATTATCAAAATCTTTTGATTATATATAATTGGGGATGCAAAAACGAAACTTAGACAACACTGATTTTTCTAACGCCTTTCTTCTTCCTAGCCATTAAAGGTATTTTCTATTTATGAGTTCTTCTCTATTGCATTCAATATAGCATGATCTCCTTCATCTTCTTTTATGCTAATTTTCTATTCATTGGAAATATATATTCACATATTATATATCTTTCATGGATTTTTTCTTCTTCTTTTAAAAAAAAAAAATCAAGTTTCTTCTATTATTTGTGTTCATTAATTCATAATTTGGAAACTAACCATACAAACTCAATTCCTATAGATGCAAGATCAATTTGTTTAATATAAGTGGATCACCTTATTATTCTCTTGTGCTATTGTTTCTCATTATTAGTTTTACTTTATGAACTTTGCACCCCCTTGTAATAATGTACTCCCTTGACGGTTAAATAAGAAAGTATATATCTAATTCAACAGTCTGGAATAGTTGATAATTTATTAGTCTATTATTGACTTTGCACTAGGTAATAGACAATTGTGGCAAAAGAGTGTTTTTATAGTACTCTACCAACAACCGACACGATCTCAACTTTTTAATAGTTGATTCAATAGTTAAAAATAACTATTCACTTATTTCATAACCATTGAATTAATTATCCAAATGCTAAAATTATATCAACACAGTACTGAAACATATCAGCATTGGAACCAATAAGAATAAGGCAATAAGAGTTCAGTTTTGAGCTTGTTTGGCACATGAAGATAGTAAGAGTTTGCATTGCATGCATGCATATACTCGATTGTAAGTAAACTAGAAATACTTTGTCCCATAACTATATCTTTCATCACTGTCCCTCCTATAATATCATGTTAAGTGGCTATCACTCTTAACACTAATGTCAGGAATATTTAATAGTGTTGGGAGTAACCTGCTATGTGATGTGATCTTATAGTAATGCCGTTTAAAAGTGTTAGAATTAACGCGACATTAAAAAATAAAGATAGAAAAATAATTATGAGACAGAGAATTTCTTGCCTCGTAAATATGACCTTCCTTTCCATGAATTGACAGATGGGCAGAGCAAAAGCAGGAATGGAATTGATAACCAACAAGAAATCACGCCGACTCACATTCGAAAAGAGAAGAAAAGGTTTAGACAAAAAAGCTCATGAGTTATCAACTCTATGCGGTATCAAACTTGGATTAATCATTTACGGCCCAAAAGATACTGATAGGCCCAATGAACCCCACATTTGGCCCAATAATCATCAAGAAATCCATAACCTAATCAAAGCTTACATGGAAGATAGCGCCGAAGATCGCCGCCGCCGAACCACCGATCTTTCCACGTTTTACAAGGATCGAACGAAGAAAGCAGAGGATGAATTTATTAAACTTCACATGAAGAACATTGAATCGAAACATCCGGCTTGGGATGAACGTTTTGATAATTTAACGTTTGAGGAATTGAAACAATTTGGTCAATTGTTGGAGACTAAAATTCAGGCAATGGAAGCTCGGCTAGAATCCATGAAATTGGAGATCTATCCGCCGCATCCGGTGGCTAGTTTTTCCGGACTGCCGGAGTACGGTGGTGGTGATCTGCATTTTCATAAGAGCTTTAACTCATTCAGTGCACACGCTACGGGAAACCAGCCGAAGACGATGATGATGATGAATGATGACGGTAGCAGTAGTATTATTCCGGCTAGTTATAATAATCCGGCGGTGGCGGGAGGATATTATTTTCCGGTGCAGCCTATGCCGGTGTTTGTGCAGTATCCTTTACAATCAAGAAGTTCAGCGCAGATTCAGAAGGCTCAAATTGAGGAGTATTATGGAATTGGGGATTTTCAGTATACGAATCAAAAGTAGGAGAAATTTACTATGGATTTTCTCTGAGATTAAACAGTTTTTTTCTATTCCATTGGGACTCTTGTCTTAACTTATAGATAAAAGACCTTCCAGATTTGATTCGGCCGTAAACCTGGATTCCAAAAGCCTTCTCATCAACATCAGGACAAGCTAGCTTGTCTAGAATTCCTCCAATTTGTCATAACTATTGATTAAACCAATCTCAGCATTAGTCATTTAATCTGAAGGCCGAGAAAGTTGTTTGAGAATACTTGTCATTCCTGAACAACTATCTTAGCCATCTCATAAAACCACAAACAACTAAGATTGGTTTAGGACTTTGTTCTAAAAAACGAGATGCCAGCAAGAAAACAGGACTGTTTTTTTAAGGTGGTACCAACTCTTAATATTCAATTGTGCAATACTTTTCTTTTTAAACAGAGAATGATATGGATGCAATAGCACACTCTGCAAGTTTTGGTTACAAGCCTAGAAATAGCAAAAATCAACAGTAATCACAAGAATGCAAATTGGATATAAAAACAATCTGGAGATAGATCTTCCCCAAGTATATACTCCCAGAAATGTAAGCCACCGCAATATCAGCCTTTCCCTGCAACAAATAGGAAAAGACAAGAGTACCAAAGCGACTAGATATTTGTAGCTTAGGTTTTTGTTAGGTGTTTGATACCAAGTAAAATCAGCACCTGACCGTCCATAAGCACAATAAAGTTTCCACCATGGATACGAACCAGACGCCACAAAGAAGGGAAGATAAAGAAGAATGCAAATCCAGAATGCAGAGAATCACATGAAGCAGGAGAGTAAGGTGGACCCTAAATAAATACCAGAATGCAGTCAGGGAAATGAAGCAACAACTTGAGATGAATAGGGAACTCTTTGTACCAACGCACATTACTTAGACGTTTCATGAAATCACACTACGATGAAGCTACATTAACTTGCATAAATCTGTTTTGAACCCAGTTTAAATTACTTCCTTAATTATTTCAAGTATCTCAGGATATGAGCGAAAACAAATAGAAGAACGGCACAAGGACAAGAAGATGTCATATTAATTCATGGCAACATCGAGGTATGCAAAATCACTAATATTCAAATGCTCATGAAAGAAACATATAGACTATTCAACTGAAAAGAAAAAGAGTACATACAGCTAATTAAGCATAGTAAATTGAGCAGCGTGATACAATGAGCATGTCTTTATTTTCATATTTCAGCAGAAAGCGTGACATGACAAGATAACCACCGAGTAAATCATGTCTTAACTTTATCCTTTATATTCTAAACAAACAATACTTTTGTTGAAAAAATGGAGTCTTAATTAGATTCAGAAGCCATATGCACAAGTAGAGAAACACAAAGGAGAGATGAAAGCAGAGATCCTGAGGTACATTTTTATAACCATGATTGTAGTAAAAGTGAAATTATCAAATACTTATCCACACATCTGGAAAAAACATAATTACATCCTATTTTCAACTACATGTCATTGAACAACATATACAATTCAAATGCAAAATCAATTATGTTCCGCTATATGTACACTCAAAATTACCGTTAACCACTAAAAAATGATATGCATCCAATGCTACCACTCCAGCAAGAACGTTTATGTAAAAGTAATACAGAGACACCGCGTCCAGTTGGAATTATCGCATAAGCATACACATATGTGACATCTCTACATTAAAACCCAAATTGAAAGGTAAAACCAGAACACAATGGAAGATTCTAAGAGTCCGTACCTTCTAAAATGAACTTGGATAGGTATGCATATTGTACCTAACAGATAACATATGAGGAGACTCACAACATGAAGTTAGAAAGGCACAAAACTCATTCTGAATCACACATTCATTTTAGAAATCAGAAAAGAAGCAGAAGATTTCCAGCATGGCCAAAAAACAATTCATGCCCGTGATAAAAAATAAATCAACGCCAAATTGTACCCCCTTTTTTTAGGGGAAAGTAGACCTAATTAGACAAGAGAGAGAAAAATATAGCTAAACTTCTATAAATTAAAACCCTTCTGCAGTAGGCAGCCGCAATAACATGATCCTAAAATAGCTACAATCATAGAGAATGGCTACAAAAAATACCCACCATACTGCTCATATCATTACTCGATATGGCTTTATAGATGGATACTTAAAGACCAATATAATGCATAAGTTTCATAAGAATAATCTATGTTACCAGGACTCGGGTACGGGTGTTGGATGCGGACACGAGGACACTTCTAGAAACCCGGACATAGAGTATGCGGATACAGAAATAATTAGACACATAAAAGGAAATTAACGAATTAACTACCTTTTGAAAAGGGAAATAGATCTTAATTTGGGAAATAGGCCTCTAATATCCTACACACTGTAGGCAGGATGGGGAAGATCCCCATTCGAGATACACCTAGTCTCGTTCAAAGTACCAAATATTTTTTTACCATATTCGGCAAGGATCCCATACCATACCCACATCTATATCATATTGTGTCGGAGACGTGTGCGGTAGCCAAAACAAAGATTCCGGGTAACATAGAGAATAATCCCCTAGTTATTATTCACAACCATCCCACGAGCATAAAAAAGCAATATGATCACTATGAGAAAATTTTAATATCTACAGAGTAATCAAACAAAAATTCATCTACAAATTAACCAAAAAATCAATATCCCAGAAACAGAATCTTCTATGAAAACACAATAAAACTAACGTTACCCATATATTTATATCAATAGCCCAAATCTCACAACATTACACAAGAAGCAGAAAAAGATAATTCAAACAACAGAAACCAAGATCAGAATTAAAACCCATAACAACAGTAATTATTCATAAATCATGGAAACATCATTATATCAAGATAACATAAAGTTTTCACTTCTTGAGGCTACCACGGATTCCGGGTTTGGGCTTGTTAGGATCAGCAGGCACGGTAGCATGGAGATTATTGAGCTTAGAATCATCAAAAGGGACCTTAGGGTGCTTAGCATCATGATGAATCTGCATGGTTCTAACATCAGGGGCTGTAATCTTGCAGTGAGGGCACTCCAATTTGGCATGACCACCCTTTACGATGCCGGACCTGTCGGCTAAACCGGCTTTTCCACCGCCCCTGTTGGTGAGTGCAGCATCGGCCTTTGCCTGAAGTTCCTTGGCCGTGTGCTTCTTGGGCTTGGCTTTTCCGGTCATGATTTTGATTCTCCGGTAACAATATTTGGGGTTGGGAGGCGGATTTGGGGTTAAGAGGAGGGGTGCGTGAAGGATGAGGAAATAGGGAATCTAAACGAAGAACCCTATATATATCCACCCATGAGGTAAATGCTTTTTATATCCCTAATTACGGGTTACGGTGGTAAGGAATATTTTTTATCGGTTATAATAAATCTCAATTATTTAATTTTATCTATTGGTTAAAAATGTCTGTATTCTAATGTAAATAATTATTTTAAGAAAGGAAATATACTATTAATTGTTTAAAAAAATACTACGAGTGTATTCAATTCGAATTTTAAAATATTCTAACTTATTTTTAAAAGTTTATGAATTCTATTTTTGCTTACCCTATGGATTGTTTTAACTCTACGCAGATTCTATTATATTGGTTTATCATGATTTCTTTTAATTTATAAAGTGTATAGATTTATTTAAATAATACAATACTAAAAAATATAGAAAATACTGATTCAATAGTGTATTATACATATCCAGTGGTGTTGAATTTTCAAAGTCAATATATGTTTATCTTTCATTTTTATTTTGGAGTATAATCAATTTGTTAAAAATTCAAAAAACTTGGTGGTGGATCTTCGATTTGTTGGAGATCATAAACGGTTGCCCTTCTTTGATTTATTTGCTCAAAGTTTGTATAATTTAGTTACAGTTTTTTTCGTTGGCTCAAGTAAGGTATGTGCTATGATGGATTTTGTTTGAGTTTTAGATTATTAAACTTTTAACTTTTTCCCCTTTTATTTGTTTAAGGTTTGTATAATTATGTTGTATAATTTACTTTTTACTTTTGTTTGAGCTATGGAAGAAATTGTTTACTTTTTTTAATTTCTGTTTGAAGATGAACATGAAGAAAACTGTTTGTTTTCTTTAAATTTTGTTTTAAGATGACCATGAAGAAAATTGTTTGAATATTATGACAATATATTATTTTGGGAAATAAACACTTCATATTGAGTTTTCTAATTATATGAAATTTTTCTTTATTTTATTTTTCTCAGATAAAATTATTAAAATATTCATGAGAGAAACTCGGAATCTTGAGAAAAAATAAGAGATTTCTCAATACAAATTTAGTACTGGATAATCCATCAAAATCCTCCATTTAATGAAATCTATGAGGATCTATAGAGTTTTGAATACTAACAGATTTCAATATATAATTTATAATTTGAATTGAATACCTATAGATTTTAATGGACTTATTAAATATTGAATACCTCCGTACTTTTTAACATTCGAATTGAATATCTATATACTTTAAAACACTTTGCAAATTCTATAGAATCTTGATTGAATATATACCTATAAGCGTTTCAAATTATTATCAAATGTATAATCTTTTTTTTAAATCCGTCTGGGTGCATATTTCATTAAAAATGAATCAAGCGATCAATGGAGATCGCAGACATTACATCTGTCGGAAAACAACAAGTCCACATCATAGTAGGAAAGCTATGGTTGTGGCGAGCCAAACAATCAGCCACCTTATTTCCATCTCGCTTAACAAATAACAGGTAGACAAAATCAAAAGAAGTAATGAGTGCCTTTGCATAATCAACAAGGTTATCCATGTCTGAAAGGTCGTCTTCCAAGCTACGAAGATGAGAGAGGGCAACTAAGCTATCCGTCTCCAAGTAAAAGGATGATCCAGTAATGAAGCCATTTTGAGGCCTTCAATGAGTGCCAAGACCACCCTGTGAGCTACATTAACACAATGTTGAAGTTGCCCACAAGCTGCAACAATTGAAACTCCAGTATGATCTCTAGCAATGCAACCATATGAAGCCAATCCATTAGCCCAAGACCCGTCTGTATTAATTTTAATAAAAGGCGCCGGAGGTGGAGACCATACATCAGGGTGAAAGCTCGGAGTTGGGGATGAAACATTGGCGGCCGCGTGCAGATTCCAAAACCCCACAGCAGCAGCCAGAGCATCATTAAACATAGTTGTTGGGGGCCTTCACTTTGCATCAAAGATGAAAGCATTTCGATCCTTCCATATGTACCAGGCGAAAAAAATAGCATCCTCCATTAAAAGGTGCTGCAAGATGAAGTGGAATATGTCCTTGAAGGAGTTAATGCCTAAGCTTAGCCAAATTTTACTTCTATCCAAGAAGGACCAAAGTTGCAACTCGAAAGGATAATAAATAATGCAATGTGCCGCTATTTCCTTAGGATCATGAAACGATATACACTCCATAGATATAGATATTCGCCTTGACAAATTAAAAGCCGTAGATAGAGTATCCGAAGAAGCTCGCCAAAGGAAATGATGCAGTCGGGGTAGAACTTTAAAACGCCATAAATCCTTCCAGAATCTCTCTTCCATAGACGATGAGGATGATTTTGAAACATTAGTCGAACGTAGTTGCGCATCCATAGCAGCCTTATATCCTGATTTAAAACTATAACATCCATTTTTGGTAAAGTGCCACACCAGTCGATCGCCACTATGGACTTCACTTAGAGGAATTGCTCGGATTGCCTCAGCTTCATGAGGTAAGAAAATTGCTTGGATCAGAGGCTCATTTCAGCGAGATAGAGATGGCAAAATAATGTCATGGACCAAGGCATCTGGCAGGAGATGCTCATTGTGTGTGGAAGGCCGAAAAGTGTAAGGTAGAGGCAACCATGGATCCCTCAATATACTAACCCCACTTCCACTCCCAATACGCCAACACAGGCTGAGTCGGAGTATGTCTCGACCCTCAAGAAGACCTTGCCATACCGTTGAAGGACGGGAACCGTGTCCCGCATCAAGAATACCACCGTGCCGAAAGTATTTTGCTTGCATGATTCTAGCAAGAAGTGTTTGAAAACTGAATAATCCTCCAACCTTGTTTTGCAAGCAATGAAAGATTAAATTGATGCATGTCTCTAAGGCCTAAACCGCCACGTAATTTTAGTAGACATAATTTACTCCATGAAATCCAATGAATTCCCCGCTCACCGCCACCTTTACTCCAAATAAATTGCCGAATCATCACCATAATATCATCGAGAATGGAACGAGTAATATAGAAGCTCTGCATAACATAAGACGGAATATCCTGTATAACAGATTTAATGAGAACCTCTTTACCCGTCGCATACAAAAAAAAATCTTTCCATCTGTAACGCCCCATCCCGTGAGCATTTGGGGGTGTACACATTTTGAGTCAGTTTTCGATTTTATTTGATTTTGTGTTTTGAAAATTATAGTAATGACAACACTTTTATTTTAACAAGTTGGGATAAATTTTACACAAATTTACGTGTGCAAGTAAGTTATGATTTTTACTTAAAAAAAAAAAATAGAAATGGTGCATGTGGGACAAGTGTCTCAACACTTGTCAACCAACACTTACTAAACTAGACACTTGTCAAACACACACATAGATCAACTATATATATATATTATCGGCAACTAATCCCTTTTATACTACTCTTCATTCTCGCAGCATACTAAAGGTATGTTTTCTTCTGTTTATTTTGTTTTCAGTTTTCATTTTCTTTGTCTTTTTAGTTTTGTTTTCTAGAATTATGTAGGAATTCTTTTACATATTAAAAATTAAATTATAATTTCAGTATAAGACGTATTTCTTTAATATTAATTATGATGCTCCTAATTTTTATAATTTTTGTAAAATTATTAAGTAGATTTGTATTGGTCAAATTATTATTATTATTATATTTATTATAACTAGTAACAAAAATGTACTATTACTTTTTGTGATTTCTTTAGATCCAATAGATCTATAGAACAATTTTTAGAGTAAACCTTATTTTTAAAGTTGGATTTTAATTTCATGAAGTTTTACTAAATTTTTTTATAGACAAGTTTGGTAACCACTGTTGGATGTGAGAAATTAGTTTTAATTTAAATTATTAAAAATTTGATGGAGAAATTAGGGGATTTTGGGAAATTATGAAATAATACTATTGTATGAAGCTTAAAAAAAAAAAATTGAATTTTGAGTAACAATTTAAAATGAGAAAAGGCAAGAAATGGGAAGACTTTCTAGTTGTTTTGGTTCTTATATTTATTTTTACTTTCATATAAGTATTATTTTACTTGAGTTTGATTTCCAAAATAAAAAAAATAAATGGAGCATGTAATGGATTATGGTAAAATCAGTAGTAACATATGTACAAATCCACCAACTTTTCACTACTTGTATTTATGTAATCAAATTATAAAGTGAATCATTTGAGTCAAAATTCAGTAGCCATAGTCAGTCCCTTTCAAGCTACATATTCGCTTATAATTAGGAAAAATGAAAATAAAAATAAAACAGTTTGTGAATTTAAGTAATATAAAATATTATCCAGAATGTTTCTATTTTAAATAATGTTATTATGTTTGAAAAGTGAATTTTGGATAAAGTTTATGGCATTTGCAGACACCCTCTTTATAAATTATTGTTCTTTTCCAATCAGTTTTAGTTCTTTCCAATTTAAAAATATTAAAAGAAAGAGGATTTGATAAGTTTCATCAATTTCTGACTATGTAAATGGTAATTAGGTGTGATTGTTAGTATTTTTGGGTTTAATAAATTGCTCAGACAGACAGAGTAAAGTGCGAATATAAATTTTAGATAAATTGTAATTGATTACCGTTAAGCCATTTGGGTTGTAGGAAGTCCTCGAATCGTGTGAAGGACTTGGGTTGCTATCTCTATCAGGTGAGTTTCGCAAACCGAAACTTACTGGATTTAAAGTGCTTATAATATGTTTATAAAATTGTTCATTTTATTTATAAAGTTATTCATTTTGACAAATGATTCTTTTGAAAAATAGAAATAATTTGGTTATTTGTCAACTGCTTTAAATTGGAGAGCTTCTCCAATGTTTGAATAAAATGTGCATTAGAATTGCATAGGAGCGGTGCTCCGGTTAAGAATATATGATTTTTGGAATAACCTCTTTTTCGCAGGTTCGCTTAACACAGATAAGTTTCGAAAAATGATTTGATATAAGAAAACTGCATTACTCTTGGAAACCCATGTGCATTATCATGGCATATTTGAGAAATTTTGCATTTTTGTTATATTTGGACTGGCGGACGGGTGAATATTTTGAATTAGATTTGAATATGATTATGTTGGTTGGCCTTTATGTTGGCCCTTTTGATTGTGAAATTTGCATTAAAACCCCGTTCCGACCCGACTTTGATTTGGATACGATTCGAAAATGATTTGATAGCTCTGAGCGTCGGTGGATTGCACTCGTACATGGCTAGTCACTCGTGCTAGGGGCCTCTTCACTGTGGCGTGGAACGCATAGACTCTGGATTGTGGTACCACTTGAAAGGGGGCGTAGTATTCGGGGAGGGTTCGGCCCAACCGGTATTGCGTTTATTGTGTGGAACATCGTTTTGTGGTGTTCGGCTGCTCTGCGGCGAGTCAGGAGGGGCTCAACGTTGGAGTTAGTCACCAGGTGCGGGCTGGTAGGTGCCCCAGATTTCGTAGCCTAGTTTTGTGTTTGGGGAGGCATAAGGTATGAAATTCGAGCTCGTACTGGTGTGAGGCTGGTAATGACTTCGGGATCCGGACTTGTCTCTGTGAGCCCGACTTTGATTTGAAAATTACTTTGGAAACTCGGGTTTAGAGGCTACGTTGATATGTCTTGATTTGTTCAGACTTTTCGACTGCGCCTCTACCTTTCATGTGTTTTTGCATATGATTTTGAAACTCAATGGAAAATGGATTTGTTCGCACTGAGAATATTTTTGAAAAGCATATGCACGCATTCACTAAAAGATCCTTGAAAATACACTAGCGCACACGCGAACTCACTGAGCTTTCTGGCTCACACGTGTTTTTATGACATGTTTTCAGATAAAGCTGGTTCAGGAAATGGATCCATGAACCTTGTGGGAATCTCTACTTGGAGTTTGAGGAAGTCATTTGATATATTCTGTCATGCTTTTGGAAACCTTTATGTATCATATTCACCTATAAGAATTACGTGTTTTAGTTGTTTACCTTGTAAGAGATAACTTTTCTATATTATGTATTTCTCGTTTTGTTATTTTGCCTCCGAGCATTTGAGATTTTGAATATGTTAGTGCCGAGAGGCACACAGACACCCTACTCAGCCGCAGTGGACCCTAACGGAGGGGTTGGGGGTGTCACACCATCCGTGTAGTTTTTTCCAAACCCGTTCCTTGATATATGAGAAGACTTCCCTCTTGTTGCGGCCTATCAAATAAGGAAGTCCTAAATAAGTTCATTTGCCTTGACCCCGCCAAACTCACAAATTATCACATAATGTCATTGCAGTAGATGCATCAAAGTCTTTACTAAAATACATTGAAGATTTCTCAAAATTGATGGATTGCCCAGATACAATTTCATAGTCCTTTAAAATGTTTTTAATAACTGAGTAATATTCCAAGGAACCTTCAAAGAAGAGGAGTGAATCGTCCGCAAAAAATAGGTGGGGGTTAAAGAAGGCCTCATTCGGCCGAATTTAATTCTAGGAAAGAGGGATTCCGTTTTCGCTTTGCAGAGCATGGCAGAAAGCCCTTTAGCACATATAATAAATAGGAAAGGGGGACAGAGGATCACCTTAGCGAAGACCCCTTGTAGGAGTAATGGATTCAGACGATTTACCATTAATAAGAACACGATAAGTAACGGTACTTACGCATATCATAATCAATGCACGAAAACGAGCCGGGAGGGCCATAGCTTCCATCATTAATTTCAAATATCGCCATTCAAATCTATCGAACGCCTTACGCATATCCAATTTTAATGCACAATGTTGGTCTGCTCCCCGAGAACCCACCTGCATGCTATGAAAAGCTTCGAATGCCACAATTGAGTTATCCGTAATAAGTCTACCCTTAAGGAATGCACTTTGGGATGGATCGATAACAGAAGGTATAGCTATCTTCAAACGGTTGACTATAAGATTTGCGAAATCAATTTATAGACAGAATTGCATAAGCTGATTGGACGAAATTCAGTCATACGAATTGGAGATTTGACTTTAGGAATCAGAACAATAAACGTATTATTGAGACAAACTATATTACGATCACCATTTAGAAATCCAAAGACAAAGGATGAAACTTTCGGGCCAAAAGTAGACCAATTTTTTGTAAGGAATATAGTTTGCATACTATCGGGTCCATGAGCCTTTTTTGGTGGAAGCTGCTTTAGGGCAATGAGAACCTCATCCAATGTAAAGTCCTCGGCTAAGGCTGCGGCTGTGGTTGCAGTAATTTGGCGGATGGGCAGCCCGGTAAGAGTGGATGGAGCCGTCCCATTACTAGCGTAAATGTCTGCAAAGTACTCACAAGCTATCTTAGATAAAGCAAATTTCGAATCAAGAATTTCACTTGAAGATAATTGTAACCGCTTAATGTAATTGCGGGAACGCCGTGAACTTGCTTTATGGTGGAAATATGTTGTGTTGCGGTCCCCCTGAGTTAACCAATCGGCCCTCGAACGTTGTTTTCAAAACTCATCAACATGTGATAACAAGGCGTTGAGCTCCTCTTTGAGTCGTTGATTCTCTTGGACCGAAAATTGAGGCGAGCTCCAAAGAGCTGAAAGCTCATCCTCCTTGGTTTTAATGCTCTTTTCAAAAATTCAAATTTTTTTTGAACACCAGTGTCTCAACTTGGTACGGACCCGCACAATTTCGGCAAAAAGATCTCTACCATTATGGATAATATTTTTTTTGATGAATAAAAGATTATCCATTAATAATAAAATGGCCAGGGCCATTACAACCTGAACAGTTCCCAAACTCTTTCTCTGATACAACAAAAGAGAAGAGTTGAGAAAGGAAGAAAAACAAACAAGACAGAAAAATAAAGTTACACAAAGTAACGAATAAAAACCCACACCCCAGGAGGTGGGAAGCAACTAAAACTACTAATTTCACAAACAAACAAAAGATAGTCTTCTCCGCAACATCTTCATCACCATTTTCTAACCTCAGAAGCAAGCACTTGGTTTCAACCTCTTTCATAGACAACGATTCAGAAGAACATGGGCTTATCAAAGATCTAAAGAATCGCCTAGAAAAGAGCTGGAAACTCAAGGAAGGGCCCAGAACATTACTGGGTATCCATATCTTACCACCAACTAGCCGATCTGACAAAAGATATTGCCCCCAAGTCTTGAATCTTGATGAAAAACGCATTAGAGAAGGTTCATCGATGTTTGTGGCCAAAAGTAGGGGTGAGGACACCAAAAAATGGTGAAGAATGGCTAGATCCAACCAAGAATGGTTGGATACATTCTCGATAATACCCAAGCACTCATCATCAAATTCCGCCACATATTTTAAAACACAACAAATTCATTATCTTCCAAATATATTTTAGGACAATGTTAAGTGGCTAAAATTAATTGGATAACGTGTCATTATGACATTTTATATTTAATTCATCAAATCAATTAGAAATTGAGGGATTTTAATTTTTATCCAATTATACACAATTAATTTTAGCCAAAATTATTTTCCTATATTTTAATAGGTGTAACAAAATTTTATACTAGTATTACATTATATGTAATAGAGGTTCTTTTCTAAATAACACAATTACTACATATTAATATTTATTATAAAATCACAAAAACAGTTTGATTTAGAAAATATTATGCAATTAAATTTTTTTATTTAACGGTAAAAATTTATTTAGTATACACTATTTTTTTTTTTTGGTTAACACTATTGTCGAACCGTCAAATTTCCAGCAAATTAACTTCAAAATCATGGACAGTTATGTATCAGCCCTCTAAGATTTCTAAAAAAACTAAATATAGTAAATTTTATATATAGTTCGAAATATTTTATCAAATTCTCCTCCAACATATTTTTTTTGCAATTTTTATATATAGTTCGGCATATTGTTACAGTTTTTGCCCCAAACGCCAAATTTATGACTTCGTCTATGCTTATTACAAAATAATAATAGACGAATAATAAAAATCTCCAACTACTACCTACCCATGATCAGATCCGGTACATGCTTAAAGGGAAGGCAAAATTATTTTGACTTGACGACCCCAGTCTGGTACAAAGGAGTTTGGCTAACCGGCCGCATGTTCCCAAAGTATGGAGACCCCCGGACTATGGTCTGTTTAAGATAAATGTCGATGGATCATGGCTGGACGGAAAGGGTGGTATAGGTGCAATTATTCGGAACCATGAAGGAGCCTTCATAGCAGGGTTTGCCACTTATCTCAGTCTTTCACCCAGTCCTGAGCATGCTGAAGCCTTGGCACTCCTCGAGGGAATTAAATTTGCTGTTACCAACGGTTATCAAATAAGTTTTGTAGAAAGCGATTGCCAAGCATTGGTCACCCGCGTACACAGCGAAGAAGAAGACTTGTCATCCATTGGTCTATTCGTTAGTCTCATTAAAGAAGCCCAGGGGATTAGGTTAGCCGATATATCACATATTCATAGATTATGTAATTCGTCTGTTGATGTATTGGCTAAATACGCTATGAGGTCACAAACCTCGTCTCAATGGTTTGGAGGTCCCCCGGACTTTCTCCTACCACAAATTTTTGCTGATATTAAATAATATCCAGTTTTTCTGTTAAAAAAAAAATAAAAATAAAAAAAAAAAAATCTCCAACTAGAATGAAATTGTAGTTTTGATTAGACCCGACTACGGAACTGGGCCTCTCATTTTGAGGGGCCTTAAAAAATTTAAAATCGCTTATTTTATATATAATTATTTTGTAAAAAAAATTGAAGATCGTGACTTTACCCCAGTGCAATTATTGCATATAGAATTTTGTTGGCTATTCATGTGACTGTTGTATCTACAGACATTTTTTTTTTGTAAATTGTAATTGTTAAAATTTTATATGCGTTCTACAATGTCACAAGAAATAATCAATGAATTAGCTTTGATAATAACTGAGAATGACAATTTAGAGAAAATTATTATGAAGATTTTATTGGCGATTTCGCTTCAAAAAGTGTTACAAGCATGCCAATTTTTCAAACAAAATATCAATTTTATGATTGCTCGCACTTTTGAAACTTGTGTTTATAATTATGTTATGACATTTTTTATAATTTATACTTTCAAAAAAAAAATTATGTGCCTAACTTTGATAACTAGTATAGAGACTCAATATTATTCAAGAAGAATCTGGTTTTGATCCTCTCATACTCAATTTGTTTGCAATTGTCACTAAATTTTTTGAAAATAATAATAATATATATGAACTTTATGCACTGGTACGACCTTTTGAAAGTCGTGTTTGACCTGATGATCAAATGTTTATTTGCTATAAGCTGGGTTATGAATTCGTACCTCAGAAACAACCCCTTTATTGAAAAAAATCAGGGTAAACTACGTTTATCGAGACCTTCCCCAAACCCTACTGATGTTGAAGTCTTATGCAATGGATACGAAATGTTTTAAGAGTTTGCAATTTGCAATATAATTTATACAATTCGTTACTGAGAGAATATTACTTTTTAGTTTTAGACAATCATTTTGATTCCCTCGAGGATTCACAGTAAAATTCATCTCTTTCTTCACTTTCAGATAATAAAAACTGCTGAATTGGACATTTTCAATTCTTGTAATTCAAATATCAGCACAACAAAAGATTCTGAACCTGAAGTTACAGGAAGAATTGAAAAGGAGCAAAGTTTTGTATCATTCAAGATTACGCGATCCCAACAGAGAACATATTCGCTAAAAGAATACGCATAAAAGAAGATTGACGGTAAGTAAAGAGAACCCAGAAGTTAAAACCACAGGGAGGGGAAGAGGATCATCCAACTCCATTCAAAATTCGGATGGGAGAATCACGGCTAAATGGAAGTTACACGCGACTTCTGTATAAGCTCGTCTGTATAAAGTAAACGCCTCTTTTTCGAACCATATCCTTGGTATTGGTATATAAGGGTCTGAAGAGAATGCCTAAGATATGAAACATCATATTTCTCCAGGAACAACAAGTCTGTTGTTCTTGATTTTATGCCAGCAAAACGCTTGTACTCGTCCAGAACAGAAGATAGACACCAGTTCTGCAGTTTCCTAAAGCAACCGACAAGGGAACCTGTTCGGTGCTGCAAAAAGGAAAACGTATATGAGATTATAATCTTGCAAGGATAACAATTTATATCTGTCAAACTAAGCCTGATTAGTTCAAAGCTCTCCTTTTAGCGTCCACGCTAAGATCCTTTAACTAAACATTGGATTTGGTTGGGGACGAGGGGGGAGGCCTAGAAATGCCGAACGTTATAGATTTGGGACCAGAAAAACATGGATATCAAATCAAGTGTGGTTGTGGTAGAGATCAATCAACAAAAGAACCAGCTTTCCATGTAATAATGAATACATTAGTGAAGTCCCCGCGAATGAACTAAATTATCCAAATTTATGACAACACGTCTATCGGCTCTATCCAAGTTTTATTTCACATTTTCAGAAAGACAGCTTAGATGTGTGAATTATTACCAAGTGGCAGAAAAATAACACATGCACAAGCAAAAGATTCTGATGGCCAATTTTGTCGGGAGAAATAGCAGGAGGATGAATTTTTAACATACCTTTCCACGTTTACAATGAATCAGGACTGGATGATTTCTCACATCTGGAACAACACCAAAAATTACATCAGGACATAACAAGGATTGTCAATGGTTAGAAAGAGTTCTAACCAGAAACTCCAACAAGATGGATAGTAAGATAAAGCTGCGGTACCGATTAAGATCTCCAAAGCCTCAGTTATAGTTCTCCTTGGAATAGTTGATGGCATCTGCAAATACACACACACACACACACACACACACAAAAAGAATAAGCCAATACTTTGCCACATAAACAATAAACAATATTCAAGCTAGATTATCAACCACATTTCTGAGGTTAAATCGTTCGAATTTCCATGGAATCCAGGCAACTTAGGCAAATAGAGTAGCACACACAATCTAAAGCATCTCCATACAGAAAAGGATTATCCGGTTAAGAAACATTTGTTAGTGACTATGATGCCAAAAGACCATTTCTAAATTTCTAGTTGGCTATCGACATCCTGAAAACTTATGATCTACTAGACTCTCAAAATTTCCAAGTAAGAAATCCCCATGAACATAGGAAAACAGCAACTCTGGCGCCTGCCTCACGGACAAAGAATCTTCTGTCTATAAGATACCCTTCAATAAAGGAGGCACGATAAGGGAACTCAGAGTCTAGCACCGATTCATTCAATACGAAATACACCTGAATTTCACATTTCTTGCTTAAAAGATTGTATTTTGCGAATTAAAATCAATAGATTAGATCTTTCAAATAATGCGTTTAAAAAAAAAAAATACTCCAAATTGTACTCCTTTGGATCAACAAAGATAAAGAATCAACCCATATGAATCTAAGACAAGTTCTCCAATAATGCATTAAACAGAAAGACACAAAAAGATCAAAGAATCCCAAGGAATAAAAGGCCTACTTTAGTGCCATCAATCCCAAATTGAAAGAGCTTGATGTTGTTGGCTTTCAGAAATTCCAAATTCTCTTCTGGATACGCCTCAGTACAGAGATATCTGCCCAAAAAACAACAATTTTCAAAAATCCCATCAAAATCCATGAACATAAATTCAAGAAAAAAAATAAAAAAATTCAATCCCCCATACCCCACAAGGCACATAAATTCATATCCACATCAAACATTAGTATTCCCTCCATTCCTTAATATGAATCGTCGGTTCGAGACATGCAGCGAGAGTTAAGGAGACACAAAATGTGTTTTTTAATTGAATTATAAATATTACCTTCTTACATAAAATTAGTGATCCACAAATACTATTTAAGAGAGTAATATTGATATTTTTACCGACAAATACCTTGTTTTTGCTTCCTTAATTTTCGCTACATGTAACTTATATTAAGGAATGGAGGTCGTATTAACCGAAAAACATCAATAATGCAAACAATTGAACAAGAAAAACCATAAAATTAAACAAGAAAAAACCCATAAAATCAAAACTCACATGATGGATTTAAGATTAAGGGACTGGAGAAAAGGGAAATTTGAAGGCTCAGGAAACCCAGATCGATATATGCTATTATCTTCCACCATATGAAAATTCGACGGTGGAATCAAAACAGAGCCCTCCAATTCTTCTTCCTCCAAAATCACACCCATTCCAAGAACAAAAAAAAGAAACAAACCCTTTTTTCCCTTAGTAATTTTCTATAGATATGGCTATATACAGAGAAAAAACAACCTAGGATTCAAACAAAATCAATGCATGATGAGCTGAATCCTATTTCATCCATGGTGAATGACTTTGTTTTTTCCTTGGAACCAACCCTTTTATTATTATTATTATTATTATCCCTTTTCCAATTCGAAAAAGAAGGAAAAATGGGATATTAGTGTTTAAGTAGGATAGAAATTTGTGGATTTTTTTTTGGGATCAGAATTTTGGATTCTTGAAGAATTTTTAACCAACTCTTTTTCCTCTTCTTTTTCCGTAATGACAGTTAGGATTCTTGTGGAGTTAACCCACAATTTATAAAAGACTCCTATTTTGACCGCTTTTCGGGTGTCTCATTTTTTCATACTAACCAATGATAAATATGATATTCAATTCAAATTAGTAATTGTATTTAATTTTGGCTTGAATAATTCAATTAGATTCAATATTATATAGTCTGTGGATAAAAAATTCTATAATTCTACAATGTAAATTGCTCTTAAAAATCAAAGAGGCCAATAGCCCAGTGGGGCATTGGTCGGTCCGTGACCGAGAGGTCCCGGATTCGATACCCTCCGCCGGCGTTGTTGTAAGCTTTATTCTACCTTATCTAGGGTGTTCTATCTCCCCATTGTGGGGCTGTAATCTCCCCAATATGGGGCAATCGCCCATCGTGGCATCAAAAAAAAAAAAAAATTGCTCTTAAAATGTCTATAACTCACAATTTGAGTGTCCTAAAGAACACAAATATAACCAATTAAACTATATGTAAGATTGAATTGAGTGTGACTTGGGTTTGACCTGATTTGAGATTCAAACTCAGACATAAATCAAATTTGAATTAAGTTTGAAAATTAAATCTGAAATATTAAATCATTTATTATTTAGTTTGGGATGAAATTAATTTTAGATTGATAACAAAATCTCAAGCACACAGACCCTGTATTTACAGCACACGTGGATTTTGTATTAAGGGAGTATTGACTATTGAATTCATAGAACATTCATCTAGGGATGTTTATTTGAACCTTTGAAATTCTTCCCAATATTCATTTGATTAGAACAAAAAAGTCAAGTATACATATTTTCAAAAAAAAGAAAAAGAGTTTTCTTTTTCATTTTTCCACAAAGGGATATACTTCAAAATTTGTTGCATGTGTTTTTAGGGGAAATTTGTTCCTTGTTGAAGATTATTTGCTACAAGTCTCTTTTCTCTCTTCTCCCTTTTCCTTCTGCGTTTCTCCTGCTTCTTTTTTTTCCTCGACCTCTGACCAGATTTGGACAATGGTCGAATTTTGATCATTTTGTTCAGTTTTTATAACTCTATTTTGTAATCATTGTATAATTTTTATTTTCTTGTATTTTTAAATTTTTCTTTGATTATAATAGCTTCGCCCTATTTTGTGATTAATGAAAAAAAAATTATTCAGTAGAAAAAAAGAAAGAAAGATGATTTGCTACTCTAATTCTATTGCAATTTTATACGTTGTGAAAGTAGAGAAGTATGATAACTAATTAAAAGTACTTATTTCGATATTTTGGTTTAAATAATAAAAGATAAAATATCTCATTAATATTTTTTATTTTAATAATTCAAAATTTAATTTTAATTTTTAACATTTTTTTAATCTTTTTTATTTATTAGGAAGGGGACCCATCTATCTAACACATTATTAATATTAGTTTTGTGTTTTTCCCTTGAGGAATACGCAGTTAATATTTCAAGCCTTCTCTAGAAAATCACATTTAAGACTAGTGAAAAGACTCTTCCAATTGGTAATGATCACAAAGCTAGTCAATAGTAAAAATAGAAAAATTAATATGAAGTTCCTCACTCACTCACTCACTGACAAATTAAATGTCCATTTATATATATTTTTAATACAAAAACTAAATATTTATTTTGTGACACATTTTTTGCGGCGCAAAATGCCTTTAAAGTTTATTGTGATTTTTATACTCGACCCATTTGGTTTACTTGGAGTAAATCTCTTTTCACTCATAATAAATTTCCACCCAAAATCGTTTTGAAATCCTCTTTCCATACCATTGACTGGAAGACAAAGTCATAATGGCATGACGGTGCATTTTATTTGTTTGTGAAAACTATTATTCACTACTGGAATATAATGTGATTTAATATAATAGGACAAAAATACTTTTCTAACCTATATTGACTATAAAACATTAATTAATTGCACAATGTACAAAATTTTACGTGAAAAAACATCATAACACCAAAGTGCATCAAACATATAATTTTTTTTTAAAATGAGGATCAAACATATAATTGAATATTGAAACATAATTCACATATAAAGTAAAACATAATATGCAAACTACTATATTATGTAGAGCAATTTGCGTATTTTAGACTTTAACTTTTTTTGCTTTTCGCCTTTTAGACTTAAACTTTTTTTTTTACCTTTTGTAGACTTAAACAATTTACGGGCACCCCGACATAGATTTTTTTCAAATTTCCGATAACAAAACGATCACGTGACAGACACGTGCTTTTTTTAAGGGGGTAAATGTGTCCAAACACTGAAGGAGAAAAGCCCAACCCGACCCATAAAATAAAACCCACCCGAATACTAATGGTTGCACAAGTTAGCAGTCAAATCAAAAACCCTCATTTTAGTTTGTTTAATCGTTCCAAACTACCCATTCCTATTCTCAAGAGCAAAAGGTAATCATCTTTCTCAGAGAGAACATTCAAAAACATTCCTTAAAAAAACTTACACTTGCTAGTATCAACATAAGAGGCAAAAATGAGGATACGAGACCAAGAAAAAGAGAAGGAGAGACCCCAATATGGTATATATTCTAATATTTCTGCTTGTTCTTGCTTTTTTTAATTGATTTGAAATTAAAATTAGACGTATAACGAATATTGGTACTGTAAATGATGATTATTATAAGGTTTCATATTAATTTAGGGGTTGGGGTCCCCTTTAAACTATTAGGGTTTTCTGGATTTGTGCAAAAATAGATTAATTTGTTAGGGTTTGTGGTCCCTCTCGTTAATATGCATAACTATACTTATTTTATTGTTTTGAAAGGTGTAAAATTAATTGTTTATTTTTGTCTTTTTATTTTCAGATCCTAAGTCCAATAAATTTACCTTAAAGGTAAATCATAGTGGTAGATTGGACTTGATGGATGTCACTTGAGAGGTCCACATCCAGGTGTTTTGCTGACTGCAGTTGGAGTTGATCCTAACAACTCTTTGTATCCTATTGCCATAGCTGTGGCAGAAGCAGAAACAAAGGAGACATGGATATGGTTTATAAAAGTTTTAAAGACTGATATTGGCTTTGAACAAGAAGAAAAATGGACCTTGATATCAGATAGACAAAAGGTAATTGACTCTTCCTGTTTTTTACATCATAATGCCAGGTTTTTTAGTAATACTGATTTTTTATCTTTCCTGCCTTATATTGTACAGGGATTGATTGAAGCAGTTGAATTAGAGCTACCACTGGCAGAACATAGATTTTGTGTTCGACATTTACATCAAAATTTTAGAAAGAACTTTGCTGGCAATGCTTTGAAAGTCCAGCTTTGGGGCTGTGCAACTTCTACTCATCCAAACCAATTTTTGGACAACATGGAGAAACTAAAGGTATTGGATCCTCTTGCCCATTCTTGGCTGGTAGATGCTTGCAATGCCAAGCACTGGTCTAGGGCCTTCTTTAGGACACACACACAGAGTGATTTGCTACTTAATAACTTGTGTGAGAGCTTCAATTCTGTGATTTTGCAAGCTAGAAGTAGGCCTATATTAGCAATGCTAGAATCAATAAGAACATATTTGATGACTAGACAACAAACAAAAAGAGAGTGGATTATGAAACAAAATAGTTTAATTTGTCCTAAGATCAGCAAATACTTAGAAGTATTGATGTCTAAGGCAAATGGTTACATCCCTAGGGCTGCAGGTGGACATAAGTATCAGTTAGAAGGGGCATATGGGGATAAATATGCAGTTGACTTAGAACATAGGCAGTGTTCATGTAGAAAATGGCAACTTTGTGGCATACCTTGTGTGCATGCATGTAGTGCCATTATAGCAGCTGATGAAAAAGTAGAAAAGTTTGTAAGTGAGGTTTATCACTGCTCCACCTTCAAGAAAGCATATGAAGATATCATTAATCCTATCAGTGGTCCACAATTGTGGCCAAGGACTGGGAAAAAACCTGTACTTCCACCCAAAAAAATTAAACTTCCTGATAGGCCCAAGAAATTAAGGAGAAAGGATCCTTTTGAAAAACCTTCTGGCAGTGGAACAAAAATTCTTTCAAGACATGGAAAGAAGTCAACTTGCAGGAAGTGCAATTTGGTTGGACACAATGTCAAGAGATGTCCTTCAAAGGAAACTGCAAATGTGGTTCAAGGTTCATCTATTGCTGGTTCAACAAATGAAGGCCAATGAGTTCAACAAGCATCAACTCCTTCAATGAATAGATGCAGTAACTGCCAGGTTTTGGGACATAACAAAAGAGGATGTCCAATGCTAAAGAAGAAGGGAAAGACAAAATTGATTGAAACTATTGATGAAGAGGTAATAAGATTACTACATTCAAATAGTGTTATTTGTTGTGATACTAAATCTATAACTTTTTTCAGCCTGATTTTCAATTCATTGAGGACGACGAAGTTGCTGCAAGTGCTGATGAAAAGGGTGTTTCAGAGGAACAATCTGAAGAAGAAGAATTGGAAGATGCTAATGAGGAAGCTGCTGAGGATGAAGACATGGAAGATGTTGCACATGTTGAAGAAGATACCAACCTGATTTCACAAGTCATTGATGACTAGTGTTTTTAGACTTTATTTTGCCAGAATATAGTCTACATGTTGGTCACTTTTGGGATGTTAATTTTTGGGCACTTTTGGGATGTTATTTTTGGTCACTTTTGGGATGTTTATCAGCTATTTTTGTTAAGTGAAGACTGATATTTTGGGATGTCAAACTACTTTTTTTCTCAGATTCTACAACCCATTGAAATGAACATTGCAATTTTCTTACTTCAACTGATTCATCTTCATTGAATGTCAAAATACAACAAATTCTACTTCAACTGATTCATCTTCATTGAATGAAAAAATACAACAAATTCCTTACTTTTTGAATAACACAACTTGAATTACTGGAAGATGGATTATCAATCCATTGGAAAAATCCACAACCATCACCCTATAAATTGAACTAAATTAAAAACAAACTTCAGCCCTAAATTTAGTAATCAATCAACAATGTCTAAAGAATACTCACACGAGATTGAAGACAACAGATGAATCGCCTCCCAGGGTTGTTTTCAGTGCGAGATGTGTACAAAGCCACAACCCGTGGGCATCTACAATCATCCATGATTCTTGGTCTTTGCCTGCTAGAGCTTGAAGAAAATGAAGTCATAAGAGAGAATGAGATAATTGGTCTGATTTTCAACTTTTAATGAGATGGAAAGGAATGATACTATTAATGAGAGAATGAGATAATTGGTCTGATTTTCAACTTTTTTGAGATGGAAGATGAAGTTATAGATGGAGCGGGTCAAGTTTAAAGTGGTATACCAGATTTCTAAAGAAGAAATGACATTTTTGCCCCTGGCCAAACGACACCGTTTCGCATTTCGGCCATTTTGTTATCGGAAATTTGAAAAAAATCTATGTCGGGGTGCCCGTAAATTGTTTAAGTCTACAAAAGGTCAAAAAAAAGTTTAAGTCTAAAAGGCGAAAAGCAAAAAAAGTTAAAGTCTAAAATACGCAAATTGCTCTATTATGTATTAAAAGCAAATAAAAAAAAACTAACAAACCAAACATTGGAATGTAAAGATAAGTTGGAAAAGTTATTATATTTCATTATATTTTAGCGTACCAAATATGCTATTAAACTATTTTCGTTTATAAGGATGGGTGCATTCAACCAGACTGATATTCTGCTAGTTCTTCCAATATATATATATATATATATATATATATATATATATATATATATATATATATATATATATATATGCCGTCCCAATTATTTTAGTGCTCTGCTATTGAATTTTAAAAATAAAGTCCTAAATAATCGAAAAAAATGAACTTTCATTTAAATATAACAAAACATAATTAAATCATTACAAATGTATTATAATTTTTGTTCACCAAAATGTACTAAATTTTTTTGAAATATGATGAAGCAAAAAGTAACGTTATTTGACGGATGATAGCCAAGTAAAAAAATAAAATAAAATAAAATTAGCATCAGAGAAAATAATTAAATAAATAAAATTAATCGTCAAAGTTGATTCTATATTTTGACCGAAGCCAACTACAGTAAAAATGATAACAATACAGAACAACAAAATCAGATGAGTGTATAAACGATAAAAATAAGGTTTAAGGACAAATAATATTGTGTGGTAAAGAAGTCGATGAGGGGTAACCATAACTTATTTCCCTTACTTTAACGAAATTATTACACTTATAAAATGATTCATGAAAATCATAAATTAATTTTAGGATAGCATATATCAATTATTATATTATAATTTATACTCAAGCTAAAAAGACGTAGATAAAAACTTAGTTACATAATTTATAAACGATAAAAATGATAACAATACAGAACAACAAAATCAGATGAGTGTATAAACGATAAAAATAAGGTTTAAGGACAAATAATATTGTGTGGTAAAGAAGTCGATGAGGGGTAACCATAACTTATTTCCCTTACTTTAACGAAATTATTACACTTATAAAATGATTCATGAAAATCATAAATTAATTTTAGGATAGCATATATCAATTATTATATTATAATTTATACTCAAGCTAAAAAGACGTAGATAAAAACTTAGTCACATTTTCTATAATTAAGGAAATAATAAATTAGTCTTTTTCTATAATTAAGGAGTAATAAATTAGTCACATGTATGTTTTCTCATTCAAAGTACGTGTTCGTCACATATATTGACTTCCCATTACAATTTGAAAAATACAAGCAAGATTCAATTGAGTAGTTTAAAATTAAAATATTTTTCAATAAAAAAAATTCAAAAAAACATAAACATGGAAATTTCTTTTAGACAATGAAGATTTATCTCAATAAATAATAAATTAATTGATGGTAAAAAATTAAGGAAGTTTATATAAATTATTAAATATTTTCAACTTAAAATAATAAAATTTTCGATATTCCTTACTTTGATATATATTAAAAATAGTAATAAATAAATTAATGGTCAAGGGGTTGGGCCCAAAAAGTGACGATGTTGATGCGAAAAAGCGGTACATATGTGTGTGGAGAGGCATGCATTATCCCTTTGCGGTGAAATAGTGGATATGGGCTTTACCAATTGACGTCGTTTTCTTGTCCGTTAGTGATGGCCCATATGTCATGGCTGACCCTTTTTCGGTAATTTATTATCTATATCGAGTTTTATTGGGAAACTATGTTTTTTTTTTTTTTAAGTCCGACTGGACGATTGTCCATGTAGGGGAGAGAGATGTCTCACAAGAGGAGGATGGTAGCCCTAGAAACTGAAATTTTAAAGCTTGCCCCATGTAAGGGAGGGTATCGAACCCACAACTTCATAGTCGTGAGCAAGTCTTTGCCCCATTGGGATAAGGACATTTGATGGGAAACTATGCTAAGACTCCTAAATTGTTTTATTCACACCCTTCTTTTTTTTCATTTTCTTTTCACATTTATATTCTCACGCATCCTCAATTTTCTCTCTTTAGAGTTCTCTCACTAAACATCTAGCTAGCCAATTCTCACAAGACCAAACCCACTCATTTTCAACCAATTCTCATATATTTTCTTGGTAATTATTTGTATGTAAGACTATCACATTGATTTTGATGTAAAAAATTAAATCTGTTAAAATTTGTAATTTTTTTTAATTTAAAACTCGGTCTGAAACTGACCTGAAACAATGGCTAGACAACATCACTGTGTGTCTAGGAACATGCAGTGGAGTGGCGGTCCGCATGTTACTGGACACGCGAAGAGATGGGAACCCGCATGTGTCTGGGCACGCGGTGCGATGGTTATCCGCGTGTGCCTGATCATGTGGTGGATGGGTGTTCCGCATGCTCAAGCACATGTGGCTCATTTTCGAACCATTTTTTTTATTTTATTTTTAAAAAAAATATCATTAGCCAAACAACATGATATTCTGCAGTCTTATAGAAAAAAAAATCATTTTAAACTAGTGCTTATATAACTTTGATTACTTGTGTAGGTGGAAAGTTTGGTCGGTCCCGAAAGTGACATTTAAAAATTTCCTCCCATTGAGGGTGATTGACTTGATAGTGTGGCTATACTTAGCATGCACAATGATTACAAATTCGATGCCAAACAACATCTAGTGGAATGAGTAAAACAACATGGAATTGAATATAAAATGTATGTTGTTATAAGTCGATCAAGGAAAGGAAATGATCGTGGTGTTGCTTACAATTTGAACGCCCTAAAAAGTATATACCGATATCACTTGGTAAAAGAGGTGAAGAGAAGAAATCTAACTGGATAGTTAGGAAACAAAATAAGCAAGAAAAATAGAATTTGGAGGTAAAGAAAGAATACACAACAACATCGTGGTTTTCTATCAGTTTAGTCATGATGGGGCACGTCGGTTTAATGATGATGAGCTGAGATTGGTACATCATTCGATTAGGTGTAACGTGGGGGCTAACAATATTTTTACTACACTTATGAAGGAAAATCTCAATTGTTACGCAGTTATTAAATCAATTTCGCAATGTCAGACATAAGACAAGAAAACTTGATATGCAGGGTAGAACGAAATTGCAGAATCTGATGCATAGACTAACATTCCCATACTACATCCATGAGCATCAACAGTATGTTGGGAGTGAAAGTGAGGGCAATTGTGAGGATGAAGCCCAGAAGCACGTTAGTGACTTGATATTTATTAATCCGGACTTCGTGAGACTTGTTTGTGTCTTCCCTTACATGATCATGATGGGCAATACTTACAAGACAAACCAGTATAGTTTGAAAATCCGCAAATTCTTTAAATCTTATATACTAATTTTGTTTGATAATGTTCGATGTGAATGATTACTTTGCTATAGTATATTAATTATGTTATCTATTAATGCATTTTTTTATGTTATAGTTTTAAGATTGTCATTGGATTTAGGATTGCAAATACATGTTATCAGACATTTCAGATTTAATTGTTTGCATTTCAATAATTCCCGACATAAAATGTCTTTACTTGTTTTGATTGAGTTCACCTGCACCGATCAAAATTTTGCTATTGCTTATGCATTCTTGGGTTTTGAGAAATATAATTTTTTTGTTAGGGTACTGTATATCATTAAGCGGATTTTTTAATCATAAAAGACATACAATGGTACTTTTAACTGATAAAGATATGCAACTTGTTAAGGCAAATAAAGAGGTCCTTCACAAGCAAATCACATGTTATTTATGAGACACATTGAAAAAGTGTGTGAATAAGAATGCTTGCTCTATTCTGAGCACAATAAAGGGTACAAAATTCTCTCAATTGACATGGTGTGTGATCTTGTTAATTCAAAAACCGAAGAGGAATACTATAAGAAGTGGCCTGGAATTTTAATGCTGAATAAAAGACAAAAAAACCATGACCTGATTCAATATATGAGGTTCACTTTGATTGATAACTTCAAGAATTTTTTTGTAGAGGCGTGGACCGACAAATATTTTCACTTTAGTACAAACATCACAAATTGGGTTGATAGCTCGCACTCTGTATTTAAGAAGTATTTGACGACATTCGTTGGGAGTTTTATATACGCGTGGGGGGGAGGATACACACAATGATTGTTAATCAGATAGATGAAATCAAGACAAGTATGGAGGCTTGTCGTCTTTGGGATAAGAACATAAAAAATGAGAGTTTTTTTAGGGATGTGAATTGAAAGATTAGTAATTAGAGAGTATGTCTTCTTTTGGTAGAGTATAAAAAGATTGAGAAACTTATAAATGATTGAGATTTCTTGTCATTGTTTTGGCTAAATCCAATTATGATATTCCATGTGCATGTGAGATGTACTTCATATAAGAGAAAAAGAAGGGTAAGATCCGAGTTAAAGACCTCCGCCCTTTTTAGTATTCACTATTGGTAGATGCCCCTCAATCACATTCTATATTTGTGGATGCACCACCTCCGGAGGATCATTTTAAAGGCCTTATGGATATCTGTAATGACATTGCTTCTAGAGATCCGAAACATATTTGATGGTATAAGGAGAAGTTCCACGAGATTATATATATCTATACGAGACATTGTTACGCGAGTCACCGATCGTAGTTATCAAAAGTAGGCAAAGGGTTCCTCTACTAAGCAAGATCCATCTAGGTGGGAGTAAAAGCAGAATAATAGCAAATCTAACTTCAAGAAAACTGATACTGATAGAGTGGATACTCACGGGGGAAGAACTTCTAGTACTTCACGAGATCGGGGGTTATGGTATGGATCAGGGAGGGTTTTACCACCGGTTCATCTGGTCAAGGTATTGGGGCCACTACATTAGAATCGAGGCACTGACATTTCTTCCATTGTCCACTTAAGTTATCTCTATTAGCTTTACCTTTTCTGGATGGTTGACTGAACGTAGATAATGACAGACATTATGGGTATCGTTTAGTTGCATATCAGGTGTGGGGTTCACATGAGAAGTTTGTTTACATTCAATTATTAATGTACAACAATCTAAAGGAAACTGAGGCATATTTGTATGATCATTATGAATAAGTGGTTGGCAGAAAATATAAGATAGATTACAATGTACTTGGTGAAAACCAGAACCATGCACACCTGCCTACTGGTTTGATCTTCCAAATATGAGGTGAATGGTTGCTAATGTGTTTGGTACAATATTTGTATGTCTCAACTGTTGAGAATGTATTTTGTTGATGTAGTTTTTATTTATTGTCTCTTATTTAGTTTTTGACTACTTTAATAAAATCATTTATTTGGCTTTAATCGTTTTATATACCGTTAATTGCATATTCTCTTGCGTTACAATATTTGACAAAAATTAACATTCTGATTTGCTTCAAATTTGATGAATTTCATAAAAAATTATTAAATAGAGTATCAAAATTTCAAGTGATAACTATTTTTGTATTCTTTGGAAAAAAAAATTAAAAAAAGAAGTTGCATATATTATTTTACCCCTTAAAATAAACAAGTGTAGGGGGTAAGTTGAAGAATTTCAAGAATCAATGGTAAGTTCAGGTTGTTGAAGAATATCAAGACGAAGATGTTTAAGGTAAGTTTATGGTTGTGAAAGAAGGATGAAATGAAATCGTCTTTCTTTAGGATTGCTGAAGTTCAAGACAGACATGTTTAGGTTTATAAATTTTTGAAGCCCGATTGGGCGGTTACCCCTATAGACGAGGAGGAGATAGCCCTAGAAAAATAGATTAAAACTTGTTGCACGCAGACGGAGGGTATCGAATTCACGACATCAAGGTCGTGGACAAGCGCCTGCCCAATGGGATAGGACACCTTTGATAGGTTTGATAAAGTTAGATGCAACAAATTCGTCTTATTTTATTGAAGACTGATTCTTTGTATTCGTCTGCAGCCTCCGTGTACAAAACTTGCCATGTAAAATGAAGACGAATTCCTTGGCCAATGTAGCACTGTAAAAAAAAAGGGCAATGTCGGGTGCTTCCTATAAAATTCTTATGAACTTTTCTATATTTTGCATTTTAATCGTGATCTAAAAAATGTAAGTTTTTTACCCTGGTTTTTTTTAGAGTATTAATATTATCACTTTCATCAAATTTTACTATTAAATTTGGATGAAATATGACCATATGCGCAAACTCGGTGTATTTTAGAAAAAAAAACTTTTAAAAAAGGTGCTAATGCGATAAAAAAAAAGTAGTCTTTTACCTGCATAATAGATTTTCTCTTTTCTTTATGTTTTTTCACATATTTCTCATATGTAGTTTTTTTAGAGTCGGATCATATTTTTTCTAAAAATTCCAATGAGTTTGATCATGCGAAAGTCACGTGGTATCATTCTATCCAAATTTAACAACAAAAATGAATAGAATAAGCAACATTAATAATTCAAAAAAATTTAGAGTCAAAACTATTTATTTTTTAATTCAAGATTAAAAATAAAAATAAAAATTAGAGGGGCGGACATTTTTTACTCACATATATATATATACTAGCATAATGACCCGTGCTAAGCACGGTGAGTAGAATTTCTTAATTTTGAAATGGAAAATAATAATTTTTTTAATTGAAGTTTAGAAAAAATACATGGGCCTTTGAAATTCTAAATTTTGAATTGTGATATTGTAAAAATGATATTTTCTATTAAAATAGGCTTCATGAAATAAACATTTGATCCAAAATAAATTCAAAAAGAACAACTTGAAACGTAAGTTATCTAATTTCAATTTATACATTGAGATTACAATTGGTACACTGGAATGGAATTGATTCACGTTTCAAACTTTTATTTTCCTATTCTTGTCTGGTATGTCAAATTAAAGTAGGAAAAATAATTCTCCAGAAAATCCCATACCAGAGAGAAGTAGGAATAGTCATTCCATATCAAAAGTTATCGAACGGCATTTGGAGGAGTGAGAATAAAAAATATAAAGGCATTTGGCAGAACCCCATAGATACAATTTCAAATTTTTTTTATTTTTATTTACAGTATTGTTTCAATTATTTTTGCATCCTAAATAAAGTTATTTTTATAACAATGTAGACTTTTATATATAAATCAAGTTTCATAATTATGATATATGTATGATATAATGTGAATCTATCTATTCAAGTAAAATTTTGTGAACGGAACATTGTAAAGGATTCAAAGTTCCCTTTAAGCTTTACCATCTAGACAATGGAATGGAAAGAGGATTTCGTGCTCATTCGGGATGGAATGTGATTCTGCATGGAAAAGGAACCCCAAACCATTCCAGTGTACCAAACATATCGTGATGGCTTTGGGTAATTCTGTTATGTTCCAACCTAATATTTTCCAATCTATACAATCCTTAATTTAATTAGATCTTATGTTATACACCGTACATATCTCATACTCCGTCCATTTTATAAATCTACTGTCGAATCACGAATATCGGTCAATTTAGGGATTCACCCTCAGACATACACTACTTTAAAAATTGCTCAAGTTCTATCAATATATTCTTCTCTTTCCTTTATAAGCAAACCGACAATTAAAAGGTATAATTTAGGGGCGAATTATATTCTGTAAAGTCATTTACAAAATAGTAAAATTATTTCCTCAAAATTAGTTACGAAATAGGAAAATTATTTCTAAATGTTTATTTAGGTGTGCAATTCGAGTTTGCTTGGTAGCTAATTCATCATTTTTATTTTAATATCCTATTGCAAAAATGATAAATCATTAAACTTTGATAAATAATGATTATACTCTTGTGCATATTTAGAATGATTTCATTCTAAACACTACATAAAAATTCAACTTGAAATGAGAAATAAGAATCACGGATAAGTTAGTTTCTAGATTAGAAAAATCAATGTAATATCAATTAGTAAGAAAACTCATCATAGAAGAAATAATGTAGAAGGAAAATGCGATATATTCTACAATTTAGGGTATGATGGATCCAAATAGTTTTGATTTCTTTATTTGATGACCAATGTTTCCCACTAAAAACCATGAATAAATATAGAGAAAGTAAAAAAATATGATAATTGATGAAATTAGAGAGAATTGAGTAACACAATCATTTTTCAAATACAAAGTCATATCACCACAATCTTGATATGTAAAAATGCTTTCTTTCAAGCCTTCATAACCACTGCCTTCCCTGGATGTTCAAGTGTAGCCAACTAATAATATGACAAATTAGTAGTTACCATGACATGAACAAAAAACGTGGTCTTTCAATATATCTAATGAGTAGAGGTCTGAAGCGAACTAAAAGGAAAAAGTGAGAATGCAGTTCATACTTATGATTCATGTGTACAAAAAGACAATCCATAAAAACAAAAAGAACATTCATGTAGATGGATCTCTTTTCTACTAAATCAAGAAACTAAATTTTTTTACTTATAAAACTCTACCGAGAAAGAAGTTGTAGTTACAAAAAAAAAAGGTTATTCACCTTAATAATGATGAAGTTGGAAATCCTCCAAACAAATATTTCATTGATGTAAAAAACCAAAATATATGAAATAGAACAAAATATAAAAAAAAAAAACGAAAATAAAAGGAGAGAGAGAGAGAGAGATTACTCTAGCTATAGGAAAAAAAGACTCCTTCTAGCGATTGGAAGAAAAAAAATATGTAAAAAATTGGTTTAATATATCATTAATGTAAAAAATGTAATAGATGAAATAGAACAAAATGTCAGAAACACAAAAATAAAATTAGAGAGATTACTCCAGCGATATGATAAAAAAGACTTTTTTTAGCGATTTGAAGAAAAAAAATCATGTAAAAATTGGCGTACATAATTTAAGATGAATTGATGTCATTGGATCTGCGTATTAGCTTACCTGCATCATGGAACAACAATAAGTTAGTATCATTATTAAATAGACATATTATTAATTCAAAAGGAAAAAGAAATGAGCCAGAAAACTCATGTAAGAGAGCAAAGGAGAAAAATCGTCTGTTTTCTGCCACTATGTTATTAGAGTTTGAAGAAATATTTATAGAGTTATAAAACTAAGAGAGAGGTAGTATCTATCAATATATAATATATGTAAAACACTAATTGATAGACTTACACTAATTGATAAACTTAACAAACTTCAATATAACATATCACCAAATCTTTTAAAATTTAAAATGAAGAAAGAAATAGTTTTAGAAATTTCAGCTCATGATGAGCAAGGAAGGTGTGGAAAATGCTATAAATTAGGAATAATTACTTTATAGTAAGGCTACAAATTAGGAAGATAACTAATTAATATATTTGTTACCTATTTAAAATAGTAAAAAAAATATTCTCAACCAATCAAGACTTCTAATATTAATTAAAAAACTAAAATCCTAGAGAATTAGATTAAAGGTATTCACAATCCAAGATTATTTAAAATTTGAAAACATGTATGGTAATATGTATTAGTATGGATATATATGGTATGATTAGGATAGGATTTTAGAAGTGTTTAAATTTGAATTTAATTAAGATAATAATTATTTTTCAATTAATTTAACTAATATAAATTTTCTCATCCAATCAATTGTTTTCTAAAATAATTAAAACAATCACAATTTAAAAAAATGACACGTAGGATTGGAAGGTTTTTGATTGGTTGAAAATGAAAACACCTTCCCGTAATATATATATACTAGCAAAAAATATCGTGCTATGCACTGAAACGTAATGTTTAATGAAAGAAAAAAATGTCAAAGTAATTTTGTATCTCAAAACATGTCAAAGTACACAATTTTATAGTATTGTCAAACTCAAAAAACAATGTAACTTTTCAATGTGGGATACTCTAATAAGCAAATTAAGAATTTACAACCAAAGTAAAATTTATAAATTTTATGCACATTAATTTTCTTTTATAGTTTTGTCATTTGTCAAATTTTAAAAAATAATAATAATTTTTTTTATGTGGGAGTTTTTATTGTTGTTAATTCTCTTGTTTGACTTTAGATTAATATTTTTAACTTTGATTATAAGTTCAATCGAATTCGAGAGGGACACGTCCATCCGAATTACTCAGTTATTTGTTAAAACTTTTAACTATTTATATTTATATAAATAAAAAAATATAAGAAGCAAATAAGCGAGGCTGCTTAATTTGATGAGCTAAAATGTCACTCGATTTTGTAACTCAAAACATGTCAAAGTACCATCTTTTATAGTATTGTCAAACTCAAAAAATAATGTAACTTTTCGATGTGGGATACTCTTATAAGCCAATTAAGAGTTTACAACCAAAATAAAATTTAAATTAACATTCCATTAAAAGAATTAGAGAAAACTGTTGTCAAATACTTGCTAGAGTAGTTGGCAATGCAGCGCAGCGTTCGACATGCAGGTCGGGGGATCGAATCCTCCCTCTCCCGGTTTGAATAAAATAGTTTAACGTTTTTGCACCTATAAAAGTTGATATTTAATTTTTATTAAGATAAGTTATTTTTCAATTAATTTAATTAACCTAAATATTCTCAACCAATTAAAAATTAGTAAATTAATTAAAAAAAGTGAACATCTAAGAAAAAAGATGGAAGAAATATATAGATACAATTATACGTATGTATAAGTGCTCTGTAATATATAGATAGATAATATTGAAAAAAGAAAAAATCTAAAAAATTAGAAAAGAATAAAAGAAAAATCATAAATATATTAAAACTCATAACTTTTAATTAATACTTTTTTATTATTTTTATTCTATTAAAAATTAAAAAAATTACAAATTTCTAAACTCTCCAAATCGAACTTGATTTTAAGCTCAATCGGAATTCAGAGGACTCGATCATCCGAATAACCCCTTATTTGTTAAAACTTTAACTATTTAAATTTATATAAATAAAAAATGTAAGAAGCAAATAAATTTGCTTCCCCACTCTGATGGGCTAAAAATGCCAACCCGATTTCTCACTCAAAACATATGATTATAAGTTCAATCGAATACGGAGGACCCGACTATCTCGAATTACCCATTATTTGCTAAAACTTTAACTATTTATATTTATATAAATAAAAAAATATAAGAAAGCAAATAACACGAGCTTCATTTAATTTGATGAAAGCTAAAATGTCACTCAATTTTGTAACTCAAAACATGTCAAAGTACCATCTTTTATAGTATTGTCAAACTCAAAAAATAATGTAACTTTTCGATGTGGGATACTCTTATAAGCCAATTAAGAGTTTACAACCAAAATAAAATTTAAATTAACATTCCATTAAAAGAATTAGAGAAAACAGATTTGTCAAATACTTGCTAGAGTAGTTGGCAATGCAGTATGACATTTGACTGCAGGTCGGGGGATCGAATCCTCTCTCTCCCAGGGTTTGAATAAAATAGTTTAACGTTTTTGCACCTACAAAAGTTGATATTTAATTTTTTATTAAGATAAGTTATTTTTCAATTAATTTAATTAACCTAAATATTCTCAACCAATTAAAAATTAGTAAATTAATTAAAAAAAGTGAAAATCTAAGAAAAAAGATGGAAGAAATATATAGATACAATTATCTCGTATGTATAAGTGCTCCGTAATATATATATACTAGCGAAAATGACTGTCCTATGCACTGGAGAGTCAAGAAAACTACATTGAAGATATGGAAATGATAGATATTATTTTAAAGTAATGTATTCTTAATTGAAAGTGAATTATATAACTTTCAAGGTATTATTAATTTAGGTCTTTTATATTTACATTGCAGACTTTAGCATAAAAAATCTTGAGATATAGTTGAAACTCTCCTACTCGGACCAAACCAATATTAAAGAATGTTATAAGAAAAACAAATGCTACATAATGTGTGAAATTCCAAGAAGACTATTTCCGGGAATATGCAAATTCTCATTCTCCTCAAAATGTGATTATAGTAAGGAACCGATAATTTACAAAATATATGAAGATTCAAATTCTGATGATCAAGATAAATGTCCTCCGTATACTCCTAACCTTTTACGTTCACACTCTCTGGATATATAAAAACAACCCAGTTTCAATGTTGTTTATCCATAGTATATCTCTGATGCCCCTTATAATGTAATAGATATAATCTGTATAAAAAAATTGAACCACACTTCATGAATTAAACTAAAGTTCCATTATGAATAAATCAAAAGCTTCTTTCTCTTCTCAGTCACTTCATTCGTTATCGAAATTATTTCAAATAAAGAATGTAATCAATTCAATTCAAAAAGGAAAATAGTTAAATCAAATCAAGATTAAAGAAGAGAAGTTTTTTTTTCATTCATCCGTGTCTAGGGTCAGATAATATCAATAACGGTACTTTGATAGTAAAACATTAGTCCATCCAAGAAATCATATGGATTCATGAAAACATTCTCAATGCAAATATACTATTTGAACCGACACAATAATACATTTGATAAAAAGAGATAAAAACATAATGATAATCTACTTATTGAAAAATCATCTAACAAATGGACAAACAAAAATACGGATAGACCACATAAGCAACTAAATTCCAATGAAATATTGATCTTCATGAACAGACATTACTATTTTATTTTTATTATTTTTTTCCCGATGAAAGTGTGACATTATACATTATATCCATTCAACCATGCTAAAATTTCATCATACCCTCATTGCAATCAAGAAATACATTATACTATTTTGTTTTTGTTTTTATTCTTTCCATTCAAGTTAAACTGGCAAAATTCCATCCTACCATCATTTCAATCAAGAAATATATCAAAAACAAATTTGAACACTTTCATTTCAATATAAAGAATATGCCATTTTTACTCGAAAAGAAACTACAACAAAACTCCAAGAGAAATTATAAATCAAACTGGATGGTACCAAAAAAATGAAATTCAAAAAATAGAAAAAGAAAATGTATGAAGTAAGAATGGAATTAGGAGGCAAGTTTTAAAAAAAAGGAAAAAGGAAAAAGGAAACAAACTCAAACTTTCTACTAATCAACCATCTATGTATACATAATCAACAAATGCCAAAGAAAAAGAAGACAACGGAAAGGGGACGAAAATTCATTTTCAGAATCTGAATATGAAAGAATCTTATTCTCAGTTTGTGATCGGCAATTGAAAATTAGTTTCCTTCAAGTGAGATTTTAGTTAGACTTAAAAATGAAAAAACAAAATATGTATCATAATAGTCTCTCACATTACGAAAAGTGAAAAATCACCAAAGTGGTTAAGTCTCAAATCAAATGGCCTTTTAAAGGTTGTAGTGTAGAAAACTAACATAAAGAATGCGAAGAGAAAAACAATCTACCAAAAAAATTGATGACTATCAAAGTCCAAGACCTAAAACTAAAGGAAAAAGAAAAGAATCACATTAAAGGAAAAAGTAAAAATATTTATCACAAGTTTTTCCCAATTTCTTCTCCGTGAATAACAAAAACATACAGAGAAAAAGTTACCCAATGCATCTTATATCTTTTGGATTCTTCTCTTACATTTGACACAAAAACAATAAAAGGAAAAAAGAATTAAACTAAATTAGCTTGTAAACATAATTCTGATCATGTTTATGAGTGAATTGGTCGCTTAGGAACATTATGCATAGAATCCGTGAAGGAAAATTTTATCTATAAAAAAATAAAAAGAGAAAATAAACACAATTTCTAAGTCTTAAGAAATAAAATACCCAATTTTAAACAGAGATATGTAAAGAAAATATCCAAATATTCACCTCTTACCATGTTTGTGGGTGAACTGGTCGCTCCTTCCATTCAATTATGCACCAAATTTTTTTTCAAATTCCAAAAAAATCAAGATTATTAATACAGAAATAAAATAAGGGCAAGCGGGGGATGAAATGAGGAAAAATAATTATACTGACTGAAACCCTAAAACCCAAATCAAAAAAGATTTCAATTTTTAAATAGCAAAGATTCTACACTTACCACCACTGTAGATTTCTTGAAACTCCATACAAAAAATTCAATTTTTTTTTTACAAAATTGTGCACAAATTTTCTTAAAAAATCCATTCTAGAATAAAAAATTCCAAATTGAATTTGATGTTTCCATGAATTTCTTGATAAAAAAAAATTCAAACACAAATTTTTGGGAGGGATTGACTTTAGTTCGTAATATGATTAAAAAAGGATGAAAAAAAAAAGGAATGCGAAACAGGGGAAGCACCGAAGCAGTTAGAAAAATACAATATGCAGGAGAAAACTAAAACTATTATTATATGAGAAGTTGGAAGGATAGTGGGAGAGTGGGGAGATAATGGGGTGAAAGTTAGTTAGTGATTTAGAAAGAAAAAAAAATCACAAAATGTAGAAAAATTAAGTGCCTGCCACGTGGCGCCAAGGGAAGAGTAAAAATGAAAAGGGCTTCTGTAATATATATATAGATTGATATAGATAGATAATAAATTTGTTTAATTTTTTTGCACCAATAAAAGTTGATATTTAATTTTTATTAAGATAGGTTATTTTTCAATTAATTTAATTAACCTAAATATTCTCAACCAATAAAAATTAGTAAATTAATTAAAAAATGTGAAAATCTAATAAAAAAGGATGGAAGAAATATATAGATACAAATATACGTATGTATAATCTGCTTTGTAATATATATATATATATATATATATATATATATATATATATATATATATATATATATATATATATAAAGCTCAAAAATGTTTATCGCGTAGCCGTTTTGTACGCAATCTCCCTATTTGAAAGGAGTACAGCTCTGTTCTATTCCTCTCGCTTCGTGCAGTGATCTTTGGTGAGTTTCCTCAGCAATGGCGGCGGCGGCGAACGATTCAGAAACCACCCAAAACAACCTTACTCTGATCTTCTCATACGGCACATTGAAAAGAGGGTTCCATAACCATATCCTAATGGAAGACCTCAATTCCACAGGCGACGCTTCGTTCAAGGGAGTATACACAACAATGGAGTCCTTCCCACTCGTAATCGGACCTTACGGGATCCCATTTCTGATCAATAAACCAGGATCGGGTAATCGGATAACCGGGGAATTGTATTCCGTAACGGGTCGGGGTTTAATTAAGTTGGATGAATTGGAAGGCATCGAAACGGGTCATTACGAGAGGTTACCTGTGCAAGTGGTAGCGGCGGTGGATGATAACGACGGCGGTGGAGATGTGGTGTCTGTGGAGGCTTATTTTGCTCATCGGAGTTTCGCGGCGGAGTTATTGAAGAAATGTGGCGATTTAGGGCTGAAGGAATATAGTTCGGAGATGGTAAATAAGTATTATGTGAAGAGGAGTAATAGGCCTTTAGGTTCTACTTTTGTTGGTGAGGTTTGGAAGTTTATTTCTACTACTTAGTTGAGATTTTGGGTTCTTTAAATTTTGATTCATTAGCTATTGAATTCTTTGATACAATGGTACAATTTATGAAATTGGGGTGATTGCAAATAAGCCAATTTTAAAAGACTTTGCATTTTCTTGAATTAAATGTGGGATTTTTATTATTCTTTGTTCTGCGTTGTTCTTGGCTCTGCCTTCTCTGGTGTCTTCTGTCTTTGATTTGAAGGCATTATCGCGTAGCAAACGCTACGGTACAATTAATTACTGTTTCAGTGGTATGATGCGAGCAAACCTTACTCTACAATCTATTTGTTTCAGTGATATTTATTCTGACAGCAGCCACTTTGTGTATTTATTAACAGAGGTTAAGTCGGTCTCCTATTCATCCCTGCCCATATTCCCAATTATTGGGACTTAATGAGTGTTGTTGTTGTTGTTGTTGTATATTCCCAATTATTGGGACTTAATGAGTTGTTGTTGTTGTTGTATATTCGGCTTTTAAAGCGTTAGCCAAATTCTGGGTTTTCTGGCCTTTTTGTTTATGATTCATGAAGGAAATTTTATACCCCAGATATCTGTCTTATTTGCAGTATTTTGTACTAATGATTATGTTATGATTCCGGTCCATGTCTATACACATAGACATTGTAGTCCTTAATTGAATTGAGGAATAACAATTGAAGAAAAAGTTAGTTCTCTTTCTGCCCTGTGATGGTTAGTTTGAATTATGGACTACAAAATCCCTGTGTGGACTGTAGAACATGAACTTAGTCCACAACAGAGCTCGTCTATCATTTAAATATTTCAAGAATCTCTTATTGGTTTATATGATAAACAAAATATGCATATGAACTCTGAAATCACACTAAGATTCATATAAATCATATTGATACAATAATTTTGGCAAGAGGAAATCACACAAGAAAGAGATCATGAAATTTATACATGTATGTTTGTTGTTGATCCATCTCAGTTTTTGCATCACTGAACTGCACTTGATAGTCATCATAACCATCATGATCACATTCATATTTTCATACAAATGCAGTTCAAGAGGCATCTTTGAGATTCTGCTTTTAAGCTTGTGTTGGCTCAGATGGAGCAAAACTAACGGAACCCCGCGGATTAAATTCAGGCTCTTTCAGATGATCCCAGCCCTTGGACAGAATGGAAGTTGCAGAACCATCAAATTCAGGTACTTTCAGATTATCCCAACCCTTAGACAAAAGTGAAGTTGTAGAACCGTCGATTCCGATATGAGTAACATGCTTAACATCTGTGGGAAATCCAATTTCCATGCTCATATCATCTTCTTCTTGCATCTCATCATCATCATCATCCTTGTACACTACATCATGTTAAGATCAAGATTTTTTACAGGGTGTTTTTAGAAACTAGGTGAAAGTTTCTGTCTAGACTAGATTATGATAGTTTTTGCCTTACCGAATAACTGGGACAAGTTCTTGAAATTCTTCAACAGCCTTTGAAATTTTGGTGCTGCAAGGAGGCTTCTTGGGCTCTTCAAGTTCTCATCCGACAAGCTTCCTTGATCATCCTCCCCGTATTCCTCTTCTTCGTCCTTCTCATCCTCTGGATTGCCTAAACAAACACGAATTCACAAAAAGAGTTATAATCATCTTGACAGAATCTGATAGCTGGAATTGTTTTGTATAGCAAAGTAGATATCAATTCTGGATAGAGGGTGTGTATACAAGCAGAGAGAGGGAGACTTGTAGGGGTTGAGTTCGAATTGCGCTTTCTATTAAGAAACTCATTAGCTCCAACAGCAATGCTAGACTCAGAAACACATCCCAAGGAGAAGGGAAGAAGAACGAATCTTTCGATGATGCGTTCCCTCATTTCTTTTCGATCAACCATAAACTCTCTAGGAGAAGGAGGAAGAGAGAACCTTTGAGTGAAGTACAAAAAATGGTGGTTGAAGGAATGAATTATAAGAGGAGATATTGGATTGGTTTAAAATGCTTTGGCTTTGTCTTTGTCATTAAGTTACAATCATATTCTCCTATAAGTATATTTTAAAGTCAATATCTAATATTGAGTTGTTTATATCAGAAGTGAAGGGATGTCTGCTATCTTTGCAGAATAAATGTTACAAATACAAACCTTAAATCAACAACACAAGGTTTGGTTGGGAATGGGATATCTCATAGTATTAGTATATACTTCAAACTCTAGTCATAGGTCATACTCTATTTTCCTTAGTTTTAGTATCTAGTCATTATTTACCCGACTAATCCGTCTGGGATCTATAAGGCACTTTAGCTAACCTTGTAGAAACTTTTGCAAAAATGCAACAAAATGTCATTCGCCTTATCGACAGATGTCGAACTCCCAATATTTAGTTGCAAGACCTGAGTTCTTAGCCCTCAAGTAAGACCCTATATTTTCCTATACGATAAAAAAAAATAGACATTCAATATAAGATTGATAGGGTATTATAGCTGCGAAGAATTATTATTATTATTTTTAAGTAGAATAATTTGCTGCTATGTGTAATTAGTTATCTATGGTGGGCTCTATAATCCACCAGCTCTCTCTTAGAGAAGAAGCCATCATTTTTTATTTTCTCTTCTTTACCAAATTTTCCTCAGATCATTTTCTGCATTGGATTGCCTATTTTGTCTTTCATTTTCGGTCCAAGAAAAATGAATTATACTTAAGTTGAACTCCACCTAAAAACGAGTATAAATAAAGCAAAGTTGGGATCTTTAGGCCTTTCTTGATCTTAAAGGTGTACAAGTGATGGAAGGTATTGTATGAATCTCCAACACCAATAACGAACTCATCATGAAGATATACCTATCTAACTTTAACTTTATAGTCTTTGTCGGATAAAATCTTTTGTTATTTTATTATCTATTTCACTAATAATTTGTTAATTATTATTTTTATTTTTTAAAAATTTAAAATTTAAAAATAATCGTAAAACTATAATGAAACAAAGAATGTGACAGAAAATGCCACAAAATATTTGTTTCCGACTTTTCCCGAGTGGGTTAAACCACGAAAGGTAAGTCCTTGCCTTATGTGTAGATGTGTCTTTCGGAATAATTTTTTTTAGATGTAATCCCGTTTCCTTTCTTGACAAAGAGTGGACTGGATATCGTTCCATTTCAAGAATAAAAATAGTCATACCAAGTGCACAAGACTCGAGGGTTTGGGGAAGGATTTGATGTACGCAATTTTACTCTTATTTATTTCATAAAGATGTTGTTTTTGGAGTTTAAACTTGTGACTTAACGGATAGCAAGTAAACACTTGATTATCGCGTCAAACACAACCTTCTGTTTCATTTCAAGAATCAAGGAAATAATATGTTGATTTTTAATGATAAAAAACAATGGGCATTCTTCAATTTCCCCAAAATTTATTAGAATGTTTGGATGAGTAACATATGTTGATTTTTACTATATCTAATAAATGCCAAAAAGAAGAAACTAAAATCAAATATCAAGAAATTCAAACATCTTATTTCAATCTTCTTCGTTTCCCATTCTTTTCCGAGACGACTTCATCAGAATCAGACTTTAAGTAATCTCTGAGGTTCTTGTTGAATTCCTTCAAGGCAGGTTCATTCAGTCTCTTACGGAGTAAACCAAGGCCTAAAATCTGATACAACTCCTGGAACAGAATCTCGATGAAAGCAAGCGATGGCGAGGGGTCCATATCCTCGTCCGATATCCTCATACATGCCATGGCCTTCCAACTTATAGTATCGGTTGAAAACAGATGAGCGAAAAACTTAGCCACATTGCTAATTTTATACTTCTCCTCTATATGGTAAATGCACGAGTATTCTATCGCGAAACATTGTTCTAAATTGTCGATATAGACCTTGTTGAGAAGGCAGAGTCTTTGAGCCAATAATCCATAGTACCTAATATAGGTCTGATTCATACTGCAGCAATCTAGTAACACCCCGCATACTTCAATCTCATCACCATGGCCTATTGGAAGTCGGAGTATCTTTTTTCCGGCTTCCTCAAATTCGAGAGTGGACCTTATGATTCGGAACAGAGTTCTCCGAATATTAATAGGATCAACTACAGGCCCATCTTTAGTTATTTTAGAAGATGCATTGTCGTCGTCATCTGCCATCAAGCGTTGGTCTTCCAACGAATTCTTCTTCATTATTTTCTTGAAATTGAATTTTATCTTAAGGAAAGATTTTGTGGAGATTTGGAGATATGAATAAACTGTGGGAAAGTGGGTTTATATAGATATGCAATTACCTCGTCTTTTCCAAATATGATTAGGATTAGGACTGTAGAATCCAAATATGATTAGAATTGGATAACGACTCGTTTATTCTCTAAACAGAAATATTTGGAAGAGACCAAACAAATCAAGAATTCCTTAGCGGAATTTTATTTTGAGGTAATGGCTCTACATAGACCTTAACAATTGTTGCTTTTCTCTGTTTAGACATAAACAATTTTTTTGTACATTTATAGACTTAAACAATTTACGAGACTACCGTTATAGATTTTTTTGACATTTCCGACCAAATATGTGCACATGACCAACATGTGTCGGTCTTACTAGGGGTAAAAATGTCTATTAACATATTAAAACATGAGTGAATGGCCCTTTATGGACCTTAACAATTTTGCTTTTCTCTTTTTAGACATAAACAATTTTTTTGTACATTTATAGACTTAAACAATTTACGAGACTGCCGTTATAGATTTTTTTGATATTTTCGACCAAAAACATGCACGTGCCCGACATGTGCCGGTCTTCCTAGGGTTAAAAATGTCAATTAACATATTACCCACTTTTAATTCATAGGACCCGACCCGACTTGATTCAACATGAGCTCTCTTCTCCTTCTTCCTCCAAAAGAAACAATTTACGAGACTGTCGTTATACATTTTTTTGACATTTCCGGCCAAATATGTGCACGTGACCAACATGTGCCGGTCTTACTAGGGGTAAAATGTCTATTAACATATTAAAACATCTATCCCACTTTTAATTTATGGTACCCGACTCACCCTCACCCACCCGAGCTCTCATCTTCTTCCTCCAAAGGAAGAATCAACTATACACGACTTTTTTTCCCATTCTTCATAAATAAATTCCTCATAGAATCAAACAGAAGTTACCCCTTTCTTCCTCTTTAAACTCCGGCCACCGTCAGTAGCAACAATCATCCACCTTCCTCGCAACAACAATTCCAATTCCAACTCAGATAAATTAGTACTGAAAAATTTTAAAGGAAAAGCCCTAAGTTTAGTACTTCTGAGATCGATTGAAATCATATTGGGAAAGATTGAGATAAATTAAAAATTAAAAATGTTTATCCTCTTCTTTATCCCATCCAAAGCACTTGAACATCGCTATTGCTACTACCGCTTCTATTGCAGCGGGTCTTGGGAAGGAAAATCTGGTTCTGGAAAATCGACATCTCCGGCGAACTCGGGTTTCTGGAAAATATGTTAATTGACATTTTTACCCCTAGGAAGACCGGCACATGTCGGGCACGTGCATGTTTTTGGTCGAAAATATCAAAAAAAATCTATAACGGCAGTCTCGTAAATTGTTCAAGTCTATAAATGTACAAAAAAATTGTTTATGTCTAAAAAGAGAAAAGCAAAATTGTTAAGGTCCATAAAGGACCATTCTCTCATGTTTTAATATGTTAATAGACATTTTTACCCCTAGTAAGACCGGCACATGTTGGTCACGTGCACATATTTGGCCGGAAATGTCAAAAAAATCTATAACGGCAGTCTCGTAAATTGTTTAAGTCTATAAATGTACAAAAAAAATGTTTATGTCTAAAAAGAGAAAAGCAAAAATTGTTAAGGTCTATGTAGAGCCATTACCTCTTTTATTTTTATTTTTACATTGGAAATTCGTTAGTAGGAGTGCATTTGTGCACTATTTTCAAGAATATTCCGTGATATTTATCAATCCAAATTCTATGCTGAACAATTTTTTTCAGTACATATAAAACGTCTAATAATATGTGTCTTGAGACTGAGAGTAAGTGTTTCATAGGGTAAAAATAAAACATGTGTTTTGAGGCTAAGAACATGTGTTCGTTTTAAATTAATTTTAATCTTTCAAAATTTTATTTTAACGAACGACGAAAGTTTCGCACGTGCAGAATTACCCCGTTCTGCATTGGAGTTAGAGTTGTCATTTTCACGCTTGAAGTCTATCGATTTGCTATAGGTTTTATTATAGTTTAGGTCACATGATTCGAATTAATTCGCTTTATAGAATATACAATACTTCACGATATTATGTATTATGTGAAACAATTTATTTTCAAATGTATGAACACATGTTTTTACTCGTGTAGAACGTGTCAATAAAAGTTGTACGCTCCTATGAAAACACCTATTTTACACTAGCAAAAACAAATATCTCTATGTACGTAGTTTTCTTTATTTCGCAAAACAGCCGCGGTGAAACTTCATATTTAATTTGGTTCGAATCCTTTATACACTAGACAACACTATGTGCAACATATCCAGTTAAAGAAAAAGAAATGTTCATACTTTTTTTTGTCACAAATTAAATATCTTTATTTTATTTTTGATTTGTCCTAAATTATTTTATCTTTTTTTTTTTTTAATGAAAGCAACTGAAGACGCATGCCGGTGATTGTGAAGGTAAAATTTTCAATTCATATCAATTCTCTCCCACGCATTAATACTATCCACGCATGAATGGATAGTATTAATGAGTTAAAAGGGTGAAAGAGGCCGCAGCCCAGTGGGATAAGCTTCGACTCGTAACCGAGAGGTTCCGAGTTCGATACCCTCCATACATGGAGTTCGATACCCTCCATACATGGAGTTCGATACCCTCCCATACATGGGGCAAGTTTAATATGTCTCCCTTTCTAAGGCTTTCTCCTCCTCCTGTGAGGCAGTTTTCTCTCTCCTTCATGGAGTAATCGTCTAGCCGGGCTTAAAAAAAAATGAGTCAAAAGGGAATTAATTGGGAATGGACGATTTTGCCTGATTATCGCCGCATCATGCTAAGGACATAAAATAATAGAATATGAGTTTTTTTTTCTAAATAAGAAATTATTCATTAATCATAAAATAGCCGAAGCCATTACAATTAAAAGATAAAAAGAAAATAAAAATTATACAATGGTGGAGACCATCATGATAACAGATAAAAGTCCACACCATGGACGAGGTAAACACTACAAACAGTAGAAAAAATAAATACATAATAAAATTCTTCGCAGCATCTTCTGCAAAATTCTTGAACAACAGTAGCAAGCTAGTTCCAACACCTCTCTTAGAAACCAACAATCTACGAGACCATGGGCGTATCAACCGTCCCATAAATTGTCTCGGAAAGATGAAAAAAAACTGAGGAAAGGTCCAGAACAACTCCTGGTTTAGAGGAAAACTTCATATCTGGAAGGATCTGAAGTAAATCTTGCATCTGAGTCTTGAATCTTGAATCAGAATACCTTGAAAAAATTTCATTACAATTTATGGCAAAAGGAGGGGATGAAGACACCAAAAGTGGAAGAAATATGGCTAGATCCAACCAAGAATGGTTAAATCTAGCCATAAAAGTCAAGATATGAAAAAACTTTAAGAGGAAAAAAATAGAGAGAGAGAGAGAGAGAGAGAGAGAGAGAGAGAGAGTTTATAATAGAATATGAGTTATTACTTGAAGTTCGAGTATTTATCCAGTTCGCTCTTACGAGTACCGCTTTGGTAAACTCATGTTGATACGAGGGTTCTGTTTGTATTATTACTTCAGGACAGAGCTTTGAACATAGTAATTTTTTTCATTCATAATATTTGAACTTGAGACATTGCTTATGAGATTCCAAAGCATATTTATCAACTCTTTTTTCTTTTTAAATTAGGGGAGGGAAATTCGATCTCACAACATTAGGGCTGTTATCGAGCCGAGCAAATCGCAAATCGCTCGTTAATCGGTTCGTTAAAACCGGCTCGTTAAATCGCTCGGCTCGTTAACGAACCGGTTACGATTCGGTAAAATGGCTCGAAAATCGTTTTAAATCGCTCGTTAAACCAGTTAATAAAATTCTACCGATTTTAGCGAGTTAGCGAGCCGATTTTAACGAACCGATTAACGAGCGATTTGCGAGTTAACCGGTTTTAGCGAGTTAGCGAACCGATTAAAGAGCGATTTGCGAGTTAATCGGTTCCCCAACAGCCCTAGTTTTGTAATAGTATGATCAATGTTTAACGAACCGAATTACGATTTAATGCGAATTACGATTTTATGCGAATTACGATTTTCGATCCGATTAGCGAATCGATTTTGAGCGATTTTATACGGTTCGATTAACGAACCGGTTTTGTACGATTTTATTTCGAACCGATTACGAATTGAACAACCGAATCGGTTGACTAACGAACCGATTAACGATCGATTCGGTTTTCTTAACGATCCGAACCGATTTGATCCAAAACCGGCTCGGTTCGGCTCGTTAACAGCCCTACACAACATGCATGCCGAATGCATTACTCTGGCCAGTGTTGGCATATTTATCAACTCATTTCGATAAATATTCAAAAAAATTGTGCACAATTTTATTAGGATTCTTGTAAATTTTAAGTGTACTAAATATAAAGAGAAAAAAAAGAAAATTTGGTAATGATACTTCGCAATGTCTTTATTCCGTATTCGACAGTAGTGTTGGTGATAATTCTTTTTAGACAACGATCCTAATTATCAGATATTACCTTCATTTTGAAATATAACACTTCTATTGCATGTTGCGAAAATTAAATGAATAAGAAATTACGATATTTTGTAATTAAAATATCAATATTATTTCATTCCCAAGCCGGAAGTCCATTTGCCAACTCAGTTTAAATATAATAATACAAAAAAAAATATTAAACATTGCCAAGTTGAGATGCTAATACAAAGCTGTTGTCAGCATTATAAGAAATTATTAGAGTAATAATGCAGAAGCAGTCAACTATTCTCATCATGAAATTTTATAATGCATCATTTGGTAACTACCAGAATCATACATCTTTCGTAGGATGAAAATGGGCGGATCAGGGCGAGTTTCTAAATATCCAAACCGCCCCACCTTATTGATCCGCTGCCCCGCTCTATTCCGTGACCCGCAACGGCACAACTAAGGTTGTCAAGATCGTAATTTTGACTCGAAACGGAAGGGGTCTAAAAAATCGTAAACACCGCAACGGCACAACTAAGGTTGTCAAGATCGTAATTTTGACTCGGAACGGAAGGGGTCTAAAAAATCGTAAACACGAGGATCGTAGCACGGATCGGAAGATCCAACAAAACTATTAAAATAATATTTTATGATAAATTTAAATCAATATTTTATGATAAAATAATCTTTTTCCTTAGTTCTTATTAATCTTGCACCTATAACAATTATTAATAGTAAGATTTTATTTTCTCAAATGTATTATAGAATTTTTTTTACAGTAAAAATCATAACAAATGATTAAATCAATAATTAGTAACTTCATGATTCACTAACTAATTAAATCACAAGCAAAAGAAAAAGTAGAGAGGAATTTCTCACATTAAAACAAATTTTTATTATGTTGTCGGGCCAGAATTTAAAAAAAAATAAAAATATTGAAAAGAGACAATATTGAATCGTAACGGATCGTACGATCCTACGATCCGGATCGTACGATCTTTTACGATCCAACCCTGATGCGATTTTCAGTGCGATTTAACTCGATTTATACCCTTTGGATCGTCCAACTCGCGATTTTGACAACCTTGGGCACAACACTTATCGCCCGCCTCGCCCCGTGCAAGCCGGGTCAGTCCCGTCCCGCACCGTCGTATTTTTTTAAAGTCATATAATTAGTGTCTATTTTTTTTTCTTAAATATAATTAGCATGTATAAACGTCATATTATATATATAATATGACGTTTAAATTTTCAAACAGATTAGAACAGGACAGGAAAAACATCATATCCAAACCCGATCCGTCCTGTCCAAGAGGCAAATATGATCCGCCGCGCTCTCAATATGGGGCGGGTCAGATCTACCCCAAACATCATTAGGCGGGATCCTTAATCATTCTTGCAAGATTTGAAAATACAGTAGTCTTCTAGAAGCACTTTAGTCCACTATATTTAAAAATGAGTACTATTACCTCAATACCGTTAGTCAATAGTTAAAGTGGTAAATTTTCGTTAAATATGCATGGAAATGACTAATATGTCACACACTTATAACCGACAATGTCATTATTGTTCACTTCAGAGTAAGTATTTAATGAATTTTAACCTCCCCGATGAATGATTTTCAAATCTATACTAAATACGCATATGTTCTAAAGAGGGTTAAAATTGATTATAGACTTACACTGACGTGAACAATAATGACATTGTCGGTTATAAGTGAGGACATATTATTCATTCCAATGTCTGTTTAACGAAAGTTTACCACTTTAATTATTGACTAATAGTTTTTGGACTAATAGTAATCATTTTTAAACAATATGGAGTAAATTACTCATATCCTCTAACCTAGGGATACTAAAATGCAATTAGCCATTTGTTTAACTACCCGAGCAAAAGCAAAAGGTTGCAGAGCCTGAAGAGTACATGCAAATATCTGAATGGTAATGTAAGGAACCAAATATGCAATTTCATTTTTCCTTCACATATTCCAACAGCAAAAAATAAATAAATAAAAAGAAAACAGGGATCCAAAAACATTTAGTATTAACATCGGTCAAAAACATTTCCTGATGCAATTCTCTCTATAGAGTTTCAGAAGAACACAATAATGAGTAGTGCAATGAATTCCGAAGGAGACAAACGATCTGTAGAAAGAATCATGGTCCTTGCGAGGAAACTGAATCGCCTATTGAGAGAATGGAGCTACGATTCTGAGCTCGTATTTGAGCTACAATCCCTGAGAACCTATTTTTATTGCTGGCTCGGGTGGGATGACCGATCTTTTGGGAACAAGAAGAATTTTGAACCTGGCCTGCTATCGAAGATTAAGTTTGCACTCTTACAAGCTTACGATGTTTTAGATACTGACGAGGAGTTACGAGGTGACAATGAGGTTTCTCATGTGGTCTCTTGATTGCTGGATCAAATTCAGCAGCTTAAGCCAAAGATCAGAAGAGATTGTCTCTGTTTCCTAGATTGTCCTTTCCGGGACAACTTTCGCGATTATAAGCTCTCACTATTTGTGAGGGACATCGTTGCCACTCTAGGCGGTCTTCTTGAGTGGAGAGCAGATGCCGCCACACTTGATGCGAAGGTGCAATTCGAATCCCTTAAAGACCGCCTGGATTTCTTCATTGAAGTTTATGAGTTCACCGCGGAATGGTGCTGCCATCCTGAGGAATTTGAGAATTTCAAGATTCACTTTCAAGCTTTGACTTGGAGAGTAGCATGCCTATCACTCCCTTACTGGGTCCTAAATGTTAAGGAAGAAAACATGGAAACAAGAATGGTTCTTCTTCTTTCTCATCTGCTGAAGGAAAGCAGTCCATTCACTGATCCAGAGGTCACGAGGACGTGTCTTGTTGTACTAACTGCCTCGAAGCCACCAAAAACGATCAATTTTATCGTTGGTAAACTAGTTCACAAATTTGTTGAATTTCTCAAAGACAATATGCAAGTTAATCCACAGGCACATGCCATTCAAATGCTTTCCATCGAGTTAATATTTTTCATTACGTTTCTCATGGACCGGTCAGAGGTTGAGGAGTTACCGGAAGGAGAATCAATCTTGACACAAGTTAATGACCTTGTCAACGAGGTTGTACCTCTCATTAGCTCACTCAGTTCGGAACAAATCAAAGAGGATATTGGCGAGGAAAGAAACTTCCTTCTTCATAATTTCCTGGCAAAGGCTAATGCTAGCAAAGGAGAGGTCAGAAAATTATACACTCACTTATTTCCAGATTCATCATCCTTTAACTTTCCAAATATTGACGTGAATGCGTTGAGATGTATTGATTCACTCTTGGAAAATTTGAAAGACTTCTCTTTCAGTTTCCCAAAACTTCCAATCATGATGCTCCACGAGGAATTGTTGTCACTTAAAGAATCAAATTTCGAACACTTCTCTAGTCCGGAGCAGCAAAATAAACACAAAGGAATAAAAGATCTCTGGAGACGAATTGTAAAGATGACGCGCAATGCAGAAAGAGCTGCTAACTCCTTCATATACATGAAGTTTCTTTGGCATGATATTTTACATTTTTTTAGATGTCATAGAAGAAGTTAAACTTATTAAAGGAGAAATGAAAAGAATCAGGGATCAGCATATGTATGACATTCAAGCATACAGTTCCGGAAAAATCCCCGATACTCTCCTTCCTTTACGCGCTACTAATACAGCAGAAAAGCTTGTAGGTTTCAAGCAAGAGGTAGAAGTAATACTAGATCGACTTATGGGAGGGTCAGAAGAACTTGACATTGTCTCAATTGTCAGTATGGCTGGATTAGGCAAGACTACTTTGGCTATGAAAGTTTATACTTCAGTTAAGCATCATTTCCACCGACATGCATGGTGTACAGTTTCTCAAACATTTAACAACAAGAGGCTGTACTTAGACATTTTAAGGGGTATAGGTGTTTGTGATGGTCACGCCTCTAAGCAGGAAGAGGAACACTTAGCTCAAAGACTGTACCAAAGTTTAAAAGGACAAAGATATCTAATTGTCATGGATGACATTTGGGATGTTAGAGCATGGAATGTGCTAAAAATGTCATTTCCTGATGATAACATGGGAAGTCGGATTATTTTCATGAGTCGAATTCATGATTTGGTTTCAGCATGTAAACCTGGCTCTGTTCCTTTCTCACTAAAACTTCTCTCTGAGAACGAAAGTTGGGAGCTACTAGAAAAAAAGTTATTTGACCAAGATAGCTGCTCAACCGAGTTTGTTGAGATAGGAAAGCAGATAGCAACATGTTGCGAAGGGCTACCAATCTCTGTGGTTCTTGTTGCGGGTATCTTGAAGAAAAATATTGAGAATCTGGATTGGTGGAAACAAGTTGGAAAACGCCTGGATTCGTTGATTGCTAATGAAGATGGCAGGGATATACTCGAGCTAAGTTATAAGCATCTACCAGCTTTCTTTATTTGGGATCATTTTCCGAAGATGAGGAGATTAAAGTGAATGAATTGACCTTATTGTGGATCTCAGAAGGGTTTATAGAAAAACAAGAGAGCAAAAGCTTAGAAGTTGTGGCTGGTGAGTACTTAAAGGGTCTTGTCAACAGAAGCCTAGTCATTGTTACCAAGAGAAGTTCTACCGGAAGGATCAAGGCATGTAGAGTTCATGACCTATTACACAAGTTTTGCTTGACAAAGGGCGAAGAAGAAAATATTTTCAAAGTGTTTCGCGAGAATGAAGGCGCTTACAGTACCCCATTATCGGCTGTGGGTTGAAGATGTATCCTGGGGCACTTTTCTTGACGATGGTTCCCAATCCCCATTTGTCCACTCTCTAACCCCGTTTCCTAATAGTAATCATATTCAAACCTTTCGGCACCTAACACCCGAACGTTTCCTCTACCTCACATCTCAGTTTAGATTTCTTCAAGTACTGAAGTTGGGTCTCAGTTGGATTTCTAATAGGCATTTTCCTGAAGCATTAACTGAATTGGTTCTCTTGAAATGCTTAATTTTTACATGCGACTTGGGAAGTGTTCCACCATCAATAAAGAAACTCAAGAACCTAGAAATTCTCAGATTGGAACACACCTATGAATGGTGGTTGGAAGATCTGAAAACCGATTTTCCAATTGCCATATTGGAAATGAAAAAGTTGAAGCATGTGGTTATAATGGGACCATGTACTGCTTATGGTTCCCGCGATGATATGCCTCCATTGGAAAATATTCAAACATTTTCATGTCCAGGCCTTATGCTAGGGGGTCGAGAAATGTCAGGCATGTTCTTAAGAAAGATACCGAATGTTCAGAAACTAAAATGTAAATTCTTTGAGCTTGATCTTGATCTGATAATTCTGAAATTTGATTTTTTAATTCACCTTGAATCATTGACTGTGAGACATTGCAACACTTCTTTATGGTCTAGTTATGAACTTCACTTTCCCTCGACTCTGAAGAAACTGCATTTGGGGAAATTTAATCTATCATGGAGTTCAATCTCAGAAATTTCGAAGTTACCCAATCTTGAGGTTCTGAAATTTGACGGTGGAAGTTTAGGTGATATTTGGAATGTGAAAGATGAGGAATTCCAAAATCTCAAGTTCTTAAGGTTACAATATTTGAAGATTGAAGAGCTGAATGCATCTGATTACTCTTTCCCTCACCTTGAGGGCTTTGTAGTACAATCATGTAACCACCTTGAGGAGATCCCTTGTAGATTTCGAAGTATTTTAACTCTGAAGATGATTCAGGTTGACTTTCATCTGGAGAGTTCAGCAAGGCGAACTCAAGAAGAGCAAAAGGATCTCGGAAATGAACTGGAAGTCCTCATATCTCCAGATGAAGGATTATTGGATTCTGGTTCAGATTCATCAAAGGTAAACAACTTCTTCCTCTCTCTTTTTGGGTGGGGTTTCTTTTGAGGCACGTCAACATTATTTTAATTACTAGGTTTTACAAAACAGCTGCTGAGGTAATTCTTGGCTATACCATCATCTGATTAAAAACTATTACTTTAGAATGATAGAAATCACCTTAGAAGTCTTTCCTTTTTTTTGGGTTCTTGTTATATTAATGTTGTCTCTTTTTGTCTGCACCTTGGAGGATTCTGAAGAGAATTAAAGATCCGATCAACCAAAGCCTTCAACAGGTTCATATCGAGTTAGAAGAACGAAAATCTCCATAGACAAGGAGGGAATTCAGAAACCTTTAAGAGGTTAAACATTTTGTTAAACGTTCTGCCACTGGAAATTGTTGCAATTGCTTATTAAACATTTTGATTAGATTTTTACGCTTTTGTAAGGGAGTGTAACGTCTATATTATTTTTTTACATTTATTTACAGAGGAACAATCCCTCTTGTATTTATTAAGAGTTAGTCAACTGGTCAAATAGAAAAACTACCAGATGACTCCTCACGTGAAGAAACGGTTAAGAACTAGCCTTAGCATCAAAATTCGGGTGAGACACACGCAGCCGGGGAACCTAAACCTAACGTCAGTACTGAGAGGAAGAACCCCAAATTCAACATAACAGAACATGAAGTATCCATCAATGACTGATACCGGCCTATCTAGGTGACTCCAAGAACTACGTCCTAAATTGATTTCACAAAACAAAATCAAAAAACAAGATGCTTCCAGAAGCATAAGTATAACATTAAGGACAGGAGAGAAACAGATATTGCACAAAATGTCAACAGAAACAAATTCCTCCTAGTTATCAAATTCCGAAGCAGGAAAAAAGGCAACTTCATTGGCCAATTCAAATATTCATGACAACACTAGAATAACACCATGCGCATGAGAAAAGGAATGTGCACCTTATTTATCTCCTCCTTGTTATAATTGTAAGTCTCCAAAAGGCTTCCAGGAAGAACTGGCCTTCAATGCAGCAAAAGATCAAATCTCAGTATAAATTTTACACAGAAAAGACAGGAGTATAAATTTTACACAGAAAAGACACGAGAACAACAATCTCTCCTCCAATAAGCTAACAACTTTCTGGGGCAATGCTGGTAGATAGAAGTTCAGTTAGAGGGTCAGGTCGGGCATCCCAGGGTATAGAAAAGACTAAGACGCTCAGATGAACAACATAAGAAACATCCATGAAAGCATGATCAGATCAATCAAAAGTCCAACAAGAAGTGAGCATGAATGACATTAAATGTAAATGCAGCCTGCACCTTAAGCTTGATAATAGACTTTGACATATCGTTCCAATATTCATTTGAGTACCTTATCAAAGACATCACAGAGGAAAGCCCAAAGAAATCATGGGGCAAAAGGATCATCCACAGAAACCCTTGTCTTTCAGAAATTCTCATTTAAAGCCTTCAGCATTTTCTATGGCACTTGTATGATTAAATAAAGGAGAAAAGACCAAGTAACATTAATTATTCCCAAAACGTTTCTCCCAATTTCCCACTCTAGATTATATATGTAGCAGAATAAAACACATGAGCACTACTCCACAGTTAATTGAAGGCAGACTGAAGTTCCGACATATGCCATGAGAGCATAGGAAAAGGTACCTCAGCCGCGGTGGTGACTAGGCCAGGGCAGAAGGTGGGGGTGGCTTTATGGCCTCTTAGTCGTCTCGCCTCCGTCATCTTTGAATTTCGTTACTCTATTAGTCTTTCCATCACTATACATAAAAATGCCGGACTGTAATACGTCTGGACAGGATGTAAGAAGCTGCTGCTCCCCGAGCATAGCTCAGGGGATTATGCATTTCTGAACATTTTAACTGCTTGGATGCCTTTATTATCTTGTCTAGGACATTAGTCGATTCTGATTGGTAAATCTTTGATGCTACTAACAAGTAGAACCCTTGCTCATACTTTTGCATGTTCCTTTACAAATTTCAACCCTCCCCATCCCTTGTGTATCTAATTGTCTTGGAAACAACTTTGGAGTAATGTTTTCTTGTGTCATTCCAATTTTGCACCTTCCCTTTGGTTGGTGGTGCATGAAAGTATTGTTTCATTGGTTGTGAAGGACCAAAAGGACAAGACAAAAATATTTGGGATAAAAAAGCGAACAAATATTCTCAAGAGATCTAAAAGGTGTTCTTTTATAAAATAAAAAAAACTTTCAAAAATCAAAATGGCTAATTTAGTTGGAGTGTTTATTTCATTCTAGCCTGGCAAATGAGTCATTGGAGAACAGAATATGTACCCCTCCAATGGAAACAAAACATTTGAAACGTCTCACCAAATCCAAGATTGACCTGGGAGTTTCCTTACTTTCCTATCTCGCATCAAACCCCTTAATTTAGCACCTTCTTCCCAAGTTCCATTAGTTGAACAAGTTTTTGATAACAAAACATATGGAGCTGCTTCTGAAGACTCGAGTTCAAGCAATTTCTCGGAAACCCATTTTGCCATCTCAATGTTTTTGTGAAGCTGACAAGAAGATAGAAATGCAGTCCAAACTGAAGTAATATGGGATATTTTGTTCTCAAAAATAAATTTCTTGATATCATCCAATCGACCAGCTCGACTGTACAGATCCACCATACAAGTCAGATGCTCGACCCCTGGTTTAATACCATACACTTCTTTCATCATTTTGAAATATTCACAACCTTCTTTTATCATACCTGCGTGACTACAAGCAGTAAGAAGTCCCACAAAAGTCACCTCATTTGGAGCCACGCCCTCATTTTGCATCTTCTGAAATTTTTTAACAGCCTTTTCTCCTTGGCCATGGATTGCTAAACTGGATATCATTGTAGTCCATAGCACAACGTTTCGAGTTTCGGCTTGTTCAAAGAATGTCAAAGCATCTTGTAAAGTCCCACATTTGGCATACATGTCCACCATTGATGAACTCAAGAATACATCTGGTTTGCATCCGGATTTCAGAATCCGGGCATGAATCTGCTGACCGAGCACCAGAAGTCCCGCATTAGCAGAAGCAGTAACAATGATTGTTAGTGTAATCATGTTGACCTCAACTTCTTCGCGAACCATTGAACTGAAACTCTTCAAAGCATCCATTAGCATCCCATTTTGGACATACCCAGAAACCATGGTACTCCATGTTATAGATAGCGTTGCAAGATCATCGTAAGAAATCGTTTTCCCAATAGCTAAACGTAGCATCTTGAAGACTGTGTTCGCCTTCTCCATCTGCCCACATTTGCAGTACATATCAATAAGTGAAGTTCTTACAAATGCATCATCACCAAATCCAACCCTCAGTAACTGACCATGAACTTCTTTACCTAGCTCCAAATTCCGTAGAGATGACAATAATGCCAGCGATATTGAAAAGGTAAACTTTGTGAAAGTTGGTCCAAAGTTAACCATCTCATAGAGGAGCGCCAGTGCATCATCAACAAACCCATGTAGCAAATATCCATCAATTATCGTATTCCAACTGGAAACATCCTTAACAGGCAACTTCATGAAGAAATCAAGACACTTCTCCATATCTCCTTCCCTTAAATTTGCAGCCATCATTATATTCCACGACACCGTATTTCTATCCCCCATCGTCGTAAACAACCTTTCTGCATAATCAAAATTTCCACATTTCACATAAAGATCAAGAATAGCATTCTGCAAAGCAACATCCGTATCGATCCCACTTCTAATAATCCATCCATGAACTGCTTTACCTGTTCGAAGACCATTATTAACACTACAACAACATTTCAGAACACTCGAAAAGGTGAATTCATTAGGAGCAACACTGCCTTCAGCTAGCATCTTTCCAAAGCAATCTAACCCATCCCTGTAATAACCAAACCGCGCAAGACCAGAAATAAGAATTGTCCAAGATTTAACATCTCTCCTAGGAATTTCATCAAACAGTTTCTGTGCATTGACAAAATCATGAAATTTCACATAAATATCCAATATATGGTTTCCAGTACTCAAGTTATGAACAAAACCGTTCTTGATTGCATTAGCATGGAAAACCCTTATGTTGGAAAATGATGAGAATGAGAAAGATCCCAAGCAAGAGTGAGGAAACATAAAACTCGTTCTTGAGGAAACCAGTGAACTTGTTGCGTTGGGTAATTTTAGTATCCTAATGCAGCCAAGGCCTACTTGTTTCTTCCATTTCATTTTAGCACTATTACAACAATCTAGCACTCGGATAGAAAAGGACTGTTCTTTCCAAGAATTTCAAACAAGCCATTTATCTAACCGTTAAGATAATCTTTTGAGTTTTCCTTGTACTAGCAATGGTTGGGGGTTACAGCAGCAGAAATCAGTAACGCTCTCCTCTCGGGAACAGTTCATTACAAAAAACACAGATTTATGTGGGGGCAAATGAGACATTGTCCGAGTTGGCATTTGGCAAGAGCTTAATAAGGTGGAGGTTTGATTCCCGTCTTATATTGAATATCAATTATACTTCTTTAAGGCTTATATTTTTTTCTTTTCTTTTTTATCAAAATATATATATATATATATATATATATATATATATATATATATATATATCAAAATGGAGAACTATGAAAATAGTTTACCGTATGACGGTACAAGTTGTTCACGAATGATCCATTCGCCCCCACATAACATACTCCTACCTAAGTGTAACATAGGGGTAAAAGGCTTATATCTTTACTTGTATAATATGATGGCTTGTACTAATTGGTAGGGCGGTTCACTATTCGATTAAACTGAAACACCAAATCGAATTTTACTATACGGTTCGATTTATTCGGTATTTGATTTGTTCGATTCGATTTTAAAAAAGTCAAAATAATTCGATTTGGTAATCGGTTTTCAATTTTTTGAAATCGAAATACCGAATAGATCAATTTTTTTTATTATTTAAAAAAATTGTGTTATACTTATAAATATTATTAATATTACTTAGGTTGTCTTCGATCCATCTATTTTAGTGATATTATGATAGTGGTCACTTTGTGCATTTATTGTCAGACGTTATGTCTGTTTCCTATTTATTCCCGCACATACCCCGAATTATTGAGGACGGAATGAGTTATGTTATCGTTGTAGAGTTGTATTTTGGGTAAAAAGCGCTCATGCCCCCTAAACTATTCCGATTTTTGGTTTTTGACCCTCAACTAAAAAGGGTCAAGTGTTACCCCTAAACTATTTCGGATTTTGGTTTTTGACCTTCCATCCATATTCTCCATTACATCATAACGGAAGTCCAAAAAATTGGGGCATTTTTGGGCAATCTGTATAAGAACCTAAAATTTTTTGTTTTTTATTAAAAAAAAAAAGAAAAAACCTATTAATCTGACGAGAAAGAAGAAGTCGCCGGTGAGAACAGTGACATAAGAAGCTGGAAGCCAGAAGCCGGGTACCACTCCTCTTCTCTAACCACCAACTGTAAATTCCAACCTCTGAAAAAAAAATCTTAAAAGGCCCTTTTTCCCCTTAAATTTAATTATATTTATTATGAATGATATGATTTTTCCCAAAATACCCCCATTTTTTGGACTTCCGTTATGATGTAGCGGAGAATATGGATGGAAGGTCAAAAACCAAAATCCGAAATAGTTTAGGGGGTAACACCTGACCCTTTTTAGTTGAGGGTCAAAAACCAAAAACCGGAATAGTTTAAGGGGCGTCCGCACTTTTTACCCTTGTATTTTTATTCTTAATTTTTAGTTTATTTTTTTTATTTTAATTGTGCATTATAATTTTATATTTTGTCTAATTTTTATTAAGTAGATACTCTATCATAAATAATTGAAATTTTGATACAAACCGAATCATACAGAAATAATTTCGGTATTCGCTATTCGGTTTCCATAAAATTTTCGTTCTTTTTGGTTTTCTTCAAACGTTACAAAACCAAACCAAATTTCAAAATTTTGTTTCGTAAATCGAACCGAAAACCGAATGCACACCCCTAATAACTGGTACAACAGAGGTGCGTCCTTCCCGATCCTCTTGTAATAGGGAAATGTCCTCTCAATGCTCTAACGCCCACACCGTATATGGACCGAACTGTCTCACGACGTTCTGAACCCAGCTCATGTACCGCTTTAATAGTTGAACAGCCCAACCTTTGAAACATACTACAAAACTAGGTGGCGAAAAGCCGACAGGTGCCAAGAAAAACAGGAATTTATGCATGGCATATGCAGCCGAGAAGGCCAAAAGTTAAATGTATTTTGACACAACACTTCTTTTTCAAGACAGTACATTTTAAATTTAACACTTAAGAAGGCAAAACAAAAAAAAAACACTAATGTATTTGACATAACACTTTTAGTTCACGACAGTACATTTTTTATTTAACACTCCCTCCGATAAATCTTTTAAGTATGGCGCCAGTAATAAATCAATTTTTAAGCAGGGCATGTCTAATGATCTTTGGGTTCCATAGACTTTGATCTTATTACGGTGCTGAAACCCAACTATATCGACACAATCAAAAGGCTACCAAAAGTTTTTTCTGAAATGAATACATCCAAACTGTCTGAAACGAGAGCGAACATATACCGATACGACAATAACATAATTCATTAAGTCATCAATAAATGAGGGTATAGGCGGGTGTGAATAGGAAACATACCTAACATTTGACAATAAATACACAAAACGGGAGCAAACATATGCCGATATGTATACAGAACTATTAGCTAAAGAGCTGGTTTACTAAATTTCTCACCGCTAGTAATGAAAACATATGTAAAAGAATTACGAAAGATATCCATAGGGGGTTTAAACAAAGTTCCTAATGAATGGAGTTAAACCTACAAAATCGCGGTTGGTTATAGGGGAGGATAAAAGTAAGAAGACAAGGAGAAACCAAGGAAAAGCAAGCCTCCAACAGTTGCAACGGAGCGTTGAGAGATCTTGGATGCTAACATGCTTCCTCCAACCACTGCTACTGATGTACAAATTGTATGCCCTATTGCAGCTCCAACTGCAACTCCAACTGCATTTTTGTGAGTAGCCAGCTGCAGGTAAAAAAAAAAAGACATTTTACTACGAGAGCGACAAACATTCCACACTCTCCAAGCTCTTCCGAAATAAGCCGAGCTCTTTATTTAGGTACCATGATCACCTCTAGCAACGCAAGCACATTCTCATGGACACAAGTAGCAAAAATATGCAAAACACATCCGGCAATATCATGCCATATAGAACCATCTAACCAAGGACGGAGCGCGTGTGTGTGTTGGGGGGGCACTTAGAAAATCACACATCTTTCCCTATAAAATTTTAAAATTTCAATTTTTTTTAGTAACAAAATTTACCTCTCGGCTCTCGCCACCCTAAGAATTATTGCCCCCCAACCTCCCGACATGGTTTCTAGCTCTGTCTATGCATCTAAGTGAGCTAACATGAAATATTAACACCTTGGGATATGAACAGGCTCGGAAAACTCCCTTCATCAGCGGTCATTTAGCAGAATAAGCACTATTTATCATTAAAGAAATGCAATAATGCAGTCTGGTTTTATTCTGAAAGTCAATAACAGTGAACAAGTTATCATGCCGTGCTGTTTGATGTCTAACTAGACCAAAATAGTCTTATAGAGAAGAGTATATCTTACAGCGATTGTTGCAATTTGGCTCCTGTCTCCCCATTCGGCCAAAAAGGTCAAAATGAATGACTGCACAAACAAACAGGAAAACATAAGAAAACTGTTCACGGCAAAGAAAACTGTAACAAAAATGTTTCTTTAACCAACTTTAACGCTAAAATTTGTTAACGTGCAAGGAAATAAGAACCTAAAAAGTGCATACCTCCAAAAATATTGGTGTACAGAATCTAGAAAAGAATCTTCTGACAGCTGTTTTTCCTTGTCCACCTTCAAGTTTCTCTTCTACCTGAAATGTTTCAATATGAATTAGAAACTATGCTGGTTTCGACTGTCAGAGGAACATCAAAATTCATTTAAGGCAAAGACGAAGAACTAACATTTAGTGCCTCAGCTTTAAGATGAAACTTTACGACTAACGTTAATGAAGCAGTCAAACTTAAAAACAAACAGAAGCATCTCATACTCAATAAGTATTGGCTTGGCCAAAATGGTTCCTCAAAAAAGGGAACAAAAATTGCAGATAGAACAATTTTCCGTCGGAGCAAAGAGAAAACACGTTTTCACCATACAATACTTGGGATATTCTCATCTTAGCCATAGAACACCCAACTTAGGGTATTTATTGGCTCTTGATAATTGCTCTTTTTTCTTCTCCATTGTCTCAATCAGTAGGAAAAATCTAAATGCTAGAAAAATAAGAACTTAATTAAGACAAGAAATGAATCCAACCAAAAGAGATCAATAAGTCAAACTTGAAGAAGTTAAAACTGAATGAGCTCCAATGAGAAAAGAAACATACTTCTTCCATTTCCTTTTTTTGGGAAGCTTTTGAATCTGACCTCCAAGCAATATACAGTAACCGTAGCCCAAAGAAGGCATAAAGAACTGCAAGGAAAGATCGAAATTCAAATTAGAAAATACATCATTAGATCAAAAAGGATATGCAGATAATGACTTCCAAAGATTATTATTATTATTTGCTTTGCTAATAGAAGAGTTTATCCAAGAATGTAAACAATTGCAGCATAATGGAAAAACAATCACACAACCAAAGTGAACAAGATACCTGTCGCCGCACTGTTGGTATGCTTCCTTGATATCAAGTTTGGTACAATTCTACCAAGCCCCGTGGAAAGTACCTTACCACAAGCACAAAAGTCACAATCTCAACAACTAAGTGCATAAAAAAGAAGCGGAAATACTAGTACTTAAAATGTGCTTAGCGGAGAACTCATCGACATGAAACTTTCGAACATAAGGGCATCAGAAAAGAGAACTTAATTATTATCTCATATATAAGCATAAAACAAAAAATGACCTACTGTCATAACAAACAAGGCACTGAGTGCCCCGGATAATACAATTGACTTGGGGTGACGCATTGCCATCAGAGCTGCTATGATAAAAGTCTCATCTCCAATCTAGTAAAAAGAATATATAAAGTCATTGTAAAACCAAAGAATATATGTTAAGCAATGACCAACAGAGGATGATAATGGCTCGCCAGCAATGAAATGACTAACCTCGCTAACAAGGATCATTGAAAAACTTGCAAAAAATGCATCAAATACTCCAAGACCTGATTCCAATTCAACAGCAAGACCAACAGAATCTGAATTCTCACTCTTGGCAATCCCACTCTTAATTTTGTCCACAATAATCTGTCCAAAATTTTTGAAAACACAAAAAAATCAGCCTTCTGGAGTTTCACGTAATGAGTGTCTCAAGTCTTCAGTTTCTCATAGAAAAACATGTCCACAGGCATTCTTAAAACACGAAAATCAACCTTATGGATTTAGAGGAAAAAAAAGAAGCAAATATAATATCCAAAAAATATAAGCAATGAAATCATTGTCTTAATCCAACCACTCTCCTTTGATATTTTCTCCCATAGATCCTTCAGCACCTGCCCGGAACAAAAGTCAAATAATCCAAGTTACTCATATTCCCTCCACACCCTCCCTGCACTCCGTATAAAATAAAAATAACAAAAAGACCCATAAGTCCACAGAGCATGTTGATACCGAGAAAACATATTTTGTTATATCAAGAATACCTCAGAAGCTAAAGACCCAGAAATACCAAAGAGCTAGATCATGTGAGGTGGAGTTACAGTAGGGACAACCAAGTGGCAAATCATAGACTTCAAAACACAAAATTAGCATTTCCTAGTAAGTTAGAGCAATTTTGGGACAATTTCTGATGATCCGATGAAGTAATGCTTCTCATTCTGTGTAATTCAAGAAATGATGGATAAAAATTTTAATTTTGATTTGTGGTTTAGCATTCAATGGATAATCAGTGACAAGAAACAAACAGGATGCTGCATATATAAATCTATTGACCCCTTTGTAGAAGTTTAAGACAGTGATTGTAAGATCAAAAAATTGAACTCTTCAACACTAGTTGTACAATTCAGGACTAGAGATTACTAGCCCCAAAGAAACAAAATTTTCAATCTCAATTTGTCCAATCCCGGTTTATGATCAATTCCCATATTTGCTATAATGGAGGCAATACATAACCCAATAGACAACAAATACAACAACAATAACAGCAACAACATAACGAATTCAGCCGACAATAATTGGGGTATGCGCGGGGCGTATAGGAGACAGGTCTAACCTTTGTCAATAAATGCACAAAGTAGCTACTCCCAGAATACCACCGAAACAGATAGATTGGAGACTAACCTAACCTTTGTCAATAAATGCACAAAGTAGCTACTCCCGAATACCACTTAAACAGGTAGATTGGAGACTGACCTAACCTTTAGCAATGAATGCACAAAGTGACTGCTCACGGAATATAACTGAAACAATAGCCCCATGCCGTGACGTTTGCTACATAATCATGCCCTAAAATCAAAGCCAAGAGGCATTAGGGAAGAAAGACTCAAGAAACATTTTAATAGCAACAAATTTTACAAATACTCACTTTACTTTTGCGACCCAGATCTTTAATAGCTCCACTAGCCTCCTCTCCTCCAGATTCCTAAATCCAATCATACACAAACAAAAAACCCATCATAAAAAACAAAGAAAATTTACAAAAAATCTCAGTATTACATGCATTCACAAACAAATTCAAACATACCTGAGAAGAAACCACTGGACCAAAATAAACAAAAATCAAGAATGAAACCACTGAAAGGCAAACCAAGAATCTTCTTTGACTGCTTTTTGATAACAACCCCATCATTTTAAACTTTTTTCTCTGGGCTGAAATACTAAATTCAGAATATCCAAATTCCCAAATACTATACTCCAAAGCTAGTAAGGAAAACTGAAGGAAAAAAGGGGGAATATATGCATTCTTTTAGCAATTCCTTTTGGGTACTTTCTTTAGGTAACAGAAAACGGACTTGTTGATCGAAAAGAATTGTGATCTACGCTGAATCTTTCTAGCAATGAAGAACTAAACTAGAGAGAGGAGATCATGGATTCATGGGGACTCTGCATTTAGCTGTTTGAAGCAGATCTCCCAAGCATCCGCTCCAAAAAATTCACGGTCAATGAAGACACTGGTACGCGGTAACACTCTTCGTGACCATCTTCTACTTATAGTCATAATCGCAATAATCACAATTAGAAATTATCGCTTTTATTCTAAATTTTACATATTTTAATTATTAATGTCATAAAAAGTGTCACATAAAATCAGAAATGGTCAATGATCAACTTATCTCGACTCTCAATCAGCTTTCACCAACTACGGTCAGACTTGAGTCAGCCTCTATTGCAAAATCGGTGTTTATCTGAAACACTTATTAGCTGTCGGAATAAATATTAACGAGTGAAAACACATGTTTCACAACACCTGTTGTGAATTTTTACAAGTGTTGCGTAACATATGTTCTCAGTAATTAGATCTTTGATGCAACGATTAACCAGTGTTGCGCACCAATAGACTAATACGTGTTAGCATTAGAATCGAAGTCCTAGAATTGGCTATTTGAGGAATTTTATAGAAATGGAAAGTGACTTTCTCTCAGTAATTTGCAAAGGAGTAAATAGTTTTTTTCTACTTATCTATTAATAAGTATTTTTTTTTCGATCGCACCTTTTTTATTTGTTGTCTTTTTTTACATAAAAACTTTTAGGTGTGTTTAAACTGGAGTTTTATTTATTTATTATCATGACCATAATTTAACAGAAAGAGTTCACATTGCACTAAACATGTATGTTTATTGGACTCTAGTTACTCCTAACACTTTCTGTTACATATCTTGTAATATTCATGTTATAGTATTTATTGTTTAGGGTTATTTTTTCAATTTTATGATTTAACTTGTAGGTTATATTTTAATTTTTTTTATTTATTGGGGGAAGGGAGACCTATCTGTTACAAGAAATAGAAGAATTCAAGAAGCGGTGAGAAAATTCGAACTCATGAAGTTTATATAAATAAAGTGTTACACGGTGTGTTACAACAAATTCGAACAGTGTCTATTATGTACTCTCATCATCCTAAATTAAATGTTCTTATTATAAAAAACACATAAGAACCAAAACTCTATTGAGCAATCTGGATCCTATGCGGAATATTTTTTTTCCAGTATATATGGAACGCTTTAGAACAAGTGTTCAATGCGGTAAAAGCAGAACAAGCGTTCTGAGGTTCAGAACATGTTTTCATTTTAAATCAATATTAAACGTAAAAAAATTTAATACAGTGTACGAGAAAAATTTTTGCACGTGCAGAATTATCCCGTTTCGCACTAGAGACAGCGTCTCGATTGAATTACATCACTTGCCAACCATGGCTCCAGTACGGAACATATTCTCAGCCATTAGATTAATTTTTTGACGGTTGAGATTGATTTAAAACAACTGATTTTTTTTGCAAAAAGACTTGTTTTTCACGTGTCGGATTGGTAATAAACATGCGTTACTGATGTAAGCAAAGCGAGTTATTCAACCTAGCAATGCTCTCCCAGGCAACCTCCATTCAAGACATTGAATGTGAACAAAGTTCACCAGAAGAATTGGACCAGCTACTAAAAAGTAACAAGAAACTCAAATCGAGGGAAGAAGTGCAAAACACTAAAGATCACAGCAGCAACACTGCACAGGATTACTCCAGCAAGTTGGGGAGTTACAAGGATAAACTCATCCAATCCCAAAGATGTCAAAAAGGATTTTATGGCAAACCATCTGGATGAAGATTCAGATCAAGAGACCACAGATGAAGATATTCCCACTGTCAGATTATCCAAAGAAGATAAATTGAGATGTAGAGGACCTTGGATTAACAGTGTTATCATTAAGCCATATGGGAAACCACTGGCCTATGGTTACATAAACTTCAAGGTTAGACAAATCTGGAAAATCTTGGGAGATCTCAAGCTAATAGACTTAGGTAATAGCTTCTTTATTGCCAAATTCAACAGGGAAGAAGACTTCTCCAAGGTTATAGTACCTTATGACAAGACTATGGCAGCCAGAATTTGACCCTTACAGAGACCATCCCGCAACAACAGCAATATGGGCTAGGCTACCAGGTTTACCGGTGGACTTCTATGACAGGGGAATTCTTGCAAATGTTGGAGCTCACCTTGGCACTTTACTTAAACTGGATGCTAAAACATCAAACTCGGATAGAGGAAGATTTGCAAGAATCTGCATCCAAGTTGATATCAAAAAGCCTCTCACCCCTATGTCAAAATTGGAACTAAACATATCCAACAGATCCAATATGAAGGTATTGATTTATGTTATGGTTGCGGAATCATTGGCCATCCGCTGAAAGACTGCCCAAATAAGAAACATGTGCCTGCACAACAGGAAAATCAAATTGAAGAAGTACGAAACTTGGAACCAGACTTAGAAAATATGGACATTGAAGCGGAGACTAAGTATGGAATCGGCCCTGGGAATAAGGTTCTCCCCATCTCCAGAGAGCTTCACGCTCAAAGAAACCAGAAAAATCATTCCAAGGGTTCATCTACTGGGAAAAATACCTCAATAGTTAGGGGTAATGAATCTCAGCATGCAATTAATCCTACAACTGAAGAACTACCCAGGAAAAGAGAACTGGGGGAATGCTCCAAAACTTGGAAGCCCAAGCAACCAGTTTCAAATGAACCGAAAAAGTTCATTGTACACAAGCCTAAGGCTAAGGCTAACTATTTGGTTAAACCCAAAGTCATAATTACCAAAAAAATTATGACTGATGGGGGGAAGAATGTGTAACACCCCGCCTCATAAGCACTTTTACGTACGCTCATTTTGAGTTGGTATTGTTTAGAGAGATAGATATTTTGACCACTTTACATCTTTATAATACAAAGGAAATAAATAAATAAATATGCTTGGCCTCCAAGTTTGAGTGGCCACCAAGTATATCAATATATTACAATATTGCCACCCATTTTCTCTATATATATACACTTGATATAGAGCTTGAAAGCTCATTTTGCTCTCTGCCTTCGCAGCTTTTTATGTGAGTTTCCTTTTATTCATTTTTCTTCTTCTATTTGGCCAAAATCATTCCAGTGGCCACTTTCATTGAATAGCTTGGATGTTTGATCTTTTATAATATATGTATTTTATTCTTTCCAACATCTCTAGGCTATTTTCATCTTTCTTTTCTGGTGGCTTGACCGAGAGAATTTTGTAGGGAAAAGCTCTCAATTCTCTTTATTATCTTGCTTCGTTTCTTCTTTGCTAGAAACACCAATCATAGGTCTGATACTCAATTTCTTGCTCCTGTTTCCTTTGTTGCCCGAAAGTTTTAGAGGTTGTGAATGCCTTTCTAATTCATTCACATATTAGATTCATTATTGGCTAACTAGTTTAAGCATTCTTTTGTATTTAATCCAACTTTGTTAGCCCACTAATCATATTGTTTCTTCAGCTCTATGAAATTTCCTATTAGTTAATACCCGATTCATATGGTTCCTGAATCCTGTCATGCTTTTCAAGCTTTTGATTTGTTTTGAGCAAGTCTGTTGAGAATTATTTTGTGGATTATTTGGAGTCTCAAGGAAATGAGCCGTGTATAAGGTGAGTGGTCCTAACCCTTTTGTAAAATTATATATTTGTAGCGTGTGTTCATTTGTTCATTGCACTCATGATATGGATCCACTCATGACATGCATTGTGACACCATAAAATATCTTTGGAATTTGGGGCATTGTTTTGATATATATTTTATTGCATTGAAAATGATAAGTTTAACTAAATCTTATACGGACTTGTCCTATGAATATTGACACGGCATGATAAGACTATGAGTCTATTGAGTCGGGCCCAATGGTTTGATTTGAAGGACCTAAGTGCTACACCAAAGTGTGTAAGCCACCTATAGATTCCTAACTTTGATATGTGTGCATTGGGACCCGTATGAAATGTGATATGTTGTTATTGTGATGCCTTGTCAATTTCACCTCGACCGTCTTGTACAATTGTTTTCGAATCAGGCCCCTTATTATACGAGTATAAATATGATTTTTCTCATTGTGCGACCTATTTTTTGGATATAAAGTATTTCGAAAGGAAAATGATTTTAAAGACATAAGCACCACTTGCACGGCCCTCACCGAGCTTCGGCTCACGTTTTCCAAATGTTTTCTCCCCCTCCACAGGTATCTGAAGGTGGTGCGACATTGTGGTATCAAAGTGCGCAGCGGGAGCTTTGGATTAGTAAAGATTATTTATGGATTCCTGTCTTGTATCGTATTAGATTATTTGTAATGAACTTGTGGATATTTTAACCGTGTGATTTTTGGAGTTAATAGAATGTTTGTTTGGAGCCTTGCTTTACCGAGAGGTGGAGCGGCGGGCGGCTCGGCTCGTTTTCCTCCGGGCAGGGGGCGGGTCGGGGCGTTACAGTTTCAGAATGGGGAGTTTGGCTGATGTGGAATGAACACGAGGTGAATGTCAACTTGGTTGCCAAAAACACTCAATCCATCCATGCTGTTATCAAGGTATATAACTCTCCTGATCTCTGGCTTCTTAGTGCTATTTATGCTAGCCCCAAATTTCAAATCAGACAACACTTCTGGGACCATCTTAGGCATGTTTGTGCCAATCATGATCTTCTTTGGGTAGTCATGGGGGACTTCAATGATGTTCTATTCCAATCGGAGAAACTAGGGGGGCCTTCCTATTAATCAATTAAGGGTTGGCAGTTTTAAAGCTATGATTGATAACTGTAACCTGATGGATCTTGGGCATGAAGGGAATATGTTTACTTGGACCAATAAGAGAGATAATGGTGCCCTCATCTTCCAGAGGTCGGACAGAATCCTGGCCAACCCCTCTTGGAGATTGCTCTTCCCTGAAGCTTCAGTCTATAACCTCATTAGAACTCGGTCTGACCACTCCCCTGTCATCCTGTGCGCTAAACCTAGTTGTCACATACCATTATTCAAACCTTTCAGATTTGAGCCTGTTTGGCTGACTCATCCTCTGTTTTCTAAAGTGGTGGCTGAAGCTTGGGGAGAGTTTTCTCTGGATTTTACCCTTTCTGCGCAATGTTTTGCTGAGAGAGTAAAAATTTGGAAGAGGGATGTTTTTGGTAACACTTTCAAGAAAAAGAAAGATTTATTAGTCAGGATTCAGTCAACCCAACAAGGCCTTGAGATCTCCCAATCTCCTTTCCTTGTTAATCTTGAAAAAAACCTACTTGCTGAACTTGATTCTCTTTATAAAGAAGAAAAGCTTATTTGGGTTGTGAAGTCTTGAATGGATTCTATTCTCTAGGATGACCTCAACATTAATTTTCTTAGAGCATCCACCATAAACCAGAGAACCAATAATAGAATCCTTTCTTTGAAACACCCCTCTGGTGTGTGGGAGTATGAACTGCCTAGAGTTAAGCAGATCATTATTACCCACTTCAAGGACTTGTACACTACTGGGCAGACAGCTAGCCCTCTTCTACCAAATGACTTTCCCTTTGCTTGGGCTCCAAATGACAATACATCTATACTGCATCTATCTGACCAAGTCACTGAAGCTGAAATCAAAAGGGCCATCTGGAGGTTTTAAACCTTACAAGAGCCCTGGACCTGATGGCCTTCATCCCATTTTCTTTCACAAATCCTGGGATATTGTCAAACCTTCTGTCACTAAATTAGTCATGGAAGTATTTGACTCTGGCTGCTTACCCCCTGACATTAATAATACTTATGTCTGTCTTATCCCCAAAGTCAAAAATCCTGAATCAGTAGGCCAACTTAGACCCATCAGCCTCTGCAATACCTTGTATAAACCCATCACAAAAATCCTGGTCAACAGAATTAGACCCATACTTAAATCCTTAATCTCCCCCCATCAGGGTAGCTTCATACCAGGTAGGGGATGTGTTGACAATGTGGTAATGGTACAAGAAGCTGTGTACACCATCTCAAACTGTAAAGCTAGAAATGGGGCTGTAGCAGTTAAACTTGACTTGGAAAAGGCTTTTGATAGGCTGGAATGGAACTTTATTAGAGAAGCCCTGGTTTTCTTTAACTTTCCTCCATCTCTAGTGAACCTCATCATGAATTGTGTCAGCTCATCTGCCTTCTCCATTCTCTTCAATGGGGAGGTAACAGAATGGTTTCAACCATCCAGAGGCATCAGACAGGGAGACACTCTCTCCCCCTATATATTTGTCATTTGTATGGAATTTCTATCCCTTAGCATTGAAAAATCTGTTGGTATGAAGGACTGGAAACCAATCAGAATAGGGAAGCAAGGTCCCCTATTTTCACACTCTCTTTTTGCAGATGATATTATCCTGTTTGGCCAAGGAGATACCAATACCATTGTTGAAATGAAAAGAGTTCTAGATGATTTATGTGTTAGATATGGGCAGAAAATAAACTTGAATAAATCCAAATTCTGCTCCTCCAAATGTCTCCTTCCCAATTCAATTGCCTTCATTGAAAGCACCCTTGGCATTAGGCTTACTTTTAACCTGGGCAAGTATTTAGGCTTTCCGATCTTCCAGAAAGCCCAAAAAAACAAAGACTTCATGTTTATTATGGATGAAGTTAGAAGTAAACTGAGTGGCTGGAAAGCAAACCTTCTGTCCCTTGCTGGTAGGAAAGCCATCATTCAGTCATCCTCCTCCCAAATCCTATCCTATTATTCTCAATGTCTACCTCTGCCTGTCAACATCTGTGATAAAATAGATAGAGAACAAAGGAACTTCCTTTGGGGAAGTAATACTGAGAAGAGGAAACTACACTTAGGGGGATTGGGAATTAAGAAAGTCATCCATGCAAACAGAGTGGGCCTAGCCAAGCTGGTTTGGAGAATTAGTAAAACTCAGCACTCTAGTTGGTCTGAATGCATCAAAGCCAAATTCTGGAAAAAAGATAGATTGATGAAGGACAAACCTAGACTCAAATCAAGTTCCATCAACTCTAAAGCCATTAATCTTGGGGGGAATTATTCCAAAGCTCTTCATCCTGGATCCCTGGAAATGGCTCTGATATCAGGATTTGGAAGGATGTCTGGATTGGTTTTGGATCCCTCAGAGGAGTCATCTCAGGTCCTCTTGCTAAAGAGAAGAAGAACTCCATCTGACAGCTTGGTTTGCTGACAATGGTCAATGTGACCTATCCAAATTATCTTTCATCTTACCACCCATGGTAGTTGACATTATACAGAGTGTTCCCAGATCCACTAACTGTAACCACAGAGACAGAAGGAAATGGAAAAACAGCCCCAATGGTGAATTCTCCTCTAAGATTGCCCATTCTTACATTAATAAGGAGATTGAGGGGATTCACACTGAAGAAAAAGACTGGAATTGGATTTGGAAATCCAATTGCAACCAAAGGACCAAACTTTTCTTATGGACCTGCAATCATGGAAGGTTTCCTACCAGGAAACTTCTTAAGAAAAGGAACATAGTACAATGCTCTCTTTGTACTGTGTGTGGTCTTGAAGAGGAAGATGAGGAACACATACTGAAAAAATGTCCTGTTGCCAATATTTTCTAGGACCAATTAAATATCAAAGCTCATCACCCAAATCTTTGGAACCTGGCATTCAAAGACTGGCTGCGTAAGGGATCCAAAGCTCCTCATAGCTCTAATCTGAACAACATACCTTGGAACACACTCTTTGTCTATGGCTGCCATGCACTCTGGAGCAGCAGAAACCACAGGATTTTCAGGCCAACAAGCCAGATAATGGTTCCTTACAAAGAAGCATTATCCAGAGCAGGGGAATTCTCAGCCTTGGAGGGCAAACTCAAAAAGCTTGCAACCAGATCCTTAGCCTTCATTGCTTGGCATAAGCCTGATATAGGCTGGATCAAATTGAATGTTGATGGATCCAGCTCGAGTAAACATAATAGGAGTGGGTCGTGGGGGGCATTCGAGAGACCATCCAGGGCGGATGGTGGGGGTTTTAGTAAAAAAAATTGGTTTTTGCTCTAGTATCCAAGCTGAATTACAAGGCCTCAAAGATGGTCTAATCATGGCCTCCAACTTACACATAACTAAGCTAGATGTGGAGTTGGATGCCATAATTGCAATCAATCTTATTATTCATGAGAATAATTTTTCACACCCTCTTTCTAACATTATTTTTTACTGCAGGGAACTATTGCGGAGGTTCGACGCGGTTGTGTTTAAGCATATTTTCAGAGAAGCTAACTCTTGCGTAGATTTACTGGCGAAGAATGGAGCTCTCTTGGAAGATTTTATTTTAATGTCTTATCCTGTTTCTCCTCCCTTTGTCAGTCGGTTTATGGCGGGGGACGCCCGTGGGGCTATTTTGTCGAGATTAGTATCTGATACGACCTCTTTTGTTAATTTCCAGTATGTAATTCCGAACTATAATTAATATATATTTTATCTGTTCTTACCAAAAAAAAAGCGAGTTATTCACCCAAAAAAAAAGAACACTTTTGATATGGACCGGGTCCACTGGACCATGCAGTCCAAATTTGACCACATCACTGCATTTCTTTCTCTCTCCTCATTCTGCAGGGATGTGACCAAATTTGGACCACATGGTCCACATGAACCCGGTACATATCAGAATTTTCCAAAAAAAAAGATGCAAGCAAAGCGAGTAACATCTCAATCACCATACTCTCGCGAGTGGGGGAAGGAAATAAGGTGTCGGTTTCTGTAGATGAAAACGCGGGGTTATGACTTTTGAGAGAAAAAAAAAAGCAAAACATTGTAAGTTGTCTGTGAGCGTGGGATGGTTGGTTGGTTGGATTTTATTCATTCCATCTTTCTTCATTTTCTCTCTATCTCTCTCACACACACACACACACACACTAAAACAAACACTCCTCCAAAATTCACATTAATTTTGAATTATCCGTTCCAAATTATTTATAACGTTTCACTTTTGAAACCTCCCAAATTGTTTGCCACATTTAAGAGATGCATATATATAGTTACTCCCTCCGTCCCAAATTATCTGTCCACATTTCTATTTTAGTGTGTCCCAAATTATTTGTCCACTTTCTAAATAAAGGGTTCATTAATGATGATTTTTCCAATCCTACCCTTTACATTAAATATTGGAGAGAGAAAAATAAAGAGAGAAAATGAGGTGAATTAAATTGGAAGTAACATTAAATAGGGTTATGTTTGACATTTTATCATATTTCACCCTAGAATTTGATGAAATCTTAATCCCCGTGCAAAATACAAAGTGGACAGATAATTTGGGACGGAGGGAGTATATTTTTAGTCATACTCCTAATTTATTATTCAACTAACCACTAATAATAACTGTTTAGTCATTAATTAAAGTCATTTTAGACTTTCTTCTTCATGATGATTCTCTTTTAATTATTTCCTTAATATGCGTAAAAATGTAAATATTACAAATAATTTAGAATGGAGATAGTATGTACGAAATAAGTGTTCTGTACGCACGTGTAAAATATTTATATATAATTGAATTAGCTGACATATGAATTTCATTAATAAAAAAATACTCTTTTGAAGAACTGCAATTCATTGGTGAGCAATGGTTCATTTCCTCCAAATAATATTCGTCAATTTACTCATTCAATGGCTTAGAATACTTCTATTAAATGATGAATTTTTTTTTATAAAAATAAACAACTCTTCTTAAAAAATCACGAATAATTAATGAATAACTGCTCATATTTTTTTTTTCAAATAAAATTCAGGTGTAAAATTAAGGGAAATTGGTCTGTTTGGTCCTCAAAGTATTTTCAAAATTATCGAGTCGTCCCCAATATTTTTTGACTTCCTAAATAGTCCTTATTGTAACTTCCCAGATTGTCCTTTCACCACCAAACTGGGCGGATTCCGGCCAATTACGAGCACGTGCATGCCACGTGAGTTTGTTAGAGGGGCAAATTTGTCTTAAAAAATACACCCCCATCCCACCAGTCTTCTCCTACCTTCATCTTCTTCCTCCTTCGTCTTCTTTAAAAAACCCTACGCAGCAGTGGGTTATGGTGAAAACCCCAAAATCAAAGCAAACTTAGAAAACCCCAGATCAGAGGGATTGCAAAAATGTTAAAAAAAATGAAAAGAACACCAAAATAAAGAACAACAATCAAATTAAAGGGGAAAAAAACCCAGACTAGAGAAGAAGAAGAAGGAGGAGGAGGAAGAAGATGAAGGGTTTTTCTTAGTTTTCTTTGATTTTGAAAATGTTTTGAAAATATTTCAAAGCAAATTTTTTTCTAACATTTTTGCAACTCCCCCTGATCTGGGTTTTTCTTAGTTTGCTTTGATTTGGGGTTTTTCACCATAACCCACTGATGCGTAGGGTTTTCTAAAGAATAATAAGAAGGAGGAGGAAGAAGATGAAGGTAGGAGAAGAGTGGTGGGGTGGGGTGTATTTTTTCGGACAAATTTGCCCCTCTAGCAAATTTACGTGACACGCACGTGCTCGTAATTGGCGGGAATTCGCCCAGTTTGGTGATGAAAGGACAATCTGGGAAGCGCAATTACGATAAGGACTATTTAGGAAGTAAAAAAAAATTGAGGACGACTCGATAATTTCGAAAATACTTTGAGAACCAAACAGACCAATTTCCCTAAAATTAATTAATCCAATGATTTATAAGTGTTCTGATTGCACATTTTCTACTTTCTCTCTCACACACTTCTCCAAACACACACACACTCGTATACTTTATCTCTCTTCTCTTTTTTTTTCGTTTTTTGTGGAGAGGAGAGAACGCTAACTCCTCCTTCCTTCAAGCACATTTTCTCTCTCTTACCTTCTTCTTCTTCTTCTTCCTCCCCCCATTCTTCACCATCAAATTTGCTCTCTCTACATTTTTGGTGTTCTTTGGAGATTTTTTGTTTAATCGGAGAAGGTTGGCCGGAATTTCAGGAAAGTAGTGTAGGAAGTTTTTTTGTGAACAGAGAATCAATGGGAATTCCGGCTGCTGCTGTTGTTGGTAGTTGTTGGTGATGGAAATCATCACGACGACGACGGCGACCGTAAGATTGTTATTATCATGGATTTTGATGCCGGAATTCCGATTTCCCGGGCCTCTGTTGTCACCGAAGGCCCTCCGTCTTTCGACCAAGGTCTAACCATTTTTTCCTGTCTATTTACTCTGTTTTACGTTTGTAGAGCGTTTGAATTGTTAGAATTTTTGAATTTCGGTTACAATTGATGCTTTTCTGGACAATTTACAATGTTTTTAGGTGTGATCATGGCTCATTCCGCTAATTTAATGGCTTTTATTGAAGTTTTGGTGTTTGTCTGGAGTATAATAATGCTTTTATAGTTTAATTCTGGATTTTTTTTCTTTCTGTGTGGATATCATGCAGCTGGATTATTTTTAGATGTTTGCTATATCGACTTCTTTTCAGATGATTGCCGTGGAGAATTTGATCACAATTTGCATGCAAGAGAAATTTCGTATTTCTTTTTTCAAAATTTTCTTAGCATTGTTGCCTCATATGATTTTGAGGTATAATTAACTGCATAATCAAGTTTACAGTCGGAGAAAGAGTGAATTGGGGTGATGATTTTTGAATTAAAAGGAAATGTGTAATCATTGTAGCTCAGATGTTATGTATTTTACTTCTGGGGTTTGTAACCGATAAGGTTACTCTTGTAGAAGTCGTATTTCCGTTCGGTGATTGTGTCATTTTGCTAGATGAATGGATAAACAATTTGAATGAGAAGGAATGTGTAATCATTACTGCTCATATTTTGTTAATTTACTTTACTTTCTGTGGTTCGTGACTTATGATGTTACACTTGTAGAAGTTATATTTCCTTTCAGTGCTTTTTTCGTTTTGCTAGTTGAATGGATAAACAATTTGATTCTATAACTTATTCTTGTGAAAATCATTTACTATCAGAAATGAAAATGGAGTTTCTGAATGTTGTTATTCATTTCAAGTAATCTTGGTTTCTATGATGTTGCAGCGTCTTATAATTTAGAAGTGATTTTGTTCACTGGTTCACAAATTTTATTTAATTGTAATTTTTTCAAAGGATAGAAATCTATCAGATCTTTCATGCCATAGAAAGAAAATCCTAGGGTCAAGCTTGAGAATGAGATTGCAGGATTCTGCTTTCTCGTGTTCCTTTCTGCCGTGAAGTCTTTTGTAAAGTTAGAAGACTGTTTCTTAATGAAGAGACATTGGAAGTTTCTCAAACAGGGTTCGGGTTTTTGTGCTAAAGTATAAATAAATGACTGCAATACGATCAATAAGTGGCTGCGACTCTGTGACTTTGACTTTTTAGTTACTAAATTCTTTGTATTTCAGATGCTTTGTGGCAGATGAACTTGAGGTCTAGGGAAGCAATCGAGTCTGGGGGTTTATCCTGTCCGAGAAGGTGAACCAGACTGCTCTTACTACATCCGAACAGGTCTGTGCAGATATGGAGCAACTTGCAGATTTAATCATCCTCCAAACAGAAAACTGGTAAAGTCTAGAGTTAGATTTGATGCGTTTTTGTTGGATAAGTACACATTGATGTCTTGATATTCAGAGCTGTATAATGTCATATCTGCAAATTTAAAATGAAACTGTATATCGTCTCTTGCTGCTTGAGATTTAGTTTAGAATCTCCACTGCTTCATGGTTTAACTTGACAATGAATAGCTAAATTCCCGAATCCTTAAAAGATGGAAAAAGAAGACAACTGTTCTTCTCTTTCAATCTTAACTTGCATCCGCTTACTGGTTTGATATATATTTTAGATGATGTCTTTTATTTCTACCTCTTAGCAATTGAACATGGTTTTTGAGTCTATTTAAATCTATTGCTGCTGAGAAGGCAAAGGGATTCATTTAGGAATAAATGAACTGCAGGCTATAGCAACAGCAAGGATGAGAGGGGAGTATCCAGAAAGAGTAGGACAACCAGAATGCGAGGTATGTTCAACTCTAGAAACTCTAATTGACTGTCAGGTCTCATTGGGTTGGTGAAATTTTACTATTTTCTTGGACACGTTTTTTTTTTAACGAATGGAACATACATTCTCTTCGTTAGGATTTTATAGTATCTGAAGCTTTGGAGAGCCAAAGAATAAAAAAGGAAAAAAAAAACCTTCACTTCCCTGACACATGGTTACAGTCTATGTTACTCGGACTCGGGTACGGGTATGTATTTAGGTGTCGGGTACTTAAACATCTAAAACAAAGTGTCTGATCGGTGTTGACCAGATCCGGTAAGTATGTCATACCCATGTCGTGTCATGTCGACACGGGTACGACAAGTATAAACTAAGGGTTCGGGTAACATAGGTTACAATCACTGTGCTCTTTAATGGAATCATGCTTTTGTTAGGACATTATTTGCCGTACTGGTTGAATGATAAATTTTATCTCCACTCACGAGAGTACCACATGGACCTTTTTTCCCTGAAGTATTAAATTTAATGATTGTTATCCACTATGTGCAATATATGCTAAGTATTGGCTTAAATCAATGTGTACTCTATCTGTCCAGCATGTGCTGGATTTCCCCTCCCCCTTCTTCCCCCAAGAAAAAGAAAGGTGTCCTTTGATCTAGAGAGAATTGGCATGGTTCAAGTTTAGGGTTGCATCACTTTTTTATTGTTTTAGTAAAGTTCAATTATCTAAGTTGCATTCTTTCATCATTCTAAGTTAGTCTTGAATTTATCCAGTATTACTTGAAGACTGGAACTTGCAAATTTGGAGCCACATGCAAGTTTCATCATCCTCGAGACAAGGCTGGGATTGACGGAAGAGTTACCCTGAACATCTTAGGCTATCCGCTCCGCCCGGTTTGGACTTTTAAGTTCCTTTATACTATTTGTTTTATATTTAAGTTGAAACAAAATGATTATGCATATACCACATATTTGAACCCTAGTGTATTTTATTTTCCATTTTGCTTTGCTTTACTGATTTGTAGTATCATTAAAAACAGAAATGGCTTCCTTAAGATTGCCTCTTAAAATAAGCATAAAACAGCAATTGATATGACACTCTAAATATGTTATCGTACTTATAGTCATGATAATGATTTACTGGAGACTTTGCTTTTACAACCTTCTGATATAAACACCTGGAACATGAAAAAGGTAAACAATCAAGTTTCTTGTTAGTCTTTTTAGTCCGTAGAAACAAAACCATCTGGACAAGAAAGATATCTAAAATTCATTTCCTCCTCTTTTCTGTTTCATCTTTCTTCTCCTCCTGGGAGAGGGGAGAGGCGGTGAAGTGATAAAACTTCCCTGATTTTCTTCTGATGCGCGGTGGTAATCCTTTCTCTGAAATTTCATGCATTCTGTCTGTACTAAGTATTTGAAATCCATCTGAAACTAGGATTCTTTTATAATTGAAGACACCTGTAAACTTGCATCGTTGTGCTTCAGTATCTCTTTGTCATGCTATACCAGTAATATGATGTATGGGACAGGAAGTTGTTTCGTCAACTGAAACCAACGTAATTGGTTTTGTTTCTAATACAATTATTGGTATATGCTGCCTTGCTTCCCAATATGCAGAACGAAACGGACTGTGCTTATTACTTGAGAACTGGGCATTGCAAGTTTGGAAGCACTTGCAAATTCCATCACTCCCAACCTGCAAACATGATGGTCTCTGTGCGAGGCTCACCAGTTTATCCTTCTGTCCAGTCACCAACAAATCCTGGACAATTATCATATCCAAGAGCTTCGTTTATTCCCAGTCCACGCTGGCAAGGTCCTTCAAATTATGCACCAATGCTACTGCCTCAGGGCATGGTTTCTGTTCCTGGATGGAATGCATATAGTGTACGGTTTCCCTAATTCTATTGAAATAATGTGATTTGCTTTTGCTGAGTAGGAAATTGTAAGATTTTTCTTGTTTACCTCTACCAATGTGTGCCAGTGTTTATTAAAAAGAATAACGCTGGTTTTTGTCCGGTCACATTGGTATAGTGCTGACAGATGCAATGCATTTAATAGTTGCACACATTGAAACTACACAACAATACAACAACAATAACATAACCCTTTAAGTCCCCAATAATTGGGGGTATGGGCTGGGATGGATAGGAGACAGACCTAACATTTGACAATGAATGAACAAAGTGGCTGCTCATAGAAAACATTGAAACTAAAAAAAAAAAAAGGACCTCATGAAAAGAATATGGTTAGGGGAAAACCAGGCATTGACCGGACCTTTTATCTGTTAAATGTTGCATCAGAGAATTGTGTAGGGAGAGGATAATGACGAAGACATGAAGCTTCAATACCTAAAGTTGAGGATCAGTGTGAAAGTACTAATATGTTTATTTGAGCATCAATTTATTTAGGAAGTCGAAGAAAACAAAAAGGAAAATAAAAGTTTGGTTTAAGTTTCACAAAAATACAACCAAGATGCTGAAAACTTGTCTGTATGTCAACCCTCCTGGAACTCGAGATTAATTTTGCAGAAAATAAGAGCACTAACCAGCTACTGCTAGATTACTAAAGCTGAGGTACTCTGTTGTAAAATCATCTATGCTTATAGACTCATTTGATGAACATGGACGCTTAACAAGGAGCGGCTACAAGAGTCCTTTAGGTTGGGTTGAAGCATAAGTTGCATCTTGATTTACCAATTTAATGAGAAAAAAGGATCTTGCTCCCTCAGAAATGTGCTATAACTAACATAGACCAAAAAGTCAAAGGAAAAATTTGGATGACTGGCTGTAAGACTTTATATCTGAATTGAGGTAAGAAACTTTATAAGTTTTTTTTTCCCTCCAGGGTCAGGTAGCTTCAGGATCATCTTCAGAAAGCCGGCCACAAACATCAGGAAATGCTCAAACTTATGGAACTTCACGCCAGTCTGAGGCACCGCAGGGGACATATTCTTCATATCCTTCTGCTTCTGTACCTATGGGATATTATGCGTTGCACAGGGAGACAGTATTTCCTGAGAGGCCAGGGCAACCCGAGTGCCAATTTTACGTGAAGACTGGAGACTGTAAGTTTGGTGCAGTGTGCAAGTTTCATCATCCAAGAGAGAGAATGGTTCCTGCTCCAGATTGTGTCCTCAGTCCAATTGGACTTCCCCTGCGTCCAGTGAGTAAACCTTACAAGCTTTTTATCTTTTGATTTCGTATACTCCCTCCGTCCCATATTAGATGTCCCAAATCAAATTTCACACAAATTTAATTAGTTATGTTAGTTTTTTTTTGTCAAATGACCAAAAAACCATCTTGAAACTTTGATAATATAAATGTTGTATTAATAAATAGGGAAATGTAAAAAAATAGCATTGGGATTGTTGTGGAACAAATAAAAGGGGACAAAGGAAAGTGAGAAATAGGACAACTAAAATGGGTCGGAGTGAGTATTTCAGATTAGTCCCAAATTGGATCAAGATTCATATTACAACAGAATGGGGTTTATTGAACGACAAATAAGGGACTTAGTGAAACAAAAGACAAAGTGATGCATGACAAATTAGCAAAGCAGTCCACAAGAAAAGATGCCAAAATTCAACTACTTTAAGAAACGAAAGACTGTAATTTATTGCTGGAAACTAAGAAAACCGCAGGAAAGAATAAAAGATACACCCCTTAGCTACACACTAAGAGAAAACCTAGGTGTCACACCCGGAAACCGTGAGATGTCTCACTTTAGGCTTTGATTGTGCCACACAATTGATTTACAAAATCACTCTGCAGACTATTTTCCCCGAGTAACACGCTAATGCAGTTTCTTTGTTTTAGTTTCTGCATTGTGGTCTCCTTATTTCATATACTGTATGTACACTTCTCTCTATCTTAGGTTGATAACTGAAGACCGTCTCTTCGAAACAGTACATAAATGAATTGCTAGATTCCTTGATTAGTATGAGTGGTAGCTTCATCTGTTTTTAACTTTTCAATTTTCTTTTGTAGATTACCAGTTGTTGTTTTTGTTCTCCATCTTAAAGTGTAATGTAGTTTGGCTCAAATTCTCCTCTGGTAGGAATGCCGCCATTTAGATGCCATGTCTTTTGAGATGATTTGCAAGATAAAAGTGCAGAAGAGTAGTATCTCTATAGCATTTGTTACCATGAGATGTCTAAACAAAGTAGTCAAAAACTTTTAAGTCTGAATACTTTCTTAAACACGTTATAGAAGTTACCATTTAATATTTTTAGTAGAATTTTTATATGACAGAAATGGAAGCTATAGTCCGTTTAATAAGATGCGTATGCTTGGTGCTACATGTCCCTCCAAAGGAGGCAATGGAAAGGGTTTAACAAGTTTTGCTCTTATGTTTTCCCGGAGCCCTAGGAAAGTTTAGTTTCAAGCTGATTAAAATGATTGAAAAATTACTATCATATGATATCTCTCTCTATATTATTATTTATTGCCTGCAGGGGGAACCTTTGTGCATTTTCTACTCCCGTTATGGGATCTGCAAGTTTGGTCCAAGTTGCAAATTTGACCATCCAATGGGTGTGTTCACATACAACCTTCCATCATCTTCAACTGAAATTCCAGCTGTTCGGCGGTTATTGGCTTCATCGTCATCTGGATCTGCCACATTAAATTTGGCATCAGAAGGACTTGTTGAAGCAAGCTCCTCCAAGGCTAGACGACTGTCATTGTCAGAGGCAAGAAAGATTCCCTCTGGTGATACTAGCATTGACCCAGAGGAATAAGTGTTCCTCCAAATAAGTTAAAGCCATTTATCTCTTTTAGAGGATAAGAGCTTGTCTGTAAATTCATCTCCATCACTGGGGATGACAGATTTCTGTTGAAGTCAATCTATTCTTCTGAATGCGTTCAGTTGATGAGATTGACGTCCTTGAACTTCTCTTTGATGCATTGTATAAATCTTCAGATATTTGTCACTCTTGGTGAAACCAACTGTGAACATGTCATCTTTCAAAAGCACTTCTGATTTATGTGAATCTCTTTAAACCCAGTCCTTTATGTGTAAATATGTACTTCGTGCAGTAGCTCTCCTAAGGCTCTCATTGGTTTCAGCCAGAATCAACTTGGTTACATCTCATCCACATACCTATTTCTGCTAGTTGTTGGCTATTTTCTAGCTTTCTTGCATGTACATGTCCCGTAACATCATCAACACTATGTACGAATTCTCGACTGCCACCATTCTTCACCAAGTATGCAAATTGTTACTATAAATTAGCATGCTTTTATCTTCATTCACCACTATCATTCTGTGTTCATTTCCTCTGCTCTGGCTATCACCTATTCCATTTGCCATCATATGCTGCTAGCTTTCTTCACCTTGTCATATAATATGACCACCCTTGTGGTTTTGCCTTGGACATGCTGTTATTATCCATTAGAAGATTTATTCACCGGTTCAATTTATGTCCTCCGTGGATGCCCTTGGACTCACATTTTTTATGGCAGCATTTATTCATTACAATGTCTGAGAACCAGCGAAGAATATTGTAGTTATAAGATGGATTTTGTTGGTATGTGGATTAAAAGACCAATATGGCCTTCCATTGAAAACTTGGGTATGCTTAGGATCTGATTCCTTCAGTTATTTAAAGGAGAGCGTTTAATAACAATAAATGTAATTGTGGTATTTGCTTAAGTTGAACACTGTAGAATTAGGTTGTGTGGAGAGTAGGTGGATACTTGCCAGAGTCTGCCTGGAGATTGTTAGTGGCTTTTAGGGTAAGAATCTTAAGATGTGAAATGCAATGAAGCTGTCATGTTATTCTAAGATTATTAGAAGCCAGCTATTTTATTGTGACCAAATGTGTTTCATACTATATAAAGACTGTTCCACAGATCTGTATCGCAGTATAACTCTAGTTTGTACTTCAAAGTGATCACACTGGATGCAATCAGGATGATGTTTCTGGTAACCTTTTTACCCCCCCCCCTGGAATTCTTTATGAACTTTTCTAACCTGAAATTGATATTTTTCTTGCTTTTGATGTGCGGCTCCTTATCCACTTAATGTACAGGTTGCTTGGAGTTAACCAAGAAGATCAAGCTGCTAAAGAAATCTTCTCATTCAAATTATGCTAAAAAATGAGAGGTCTACAAAATGTTCAACCTGCAAGGGTGACATTTTGGGATTCAACAGGATTCAGCTTGGTATGCCATCATCTCACGATTTCTTTTTTTTTGGAAGAAACCGTGACAGGTATTCTGCATAAGTAACATACTCATTTTCACCGTTTTTTAATTTTACCACATTTTCAATTTTTTTTAATAAATCTTGTCTCACGAGAATGTATTCGTTTGATACGCTGAAATTAAAAAATATTGATGATGTGAATAAAGTTTTTGGGTTTCCTTATTACCTTTGAATACTAGCAGGCAATAGTTTGCCTTGATATGGTCTATTGCTTGATGATTTCTTCACGTCTTTATTCAGTCAGGATAATCATGTCATTTGTTTGACACCCCCTTCCCTGATAATAAACAATTCAAAGTATATGTCAAAACTTTCATTATTTATTCTTAACTATGACTATTTCTTCTCCCACCCCCCTCTCTTGCTCTCATACTGAAAAAAAAGCTGAGACACCGTGGTAGTTTGAAACTGGTCATTTTTTAAGCGGTGGAAGAGAACTTTTTACTTGTTAAGTGATACGAAAATTTGGCAATATACCATTAACATCTTTTCCTCTTGTCCATTCTGTGTCCTGTTTGGAAAGTACTGGTAGTGTGTTACAGCTGAGATTTCTGATGTAATACTGCAAAACCAAGCAGTGGTGAGACGACACTAGAGTTATGGCACTGCATCTTTGTTTCCATGTATGGTTCATAGTCCAAGTTAACAGTGATTCGGTTCTTTAGTCCCGTATTCGAAGCAATATTTTCTTACACATGTTTGTTCCTTTAGTGGATGGGAATTAATTAGTTTATTTAAGCGAAATCACTCATCGTGGCTTTTTCAGATAATAATTATTGCATTCGACTCTCGAGGATTGCACGTTGCAAAAGTTTGCGAAAAGGGTACTTAAGTTGCTCTATCATCGGATAACGGATATTAACCTGGCAAACCTTAGGTTGGCTTTGTTTTTATTGTTCAGTTATTGTAAATCTCTGAGGAATATACCAAATTACTATCGACTGCAGAAAAGCTCTAAAGAAATGGATTCTAGGTTTACCAGGAAATTTCGATATAGACACCAACATAACCAAATTAAAAGTCCTACATTTCAACGAAGGATAATGTAGTTGGCTTCTATGTTACTCGGACCTTTCTCTTATGTTTTTCGTATCGACACGACATGGGTATGGGTATGACATACTTACCGGATCTAGTCAACCCCGATCAGACACTTTGTTTTAGATGTCTAAGTACCCGACGCCTAAATACATACTCATGTCGTGTCGACACGGGTACAGCAGGTATAAACGAAGGGTCCGGGTAACATAGCTGAATTCTACTCTATATTATTAGGCCGTCATGAACTGCACTTCCATGGTATTTATCAGCTATACCAGAGTTGTTATTTGTTTGGACACTTATTTGTTGTTCCCTCCTTGGATACCAGTGATTCTCTTGGTAATGAAACTTAATACCATGTCAACAACACATCTCTGTTGAACTTTTTACGTTTTGTGAAAAACTCTGGAACACTTATCTTCTTCCTTTCTCAAACTTAGCTGGTAAAGATGTTCTAGACTTGGGCTTTTTGCAGAATACAATGTTTCATCCCTGAGTCCTACCAGATTCTAGCCGCTTAGGTTCTCATTCATATTCTTGAAGTTATTAATCAATGCTCTAATGTCTTGTGGCTTCTTGCTCTGATTTATGGTACACTTTCTATTAACCCGATATACTTGAACTGTACAAATGCTTGCTGGGTTGATTATTGGATTTGTAAAATATGTTTTTCTGGTAACCTTCTGGTACATTTAACATCTTTTGACATCGTTCCCGTGCCTTTCAAGAGGTTGATAATTCTTATACTCGAGTATTCAACTAACAATTATATCTTTCTTCATTACTTGAACCTATGGTAAGTCTTTGGTTATCAACATAACTGATGACTACTTGTGGACAAATCTGAATTTAGGATCTTTTGGCCCTCATAGCTGAGCTTTCTGTGCAAAGAAAAGATTTGAGCTCCGTGCTACCATTTGGATGATTTGATAAAAGAGATCGAAGTAGTGAATGCGAAACCTAATTACTGTTTCGATTTTAGATAACTTTTTACAATATGTTTGTTCAAGTAACCCTAATTCACAAGGTTGTTGGATCCTTGCTACTCCATGAGAAGCTTTCATTTTTTATTTTGTTTGATACGTTGTGATCTTTCTGTAGGGTCTCTTCTTGAAAGTTTGTTTCTCCAGAAGTGTGTCATACTGCAAATTTCTTGTGCATCAGAACACGCATGAGAAATCCGTAAAGTACCTTTCAGCTGTTTTTTATTTTTTGCCTGATGGAATGGCTGGCACCTTCTCATTGACTTGTTTTCCGATGTAATACTTGGTATTCTTATATGTTTATTTATGCAACCTCCCTGTGAAGCACTCTTACAATCCTTGTATCTGTGTCTTCACTTCTAGCCCTCTTTGAAGGGCATCAACACATGAAAAACTCACTAATTGATGCCATCTTTTACCCTTAATATGAGGACAACACGCTGAGGAACACTGTCATATTTTGCCCTCGGTAATTTGCTTCTTCATTTTTTGATGTTTTTCGTCAGTGATTTTCTAAAGCCTTAATAAGAAAGTTTCCATTTTGTCATTTCATTTGTACCAAGTTTCTCAAGATATCATTAGGGAGATCTAACCAGTATTTGACAGTAGAGAAAATCGCACAATTACTAGCTTTGCTTTTCTCATTTTGACTATTTTTATACTTACATGACCAGAAATTCTAAATTCCATGGCTCTAGAGACCCCATAAACCGCTCAAGTCATGAATTATTCTAGAGCTAACAAGTAAAATGAATACAGATTTGTTCTTATGCAACTATACACGCATCAGATTAATTCTTACGCTATTAGTATACACGATCAGCAAACTCGCCAAAGATTCACATAAACTCTTTCTTCAGCTATCTTGTGTTAAATAGTGGTCTTTGCAAACAATTTTTCAAATTTAGTAAAGGTCGTCATATCAGACATGGACACACAGAGGTTCGAAACTATCTAACCATAAAACAAGCACCAATAAAGGATGAACAACCGTGATTTACTTATATGGTCACCAATCAGGTCCACCGGGTTTCTTCACAAGGATTTGATTATATTCCGGCCTTGAGGTCTGCATAATACAACATTGTATATTATCATTAAGATAGATATACCAACCCAAATGAAAGGTTCAATGAATAATCTACATTTGCGATCAAACCGAGTAATGAAATCAGCAGAAAACAATTTACAAAAGAATGCTACTACTTGGTTAGAGAATTCATATAACATATAAATTGTCTTGAGGTATTAAATGGCATATATGTCCCAATATGACTATCAAGAAGTAAAAGTCAGATGAATAAGACTTCCTTCCTAGCTATAAGAAAATTTCTACCATCTTCTAAAATCTCCACAAAGAATGAAAAAGGAAACTCTCCAGGTCTCACTCCCTACGCACATGCTATACCATATAAATCCAAGAAGGTTACATAAAGTTTTTCAGGCACATTAGTTCGTTCATTTCTAGTTATGTTCGCTGTTTAATTTTTCATTTAAATGAGCTATTATGGTCCAATAGTTACATTTGTTGCTTCAGATTATAGGTTTAGAAACAAAACAACGTCTGGTTATGCAAATGCTTCTCACAAATTGCAGGAACCTAGTCTTGCAAAATGACAGACTCCTCTTAGAATCATAAGACAAGACTGAGCTATAGTCCAAAATCATATAATCCTAGAAGGTTATGCAAAGGTTTTCAGGCAGAGAGGTAAGACCAAATGCTTCCTACAAACTGCAGGTACCTAGTACGCTGCGGTTGTTTAATTTTACATGAATATTCCAATTCTCGGACAAAAATTCGGATATGTAGCACTATCACCTTTTCTTACAAAGCAGAAGCACTTCTATCGTAGTCATTTTCTTATATTAGAGATTAGAGAGGGGATTATGACTGAACCAAGACCTCTTACCTAAGAAAGTATGCTTTTCATTAACCAATAGCTACGCTACCCACCTTAAAATAAAGATGCTTCTTCACTGTCATTTCAAATGGTTCATACATTTGATTCTTGGAAGATATTCAAGCAAAAGCACAGATGTTATGCTTATGCAAAGCAAAATATACAATTATCTTAAAAGGCCTATCTTTGTACACTAGGCAAATATACTCTCAATACAACAACAACAACAACAACCAAGCCTTAATCCCAACAGATTGGGGTCGGCTACATGAACCAAAGTAAGAATCACGTAAGGTTATCCACATGGATGCATTCTCTCCACTTCTTTCGATCCCAAACCTCATCTAGTTCTAGCAGATTCATATCCCCTTTTATCACCTCCGTCCAAGTCTTCCTCGGTCTCCCTCTACCTCTTACGCCATCTATATTACACAATCCTTCAATTCTCCTAACCGGAGCATCACTTGGCCTTCGTCTAATGTGCCCAAACCAACGCAAACGGTTCTCTCTCATCTTGTCTTCAATAGGTGCTACACCAACCTTCTTCTGAATAGTCTCATTCCTCACTCTATCCATTCTCGTATGCCCACACATCCATCTTAACATACGCATCTCCGCTACATGCATTTTTCACGAATATGACACCTCTTAGTTGCCCAACATTACGTACTCATATAATAATGCGGTCTAACAGATGGTCTGCAGAAACTTTCCTTTCAATCTCAGCAGTACATTACGATCACACAAAACACCCGTCGCACTCTTCCATTTCAACCAACCGGCCTTTAACTCGATGCGCTACATCTCCGTCAAGCTCTCAGTCCCTCCGAATAATAGAACCAAGGTATCGAAAAATACTCACTCTCTGAGATATTTTTGTCACCCAAAGTTACTACAGTTTGCTCTATCGTTCTGCTAGTGCTAAACTTACACTCCATATACTCTGTTTTACTTCTACTAATCCTAAAACCTTTAGATTCTAAGGTTTGTCTCCATACATCCAACTTGGCATTAACACCCGCTCTTGTCTCATCAATCAAAACTATATCATCAAGAAACGAGCATGCACCACATGCATCGGATCTTGTAAACACTGGGTCGGGTTCATCCATAACCATTGTAAAGCGAGAAAGGACTAAGTCTTTGAACCTTGATGCACCCCTAATTGTAATAGGAAACTCTTCACTTATCCCGCCACAAACTCGACACCCTGGTGTCGACTCCTCATACATATCCTTAATAAGATCAATATACTTCCGAGATATACCTTTCTTAGCCATCGCCCACCAAATTACCTCTCGGGGAACCTTATCGTAAGCTTTTTCCAAATCTATGAACACCATATGCAGGTCTTTCATTCTCTCTCTATAACGCTCAATCAACTGCCTTAGTAGATGTATTGCTTCCATAGTTGATCGTCCGGGCATAACAATTATTCTAAATTGCAATGCTGATCGAATTTAACCTAAATTACAATTATTCTAAAGCAAAAGCACAGATGTTATACTCATGCTAATGCAAATAAAAAAAATACAAATTATCTTTAAAGGTCTATCTTTGTACACTGGGCAAATATATTCTCAACACCGGTATAATTTCGCCTAAATATATTGATGCCTCACCACCACAACAACAATTACATAACCCATTAATTAACTCCCCAATTAGTGGGGATGAACGGGGATGAATAAGATACATACCTAACATTTGACAATAAATGCACAAGTGATTGCTACTTGCTCCCAGAATACTACTAAAACAGATAGATTGGAGACTAACCTAACTTTGACAATGACTGCATGAAGTAACTGCTCACAAAATACCATTGAACATTGAAACAGTAGTTCCCCACTGCATCCAAAGCATTTATGTGCATTTTGATTTAATTGCACATTACTATACTTTTGTTATTCAACATCCAGAGTATTTATGTGCATCATATATTGATGCCTCAAGAGATTAAAAAAAAAAAATTCCTAGAAATCTCCAAACTCATAGAACATATAGTAAATCAAATGTAGAATCCAATAGCATACTAATTGATTTGGTCAATTTCTGAACTAGATGATTTTAGGATCTCCAAGTACCATCAATTCATACAAACTAATTGATCTCAGAAAAGGGGGAAAAAAACTTGCAAATCCATTTCTTTGAAATTTAAACAAATAAAGATCATTTTAGTCATCAATTAGGAATCTCTGAAGTGCCTAATCCTCAACGAATGGAAGGAAAAAAATCCCCCATTTCGTAAATATTATTCCTACGAACAATAAATTTTCAACATTTATGCAGGAAAAAAAAAACTGAGAAGAAGATTACGAGATCTTTAAAGATAATGAAAGCGATGACGAAGAAGAGGACGAATAGAATTTCAAACTCAGCCAATTTAACAAAGGTGAAGACTGAGTTGACGGCCCGAGTCAACAGCGACGGCGCGTCGTCGCTCCGCCTTCCACCACCGCCCCGCTTTGCCATCATCAGTTTCTCTCAGTTTTTGCTGAGGAATCACCAGATTTTACTTCAAAATCCTGGGTTGCTTAAATTAAACATTAACATTTGATTTTACATAAGAATTAAGGAATTAATTTGACCTCATCAATAATTTTTTTCTTAATTGAAGAGTTTAACAATCGAATACATGTATTAGTGGAATGTAAATTCTTTAAATATCTTATAAATTAAGATGTTTTAAAGACAAAATAAGTTATTTTAAAGATAGTGAATATTTATTTTGGGACAAATTAAAATAGTAATGTGCACATCCCAATTTTGAGGGGAGGGGGGTGCAAGAATGTCAAATGATTCCACTTGATGCATTAGTTCGGTCTGAGTAGTTTTAAAGGACGTGTCCTCATAAATTTTTACATTATCATTTCTTTGAAAGTACTTTTTCCGAGGTTTACCCCTTCATTTTCTCCGAATTGTAAATTTTTTATATAGGGGTGGGTTTCGGTTTTACCTTGGCTCTTCCACTATTCTTTTTAGTGATGCCGAACTCTTCACCCCGAAAAATTTGGCCACCATGGCCAAGAGCTCAATAACCTCAGTTGGGAGCTTTTCCACAATCTTTTTTACTAAGGTCATATTTCGCAAACCATATTGGTATTGCTAGAATGTATTCGATTGAGAAATATTTTGTACTTCCAGAGCATCTTTGTGAAATCTATCCGTGTAAGCATTCCCGGTTTCTTTATCGTCTTGCGAGATAATAAGAAAATAATCCGAGATCTACACGAATGTTCTTTGTCCGACAAAATGCTCCAAAAATAGTTGTCGTGTTTGTTCGAAAGATCGAATACTTTTGTTCGGCAAGACAACAAACTGTTTGAGCTCAAGTTCTTTTAATGAACTCGGAAGCATTCTGCACAAAGATGGAATCAATGAGAGTTATGGACATACATTGAAGCTTAATAAGAATCCAAATGATCCTGATGATCTAGAGTTCCATCATATATTCCAACGCCTATGGCGTTATACTTTTCTGGAACTACAGTTGTTTCTAATTGTTCACATAGAGAGTCATTTACGGTGAAGTTCCATGGTTTCCTACTAGAATGGAACACATGTTTAATAGTCAAGTTTTTCAACCAAGAATGGTCGAGTTCCTCTTGTTGTGGAGTTGTTATCTTCTGTGTTCGAAGGTGAATGACTTATGGAGTTGTCTTTTCCTGAGGCTTATGAACCTCGGGTTCTTTTTCCATCAGACGAGGAGTTTCTTCAAGATCATGTTGTGTCATTTGTCTGTCCGCCAGGGTTAAAGACCGTCATTAGCATGTTTAACACGGTTTGTGTCGTTTTGAAAGCGGAAGCGTCGGCTGTTACAACAATTACTACCCGAGGCACTTGCGCCTGATGTGACCGGGCATGTGGTCATGGCAGTGGCCTCGGGAGTTACTAGAGCTTGAATGTCCATCTCTGTCCTTGGGGTATCATTGTTATCGGTTATTGGAAAAAAGTGTCCTTGTGATTTTAAAATTAATTTTGTTCACACACTACGCGATGTGCGTCAAATGATGTGTCCGTAAATATCAGCATAAGGTTCTTCTTGAGTTCTAACTTAAGTGAAGGGATCAGATAGATAATCGAGGTTTGAGCTACGTAGGTTTTGGCTTGGTCTGAGAAGAAACGCCTGCTAAGAAGAACGAATTTAGGGAAGGGTGGGGAAATACTCCAACCATACTCCAATGCTTAAGTCTGTTCATGTTTTAGAGAGAGAACTTAGCGCAATATTCAAAGAGCAATTAATTCATCTTGAGTAAATGAAATGAATAGTTCTTATAGTCGCATTACCTAAGAGATATTGTAATGCCTTTACGGATCGATGCGGCAACCGTAACTTTAATTATGATTTTTTCACTGAGTTCTCTTTAACTGTTTATTAGTTCGGTACGACGCATAGTTTGCACATGCCCGATCTTGACTATCCGAGGCATTTTCCCTGAGCTTAGACCTCAACTGTTGTCCTTAGTAGTGTGTCCCCCCACCCCTTCCCTTTTCTTCTACTTTGCTAAGCTTCCATTCCCATTTCCTTTTTCATATTTTCCCATTTCTCTTCATTTTCTTTCATTTCTATCATTTTTTTTTCTATTTTTCTTCCTCTCTCTAACCCCATTCCCTCCCTCAAAGGAAATCATTTTTTTCCTTCAAATCTTGCAATTTAACACCTTCTTGACAGTTTAATGCTATTAAACCCCACATTCTTATCCACTCAAACTACTTTATTTGTGGTGTACTAACACACCTAAATCATAAGCCCACCTCCAAAACCCCATCACCATTTCAGTGTTCTCTTAGGCATTATTACAAACACATAGCACTGAAGATGCCTTGTACTTTTGTTAGTAGGGCTCTCTTGTCTTTCCTCATTGTTCTACTCTGCACTCCCAAAGAAGCAAAACTTTCACAAGTGAGTTAATTGCCCTTTCCCTCCCTCCCTTTGGGTCTAAAGTCTAAACCCTCTTCTTAATTCCTAGATCCCATCATTTTTCTTATCAAAATTGGTTCAAATTTTTTCTTAATTTGCTATATTCTTGCATATATTGCCTGTACAAGGAATTCAAATTAATCTTTTTGTTTTAGGAAAATGGGTCAATTGTGGAAAGCAAAAATGGGACTGCTATGGAGGAAGAAATGGTGCCCTTAATTGAACCAGGAAAGGAGATGATTTTGATAGTGAATGATACAAGGAGGAAGCTTGGGGGATTTCAGATTTGTGCATTGTGCACTTGCTGTGGTAATGGTGCTAAAGGTGGATACTGCTTACCAACTCCCTGTTGCTATGCCATCAGCTGCAACATTCCAAACAGGCCCTTTGGGTTTTGCTCTTTTCTTCCCAAGACCTGTAATTGCTTTGGTTGCCATCTTTAAAAAGTCTCAAATTTCTTGAAATGATTTCTTTTTATTTTTTTTGGGGGGAAGGGGGGTTCTTGATACCATTAGGAGTGTGAATGGGAAGAATATCTGTTCTAGTGATTCAAGAAAAGGTGGGAATCACACATTTTGTCGGACCGTGCAGAATACAAATAAGTCTTGAAAATAGTTGTAGGTGAATAGTTATTTGAATAACTGTTCCTCACTGCTTATTTGCGATCCATATGATGTAGATAAAAATGCGTTCCGTACTGAATCAGAATTGTGTTCTAGTTACTTATTAGGAATTGTTTATATAATTATTGTATTGGGGGATGCTATGATCAGCTAAGTTTTTGCTACTTGATGATATATTTGTCTTTTGTCTTATTTTTTTTGCCAAGTTTGTCTTTTGTCTTTTGATTATTCATAACTCATCAGTAGAGATTGAGAAAATTTCAATTTTTCTTGAAAGAAGCAAAACCTTGGTTGGAAGAAGCACTTGGATTTTGGAATAGGAAAGTTTTGTTGTCTCTCTTAATACAGACATGGACTGAGCATCAGACATTTACTCAGTGAATTTATCTCATGTTTACTGCTCCACATTTTTCCGGAAATGTGAACCTAATTTTAATTGTCTAAATTACGAGTAAGATATTTAATCACTAAATAATTTTAAATATTCTAATACTAAATTATACAGATCGCAAAATTTCCCACAATTTAGCCAGATGAGGATATTGTTGTTCATCCATTCCAAGGAAAATGCAGATTTCTGTTTTGGTCAGAATGAATGGATGTAAAGTTTAGGAATTACAGTGTACTCCGTCGATTCCTTAATATATAAGACTTTCATTACATTTTGCGAAAATTAAAATGTTTTGTTTAATCAAAATATCAATATTACTCTCTTAAATAGAATTAGTGGTATACAAGTCATATTTAAGAGAGTAATATTAACATTTTAATTAAAAAATATTTTAATCTTTAATTTTTTAATTTTTAAAACATGTAATAAAAGTCACCTACAACTTGATGCTCAACAACTTCATCATCATCATCCACATCATCACCCCCTCCGCCCTCTCCGATTCGGTTACAGTGCAGAAAGACTAAAATTTAATACATACTGAACAATTTTGATCATTTTAAATTATTACGATCTAAGATTATTTTGTGGGGATACCTGTTATGATTTTCAAACACATGTTATGTATGTAATACATGTGTTGCATATCTAAGGACAAATGTTGATCGGGATGAAACACCTGTTTCAATCTTAATAAATGTATTCATAAGGACAGAACATATGTTGCATAGAATTTAACACTTGTCTAAAAACATGCAAGACATGTCCAAAAAGTGTTCTATATGTACTGAATTTAAAACGTTTAGCACAATAACTGTGGCGACCCTCTCCCAACCCCAAAAAGTAATACAAAACATACAAATAAATAAATAATTCAAAAATAAACAATACAATTATAAAAGTGATAAGATTTTAATAAGTACCGTACAAATAGATATAGATTAGACCATCAAATTGCTTGATTAGACAGTCTAATTTATAGTTATTCTATGCGTTTGTTTTTGAACAATTGTTGAGAAATAATAATATTATTAACCATCTAATCAAATGATCTAGCGACTCATATCTATTTACACGCCACCGATTAAAAATGCCTAATAACTTTTTGAAAAATAAAGGGGAAAGGACAAGAGAACTAAATCAACCTGTTAATTTTTCCTGGTTCTATTTCAATTTTTTATCCAGCCAAAAAGAGAGTAGATCAATTTCATTTTTCCATTTTCCAAAACTGAATTATAATTGAATGATAAACTTTTTAAGTACCATATGTGTTTTTACAAGATTTCTAATAAAACTCCTCATTTGTTCAAAGTGTGTGCTTATCACTTTTCATAACTACCATGGATGACCAACATGTGGTGTAATGGAAAAATAAAAAAAATAAAAAATCTCTTTTGAATATTCAGGTTCAAACTTTATTGATAAAATAGCACATGTCAACCATTTGAGCATATTATAAATTAGTGTGATCGACTTATAATCTTATTTCAGTGAGTTTTGAACTTATTCACTAATATATTGGTGGAACCAATGTTGTTAAAATTGCGAGTTAATTTGTAGAATCGCACAATTCTACGATTTTATAGTAGCAAAACATATTAATCGGTAGTAGAATTGCAATCTGGTAGAAACAGAGTAGAATCGGATCGTAACAACGTAAAAATTTACGTTTCTACCGAGTCTACCAGAACCGGCTTTATGTGGTGCTATCGATGCATTCTTTGACGATTTTGAGCTTCCTCATGCTAACGATGAGTTTGATGAAGTCGGAAATGATACAGAGGATGATTATAGTGATGGTGGTTCGAAATTTGACTTGCTCGATTAGATCGTAGACTTATAATGTACTTTATTTTATTTTGATCTTTTGAAAGAGTTATAAGCTAAGAAGTATGTTTTGTCGCGTTTTTATATTTTGAAAGACTGGTAAGTTCTTTATTGTGAATTTTGTTGCGTTATTATCTTTCGAAAAAAACTTTTGAAATTATGTTTTATGATTTTTTCTCATATTGTTGGAGCATATAATATTATTTTTATACAAAATATATATTTTAACTTTTTGGTACGGTTTTACGATTTATTTTACGATTCACGAGTTTACGATTTTACACCTCTATTCTGAGTTTACGTAGAATCACGATTTTAACAACCTTGGTGGAACAGTTATAATTAACATCAAGAGGAAAATCAAGTGATCGTTACTATAATCATTACAAATTTCATTGGACATAGTTTTTGGCACCTTTTTCCCCCATTTATACTTTACAGATTCACATTTCAAATGATCGGTTTCATAAATTTTGAACAGAAAAGTTTAGAAACATTTTGAAAAAGGTAAACAATGCTCTTATGAGATTTGGCTAAAAGCTTAAGAATGTGGAGAATCAAATTCAAATTGAAGGTTGCTTCATGCTTGAATTCTTTTCTCTGATCACTTCCTCCTTATAACATTAATTTTAATCACATACTACCTCCGCTACATAATATAAGTCGGTTAAAAAATATGGCGAAAAAAAAAATTACTTTATTAGTCTAAATATCAATACTACTCTCTTAAATATGAATTGTATACTATTAAGGTGTTACTCAAGCTTCATAACTTCAGCTGTAAAGCTATATTGTACTTTAATAGACAAGCATTGTTAATGTTGAACAAACTGTATCATAAATATAAGATTATTTTACGTTAAATAATCATAAAATTGTATCTCTCTATTATACTAAAAGTGTGAATGAGGATATGATGCTTTACATTTAGTGTTTTTTTTTTTTTTTTTGTGATAGACAAATATAGCTCAATATCAAAGTTAAATATCTAAAATACAATGCTAAGAGGTGAAATGCAAAATGTAACCTCCATAATGTAGCATGCTTTTGATGGATAATATACTACTATCTCTGTCTCATAAAGATGTGCTCACTTTTCCTTTTCTTCCGTTCCAAATTATTGTGCTTCTTCTATTTATTAAAACCATATTTCCACATATGCTCTTAATTAATATTTGTCTTTCCAAGAATATTTTTTTGAAAGTTATTCTAAATAGTCAACTTTCAAATTTTATTTTACATTTTCAATAATAAGTTAGCAATTTAGAAATATTATTTTGGGTGTATAAAAAGAAAACACAATATATAAATAATTGATAATTACACTAACTAACTTTATTAACATGTGTGAAAAAAGAACTAAAGACGTATCTACAGGCCGGAGTAGTATTATGTAATAAAATGTCCTGATACTTTTTAATAACTAGAATTATTAGCCAAATTAGTCATCAAGTAACTTTCGTCCAGCCACTTTCATCATTTTCAAGTTTTTTTCAAGTTTTTTGGTCATTCAATTATTTTCTAACAGCCACTTTCATCATTTTTAACTTTTTTCAGCCACTTTCATCCCCAAAGATTTTACGATCAGCCATTTTGGTCATCAAATTATTTTCTAGCAGCCACTTTCATCATTTTTAACTTTTTTTAACTTTCTTCATCCCCAAAGATTTACGAGCAGACATTTTTTACGAACAGTAAATGAATTTCAAGATCTTAAGTTTGAGTTTAGGGTGATTGATGGTGATTTCACTCCAAACTACAATATTGTGGATCTACAGTTTCATTAATTTTGACTGCTTTTAGACAATTATTTGACAGAAAAATAAAAATGGCTGCTCTGCTCGTAAAATTTTTGGGGATGAAAGTGGCTAAAAAAGTTAAAAATGATGAAAGTGGCTGCTAGAAAATAATTGGATGATCAAAATGGCTGCTCGTAAAATCTTTGGGGATGTAAGTGGCTGGAAAAAGTTAAAAATGTGTTAGAAAATAATTGGATGACCAAAAAAGTTAAAAAAAACTTGAAAATGATGAAAGTGGCAGGACGAAAGTTACTTGATGACTAATTTGGCTAATAATTCTTAATAACTACTAATTAAATTAGTTGGCTGATTATTGATGTTATTATTAAACATTAAAATCATTTGGAAGTTACGAGCAACATATAATTGCATCAAGAGGCCAAAAGCCGGAGATGATCTCCTTGAGAACCTTGGTTAGAATTATATTCTTAAAAAATATGTTGGGACGAGGAAATCATATTCAATAATTATTATTAAAGAAATAAATGAGTATTTAGAAGTTACATTGAGAATAATAAAAATAATAAAGTGTCACTATGAGAAAAAAAGTAAATTTGTCGAAGTTATTTTGTCAATTTTATATATATATATATATATATATATATATTAGCTAGTGTTTCCATCTCTATATAAGGCATTTGAGCTTCACAAACCATATTGCTCATCAACAAAGATAAAAACATCCATTCAAAATTCTTCATATTTTGCAATATTCTTCTTTGTGGTTGATAATAATCAAGAAAAATGATAGGATTGGAAGATACATACACGGTGGTATCCGCCATGTCACCCGTTTATGTGGCATTAACGTTAGGATATGCCTCCGTTAAATGGTTACACATTTTCAATCCCGATCACTATGACGCTATCAAACGGTTCAATTGCTATTTTATAATGCCATTTTTCCAGTTTCCATTCACATCCCATGTGAATCCTTATACTAGGAATTTTAGATTTATCACTACAAATATTGTAGCGAAATGCATTACGAGTACTTTTCTTGTTTTGTGGGCTATTTTTAGTCCCCGTGGAAGCCTCTCGTGGTCTATGACGGTGTTTTCCTTGTCCAGCTTGAACGATAGTTTAGTTGTCGGGTACCGCTTTTGCAAACTATGAATGGACAATTGGTAGTCGATCTTGTGGTTCAATCTTCAGTGATTCAAGCTTTGCTTTGGATTATTGCTTTGCTTTTTATGATGGAATTGAGAAGAGCAAGAATTGTTGTTGATTCTAATAATGGTAATGAAGTTCATGAAATGCAAAGTAGTAGTAATAATGTTGATTTGGAAGAAAATGGCAGAGGAGAAACAGAGGTGGTGGTCAATAAAAAACCATCTTTTTGGTCAATTATGAAAATTGTTTTGTTTAGGCCTTTTCTACCATTCTTGGCCTCATTTGGGCTCTTTTATCAAACAGGTAATTAATCATCTTTAAACCAAGTCATTTCTCAAGGGAAAAAAATCACGTGTCTATCCTAATAATTCACAATTTGACACATTTCGTCCCTCTCAAATTCCACTTAAACCTGGGGATTTTTATGAGATTGTAAAGGAGAATAATGGTTTGTTGCGTCAATAAGACAATTTTCGGGTTAGGTTTGCGATTCATAATCGGATCGGCATCAATGACCATTGGCGCAGTTGCATTGGGGTTGCGCGGCCAGGTCTGACGCGTAGCTATAGTTTAGGTAATTAGTCACAACACACAGTCGAATACCTTATTTGTAATATAAAGAAGGCATAGAAATTGATTAGTAGGATATAAACAAAAATTGTATATGGCCAGACTACTAGCAATTGCTTCATTTGTTTATGTCCAAGAGTATGAATTGCATGCTGACGTACTTAGTATCGCGTAAGTTCTTTACGTTAATTTTTAACCTATTCATTAATTACCGTTTACTCTTTTTTTGGAAGTAATTTTTTTTATATATAATCCGCAAGATGCTAATAAGCTAATGCGATTTATTGTTTATAATTTCAGGGTCATTATCGGCACCATTGTTTCTTTTCCTCTCTTGTTAGCTTACTATGTTATCTTAGATGTTCTATATTAAGTAAAATAATTTCTTTTATACACTTTTTATGAGTTGAGGAAAAAAACATATAAAGAACTATGCATAATGTAGCAATTTCCATGTATTGGATACAATTAAATGGGAATATTTACATAAAAAAGAAAAAGAAAGCATCAAGAAAATAAATGGAATTAGAATGTAATTAGTCTAAAATATTAATCGTAAATTTTATTAACGAATTATACACTAACAGTCACTTTCTTTAATTTTTTTATATATTAAGGAAATTAAGCGATTTATTTCAATCCCAGTTTGCTTACGTCGTTAAAACGATGACATAAAACTCATTCATTGCATTTAATTCAACATGTGCAATATACGTGCATTGCATGTGCAATATACGTGCAGTACATGTGCAATATACGTGCATAAAATATAACAATAACTTAAATGTCCTTTTGATCTCATTTGTTCAAAATGATGAAATTGGCTAAAGCGGAAATACGTTGATGACCAAATTAACTATTAATTCGTCTTATACCAGTGGGAGTGAATAATATTTAATTTGAATTTTTACTCAATTTTGAAATTCGAACTGGCTAACCTAGTGCACCGTAAGCCTGTTGCATGGGTGATGATTTCGGTAATCGATCATTATCTTCGCAATGTTCTGACAATGAAAATCCACATAATCCTTAGTTTCCAATGTATGACTCATTCATTCTTAAATGTTGCAAACGCAAACGGCAAATAATCCTCTGTCCCCATTCGTGTATGTCCTCGTGTCCCCAACCAATCACAATTCACCATGTGTATATATAATTGAAATAAATAAATATATAGTAAATTCTGATTGGTTAGGGACACGGGAACATACACGGATGGGGACAGAGGATTTTCACCCAACGCAAACTGCCTACCTGAAATATGCTTCTGACCGGGTGATTTTATGAAATATTAAGAACTGCTAGATATGTCAGAGATGTAAGATGTTGAGGAATCTCTCCACCAAGTTGGTTTGAGGATAAGTTTAACGATTGAAGAACTATGAATATGAAATTTCCGATTTTGTGCTTGCTGTGCTTTTGTTCTGATACAGTAGGATTTTCTAATTTAGATGTCGACAAATTATACAAAAGTATACTGCAAAGAGAGAAATGGAAGTAAACAATAATAATAATAACATAACTTATTAAATTCCCAATAATTGGCCGGGATGATAGAAGATAGATCTAACTTTTGGCAATAAATGCACAAAGTGACTGCTCTCAGAATATCACTAAAACATATGGATTGAAGACTTATCTAACATTTGACAAAGAATACACAAATAGACGGTTCACAGAAGACCACTCAAAAAGTAATCCCCATATACCGTTAGATTTGCTACAGAATCATGCGCTTTAATCAAAAGCAAAAGGCATCAGAGATAACAAATTTAAGAACCATTTTAATTTATGTGCACATTACCATACTTCTTTCAGTTGCTATTTCATAATGCCATTTTTCGGATTTCAATTCACATCCCATGTGAATCCTTATACTATGAATTACAAATTTATCATTTCGGATATTATAGATAAATGCATTATAGGTACTTTTCTTGTTTTGTGGGTTAATTTTAGTCCCAGAGGAAGCCTCTCGTGGTCTATAACAGCATTTTCCTAGTCTAGCTTAAAAAAAACTTTAGTTGTTGGGGTACCACTTTTGCAAGCCATGTATGGACAATTGGGAGTCGATCTCGTGGTTCAATTTTCAGTGATTCAAGCTTTGGTTTGGATGACTACTTTGCCTTTTATGATGGAATTGAGAAGAGAAAGAATTGTTGTTGATTCTAATAATGGTAATGAAAGTAGAAAAATGCAAATGAGAGAGAGAAGTTGATTTTGGGGGGAAATTTTCCTGATCTTTTTCATTAAAATGAAAATGAGCTAAAGCTCATGTATATATACAGGAGGAAGATAAAATATCTTCAACTAACTAACTAATCTAACCGCCACAATAAAAGCTAACTAATTTGCGGTTATTTTCCTAATCTATAAGACTAGACTATTTACAAAAATGCCACTAGCTAAACCTGACTATTTTATTTACAAGGAGAAGTGGGCTTGTTTTACTTAAATATTGTCTGGCCCAATGCGTAAATCTTCATCCCATATCATATGTCCATTCTTCCTTTTCCTTAGTATATTTGCAATTCTCTTTATTCTTCTTTGCTTGATCTTTTTGCTTGTAGCTTGGAAGAACTTCAGCTTGATCTTCATTTCTTCTATTAGTCTTCAACAGTAATGAAGTTCATGAAATGCAAAGTAGTAGTAATAATGTTGATTTGAAAGAAAATGACAGAGATGGTGGTGGTGGTGAAAATTATAATAAAAAAAACCATATTTTTGGTCAATTATGAAAATTGTTTTCTTTAGACTTGTTAAGAATCCTAATGCATTTTCTACCATTCTTGGCCTCATTTGGGCTCTTTTATCAAACATGTAATTAATAATCTTTAAACCATGCCATTTCTCAAGGGGGGAAAAATCGCTTTGTCTATCCTAATAACTCACAATTCGCCATGTTTCGTCCCTCTCAAATTTCACTTAAACGTGGTGATTTATAAGTATTTGAAATAGCAACGAGGACACAAGTTGGGGACATATGATTTTTTTACTTTCTCAAATGTTCTTTTCTTTAAAAGATTAAAAGGTTTCAAGAAATTCTTTAAAATGTCATTTTTACACTCTAGAAGCTATTTATTTAATTTTCTATTGCATTAAGTACTAGTGAATATAAATTTAACAACATAAAATATTTGATTCCACCGCTGATGTTTCTTGTAAAGGTGGCATTTTGGAATGCCAAGCATTATCGAATGATCAGTTATAACAATGTCAAAAGCTGAAAATGGAGTTGCCATGTTTAATTTGGGTAAATGACTATTCTTCCCATCTGCCTCCTAATCTATATATCACTATGTTTTTATATTATTATTATTATTGGTTTTAATGCAAATTTTGGAAACCAATCAGGGCTTTTTATGGGATTTCAAGGAGGAATAAATTTTTTTTGTGGTTTCAATAAGACAATTCTTGAGTTAGTTTTTAGATTCATAATCGGACCGATATCAATAGCCATTGGCGCGGTTGTATTGGGGTTGCGTGGCCATGTCTTGCGCGTAGTTATAGTTCAGGTAATGAGTCACAATACACAGTCGAGTACCTTATTTATAGTATAAAGTAGGCATAGAAATTGATTAGTAGGATATAAACAAAAATTGTATATATATTGTATACTTAAGTACTTATATATATATATATATATATATATATATATATATATATATATATATAAGTTCTTCTTTGGAGGTATTTTACTGATAATTGATTTTAATGTCTATAGGCAGCACTTCCACAAGCTATTTTTTTTGGTAATAAAAGGAAATATATAAAAGATAAAGTACTTCCACAAGCTATTGCTTCATTTGTTTATGCCCAAGAGTATGGATTGCATGCTGACGTACTTAGTACCACGTAAATTCTTTACGTTAATTTTTTTAATATTTTCATTAATTACCGATTGCTCTTTTTTTGGAAGTGATTTATATATATATATATATATATATATATATATATATATATATATATATATATATATAAAATCCGCAAGATGCTTATAAGTTAATGCGATTTATTGTTTCTAATTTCAAGGTCATTATCGGCATCATCGCTTTTCTTCTTCTCTTGTTAGCTTACTATGCTATCTTGGATACATTAAGCAAAATAATTTCTTTTATAAACATTTTATGAGTTGAGGAAAAAAAACATATAAAGAACTAGGCATTAATGTAATAATTTTCATGTATTGGATACAATTAAATGGGAATATTTACACCAAAAAGAAAAACAAAGCAGCAAGAAAATGACTGGCATTAGAATGTAATTAGTCTAAAATATTAATTGTAACTTCTAGTTAAGCATTATAGACCAACAATCAATTTTCTTAATTTTTTTTTTTTTATATATTAAGGAAATTAAGCGATTTATTTCAATCCCATTTTTCTTACGTCGTTAAGCGATTGCATAAAACTCATTCATTGCTTTTAATTCAACTTGTGCAATATACGTGCAATTCATGTATAATATACGTGTAATACATGTGCAATATACGTGCATGAAATATAACAATAACTTAAATGTCATTTTGATCTCATTTGTTCAAATGAAGTCATTTCTCAAGGGAAAAAATCGTGATGTCTCTATACCAGTGGTGGAACCAGGATTCTGATAAAGGGGGGGCGAACTAATTTGTTTAAATATTGGTGAACCGTTACGAAATATGATAAACAATTACTATTAAACTTCAATTAGTTTTTTTTTTAAAAAAAAAAAAAATTAACTTAGCAAGTTTTACACTTTTCTGAAGGAAAATGATTAATAGCTAAAATCTATTGGCTAAAATTGGCTAAAAACTCAAATTAAGCACTATTCACCCATTCTGGCATAAGGAATTCAATGAGGTATTTACAATTTTGCCTCCAATTTAGCCAATTAATTAGTTAAGGATTAGTCACCTAACATTACCCTTATCTAAAAACCAACGCTGGTCAAACGTGGCTAATACAGTTAGCGCAACATTTCTAACTTGAAACGATATGACTTAGGTTCGAGAACTTCTACCCTTTAAACATGATTTTCTTTTATTTTTGTTTTTAAAAAAATCATCCTCCCAAAAATCAAGTTACTTTAAGGTCATCCTCCAACCTTCGACCCTATAACCATAAGTAAGTGGAGCTTACTCTCTTAAATATAAGAGGTTAGTTATGAGAGTTTAGAAATAATGTATTTTCATTTAAATAAAGTGGACTTCACTTTGTAACAAACTAAAACATAAATAGGACATTTAATTTGGGACGAAAGGATTACTTAATTAAATATATATATATTTTATCGTAAAGAATTGTAAGTATTTGAGAAATTTTGAGATAATCACTATTTATACCCATTATCTAACTTTGAAAAGCAAGTTATACCCTTTATCTTTTTTTCGTGCCATAAATAGCCAGTATAATTTTTGAGGTGCCATTTATACCCAAAATGAGGATTCCGTCGTGTCGTAGAAGCGGTAAATCGTCTCTCTGGTTTGCCGGAGATGAAATCATTCCAACTGAGGAAGACGCAGATCGGATTTCACCGAGGTGCTTACTCACGCCTCTGAATCCTGCTGTCCGATTCGTCAGCTTATCATCCGATTTCGCCTAGTTTGGGTATAAATGGCACCTCAAAAATTATACTGGCTATTTATGGCACGAAAAAAAGATAAAGGGTATAACTTGCTTTTCAAAGTTAGATAATGGGTATAAATAGTGATTATCTCAGAAATTTTATATATTTTCAAATTACATATATTTTTTTTATTTTTTTATTTTTTTTTGGACCTCACCAAAGGAGGTCGACCTCACCAGATGAGGAGCCCATGTAGGGCGGATAAAAGCCCGGCTGAGCGGGGTGCCCCATAAGGGGGAGTAGAAGTGCCTTTCAAAGGAGGAGAACTAGAAGCCCAACTAGCGGGTGGCCCATGAAGGGGGAGTAGAAGACCCACACAAGGGAACCCAATAAATGACAATTAAATCATTCCCCTTGCGTGAGGGAAATATCGAACCCACAACCTTGTGAGCAGGCCATAGCCCCACTGGGCTATGGACCTTATGATAATTACATATTACTATTTGATGCAAAAATAATGAGTACTCTATCATCAAACTTTAAAAGTTGTCAGAGAATCGAGATAATTTTAATATATTAAAAAACTATGTAAAAGTGCATATGAGAATAAACACTAGTACTCAAAAATTTACAAAAAAAAATTGGTGGGTGGGTGGGTGGGGGGGGGCTTGCCCCAACCTGGCTCCGTCATTGTTCCTGTTCTAATCACTCACAATTCGTCGCGTTTACGGGGACATCAATTTAGAATAGATGATTTTTTGAGTTTCTCAAATTATTTTTCTTTAAAAGACTGAAAGGTTTCAAGAAATTCTTTGAAAATGTCAATTTTGCCCTCTAAATGCTATTTATTTAATTTTCTATTACATTTATAAATTCGTGTTAATATACATTTAACAACATAAAATCGATGATTCCGCATTATGATTTTTGTAAAGGTCGCATTTTGGAATACCAAGCAATATCGAAGAATCAATTATAATAATGTCAAAAGCTGGAAGTGGAGTTGCCATGTTCAATTTGGGTAAATGACTATTCTTTCCAACTGCCTTCTAATCTATAAATAAGTTTGTTTTATTATTATTATTATTATTATTATTATTATTATTATTATTATTATTATTGGTTTGAATGCAAAATTTTAAAGCCATACATGACTTTTTATGGGATTGCAAGGGAGAATAATGATTTGTGGTGACAATAAAACGATTCTTGGGCTAGTTTTGAGATTTATAATTGGACCGGCATCGATGGCCATTGGCGCGGTTGCGCGGCAAGGTCTTGCACGTAACTATAGTCCAGGTACTGATTTTACTACTCCTTCCGTTTGAATAAAGATATTTTGTTCATTTTTATGTCTATTCTCCTATTCTAATTAATAAAAAACTTATATGAGTCAATTTTTTAATTAAAAAATCTATAATTTTTAAAAAATTGTAGATCTCGTAGAAAAAAATAAACACGAAACAAGATTTGAGACGAAGGATTTTTCCTTTCGTTTCATAGTTGAAACATCTTCGTTATTACAATAAATCCATCATGGATAGGGACATGGCAAACTCAATTAATCTCTCTATGGAAGAGAAAATTTCAACGGAAGTATATATATATTTGTGGAGATATTTTACCGATAATCAATTTTAATGTTTCCATAGGCCGCACTGCCACAAACAATTGCTTCATTTGTATATGCCCAAGAGTATGGAGTGTAAGATGATGTACTTAGTACCGCGTAATTTTTTCTTTTCATTAATTACCACTAATTTTTTTGGAAAATGTTTTTTATATATAATCCGCAAGATGCTAATTAGCTAATGCGATTATTGTTTCTAATTTCAGGGTCATTCATTTCTCTTCCTCTCTTGATAGCTTACTATGCTATCTTAGATGTTCCACATTAAGTAAAATAATTTCTTTAATTTACTTTTTATGAGTTGAGGGAAAAAAATAACTAGGCATTAATGTATCACTTTCCATATCTTGGATAATATTAAATGGGAATAAAAAAGAAAAAGAAAAAGAAAGCAACAAGAAAATGACTAGCAATAGAATGTAATTACTCTAAAATATTAATTGTAAATTCTATTAACGCATTATAGACCAACAGTCAATTTCCTTAAAAAACATTATATATTAAGGAAATTAAGCGATTTATCTCAATCCCAGTTTGCTTACGTCGTTAAGCGATTGCAGAAAATTCATTCATTGAATTTAATTCAACATGTGCAATATACGTGCAATGCATGTACAATATACGTGCAAATGCATGTGCAATATACCTGCATGAAATATAACAATAACTTAAATGTCTTTTTGAACTCAATTCCCTTAAAAAAAATTAGGGGAGCAACATTTAATTTTTGTTTTGTTTTGATTTTTTCTTTTGAGAAAGTTAATTTGTTAATTATTTTAGAGATATGAACTTCCACATTGACGCACTTAAAATTTTTAAACTGAATTACTTCCCCCTGAAATCATTCCAATGGGTTTTGACTCCTTACTCACCTCTCACAAAAATAAATAAATAAATAAATAAATAAATAAATAAATAAATAAATAAATAAATATATATATATATATATATATATATATATATATATATATATATATATATATATTTGACCCTATTTGTAGAAGCTGCGTCAACTTCTCGTGATTTATTGGAATAGTTCTAGGAGAAAATTCATGGTTTAGAAAAATTGTTTTCTTTTGGCATCAAATGTGGTACAAAATAACAACGCCAATAAAGAAAAAAGAAATCGGGACTTTTGTGTTTCTTTTTCTTTTTTGCATCTGTGAACCTCATCCCATATGGGATGACTTTGAAATTTTAACTAATAACAACGCCTAATAAAGGAAAAGAAATCGGGACTTTTGTGTTTCTTTTCCTTTTGGCACTGTGAACCGGCAAAAAATTCTCTGTCTCCATTTGTGTGTGTCCCCGTGTCCCCAACCAATCACAATTCACCATGTGTATATATAATTGAAACAAATATTTATATAGTAAATTCTGATTGGTTGGGGACACGGAGACACACAAAAATGGGGACAGGGAATTTTCACCCCTGTGAACCCCATCTCATATGGGATGACTTAGAAATTTTAACTACTATATATATATATATATATATATATATATATATGGGTCTAAACTGTTATACAAGGGGAAAACACTGCTGAAAGAAGGGATTGATCCCTGAGTCTCATTAAATAAAAGACTCACACTCGGGTTCGGGTCAAGGCGCGGACCTTGTTGCTATACGGGTCAAGAATTGTCTATAAATAGACGTTGACTGGCAGTTAGAGGACCATTCGAGATATTTGTAAAAAGTAGTTACTAATTTCCTCTCTCTTTTTCCCTCATTGTTCTTCCCCAATTTCTCAGCTCGAATTCTGTCTTCTTCTTCTGATTCTTCCTCTGATTCTTCCCTGAATCTTTCTCTCTTCTGTAATTCTTGTTACTGTTTGTTCATAATTCAATAATATCAGTAGCAATTTGTCTAGACATGACATTTTGGTATCAGAGCTATTGATCCTTGGCTTCACAGTTCGAAATGGTGAATACTCGCAATCACGGTGGTGACGGACACGCAGTGGTGGCTCCGCCGCTGCTACCGACGCCGGAGGCAATGGACTTGAGAATTCCGATTGAGCAGCAGGCCAGGAGGTTAGTAGACCTTGAGCAAACTGTTAAGGACACTAATTTCCAGCTGACTGACACTAATTTCCAATTGAATGAGGTTAAAACTACTCTAGATTCCTATGGAAGTGATTTTAATGCTTTTAAGAAGTATTCTGAGAGTACATTCAAACAAATTATGGATCAGATGAATGTAATAACTTGTTTGCTTAGAGACAAACCTGCTATGGCTGAATCTAGTAAAATGCCTGTCATAAACACTCCTGTAAGGCATCTCAGGACTGATAACACTATAAATATGGACAATCAGACCTTACCTGAGGTGTTTGGACCTAGGTTTGATGTAGGAGTGAATGACAGAGGAGGAATTAAATTGCCTAAGCAGGATTTTCCTAAATTTGATGGAGAATCACCTAGAGAGTGGGTGATTCAAGCTGAACAATACTTTAGACTACACAGAATTCCTGACTTGTTGAAGTTAGATGTTGCCTTAGTCTATTTTAGAGGAGAAGCATGTCTGTGGGGACATAGTTTTGTTGCTGAGAATGGCACTCATGATTGGGCTGGATTTCTGAGAGCTCTCTACACTAGGTTTGACACTAAGTCACTCTCTAGCATTGTGGGTGAATTCTCAAAGCTCAAGCAAGAAGGAACAGTGCAAACTTACATGAAAAAGTTTGAAGCACTGAAATCCATCTTTGTGACTACAAGTACCAGGGCAGCTCCTGAGTTCTTTGTAGATTTGTTTCTCAGTGGACTCAAAGATGAGATCAGAGGTACTGTGAGTATGCACAGACCTGGTTCTCTCTTGGAGGCTTTCAGACTGTCAGTGGAGCAGGAAATGAACTTAGCAATCACTGCTAAGTCATCATCCAAGTCAGCTTACAGCAGCATTTATCACAAAAACACATCCAGTGTTGCTACTGCTGCTAAGGCTTCTGTGACTTCTGCTTCTGCTCCTAACTATAAAGTGCCATTCAAGGAGCCTATCAAATTCAAAAGGCTCAGCAATGAGGAAATGCAAAGAAGGAGAGAACAAAATCTATGTTTCAAATGTGGTGACAAGTACTCACCTCAACATAGGTGTTCTCTGGCTGAGGTTAACATGTTGTTCTTGTGTGATCAAGATGAACCTGATTGGGAAGATTCTGAGCTTCAGATTCTTCAACCTCATATTCAAAGCAAGGAAGTGTGCTTTGGAGAAGAGATAGCTGAGTTATCTCACATATCTCTGAGTGCATTGAATGGAACCACTGGTGGAGAAATCTTCAGGATTCCTGGCACCATGGCAAAAAATTTGCCAGTATCAATTTTGATTGATCCTGGTAGTACACACAGTTTCTTAGATCCCAAAGTGGTGAAGAAGTTGAACTTGCAGGTCATACATACCAAGCCATTACTCCTTGTCTTGGGTAATGGAGAGAGAAGATGGTATGGTGAGGGTTGTAAGCAAGTTAAATGGAGAATTGAAGGACAAGAGTTCTGTCAAGACTTGTATGTACTGCCTTTAGGAGGCAGTGACATGATTTTAGGTGGGGACTGGCTTGGAAGGCATAGTCCAATTGTTTTGGACTACCAAAATCAGTCAGTTAAGTTTGTGGAAGGTGACAAAGAAGTGGTGGTTAATAGCAGCTCTGGTGATGGTTTTCTGAAACATGTGTCTGAAAAAGGGCTATTGAAGTGTATGGAAGAAGCTGCTGAGGTATGGATTGGACAGCTATGCTTTATGCAGGCTGATTCACAGGAATTTGTGCAAGTAGAATTACAGGAAGGGGAAGGAATTCCTGAATCCATTCAGGAACTTCTGAAAGATTATCTTGATGTCTTTGACATGCCTAAAGGACTTCCTCCAAGCAGAGATCATGAGCATGAGATCCTACTTAAGGAAGGTTCACAGCCTGTAAAGTTGAGGTCCTACAGGGTACCTCACTCACAAAAAGATGAGATTGAGAGGCAGGTTAGGGACATGTTACAGGATGGAATCATCCAAGTGAGTAACAGCCCTTTCTCATCTCCTATCATCCTTGTGAAGAAAAAGGATGGTACTTGGAGATTTTGTGTAGACTTTAGGCAACTCAACCAGATAACTGTCAAAGATAAGTTCCCTATTCCATTGGTGGATGACTTAATTGATGAGTTACATGGTGCTGAGTATTTTACAAAGATTGACTTGAGGTCTGGGTACTTCCAAATCAGAATGAAAGAGGAAGATGTACCCAAGACAGCATTTAGCACACACTTTGGACATTTTGAGTTCAAAGTGATGCCCTTTGGCCTTACAAATGCTCCAGCTACATTCCAAGCATTGATGAATAAGGTGTTTGGCCCTTTTCTAAGGAAGTTTGTACTTGTGTTCTTTGATGACATTTTAGTATACAGTCCTGATTTGTCATCACACAAGTTACACTTGAAAAAAGTCTTGGAAGTGATGAGGGAAAACCAACTGTATGGGAAATTGAGCAAATGTTCATTTGCTCAAAGGGAAGTGGAGTATTTAGGCCATTTGATAAGTGGCAGGGGTGTTAAAGCTGATCAGAAAAAAATTCAAGATATGTTAGCTTGGCCCAAGCCTGTGAATGTCAAACAGTTGAGGGGTTTCCTTGGGTTAACTGGCTACTATAGGAGGTTCATCAAGAATTATGGCCTCATTAGTAAACCATTAACCAGCTTATTAAAGAAGGAAGGGTTCTTGTGGAGTCCTGAAGCTGATTCAGCATTTCAGTCTTTGAAACAAGCTGTAACCAGTCCACCTGTGCTAGCATTACCAGACTTCTCAAAGAAGTTTGTCATTGAGGCTGATGCCTGTGACACTGGTATGGGGGCTGTGTTGATGCAAGAGGGAAGACCAATATCTTTCTTTAGCAAAGCTTTGGGACCTAAGTGTGCAGCCATGTCAACTTATGAAAAAGAGTTGATGGCTTTATCCACCTCCATCTTGAAGTGGAAGCACTATTTAGATGGAAATCCTTTTGTGATCAAGACAGATCATCAGAGTTTGAAGTACCTATTAGAGCAGAAAATAAGTACTGCAGCTCAACAAAAGTGGATCTCTAAACTTATGGGATTTGATTTTGAAATCCAATACAAGAAAGGATCTGAAAATAGAGTGGCAGATGCCTTGTCAAGAAAATATGAAGGAAATGTAGGTGTGTGTTCTGCAATCTCTGCTGTCATTCCTGAATGGGTTAATGACATCAAAGCAAGCTATGATGGAGAAGAATATGTGCAAAATCTAATTGCTCAATTTATTCTGGGAAAACAGGTTGAAGATTATACTTATGCTCATGATGTGGTGAGGTATAAGGGAAGAATCTATGTAGGGGGGCAAGGGAATGTCAGGGCCAAACTTATTGACTCTATTCATGCTTCAGCTATTGGAGGTCATTCTGGAGTTCAAGCCAGTTATCAGAGACTTAAGAAAGTTTTTTACTGGCCTTATATGCAAGAAGACATACAAGAAAGGGTTAAACAATGTGAAGAGTGTCAAAGATGTAAGCATGAGAATGTTGCCTATCCAGGCCTTCTACAACCTTTGGAGATACCTGCAAAACCTTTCACTCACCTCACTATGGATTTTATTGAAGGCTTGCCCAAGTCTGAAGGAAAAGATGTGATCATGGTGGTTGTTGACAGATTCACCAAGTTTGCCCATTTCATTGGGTTAACACATCCTTTTTCAGCTAAGAAAGTAGCTGAGGAATTTATTGATAAAGTGTTTAGAATGCATGGTCTGCCAGAATGTGTGGTAAGTGATAGGGATAAGGTTTTTACAAGCCTTTTTTGGAAGGAATTGTTCACTGCCATGGGAGTGAAGATGAAGCTTAGTTCTACTTACCATCCACAGACTGATGGTCAAACAGAAAGAGTGAATCAATGCCTGGAGATGTATCTCAGGTGTCTCACTGCTCATAAGCCTCACCTGTGGCATAAATACTTGTCAATGGCAGCATGGTGGTATAACTCTTGTTACCACACTGCCATAAAAATGTCCCCATTTGAGGCTGTGTATGGATACAAGCCTCAAGGTTTTGCTGAGAACATTCTAATAAGTGACATAAAACATGGAGAAGTGATTAATATGATTGAGGAAAGGCAGAAGTTGGATGGCTTGCTTAAGGAGCAGCTGCACTTGGCTGCTAACAGAATGAAACAATTTGAAGACAGGAACAGAACTGAAAGAGAGTATGTTGTTGGGGACTTGGTGTATGTGAAGCTCAAGCCCTATAGGCAACATTCTGTGGCTCTAAGAAGGAATCAAAAACTTGCTCCTAAGTTTTTTGGTCCCTACCCTGTGTTGAGGAAGTATGGAGCTGTAGCCTATGAACTTGGACTACCTGAGGGGGCAAAGATACACCCCATTTTTCATATCAGTCAGCTCAAGCTGAAGATTGGTAGTGGACAAGTTGCTCAGAAGGATTTGCCTATGACAAATGTGGATGGTCAATTACTGGTGGAACCAGTGGCACTATTAGACAGAAGACTTGTGAAGAAAGGGAACAAACCTTCAGTGCAATGGCTGATTAGTTGGAGCCATATACCAGAAGAAGATTCAACCTGGGAGGATGCCAATGAGTTCTTAAAGAAATGGCCTAACTTCTCTTGGTCATCTTGAGGACAAGATGCTTGTTAAGGAGGGGGAAATGTTATACAAGGGGAAAACACTGCTGAAAGAAGGGATTGATCCCTGAGTCTCATTAAATAAAAGACTCACGCTCGGGTTCGGGTCAAGGCGCGGACCTTATTGCTATACGGGTCAAGAATTGTCTATAAATAGACGTTGACTGGCAGTTAGAGGACCATTCGAGATATTTGTAAAAAGTAGTTACTAACTTCCTCTCTCTTTTTCCCTCCTTGTTCTTCCCCAATTTCTCAGCTCGAATTCTGTCTTCTTCTTCTGATTCTTCCTCTGATTCTTCCCTGAATCTTTCTCTCTTCTGTAATTCTTGTTACTGTTTGTTCATAATTCAATAATATCAGTAGCAATTTGTCTAGACATGACATAAACATTGTTGCCTTGGATATTTATTTTGGTATAGTGAATTCGATTGGTAAATAAGTGATCATGAATGCTACCAGACCCATGAGTTACGCTTCAAGCTCGTGGGCATGGAGAGTCATAGACACAATAGACTTTAGTAATTAGTAATTACACCACTATCGCTCTAATTAAAAATTTAATTCACAAAAGGTCGTTGTTTTGCCTTGTGTTATAAAGGGATTTGAAGAGATCGTTAATTTACAACGTCTAGGATGGCAAAATAAGCAATCAACAGAGGGAGTGATGCAAGTGTTCCGAAAATAACCCTGAAATATACAAGAAAGTAGGACCAAAGTTACCGACATTAGAAAAATATATAATTATTAACAAGGATGAAAAAGTAAAAAAGAATGAAGAACTTACGCTGTGCTAAGTATGTCAGCATGCAATCCGTACTCTTGGGCATATACGAATGACGTGGTTGATTGTGGAAGTGCTGCCTTTTAAGAACATGAAAAAGGAAGAAAAATTATAAGCAAAAACATAATCAAAACAAGACCCCGAATCTTAAAATACACTTAATAATAACTATATACATGTTGTTATGCTTTGCGTAAGAGTAAATGTAAACGTTGAGAAATAATAAAAAGTTAGTACTTTATTGGCATAAAAAGCGGTCACATATTGCAAAGGGAAAAAATAAAAATGACATATGTTTAATTTTAATGTTGATTTTTCATGTTCAAATAAAACTTTACCGAATAGTGATATACAACTCTACCAAATAGTGATATATAGGTGTAGCCAACTAATTTTAAAGAAAACAAAAATTAAAAATGACATATTTGAAATTTAATGTTGATTTGTTTGTATTAGAATAAAACTCTTCGAGAGAATAAGATACATGTCTAATAAATATTTGAAATTTAATGTTGATTTGTTTGTATTAGAATCCTATTTTTCTTCCTCTCTCTAACCCCATTCCCTCCCTAAAAGGAAATCCTTTTTTTCCTTCAAATCTTGCAATTTAACACCTTCTTGACAGTTTAATGCTATTAAACCCCACATTCTTATCCACTCAAACTACTTTATTTGTGGTGTACTAACACACCTAAATCATAAGCCCACCTCCAAAACCCCATCACCATTTCAGTGTTCTCTTAGGCATTATTACAAACACATAGCACTAAAAAAAAAAAAAAAAAAGATGCCTTGTACTTTTGTTAGTAGGGCTCTCTTGTCTTTCCTCATTGTTCTACTCTGCACTCCCAAAGAAGCAAAACTTTCACAAGTGAGTTAATTGCCCTTTCCCTCCCTCCCTTTGGGTCTAAAGTCTAAACCCTCTTCTTAATTCCTAGATCCCATCATTTTTCTTATCAAAATTGGTTCAAATTTTTTCTTAATTTGCTATATTCTTGCATATATTGCCAGTACAAGGAATTCAAATTAATCTTTTTGTTTTAGGAAAATGGGTCAATTGTGGAAAGCAAAAATGGGACTGCTATGGAGGAAGAAATGGTGCCCTTAATTGAACCAGGAAAGGAGATGATTTTGATAGTGAATGATACAAGGAGGAAGCTTGGGGGATTTCAGATTTGTGCATTGTGCACTTGCTGTGGTAATGGTGCTAAAGGTGGATACTGCTTACCAACTCCCTGTTGCTATGCCATCAGCTGCAACATTCCAAACAGGCCATTTGGATTTTGCTCTTTTCTTCCCAAGACCTGTAATTGCTTTGGTTGCCATCTTTAAAAAGTCCCAAATTCCTTGAAATGAATTCTGTTGGGGGGGGTGTTCTTGATACCATTGGGAGTGTGAATGGGAAGAAATTCTGTTCTAGTGATTCTGGAAAAGGTGGGCATCACACATTTTGTCGGACCGTGCATAATACAAATAAGTCTTGAAAATAGTTGTAGATGAATAGTTATTCGAATAACTGTTCCTCACTGCTTATTTGCGATCCATATGATGTAGATAAAAATGCGTTCCGTACTGAATCAGGATTGTGTTCTAGTTACTTATTAGTAGTAATTGTTTATATAATTATTGTATTGGGGGATGCTATGATCAGCTAAGTTTTTGCTACTTGATGATATATTTATCTTTTGTCTTTTTTTTTTTTTTGCTAAGTTTGTCTTTTGTCTTTTGATTATTCATAACTCATCAGTAGAGATTGAGAAAATTTCAATTTTTTCTTGAAAGAAGCAAAACCTTGGTTGGAAGAAGCACTTGGATTTTGGAATAGGAAAGTTTTGTTGTCTCTCTTAATACAGATATGGATTGAGCATCAGACATTTACTCAGTGAATTTATCTCATGTTTGCTGCTCCACATTTTTCCGGAAATGTGAACCTAATTTTAATTGTCTAAATTACGAGTAAGATATTTAATCACTAAATAATTTTAAATATTCTAATACTAAATTATACAGATCGCAAAATTTCCCACAATTTAGCCAGATGAGGATATTGTTGTTCATCCATTCCAAGGAAAATGCAGATTTCTGTTTTGGTCAGAATGAATGGATGTAAACTTTAGGAATTACAGTGTACTCCGCCGATTCCTTAATGTATAAGACTTTCATTATATTCTGCGAAAATTAAAATGTTTTGTTTAATCAAAATATTAATATTACTCTCTTAAATAGAATTAGTGGTATACAAGTCATATTTAAGAGAGTAATATTGACATTTTAATTAAAAAATATTATAATCTTTAATTTTTTAATTTTGGAAGTATGTAATAAAAGTTTTAATACTGACCTAATGGTAGAATGATATATGCAGCAACCCATGTGCAATTTTTTTTTTTTACAAAGTCACCTACAACTTGATGCTCAACAACTTCATCATCATCCACATCATCACCCCTCCGCCCTCTCCGATTCGGTTACATTGCAGAAAGACTAAAATTTAATATATAAAATTTAATACATACTAAACAATTTTGATCATTTTAAATTATTACGATCTAAGATTATTTTGTGAGGATATCTGTTATGATTTTCAAACACATGTTATGTATGTAATACATGTGCTGCATATCTAAGGACAGATGTTGATCGGGATGAAACACCTGTACAATCTTAATAAATGTATTCATAAGGAAAGAACATATGTTGCATAGAATTTAATATTTGTCTAAAAACATGCAAGACATGTCCAAAATGTGTTCCATCTGTACCGTTTTTTATATTTTGAAAGACTGATAAGTTCTTTATTGTGAACTTTGTTGCCTTATTGTCTTTTGAAAAAAATTTGTGAAATTATGTTTTATGATTTTTTTCTCATATTGTTGGACCATATAATATTATTTGTATATTACTTAATATTATTTTTATATAAAATATATATTTTAACTTTTTGGTACGATTTTACGATTCACGAGTTTACGATTCTACACACCTGTTCCGAGTCTACGTAGAATCGCAATTTTAACAACATTGGATGGAACAGATATAATTAACATCAAGAGGAAAATCAAGTGATCGTTTACCATAATCATTACAAATTTCATTGGACATAGGTTTTGGCACCTTTTTTCCCCCCGTTTATACTTTACAGATTCACATTTCAAATGATCGGTTTCATAAATTTTGAACAGAAAAGTTTAGAAACATTTTGAAAAAGGTAAACAATGCTCTTATGAGATTTGGCTAAAAGCTTAAGAATGTGGAGAATCAAATTCAAATTGAAGGTTGCTTCATGCTTGAATTCTTTTCTCTCACTTCCTCCTTATATCATTAATTTTAATCACATACTACCTCCGCTACATAATATAAGTCGGTTAAAAAATATAGCGAAAAATAAAAAAAATAAAAAAAAATAAACGTACTTTGTCAGTCTAAATATCAATATTACTCTCTTAAATATGAATTGTATAAAAAGCTATTACTCTCTTAAATATGAATTGTATAAAAAGCTATAAAGCTTCATAACTTCAGCTGTAAAGCTATATTGTAATTTAATAGACAAGCATTGTTAATGTTGAACAAACTGTATCACAAGTACACGGTTATTTTATGTGAAATAATCATAAAATTGTATATCTCTCTACTATACTAAAGTGTGAATGAGGATATGATGATTTACACTTAGTGTTTTAGCAATTTAGAAATATTATTTTGGGTGTATAAAAAGAAAACACAATAAATAAATAATTGATAATTACACTAACTAACTTTATTAACATGTGTGAAAAAAGAACTAAACACGTCTGTACAGCCCGAGTAATAGTATGTAATAAAATGTCTTGATACTTAATAACTACTAATTAAATTAGTTGGCTGATTATTGATATTATTATTAAACATTAAATAAAAATCATTTCGAAGTTACGAGCAACATATAATTGCATCAAGAGGCCAAAAGCCGGAGATGATCTCCTTGAGAACCTTGGTTAGAATTAGATTCTTGACCCTAAAAATATGTTGGGACGAGGAAATCATATTCAATAATTATTATTAAAGAAATAAATGAGTATTTAGAAGTTACATGGAGAATAATAAAAATAATAAAGTGTCACTATGAGAAAAAAGTAAATTTGTCGAAGTTATTTTGTCAATTATATTAGCTAGTGTTTCCATCTCTATGTAAGGCATTTGAGCTTCACAAACCATATTGCTCATCAACAAAGATAAAAACATCCATTCAAAATTCTTCATATTTTGCAATATTCTTCTTTGTGGTTGATAATAATCAAGAAAAATGATAGGATTGGAAGATACATACACGGTGGTATCCGCCATGTCACCCGTTTATGTGGCATTAACGTTAGGATATGCCTCCGTTAAATGGTTACACATTTTCAATCCCGATCACTATGACGCTATCAAACGGTTCAATTGCTATTTTATAATGCCATTTTTCCGGTTTCCATTCACATCCCATGTGAATCCTTATACTAGGAATTTTAGATTTATCACTTCAAATATTGTAGCAAAATGCATTACGAGTACTTTTCTTGTTTTGTGGGCTATTTTTAGTCCCCGTGGAAGCCTCTCGTGGTCTATAACGGTGTTTTCCTTGTCTAGCTTGAACGATAGTTTAGTTGTCGGGTACCGTTTTTGCAAACTATGAATGGACAATTGGTAGTCGATCTTGTGGTTCAATCTTCAGTGATTCAAGCTTTGCTTTGGATTATTGCTTTGCTTTTTATGATGGAATTGAGAAGAGCAAGAATTGTTGTTGATTCTAATAATGGTAATGAAGTTCATGAAATGCAAAGTAGTAGTAATAATGTTGATTTGGAAGAAAATGGCAGAGGAGAAACAGAGGTGGTGGTCAATAAAAAACCATCTTTTTGGTCAATTATGAAAATTGTTTTGTTTAGACTTGTTAAGAATCCTAAAGCCTTTTCTACCATTCTTGGCCTCATTTGGGCTCTTTTATCAAACAGGTAATTAATCATCTTTAAACCAAGTCATTTCTCAAGGGAAAAAAATCACGTGTCTATCCTAATAATTCACAATTTGACACATTTCGTCCCTCTCAAATTCCACTTAAACCTGGGGATTTTTATGAGATTGTAAAGGAGAATAATGGTTTTTTGCGTCAATAAGACAATTTTCGGATTAGATTTGCGATTCATAATCGAATAGGCATCAATGGTCATTGGCGCGGTTGCATTGGGGTTGCGCGGCCAGGTCTGACGCGTAGCTATGGTTTAGGTAATGAGTCACAACACACAGTCAAATACCATATTTTTAATATAAAGAAGGCATAGAAATTGATTAGTAGGATATAAACAAAAATTGTATATGGCCAGGGTACTAGACCATATTGTATACTTAAGTACTTATATATATATATATATATATATATATATATATATATATATATATATATATATATATATATATATATATTTCTTTGGGGGTTTTTTACTGATGATTGATTTTAATGTCCATAGGCAGCACTGCCACAAGCAATTGCTTCATTTGTTTATGCCCAAGAGTATGAATTGCATGCTGACGTACTTAGTACCGCGTAAGTTCTTTACATTAATTTTTAACCTTTTCATTAATTACCGTTTACTCTTTTTTTGGAAGTAATTTTTTTTTTATTATATATAATCCGCAAGATGCTAATAAGCTAATGCGATTTATTGTTTATAATTTCAGGGTCATTATCGGCACCATCGCTTCTCTTCCTCTCTTGTTAGCTTACTATGTTATCTTAGATGTTCTATATTAAGTAAAATAATTTCTTTTATACACTTTTTATGAGTTGAGGAAAAAAACATATAAAAAACTATGCATAATGTAGCAATTTCCATGTATTGGATACAATTAAATGGGAATATTTACATAAAAAAGAAAAAGAAAGTATCAAGAAAATAAATGGAATTAGAATGTAATTAGTCTAAAATATTAATCGTAAATTTTATTAACGCATTATAGACCAACAGTCACTTTCTTTAATTTTTTATATATTAAGGAAATTAAGCGATTTATTTCAATCCCAGTTTGCTTACGTCGTTAAACGATGATATAAAACTCTTTCATTGCATTTAATACAACATGTGCAATATACGTGCATTGCATGTACAATATGCGTGCAGTACATGTGCAATATACGTGCATAAAATATAACAATAACTTAAAATTCCTTTTGATCTCATTTGTTCAAAATGATGAAATTGGCTAAGCGGAAATACGTTGATGACCAAATTAACTATTAATTCGTCTTATGTCAATGGAGGTGAATAATGTTTAATTTGAATTTTTAATCAATTTTGAAATTTGAACTGGCTAACCTGGTGCACCGTAAGCCTGTTGCATGGGCGATGATTTTGGTAATCGATCATTATCTTCACAATGTTCTGACAATGAAAATCCACGTAATCCTTAGTTTCCAATGTATGACTCATTCTTAAATGTTGCAAACGCAAAATGCCTACCTGTAATATGTTTCTGACAGGGTGATTTTATGAAATATTAAGAACTGCTAGATATGTCAGAGATGTAAGATGTTGAGGAATCTCTCCACCAAGTTGGTTTGAGGATAAGTTTAACGATTGAAGAACTGTGAATATGGAATTTCCGATTTTGTGCTTGCTGTGCTTTTGTTCTGATACAGTAGGATTTTCTAATTTAGATGTCGACAAATTATACAAAAGTATACTGCAAAGAGAGAAATGGAAGTAAACAATAATAATAATAACATAACTCATTAAATCCCCAATAATTATCCGGGATGATAGAAGATAGATCTAACTTTTGTCAATAAATGCACAAAGTGACTGCTCCCAGAATATCACTGAAACATATGGATTGAAGACTTATCTAACATTTGACAAAGAATACACAAAAAGGCGGTTCACAGAAGACCACTCAAAAAGTAATCCCCATATACCGTTAGATTTGCTATAGAATCATGCCCTTTAATCAAAAGCAAAAGATATCAGAGAAGACAAATTCAAGAACTATTTTAATTTATGTGCACATTACCTTACTTCTTTCATTTGCTATTTCATAATGCCATTTTTCGGATTTCAATTCACATCCCATGTGAATCCTTATACTATGAATTACAAATTTATCATTTCGGATATTATAGATAAATGCATTATAGGTACTTTTCTTGTTTTGTGGGTTAATTTTAGTCCCAGAGGAAGCCTCTCGTGGTCTATAACAGCATTTTCCTAGTCTAGCTTGGAAAAAAACTTTAGTTGTTGGGGTACCGCTTTTGCAAGCTATGTATGGACAATTGGGAGTCGATCTCGTGGTTCAATTTTCAGTGATTCAAGCTTTGGTTTGGATGATTGCTTTGCTTTTTATGTTGGAATTGAGAAGAGAAAGAATTGTTGTTGATTGTAATAATGGTAATTGATGAAAGTAGAAAAATGATGAAAGTAGAAAAATGCAAATGAGAGAGAGAAGTTGATTTTGGGGGGAAATTTTCCTGATCTTTTTCATTAAAATGAAAATGAGCTAAAGCTCGTGTATATATACAGGAGGAAGATAAAATATCTTCAACTAACTAACTAATCTAACTGCCACAATAAAAGCTAACTAATTTGCAGTTATTTTCCTAATCTATAAGACTAGACTATTTACAAAAATGCCACTGGCTAAACCTGACTATTTTATTTACAAGGAGAAGTGGGCTTGTTTTACTTAAATATTGTCTGGCCCAATGCATAAATCTTCAGCCCATATCACATGTCCATTCTTCCTTTTCCTTAGTATATTTGCAGCTCTCTTTATTCTTCTTTGCTTGATCTTTTTGCTTGCAGCTTGGAAGAACTTCAGCTTGATCTTCATTTCTTCTATTAGTCTTCAACAGTAATGAAGTTCATGAAATGCAAAGTAGTAGTAATAATGTTGATTTGAAAGAAAATGGCAGAGGAGAAACATAGATGGTGGTGGTGGTGAAAATTGTAAAAAAAAAACCATATTTTTGGTCAATTATGAAAATTGTTTTCTTTAGACATGTTAAGAATCCTAATGCATTTTCTACCATTCTTGGCCTCATTTGGGCTCTTTTATCAAACATGTAATTAATAATCTTTAAACCATGCCATTTCTCAAGGGGGAAAAAAATCGCTTTGTCTATCCTAATAACTCACAATTCGCCATGTTTCGTCCCTCTCAAATTTCACTTAAACGTGGTGATTTGTAAGTGTTTGAAATAGCAACGAGGACACAAGTTGGGGACATATGATTTTTTTACTTTCTCAAATGTTCTTTTCTTTAAAAGATTAAAAGGTTTCAAGAAATTCTTTAAAATGTCATTTTTACACTCTAAAAGCTATTTATTTAATTTTCTATTGCATTAAGTACTAGTGAATATAAATTTAACAACATAAAATATTTGATTCCACCGCTGATGTTTCTTGTAAAGGTGGCATTTTGGAATGCCAAGCATTATCGAATGATCAGTTATAACAATGTCAAAAGCTGAAAATGGAGTTGCCATGTTTAATTTGGGTAAATGACTATTCTTCCCATCTGCCTCCTAATCTATATATCACTACTATGTTTTTATATTATTATTATTATGGTTTTAATGCAAATTTTGGAAACCAATCAGGGCTTTTTATGGGATTTCAAGGAGGAATAATTTTTTTGTGGTTTCAATAAGACAATTCTTGAGTTAGTTTTTAGATTCATAATCGGACCGATATCAATAGCCATTGGCGAGGTTGTATTGGGGTTGCGTGGCCATGTCTTGCGCGTAGTTATAGTTCAGGTAATGAGTCACAATACACAGTCGAGTACCTTATTTATAGTATAAAGTAGGCATAGAAATTGATTAGTAGGATATAAACAAAAATTGTATATATATTGTATACTTAAGTACTTATATATATATATATATATATATATATATATATATATATATATATATATATATTAGTTCTTCTTTGGAGGTATTTTACTGATAATTGATTTTAATGTCTATAGGCAGCACTTCCACAAGCTATTTTTTTTGGTAATAAAAGGAAATATATAAAAGATAAAGTACTTCCACAAGCTATTGCTTCATTTGTTTATGCCCAAGAGTATGGATTGCATGCTGACGTAATTAGTACCACGTAAATTCTTTACGTTAATTTTTTTAATATTTTCATTAATTGCCGATTGCTCTTTTTTTGGAAGTGATTTATATATATATATATATATATATATATATATATAAAATCCGCAAGATGCTTATAAGTTAATGCGATTTATTGTTTCTAATTTCAAGGTCATTATCGGCATCATCGCTTTTCTTCTTCTCTTGTTAGCTTACTATGCTATCTTGGATACATTAAGCAAAATAATTTCTTTTATAAACATTTTATGAGTTGAGGAAAAAAAACATATAAAGAACTAGGCATTAATGTAATAATTTTCATGTATTGGATACAATTAAATGGGAATATTTACACCAAAAAGAAAAACAAAGCAGCAAGAAAATGACTGGCATTAGAATGTAATTAGTCTAAAATATTAATTGTAAATTCTAGTTAAGCATTATAGACCAACAATCAATTTTCTTAATTTTTTTTTTATATATTAAGGAAATTAAGCGATTTATTTCAATCCCATTTTTCTTACGTCGTTAAGCGATTGCATAAAACTCATTCATTGCATTTAATTCAACTTGTGCAATATACGTGCAATTCATGTATAATATACATGTAATGCATGTGCAATATACGTGCATGAAATATAACAATAATTTAAATGTCATTTTGATCTCATTTGTTCAACTGAAGTCATTTCTCAAGGGAAAAAATCGTGATGTCTCTATACCAGTGGTGGAACCAGGATTCTGATAAAGGGGGGCGAACTAATTTGTTTAAATATTGGTGAACCGTTACGAAATATGATAAACAATTACTATTAAACTTCAATTAGTTTTTTTTAATTAACTTAGCAAGTTTTACACTTTTCTGAAGGAAAATGATTAATAGCTAAAATCTATTGGCTAAAATTGGTTAAAAACTCAAATTAAGCACTATTCACCCATTCTGGCATAAGGAATTCAATGAGGTATTTACAATTTTGCCCCCAATTTAGCCAATTAATTGGTTAAGGATTAGTCACCTAACATTACCCTTATCTAAAAACCAACGCTGGTCAAACGTGGCTAATACAGTTAGCGCAACATTTCTAACTTGAAACGATATGACTTAGGTTCGAGAACTTCTACCCTTTAAACATGATTTTCTTTTATTTTTGTTTTTAAAAAAATCATCCTCCCAAAAATCAAGTTACTTTAAGGTCATCCTCCAACCTTCGACCCTATAACCATAAGTAAGTGGAGCTTACTCTCTTAAATATAAGAGGTTAGTTATGAGAGTTTAGAAATAATGTATTTTCATTTAAATAAAGTGGACATTCATTTTGTAACAAACTAAAACAGAAATAGGACATTTAATTTGGGATGAAAGGATTACTTAATTAAATATATATATATATATATATATATATATATATATATATATATATATATATATATATATATATCGTAAAGAATTGTAAGTATTTGAGAAATTTTATATATTTTCAAATTACATATTTTTTTTATTTTTTTTATTTTTTTTTAATTTTTTTTTGGACCTCACCAAAGGAGGTCGACCTCACCAGATGAGGAGCCCATGTAGGGCGGATAGAAGCCCGGCTGAGCGGGGTGCCCCATGAGGGGGAGTAGAAGTGCCTTTCAAAAGAGGAGAACTAGAAGCCCGACTAGCGGGTGGCCCATGAAGGGGAGTAGAAGACCCACACAAGGGAACCCAATAAATGGCAATTAAATCATTCCCCTTGTGTGAGGGGGTATCGAACCCACAACCTTGTGGGCAGGCCATAGCCCCACTGGGCTATGGACCTTATGATAATTACATATTACTATTTGATGCAAAAATAATGAGTACTCTATCATCAAACTTTAAAAGTTGTCAGAGAATCGAGATAATTTTAATATATTAAAAAACTATGTAAAAGTGCATATGAGAATAAACACTAGTACTCAAAAGTTTACAAAAAAAAAAAAAAATTGGTGGGTGGTTGGGGGGGCTTGCTTTCAACCTGGCTCCGTCATTGTTCCTGTTCTAATCACTCACGATTAAAGTCAGCGTTTACGGGGACATCAATTTAGAATAGATGATTTTTTGAGTTTCTCAAATTATTTTTCTTTAAAAGACTGAAAGGTTTCAATAAATTCTTTGAAAATGTCAATTTTGCCCTCTAAATGCTATTTATTTAATTTTCTATTACATTTATAAATTCGTGTTAATATACATTTAACAACATAAAATCGATGATTCCGCAATATGATATATATATATATATATATTTTTGTAAAGGTGGCATTTTGGAATACCAAGCATTATCGAAGAATCAATTATAATAATGTCAAAAGCTGGAAGTGGAGTTGCCGTGTTCAATTTGGGTAAATGACTATTCTTTCCAACTGCCTTCTAATCTATAAATAAGTATGTTTTATTATTATTATTATTATTATTATTATTATTATTATTATTATTATTATTATTATTATTATTGGTTTGAATGCAAAATTTTAAAGCCATACATGACTTTTTATAGGATTGCAAGGGAGAATAATGATTTGTGGTGTCAATAAAACGATTCTTGGGATAGTTTTGAGATTTATAATTGGACCGGCATCGATGGCCATTGGCGCGGTTGCGCGGCAAGGTCTTGCACGTAACTATAGTCCAGGTACTGATTTTACTACTCCTTCCGTTTGAATAAAGATATTTTGTTCATTTTTATGTCTATTCTCCTATTCTAATTAATAAAAAACTTATATGAGTCAATTTTTTAATTAAAAAATCTATAATTTTTAAAAATTGTAGATCTCGTAGAAAAAAATAAACACGAAACAAAATTTGAGACGAAGGATTTTTCCTTTCGTTTCATATTTGAAACATCTTCGTTATTACTATAAATCCATTATGGATAGGGACATGGCAAACTCAATTAATCTCTCTATGGAAGAGAAAATTTCAAGGGAAGTATATATATTGTGGAGATATTTTACCGATAATTCGATTTTAATGTTTCCATAGGCAGCACTGCCACAAACAATTGCTTCATTTGTATATGCCCAAGAGTATGGAGTGTATGATGATGTACTTAGTACCGCGTAATTTTTTCTTTTCATTAATTACCACTAACTTTTTTGGAAAATGTTTTTTATATATAATCCGCAAGATGCTAATTAGCTAATGCGATTATTGTTTCTAATTTCAGGGTCATTCGTTTCTCTTCCTCTCTTGATAGCTTACTATGCTATCTTAGATGTTCCACATTAAGTAAAATAATTTCTTTAATTTACTTTTTATGAGTTGAGGGAAAAAAATAACTAGGCATTAATGTATCACTTTCCATATCTTGGATAATATTAAATGGGAATAAAAAAGAAAAAGAAAAAGAAAGCAACAAGAAAATGACTAGCAATAGAATGTAATTACTCTAAAATATTAATTGTAAATTCTATTAACGCATTATAGACCAACAGTCAATTTCCTTAAAAAACATTATATATTAAGGAAATTAAGCGATTTATCTCAATCCCGGTTTGCTTACGTCGTTAGCGATTGCGAGAAAATTCATTCATTGAATTTAATTCAACATGTGCAATATACGTGCAATGCATGTACAATATACGTGCAAATGCATGTGCAATATACCTGCATGAAATATAACAATAACTTAAATGTCTTTTTGAACTCAATTCCCTTAAAAAAAATTAGGGGAGCAACATTTAATTTTTGTTTTGTTTTGATTTTTTCTTTTGAGAAAGTTAATTTGTTAATTATTTTAGAGATATGAACTTCCACATTGACGCACTTAAAATTTTTAAACTGAATTACTTCCCCCTGAAATCATTCCAATGGGTTTTGACTCCTTACTCACCTCTCACAAAAATAAATAAATAAATAAATAAATATATATATATATATATATATATATATATATATATATATATATATATTTGACCCTATTTGTAGAACTGCGTCAACTTCTCGTGATTTATTGGAATAGTTCTAGGAGAAAATTCATGGTTTAGAAAAATTGTTTTCTTTTGGCATCAAATGTGGTACAAAATAACAACGCCAATAAAGAAAAAGAAATCAGGACTTTTGTGTTTCTTTTCTTTTTGGCACTGTGAACCTCATCCCATATGGGATGACTTTGAAATTTTAACTAATAACAACGCCAATAAAGGAAAAGAAATCAGGACTTTTGTGTTTCTTTTCCTTTTGGCACTGTGAACCCCATCTCATATGGGATGACTTTGAAATTTTAACTACTATATATATATATATATATATATATATATATATATATATATATATATATATATATATATATGGGTCTAAACATTGTTGCCTTGGATATTTATTTTGGTATAGTGAATTCGATTGGTAAATAAGTGATCATGAATGCTACCAGACCCATGAGTTACGCTTCAAGCTCGTGGGCATGGAGAGTCATAGACACAATAGACTTTAGTAATTAGTAATTACACCACTATCGCTCTAATTAAAAATTTAATTCACAAAAGGTCGTTGTTTTGCCTTGTGTTATAAAGGGATTTGAAGAGATCGTTAATTTACAACGTCTAGGATGGCAAAATAAGCAATCAACAGAGGGAGTGATGCAAGTGTTCCGAAAATAACCCTGAAATATACAAGAAAGTAGGACCAAAGTTACTAACATTAGAAAAATATATAATTATTAACAAGGATGAAAAAGTAAAAAAGAATGAAGAACTTACGCTGTGCTAAGTATGTCAGCATGCAATCCGTACTCTTGGGCATATACGAAAGACGTGGTTGACTGTGGAAGTGCTGCCTTTTAAGAACATGAAAATGGAAGAAAAATTATAAGCAAAAACAAAAACAAAACATGACCCCGAATCTTCAAATACACTTAATAATAACTATATGCATGTTGTTATGCTTTGCGTAAGAATAAATGTAAACGTTGAGAAATGATAAAAAGTTAGTACTTTATTGGCATAAAAAGCGGTCACATAATTGCAAAGGGAAAAAATAAAAATGACATATGTTTAATTTTAATGTTGATTTTTCGTGTTCAAATAAAACTTTACTGAATAGTGATATACAACTCTACCAAATAGTGATATACAAGTGTAGCCAACTAATTTTAAAGAGAACAAAAATTAAAAATGGCATATTTGAAATTTAATGTTGATTTGTTTGTATTATAATAAAACTCTACGAGAGAATAAGATATATGTGTAATAAATATTTTTCGCTAAAATCTATCAAATAATGAAATACAGATGTAGCTAGCTAATTTTAAAGAGAGAAAAAAAATTAAAAATGACATATTTGAAATTTAATGTTGATTTGTTTGTATTAGAATAAAACTCTACGAGAGAATAAAATACAGGTATAATAAATATTTTTCGATAAAATCTTGCAAATAATAAAATACAAGTGTAGCCAACTAAGTAATTACCTGCATTAGAACTATTCGCAAAACATTGCCACGCAGTCTCATTGCAAGAGCACCAACAGCCATAGTTGCTGGTGAAACAACAAATCTTAAAACCATCGCCAAAACCGTCTTCTTCAAACCACAAGCTATCATTTTCTCTTGCAAGGCCATGAAAAGCCCTACAATATTTTTACAGAAAATTTAATTAAATCCTCAAGAAATTAATTAAAAAGATGACCAATTAATTAATTAACTAATTTGTAGAGTAACAAGAATTAGAATAGTTTCGATATACACTAGGTTTAATAGACTCTATGATCCAAAATCATTCAAATCATCACAAAATGAAAAAAGAAAAGAAAATTATGTGATGATTTGGCTGATTCTGTACCACAACCTCTAAAAAATATAGCTAATTCTCACCCATACTGAACATGGCAGCCCCACTTCCTGCTTTTGACATTATCAAAATACATCCTTCAATAATGCCAGGAATCTTGAAATGCCACCTTAAGAATAGATCAAAACAACCACAAATCATCATTAATCTTAACAAACCCCTGAAACTAAACAAAAGAATCTATTCAAATAAATTAAAAGTTCTTGATTTTACTTAGATAATTATTGCTGGTAATTCATTTATAAGTTCGAAACATCCTTATCAACTCATACATTCTGATTCTTTCACTGTCACATCCCTTTTTCTGGGTAGTGGCAGAATCAAGGGGAGAAGAGGAGGGGGGACGACCGCTCCCAACATTTTTAAAAACGTCATATTTGTAGTGTAAATATTTTCCTAAAAGAAATTACCTGTTTGATAGAAGAGCCCATATGATCCCAGCAACACATGAAATAGCATTAGGATTCATAATGAGTTTAAGCCAAACAATTTTCATAATTGACCAAAAAGATGAACCTTTTCTCACAACTTCCATTGATTCTTCTCTTCTAATTTCTTCCAACTCATGTCCAACATTAAAGGTGGATCTTGCTTTTCTAACTTCTAACAAAAACAACAAAACAATAAACCATAGCAGACATTGAATAACAGAAGATTGAACCACAAGATCAACTCCCAAATCTCCATACATGGCTTTCAAAAGGGGTACCCCTACAACAAGAGTGTTGTTCAAACTAGACAAAGAAAATGCAGTTATAGAAGAAGAAAAGTTTCCTTTGGGACTACAATTAGCCCAAAATACAAGAACTATACATATAATGCATTTCCCTATAACATCTCCGATAAGAAATTTATAGTTCATCGTATAAGGATTCACATGAGATATGAAATCGAAACTGAAAAATGGCATTATAAAATAGCAATTAAATCGATTAATCGCGTCACAATGTTCGGGTTTGAACATGTGTAACCATCGAACGGAGGCGTAACCTAGTACTAATGCTACATAAAGAGGTGCCATGGCCTCGACAACCTTGTATATATCTCCCCATCCTATCATTTTTTTTTTTTGGGTGATTTTTCTTGAGCTTTGTAGAGGGTTTTGAGTGAGTCAGGTAGTGAGACTTGGAGGAAAAGTAGAGCAAAGAGGGGAAGATCTGCCACCTTGTTATATATAGTCGGGTAAGAATTGTATGTCCTCATTACGTGTCTCGTTTTTTGTAAAATCAATAAAAAATTGTCATGCATTAAATTTTAAATTAAAAATTTATAACCTAAAAGTAATATTGAAACCCTTAGTAGAAAAATTAACACGCGACAGTTTTATATTGATGGAAAAAGAAAATAAGACACATAATGAGGACAAACGTTTTTTTTTGCCATATATAGTGTGATTCTTAATTTTGTTTTGTTACATTACACACATGAACAAAGCATTGAAGGAGTTTTGACGGAGGTAAATAAGGGCAAGTAAAAGAGGACCCTAACAAGAGAGTATATCTGCGTTTATAAATTTTTAAGAGGAAAAATGTGAGACAAAAGTCCAATTCAAACACAAGCTAAACATCACTTCGAATCTGGTGCAAATAGGCATTTTACCGTATGTGTGGAATACAAATTTAACTGTTAATTCTTAATTTAACTGTTGAGAAAAATAATTTTTTTTTAATATTTAATTATTGCAGGAGCGTTATTGGCATATATATTTTTGATCGAAAGTAAAAATAATAATCCTCCTCCTTGGACGTCCAAACACAACGAGTTAGTAAAAAAACTCAAAGCTCTTGCTAGTAAAGTTCTCCCATTACAAATACCTTCCTCTGGTGTCCGAATACTTCAGACAAATGCTTTTAATGACTTTTGGGAAGCAGTCCTTTTGGAAGAACTAGATGGCAAGCGAAGGATATGTGCCTACCAAAGCGGTCAGTTCAAAGAATCAGAGAGACATTATCATTCTACTTTCAAAGAAATTTTGGCCGTTAAACGTGGTATTGAGAAATTTGAATTCTTCTTGGTCAGCCACAAATTTGTTATTGAAATGGATATGCCTGCTTTTCCCAAAATGTTACACTTCAAACAAAAGATGATTCCTGATTCACAGTTGCTAAGATGGCAACAATGGTTTTCTCAGAATACATTTTGAAGTTAAGTATATCCCCGGAAAATCAAATGTACTTGCAGATTTTCTCAGTCGGCCTCCAAAGTCAAGACCTCCAGATCCATTGCCTATGATAATCCTGTGTGTCACTTGATATTTCTTGAAAATCATACAAGTTCTTAAGTTCTTAAAATTTTGGTTTTAATGTACAAATTTCGTTTTGTATGATGTTATAAAAAAAATTTGAAAAAGCCGAAAATCCAAAAAACCAAAAAACGTGGACAAACTTCTAAATTCAGATTTTCTTCATTTTCAACTAGCTACTTCATTAATGTTTCCCACTAAACTAAGTATATTATCCCTAGTTTGACTAAGTAGTCTAGATGCTTCCACTATAAATAGTTTTATAATGTTTTGAGTCCGGCTTTGAAGTCCGATATGTAATTATTGGTGTTTACTGTTCTTAGTTTGTTTTCGAGTCCGGATTTCAAATCCTCTACGTAGTACGTCAATTATTGGTGTTTGCTGTTTATTAGTTTGTTTTCGAGTCCGGATTTCAAATTTTGCCTATAAAAGGCAGTGTATCTCTTCCTCATTCCTCAGAAGTTGATGAGTGGAGAAATCCTTAGAAAATAAAAAAGTTTGTTCACTAAGTTTTTGTCTTCTTTCTTTCAAATCATCTTCCAATTTCCAATTTCCTAGCTTTTTTCCTTTCTTCCCATAGTGGTTTTATTAGTGCTTTCATAGATTTCATTCTTGTTTTCAAGTAGTGTTTCTAGTAGTATGTTATTTTAATTATTAGTATCTTATTTTTAAATATTAGTTTTTTTTTTTTTTTTTTTTTAAGAATTTCTTAATACTACGTCTATTTGGTATCAGAGCCATGGTCGGCTAAATTTCCGGTGACTGAATCTGGGTAACGGAGGAATTTATGACCTGATAAAGTTATTATTATTTCAAGATTTATTTACACAGTACTGGTTTAATTCTTCTTCTGATTAGTAATACCACTCAATAGTCTTTGATTAGTATGCTCTGAATTAGTTCATAGTTGCCTATTATTGGATCTTCTGTGAATACTTTCATCAGAAAACTAAGACATAATTGAGTAACTGAACACTTTAGAAGAATTTTACTAGTATTGAAATTTTATGAAAGCAAGGTTATGCTAGACAGCCGAGGTATATGTCCAGATGGAGCGTAACTGGCATAATGTACGCTGTAGCATAAAAATAATTTTCTTTAAGCGGTTGTTTTACTCAATAATAAATCAAGAATATTGAATTTTATGGTCATAAATATACTCTTGCTCTCAGATTCGGCCTCCTTCCTCCAATCATGTCTTCAAGTTCAAGTACTTCTTCTAGTTTAGTAACTCTTGCAGATCCACCTTGTATTGCACTACTTCATTCTAGGTTCCGAAAATATGAACATGTTGTTATCGGAACAGTACAAACCACCCTCAATGCCGGAACTATTTTCATAACCTTGTTCCCAAATTTCACCATGCTTTTCGATGATTTAGCCCTTTCCACTATCTTTCGTGTCCAAATACAAGTCTCTTGTCCAGAATTGGAGAACACATATATGGCAACCCTTCACCACCAGATGGCATACCGAATACAAAACTATGCCTTCGATCTCCCTCTGCTACATCAGTCACAAAATGGTGGATCTTTATTCCTGTTAGTTGACTCTCCTCAGACTCCTCATCTGCACATTTGTTCCCGAGACAAATCCCACGAGAGGAACTGCAAGCCCTTATCCCCACATCTTGGATCACTAGCTATGAGAGACACAGAACTGAAACAACCAAACCCATCCAGATCACGGACCAACATTTACCACAAAAAAATGATGGCTCAGTTGAAAGTAAATTCCCACAAAGGAATGAAGTATCTACTGTTTTCCCTACATAATTCTCCCTGATGGATTGTGACTCATGGTCCTCTCTCAATGTCCCGGTGGTAAAATTCGATGATGTTGGTAAACTAGTTTATCAAGTAAAGGATGAAAAAGGTCACATCTGGTATGATGTTTATTCGTGCCCTGATTGCTTAGACTACTGGTCTGATGATGACGAATTGCCTGCAAAATCCAAAAAATCTAAAGGCAAAGGCACTCAACAAATTCTTCGCACTAGATACAAAATAGGTGACCCTTCAGTAGGTCTTTTTGGGGAACCCAGTGGCAAAGATTTTGATTATTATGTTCAGTATAATCCTCCATCTCCAAAATTTTCTTCCTCAAATAATCCACCTTTTAAATGTCATCCTCCTTCTCAACCTTCATCTACCCCACTACCTATCTATATGTTGGAGCCATCTCCTAGTTCTCCTACTGCTCTGTTTCCTCCTTTAAGCACTTTTGAAAATGAGAAGAATAAGCATGTCTGGAAAATCCCCAACCCCACAGCAGAAGATGAGAAGGGAAACCAAAAGACAGTCTCTCTTGCCGAAGTAGCCATCAATTGGCAAGAAAAAAATGCAGTTGCCCAAAACCAGGCCCTTCAGAGGATCATTTGTAACCAATAAACTCTCAGAACACGTGTCCAAACAAAATTTCGATCTTTCTTTCTTGGTACAAAACATCTCCAATATCCGCAACAAAGTCGAAAGCTCTGCATAACCAATTGTCTTACTTGGTCCAGTATACTACAGAGTGGTCTCCTCAAACGGCCAAGTTGTTATCTGAAGAGTTTTTACAGCATCAACTAAAATCATTTGAATCCCAATTAAATCAATCCCAACCCAGGCTATTTTGTCCTCTCTCCTCATCTCCTATACCACCACATTTTCAAACACAATACCAATCTTTCAACCCAGCTTTTGCTACAACCTATTCTCCAGCCTTAGCATTATGGAAAGATTTACCTCACCATAAAAAGAGACCAGCTCCACCACCACTCATGTCAACACCTCCACAAATTACTCATTTATCCATGCCAACTCATTTACTACCAAAACATCCAGATACCTTATCTTCAAACCCCTTAACAGAAACTTCAAATATCCCATCTTCCGATCCTACAGTTGGAGCTTCTTCCGTGGCACTACAAATACTCAATTTTGTCGAGCCAAACCCCAACCATTCCTTTCTAAAACATATATCCTACAATTCCCAACCTCATAACCTGTTTCCCTTTATCTCTCTTTCAGATTCAACCGAACCCGATTACTTTGAGGCATTTGACAATCTTTTTATGATGGATACTGAACTAGTTAAAACTCCTGAACCAATTGTTGAACCGGTTGAATCTCCTATAGAAAATGATACCTCTCTACAGTTCAATGACTTAATTCTCAAAGAAGAAAATTTCCCAGACTTGCCACAGCAAAAGACAGTCCAATAGGTGCAAGCAATCATCAAATTTTGGACACATGAAGATCAGCGGATTCAAAAGAAAATGGAGATTTCTAAAGAAAAGAAAAAAGGGCCACTTTGCCAACAACTATCCAAGAAAAGACCGACCCATGATTGTCTCCCAACTTGCAGGAAATGAATCTTCTGATGACACAAATTTCCATCACAGTTCTTCTAATTCTTTTGATGAAGATTTTGATTTTGACTCTCCAGAACATTTCTTCACTGTAGCAGAAACCTTCACCAAACCTTCCACCATATCCATAACTGATCCTTATCCTTTTGTATCATACAGATCATTACTCATCATAAGTCTTTGGCCACTCTTGTGATAGCTTTATTGGATACTGGTACAGTTGTTACTATCATGAATCCCTCACATCCTCCCCGTTGACTTTTGGGATCCATATTTCAAAGTCTTCACAGCAGCAAATGGCAACCAATTTATCATTGATAAGATCAGTAAACCCATAAATATCCAAATTTTCCCAAACCTCACCATAACTCACAAAGTCCTAGGATCAAAGCTCCCTCAAAAGGATCTTGTAATAGGATTTGACCTCTTAAGCCAAATTGCCAATCTCTCTTTCACTCCAAAATGAATTGTTTACAAAGGACAACTCCTTCCCTGGACCAAATGTTCCAACTTCTTCCAGTTTTCGATGTCTTGTTAAGCTAGTATTCTCAAGTCAATTCAAACGGATATTATCATTCAGTCATGTGCACAACCTCGTTCGGAATCTCTAACTAAATATTCAAATCCATTGTGGACAAACTCTGAGTTTTACATAACACTTCCGTTTAATCAGTCCATACAGGTTATACCTCAAAAAGCAAGTCAGAGTGGAATATCTCCAAAACATTATGCACTAGCTACAAGTGAGTTACAGCAACTTCTGGATGAAAAACTTATTGAGCCCACTTCTTCCTCATGGGCTTCAGAGGCTTTTTATGTCAACAAAAGATTTGAACAAGTTCGTGGAAAAATGAGACTGGTCATCAATTACCAATCATTGAATAAATTTTTAAAAGATGACAGATTTTCTCTCCCCAGAAAAAAATCTCTTTTTCAATATCTTTCAGAGGCCAAATTGTTTTCCAAATTTGATCTTAAAGCAAGATTTTGGCAATTTGGAATTTCTCCTGAAGATAGATACAAGACAGTTTCTTGCATTCCAAATCACCATTACTAGTGGACAGTTATGCCTTTCGGTTTAAAAGTTGCTCCCTCTTATTTTCAAAAGGAAATGACAAATATTTTCCAACCTCTGATTCCAAATGCTTTAATTTATATAGATGATATTCTTTTATTTTCCATAGATTTAGAATCTCATCTTGCCTTACTACAAAAATTTCATCAGTTGGTAAAAGATTTTGGGATAATGCTTTCAGAAAAGAAAATGATTTTAGCTACCCCTGAGGTTGATTTTTTGGAATGCATCTTCATAATGGCAGTTACACTCCACAACCCCATATTGCTGAAAAAATGTAAGACTTTCCAGATGAAATCTTGTCAACACAACAGTTACAAAAATTTCTCGGTGTTGCTAATTATATCAGCAATTCCATTCATCAGATTGCCAAATACAGGTCAATTTTTACTCCCAGACTTGAGAAGAATTCAACCCTGTTGTTTATTCTGCTCAATTTGTGACAGAAATTTTTAATATTTAATTATTGCAGGAGCGTTATTGGCGTATATATTCTTGATCGAAAGTAAAAATAACACAACCTTGTTGTTTATTCTGCTCAATTTGTGATAGAAATTTAGTTCAATGTTGGCCAACACTTTGCACCTAATCAATTGCATTATTACATTCAGTGTGCTTCCACTTAATATTAGAGGATCTATTCTTCCAGCTCAGATTGTGCATCATGGAAAAATCTTTTTATATGTTGGTATTTAAATTAATTAATTATCAGAATAGAAAGTCTCAAAATCAAAACATATTGTTTCATATTATAAGTGTTTGCACACATTGTGATAGCCTTTGAACTCATAACCTCTACACCATCAGATTTTACTTCCACTTAATTTAAGCGAACCAATCAAAGTATTGGGTCATGAATAGTCTAATCTAGGAGAATATGTTCCTACTAATAATATTTGAAGTAATTGACGGTTTGGACCCTCACACTCTATGAAACTTCCTATGGAACTATAATTACGAAAACGTTTATTTATATAATCTAAACTAATATGAATAAATTCTAAAAGTAGATATATAAATTCCAGTTGTGTACAAATCGATAAATAGAAAAAATCATAACAAGTATCACATGGAGTTTCACAAAGAATCCAGACGTACTTGAGATCATGAATTATGTGAACTAAAAGTATCATCATGTCCCGTGCATTAATTAATGTAAACCCTAATATATTTCGGATCTTCTAGTACACATTTTTAATAAATCAATGATATTATTTTAGTGTATTAACATCACTGGTTCGAAGTAAATTTAGAGACTTAAAACAATAATATCGTACAATTTATAATGATATTATTGGTGTACTGGACATACTACTAGAAATTACACTAAAAGATTCAGAGTCTCCTAATATGAGTGCATCCCATATGTCAACAAAAAATAGTGTGATTAATACAACACTTTTTACTTAGCATTCCCTATAGTTGTCGGAAGCATTCAGGTACATTCGATCGAAATATATACTAATAAAATATTGAAAATAATTCTTGAGTTAATTAAGAACTCGACGAGACTATATATCAAAATGACCCGAGTTATTCGTTTATCCTTTCTATTTAAATACCAATAATTAAAGGGCTAGTACAATATGTGCAAACACTTATAACACGAATCAATATGTTTTGCGTTTGAGACATTTTGTTCCGATAATTAATTTATTTTCTAAAAAAAGAATTTAAATACAAACCAATAAAAGAATTTTCCATGATGCACAATCTAAGCTGGCAGAATTGGTCCTCTAGTATTAAGTGGAAGCACACTGAATATAAGAATGTAATTGATTAGGTGCAAAGTGTTGGCCAGCATTGAACTAAATTTCTGTCACAAATTGATCAAGAATATATACGCCAATGACCTTTTTGCTTCCTGATATTTTAGCCGGTTCGGATATTATGTTACGCTCCATGTAACAAATAAATAATAGAAATTTTTATTCATATAATTTAAACTCTAATTGGTAAATTTTAGAGTTAAAATGGAATAATTGTAAATTAATTGAAAATGACACAAAGAGTTTTATATAAATTAGTAAAAAGACTTCTCGTGCAGATTATTATTCTCATTCTATGCTTACTTTGATGGCACAAGTAGAAAATTGTCTCCACAAACTCATGGATGAAGAGAAGGGCGAGGTGGCAGTCGCCCCCGAAATTTCTAAAAATACAATTAGATATAATAAATTTTATATATAGTTCGGAATATTTTATCAAATTCGCTCACCCAACATTTTTTTTATAGTTTTTATATGTATTTCGGCATATTGTTACAGTTTTCGCCCCCTCAACGCCAAATTCCTATATTCGTCCCTGCACAACTCATGTATTATTATCACTTATTCTGTACCAGATCCAAAGTGATGTTTAGTGTCTGTTTGAATTCAAGTTTGTTTCATATTTTTCCTTTAAAAAAATATAAACGTTGATTGTAAAAAATCTGCCTTAGAAATTATAAAAGTTGATAGAAGAAGTACGCCCAAAGTAAAAGTTTTTTGGGCTGAGATGGGAAACATATGCATTTTGATTAACTTAATTAGATACTCTCTTGTTAGGGGGCTTTGCATGGGCCTGACCCAACTTTTGTATAATGGTCATGACATGGCACACAAAATTTTGGGAGAAATATTTTTGGCCAGACTTCCGTCCCGAAGGGATTTACGTCCTGGCTAACGTGGCAAGGCGCGTCTGGGAGAGCGCCACGTCAGCCAGGACGTCCTGGAGTCCCAGATTAAAAAAAAAAAAACTCTTCTTCTTCTCCCTCAAATCGCGATTTACCAAAGTCACAAAGCAAACCCCCCCTCAAAATTCTGCCGCCTGACCCCTCCTCCCCACCTCCGACGACCCCCTGCCGCCGCCGCCTTCGGCTCCACCAACCAACTCCCCCTTTCTCTCTCATCTCCTAAACTAAAAGGTATAAAACCTTAATTTAGTTGTTTTGAAATTTTTTTGAGCAAATTAAAATATATGTTTTCAATTGAACTTTAAATTGTTGTGATTTTGATTATTTAGAGTAATTTGTTCCCTATTTGAAGTTTTATGTCTTTGAATTTGGTTTTGATTTTGTGAATTTAGGTCAATTAACAAATTAGGGCTTTTTTCAATTTAGGGGTTTTGTCAATTTAGGTGTTTTTGTGAAGTTTTATGTGTTTGAATTTGGTTTTGATTTTTTTTTGTAAAGTGTTAATTTGTAAATTTTTACTTGGGGAATTATAAATTTGGCCATATAAATTGTGTAGTTTATAATGGTTTGTATGCTATTATTTTTTTGTATAGATGTCTGTTCCTGCACATCTTCTGCCCGGTCCTTACGATGCTAGCGTTTTAAACAAACACGCATCGCATAGAGCTCTTAGAATATGGGGCGGGGATTTAGACGTTAATAGTACCTTAAAAATTATTAGTTCTGACGGCCAATTTTTTTTGATGCCTACCGAAACGAGACCAATCAAAGAGTGATTCAGCTGATCGACCACATAGGTTTCGGGGGTTGCTGTAGGATAGGAAAAATCAAGATAGACCACGCATTGGTCACCGCATTAATAGAGCGGTGGCGCCCAGAGACCCATTCCTTTCACCTCCGATGTGGTGAGGTTAGTATTACCCTAGAGGACGCAGGATGCCTTCTAGGACTGCCCACCCGGGGGCACGTGGTGAGTTGGCCTGAGGACTTTAACCTCACCAAAAATCAGTTGATTGAGCGCGTGCACCAGAGCCTAGGATTCCGACTCCCTCCCGAGTCTATTAGCTCTCCTATTCCCCAACAAATCCGGTTCGCGGGGGAACATGCGCTACCTGCTGCTAATCAGCGACGGAATCCTAGCCGATGACCAGCATTCTTGGGCTAGCGGGGTCCTTGCACATCTGTACCGCCAGATGTGCACCTCCACACAGGCTGTTTCAAAGGACATTGCTGGATGCTGCCTATTAATTCAGGTTTGTTTACTTATTTATGAATTTTTATTGCTAGTATGTATTTTGTATTATTTGCTGTCTATTGAATTCTTTTTTTTGTGGCAATTGTGGGCGTGAGAGCGATTCTCGTGTCTTCGGCCCGCGAACCACGTGCCCATTATACATGTTATTCCCACTGACGGGTGAGCGTACGGGGCGCGGTGGAACACGGGGTGGAGTTTTATTGAAGCACAGAAATCGCAGTTGTCCATTTTTCGAGATCAGCTGGATATGCTGACGGACGCCCAAGGGGTTAGTGGATTTTGGATTCCTTGTTCTATTTTGTTCAAATTATAACATATGTTGTTTACTCAGTTTCCTTGTTCTATCCTTGTTTAAATACATTTTATGTAGTGGCCGTACCCTGATTGGGTACTTGCAGAGAGGGCCGCCCGGGACGATGGCTTCCAGGCGACCTGTCGGGCACGCACGCCTCTCGTTTGCTTCGAGATGGTTGAGTACCACATGCCTGACAGGGTTGCCAGGCAGTTTGGTTTCCAACAGGGGATACCGATCCCGTCGGTGGCAGAGGGGACTAAAGCGGGTGTGGACCTACACACGTGCAAAGCGGGCCCGCCAAAGGATTGGGAAGACCACCACAAGACCTACATAGCTATGTGGGAAGCTCGCGAGGATGCATTGGCGGACGCCGTTCCCGTTCCCGGTAATGTTATTGTACCTACCCCTGAGTACATGGAGTGGTACAATCGCATTACCGTCCACCTTCTGACCAATCCCTATAATAGGGATCCCGGTCTGCTCCCGAGGGGCATTCAACCGATCGCTACGTCCGAGGCTAATTTTGTAACTTTCCTTATTTCTGTTGTTAAATTTTTTTATTTTTAAAGTATACTAATATGAAGATTTGCATCGCAGGAGGAATCGAACCGAGCCATGCTCGCAGAATTTGAGAAGCCTGCCTCCCGAACCAACAGCCAATACAAGACTCTCATCTCCTGGGCCGCAAAGACAATAAATGATGCATTTGTGGTAACGGGGAAGAGTGTTTCGTGCCGATCCCGGGAAGCGGATGTAGCGGATGCTCCTGTTACTCAACCGGCTACACAGCCGAGGGAGCCTGTCACGGGAAGATCTCAGATTGGAAGGCAAAGCACTAGGAGGAACCGGCAGGCCACCCAAGAGGAGTTGGCAGCGAGGCGCAGGGCAGCGAGGCGAGCCACCAGCCCCGGCGCAACCCGAAGAAGATCCGGCTCAGTCTCCTGCCCAAAGTCAGTTCCATAGTCCAGCCGAGGTTCCCACCCAGTTTGAATACCAATTTCCGAGCATGGGTACTTATTCCCCGGGTATTCAGGACCCGGGGCATCCGGGTGCAGGGCCCTCGACATCGGCACAACCGGGTTTTGTTTCGGGTGGGTCGCCCTCGTATAGCCTCTACATCCCTCAGACGCAGCAGCAAACTCCGTTGTCGTTGCCCTTTTACCCCGAGGAACCGATATTTATCGACCCCGAAGGGGCGGAAGTGATCGCAACTAATCTCGGTAGCGCGGTGCGAGCGAGAGATGGCCGCATTTACTATCTGCGGCAAAACCCGAGAAGCCCTGACCGCTACGCGCCTTCAAGCCCGTAGATGCTGTTTATGTAATTTTGTTTACATTTATTAATTGTTGTTGCGAACTATTTGACGATTATTCGATATAAAAATTTTTTCCCGATTATTCCGTTGTTTGATTTATATTAATACAAAAGTTGTTTAGGGGTATTTATATGTTATTTGAATACCAAAGAATGAAAAGAAAAAAAATTACATCAATTGCAGGCAACTTTTAAAAAATTACAGAAGTTGTTTAGGGATATTTATATGTTGTTGTTTAATTCTGCTGGTTGAGGACGGAAGCCGAGGCCTCCACTTTCGTCCTGGTTGACGTGGCAAGGCGCGTCTGGGAGAGCGCCACGTCAACCAGGACGGAAGTTTGGCCAGAAATGTTTCTCCCAAAATTTTGTGTGTCATGTCATGACCATTATAAAAAAGTTGGGTCAGGCCCATGCAAAGCCCCTTTTGTTAGGGTCTTTATTGTACTAGTTCTTTCTTCCACATGCTCTTTTTTCTTGCCCTTATTTACAGCCGTCTCCTCTATGATTTCTTCATGTGTGTAAGGTTGAATTTTATTTTGTTCCATGTAAATGGTTCTCAGTGGCAAGTTTGCCGGTAAAATTTTAGAAATGTCAACCTCGTCCCTGAAAATGGCTCCCGTTAAATCCTTTCTTCGTTGAGTAAGTCTATGCTAATAAAGTCTAAGTGAGGTTGTGATCTATAGAAGTTTTTCATATATTTTTTTTTTGCAGGTTTATTCTGGTTTCATTATAATTGTTTTTGAATTTCGTTTACAAAATTTCAATTTTCTAGATTTCTAGGGACGAAGTTAACATTTTTAAAATATAACGGACGAACTTGACATTGTGAACCATCTATAAGGATCAAAATAAAATTCACCCTATGTGTAAATGTAACAAACAAATTAAAAATCACATTATTTGATTGAATTCATTTATTAAACCACAGTATATAAAAGAAGGTGACAGATCTTCCCCTCTTTGCTCTACTTTTCCTCCAAGTCCCACTCATTCAAAACCCTCTACAAAGCTCACAAGAAAAATCACCCAAAAAATGATAGGATGGGGAGATATATGCAAGGTTGTTGAGGCCATGGCACCTCTTTATGTAGCATTAGTACTAGGTTACGCCTCCGTTCGATGGTTACACATGTTCAAACCCGAACATTGTGACGCAATCAATCGATTCAATTGCTATTTTATAATGCCATTTTTCAGTTTCGATTTCATATCTCATGTGAATCCATATACGATGAACTATAAATTTCTTACCGGAGATGTTATAGGGAAATGCATTATATGTATAGTTCTTGTATTTTGGGCTAATTGTAGTCCCAAAGGAAACTTTTCTTCATCTATAACTGCATTTTCTTTGTCTAGTTTGAACAACACTCTTGTTGTAGGGGTACCCCTTTTGAAAGCCATGTATGGAGATTTGGGAGTTGATCTTGTGGTTCAGTCTTCTGTTATTCAATGTTTGTTATGGTTTATTGTTTTGTTGTTTTTGTTAGAAGTTAGAAAAGCAAGATCCACCTTTAATGTTGGACATGAGTTGGAAGAAATTAGAAGAGAAGAATCATTGGAAGTTATGAGAAAAGGATCATCTTTTTGGTCAATTATGAAAATTGTTTGGCTTAAACTCATTATGAATCCTAATCCTATGTCATGTGTTGTTGGGATCATATGGGCTCTTCTATCAAACAGGTGATTTATTGTTAATACACTAGGAAATACATACGGATTCAGGATATGCACTTTCGGGTAAAACAAAAATTTACATTACAAATATGACGTTTTAAAAAATGTTGGAAGCTGTCGTCCCCTCCTCCTCTCCCCTTGATTTTGCCACTACTAGGAAAAAAAGGATGTGATAGTTACAGAAATCTGAATGTATGAGTTACCACCAATAATTATCTAAGTAAAATCAAGAACTTTTAATTTATTTGAATAGATTATTTTGTTTAGTTTGAGGGGGTTTGTTTAGATTAATGATGATTTGTGGTTGTTTTGAACTATTCTTAAGGTGGCATTTCAAGATTCCTGGCATTATTGAAGGATGTATTTTGATAATGTCAAAAGCAGGAAGTGGGGTTGCCATGTTCAGTATGGGTGAGAAATTAGCTATAATTCTTGGACTTTATGGTTCAGAATCCGCTAGATCATCACACAATTTCCCCCCCTTCATTTTGTGATGATTTGATGTATTTTGGACAATAGAGTCCATTAAAAACCTAGTCCATATCGAAACTATTCTAATTCTTGTTACTCTACAAATTTATTAATTAATTGGTCATCTTTTTAATTAATTTCTTGAGGGTTTAATTAAATTTTCTGTATAAATATTGTAGGGCTTTTCATGGCATTGCAAGAGAAAATGATAACTTGTGGTTTGAAGAAGACGGTTTTGGCGATGGTTTTAAGATTTGTTGTTTCACCAGCAACTATGGTGGTTGGCGCTCTTGCAATGAGACTTCGTGGCGATGTCTTGCGAATAGCTCTAATGCAGGTAAATATTTTTTTTTAAGCCTCACTAGAGCAGGATGATCGCCCTAGGAAAATAGTATTTATTTTTCCCATGTAGAGAAGCGTGTCGAACCCTCGACTTCACGGTCATGGGCAGGTCATAGTCCCACTGGGCTATGAACCTCTTGACCTCTAATGCAGGTAATTACTTAGTTGGTTATACTTATATTTCATGATTTAGTAAAATTTTATACGAAAACATTTATTACACATGTATTTATTTTCTCCTTGAGTTTTATTCCAATACAAACAAATCAACATTAAATTTCAAATATGTCATTTTTAATTTTTTTTTATCTCTTTTAAAATTAGCTGGCTACACCTGTATTTCATTAGTTGATAAATTTTATCAAAAAATATTTATTACACCTGTATCTTATTTATCGTAGAGTTTTATTCTAATACAAACAAATCAACATTAAATTTCAAATGTCATTTTTAATTTTTTTTCTCACTTTAAAATTAGCTAGCTACACCTGTATATCACTATTTGGTCTATATTTCATTATTTGATAGATTTTATCAAAAAATATTTATTACACATGTATCTTATTCTCTCGTAGAGTTTTATTCTAATACAAACAAATCAAAATTAAATTTCAAATGTCATTTTTAAATTTTTTTTCTCTCTTTAAAATTAGCTGGCTATACCTGTATATCACTATTTGGTAGAGTTTTATTTGAACACAAAAAATAAATATTAAAATTTTAAACATGTCATTTTCTATTTTTTCCCATTGCAATTATGTGACCGCTTTTTATGCCAATAAAGTACTAACTTTTTATTATTTTGTCAACGTTTACATATATTTTTACGCAAAGCCAACAACATGTATATAGTTATTATTAAGTGTATTTAAAGATTCGAAGTCTTATTTTGATTATGTTTTTGCTTATAATTTTTCTTCCTTTTTCATGTTCTTAAAAGGCAGCACTTCCACAGTCAACCACGTCATTCGTATATGCCCAAGAGTACGGATTGCATGCTGATATACTTAGCACAGCGTAAGTTCTCTTCATTCCTTTTTACTTTTTCATCCTTGTTAATAATTCCATATTTTTCTAAAGTTACTAACTTTGATCCTACTTTATTGAATATTTCAGGGTTATTTTCGAAACACTAGCATCACTCCCTCTGCTAATTGCTTATTTTGCCATTCTAGACGTTGTAAATTAACAATCTCTTCAAATCCCTTTATAACACAAGGCAAAACAACGACCTTCTGTGAATTAGACTTTTAAATTAGACACAATGACTTTTTTGTGATCAGAATTTTAAATTAGAGCGATAGTGGAGTAATTACTAAAGTCTAAATCAGTTTTATTGACATTTTTTTGGTTATTAAAAATAATATCTGATTTCTTTTATTTTATTTTGTGAATATTCCCATTTAATTGTATCCAAGACATAGACTTTCGCTACATTCGTGCCAACTTCTTTTTTTCCCTGAACTCATAAAAAGTCCATAAAATAAATTATTTTGTTTAAGGTATGATTAGATTGGGTCTCGACTCGAGAATTTTTTGGTTTAGACCAGTTTCAAACTTAAACCAAATTCTTTATTAATTAAGTAATTGAGGTTTCATTAACAGGCTCAATCCAAAGAATGTATGAGTCTCAAGTATCAAACTCAAATCAGAGTACACTCTTAATGTAGAACATCTAAGATAGCATAGTAAGCTATCAAGAGAGGAAGAGAAGCAATGGTGCCGATAATGACCCTGAAATTAGAAACAATAAATCGCATTAGCTCATTAGCATCTTGCGGATTATATATACAAATTTACTTCCAAAAAAGTAAACAGTAATTAATGAAAAAATAAAAAGTAAACGAAGAACTTACGCGGTACTAAGTACGTCAGCATGCAATTCATACTCTTGGGCATACACAAATGAAGCAATTAATTGTGGCAGTGCTGCCTATGAAAACATTAAAATCAATTATCAGTAAAATATCTCCACAATATATATATATATATATATATATATATATATATATATATTGTTTTTTCATTTAATTAAATCTATGTGCTCTTTCCTTGAAATTTTCTCTTTCATAGATTAATTGAGTTTGCCATGTCCCTATCCAGGATGGATTTATTGTAATAACCAAGATGTTTCAACTATGAAACAGAAGGAAAAATCCTCCGTCTCAATTCTTGGTTCATTCTGTGATTAATTATTTTTGTTTACGAGTTTTACAGTTTCTTTTAAATTAAAAAAAATTAATTAAAAAATTAATACATATTAGATTTTTATTAGTGAGAACAAAATAATGAGATATGAAAAAGGACCGAAGATCATTATGGACATGGAAGGAGTAGTAAAATCAGTACCTGGACTATAGCTATGCGCAAGACCTGGCCGCGCAACCCCAATGCAACTGCGCCAATGGCCATAGATGTCGGTCCAATTATGAATCTCAAAACTAACCCAAGAATTGTTTTGTTGACACCACACACCATTATTCTCCCTTGCAATCCCATAAAAAGTCCTGCATGGCTTTACAAATTTGCATTAAAACCAATAATAATAATAATAATAATAATAAAACATAGTGTTCTATATATTAGAACGCAGTTGGAAAGAATAGTCATTTACCCAAACTAAACATGGCAACTCCACTTCCAGCATTTGACATTATTATAATAGATCCTTCGATAATCCTTGGCATTCCAAAATGCCACCTTTATAAAAAAAAAGATCATAATGCAGAATTAGAGATTTTATGTTCTTAAATTTATATTAACATGTACTTAATGCAATAGAAAATTAAATAAGTAGCTTTTAGAGAACAAAAAATGGCATTTTAAAGAATTTCTTGAAACCTTTTAGTCTTTTAAAGAAGGTAAATTGGTGTATTTAGTCTCAAAACAATTTATAGTCAAAGTTAAGGTCCCTAAAGGTTATTTTTTAATATTAAAATCTCTAAACAATTTACCATTGGTATACAAAAAAGATCCTTCTGTACAAAAAATTACGGTCAACATTAATTTGAGGGAAAAATACAAACAAAGCAAAACTTTAAAGGGGTAGTTATGGTATTTTGCATCCTCACCCTTAGCTATTCTTCTTCTTCAACCCACCATCCCCTACCCGCCCCCGCCACCACACCCCGACGCACCCTTCCCCTTCCCTTGTCCAAAATTGCAGAATGCTAATCTGGCCACCAAAAGAGTTGCGAAAATGTAGAAAATGCAAAACAAAGAAAAAATGCATAATAATATGAATAAATGGCAGAAAAGAATAACTAAAATGTTGAATAAAAGAACAAAAAATGCAGAAAATGTAAACAAAAAATGCAGAAAAATAAAACAAAAATGCATAAAACGAAAAAAAATAAGAGAACAAAAATGTAGGAAAAAGAGAACAAAAATGCAGAAACACATTTGCAAAACCAAAAGATGCACAATTCGAAAACAAAATCACATATCAATAGTAAATTGTTTTTAGGATTTTAATGTTCAGAATTAATCTTTTGGGATGTTACGTGTAATCTATAAATTGTTTGGGGATTAAATACACCAATTTGCCTTTAAAGAAAAAGCATTTGAGAAAGGCCAAAAAAAAAAATCGTCTGTTCTCAATTGATGTCCTCATATCCCGTCACAATCACTCATAATTTATCACGTGTAAAATGTGGCGAAATATGAGTAATTAGGACAGGTATATAGAGACATCGCAATTTTTTCCCGACAAAGAAATGACTTGATTTAAAGATGATTGATTACCTGTTTGATAAAAGAGCCCAAATGAGGCCAAGAACGGTAGAAAAAACATTAGGATTCTTAACAAGTTTAACCAAAACAATCTTCATAATTGACCAAAAAGATGGTTTTTTATTGACCACCACCACCACCACCTCTGTTTCTCCTCTGCCATTTTCTTCCAAATCAACATTATCACTACTCCTTTGCATTTCATGAACTTCATTACCATTATTAGAATCAACAACAATTCTTGCTCTTCTCAATTCCATCATAAAAAGCAAAGCAATAATCCAAAGCAAAGCTTGAATAACTGAAGATTGAACCACGAGATCGACTCCCAATTTTCCATACATAGCTTGCAAAACTGGTACCCCGACAACTAAACTATTGTTCAAGCTAGACAAGGAAAACGCTGTTATAGACCATGCGAGGCTTCCTCTGGGACTAAAAACAGTCCACAAAACAAGAAAAGTACCTATAATACATTTAGCTATAATATCTGAAGTGATAAATTTGTAATTCATAGTATAAGGATTCACATGGGCTGTGAATTTAAACCAGAAAAAATGGCATTATGAAATAGCAATTGAACCGGTTGATAGCATCACAATGATCGGGTTTGAACATGTGTAACCATTTAACGGAGGCATACCCTAACGTTAATGCCACGTAAAGGGGTGCCATAGCTGATACCACCTTGTATATATCTTCCAATCCTATCATTTTTCTTTATTATTATTTTTTTTCCCAAGAAGATTTGGGAAATTTTGAGTGAGGTTTTGTTGAAGAGCATAGGAAATTTACAAACTCTTATATAGGTGTAATTAAAGAAAAATTCTGATATGAACAAAGTCCACATTTACCTCGTGGTATAGAATTGACCACATCATTATATAATTGTCTCTCTTCTGATTTTGTAATGATGTGGTCAATTTTGAATCATCCAATTTTGTACATCATAACTATTCCTAACTAAAATGAGTTGGCAAGGGCGTAGCCCCCAATTTTTGCTAACAACTTTAGAGTTCTCTATATTGAATATTCATAAATATGATGGTGTCATAACAAAATTAATAATATGAAAATGAAATAGCCAGATTTTTTTTTTCCATGTTTACACCTCTAGAATTGATAAATGAATCCAGATTTTTTTATTTTTTTGGAATGAAAACAAAATAAGGAAATTTACTGAAACCAGATTTTTGTTTCCATGTTTACACCTCTAGAATTGATAAATGAATCCGGATTTTTTTGGAATGAAAGTTACTGAAACCAGTGCAAACACGCGTTATTTTGCCGTCAAGTGCAGAAATCAATGACTTTTATAGAATGTTTCTGATATGGACTAGATTCACATTGACTTTCTGGTCTAAAATTAACTACATCATTACAGAATTATCTCTCTCCTTATTCCATAGTGACATTGTCAGTTCTTAACCACATGGTACAATGAACCTGATCCATAACAGAACTATCTTTTTTAAAATAGTAGCCTAAGAAATATGAGGAATTAGCCTTTTTTGCCCTCACACTATTTACTAGTGCCGAATATGCCCAAAATCGGCAAAATCCGGTAACTATACGGCGGCGATGAGGGGTATTATGGTCCGAGCAAAAAGAAATTTATAGATAATTCAGAATAACCCAAAACTATCTTATTGAATCAAATTGAGTGCATGAATTGTTTTCTCTTTTTTTCAATTGACCTCTCCCTCTCTTTTTCTTTTTTTATATACATTTAGCCCCATTGTTCACCCCTGTCCCTCTTCTTCTTCACCTCTCCTCCTCTTCTTCTTCACTGTCACCCACAACCAGTACCAACCACCATGCCGCCGCCACAACCACATCTCTCGACCTTAACACCACCCCAAAATTACACTAGCAATCAAAACCCACCAAAAATTACACTATCACCATGAAATCAAAAAATTGCAGAAACCAAACACATTGAAACCAAAAAATAATTTTCTAAACAAGAATTAAAAATCAAAATCACCAAACACTGTCACCATGGAATCCAAGAATGAACCCATAAAACCCACCAAAAGATGGTGATTTTAGAAAGATTAATCCCAAAAAAAAAAAATTCAAGAGCAATAAATTGGACAGAAAGAGGCTTGGAGTATGAACAACAGCAAAAATCCAATATCTCTCTCTCTCTCTCTCTCTCTCTCTCTCTCTCTCTCTCTCTCTCTTATTACCTATTTTTTAATAGCTTCAAGAGACCAGTTGGACTAGATGTTTGGAAGCCCAATTCACTCATGGAGAATCTGGCGGCGGCAGTCGCCATGTAATCCTCCGAAAATTCAAAGAATTCATCAGAGAATGACTATGATTGGTAAATGGATTTTCCATTTGGGTTTTTTTTTCCGTCATTTTTACTGATGATTGGTAAATGGGTTATTTGCAGGAAAGTGAAAAAAATCTCATTTCTTTACTTTTGTTTGGATTTTATGAAAGAATTGGAACAGAGAATGACTGTGGAATGGAACTGGTGGTGGGGTGGTGGGGAGGTTGATGAAGAAGAGAGATTGTAAGAGAGGGGTCTTGTTTGGATTTTATGAAAGCATTGGAATAGAGAAGGACTGTGGAATGGAACTGGTGGTGGGGTGGTGGGGAGGTTGATGAAGAAGAGAGATTGTAAGAGAGGGGTCAATTGAATAAAGAAAAATAATTTAGACACTCAATTGATACAATAAAATAGTTTTGAGTGTTATTTAGAATTAATTATAATTTTGTTTTTGTTTTGACTAAATTACCCCTCATCGCCGCCCTATAGTGGCCGGATTCTGCCAATTTTGGGCAAATTCTGCACTCGTAAATAGTCTGCGGGAAAAACGGGATCACAAAATATATTTTGGGCAAAAACAGAAGTTCGTAAATAGTACTAGGGCAAAAAAGGCTAATTCCTCAAGAAATATTCAAAAATCGTAGGGTTTGACGTGGAAAATCTGATATCATAGTAGAGTAAAATTACAAATATACCCAAGAGGGGATTTCTGTTACTTTCCTTTTTTGGTTAATACCATATTAGTGCCTTGTCGTCTTGGGTCAATGTTAATTAAGTACAAGATCTTTTTATTTTTCCCAATCAAGTGCCAAAATTTGTTACTTCATTGATTTAAGGACGGTTCTACTTCACCTCATCTCAATTGGATCCAGGCATAGAAAAAATTATTTGTCTCCTCCTTGGCTTCCACTGTCCTTATAAATACAGAATTTATTTGTGCGTCAATAGTGAAGAACTTAATAAATTTAATCGAATATGTCTACTACTAAAATTAAATTGTTCAAATAATAAGAAAAGTGGCATATCTCTATAGTTGGTATCTAATCTCCCTTGTTCCACGAGTTTATTTGATATCTTCTAACTTATGTATATTAAGAGTAAATATATCTATCGTAATACTCCCTCCATTCCTAAATATAAGACTCTTTAGACAATTTGAGAAAATTAAGGAAATTGTTATTTTCACTTAAACTTCCAATATTATCCCCACCCTCCCTCTTTCTCACTTCTTTGTCATAAAGAAAGGAAAATGTTGAGGGTATAATTGGAATAAATTATTGACAACTAATAAAATAATCTTAAACGACAATTAATTTGGATACCTAGATATCTCTTAAACGACAATTAATAGGGAATGGAGGGAGTATATATTTACCTAACTTATTTATGTAGGAGAAAATAAAGTAACTAGTTAATATGTTGCCCACATTTAGATACAACTTAATAATATAAGAGAAAAGCACTATTTATGCACCTGATGTATCTTTCAAAAGCAACTGTTAACCCTAAGGAATATATCGTGTCATTCTTGTCCCCAACTACTTACGGGGTGCCATTTTTGCCCAAAAGTGACGGCGAACGGCCAAAGGAGGCGGCGGTGCACATGTGCGAACCGCACATGCTAAATCTGAGGGGTAAATTCGTCATTTGCAAGCCTTCTCATCCTCTTCATCAACATCATCTTCATCCCCACCGGCCACCACCCTTCTCCACCACCACCGCCATCTGCAACAAGAACCCACTATGTAAATGGCTTCAAAATCCATAAAGTCACTCTGTAAACAAGAAAGAAAAGTGAAGAGAAGCCCACCGCCGGTTCCACCCGCCAGCTCCACCACCCCCTTCTCCGGCTCCCTCTGCTCCCACCACTCCCTTCTCCGGCTCCCTCCTCTACTCCCACCACCACCACCAACCACAATGCAGACTTGAATGCCAAAATTAAAACAAAATAAAGAAATGAAAATTTCACATCACAATTATGAAGAGTAGAAGCAAAAAAGCAATAAAGAATTTTTTTTGATGAAACCCATCTCCATTTCGTATCTTCAAATCACCAAGCTTCTACAATATATTAGACAATTTCGTAATTCAGTTCCCCCTGAATTAGATATTCTTCTTCTTCCTTATTTTCTTAAAATCTTGAATTTTTGCATCAATTTTTCGGATTTTGTTTGGGCATCAATTTTTGCTTTTTTAGGGTTTTCTTTATAACCCGTATTTACACTTTATTCCATCATTGGTATTTTGAAGATGGCGGGTGGAACTGGCAGAGGGAGCCGAAAATGGTGAATGTGTTGGTGATTGGAGGGGCAGGGTTTCATACTGCAAATAAGCATCTCTTTCTCCATTTCTTCAAGCAAAAAAAAAAAAAAAAAAGAAATTTGGTTATTGAAGAAGGTAAAGAAATTTGGCATAATGTTAGCTCTCAAAGAAAGACACTTTGGGAACGGATGGCTTCAAAGTATGACCATTTCAGAAAGCCATGGCACCCTGAGGGAAATATCTGATATGGACCGGGTCCATGTGGATCATGTGGTCCAGATTTGGCCACATCCCTGCAGAATGAGGAGAGAGAAGGAAATGCAGTGATGTGCGCAAATCTGACCAGCATTGGTCCGATCTGACCTGGTCCCACTGACAGAATAGACCCACCTTGAGATGGAAAAATTGGTGGATCTTGAAGCTTCTTCGCAGCCATAAAAGCTTCTTCCCCAAAAAAATTTCAAAGGCTAGGATTTTTTATTTGGTGGGATTTGGAATTTGAGATTTGAGATTTGTGGTGAAATGGATGATAATGGCGTTGAGGAGATCGGAAGCATCTTCATCATTCTCGGTGGTGGTGGAGATAGCGGAGGGAGAGGGCCGAGTGGTAGGGGATGGCTGAGTGGTAGTGGTGATGGAGGAATGGGGGAGGAGTTTTTTTTTTTTTAATTAAAAATATGAATGGACGAAATTTCCCCTGAAAATATGTTTGTGCGGTTCGCACATGTGCAACGCCGCCTCTTTTGGTCAGTCGCTGCCACTTTTGGGCATAAATGGCACCCCGTAAGTAGTTGGGGACAAGAATGGCACGATATATTCCTTAGGGTTAACAGCTGCTTTTGAAAGATATCTCAGGTGCATAAATAGTGCTTTTCTCATAATATAATGTATACCAAATTGAGATGAGGAAACCGAAAATTTTAAGAGTCCTTTATCTATTTTTTTCCTTTTGCAACTTATATAGTTTTAAATCTTTTTTCTTTTCAATATCTCTAGTCATTTTAATCCACATAACCTATATTAGACAGCATAATCACGTGAAAACTGATCATTTGTAACCTTTAGGAGGACAAATTTGCCTTTCAAAACAAAATTCTTCAAGAAAAATAGAAGTATATGGATGAAGGACTAAAGATATAGAAATAAAAGATTTGGAACTAAGTTGCAACAAGCAAAATAGATGAAGGACTACTTTGCATAAATTCTAGTTTTAATATCAACATCATGGTTTTGAAACCCGGACCGGACCGCCCGGTCCGACCGGTCCGACCGTCGACCGGACCTCCGAGCGGTCCGATTAGGTCCCAAAAACCGGAAGCTTCAAAAATCGATCTCCTTTGTTTGACTCGGTTGACCCGGCCGGTCCGACCGTTCCGGTTTTGACCAAACCGGCCGGGTCACGAAAAAGCTTTTTTTTTTTTTTTTAAAAAAAATGTTTTAAAAAAAATTAAAAGGGAGAAATAGGGGTATAACAGCACGGCGGACCAGATTAGGAAGAAGAAGAAAGGATTTGCAAAGGAAGAGTAAGGAAGTGGAGAGAATTGATTGCCAGATTAGGAAGGAGATGAATCGGTGCTTGATTATGATGATTCCGGCGGTGGCGGCGACGCTATTCTTGTCACTGAAAATGGCGGCGGAGAGGGACATGGTGCTGACGACGGCGGAATTCATGTTGTTTGGTAGGTTTGTGAGTGGGTTTTATTTCGTCTTCTTTTTTATATTTTGGGTTATGGGTTGGGCTTTGGTAGTGGGCTGGAAAAATTAGCAAAATGAAAATAATTAAATAAATGATATTTGTGATTTAATTAAAATATTTCTAGGTCCTATAAAATATTTTGAACACAAAGAAGTCCTTATAATTTTATATTTCACTTATAAGACCCATTAAAGCTTATTAACTTTATTTTTTATTAATAAGTATATATTATATATATATTTTAATATTTAGATCGTTGACCGGTCCGTTGACCGGGTCGATGACGGTCCGACCACCAGTCCGACCAGTGACCCGTGACCCAGTAACTTTTCCGGGTCAATGCCCGGTCCGGGTTTCAAAACCTTGATCAACATCCATAATTTTTTTCTTTCAAAAAAAAAATCCATAATTTTGTGGGAAATTCACCATCACTAAAGATATTGATATTCACGTAATTATTTTGATAAGTTATGGGACACTTATGGAGTTTATAATCTGTTAAGGATACTCCAAAGGGTCCATCAAAATAATCATCACAGCAGAAATCACTCGATTAATTGATTATAATTGATTAATTATATATTTCTTTCCTTTCTTACATACATAGGATTAGTATATATAGATGATGTATTTTAGAGTTTAAATTAATCAATACAGAGGAGTTCTTTCTCCATTTCATCTTTATGTTTTTTTACATAATCCATAATTTTCCATGGAAGATAAAGAAGTGAGAGAAAATTCGTGCTTTCCACTATGTGGTAATATAGTGAAATATAAATCATAAGATTCCTAGAATCAAATCTATGATATAATTATTGGGCAAATAATCGTCTGTACCTATGTATGTACACATCTCTGTGCTCAATCACTCAAAATTCACCGTGTGTATATTTAATTAGAAGAAATATCCACATGGCGAATTCTGAATGGTTGAACACTGAGAACATACACGAGTACAAAAGATTTTCACTCTAATTATTGTAATTTACGGGGGTGAAAATCGTCTGTACCCGTATATGTACACATTTATGTGTTCAACCAATAAGAATTTGTCATTTAAATATTTTTTCTAATTATATATACACATGGTGAATTGTAATTGGTTGGGCATACGATTATTTGCCGTTAGGGGGTATGTTGATGTAGTCCTGACTAATTACCAAAAGTGACAAGTGTGCCACAAGAAATTATCTCCTTTGAGTTTCTAAACAAAATAAATTTGTTCTGCTTCAATACACGCTATATTAAAAGCAAGCTATATAAAAATATATTGGAAGAATAATATAAATTTTACATAATTTTTAAGAGTCGAAATAATGTAAAATATTTTTAACTTGAAACGACTATTTTAAGGTGTAAATATGACTTATATGGGAGATGTTTTAACCTTTAGTTGGAAGTATAAGATGAGGAATATTTTATTATAACTAAGTCAATTGTTTTCAACATTTAAAGAATATAATCCAGCTATTCATAAAAAAAAGGATATAAACCAGCAGATATTAAATGACCAAATTTCATTTCAACAAAAAAGAGAAAAAAGAAAAAGAAAGATTGAATTTCCTTAGACTAGTTTATTTTGTGGCTTGTGAGATCTCACAATTTTAAGGAGAGTTTGCTCATTTATTGTTTCCTAATGCTGTTTTTATCTTTGGAAGAAGAAAAAAAAAACAATATCATTATCCGGGTATAATAGTTTGTGTAAAAGTGCCAACTATATTGACTTTTTATAATGGGTAGTGATAATGCCAGAGGAAGAATCCTCCTGCAAGAGCGATTTACGTACATGTGACAAAATTACCCCTCTAACATATTAACTAAATCTTTTAATTATTTTTCTATTTTCTCTCCCAATATTTTATCTCTATCCTGAACTGATCTTTCTCTCTCCCCTAGATGTTTTCTTTATTTTTCTCTCAATCTCTCGTAATTTTTGTTTCAATATCTGTTATTTTTTTTCGTTTTTTCCTCTCTCTCAGTTTTTTTTTTCCGTTTTTTTCTTCTCTCCATCTCCAAGTGATTTTGTTTTCTTCTCTATTTTTTATTCTCTCAATTTCCTCACTGAATAAACCATTTTCTTGGATTGAATCATTCAACAACAATATAAAATCGAAAGCTCAATAAAAATAATAAAATTTACCTCTTTTACCGAAAGTAGTTGAAAATTATCTAGACATATATATAAATAAATAAAAAAATCAAAGTTAGACAAAAGAGTAAGAAGAGAAGAATAGAGAAGAAAACAAAATCACTTGGAGATGGAGAAAAGAAAAAACAAGAAAAAAAACAGAGAGAGGAAAAAATGAAAAAAAAACAAATATGGAAATAAAAATCATATGAAAATAGAGAGATTGAGAGAAAAATAAGGAAAGAATTTAGGAGAGAGATAAAGATTAGGCGAAGATATAGAGAAAATATTGGGAGAGAAAATAGAAAAAATAATTAAAAGATTTAGTTAATATGTTAGAGGGGTAATTTTGTCACATACACATAAATCGCTCTTGCAGGAGGATTCTTACTCTGGCATTATCACTACCCTCTTATAATAGTGCTATTTATTATCTTTTTTTTTTTTGACCTCATCAGAGGTGGAGCCCATGTAGGGCGGATAGAAGCCCGGTTGAGTGGGTGCCCCAAGAAGGGGAGTAAAAGTGCCTCACATAGGAGGAGAACTAGAAGTCCGGCTAGCGGATGCCCCATTAAGGAGAGTAGAAGACCCACACAAGGGAATCCAAGAAATGTCAATTAAATCATTCTTCTTGTGTGAGGGGATATCGAACCCACAACCTCAAGGTTGTGGCAGGCCATAGCCCCACTGGACTATAGACCTTATGATAATGCTATTTATTATCTTTTTAGTTGAGTTGCAATTCGTTTTTACCTAATTACTATGTTTGTAAATGAAATCAAACTACAAATCCCCTATTGAAATATAGCATATTTATTTCTCCCTTTTCAATTTGTATAACGGTGTAAGCCTTTTTCTTAATTGTTTTTCTTTCTTTTTATTTTATATTTTATTTTGTTGGAGTCTCCCTTTTTTGTTTTATTTTCCCTGAGAGTCGAACCCGTGACCTACAAATTGAGGAGTGCAATACCACTGCGGCAACTCCCTTGCTCTTGAGTCCCTAATGCGATGCAATTGAATTTGGATAGAGTACATAACTAAAATTAAATATTTAAATTTTTTTAAAGAATTAAACTATTGAGTCGAACAATAATTTTTATTTTTAGGTGACGTCTCAATAACATTTAAAGTAATAAGTTTTCCTCAGTCCTATATGGCGATTAAGGGAGTAAACAAAGTCCCAAAATCCCAAACCCTAAGAAATATTACATAGTTTTCATCAGTGCAAAAACCCCAAAGCTGCATAATAAGCAACCAACACCGGAAGGGACACCATCATGCCAAAAATAACCCTGAAAAGAAAAAAGAAAATAAAATTTATACAAAAGTCAGCTACTAATAATTTGAAAAACAATAATAAAAAAATTAATTAATTAATAAGAAATATATTTACTCACGCAGTGCTAATTACATCAGCATGCAAACCATATTCTTTAGCAAATATAAAGGAGGTAATGGATTGTGGTATTGCTGCCTGCAAAATAACCAATAAAAATGCAGATGATATTATTTTGGTTATCGCGGATCTTTTACGAGGAAACTGAAAAATGTACCGAAAGATAAAAAATTTCATCAAAGATTTTGAGATATATGCATCAATATTCTAGTATTTACTTTCAATAAGTTAATATAAGGTTTTGTTATGCAATTTATGTTTAAAAAAATAATAATAAATAATTATTTGGCCAGTGTTAATCTATGTACTAATTGTTTACCCCCGAATCTTTTATAACACTCTTTGCATCATTCTATATAACATTTTTAATTATTGATCTTTTATGCTTAATTTATTTAAGAAATATAAATAAAAACATCTGTAAAAAGTAGCTCGTATCAATTTGGACAATATTATCATTCTTTCTTGATAACAAGAATGTTGTCTTTTCAATTTAGGTCACCATTTTAGGGTATGTTGGGTTCCAGAAGAATAATTTGTTTTATATATTTGCTACAAAAATGAGAAAGTTCCAGAAGCATTGAGCACAACTGAGAAAATGTGGGTTCAGGAAGAGATTGGGAAAGGACAGGAGCATACGTAGAGGTCAAATATATTTTAAAAATTAAAAGTGATTTCATTGTTTAACCATCAAACAATTAGCTTGGATGCATACTTTATTGCCACCAACAAGAAGATCTCTCTTTCTGAATTCTTTGTGACACTCGCCAACTTTTTTAATGATAAAACTTTTTAATTCATATATCATAATTGTTATAGAGGATTCAGAGTGAGAAAAATGGCGACGGAAAAATGAATCAGAAGACAAAAGATGAGTATAACAGACTATATGTTGAACGTTTTTTTCAATACATATGGAATACGTTTTGGACATGTGTTATATTTTTTTGGACAAGTGTTAAATTTTATGCAACATGTGTTCTTTTTTACAGACATGTGTACTAAGGTTGCAATATGTGTTTTCTTGATATAAACACTTGTCCTTAGGTATGTAACACATCAGATATCTCCAGAAAAATCTTGAACCGTTCAATTTTTTATCTAACGATGCAAAACGGTCAAAATTGTTCTTTATATACTTAAAAACATGTTTTGTCTCATTGTCGTAATCGAGATAAGATACCTGTATTATAGCAACACGAAGGACATCACCATGCAAACCTACGGCTATGGACCCAATTGCCATGGCTGCTGGTCCAGCAATGAACTTCAAAACCATACCAAAAATGGTAAGACTTGTACCACACGCTATTACTTTCTTTTGCATCGCCATGAACAACCCTGGGGAAAAATTCCAAAATAGTTAGTAAATATTCCTAAATTAATATATAATTGAATGCAATGAAAATTGAAATGAATATATATACACAATTTTTAGCCTCTCTCACCCATGCTAAACATGGCTGTTCCAGTTCCAGCTTTCGACAATATTGTTATAGAATCATCCATAATGGTTGGCATTTGAAAATGCCACCTAAAACAAATACCCACAAATAGCAAAACGTGATTAATGTTATAGAAAAAACAGTTAATTGATATGATGAATATTGGGTCAGGCTCATCCTGTACATAAAATATTGGAGAAGTCTCTGGAGTGACTCCATTGGATCTGTCCCCACCACCAGGCTCGGATCCAGAAAGTTTTGCTTAGTGGCGATGTAGTAGGTTTTTCAAACTCTTTAGGAGTGGAAAAAAAATATTTAGAAAATGTGACGTTTTTCAAAATGTTGTGGGCTAATCTCTCCCTCCTGCCCTATTGGATCCGCCATTATCCACCTCCCTTTGCTAAAAACCTAAGCCGTAACTATTTTGAAAAGTAGGGTTGGACTTCACAATTTCAACGGTTGTGAAGATCTCGAGAGACAGTGGGTCGGTCTCACCCAATGGAGCTGCCCACCCTCTAGTCACTTCACATGTTGGCTATACTTCCATCATCTAGTTTGCACTAGATAAATAACAGCATCGGAGAGAATCCAATTCCGAGAATATTTGATTTGAATGGGAACAAAAATTGTATATATGTATACCTGTTAGCTACAAATGCCCAAGTTACGCCAATAACACAAGCATAAACGTTGGGATTCATGGCAAGTTTTAACCAAACAGCCTTCATCAATGGCAAGAAAGATGGCTTTGATTCTTAGCTTCTAAAACATCCTTATTTTCTTCTAAATCCGAATTCGTAGATTGGTCAGCGTTACTCGAATCAGCCACGTCGGATTCACTCGAGTATAAATCAGTTTGAGTTCGCCTTAGTTCTAACACGAACAACAAGAATGTGAGCCATACAATGGCTTGTACAACTGATATTTGAACAACTAGGTCAACTGCACTTTGACCATACATTGCCTTAGCAAGAGGAACTCCAATAACAAGAGAATTTGTAAGTGTAGATAAAGAGAAGCTTGTTATGGACCAACAATAACTTCCCTTTGTACTAAACTTAGCCCAAAATGCCAAAACAATAACAATTATCACCTTTGAAATTGCATCAGCACCGATAACTCGATAATTCATTTTGAATGGATCTATATGTGCTGCAAATTCAAAGGTGAAAAGAGGGAAAGTGAAATATGCGACCAGGCGATTTATGGCGTCACATTGCTCTGGTGTAAATATTTTCCACCATTTTACCGAACCATACCCTAAAATTAGAGCAGAATATAGTGGAACCATGGCTTCAATCACCTTATAAACATCTCCCAACTCTATCATCTTTTCAACAATAAACTTAATAATTTTATTTTATTCTCTCAAAGAAACTTGAATTTCTTTTTAATTAGCTCTTCTAGAGTTGCTCAATTTTGAGACACTATTGAAAAGAGTGAACATGTTTTGAACAAGGGAAAATAGAGGTATATTTATATACATGCCAACACAAGTCTACCTAGTACATATGTCAACTTTCATTAAGGCATATTGGTCAAGATCATGCCTCCATAGGTCTCAACTTAGGTCATTGGGGGCATGGTGTATATCATGCCTCTATCTTATTCACATCTATGTCAACTTTTAGAAGAGCATTAAGGTGTAAGCAATACCTCTAATTAACCTCATACAATCTTAAGAATAACGAAGTGTACATAAAATCTCTTACAAAATCAGAAATTCAATTGTTGGACGTCTTTTAAAACTATATATTAATAAAAATTATATATGTGGATGTTATAAGTACATATTTTCTCATTAGTCTTATTACTGGTTTAATCATCGGAGTAGAGGGACTCTAATTAACCCCAAAAGTAAGTCCATTAGTTAGCTTCCTTATTTTGTTGGAGGGGGTTACTTAGAGAAAATAATGAGGGAAACCTTCTGCTCCCCCCTCTTCCCTCACCCCTAAAACATTTTATATATTTCTTATTATATAACTCATTTTCTAATGTATAAGTTCTGAATCTTGTACGAAGCGTATGGAGAGAGGCTATGAACATAACTTAATGTTGGGTGTATACGATTCTAATTCTTTAGAATGTGATGTAAGGTAAAAGTTGAGTGCATAACATATAAGGTGAGGTAGCTATCACCAAATTGGTTTTGTGTCTTTTGTGGTCTGTAATATACAGAATAAGGAATGAGATCCAGCAGTTTATTCCAATATCTTTGGCTCAAAAATTAGTTTTTGACCCTTTTTTTTTTTTGGTTACTTATTCTCATCCATACATTTTTTGTTGAGCTGGTCCCACTCAGGTGGAATTTGATCTTGGAAGACTGCACTAATTCTCTTACGTACGTGTAGGAGTTGGAGCGCAAAGACAGAAACTCATTTTGTATTTAATTAACTTTGTCCTATTCTGCAATTTTGGACTGAGTAGTTTTATTTTGATAGGTTACTAAATTTAAAACTTACATCTAAGCCAATTAATACAGTACACGTAGGAAAGAGAATTGAACTTATTGGTTTGGATATAACTTATAAACTTAGTAGCCTATCAAGATAAAAAAATTAATTCTGAACATGGCAAAAAAATAAATAAATCACTTATGCAAAGTGGAAACTTTTAAGTTTTGTCTTGGAAATATTACTCCTCTGGTTGATTACTCTTCTACGTACTTTAGTCCTCCTTCCATCCCAGAATATAGTTCACGTTTTAGTCCTCCTTTCATCCCAGAATATAGTTAACGTTTAGACTTTTTATACGTATTAAGTATTTACTGAAATTTATACAATTGAAAATAAAAATATGCATATTTTCATTCTTTACCTATAAAACACATTAAAGACATACCCTTGAAAGTTGATATAATAATACTTAATGAAGGGTAAAATTAGAAAATATGCATTTTTTTTTAGGGGAGGGGGGATTCGGGGCATACAGGATTCGAACACAAGACCTCTCGGCTGCGTTGGAATAGCCTTACCGCTTGGCTACCAACATCCTATAGAAAATATGCATTAAATACACATTGGTAGTACAAATGTAAAATGTATTTTGGGATGAAAAATGAACCCAAATATTAACTATATTTTAGGATGGAGGGAGTATAAATTAATAAAAATGACACAAAAGATATTTTTTTGTAAATATACACAACATAAATCAAAATAATTCTTTGTCCGCCTTCTCTTATGTCTTTTTGCTTTGATTTGAAAGAATGATTTCATATAGTAAATGTGATGTTATAAGGGGGAGCTACTATTTTAATGGTATTTTATGAGCAGTCACTACGTGTATCCATTGCCAAATGTTAGGCCAGTCTCCAATTCATCTATTTTATTGGTATTCAGGGAGCAGTTGTTTTTATATTTTTGCCAACGGTTACTTCTGTCTTCTATCTATCTCTACCCATTATTTTTCAATTATAATCTTAAAAATTTAATTTACCTTCATCACCAAATATTACATTAAAAGTTGAAAAAGCGACGCAAACACACAAAGATAGTACTATTATACTCTAGAATTGTGATATTCTTTGTATTTGTATATGTTCATTATGAAATTCAATATTAAAAAAAAAAAATCACACCGATTTCACATCTTTCTACAAAAAATTATCTTTTACGAAATCTTACTCATATCTGTATATATGGGCAAAAAATCCTTTGTCCCCGTTCCTATCCCCATCAAATCACAATTTACCATGTGTATATATATAATTAAAAAAAATATTTATATAATAAATTTTGATTGGTTGGAAAAAGGGATGGGAATAGGGAATTTTCACCCGTATATATATGTATATACAATCCATCCCTTATAGAATAGAGTATTATATTTGTTTTGTTTTTTGTACGATCTCGATTGTTCCAAACATGACAAATGATAGGAGTGCAACAGTTATATGAGCCAAAAAATTTGGTGAAAATCCTCCGTCCCCAACCAATTAGAATTTAGTATATAAATATTTTTTTAATTATATATACATGGTAAATTGTGATTTGGTTGGGGACACACACGGGGACAGAGGATTTTTTGCCCAAAAAACTTCTTTTCTGCTTATATGGGCACAATAGAAGGGTGCAAAATCGTATGTCCCCATACAGGTTATCTTACATTTCTTTATCATTTAGAATTTTCTATGTGAACATTTATTCTAATTTTATATATACGTGACGAATTGTGAGTAGTCGAATATAGATATAGAGATATATACGGGTAATGACGATTTTTTGCCACAATGGAATTACAGTGTAACATAATGCAAATGGTAGACAACACTCGTATTGCTGCACTTCAGCATTATTTAACCAACTTTTATTTTGGATACCACTAAATATTAAATGACCTAATGAAATAAAATGGCTTCAAAGTCGAGAGCCAAATGCATGAAGAAAGCAAAGTGCCCCGCAAAGAGAAGAATCATTAGCTTTCATACCCTGCTTATATCAATGTCCAAACTCAAAGCCAATAGGAAAATTTCGGAAAAATATCTTACATCTCGTATTTGTATATTATTTTCTAACTCATTAATAGTATTTTGTCAAATGTATCACTTTTCTTACGGGTTCTATCATCTTTTTAGGTTATAGATATTAGTGGGACAGGAAATGAGACACAAGTTCATGACAGAAAATCTCTTTCGAAATAAATTTTAAGACATTGTCAATCCTAGGACTTATATTTTCTGTCTGAAATTAAATATCTATATTTCTATAGAAAATTAATAGAGAAAAGTATAATTTGATATCATTCATTTTTGTATTCAAAATAAACACCTCATCATCGAAACATAACTTTATAGTGATCTCATTGTAAAATGAAAAACATTTTAATAGGAAGAAGAAGAAAAAAACTCATGAAACTATTTGTGACTAAAAGGTCAAATATATAAACAACTCTTAGAAGCATGAAAAAAGCTGGTTAAGAGTCTAAACTTGGGAGGAAAACTAACTAAGATAGTGAAGATTTTTTTAGTATAAAATGGGTTTAACAATAGCCAATTTTATAGGAATCAAATAGCCAAGTGGGTAAGGCTATTCTCCAGGGTTCGATTCCTGTATTTCCTCATTTATGGGACAATAATATCTCCTCCTCTGGTGAAGCTATAATACCTCCTCTGGTGAGGTTACAAAAAAAAACAATAGCCAATTTTTGCCACCACAATGCCAAAGAAATCTACTAGATTAATTTTTTTTATCATTAGATTTTTTTTTGAAGTCTGACTGGGCGATTGCCCCATGAAGGAGAGAGAGAGAGAGAGAGAGAACTGCCTCACAGGAGGAGGAAATAGCCCTAGAAAGGGAGATATTTTTAAGCTTGCCCCATGTATGGGGAGGGTGTCGAACTCGGGACCTCTCGGTCATGAGTCGAGGCTTGCACCACTGGGCTGCAGCTTCTTTGACTTTATCATTAGATTAAGACTAGCAAATATATAGTTTCATCACTATATGACCTATTTGTTATATTCTACACAAAACATGTAAGTACTAAAAAGACAAGCTTATTTTAATGACTATCAAAGTTTTTTGGGTGCTTTAATTTTACCTTCTCAGGAGGTAAGGTATTAAATTGCATCATTGTTTCGAATCTTCTGATGATAAATAAAACTGGTAGGAAAATAGGTGACCGAGAAAAAAATAATAAAAAGAGAAACACCGTCTCTTTTTGTAGTAGACATGTTTATATTTTCAGGTAATATATAGCTATTATGAACAGTAAATTATTTACAAATTTCATTTTATCACTAAATTATTTTTATGGCTAGATATAAGACTCAACTATATGGGTTTAGCAAATTGTATCACAGCGCAACTTTTCCATAGTGATTTCTAGTCAAATTGTGTACGTGTTAGATAAGATTTTGTCAGTTAGCCAAACGCAAGCAGTTGGATGTTATATTTAACAAATAAAAATATATTTTAATAATTTAAAGCAAAATTCGTGAATAGTTTAATGCTGATTTTTCACTTGAAAGGCCGCAACTATATTTCCTACTTGTAGTGTGGACATACTTTAATTTCAATTGACTTTGAAAATATATATATATATATATATATAATGTATTACTTATATTTATAATGTAAGCATATTTATATTTCATCTTATTAGGATTTGTGTGGTATAGAAATACTTGTGTTCCATTCTTTCTGAAAATAATTTATATTTCTTTATAATAAGAGGTAATAGCAAAATATAAATTAAGTTGAGGGGGAAATAAAAGTAGGGCAAGACGTATACTCAAGTGGACTGGTGTCATGGATATTGCAGTCTCTCGTACAAGGTTCTTTTAATTTTATTTTTTATTTTTTTTTGTTGAAATATTCTTTTATTTAATGCTTTATCCCTTTTGGCAACACACATTCATCTATAGCTTGATTTTGATGGAAGGCTAAAACCTTAGAACTACATAGTAAAACAAAAATTAACGATCTCTTGGGTATAAAACATGCATAGGGAGGCCATGTAACCTATTTATTATTCAGAAATTCTCAAAGATATTGAGTCAAGCCCACGTCAAAGAGGGGGTTTGGAAATAGTTTTCAACCAGCAATAGATGCGCCTCGCTTAGAATATCACTAATTGTGTCATTGCCCCAAACATAAAGATACACAATCTTTTTTTTTTTTCTTTTTAACTATTGTTACTTTATTGAATACGATGGAAAAATATATACAAAGAGAGAAAAATCCTCCAATAAAAGGTGAAAACAAATCCACTATAGATACACAATCTAATTATAGATATACACGCATTAGTAAGAATTGTACCTCTATTGTTGAGAAAAATAAACACGACACTAGATAAAAATACAATACTAACCTGCTATTTACGCAACTCTTACCATTTAGAAAATACTTAATATTTGAATGACAATCAAGAGTAACGAAATTTTTTGTCAAGTAATTCTATCTCAGTTGGTCACACTTTTGACCATCAGGTTATTAAAATTTGTGATTGGAAATAATATTCTTGAGCTATGAAAACGTTTATGGAGTCTTTATCACACATATAATCATAATTCCTGACCATATATAAAAGAGAATAAATCCCACGACAGGCCAAAATCTGTGCATCCCTGACCATCAATCAATGCACAAATTCGGAAACCTATACTCTCTCTATTCCAAAATAAAGTTAACATTTGAATTTCAAATTTTTTTTCAAAATAAGATTAACATTTGGACTATCAATGAACATTTAATGAATTTTTACCATTTTTACCCTCTTCTTACTTTTCTTTTAACCACAATTTCTATTTCCAAGAAATAAGTAATGAGGATATATTAGTCTTTTGCCTTTGACTTTCATTGTTTTTAGGAAATTTCTTAATCAATGTGAAAACTGAAATGTTAATGTTATTTTAGAATGGAGAGAGTATTTTTTTAGTCGGGAATGTTGCGTCAAATGTGACTACTCACAAAAACCAAAAACAAACCAATAAAACAATAAATTGAGAATTTATTTTGAGTAAATAAGGAATCAATATGATAAAATTAGAGAACCACGACGAAAAAAAGTATCATTACTAACTTTTTTATCAACAGCGTCAATCTATCTCTTGAGCAACTTGGACAGCACATTTATAAAATAAAAAAAAAAATTATGAACCAGAAAATATGTTCTAACTTTATTACCTTCAAAGAAAAGAAATACTATGTTCTAACATCATCGCATTTGAAACTGAAAGTGATTGATTAAAAGCCAACCACCGTTGGTCCCAAAAAGAACCGACTGCAAAGAATCAACAGGGTCGTCTCGAACAATTTTGGCCTCCAATTTTTTTAAAAAATATAAATTATATAAAGTGCAAAAATATAATATGATTTCGATTGTTTAAAATCAAAGCAAACAACTTTAATCATGTTTTTTCTTCATATATTAAAACTAATAATAGATTAACAAATAATATATATTTTTATAGGAAATACAATGTATTTCTTTAAATGATATCGAGTGGTAGGAGAAAACCCAGTGGATCTCCAAACCATTGAGTGGAGGATCTAGTCCTCATTGCATAATTTGTCAATCTATCAGCTGAATTATTACATAATTTGTAGACAAAAAATAAATTGGCTATGCTAATCCCCATTATAATCTTAATTTGACTAACAATGTGTCCTATGGGGAAAGATCTTCCTCTATCTGATGAACTCTGTTGACCAGTGTTTTACAGTCGCTCTCTATTGTGTAGTGTTGATATCCTTGAGCTAATGCAAACTGAAGTCCTTCTAGAAGTGCCTTTACTTCAACGTATTCAGGGATTGGTGAGTTGTGAAGAAATTTTGAAATTCCTGCTGTAAAGATGCCTTCATGGTTGCATACGATCACACCTATACCTCCCGAGTTATTATTCCATGCTCCATCAACGTTAATTTTCAGGAAACCATGATCAGGGGGTTTCCAGTTAATACATAATGCTTTGTTGCAAGAGCTCAAGAGATTTTTTTGTATTGATGGGAGTAAAAACCTTTGCCTTTCCTTTGAGTATATATCTGATTTGATCGAAATTTGGTAAAGGTTTTTGCGCCTCAATCGTTCCCAAAGATGATGCAAAAACTTTGTTTAATTCAGCAGCGTCAATTAGGGAAAGATTAACAATCTCTTCTGGAGATTAACAAATAATAATATTTAAAACTAAAAAGAAAGGAACTCATTATTTTTTAGGACAAATAAATTTTAATACTATTCTTTTCATGTAATTTTTGAACAAAAATAAAAAAGAGAATTCATACCTTTAACTCAAATTCTTGAGAAAATACAAAAGGATTCTCAAATTTCTTTAACAAAATACACACGTATTTATATATAGATAACAAAAAATGGGCCCCCAAGTTCCGTATGTCACTTTAGACCCCCTGAAAGACAGGCCTGATAATCAACTATAAGTTTTGTCAAAGACAACGAAGTGCAGCTCAAGCGGTAAGACTGGACTAATCTTTGGCAATGAATGCACAAAATAGCTGCTTATAGAATATCATTGAAACAGTAATCCATATACTCTCACGTTTATTATGGAATCATTCCTTCAAATCAAAGCTTAAAAAGCATTAGAAAAGACTAGTCCATGAACAATTTGATTTATATACAGATTATCATTCTTATTCCCCTTCAATATTCAGAATATTTATGTGCACTGCAAATGAAAAAAAAAACAAAAAATAGACCATTTTTTCTGGTTTATTGTGTTTCAAGGAAAGATTTGTTTTGAAGTTCATAGAAAGTGATACCGAAGAATGAGCAACGAACGACCATGACTAAGAAAAAAGATTATTTATGAGATGGGATTGAAGAATATGCTACAAACAGGTCCAGAATTATGCCTTTTTCTTGCACCAATAAATGAAATCTCTAAAATATTGAGTCTCTCAGCAAATAATATTTCATTATCAGTCGTCCGATCATTCAATTCGACAACTAAATTTAAAAATGAGGATAATAGTTAATCTAATTAGAAAAATAGCTATTATCAGCACTAGGATAAAAGCTTATTTTATTTTATTTTTGAAATTTTTTTATATGGAACAGGTTCATGTGGATCTTGTGATCCAAAACTAACTACATCATCACAAAGTTGTCTCTCTTCTCATTATGTAGTGATGTGGCCAGTTATGCACCACAGGGTCCAATGAACCTGATCCATATCAGAATTATCCTTTATTTTTAAGGGAAAAATTACATTTTCTATTACGTTGAAATATCGGTTAAAATAGCAATCATCACATCATGAGGAGCATCTCCCAGAGGGGAAAGTTTGGCATGGGTCCGGCCCCACACTCCTCTCACATAATTTTAGACATGTGGGTCCCACAGACCTTCATATCTCACAGGTACCCATAAGGACCGACTTATAGCGAATTTTTCCACCAATATGGCATTAACAAAAAACATGTATCAAAACTGTAATCAACAACAAAATTTTCACTTTAGATCCCCACATTTTTTAATAAATAACTCCCTTTTACGAACTTAAAGTGTAAATTCTTAAACTAAAAACCGAGGGTAAAGATGTATTTAGACAAAGCTTAATTTTTTTACTTTGACCCAATTTCTTCTCTCCCAAACAACTTTATATAGGTCGGGACGATGACGTAGAAAAAAAATTCTCAAACAGAAACTCTATCTGATTCCACTCCTAAGTGTGCTCCATTAAAGAGAAAAGGTAAATTAAGTGGTTAAATATTTCCCAAAAGGTGATGTGTGTGATTGGGCCCACTTTTGGAGAATTATAAGAGAGGAGATGAACTCAGAACCATTGGTACCTGTCCACCTCTCAATTATCCCATGACAACAAGATAACAAATTGCTTCAAGAAGGTGAATCATGCAGTAAGAAAAGAAAATACATTTCCCCAGAACTACTACATAACCAGAAACAACATATCACTGGATCATAGCGAAATGGTTAAGGTGCGGAGGAAACCGTGCAGATACAAAGGAAGACAGTTGGATCACTAGATCCGAATGTTTTAATTAAAATATCTATCTTTAAATTAAAATAATTATTTTTAAATTTAAAATGGCTGTTTTCATATCAAAATAACTATTTTTAATTACAGTTGTCAAATCAAGTGATTCAACGGTCCTCCTTATATCTACACGTTGCGGAGAAAACACCCTCCGTGCCTTAACCGAGTCGCACCCATAGATTCACTTCATTTCCTTCCACCACTATGGTAGAAAAACAATGAAAAGAAAAGTAACCATCTGCAGCTCCTACTCCAAGTTTACCACTAATGACTATTACTGTTTTTTCTTTCAGTACCACTTATTCTAACTTTTTTCTAAACTATTTTTCAGCTGCTACTTTTGTTAAATTAGTATAAAATTTGTGAATTTCGGTCACTTGTAATCACATGTTCTGCGCGTCTCCGGTCTTAAAGACTTAAATTGAAAGAAATGCCCTTAAGAAGGCTGGCGACATGTGCAAAACACGTGACCAAAATGCCGAAAACCACCAGTTTGATACAAATTTGACAAAAGTAGCAATTCAAAAATAGTTTAGACACAAAGAGCTAAATAAAAATTTACTGACAGAAAGAGAAAAGTGAAAATAATTTATATACACATAGAGTTTTCCTCTAGACTAATATAACATTAAAATTTCTAGCAGAGCATATTTTTCTGTCTAAGCACTAGTCAAATACTAGGATCTTGTTTGACAACATCTCACAAAGAATTTAGACATGCACACAAAATTTTTGTTACTGCCCTAAGAAAAGTGCACAAAGAGTATCAACTCATAATGACAAGCTTTCAAAAGTTGACAAGTTTTCTTTTTTTTCATAAATTAATATATAAAGGGGCTGTAATAATATCATTCTCCCAAACTCAGAAATATACAGTATACAAACTTAACTCCCATAGGAACGGTGAATTGTCGACGAAGATAAAGCCAAAATTAAACCCCATGAGCCACATTCTAAAACACGAAAAAACCAAGAACGTAGCATTTAGTACCTCTAAGTTGGATCGCCTATTGCAGCAGCAGATTCAATTGCTGGTTCTTAAGACGTTTGGTTTTCAGGAGCAGATGTAGGCTGTCGGGTTACTGCAGCCAAGATGTCCACAAAACCCACTATCCCGATTAATGTTTCCTCGTCTTCAGCCTCAGTAACCCATACATGTGTTGCCCGGTGAGATAATAACTGAGCCATAACTGCGGCCAAAGAACTGGTGTTTTTACATGTTAACGGAGCACTTCTACCGCGATACATGTTTCTAAAGGCACCCAAATTTGGGGTTGAAGGGCTGAATCCAATACTTCTACTACTAAATATTTTAGGCCTAGTCGGGACACCACCATTTGCTAAATTCGGTTCCCCGTTCAAGGGAGTAACAGATAAATCAGGTACCGACCTAGAGGAAACATTATCCTCAACTCCCATAACAAATTGTCCTGCAGAGAAATTAGCCAGTGCCCACGCAGCAGCCAAATGATCGCATTTCCAGAGTTTGCATGCAGAGATCTCACCGATAATCTTGAATTGACCGTCTGATATTGGTTCAACAACAGCAACTGCATGAGGATCTTGAGGGAGCTTCTTGGTGGCGTCAATGGCAGGTTGGGATGCTTCGATGTAACAATACTTTGGCTTGATTGCTCCAAGGGAGGAGATTGAAGTAAGCGGAATCGGAGCTAAGGCACCAAGGCAGCCGATTATAAAACGAATCACGTCTTCTCTTGATAAACAACAATATTTATCCCGGATTATCGTAGCCGAAGAGGATGAAGGCCAGTTGATGCTAGCACCAGAAGGGTCAACATTCTTGAGCCACTTGCCGTTAAACAAAACGGAGAAGCGCTTGCTTACACCTTTCCACCCTTTGCTTTTAGCAACAAGCAGTCGTTTTACACCCTGCTTCATCATCTCTAGTGCATCTATCAATCTTGCATGACAAAAAATTCAAAGTTAGTTAATGGTAAGATAATTCTAGTCAAGCTCTAGTCTTTCACGTTTGTACAAAGAAAATGATTGTTTTTTTCGGATGAGCATTTTGTTTCATCAAATAATTAAGGCAGAACCACAAGTTACCATTTCATAATTTAATATTTAAAAGAGAGAAATCGAATAAGTTTGTTCTTTATATGCAAAGAATCAGAGGAAGACTGCAGAAAGGCTATCCACGCAGCACTAGGAAATCAAAATTAATGTATTTCATTCTGGTATTTGGTCCTACTACGTCAACCGTGGTAGAAGAGGCTAGCGGAACTTGGTAGATGGGCTATCTGCTCCAAAGTGTTAATACCTCCCATTCACTCAAGAAACTGAAAACTAGTTAAATCCCTGATTGACTTTAAAAAGTTTCTTTCTTGGGTGAGAAAACTTTCGGTTTCAGAGTAAGTCCTTATGTTTCATATTGATTTCTCAAAGGAAGAACGTAACAGATATTGAATCAGAATGAACTGCTCGACTTGGAGCTTTACATTTTGCTAGCATAATCCTGATATTTTAATAGGAAAGATATCTAAGTACGAGTATCTTGTCAGAGACCTCGCACAGAGATGAGCAATGTCACAAGGAGGGAGCTATCAGCACCTACAAGTAGTTCTCAGAAAGTATGCAATAACTCCTCCAAAACCTATCTTATTTGGATCAGGGGCCGCCACAGGTTGGATTTCCAACTGTTGCGGACGGTTGTACCAGTGTTGCAGAAGTCGCTAGTCGCTAGTCGGTCGGTAGACAGAGGACTAGCGACTAGTCGGCCTACTCGGGGACAAGTCGGCGACCCTAAATCTCAATGTATTTTTTATAATTCTGTTATCATATGTAATATATTAGTCAAACAAAATTTCAGAATAAATTAACAATCAAATGCTAGTCAAATAAAAATACAAAATCCATTCATAATAATTAAATTCAACACCATAATAAGTAATAACATATTAACAAGTTCAAATGCATTTGACCCTATCCATTCTATTTGGATCGACCAAAATTGCATAGTCCCAACCCACATCTTTTGATTTCCGTTTAAGTTCGGAAAAAGGCGTAAGAGTCAATAGATTTAGAAACACTAGCGGATGCGACGACTTGAAGATCCCATTTACAACACTATCAAACAAGAAAAGTTCGAACAATTAGCAATATACAATGACATCTATGTTAACTAAAACTTAAAGCAGCTTACAGATTAAAATCTATTGAATTTGATTGATCCATGATTATCAAAAGCTAAACGAAATGATCCATGAAACTGTTCTATTGAATTTGATTGATCCATGATTATCAAAAGCAAAATGAAATGATCCATGAAACTGTGAAAGTAAACAAAATGCTCCACGAAACCGTGAAAGCAGTATAAAATCGACCACAAGGAAGCATAATAATCAGTATAAAAAAATAAATCTATAAAATAAATCTGTAAATTAGAGTTGGTAAAAATTGCCAAGTAGAAAGCAAAGGCAGCAGGCAAGAATCTGTATAGTAAAAAAAATCTATATAATAAAAAAAAAAAATCTGTAAAAATCGATTTTTTAAAAAAAGTCAACCGATTTTGACTGACTAGCCCAATTTTTAACCGACTAGACCGATTTTTTCCCAAACCGATTTTTATACCCGATTTTTTGAATTTTCTAGCCGTTTGGAGGCCGACTACCGACTAGTCGCCGGCCGACTTTTACAACACTGGGTTGTACATCATTTATTAGTGTACTAAACGCAATTGATAGCTTATAAGTACACCATATAGGGTACGTGGTTAACTATTAGTGTATGTGTGTACCATGTAGGAATGTACACTATTTGGTGTCTTTTTTACTCTATCGAGTACTTATACACTATAAGGTGTACTAAGATTTACATACACTAGTAGTGTACAACTTACATATATGGTGTACATCTACACTATTGAATGCACTTGGTACATTATTTGGTGTACAACTGTCCGCAACAGTCAGAAAATCCAATTGTTCGGCCCCAAATCCATCTTATCTACCCCCCCACCCTAACAATGTCTTAAGTGCCCATATCTGTTGATTGCAGGTTTTCAAATTTTAAGAGTCAGGGGTCTCAGTGTTGTTAAGGCTCACGCCTCAGGCGCGCCTTTGCGCCTCAGGCTCCAGGCAGGAGAGATATCGCCTCAAAATCTCAGGCGCGCTTCAAATTAGTCAGGCGCGCGCCTTGAAGAAAAGGCTCCAGGCACGCCCTGTAATTAATCTGATTCTAATGAATGGGCGCGCCTTGTAATTAATCCGATTCTAATGAATGGTTGCTTAGAGAGTTAAAAAATGATGAGCGAGTATTTGAAGATTCTAATTTAACAAACCTTTACACCTTTCATCAACACCTCCTCGCTACATCAATGTACCTTGATCAGAAAATACTAAACGACTTGATCTTTTTTTAAGTACACTAGAGATTTACTTTGTTGGCACGCATTGAGCGATTAGATAAACCCTATGATGATTTAGATTTTCCTTGGTTTGAGGTTTCTAGAGCGAGTGGAGTAAATGAACCACGCTACCCATCTAGGTCAAGAGGAGCTAGTATTTCTCATTCTCAACATTCACCTCCTAATTTAAGACCATCATCTTCTTCATGTCTCTAGCTTTGATGAAAATAATGAAGATGAGTAAGAAGATTCTCCCTTGGATAAAGAGAATCAAGATGAAAACAATGATCTTGAAGATGATTCTGATGATTAGGGGTATTAACTTTTTATTTGTTTTGCTTTATCTAATAATGTTTTTTTTTTTGTTTTGGAGGGAACTACATTATCGTTATTTATTATTATGTTTTGCCTATATTTGCATGCTATTAATATATCTATAATAATATTTATTCAAGATGCGCCTTTTTTCGAAAGCTGTTCGCCTTTTTTGCGCCTTGCGCCTCAAGGCTCCAAGCCCCCTTTGCGCCTTGGCGCGCCTTAACGCCTTAACAACACTGAGGGGTCTCCTACGCAGAACCAGAAAAGGAATATGATGTTCCCGGTTGGTGAAAAATAATATCAATGATCAATAGTGCAATGAGAACCTCAAAAGGAAGAATCCAATAATTCTTTGCAGCTGTTGAAGGAAAAGAAGCAAAATGCTAATATTGTTCGTGTTTATGGACTGTAAGCTAGACAGAGAGCTAAGGGAACGACCATGGGGATCCAATATTCACTTCAGTTCATTCAAGGAGTACGTTCCCCAAGGTGCAAATTTAGGGCATAAAGGACAAAAAGGAGAAGATGTTTTTTTCCCTAAGAACAAACAACTCGAGTAGGATGTATTTTCCATTTTTATCTTCCGGGTTCTGTTCAACACTGCATTAGCTATAACACTGAAACATCCAGCATCTAAAGGAATAGATTGATTATGACATATGATGGGCTCGTTCCACTCAAACATTGGTTAAATACATATTTCTGGGCTAGTACCTATAGCAGGGGTAAACTTCTAATCTGAAGCCAGTCCCTTTGTTGACATCTAGTATGTTACGGACTATGAATTATGAATAAGAGAAGCTTCTTCCCTGCTTTAAACTAATTTTTGAATTCTCTCTTTCTGTGGAAAGAAGAAAACCATCCCGGTAATCAAATTCTCAGAAGGTCCTTACTTTAATGAGAAAGCTGAAATTATCAGGCTGCCCCATAAGGGCGTATATATCAATAGAATCTTGCCCTTTATCTCAAAAAGGAAGCAGCTACCATTATCAACAGAAGAGAAACGGGAGCTGCATGCTGACACCCCCAAAGGCTATGGTACAGCAGGTTACTAGTCATAACTGGGGAACAAAACGGTCACTAGTAAATCTAGATCCCGTGAGAAAACAAAAATATTAAGAAATCAGCACCAACTAGGCCAGGATTTGGAATCTCTGACTAATTACAGAATACAATCCCGGTCATTGAGGAAGTAGGGAAAACCCGATATACCTCAAAGTAAAACAAAATTCAGACAGATAATTAAAATAAAGACGACTCAGACAAGAAGTCACAACCAAGCATCATAGTTCTACTGCAGCTTTTGACTGGTTATAGAGTAGTCTCTAAAAAATTCCATTTAGCATTTTGTTGGAGCAAATAAATTTCAATGCCAAAAATGATTGTGAGTTATCATGCATTGAGATGAAAAATCTTTGCAAATACTCGTAAGTTGTGAACTATTCATGGAAGCATGCTCCTTAATTTTCAGCAAATTTTTGTTCAAGAACTTAGAAACAACTAGATAAACAGTTATATATCGGAATGAAACGAATGGAAGTAATCCCTTACCATAAAAGCAAAACAAAGTACAACAAAGGTAAGACAAGAAATAGACAATTGGAATAATTAATTAAGCCCATAGCAAAGGTAATCAGCAGAATGTCAGTGAATAAAAATTACCATCAAATAAGTCCAACGCAAAATAATCAAGACTCTTCAAGTATATCATTTTAAGCATCCCACAACCATAAAAACATTAAAGGCAACAACGGCATACTAGAAGAACAATGTGGATAGAAACATGAATACTACTATTACTAACAAGCTAGAGTTTATCAAACCTAACCAACCTTGTGGCAGGATCAACCTCCTTCAATAAAGAAGTGTTGGGAACAAGCACCTCAGAAACAGGAGTTTTCATAGCCTTATCCTGATTAGCCAAGCATTCATCTTTGGCCAAGAAAGCCACTATATCAAGTGAATTGAGGATGCCCACAAACCTCAATTGCCTCATTTCTGCATTCTCAATCGCAATCTTTGATGATCTCTTCTTCCATACAGGAATTCCACCTTCTGTGGACTCTCCTATAGCCTTAATGGCTGCCTCAACCGTTTCCGTCTCTGCAAATTCCACCAGCTCAGGTTTCCCCACTGTTAAATCCCCCACTACATGATACAAAAATACAGATGCCATTTCTTTTCCGAACCAATATTCAACACTACTATTTCTAGCTCAATATCAGAAAACAATATATGGAACTGGGATTTCAGGCAATTTCACTAATTCCTTCTAAAGGGTTTGTTCAACTCAATCAGTAAATGATTATAATTTTTTTCTTACTGTGATTTTCTTGAATTCTGTTAGAATTCAAACTAAAACAGTTACCAGGCAATGAGACAAGGTCAAAAAAAGCAAGTAAAAATTCAAAGATTCCTGATTGATTCTTCTTCAAGTTCCAATCTTTCTTGGAGAAATAACTCTACCGGAACCAACTATAAGATTCAGCCTTTGATGGGTTCGATTTTCTCGAAATTCTTCAGCAATCAAATGAAAATGGGATTGAGCCAAATTCAAAAAAAGACTGCTCAAAAAAGGAGAGAACTATAAAAGGGTATGAAGAAAGATGAGAAGAAGATGGAAATGAGTAATGGGAAGTCTGAAAATGGCGATTCTAACAACAACAACAGCAAGTGTAGTAACAACAAATCTAGATTGAAGAAAATTGGTCATAGGACAAAGAAAAGGTAAATTTTGAGGCAACTCCCATCAACAAAGATTGGATTTTTTTATTTTTTTTATTTTTTTTTAAGTTTGAATTGGGAAAAAATCTTGTGTTTTGGGATCTTAAGGAAGGTTGGGATTTTTCAATGAGAATAATGCTTCTTTTTTCAATGAGAAAAGGAGAAGAGTAGAGGATAATGAGCAGTTTATGAATGATGAATCTATATAGAGTCTCTTTGAAAATGAAGAAAGCAATAATTGGATTGGAGGATGAGCAATAATTGGATTTTTGTAGGATAATTAGGGTCTGATTCGATTGAGTTTGGTTTAGTTCGGTTCGGTCTGTCTTAATACTCAATTTAATTTTATATTGAATCTGTAAATGAAATCAGAAGTATTAAATCACGTAGTATTTGATTTAAATTTGAGATGGGGATTAAAATCTCAAACTTAAATACAATCCAATTACACCACAAACCAATTTTATTAATATTTCGTAACCATAATGGTATGTTACAGTAATATTCTAATTATAGATTTGTTTCGTTCGTATATCTTAAATTAAAAAAGTTAAATTTTAGATACTCTCTATCTCTTAATATAAGTTATTTAGGACATCATCAAGTGCTTTGCCCAAGTGGGTAAGTGCTTGGCCCGGGACCGAGAGGTCCCGGGTTCGATACCCTCCGCCAGCGTTGCGGTGAGCTTTATTCTCCCCCGATCTGAGAGCTGTTCTCTCCCCAGCTCATGGGGTGCATTTCTATCTCCCCGTTCATGGGGCTCCGCCTTCGGGCGTTCAAAAAAAAAAAAAAAGTTATTTAGGACATGTAACAAAAACTAATGAAGCAAAAAATAAGACGTTTTAAAAAAATATATATCAATATTATTATCTTAAATAGTATTAGTGGTATATAAATATTATTTAAGAGAGAGTAATATTGATAATTTAATTAACAAATTAACTTTTTTTTTACTTTTTTTAATTTTCACTAGATATAGTAAATCATTTATATTATATAATGGATACAGATACAGTATCTTCTTTTATGAATAGTGGTGAAAACATATAATTAAATAAGGAATACTGCAAAGGTGCAATATAGGATACTGTATAAGTTTCATGCTATGAATTATGCACTTTTTATGTTTTTTTGTGAAAAATAAAAAATTCAAAACCAAATTCAAGCCAACAATGTATACTTTGGAAAGTGACAAGTTTCGTAAGAACAATATTTTAGCTTATCTTAAAAGTTCTTATTATTATTATTATTATTATTATTATTATTATTATTATTATTATTGGCTTATCTTAAAATTTTGCAATTTCTTTCATTTTTGTAATTGGATGTGCATATAGTATTTAAGAGTAAGTTTGATATTTAAAAGAGTTAATATTTTTTTTTAAAAAAAGGAAGAGAAAAAAGACAATATTTTTATTTATAAAAAATATTTTTTGAAAAAACATCTTTCACAAAAAAAATATAATTTTCAAAATCACGAAATGACCATCGTCCTGTTCCTCGTAAATTTACCCCTTCTACACTGCTAGTCCTACATAGTGCACCTGTTATAGATATTAAACAAATAAGTAAGATTTGTAGAGACAAACCTTAAAATTTAAGATTTGGACATTAGTAGAAGCAAAATAAAATATATAGAGTGCGAGTTTTGTAGTGTCGGAAGTAGGAATCGAAGTCCAATTATTTTGAGTGGCAAAGACGTCCCAACGAATGATATTTTCATTATTTAAGTTCTATTATACAAAAAGATATAGAGTTTGATGGAGATGTGGCAATAGAAGCATAGTTGGGTTGGTTAAAATAGAATAATTGTATTGGTTAGTTGAAATTGAATAGTGCAATTAATGTCTTATGCGATCGTAATATGCATTTAGAATTGAAGGGAAAAATTTTACTTTACTGTATGACACAAAATGTTAGGCAGTAAAACATTATAATATTCCAAAAATTAAAGTAGTTTGAGATGGTTATGGCTCCTCATACAAAAAATGATAGAATAAAATGAAATTATCCAATAAAATATATAAATAACACCTATTGAAGATAAGATAATAATTGTATCAATTTGAATACATAAAAAGAAGACTGTAACATTTATATTCGAAGAATTTAATTGTGGAGGAGTAAGATAAGAGGCAAAATGGAGGCCTTGGATCTAAAACTCAAATGCGAAAAAAAAAAAAAAAAATCTCCAAAAAATGTTTGGTTGTTACGAAAATCAACTACCAGAATTGGATATGATTATTACAATCTCAAACAAGCATATGTATCACAAGAGGTCGTCTAGAGTTTGAGTACAACAAGATAAATTCAGACAGTCTCTACATATATCCTATCAAATTAGTCAAGATCAAATATGAACCTTTACTCTCAAACTCTAATTTCAAGCTGCAGTACTACAAATCTCCATAGAAGATGGCAGTTCGGATGAACAGTTTTTTTTTCCAATACATATTGAACGCTTTAAAACAAGTGATTCTAAGACTCGGGACATGTGTCTTTATACTCAAAAACACGACAAGTGTTCTAAATTTCAGAACATTTGTCCGTTTTAAATCAATTTTAACCGTCAAAATTTTAATCCAATAAACGAGAAAAGTTTTGCACATACAAAATTACCTCGTTACGCACTGGAGGCGCGATCTAGAAGATTGAAGGATTCAAAAAATTAATGCATCTTTCCAATGCTACTATTGGACTTATTTATGTATTTATAAATTTATTGTAATTTATCTATTCTTCCAAGATAACAATAAAAAAAATACAACAAATAAAACAAATTGCAGTATCATCATCTTTTTTTTTCTTTTTTTTTGAAGTTTGGATGGGCGGTTCCCTCATAAGGGAAAAAGAAAAGCACCTCATAAAAGGAGAAAATAGCCCTAAAAAATGAGACAATTAAAGTTTGCCCCATGTACGGAGAGGGTATCGAATTTCTTGGTCGTGGGTAGACCCTTATCCCACTTGGATGAAAAATTCTGATATAGACCTGGTCTACAAGTGAGGACATAGACCACTTGGTCCACAATCAACCACATCCCCTCTTTTAATTAAAAAACAATAAAAACGCCTCAAACAATGCACCAAAAGGGGAAATATTTTTATTATTTTAATCAAAACTGTGATGTGGCTGAATGTGGACCAAGTGATCCATATCCACTTGGTAGGCCTGGTCCATGACAGAATTGATCCGCTTGGATAAGAGACCTTTGATTATTGATCATCATCTTCAAGACAAAACATTTCCCATCACCACAGGACAAATTGCAACTCTCAAGGTCTCAATTTGTCATATGACCTTCAATGATTTTTTAAACCAAAAAACAAATTAAAAAGAAAACAAAATGGAGATACAGAAAAAGAGAAAGGTGAAAGGCAGCGAACTTTCACAGCACATCTAATGGGGCGTGGAATACACGCGAAAAGAAAAAGTCTGTTCAAAGTTTTTTTTTTCTTCATCACGAGTTCTACCACTATCCCGCTTTTTCAAGTAACGGAATATAAGGGTAACTTTGGCATGGGGCTGGACATCAAAACACTCTTACATGAGTTGAGGTGAAATCTACATGTAAAGTAGGTCCTGCCTCAGCTCATGTGAGTGGGTTGTGGGACCAGTTTACAAGGACCGTCCGATATTAAATATTTTTGGAATATAGGTTTGATTGAATTATATTTGAGTTTGAAAATTTTGATTTCAATCTCAAACCAAATTCTAAATGATTTAAAATTTAAAATTTTATTTATAGACTCAATTAAAAGCTGATTTAGATGTTAATTTGAGTTTCAAAACAGATTAAAATAAAGTTAGACCAAAATCCAAACACAACCTATTATATTTTATGTACTACTTTTTATAATATTTTTAATTTTTTAGAGTTTAAATTATATAAATGAATTTTTTTATTATTATAGCGTTACTATGAGCGTTAAATAATATCAAAACCGCAGTATATGACTTTATATTGTGCGTATAGAGAGACAAATGTCAACTTCTTAGAAATATTTCAAAAAAATTTAGATTTAATTTTGATTAATCCACCACTGAAGTGTTCGGAGTACATATTCAAAGATTCGAAAAGTATGAAATGATATGGCCATTTGGGAACCAAAAAGATTAGCCTAATAATCACGCTTACAATCAGACCAGAATATGTAAGAAAAAAAGGAAAAAAATTAAAACATAGAATTTCAAAAAGATAACAAAAGTAGTCTACTTTAGTTCACATTTTACCATACAAAAGAATCTCTCTTTTTCTCTTTTCTATCAAAGCAAAAAAAACTAGGCGGAATGTTTGTTCTTCACCTAAACTAAGCTCTCTTTGAACCCCCATCTTAAAAAGTTTGCATTTTCAGAGCTCCTATGTATGTTTCATCCATGGAGGAAAGATGGGTTCTTTCAGTTAAGGTCAGGAGGAGCTTAATTTTTGCTGCATTTTCAAGCAATGTTCTTGTTATTTGTGTTGGTATTCTTGAACCCTTTTGCTATTTTTGCTGTTTCTTTGAGCCATGCTGCTGATAATGTGAATGTAAATGTGAGAAATGGTGAAATTGTTCTTGATTCTGAAGATAAAGCTTCACTTTTGTTGTTCAAGTCACAAATTCAGGACCCATATCAGAGCTTATCAAGCTGGGTTGTTGGTAATGGTGGAATTAAGTGCAATTGGACTGGAATTTCATGCTCAAATCAGACTGGTAGGGTTCTTGAACTCAACCTCACTGGCCTTAACTTGGTTGGGAAAATTCATCCCTCTTTGTGCAACCTTAAATTTCTTGAATCCCTTAGTTTATCACATAATTATTTTAATGATTCTGTCCCTTTATGTTTTGGGTTGTTTTGGAACCTTAAAGCTCTAGATCTTAGCTATAATCTTTTTAGTAGTGTTTTGCCTAATGCCCTTATGGAGCTTCATAGTTTAGTTCATCTTGACCTTAGTCATAACATGTTTGTTGGAAAAATCCCACTTTGGATAGGGAATTTTTCAGGGAAACTTGAAAAACTTGATTTGAGCTTCAATAATTTTCGCGGTGAGATGCCTAAAAGCTTGTTCTATGCAATGGGGTTGAGGCATTTGGATTTATCACACAACTGTTTGATGGGAAGTATTGGCGATTTTCGCCAAGGTTTAGTGTTTATCAGTCTTGAGTCTAATTTGCTTTCGGGGACGTTACCTTGTTTTTCTGCTTCTGTTGAATCACTATCAGTTCTTAATTTAGCTAATAACTCGATTATGGGAGGAATACCGACTTGTATTTCTGATCTTCGAGGATTAACAGAGCTCAACTTATCATCAAATGAATTCAGATATGGCATTTCTCCAAGATTGTTGTTTTCAGAGAGATTAGTTCTCTTGAACTTGAGTTTCAATGAATTATCTGGGAAACTTCCGAGTAAGATTGTTGAAACGGAAGAGAAGTCTGGTCTTTTGCTTCTTGATCTTTCACATAATCGTTTTTCTGGGGAAATTCCGGTCACAGTGACAGAATTGAAGAGCTTGCAGGCGTTGTTTTTGTCGAATAATCTTCTTACCGGAGAAATCCCATCAAGAATTGGAAATCTGACCTATCTCCAAGTGATTGATTTATCGCATAATTCATTATCAGGCTCGGTTCCTTTGAACATTGTCGGTTGTTTTCAACTATTGGCATTGATACTAAACAACAACAATCTTTCTGGTGAAATCCAACCCGAGCTCGATGCATTAGACAGTTTGAAGATACTTGATATTAGCAACAATCAGATTTCTGGGGAGATCCCGCTTACATTGGCAGGCTGTAAATCACTAGAAGTTGTCGATTTCAGCTCAAATAATCTTTCTGGATCATTAAATGATGCAATAACCAAGTGGTCTAATCTCCGGTTTCTTTCCCTTGCTCGAAACAAATTTTCCGGAACTCTACCGAGTTGGTTCTTCACTTTTGCTGCTATCAGAACAATGGACCTTTCAGGCAATAGGTTCTCAGGCTACATCCCAGATGGTAATTTCAACTTAAGCGCGAATTTCAACAATTATCGCGCTAGCAGAGCAATTCTTGGAGAGTCATCGGTTATATCTCCGAATCTTGAGATAAAATTATCTGTTACAGTTGCTGGTAAAGCAGAATTGAGCTTCAACTATAATCTCTCGAGCACAACTGGTATCGATCTTTCTAACAATCAATTGCACGGAACAATCCCGGAAGCTCTCTTCGGACTACAAGGTTTGGAATACCTTAATTTATCTAGCAACTTTCTTGATGGTCCAATTCCTGTAACTGTAGGGAAAATGTGGAGTTTAAGGATGTTAGATTTGTCCCATAATTCATTATCTGGTCAGGTTCCGAAAAACATTTCCAGCCTAGGAAATTTAACCCTTTTGAATCTGTCATACAATAGTTTCTCAGGGATTGTTCCTAAAGAAGAGGGATATTGGAGATTCCCCGGAGCATTTGCCGGTAACCCTTACTTGTGCGTGGAGTTCTCCGATGAGGGTTGCCGGAGAGAGAGCTTTCCGGCAGTTCCGGGGAAGGAAATTAAAGGAGGAGGAGGTGGTGGACCTATTTCAGTTTGGGCATTTTGTGGGAGTGCTATTGTTAGTTTCTATTCTGGTATTGTTGTTCTGTTTTGTTCGTCTCGGACAAGAAATTACATTCTACAAACAAAAACTATAGATTACCTCTTTGTGAATTTGCTCAAACTGATAAACAATGTATTCTTATTGTACATTTGGTTTCTTGAATTCTTTACTGGTCATATTGTTCTGCATTTGGATACCACTACGCCGCTCGCCATTTCCCTTCTTCTTGAGTGGGGAAGGAAGGAGGATGTTTCGACCATCAGCAAGTGTTGATCGCGAGACTCGTCTCTAGAGTGTAGCCTCGCCAACTGAGCTGCCTCCCTTTATTTATATCGAACAATCTTATCTTAGGACAGCTTATATCGAACAATCTTATATTATAGAACTAGCCATGACATAACCAAATAATTCGTGTATAGCAGAACTGCAATTTATATCGAACAATCTTATCTTAGGACAACTTTCTTTTCTTCACTGCTAATAATAATAATATAGGACAAATGTACTTGACATCAAATCAAAGTCCTACAAACAACACTTATTCGACCTGATCGGTTTCAAAATACATTATTAGATTTTAATTGTACGAGTCTTAATTCTTACAGATGGTATCCCTTAGATACCAAGATGACGCAAAAGCATGAGCTCGCGCCTTATGAAAAGAATAGTTATAGGAACTAATTTCCTGCATTTCCTCTAATAGGTCAAAGAAAATTATTAATAACCCAAAAAGACATACCGTCACCTCCACCCTAAATGCGCACCATCGCGACAAATATCACATCCTGCTGAGTCTGAGAAATTCTTCATTTTTACTACCAATGCCATGCCCGTATGGATATTTTGACAGGTAAATGAAACCTGATCAGCCTTCCGAACCTCATTAGCATCCGAGTTTTGAAACTCTTGTGTATACTCTCGTCTTCATGCGTCTTCATAAGCTAATACTTAATAGGCCCATCCAAATCTCCCGATGCAAACTAGAGCAATCACGACAATGCTAAATGATAAGGCTTTCCACAACATTCATATTAATCATGAACTTAAAAGGACAATGCACAATTAAATCAAATACAAGTTTCCTTTTCCTTTTTCCCTTATGCAAGTGAGATATGCGAGCAGAGGCAGCAGCGCACCAACCTTGCAGAATAGCACTATGTATTATGTAGAAGAATATTGATTCACAACGGAGTTTAAAATACAAACAGGCATGCATGGTTCATCGTTTGGAAAGTTTTATTTGCGATTGTTTCCCATTTTATGTCATTCGGAGCTCGTGCTCTAAATGATTTTTAATTTTTTGGTCGGACTAGTGCTCTAAATGCAGTTTCAGAAAGAATGAGACAGAAAGACCCACTATGATCCACAAGAAAAGAGACGGTAGAAAAGGCAATTTCTCAATGAAACGAAGACAATAAAAGTTCTAAAAGCGGCTTCACCTGCTGCACAATAGGATTTGTTGACGAGGAAAATTCATGAGTCATTCCTTGCCACACAACCTTTCCCTCATAGAGAAACAATAGTCTAGAAAAAATCACAAACAAATTTAGCTTTCAGGAAAAGGACATAATAGTGATAACTGATAATGATTTAGAAGCAAGCAATACTCAAAATTTGCATGGTAGGCAATTAGTACCTGTCGACAGCTCTTCGGATAGTACTATGTTGATGGGTGACAACAACATAAGAGGCGATCTTGCCAGGCTTCCCAAGAGCATCCTCGCCTTTCACATGAACAGAGCGGATGAGATCTTCAACCACTGTTGATGCTATTGGATCAAGTCCAGCTGTTGGTTCATCGTATAATAGCACCTGCTCAAAAGGGCAATAAACATCAAACAAAAATATCACCGCGCGGACGATATGTGGCACAAAGGCTTATATGGCTAAATATCAAGCAAGAAGGTCATATTAGCATGCATGAAATAATTTATTCTGGAATTCGATTCTTTTCCCAACCCTCTTTCACTATTTAGAGGCTACAAGAATTGGAATGCAACAGACAAGCATCCTAAGTAAATGCAGATAGCCTTCAGAAAGGCCGAACAAGCCTAACTATAAACATATATCCTTTCGTTACAGTGAATGACATACAACAAAGTGTTGAAGAATGTTTAACATTTGACGTTCAGATTTGACTTGAAATACTTATAGAGCGGTTTCACATTTCTCCAATATCTCTTCAACTCCAGAAGTTACAAAGTATCAAAGGATTATCAAATGAGAACCAACCGTCCTATTTTTTTTCTCCTTCGACTAATGCAAGACTCTATCCCTTCCCGCTTCTCCCCACAGAAACAAGAAAATCGTTTTACTTCAGAGGGAAGTGGTTTTACTTTTTCACCTACTTAAATAGAACATTCAATTTGAAAAAGAGCGAAAATAAATTTTCTAGGTTGAATTCATCTATGAATTTCATCCTTCCACACCTTGTATTGTCTTTCTTTTCCACAGTTTCCATAGATAAATATTCCTTTCCACAAAAAAAATATTGTAGGAGAACCGAACTTGGAATTAAGTAATTACTCTAGAGAATGAGAGAATAAGAATCTAGTTATGAAAAATCCAACTAAAACAGGTAAGAAAACATATATGCTTCACTAATTGAAATTGTAAACTCCGACAAATTTTAATATTTACTATGGTTTAACAAATATATGACCAAAAACATGTACAAAGATAAGTAGCCGCCGCTTAGCTTCAAATCTATAGAAGACTACAAATACAAACATGGAATTTTTCAATTAAACAAAAATATAAGATACACACGAAATGAAAAAGAATCAAAAGAGAATTAGAAACTGAGAAAACTTCAAAGTGAATATGTTGTTCAAACTGTATTATCATTAGGGCCAATGCTTACCTTGTTACATTTAAGAAAGGAAAACAAAAAGGGGAGAAGTACGGTTTAGTTCATATCATATTTTTTTACTTTTTATATATTACTTTATTCAGTGTTGTCAATCGTGGATGGAGGATCATGGCGGCAAGCCAAAACAAATGTCATAACGTTATAGCAGATGCTATAACGGCTTATAGAGGACACAATAAAATATGCAAAATATGTATAAAACACTACATAATGTAATAAAAAGCAAAAACAACATGAATCAAACAAATAACTCAAAAGGCATAGCGTCTTGGCAGCGCCATTGTATATACCGGTGGCTGCAAAAACCGCCACGCCATGGCGGCACCATTTGACAACACTGACTCTATTCATAATATCCTTCCAAGATTTAGAAAATACTTACTATTTAAGCTTGTGTAGAGCTATTTATAACCAACTTATTTAAACACTTGAGATATTTCCTTTTTCTTTTCTTTGAGATAGGTTACAATAACAATTATATCCTTACAGGTGTCTTCCACACCAATTTCTTGTGTTTAACACCATTTAACAAAGGGAAGATTAAGGATCGAATTCAATTGTGATCAGCGATTATGGGATCTAGAATCATTAACAAGATTAAATTGTACTATTGAAAGACTAAATTTGGCAGGCTTGACTTTGACACAGTAACACGATTAAAACCAACAATGAACTCAAGAAATGGTTAGGAAGCTAAATCTGATGCACTTTTATGTAAACTAAACTTAAAATAGCTAGCCTAAAAGCGGATGGCAAGTAAACACTTTACCATCGCGCCAAACACGACATTCCCCAGGCTCTGTTGATGTGGGAGCCTTGTGCACTGGGCACGGCCTTTTAAAACTTAGTACGACCTTTTTAAACTTAAAGTATCTAGCCAAGACAAAAGTACTTTATGTGAAAATTAAGGAGGGTTAAAGAACCTAGACTGTATCTTCTCAGAAGAAACTCTGAATTGAATAACGTAAAAGCTAAGAGAAAGACTCTATTTGAGACATACCTCAGGTTCGATTACATCCTTTGTCGTATCGAAAATTATCGAACGAGCTAAAGCCACTCTTTTCTTCATTCCGCCAGACAGCTCAGAAGGTAATCGATCCTCAACTCCCTACACAAAGCATCATTTTAGATATTCCTTATTGTCTCTACCGAATCGTGTAGGAAGGAATTGGATCGAGTTATGGAATATTAGGTTTGGAAACAAAATGATGAATATGTGTAAGCTAAGTAATATATACAGTTTGAGTTTACTTTTTCCCTTTTGCCTCTCTAATTTCTTCAAATCCAATATGAATTAACTGTAAAGAAAATAACTATTTGGAAAATAACACAAGTATGAAATTTTTCCTATGATCAGTAAAGATTTTTAGGAGATCTTAATGACTTATCCTTGGTTTCCTCCTAACTAGAAATAATATCATTTTCTCATACCTTCAATCCAACTGCAGCCAGTGTTTCTGTTACAAGCTTTGAAATTTGATCCTCAGGCATTCTTGAATTCTCGTATCTGTTATGATCAAGAAGAATAAATTGCAATCCTTCAATAAAAAAATTATTACTTTAGAAAAAACAACCTAGATTTATCAAAGAATTTCAGGCAGTATCTTACAAGAGAAAACCAACATTCTCACGAACAGTTAAAGAATCAAAAAGAGCAGCACTCTGAAAAACCTGTTACAAACACAGTAATTGCTCGATGTCATTACTTATCATATTCTATAAAGAAAATCTCGGAAAGTTCGTAAACAGCAATCATGAATAACTCACTAAGCCAATCCGAAGGCCAGAAATTTCATCGTCACTGATCAAACCATCACGTCTTCTCCCGCAAATTAAAACTTCTCCCTACTCGTCATAGTCCGTGGAAGAAATCATGAGGAAGCAAAGTCACATTCAGGCAGAACTCATTAGAACACCAAGCCAAAATGCAGAGAAAGAATTGCAATAGAAAAATACCTTGTCTGGAGCAAGAAGACCGGCCATAATTTTCAATATAGTTGATTTCCCAGTGCCAGAAGGCCCAATAATACCGACAGCTTCTCCATGCCTAATCTACACACGGAAAAAGTCTTCAACAACTATGATGTGAAAATAAACTAAGTTTGCAAGAGGCTGCACAAGATCGACTATTAATTGTTCAACTACAGATATCTGCTGCTAATCTCAACTAAAGTAGCGAGCATGGTCAATAACCCAGATCGAGTCTTGTCCCAAATTCAATGATAAACTCCCTTTCCAGATCAGATATCCAAACAATTTCCTTCCGAAACTTGTCTTCGTAAATTTGTGAAGAAGCAATGTATCTAAAATTTATGCAAGACATTAGCAGAAGCAATAAGAATATCTCTTAGTGAAGAAGTAACCACCGCGTGTCTGCAATTATATATACCATGGTGTAGCTTCAAACACTACATTCTCAAATCTCAAATGTGAGTTTATTGGTTTAACTTTTTGACTACATGCACTAAAAATCGTAAAAATGCCAACTTTGGACAGTGACGTAATGTTACAATGTCGAACCCATCAGGGCAGATTCTCCTTTCTCAACTGCCAGAAATGAGTTTCATTGGATACAATTTTATAGATGGGCGTGACTTAACATAGTAGAAATTTGTCAAAAGGAGGTCAAAGAAACTTTCTTGCTGAAATATTTCACCAAGCATCAAAGTGCCCTTTTCAATTGGATAAATTGTAACAACCGAACTCACCTTGAAGCTAACACCTTTTAAGATATGCTTATCACCGAATGACTTATACACATCTCTACACTCAATAAGCACATCAGATTCATCTGGCTCCCGCACCGTATGCAGACTCTCGGCTTTAGATGGGCCCTAGCAACCATAAACAATATACCAACAAAACTACTTTATGTCACTTACTTCTATATTCAGAGCACTGGTTAGAAAAATGACAAAAGTTCTTTTATAGAAACAATAACACAGTAACGACAAATGAGTAACCACCTGACATTTGGATTTTGGAGAGGGGAAAATGATAACGGTAGAATGAAAGCAACTAATCAACACAGGCAAGCAAAGAAACTAAGGCACTTTATGTTATTGCATTATTCAATCATGATTGTCCTGATTACTAATATGTAGTCGAAATTACTATAACCTATAATGCTAGAGCACTAGGAAATGAAAAATACCACTAAAATCATAATTAAAGACCAAAATTTGACACTGATAGTCAGAATACCAAAACTACAAATTATTGAAATTTAGAACAGTCAAACACCTAAAAACTCACACATTCCTAGATTCTTAGACTTATAAAGACCGAATACGACTGTGAAGTCAATAATTGTTGTCATATTTAATGAATTCAGCATTGTTTAGCTGCTGTAGCACATCAAATTAATCTACAGCTACTAGAATAAACCCCAATTTAGTAGTCCAAGAACACCCTACCTACCCCCAAACCAAAAAAGATAGAAATTTTAAGAAACCCCAGAATCCCAAATGCAAAAAGAAACAACAAGAATTTCAAATTAAGTTTACATTGGACTTAGTGGCTGAAAATCCATCAGAATCAACTGCTGGCTTGAAGTTTCTTGGAGGCGCCACACAACCACAAACAATCCTCTTTTTACCAAAAGAATCCAAATTCAAGAGCTTTGAATCATAAGAGACAACAGAAGAAAAAGAAGAAGAAGCCCTATTTCTTGACACATTCAGAGGTAATAAAACTGAAACCACCAAAGAAGAAGCCATTTCTTTAAACACAGATCAACTAAGATGATTTTCTTGCAAAACCCAGATGAAATTGGGACCTGAAAATCATCAACAAATACTTGAATTTTTTCCCACAGAGAATTAATTGGCTTCTGAGTTCTTGGGCTACGGTAAAAGATGGGATAATTAATCAATCACCAGTGTACTTCATTTTTCTTCTTTTTTTTTTGGATTCTGCACAACGAGATTTGTGTGTTTGTATTTGGAAAATTTGGAATTGATAATAGGAGTTTGATGAATTGACGACTTTCTTGAACTGTTGTGCAAAGAATATTCATCATGGTCTTCCTTTTCTTTTCTTTTCATTCTTTTACTTTCTCTTGTGTTTTTTTTTTTTTTTTGTTAATAATAAAATTTAATTCAGAATTAGGTGGGTAAGAGGTGTTCGTTCTTCAATTACGAAGCACGTTTAATTTGTGAAATTACTTGATCAAACAGTTAAAAAATAGATGTACAATTATTTCTTAATAGATCGAACAACTATTCAGTTATTCAAAAAATAATTATTATTTTTTTTACTTAATGCATAAAATGTGTAGATCAAATAATCCGACGATTAAACTATTCCACGCTAATTCTTACTGATGCAACTTTGGAGGTCCATTAGGAAAGAAAAATAGAAATTTTTAAAGGGTTAATGACAATATAGCCTATGAATATATTATGAGATGTCAATCTCGTATCTTGAAAGTTCAAACTTGCCCAGTGTGCATAATTCTTGATATAGTTTTTAAGAAAAAAAATTCAATTTAGACAAAGTCGTTCCTTCACAAACTATTTATTTATTTTAATATCAAGATAGAAATTCTAAAACAAGAAAATTAATCCAAATTTTATATTTAAATTGATTTTTTGTAATATGAGATTTTTTTTGAAATTTTTGTGCTACACTCTACACTCTACACTCTACACTCTATTTCAATTTTTTGTGGTGTGACATTTAATCTGAATATTATATTATGGAAACACTCCATTTCATGTACTAAAATAAAAAGTAGCACTCGTACACACATTCCTAAGCAAAATAGGCTCACATCAAATCTATGCCCAATTTAACAAAGGATAATTTCGATATGGGACCAGAGCACAGGTAGGGCTCTAGTCCACTGTAGCCAAAGAATCTGCCACGTCGCCCTCCAAATTTCGATTCATGAGTTAAAATACAAAAAAGATTGTTCTGATATGGACACAGTTAAAAGTAAAAAAATTGTACAAATTTGTCACATCACTATAAAATGAGGAGAGAGACAATTTTTTACTTTTAACTGTGTCCATATCAGAACAATCTTTTTTGTATTTTAATCATGATCAGAGAAAAAAAATTGGAGGAAGCGACATGGCCATGGTCTTGCTAAGTGCACTGTAGGCCCTACCTATGGCTCTCAGTCCCATATCGTAATTTTCCTTTAACAAAAGATATAATCATTATTTATGCCTCTGAGATATGTTTAAAAAATAACTGTTACCCCATAGAAATATATGATGCCATAAATATCTCCAATAATTTACGGGGTGTCATATATGTTTAAAATTGGCGAAGACCGGCAAGAAGTAGTGGCGTAGCACATGTGCGAACCGCACATGCGAAATCAGAGGGGCAAATTCGTCATCTGGTACTATTTCCATCTTTCCCTTCAAGGTCTTCTTCAAGCAATCTAAAGGAGACCTTTTTCTCCAAATTTTTACCCAAACTTAAAAAACCCTACTTGAAGAAATTCATCATCTTCCATTTCCATCTTCCCTTTCCATTAGCTATAATTTGTAATTCTTCATGTCAAACATTGCTTCAAGTTTATCCTCAATTTCAAGAAGGTCAAAACCAAATGTTCAATTCAAACCTCAAGTTTATTGTAGATGCAATTCTCGTAGACCCATCTACAATAAAAGGACAACAGTCTCATAGCAAAGCGACCACGACCACTGCCTCCTCTTATATCATCATCATCACTTACTCTTTCCCTGCCTACGATCTCTCCCCTTTTTTTTTTCCAATTTTTTCCCGTGCATAAGAAAAAAGGGATCAAAATAAAAATTAAAAAATTGGAAAAAATAAAGACTTTAAAATTCGCATATATACCTTGCCTGTTGAAATTAGGATCAATGGACTTCAGTGATTGAAACATTTACCATACTAAAGTAACAAAAATTCTAAGTCTGACTGTAGTAATTATTGGAGTCCTTAACCCGAGTCCAATTACTAATAATTGTTGGGTCCTTAACCTTTCGCTTGATGAAACAATTACCATGCCAAAACTAACTTTCAAAATATCTTTTAAACACTGTTAATAGAATAAGACTTTTCAAATATTTTGTAATCATAAAAAACTTTAGCAGAACCCAATTTGTTCAAAACACCATGCAAGCATTTTCGCATTCCAAATCATCTAATTCCACAAACAGAAGAAATCAAGACCAATTCCTTTGTTATTTTTCCATAACGAGAATGCATATGCAGACATAAATATAGGTAAAATGACCAGTTTTATAAGAATACTATTCGAAGTCAATTTTCTTAAGGAAACAATAAACTTGAGGTTTGATTTGGAGAAGAAGGTCTCCTTTTGATTGCTTGAAGAAGACCTTGAAGAGGAAGATGGAAATAGTACCAGATGACAAATTTGCCCCTCTGATTTTGCATGTGCGGTTCGCACATTTGCTACGCTACTACTTCTCGTCGACCTCCGCCAATTTTGAACATAAATGGCACCTTGTAAATTATTGGAGACATTTATAGCACCATATATCTCTGAGGGGTAACAGTTACTTTTGAAACATATCTCAGGGGAATAAATAGTAATTATCTCTTAACAAATTTTTCCTTAAAGTAAATAGTCACTGCCCTTACCTTTTTTGTGCGTGAACCAAACAAAGCCTTTGGGATTTGAAGAGTGAAATTGTTGTTTGTTCGAACGAAAACAAATTTTCAATGCTATTTGATTTGCTTTTTTATTTCGAAATTTTTTATCTTCGAATTGAATAAGTAAATTAGTTGTGATGAGAAAAGTGAGATATTTGAAATCTTATTGAAACTATCCATATCCAGTATATCCTTTTTGAAACTAAAAAAATTGTATAAAAAAAAATTGCATGAGAATTAAGATTGAAGAGCAAATGCATTCCCAAAAAAAAAAAAAAAAATGCAAAGTTCCCGACTGTTCATGGAAACGATTACTTACACTTGCAGCCCCTTAAGACTTGCAGTAAGATTATGAGTTTGAAACATTTTGAAAGTGGCCTATATTACTTATTTATAGAGTTTTTTTCCCAGCAAACCATAATGCCAATTAAATAAATTCCAATTGGATTAGTTGAGTCAAGTACTCAAATACCGATCACAAAATTTGCCAATGAGTCATTGCGAGGTGGTAAGAGTTGAAACCCAACATTTGAGTACAAAACATGCCTAGTGCAGAAAGAAAGATAATATGTAGCGTGTGTTTGCAAGATTTTTCCTTGAGTAGGCCAATGTACCATTAAAATATCGAATTAGTCGGATCAAATACCTGAATAATGGTACCGAAAAACAATTACTCCATTTCTTTATTTCTGCAAAGTTACATTTCGCAAACGTGGGTGCATTTAAATTGGTTTTTTATTTAAGAATTTTTATCTCTTAAATTTTAAAAAAAAAATTATTTGTAAAAGTTGTGAACTCAAACTGAAAATTGGTATTAGAAATTATTATAGGCTAGTTAAAAAGCCCAATTACCTATGGTGAAAATCCGAGAAAATCATATTTCATGGTGAATATTTTGTGAATTATTATCACAAAAATAGCCATCATAGTTCACCCAGAAGACTTAAATGTCAGAGATGACAAGGACCCATCCCTTCCTATACCCAACCAATCATAATTCACTATGTGTATATATAATTAAAAAAATAATTACATGTCGAATTCTTATTAGTTTGGCACAAGAATGGGTATACAAACGGGTACATACGATTTTCATCCTTTGTAAAGTGTCCTCATCTTTATCTATGTAACGCCCCGACTCCTAAGTGGTCAGACATAATTCTAACGTGGAGCAGGTCTATTGGATCATGTGGTACAAAACGGTCACATCATTACAAAATAAGAAGAGATAATTATGTAATGACGTAACATATTCTGAATCACAAGATCTATGTGGACCTGATTCATATCAGAATTTTCCTTTATATAGTTTTATAGCTTAAAGATAAGTGTAAATTAGTCACGCCTATGCCTGACTTATAAATTTAATTATAGAAATATGTGAATGGATATTAAAAATATTATAAATTTCTTTTTTATTATTTGTCGATAAATAATATGAGTTTAGCGGTTCGTGAGCTACCAATGATTTAATCACGAGTTAAGAAAATTGGCTCAGATCAAATATGATATGTAGGGATGGCAATTTGATCCGTGATCTGTTGACCCGCTCTAATCCAACGTCTTTTGGAGCAGATCCGATCTGCCCCGTATAGAATACGGAGCAGATCTGCTCCGATCCGAGGACGGGGCAAATCAAATTTGGTATTTGTGTCTGCTCCGATCCGATCCGCCCCGTTTTGCCCCATATATATTAAATTATTATAATATTGTTATTATTAGCTTAATTATGTTTAATTTTCATTTTAATATAATATTTGTACTTGTTTAAAAATTGATTTAGCATAAAATTTATTAATTATACTTGTTGGAGGCTTTTTTTTATGAATTTTAAAAAAAAATTAATGATTTTTATGGTAAAATTAATGATTTTTTTTTTAAAAAAGGACTGAACGGATCGGATCGGAGCGGATCAGATCAGATCAGCCCCGTGCGGAGCGGATCACGGATCATAAAATTTTGATCCGAAGCGGATCACGGATCGGATCGGATCGGAATTTAGATAATGCGGAGCGGATCGGATCAGACAGATATCCGATCCGATCTGCCCCATTGCCATCCCTAATGATATGATATGAGCTTAAGCAAAATTTGAGTGGGCAGAGCATGGCTGACCATGAAATGTCCTCCAACTTGACGAAGTGCATAATTTGATAACTCTTTATCTTATTCTTTAGTGTTTTTTAGCAGTATCATTTGTTAAAGTGTTATAATAATCATGATATTTTAATATTTCACTCTCAATAGATAATATTGCTAATTTATTTAATCAATCTCGTGATGTAATTGATACACCTAGTAAAATATAATTGATATAACTAGTAGTAATATCTTAAAAGTCGCAAGTACGATTAACTGAGTTAGGTTCACTCGACAGACTCTTCATTTCTTGGTTAGCTGAAAAGTTAATACTACTACTTACTGTTAATTAAGTTGGTTTAAACTTGGCACAATCTCAGGCCATTTTCTTAAGCTTACAAAACTAGCCATTCATGATGGATAAAGTTGAACGCCACGAGAAAATAAAAGTGAAGACTTCAATATTTCCATTAAACTCTCTTCTTGGGAAAACTATTGAAAAAAGAAAGAATCGAGGAGTCGGTCAAAGAAAAAAATTGCAGTTTTATAGTATTGTTTTCTTCGACACGATACTGATAAATATATTTAATTATTGTTTTTTTAAAAATACAAATTTAATCGTCGAATCGAACAACCGATAATCTATTAGTATGCGCATAGAAAAAATACACATCATCATCTTAACTTTTATCACGGCTATTTTTTTTTAAATTTTGTATTGGGAGAGGGGGCCTATCTATTATAAAAAATATGTGATTCAAGAAGTGGGGAGTGTATTCGAAATCATGACCTCTACGTCATGAGGCCTTAGCCTTGACCATTAGACTAATGCCTCATTGGCTCGCCATGGCTATACTGATGAACATCTGTCGTTTGACATTTAATACATATTATACGTAATAGATGTCTAAAAATTATAATAAGTGTCCCCCAACAAAAAAATTAAACCGCTGATATTTTTATCTGACGATTCAAAATATCAACTTAATCGTCGAATTGAATTAATCTAACAACCTGTAATACATCCTATTAAATTTCATTATAGAGTAACGAAACATCAGTCCGCAGTCAAATTCAACATGAATTCCTGCCTCTTAGTTTTCACCATCACTTCATAATTACTGACTACTCTCTGTAGATTTTACCTATATATACATCCCTAATTTTACTCTGCAAATCACCTCTGAAAAAATCAATACAACCTCCTACTATTAATATCTTCAAACTTTAACTTTTCCTAGAGACTAAGAAAAAAATGGGTGGTCAGCAGGGTAGTAAAAAAGTTGCTACAAAAAGATTCTGGAATCAACACAACAATTTTGTAGCTCTTGTTGATCAAGTTCCTGTTAATGAAGAAGAACAATCATTAGTAGCATTACCGGTCGATGCACCCATCATTTCATCCTACAATGATCGAATTCTCCCTCTTCTCGACTGCATTGACAAGCTCAGAAACCTTAAAGTAATGCAAGAAGGGATCCAATTACCAACCATTGTCGTTGTTGGGGATCAATCTTCGGGAAAATCAAGTGTTCTTGAATCCCTTGCTGGTATTAGCCTCCCCAGAGGCCAAGGAATATGTACAAGGGTCCCTTTAATTATGAGACTCCAATCTCATAACAATCCTCATTCACAAATGACATTGGAATTCAATGGCAAAATGGGTCCAACCGACGAAAATTCAGTTGCCGATGCTATTGTTCTTGCAACTGACGAAATTGCTGGCCGAAGTAAAGGGATTTCGAATACCCCATTGACTCTTACTGTTAAAAAGATCGGTGTCCCGGATCTTACAATGGTGGATTTGCCTGGAATTACTAGAGTTCCGGTACATGATCAGCCTGAGGATATCTATGAGCAGATATCAGCTATTATAATGGAGTATATTAAGCCCGAAGAAAGCATAATCTTGAATGTTCTTTCAGCAACCGTCGATTTCTCGACTTGTGAATCAATTAGAATGTCTCAAAAAGTTGATAAATCAGGTGAAAGAACATTAGCAGTTGTTACCAAACCTGATAAAAATCCTGAAGGGCTTTTTGAGAAAGTAACGTCGGATGATGTTAACATTGGACTCGGCTATGTTGTTGTAAGAAATCGGATAGGGAATGAGTCCTATGAAGATGCTCACGCTGAGGAGGAAATGCTATTCGAATCCCATCCTCAACTTTCAATTATAAGTAAATCTATGGCTGGAATTCCTGTTTTGGCTCAAAAGTTGGTTCACATTCAGGCGACCATTATATCGAAATGTTTGCCTGATATTGTTAGGAAAATAAACGACAAGTAGAACTCGAATGTATCAGAACTGAAGAAGATGCCGAGGAATTTGTCATCCGTTGGAGAAGCAATGGGCGTGTTTATGCACATTTTGTCTTCGGCTAAAGAATCATTAAGGAAGATTTTTGTTCGTGGTGAATTTGACGAGTTCCCTGATGTTAAATCCAAGCACTGCACGGCTAGATTGTCCGAAATGTTTACTCATTACTCTGTTGAGCTGCAGGGGAATTGCATCGAAAAGGAGCCTAAGGAACACTTTTTAAGGCATGAAATCGACATTCTTGAGGAATCGAAAGGGATTGGATTGCCTAATTTCCTTCCTAGGACAGCTTTCTTGACATCAATGCAGAAGAAGGTGAATTCCATTTCAGCGGTACCTATCGAGTTCTTGGACAAGGTATGGAGCTATGTGGAAGGTGTTTTAGTTCCCATTTTGTTGGAACATTCCGATAATTATCCACAGCTTCAGTCCTACATGAGAAGGGCAGCTCAGAATCTTATAGCGAAGAAGGAAGAACAATCGATCGAGTGGTTTAAAGAAATCATCAAAATGGAGAGACAAGTTGACTACACTTGCCATCCGGAATACGTGGCATCTTGGAACCTTCTAATGACTAAGCAAGAAGAATTCATGGCAATCATGAATGATCACTCGAAGGCAACGAACATATTAATCGATGGATTTGGAGACATTGAGGTCGGACATCTTAGGAACCACATGGGTGTCGCGCAACAAGCGTTTGATTTGAAAATGAGGATGACCGCGTATTGGAAGATAGTGCTGATGAGATTGGTGGATTGTATGGCTCTTCATATACTGTCGAGTATTCAAAATCTCGTGAATCATGAAATGGAAATGGAGATTGTGAACGAGTTGATGGGACCGAATGGAGCTGGTTTTGAAAAGATGCTTGAGGAATCTCCTTTTGTAGCTGAGAAAAGAACGAGGCTGAATAGAAGTATTAAGCTGTTGAAAGAATCCAAGGATGTTGTGGCAAAGATTATGGATAAAATTGCTGCCAATGGTGATCTTGTTTGATATGTTTTAGTCTATTTTTATTACTACCAAGTACTATTATCTAAGTCTATTTTGGAACTTTTGGGAAGATATAATAATATCAGTTATGGATTTCCTAGTTTTTAATTTTCATAATATGTTTGTTGTTTAATGATTTTACTAGTCTCTTAGATTAAAATTTTTGGTTTTGCCTCGTATATACACCAAAGAATTCAGCTTTTATCAGACCCAAAATGAAAATCCAGATAAAAACTCTATTTACAATTCATAATACATTAAAACAGTTAAACTTTTTTTGTTTATACTAAATTGATTGTAAAAATTTACACTGTATTAGGGTTTAACAGCGCTATCTATAAAAGTTAATACAAAAATTTCACATTGCATTATATCATAAATTTCACAAAAAATGTACATTTATAAACCGGAGTGAAAACTCACAAACAAAAAATTAATCTAACAAACGTCCTTAAATAGTCATTTAGAGTTGGAAAAGTGATTTATAATCGCAAAATATCAACAAAGTATAATCATACATAAATTAAGTAATTATATAAGTATTTAATAAGTCCACATATTCATTTAGTTGGTAAAAATAGATTATTAGTGAGTAGAAACTGAAAACGTTTTTAGGGAAAAGTTAATTTAAATGCATATCGATTTGAAGATACAAAGACACTAAATCCTCGATATCGTATAAATTGAGATTAAAACCTCTATTTTCATTTATAATAATTTCAATGACCCATTTGAAATGCATATGACCAGTATTTTGTGGTTAGAAATCTTCTATTCTCCTTCGGTGTTTCAATCCCTATCACACTAATAAAAAATTAATATATATTAATTTTTAAATAAAAAATTATAATTTAAAAGAAATAGTGAACCGCTATAGAAATATTTTTGGAATGATTTGGAGTAACGCATAAATTCTGGGCGCTTTAAACAAATCCAGAAACCGGTACTGACGGAAAGAAATCCAAAATCTTGGCCGAAACCTAGAAGTAGCAAAAACCCGTTCCTTTCCGCCGCCCTCAGTATTGCCGTTAAACGACGGCGCCTCTCTCCGCCAACCCCATAATGGCCACTCGGAAACTCTTAAACTTCTCCACCGTTCTCCGCCGCTCTCGGCCCCTCTACTCCCAATCTCGCCACCACCATTTCCTACTCTATTCGTCTCCGCCGCCGCCGCCACCAATTAATTCTACGCCTTATAGTTTTCTGTTCACTCGGTCATTTTCCTCCGGCGACGACTCGTCTAATCACTCGGATGATGACTCGGTGTTCTCTCAGTCGGATTTCATCTCCGGCATCGACATTTCTGAAATTGTTAGTTCTCAAGGTGTTGGAATTGCTCATGAGGAGGCTATTCTTCCGGTTCGCACCTTAATTTCATTGATTGACGGCTATCATGATCTCAGTGGTTTCCCCTGGTAGATGCTTTTTTATTCTCTGTATATGAATTGTATTAGATTTCATTGATTTACTATTGTTCTAAATATTTGGATTTCAAATTGAAGTTTAATTTCTCGTTAATTTACTGATAATTTAGGTGGCTAGTGATAGTTTCTTCAACATTGGTGCTTAGAGTTACACTATTTCCCTTCGTTGTATTGCAACTCCTAAAGCTGAAGAGGATAGGAGAATTATTCCCTAAATGTGAGCATTTTTTTCCTGTTTCTGTAGCTTAGAAATTCAGCAACTTATGGAGATTGTTTTCTTAATTTCGTGTCATTAAGAAACAATTCATTTAAAAGGTGAAAAACGTTGGACATTCGTGTTAAGAATCAAGACAAATTTTGAAAAAGAGGAATAGTTTATTGAAACAAGAGGAAACATATGTGAAAGAAAATGATAAACATAGCTGGTTTACTTGAGAAACGATTTTCACCTGACTGTCTTATGCGTTTTAAGTGCCTCCTCCATTCCCACCGCCTCTCTCAGGAAGAAGTTTCAGGAAGCAATTTGCACTTTTCCAGAAGAAAAAGAAAGCACTTAAATGTCCATCATTTTTTGTGGTTTGCTGCCTCTCTTGCTGTCCAGGTGAACTTTCCCATCTATTCTCTGTGTAGGCTGATTAGTTTTCTTACTTCTTTTCACTTTATAGAAGAAGAAAGATTGGCATTCTTCAAACAATTGTAAACATCATAATGGTATAGGGATGTGAGAATTCAGAATTAAAGTTGAAAGGAGAGGCACACATTAATATGTCAGATCATGCCAGGTTAAGATTAATTATATCTAGTTTTAAATCTGCATCAGTTTTTCCCATCAAGTCACTAGGGAACTCTAGATTTTTTTCAGTAGTGCATGCCGTGCTAGTTGTTGAAACTCATCCATTTTGGGATTTTTCTTTTTTGATCAAGTTTTTCTCAAAAATCAAAATTGTATCACAGGGAAAGATGTAACTTTCATCTTGCTGACTGTGTGATGCAACATTGGGACCTATGTTACCCGGACTCGGGCACGGATATGTATTTAGACGTCGGTTACTTAAAAATCTAAAACAAAGTGTCTAATCGGTGTTGACCAGATCCGGTAAGTATCCTATACCCAAACTCATGTCGTGTCGTGTCGACACGGGTACGAAAGGTATAAACGAAAGGTCCGGGTAACATAGATTGGGACTAGTCTGTCTAGTCTAGTCTTATACATAGAAGGGAAAACTAATGAGTAATGAATATTGCTCTTCTTTATAAGTGTTAAGAAAGGTCTGCAATTGATGTTTTTCTTAATTGTATTGCTGTCCTACAATAGAATAAACAGGGGCATGGATTTGCACCTACTAGGCATTATAATAAGAACAAATCTGGGAATAGTAGTATGTCTCTTTGCACATAACTAATGTATATGACAGCCAAACTGCATACAGCATAGTTATCTGGAAATTCCACTTGGAGTAATAATAGGTCTCTCATCTGCTAACCGTAGAGATTGGAATCTGGAAATAGATTATGGTTGTTCCCCTTTCTGAGCACGGAGGGACTCGTGCACGCCAAACTAATTGATAAAATTTTGGATATTTTTAAGTACCCATTTTAGCCTACCTAAAACTTTCTGGCCTGTTTCTGGTTACTAAACCCCAATTGAATGACTCATATTTTCTTTCATTTAGAATGTTTCGGTGTATTCACTGACATGTGGCTTTGTTATGCAGTAGATTTGCACATTTTAAATTGGATGTATGCATATTTTTAATATTGTACATAGAAATTTCCGAATTCTGTAGGTTGCTGCATGCCTCAATCAAAGGTTTATCTGATTTTGTGCCTTGCTGATCTTTCAGGTTCCCACATTCCTCTTATGGGTTACGACTTTTCGTAGAATGTCACTGGATCATCATCCTGGTTTTGATTTTGTAAGGCATTCTATGATGGCTATTACACGAATTATCATCTCTTTTGGAAGTCAACATTCTCAATTGCATAATCTTGTCACAGTGAAAACAAAGTTAATTTCTACCAATTTTGAAGTTATCCTACATACATAGATGGTCTTTCCTCCTCCTTTTATCTTTTCTTTTTTAATTATGCTTTTCTTTTATCTATTTCTACTGTAGCTTTAAAAGTTGAAGTTCTTGTGTTCATATTCTGGTGTTATATGTTCTAAAGAGTCGGATGCTCGACATCTTTTGTATTCTATTATTGGGAGTTCACTTTTTCTAATTTTTTATTTTTTTTAGTTGCCATTTCTTGGGAAGACTTCAATGTTGATGAAGAATCTATAAATTTATGAAAGTGTTTAATACTAGTAAACCTGCTTTAGAGGATTATATCAGAAACAAGGTGCTATAAAGATACATAGGAAAGTCGGGGGATATTTCTTGTGTGAAGCTATTTGAATTAAATTGTCCATGGTTCTAAAATGAAAAAAGATGATTGCTTCTCCACTTCATTTGTCAAGATAACAATCATCAGTACGTAAATGTTTTAAGCTTTGAAGATCATCTATGAGTAGATTCTTACTCTGTTCGTTATTGATGGGATTCTCTGTTACAGGGTGGGATTCTCTGGTTTCAGGACTTGACTCAGTGCCCAAATGGTGTCTTTGGCCCAGTCTTCCCTTTAGTAATCGCTGGGTTGCATTATGTAAATGTTCAGGTAGCACTCTTTTCATTCTTGGTTTGTAATGATTTTCCCTCCGTCCTTCATATTCCGTTTGAGATCATCTCTCTTGCAACCTGAAGCCAATATATAAGGGTAAGGGTGGAAAGTAGTTGTTAAGACATTCTCGGAATTACATAAGGTCAACTAAAAAAGACCAAGTAGAAAGGAAATTTGGGATATAAATATGGCTGGAGGGAGTATCTGTTTTACAAGTGGTAAGAAAATGTCTTAGAAACTTCCCTCATATTAGTTCAAGTTCTTTTCCTATGCAAATTACTCCATCCGAACTTGAATGTCCCACTTCGCCACATTACAAATTAAGAGAGCATTTGACTTTCAATGAAGTTATCATCTTACCCTTATTAATTAAAGAAAATTAGTGGCGAGATCATGTGTTAGTAAAGTAAAATCAAGAGTTTAAGGAGGTTAGTAGTGGGACCATGTGTAGTGCCCACGACTCTCTTAATTTAAGAGAATGGTGGGTCAATTTGTTAGTCGATAATTCCCTTAAATTAAGCGTTAAGTTACAGGACATTAGTAGTGAAAGTTTATATAAAAAAATATTACTCCCTCCATATTTTAACAAGTGTAGTTTTAGGAAAAATCTCACATACCAATATATCTAAAATTAAAATGTCTCCCCAACAAATAGACCCAATATACCCTTTACCTTTTCACCCAATTAGAAGGTGATGAAGAAGAAGGGTGTATGTGCGCGAGAGAGGGAGAGAGAGAGAGAGAGAGAGAGAGAGAGAGAGAGAGAGAGAATCATACGAGAAATCACTAAAGGGCAGAAGAGAGAAATTATTATTTTATCAAGGAGGGGTAAAAATAATAAAAAGCAATGATTTCTCCTCAATAAGTGCAAAACAACACTTACTGTGGCAAAGGAATCTGAATCCAAAACTACAATTATTAAGATATGGAGGAAATAGGATATTCAATTCCAGTCATCCTGAAATGGAAAATGAGACTTTTAGTTCCAAATGGAGGTAGCATGTTATTTCTGCTGTTTGCTTCCTTCCTACGAGGCATTATCCTATTTCCCAAGGAAGACACTAGAGCCTTGCACTTCTTTTTCCAAATGAAGTTGTAGACTTCACAGTGATTGGGTTTTTATCCATATTCACATGGCAAGATTGACATGATAATGGTGGTATAATATATAGTGAGGAATTTGTCTTGATGCTATTGTCAATAATTGGGCCTTACTTTTTTTCCTCCGCTCATATATATCTATATCCAGGCATATACTTATCAACTTTTATGTCTTCTTTTACATGTTTCTAGGTTTCCTTTCGCAAGTCATCGCTTGAAAATGTTTCTGGCGTCATTGCAACATTAGCCAAGGTGAGTTGGATAAAAAAGATGGGGTTTCTTGATGTTTCACAATATAAGGCCTTTTAGCCTTTTTTTTTGTCCAAAGTGTTTGGCATTTTGCTAAATTTAATTATTATTTTTCTGAAGTTACCTTACCTATAATTATATTTCCGTTCTCTTTTATGTTAGTGGAATTAGTTAAGGATATAATGAAAAAAATGCCTCCTAATTTCTTCTTCCTTAATCTAAGCAAAAAAAGGTCTTGTATTGTGTAATGTAGGGAATACTGAACTTCTGACAATTGTTCATTTTTCTTGTTGCAGTACTACAAAATATATTTGGAATGTTTGACAATTCCATTGTTGTTTATTACCTTTCACATTCCTCAGGTAATATAATATCCTTTTTTGGGTTCCTTTCTGATACTGAAAGTACTTAAGACTCTTCAAAATGAACTGTGATGTTCTTGACATTTTCTTAAAGCACGGTGGTTATGTTTTTGAATTAATAGAGCTAAGGATGTTGCTGATGTTTGATGCTCTTCTGGTGATATGCTCCTTATCATGGTTGTGCCTCATGTTTGATGCTCTTCTGGTGATATGCTTCCCTCTCGCAAAAGTAAAGAAATGGAAATTAATGTTGCCTGAGAAACTAACTGGCCTTGTACAAGTTATTTGATCAATGCTCAGGTTAAATAGTTCTTAGAAAAGACGGTATTACTTATATATTTATCAGTTGAAATATAAAAATCTTAATACTGAAACATGGTCATCTTCATGTATTTAAAGATAGATCACTTGTCCTTATGTTGATCACAGTCAGACTTTTCTTCCCCCTCCCCCTTCCCCGGCCCCACCCCTCTCTTTCCTTTTTGGGTTTGCGCTACCTATTTCTCTATCTCTGTGTAGCTTTCCCTAATCCCCTCTGTAGTTCTTTAAATTTGTATGATGTTGTAAAAAGTGCAATGGGAATACATCATTAATTACATACCACAATTTTGCTTTACTACTTTGCAGGGATCCTTGATATATTGGCTCACAAATAGTTCATTAACTCTCGTTCAGGTTTGTAATCATATGGTGCATCTTAAATACACGAGTTAATATCATACTGAAATATAGGTTTCAGAAAGGAGAGTTTGATACTTTAATATTAAATTTCTTTTACCACCACACACTTTTAAATTATTATATTTTCTAGAAGGTAAAATAAAAAATATATTATTAGTCTCCACAAAATAGAAATGGTATGTTTGATTTTGCATGTTTAGATATCAGGCTTCTATTCTTTGTAAGGGGGGCAGGTCCAGAGGAGGCGAGGAAATTAACTAGTTGAGCCTTTTAATAAAATAACCAATATGCTGCTAAAGAACAGGATTGTTTGTACTTCTGTATTCTTGCATTTAACTCTGTTATGTTATTTCTTATAATGGTAACTCTGAGATTTTTTTTCATTTTTTCCTGGGGGTGATTCGTATACAGCAACTAGCTCTCAAGCATCCAGATATTCGCAAGAAGTTGGGGCTACCTGATAAGGAAGCTCCTATGACAAGAGTTGTCCAGGAAGAATCTAGTGGAATAGAAAAGAATCCATCAGAAATGGTGGACAGGACCACTCTCGAGAACCTATCTCCCAAAGAACTGGTTGCTGTAGGTGAATTAATATCAAGTCTCCCATATTGTTTAATTGGTGTCAAGATCAATTTTAATTTGTCTAACATATTGATTTTGTTGTCTTCAACAGCTATCAGTGAAATTATTTGCAGATGGGGAGAAATACAAGGCTATTCCAATCGTTAGGTACCATTTTCTTTCTTCAGAAGATGAGTTGCTTCCTCTCTTTCAGCAATGTTGCAATGGTAATTTTTATTTACAGACTTGCTCTGAAGAAGGATCCCGAGAATGTAAGAGCTTTGCTTTTCGTGGGTCAGATATTACTGCAAACTGGTTTTCTAAAAGAGGCTATTGAACACTTGGAGCGTGCTATTTCTAAGGTCTCACTTCTTTCTATTGAACCTTTGATTTAAATTCGGCATACATCATTCAACTGTTTGAAAGCTGATTTGTATATTGGAAAATGTTGTTTAGCACAATATTGTATCTGGTTGAAAAATAGCCTAGATGAGCTTTATCTTGTATATCATTTTCCATGACGCAGAGATTTTAGGACGAGGCACTGCTGCTGTTGGAATTACGCTTTTGTACTCCTACAAATCCACTAATATATGATCTCTAACTCTCATTCAGCTTCTTATAGCCGGCTTTCCTTCCGATGTTGAGGATGTTGATCTCTTGATCCTTTCATCTATGTGGACTGGTAGTGCCTATATTCGACAGGTGGCCATCGGGAATTTTTTTCAAGTATTTATGCAATTCCTTCACTAAATATGGGGCCAGCTTTATACACATTAACACGGTCTTTTATTCTATGCAGGAAAAGAAAGATGAGGGCATGGCACACCTTGAAAGAATAGCTTCTATTAAGGAACCGGAGGATGTCAAAGGCAAAACTCATTACTATGAAGGGTTGTTGATGCTCTCGAGGTAATGTTCTGTTTGTTTTATTCCGTTGAGCGCTTGTGAACTAGAGTATAAAGAATCTTCTATTTTTGTAACAAAGAACCAAATATTAGGAATATGAATGCTGTCAACTTTACTTTTGTACTCATAGTCTTGTCATCTTAAACAATTGGATCCTAGAATTTTGTGATGTTTCATGACTTGTTAAGTAAATAAACCTGTGGAAAGCTAAAATCGGAGTCATCAAAACTCATTGATCGATGTTTTTGGCATTATTAACGCTCACAGTAATTTGGCACTCTCTGATGATTTGTGCAGTGCTTTATATGCTGCTGGGCGCAAATCTGAAGCGATAGAGCATTTGCGCCGAGCCGCTGCTTTTGATGATAGTTACCAGCAATATCTCGAACAATGTGAAAAAGATGATGGTTTTGTTGATGATCTTGTCAACAGCAGGAGGTCAGACCGCTGATAATTTGTTATTTTACCGCAGAATTCAATTCTTTTCTGGTAATGGCATAAGGGATCTGCTTCCCCCCCGCCGCCGCCGCCTCCTCCTCCTCCTAATAAGTTAGGGATGTGATGAGTCTAGCAGTAGAATGTACAGAAACAACTTTATAGAACAACATTGGACAATTTTAATTTCAATTACAGAGTTTCTGCTTCCTTATTTCGTTAGAGGATCAGTATGTAAACCTTCTTTGAAACTTCTAATTTATTTATGGAGAGGTCTAGATTTAATTTTTCCAAACTTACTTTTTATATCTTTTTCACTTTCAAATGAGTAATGATTATCCTGTAGTTTTACCTAAACAAAAAGGTTACCCTTATATCAATCTCTGTTTTTTTCCACATTTTGAATGAGGAATTTAACCGGGAAACAAGGTAAATATCTTTTTATGATGCATTCTTCAAATAAGCAACAAAAGAATGTTTGCTAGCCATGGATGTATCATCAATCTAAAGTACACGTCGAAAAAAGATCACAAATAATTTCACAAGGCAAAATTTTCAAAATCAAACACTATCCGTCCTAATGAGTACACTTGATTAGTAGCCAATGACCAATGTGAAAATATGATTAGTTAAGGAAATGCTCTCTCTCTGCTGTCAACATTCAGTCCTTGGTATACAACCTAGTCCCAAACAGTTGAGACATTTTTGCACCCTGCAATGAAAGTAACAGAAAGATTCAGTTTTTGACAACCTTGGTGTCTGCTTGGATGAGGTCTCATACTGAGATTCTGATCTCAGTCTTAAAATAGTATCAAACTCAAATAATATTTTAGATTGTTTAATGTTTCAAGTTTCATTTTCAGGCTCAATTTAAAGACAGTTTGGACCTCAGTTTGAGTTTCAAACCAAACCAAATTCAAATTAGACCCAAGTAAAATCTTGCAAGTAACTCACCTGTATCCGTCACAAGTTGGACAAAGACATGGATTTATGTACACTGGATCATACATAGGTGACCATTCTATAGTACCTTTCCCCTTGCACAGCTTACACATATAAAATCCCTTCTCCTTACATACCTTACATGGACTAGCTCCTTTTTTCTAAGCCAAAAAATTGTAAATATAAGTAAAAGAGAAAACAGGATGAACATAAGCTCCCATGGAAATGCATTTGAGAAAAAAACAATAATTATAATGAAAAAGCATAATGGAAAGAAAAGAAGACAAAAAGGTTAGATCATGAACAAGCCGCATAAAACTTGAGTTAGTATTTGAACAATATTCCATTTCAGCATACACGGAACTAGAAGTTTAGGTTTAAAAAGCGAATTCTATATATAAAGGGGTTGTGAAAATAGTATTTATATGCCAAGTTTGAAAAAATTAAATGACCAAAAATCCTAGAAATTCAATACACAAGATATAGTTTTCAAAACTTTTGGGGCCGAATATCAGCTCGCCCCTCGTTCCGTCTTTGCACCTCAAAATAAAATATTTCAAGCTTAGAACCATTCTTTTACAGGCAATTCAGTTTTACCAAAATTATCTTTAAAAATCAAACTCTATCCAATCCCACCGGAAGATTACATCTGGAAGATGAAAAGCATAAATAGAAACAAGAAATTAACCTCAATAAACATGTATTTTATTACGTATAAGAAATGAAAGTGGAGTACCCAGTTCTTTGAGGCATTTCGTCGAGCAACTTCAGCGGTGATTGCAGAGACCGCAATTACTCCACCAGCAACAACGCCAGCGGTTTTGGCTAACATCCGCAGTGTCGCTGGAATTAACCCGCCTTCCGACATTGTTAAACAAGGATTCTTCAGCAAGGGAAAAGATTTCACTTTAAACAGAACCTATGAACATCCCTTCAAGAATTGATCGAAATGTAGGTCAGATAATGGGGATTCTAATGTCTACTCGGGTCCTTTTCGAGATTTCTGGAACTCTTCAGACTCCCCCATAGACTTCCTTCGATAAAAATGATCTTGTTAGTAATAGTATGACTGCGCATTGTCTAAGTATTGAAATTAAAGCGCCGAGGGACATACACGAGCCGGTAAGGCTTTGAAAAAATGACTTGCTACGATAGCAAGGTTTATATGAAGGACACGGTAAGATCGTGTCTGAGTCAGTGTTTATGGGACTATAACTTTATCAGATTGGGCCTAGTCTATTACAAAATCTTATTATATCGGATCTGCGCTAGGTATTACTCGACCAGCACGAATCAATAAGTCATTACTTGAAGGAAAAAAAATAAGAAATACGTAAATAAATGTGTTATATTTTATTAATGACATTATTTTCACTTAGGTTTTGCATAAAAATTTCATTTAATAGTCAGGGTTGATTGCTTAAGTTACTGATTAATTGGTAAATTGTGTTTCTAGTTCATCATTATCGAACTTAAGTGATTTTGACTTAAATAAAATGCAATCTCTAATGCTATATATATATTCTCAAATGATTCTTAATTATATTCTTAATCAGCACAATTTACTACACGAACAGTTATTGCTCTTGTTCATTCTACTGGTATGCACTACAATCATTTTGGTTTGCCAAAAAATTGAAATCATTCCTTCTACAATAAATCCATGGCTTCTCAAGCTAATGAAATCATTCGTTTGGCGCCATAAGTTTCAATTTTTGTATGCCAAATATTCAAAAGCTACTGCTCCATGAAATTTAAAATAAGGAGCAGATGAGTTTATATTGCAAATTAGTAGAATACATGTAATTAATTCAATCTCTTAAATGGAGTAGTGTTAACATGGGTAAATACATTTGCATTGGAATAATTAAAATTAGTGGTTGACCAAATTAATGAAAGATAAGGGTATTTTTGGAAAAGATACATTTAATACTCTCTTGGTTTTTGAAAATGACAGATAATAAAAAAACTGATAAAGTATGTCTAGGTGACAGATAATTGGGAACAGAGGGAGTATAATTTATGATATTTATTAACGATGTTGTTTTTTCCATTGAAAAAAAAAGTTATGAATGTTGTGATTTGTTATTGACAAAAAAGTGAAATATATTAATTATTTACTAACGGATGACAGTTGTGTGTTATCAAGGGGGATATATTCTACTTTATTAGTGTTGCGTTTCAGACTTCTTCTGTTTGGTAAAACCAATATATTAATTGTTTTTAAGGTATTAATCCAATCTTTCATCGATAATTACTTTTAAGAACTTCAATAAATCATCAAAAAAAATGTAGATAGTTCATGAAAATTTACTACCTCCATTAGTAAATAATTAATATATTTCACTTTTTTGTATATTACAAATTATTTGATACATTTCAAAATTTGATGAACATTTGTTACTTTTCTTCCAACGTTACCCTTAGTCAACTTTACTTAATAGTATAGTATTTTTAACAATTTCACACTTACCTATTCACATCAAACCATACTTTAATTAGAGGTATATTGGACTTTTTCTTCGTAATTATTGTTTCCAATCATATTCTTGATCTGTGTGAAATATATCAATTATTTAGGATGGGTAGATAGTACTATTTAAAGCACATATTTTCCAAAATTAAGGTTAGGTTGGATTCAGGTATTGGTTTTATAACATAAAAGGAAAAAGTTTGAATGGTTCTTTTTGTAAATTTTAGAAAGAAAAAAAAACCAAACCTTGGTATTAGTGTAAATTCGGTAAAAACTGATTTATCGATCGAATTCGAGTTGAATTTGGTAATTCGGATCAATTCGGTAATTCGTATACTTCGAAAGCAATTCAAATGCGATATTCGTTTTATAGAATTCGGTATTATCGATTTCGAATTGAAATCATCAAATATGTCAGTATTATCAAATTCTGATTCAAATTCGTATTAAAATATTATTTATGATTTTAGTTGAATCATATGTATTTATTGTTTTGATTTTTGTTGAATATTATTATTTTTAATTATTTATTGGGGAGGGGACGTATCTATTAGAAGAAATATGGAGATTCAAGAAGCGGAGAGGAGATTCGAACTCATTACCTCTACATCATGAGGCATCAGCCTTGAGCAATATACCAATGCCTCATTGTCAATTGAATATTGTTTGTTTTCCATGAACAACTATATATGTCTTGGCAATCCGATAAACCGACCGAATTCGAATTCACACCAAATTCAATTCGGTAAATCGAATTCAATTCAAAATGAGCCGATTTTCAAAAAATCAAATTGATGAAAAAAAATCGATTTACCGAATTCAAATTCAATGTTGACCCTAATTAATAAAACCCCGGAAAGATTTTTGGTTACTTTTGGGTCTCTAGTGTCTTCATTTGAGTGTTAATAGATTGTTATGTTTACTCGAGAATTGAACCTCACCCATAACTTTTATATGACACCAATAATAAAAACAAATGAAAGTATGATACTTACTACTCCCTCCGTTCCCATTTATCTGTTACTTTAGGACAAAACACTCGAATTAAAAAAATGATTGAGATACATTAATTTAAAGATAGAAAGACACTTTTAACCTTTCATTAATACATTTATGTTGGGACAATTCAAATTAGTTGTTGACTGCATTAATTAAATATAAGGGTAAGTTTGGAAAAAATACATTTAATACTCTCTTGATTTCATAAAGTGACAGATATTAAAAAAATTGATAAAGTATGTCTAGGCGACAGATAATTGGGAACAGAGGGAGTATAAGGGAACTCGAACCCTAATCACTGGTGTAATAATTGTGAGAAATATTTTTAATTGAAATATAACTATATGAAAGTAACTCATAATGAAGGAATACGAATGTACATACTATATATTCATGTAAAGACACTATTAAATGTTAAGATAAAAAGTTATATTCACAAACTAGAGGTACTTCTATAAATAGACTAAAGGCTCAAAGAAGTGGAGTAGAGAAAAAAAGAATAAGAATCCTAACACACCAAAAATATTCATAAACATTCTACTATTGAATTTGAGAGTACACTCAAATTTAAGTTAGACTTCTTTGTATTCTTAGTGAATTTGCATCACAATCTTGCACCATAGAGACAGGGACGATTACCCCCCCCCCCTCCCCCCGAGATTTTTAAAAATACTACTATTTATCGAAATTTTATGTGTATTTTGGAAAATTTTATCAATTTCGCCTCCCTCAAGAACTTTTTTTTGCCTTTTTTATCGCCCCTCAAAAATTTTGGAATTTTTTTACTAGTTTTGCCCCCCAACATCAAATTTCTGACTTCGTCCCTGCATAGAGACAAATATCACTTAAGAAAAATGATCCACTTCTAAAAACAATTCGAGTTCGTTTGTTCAAGTTAGAAGAAGAAAAGTTCTCTTCCAATGACAAACCGTTAGCATTGCTCCAAACTTGAGGAATATAGAGATTGATCATGAACGGCCTTTCTCGTTTTCTTCTTGTCAAGTACGAAGAGCGGGTGGCTAGTCATCCCAAAAATTTTAAAATTCATACTCCCTTTATTTCAAAATAAGGTTAACATTTGAAATTTAATTATTTCCCAAAATAAAATTAACATTTGGACTATCAATGAACATTTAATGAATTTTTACCATTTTTATCTTCTTATTACTTTTCTTTTAACCACAATTTCTATTTCCAAAAAGTAATTAATGAGGATATATTAGTCTTTTACCTTTGATTCTCATTGTTTTTAAGAAATTTCTTAATCTATGTGAAAATTGAAATGTTAATGTTATGTTATTTTAGAATGGAGGGAGTATTAGATATAGTAAATTTTATATGTAATTTGGAATATTTGATCAAATTCGCTCCCAATTTTTTTCTTTCTAAATTTTATATGTAATTCAGCCTGCTGCTCACCGCTAAAAGTCCTGGCTTCTTCTATGCTTCTTGTTCCACTTTTTTTGCGTCTTTTCTAGTTCTTGTTTTCTTGCCTTGCTTCTCTCTTTTGCCATTTTTATACTGCTATATAACTAATACTAGAATCTGTTAATTACCTGTAAAAACCTCTGCTTTTGTCTTTCTTTTCTTTTGATAATTCCCACACACACACACACACCCATCTTCTCCATTACCATCCCTCTCAAAAAGCTCTAAACTTTTCTTTTCTTTTCTTTTTTTAAAAGCTCAAAGAATTTGACAACCCCAATCCAAAAGCCCCTTCTTTCCTTTTTTACCAACAGAATCATTCTTTACTTCATCAACCCCCACCCCACCTTCTTAGTTCTTGATAAAATCCCTTTCTTTATCCTAGTTTTTCATAGCATCCCAAATCTCCCAATTTCAAGAAATCCCCCTTTTTTTTCCTATGTGTCTAAGAAGTCCTTCAAGAACCAATCATTGAGCAGAGCAGAAGAATCCCAGTTATCAATTTCTTTTAGAAATTGACAGTTCAGAAGAAATTGAGAGACAAAAAATGCAGTGCCCAGATAATGGTTTTAGGTATAACAGCAGTCAATGTGCTTGTAATCCAGGTTATTTGTACATACCCAGCACCAGGAGCTGCCAATTGTTCTCTGAATCAGAAAATGTTGACTTAAGAAGTGGTGTGGATTATTCTATTGATTTCCCTGAGACAATCTTTGATTTTGATTCAATTAAGAAGTTTACTCAGTCCCAAGCTGTTTTTCTTGAGGTCACTCTAGCTTTGCTCTTAGGTTGGCTCTTCTTTTGCCTCGTTTTACGCCATTTTCTTCCCTCTTGGCGATGGTAGATCGCCTTGGTTCAAGATTCGTTGGTGGATTAGCCGCCTTGACGTCTGCTTCTCCACCAGTCATTGGCTTGTAAGGCCCTTTTTTCTTTAAGTTCTCTTTGTTTCTTGAAGTGGGATTTATGGTATGTTTTTATATTTCTTTTCCTTTATTTTTTGTAGAAGGATGATAATGAATGAAATGGCATTGTTTAAATTGTTGAGTAAGATGTTTAGATGATATGAAAACCAATTGAAAGAAATAATCATTTAGTGTAGTTTATATATATATATATATATATATATATATATATATATATATATATATATATATATATATATATATTTGTGTTTCAATTACTATGTACCTAATTGAGTAATTTTGATGATAGAGGAATGTTATTCTGTCCTTTTGAAATTTACGATGTATTAGACTGATAGAGTACAATGAAAAAAGTTTTACCATTTTAGACCATCTTAGTTTTTCAGATTGAATTTTACTTTTTATTTCATTTTTTGGAATGTGAAATGAATGTGCCTTAGTTGAGTTGCTTTATTGTACTTTGTGAAAATTCGAAGCTATATGTGAACCCCTTTTTCTTTCTTGGGGTATAGGAGGACCAGAAGGCGGTTATGAAACGGAAAACAGAGCTTGGAGGAACCTTCTCAATTGCGAGTTGGATACTTTTTATTGGTTTGTTTGCTGCGTGAGTAAAATTCTTAATATTTCATCTGCTCTCTTTCTTCAATATGTTACATTCAAGTAGTTGGTTTTCTTTTTCTTGCTCACTATTATTCATTAATGGATGATGCTTATATTGGTTTCTGCAGGCTGCTGTACCAAATTATATCTAAGAGAAGTGTTGAAGTGCATAATGTCAGGGCAACAAATGCACCTGATTTAACGTCTTTCGTAAATGACTTGGAATTTAGTATAACAACTATCTCTAGCATGAGCTGTTCACACTTACGTGGTCTTGGAACATATGTTACTGGGACTCCAGGCTTCGTGGACTATAGAGTTGCTCCTCTTTCAACTTTTGCCAACTATTCTTGTGTGAATACGACCAAGGGACCCACCGTCACACTCACGTGCAAGAACTGCCGGATTCTTCGAGATACTGTGTATGTTTCTTGGCAATTTGTTGATCTTCCAAATGATCCAGCAACTGCTGTTGGATTCTATTTCAACTTAACAGCAAGGAAGCCCGGAGATAAAAAGCATTTAAGTTCGGTCAATGGCACAGTAAAGAACGGTAGCAGCCATGATATCGGACCAGTTACGTTTAGAGGGGCACAGACAAATATATTGAAGTTCAATCTGTTTCCGAGACTGTATCACAATATGCACGGCCTCAAGCTCATCCAACCTCTGCTTCATGAGTTTCTTCCTGGTTCATCTTTTAGTAATGCAAGTCAACTTCAAACCTCTCTTCAGAGTTCCAATCGGGGCCTGATCAATACCACATTATATGTCAATTTTCTCTCTGCTTATATAGTTGAGATTAACAGTGAAAGCATTTTCGGCCCTGGTGAGTAATCTTTTCCAGAAATTCTGTGAATGGGTTTTTCTTGGCTTACCATTATTAGCCTAGTTATTTCCTATACGTATTGCTGAATATCTTTTCTCAAGGCAGCGATTATAAGTTTCATAATAAAAGGAAAAAGTATTCTGCTTTGAACAAGTTAAGGGAATTTTATCTTGTTAAGCTATTCTTTACTTCAAATTCACTCAAGGCTTAGAACACCTGCTCAAATGTCCTTTATCAGTATATTCTTTTGATCAATCTCATCCTTGGACTCGCTTCTACTCCTTTGTCTGTGTACTACACCAAGATATGGCAAAACAATTTGGAGCATAGGGCTTATTTTATTATAAAATTTTGTTCGGAGAATGCAAGAATATGTTGCTTTTGCGTGCATACTTTCTGGTTCCTTTCTTTTAAATCATTATCCAGATTAGACAACTCGTCTATTTTCATGTCTCGAAAAAATATTTATATACTGGCATTTTCGGTATTAGCTTACATATCAACATGATTTGTATCTGAGTCTCTATCTTGTCAATCAATAGTTTGATTAAGTCTTCTTTCCTCAAGAATGCAGTGACCTTCCTTGCGGATTTGGGTGGCCTTTATTGCATTACCTTTGTTATTTTCTTCTACATGTTGGTTCAGGTATTTTTTTTTCCTTCTACACATCTTTTCCACAGTGACCAGCCGCCATCTAGATTTTTAAAAATATTACTAGATATAGTAAATTTTTTATGTAGTTCGGAATTTTTGATCAAATTGCACCCCCCCCCCAAACAACATTTTGTGCGGCGTACTGTTGCAGTTTTTCGCCCCCCAACCTAAAAGTCCTAGCTTCGTCCCTGTTTTCCACCCTGCTTAGTTTTTCCTGCCTTATCAGCAGAGTGTACGATTCATGTTGCTTAATAATGCATAACTTTTTCAATGTGTAAAAGTAGCTCCTTACTAAAAAATGTTCGGGATTCATCCTCTGCGAAACCGTTTTTCAAGAATTTTGTGATTGTTCAATAACAAACCCTTTGGCTGAGTCCTTAACATAGCAGTTAACAGTGAAAAGAGAGTCCTGGCTATGGATTTTCTACGGATTTGGACTTTGATTGAGGCTGTGCAATATTTGATTGAGGCTGTTGAATATAGCTTATTGGATCTGGATGGATTATATGGTTTAACAGTGGCTAGTTCTGGGGAAAAAAATAAAGTAATACTCCCTCCATCCCGATTTATCTGTCCACTCTGACAAATACACGGATATTAAGATTTTGGTGAATTAGATGGTAAATATAAGCAAAAGTCCAAAATATCTCTCATTAATTCTTTTAATTTCCTTAAGATTGATCTCTTTCTCTCTGTTTCTCACACAACATCCAACTATGTCTTAATTATGTATTGCAAGTGATAATTTTAATTAATTATGAGTATCGAATGAGAAGTTGGGAAAATGGTAAAATTGGAAAAACCAACATTAATACATACCTTATTTAGAAAGTGGACAGTTAATTTGTGATAGACAAAAAAACGTGGACAATCATTTTGGGACGAGAGGGAGTATTGAAGAGCAAAACACTACTTAGGCCTAATGCTTGAAATCTACATAGATCCAAATGTATTCTGAAGAAGAAAACATGTCCTTTGATTAGAAGAAGAGCTACGGAATTGATGGACATTTGAGCTAGGGCGAAACACCTAGCAATTTGTAAAAGAGATATTCTGATACTGCGCACTGATATTGTGTCCTCTTCAACTAGTTATCATGCTTGTTTTACTAACTACAATCTCAACGGCCAGACTATGGATGCTATCTCTCTATATTTTTTTCAATTAAAACCTTTAATAAATTTCTCTGAATTGATATTAAGAAAGGACTAAAGTTGGAAGGGTACAAGATGAGGAAGAGAATGTTGAAATTAATTGAAGTTACTTCCACGCCGTGTTTTGATAGCTTGCATACTTTATCTTATCGAATCAAAAGAGCCACAAAATTTGTTATTCTAACGTCCTTATTTGATAGTGTGAATACAGAATCAAGAAGCTCCGTCATGAGGATAGTGTCTTGCGAAATATTAGAAGTCGTCGAAAAGCTCAAGTACACTGGGAAAAAGGTGAGTTTTGTTATTTACATGTAGAAGAAACAATACATTCTATTTATTGCAGGAATCGATCTTCTTCTGTTGATTCAGCTCCTTTTATGGGGTCTAATATAATTTCTTTGCTCCCAAATAGTTGAGGAAGTACGTTATGTATACATGGGCCCCTAGTTCACTGGATGACAACTACAACAATGTGAGAAATGGTGCATGTTGCATCCCGGTTGAGTCGGTCCACAGAAGTAGGTCATCCCTTAAAAGAAGGCAAAAAATGGAACTGGAGACGATCAGTTTTAACAGAACAGCTAGCCTACCTAATGAGCAGGTAGTTGCATCATCTTGCCTCAGTGTTCTCGGGTTTGCTTTTCTTCGGTAGTGATGTGAATATTTGCCTCAGTGTCCTTGATTTTGCTTTTCTTTGGTAATTTTCTTCTGTACAGAAAGCTATTCCTGTCAGCACCACTACTCGAGCATCTAATCATGGTTCTATTGATCCTGCATCGGAATTAGAAGAGAGGTCGACAAGTTCTAATGAACCTGTGAGTTCCCTCTCTTCCTGTTTATGTGTTTGCTTTTTGGTATTTGAACATATTTCTGGTACTTGAGGAAGAGCTTGGAATGTCACACTGCATTAGGGATATTCAAATATACGGCATATTACCACTCTCTCTACGATGTACTGATTATATCATTAATTAACAATTTTAATGGCCCTAGACAGAAAATGACGGACGTCTTTCTTTTTTGTTTTACTACTTTGGGTTGGTTTCTTTTACCTGCAGTTTCTATTTCAGGTTACTCGTTGTTAAAGAGTCATATACAGGAAATTAGCTCCGTGCACGTGTCATGTAGTCAAACAACAATATAACTCAACGGATTCTTTGCCTCAGTGTTCTTGGTTTTGCTTTTCTTCGGTAGTGATGTGAATAGGAGAACAAATAACAATAACAATAAAACTTTTCCCTGCTAGATAGTGGTCAAAATCCGTTAAGTTATATTGTTATTTGTCTTATTTAGTTAGTGACGTTATTTCTCTTGTTCGTTTTATTTTTGTGTACGTTAAAAACATTTTTCCTCTACTCCTTTCTTTCAGGTTGTTTTTGTAATTTGTAATCTACTCCTTTTTTTGGTTAAGAGCTCAATGCAGCTGCTGCTAAATAAAACACTTACTTTTCAATAATTCAACACTAACTAGTTAAATTCTAAGGGTATGTTAGTACCATTCAGAAAATGGAAGAACCATTATAGTTCATTCTACACCAGCCATAATGTTATAATAGTATAGAAGATATCAATTGGTCCTTTTAATGGCTTCGATTTTTATATTCTTGTTTTTTTTTAATTGTTTAGGGACAGAGAGCGCCTGAGAATGTGAAACCTGGAAATCGTGAAACAGCAATTGGTTCACAGCCGGAAATCCTTAGTCAGATCAAAGAATTCCCCGTGGCAGATGATTTAACTCTTCCACCACTACCTCCATCATTAGGTGAGTATTATTATATCTTTGCTACATTTCCCCCCACTTACTCGTATCTGAATATTTGACTAAAAAGTTCAAGAACATGAAATGGTATGAGCAGCAGATTGATTCCGTTCCAACCCCGGTTTTTTCCCAGAGTTAAATTTCTTCTCCGTTTTCCTTTTTCTTCTCGTCTTTTCTGGCAGAATCCAAGGATGGTGATGAAATCAGTATATCAGAACTCCAGAAAAATATTCAAAATTTGTATGATTACAATGTAATCCTGAAGGAGAAGTTGGTTACTGCTCAATCAATGGTTGATGCTTTAAGCAAAAAGAACTCCCCATCTTCATCATAGCCAAGCCACAGTAGTAGTTTGCACATTACCCCTACGGCGTTGTAGTAAATATCGATATTTTCTGTGAATGTGTACTAAGAAAGTCGTCATGTGTGGCACAACTCTCGATGAAAGATGAAGCTTCCACTGCAGTAGCTGATTTGCGCGCCAAGCGCTGCAACGGACATAACTCATGCAGAAAATGCATTATTTTGGGATCAATATTGCCGAAAAACTTGCTGTGTATTGTTTACCATATTGAGGATCCTCTTTTCCTTTTTCTCTGTAACATTATGTTTTAAGGTTGTAATACACATTTATTGTACTACTGAGGTTTTTTTTTTTGTGTGTGTGGGGGGTTGGGGGTTGGGAGGGAGGTGTTAGGGTTCAACCATGAAGAAAAGCAGCAATTTCACATTGTCATACCCTTCTCAGCCCCAGGCTGTTGTAACTAGTGGACTATTGTATGAGGTACAAGTGTAGAAAGAATAATGATATTGTTGAGAAACTCGGATTATAATATTTTTCGCGCTTTGGAAAGTTTAAGATAGTGTTTGATTTCTCTCCCTTTCTGTACTAGAATAGGCCTGAGGGCTTTGAATCTGGTTTCATTCCATTGAGTTTTTGGTTGCTTGCAAGAGTGTAGAATACCTTGTGTTTGAGGTTTCATAATAATACACCATGAAATTATATCTTAGAAAAGGGAAACCCCTAAAAGTTACAGACATTCATAATAATCAACAACTGTAATGAAGGTCAAATTTCATGGAGACATTGCTCTTGAGATGAAAAATAACTTCACTGGACAGAAATGCCCAGCCCCCGGCGAGAAATCGGGTCACCTAGTGGCGGAAAATAGGAGAAGCTGAGATGAACATCAACAAAATGGAAACTACTCCAGCTTAACCTCTTTGTTCAAGCTGGGGTCACCAACTGCCAAAACCCATGTTTCTGAATCCCAGATAGTGTATTTATAGAGCATAAAACTCGGAAGCGATCCTCCGGCCAGAACTCCTCTATCCATGATTATCTGGAGAGAATTAACTTCATCCATTGGTAGGTAGAAACTGACCACCTATTCCTTTTCAAGCATGCCAAGTTAAAGAGTGACTTAGACTTTCTTTTCAATGTCGACCGACTCAATTACGTCTAGCTTAATACATTCTTTGACTGACTGGATCTCGAAGTATTTGTATTTCTTGGATGAAGTCCCAAAGCATTGGCAAACATTCTCTTTGCCGCGCCCATATGCTCCTGTCTAAAGTTAGTTTTTTGGATGTTTGTCTCGCCTCTTTCTTTGCCAGAAGAAACTGATTTGGGGGTAGTTTTGTCAACATTCTCCAGGAGCGTTTTTGTCTGCGAATTTGATGATGAACTGCCGCTGAACACAGTTTCTTTTTGCTTATCACATGACTTGAGATATTTGACAGTCATTCCATTCTTCTCCAGAGTAGCTTGTGTATCCACACTGGCGTCTCCTTCCTCCTTTTCTCGGTTTTTCAGGGTGTTATCTTTTTCTTGTAATTCTTTAGCATCACTTTGGGAGACTTCTTTACTGGATGGCCTTATTCGTTGTCCAAGAGCATGTGCTATCATACGCCTGGCAACTATAGGATTGTGTTGTGGCCTTGGCTTTACTGGTTCTCCCCTATCATATTCATCATCTACAGAAAAAATTCGTTCACGAGCTGCCAAATAAGCCGTTTCTCTCTCCTCGAGAGAGAACTCAAACTTAGGTATTTCTTCATCCAAACCTGCTTATAAAGAGAGATTAAGATATCAGACTCGACTTGTAAAGATCTCGATTGATGAGGTGCTGAAGCCTATCCATACACACCCCAAAGGCATCAAATTGGCAGCAGGATATGGTTCAAACAGCAAGTGTGAGATGCAGATGAATGATGCACACAACCCACCCCCCCCCCAACCCCCAAAGGGAAAAAGGAAAACCCAACCAATTCTAATTTGTCTGAGAAGCATATTTAAAAAAGAATCTGTTTGCGCTTTCAGAACAAAAATACTAAAGTGTATTCCCACCTGTATGAAAAATAAACTGAATCAAATAACTTTAAACAGGCCGCAGTTGATATCTCTATTTGCTAATAAACTGAATAAATACGTTTAACATATTTGTAAACTAACACTTGGGGAACCAATTTTAAACTGTGAATGAAATAGAAACTGCACATTTTTTTTTTCTTAAAAAAAAATTCCATCTGATATTTGGAAGCAAACAGTAAACTGATCTAAACTTCTTCGATCCAAATAAAAAAATGCCATCTAAACTTTTTTGCACTCGGTCTAGTCTTTTCCCGCTTAAGATCAAGACGTGACACTAAGAATTCAGTATATTTACCAATTTTTTTTATTAGCTTTTAAAAGAATATAAGTGTTCTGCAAACCCCCTCAGCGAGGCCTCAGTTGAAGTCAAATAAGGCATCCCAATATCTATTATGTATTTCCTTTAGACTAAAGATTCAAGTTAGCACCAATAGTTAACAAGTTACCTCTATAGATCTCGGTCATTTTTTGAGGCAAATGTCAATTACAAAGCACCAGACTGTTCTTAAATGCTGGAAAGGAATAATACCAGGTAAATCTTCTTTTCTTTTTGCTACTTCTAATATCTTTGGAGATTGCAATTCATCGTACTTCCAGAGCAAATCACTCACAAGGATGGAAGGTCTGCAATTCAATCCCATCGTATATCAGAAACAATGTTCTAACCGTGAAAGTTCAAAAACTTCAAAGGCAACCATGTAATGCGTAACACGAGATATACAATACACAACAAAACAAAACAAAAAAAGATTTGTATGGATGTGTCTACATAAATCAGTCTATAGCGCAGAATCTTCAGAGATAGTAAAAGAAAATCTCATAATCCTCCAAATATTTTATACTCCATGAATGGAAAAGCAACCTAAAATATTTTGTTCAGTTCATCAATATTTTCTTCAATTCACTATCTTTCTGTACTAAACTGCAATTTTCTAGCAGAGCCTTATTTCTGGAAATAAATCATGTGCCAGAAACAATATAGACAATTTAAAGGTACAAATGCAGTCGGTTAATATTCCATACATACATCAGGTATGGGATTAACTAAAAATTAACATATCTTCATGATCTTATATTAATACTAAAGACCCCTGCTTAGATTAATACTACAGAGCACAAAAGTTGCTGCCATCATACTTGCAACAATCCCATTATCTTACTATACATTTAATTAACACATATATTACATGTTCCCGAGAAGATTAAGAATTGCAATTCACTAACCAGCAGGACGGCTCTGGCATAAGGTACATTTGAACTTCCAAAAGAAAGCCTTAGTGTGACAATTAAAACGAATTTATAAAGTAGAGGTAGTAGTAGTAATAATAATATTAAGATTAATAATAAAATCATGCACACACAAACTCATGGAACAGGAGCTGTAACAAAGGATTGAAGCCCTATCCAGATAAAGAGTGGCAAGAACTTAATGTACTCCCTTCGTCCGGCATTGACTGACTCGTTTTCCTTTTCAAGATGTCTGGAATCGCGTGTCCTATTTCTTAACATAGTAATATTTTTCATACGAACTTCCATTACTAACCTCCCCTATTAGTTTAAGCTTAATTTGGAGGAATTAAGCTCCACTAGCATATGACATCCTCACTCCCGGCTTAATTTCAGGGAATTAAGTTCTACTAGCACATGATCCCACCACCAACCTCAGTTTCCTTCACTTAACCCACTAATACACAATGACCCCGCTAATTTTCTTAGTTAATAAGGGTAAGAAGGTAACTCCATTAAAAGTCAAATGCTTCCCTTATTTTTCATATCAAGTCAAGATGGGACATTTCTTTTCTGGACGGAGGCTTTTCGTGCTGGCTAAGATTGAGTAATAAAATTCCAAACACTTCCAAATATATTTGGTTGAGTTATACAAACAATTTTAAGAAAAGGCAGGCCATATGTTACATACATTGATGTCTCTGGGCAACGCTCCAAAACCAGATGCCTATCACCTTCTTCACCAACCGAATAATGAGAAAATCTGGGACAAGAAGACAATCATCAACTTTCCTGGATATGAAAAAATAGCCAAACTAAAGAAAAATTATCTATTAGATGACGGAGATTTCCTTCAATTTCAGTTTAGAAGAATACCCAAAAACATCAGCATAGCGATGTATCAGAAGTCGACTATAGGAATTCATAGGTTCAAGCTCCAGTATATCTTCTGAACTGCATATGACGTTATTGAATTTTGTTTAATCTTCTCCATAAAACAGATACTCTATTTTTTCTTTCTATCTATAAACAATAATAAATAAATAAAACAAACCCCAAGGATTGCAACAGGGAAAGTTTGGACATTCTCAAACAACTTTGATAAAAGGAAATTCACAGTCTCACTGAAGGAAGACTAACAAAACTCTTGTATCAACAAAATACTGTCTAGAATCATTCAATTATCGATTGTCAATAAACAATTTCAATGTTCGTGAGAAAATTTCATTTTAGATTTTGAATTCTACTTCCACTAAGTTCACCTATTGTATCAGCAATTGCACTACCTAGTATCATCCTTAAGGAAATTCACGAGGGCATCTTCCACGGAGAGAACAAGATACTTGCAAGGAAGATTGTCTCTAATAAGAGAAGCCAACTCTTCAACCTGCAACGATAAGCGATTGCAACTTAGTCCAGTTACTCCAAACACCACCCATTTGCTAAAATCTAAAAGCATGAAAATGATGAACTACTGAATTAAATTAGTTTCCCAATAACAGATTGAGAAAAGATTGCTAACAAGCCCAACAAACCAGCAAAAAAAAAACACCATTCTCCATAAGAAGCATACCACTATCATTTTTTTTGCAAGGACTGCATCCTACAATCTCCCTCAACCAAGGAAGAACTAGAAGATGGCAAAATACTGGATTTCCTTTAGGAAAAAAAAATAAAAAATTTCGCTAAAATATACTTGCAAAATATTACATCTCGCCTCGAAGATTTTTAAAATTTTACTAGAATAGATGTCCCTTTATAATTCGCTCCCCCAACATATAAGTTCTATATTCTCACCCTTTCCCTCAACTCAACAAGGAAACTAGAAGAGAAAAAAAAACAACAACAACCCTAGAAATATTCTTTTTTTTTAACTACTTCATTCCATCCAATCAGAGAATTTTCCAACTAGAAGAACACTAAAAATACTTCCTTTTTTACTCGTTTCTTTCATCAAATACCAGCAAAACAAACCCCCAAAATCTTTACCAAAACAAAAAAGAGAATAATTTTAGTTCAACTTCAAAATCAAAAATTGAACCACACAGACCTAAAACTTTCAGTACAAGAAAAAAAATTTAAGTATATAAAATACAAAATTACCATGGCAAATTCGGTGAGACTCATTGATGGATTCTCCAATGCGAAGAGGGGAATTCAGGAAAACGCGACTGTTCTAATTCTAATTTTGACTTTTATGTTTCTATATGTCTGATGGATCGCCCGCCCCGTTACCAACCATACGCAAATTGTCTTTAATTTTTCGGCCCGGCTCAGGTGCCTGCACTTGCGAAACGGGTCCAACATGTGTTGTAACACGATTCCAGATGTATGAACATTTGCTTTTCAACACTAGTTAGAAACATATCCCAACACGTGTTAGTAGAGGCGGAGATAGGAATTCTTATTTTGGGAGGACGGGGCAAAAAACAGTATGGAGTGTTTTTTTCAAAATCAATTGGGAGTGAACATTTTTTTAGGGAAAATGTAAAAAATAACTTGTGATACGCACGGGTTACATTTTCTTTTAATAAATCAGTGGCAAGAAAAACTTTATGATATAACCAATAATTCTAAAAATACATGACAATAAAGAAATTTAAAAAAATAAAACATGAGCTATTTAACTTTTAGTTTATAATTGTTTTCAATTTATTTATTATTATATCTTCCAAGATTTGGGGAGATTACTGGGGAGGCGATTTAATATTTGAAATTTATTAAGTTAAAAATTAGTTTCTATTTAATTTAATTGATCTAAACTCTTCGAAACCCATCAAGTTTTTTGTAAAACAATTAAAACACAAAAAAAAATTTAGAAAAATTTCACGTTGAATTTCTAAGACGTTTTTGATTGGTTGAAACTGAAAATAGGTTATAAAATATAAATGTAGATAGATTTGTTTGTTTGTTTTGTGCATCAACTGAATCGTCCATTAATACCAAGTATTTCAAGCTGTTTTAGAAGAAGTTAAATGTAAATCCGCGCTATCACACATGTTAATACTTGATTTACACTTGTTTGTGGTAAGAACTTCTTTTTCCCTCACCAAAGGAGGAGAATTTATTTTCCCATGTATGGGGAGGGTGTCGAACCCGGGACCTCAGTCACGGGTAGAGGCTTGTCCCACTGGGCTGCGGCCTTCTTGGTAAGAACCTGACAACCTATCAATTTGTTTTCTAACTATGTTATACTAACTTCAATGTATATACTTTTTTAATGCGAACTTTTGCCAACAGTGTGAAGGAGATCCTCTTCGATTTGGCGAGTGCTCCATAAATTTGTCCGAGTATAAGTTTTGATGGGACTTTCGGCCTCTAATAAACCAATATGAAGGATCCTACGTCGTAACTACCAACCTATATATAATCGACTTGTGATAGATGGAAACCTCGACCTCTACCCAACATGTGGATAGCAAACTCGGTATAGTGTAGACGCCACAAACGAAGATGGATAATTCGTTTGATAAGTCAATTTGAAAGCCACAAAGATATCTTTGATAAGTTCGGTTAAGTCCGTTCAAAAACTCAAGATGAAAGCAAAAGTTTATGTTTTATATATATATATATATATATATATGAATTGTGTCAAAACAAAGGATGTCGAATTCTCCTTTTATAGGGAGATTTCCGGCTTAAGTTTCTTAATCCTAATTGAATTGAATACGACATAGTTTTCAAGTCCAAGACAAAGTCTAATACTTCTTGAACTGAAATACGACATAGTTTTCAAGTTCAAGACAAAATATAATCCTTCTTAGACTGAAATATGAAATAATAAAACTACTAAATAACTATTTAGTAAACTGCCTAAAATAAAGCAACTAAACATAATAAGAAATAATAATCTAGATCGTGGCCGAAAGTTTAGATCACGTTTAAACCCGCGTTCTCCATTCCGCCAAGTCATCTCATGTCCACGTCCACTTTGATGAGTGAAATCAGCCTTGACTCACCATCCTTAGGGAACACATCATTTCTTGTGCTTAGACTCTTTAAACCAACGCTATTAAGTTCATCTTTGAATCGTTTTGCTTGAGACATCGTTGCTGGTCCAACTGGCACTTGAGCAGGATCTTAAATTGTCTTCTTGATGTTTACATCACTTTTGGTACACATATTAATGCTTGTTTTACACATGTATGTTAATAGTTCACCCAATCACTTTGGCCTCACTGGGAAAAGTCCCTATGTATTGCATGGAGCCTTCAACTAGTATCTTATATACATGAGAATGGAATACTTAGTGAATAGTGAATTTTGGTTCAATCACTTGTTAAAGCCTATTTTAGGGTTTTCACATTACAAATAGCTTCTGTATCTTGAATCTATGTGTAGATGTAACTTGTAAGTCAGTCTCTGTGTAGATATAGGAAAGGAAGTTATAATTGAACTGAAAATTGGAGAATTTTTTAGCTGCCAAACAGCCAATTCTTTAAAAAATAAACAAAAAATCTTGTTGAATGTTGGTTCACAAAGAACTAAAAATAAATAAATTATAGAGAATTTTTGGATTTTGCTTTCGCTACAATAATTTACCCATTTAATGACGTTTTTTTTTGGTATGACAATAAACAAATTTGCTGACACTTGCGATTTTCCGACATTTGGAAGAAGAAAAAAACAAACGACGCCTAAACAATCATCCGCAATCATGAAGGGATTTTCATAGCTAACTTTGCCAATTATTTTCCAAATCCTGGTTAATCGGATTCACCACGAAAATGAAGATTTATTCCCGATAGATCTCTTTGTTGGTCTTATTAATAATTTTCAAGGTTTTAGAATAGCCAATATATCATACATTCATAAGTCTGTAACAGCTATGAGGTCTAGGACATCGTCTCAATGGTTTGGAGGTCTTTCGGATTTTCTCGTACCACACATCTTTTCTTATATTCATTATCCAATTTTTCCGTTAAAAAAAATACTAGTATCACAATAGGTCTCTAACATTTATAAATGTTACCGATTTTTTTTTGACATTTATATTTTAGAATATAAATATTTCTTAGTAATAGTTATAAAAGTCGGAATAAACCTACAACACTATTAATCACATTTTCCATTACCTCAGTTAATATTTCTGTCATAATTTTCTTCGATCGACAATTCTTAAAACGGCCACTTATTGACATATATGTTATTAAATAAACAACAATAATAGGAAAGAAGTAATATAAAATAATAAAGAAAGACACAATAAATTGTTAATCCACTTTGTCAAGAAATTAATAACGTTTTGAGGCGCTGCCAAGCTAAAATATTTATTGTCGAAATACAATATTTAAGTTATATAAATTAGTTATTTATAAGAAGAGAAAAACCCTAATTATAATTTTACGTGGACGAGCCACGAAAAGAAAATCCCAAAATCCATTTGATCACCGCCAGTGTGAGTCGTTTGTTCAGTACCTCAGACTCCATAACCCAATGATACACCTAACAGTAAAGAATACTCAAATGGAATTTACCCTATTTTAAACCCATAGGTTTACCATTTAGAGTTTATGTTATATTAATTAAAAAATTCCATTATAAAGAGTGTTACAGAAGATCTGAATCAATCTTTAAGTGACAGTTAATTTTAATTAAGGACTTGAACATCAGTGTGTTCTATTAATTAAGTAAACCATCGCCTTTACCTCAGCGTGTTCATGCTAGTTTTGAATTTCGTGTGAAACAGTTGTATTGCACGCATGTACTAAACACAATATCTACTTTTAGATAAATTGATTCGACGATTGAGTTTTAAGTATGATGGACATTGCATTCACATCTATTGAATATTGTTAATTTTTTTCTTCCAATTGTTGAATCGAGAATTACTGTCACACCCCGTAACCAGAAGGTGACCTGGCAATGCCTCATCTATCAATGAGACAAAGAACCCTTAACAAAAAAATACTCTAACAAGACAAACTTAACAGAATAACTAAAGTTATTCAACTTAATAAGGTTCATCAACTATACTATTACATGATCATTACTTCTTTAATTTCTACTTGTCGTGCTCCCCGTCCCATGTCTCCTCATCAGCATCATCTACAAAACATAAGAATATAATAGGGTAAGCCACACTAGCTTAGTAAGAGCCGATCGGCCTTGGGATGAAGGACCAAAGAGACTTCAACACATTCCCTGTTTCCCAAAACATTTGAAAATATATCTTGTCTTGTCTTAACCTGAAACATCTTGAAAACCTTTGTAAAATACTTGTAAACATAACATAATACTTGAGAGCTTTCATAACTTACAATCTGAAATTCCAACCCAAAACATTAATTTTAGACTCTTTATATTTCTTAGAGACAATACCAAATCATACAAATAACATGTCATAACAATACTTAACCAAATCGATCACATACATATCAGAAATTGTACTCCGAGTACTTAACATAACTTGACATAACATGACATACTCGTAGCATTCCAATTCATATAAACTTGACATGATTAGTACCAAAATGACATGCAACAAGTAATTCTACAATCGAGCTCAATTATCCAACAATAACTCTATCCAATCAGTAATGTACCTCAAACTTTAATGTCGCTTTAGTGGAGGCCCTTACATTTTTTTAACTTATAACATATCATATCGTAAATCGGTAAGGCTCGTAAATTGCTATTTAAGGATATATTCCCTGTCATTATCCATCCTCGTGGACCGAATGACTCGCTAATGTACTCTAACTTTTAAAACCCGCAAGGGACCATGCATCATTGGGGATGTAAAGCGCTCTCGGGCACTTATATCATGAATTCGAATATATCCTGGTCTAGGATATATTATTCAATTATTCAAAAGGACGGAGAGCTTGATGGAGAGGTAGCACATCGAGTTAAAACGGGTTGGTTGAAATGGAAGAGTGCGACGAGTGTTTTGTGTGATCGTAATGTACCGCCGAGATTGAAGGGAAAGTTTTACTGTAACCGCCGTTAGACCGCATTATTATATGGCATGTAATGTCGGGGCAACTAAGGGGTGTCATATTCGTAAAATGCATGTAGCGGAGATGCGTATGTTAAGATGGATGTGTGGGCATACGAGAATGGATAGAGTGAGGAATGAGACTATTCAGAAGAAGGTTGGTGTAGCACCTATTGAAGATAAGATGAGGGAGAACCGTTTGCGTTGGTTTGGGCATATTAGACGAAGGCCAAGTGATGCTCCGGTTAGGAGAATTGAAGGATTATGTAATGTAGATGGCGTTAGAGGTAGAGGGAGACCGAGGAAGACTTGGATGGAGGTGATAAAAGGGGATATGAATCTGCTAGAACTAGATGAGAGTTGTGTTTGGGATCGAAAGAAATGGAGAGATTGCATCCATGTGGATGACCTTACGTGATTCTTACTTTGGTTCATGTAGCCGACCCCAATCTGTTGGGATTAAGGCTTGGTTGTTGTTGTTGTTGTTGTTGTTGTTGTTGTAGGGTCATCATTAGACAAGAGCTCTAAATTGAGAATATGCATATGCTGACTCTCATGTAATGCATCCAGAAATTTAATCAACAACATGCGCAAGAATCAACAAGTATAAGCATTCAACGATGCAAACATCATTCGGTTCTTCATCCAGATTTTTATGCAATAAAACATGTGAAAACTTCATACATTTCAGATCTTTAATAAAAGAATACTTAATGCATTTTTAGGACTGAAAAACAAGGACGAAGGGTTCTTACCTTATCAATCTTAAAGCAAAACCTCAAAATACACCAAAAGCAGAAAATCCAGATTCAAATGACTAACTTCCCAATCCTATAACTCGAAATACAGAACTCGAAATGTTACTCCGTTGAATTCCAAACGTAGCTCTATCAGTCCTCTTCGAAACGCACTAAGAATCGCTGAAAAAAAACACCTTTTGCTATCTCAAAAGTGCATTCTTCCACAGCCTACCCAATCTGCCAAGACCTTCAACTACGATGATGATATCTCTTAATCCAGAACTTAGAATGATAATTCCTTTGGTCAGAATTTAGTTTAGGGAGTCTAATATCTGTGGTTAAAATATGGGAGGAATCCGAGATGATTTGCTATGTCTGCCAAAGTATTCTTACTTGCTGTCCAGATTTTCCAGCACTCTTATTTTCTCTCTTTTTCTTTCTTATTCTTTCCTTCCCTTCTCTACCTTTATCCTCTATTTATAGGCTATCTAAACTCCAGATTTCTGAGAAGTTGTAACACTAAAGTAGGCAACCAATCCTCAAAGTTCAGCCCCCTTAGGATTATATCTAAAGGTACCCCTTCATGAACACTAACCTCCCTCCAAAATTAGCCAATTAGCTAACATATAATTCTTTTTATGCACTTAGGTCCTCTAATTAATCCAAGATGTCATAGACACCCTAAATAATAATGTACATAATATATAACGCATATAAAAGTCAATTAGTCACACAACACAAAAATATAGTCATGCAATTTCTAAGGTCAAATGGTCCTGGGTATCATAATTACAATGGAGATTGTAGCAAGCATTCAAACAGTGTTTCTCTCTCGCGGTATTTGACATTTTGATGTACATTCATTCTCATATAAATATTGCTTTTTTAATTAATGAAAATCGAATTTCACAAAGTGTTATGTGCTTTTAATCAATTGTTACTTTTAACATTTTTCTTGTTTCCGAAAAGTGTGCAAGTAGAGGTAACTACATATTAGAGCTTCACTCAGCATCGAAGTGCTAAAAGAGACAATTTGGTATCAGGTAGAATAATTGAAATTGCATCCCAACGCAGGGACGGATCCATAAATTATACATTTGAATGCGAAATATAAGAAGATATATTCTAATAAACTTTTTGGATAGGACCCAAATTGAATCTAGACCCATACCTGGTCCAGACCCAAGAGAAATGACTCTAGAATATATTTTGGTACACCCAATATGCAATAGACCCAAATACCCAATTAGAGTTTTATCACCACTACACCTTCACTCACGACCGATCACCACCATCGGCCGCCACTTTGCCACCAATGTGACAATGTCGGCCGACCGCCTCAAACCACCACCGACGAGCGAACTTTCCGGCCTAAATCTCCGGTCGACTAAATTTTCTGATTGATCTTTTCGTTCGGCAAATTTGTCGATTGACGGCGGCGGTGACTTACCAACGTCCAAATTTTATTTTAACTTTTATTTATTGATACTTTTAAACAATGGAAGAGCGTTGTTATCGTTTTTATTTTTCATAATTTTTTTCAGGTGCTCTATATATAGAGAGAGATATTATCATAACCTGTATTACCAAAAAAAAAGATATTATCATAATATGTGGCTCATCTTTCGATGAATATAATAAGTTATTAAGATCTAATGTCCAAAATGACGGGCTGTGTTAATTAACAGTCTTGAATCTAATTCATGTGCAGACAAACACTTGATTCAACATCCTGTATTCAAATTATTCATTTTATATTTTGCACGAGATTTAATATTTCATCAAATTCTATAATAGAATATAGTAAAATGTTAAATATGATAATATTTAATTTTATTACCAATTTAATTATATTTTATTTTATCTCTTTATTCTTATCTCTACAACATTCAATGTAAAAGAGTAGAATTGGAAAAAACAATCATTAATGAACAGATGGAATATATATATTTGCTAAGTTTACTAAAGTACCCCTTCCCTTTAATTTTAAAAGAGAGAAGAAAGTCATGGCACCTTAGAAAAATACCACTCCTGAATCAGTCCTATCTTGCAAAACTCCTACGATTTGAAAATAATGGCTTTTCTATCACTGCCGTCAGCATTCACCTGTAGAACTGCCATAGCCACATTAGCAAAGTCAAACCAGAAATTTTCTGCAAATATGCCTCTCAATTCCATTACCCCTACTTCTAGCACTAAAAGAAAGCTTCCCATTTTGCTCTTTGATGTAATGGACACTCTAGTTCGTGACCCTTTTTATGAAGATGTCCCTGTTTTTTTCCAGTAATTTTTACTCGTAATTTTTTCTTAATTCCATAAAGATTCTTTCTTTTTTTGGTTCTATACTTAGGCCCTTTGTTTCTCCTTCTGTTATACTTTTATGGGTATTATTAAATTTACCTTTTTTTTTACTTATTGGGGATTTGATTCTTTTTGTTCTATTATCTAAGATTCAATAGAGAGATTTAAAAATATAGCTATTGAAACACTCAGAAGATCCAGAAAGTGTGGAGAAGCACAAATTTGTATAAATATTATGACACATTTGCCCTAAATGAAAGAAGTATTGTAATTGCAGTAAATCAAAATGATTATTGGGGCTGCTTTCTCTGATATTTTTTTTTGCTTTGATTTGAGGGCATTATTCCATAGTAAACGTGACGGTATAAGAGACTAAGGTTGTATTATTTGAGTAACCACTTTGTGCATTCATTCTCAGAGGTTAGGTCAATCTCTAGTCTATTTGTAGAAGTGGTACCATGTGAGCAGTCACTTTGTGCATTTAATGTCAAAGGTTATGTCTGTCTCCTATCGATTCCCGCACATACCCGGATTTAATGAGTTATGTCATTGTTGTTGCAGTATGACACATTTATTAAATACTCCTATTATATTTACTGGAGAATAAAAGAAAACTCAAGAAATTGTATAATGATTGGTGAATTTTATTGCTCCTGTATACTCTGATTCATAAAAGAACCAAAGAACAAATTTTAATTTGGTTTTTGATCTTTTTTATTTTGTTATTCAATTGAGATTTTCTGTTCAGAATGTCGATGAAGGAACTTTTAGAATGCAAGCATCCAACTGCCTGGATTGAATTTGAGGAGGGTCTTATTGATGAGGTAGATGATGACTAATGAGAATAATTTCAACAGTTTTTGGTTCTGCCTTTTTCTTTTTGTTGTGAGTAAATACTCCCTCCATTCCATAATATAGGTTGTTTAGGGCATGTAGCGAAAATTAAGGAAGCAAAAAATAAGGTGTTTTTAAAATCAAAATATCAATATTACTCTCTTATTACTCTCTTAAATCGAATTAGTGGTATACAAGTCCTATTTAAGAGAATAATATTGATATTTTGACTAACAAAGCACCATGTTTTTTTACTTAATTTTCGTTAAATGTCCTAAATGACTTATATTATGGAATGAAGGTAGTACTTAGCAAGGTCTGTTCTTTTTTCTGTGGATATAATATGACCTTAGTTCTCTTATTTATTTATTTCGATGTTATTCTGTGAGAAGGATCCTTTTCTCCAGAGGATTTTGAGCTATTATTTAGATTCAGCAGATTATTCTATAGCGCATTTTCGCCCATTTTATCCCCTTTAGGTGGTAGCTTTACACAACATTCCCATACTGTTGTTTCTGTTTGTTCTGCATCAAAAGTCTACATGTGGGAGTGGAACAGAAATTTAACTAGTTTCTAAGTTCATTTTATTCGGCGACCATGAATAGTTTGGTCCCCTTACATATCATATGAGTAACTAGAGAATTTTGCTTTAGTATTTTCACTGAAATAAAATATGCTAACCTGAAATGAGTTAGGTTTGATTTGGCATCTATGATATATTTTGTAATGTTTGTGTTTTATATTCTAATCTCGTTGCTTTTTGTTCTCAGCCGACGCTGGCACGTAAGTTTTTCAAAGACGAAAGGTCCTTTGATTTGGAAGGTGACTAAACATTCATGACTTGCGAATTTCATTATACTTCAAATGGAATCAGAGACCAGGGTAGATTTACCGTCATTCCAATATGTTAACAATTCACCAGAAGTGTATCTCATGATGCTAGAATTAGTGTTTCAGTAAATGAAACTATTCGGGATATTGATATCTTCTTCCGTTCTTTGTAAATTAAGCATGAGGTCCTCTGTGATAATTCGAGTTTTCTTTTCATTGCTTCTTTCAGTTCAATTTGCCAATTGATAACATCAAAATGTTATTGCAGGCCTAAAAAACTGTATGAAAAGAGGATATTCCTATATAGAAGGTATTGAAGAGTTACTTTGTTCTTTGAAGAAAAACGGCTACGAAATTCATGCTTTCACAAACTACCCCATTTGGTACGTCTAAAATTGCCATATTTTTTACAAATTGTTTCTGATTTAAATTCTGATTCAGTTTTCTTTTCCTTGCAGGTACACAATGATTGAGGAGAAGTTAAAACTCTCAACTTACTTATCCTGGACCTTCTGCTCATGTAAATTCGGTATATTTTCCTCTGACTTTTATTACTGTTATTTTATTTGAGAACTAAGGAACTGAAATCAATATATTTCAGAATTTGTTTTTCGTTAATTATTCAATTATGGAATTGTTTTGCCAGAACGTAATTCTTTCTTAGATGCTGTTTACTGTGTTAGATGTGGAACCCGTTTAAGTTGCTCCGAGTGTGAGTCTGTGTCTAAACTTTTCCTATTCCAGCGAGATACTGATTGCTCGGGTTTTACCAAGTACAGGAAAAAGAAAGCCTGATCCTGACTTTTACCTGGAAGTTATTAAGCACCTCGACGTTGAGCCAGGAAACTGTATCTTCATTGATGACAGGTAGATGTCTGATTAAACAGACATTTCAATCACTCATTCTGAAAATATCAAATGGTTATCTTCGAGTTTTTTTGTGGCACGTTGGAGTAATCCTAGATCACTCTCCTTTTCTATGCTGCTTAAATTGGCTCAATATATTACAGAATAATGGTACATTTTGTGAATAAAAAGTCTCTATAATATTGAACTGTTTGATTTCGGGGTAGCTCTTTTTCTAATACATTCGTGTTATATTCCTACTTTTGTGAGTCGTCAAGTCAAAAGGAATTTTCCAATGCATAAACTGCAGTGCAGACAATCCTTGGTGTATAATTTTACCTCTATGACCTGATTGATTCACCACCCTCTCCCTTTCTGCCTGGTTGGTTTGAAAACGAATGAAAAGCCAAGTCCGTAATTAAACACTGATAGAGCTTTCTTACCTAGAAAATATTTGCATTTCGACAAATAGAACCTCAGTTTTGCCTTTTTTGCTGTCTTGCATTAGTAGTTATTGGTTTTTTGGTTCCGATGCTGACAAGTTCTTTGTCAGCAACCGTGCTGACACGATCTCAGCTGTTGGGTTATTAATCCGATATCTGATAAATAAGTGGATGATTATTAAAGAATAGTTGCCGACTTGCACAACTATTTTTAACTGTTGGAACAACGATCCAAAGGCTGAGTGATCGTGTTAGCATGGAGATGACAAAAACCCTGTCAGCTCCAGAACCAAGCTGAGTGATCGGAACTTTTGATTATGTTCCTACCTAGCATACATTTTTTGAGAAATCAATATGCTTTAGCATATAATTCTTATTACTTAATCTGGTTCATATGCTGACACGATCTCAGTCGTTATATTGATGCTTATTTAGTTGATGTAGGTGAAAATGTGGACTTGGCTCTACCGGCGATTTTAGTTTTCCCCTTTCGATCCGCTGGTTTATGAATTTTTCCCCTTACCATCTGTTTGTAACAGGAGGAGAAATGTTGAAGCAGCTATTGAAACTGGTTTTAGAGGCTTTCAGTTCAAGGGTGTGGATTTGCTGCGAAATGACTTGTCTACCCTCGGCGTTGACGTTTCAAGAAATGCACACAATCAAAATCAAGATTTGTCTAGCTCCTCTTTAGAATGACATTGGCTCTCTGCTCATGCTTGCATATATCTCAATAAAATCTGAATTTTTATGTTGTTTTCTTGACCATTCTTTTCCCCTCTGTCTCGACATTTCTGTTTGAATTCCTGTCATATACTGTGTCACATTCTCAGATGATGGCCAAGTGTCACATTTTTTTCTTCAGAGTTTCACCAACTTATTTAGATACAGTGGATTTATGTAGGTAATTGATGAAAGTATTTTTCTTATAAATATATATAAAAGAAACAAAAATAAGGGAAAATAGCTCTGTTTGCCTTTTAAACTATAATTTTTTGTTTGTGAGAGTTTTCACTCCGGTTTATAAAAGTAGATTTTTTTGTGAAATTTAGAATATAATGCAATGTGCGATTTTCATATTAAATTTTATACGTAGAGCTATTAAACCCTAATACTTCGTAAATTTTTACAATCAATTTAGTATAAACAAAAAAGTAAAGTGTTTTAATGTATTATGGATTGTGTTTAGATAAATAGAGTTTTTATCTGGATTTTCATTTTGAGTCTGACAAAAGCTGAATTCTTTGGTGTATATGCGAGGCAAAACCAAAAATTTTAATCTAAGAGATTAGTAAAATCATTAAACAACAAACATATTATGAAAATTAAAAACTATGAAATCCATACCTTCAATAATAATAATAGTACTAACTAGATAATAAAAATAGACTAAAACATCGAAAACCTCAAAACACTAAAAAGATCAAACAAGAACACCATTGGCAGCAATTTTATCCATAATCTTAGCCACAGCATCCTTGGATTCTTTCAACAACTTAATACTTCTATTCAGCCTTGATCTTTTCTCAGCTACAAGAGGAGACTCCTCAAGCATCTTTTCAAGACCAGCTCCATTCAGTCCCATCAACTCGTTCACAATCTCAGTTTCCATTTCATAATTCACGAGATTTTGAATACTCGACAGTATATGAAGAGCCATACAATCCACCAATCTCCTCAGCACAATCTTCCAATAAGCGGTCATCCTCATTTTCAAATCAAACGCTTGTTGCACGACACCCATATGGTTCCTAAGATGTCCGACCTCAATGTCTCCAAATCCATCGATGAATATGTTCGTTGCCTTCGAGTGATCATTCATGATTGCCATGAATTCTTCTTGCTTAGTCATTAGAAGGTTCCAAGATGCAACGTATTCCGGATGGCAAGTGTAGTCAACTTGTTTCTCCATTTTGATGATTTCATTAAACCACTCTATCGATTGTTCTTCCTTCTTCGCTATAAGATTCTGAGCTGCCCTTCTCATGTAGGAAAGCTGTGGATAATTATCGGAATGTTCCAACAAAATGGGAACTAAAACACCTTCTACATAGCTCCATACCTTGTCCAAGAACTCGACAGGTGCCGCTGAAATGGAATTCACCTTCTTCTGCATTAATGTCAAGAAAGCTGTCCTAGGAAGGAAATTAGGCAATCCAATCCCTTTCGATTCCTCAAGAATGTCGATTTCATGCCTTAAAAAGTGTTCCTTAGGCTCCTTTTCGATGCAATTCCCCTGCAGCTCAACAGAGTAATGAGTAAACATTTCGGACAATCTAGCCGTGCAGTGCTTGGATTTATCATCAGGGAACTCGTCATATTCACCACGAACAAAAATCTTCCTCAATGATTCTTTAGCCGAAGACAAAATGTGCATAAAAGCGCACATCGCTTCTCCAACAGATGACAAATTCCTCGGCATCTTCTTTAGTTCTGATACATTCGCGTTCAACTTGTCGTTTATTTTCCTAATAATATCAGGCAAACATTTCGATATAATTGTCGCCTGAATATGAACCAACTTTTGAGCCAAAACAGGAATTCCAACCATAGATTTACTTATAATGGAAAGTTGAGGATGGGATTCGAATAGCATTTCCTCCTCAGCGCGAGCATCTTCATAGGACTCGTTCCCTATCCGATTTCTTACAACAACATAGCCGAGTCCAATGTTAACATCATCCGACGTTACTTTCTCAAAAAGCCCTTCAGGATTTTTATCAGGTTTGGTAACAACTGCTAATGTTCTTTCACCTGATTTATCAACTTTTTGAGACATTCTAATTGATTCACAAGTCGAGAAATCAACAGTTGCTGAAAGAACATTCAAGATTATGCTTTCTTCAGGCTTAATATACTCCATTATAATAGCTGATATCTGCTCATAGATATCCTCAGGCTGACCATGTACTGGAACTCTAGTAATTCCAGGCAAATCCACCATTGTAAGATCCGGGACACCCATCTTTTTAACAGTAAGAGTCAAAGGGGTATTCGAAATCCCTTTACTTCGGCCAGCAATTTCGTCAGTTGCAAGAACAATAGCATCAGCAACTGAATTTTCGTCGGTTGTGACCATTTTGCCATTGAATTCCAAAGTCATTTGTGAATGAGGATTGTTATGAGATTGGAGTCTCATAATTAAAGGGACTCTGGTACAAATTCCTTGGCCTCTGGGGAGGCTAATACCAGCAAGGGATTCAAGAACACTTGATTTTCCCGAAGATTGATCCCCGACAACGACAATGGTTGGTAATTGAATCCCTTCTTGCATTACTTTAAGGTTTCTAAGCTTGTCAATACAGTCGAGAAGAGGGCGAATTCGATCATTGTAGGACGAAATGATCGGTGCGTCCATCGGTAATGCTACTAAGGACTGTTGTTCTTCACCCATTTTTTTCTTTTGTCTCTAGAGGAAAAGCTAAGTTTGAAGATAGATTTTTTGAGGTGATTTGAAGAGAAAAATTTAGGTAAATTTATAGAAAGTAGTCAGTAATTATGAAGTGATGGTGAAAACTAAGAGGCAGAAATTCATGTTGAACAAGTTAAATTAAATAAATTTTAGAAGTGAAAGCTTCGCCCTTAAGGATTTACTTTATAAAAAAGTGTTCACCTTTTTCTCTTTTTCAATTGACTCGGAAAGGCGAGAAATATGAACGGTTTATTTGCGTTTGCGACATCAAAAGCTCCCGACATGACTTTAACATTTTTGTTTTTTTAAGAAAAAGGACTTTTAGTTGCATGCATTGTCGACTCTTCTCCTTTTTCGCACATACAAAATATTTTTACGTGAAAAATATGTATTTTTGACCAAAAAATTGGTGTTTGCGGAATAGGTGTTCTCAAAATTAAAACAAGTACTTTTTTAAAATCAATCTCAGCCCTAAAAAATTTAACTCAACGGCTGAGAATCTGTTCCGCACATGCAAAACAAATACTCATTCCGCACTGAAGCCGTGGTGCTTCTCTTCGCCATCTCTTATTTCTAGATAGCTGGCATCATTGGCGATCCAACATGGTGGCAGCCAGGGACGAATGTAGGAATTTATCTCGAGGCACAAAATTGCAACAGTACGTCATAACTATATTTAAAAAATATATAAAAATGCTGGTGGTGAACTTGATCAAATATTTTGAACTATATATAAAATTTACCATATCTAGTAGTATTTTTAGAAATCTCGAGGGAGCGACTGCCCCCGTCCCCTGTCTTCGTCCCTGGTGGCAGTGGGTCAAATGACGCAGCTGAAAAAAATATATTACATAAGGTATATTTTACTTCATAATAAATGTATAAGTGACATCACATAAATCGCCGTGTACCCTTACTGTTCTATGTTCTTAATTCCATTACTGACTGAAATATGTTTTGAGAGGATGACATGAAGTATTTAATTACTTTAAAATTTATTTAAAATATTGGGAGCAGTGGCCATTCCCAGCCTCCACACTTGTAAACACAAAAAAGAAAAAGAAAATGGATATGCTTCCGGATCAACATCTAAAGTGAAATTTCTATATAACAATAACTTCCTTGTATTAATAAAATATTATGGTTTCAACTCGGAACCAATTATAGATAAGAATAAACTTTGCGTTATAATATTACGTGTTTTTTTAAAACCATTTTTAAGAAATTTACTTCTATATAGTAATAAAATAACATTAAATTTTAAATATATTTATATATCTATATATAATATTCAGAATTATTTAACTATATTACATTAAACTTAAGATGATATGAATTCTTGACTATCTTGTATATTGCTGGCTGTGACAACTTAAGCTGATGGGTATCTTCTAAACATTTTGCAAGATCTTTTTTATTCCAATCGGGGTTGATTTCTTTCATTTTGCGCAACTTGACACGAATACTTTCAATGATTTGAGTTCGTTTGCTTTTAGGTGTAACAACCCGTCCCATAACTTGGTAATTTATTAGGAGTCATAGGTATAATAGAAATTTCATATCTCAAAAAAAAAAATAGGAAAGAGAAAATACTTGGAAATAATAATAAGTAAAAATTAGATAAGAAGTAGAATAAAATAATAAGAAAAAAATGAAACTTGGTCCCCAAGTTTGATTAGCCTCCACGGAAAAAAAAAATAAAGAAAAAGAAGATTTTTACTTGGTGCCCAAGAACAACTAGCATACTCATCATGCTAGGGGATTGCATTGGTATGACCCAACTTTTCTCTAATGGTCATGACATGGCATGCAAAAAAGTGGGAGCAACATTTTTGGCGAGGATGGAGCTGACGTGGCACTTCTCCAGACGCGCCTCACCACGTCAGTTCAGGACGGAAGTCCCAATTTCATTCTGGGGCGAGGTCAAGTCACCGAAATATTTTTTTTGCGCTTGCAAATCTCATGGAATGGAAGTGTTGATACACCTTTTCTTTTTCTTTTTTCTTTTTTATTTTTCTTTTGGTTTCTTTTTTTTATGTTAAATTTAAAAAATATATATATATATATATATATTTATACAATTGCGAGTTGACAAAACTTTGAATCCTTTAGATATTATTTAATGTAGTAATATGATTATTTTAAACACATTAATTGAGTTTACTCCAATAGCACTACTACATATACAATAATTTTAATAATATATTAGATAATGTAGATGAATAAGTTAATTAGATGTGGGATTGGTATTAGAATTAATTAGGAATTTTATTTGAATTAGGAAAGTTAGTATAATATAAATAATATATATAGAAAATCACATCAATTTAATAATGAATTAAATAGGGGTTAGTTAATAAAATAATATAAGAAATAAAGTAAAAAATTAAAAAGGAAAAGAACCGTGGATACGACTCAATTTTTTGTTTTTTTCTTTAAAATGTCAATCTCATTTTAGTGTATACTAGAATACATTATCTAATATATTATTAAAATTATTGTATATGTAGTAGCGCTATTGGAGTAAAATCAATTAATGTGTTTAAAATAATCATATTACTAAATTAAATAATATCTAAAGGATTCAAAGTTTTTTCAACTCGCAATTGTATATATATATATATATATATTATATATATATAACATAAAAAAAAGAAACCAAAAGAAAAAGAAAAGGTGTATCAACACTTCCATTCCATGAGATTTGCAAACGCAAAAAAATATTTCGGTGACTTGAGGACGGAAGTCCCTCCTCGCCCCAGAACGGAATTGGGATTTCCGTCCTGGACTGATGTGGCGAGGCGCGTCTGGGGAAGTGCCACGTCAGCCCAGACTTCCGTCCTCGCCAAAAATGTTGCTCCCACTTTTTTGTATGCCATGTCATGACCATTAAAGAAAAGTTGGGTCATACCAATGCAATCCCCATATATATATACTCCCATTTCCTTCTTGTTTTTGTAAGACAGACCAAAATAAACTACAACCTACACTACTTCTATTCTTTTATTTGTTACTATTATTATCATACTATTATTTTTTATTCTTTCTTCTCCTTCCAAGCCCAGAGCTATAGGCTAAGATTTCATTAAATGAATTTCGTGGAGATGATCTAGTCTTTGAGATTTGGATTATTCTATATCAACGATAGTCGACATTTTACCAAGTGAGTGGTTCTAACCATTTTTACAAAATTATATATACGTATCGTGTGCTCATTAATTGTTCATTGCACTCATGGTCTGGATCCACTCATAATATGCATTGGATACATTTGCATTACACCATGAAACGTTTTCTGAAATTGGGGTCTTATTGTTAATGTTATTGGAAATGAAATGTTTATACTGAACCTTGAACGGGATCTGTCCTGAGATTAATGACATGGCATTACGAGACTGCGGATATATTGAGTCGGGCCTAAATGAATATAATCGAAGGAACTGCGTGCTACACCAAAGGGTGGGAGCCACCTCCCGAATTCTGTCGATAAATGTCTAGATCGAGGCCCGTATGAAATGTGTGTGATTTAATGTTATTGGAATGCCATTGTCAATCTGATCTCGACAGTCTTGAACAATTGTTCCAGAAATCAGGCCCCTTATTATAAGAGTATATATATGGTTTTCTCATTGTGCGAGATATTTTTTATATAAAAGTATTTTTTCAAAGAAAATGATTTTTACAGACACTGGCACCACTAGAACAACCTTCACTGAGCTTCGGCTCATGTTTTCCAAAATGTTTTCCCCCTCCCCAGGTATCTGAAGGTGGTGCAATATTTTGGTATCAGAGTGCAGCAGCGAAAGCTTGGGATTAGAAATCTGTATATAGGGATTTCATTGTATTGGATTCTATTGTAAAAGATAGAACCCAGTGCCGAGAGGCACGCAGCAGTCCCGACCCGAGAGGGTAGGGGTGTCACATTAGGTGTCATGATTTGCTTGAAGTAGAAAATGTATGATTTGAAAGGATAATGAAATTTATTTTTATACTAGCATTTATATATGTATCATAAAAAAAACAAACTAAAAGGCATTTCGAAGATACAAGATACATGAATGAATATTTCAAATGCATACATGATGTACATACATTTTTTTTTTACATTTCCTAGATATTGTATATGCATGATGCACGCACATTTGTTTTTTTTTAAACACATGATCTTATATATCTTTTAAATTTATGTTTTTAAACTATGAAGGGACATATTTCCAAGTGTCGTATAATATATATTAGTTATTTTTTTAAACTATAATTTTATATGTAAACCCCTATTTAAGAATAACCTGCCTATAGTAATATTTTTCTCCGGTCTCAAGAGTATTACTATATAGAGGTTTTATACATAAAAAATGTCATGGATTCGGTTTCATGTATGAGTTGGCAAATTTTCCTTAATAGTCTCACTTTTCTTTCCACGAACAATTAAATTTTTGAAATTGAATATAAAATTTTTCATATTAAACTCATATACCTATTACACACAACTCTAACAACTAATTCTTCAAACTTCAGTGCAAGTCATTCATAATATCTTCAATATGGATTAGACTTGCTTCATTTTTTTATAGCACTTGAAGTGATTAGGCTCCCATCTTGAATATGTATCACTATCACAATAGCATAAAACATTAGAAACCGACACAATATTTATCATTGACCAAAACTGAGTGGAGCTAACAAATTCTTCTTTTTTCCGAGGAAATTTGTGTAATTAGCTTAGCATTTATGACTCGAAAAAATAAGTTTGGGTTTGAACCACTGTCTGATAATAATAAAAACTTTTAAAAATAATTCTTCTTTTTGGGTGTGACTATGGGTGCTCAAGAAAATTCAAACCGCACCACGCACCTATGCCGTTTTTATTTTTAATTGGTTTGTTTTCTCAAACCACAAATTTGGTGCGTTTGAAATTTGTTTGAAACTAATAACACGGCACCACACATGCACCTTATAGTTAATTTTAGTACACTACTTAGTCTAAAGAAGATTCATTTAGAAGTAATATAAATGTGAGACTTATTTTTCACGAACAACATTGTTAAGATTAGGTACTATATATGTTTCTATCTTTACCAAGGCAGTCAAACTCGCGATCCTACGTAGGATCGAAAGGGCATATGAGGATCGTAACTCGTATCGTAGATCCTACTTAATTTAAAAAATTATTTGAAAATATATATGTACTCTAGAAAAAACATTTCAATCACAAATATAAAGTGTCTTAAAGAAAAAAAGATAATCAAATACTCAAAACAAATCATTTAAGTTATTAGCATGTTTATTAATTATAAAGATAAAAGTACAAATATCATGTACTAAAATTAAACATGTTTATTAAAATTTAATTTGAAGTTAACAAAATTAAATAAAGGCAATGTGTGTCAAGAAGGCCGTGGTCCAGTGGGGCAAGCCTTGACCTGCGACCGGGAGGTCCCAGGTTCGACACTCGCCTCCTACGTGAGGCAAATAAAATTCTCTAGGAGAGAATTAAGGTGCTGACCGAAAAAAAAAATTAAAGGTAATGTAAAAAGATTATGTAAAATTAGTTGAGATTATTGTGAAACAACTAAATTTTTCAAAGAAAATGTGAGAATTGAAACAGTCAATAACCAATTGAAACTAGTGTTCCCAGTCTAGCCAAAATAATAATAATATTAATAATAATCAATTAATTAATTAAAAAATAATCTAGTAATAACAAGAAGCGAGATATAATTTGAAAGCAAAGAATTTACCTGTTGCTGAAACATGATTCAAATGGCGAAACTTCATTTGTAATGACTAAGTATTCAGCAAAAAAGTCAACCGGAGTTAATTTAATTAGTAAAATGTGCGTAATTTATATTTTTAATTAAGATTCAAATATCTCCTGAGATATATAAATTTGTATACATCTTCAAGTATCAGTTCTGAGTATAAGAAATGATAAAAAAAAATAGAAAATATAAAGTGTTTCGGAAAAAAAAACTACTAATAACACTAATTTTACATGGTAGGAATATAGAAATGAAGATTTATAATATTGAGCAAAAAAATATATGGAATTAATTAACCAAAAAAAATGAAAAAATTAAAGACTAGTTTTGAGTGACTCGTGGGATCGTACCGATCCTATGTTTATGAGTCAGATCTTACGAGTTTACACCGATCCTACCGGATTACTAATTTTACGTAGGATCTAACTCAAAAGACCCCTTACAACTCGTAGGGTCGTACGATCCTACGAGTCAACTTGTGAGCTGCCATGATCTTCACTCTTCATTTGTGTGATTGATCTATAGCACTTTATTTTTTAATAAATGCTTTCAAATTATTAACTTTGTTCATACAAAATAAAAAATACAGTAAAATGTGTATCTTTTTTAGACTTCTCATCAAAATCTACTTATAAAAAAATACGATGTGATAGGTTTGTTCGGTAATGGATCATGTAATAGCTTAATAGTGTTACTTAGAGATTTTTATTTTTATTTTGGAAAAAAGAAAAAAGAATGTTCCAAACAGCAAAATCGCACAATACCGCGTCAAACCGAAAATTGCAATTTAAGATTTTAATTAGTTTGATGCGGTTTTAATTTTTTTTATTCTGAAAAAGGATCTTTTGATAACTCGTAAATTTATCTATATTTTATTATACTTTAATAGTAATTTTGAGCTTCAATAAGTATTTACATATCGAGTTTCGAGCTTAGAATGGTATAATCCTCACTTCCATGTGTTTGCATGTGTAGGGGTAAAATAGTCTTTTGAAGGATAAAAGTGAACCGACTTGCAGAATAAGAAAGAAGCTGCTGGAATTGAAGATGTGATCTTTACGGGCTAGAAGAGTTCTGGTGTACTTCAACTATTTTAAAGAATATTGAAGAGTTGTATTTTATGTCAACTACTTTAGAGGAGTGTGGAGAGTTTTAATCTATGTCAGTTACCTTAAGCTAGCAGGTTTCTATTTCTATAAATACTCTTTGATAGTCTTAGAAAAATTTAGTCAATCATTATTTAGATTATTATAGGTTTTAGTTTTTCTCTATAATTAACCCTCTTCTAGGGTTAATCTTTATAGTTCTTTTATATGCAAATTTCGTAGACAAGGTTCAAGCTTTTGATGATTGAAGTACTTTTGAAGATTATTTTGATTTCAAGTTTGAGATTTTATTTGAATCCATGGATGTTTTCTTATATTCTCTCTTCTAATTTGTTATTGAATTTATTCTCTAGTATGAACTAAATATTTATTCTAAGACCATGATGTAGCTAGATTAATTTTATATATTATTCTTGTGATTTTGTTATTCCATTAGTGTTGTGGAATTATTTTCTTATTATTGTTCTTAATGCTTTTGTGTGATTAGCTACCACTCAAATTGTCTTTACATTAACTTGGAAGATTTGCGACAGCTGACCTTGTTAATTAGGTTAAATAATATGAACATAAATTGAATGCAAGATAGACATATACCTGTATGGTTTGTGCGATCTTTATGATTTCATATGTTTAATGCGTTTTTATGGGTTAAAATCAACATAGAAATATAGTTGTTTTATTCATGAGAATAGATTTAATAAGCCTTGAAAGAGGTTATTAGATATAATTGGAAATCGATCGATTAATGAAACTCACTTTAGAATAACATATCGTTAGGATAATATATTGGTTAATTTAGTGAATTCATGTGCCTTAAATCTTTCGCTTATCAAACTTCTTGTTCAAGTTATTTGTTTTATGTTAGTTAATTAATTTAGTTTAATTAAATCATCATTAACCATCGGATTTATTTTACTTACTTTTGATCATTGTAGAATTATTTACTTAGGAATTAATTAATCATTATTCTCTGTGGGATCGACCTTGACTACTACAATATCGACCTAGTATGCTTGCTAGTATAGATTTTGCGTATCAATCTTGCATTAATAATGTGTAATAATTACAAAGCTGATTAAGGGGCTAAAATCGCCGTTACATGAGCATCCAGGAGTGATTTAACTCTACACATAATTAAATAAATGCGGTAAAAAGTAATATATTAGATACTATTGATGTTTTTAGATTTATTGCATTCTCATTCTCAAGCAATCAGTCTGCTGGTCAATCATCATTTTTAAATAGGTGAATAATCATGGAAGATAAATAGTTATTCATTTTTTAAAATAGATAAATATTGATAATTAGGTGTCGGAGTAGCACTTTCTTAAGGAAACTCTAGCAAATGCGGTCATATGCTTTTTCAAGATTAATCTTCACCGTCATACACCCTTTCTTGCATGTTTTCTTTTTCATGTTGTGGATAACTTACTGTACAATAATAATGTTGTCCACTCCTTGGCGGCATGGAGTGAAACTACATAGAATGAGAAGAGAGAGCGATTGAAAATGGTCAATTGTGGTTTCTAAAAAAGTTGTCGATTTTGCCCCCTGCAAAAATGCTCTGGTGGCTTGCACAAGCATTTTCGCCACTTGATTCGCTGGATTCCGCCTGTTTTGGGTATTTTTGGCACCTTGCAAATTGTTGTAGGTATAATTGACACACAAAATAATTCGTGATCATAAGTTGCTTTTCAAAGTTATTTGAGGGGAATAAATACTGATTAACTCTTTCCCATACAATTCAAGAAATAGTAAACAAGAATATAAAAACTAAAAATTAACTGTCTTACCCTTTAATTAGGTTCCACTTGCTACATTCTGGGTCTTTTCTAGAATATCTTCATCATGATTTTGTTGTGGTTTTTTTTTTTGTTACATAGTTAACCTGAGTGATTTTGTTACATAGTTAATCTTTTAGAAATATTACATTGGTGCTCACGAGTGGCGAGATATCTAAATAATCTTAGAAGTTTTTACATTAGTTTTCACCGCACCGAATTTCAACAAACTGAAATCATTATGGTTTGATGAAATTTAGTTTAGAAGTCAAAATTGTGGTTTTAGAAAATATATTTAAAAACTGCATTAGTAAATCAGTTATCACTACACCATACCAAATGCACACAGACTTCTGTCACTAACCAACAATGTATCATTAGGCATACAAACGGATCCATATCATTTTTTAATTTTTCCTACTGAATCCGAGCGGATCCAGAATATGTGGTTACCAGATACGTCCATTCGGATCCGGATACGAATCCGGTTAAACCCATTTCAAAAATACTTTTTTTCTTTTCTATTTTGGTTGATTAAAAATATATCTATTTAATCTAATAATCTTACATATCATATTCTACTTCACCCCAATTATACTATAATCCACCAATAATTATATGAATTTGACTACAATTCACCAATAATCCACATCATTTTTTCGAATTCGAATCGGATACGGACGTTTGCAGGCTTACGTATCATCATATAGATTCACAATCAAGTTGCACGGGGCATTATTTTGCTGGATATCTCCTTCAACGGTCCATATATTTTAGGCCCAATATATTTTCAGGCCTAATTCTTTGATTTCGTTGTATTTGATAATATTAATTAATGTACTAGATAAAATGTAAGTATTTAATATTGTAAAAGAGAATAAATAGAATTTACAATTCATTTCGATTCATCATCTAATACATAGTTTAATATAGGGAAAATGACTTCAATGGTCCCCAAAGTATTTACCAATACAAGCTAAGGTCCCCAAAGTATTTCGACTTCTCGCAAGGTCCTGAAACTATTTTCGCAGCTTCTGCATAGTCCTACCACCAGTTTGAACGGTGGTTTCAGGCCAAGCATTAGCACGCCCAAGGGCAAAATCGTCCAAAAAATTAAACCCATTCTTCCCCCTCCTCCTTCTCCGGCAACAACCACCAAATTTTTTATTCTCCACCAATTTTTCTTATTTCTTCTTCACAACAGCGCCCCTCCCATTTTTTTCTGCCGCAACTCCTCCACCGACACCATCACTACTGCTTTATATCCCCCTCCTCCTTCTCCGGCAACAACCACTCCCAAACCTCCCTGAGCCCCCATCTCCCTCCAACACCACCCTTTTTTTTTCCTGCCGCGACTCTTCCACCGACACCATCACCGCCGCTCTCTATCCCCCTCCTCCTTCTCCGGCAACAACCACTCCCAAACCTCCTTGAGCCTCCATCTCCCTCCAACCGCCCCCCATTTTTTTTTTCTGCCGCGACTCTTCCACCGACACCATCACCGCTGCTCTCTATCCCCCTCCTCTTTCTCGGGCAACAACCACTCCCAAACCCCCCTCAAACTGAGCATCCATCTCCCTCCAACCCCCATTTTTTTTCTACCGCGACACCTCCACCGACACCATCACCGCCGCTTTCTATCCTCCTCCTTCTCCGGCAACAACCACTTGATTTCTTTCTCAAAACCCACAACTCCAAATTACACAAAATTTTCCCAAAAACCCATTACCCAAATCTGAAGCTGCAGCAAATCATCAAATTAGTCGAAACCCATTTCTGCTTTTTTTGGGACGATTTTGCCCCTGGGCGTGCTAATGCTTGGCTTGAAACCACCGTTCAAACTGGTGGTAGGACTATGCAGAAGCCGCGAAAATAGTTTCAGGACCGAGAAGTCGAAATACTTTGGGGACCTTAGCTTGTATTGGTAAATACTTTGGGGACCATTGAAATCATTTTCCCTTTAATATATAAATTAAATTATAACACGTGAAATAAAATATCATTTCAATCACATCTTTCAATATAATCTAATCATTTTAGACAATATGCTAGAATATATAGAGTTATTAATTTCATTGAAACCCTAAAAGTATTCCAATTCTATCTAAAGTTTAAGTCTAATCACTCTCTCCAATTTCTCAATACAGTAAAACCTCTATAATGTAATACTTCATATAAGAATAAACTTTTTATAGTAGAAAAAAAAAAGAACTAATCACTATTTCTGCCCATTAAGTATCTTTAAAAGGCAAGTTATGACCATTAATTTTTTTAGGTGCCAAAATTGCACCTGAGAATTTTTGAGGTGCTATTTGTAGACAAAATGGGCGGAATCCGGCGAGAAGAGGCGGCGTTCCACATGTGCGGCCCCGCACATACACATTTTGAGGGGGTATATTAGCCATGACAATTTTTCCATCATTCTTTTCCAAAAATAAAATAAAAAAATAAAAGAAGAAATCATAGGTGGAGCAGAATGTGCAACCACCATCAAGAATATTACCACCTAAATAGCCCAAATTCATATTTCATTTTCCACCCAAATTTATCAAAAAACTAACAAATCCAAGCCAAAAAAAAAAAAAAAAAAAAATTCTCAGAAATCTATACAAAGGGGAGCTGAAAGTTAGTAAAGAACAAAGATTACTATTTTTACGAGATTCTCATTTAGATTTTTCTAATGATTTTCATCACATAGGTCTTCTTTTTCTTCAATGTAATTTTCATTCACAAAATCTTCAAAAATTGCGAATTTCTTCCGCTTTTCTTCCTTGGTTTGGTTTTCCATCGTCGTCTCCGTTGTTTGATGGGTCGGTAAATTTGGATGAAGCATTTCGATGATGATGGTTGGTGGCGCTAGTGAGGGTTGTGGAATTAGATCTAGGGCAGTGGTGGTGGAGATGGCGGAGTGGTGGAGGATGGGGTGAGTGATGGAGATCAAGAGGGAGGGTGGGGTGGTGTTTTTTATTGAATTTTCTCTTCTTGGTTTTTTTGACAGTGGCGGTGGAGATGGCGGAGTGGTGGATGGTGGGGTAAGTGGTGGAGATCAAGAGGGAGGGTGGAGTGGGTTTTTTTCTCTCTTGAATTTGTTCTTCTTGGTTTTCTTGACAGTGGTGGTGGAGATGGAAGAGTGGTGGTAGAGATGGCAGAGTGATGGAGGCGGAAGGAATGTGGTCCGGTAATGTTGATGAAAGCCTTCACGGACGCGAGAATAAGTTTGGTGGCGGCGGCTATCGACGGATTCATTATTGTTCTCATCCTCGTTTATCATCATTGTTCATGGCCTTTGAGAATGAAATCTCTTCTTTTTTCTGTTACGCTTATTTTTGTCCCAAAAAAAATGAAGGCCACACCCTCCTTCAATTCTCTTGGTGATTCTATTTCAATTGAGGGCAAATATTTAGGGCATTTGGCCATAATATTGAATGGATTTTCATTGGGATGAGGGTTTCTTCTTTTTCTAGCCGCTGCATCGGTATAGAGAAATTTGGGGTTTTTTCTTATTGATTCTTCCATTAGATTGATAAAAAGTGTGAAATTATTGACGACTTTTTTTACAAGTGTTTTTTGAGGTTGTGGGTGTTTTTTTTTTAATTAAAAATTTGGTTGGACGAAATTACCCATAATATTTCGTATGTGCGGGCCGCACATGTGGAATGCCGCCCCCTCTCGCCGGATTCCGTCCATTTTGTCTACAACTAGCACCTTGTAAATTCTCAGGTGCAATTTTGGCACCTAAAAAAATTAAAGGTCATAACTTGCCTTTCAAAGATACTTAAGGGGTATAAATGGTGTTTTTCTCAACAAAAAAAAAAATTATGATTCCAACTCGGGACTAGTTATAAATAAGAATAAACTATACATTGTAATATTCCATGTTTTTAGGACCATCCTTTAGAAATTTATCCACATATAGTAATAATCCAAAATTATTTAACTATGTTACGTTGAACATTGATATGATATGAAATACTCATCTAAAGTTGTATGTGACAATGACTTAATTTTTTGGGTTAATACCGCATCCTTTAATAGTAACTTGTAAACACAATCACCTTCTTGTTGAATTCAAAATATTTCCAGTTTATCCAACATGCTTAAAGCTTGTTGACACGAGACTTTTTCTATTTCTACACTATCATCCTCCAGATTATCACCTCGAGCTTCTATTTCTAAACTAATGAATCTTATATATCTTTTAAATTTATGTTTTTAAAATATGAAGAGACATATTTTCAAGTGTCGTATAATATATATTAGTTAATTTTTTTAAATTATAATTTTTATATATAAACCTTTATTTAAAAAATTTGATCCCGAAAATATTTTTGTATAGAAGTTTTAATGTATAAAGAAAATAAAAGGTGAGGGAGACGGTTCTCGTGTTGATAGATTTTCGTCTCATGCGTGAAACAAAAATTTGGGTTGTTAATAAAGAATTTAACAATTGGGATTTTATTGAACGTTATCGCCTGTTGCACGATGTAAAATTCACAATACATATTTTGATTATGATAATAGGCTTTCGTTGAAATCATTTAAAAAAAATTAGCCGTCAAATTTTTTATTCAATATTATTGAGAATTATGTTGGGATTCTTGAAATGCGGGTCATCATCTTTGTTATCTCTCTGCATGTATTCGCTGTCAACTTATGATGATGCGTGTCATCTCTCTTTCCAACGCGTGTCCCCCTCTCTCTTTCTCTCCTTCTCAGCTTATTATTATCCAAGAAAAACCCACAAAAACCTTTTTCTCTTGTTTATGTGAGCTTTTTGGAGGAAACATTTCATGTATTGAACCTGACCTGATATCCATCACCAGGTAATCAATTCAAATCCCCCCTTTGATTTTTCTTTTGTTTTTTTTGTTTTGTTTCCTTTTGATCTATTTTCGTTTTTTGTTGCACATTCTCGAAATTGATTTGGGGTTCCTTTTGATTTCTATGTAAATCATACAAATCAGTTATAGACTGAACCAAAGGGCGGGGCGGGGTTGGCCAGTGACGAAGACAGTGGCAGGGCAATCGCCTCTGAGATTTTTTAAAATACTACTAGATATAATAAATTTTATATGTAGTTCGAAATATTTGATCAGATTCGTCTCAACATTTCTTGCGGCATACTGCTGCAGTTTTTCGCCCAACCTTAAAAGTCTAGGGCTTCGTCCCTGGGTTTGGCCAATATTTTAAATATTAGAAATTTCAGAGTTATCATTAGAAAATAGAAGCTTTTGCCCCTTCGAGAATTGTGTAAAATTTGAAGTTCCTGATTCTCTCCATGAAATCAGTATACCTATGCTTTTGGAGTGATACTTGTTATCCCCAATTTCACAATATGAGTCGTTTAGAACATGAGGCGAAATTTAAGTTTGCAAAAAATAAAGTGATTTTTTTAATTAAAGTATCAATATTACTCCCCTAAATAAAATAAAATTAGTGGTATACAAGTCCTACATAAGATAGTAATATTGCTATTTTGACTAACAAAGTACCTTGCTTTTTATTTCCTTAACTTTCGCTACATGTACTAAACTAAGTAATATCGAGGTAGTATTATTTGTATTAGATTGCATTTTGTATGCATATGATAGAAGTGTAAATTTGTATAGGATGGAAGATCCGGGCGAGGAATGGGAAATTGTGGAATACCCTATTGCTGCAGGGGAGGAAGCTAGTCAAAGCAAGATTAGCTGGATTTTGAGCAAAGGATTATGGTTAGGGAAGAAGGCTATGATCACAGGTTTTGTGGTCTCATCTGCTCCGGTGGTTCTTCCTCCGCTTGTAGTTGTGTCTGCTCTCGGCTTTGCTGTATCGGTTCCCTTTGGATTTGTTTTCGCGAGTTATAAATGCACAGAGAAGCTGATGAGCAAGTTGTTGCCGATACCGGAGTCATTTGAGGCGTTGGGTTATGCACCACTGATCATGGATAAAGCGGAAGAGGATGCGATTGATGAGGGAGAATTTGATATGGAAGAAGAGGAGAAAAAGCAGATCCAAGATACGGCGGAGAATGTGGAAGTGAGAATGGAATTGGTGGATGATGGCAACAAAGAGCAAGAGAAAGGAAGTACAGTTCCTGAAACGGATCGGAATAGAGTTGACGATACTGGTTTGGCAGTGCAGGAAAAATTGGATACTGAGGAAGCTATAAAGGAAAAAGGTTATGAAGAAGATGATGGTGAATATTTGGAAGGGGACGACGAGGGGTCGCTTGGTGGGACAAATGTTAAAATTGAAGGTAAAGGTGAAGATTCTGTTGAAAAATCATTGATAAAAGAAGCTGAAGACGAAACACCAAAGCCTGTTGGGACGAGTGTTGACATTGAAGGTAAAGGTAAAGGTTCTGTTGGAGAGCCATTGATAAAAGAAAATGAAGAGGAAATGCCACAGCCTGTTGTGAAGCGAGTTGTCGTTGTAACTGAACATGAAGAGAAAAGGGCTCATGATGTGAAGAAAACACGTGATGTAGTCGTGATAGTCAAGCCCTTGCAGGTGGAAACTGAAAGTGGTGTTGGTAGAAATGAAGAAGCAGAACTTAAGAAAGAGAGTACGGGTTTGCTCGACAAAATCAGAGATGAGGGTGTTTCAGCTGATTCTGTCAAGAAGAAGAAGAAGAAGAATAAAAGCAAGGAAAGTCTGAAGAAAGTACTTGGCCTTGGTGGGGCAGGAACCGACAATCCAGACGCTGGACAAGTAGCTGAGGTACCTGCTGGGAATCCGAAAGTATCAACTAATGGAAACCGTTCGGGACGGCATCCTAACCTTGTCGATGAGGACGTCAAACAAACAATGGGGAAGAAACAAGCTAGCCAGGCACCGGAAAAGGACAATGCTGTTGTCTCTAGTGGACGTGAAAATGTGCACGTTGAGAACGATGCAATCCACAAGGGAAGTACTGGTGAGGATTTTATTTTGTTGACCCGAAAAAGTATCATTGTAGTTGAGGGGGTTATACACGTTCTTTCTAATGATCTCAAATTTATTTATTTTCTATTGAAAGGTAATGAAGTGCCATTTAAAGCGGCGGCTGCAAGAGCTTCAACTAAGGTCAGTTCTCAATCGACTGTTTCAAAAAACTTGCAATTCATTTTGAGCTGAAAGAATTTCATTGACGGAGTTTTTGAAGTTGATTAGTAGATTGATTATTTTAGCTCTTGAAAAGGTCCTGGAAACGTGGTTAGTTTTACATTCTGTAATTTCCTGCTGCTAATGTTCGGTGTGGTATAATTTGGGTGTGCTGTGCGGGTGAGGAGGAGAGGATGTCCGATTGTCCGTATTTCTAGAATGGGGTTGGGCAGTGAGGTAGACCATTCTCTAGTATTTGCAATATTTCGTCAAATCAAGAATGTAATGCTATAATAGCTATTTGTACACTACTACTCGTAGAATGGAATCAACTTACTCCCTCCATTCCGCACTAGTTGTCCCAAAACTTATCTTTTCTTGTGCAAATTAGTTGTGCAGCCCCAAGTGAATTTAACCATCTATGTTTTATTTTTTTTAGGAGCAGACAATTTTTAGTTTAATTCTGGACTGGTATGTAAAATACTGGTCAAGTTCAAATCATTTTCCTTAAAAGGAAGCGTGCAAGTATTTATGCCAGGAGGGGGTCGAACTTTGAAAACTAGTTTAGGCCTACGCTCGCTTGTTCTTGCGCGTGAATATCCGTCTTTTTGGTCAGCGGCTATCTGGACCACCATACCTTCTCTATTGCCACACATCTTCCCCAGTCCCTGAAAGCCATCCGGGGGCCTCGCCCTCTTTCTCAACTCATTCGAGTCTTTAGTTCAGCGGCTCATCTCTGTTTGCTTCAGCTCCTAAGGAATGAGGTTAGCTTGATTACGCACCTGATTGACTTTTAGTTACTTCAAGCTATGATGAACGATCTTCCTTAGGATGCAACTCGGATAGAGTATGCTATAGAAGTACTCACAAGGAGTACACCGGTGAACGGACTCTTAAATGAGATGATCAACCAGGCATGACCGAGTAAGAGTCCTTAAAACCCTTGTTATTTCCTCTCTGCTAGATGATTCTTTACTTGACATGATGAGAACCTGTGAACAAATTTGATGCTGGCTTAATGCATCCAAGTGCTTCTTAATGTAATTCAGTTATAATATAGAAATAACTCGGGTGGTTCTGTTTCCTTGGTTTCTTGGTATTTCAAAGTAGTCTTTTATGACCTGTTCAATGCACTTCTCGGCAGAAAAATCGCGGACGCTGAAACGTGATGCTGCTTATCAGAGGCATGGGTTCTGTCCTGTGGATGGCCTCTGGCGAGTGGCAATGTGTAGCACATTGGTTATTCACGGTTTTTATTCAACTTCTTCCTGGATGTGAGATTGTTCATCGACGCTAGATCATGTTGTTTTACACGGGGCCTGGATTAGACTCGATTATGTTTGGGTTTTTTTTTTTTGCTAATTAATATTGGTTAGATAATATTTCCTGGAAATTTTTATGTTAGCAGCTACTGAATATGTGTGAAAACGAGCTATATAAGGATCTCACCCTTCACTAAGAATATCTTTTCTGTTATTAGATTCGATTTCAGAAATTCGCCTTGTTTTTCTTCTATTTCCCTTTTGAACTTGATTCTACAATCGCTTAATATGGTGGTCCTGTGTGATTTTCTAGATATCGGTACATGTAAATGCTGTCTTTGTTTCTTGTAATTATGTTCTTCCGCGTATCTTCTGCTATGTTAAATATTCTGATTCAGCTTTCTTCTTCTTAGAATTCTCTCAGTGAGAAGAACTTGTGGGAGCAGATAAACGCGATGCGAGTGATAATTGGGTACAAGGCAGCCCGTCACACATCATTTACCGAGGAATTGAAGGCTTTGTATGTGTTTACGGGTGTTGAGCCACCCTCGTCGTTTGCTGCTGCTAATATTCGTGATGCCGAGGACAAGCTTCGTTTTCTCATGTCTATTGTAGGAGTCAAGTAGAGTAGTGAAGGGAACTCTTTTGAAGTTTATACTTTTCCATGCTTCGGCTTTTTATCGTCTTGCTGAAAGTTTAGTCTGATCGTCTTGATGTAGTGTCTACTGTTTAATGTCGCGGACGGAACTTCGAATTTATTTTATATTACGAACAATATTGTATTATTTGACTTGACAATTAGGATGCTCGGTGTTATCTGATTATGTTAGAATCTGAGATTCTAGCCTGTTTATTATTGTCTGTATGTATTATTATTATCTGAAAAATTTTATTATTACTATTCCCGAGTTACTATTCACAGGTTACTATTCATAGAATTAATTATTTTCTGTTTTTTATTATTCATCACTTATTATTATTTGTTTTTTACTATTCATCATTTATTATTTTGCAGTAAACTTATTATGCACTTGACTTTTGATATCAAGGGTTATTATTATCTTCAAAATTATTAAATTTATTAATTATTGAATTTATGGCTTTATTAATGTTTTATATTTATTGCTTGACCTAATTATTATGTAGGGGACCTCTTATACCTTAGGCTTTGTTATAAATAGATTATTAATTTATTATTAAAATTATTTCTGAATTTATAATTTATTGCTGAAATTTATTACAAAATTTATGGCTTATTAATTATTTTTTATTTTTTACTATTCACGGTTACTGTTCACAGTAGCAGAAATCACTATTCACAGTAGCAAATTTCACACGTTTTCTTTCTTTCTAGCTTATTAATTATTACTGAATTTTTTCATTATTATTATCTATGATAATTTCTAGATTATTATGTATTTGTTTATAATGTTCCAAGAATTCTTTATTAATCTTATGATAACTATCAATTTTATTATACTTGTATTAACATATTCTACTATTAAATTTTGACAAGCTAAATAATTTTTTCTATAATTAAAATAATTATTGAGTCTAATGTTATGATCATATTCAAGTCCTAATTCTTTTATTTCTTTTAACATTTTATCACAAATTTCACATTCATAACTACTAATATTATTACTATTCATCATAAATATTTAGAATAACTTAGAAAATATTATTATTATAATGATAAGAATTATTATACTAGTAGTTATTTCACACTTAAAAGAATACTCATATATTTTATCCATTATTATCAATTTTTTAAATATTTAATAAGTCTTATTTTAATTATACATGTTTTTATTATGTTATCTTTTACCTTATTATGAATATTATGAACATCATCTATCTCTTTATATATAGACAAATCCATTTATTTCTTAATTATTTTCAGATTCAAACATTATATAATATATATCGGTTTTATCCCATTCATAATCATAATTATAAGGATCATTATATAAATGTGCAGATACTTTATTTCGAAAATAGTAATTATCAACTTCATCCATTATAGAAATTGTTATATCATTATTCAATTTTTCTATTAAATATGTTATTAGTCTCTTTTCAGTTATTAAAATATCCATTAGATCATTAGTGAGATTATTATCTAAATGAAGAGTATCAAATAATGATTCCTTGTATATAAATAAATCCATAGATTGGTAATTTCTCGGCCTAGGATAATTTTTAAGTAATACTTTCAGTATTATTCTCTATCTACAGATTATCTTAACTTCAAATAAGAACATAATTCATCAAAATAAAGAGATTAAGAAGTAACCTTCAGCTTTCCTACCGCACTTGCCTTACTCCTAGCGGCTTTCCCTAAACGGCCTCCTGCCTAGCGGTACTTCAATGCCTGGCGGATACAGCGGTGTGCTTCTAACGGATTGCTTCACTGTATTCTACACTCAATATTTTGAACTAGATTCTTATGTAAAGAAAAGAATATCTGAAGATTTAGAATAACTTTGAAAATATTATTCAAGAATTATCCCAGTATGAGAGAATTATTTTCTCATATGGAATGATATATTACAAAGGAAATTATTTGCAGAGACTTGCTCTACCATTTCTTATGAACTATTACAAGAGAAATTATTTGCAGAGAAGACTTTCTCTACCAAATTTCTTATGAAACTTATGAAATTATGAAACTATGAAAACTTTCTCTTTCCTCTCAACTTTCTCTTTCTTTTTTCTCTCTGATGTTGGATTCTCGATGATCCTTTCTAATATTTTCAAATCTCTTTATAGAGATTTTTTTCCTATCACTATTCAACTACATCGTAAGCAATGACGCTTACTTTTTACATTATTGTACTTGACTATCGTAAGCAATGACGCTTACTTTACATTATTGTACTGTCTACAGTATTATTGTACTGTCTACAGTATTACAACAATTATTACATATTATTGTACTACATAGTACTACATTATTTTGCTTGATCCAGCGCCAGTTGTCATTATCCTGATCTACTTGACTCAGCTTCTTCTTCGTCTTCTTCTATTATTTTTATCAGTACTATGGGACCATTTTCCCTCTGTCATTTCTTGAATCTTATCTTTTAGGATTATTTGCCTGACTATCTTGATTATTTCCATGGCCTTCTTGACTAGTAATCATAATCCAATTATTATTTTTACCAATTACTTTATAATGTCTTTGGTAAAAATTCCATATTAAACTATTAATGAGATTTATCTCATTTGATCTTCTTCTAATTATCCAATCTTCAGAAATTGCTGAATCTTGATATTCAATCTTCAGAAATTGCTTGATCTTCAGAAATTGCTGGATCTTGATTATTATATCCAACGATGAATTTCATTATCTTCTTCTATGAGATGCTGATCTTCATTATTTTCTTCGGGACTTATTGAGTAGACTTTAAAAATATTTTTTCCTTGTGAATTATAGAAAATTATATCAAACTTTTTCTTAAATTATACATATACATATAATATATCAAACTTTTTCTTAGATTATATACATATTACCGCCACTTTTTATGAAAAATTTGAAAATTATATCAAACTTTTTTCATCAAACTTTTGCTTAAATAAATTATATATATAAAGAAAATAACAGCTACAAATTATCGCTGTTTTTTATTAGTAAATGAATTATAATTATCGTTCAATTTTTCATAACATAAAAGTTACTACTTCCTATTTTTCGTAAATAGGCAACACATACGGATTTGATATTGTCTTTACCGGAACCGTAATCCGGACTAGCCTTGACATTTACATAATTCTAGATACATAGAATATATTACAGAATATTTCTTGGTACAATATAGATGCCACAATATACAGCATGTACTTTCGTACTCGTCTCAAAATCTTCTAGAATTATTTTTCCCCTGCATTTATCCGTTCTATTACTCGATTCCCTCTGTATATCTAATGAAAATGGATTCTATTTAGAATAGGAAACTATTGATACATTTTATCACATTGAAATCTAGCAACTGGTAATAGTAACATAATCTCAATTTTCATGTTCGCGAGTGAATGTTTAGAACTTTAAATTTTGCTAACCAAGTAGTCAAACTGTTCGGGATTTAAAGACTTTGTTAGGTCAACTGACTGTTCGTTTTTTCGAGATGGTGTTAATTTTGTGATGAATAATGGGACAGACAGAGCGGCGACTCACAAAGGCGAAGATATTAACTTGTGGCATTGGCGACTAGTTCATCCCTCTTCTAAAGTTTTAATAAATCTTCCTATTTCATTTCCTTGTGGCATTTGTCATAGAGTAGAGGATTCTCGCTTTCCGTTTATTTTTAGTGATAATAAAGAGCTACTTCCTTTTGTGTTTATTCATTGTGATTTGTGAAGTAAATATCAAACTCGCTGATTAACGCGAGCCTATTATTTTATTTGTTTTGTGTATGGTTTTTTATGCTATTTGTTACGGGGGAAAGTGAGGTTAAAAATATTTTCCAAACTTTCCACAAAATGGTTCATACACAATACATTAAAATCTCTATACAGTAATACCCCGGGACCGGACAAAAATATTATTATAGGGAGGTTATTCCTAAATTGAGGCTTACATATAAAAATTATAACTTTAAAAAAATAACTAATATACATTATACAACACTTGAAAATGTGTTCATTCATGTTTTAAAAACATAAATTTAAAAGATTCATGGATTTTAAAAAAAACAAATGTACGGACATCATATACATTGTGTATATATTAGATTTATAAGATTCATTCATATGCATACAATATCTAGGAAATGTATATGTATTGTGTATGCATTTAAAATATTCACTCATGCATGTGCATAAGGATTTACTATCACTGCAGTATATCAATTTTGGCATAGCGAGTTCGGTTGCTGAGTATGTGATTATCGATGATGGTAGGCATATGAGTCGCGCTTCGGCTTGCGGGCACGGAATGTGAGACTATGGTAAGAGAGCGGCCCTTAGGCGGATATGACATCAGAGCGGCTCTTAGGCGGATGTGTGTTCTGAATGATCCCGCGTGACCCAAGTAAAGCAGCGAGTCTCGAACTGTCCTCTTGTGACCAAAATAGGTGGAGGGTCTTGAATTGACTCTCACATCGACGTGATAGGATTGTTGAAATTGGGATATGGTATCAAATCTATCCTTAGGCAAATGTGGGTTATGAATGTTCTCACGTGACCCAAGTAAGGTGGTGAGTGTCTTGAACTGTCCCCGTGTGACAAAAAATATGTTGAGGGTCTTGAATTTACTCCCACATCACTGTCCCGTGTGACCCAAAATAGGTGGAGGGTCTTGAATTGACTATCACATTGATTGAAGAGAGTGTTGAAATTGATTGTTCCCAAAGTGAACCATTCCACTCGATGTGATAGGGTAGAAATACAGTATCAAAGTTCCAAAATAGATAATAAAAAACAGTACTAGATAATAAAAATAGACTAAAACCTCAAATACTAAAAAGATCAAACTAGATCACCATTGGCAGCAATTTTATCCATAATCTTAGCCACTGCATCCTTGGATTCTTTCAACAGCTTAATACTTCTATTCAGCCTTGATCTTTTCTCAGCTACAAAAGGAGACTCCTCAAGCATCTTTTCAAGACCAGCTCCATTCAATCCCATCAACTCGTTCACAATCTCAGTTTCCATTTCATAATTCACGAGATTTTGAATACTCGACAGTATATGAAGAGCCATACAATCCACCAATCTCCTCAGCACAATCTTCCAATAAGCGGTCATCCTCATTTTCAAATCAAACGCTTGTTGCACGACACCCATATGGTTCCTAAGATGTCCGACCTCAATGTCTCCAAATCCATCGATGAATATGTTCGTTGCCTTCGAGTGATCATTCATGATTGCCATGAATTCTTCTTGCTTAGTCATTAGAAGGTTCCAAGATGCAACGTATTCCGGATGACAACTGTAGTCAACTTGTTTCTCCATTTTGATGATTTCATTAAACCACTCGATCGATTGTTCTTCCTTCTTCGCTATAAGATTCCGAGCTGCCCTTCTCATGTAGGAAAGTCTGTGGATAATTATCGGAATGTTCCAACAAAATGGGAACTAAAACACCTTCTACATAGTTCCATACCTTGTCCAAGAACTCGACAGTGTCGCTGAAATGGAATTCACCTTCTTACTGCATTAATGTCAAGAAAGCTGTCCTAGGAAGGAAATTAGGCAATCCAATCCCTTTCGATTCCTCAAGAATGTCGATTTCATGCCTTAAAAAGTGTTCCTTAGGCTCCTTTTCGATGCAATTCCCCTGCAGCTCAACAGAGTAATGAGTAAACATTTCGGACAATCTAGCCGTGTAGTGCTTGGATTTATCATCAGGGAACTCGTCATATTCACCACGAACAAAAATCTTCCTCAATGATTCTTTAGCCGAAGACAAAATGTGCATAAAAGCGCACATCGCTTCTCCAACAGATGACAAATTCCTCGGCATCTTCTTTAGTTCTGATACATTCGCGTTCAACTTGTCGTTTATTTTCCTAATAATATCGGGCAAACATTTCGATATAATTGTCGCTCGAATATGAACCAACTTTTGAGCCAAAACAGGAATTCCAACCATAGATTTACTTATAATGGAAAGTTGAGGATGGGATTCGAATAGCATTTCCTCCTCAGCGCGAGCATCTTCATAGGACTCGTTCCCTATCCGATTTCTTACAACAACATAGCCGAGTCCAATGTTAACATCATCCGACGTTACTTTCTCAAAAAGCCCTTCAGGATTTTTATCAGGTTTGGTAACAACTGCTAATGTTCTTTCACCTGATTTATCAACTTTTTGAGACATTCTAATTGATTCACAAGTCGAGAAATCGACAGTTGCTGAAAGAACATTCAAGATTATGCTTTCTTCGGGCTTAATATACTCCATTATAATAGCTGATATCTGCTCATAGATATCCTCAGGCTGACCATGTACTGGAACTCTAGTAATTCCAGGCAAATCCACCATTGTAAGATCCGGGACACCCATCTTTTTAACAGTAAGAGTCAAAGGGGTATTCGAAATCCCTTTACTTCGGCCAGCAATTTCGTCAGTTGCAAGAACAATAGCATCAGCAACTGAATTTTCGTCGGTTGTGACCATTTTGCCATTGAATTCCAAAGTCATTTGTGAATGAGGATTGTTATGAGATTGGAGTCTCATAATTAAAGGGACTCTGGTACAAATTCCTTGGCCTCTGGGGAGGCTAATACCAGCAAGGGATTCAAGAACACTTGATTTTCCCGAAGATTGATCCCCGACAACGACAATGGTTGGTAATTGAATCCCTTCTTGCATTACTTTAAGGTTTCTAAGCTTGTCAATACAGTCGAGAAGAGGGCGGATTCGATCATTGTAGGACGAAATGATCGGTGCGTCCATCGGTAATGCTACCAAGGATTGTTGTTCTTCATCATCAAGAGCAAACCTACCCATTTTTTTCTTTTGTCTCTAGAGGAAAAGCTAAGTTTGAAGATAGATTTTTTGAGGTGATTTGAAGAGAAAAATTTAAGGATGTATATATAGAGAAAAAAAAATTGGCACTAATTTTCCTTAATAAAAATGCATATTAAACACTTTTATCCAAGAGGTCAATAGCCCAGTGGGGCATTGTCCGGTCCGTGACCAAGAGATCCCGGGTTCGATACCCTCCGCCTGCGTGCGGTAAAGCTTTATTCTACCTTATTTAGGGTGTTCTCTCTCCCCAATGTGGAGTTGTACTCTCTCTCCAATGTGGGGCAATCGCCCATTGTGACGTCAAAAAAAAAACACTTTTATTAAAAGATAAAAGGCAGAAGAAAATTTAGTAATTAAAAAATCAATTATTACAAAATCTCTTTTAATTTTGAACAAGTTAAATTAAATAAATTTTAGAAGTGAAAGCTTCGCCCTTAAGGATTTACTTTATTTCATATAGATTCCTAAATAGTTTTTTTCAATTTAGTTCCCTTTTTCTCTTTTTCAATTGACTCGGAAAGGCGAGAAATATGAACGGTTTATTTGTGTTTGCGACATCAAAAGCTCCAGACATGACTTTAACATTTTTGTTTTTTTTTAAGAAAAAGGACTTTTAGGTGCATGCATTACTAGGGATGGCAATTTAACCCAACCCGACGGGTACCCAACTCAATCCTACCCTAACGGGTTGGGTTTTTTTGGTTGATTTCGGGTATTGGGTCGGGTTATGGGTTTAGAAATTTAAAACCCGTACGGGTAGGGTTGCGGGTATGTGGTAAACCTACCCCACCCGTATATATATAATATATATATTAAATATTATCATTAAAATATTATAACTAAGGAAATAAATTATATTTTAAATAAGATGGCAAGAAAAGTATAAGATGGTAGAGATTTGAAAAGCCAAAGCCCAAAAGTCTCAATATTTTAAATAAGATAATAATGAAGGTGCATCTCGTCAAACCATTCTTGATGAAGAGGAAGATGATGGATGTGCTACGGATTGACTTGATGACATGCTGGTCCTTGCAACAATAGTGGAACCACTTGTCTGAAGATTGAAGAATTAAACTTAATATTTTATTGTTTATTTAATTGTTTCCATTTGAATGTTTATTGTTCTATGGCCAAACTTATCTCTGCCACATTCATTTCTGGTGCATTTGTGCACTTGTTTCTGTTGCTTTTGGTGCATTTGGTCAGATTGAAGATTTTAATCCCATTATTGTTTTTGGTATATTTTCTTTATGACTAGTGACTACGAACAAAAAAAATTATCTATCGATAGAAAACCCACGGGTACTACCCGTACCCATCGGGTTTTTTGGAAAAAGGGTAGGGTCGGGCAATGGGTTGACACATCAAAGGGTCGGGTTGGGTTTTGGGTTATACTTTTAAGATTAGGGTCGGGTAGTGGGTATAGCCAAAACCCTCCCCAACCCTACCCATTGCCATCCCTATGCATTACACGTCATTGACACATATAAGGTTTAGGGTCTCATGTCGACTCTTCTCTTCCAGTCCGGCTTTTGTGCGGAATTGATTTTTTTTTGCACATACAAAATATTTTTACGTGAAAAATGTGTTTTTTGACTAAAAAACTGGTGTTTACGGAACATTCTGATATGGACCCAATCCACTAGACCATGTGGTACAGAATTGGCCACATCACTACAAAATTGTTTCTCCCCTCATTCAGCAGTGATGTGACAAATTCTAAATCACATGGTTCATGTGAACCAAGTGCATATCAAATATTTTCTAACAAATTTAGTGATCACATTCAAAGCAATATCTTATGATCTACAATTCCTTTATAAAAAGTGATCTACAATTCCTTTATAAAATGGGGTAAATCTGGCATGGGGCCGGACCCATTCTCCTCTCACATAAATTTTGCAGGATAGGTCCCGCAGGTCAATCAGGTGGGTCCTCCTTAATTTATGTGAGAGGAGTGTGGGGCCGTACCCATTGGGTCCGTCCATGCCGAATTTTTCCATAAAAAGTGTTCACCTTTTTTTTTTATTAACGAAAAATCTCTTTTTAATTTTTAACAAGTTAAATTAAATAAATTTTATTATCAAAAAAAAAAATTAAATAAATTTTAGAAGCGAAAGCTTCGCCCTTAAGGATTTACTTTATTTCATATAGACCCCTGAATAGTTTTTTCAATTTAGTCCCCTTTTCACCTTTTTACCCTTTTACTAATTGGATTGAAAGAGGCAAGAGAAAAAAGCATTGAAATGTCAACCTTTTGATAGGAGAAAATCGTATGTCCCACAATCATATTATTTTTCTTATCCCACCATTAAAAGTATGTCACATATTTCACTTAGAGAATAAGAGGTAAGAGAAGAGAGAAATTAGGAGCATGTTGCAATTACAGAGTTGTTGTCCATATAATTTTCAGAAATATTTTCTAAGAAAGACTTTTCAGAAATATTTTCCAAGAAATACTTTCTAGCGTTTTATTTCAGAAATACTGTAACTTTTCATTTGTAAAAAAAAATTAATAATAAGGGTTGCGGGCATACCCATTTTCCCACGGGCATTCGGCGGGCGGGTACGGGCATCCCTTTTGATAGCCCATAAAAAAAAGCGGGCATGCCCGCCCATCCCCATTTAAGACATGCCCATGACGGGGCGGGGCGGGCATACCCATTTTGACAGTACTATTTATAACTGGTCCCGAGTTGGGGCCATAATTTTTTATTACTATAAGGAGGTTATTGTTATATAAAGTATTACTATATGGAGGTTTTACTGTACTATGAGGGTAATTAAGTGGGTCAATACTGACAACGGTACTGAATTTACTAGTTTCGGGGGATTTCTTTTATGAAAAAAGAATTTTGTATGAAACTTCTTGTGTATATACTCTCAGCAAAACGAGGAGGTTCAAATGAAAAATATATATATTTTAAAGGATGTGTATGGTCATGTGTTAAGTTTTGTTTAGGGTATCTAGCGAGGGCGCTAGATCCTTCTTAAAAGGGTGAATGTGATACCAATCCCGCATGGGATAAGTTTGAAATGTTTAATTGCTATATGATCATGGGCATAAGGATTCACTATCACTGCGGTATATCAATTTTGGCATAGCGAGTTCGATTGCTGAGTAGGTGATTATCGATGATGGTAGGCATATGAGTCGCGCTTCGGCTTGCGGGCACAGAACGTGAGACTATGGTATCATGAGTGGCCCTTAGGCGGATATGGCATCAGAGCGGCTCTTAGGCGGATGTGTGTTCTGAATGTTCCCGCGACCCAAGTAAAGAGGCGAGTCTTGAACTGTCCTCTTGTGACCAAAATAGGTTGAGGGTCTTGAATTGACTCTCACATCGACGTGATAGGATTGTTGAAATTGGGATATAGTATCAAATATGGTATCAAATATATCCTTAGGCAGATGTGGGTTGTGAATGTTCCCACGTGACCCAAGTAAGGTGGTGAGTGTCTTGAACTGTCCACGTGTGACAAAAAAATATGTTGATGGTCTTGAATTTACTCCCACATCACTGCCCCGTGTGACCCAAAATAGGTGGAGGGTCTTGAATTGACTATCACATTGATTGAAGGGAGTGTTGAAATTGATTGTTCCCAAATTGAACCATTCCACTCGATGTGAGAGGGTAGAAATACGGTATCAGAGCGACCCTTAGATGGATGTGGGTTATGAATGTCTCCGCGTGACCCACGTAAGGAGGCAAGTCTTGAAATGTCCCTGTGTAATTCAAAATAGTGGCAGAGTTTTGAATTGACTCCCATATTGACGTGATGGGAGTGCTGAAATTGATTGATTCCACCTGACGTGAGACGGTGGAAATATAAAGTTTCACAATAGATTGAATGAAGATTCGAATAACTTATGAGGTCCAGGTTTACATAATGTATTAATCAATCGGAAAATTGGAGTCCTATGTCCAAAACAATTTATGTTTTAGAAGAATGGTGTAGTAACTATATTTTCAAAACGTTCCATCCAAAAATAATTTATATTTGGTGGAGTAGGTCATTCTGTCTATTTTTTTAATCAGTCAACTGTTAACTTTAATTTTTTATCATGTCAACCTAAATATTGCAGGGGTATTTTTGGTACATTATGTTAAAAAATTCTCAACCCCCACCACCCCAACTTCGTCAACTCATCATCATCTTTTTTCTCCTAATCAAAAATTCAATCTTCCATATTCCACTCTATTCCATCTTCATTCTTAGATCCCACTTCAACCCCTACACTTCCTTCATCATCAACTCTTCACCATCCTCATCAAACACTAAATCAGGAGCTACACAATCAAAGCAAGAGCAAATCTTATTTTCACTTTTTCTTATTTGTTGTTGATTTCAATTTCTTGTATTTTGGTTTTTTTATGTTTTGAAATTGGGGTAAAGTTTCAATCTTTGTATCAAGAAGAAGAATGGATTATTTTTTTTATGTAGAAGTTGATTTTATTTTAAATAGAAGAGAGGTGGGGGCAGGGAATTTTTTAAATAGAATGTACCAAAAATACCCCTGTAACTTTTGGATTGATCAGATACAAAATTCAAGTTAACAGTGAATTGATGGAAAAATTGAAGGAATGGTCTAGCGTACCAAATATAAATTGTTTTTGGATGAAACGTTTTGAAAACATAGTTTATGGATCATTTTTCTAAAATATAAATTAATTTTTGACACATGACGTCAATTTGCCTTAATCAATCTGTATGATTAATTAACAATTTCTCATCTTAAAAAAATGAAAAATAGATAATAAAAGAAGAACAGACCGAAAGAAAGAGTAGGAATCGGCGCAAGAAATGATCCTTTGAACGTGGTAGTATAAGAAAATTTTGTGGATGAATGACAAAGCCGCCCACACTTCTTTCGCTAACAATTGATTCGGCTCTCCTTAATCTCTCTTCCATCTCTGATCTTTCATTTTTGCCTGAACACATTCTTATTGAACTCTTTCTGGTAAATTCTATTTTCTCTACAAACTCCCACTCTGTTTTCGATCTATATGTGTTTGTCTTTTGATCCCTTTTTGTTTTTCTTGATGTTTTTGTTTCTGGGTTTTGACTAGAAATGATTATTTTTCTTGAATTTTTGTGTTTTCTTTGATGGGTTCTTGTTAATTTGTTCTTTGAATCATTTGGTTTTCTTGATGTTTATGTTTCTGGGTTTTTATTAGAATTGATTATTTATTTGGAATTTGGTGTTTCCTTTGATGGGTTCTTGTTAATTTGTTTAAATTTTTAGTATTTTTTGAATTGGGATCTTCAGTTTTTGAATAATTTGACTTTGGGGGTGGCATTTAGTATTTTTTTTTTCCCATCAATTAGTTTTGTTATTTTGCTAGTAATCTGGATGAGATATTATTGGGTGATTGATTGCTGTTTAAGCCTAAAACAGGAAACAAAGGGGAAGAGTCAGGATTCTGATAGCTTACTGCATTTCCAAATCTATAAAGTTTGATGATTATGGGCACTTCGGAGGTTATTCTAGATGGTTATGATCTCAACTTATAAAATTTTAGAATGGATAGAGTAGGTGATGAAATTATCAATTTAGCCCTGGCTAGCTTATTGTAGGTACTAACTGTAAAAAAATGTGCTTCAAAATCAGTTAAAGGTTGGAATTACGCAACTTGGGGATGGCTTTCCCCAAGGAAAAGAGTTGTAAATTTCTCCTTAGATGAACATAATCTGGTTTTCTAAAATTTTAACTGCAGATTAGGAAATCTAAGAAAAAGTACATGACTGTGAGACATGTAATTAATGTTCGTGATATATTGCCTCCTCCTTTGGGAAGATGTAACGTCTTGAAGTTACTGGATCATATATCGTCAATAATAAATCGTGAGATTGAGTACTTTCCTTTGATTGCCTCGCTTTTAGACCTCAACCAAATTAGTTGGTTAGTATGCAGAAATTTGGCTTTGGATTATCCATTATAAAATTCAGTTTCAATTGGATGAAAGAAATCTGTGCTCATTGAAGAGTTAAGTGATTAATCCTTGGATAATTGGCCCTAAACAGCAACCAATTATGGAGCTTTACGGGTAGATTAACCATATTCCAAGCTTTAATCAATCCGCATTCTGCATGATACTCTATCACTCCTATTCTTGTTATTCCTTCCAGAATGAATCCCCATCTCCTAGAAGGCAGCTGTTCTGCCCCAACAATGTGGGATACATTTTTCATCTGGCACCCTCTAGAAATCTGTTTTTTTCCTTTTCGAGATCAGACTATTGAAATTTTATTTATGGTTGTTTCAGCTTAATTTCATTGAGACTCAAAGCTGTAAGAAATCAATGTACTCAAAGTTTGTCTCACATAATTGCTCAAGAAATTGTTTTGAACATGTGAAATTTTTTATGTGTTGTTATTTGTTTGTACAAAATCAAACAAGTTTCAATATATTTTAGTATTTATCAACTTGATAACCTTTTTTGAATTATCAGCAGAGTACTAGCTGTTTATATTTTTGTGTCTTAGAAAGTAAGTACGCAATTAGTGATGACGCTTGATCTCATCTTCGGCTAAACTGGATAAAAGATTGTTTGTGCATGAATTGCTAATAAAATGCCTAGCTTAGAAGTATGTACAAGTTTGAAAAGCTGAGAATTGAACACTGGACTTGTCTACTCTCCTAATTTGCAGTTGTTAAACCCCTTTATGATAGTGTAATGCTGCTGAAGGCCCCACCGTCTAATGTTAATCATAAAATCTCTTGCCTTGCCACCTTCTTCTGTTTTATTTTTCTTTACTGATAAATTTGCCACTTTCTTGCTGTGTTCATCAGTGCGTTGTTCTTGCCACTGAACTTGTCCAAAGTGAAGCCTTTTATCTGATTTTAAGGAATGGCTCCCCCACCCCTGCTTCCAAAAAAAAACTCTGTTTCTCTTGGTAGCGATTTTTAAGTTCAAATTGGCCAGATATGCTTAATTGACTTTTAGTCATTTTTTCCCCAAAGAAAGTACTGGAATTCTGAAGCTGCTCTAGTAGCTGAGTGACAAATATTTCTATATGGTTCTCTTTAGCCTTGAGCAAACGGCTTGAATCATTTGAGTAGTTCGGTTTGAAGTTCTTGGTTCATACATAGTTTATGCGGTTTCTATGTTTACGTATGTACTTTTATTCTCTTGAAATGCAGAGAACCTTAAGAGCTGGGAAACTAACTGAGAAAATCTTGAAACTGTTTGTTTCTACTGGCAAAGAAGAAATCCTCGCTCTGATTGAATCACTTAATATCCAGCTCGTTTTGACTCCTGTGCTTCCTACGAGTAAGAAATTTGGTAAAAAAAATCTATTAGAATTTGACAAAGCTGTATTTGATTTTTCGTATTCTTGACAGGGTGCTCCGAGAAATTTTGACGTTGTTTGACATTGTCTCCAAATATTACTGATTAATTGGAGATTCAAACACACTTGTGCTCGGTAGGACAAACTTCGTTGATTATTTGATCTGTTTGACTTAAAGAACATGGCTCAACTTAACATTAAAGATGATGATGTTGATATTGTGATTGGTGCACTCAATTCCGACCTCTCATCATTTATGGAGGAGTGGAAACCATTGTTTTCTAGATTCCACCTGATAATTGTCAAGGACCCTGAAATGAAAGAGGACCTTAAACTTCCACCTGGATTTAATGTTGATGTTTATGCGAAGCCAGAAATAGAGCAGGCCGTGGGTGCTTCTTCTGTCATTTTCTCTGGATATTCGTGCCGGTATTTTGGCTATCTTATGTCCTGCAAAAAATACATTATTGCAGTTGATGATGATTGCGTCCCTGCTAAGAATGATAAGGGTGAAATAGTAGATCCCATTGTGCAGCATATCACTAACCTGACTACCCCTGCAACACCATTTTTCTTTAATACTCTCTATGACCCTTTCCGTAAAGGAGCAGACTTTGTTCGTGGATATCCGTTTAGCTTGCGAAGTGGGGTGTCGTGTGCACTTTCATGTGGGCTGTGGCTTAATTTAGCAGACTATGATGCACCTACACAGGCCCTCAAGCCAAGTCAGAGAAACTCTCGGTTTGTGGATGCTGTACTCACTGTACCAGCGGGGGCTATGCTACCTGTGAGTGGGATCAACATTGCTTTTGATCGCGAGTTATTAGGCCCCGCTATGCTGCCAGCATTTAGGCTGGCAAAGGAAGGAACAGTGAGATGGGAAACCGTGGAAGACATATGGAGCGGGATGTTTGTCAAAGTAATATGCGATCACCTGGGATATGGCGTGAAAACTGGACTTCCTTACGTTTGGAGGCAGGAAAGAGGGAATGCAGTTGAAAGTTTGAAGAAAGAATGGCAAGGAGTGAAACTAATGGAGGAAGTCGTCCCTTTCTTTCAATCGATGAAGTTCTCGCAAGAAGCGAAAACGGCTGAGGATTGTGTGATCGAGGTGGCAGCAGCGGTGACGGAGCGATTGGGACCATCGGATTCCGTGTTTTCTCGTGCTGCTGAAACCATGCTGGAGTGGGTAAAGCTGTGGAAGCTAGCAAAAACTAGGTCATCAACTACTGCTTGAAAGACAGTAATACTTGGTTTTTCTGGGATTCTAGTTACTACTTCTGTTCCAAATTAAACGTCCACTTTCTTATTCGTTCTTAACAAGTGAGTGACCATTCAATTTAGGACGGTGAGTATATTTCTTTGACCTTTTCTCTGCACCTGTCAAAGCTTTTGCTGGTAGCTACAAATAACAGATGTTTTTTTTTTTTTTGCTAAATTACAAATAACAGATGTTGCTTATAATAGATATATAACCTCTGATAATTTATTTTTATTTTGTTTTTTTGGTCATATGTTTATTTAGATGTCTGGTCTCTTATATGTAATGACAGAATGAAATAAGTATGATGTATTTGACTTTTGGAGCTCGTTTGTTGCGATGTGGCTCCAGAACGGATTCCGCACGTGCAGAACTTCCCACGTCCGTTGGATTAAATTTTTTACGGTTAAGATTAATTTAAAACGAACATTTGCCCATATGTGATTCGTAGGTCGTCTTTATAGTGGTATATTGCGAACATGAAATACACTGTAAAGTGCACTTAATATATGTTTAAGCGTATCAATATTTAAAAACCCACAATTCCAGAATCTTCCCAGACTTTGATTCTATATCAAAGACAATACAAACATTTGGGTTGATCTTCAAAACTAGGAATGACCAAAGCACTGTTTTAAAGAACAAAAATGATGCTTCTTTTCGGGCTCTGGTTCATCTTTTTTCCGAGGAAAATGCTTATGAAAAGCTTGCACTGCTCCGTCTACCCCATCTTCGTTTTCCATGGCCTTCGCCAGTTCCACAGCGCGCTCTTTCACCTGATTATTAATCAAAAGAAGAACACTCGAAAATCAACGTCTGGGAAGATTATTAATTAACAAAGGATGAAATTGATCACTTTTCCAATTACCTTAGGATCCAACATGAAATTTATTGCAGCAACTAACTTTTCAAGCGAGAACTCGTCAACCGGGATAGGTGCAGGACCTACTCCCCTGGCATGCACGCGTTCTCCCCAAAACGGTTGGTCCCCGAAGAACGGCACAACAGTTGTAGGACACTGGAAAAAGTGGTAGAAAATAAGATGTAAAATAAAGGAAATCAACGAAAAGACTCCAAGCCACTGAAATCTGAAGAGAGCAGCGTAGTTACCGCAGCTTTAAGACCGGCTGCTGTTGTTCCGGCCCCTCCATGATGCACCTTGAAAAAATACGTAAATTCAACTTTGAATACAAGTACAGATACGAGTAAAAAAGATTAAACAGGAAGGTATAGATTTAAAGAATCGGAAACACGATCTAGAGAGAGCAATCAAGATTACTCCTATAAACGATATAACGTCCATAAGCATCTGCGATAGTGATTGAACACACAGCAGCATTTTTATCTCTAGAAACTAGGTATTCAAACTCCGACAACCTTGCAATTTTACCACTCGAACAAAATCACTAGCAGAAACCCGAGTATCCCATGAATGGTAGCACGTATGAGTTAAGCAGGTCTGATCTCTTAAATTCACAGAAAATTCAAGTTTAAGAATCCAAGAAATATTAGAACATTTGACTTGCCACAGCAGCACATTGCAAGAACAACCAATCATGAGGGCAATTGTCCAGTAAGTACACGAAGGCTTTCGGCTCTGCTACTGAAAATGGAGTACGAAAATTTGTTAATTTTTATTAGGAGCTGTCTCATCTAATAATACACCAATCTTTAAAACTTGATGCTTGGCAAAGATATAAAATAGGTAAAAGCAAAGCATCATACAATTTCCAAGACCACCCCAGCCTTTATTAATGATGCCTCTTTGTCCCGTCTTTTCCAAAGCTTCAACAATTATCTGAGTCATCTTTTCAGGTTTTTCGACAGGCTGCAGCAAACAAGAAACGAAGAACTCAAAAGACTAGAGATAAGTTTTATATCAGCTGAAAGATGAGTAAAAGTTTGTACTGGAGATTGTGCGGAAATTTCTGTCTTGGTAAGTGTAAAAGTAAATTGTTCGTGAAAGAAAAAGTGGGCCCAAAGTAATAAAAAAAATTGCATTTGAGATTGTGCGGAAATCGAATCCAAGTACAGCCTTGTAAAAGAAACTCGTGAAACAAACTAATTCGATATTAATAAGAACCAGACAGAAGTTATTCAAGTGAAACTCACTAGGCTGCCAAAGCCAATATAAATGGGCTTTTCACCATCTTCAAGCCACTTCACAAGGGGATCCGGAGGAACGTAACTTGAAGCAAGGTCCAGGAAACAGAATCCAACTACATCGATTTTGGGCCCCCAGTCTACAAGACATGAAAAAACCAAGATCATTAGAACAACATCACATATCATCTGTGCTCCAACTGCTTACATTGCAATAAATGCCCATAAAATACCAAAAGCATGCGAAGTATTTATCCAGTTTCAATCCACAAAAAAATAAATTCAAAAACAATTAGAAAATTCTAAGAACAAATATAAGATGAGACGGCCAGACGGGAAGGAGAAGCGCCGATAAAATCTAGTTTGTTATCACATAGTCAAATAACTTAGCCTGCATAAATATCATGATTTCATCAAGTTCGTCCAATCAATCATTAGTCTTTCACCATGTAAAGCAAATAACTAAGTATTGGAAAGTATCCTATTTTTGGAAATACTACTAGTTTCATTTAAAAGGATGTCCGAAGTTGCTAACTAAAAATAGATCAGAGACATCTTGAAATTTTTTAGCAGCTTGCATGCATTAATTAATACTCCCTACGATTTGCTATAACAAACAATTGAACAAGAACTCAAAAGTAAGTGGTAACTATGATAATCAGAATATGAAGGAATGCATCATTCTCGAAAGATTAAAATTAACATATCTACATAGGAGGCTTGAGAAATGAGCGACATGGCACCAAATTCAATACTAGTGACAATAATAAGAAAGGAGTGGAAAAAGACCTTTTGGTTTAGGAACAAGGTGTGGGCTCCAAATATATCCGTAAGGCACATCCGGCTGAGAACTATTAGAACCACTTAAGTACGTCACAGGCCTTAGCTTAAGTTTTTTCTTTCTGAATTCATTTATCATATCCCGTATTCCAAGCCAAATTAATGAATCAACGACTTGATAAGACAACTGCCAAAAAAAGTCCAAATTCGAAGGTCATCATTGGTAAATGTCAACAATAAGCGAATAAACAAAATGATGACAGAGAAAATTATGAAACGATACTCACTCTGTATCCAACTGACTGTCTTACACGAGAAAGAGGATGTGGGAATTCACTTGTTGGCCTGGAGAAATCAAAGAACATAAGGAGCTAATAAAACTGCACATAGTAAATTAATTTTCATTTTCCAATTAAAAAATTCAAGGCACGAGACCACAAAGATAGAACCTATAGGAAAGGAAAATATGGAAAAAGAAAAAAGGGAGAGAACTTACGTCCAAGGCATTGTGAAAAATATATGCAACGGTACTTTTAGTGCCTCCGCAACATGCGTATGTCCTGAAAAAGGAAACTGACATTCTATGAGAAAGTAGTAGTAGCAAAATGATGATAATATATGAGATAGTATCCCTAGAAGCATATCCCCTTTTCCCCTGCCTATGCACCAAAAAATGAAGAGAAATAAACATACAAAAATCTGGAAGAGATTACTACCATATGCAGGGGGGTTGGCAATTATAGCATCCGCTTTAAAAGGAACTTTAGTGTCGGGATCAGGATCTACACACGCAGGAAGTAAAGAGAATATGATTTCTCTTATTTGATTTCGTTGGATCTGAATCTCAGAAGGACCCGACGGTAAGAAACCTTTATTTTTTACCATGTCTGCAATAAACACAAGACTAGTTAATCAAAAACACCAAGTGAATTTTGAACTGCAACAGTAGTATGCAAATAGCGCAAGCAAGCATCAACTTTGCAGAGACACGAAATTACATGTATCAAACCTAATTACTCAGCCAATACCAGGTGAGGGTCAAACTTCTATAACTGTTGTCAAAAACCCCGAACACACGCCTCTCACCTCATGTTTCAATTGTTTGAGTTTGCCCCCCACCCCCAACCAACACATTTACACTCATAATAGTGTGTGTTTGGATTAGTCTTTTGTATGAGAATTTCGGTCTCAGAGTTTGAAAAGTGAATTGTTTGTGAAAGGAGACATCGGGGCCAAAATGAGAATTTTGTGTTGGAGATTATGCTAGAGTGGTAACCAAATGTTCCAGCTAAGAGTACTTTGTCAAGTTTTAGGACAACGAATTGAAGTTCAAAATCAAGATATGAAACACCCACTCTCCTTTTCCCGTCGAACTTAAAAAACTAGGATGATCTGTGTAAGTGTGTCAACAACACACTCACTTTGAAAGCAAAGAAAGAAAAATGTGAGGATAGAATCTTTAAGAGTCTATGGACCACCACCCTCACTCTCCATATTGTTGAAAAGCAAGCTGGGCGATGGGTGCATGTCTGTCGAAAACACAATCACTTCGAAAGTAATGCAAGAATAACGAAGTGATAGAGGAAAGCAAACAAAACTGTTGGGAAATATATTACATAGCAATCATCTTAAAAGGAAATGTCATAAATGTGACTTTCCTCCAAGGTAGTAGTCTAGTAGTAATCTAAAACTTCCAACTCAGCTACCACAATTAGTAAAGTTGCTTCCACATGTTAATGAGCGATCAATCAAATTCTAATTAAGACTAGATGCAACTTTCTTGACCATTTTGTTAAACTACGTAAACACGTTTCTGAATAATACGATATGGTATTCCACGAAAAAGTTCTTGAATTCAGACTTTTTATCAGTTTGCAACACATTGGTTTTTCAAGTTCTTCTGCTATTCTCATGCAGTATTAAGTAAATAAGCATATTCAGAAAATGATGTGGTCCTTGTCAATTTTTTGAAGAGTAAAATTACAACCGTGAAGCTTATGGCTGATGCATCATAGTTATCTTTCAGCTCCCAAACATTGCTAATTTAACATTTCAGTAGTTAAAGAGGTTAATCAATAACATTTTATCATATCTTTTCCCAAAACATGAAAGCACAATAGGCATACCATGCACTCAAGAAAGCATCAACCGCGCACGAAGATAATTAAAACCAGAAAATTCGACGCCCAAATAATTATTTGGCAAGAATACTGCAAATTTGTGGAAGTGCACTATCATGCAAACATCAGCAAAGAATAAATTGACCGATATCCTATACAATAAAGTTCAGTTAGATACTTACAACCAGCAAGGACTTTTGGATCTCCACCAAGGGCGTAAAACTCCAAGCCAGCGGTCAAGACAAACTCTTTAAAATTAGAATGGGTTGCTAGTCTCACCCTATGACCATACTCCTGCCAAAAGGGAACCAGAAAATTCAGATGATATGCAGATCTTACTTTATAACGATCAGTGCTAAAAGTGCTCAAACAAGTTACAGGGATCTTTTGGGTATAATTCTTTGGATGCAACTAAAAGATATTACTACAGGCAATAATCAAACTTATTAAAGTGAGGCACCTCCGTTCATCATGCATTAGCATTACCATATACTGAGCTTTAGTATTGTTCACATTGCTAAATTAACAAGACATATGCTGCATATTATCGCAATAATTTTCTTGGGGAACGTACTTGAATTAAAACTCAAAGCGAAATGTTTTCTACTTTTTCAATCCTAGACTCTCTCTCTTAAGTTTGTCCACGGGTGGGGATTTCTCTGAGCACAGAGAATTGGCACGTTTTACCTGTAAATGTTTCCCAATGGCAACAAATGGCTGTACATCTCCTCGTGTTCCAACGATAAGCATAACAATCTGCAAAGGCGGTAAATCTTGTATTGCCCCAGCATCGGTCAATTCTACATCCCCATCCTCACCAGACATGACTCCAGGGTCAAGATGGGGAGTTTGGGGTTTAATGTCATCTGGAACTTCAAATTGCACCGTCCCATCATTTTGAATAGTAGCAAGCCGGTTAAACAATTTAAGCTGCAAATAAATACACCACATCAGGGCCAATGGCAAAAAACATACAACAATGACTTAGAATGAAGAGCTTGGAAACCCGAATGGACCATGTTTTTCTAGAATAGACGTCACTTATTTTCCTCAAATGAATTGTTTCCTGTCATTAACAATTCATTTTGTTGAAGTAATATCATGCCCTATCCATTCTACATTCTGTTCGACTTCCAGTAGCTGGTACCCTCCTTTCAGTCCTGTCTTTTAAAATGGTTCCACGGGCAAATGATTGATAAAAAGAATCGAAATAGCACCACTATATGCAGTAGAGGGGGAAAGAAGGAGAAAAGAAATGACAAAAAGAACCAAAATGCCTGACCTTCTTCCTCAGAGGAATTTTTTCATCAAAAAGCTTCTTTGCCAGCACAGCAAGACCACTGTTCTGCCCATGCTTCACGAGCCTGGAGAGATGACCAGGAGTAGGCTCCAACTCGCCTTTCGAGTCTTGTACACTTGCATGATTCTGAAAAGGGATATTCGTATCACTACCTGAAAAATATACAAAGATATATTAGTTAACAATATTATAAGAAAAAAGAGTTGATTAATTAATGGATTAAGGTTCACTAAGAAAGACAAACACAAGTCATGAATTAGTGAACAATCCGTCAATAACATCCATGAAAATCGCATGTTAACAGAATATCTCATTAATGTACTCCAGGGACCAAAAAAATGAGTACTTAAACAATAGAAAAAGAAATCCATATTGTATATCAATTTAATCAAAGCACGTTGAAAAATGACGTGCTTGTTGTATATGATCATAATAAAAATGGGTCCAAAATACTTTCCAATGTTTTAGAAGCCTACAAATTGAAGGAAAAAAGAAAACATTATGTAGCTTTTGACATATTTCTCTTTTCTGTGGAATGTTTTTATCTCCTTCTCTCGCTTCTGTGAGTTTTACTGAAATCTCCAATCCTCTTTCCCCTTTTCTACCCACATCACTGTCTTTCACAAAACCTACCTTATTAAAATTTCAATAGTCAAATTTGGTCCATGTACATTAAGGAGAAGTACAGGACAATCGACAATGTGAAAGTCTTATACCAACTATGATGATTAGATTTAGCTTGCAATTGGTTTCCATTTCCACACATTTCCCAATACAGAATTCTCACTTTGGGGCAACACAGTCTCACAAACAATTCAGTTCTTCGTTTCTTAGACAAAAATCCTTGAACCAAAAACCAACCCAAATACACCGTAATTGAAACTGAACAGGGTATGTTTAGCACCAGATAAGCAATACTAAAACATTTCGTTCCCTGCATCATTATACAAGGGCGAGAACTTCATAAAAAAGAAAGCTTTCAGATACCTAATCCATTTCCCTGCATAGTATGACACTAATCGACACTAGTCTCATCATTCTAGAACAAGAATTCATGAGATATTATTTGCTTGAGGGCACACCTAATAAATTTATTTAAGAAATTTTTTATGGTTGTTAATTAGATTCGTATTCAGTTCACAACATTCGACAAAACTGCAACATTTAGCTACTTGTGAACTCATCAGAAACTAGAACCATTCTGATAGTAGTTAGCAATTTCTCCTTCTCGTTCTTTCAGTTATTCTTTATAAATTTGTAGTTTGGGCCATCAACCAGAATCCTTTAGTGCCGAATGATTCTCATTTCAAGGAAACATCAAACCAGAAATTTTCTCTCAACCACCATCTTCCCCCACCCAAGAGAAAATAACTTCATTCTCCACTTCACTCTTCCCCAATTTTGTCCACGTCTTTTAAATTACTACCTCCATTCCATAATATAAGTCGTTTATGACATGTATCAAAAATTAAGGAAAGTAAAAAACAAGGTACTTTATTAGTCAAAATATCAATATTACTCTCTCAAATAGGACTTGTATACCATTACTTATATTTAAAAGAGTAATATTAATATTTTGATTAAAAAAAATCTTATTTTTTTCTTCATTAATTTTCCCTACATGTCCTAAATGACTGACTTATATTAAGGAACGGAGGGAGTACTCATCTTGATATTAAGGCAGAAATTCAACAAAACCAATACCAAAGCAACAAATTCAGAAAAATCAGTGAAAGATTTAAACTTTATATGAAACCCTTGAAAAAGAAATTTACAAAAAAAACATTTATTAGCATTACTAACAAAAAGGGCTGCCCAAAAAAGAAGAAAAACCTGAAGAATTCGAACTACTTCCGGACTGATTGGCATCTCCAACCCCATTTTCTTCCACAATTTCCACTGAAACATCACCTGAACTGGAAGACTCATTCCTCCGTTGAGTCCTTTCTGATCCCTCCATTGGATTTTCCATTAAAATAACTCAAATTTGATGTACTTGGCTGATTAAAACAGAAGAAGATCACATAAAAAAAAGCAGGAAACTTTAATTTGGGGTTCTAAAGCAAGGAATAGTGAGTTTGGAATATGAATATAACAACTGGGTTCTTGAGAAAAAGCAGTAACTATAATGGAGAAAAGAATCTTTTTTTCCTTCTTTTGCTTTTCAAGAAAATGATTTTTGGGCTTAGATTACAACAACCAGAAGAAGAAAAGGGAAAAGCAAAGAAGGTGGGTTTTTTCTTTAAATATTTTTTCTTTAGACCTTTTGGGTTTGATTTTTTAAGATTTGAAATTGGGAAAATTTGGAGGGACAAATATGGTATTTGGGGTAAAAGTGAGACACGTCTTTTGGTAGGAAATTCGAATAGGAAAGCCACATGCTACAAACACTATTTACGTGGTAGGAGTAGCCAAACAACAAAACCACCTACCTCACGCCCTTTTTTGTTTTATGATGATTAGGTTCGGGAGTTGACATGATTTTTTTTATCACTATATTGATATAATTTCGGATTCTTTTGTTAAATGGTTGGAAAAAAGTCGATAGATTTATAAAACAAGTATTCATAAATTATCGTGGACTTATTACAACTGTTTACAAACAATTATGGATAAAGTTGATTGTCAGGTCAATTTGATATAACATATGATATTGTATCAGAATTATGATGAAATTACATTTTTTTCCCAAATTTCTCAAACTGCAATGGAATAAAATATAATTTCTATTCTGAATTTCATAAAAATAAATTGTTCAAATAAATACATTTGGAATAAATATTTACAGATCGAAAAAAGTTTGCATTTTAAAATTCTAGCCGAATAAAAGATACTGCTCATTCCGTCCAAAAAAAAAATGATGACACATGTTATGCAAGTTAAATAATTTCTCGATAGTCCAATTTTTTCCAAAAGATTGTGGGGAAAAATGGGTGAGTCTATCATATTATGCATTAAAAATGTATTCAAAAGTGGCAAGATCCCAAAGGAGATGGATGGCACTCTGGTTACTCTGATACCGAAGGTGGATCCACTTCACCCTGTGGCACAGTTCCGGTCAATAGTTTTGTGAAATGTTCTCATCAAAATTGTTATGAAAGTTATTGCAAACAGACTCAACCCACTAATGAATAAGCTTGTAGGGCCTTCACAATGCACACATTTATACCAACTAGACAAACCTAAGATAATATTGTGATTGCACAAGTGTGTTTTTTTTTAGCCTCACCAGAAGAGGAGAACGCCTCATCAGATGAAGAGAATTATTGCCCCATGAACAGGGAGATATAGGAATCGAACTTGGGACCAAAGCCCCAAGTGAAGATAGCCTTACCCACTTGGCCATCCGATTCCTATTGCACAAGTGTTTAGATACTAGTAAAAGAAAGAGATGCAAGAAGGGCTGGTTGGCTTTAAAAGTAGACCTGGAGAAGGCTTATGACTGAATCAGCTGTGATTTTTTAGAGCAGGTACCTCATGTGGTTGAGTTTCAACAAAACTTTAGATTTTTTTTTTTTTGTTTAAAGAGAAATATATAAATGCAAATACTCCTTAGCCCGTAGGGATATGGGCAAAGTTGTTACAAAAAGTCCTATCAAACGATACCTCATGTCCATATCCTACCACTATAAGGCTAACAAAAATGTTGAATATGGATTGAGGTATCTGAAATAGTCCTAGCACAAAAAGGAGGTATCTGAAATAGTCCTAGCACAAAAAGGCCCACGGGCATCCCCCACCACTAAGTGGCTAACAAATGAGGGTAAAAAGTCAAAAATAAAATAAACAGAGGATGAAAGGCGTCCTCCAGCTTTTGCAAGCCAATCAGCACATGCATTGGCTTCCCTGTAGATATGTGAAATACTAAATTCCGGTATCAGTCGAAGAAGTGCCCTGCAATCAGAAATTGAAGGGATTCATGGGCGGAAACTCGTTCCAAACACCCATGGATCCTCCCCTGAAGGATCCGCTCATACAAAACGAATCGGAAAACAGCGAAAAAAACTTACTTTCTTGGATTCAAGAAGCTACTTCTTGAATGGAGGATGACGTTTCTTGGATTCTTTGCTGCCATCAACGGAATTCCCTTTGCGGAATATCCCTCTACCGGTATCCACGCGACGAAACGGGCGGCGATTGCTAGCTCTTCGTCTTTCTGAAGTTCGGAATTTAGAGAGAAAAAGGGGAGACCGAAACTGAAATCTAATTTCAGAGAATTGGTAATATTTCGGCTGAATTATGTTTACCTAGGGTTTCGGCCAAGAGATAATTATATAGGGTGTGAGAGTTTGTTCCCATAACCAACTCTCACATCCCCAACTCCTCTCGGCAGTGGGAGTCTCTAACTCCCACGTTCCCTAGAATTCTGCTGGTAGTGGGAGTCTTTATCGGATAATGACTCCCACGTAATCCCAAATTATCTCGAAAATGCCCCTTATCTCTAATTCGAATGATAACGCTTTATCATTCTCGGGAAAGGTGAATGTCGGATACAATGAACCCTAGACACATTCTAGACTCATTGAATCTGGACATGAAGCTCGTTAGCTCAGTCTATGCGTGTGACCACCGTAGGTTCATCTCACGGTGGCAATGAAAACACACTTAGTAGTAGTGTGAGTTCATAAATCACAAGCGGCCCCCTAGCGAGGACATTGTGACTACCCAAAGTGAATGAATTTACAACGGAACCTAATATCAATCTACTATTTAATCCCTTTGTCTCGCGATATCCTAATTAAGCATAAGGCATGGTGGTCGTCACCCTTATTGAGCTTAATTGTATTTATGCTCGATCTCCTGGTAGACTGTTTCGATAAATAGCATTTGATAACCACTTTATCAAATACATTTGAGCACGGCCATGCATTTAAACAGTCTTTCCCTATCGAGGGGCACATGGATATCTCTCTCTAATAATAGAGAGGGACAAATTCCTTACAATGTCTCTCACATTCAAGCTATGATAGGACACTACATCCGATCATCGGTCAGTATTGATTACTCTGTTACAAGTAACGTCCGAGTCGAGTCAAAACGTGGCTCCATTCATACTAGAATCAATGAAGACATAAGGTCTAAGGATTCTAAAATAGTATTAAGGAAGTAATACTTATGACTTAAGACCATGAAGTATTACTTCTCTGACGGATCACGTCTAATACAATGTATCCCTATATATTGCATCTATGATGTGATTTGTATCCATTACACATGATTAGTAAAACAAGATCATCAATCAACAATCATACTAGTTTTATTTCATAGTAATTAAGCATTACATAGAACTAGGGACTTCTAGAATAGTAATTACATAAGCTAATGAGTTTTACTATCAAATCACACATTTGATAATCAAAAGCAAAATTAACTATTCAATTACATGCTCAAAAGATAATAAAACGCACAACATGTGCTAATGGTCCTAGGGCACTACTAACAGAAATAAACGTAGATAAAGGGTGAGTACAAACATCGGCATGAAAAATAAGTTCAATCACGACTTTAGCGTCTAGCTCAATCGCTAGCTTCTGAGCATGAATACTGATAGCAAGTTTGAGCCCGTCTCTAAGAGCCCACAATTCGGCCGTATTATTTGTACAAGTACCCAAATTTCGGTAAAAACCCGAAATCCAGTGACCGTTGCTGTTTCTAATGAGTCCTCCTCCACCCCCTACCCGGGTTACCTAAAGACGAACCACCGACGTTAAGCTTGACCCATTCAATGGGCGACTTAGTCCAGGATACCGAGATAGTTCTTGATTGGCGAGTAGTCCTTGCATCCGTACCCAAAGCATGAAATTCAGTGGATTTAGTTATTGTGTCAAGAAAGGGATTTTTACACAGTTTCCCCGGAGAGAATAATTTATTGTTTCTATTAATCCATAAGAGCCAACATCCATAAGCGAAAATAGTCCCCCACGGCACATCATTGAAAACAGAGATAACTGTCGATTCAGCGTATCCCTTAAGCCAGTCCTCAAAGTCAATTTCATGGAAGGCCGTGACATTCTGCAATAGGTTGAGCCGCTGCCAGAGTTCTCGAGCTGGAGCATAGTCTCTGAGGAGGTGCTGAATAGATTCGGGAAAAGACCCGCATTGGGGGAAAGTAGAATCATCGGTGATGTGTTTCCTAAAGAGATGTTCTTTAGTAGCCAGCCTGTTGTGGAAACAAATCCATAAAAACATTTTTATTCTTTGATTGCAATTCACCTTCCAAATCCACTCCCATTTTTCCCCAATTTGTTCATCCCGGATATCTTCGTGAATGATCAAATGGGCGGCTTTTGAACTAAAATCACCATCACCCGTCTTTCTCCACATCCTCCAAAGATAAGTGATCATATGCTGCATAAGAAATACTAGACTTGTTATAATCTGAAATTGGTGAGAGACTTCCCTACTTCAACCTACAAATATGATTGAGACAAGGGGACCCTTCATCCTCATACCTCTTTGTACTTTGTATGGAAACTCTCAGCCAAAGGATTCAAGAAGCTGTTTAGGAAAGGGAATTGGAATCCACTGAAATTGACCAGAGCAAGACCAAATATATCACATCTTCTGTTTGCTGATGACTGGTTGCTCTTTGGTGAAACATCTGGAGAAAAAGCAAAATGTATGGAAAAGTTTTACATGAGTATGGAAAGTTATTATTTAGGAATTACCTAATTAATTAGGAAATGCATACCTAGTATCTAGTTTATTAAGGCATAATTAATTAGTTTGTTACATAATGTATATTAGTTTCCTGAATATTGCGTAGTATGATGTAATTATAGGGATGACAATGGACCCGGTTATATTGGAGATCCGTATCGACCTAACCCGATTGGTCAGGGATTCTCCAGTTTAAGCTAGGAGTGGGATAATGATGAATTTGGCCCCGCTAACGGGGGCGTGGGAAATAATATCCCCGCCTCCGGCCCGGCCCACCCCGCCCGACATTATCCGTCTAAATTACTAAATAAAAAGAGCATAAAACACCTGAAAAATGAAATAGACGTCAAATTTGGAGAAGATCGCGTGAATCGAATTCTCTCCGGGACTTCTTATTCTCCTAAACCTTATAATAACCATACTCTATTTTCATCGCCATCACTCATCGCCTCTTTCATCATACTGCAGCCGCTCATTCTCGCATCAAGTACGATGATGATGCTTAAATATTTGTGTTTATCTTTGTCTTTCTTTAAATCCATTGGAATTATAATTTAGATATTAATGTTAGATCCACGATATAAGATGGGTTTAGTCAATTACGAGTTTCCCAAAATATATGGTGAAGTTGAATCTCCTAATAGGATTGAGAAAGTCAAAAGGTCTTGCATATATTTGTTTAATGATTACTGTAAGTCCTAAGAGCTAAATTTTCTATTTTGATGAACGAAAAGTTGTTAATGAGATTTAACGGTATACTTGTTTATGTGATAGATTGCAATGAAAGTACCAAGTCTCTCAAGTTGCACATACAAGACAATGACACTCTTACACATTGAAGATCGAAGAGATCCCTATAATAAGTGTTTGAAAACTTAGGTATATGATGTTGTAGATTAGATATTCCATATCTTGTAAATCCCCCTTAGGAAAAAGATCAAATGATAATGTCCATTCTTACCGTGCATAAACGAAAAATGTTTTCATGTTAAAATGTCTTGTTATTTTAAACCTTGTTTTTTTATCCTATAGATCAATTGTGTTAAAATATTTTTGTAAATGCTTTTCAAAGTTTTGCAAAAGCCATGTTAAGTTTAAGCATGAGTTAGAAAGTATTTGATTTGAGACTTAGTGGGAAAACCACTTTTTACATTCACCTAGGTCGACCGAAGTGTTATTTCGGAAGACTTGTTGAATCTCAGTCGACCAAAGTGTGTCTTATCACTTATTCTTTTCAAATGATTTTTACACTCTAATGGCTATATCCCCGGTCGACCTCAAATTTGCTCCGGTTGACTGAGATCCTTATCCGGTCGACCGACATGAAGGCATCACTTAAAATTTTAGCCCAGAAGGACCCCGGACGACTTGGAAACAAGTCGGTCGCCGGGAGTGTCGAATTCTAGCAGTTTAAACTAGCCGTTGGTGCATTATATGCTACCCACTTTTGCACCCCTATTTAAACCTCAATGTTGATTTATCGCAATTCATTCATTCTTTCAAGTGCATTTAATATTCTCTCATTCAAAGCTTTATTTATTACTCTTTGCAAACAATTTCATGTGCTAAACAAATTTTGTCAAAATCATTTGAGCTATACAATTTATTGGTTATAAAAAACCCATCACTTCAAGGTGATATTTTGGTTATTCATTTCCCCTTCTTTTGGTGAGATTAGCTCTTTGTGAGTTAGAAAAGCCCTTTTTGGGGTTAGTTAAGTAGGTCAAGTAACCCCGAGCTCTGGGCAGCTGGTTGGAGCTGTTACATGCCTCACTGTTGACGAGTGTTCGATTCTTTCGGGGAACGACTCTCATGGGAATTTTTCGCGGTGGTAGGATTCCGTTTCAAATAGCAGAATGTGTAAAACCCGTGACTTTTCTTACGTGATTTCTGACGTGTAATTAATTTTTTCGCGATTATCTGTGTAGGCGTAATTTATTTTTCGTGATTACGTGTCTACTTATTTGTATAATATGATACTTTATTATGTGTACGTTTTATTGAGCGTTTCGTACATGTATCGTAATTAAAAGACTTAAATTGTGTTTCACTTAGATGATCGGTTAGAATTAATTAGAAAAAGAAATTAAAATAAATAAATAAATAAAATAAAAGGAAAAGTATCGTGGGATGGAGGGATCTGCTTAGGGATCGGGCAGTAGCATCGTGCAACACAACAAACGAAGAAAAAAAAAAGGGACTCCTACCAGCCGCAAGAAACACACAAACAAGAGAGAAACAAAATCATTACTGGAACATTAATTGGCAATCATTGATAGTGATTGGTAATTAGTGGGGAAATCAATGGAGTCTAGGGAGCCGTGCATGAAGAGAAGGGAAAAGCAGCGGCCCTCTCACAGCCGCATGATCGGCAAAGGAAAATATTTTGAGAGAAATTCTGGCAACTTCGTCACGACAATTGATAAGGTTCGAGACATAGGTTTTCATTGTGGGATATATCGAATCGAAGGTAATTACGAAGGCTTCGAGGAAACGCAGACGAAATTCGATTTGGAGTTCGGAGCGGAAAGATATCGCATCGGAAGCAGGGCTGATTTCTGAAGTTCGTTTTCTGCACACTGTCGGTAGAATCGTCATATAGGTAACATTCGAACTCCAATTGGAGTAATTCTTTTTTATTTACAAACTAGACTGATAGGGGTATAATCTGACCAGAGGGAACGATATTTTAACTGTTAGATTTTCCGTAATGTGTGTCAGAATTGGAGGGCAGAACCAGATGTTTGTGCGATTAAATACATTCTGCCCAGAATTTCAACAGGGTAATTGAGGGGGCTATCGACCTCCGTTTTCGACCCACAACATATCAATTCGAAGATAATTGAAAGGGCTTCGAGTGAACGCAGACGGAACGCAATTCAGAGTTTTCAGCAGAAAGTTATTGCCCCGGAAGTGAGCTGCCATAACTGATTTCGGGTTTGTCATTATTTTATCTCCGTAACAGGTAGGGACCTCGCTTTCCTATGTTGATTTCTGTACTGTAATTATAATTAATACTGATATAGTGTCCTGGCATGTTTTTACTGTATTTGGGATATTCAATTTCATGAACTGCTATAGATTGAGTATTTGATGTTAATTGTTAATTTAATTGATGCCTACTTGAATTGGGTAAATTGAGCATGTCTTATAATCGCTTTTCTAATGCTATCATAAATTGCTATACTCGCATAAACTGTCTATGAACTGTTCTGTTACTGTTTTGGAAATCTGACTGTAATTGCCTCCTTGATTGATTGCATTTTGGTCGTCCTTTCTGTAAATGCCTTATTTGAGTCTTAATTGAGTCGTCTTAATTAGTGTCATTCTTTCAGTCCTATTTGGTTTGGTCGACCGTGTCGTCGCCCTCTTTGAGCCTTTGTCTAGGATCTCTAGTCAGCAGGATCCGCCCGCCTTCTGTCATAACTGCGTTCGCGACCCCCAAGAGGTCTTATGCTCTTTCTGAGTTCGTGGGTCTTCATCTAGTGGGACCAATCATTAGATACGGTAGTGGTTTTGTGGAGTCCTCGATGGGGGATGATGAGACAATGTAAATGGGTTGATCCTTAAAATCGTGGCCCTTAGTTTGGGAGGGCTATCCGAACCCACGAGTTTTCTACTGAACCGTCCCTAGTTTGGTTGATAACCCGGGACCACTACCGTTATTGCTGAGTAGTAGTGAACAGATAACTGAGCTCATGTGGTGGGATTGTTGTGTCATAGCCTTAGCGATGTTCTAAGTATCTAAGACGAGTATGTGATTGGGTGTACCGGATGGGCAACGCGTGGTGCTTGTCGTATACTCGGTTATGGAATCGTTTAGGTACGAAGAATGTTGTTAATTGCTTAATTGTTGTTTTATACTCGATTGTCTGACATAACTATTGGTTGTAGTGCACGAGTAGTATGGGATGCTCATGTCATGAATTCCGATCTGGGATGTCAGATTTGATAAGTATAGTCGAACATTTGTTTTTGGGTCTTTAATTGTTGGTTGCTTGGAGTCTATGTGGTCGCATACGAGTTGGGATGATTGGGGTATTGTTTAGTGCATTGTTGCACATGTTTGCATCTCATATTTCTGAAAACCGCAGCTGTGTAGTCCATCTGATCGCTTGCGTTTACGAACCCTCCGTTTACGATCATTCGAGCATCTGTATTGCACTCGTCCCCGCACTTAGTTCTGAGTTTTGCAAGACTTGGATTGAGTCGTTTGCATATACTTCCATAGGGGTATTCTGGGAAAAGGGCATCTGCATTATCTGTTTCTGTTTCTTCTGTCTCTGTTTCTGTTCTGTGTTTATTATCTATATTACTGTTTTAGGTCCCTGCTGAGCACCGGAGCTCAGTCCGATTTCCGGTTTTGTATTTCAGGTTTTGTAGATGTTGATTATACCTGTGATGATGGAGCTTGGGATGGGGATTACGAAGAGTGATTCTAACTGGATTAGTTCACACTTGTTTTTCATTTATAGTTATTTATTTTGGAATTTGTAGGTTCTTTTGAGATGTAATAATTTAGAAACATTTCATTTTTAGAATAACGCTTCCGCTACTGTTTTATTACTATTTATGGATTTATCTAATGAATTTCCTTTTAGTAACTCTGTTTGTCGGCTTTGGTGTTTCATTTACCAATGGGGCACTGCCATGTCATCATTCCGGAGACGGGGTGTGACAGTATGGGCCAGATCGGAATCGCCAAAGTCGATTGAGGCCGGAAGAATTCCCCACCTACCATGGGATAGGCGGTGGCCGCTAGCGGGCCAAACCGCAGGTCGATGTCGTATTAGTCACCAAATGGTAGACACCGAGTACACCTTGGAGTGAACAAAAAAAGTAGTTCAAGTAAAACTCTTTGTGAGTTGTACATTTGTGCAATAGTGGTTGATCCCACATTCATTTTATGTAAATGAAATTTCTTAGTTAAGTGTTGAAATCCTTGTGCATCGAACCACCCTAAATCTCTTTTCTTTGATCTTCTTCTTTACAAGTTTTCCTTATTGTTTTTGTTTACACGTTTTCTCTTCACTTGGAATTTTTTTTAAAAGTTTACAAAAACCCTATTCACCCCTAGTGTTATTTAATTACAAGTCAAAAAATGAGAAGCAACCAAATAGAAACAAGTTCTTCGCCTCTCAATCTTCTGTTCGTGGGAAGTGGTCACAAATCTTGCAAAGTGATTTATATTTTATTGTTGGGCAAAAAATGAGATATATCTACAAACTAGTATCATTTAGTGAGCAAACTAGTATCAGTTTAGATGATGCAATTTCGTTTTACAGGCATTAAATATTTTTATTTTACAATTCTATATTATTTTTCAAAGTTCTATTTGGGGAGTTTTGTTAAAAATTCCTTATTTTTTTCTAGTCGAGGTTGGGCCTCTGTTGGGACGAAAGAGGAAATTGGGGAAACATTTTCCCGCATTTCCCTAGTTGGGGTTGGGCCTCCACCTGAGCTGGGGATAAGATCCTCATCCATCCCAGTGATGGGGCTGGGCGGGGCTGGGGATGCTGTGGAAGAGGCGGGCCCGATACTGGATATTATGGTCTCCGCCCCCATCCAGGCCCATTGTCATCCCCATGTAATTGGTAGTTAACTAATATAGTGTAGACACAAATGTATACATACTCTTGTACTATTTATTTATTTTGTAAGAGTGAAATATATATTATTCCTCCAAATCTTTTAATGAGTTTTGTGTTGAATAAGGGGAGAAAGTCAATCTTGCTAAGTCTATGATGTATGTTTCAAGAAACACTCTCGGGCTATTGGAAAGAAGTTGAGTGAGAAATTCAATACCCCTAACACATGATCTAGAAGTGTATCTTGTAGTTGCTCTTATACAAAACAGAGTAAGAAATAATTTATTTTTGGGATAGTTAGAGAAAGTCAGGAAAAAAACTGAGTGGATGGAAATCTACGGTTCTATCTAGAGGAACCAAACTGAATCTAGTTTGGATGACTCAGCTAGGTTGGAGATGGCAAAAAATCCTCTCTCCCCATTCGTGTATGTCCCCGTGTCCCCAACCAATCACAATTTACCATGTGTATATATAATTGAAACAAATATTTATATAGTAAATTCTGATTGGTTAGGGACACAGAGACATACACGAACGAGGACAGAGGATTTTCACCCGTTGGAGATTGGTAAAGGAGATTGGTAAGTTATGGTTTAAAGTATTTCAAGCCAAATATATGACCATGGAGCTTAATCATAGCCTGCTCCATTTGGAATACTCATGAATGACTTGAAATAACTCGAGTTAAGTGATTTTACTTTTATACCCTTATTATTTTCAGTCAATTAATCAACATACGTCTAATTGGATAAAAAATCACCGCGAAAAGTAATGTAATTTTATTTTTAGTCAAATATAAATACTAAAGTGATATATTTAATAAAAAAATAGTTAGTGACGACAACCACAAATTTAAATAATTTAGTGATTAAAATAGCTATTAAGTCTTATTTTCATCCATTCGATCTATCCCATCAGCAGCAGATGTCATCTCTACTCTATTTAGTTCTGTTCCATAGCTATTCTCAAAGTTTCACTCACACGCTTCGTATACGGGCCGGGCCGGGCAAACACGTGAGAGTTTCAAGAAACTGTTAGATCGACACGTTAGCACTAGCAGAACTCAGTGGGACCCAGTGGTTCTTTGTGGGACCCCATCCGTCCTTCTTTTCCCTTCTGGCCGATGACGTAGTTCTTCTTTGCAATTCAATGCATAATAAATCCAATCCAAATATGAACAAAATTCACCAAAAGAAGAAAAACAAAAACAAAAAAAGTACTTTCCTTTGATTTCTTTCTCTCTCTATACCCGCATTCTGTTTGAAATTAATGTTTATTATTATTGTTTCTTTGCCTCTTTATTTTCTCTCTATCTGTATAATCTTTGCAGAGAGTTGAGTGTAGCAGAGCTCTTCTTTGTATCGGTTTTTTTCTTTCTTTCTTTAATTCTTGAAGAAAAAGAATTGTGGGTTCTTCATTTGGTTTGGTGTTGAAGTTTATCTTGTTTGTTTCTTTCAGTGGGAGTGTTGTTTTTTTGCTTCATTTTGGGTTGTGGTGAGTTTTTCTTGATTCTTGAATTCCTGTTTTTTTGTGGGTTCTTCATTCTTCTGTTGATTCTTGAATGTTTTTGTGGGTTATTGAAGAAGTTTTATGTTGTTTCATTTGTTTGTTTCAGTGGGAGTTGCTCTTTTTGCTTCATTTTGGATTCTTGAAATTGTTTTTTTTTTTTGTGGGTTCTTCATTCATTCCCCTTTTGATTCTTGAATTGTTGGGTTTTTTATTTGCGGGTTCTTCCATTCTGATTGATCTTGTTTCTGACAGTGGGAGTTGGTCTTTTTACTTCAAAGATTTTGGGTTGTGGTAAGTTTTCTTGGTTCTTGAATTCCTGTATTTTTTTTTTTTTTTTTGGGTTCTTCATTCATTCCCCTTTTGATTCTTGAATTGTTGGGTTTTTTATTTGCGGGTTCTTCCATTCTGATTGATCTTGTTTCTGACAGTGGGAGTTGGTCTTTTTACTTCAAAGATTTTGGGTTGTGGTAAGTTTTCTTGGTTCTTGAATTCCTGTATTTTTTTTTTTTTTGGGTTCTTCATTCAATCCCCTTTTGATTCTTGAATTGTTGGTTTTTTTTTGGGTGGGTTCTTCATTCTAAGTTATCTTGTTTCTGACAGTGGGAGTTGGTGTTTTTACTTCAAATATTTTGGGCAGTGGCAAGTTTTCTGGATTCTTGAATTCTTGTTTTTTTGTGGGTTCTTCATTCGTTCCCTTTTTGATTCTTGAATTGTTGGTTTTTTTTCTTGTGGGTTCTTCATTCTGATTTATCTCGTTTGTGACAGTGGGAGTTGGCCTTTTTACTTCAAAGATTTTGAATTTTGGTAAGTTTTCTAGATTCTTGAATTTTTGAATTCTTGTTTTTTGTGGGTTCTTCATTTCACTGTAACAGTTTTCTCTTTGCATGTGGGAGTTGTCTTGTGCTTCAATTTGGGTTGTGTTAAAGTTTCTCTTTTCCCTTGTTTTTCTGGATTTTATAGTTGTCTGTCTGTTCTTGTGCAAACATATATATGATGCTGAGTTGTGTTTTTTCATTTCTTTCAATCTTTCTCCCCAATTGCTGTTGTCATTTTTAGTTGAGTGTGGCTGTTGTTCTTGGTTTTCTTTGTGGGGCTTCATTTCTTATCGTTGGTGGGAGTTGTCTAATGTTTCATTTTGGTACTGGTAAGGGATTTGTTTTTCCTCTTCAGCAGATAAATTAATTTAAATTTTCTTCTTTTAATGATGCTTTTGGTGGGTTCTTCATTCTGTTGTTTGTAATTTTTAGTACTAAAAAGAAAAGAACTATAGCCTCTGCTTTATTTGATGCTCTCTTCTGTTGTTCATTTCTCATTTGAAAGCTTGTTATTTCTTTGGATTCTTTTCTGCTTCGATCATTCTGCCCAAATGCTGTTGTACTTTAATGCTCCTTTATTTTGAGGCATGTTGGGAAAACTCATTTTCAATTCTGGAAATGATAACCTGCTGCCTTTGAATTTTGAATAACTAAGTTTGTCTAGTTTAAGATAGCGAGAACTAAGTAATGCGGTTGGTATGTTTGGGGCATAAGTTTGAGATTATGCTTTCTTCATTCTTTTTCCATGAAGTTACATTTACAGTCTTAAGGAAAAATAATCCTTTATGTTTCTCATTTTAGCTTTGATTGCTTGGGATTTGATGTTTTGTGATCTAGAAAATACCTAAAGTGTTCTCTTTTCACGGGGCAAAAAATTGTAAAGGTGAATTTTGAGATTACATGAAAACCTCAACCAATGCCCAATTGTGATGATCAACTTGGTAGTTTGCATCTTATTGTTGCTAGTGTGATCTCTTTCTGTAATCACTTAACTTGAAAGCTGATGTTTATACTTGTTATGTAGTGGTGCACCATGACGGCCCCCAAAGTTCTTATAACTTACAGGCGAAGGAGGAATCTGGAAGGGGCCGATATGCCTGAAGAGAATGGTCATCCTGATCCGCTAGGGGGTGACGTTCCTTCAGAAAATGGTCATCCGGATCCGCCAGTTGACTCTTCCAGTGACGAGCCCTCAAATAACTCTGACAAGCATGAGGAGTCGGCTGAAGGAAATAAATCGGAGGATCCTGAGGTAAAATGTTGGGGCCACATGACAGAAATAACAAGCTCTGAACATTTGCTCCCAGTTTATAGGATAAATTGAGATTTTCTGAGTTGGAGTTCTGATATTGCAATGCTGGTTTTTCTCATTCTCTTTTCTTTATCATATTCCCTTGTTCTCCAAATTTAGTTACTATAGTTCATTTCACTGAAGCTGGTAAGTGGTGGGGGATTTGTTATGAACTCTTATATAAATGAACATTTCCTCAACTAGTACTATATGCTTGTTTAAGTTTGTAATGTTTGTAAGTATAGCTTATTTCTGTAGTATTGCTCTGATACCTTACGAAATTCACTAAGGTATAAGCATTTGTAGGGATGGAACACTGAATTTTTTGTCATCTAATACTTGCGTTTTTTGACTTGTAACATGCATATATTGGCTAATTTTCTCTCCTATTATGGGATTATGATAGTAGGAGGACAATATATTTTGAACCCTATTACTCTGCTCGCATGCATTTCAACATCTGTAGACTTGTAAAGGAACCATGATGCTCATGCTATAACTCAGTGGCATTTGATTTCAATTTTGTTGTTGCTAAATTCATATGATTTCAATTTGCATTGGCAGCATTGTAGTGAATCTAAATCTCAATCTTAATTGTATATCTCCAACATGGTTACTTTGATTAATCTATCAATTATGGCCTCGACTACATATGGCATGAGTATTATGAAAAAAAATAAGGAACTTGATCAATTTCTTTCTGAAAAAGTATGCTTCGAGATTTTTCCTCGAGATGCATCCATCATCATCATCATCCTGTGCAGGATATTTCTCTTCTTCACTCCTAACCATGGCTATGTTATGGTTACCTTTTTTGTTTTATTTCTTTCTGTTTTTGCCTTTGTCTAAAATCAGATGAAGGGTTTCTTTAAAAGAAAAATCAAAGTAATGCATCTCTTGGCAACTTTAAGAAAAATCATCTGACTGTACATCCATATGAGATTATTCCAGGTTGCATGAGTAAGTTTGTAGGCAATGTGTGGACCCCTTTTAGTTTTTCTTTCCTTTGGTTCACATCTGAATGCATATTGTGGCCTCCTTCACCTTTCTCTGCTCTTTGCACTTGCCACCTGTTCCCTTGGCCGCTGGCCAATTACTTCTGAGGTTAAATTGTTGAATGTCACCTCAATTTAGCTATAACCCGAAAGACATTTATCATACTTGTCAGTTTCTCTTGGTATCTTTATATTTACGACCTTCATATTCCTTTCTTTATATGTATATATCTGTTTTTAAACTTGAACAACAACAATCAAGCCTTAATCCCAAAAGATTGGGGTCGGCTACATGAACCAAAGAAAGAATCACGTAAGGTCATCCACATGCATGCATTCTCTCTATTTTTTTCGATCCCAAACAAAACTCTCATCTAATTCTAGCAAATTTATATCCCCTTTTATCACTTCTATCCAAGTCTTCCTCGGTCTCCTTCTACCTCGTACGCCCTCAATATTACATAATCGTTCTAGGATATTCATTCTTGTGCAATATTCCAGGAAAAACAGGATGAGCAGTTAGTAAAATGGGTTTGTTGTGTCTTCTAGAGAAGTGTTTAATTTCCCTGAGATGGGAGATAAATTGCTTCTTCTTTCAGTTTGCAGTGCACTGTCCAAAAACTATGCAAAATCTCTCCCCTCTTTGAGGAAGCGGCAAAGTTTTTTGCATTTATTGTTGCATCCGAAGTTGGTTAAATTAATTTTTAGCAGTTTTCTTTTCCCTTTGAATTGGCCAGCTGTTAACATGATTTACTGACTTGCATAAAAAATTCATGTACACCTAGTTGCCCATGTTAGACCAATATGTCTTTAGTGTTGATGTCGTTTGCAGGAGTATATACTCTTTCATACTATTTTTACACATTATTCATTATTTCATACTATTTACTCGAGTGTTTGCACATTATTCATTGCTGTTTTCTTTTCTCTTTTCTTTCTCAAGAGATGTAAAGATTGCAGATTTGGTGATTTTTTTTCCTTATTATTGATATTATATTAATTTGCTGAAGCAATTGAAAAAGATGTCCTACACCGAAGAGCGTGATCATGCTTCCTTGCACTTGAACTTTTGGAACACTTTCCATACTTTTGCTTGCTTGAAGGTCCATGAAGTTGCTCGGTTAGTTGGGGGAGACATAAATGGATAACTCTCTAAAGTTTTGGTGTTTAATTCATTTTCTAAGCTTAGAAAGCTTTGATGAGATTTGTTTACTTGAAGAAACTTATGTCTCCTCAGAGCTTTGTTTTACTATGCATGTTGTTGATCTTGAGGTTGTGATTTTCTGTAATGTGCTCTAAATTGTTTTCTGATATAACTAATAAGATGGAGTCTGTTTCCAATATGCCGTCTTAAATGTCCTTAGCGTCCAAAAAACTCGTCTATCTTGATTTCTCCCGCGTTCAAATTATTAGGCATTTAACATAAAGATATGTGTTGTTGATAACAATTTTTCATTTTTATTTATTGAACCGAATCTACTTTCCCATTTTCTGAAGCGGCTTTTCACTGGTTCTGCGGAACAGCACAATCACATTGTTTCTGGCCAAGAATCGAGCAGGGAGAACCAGCTCGTAACCCGTTTACATAGTGAAGAACAGTCACATGCTGCCCAAGGAGGATCATGTTCCAATCTGTTTCCTAGTTCAGCACGTGGTGATAATTCCGTAGGGGATTATTCAGCTGTCCCATCTCTAGATTTAAATGTTGTTAGTGAACCAGATCAAGTAATCGTCACCAATGGAATTAGCTGCCTGCCGCCAAAGTGTACTTTGAAGAGGAAGTTGACCTCGCCGATGATAACTTTTCAACGAAGGTCAAAGCAGAAAAAGGATGACAATCACCCAGTGCCATGTGAAGGGTGTATCTCAGCAGCTTCCGCAAATGGTCGGAAGGTAGTGTCTAATAAAAATTGTTCAGTGCAGGCTCCGGAGAATCTGAGTCCTCCGGAGAACAACATTAATTCGGGACATGCCTCCAAATCATGTCATGAAGAAGTAGGTTATTTTGAATTGCCTTTTGCATACATTGTCTATTCTCTTGTTTGAGGATCTCTTCTTCACCCACCCACCCTCTCTCTTTCTTTTTACTTTCGAGTACTGAATAAATTACTATTTGCTTCTATATTTGGCATTAGTGAAAGTATGTTTATATAGCCGGTTGTGTTGGACCACTTGGATATTTAATGCTGGATCTGTCTAAATAGGTAAGGGGAAAAATGGGACGTAGTTTTATAGTTATAAATGCACCTTAAGATTATTATTGACGTGGAGAAACACGTACTCTTTTGGCGCTTTATTTAGATTCTTAATGATGCATGCACGGAAGGAATAAATGAAAAATGTTTAGGAATGTCTTTTGGTTCCACTCATGCAAATTTTCATATTATTTCCATTAGGTTTCCAGTAGCATCCTCTTTGTATACAACAAACACATTCCATTGTTCAAATCTCATGACATGCTTACTGCACCACCTGTAGATCTCTTATGTCGCTTTTTTCGTTGTGTATATGTTGACAAATTGTGTTACAGAAGTGTATATAGCAGATTTGTTTCTGAATATCTTTCTTAAGCTTCTTACTGCATGAAGTTTTAATGGATTGATGATAATTTGACAGATCACCAACAAAGATGTAACCAATACAAGTGCTTCCGCCAAATTGGTACCTGAGATTGGGAGGTGAGCATCAAGGAACCGTCTTTTAAATCTTTGGGTTGGTATATAATGTAAGATCATAACTTTATTTAATTTCAGTAGTCGAGAGCAAGCGGAGAAAGAGCCTGGAAGTACATCAAAGGACCATCCATGTGCTGCAGAAGAAGTACTTCCTCAAGATTCTGTGTCTAATCAATCTTTGCAAACTAGGATTGGAGGAGAGCTTAGAGAAACTCCTATATATACCAGAAACTCTTTAGACAATGCTGAGGCAAGCCCTTCTAGCAAGCAAGTGCTACCCACATGTAATGAATCTGTGGCTGAAATTTCCCAAAGTTCAGCTAATGGTGATCTAAACACGACATGGGTTACTGATGCAAATGTCTGTGGTAGAAGTACTCGACCAGCTCTGGACCTGTCCGTTCCTCCTCCACCTGGTAGGGATTGTGTAATCTTTTTTGGAGTCTTTGCTTTTCTTTTGAATAATTATTCCTTCTAGTTTTCATAATACTTATGATGGTATAAAATATAGATTCTCATGTCAGAAGGGACTGCAATATAGCATTACAACCGCATGTAGAAGAGAAACCAGTTCGTAGTTTGCCAGAGACAAGGACTAGAGATTCTATGGATCTTGTCCGCAAGAATGTGGAGTTTGAGGGAACGAAGCAGAAATATTCTTCTCAGCCGACACATGAACGAGGAAATGGTTCCTCAAGTAAGCAAGTCGTTGGAGCGAAGAATAACAATTCTTTGAAATCTTCTCTAGTATTGGCATCAAAAAATAATTGCCTCCAGGTCGGTAGGACATTGCATGTTCTTAACCTGTTTTATACCTAATGCATTGCCCATTTAAAGATCTTTTTCTCGTTGCCCTTTTGATACTCAAGACTACAACTTAAGTAACCTAATTTGTCGACATTCTGTCTTTCAGCTATTTCCAGAGGGTAGAGCTGTTAACAAGTCATCTGGGCAGGAGACTGCTTGTGCTGATTCTCGAGGAAAATCGATCAGTTTGCATCCGAGCTCAAGCCACAGGAAAACTACAGCTGCTAAGACCTCACGTTTTGTTCCTTCATCAATGCCAATGGAGCCACTGGTAGTTAGTCAAGCTGGCGGTTCCACAACACCTCAGTGGACGAACCTTGTCTTGGGTGAAGGAGGAATTGCTTCTGAACATGCTTCATCTTATCTGAGGCAGAGGGCGATATTTGATAGTATTGCCACCAATAGAGGAAGAGCTGGCAGTGGTAACAGAAGCAACTTAGTTGATCGGATTGATATTCGCTGGTCAGAAGAAGAGCTGGATTATCTTTGGATAGGCGTCCGGAGGCATGGACGGGGCAATTGGGAGAGCATTTTGAAAGATAGAAAACTTCACTTTTACCCATGCCGGACTGTTAGGGATTTATCTGAGCGGTGGGAGGTGGAGCAATCCAAGCTTTTTAGTAGCTCATCATTTCTCCCATCGAGACCTCAGGTAGGACTTGATACTTTCCCAACCTCGAGACCTCAGGTGGTAGGAGTTGATATGCAGTTTTCTGTGGGAAATAGTTTTCCTGCTAGACAACTCCAGAACTCTGATGGAAATACAAGGGCCATGCATCTTGTGAATGGCATAAACAGAAGATCCCTGTTGGATAACCGTCCATCGGAAGCTGGACCTTCTCAAAGCGCAAATCCTACACCTTCCATGGATGTAAAATTGCCTCACTGGCTTAAAGAAGTTGTCGCTGTTTCTCCCAAGCCTTCTCCCAGCACCGCTCCACCATCAGGTCCTCTCTCTATCTGTTGTGGTGAAGCGCAGTGGACTACTCAGCCTTCTTTGGATCCCAGTGGAAGTCATCAAGGATCAAGAAACGGAGTATCCCTCAATCACGGACTTCCTGAAAGTACCGAGCTGCTAAGCGGAACCAGAACGCTGAATGCAAATCCTCCGCCTGTAACAGAAAATGGTGAGCGCGGGGAGAATAATGCGAGGGATCTGAATCGGATTGTTATTGATGACGATGCCTCTTCTGAGGAGACCATATCCGATCATCATGCTGGCGGAGCTTAAGCTAATGCGAGGGATCTGAATCGGATTGTTATTGATGACGATGCCTCTTCTGAGGAGACCATATCCGATCATCGTGCTGGCGGAGCTTAAGCTGCAGCTGGAGTTTTAGGTAGACGACTAACTTATTAATTATCTTTAGTCTATCAGATCTTGTGAATGTGATCACTAGGTAGGTGACTGACCCTCTAGGCTTGGAGTTCCTGTTAGAATCTTGGACTAGGGAGCAGGTTTTTTGAACTCTTTTTAGGATAAAAAAGACTTAGGTATTGGATCGTTGCAAGTCGTTTTTGTCTCTTGTTTGTGGAGTTTGTGAAAGGGTACATCGGATCTGAGGTTGCAACAGTTGAATTTTCAATTGTTTTGGTCAGTCGGTTATACCGCAGTGTTTCATTGGCCAGTGGGATTGGATCTTGCATGCAGTTAGGAAGTGTAGCTACGGTGGTGATGATGATGCCTGAGTATGGACTGATATGAATTTTGATGGTAAGTTTCTTGAAGGACATGGAGAAACAAGATTTTGTATGATCTTGAATTTTGTTTATAGGGTTATTTAACTATTTTATTGCAATTTCAGATTTTGTTTTGAGTTTATATTACTAGAATTTGTCATTTAAATGTGTTGTAATGTGGTTTTATTAATTGATCATCATAAGCCATAAAATAAATAATAAAGAAAAACGCCGTTGCCGGGGATCGAACCCGGGTCACCCGCGTGACAGGCGGGAATACTTACCACTATACTACAACGACTTGTTGTTTGAAGTCTCGAAAAATGTTTTAATATTATAACGTTGTTGTGAGAGCCAACAGGTCAATTTTGTTTTTTTCTATCATTTATATTTTTTGGAACTAAATTGGGTTGTGCAAAATTTACATTATTTGTGAAAAGTCTTACACATCTTACGACTCTAAATTTTATAGCACATAGGGACGAAACTACAACAGTATATCGAACTACATATAAAAACGGCAATTTTTTTTTTTTATTGAGGGACGAAACTGATAAAATATTCCGAACTACATATAAAATTTATCATACCTAATAGTATTTTTAAAAATCTCGACCCCTGTCTTCGTCCCTGCATTGTCTTGTTTGTACACCAATGAGATTATTGTGTTGAATGAGTAACAACCTATTCTTTTCTTTGGTATATTGGTTTGGAGGTGGGGAATGTGATTGCATTCTAATAGTTGATCGTGCAATAAAAAACACTCCTAGACAATTGTACTATAATGTTGTTATTCATGGCGGAATTAGATTTTGCTTTATTGAGAACGAATTTTTTACTAAATATATTTTGGGAAGGTAGGATACCATATTTATATATATAAAATTTGTTATTTCTGAAATATTGGGCTTTCATCATCTCACCTCTCTAAATCCGTCACTTTTGTCATCAGGTAAAGCTATAATAAAAAAAAGGGTTGGGGCTACCAAGGTCCAAAAGAACCTTCAAGCATAGTAATATTTTTTCAAACACCTAAAGGGCGCTAAAAAGTGTTACACGTAGGATTGTTATAAAAAAGAAGCTATTAGTGCAGCTTCTTCAGTCTTCAGATTGGATCCCATCTTTATCTTTTATTTAGGGTTTATCCTTCATTAGATCTCAATTTTATGATTCTACTTCTAAATTTTGGGAAGAATCCCATTTTGTGAAGGAGGGGAAAAGAAAGAAATAAACGGAAATTATTTATTTTAGTGAATTACCAAATATGCCCTTTGAGTTTAACGGTTGACTACCATTGACCAGAGAAAAGAAATTGACGGAAGTACAAGATTCACCGATTCGCAACCAAATATTGAATAGGAACCAAATTCACCATATGCAAATTGTTTGGGGATCAAATACGCCAATATGCCTATCTTGGAGAGTGGCATTACTTGAAAATATATATACTTGTCTAAAGGTCAAGTGTTCAATTCCCGCTGCCGACGTGAGGGCTGTGTTGGTGGGTGATCTGTAAGTACCTTTTTAAGCGACCTATGATCCCTAGGGCTTGCCCTGACCCGTGGTGGTTGACCGGAGCCGAACCCACCAGAACTTTTTTAAATAAAATATATATATATACTTGTCTGATGTCTCATTCCCAAATTGAATATCCTATTTTTATTTTAATTTGTCCCTCAATAAATGTCTACTTTATCAAAATGATTATACTTTCTCTAGTTTGACCTACTTGGATTGGATTTGGTTAGAGTTTGGTCTGGTTTGAGACTCAAACTCAGACCCAAACCAGGTTTGAATTGAGTCTGGGAATGAAATATGAAGTATTAAATCATCTAAAATCTGGTTTGAGTCTAAGACCAAAATCTCAAACTCAAACCCAATCCAATAGTATCTTTGAATGAGGATATTATAATGGAAAATGCTTTACTACTAGAATTTTAGGGACAGAAACCCTAAACCCCCAGATTGAGGGTGTTAAATGACTATCTTACCCCCTGATGGTATAAGGGATTCACCCAACTATAAGGGCAAAAAGGTCCAAAGATACTATTTTAGTCAATCTTTTAACCAATAATTTTAGTAACCTAGCAAGGTCATGTAATACTTCATTTTTAGTCAATTTAGGTTAAAGTCAAATGTGAACATCGGGATGAAAGGAGTCAAACTTGGAATAAGTGAAAGGAAAAAAATAGGGCAGTACGGTAATTTCATAACAAAGGATATCCTTTAAGAAAAATAAAGGGAGATGAATTTACATTAACAATATATATATATATATATATGGAAAATGCTGCTGCTAAGTCGTATAGCTACAGAAGCTCTTACCTTTATCTACCTGAGTTTAGTGTTTGCCATATCCACAATAACATGAACAGATTAATTTCAACGTCTTTTTTTTTTGTTGCAAAAGCTGCAATATTTTCAATAACCCTTTAATTTACTTGAATTTCAGAAGTCATTATGGATTACATTCGCAGTTTCCGTCCACAAGATTCCGAGTTCAATCAAGTACTAATGAGTTGGATAATCAAAGGGTTGCTGTGGATCAAGGAGTCCACTGGAGAAGAAAAAATTCAAGAAATTCCAGAAATCAGTGCAGTTGAAATGAACTCACAACAAAATCATCAAGAAAAGACCCAAATTCCACTTGATAAGGACCTTAAAAAGGTAAAAGAAAAAAATCACTTATTTTTCTGCTCTTTTTAACTGTTTCTTGATTTTTCTTGGCGATTTCTGGCTTTCCCATGAGTTTATAGTGCTAGAATTTTTTATTTAAATGTGTTGTAATGTGGGCTATGAAGAGAATTCACAAAGGTTTACAGGCAATTCAGTAATTGCTATATTATCCCTCCATTACTTAATATAAGACTTTCAAAACATGTATAAAAAATTAAGTAAACAAAAAACAAGGTACTTTATTAGTCAAAATATCAATATTACTCTCTTAAATATGACTTGTATACCACTAATTCTATTTAGGAGAGTATATTGATATTTTGATTAAAAAAATATCTTACTTTGTGTTTCCTTAATTTTTGCTAAATGTCATGAAAGTCTTATACTTACTCCGTCCCAAATTATATGTCCACATTTCATTTTTAATATGTCCCAAATTATCTGTCCACTTTCTAAATGAAGGGCTCATTAATGATGATTTTTTCCAATCCTACCTCTTACATTAAACGTTGGAGAGAGAAGAATATAGAGAGAAGAGAATGCAAAATTAAATTGGGAGTAATATTAAATGGGGTAATGTTTGACATTTTACCATATTTCACTATAGAATTTGATGAAACCTTACTTCCCGTGCAAAATACAAAGTTGACAGTTAATTTGGGACGGATGGAGTATTAAGGAATGGAGATAGTATATACTAGGAGAGTGGCATTATTTCAAAAAAGAAAAAGAAAAAGAAAAAGAAAAAGACAAATGACATTTGGCTCAAGGAAAAGGTGGTTTTTTTTTTTTAAGCCCGGCTGGGCGGTTGCCCTCATGAAGGGGAAATAGAAGTGTCTCACAAGAGGAGGAGAACACTAGAAAGGAAAATTTAAAGCATGCCCCATGCATGGGGAGGGTATCGAACCCACGACCTCACGGTCGTGGGCAGGCCATATCCCCACTGATAAGAAAAGGTGGTTAGTTTGTTAATTTACTTGTATACACCTAATTATTGTGCATGAGTATCAACAAAGTCTTTCCTCTTTCTAACTGTTATTAATATTAGTCAAAGTCATCTACATTAAAATGAACGGCATATAAGGAAAATACTAGACAACAATTATTAATTTAACCATATTTACTAACTTTCATAATCCGCGTGAAAAAAAGAAGTAGGTCTATCTTTGTGGGATGGAGGGAGTATTATTTTGGTTAATTAATGGTTGGAAACACTTAAAAGGAAATGAAAAGAGGGAAATATGGTAATTTCCTAAGAAAGATTATTTGATAACTAAAAGCTGGTGGTTATGAACTTTTCTGTAGGATGTTGAGAAAGATTATCATTTCCAACGATGAATTTGGCGGGAAAGTATGTAAATACATTTTATAAGTATGTTTTCTAAGACTGCCAATGGATTTTGCAGTTTCATCCATGTTGTAGGTCTTAATTGTTGAATCCTTCTTTTCTTGAAATCCTTCTTTTTTAGCATAATAGTTGATTTTCGGTCTACGGCAGGTTGTTCAAAAGACTTCTGCTACATTTGCTCCAAGGGCTTTTGTAGCTTCCAAAAATCTTGTTGTACCGGGAACTGCATTATATACCATTTTTGAGGTGCAAGATTATATTACAATGTTGCTCGGTGGAGCTCTCTCATTCAATCTTATATTTCCTTCAAATGAGCCAGACATATGGAGGGAGGCTAATGGGGATGTGGTCCATCTGGATTTTCAGTAAGCTATCCTTGTTCATCAAGTGGATTTATTTTATCGGCTTGTCAAATTTATTTTCTACTCATTATTTGGATCGTTTAGATGAGATTAAATTCTTTTTTATTTACTCTCCAAAATTCTTAGTTATTTTAAGATGAGTGTCCAAAAACAATTTCGTCAGAGACCACTGCTTGATCACTAATTTGACAAAGAGTATCTCGAAAATAGTGTATGTGTGGAAGGCGCTTAAATAAAAGAGAGAAAAGCATAATATATATAGTGATTTTCTCTTCAAACAAATCTATTTAAGCATCTTTTTTATGACTATAGTTTTTCCCTAACTTTAACATCATTGAAGATTTCTTCTTGCTGGGATACATACCGAGGAAACCACTACCGTGCCGTGTTTGATAAAAAGGATAATTTCATGCTGTTGCAGCTGTTCCATGCCTACGAGCGCGAGACTGCTCAAAGAATGAGAAAGAAGCTCTCAATTATCTCTTTCTCTTGATCCATTGCTGAATGTTCTCATCCCCTTCTTCTTGAAATCATTTGCAGTTGTTTGGTCTGCAGATACCGTAGCCTTTTTTACTATGTATGCATGGAAGGTAAAATTGTTTCTGAATATATGCATTTGTTTGGCCTTCTATCATTTTTTTGTATATTAAACCTTGTTTTGTACAGATGGGATGGCTCCGACAAGCAGTGAGATAATAATATGAAATCGCTCGGTTGGCTTTGTTGGATTTAAAGTTATATGCGTGTCGCCAGAATGAAGTTCAAGTTAGAGCTGATAGTCAAGACCAGGTTAGATATCTTAACCTATAACAGAGAAGAAATATCTCAAGATTTTGTGTAAGCATCTGGAATTACACAGCTATATCAGATTTGTAAAACCCAAGAAATTGTATACATATGTTTCTTTATTTTGGATAAACTGACTTTGATTCTTTGCTATGTGTTTTAATGTCCGATTTGTAGGTTATAATCTTGCGCCTAAGAGTGTTCAACTCTAAATGCTTACGTAGAAATTCCTTACTGTTCTATGTGATATAATCAAGAAAAAATTTCAGCTGTGCTATCAGACTATAGTGCCACAGGCATGCAGTCCTGCCATTGGTACTGTAGAATTAGAGGAGTAACTAGAACTGATTCATTTAAGAACTTTTGACCCAGAAATCAGGAGTGTTTAAGATTTTCTCTATTTTTTCTTTCTTTTTCTTTTTGTTTTTTCCTCCCATCTGAATGGAAGTATAGAAGTTGGTTGAAGAAGATAGAAATGCACAAGAAGGAGGTCATCTCTCTATAGTTCTGTTTCGTAGCTATCCTCAGAGATCAATTCTCTCACATGCTTCGGCGCGGGCCACACGTGTGAGTTTCAAGAAACTGTTATGCTGCCACTAGCAAACTCTAGTGGGACCCACTCCCTCTTGTGGGATCCATCCGTTCTTTCCTTCAAATGTTTGCTGGACAATGACGTAGGACAAACTGTGTAGTTCTTGCAATTCAATGCAAATAAATCCAAGCAAATTATGAAAATCCAGCAAAAGAAAAAAAAGGAAAATAGGGAAAAAATAATTTCTTTTTATACTTCCTTTGAAAATCCAGCATTCTGTTATGAAATTAATGTTATTACTTGTTTTTTTGGCTCTCTTTCTCTCTCTCTCTCTCTCTCTCTCTATCTGCCTAGTCTTTGCGAACCAAGCCAAAAAGTTGCTCGCATAATATATAAGAGAGTGTATGTAGAGAAGTTCAGTGTTAAGTGACAGCTGTTTGTTGAATTTTAGGTTTCGGTTGCTCTTGCATTTTTCTCTCCGCCAGCAGTGAGTTCTGTTCTGCCTTTATATAAGTGTTCTTGGTTCTGAAGTTTATCTTATTTCATTTGTTTCTTTCAATGGGAGTGTTGCGTTTTGCTTAATTTCGAGTTGTGGTAAGTTCTTTTTTCTTCTGTTATTGATTCTTGAATTCTTTTTTTTTTCGGGTTCTTCATTCTTGTTAATCTTGTTTCTGTCAGTTGAAGTTGGCCTTATACTTCAAAAAATTTGGTTTAGTGGTAAGTTTTCTTTCTTCTCTTCTTGATTCTTGAATTATTGTTTTTTTGTGGGTTCTTCATTTCAATGTTGATTTTAATCTGTTGTAACAATTTTGTCTTATGGTAAAGTTTGTCTTTTCCCTTGTTTTCTGGATTCTTTAATGGTTGTCTGTTGTGGGTTCTTTTTCATTTTGTTCTTTTTAATTTTATAGTCTATCTAATCTAATCTTGTGCGAAGATATACATGATGCTGAATCGTGTTTTTTCATCTCTTTCAATCTTTTTGCCCCAAAGCTGTTGTCATTTTAAATTTTTGTCTTTGATTTTGGGGGTATCTTTGAGTTGAGTGTGGCTGTAGTTCTTTATTTTCTTTGTGTGGGTTCATTTCAGTAGGGGTTAGGGGTTTGATTTTCCACTTCAAAAGATAAAATTAATTTAAAATTTATTCTTTTCTTGATGTTTTTTGATATACTTTTGTGGGTTCTTGATTCTGTTGTTTGTAATTTTATGGTAAGTACACAAAGGAAATTAAACTATACGTTCTGTGCTTTATCTGATGCCTTTTCTGTTGTTTATTTCTCATTTGAAACCATGTTATTTCTTACTTTGTTTTCTTTTCTGCTTCGATCTTTCTGCCCGAATGCTGTTGTACTTGAATGCCCCTTTATTTTGAGGCATGTTGGGAAATTTCATTTTCAATTCTGAAAATGAGAACGTGCTGCCTTAGAATAGGTAATTATGAGATTACATGAAAACCTCAACAAACTATGATGATCAACTTGGTATTTTGCATCTTATTGCTGTTAATGTGATCTCTTTCTGTAATCACTTAACTTGAAAGCTGATGTTTATACTTGTATGTAGTGGTGCACCATGTCGGCCCGCAAAGTGCTTATAACTTACAAGCGAAGGAGGAATCTTGAAGGGGGCGATGCTCCTCAAGAAAATGTTCTTCCCGATCCACCACTTGACCTTATTCCTGAAGAAAAATGGTCTTCCTGATCTGCCAGTTGACCCTTCAAGCGATACTGCCTCAAATACATCTGACAAGCATGAGGAATTACCTGGAGGAAATAAATCTGAGGATTCTGAGGTAACGTATTATCTATATCTCCCACATTCAAATGGTTAAGCATTTTACATAAATGTATGTGTTGTTGATAACAATTTTTCATTTTATTTATTGCACTGAATCTACTTTCCTATTTTCCGAAGCACGATCCTAAAGGGAAGAGGCTTTGCACTGGTTCTGTGAACCTTAGTGGTGATAGTTCCATAGGGGGTTGTTCTGCCGTTCCATCGATGGATTTAAACGTTGTCAGTGAAGCAGATCCAGTCATCCCCACTAATGCAACTAGCTGCTTTCCGAAGTATACTTCGAAGAGGAAGTTGACCTCGCCGGTGATAACTTTTTGCCGAAGGTCAAAGCTGAATACGGATGAGAATCATGCAGTGCAGGTAAATGGTCAATATGTAGTTTGCATGGGGTGAATCTGGTTCTTGTTTTCCTACTCTTAGTAGATAAATGTCTTGGATTTGATTGTCGCTCTGCTACAATATGTAGTTTGCATGGGGTGAATCTACTAAACGAGTCTAACCTACTTGTAAGAGGGCACGTTAGATTAGAATGTCCAAATGTGCAACTTGCATTCCTTTTTCATATCCCAAAATACCTTTAAAGTCTCTCTTACTGGTTTCCTTGTTCAACACATCACTTAATGCCTAACGGTTACAAAGGTTAAACATGTGAATTTTCTTGCATGGGAAATGATTGAAACTATGTCCTGAAAGAACTAGTCGTACAAAGTAAAAAACTTCCAAGCTTTTTGTGCACGATTAGTAACTTCATCTATGCCCACGTGTTATGGTACCCGCCAAAAAGACCATAGCTTGTCTTCCTGATACAGTGATACTGTTTTCTTTGACATAATCTTAAAGACTGCCAATGAAAATGATTTCTTCCATCGTGTCCTAGCCAAGTTCTACTCTTTTGTTCGAGGATCATTTTCTTCTCCTTCTTTTTCTTTCATGTACAGAATAAATTACCGTTTGCTTGTGTATTTGGCGTTAACTGCAATTACATAGGCTTACGCCGTTTGTTTTAATATTTAATGCTCGACCCCGGCTAAATAGAAAAGGACGAAGATGAGCAGTAGTTTCGTAGTTATAAGCGCACCTTAAGATTATTATTGACGGAGAAACACGTACTCGGTGCTTTGTTTAGAATCTTAATCAGGCATGCAGGGAAGCAATAAATGAAAGAGGTTTATGAATGCCTTCTGGTTCCACTAATGCAAAATTTACATGACCTGCTTACCTGTAGATCTCTCAGATCCAGCCTCTTTATGTCGCTCTTTTTAATATCAGAATACTTGGAATTGTTTTGTTCTTCATTTGACTTTGATTTGAAGAATAATTGTGCAAGTTTTCTACTGCTCTGAGGTTACAACATATGCATGATGTTAAAGAAGTACATTAAGTTTCACGTTACCAACTTCTTAGTCTCTCCATGGGTTAATTTCCTGCAAATTCTTGATTGTCGTTTGTCCCGGTGAATTTGATTAATATACTTGCTGCATAAAGTGTTAATCGATTGATGATATTTTGACAGATCAGCAACAAAGATGTAAACAATACAAGCCCTTCTACCAATTTGGTACCTGGGATTGGGAGGTTAGCATCAAAGAACCGTCTTTTAAATCGTTGAGTTGGTATATAATGTAATATCATAACTTTTTATTTCATTGCAGTAGTGTCGAACAAGCGGAGAAAGAGCCTGGAAGTACATCGAAGGACAATCCATGTGCTGTAGAAGTAGTACTTCCTCAAGATTCTGGATCGAATCACTCTTTGCAGTCTGAGATTGGTGGAGAACTTGCAGAAACTCCTGCAGATGCTAGAAACTCGTTAAACGATGCCGAGGCAGGCCCTTCTCACGAGCCAGTGTTACCCACATGCCATGTATCTGTGGCTCAAAACCCCCAAAGTTCAGCTACTGCTGATCTGAACCGGAGAAGGGTTGCCGATCAGAATATCTCTGGTAGGGATTGTAAATCATTTTGGGAGTACATTAATCAATTTTTTTTTGGATTAATTTTTTCTTCGAGTTTTTTGATAAGTTGTTGCTAATGCTATTACTTATGATGGTATAAAATATAGATTCTCCAGTCGAAGTGGACTGCAATATAGCGTTGGAACCGCGTGGAGAAGAGCTACCCGTTCGTAGTTTGGAACCGCGTGGAGAAGAGCTACCCGTTCGTAGTTTGCAAGAGACAAGGAATAGAGATTCTATGGAACTTGTCCGCAAGAACAACGAGTTGACCATTGAGAGAATGAAGCAGCTATCTTCATCTCAGTTGGCACAGGAACGAGGAAATGGTTCCTCAAGTAAGCAAGTCGTTGGAGCGAAGAATTACAATTCTTCTAAGTCTTCTCAAGTATTGGGATTAAAAAATAATTGCCTCCAGGTTGGTAGGACATTGCATGTTCTTAACCTGTTTTATACCTAATGCCATTTTTTCTGCATGTAGACTACGACTATTGATTCACAAGACTGCGTTTCAAGTAACATAATTTGTCGTCATTCTCTTCTTTCAGCAATTTCCAGAGGGTAGTAGAGCTGTTAACAAGTCAGTGGGAAAGGCGACTGCTTGTGCTGATTCTCGAAGAAAATTGCTCAGTTTGCAGTCAAGCTCAAGCCGCAAGAAAACTACAGCTGCTAAGACCTCACGTTTTGTTCCTCCATCAATGCCAATGGAGCCACTGGTAGTTAAGCAAGCTGGCGGTTCCACAACACCTAAGTGGCCGAATCTTGTCATCCAGCCAAGAGTCTTGAGTGAAGGAGGAATTGCTCCCGAATATACATCATCTTATCTGAGGCAGCGAGTGATCCTTGATAGTTTTTCCGCCAATAGAGGAAGAGCTGGAGGTGGTAATAGAAGCAACATAGTTGAACGGATTGATCTTCCCTGGTCAGAAGATGAGCTGGACTGTCTTTGGATGGGCGTCCGAAGGCATGGGCGAGGGAATTGGGACACGATTCTGAAGGACATAACACTTCACTTTTTGCCTTGTCGAACTGCAAGAGATTTATCTGAGCGGTGGGAAGTGGAGCAGTGCAAGATTTCTAGTAGCTTATCTTTTCCAACTTCGAGACCTCAGGTAGGACTTGGTACTTACCTGACTTCGAGGCCTCAGGTGGTAGGACTTGATACTTTCCCCGAGAGCAAGAAACCGCAAACTGGGAAGCAGATTTCTTTATTTGATATGCTGTTTTCTGTTGGAGGGTCAAGTTCTCAACAGAGGAGTGATCCCGTAAAAAGATCACAATTTAGTTTTCCGATTAATAATCTGAGCAACCTTCCTACACCTCCCGGGGACGTAGAAGTGCCTCGCTGGCTGAAAGAAGTGGTCGCGGTCCCTTCAAAGCCTTCTCCCAGCACCGCTCCACCATCAGGTACTCCTTCTATTCGTTTTGGTGAAGCTCCGTGGACTAAGCCTTTGGTGGATCCCAGTGGAAGTGATCAAGGACCGATAAACGAAGTATCCCTCAATCGCAGACTTCCTGACAGCGCTGAGCTGCTAAACGTGAACAGAGCGCTGAGTGCAAATACTTCGCCTGCAACAGGAACCGGAAACAGTGATCGCGGGAAAAATAAGGTGTGGGATCTGAATGTGGTCGTTATCGACGGGGATACCTCTTCTGAGGAGACCGTATCTGATCACCGCGGAGGTAGGGCTTAACTGCAGCAGAAGTTTTAGGTAGACTGACCTCATAGTTGTAAGTTTTTATAGATTGATGGCTAGTCTAATGAGTTAGAGAAAAATTAGTTTATAATTGTGACCAAAATAAATACTAGTTTTTTTTTTTTTGGAAAAAAAAGGAAGGAAATTCTTTTTTGAAATATGTAACTCAAATTCAAAATAGAAGGTTTGAGAATATATTTGAATTGAGTTTCTCCCAATTTTAAAATAATACACTACGACTAACAAAATTTTAAAATATTAACAATTTTGACGCTCATATAAAACATTGTTTACATTTAAAATTATTCCTTTAAAAGTAGATATTATTTTGAGACTCGCCTCATAAACGATATCATATTTTACTTAGCAAAAAAAAAAAAAGATATCATATTCCAAGGCGGTAAGATTCTCACCCCCAAGATTTCTTGTTGTGGTTGATATTTTAAAAATCTTATTTAATTTTAGTTGAGTTCTACTCCATCCGTCTCAAATTATCTGTTTACATATCTTTACTAATCTATCCTAAATTATTTGTAAGTTTATTAATGATGTTTTTTTTAATTATACCCTTTTTATTGAAGGTTGGAGAGAGAAGAATATAAAGAGAAAAGAATTTGATGAAACATTAATTCCCGTACAAAAGACACAGTGAATAGATAATTGGGAAGGAAAGGACTAATCTATCCTAAATTATTTGTAAGTTTATTAATTATGTTTTTTTTTAATTATACCCTTTTTATTGAAGGTTGGAGAGAGAAGAATATAAAGAGAAAAGAATTTGATGAAACATTAATTCCCGTACAAAAGACACAGTGAATAGATAATTGGGAAGGAAAGGGCACTTTAGACATTCTTAAATTGGGTTGGACTATCCAAATGTATTTTTTATCTTTGTTTTCGAAATTATATTTAATCCTGTGTCTCTTAACCTTATCTCTCTCTGTGTGTGTCTACCTTTGTTTCATGTTTCGCCATAACCACAAGAACATGAATGGTCTAATATCAACTTCTCTTTGCAAAAGCTGCAACATTTTCAAGAACAATCCTTTAATCTACTCGAATTTCAGAACCCATTTTGGATTAAATTCCCAGTTTTCATTCACAATATTCAGAGTTCAGTCAAGTACTAATGAGTTTGATAATCAAAAAGTAGCTTCCAAATATGAGTCCACTGGCTCAGAAGAAGGAATTCAAGAAATCAGCCAGAATTTATCAAGTGGAGGAATATCCTCTTTTACTACTCCACTTGATAAGGACCTTAAAAAGGTAAAAGATGAATAAAAAAAATCAGTTCTTTTTCTGTTTCTTGATTTTGTCTTGGAAATGTCCCGTTTTTTCTGCTCTGGATGTTAAACGAAAGAAGCATAATAATGTGCACATAAATAAAAAATGATTTTTGGGTCTGCCTTCTCTTATGCATTTTTGGCTTTGATTTGAGGGTCAGCGGCAAACGTTACGGTATAGGATTACTGTTTCATTGTTATTCTGTAAGTAGACATTTTGTGCATTTATTGCGAAATATTAGGTCTTATCCATCCCGCCCATACCCCAATTATTAGGGACTTAATTATGTTATTGTTGTTGTTATCATCGTCTTTGAGTTTATATTGCTAGAAATTGGCATTTTAATTTGTTGTAATGTGGGTTTTTGAAGAGAATTTACAAATGGTTTTACTGGCAATTGAGTAGCCTTGTCAGTTTGCAGATTGAGGATAAGAACATCCATTCCTATCCTTACTTAAGTTTAGCATAAATTAATATCGTTTTCTACCAAAGTTCCAAAGTAGTGATGCAATTCTACATTTCTTTAGTAATTGTTGAGAATCCCACCACGACTAGCTACTGAGCAAGTTTGTTATTTATAAGGATTCGGCAATCCTCCCAAGAGGAGTACTTTTTGAGGGATTGTGTTAGACTCAAGTCCATTTTTAACATGGTATCATAGCCAATTGCGCCCCCATTGATGTTTACGCTGCAGATGTCCAGTCCTGGACGTGAGGGGTGTGATGAGAATCCCACATCGACTAGCTAGTGAGCAAGTTTGTTCTTTATAAGGATTGAGTAATCCTCCTCCTCTTGAGGTACCTTTTGAGGGATTGGGTTAGACTCAATTCCCTTTTATTTATCTAGGAGAGTGGCATTGCTCAAAATAAAAGAAAAAGAGACAGAATTGCCAGGAAAACGAAGAGGAGGTATCTTCATAAAAGAAAAATTAGGGTAATACTATCTTGGTCAGTTAATGGAGTGGAAAACATGGAATAACTCAAAAGATACGAGAAGAGTGAAATGGGGTAATTTCATTGTTTTATAATGTAGATTATATACATAGATAGAATATATGATTAGAACACCAGATGAACAATTGTTGGAATATCGCATCTAAGATTTTATAGGCAGTTGGGAATTTTTTTTGGGAGATGGTATTAAGTCCTCGTACTCCTTTGGAGTCATTCTAGGGCTTAGATTAAATTATTGAATCTTTCTATATTTGAATTATGTCATATTAAAATTGTATTAGACTTGGAAATTTGTGTATAATATTTGAAATTTTTCGGTCTAACGGCAGGTTGTCCAAAAGACTGCTGCTACATTTGCTCCTAGGGCTTCTGTAGCTTCCAAAAACCCTGCTGTACCTGGAACTGCATTATATACTGTTTTTGAGGTTCAAGGTTATATCTCAATGTTGCTCGGTGGAGCTCTCTCATTCAATCTTATATTCCCTTCAAATGAACCAGACATATGGAGGCTTATGGGGATGTGGTCCATCTGGATGTTCAGTAAGCAATTCTTGTTCATCAAGTGGATTATTTTCTCGACTTGTCACTTATATTTCTATGCATTATTTGGGTCGTTTAGACGAGAATTAGATTCCTTTGATTTACTATCCTAAATTATTGTCGCTTTTAAGATGAGTGCTTGTGATAATATCCATGTAAACATCTTGTTGATGGGTATAGTTTTTCCCAAACTTTGTTATCATTAAATATCTCTTTTTTGTTGGGATATATACTACCATAATTGAGTGTTTTTGCTAAAGAGGATCGTTTCATGCTGTTGCAGCTATTCCATCCCTACGGGCACGAGACTGCTCGAAGAATGAGAAAGAAGCTCTCAATTATCTATTTCTCTTGATCCCGTTGCTGAATGTTATCATCCCCTTCTTCTTGAAATCATTTGCAGTTGTTTGGTCTGCAGATACCGTAGCCTTTTTTGCTATGTATGCATGGAAGGTAAAATTGTTTCTGAATATATGCATTTGTTTCGATTTTTATTTTCTCTTTGATATTAAACTCTGTTTTGTACAGATGGGATGGCTCCAACAAGCAGAGACGGAATAGTGTGCAGTAGCTCGGTAGGCTCTGTTGGATTTAAAATACTCTGTCCATCACCCAAAGTGAAGCTCAAGTTTGAGAGCTTATAGTCAAGACCAGGTTAGATATCTTAATCTATAGCAAAGAAGAAACATCTCAATATTTTGTGTACGAATCCATACCTTGCCTGGACAAGATTGAATTGCTTGCCTATATTAGAGTTGTATATAGGAATTCATCTTAAACTCGAGAAATTGTAAACACGTGATTTTTACAATGTGTAAAACACGTTGCTTTGTTGTGGATACAATAACTTTGACACTTTGCTATGTCCTATAATGACCGATACAGAAGTTCTAATAATGCTATCAGACTATAGTGCCACAGGCACGCACGCGATCCTTCCATTTGGACCTCAGCAATAGAGGAGTAACTAGAACTGATTCATTTAAAAACTTTGACCTAGAAATAGCGAGTGTACGAGATTCTCTCCCCCCCCCACTGATTGATGGAAGAGTGTAGAAGTTGGTTGAAGAAGTTAGAAATGCACTCAATTCCATGATGTCTCTGCATAGTTTGGCTGTAATGAAAGATTCTGTTTTATACATTGGTTCTTTGCTTCTGTATTATTCTCTTCATGTTTTTTCTCGAACTGATTAACGTCTTCCTATGTTTAGTTCTTTTTTACCCTCAATGGACGTCATTGTCTTTGTTACTCCTTTGACTATACTTCAGAAGTAGAATACGATGGAGCATATTAAATCTCTTCCTAGTACTATAGACTGCATGTTAAATAGTTATCTGCAGCTATTCTTCTCTGTCAAATATTTGTTGTCCCGCATTTTCAAACAACTCAAGTAGGACATCTTCAAAATTCCGTATGGTTTTGAGGAGGTAAAATAACAAATTCAAGGAATAGAAACTAGATTACAAGTTGAATTTCTTTTCAACCTTTTTTCTCAGTTTGTACTACTATTTGAATGAGATAGCTAGGAAATATAGCAAATCACCTAATTACCTTAGTTGGGAATTATTCTATCCAGCCAGAAAAATAAGCCCATCTTTTCCCGGGTAGAGGGTGCAACACATAACTCTCCAAATTTCTACTACAACTCTTACCTATGTACTGGAAAACTTGTTGGACAAAGATCGTGTAAAATATTTGCCTAATTGACTGAAATCGTGGTAACAGATTTCTGAGAATAAAGCATTTCTAACTTCAAGATTAAAACTACAGTTCCTGCTTCCTGGATCTTAGTTTTGAAACATAATTACCGTGCTCACTGCAGATTCCATCTTCATGGTTAAGTATCTGCAAGAAGAAATGAGAACAAATATTCTAATTTGATCACGAAGACTAAGGTAAAGCAGATAAGAAATGTACCGTAGTGTCCATGATTAGCACAACAGTTCATTACTTTTAATATTCCTGCTAGGATTTTCTCATTGCTAGTGCCTTGAACTTTAACTTTCTTCCTCAGAGTCTGAATTACTCTTCCGTCTTGAATGTGAACCGTTACTTTCTGACCTGCTTTCCTGCCGTACTGATTTGTATCTGGAACTGGAACCAATACTCCATGCCGAAGATTCATCGTACCTTCTGTTCTTTGAACTTGAACCAACACTTCCATCATGAGACTCTTCTGCGGCGGCAGCAGCATGGCTATTGCTTCTTGGGCTATGATCATCGCCTGAACTGCTGCTGCTCCTGCTGCTCCTTGAGCTTGAGCTAATACTTTTCTGTTGCAAACTTATCGAGTTTAAACTTGGTAGCGTAGGAGGAATGTCCTGAGAAACAGCAAGGAAACTAAGCGCAGCTACTATGTCGCCAATCAATGGACGAACAGATGGCTCCTCTTGAATACACATTGCTGCAACCCCTACAGCTTGGTTTAAGCTTCTCTCTGGAAAATCCTTTTTAAGAAGTGGATCTGCCATGTCTGGGTACCGCTTTGGGTCCCTGAAAATTGGTTGTGCCTATTCAACGATAGATAGCATAAACCCGTCAGATAGTACCATAGTTTAGTTAAGTTAATATCTATAGCTTGATATAACCTATCGCGTTTTCTTGAATGAATGACGTGCTAGTTAAAAATAAGGTTTAAATTTGCATACCCAATCAACTAAATTCTGCACCTCGGTAGGTCTTGAAGTATCCAGAGCTTGACGTCCTGAGATGAGCTCAAGCAGAATAACTCCAAAACTATACACGTCTGATTTAAGGGTTAGTTCACCATTTCGCTCATACTCAGGGAGCACAATAGCCGTTGCTAACCATAATTGGTGATAGGTGCGTCTTTGTGTCCCCTTGCGTAAGCTGGGCTAGTCCATAATCAAATAATTTGGGGTTTAAATCCTCATCCATCAAAATATTTGATGGTTTTAAATCACGATATATAATAGGAGGATTGGCCTTCTCGTGTAAATACTCGAGTCCTTGAGCGATCCCATAAGCTATTTTCATTCTGGATTGCCAACTTAAAGGCTTTTTGTCATCTGTAACATATAGAAGACTATCTAGTCCACCCGTCGGTAGGTATTCGTAGACTAAAAACCTCTGATCACCATCAGCACAATATCCTATTAGATCAGCCAGATGGGGGTGGTGAAGAAGAGTCAACATCAGAACTTCAACAAGGAATTCTTTGCTCCCTTGTGTTCCGTTTCTGTCTAATCGTTTCACAGCCACAACCTAGAAGAAGAAAAACAGAGGATCAATACTGTTGTCTTATACAGCGATGACAGCAGGAGACGGTTAAATTTATGGTCAGTACTGTTTTTTGGTTTTCTTGATTGCATTTGCATATTACCTCGCCGCTTTGGAGGGTTGCTTTATATACTTTTCCGAATCCTCCTTCAGTTATTAGACCTTCTTGTTTGAAATTCTTCGTTGCCATGGCAATCTCACGGAATGTGAACGTTCTTGCACCATTGTTATCTCCATTTTTTGCTGCATTCTGTTCATCCTTGTTTTCGTTGCTGGTATCCTTCTTCTTGGCGGGTTCTGATGATTGATTCACGGCATTACTTACTGAAACAAATCAAAATAATGATTCAGATGGCATTCTGCAGATTATTTTTTAGCAGAAAATGATATGTCGGGAGTTTAAAATTTTCCTTGGGAAGTGGAAACATTAGAGTATAAGAGCAGAACTAGATCATCCCTACCAATAGAAGTGAGAAACCAAATGTGATCTATTCAAGCTGCCAAAGAGGTAAAGAATCAACATTTGGGAAAATCGAGAGGTACCAGCGCTCCTAGTCCCACCTCCCTCTCACCATGATATCCTCTGGGCTAGATGTAGGGCCAGTAGAGATACATTCAACATCAAATAATATTATGTAAGAGGGAGGTGGGACCAGGACTAACCCCCCCACTCCCACCCCCACCCACTCCCCCTCCTCCTCCTAGTTACTCCTCAATTTGGCATTTTAGAGGACCACCAATACCATGCAACCAACCAAGTTTCTCATACAAAACAAGAACCACAAGAAAACACTATATGTGTTTATGGAGAAACTGATAAATTATTGGAAAACTTGGAAGTCCAACAGTTCATCAAGCAAAGTTTGTACACTGTTCTTAACAAACATTGTCATAATTTGCAATATTCACTTTGTTGTCTTCAAATAAAGGGAAAATAGGAAGGAAAGACAAGAGAGAGTATTGTACCAGGCCGCGGAGGTGATGAAGGTGGAGGAACGTCTTTGGCCTGAGCAACGGGCACCTCCTGGGGCTCCTCCTGTTTCTTGGATCCAAAACAGGGGAAGCAACTCATATTATTTCTTGATCCTCAGCCACAAATGATAGCAAGAAAAATGAAAATCACGCGTTCCCTTGAAATTGAGAAAAATGAATCAATCAAACCTTATATAGGCTTATGAAACCACCATGCATGAAGAAATTTCAAACCTTTTTTTCTGATTATTCAAAAACAAGAAAAAATTGATTGAAAGAAGAAAAATGGAGGAGGAAATGGAAAGGGTCCTCCAGGAGAATGAAGGACCCTAACCACAAGGAGGTGTAAGAGCTTGGAGGAGGGAAACAAATCATATGGAAAGAAAAAATGATAAAAAATTGTGTTTTGAGGGGTGAAATTTTTTCTCTTTCTTTTTACCCTTACAAAAAGAGGGCATTTTTAATGGTATTATTTTCATTGAGGGAAAAAAAAAGTATATGTATACATAAATTATTTATATTTATCAGTTGGTTCATGAAGACAAATTCAAATTACCGCATTTATTTAATTATGTGTAGAGTTAGATCACTCATGGATACTCCTGTAACGGCCAATTTAGCCACTTAATCGGCTTTGTAATCATTACACATTATTAATGCAAGATCCGTTTTCAGAAAGAAAAAAAAATTAAAACCGCATCAAACTAATTAAAATCTTAAATTGCAATTTTCGGTTTGACGCGGTATTGTGCGATTTTGCTGTTTGGAACATTCTTTTTTTTTCTTTTTTCCAAAAAAAATAAAATTCTCTAAGTAGCACTAATAAGCTATTATTTGAAATTCTTACATGATCCATTACCGAACAAACCTTTCACATCGTATTTTTTTATAAGTAGATTTTGATGAGAAGTCTAAAAAAGATACACATTTTACTGTATTTTTTATTTTGTATGAACAAAGTTAATAATTTGAAAGCATTTATTAAAAAATAAAGTGTTATAGATCAATCAAACAAATGAAGAGTGAAGATAGAAACATATATAGTGCCTAATCTTAACAATGTTGTTCATGGAAAATAAGTCTCACATTTATATTACTTCTAAATGAATCTTCTTTAGACTAAGTAGTATACTAAAATTAACTATATAGTACATGTGTGGTGCTGTGTCATTAGTTTCTAACAAATTTCAAACCGCACTAAATTTGCAGTTTGAGAAAACAAACCAATTACAAATAAAAACGGCATAGTTGCGTGGTGCAGTTTGAATTTTCTTGAGCACCTCTAGTCACACCAAAAAAGAAGAATTATTTTTAAATTTTTTTATTATTATCAGACAGTGGTTCAAACCCAAACTTATTTTTTCGAGTCATAAAAGCTAAGCTAATTACACAAATTTCCTTTGAAAAAAGAAGAATTTGTTGGCTCCACTCAGTTTTGGTCAACGATAAATATTTCGCTGGTTTCTAATGTTTTATGCTATTGTGATAGTGATACATATTCAAGATGGGAGCCTAAGCACTTCAAGTACTATAAAAAAAATGAAGCAAGTCTAATCCATATTGAAGTTATTATGAATGACTTGCACTGAAGTTTGAAGAATTAGTTGTTAGAGTTGTGTGTAATAGGTATATGAGTTCAATATGATAATTTTTATATTTAATTTCAAAAAGTTAATTGTTCGTGGAAAGAAAAGTGAGACTACTAAGAAGAAAAAATTTGTCAACTCATACATGAAACCGAATCCATGACATTTTATATATATATATAAACTTCTATATAGTAATACTCTTGAGACCGGAGGAAAATATTATTATAGGGAGGTTATTCTTAACTAGAGGTTTACATGTAAAAATTATAGTTTTAAAAAATAACTAATATATATTATACGACACTTGGAAATATGTCCCTTCATATTTTAAAAATATAAATTTAAAAGATATAAGATCATGAGTTTAAAAAAAAATGTACGTACATCATGCATATACAATATCTAGGAAATGTAAAAAAAAATGTATGTACATCATATATGCATTTAAAATATTCACTCATGTATGTTGTATATTCTATTTTTTTTTGAACGCCTGAGGGCGGAACCCCAAAGGGGAGAGAACCAACCTCAAAGAGGAGAAGAGCACCTCAGAAGAGAACCCTATAAGGGAGACAATTAAAGCTTACCCCATGCTTGGGGAGGGTATCGAACCCGGGACCTCTCGATCACGAGCTAGCCAATGCCCCACTGGGCTATTGGACCTTTGATTGTATGTTATATATTCGAAATGCCTTTTCGTTTGTTTTCTTTTTATGATACATATATAAATGCTAGTATAATACTCCCTCAATTCCTAAATATAAGACTCTTTAGACAATTTGAGAAAATTAAGGAAGTTGTTATTTTCACCTAAATTTCCAATATTATCCCCCACCCTCCCTCTCTCTCACTTCTTTGTCATAAAGAAAGGAAAATGTTGAGGGTATAATTGAAATAAATTATTGACAACTAATAAAACAACCTTAAACGACAATTAATTTGGATACCTAGATATCTCCTAAACGACAATTAATAGGGAATGGAGGGAGTAATAATTTTCATTATCCTTTCAAATCATACATTTTTTACTTCAAACAAGTCATGATACCTAAAAACAAACGAACTCAAATCATTGAAAATATTCGGTGTCAAGTTGCACAAAATGAAAGAAATCAACCCCGATTGAAATCAAAAAGATCTTGCAAAATGTTTAGAAGATACCCATCAACTTAAGTTGTCGCAGCCAGTAATGTACAAGATAGTCAAGAATTTATATTATTTTAAGTTTAATGTAAGATAGTTAAATAATTGTGGATATTTTATATAGATATATAAATATATTTTAAAAAAAAGTGTTTACCGGTGTGGAGGCGGGGAATGGCCACCGCTCACAATATTTTTAATAAATTTTAAAGTAATTAAATACTGCATGTCATCCTTTCAAAACAATTTGTGGTCATATCATTTTATTATTTGTCACTATAAGTGGGACATGGAACGGAATTGAACGAACTTTCGATGTAGGGATGAGGGGATTTGAAGACCTTGTATGTTTGATTTGAATTTTATGTTTCATTTTGTGTTTTATTTTTTATTTGATTGCCAACTTATCATTTAAAAAAAAATTCTATAATTGAAAGAAAATTGTAAAATTTAAGAGAAAAAAAATAAAAACATATTTCAATCAGTGATGAATCTAAGAACATAGAACAATAAGGGTACACAGAGATTTATGTGATGTCACTTATACATTTATTATGAAGTAAAATATACCTTATGTAATATATTTTTTTCAGCGGCGTCATTTGACCCATTGCCACCAGGGACGAAAGACAGTCTCTCCATCGAGATTTCTAAAAATACTACTCCCTCCATATATCTAAATAAGCTTTAACATTTGAGTTTTTCATAAAGATTAAGAATTTGATGAAGTCAACAAAAATTGAAACGAAATGACTATTGTACCCTTTATTTATCATATTAAAGAGTAATTATCAATTTTCACAACTCTTCAATTTAATTATGCTCTTTACCTCTTAGTTATCATACTCTATTGGAAATATAAAAATTCTCTTGGTTACTAAGATTCATTTAATATTACAATTAAGAAAAAGTCCACCAAAGATTCATGGTCTTCATTTCAGTTTTGAAATTTGGATAAATTGAATAAGGGAGTTGTGGTTGTAAAAGGGCAATCTTGAAAAAAAAGCATTTACTATCTATTGATATTCTAAATGTTAGAAGTATTTTGGACAAAAATGAAAAGTCCAAATGTTAAAGTTATTTAGATATGGAGGGAGTATTAGATATGGTAAATTTTATATATAGTTCGGAATATTTGATCAAATTTGCCACCAATATTTTTATGCATTTTTTTATATGTAGTTCTGACATATTGTTGCAATTTTTCGCCTCGAGATAAAATTCTTACCTTCGTCCCTAGCTGCCACCATGTTGGATCGTCAATGATGTAGCTATCTAGAAATAAGATATGGCGAAGAGAAGCACCACAACTTCAGTGCGGAACGGATATTTGTTTTGCATGTGCAGAACAAATTCTCAGCCGTTGGATTAATTTTTTTACGGCTGAGATTGATTTAAATAAAATACTTGTTTTAATTTTGAGAACACTTATTTTTTAGTTAAAAAACACATGATTTTCACGTAAAAAATGTTTCGCATATGCGAAAAAAAACATGTTCCGCATAGGAGCCGGACTGGAAGAGAAGAGTCGACATGAGACCCTAAACCTTACATGTGTAATGCATGAAACTAAAAGTCCTTTTTCTTAAAAAAACAAAAATGTTAAAGTCATGTCTGGAGCTTTTGATGTCGCAAACACAAATAAACCGTTCATATTTCTCGCCTTTCCGAGTCAGCGAGTTCCAACAGAAATAAAAAAGGCTGACTTTATCCAATTAGAAAAAGGGGGGAAAAAGGGGACTAAATTGAAAAAAAAAACTATTTAGGGGTCTATATGAAATAAAGTAAATCCTTAAGGGCGAAGCTTTCACTTCTAAAATTTATTTAATTTAACTTGTTCAAAATTAAAAGAGATTTTCCGTTTAATAAAAAAAAAGGTGAACACTTTTTTATAAAGGAATTGTAGATCATAAGATATTGCTTTGAATGTGATTCACTAAATTTGTTATGTTAATGTAGTTTTTAAGATTCTTAAACCCACTTTGCAATAATTTATTTTCTAATTACTAAATTTTCTTCTGCCTTTTATCTTTTAATAAAAGTTGTTTAATATGCATTTTTATTAAGGAAAATTAGTGCCATTTAAAAAGAATAAATAAATGAATGTACTGTATATATTTCATTTTTGAGCAATCGGCTTTGTAATTATTACACATTATTAATATAAGATCTGTTGACATAGAAAATTTTGAAACCGTGTTAGCCCAATTAAAATCTTAAATGGCAATTTGCATTTGACGCGGTATGGTGCGATTTGATTTGTGTGGAACATTCTTATTTATTTTATCCACCAATTGTTCGAGACAATGCAACTACTACAGCTACGTATGGGTCTTGAGACTATTACTTGAAATTTTATACATGATCCATTACAAAAGAGACCTAGCGTATAGTATTTTTTGATAAGTAGATTATGATAAGTCTAAAAAATATGCACATTTTATTGTATTTTTATTTTGTATGAACAAAGTTAATAATTTGAAAGTATTTACTAAAAAAATAAAGTGTTAAAGATCAATCACAGAAATGAAGAGTGGAGATAGAGTACTTAATCTTAACAAGTTTTGTTCATAGTAAAAAAAGTCTCACATTTATATTACTTCAAAATGAATCTTTTTTAAGACTAAAATTATACTAAATTAACTAAATAGTACATGTGTGGTGTTATACAGTTTAGTTTCAAACAAATTTCAAACTGCACCAAATTTGTAGTTTGAGAAACCAAATCAATTAAAAATAAAAACCGCAAAGTTGATGAGGTGCGGTGCGGTTTAATGCGTTTTGAATCTTCTTGAACACCACTAATAACACCCAAAAGGAGAAATTACTTTTAAAAGGTTTTTATTATTATCAGACAGTAGTTTGAACCCAAACTTTTATTTTTTCGAGTAAAAAATACTAAAGCTAATTATACAACTTTCTTCGGAAAAAAAATGATTTATTAGCCCTTAAGGGTTCTCCACTCAGTTTTGATTAGTGATAAACATTGTGTTGGTTTCTAATGTCTTATGTTATTGTCATAGTGATGCATGTTCAAGATGAGAGCTTTAAGCACTTCAAGTATCAAAAGAATGAAGCAAGTCCAATGTACATTGAAGATATTTTGAATGACTTGCACTGATTATTGAAGAATTGGTTGTTAGGGTTGTGTGTAATAAGCAACTGACTTCAATATGATACTTTGTATATTCAATTTTAAAAAAGTTAATTGTTTGTGGAAAAGAAAAGTGAGACTATTAACAAGGAAAATTTGCCATCTTGTACACAAAACTAAATCCATGACATTTTTTTATATGTGCTTTAGATGATGGTCTGAAAGCATATCCACTTTTTTTTGTTCTATTAATAAGAATTTATCATATATTCTTTCATCTGAAACATAAAAATATGTGTTTATAAGTACGGAGGCGGGGATTGGCCACCACTCTCAATATTTATAAAAAAAGTTTATTTTTTTAATAATTTTTAAAGTAATTAAATATCGCCATGTCACCCTCTCAAACCAATTTGTGGACATATCCTTTTTATTATTTGTCTCTGTATAAATGGGACATGGAAGGGAATTGAACAGACTTTTCAGGTAGGTGATTTGAAGACCTTATATGTTCGATTTGAATTTTCATTTTGTGTTTTATTTCTTATATGATTGTCAACTTATCAAAAAATTTTTCTTACAAAATCTATAACAGAAGAAAATAATAAAATTTAAGAAAAAAGTTGAAACATATGTCAATTATTTATAAATGAAATAGATGACCGAATAGAAGAGTTGATAGGAGACCCTAAACCTTATGTGTGTACATGACGTGTAATGTATGCAACTAAAAGTCCTTTTCCTTGATAAAAAAACATGTTAAAGTCCAGCCCGGATCATATTCGGAATAATATATTTTACGCACATATTGATCATATGTGGATACTTGTTTTGGATATCAGAACAAGTTTTCTGCATAATTGGTGTCCTGAATCAGAACATGTGTCTCGTTTTAAATCAATCTTTATTGTAAAAAAAATTTAATTCGACAAATGAAAATAAGTTCCGCACGTGCGGAATGGAGCGACTGCCGTTAAAGTCGGTGCTGGGGCTTTTGACATTTCATATGTCTCGCCTTTTCGAGTCAGTGAGTTCCAACATATATCAAAAGGTGACATAAAATTGCCTGTTTCGAAATCTTGTCCCCTTCCTTATTTCAATCATTAAAAATGTGTCACGTGTCTAATCATTCATAACACAACCACCTCCTGCATTGCAACATACTCATAATTTCTCTTTCCTCATACCTCTTATTCTATAAGTGGAATATGTGACACATTTCTAATGGTGGGACAGTGAAGGGAATATGATTTGTGGGACAAACGATTTTCTCCCATCAAAAGGTTGACATTTCAATGCTTTTTTCTCTTGCCTATTTCAATCCAATTAGTAAAAGGGTAAAAAGGGAAAAAAGGGACTAAATTGAAAAAAACTATTCAGGGGTCTATATGAAATAAAGTAAATCCTTAAGGGCGAAGCTTTCGCTTCTAAAATTTATTTAATTTAACCTGTTAAAAATTAAAAAGAGATTTTTCGTTAATAAAAAAAAAGGTGAACACTTTTTATAAAGGAATTGTAGACCATGAGATATTGCTTTGAATGTGATTCACTAAATTTGTTATGTTATTGTAGTTTTTAAGATTCTTAACACACTTTGTAATAATTGATTTTTTAATTACTAAATTTTCTTCTGCCTTTTATTTTTTAATAAAAGTGTTTAATATGCATTTTTATTAAGGAAAATTAGTGCCATTTTTTTTTTAAAAAACATTGAATGTACTGTATATATTTCATTTTTTTAAGCTTTTCAAACTGAATGACACTATCAAAGGTTCCTTAGTCTACTGGGGCATGCTTTAATTTGATTCCTTTTCTAAGGTTACTCTCTCCTCCTCTGGTGAGGCAGTTCTATCTCCCAGCTCATGGAGCATCACCCAACAGGCGTAAAAAAAAACTAAATGACACTTTAAAAAAAAAACTAGAAAATACCAGCTTTGTCCCAATTTTTTTGCAAAGTTTCACATTTTGAGACATTCTAAAATATTTGCGACGTTTAAAAAATAAATGCATATTTATTATTAATTTTGCAATTTTACCCCTAATTTATTATTTAACTAACCACTAATAATAAATTTCAATCATTAATTGATAGGTATTTTAAATTTCTTTTTTTTCTTCGTATTAATTACTTTACAATCATTTCTTTAATCTTGGCAAAAACTATAGTGACAAACAATATGTGACGGAGGTAGTAATACTTTCTAATTTTTTTCCTTAGCACTTTCCTAAAAAAATTAATAGACTAAAGATTCTCAGCATCTAGACTAAATGAACAAAAAAGGTTTCTCAGAATCTAGACTAAATGAACCTTTAAAACCACCAAAAAAACTATGAAATATGAAATTAATTAAGCAAAAGTCAGTAAATATAATAAAATGATTACCGAAATATTAAGAGGGAAGAATAAGAATCTCAAAATAAACAAATGGCTAAGTAATATAATACGATTAATTCTCAGGCATTTGACTTTCATGAAAGAGTAAGAGAGCTATATATATTAATGCAACATTTACTAATAAGCTTCTCTTAGCAGTTAAGAAATAAAACACGTGAACAAGTGTGGAGCACCATGCGTGTGTGTATTTCAACACATTAGGTTAATTGTTTTCTAGTTTCCAAGTTGCAGAGTTTTACAGTATCATGTTGGACAATTTATTACGAATTATGAATAGAAAATAAGACATTCTATTTTAGACGGAACAAACATTATAATTTAACTTGCTATACAAACTTCCATACAGTAATTATCAAGGATATAAATGAAAAACAATACTAATATTCTTCCATTATAATTTAATATATGAGCATGGAATGAGGTTCATATTAATAAGTTTTTTAACACATGAAAATCAATACACTTTTGTGTACATAATTAGAGTGCTGGCTTAGTGGAGCAGTCTCCCCCTTTAACTTTTTTTTTTTTTGAGCGTCCCGAAGGCGATTGCTCCGAGTGGAAGAGCGGAGAGTACTCTAGATAGGGAAGATTGAAGCATGCCCCATGCCTGGGGAGGGAAGATAAGCCTCATAAAGAGGAGAAATTATTTGCCCCATTATGGGGAGATATAGAAATCAAACACGGGACCTCCGCCCCGTGTTCGGATAGTCTTACCACTGGCGTTCCCGATTCCCATAAAGAAAAGTCTCCCCCTTTTAACTTGTTGGCCCAAGGTTCGACACTAAATTCCCATCCTTGTGTAAAAAAAATACATAAAATCAATACACATTTGTAAGCCACGCAAATGAAGAATATTGAGCGGGTATTGTTTCCTAATGTCTTCAATTGTTAATTTTAATTAAATGACCAATGCCGACATGTTTTTTTCTTAAAATAGTTATTTTTATTAGAAAATAATTTAGTATCTTTTCATCTGCAAAGTCAACGCGAATTGAACGGATTGATAATTGATAATCAATTCGCAAATGCTGAATAAAAAATCTCTAACACCTCGTTTTCTCTGTTTGTAATACGTGTTGCTTACCAACTAAGCTAGTTGTACAAAAGTTTATCACTTCTTTAGAAAAAAAACAAAATGAAAATGATTTTGATTTCGACCCAGAAACAAAATACAGGGCAGTGTAGAATGAGGTAAGTTCCACACACCTCAACTGTCGGATTGAAATTTTGGCGGTCAAAATTAATTTAAAACGGGACACCCGTTATGCAGGACACCTGTTCTAATATCACAAAATGTGTCCTTATGCGATCTGTATAGAATCTGAGCTGAGTAAAAACATAGATAATAATGAACCCAACCATTCCCAATTGCAACCTTCCAACTATATATATACAGTAAAACCTTTATACAGTAATACTTTCGAGACCGGAGAAAAATATTATTATATGTAAGTTATTCTTAAATAGAGACTTACATATAAAAATTATAATTTTTAAAAAATAACTAATATACATCATACGACACTTGAAAATGTGTCACTTCATATTTTAAAAACATTAATTTAAAAGATATATAAGATTCATGAGTTTAAAAAAAAAAAAATGTACGTACATCATTCATGTATTAGATTTAGAAGATTCATTCATATACTACAGTATCTAAAAAGTGCGTACATCATGTATGTTGTATTTTCGAAACGGTTTTTTGTTTGTTTTATTTTTATTATACATATATAAATGCTAGCATAATCATAGATTTCATTATCATTTTAAATCATACATTTTCTACTTCAAGCAAGTCATGACACCTAAAAACGAAACTCAAATCACTGAAAGTATTCGTGTAGAGTTGCTCAAAATGAAAGAAACCAACTCAAATTGGAAGCAAAAAATATCTTGCAAAATGGTTAAAAGATACTCATAAATTTAAGTTGTTATTTTATATACATATATAAATATATTTAAAATTTTAATATTATTTTATTAAGGATGATCCTAAAAAAAATATGAAATATTATAATATAGAGTTTATTCTTATTTATAACTGGTTCCGAATTGATACCAATATTTTTTTACCATTATAAGAAGATTATTTTTAGGTAGAGTATTATTATATAGAGAGAAAATTGTAATATATATCAGGTAACTATGAATTTTAAATTATATATTCTGACATGTCATTACAAATCATGGTCAATTCTTAAATTACGAGGCCTAATAAACCTAGTCATATCCGAATTATCCATATATATACACCCAAACCATTTCTCTCAAGTCCCTTCATATACATCACCTTCTGCAACATTCATCGTAAACGTAAACGACGACGCTACGAAGATTTCGAAGAGAGAAAGTAAAGAGAGGGAGAGAGAGTCGGCGGCTATGGCGGTGGAGGATATGAATCTGTATGAATTGCCGGAAGGATGTATAGCTAACGCTTTATCATTAACGAGTCCAAAGGACGCATGTAGGCTGGCCTTGGTTGCCTCCAATTTTCGGTCGGCGGCGCAATCCGATGATGTCTGGGAGCGGTTTTTGCCGACGGATTATAGAGATATTCTTAGTCGGTCCAAGGAAGGTCTTGAATTCCTCCTCCGTTTTGCATCTAAGAAACAGCTTTATCTTTATCTCTGTCATCACCCTATTCTTATTGACGGTGCCTCCAAGGTTTGTCGTTTTTTTTGGATTTTTGTTTCTGTTTGTTTAATTTTGATTTTTTAGGGCATTTTTTTTGATAAATCTGTGTTTGTGTGGTGAATTTAATTTTTGTTCAACTAATTTGTGTATGTGCGTGTTGGTTGGCGGTGGAGAACACTACCTCCATTCTATAATATAAGTCGTGTATGACATGTAATTCAGCAATAAAATGAAGGAAACAAAATATTAAGATATTTTTTTTAATCAAAATTTTATTATTACTCTCTTAAATAGAATTAGTATTAGTGGTACGTAAGTCATATTTAATATAGTAATATTGATATTTTGACTAATAAAATATATTTATTTGTGCTTCTTACTTTTTTCGCTAAATGTTAGTCAAAATTTCAATATTACTCTCTTAAATATTACTTTATACCACTATTTCTATTTAAGAGAGCAAAATTTTGATAGTTTGATTAAAAAACACCTTATTTTTTGCTTTCTTACTTTTCTTTACATGTGCTAAACGATTTATGTTGTGGAAGGGAGGGACTACATTGGAAGGAATTGGGGATTTTTTGCAATGAAATTTAAGCTTTTCATTTCCAGTATCTTTTCTATAGAAATTCCAGCTTGTTAGGGACATGTGGATTTGTTCTACTTAGTTTTTGTACGAAATTGTTGATGGATATTCATTTCCTGTTTTTGTTATTAATGTTTACTAAATGAAGCATCCGATGCAATTGTCCATGGAAGACTAATTTCTGGGTTTTGCATTTGGATTTACCGGATGCGCGTCTCTTGTGGTGGAATTGTTCTGTGGACTTGTGTTAGAATTGCTTATTATTTTGCTCAGAGAGAAATTGGATACTGTCAGAAGAGAACAGAGCGAAAATGGAACAATATTGTGACTTAAGAAAGCTTGAACTAATGAAAAATGTCTTCTTTTTAGGTAGACAGAAAAAAGAATTGGAAGATATTCTTGTATTTGTTTTTTTCCTCTAGATTCAGCTTTCAGCTAAAGAATAGTTATATAATTACTCGGTACAGATTAAAAGGGAATACTTGATATTTCACACTTTTTTTAGGTTAATTTTTCCAGATTCCAGATGTGATAGATAATAGTGTTGTGTGTAAGATGGAGAAGATTAGAGGAATCCATTTTGGACATTACTAAAATTTACTTTTCCTTGTTGGCAGAAAGAAATTTGACTAATGATCAAATATTATCTTGGATGGTACCTGGTTCTATAGTTCTTATTTTATGATTTGATTGTTGCTTCTAGATATTTGTGAAGTTAAATTAATTTACTGTATACATCGGCTCTGTTATAATTTTTCAGTGCTTTTCTCTGGAGAAATGGAGTGGAAAGAAATGCTACATGTTGGCTGCGAAGGAGCTGAAAATTGTATGGGGTGACACTCCCAGATACTGGCGTTGGATTTCCCTACCCGAGTCTAGGTACCTAATCCTCCTGCGACCCCGTTATTAATGCATTTTGAGAAAACAACTTGTATTGAAGTGACATTTGATTTTTACAAAATCGATTGTCCGTTTTTAATGCTTTTGGAGAAAACAACAGCAGAAATTTTTCTTGGCATCTGATTTTACAAATTTGAATGTGATTGACGTATTCGGCTGCAGGTTTTCGACAGTAGCTGAGCTTCTTGATGTCTGTTGGTTTGAAATCCATGGCAACATAAAGACAAGCATGCTGTCCCCTAACACCAACTATTCAGCTTACCTTGTTTTTACCTCAAATTCAAGATTCAGTGGCTTTGATAATCAACCTGCAGAGGCTTCAATATCAATTAATGGGGAAGAAACTCGAACGTGGACTGTTTATTTGGATCCTGAGGGAGCACAGAGGCATAATAGGTACCCGATAATGCCCTGGTGGAGGACTAGTGCATTTCCCCGCCAGACTGCAGTTATTAGACAGCGGGAATGTGCACCCACAGAGCAAGAATTCCAGGGGCCGAAGCAGAGAGGGGACGGATGGATGGAAGTTGAATTAGGAGAGTTTTTTGTCAAGGCCGGCCAAGATGTAGAACTGGACATGAGCTTGATGGAGGTAAAGGGTGGCAATTGGAAGAGAGGTGTAATCGTTGAAGGAATTGAACTAAGGCCTAAATGAGAAAAGTGAATGTATGTGAGATATATGAGGTGAAATGCTCGGCCCTTTTAGCTTTGTTAGGCAGGCAGAGGACTATGGATATATTCTCCCCTCAGCAGAATTCTGTGTGATATAATGTTGAAAAACTCGCCCTTTTCGCTTTGTAAGACAGAGGAACATGGATATATCCGTTGTACTCCTTTTCTGGGTTTTCAGTTATTTTATGATGGTGAAAATATGAAATGAAAATCTTTCCATCTATATCTTTTTGCCTTGTTATCGATTTAGATATTTTGTCCAAGAATAATATGTTCATCTCAATGTGATAAACAAAACCAGCAAGTATGAGACAGTACAGATATCGACTCCGAGTCTTCTAGTACATCTCCTCACAGGACCTTGAATCTTCTTGTTCATGTCGAAAATTCAACTCTTGGACCTCATGTGATGTGACAATTGAAGGCGAAAGGTCGACATGGTTTCTTGTTTCTCGATTTTTATGAACTCACTTGAGGACGATTCGGATGAAGTTTATGCTCCATGTGGGGAAATTAGGGGTGGATCGGTTGCAAAATGGCGGATTTAGAAGGATGCAAGAGTGTTAGTCACCTTTAACATTTTCAAAAACACATTTTTATTTTTAGAATTTTTTTTCTTCAGAAAACTCCTTAAGGTTCCTCTCTCAAAAAAAAATATTGCGAAATTAACCTTCCCCTGGTCTCTAAATACTAAATTCCTGGATCTATTCTTGATCAATTGTAATGCATTCTGGCACATTCTCACCTCACATAAAACTTTACCCTCTTACTGAGAGATATGTACTTCATTTCTATAAGTAGGGCCAAATTATATGAGACGGAAATAGGCGAGATGCATTTTTTCAGTTCCCACCCCAAATAACCGTTTATTAGAGATGCATTTGTGCATCCGCAAGGTAGCCCAATTAATTTGGGGGTGGCAAATTGTATAAGAGGGCGTAGGTTTAAAATATTGGCAATCGTAGTTCTAAAGTAGGGCCAAATTATATGAGAAGGAAATAGGCGAGATGCATTTTTCCAATTCCACCCCAAATAACTGTTTATTAGATATGCATTTGTGCATCCACAAGATAGTCCAGTTGGTTCGGGGTGACATATTGTGTAGGAGGACGCAGGTTTGAAATATTGGCAGCTGCAGTTCTATAAGTAGGGCCAAATTATATGAGAAGGAAATATGCGAGATGCATTTTTTCAATTTCACCCCAAATAGCTGTTTATTAGAGATGCATTTGTGCATCCGCAAGGTAGCTTAGTTGGTTCGAGGGTGACAGATTGTGTAGGAGGGCGCTAGTTTGAAATATTGGCAGCCGCAGTGTGGAAGCTTCAACTCTTCAACGTTGGGTGGTTTCTTGCGGTGGTCTATGACAAGACCTCCCACCAATCGAGCCGTTAAATTATCTTGATTTACATCCTCCACAATTTCTGTCGAATCGAAGGTGGGACCCTGTGAGCATGGGAATTGTCTTTTTGTGTAGGAGAAATGCATTTGTGCACGACTGGAAGAATACGACAACAACCAGGTGTTTCACTAGACAATGAATCGAACAATTTTGATATGGACTCGCTCTAACATTAGTCAGTGGATCACTTTGGTTCACATTCACTATCATCACGCTTTTGATTAAAATAATAAAAACAGGTGGGGCCTTATGAGAATTTTTTATTTTTTTAATCAAAAGAGGTGATGTGGTTGATTGTGGACCAAGTGATCCACAACCCCACATATAGCCCAGGTCTATATCAGAATTTTTTCAACGAATCAGCTTGTACACAATCGAGGCTGTCTGTCTTGTGTACAAGACAATGAATCAGCTATTATATCGATGCTATCTGTCTTGGCTACGTATAGCCAACATGTCAAGTTTCTCTATCAGGTTATTTTAATCTTTATCTTTGCGGACGCTCAAATCAGTGCAGGATAATTTTGTATGTGCGAAACTTTCCTCGTTCGTTAAATTAAAATTTTGAGTGTTAAGGTTTATTTAAAACGAATGCCTGTTCAAAACTCATAATACTTGTTCTTTTTTTACCATACGAAACACTCGTTTTGAACTTCAGGACACCTGTTTTAAGCTGCAAAACACCGGTCCTAAGTATCAGAACACCTATTCTGAGGCATTCCGTATGTACTGAAAAAAGTTGTTTCGTATAGGATCCGGAATGATCTTTCCGATCGGTTCGAATCCTATTTTTTTCCAGTACGTGCTGAATGGTCTTGAGGCACAAAAAATAAAACAGATATTCTTAAAAATATGACAAATGTCTTGTGTTCATTTTAAATCAATTTTACCGTCAAAATTTCAACCCGACCAACAAATTTAAGTTTTGCACGTACTGAAAAAATGCGTTTCGCGATGAAACGTCAGCGCTTTCCACACCTAGTTATCAATATTTATATATTTTAAAAAAAGAGATAATCACTATTTTTGCCCCTGAGCTATCTTTCAAAAGCAACGGTTACCCCTAAGGAATATATTGTGCCATTTGTATCCCCAACAAGTTTCGGGGTGCCATTTATGCCCAAAAGTGGCGGAATCCGGCGAGAGGGGCGGCGTTCCACATGTGCGGACCGCACATGCATATTTTCAGGGGCAATTTCGTCCATTCTTTCTCCAAAATCAAAACTTCCCCTAAAATATCCACCACCCACCCGCCACCAGTCACCCGCCACCACCACCCTCTCTTCATTTTCTTCCTCCAAAATCAAAACTTCCCCCAAAATCTCCACCACCCACCCGCCAGCACTCACCCACCACCACCCTCTCTTCATCTTCTTCCTCCAAAATCAAAACTTCCTCCCCCCAAAATCTCCACCACCCACCCGCCACTACCACCATCTCTTCATCTTCTTCCTCCAAAATCAAAACACCCACCCACTACCACCATCTCTTCATCTTCTTCCTCCAAAATCAAAACACCCACCCACCACTACCCTCTCTTCATCTTCTTCCTCCAAAATCAAAACACCCACCCACCACTACCCTATCTTCATCTTCTTCCTCCAAAACCCATTCTTCCAAAATCAACTTCAAAGCTTTTCATATCCATTAATGGAAGCAAAATCAACTTCAAAGCTTCATCTTCATCTTCATCTTCAAAGTTTCAATCACCAATAAATCCTTCAAAATAGCATCTTCCAAAATCAACTTCAAAGCTTTTCATATCCATTAATGGAAGCAAAATCAACTTCAAAGCTTCATCTTCATCTTCAAAGTTTCAACCACCAATAAATCCTTCAAAATAGCATTTAAAGAGAGGTGAGTGGTGGAGGAGATGGCGGAGGGAGAGAGGGGTAAGTGGCGGGGGAGAGAGTGAGAGATGGGTGAGTGGTGGAGGAGAGGGAGGGATGAGTGGTAGAGGAGATGGTGGAGGGAGAGAGGGTGAATGACGATTTTGCCCCTCTGATTTCGCATGTGCAGTCCACACATGTGGAACGCCGCCCCCTCTCGCCGGATTCCGCCACTTTTGGGCATAAATGGCACCCCGAAACTTGATGGGGATACAAATGACACGGTATATTCCTTAGGGGTAAGGGGCAAAAATAGTGATTATCTCTTAAAAAAATGAATAACTATTTATCTTCCATGATTATTCACCAATTTAAAAATGATGGTTGACCAGCAGACTGATTGCTTGAGAATGAGAATGCAATCAATCTAAAAACATCAATAGTATATAATATATTACTTTTCCGTTTCACAATATAAGTTCTTCTATATAGTTTAACATAAATTAAGTAATAAAAAAACACGAGACATTTTTACTCTTATACTTTTAATAACTAGTCTATTCTCAAACATCTATTTCCCTCTCTAAGATATATGAATAAAAAAATTCACAATTAAACTGTTGCATGGAGTATTGTAGGGGTGCAACAGAAAATCTGAACTCATTATTCAGTTACAACTAAAAAATGAATTTGGTTTGATTATAAAAACATCTGATTCAGTTATGAAAAGCATTTGTGCACCAATGTTCAACACAAAATCTCAGTTTGAACAATATATCTCCTCTCATAAAGAATTTATTTTTTAAGCTAAAAACTCTCATGTCCTCAAATGATGTATCGTCTTTTGTCCCATTAGTAGATGATTGTCGTGTTTTCTCTTTTTTTTAAGGATTTCACTATTTTTTTTAGGTTATAATTTTTTGATAAAAAATAAAATTGACACATAACAATTTCTTTCTTATTAATGATTTAATGTGATAGGGAATGAGATAAAGAATATGACGGAAGATCTTACCGCTTTTGAAACCTGATACATAAATTTTTAAACCAAAAAACTAATTCAATACACATTTGACTTGCACTACAATTAAGAAGAATAATTATGACTATGAGTGACTGATGCACAAAATCCTAGCAAGTGAACTAGTGTCCAGTTGAGTATATAAGTAAGACAAGTGTCGTTCCCACAGAGATTATAACTAAGTACCAAAATTATTTATTATCCGCTTAAAATTAAATAACAACTAAATGAAACAAAGAAGAAAGAAGATATCAAATAATGAGAGAAATATTGATTAGGACATTGATCCAACTTGTTTTCCCAATGATTAGTTTAACATATTCCCTTTTTGATGTGTCAAATTCCCTTAAATTTATCCTAACTCATTAACGGTAAAATTCCCTAATCTAGGTTTTATTCAATTCCTTGCAATAAACCCCCTAATCTCAATTAACAAAAACCACATGTCTATGTGAAATTGATTAATGAGACAACATTAACGATTTATGGAATTCTCCAATTTCAATCCCCGTAGTTATCTACTTTTGGAAACCGCTTAATAGAAACCGAATCTATTCCTAGTCAGTTTTACTACGAGTTATTATTACTTAGTTCCTAATTAATTACTTCACCACCCGGTCCTTCGCAATTAAATTATGAGATCATGTGTAGAGTGATCAAATCCATACAAGCATTAAACACACCATAAAAATAATTAATAAAATAGGGATTAAGGGAATATTGAACACAATAATAAGGGAAAAATAATAAACTAAATCATTGTTCCAACGAAGTTTTCACAAGCCTAATCAACTAGAAAATTTAGCCAATCATCATGTAGCAACCAACCATAGCAATTAATTTAGACATAAGAAAATTACTAATCAAGCAAATAATAAGAGGAACGAGTTTATATTATAATTTGATGTCGAAATTATCTCCGCTAATTAATTCCTTCTTGAAAACTGCACAGATTGACCACAACTCCAATTGGAATTGCGCAGTGATGATGATGGCTTGCAGCTTGGTGATTTCTCTTTTGCGGCTTTTAGTTTTTTGGTGAATGACGGGAATTGATCGGGGTTTCGGGGTGTTTTTTTGTGAGTGACGGGGGTTTTATGTCCTATTTTTATAGAGGTGTGAGGATGTGTTAACTCTTTTCTTTCTCAGCTTTTTGTTCTTGTGGCCCAAAGCCCATAGTCTTTGTTTCTAATTAATAGACTTTCCTACAAAAACAAATCTAAGAAAATATAATATAATCCTAAAATAAATATTTTTAATAATATATTTCCATTTAGCATATAAAAATACCTAATATATATATATATATATATAAAATCAAAATAAATATATTACGAATTTAATATCAAATCGACTATAAAATATGGAAATATAATCAGTGACGGAGCCATGAATTTTTCTTTGGGGGGCACAATTAAGATTGACAAAATAAATTCATAAAAGCATATAAATATTGACGGAGCCAAAAATTTTTTTTGGATGAAATCTTATATACTAGAGTTATTCACATTTTGTTCACCCTTTTCACTCTACTGATCAGTTCTTCATAAACCTCCAAGTCCTCTGGCTTCATATTGTGGACTTTTTATTGTGAACTTTTTATAGTTTACAAGAGAGCCCATTGTGGATTTTTTATTAGTAATTTTATTTTGGAAAATGATTTACTCCTAGAATTTTGGGGATAAAAACCCTAAACCCCCAAATTGAGGGTCTTAAATGATTATCTTACCCCCTGCTGGTATAAGGGATTCACCCAACTATAAGGGCAAAAAGGTCCGAAAAACTATTTTAGTCAATCTTTTAGCCAATAATTCTAGTAGCCTAGCAAGGTCCTTTTATTTTTTAGTCTCTTACACACTTAAGTTTGTTACCATTTTAACCAAAATTGTTGAAATATAATTGGTGTCATTCTTATAATTCACAAACTAAATAATTTAATTTTAAATCGTAGAGTGATTCAAAATGGGTACAATAAACAATATTCACGAGACGAGGTGTTACAAAACAAACTAAAACTAAAACTAAATAAATAAATAATTTAATTTTAAATCGTAAAGTGATTCAAAATGGGTACAATAAACAATGTTCACGAGACGATGTGTTACAAAAACAAAACTAAAACTAAAAAAAAAAAAAAAAAAAAAAACTGGTGGGGCCAGGCCCCACTGTGGCTCCGCCACTGAATATAATATTCTTTAGATTAAAACTAAGTGAAAAGTAGTATAATTTATATATAAAATATGAGTTTATCAGTGACTTACCATAATACCCTTATTAATTAAAGATATTAATGATATGACACATATTAATGAAGTTTGCATCTCTTAAATATAGAAGGTTAATTATAAGAGTATGGAGAAAATACATCAATTAAAATTTTCTTGAGAGGTGATTACATATCCTTTTTTTAAAACCCAAGAAAGTATTATCATCATCATCAATTCTTAGATAGTGAGAGAAAAGGCATAAAGGGGAAAAGGTGTGAAGATCTTGGCTGAGGAATGGAGAGATGTTGGTTGAAAAAAAGTTGATGAAGAAAATTTAGAGATTTGATAGATTAGGAGTTTGAGTTGGAGGGTATTTTGTTTAATAGGAAGAATCTTTTTTGAAAAATACATTAAAAAATAACTAACATCCGTTATCTTTTGGACGAAAATTCAATTTGGGTACCTTATTAATAAAATTGAAAAAATAGGTCCTCATTTAATAATTGAGGTGGACTTCGTGGTGTTTTTTAAATTTAACCATAATTAGAGATAAACAATAAACCTAGGATTAAATATGAGCTCCGAAAAAGATAAGAATGTGTTACCTTAGTTAGCACATCAGATTCTCAATGACACAACCCCGAGCTCTGATGCAGCTGGTTGGAGCTTTTTAAGCTGACGCCGTTGACGAGGGTTCGATTCCTCGCGGTGGGATTCGACTCTTCCGGGATTTCCCGCGGCTGAGAGCGTTCCATTTGAGATCCTGCCAGAACAAAAGAAGAGAAGTTTTTGGTTGTATTTGCTAGCAGCATTTTCTAGTACGGGGCTCCCAATGTATCCAAGAAGTTGGTAAGAATTTCTTGTCAAGACTTGGGGTCTCGCCTCCTTCGTCTGTCTCTTTTTCTAGTTGGATTACGTCTATTTGTGAGGCCCAGACGCAGCTATGCACTCAACCAAGAAGGAAATGCCCAACTAAAGAAGTTGAATCTGTAGACTAAACCCTGGACGTCACTCCTCAAGTCCTATTTGACTAGAGTCAATCCTACTGAAAGCAACAACCTTGTATGAAAATCTAACAATCAAGCTCTTTCCCCTTCCGCCCTTTCTTTTCTTGCTAGATTAGCTAACTCTCTTTATGACTCATCCGCCTATCGCCGTGGATGTCTAGGATGTCATACAAGAGCTTCCCTTTCATTAGCCTATGGTATGGTTTGTTTGGTTTGAGCTTCTCACTCAGGAACGTGGATTCTTTTTCAGTCTTTCGCTGGGTTTTCTTTGTACCAAACCTCTTTTCTCGAAAGTTTGATCTAGTTCTTCCTTTACGGTCGACTTCCTCTGTAGCTTTGGCCAAGACTGAGACTGAAGAAAAAGCCAATGATGCTAGTCAACTGTTGAAAATCGCCTCTTGCTTTAGTGGAGGCTGATGCCAGTAAAGGTGAATGAATGTAGACCAGTGAAAAAGAAAAGGGGACTGTTTTAAAAGCTGGTAGTCTTAGAGGCCTTATTAGACTTCCACTGGTTTGCTCACAGGAAGCGTGAGGGTATAAGGCAGTAGCAATTGGTAGTAAACAGGAGTAAACGGTTGGCCATAAGAGAAGGCCTGGCTAGTTAAGTAGGATTGACAGGAACAACGAGTCTGTCCCTTTCTTTAGTTTCAGAGTGAATTCAGGAATGAAAGGCGGGTTGGTAAGCACTTCGTCTCACTCAGAGTGAACGATAGACTATGTATATAGTTGTTAGCCTACCAATTGACCTACACTGACTAATTGGTCCAGTCATTGATTCTATGATTAACGGAAGTCTTTGTGCGTTCAATTCGTTAGGCAAAGAAGAAAGTCATGGCTTATAATTGGAAGAAGCCCTAAAAAATCAATAATAATAAATAACTATAATTATAGATATACATTCAAAAGCAAAGAACTAAGCGTTCAGTTCAACTTGTTCAAGACAGATATTAGTCGATCTAACTCGAGTGACTGTAGTCGGTTACGGATGACTGACCAAAGCAGAGAGCATACTTACATTCTAATTTACGGTTAGGGTGGACACCACCCCCTCTGACATGCATCTCTCCTTTGTCTTGAACCACTCTGCAGTTCTTATACGCATAGTCTTTCTTCTTTTGAGAAAGTCCCAACACATGTTGCTATTTTCTTACCAGCGAAATTGCCCCAGCAAGCAAGAGACGGCTCATCCCGCGAACATGACGGAACGGTGCCTCTCACTAAACAAGTCAGTGTTGTGTTCAATTCAACTCCGGACCCTTCTTGATCAGTTCGTCCGGCTGAGCGAACTAGACGTTTTTCGTACAGAAATTCCTTGCCTAAGGTTTTGCTAGTAGGTTGGTGTGAAGCATGAGAGCATGAGCGAGCTCAGTCTTTCGCTACTCGTGTGACCCTGCGTCCTTTCTTAGGACTGAGCGGTGCTTCCCGCTATACTAGAGATGAAACGGCTTACCTGACTCAATGGTCCTACTATGGAATCTTTTTAGTAATCAGAGCATCTGAAATGCGATAAAGGCAAAAATTATGAATTTAGATTCACTCTTCCAACTCCAACTCTAAGAAGTAGGTAGGTTAGAGCGCCCAAGAAGTAGGCCGGTTAAACTGAATCTAACTCCTAATCCCGACTGGATAGGAACGTTATGAGTTTTGTTTCAGGAGCGAGGAGGTCGGTAACCGGTGTAGGCATTGAACGCAACCTTTATGAATTGAAAAGCGACTCCGCCTCTTATAGATTTGGAATCGAGCGAGATATGATATGCTGAAAGGGGTGCTAGCTTAAACCGCCATAGAACGAAGCTTAGCCGTCGCCTATATGCTAGAGAATTTTGTTGGGTCCGTCCCGAGAGTGCCCCCTACGACGGGAAATCGGGGGTTTTGTCGGAAAATCGGTGTCGTGGTGGGGCAACAGGTGCTACGAGATGGCGATTTATCGTATAGAAGAATAGATCCGCGGACCTTTCTTAAGCCCTTTAGACGACTACCTAGTTATAGGAGTGGAAGCCGAAGCTAACCGCATTGAAACTGCTGGCGAAAGATCGTGAACTAACTTTGAGTGAGCGAACTTCCCATCCGATGGAGCGCAATTGGGCGAGACTTGAGGCCATAATGCTGCGGGCCTACACCGTGTTCCCACATTACCATATTATGACTAGCCAACTCCAGGCCAAACTGAAGTGCTAGGTCACCCTCTCTCGTTACGGACTAGCTTCTTTCATCAACTTCACTAACAGGTGGGGCACCTACTCCTCACACAGCCATGTCTGCCACTTCGCTTAATCATCCAATCTATCCGCTTTCTCTCTTTTTGATTGGTACCGCAGTCACCCTTTGGTTGGGTATTGGTGCAACATTACCTATTGATAAATCCCTAACTTTAGGCCTTTTTTAATTCAAGTGTGAAATAACACGAGGTACGCCCAATCGATCTTGTAAGATCGGCTAATTCAAAGGGGTTAATCTGGTCCAAAGTTGTCGGACCGAATTGTTTACTTTATCGAAAAAAGCTTTATTTTCTTATTATTAGGGTAGGGGGTCTTGGTGGGCCCCCTATTTTAAACCATTACCGTTTAAAGAGCAGTTTGGGCTAGGCTCTCCCCCGTTGAGCGGTAACGCTGCGGACCAACCGTGAGGCCGAATCCGAATGTAGTCACCACGTTGTCGGTGGATACCGGATGCCCCCAAATGGGTAGAACAAAAAAAAAGATTCTCAATGACATGTATGTAACACTCCATGTGATATTCCTAATTATAGCGTTGTTCGCACTTGGGGGTTTATTTTTTTTTACTTTAATATATATAAATAAACGTTTCTATAATTAAAGTGGTTCATATTCTTGTGACAATTCCTATGACATTTTAATTATGAAAACTTTCATTCATATAACATAAACTAAAATGGGTAAATCGATAAACTTTATGTGTGAACGTGACTATAATTAGGATTGTCACAGAGGGCCCCGTATGTAATTAAAGTGTCACAAAGAGTGACACGGAGAATCTGAACCAATTTATGTGTTACACCTTCTCAACTATAGCTACTTATGTTGGTCATGTAATAGTCTGGAGGTTAAGTGTCTTACTTGTAATTCATGCGTAAAAGAATGAAACTCGTCAACTAAAAAAAGGTTCTCCCTCTATCCCAAATTATATAATCACTTTAACAAATACATGTGTATTAAGATTTTGATTAATTATATGATAAAATATAAACAAAAATCTAAAATACCCCTCATTATTTTTTAAATCTCATTTAGTAAGATTTTTCTCTTTCTCTCCCACTTTTTCTCTCATTTCTTACACAACATCCAACTATTTCTTAATTATGGATTGAAAAGGAAAAAACTGAAAAAAGTAACATGAATGCATATAAAGTGAGCAAATAATTTGAGACAAAAAAATGTAGATAATCAATTCGAGACGGGAGTAACTATTTATCTAAAATAAGGGTGTTATGAAAGAAAAAAGAAAGTATTAATACAGCAGCTGCATTGTTATACAATGTGCATGAGACCATGACGGTTCCAGAACGTCTTAAGTTTATCACATGCAGAACAATTTTTGACGTCCAATGTAAAATTTGATGATTGAATTTTTTTTGAACAACACCCATTCATCTCTTATTAACACCGTCTAGACAAAATAAGTGTTTATCGCTTAAAACACTTGATAGACTCTTAATGAATACCCGTTCTTCAAAGAGAACAACTATTTTGACAAACACGCGCTCGGAAAATAAATGAGTGTTTTTTTCATAGTAATTTTAACTGCTAGATTTTTCATTCGAAAATCAAAATTTAATTCGCAAGTGCAAAACTTAAAAAGTGTCCTACACCATAGCCGGATTGGGACCTTCCAGTTGCACCCCTTTTCCACTAACATAAATCTTAAAGCGCAGCGGCTCCAGTGCCGAGTAGGGTAACTTCTGCACTGCATAATTTATCTTCGTCTGTCAAATTAAAAATTTGACGGTTTAAAAGGGGACACCTATTCTTAATGCGATCTGTATGTGCGAAAAATATAATGTTACGCATAGCATCCGGGCTGATATTTAAGGGGCTTGGATAAGGTTTGGTTTGGTCTCACTTTTGGAGGGAAATGCCCAAAATTTGGCCAATTAAAATATACGGGAGAAATTCAAATTCAAAATTTTTTTTTTCAAATAATCGTCCAAATCCAAATTTTGGCCTAAAAAATGTGGAATTTGAACATCTCCCGACGATTTTAGAGGCCAAAATTTAAGAAAAAAATTTGAATTTGAATTTCTCCCGTCTATTTTAGAGGCAAAAAAATTGAATTTCTCCCACTAAAAGTAAGACCAAACTAAACCAATCTCAAGCCAAACATTTTCCAAGCACACCCAATGCACCTGGCACCACCATTATCAAAGTCTAGTTAGTCACATTGTCAGCTCCAAAGCGCCATGAAAACACCCACTCAACACTCCGGCCGCCGCTGGTCTCCTCTTCCTCCGCCGCTATCTCTCAATTATCCATCATCCAACCCTATATATTTCTTCAGAATCATCAAACCTTCTTCTTCTTCTTCTTCCATTAATTCACTCTCTTTTCAATTCAAATTTAAGCCTTCTCGTTTCCGATTTACAGTTTGTTCCTTAAAATCGTCATCTTCTGTTGGAGGCGATGCTAAATTGGAATCGATTCAAGCTCAAGAGAGCAGCGCGCCACCGAATGAGTTTAACTTTGAAGTGAGAACCGCTACTGTTCCATCAATTGTTCCGCCTCCTAAATTGAGCTTAAGCGATCAAGCTTTCTTTCTTCTCGCCTTCATTTCTTGCACGGTAATTTCGTTTTTTTTGGTCTAATTTTATTGTTTTGACATGAATTTTACATTTTGTGGATTGCTTTACTCTCTCCGTCCGATTTGAATGTCTGTAGAAAGTATTTATTGAAATCTTTGTTGTTCTTATTTTTTTTAATCTTAGCTTGCATTTTATGATCGGCGAAATGTTAGTGCATAAAAAACAGAGTTTGATTCAGCTCGAGAATTAATAGACTGTTAGTGTTATTCTGCTGTAGTTTGAAGAGTTCTATTAAAAAAATTCTAGAATTTGATTTCTTATGTATGTGTTTCAGTTGTGTTTATTTGGCTAACAGTAGATACTTTCATGTTGCTGACCTATTGTAGACTTGTGTATCATTCGTGGGCCTTGTTGCTGCAGCAGTACCAACCATGTTTGTGAGTATACATACCGACTCTTTATTCCTGTTTTCCGGGTTATTTTTTTTTGCTTTCTAAATTTTGGTTATGTGGCATTGGCTAATGCCTTGACTTGAGCTGTGTCGCAAGCAACACTTCAGAAGTTTGAAAGACATGTCTATAGGAGCGTAGATAGACATGTTTTGAACATTTTCTTGAAACTAAAAGGAAAAGTTACATTCAAATAATTTTTTTTTGTTTGTCTTAGAACTCCTTTATGAGAGCCCAAACCTGAAATTGGTTTTTTTTTTTCTTTGGAGGGGTTGGGTGTTGGAATGCATCTTCTATGAAAGAATATGTGGATAAATGCTTAATTTGTTTCTTCTTCTTGTAGGCAATGGGCAGAGCAGCAGTATCTCTTTCAAAGTTGGCTGACACTGCTCGTGAAGAGCTCCCTAGCACAATGACTGCTATTAGACTTTCTGGCATGGAAATCAGTGATCTGACTCTTGAATTGAGTGACTTGAGGTAATAGCGTAATCCGTTACATCTTTATTTTACTGTTACAGGCATGAGTTATCATGCTATTTCTGATTGCCATCAATTTGTTTGAGGGCACTATCAGTGCTAGAGTTTCAGCAGACAATGTATTAACTTTTAACTGGGATAAAAATACTGTTTTTCTTTAGTAACTTAGCCATTCAGCTTTCACCTTTTCTGCTGGAACATATTCTTTGAATCATGCATCTGGACTACGTAGTTAACAAATTTTGGTCGAGCTTGAGACACAAGCTCAAATCAACATATCTATCCAAATTTAATATCCATGTCGCAACTGTCTTCATGAAGACACAGACATAATTTATTACAGTGAATCGTCATGGTGTTGAGATGAGTTCTTTAGTGAAGGTTTTAGGATTTCGGAAAAATAGCGGAAACGCAATTTGGCTTTAAGATGGATGAGTTAAAGTGTTCTAATGGTTAGGATACTATTTAAGAGGGAATATGAGAGAATTTTGTAATTTTTTGTTGCCTAAGAGAAAGTGTTTGCATGATAAAGTTCATTGAGATGAATTGTGACGGGTATAGCACCTAGGATGTTAAACTGAAATTTGCGCATACGATACTGCAACTCTTTTGAGTTCATTGGTGGCCTCTTCTAGATGGTATCCTCTTCAGCTTGAATAGGTTTGAATTCCGTTAGGGTGTTTAGAGAAAAGTTCTTGAGACTGTGTTTGAGAATATTAGTCCCGATTCTGAAAAAGCTTTAGTTGTTAAGTACAACACATGAAATGTTTTAACAGTGATGTTTAAGACGTAGACATACAATGTCTTGGTAGGTAGGGTAAGGTGCTCTCTCTTTTCTTTGTTTTGCAGGACGGATATGCAAGAAGAATAAATTTATGAGAAAAATGAAAGGAATTCTTACTAATTTCCTTGCTGCTTTTGAAGGATACAGAACTTCTAAGGATTTCGGAATTTGAAACTCCAAGAGACGGAATATCACGAATAACTAGCTCTTGTACTCCACTATGTTAAAACTTGAGCTAAAGTATTCTCTTGTTTGCAGAGTTCTCATGTCTTACCAGGGGTCCCAAGAAAGTGCATACAGGGACCCTATAAATGCTAGTTTGTGTTCTTACTGGATTCATATTCTTTAGGTTGGCTTTTATTAGTTTAGAATCCCTTTTTTTTCCTTTAAGAAAAAGCTAGTGATTGTTAGACGATACAACTCTAACTTGTAAAGCTTCTAAAGAATTTTGTTTATTAAATTCTATGATATTTTGAATAACTAAGTGCAAGACATAGGTACGTATATTCGTTTATCGATTACGCCTATTGTTGGTATAAATCTTAAATGGTTTCTCATGTATTAGATCAAATGATCGATATGATCTCTATGCTCGATTTTAGACCAAGTATACTTCACTTCGACTTATTTTATGTAGCTATAGAAATTATATAATGTTTATTAATGAGAAATCCGTTGACTATCTTTTCTTTTCTTTTTTTTCTCTTTTGGGTGATAGGGTATTACTTACTAACTCTATACGAAATAACTTGGGGGCTGAGAGCAAAATTAGCGGTTGTAGACTCTATACTTGGTAGTTTTCCCCCTTAAGTAACTATTTATGAGCATGGGGACTGATCTTTGCTACTGATTGCTGTTCTTACAATTACGGATTATGAGACATTGAGTGTTTCAAAAAGGTTGGTTAAGTTCGCATTTCCAATTGTAGCGAACATCTGTTGGATTGGCATCTGACCAAGAAATTTTGTGCATGAGATTAAGGAAAAATTTAAAAGGACTAAAGCGTCGTACCCCAATCTTGGACAAATGTTGAAAATGGAAAATAGGAGATAGTATAGTATTAGTTGCTAAGAAAAGATTATCACCTATAATAGCATTCTATTCAATTGCTCTGTAGGAAGTACCAGAATGGATTTTTTCTGGAATTCTTTTACAAGGTTTTGTGTTGGATTGAATTGAACTACTTGGGTGAAAAATCAGGATTCATCTTTTTTCAGTGATAGAGTTTCAAGAGGACTTATTTATTTTGGAGAAGAATTATAAAAAAAAAACCTCTGTTGAAACAATGTGTATACTCTTTTAAGTTTGCAGTCACTAAATTAATAGAAATATTTGAAGCCAACATGTGAATATAGCAAGCTGTCCGTTTACTCTGCATATAAGTCGGGAGCCCAAATAGAATGGTAACTTTATTTCCTAAACAGAAGATGACATTTTCACTGGTTGCACGTGGAAAAATTCAATCGGGGAGCTTCAGAAAGAATCAACACGTAGTATATAATAGACATGCATAGTGATTGTCCTTGAATATTGTTGAATGTTGTCGGGACTTGGCTAGTAGTTTCTTAACTAGAATGCAAAAAGAAGGAAAAAAAAGAGGAGGAAAAAAACAAGGAGAGACCCCCAAATTCCCTCTTGTCCGTATCCTGCTAATTTCTTCTGAAAAGTACTCGACGTAACTCCATGAAGTTATTACTTGCTGTACTAGAATCTGAACTAATGCATCTGCTGATGATTTTTTTGGTGTTATATTGTAAACCGTGTGAGGCCCCATCTACTTTATATGCAGTTTCTCCTTGTCTTCCATCTTTCCGTTGGATCCCCATTTTACATCTTTTAGTTTCTATTTTGTTTGATCTTAACTGCTTGAGAATGATAATGGTTGCTAGAGTTACAGTGCTTGTTCTGTTTGGTGATTAGTCAAGAGGTAGCTGATGGGGTGAAAAAATCTGGTCAAGCTGTGCAAGCAGCAGGAGCTGGAATCCAGCAAATCGGTTCTATGGCACGACAACAAACAATGTGTATGGTTACACCTTTACTTCAAATTTATATAGTTGTCATCTAATCTCTTTTTGAATCAGATTACAAAACTTGCTCTTTCCTTGAACAGCAATAATCGAGGAGAGGGCAAACCTGCCCCCTATCTCTTTCCGACCGGTTGTTGCTGGGGCAGCGAAGAAGACTTCTCATGCTGTTAGCCAAGCCACAAAGAAAATTCTGAACATGATCTCACGAGGTGAGCGTAGTTCAGAGAATGATGATGGTGATGCACTTGATAGGTTAGAAGTTTAGGATGTGATAAAGTAGCCTCTCTAATTCCCACCTGCAGAAAATTATTATATCTGCTGATGTACCCATATGCTGATCACGATAGATCATCGTATTGGTATGAAATTAAGTGTATACATACAGGGGAAACGGAAGCAGATAAGCAAGTGCATTCCTCTGTGTACGTATCGAATCTCTTTTCTCTCTCCCAATATGGATAGAAAAAGCAGCTACAAACTCCTTGGTTATGAAACTTAAAATTCGGTTTAGCTTCCGATTTTAAGAAACGTCATTGTGTCACAGTTGCTCTTGTTATGTGATTTTTATAATGTGAATTTTCATGATTTATGGACTAGTCTTTAGTGAGAAAGGTTTGAATTCAGATGACACTTTATTCAGGAACAGAGTATTGAAGAAAGGTTTGAACATTTTGAGTAGATTTAGGACTGAGCATTGAAGAATTTGAAAAATTTCTTCATTTGGTAAAATTTTATTCAGACACAGCTCACAAGACAATGTCTCCTTAATTGGTATGTAAAAGTTGCAGGAGAAAGTGAGGTCTCTGTGCTTATGATATCTTGACTGGTGATGATTGACAGGATGGACTGCATGGCTCACATATGGAAAAAACCTCAGCTGTCGCCTTTTTGATTTAACGGTTTCGAAGTGAGTAAACACCTGTTCTGAGAAACTGTTCGATCAAACTCACTTAACTCAACTGTTTTTCTCTAAGATGTAAAGCTGTATTTAAATCTAAAGGCAAAATTGCATTAACCAAGAAACTGCTTCTACACGAGTCTATAAGCCGCGACAGTTATTCAGCTGGTGAAATGCTTCTTACTAAAGCAAAAACTTTTGGATTTTTTTGTTTAATTACATATTGTATCCCTTTATAACGGGAAAAAAAATTGTTTGTCCCCATGTCTATCACCAACCATTTAGGATTCGCTATATGTATATGAAATTGAAAAAAATTGTTACATGACGAATTTTGAGTGGTGGGGACAGACGATTTCCCGTTTGCTAACAGTGTATGACCTACTAAAAGGGGGTGGAGAAAAAAGTAGTTCAACTAAAATATGAAAACTAGCCAATTACCAAGTAAAACATCATTTTGATCGCAAATCAATGTTTTGTCTTTCTTCCTCGTGACATCTATGACCATGGCTGCACTTGGACATCACTTAACACATTTTCTAACATGCATTTTCATTTTGAGTCTTACACTTTTTTTTTCCTTTTCAAAAGCAGTTCACTTTTTTAATCTCCGAAATAGAAATTCTCAAATCAAAAATCAATTCCCAAATAAAAAACCGGTACAACTACTATAGGAGTCTAAGATTAAAAAAAAATCTGATAACCAAGTAAAAGGAATCAATAAGAGGGGAAATTTTCATATAGATTGGTTTTATTGAACTTTTTCTCACAAAATAGTAGGATGTCTACATGGAAAATTCATTCATGGGTTCAATAATTACAAGGAAGTTAAAAAAAAGAAGAAGGAAGGGGTGAGGAAAAAAACAAAATTACAAGAAAATTACATTTTCTTCAACCCACCCAAGGTAATGTCCTAAAACAGTGAACCAAAGGAATGTGCTTGTTTGTAATATTCAAAAAGTAAAGACTTGAGGTCCAGTTTTCTGGGATGTTATGATCATTCTCCTGATCCTCTTTCTTTTCAATTACAAAGGGCTCTTTTTTTCTTGTTTTTTAACATGTTGTGGGGCATTGTAATCGACTTACGAGTCTTTTCTTGAAATGTAATTAACTATGGAGGAAACTTCAGAAAATCAGACCTCCTCGGATTGTGCATTCAGTACTTGAATCTCAAACTGGTACCACTTCTAGTGACCTTGAACGCGTTGCTGATTTGCTCCTACTCCTCTAAGAAAGAAGAAAACATCCAAATGGTTAGTATTTGTCTTAAAGTTTTCTCATGCTAAGAATAGGGAATCTGGATCCTCTATGACATTCCTATTATAGTATTTAATCAAGAGTATATTACGGATGATGTTGCAAGAGATCTAAAACCGAAATATAGGTGCTGGTAATGGAAAGACCAACCATGTTTGTGACTGTGTTCTTCCATGCCTTGTCGAGCTCCTCAAAAACAATGTGTATGGATGGTCGCCCAGCGCTTGATTTGGCAACACACAAGACTGCAAGCTGCAGGATCGATTCAAAGTCTACGGTATTCAGATTGCTGTTCAGCCTTGGATCTTCAAAATCTTTAAGTGGGCGTTTCCCCATACTCACATCCCTTGCCTGCAAGAACTCAAAAAAAAAATATTTAAAAAAAATCCCCCCTTTAGGCGTCCAACTAATTGACCCAATGGCATTTCTTACTTAAAAAGTTCAGAAGATACCTTTCGAGTCAATTGGTCACGGGCAGTAAGATCGAGTTCAAACACTTTTTGTCCCGATAATACTTGCAGAGCAACAATGCCAAAGCTATAGATGTCACTAGCACATGTCAATTTGGCATTACTCATGTACTCAGGATCCATATAGCCTATGGTTCCGCGAACATCTGTAAACACTTTGCTCTCTTCCATTTCCAGAACCCTTGCCAACCCAAAATCAGATAGCTTTGGGTCCAGACTCTCAGTCAAAAGAATGTTTGTAAGCTATGGACCAAAGAAGGAAACTTTATCAAAAGATGCTGTTATCATATAGTATTATATATCACTATTTAGTAGGAAAATTTCAAGTTTTTCCAGCAAGAAACCAAAAGGAGTACAAATGATCATGCTTCCATAGGTAGAATGCACACAAATTACTATACTGGTCTAAAGGTTTTAGTTCCTAGTGACCGAAGCATATCTATCACACCCCGTGTCTGCAGGCCCCAGAACACGGATATCACTCACAGTCAACAGCTTGGCTGTCCTCGCTATGCCAAAATAGATATTGCAAGTTGACGATGGGCACTTAGCCCCATGCTAATATACATCATTCATCATTCTTACACGATATCATTCTTCAACCTATACAAATCCCTCAAAGATTCAAGATGATAGAAGAAAGTACGGGTAATTTACCTTAATGTCCCTATGAACAATGCATCCATCTGGATAATGATGGAGATACCTCAGTGCAAAGGCACAGTCTCTCAGGATTTTCACTCTTCTTTCCCATGTTAAGACAGCGTCTTTCTCTGTAAACAGATACAAGGCAGTAAATAACCTAAGAGATAAAATCAAACCTTCTTGAAATCAATAGTTGCATCAGTTATTGAATTCAAGATGAAGATGTATTTCTAAACGCTGGAAGGAAAAAATAAGTTGCGTACTTAGAAGATGCTGAGCTAGATTTCCAGCTGAACAGTATTCGTAGACTAAATACTGCTCTCCGTCTTCCTGACAATAACCAAATAGACAGACAAGGTGTGGATGTCGAACTTTAGAAAGGCCTTCAACTTCCCTTTTAAAAGAGTCTGAGGTACTGTTTGCAGTGATCTGCTTAATGGCGACAACTTGTCCACTCGGTAGAATGCCTTTGTAAACCACCCCTGCACTCCCTCGTCCGAGGCACTTCTTTTCATTGCCATAGTTAACGGCATTCTCAATTTCAGCTTTAGAAAATATATAAAGGCTTGAAAATGCAGTCTCTTTAACCTTCATAGGCCTTTTCTCATGCTGCTTCTTACCATTCTTGGTTACATACTTAATCAGCATGACGACCAGTATCATCCCAATGCACCCCAAAATGATCGCTAGAAGGGTTTTTGCAACAGAAGCTGATAAAGTAAATAGATTTCTTGAGTATTATTACATCATTCAAAGAAAATTGCTTTTAACTAGCAAAGAGTTTTGTAAAACTTACATTTCAGCTTGAAATAGCCCTCAGCTTCTGCAGGAAAAACAAGGGTATCAGCTAGAATTCAGACCTCAAATGTTTAACTCAGAAAATCCTATTATTAGGAACGAAAAATTCAAATGTATGAACACAAAACAGAACTGAAAAGGATGAACTCGGTCTTACCTTTATCGTTCAAAGCAGGCAAACACCGGTAAAAATCATCAATAGCAGATTGATCATTGATATTTGCAGCTGTAACCGCGACAATAAGAGCAACCGCACATACCCCTTTTTGAGTAGAATCTTGTTTCGCACCTAACTCATCTATCAACTTATCTCTCGCGCTTATTATTGCATTTGTACAATCATTACAAGCATCATCAAAAGAAGGATTGAATGAAGCACACTCACTTAAGACATCTTGATAACTTTGTTTTTGTTTAAGAGTTGAAAGTTTAGTGCTAGAACATGGATAGGTTCCATTGTAGAGATCACCAAAGCCACATTTTTTTATTGAAACAGACTGCTGACGTTTAAACGCAATATCACAGTTTTTCCATTGATCTTCTTTTATGAAAAGATCGCCCCCTCCATTAGTGACTGCTTGCCAAGCTAATGCCCTTGATAATGTCTCAAGGGCATTTTGACAACAACCTAGCGTTGGTATTCCATTCCAATCACTGATCTTTTCAGAGCTGCAATCCCCACTTGGTACATAAGGAAAGGAACTGAAGTTTAGCCCACAAACTACATACAAAATTGGCACTTGGTTATTAGTTTCCAAGAACAGAAAACCACATAATTCTCAAGGTATGAGTCTATTCTCAATTGCTGAAGTTTTCTTTAAACGGTTTGAAAAAACGTTTTTGTCTGCAAAAGGACGTTTATAAAACTGAAATAAGAAAAAGTAGTTTTGTAAAACATTGCAGGATAAGCTTCTCAAAAATAGTTTTTTTGCAAACTTATCTAAGCTAAGATAAGAAGTGAAAAAACAGTGGACAACTGCTCAAAGCAACTTTCAGCTTATAATAAGCAGTTTCTTTTCTGAGCAACTGAGAACAAACAATTATTAATGCAGTCAGCGCAACACTTCCAATTCGGAACATAGTTCTCGGTACCATACCTTTTCCCAGGTTCAGTAAGCTGACGAAGAAGATTATTGGTAAAGGATATGTGTCGGGGGGAGGGGCTCTACATACTTGACAAATCAACACGTCAATCCCTTACTTGTTCCAGTGCTTCCTCTGCTTTCAAAGCGCATTGCCGACTGGGCCATCCATCTTTCCCTTTGCTCAAGAAACTTTGTCCCGAGTATTCTAAAGTCTCCGTTTTAGATTGTGAGTCAATTGAGTTTGCTAAGCATCATCGTCTTAGTTCGAGTCCTAGAGTCAATAAACGAACTGATTCCTCTTTTGAGTTAGTTCATTATGGGGTCCTTGTCCTATTTCATCAAAAACTGGTTTCAAATATTTTGTTACATTTGTTGATGACTATTCTCGTATGACTTGGTTATTTTTAATGAAAAATCGTTCTGAACTATTCTCTATATTTTGAGCCTTTTATGCCTGAAATTAAAACCCAGTTCAATGTCTCTATTCGTACATTAAGGAGTGATAATGCAAAAGAATATTTGTCAAACAACTTTTCAAAAATTTATGACACAAAATGACATTATTCACCAAACTTCATGTAGTTATATACCATCTCAAAATGGGGTAGCAGAACGCAAAAATAGGCATCTTCTTGAGACTGCAAGAGCTCTTTTGTTTCAAATGCATGTTCATAAATCTTTTTGGGCTGATGCAGTGTCAACAGCATGCTTTCTGATTAATCGCATACCTTCATCAGTTCTTCGGGGTGAAACTCCTTTTCATACTCTTTTTCCGACCAAGTCATTATATCCCATTGACCCTAAAATATTTGGGAGTACTTGTTTTGTAAGAGATGTTCGTCCCTCTGTCACTAAATTAGATCTCAAGTCCTTGAAATGTGTCTTCCTAGGATACTCTCGCCATCAAAAAGAGTATAGGTGTTATTGTCCAAGTCTTGACAAATATATTGTCTCTAGAGATGTTACCTTTCTAGAAGACACGTCTTTCTTTTCTTTCTATATTTCTACTGGTAAGGGTGAGGATGATGATTTGTTAGTTTACACCAGTACTCCTATTCCGTTAGTATCTGAACCAGTATCTAGTTGTGAATCTGAATCTGACATTGTTTATCTTCCCACATCCATACTTGAACCAACTCCCGTTGCTGGGTCGACCACAGTTACTTCCCACCTACTCTCCAAGTCTACTCTAGACGTCCACCTCCTCCTGACACACATCCGGCGCCAACTACTTCGTCATCTGATCATGTGTCAACTGATGATCTTCCAATTGCACAACGCAAAGGTAAACGTCAATGCACTTACCCTATTTCCACTTTTGTATCTTATGATCATTTGTCACATTCAGCATGTTCATTTATCGCTTCCATTGATTCTATCACTATCCCTAAATCTGTCTATGAAGCTTTATGTCATCCTGGTTGGCGTCGTGCAATGATAGAGGAAATGGATGCCTTAAATGAGAATGATACTGGGGAGTTAACGGACTTACGTGCAAGGAAGAAAGATATTGGATGCAAATGGGTATTTACAGTGAAAACTAATCCTGATGGATCTATTTCACGATTGAAAGCTCGCCTTGTTGCTAAGGGATATGCTCAAATAAACGGAGTTGATTATTCAGATACTTTTTCTCCTGTTGCAAAACTAACCTCTGTTCTACTATTTATTTCTTTGGCAGCTACCTATGATTGGCCTTTGCATCAGCTAGACATCAAGAATGCTTTTTCTTCATAGTGATCTTCGAGAAGAGGTATACATGGAGCAACCACCTGGGTTTATTGCTCAGGGGGAGCATGGCAAAATGAAAAGGAAGGTTTGCTATATGAGGAAATCTCTGTATGGTCTAAAACAAAGTCCACGGGCTTGGTTTGGAAAATTTAGTGAGGCGATTAAGGTGTTTGGTATGTTGAAGAGCATATCAGATCACACGGTGTTCTACAAAAAGTCTAGTGCTGGTATCATCCTCTTAGTTGTTTATGTAGAATATTATCATAACAGGGAGTGACAGTGTGGGCATATCATCTCTTAAGTCTTTCCTTCAGACTCAATTTCAGACGAAGGACTTAGGAATGTTAAAGTACTTTTTGGGTGTTGAAGTGATGAGGAGTAAACAAGGCATATTCCTGTCTCAAAGAAAATATGTGCTTGATTTGTTGACAGAGACAGGGAAATTGGGAGCAAAACCATGCAGCGCTCCAATGCTTCCCAATTCTCAACTCACGAAAGATGGAGAATTATTTGAAGACCCTAAAAGATATCGAAGACTGGTTGGAAAATTAAACTATCTTACAATGACTCGTCCAGATATTGCTTACTCGGTTAGTATTGTAAGTCAATTCTTATCTTCTCCAACAATCCATCATTGGGCTGTTTTAGAACATATTTTATGCTACTTGAAAGGAGCACCTGGACGAGGTATATTATATAAAAATCACAACCACTCTCGTATCGAATTCTTTTCTGATTTTGACTGGGCAGGCTGTAAGATGACTAGAAGATCCACGACAGGTTATTGTGTCTTTGTGGGAGGGAATTTGGTTTCATGGAAGAGTAAGAAACAACATGTTGTTTCTCGTTCTAGTGCATAAGCAGAATATAGGGCTATGTCACAATCGGCGTGTGAAATTATGTGGATATATCAGCTCTTGGTTGAAATTGGCCTTAAAGTTTCCGTTCCTGCAACTTGCTACAAAGATAATTGACTCGAACTCCATTTAACGCCTTTGTGAGAAGGTCGCCCAATTGTTCTCCAGTCTTCACATAACCAGTAGAAATGAAACAATCTTCTATTTTGTCACGTACAAAATGACAATGGATTATAAGCAATGTGAAGAGCATCTTGATTATCACAATACAACTTATGCTCCACCTTGAGGGTGAGTGTTACAACCTATTAGCACATTTAGCACATGTTGTATAGTGTATATGCACAATTATAGGGATTAGATTGATTCCAGGATTGATTCTAGGAATTGATTGATCCTTATTGATTCTTTTCTTTATTTACTTTCCTATTCGGTTTTCCTAGGAGTGTATATATATGTAACACTTGTTCTATATAAAATACAACTTGAGTATTCACAATTCCTAATTACTTTGTTACAAAAATCATCTTTAGGACAGCTTCTCAAAAGTATTCCCTCAGTTTGAAATAATCAATTACTTGCACATACTTTTTCCTCTTTTTTTTGGGTTAAATTATCTGATACTTTAGAAAATCAAGATAGCATCGAATGTATTTTTACTAAAGATACCCCTATTCTAGTAGTAGGAGTAAAGACTTGGGAGTTAAATTCGGAATTATAAAGATAAGTGCAATAGTGTCTAGTAATTCTTGAAGGTAGACAATCCAATCATTTTCTTAATTCGTTCGAGTGCACAGTTCTAAAGTGACAAATAATTTGAAATGGGGGAGTAATTATTTTTTCAGTTCATTAAGTTAAAATTAGTCTTAAGGGTAAGTTAAACCCTACTGATGCGGGAGCCTTGTGCACTAAGTGTAACTTTTTTTATTAAGCTAAAATCAGAATTGAGAAAGCAGCCAAGAAAATAAAGTTATAATCAGCTTACTTTAAGCAATTAAGAACAATTCAGAAGAATTTACATTAAATTAAGAGGGAAAAAAAATACCTCGATCACTTGGTGAAGGTCCTGATGAAGTCTGATCAACAAAGAAAATCCAAATCCAACAAAAAATGAAGAAAAAAACAAGATCTTTGGAAAACCCATGTCCTGTTTTCATCTGCACTTTACTGCTATGTGATTTCAAAGAAGAAATTTTCCAAGAAAACTAAACTAATAGTACATGAAGCAATTGAAATTCTTGGCGCCAGATTTGGAAGATGATGATGATGATGAAAAATTCTGGTTAGGGAAGGGGAAGAGTGGAGAAAACATAGAGAGATATTTATAGCAGGTAGAAGAAATGATTTCATCTTAAAAATCGAGAATGTTTGAGAGGATTATTCTTGTTTTTGCATAGTGATTTGCAAGAGGATACGGTTTTCAAATCTTTGGGATTTCCGATTGTTCTTAAGAATTTTGTAGCAGCCAGGAGCCAGAAGATAATTTCTCGATTGTTTATATGTAGGTACACAAGGACTCCGCTTGGTTGTCCGTTATGTTGAAGAATGTAAAAAATTTAGTGTATCGAACATTTTTATCATTGGATTTCAAATTTTTTTCGAAGTGGATACTTGTTGTGATTTTTAAAACACTTGTCGCGTAAGACAAATGTTAGATGTCTTTTATGAAGATAGAACACATGTTAGATATGAATGTAACGCTTGTTAGAAAAAGTGCAGTGTTCAGTATATACAGACACTTTTTGAAGTTCTACGCCATAACTGCAGGAAATTCCCCCGAGAATTGAAATCCCACTAAACGTTAAAAAAAGTTATTCAAGTAATATTTTTGTGAATGGTATACTGATTTAGGACTTGTCATCAATACATACTATTTGGGGATTTATGTCATATTATGTTTAATTTAATTTCATCCGAAATTAAATAATAGATTCACTAAACATAGGAAATGAATTAACATTCCATTCTGCATTTGCCTTCCGCACACTAGAATGGAAATGAAATTTCGTGATCATTTTGAATGGAAAGTAATTTTGCCTAAAAAGTAATTTATTTTATTTCATTTTTACATACCAAACGTGTCCTTAAAGCTCAGAACATTACTAATCCTGAACATTACACATCTTTCTTACCAGTTCGATTTCGATGCTGAACATTACAGACTAAAGTGCGTTTTTTTAAATCTAGAGAGTGTAAATTGCAATTAAAAAAATGAATACATAATAGAAAACGTCTGCATCAAAACTTGATTAGACTATACTGCATAACCGTAAAAAATCAGTACATACTGAATAATCTTGGCCTTTTTGAATTGTTGAATAAGGAGAAAATATAGGTTGAATGAAAATTTAATATTTTTTCAAAAACAATAATGATTGTTGGATAAAAAAATATTACAAATGTACTGAAGTTCAAACCTTCCAACACTATAGTCGTGACGACAGTCAAAACTTATACATCGTTTCACGTAAGAGGGGAGAGCAACGTTGCAGTGCCAATCGTCACAAAAAAAAGTCTTTGCTCCAATGTGCCACCTTTTCTTTTATCCATCCATCCATTTCCCCCTTCCATTTTTAGCTTCTCAATTCCAAGGTAATTGTGCTTCCTTCAATTTTTTTCCTTTCTGTCTGCATTCTCATTCTCCCATTCCTATGTTAATTTTTAAAAATTGTAGAGACCTGAATTGTATATACTTAAAGAGGGTTCTTGAAATATTTTAACAAGAAATGATTGAATTTGGGATTTCATCAAGTTCATGAGATAATTCTACTTTTTTTCATTGTTTTTCTTATGAGATTACTTAGAGGGGTTCTTGAATTTTCAACAAGAAATGTTGTTGTTGTTGTTGTTGCTTGTTGTGTATGCTTATGAGTACTACTGGACTGGCTAGATTAGATACATTACTTAGAAACTTGAATTCGCCTATCTACTCTGTTAGTTTTGAAAATAAATCATACCCAGGTTATATGTTATGCCTTCCTCCAGCTGATTAAGGGGTCTAAAATGTGATTTAGGCATAATTGAAAGTCAGTTAATGGATGCTTAAGATTGTAACTTTCATTTGGACCTAAGATTGTAATTATATGTTATGCCTTCCTCCCTCCTATCTACTCTGCTGAACACTATGTGCTATGCTTGCACATGTTCCTGCTTCTTGGGAACTTGCGGTATACGTGCTCCCTTGATCAAATTACTTGTTAGAGATGGCATTTTTGCTCAATACAATAGGGATTTAAGATAAAATCTATGATAATGATTCCTTTGCTGGGATTTACTTTAACCACTCAAGAGTTGCTGACTTTAGTTTTGTTGTTGTTTAATACCTGCCTTATTGAGGCTCTGCTGCTGATTTTGATTGGTTTAATGTTCACGATTAGTAATGGTACGAAGTACCATTATAAAGTCTGTTAACATCATGCTTCTTTTAGTATTTTTGTTATTATCATCAGATTTTTGCAGTTCAAGATACATCCCTTGTACTGTCTTCTGGCATACTACTATAAATGAGTAATGGTACTTGATGTACTTTTAGGCCCCTTTTGATGAATTAGTTTGCTAATGTTTATGAAATGATATATATTTTGATTTATTTGAACTAAATTCAGGTCACAGTTTGCGGCCGTCACATTGAAGCATGGCTTCTGCTTTGCATTCGGTTTTTCTCTCAAACGACGAGAGCATCCGTTTTTATCTTAGATCACAACTACATAATTATGGAAGATATAGCAAGGGTGTGGTTGATTCTAGGAGTAATATGGTTATGATAAAAATGTGGTCCAACAGATGGGGTTCCAAATGCCGGAATTTGCTAAGAGCTTCCGCACAAACAGATTCCAAGAGCTCAAATATGTTCTTACATGGAATGCAATTTTTTTCTTGCAGCATTTTTAGAACTCTGCCACAGGTAACTTCTCTGCCATGTCTGTTGTGTTTGTTGCCTAATTAAGACAGCATGCTGCACATTATCCAAAATGTATTTGAATCCCTGATACATACTGTCACGCCCCGTGCCCGCAACAGGACACATGAGCCTGACAACACCCACGACCATCTACTTGGTAACCGAACTTGCTATGCCAAAATGAATATCCCGACATGATTGTGAATATTTAGGCTCATCCTTTCATTCATATCCCATATGGGACTAAGGGTTTACACATACTCCCTCTGAGATGCCATATGGGGACTAAGGGTTTACATGAGATGCCATTTTTTCTTGTCCATGTTTAGTTGTCCTTTCCACATTTGCTCGGTTTCAAGTTCTAAGACTTACTCCCTCCATTCAATGTTTAAATAAATGCAAGGACATATTTTCTTTTACGCTTATAGTTGCTTAAAATTTAACAATTCCTTAATTCCCGCACATTTAACAGTTGAGATAACTTAAGGTGAACGAAGGGAGAGTACTTGGCTATTCATTTTTTTTCCGTTTTTTGTTATTAAGAACAAATGTAGTGCCTGTTTTGCTGTTTTTTTCATTTGATTTTAAACCGTTGGTGTAGGGGAAAGAGAGAATTGGATTTCTGAAAGAGACAATACAGATTACTTGGAAGGAATGGAGCCAATTTACTAAAATAGCAATTGTTCTATTATTTGCATTATATGTCATTCCAAAGGCCGAAGCCGTTGATGCCCTCAAGACTTGTGCATGCTTATTAAAGGAGTGCAGGTATTATCTTACACCTTAATCAAGGACTTTATTATTCTGATTGCTGAGTTATTTCTTGTAGCTTGTTCTAAATGAAAATTTTTTTATGTTACTAGGTTGGAGCTGGCAAAGTGCATTGCCAACCCATCGTGTGCAGCTAACGTTGCTTGTCTTCAAACATGTAATAATAGGCCCTGACGAGACAGAGTGCCAGGTCTTGCTTAACGTATGCCTGAGAGCTTTATTTTTTATGAATGATTCTGATAAGCTTATCCATAATCTATTCCCGTTTGCAGATAAAGTGTGGAGACTTATTTGAAAATACTGTAGTTGATGAATTCAACGAGTGTGCAGTCTCGCGAAAGAAATGTGTACCCAAAAAATCGGATGTCGGAGAATTTCCAGCCCCTGATCCTGCTGTTCTTGTTAAGAGCTTCAACATGAAGGATTTTACTGGGAAGTGGTTTATAACCAGTGGTTTAAATCCTACTTTTGATACCTTTGATTGCCAATTACACGAGTTCCACACTGAATCAGACAGTCTTATCGGAAATCTATCCTGGCGGATAGGAACTCCAGATGGTGGATTTTTCACTCGATCAGCCGTGCAGAAATTTAAGCAAGATCCAACTTATCCAGGAATACTCTACAATCATGATAATGAGTATCTTCACTATCAAGATGACTGGTATGTCCCCCCTGTTCTTAGGTTCTTGATTTGCTTCAAATTTTCATGCTTTGACTTGCTTTATGTGATCTGCGTTGATAATATTTCCGCCAGCACTCAGGAGCTAACAATTTATCGCAACTCTTTTTTTTTTCCAGGTATATTTTGTCATCAAGGATCGAGAATAAACCAGATGACTATGTATTTGTGTATTACAGAGGCAGGAACGACGCATGGGATGGATACGGTGGTGCCTTCGTGTACACGAGAAGTTCAGTTTTGCCCGAAACCATTGTTCCTGAACTAGAAAGAGCAGCACAAAGTGTAGGCCGAAGTTTCAACACGTTCATCAAGACCAACAACACCTGTGGACCCGAACCTCCTCTAGTCGAGAGATTGGAGAAGAAAGTAGAGGAAGGAGAAAGGACGATCATCAAAGAGGTCGAAGAGATAGAAGGCGAGATCGAGAAAGTGAAGGACACTGAGATAACATTGTTTAAAAGGTTGACAGAAGGTTTCAAAGAGCTCCAACAAGATGAACAGAAATTCTTGAGGGAGCTTAGTAAAGAGGAAATGGATCTTCTAAGTGAGCTTAAAATGGAAGCTGGTGAGGTAGAAAAGCTCTTTGGAAGGGCAATTCCACTTAGGAAATTAAGGTAATTGCCTATAAATATCCAGATGTACAATGCTTATAGTTATATATTTTTTTTTGTTCACCCCGAGGGGCACCCAGTGTCCACCGCCAACGTGGTGACTAATTCGGCCTCTGCCTACAGTTGACCCATAGCGTAACCGCTAGCGAGGAGGGTCTGGCTCATACTGCTCTTTTACACGGCTTATAGTTATATTGGTCCATTTGATTGAATCATCTTGAAATGTAAAGTGCAACTTTCCAGGATCTCAATTTCTTGGGTTTTTGGTTGGATTCTTTGGGATGGCCTATGGGGAAGAAGAATCTAGGGATAATGGTTTAATAATATGGGACTACTAGTGTTACCAATAAGAGTAAGGTGCAAGTGAAGGAGCTTAGCGTCTCTTAAGCAAGACCTGATGTCTGTATCAATAAAAACAGCAACAACAAAGCTTTAATCCTAATTACTTTGGGTCGGCTACATTAAATCAGCGTAAAAATTCAGCATGGTCATTAAAATGAATACATTGTCTTCATTTCTTTTTTATTCAATACTATACTCTCATCCAAATCTAACACATTCATATTATTTTTAATGACTTCGTCCTAAATCATTCTCTGCCTCCTACTACCTCTTTCAACTTCATTTATCCACCTTCAATTTTCGAATATTATGAACTCTAATTCATGATACTTAATGTCGGTCTTTGCCCATGAGTGACCGTGACACTTACCGACAGTGCTAAACCCCATATGAAAGAGGAGGGTTATGGTAAGATTTGTAACGACCAGTATAAAATTTAGTCATATCTTGTGACATGAAACGATATATGAAAAAACAATAGAAAAAGTAAAGGACCATGTTGAGAGCCCCCAACAAATCATGGACCGTTAAAACGAATATCTAAAGTATACATACCAAGTTTGAAATTGCTTGCTTTAGTACTTTGAAAACCAAGCACCAAGGAAGTGATTATTACCTCTACCAAGCAAAAGCAAAATTAGTGATAGTAGAATGTTATTTAGCTATAAACATGAAAGCCTTCTAGAAGAAGTATATGGCTATGAAGACGACTAGTTTTATCTTGATTAACGGGTAAGTTTAAAACTTACATACAGACCAATAAATGCAATTCACGTTGGATAAAAAATCAATTCTCTTTCTTGTGAATTGACACTTCTAGCCTACAGTGTATTACACTTATTGATCTGTATATAAATTTTAATCTTACTCACTAACCAAGATAAAACTACTTCCATGAAAAATACTACTCCTATGAAGACAAGATCTTAGTATACATGTAAAGATTAAAGGGTCCAAAGCATTGTTTCCACTATAACAGTTATTTCAGGTCATAAACACTCCAAGTCTCAAAATATTCAGGCAAGAAAAACATTGCAATATAAGAGAAAAATTTGGTTCAGCTTAGTGAACTGAACCACTGCATAAGAAGATATCCCATATCAGCTTTAAGTTTCTTTTAAGCATTTCTAGTAAAAGATCGTCGTTTGTTGGCTGCACCTGCAAATGCAAAGTATGATCTTAGGAATATAGTAATCCTAACAAAGAAAAACCTTGAATATCACAAAAAAAAGGGGTAAAAACACGCTCGTAGAAGTTAGTTTAGCGCCAACTGAAACACGTAACTGCCATGAATACTGAACAAATCACTGTAACGTCCGATGGGGGAAACTTACTTGCAATTCTGATACAATTCCAGGCATTTTAACAATGACTTCTCTTCCAACCTCCCCAGAAGAAGTTCTAAAATCAAACCGATCCGCATGCCTTACTCTAAGCCTAATTGATGAGTTCCGAAATGACTTTGCACTAGTATGCCAAGCCCCAACAACAGTAAATCTATCACCAGCAGATTCCTTGCCCAAGCGCCACTTTAGTCCACCTTTCACTTCTGGGTCCAAAAGAGCAGAACCAATCAGATCATTTATGCACCTCATCTCATCGTCCTGGAGAATCACACAGTTAGCTTGATAGAAGGTTCTGATTATAGTCAACGAATCTTATGCAACATGTTCCGAGCATGTCAGCCTTTGACTGATTATCAAGTGTCAGCGAGTTGCGAAATCACTTACACTTAGATCCGTCATAATTCTCTTAGCGCATAGCATCAGCCCAAGGTCCAAGTCCCTATCAAGACAGGACATGTCTGCAACCATGTGCCGGACTTGGTTCAACTCCATCTACAAGGGAAAAATGTGTTTGTATCGATAAAATCAGCTACAAATAATTCTGCAAAAATCAACCTTCCTAGAGTACTTGGAGCAAGTATAGATAAAGCTAGCATCTCCCACCTCCTTGAATAAATCAAAAGAGACTACGAAAGAACACAGAACTTGATATATATTAACAACTACCGAGTAGTAAAAGAATGCTAGCATAGTTGGCGCATCACTTCTGACTTGTAACATTAGGTTCTGGGTTCGACACCCCCCTACCCCCCATAAAAAAATAAAAAACCAAAAACAACTACCGAGTAATTTGCCTGTTAAAATTGTGATGTACTTCTACATCAGGACAAAGCTATAATGTTAGAATCATCACATTAGGCAACAGAAAATAGAGTACTTACCCTTATAGAGTTGAAGCGTTTTGCTATCGTTCGGCAAGGTACATTTACATGAGATGGTTGAGTCAGGTTGCGTGTTATCAGCTATCTATCATGCAAAAGACCGGAAAAAGTCAGAAGATTGGAATATTACGGAAGAGGATGTCAAAACTATGGAAATGTACCTTTACATGGAATATATCTTTCTCCTCCTCAAATTTGAGTCCCATTTTCTGCACGCCTTCATTTATTACATACTCCATAAATGAAGGGGAAGCATTTGTGTAAAACGATCGCTTCAGTTGTCTTACAGTGCCCTCAGGCAGAGAAATATCTTCACTGGATTGAACAGCAGATGGTCCCCTGTTTCACAAATAAACGCAATGTTATGTGTCCATCTTCTGGTATATTTGGTATATCCAAGACCTCCACTTTTTTACTCCTGAAGTAGCCAAGACAAAATTAAGTTATTCTCGGAGACAAAATTTACTTAAGCAGAGTACATTAGAGTAAAAACTCTGTAATTCTCCCTCTATTCCGACCTAAATGCAAGAATTTCAATCCGAAACTTTATATAACTATAACACTAAAGAGTATAAAAGAAGAAATACCATAACTGAACATCAAATCAATGCATTGTAATTAGAAGATATAATAAGAACAATGCTTACTTTCTTTGCTTCACTAATTAATAAGAACATATATGGCACCACCAGCACCGAAATGGTAAGGCATAAACCATTTATTTTTACAAGCACCCGGTTTATATTTTATCCACAATCACAAATTTTCAATACCTTGAACCATATGACGAAAAGAAGAAAGGGAACAAGATGCTTCATATAAACTGTTTTCAGCAATAATAACAGAACCAATGATGGTTAATAAGCATATTAAGGATAACTAACCTATGAAAAACAATTCTTCCGAACCGAGCAACAAGCTTAGGCCTTACTATTTGTAACTTATTTCCTTCCATTACATTTTGAACAGTTTGAAAAGCAGAAATCAAGTCCTGCTTCACATTTTCAGCAATAAAGGACCATGGATTCTCCAGAAATACCTTTCTTCCTTCACTACATTCTGCAAAAATAGACAACAATATTATAGAAAAGCAAGAAAGCAAACTACTTCATTTAAAATGTTACTCTTGCTTGAATATGCAAATAAAATTAAAATTTTATTCTATAGGCTTCCTTCCTAAAACATTACAGCCTAAGCAGTTCTTCCTAATGCATAGTACATCAAGAAATACATTTCTTGCAGGCAACATTTTACCACTGTGAAAATGACAAAAGGAGCAGGCAGCTAATAGCCCTTCTTCTTGTTATTTTCATTGAAGTCCGGGGCAGAACTAGGGGGTCATGGCGGTTCACTCAATCCTAGGACTGACCCCACAACCCCTCACATGAATTGAGTTGAGCCCCATTTGCAGGTAGGCGCCGCTCAATTCATGTTAGGGGTTGTGGAGCCAGTCTGACAAGGACGGTCCTATGATTGAATTTTTGGGTCGCGGTCACCCCCAACATTTTTCAAATCTATAATATATAAAGTTAAGCCAAGTTGAGGTAGAAGCTTCATGATGTGACATGTGACATGTGGCATATTATGAGATGTGGTCCAATCATAATCTTCCATGTGGCAAATTTGTCATTAATCTTCTTCTAAAAATAGTGCTTCATGAGTTATAATCTTCATTCTAAGGTTACTATGAAGATGAATAGTTTAGCTAATAAATAATACTATAAATTTTATGTATATTTATAGATTGTAGAAAAAATATGTAATATAAATTAATTGAATTTAAGAAACTCTTACAATTCTCTTTTCATGTCAAATAAATGTAGATCAATGCCAATGTTAGAAGATGAATAGTTTAGCTCATAAATGATACTATAAATTTTATGTATAATTATAGATTATAGAAAAAATATGTAACATAAATTAATTGAATTTAAGAAACTCTTACAATTCCCTGTACATGGCAATTAATAGTGGGGTGAGTACAAAAAGGAATGTGAATCAAATTGATGTACTTTCAAAAAAGAAAAAGTAAATGAAAAGACAATCAATGGACAATTGGTATATTTTATATTTATGAGAAAATGAATAACAACCAACCTTTGAAATACCAAAGGTCCTTTTAGAGTTGTAGAAAATAGGAAAAGTCACTTAAGTGCTCTTCCAACACCCAATTAATCGTTATGGTAATTTCAACAGTCTTCCTTATAGTATATATTTGGACAAACCAATACTCACTCACAAAATTAGAAAATGGTGGTTGATATGTATTTCTTTTAAAGTATTTTCATGTTTGATTTTTTATTTTTTGCGGGCAAAGATAACAAAGAGAATGACTCGGGAAAAAAGTGTTTTTCAGTTTGGAATTGAAGGTGGAAGATATCGCATTGACGGTAAATCAGATTTCCATGTTTGGGTATACAATATTTACTATTTCAATATGACATTTTTGTCAGATAGTCTATGCCAAATTTAAGGTTAAAGACCTAGTTCTCTATAAGATAAAATCCCTAAAATATACTTGTAAATACTACACGCCGCCCCCAATTTTCAAAATTTTACCACAATATATGTCATTTTATAACTTGTTCATCAACATATAAGTTCTAAATTTGCCCCTGATTAATCGTACAACAGAGTAAGAACAACGTACAACACCTTTCATACATAATATGCTAAAATGCAAGAAGATAATAGTAAATCTGAAATTGAGAAAAAAATCAAAGCCGCCATTAAGGTTGCAGAAACGAACCCTTTATACGATCACGATTGAATGTCAAAGTAAGAGATTTTTCACCGGATTTACATTCATACGACCCCAAAGAAAAGGGTTTCAACCTTGTAAACCTCCGAAACCTAGTACGATCATCATCAGAATCATCGGAAGAAGAAGCCAAGCCAACAGGGAACCATTTATTAATTGCGGTGTCGGCATAGATGATTTTCTGGGCTCTTTCCCTCTTTTTTGACTTGAAATTTAGACTCCGATTGAAGTGAGAAGTTAAAGACTCTGGAATTGGGGTCGTTGAGCTATTTCCACCGCCGGATCCGGCGCCAGCGACCTTGGAATGCCTCTTGTGAGGTGGATTATAAGACATAGTAGTTTTGTATTAATTAGTATCTATGTTTGGGAAATCGTTAAAATCTTTCTCTGATGCAAAATTGAAATACCATTTCTTTTGTGGGTTTTGTTGGGGATAGAAGAAGAAGAAAAGGGAATTGATTAATGGCGGCTGCCCCCCATGGAATTACGGAGAGGAGTGAAAAAGCAGATGACAGTGCTCCATTGTATTTTCGGCCTTCTATCTCCCTCCCCCTCTTAAAATAACCTAACTCTTTAACCCCCAAATCATTTTCCCTATTTCACCGTCCTATCTAGTTTTTTTTTACATGTCATTGTAAAAAAAATTATTGCACTAAATCGATCATCCTTCTATAATCCACTACTAAATCCGAAATCAAAGGAAGGTTCTATCAATTCAAGAAAGATTGATCAAGAAAATGAGTCTCGCCATGGCTATACGGGCACCTGGAGCCAAATTCGCTGTTTATAGTTAGATTTCATTCAATATTTTAGGATCCTTTAAATTTTGGGGTTTGCATATGAGTGTGTGTGAATGAGTCGAAATGAAGTTTTGTATGCTTAATTTATTGTTTCTTTTCGATTGGTCCCCTATTTTTATTCGAACATTCATGGAAAGAGATGAATGTGGCATTTTTTTTGGGTTTTTCTAAAACCTTATTTTTGTTGTATTCAATTTGAGAGGGAAATGGTATACTATGTATTTATAGAGTGTTTTTTGGAGGGGAGGAAGATAGAAGGCTGAAAATGCCCCTGCTAATTGACGCACATGAGCAGCACGTGAGAAAGTTAACGGGGTTCTGTAAAAAAAAGTGACAGAAGGACCAATTTGGCCGGTCATAAATACGTATGTAACTGATTTGTATAAAATTAATCGAATAGAACTTATATTGAAGTTCAAAAATACACGAGAGACTAAATTGGCTAATTCGCCGCTAAATCTTCGAGAGGTATAGATCTTAATTTCAAATTCTCCCCATTTTAAAAAGGTAAGACTCGAGATTCAAGACGCCCTACTTGAACTATAGAGTTCTTAATCGAGCATGATTTAAATTGTAGGATATGCACCAACGGGTAGAGGTCTATGGGAGAGAGCCAACATAATACCAACCTCAGAATAGATCCCAACAATATTTCAGTAAGAATCTACTAGACGCGAAGTACAATCCTGCGTTATCGGGGAATGGGATCACTAAATCCACATCATCTTACGCTTGCGAACGGCTTATGATATTTTGGAGCTAAATTCTCTCTCTTCTTTTGTGAAAATTATGTGGAGGTGGCGTGATGTTGTCTCACATATTTCCTCTAACCATGAAATCAAGTGTTTGATTTCTAACAATGGCAATGCAACACATTCCATGGTTATTCGTTTACTTCTTAAAAGAGTTTCGCGGCAAGAAATATTAGTTTGCGATGTCGGTCGTAAAACGTTATTACTCCATCAGTAGAAATTCCTAGTTACAAATTACTAGTTCTGCAATATATGTAACATTTGTACTTTTTCTATATGCTAAAATATTTGACACAGTTTAAAATATATATATATATATATAAAAGCCAGGGAAGACACCTGATGCTTTGACATTTGGCGTGTCCATGGTCACGGGCGAATTAGAAGTTGCCATGTGGTGGCTTTGCATTCATGAAGTTTCACCTGCATTAGCTAAGGTTATTAATACATAACATAATATTTGAACCTAATTTACAAATAATAAATTCAATGTATATGTTTAATTCAAGGATAATGACTATTTAATAAAACGAAGATGAATAGCTTCTGAAAACCTTTTATAACATTATAAAAGGAATTTAGCTATACTAATTAGATTTGTTTTATCTAATTGTTTAAGAAGGTCTTCAACAATTCAATTTAGAAGAAATCTGAGCTAATCTTTTTAGCTAATAGTTTTTATAATAATCTAATTAACTACTGATAAAACAATAGCTAGAGGAAATGTCTACCATCAGTTTAATTGATCCGAAGAGTCTAGCAAATGGAGATTTACATTACATTCAATGCAATAAATGGAAGTTGGAAAGTCACTCTAATCTTGGTAGCTCAAAGGACAATAATATTTCAGTAGGATTAAATAATTGAATTCATAAACAAAAAACCATAAAACATCAATATGATTCCATAATTCAATTTCATGAAGCCAAACCCTACCCTTAAACCATTCCAGAAGATCAAAGCAAGAGAAGCAAGAAATATTCTGCAATATGAGTAAGTAATTCCATGTTTCTTTTATGTTTTCCATCAAGGCTTAAATTTTAATTCGAATCGGTTTTGTTTGGATGCAGGTTTCCATACCCATTCCAAATGAAAAAATAAAACCATTCCGCAGATCAAAGCAATAGAAGCAAGAAATATTCTGCAATATAGGGAAGTAATTCCATGTTTCTTTTCCTTCTCTCTGCTGATGATGTTTTTTTTTATGATATTCTGCAACATTCCGCAGATCAAAGCAATAGAAGCAAGAAATATTCTGCAACATGGGGCTGATGATGGTTTTTTTTCCTTTCTCTCTGCTTTCTTGAAAAAGAATAGTGGCGGTAGAGATATCTGCGAGAAATTGAAGGAGATTGAGACTATTTGTTCAAGGAGAAAGCAGAAGAAGCAGAGAGAAAGCGGCAGAATCACAATACAGAAAACAAGAATTTTAAGGGTTTTTTTTTATTTCTTTTCCTCAATTGTAAAAGGCGTGGGATTCTCTATTTTTTCCCCTTCCTTTTTGGTTAAGACATGAGCCTCTTTTTATTTCCTTCCTTGGCCTAAAACTACATTCTTTTCTATTTTATATGTAAACCTTTTTTGTCCTCTGTTAAGTATAAAATATTTGAGTTTGGAAGTTTTTCCTTTTAAAAATAATTATTTGAAAAATATATAATTATATTTTGGTATGGATGTTATTTTGTTTAATACTTAGATAATTATACTTAGATATAGACTCCTTAATGATTAGACTTTTAAATATAAATTTGTTCGGTTAGTCAACTTTATAATTAAATTATTTATTCAATACATTTTTTTATATTATAGGTACAAATAAAAATAAATCACACTCCGCACAACGTGCGGGCATAATTTATGATAATACTCATAAATCAAAACATAAAACTGGAAATAGAAAAAGAAGCAAACTGCAGAAAAAGATAAGAAATAAGGCAATTTACCAGTAAACTGTGTCCATCGGGAAAGAGCCACGGCGGTTCTAAGCTCGCCGGATAAGATTAAAGGTAGCGGCAGAAAATAGATTAACAAATAAATAAATTAGAATAACACTCAGAAAAAACTAATAATATAATAATAAAAATTCCAGAAAGTAGAAAGTTTAAATTATATATATATATAAAGGAAAGGCTCACATGAAAAGACGAACGTCGGCCGGAGCAGCAAATGAGCGCCGGATCTGAAGGGAAACCGGAGAGCCACAACCAGCCGGAAGAAAATGAAGTAATCCGGCCAAATTTAGACCCATCTGAGAAGAAAAAGGTTCAGGGAATTAAAAAAAATTAAAAGTTAGTAAAATAATTATTTAAACTGAAAAAAGGAAAAATGGAGAAAACTCACCACACCGGTGAGTTGGATCCGGCTGGCGCAGGTAGGCGGTAGCCGGAGTGAACCGAGACCACCGGAAAAGAAGATCCGAAAAAAAAAGAAAAGAAAATCTCCATCTGAAACATAAACAATAATCAGAAGAAAGAAATGAGAAAGAAAAAGGAAAAAAATAATAATAATAATAATAATAATAATAATAATAATAATAATAATAATAAAGACATACCTGACCGGAGGAGTACCGGAAAGGAACGCCGGAAAAAAAGGAGAGAGAAAGAGTGGAGGGTCGCCGACGGGGGAAAGGTTGGGGGAGACGTTTTAAGTTCTCAAAAAAATAAAAAGAATAGAAAAGTAAAGAATATCCTAGAACTTCTTAGGACAAAATTCATAAATTAGCATATTAGTCCCTGAAGAACCTAGAATTTTCTGGTAGAACTTTATTAATCTGCTCAATAAATCTCTCCTTGAGACCCATTTGTTTCCAGCTGTTGTCCACTACACCGAAAACAAAAAAAAAATTAAATATTATTAAGTCAGGGGAAAATTGATTATCAAATCTATTAAATTAATAATATACATTAAATTTTATCTCTCTATAAAAACCTAACATCACATAAACCCTATTTACTTATCTTATATTCTCTCTTCTCATCTAGCCAACAAAGAAAAAACAACAATCACAAAAAATTCAAACCCAGCCATCTCAAGAATGACAACTTTTGAAATAGGCTTTATCAAATGTATGACAAATGCCAATGATTTGATAGCCATGGTAAATTTATTACTTTAATTTTTATATTTTTAATAAATTTTATATTTTATTTACAAATATTTTCTCACAATATAACTATCAATCTATTGTAGGAAATACCAAATACCTTTATCATTGGACTCGACAATAGTATTTCAGAAATGATTTTTCTCACAAATAACCAAGGAAGAGTATGGAGTGCATACATCACCCAGTTAGAAGATGCTATTATTCTGAATGATGGATGAGACACATTTGTCAAAGACATGAAGATAAAAAAAGATGACTACGTAGTCTTCCACAAAAAAAAAAGGAATTGTTTACAATGTGGTTAATCTTGGAACTCAAAAATAATTAATTAGAAATGTATTTTAAATTTCAATATAATAAAAATTATCTTTTTTGCAATTACATATATAATCTCTTTATTCTTAATTATACTAATAGAAAAACTCCTGTCAATCCATATCAAAATATGTTGAAAACATCCCGAAAGCCCTAGTACATATTTATTATAACTTTTTTAATTTTATCACTAAATAATAGACAACTGGCCACTAATAATTCTCATTAAAGTCATTTTAGAATTTCTTTTCCATCATAATAGTTGTCTTTCAATCATTTTTTCACTATGAATGAAAAACTACAAATATTGAATATATTATGGAAGGATGATAGTACTTGCCATATAAATTTAAAATGGCATTAGTATATATTTATTTTTAACTATACTCTAGTATTTGTTAATTCAAGAAACATAACTTTAATTATATTCAAAGTTTTAAGATAATTTTCTAATGATTTGATTCAATAAATCAATCTCAATTCTATGTTCTTAAACTGTAAAGAAGTTGGTTTTGATACAAATAATTTGGGATGAAAGTGGCGTTATCCAATTTGTTTCAAAATATATATTTTCTCCGTCTCATAATGGTAAACTCACTCACTTTTCTTTTTCTCCCGATCAATTTTTTTTTAACAGAAAAACTGGATATTATTTAATATCAGCAAAAATTTGTGGTAGGAGAAAATCCGGAGGACCTCCAAACCATTGAGACGAGGTCTTTGACCTCATAGCGTATTTAGCCAATACATCAGCAGACGAATTACACAATCTATGAACATATGATATATTGGCTAGCCTAACCCCCCGACTTCTTTAATGAGACTAACGAAGAGACCTACGGACGACAAATCTTCTCCTTCGCAGTGTATGCGAGTGACTAGTGCTTTGCAGTCGCTTTCTACAAGATCAACCTGGTAACCATTGGAATCAGCAAATTTAATTCCCTCGAGGAGTGCCAAAGCTTCTGCATGCTCGGGACTGGGCGAATTGTGGAGATATTTGGTAAACCCGGCTATGAAGGCACCTTCATGGTTCCGAATAAGTGCACCGATACCACCCTTGCCGTCCAGCCATGAGCCATCAACGTTTAGTTTAAACAGACTGTAGTCCAGAGGTTTCCAAATCTTGGGACCGGTCGGCCTGTTAGCCAAAATCCTTGGTGCCTGGCTAGGGTCATCTATATCAAAAAGTTTTGCCTTCTCTTTAAGCATGTACCGAATCTGATACTGAGTAGGTAGAATTTCCGGGCCAATAGAAGATGCATAGATGCTGCTAAACTCTGTGCGCAAACCATCGCAATGTTAGCAATTTCTTCAGGCGGTTTCATCTTACCTTCAAAAATAGATTTATTCCTATTACACCAAATGTTCCATGCGATATAAACAAAGAGGGTTACAACTTCCTCCTTTTCCCATAAGATAGGGATAAGACAAGAGGGAAATGTATCCTTTGACGTGATAATAGCTATATTGAAAATAGTCTGATCCCAAACACTCATGGCCACCGGGCAGGTGAATAGCGCGTGTAAGATGGTTTCCGATTCACCTTGGCATAATTGGCATTGAGACCCAAAAGAGCAAAATTTTCGAGACAAAGCCAAGTTAGTGGGGAGAATGCGCTGGTAAATTTTCCAGAGAAAAACCTGCAAGGTGCAACAGGTAGTTGCCAAATCTTGTCCCAAGTCCTTAACGGGCTACCACTCGAAGTTGAAGGCAAAATTCTTTTGCCTTGATCTATTTCCATTTTTAGGTGATATCCGAATTTAACAGTGTAGTGCCATTGTTCCCGTAGGCCCATACAAGGTGATCCATCGGCCAGGTACTACATAAGGGCGCCTTCAAAACCTCTTCTACCTCATACGCAGATAGGTAGCACCGAAGTAGTTGGTCATTCCAACTTTTTCTTTGGAAATCAATAAAGTAGGATACTGATAGTATTCCCGCTGAAAAAGACATGTTGGCCGGAGCTTGAAGTTTGAAACTATGCAAAGTAGTTAGCCACTTGTCATACCAAAAGCTGACCCGAGTGCCATCCCCTATCCGCCATTTCAAACCTTCCTTAAGTAGCTCTCGATCAAAATTATTCTTTTTGAAAAGAACTGTCTCCTAAATTAAAACCCTCTTCTTTTTTTTTGTAAAGGCTAGTCGAACCGTCCTAAATCATTTTCAGCAAATAACATCAATCCTTATACTTTCAAGAATAGTTTACTCCCTCCATCCCATTTTAGTTGTACCAATTCAAAAAATACAAATACTCTTACATTTATTGGGAATATGGCATTTGACTCCATATCTTCAAGTACATTTTATAGTACACTGTCTAGTTCAATTATAAAATTTCTCAATATGTAGCAATATTGTTGGACTAAAAAAAAATACATGAGCTTGGACTCAAGATAATTCACATTACTCCATATATAATATTGTATTGTATCCCTCAAAGTAAGCCCACTCCTTCAAAGTTCACATCCTCAATCTGCCCTTGGCCACCCACAATTCTCTTTCTTAAAACACTTCAAGGGATTTTACTTTTGTCATTCATCTTATTCTTTTACCACACAAAGCAATCTTTCTGAAGGGATTTCCTAGATTTCATATATGCTTATGTATGTCCTTTCCCATTAACTGTGCATCTCAGCTTTTATCTTGAAGCGACAACCATGGGACGGATCCAATATGTTGTCACTGGGGTCCAGTGAAAAAAAAAACTTTAATTATATATGATATATTTTACTCCATTTAGATAATAAATGTATAAATGACCCCAGTGAATTATATTCCTGAATCCGTCACTGGCGACAACAAAGGGAGAAAGGCGACGAAGGGAGTAGTTGGTGGGTGAAGACTAAATGTAAGAAGAGAATAGAGAAAAATGTGGTGAGTAGGGAAAGATGAAGAAGAACATTGGTTTTCAATGGTCACATACGTAATGAGGGAGGGGGATGAAGGAGAAAAAGAAAATTAATGAAACGTAAAATACCCTTTAGTGTTTAAGCATTGACATTGTCAACTTGTTGACTAACAATTGACTACATAAAATTTGGACAGAATGACCAAGTCACTAAGAAAGACCTTAAGAAGTTGTAAAAAATAATTAAGGACCAACCATACTAAACGTAAAATATTTAAGAACTAAATGCACCAATCCATCTTATGTTATATTTTTAGTTTTAGCAAACGACAAGCGATCTCTAGTCATAGACAATCGTTATTCAATCGCCAATTAGCGATTGTTAGCGGGGCAATTTTGGGCGATCATCTCATTTTGGTCGCTAAATGGTATCTAACTTCTTCCTAAAGATCGATTAGCAAAATAAAAAATGTTAGTTCCTAATCGGTTTTTCTCTCTTGTAATGCACATTTACACATTATATTTTTCTCATAATAAATGTAACTAATTATAAGTTCATAACCCCACCACATTCCTATTTTGGGCGTAACAGCTTTACTAATTCTTTTATTCATATTGAACTAAGTAATATACTCTAGAAGCTAAAAAATCATATCTTGATACATTGCAATAACCGGGTTCGTTGGTATTCCTAGTAGTGTAGATGTTATTATACATATAATCATACTCAATTTGTTGGAATTGTTTGATCTTAAAGGAGATCTTCTATAATCTCGCACGTGATGAGTTATTTCATGGTTTCATCCAGCCATTAATAACTTGATTATTTTTAGATAATAGTAGATAGAAACACCGCTTGTAAGGAGTCATATTAAAACCAAGAGATATAGGCATGCCTGCCATCTAATAATAGACATAGAGCTAAAAAGAGAGCCAAAAAAGGATATTTCATGTATAATCCTGTATAATCTCGAATATTATGTTTCGATATGTAGACCAAATCATACAATGCAAGAAAAAATTCATAGAATCATGGAGATATAGAACATCATATAAGTTATCATGCTTGTATATCCATCATTTGAGTCTCCCAGCAATTATTCCAAAAATAGAAAAGAACATCAAAAATTCGAGTGGCTAAAGCTGAAGCAGGCGTTTTCGAATAACAGAAAGAAAAGAAACGACTCGAGTGGGAGAGTCAGAATAAAAAAGCTGATTCCTTACTTTTTTTTCTCTCATTCAAAATCGTGCATGAGACTTCCATCTCACACTGCTCCTAAGTGATAAAAGAAAGAAGAACTTATCTTATTTATTTTTTGATTAACTTCCTCATGTATGTATAAGACTCGAATCCATTCGATTTCTAAAAAAGATTGTTAATCCTTAACTTTTCAAGGAATCCTTCATTAGTGGTTGTGAATGACAGATTTTCAATGTTTTCGACCTTCTTTCCGTATGAGTAAATCATGTCAGAAAGATTGAGAAATAGAACCATCTGATTTAATTCGTTCTCAATATCCATGAGATGATCATCTTAGGGTGATCATTTTGTCGACTGATGCTCTTATTACACTCGTAGTCTCTAAATGATGAGAACCAACTATGTAGCACATACATCGAGAATTCAAGTATTGTATATGTCACTAGTCTGATACTTGGTAAGAACTACTCGTAATAAGAAACTAACAAAATTGATATGTTTATCATAAATAGATTCTTCGTTCTTGACCCTGCTTCATCATTGTTATTTGAACAAGTAAACGTTATGTCTTGGTCTGAGTGGGGATAGTATTTCTCTTTTGCATGTCCATGGAGTTTTGAAAAATCCAAACATCTCAATGATAGATATAGAGGTAAGAATTTCTCGAACGAACCGCACTCTTTCGTATACGTCAGGAGTCCAATGATGAGAAGGGGTTAGGGAAATGTTGAAACCATTCACGATGAGTTATACATTTGTATATTCATAAGACCATTCACTATTTCTTGAAGCTCAATCCCCCCAGATGAAACATATAGCCAAGAGAAACCATGAACCATAATAGAGAGTTTGCCCCACCCATGAGTAAATATTTCATAGTAGTCTCATCATACCGTACATCTTTCTTGGTATATCTAGATAATAGGTAGGAACATAAACTGAAACATTCTGGAGCTACAAAGATAGTTATGAAATCGTTAGCACCGTATAAAAATATTTCTTGTAGAGTAGCTGTTAATACGAATAAGAGTCATTTTTGTACATTCAATATACTCTGCAGATAGAGGAATACGTAGAGTTGCACATAGTAAAATAAGAAATTGAAAGATTTCGTTTAGAAATTTCCCAAAAAGTCAATCACTTGTCATTCTCTACATTGGGACAATAGGTCCATATGCTCGTTACTAAACTTGTTGAAGAGATAAAATATAACTAAGGTGTATCTTTTTTATCCGAGGTTAAATCGATCACCAAAAAGAAAAATTTTGGCAAAACATTCAAACTTTCATAGAAGAGAAGTAAATGAAAGACTTTCATACAAATTCTAGTAGAATCGAGAATGAAGTTTTCATTCTATACATGACAGGTCATGAATTAGTAACTGCATCCAATTTCAAAAAACAAAATCTCAATTGTGTCGAACTTTCCATGGAATATTTACGAAATCTCCACGAATAAGATCAAGAAATTTTTAGTCGTCAATTCCTTTTGGTATGTTTAGTACATTGGTAAAAAGCTCACACGAGTGTTGCAAAAAAAATTGTGCGCTAATCAATGGAAGAGAACGACTAGATTATTGTATTTCTTCTTTGAATATCATTCTTCAGAAAAGATTATGTTAGTCACCCAATTTTATCTACAATATTCAACTTCTCTTGGAAAGACCCCGTTTTAAGTTTTGATGTGAAAAGATCTTTTCAACTTCTTCATGAAACAGTATTTTGAATTTTGAATGACCGATTTGATCCTTGTATTTCTAAGAGTAAACCATTCAAAATAATCAATTTTCAACTTTTAAATAGATAGACATAACTTAGCGATTGATTCTTACTTTTTAAAAAAAATAATTTAGTATGCTTAAGAATATTGATGGAGGGATATGTGTTGAAAACATAATAAAACATTCATCAATTTAATAATTATATGTCTAAAAATAAATTTCTTTAATATCATATATGATTTGTGTGTACTTGATAAAAGAAGGAGAACAATAGAAATAATGCTGAAAGTCTAGGTCAAACAAGAGGATTCAAGTTTAGCGAATAGTATAACACTCGAACGTTTGACTCGATGCATTTTATCGATATCGAGTTAAATATTTACCTTTATTAGTCTCATTGGCAAGCTTTGGTGGTAATTTCTTCAACTTGGACTTCTCGAGCTTTTTATCGTTATTTTCATCTTCCTCATCTGTCTCAATCTCAGTAATTCCAAACCTCGTTTTCTTGCTCATTTGCCTAGGGAGGAAAACGTTGTTATAATAGCTTAGCACGTTTTTTCTATCTTTTCCAGGAAAATGTCTTAAGATGAGCTCTATAAAACTCTCTCCTCTTGATGAAAGATTATTTTTCACAAACAATTCAAACATTTTTTGGTCTTTAGCGGTCCATGAATTGGCAACCTCTTCTCCCATCTCATCGAATTTCCACATCTCAAATACTTCCCGCAATTCAGATTTCAATTTACTCCTGTTTTTGTTAACATGAAGAGCAACACATTCAACAGACCCGGGCTCCTCGCATGAACAAATTTCAGGCCGGCCTTCACCAATTCTTGAACCACCACACTCTTCCTGACTAGGGTTTTGGGGCCATATTTTTTGTCCCAACCACTGTTCATTTTCTTTCTTAATTTGTTCGCCTGTCCAATCTGGTACCTCAACTTGATATTTCGGTCCCATTGGAACTGCAGTCCAGGGACGAGTTTTAGTGACCAAATCTATCTGTTTCATCTTTAACAACTCCGGATCCAACACTCGTTCCAGTTCTACTGGATCTTCTTCCCACTTAATATGCGGAAGTTCTAGATTCTGGTCCCTTTCGTTTGTAAGTTGGGATGTCCTCTTTCTTTTCTCCATCCTATAATTATATAGTAGGAAGAACAATCCGTATTGAACGTTTTAAAACTGCTTAGTGTATCATATACTTATAATGCATAAACTTCAAGCTCAAAGAAGTTGAAAATGGGAAAAATAAATGCCAAATTTTGTAGGTTTTAGCTAGAAAATAGTTTTCACACTTTCATATGAAAAAGAATATAATACTTCTTTAGGTCAGAATGAAATGCTCGTATTTCATTTTTAAGATTCTTTGTAAAACTAAACTTTCTCTAAATATTTTTTCCCTGCACAAACTTCTATCTCCTTTTCATCTCCCGCCAAAAAGGTTTTTTGTAATCTATGGAATTCATAACTACTCCTCTTACCAAAGGGAACTACTCCTCTTACCAAAGGGAACTTATCTAGCTTAGATTCGGTTATACCCAAACTCTTCTGATTCATATCAACATTCCGCACATGTCTAGACTAATGTTGAGCAGATTTTGGCTATCAAATTGGATCTTCACAAAAGGCAATTCTAATGTGACTGATTTCCCTCTTTTGCAATCAGTTGCGCTACATCACCCGCAACTTTTACCAATTGTCCACTTTTTCCACGTGTAAGTTCTATGCTATGTATGGTTGTTCCTAAAAGTATAGATGTTGAAGTAGATTCTTCTTTTTAATCAATCAAAGCCTCTCATATTTTAATATATTGTATACCTCTCAATTTTTTTCCGGTTGGATGTATTTGGACCGAGTCTCTGGTTTGAAGTTTAAAGCGAGATTCAAACTCTATTTAAATTGAGTATAAGTATGAAACTTTAACCATTGAGTATGAAACTTTAATCTTTAGGTCATCCAACATCTAAATTTGGTTCGAGACTAATTTGAAACTAATTATACTAGACTCAATTCAATCATATAATAGTCAAAGCACATACATAATAATAGCACATATAATCATAATTTGATATTAACATATTCAAAGATTAGAAATTGCAAACAAAACATATGCTAAGAAATTAATATGGAAAAAAATCAAATACTAAATTAGTTACCTCTCAAAGCTTCAAGCACATAGATAAGTTCCAGATTCAAATGCAAAAGCCACTCGAATAATACGATTGTGGTGTCCTAAGTATACTTCTAGCATTAGGGTTTCACATCCTAATGGGCTATGACATGATTTGGCCCAATAATGAAATTGAGCCAAGGTAATCAAATCGCTTACAAATTTGAATCTCTATTATGAAAATGAGGGACTAACATCTTCGGCTAAATATCCTATATGAGGGAATGATGATTGATTCGATCCCACAATATGCGAGTTTCAATTGTCAATTACTGTGGTAGGTGTTGACAAATAGACAAATAGACTCCTAGAATTGTGACAAGTGTCCAAAGTTATTTTGTTTATTTAAAAAGCGTATAAGGTTAAAAAATTGATGACTCATAATGGAGATTATAACTACGCTGTCAATTGGATTTACTTGGGTACAAAATGTTGGGTCTGGACTCAGACCTGCCAAATGGAGACTCATGTTGGGTCCTTATTGCATTGGATCTGAGTCTTTTTAAATGATGATTGATTCGATCCCACAATATGCGAGTTTCAATTGTCAATTACTGTGGTAGGTGTTGACAAATAGACAAATAGACTCCTAGAATTGTGACAAGTGTCCAAAGTTATTTTGTTTATTTAAAAAGCGTATAAGGTTAAAAAATTGATGACTCATAATGGAGATTATAACTACGCTGTCAATTGGATTTATTTGGGTACAAAATGTTGGGTCTGGACTCAGACCTGCCAAATGGAGACTCATGTTGGGTCCTTATTGCATTGGATCTGAGTCTTTTTAATTAGAGTTTGAATTGGGTTTTTGAGTCCTTAGGTTTTTTTGGTCTACACAATTATAGTTTAGACTCACTACTCTTGGATCCTATATTTATCTGGATCCAAACTCATCTGAGTCTCTATCCAATCTTGATCTGGATATAAAAAGTATGTTTAGACTCAGATTGAGTCCAGTGAGTCTGAACCTGAATTTAGGTCTTTAGGTCCCATTGACAGACCTAATTGTGACACGTGACATATTTTATAAAATTGAGACAACGTGACATATTTTTATAAAGGAAAATGATTTACTCCTACAATTTTGGGGATAGAAACCCTAAATCCCCAAATTGAGAGTGTTAAATGACTATCTCACCCCTGTTGGTATAAGGGATTCACCCAACTATAAGGGCAAAACGGTCCGAAAAATTATTTTAGTCAATCTTTTAGCCAATAATTCTAGTAGCCTAGCAAGGTCCTTTTATAAAATTGAGACACTTGTCACAATTTTACATATGTATTATTCAAATGGAGATGATCATTATTGGAGAAATTTCTAGTCGAAAATTGAGTAGAAGCTGGCATCGTTTTTACTTCTTCTAATAAATTTGTCTATTACATTAACTAAATGGGTAATTTAAATTTCATAACTTTCTATGGTTCAATAGTGTTATTGTGTATGAAGCAATTTCATTAATATATTTGATAGTGTGGTAGAGGATTTACTTGGAGAAAAAAGGGTGGGTGATTGGTAAGGCGCATTTTGTATAGAGGGAAATGGAAGGAGGGGAACAATGATGAGAACAATGAATTATTTGGAGTCATTTTATGTCAAGCACCGTGCTTGTAGCTTGGAACGTGGCTTTTGGCCTGATAATATTTATTATCACTTATTTGACGGCTGTCTTTGTTATTTTAAATGATTTTTTCAAAGTGATATGAACACTTGGCTAATTCTTATATAATATTTTCACTTTTTATATTTATCTCAGGTGGGATTGAGGGTTTACACTCACCCCAAGAATCACAAACATATTTAGTCCAGGAAATCGGCAGTCTGGATTCTATGCGAAAAAAGTTATTTTCAGTATATACGGAACACCTCGTAACAGATGTTCTGAGATTCAAAAACACGTGTTTTGAGTTTAATACAGGTGTTCTGAGATTCAGAATAGGTGTTCAACGCGATAAAAATAGAATGTGTTATGAGTATTAGAACAGGTATTTTTTTAAATCAATCTTAACCGTCCAAATTTTAATCTAACGGACGAGAAAAATTCCGCACTTGCGGGACTTACCCCGTTCCGCACTGACAACTCAGAAAAAGTCTTCTGGCACCACGGCTCCAGTGCGGAACGGATTCTCATCCGTTGGATTAAAATTTTGAAGGATGAGATTGATTTAAAAAACACCTGTTTTTTCAAAAGAACACTTGTTCACCGAACACCTATTTTTTTTAGCAAAAAACACCGGTTTTCAAGGCAAAAAAAATGTTCCGCACATACTGAAAAAAACTTGTTCCGCATAAGAGTCAGACTGGTCTTCTGGACAGATATTCTAAAATTCTTCCCATCCGTCAGATCTTTTATCCGATGACTGTCATTTGTTCTACACGTGCAGTCAAACATCTATTATGCACTAGATCCGAACTGCACCGCCTGCCCCTTCCCCAATTCCGCCACAATTCTAGTTTATCATAGAAACAAATCTCCAATCAAACTAACTATTTCTTTCTTATTAAGTTCAAAATTCACGGGATTCATAAAACTAAGTCTAAAGAATTCGAAAAAGTAATAAGGAATTGGGAATTAACCAACAGAAATTGGATCCATAAGTTTGAGAGACGTACCTTATTTTTTAATTATTATCTTTGTGATATGTAAGAATTTCCTCTCCTGATGATCCGAAGAAAACTGAATCCACTGTTTGATTTCCTTTTCTTTTGTAGTAGCAGGCGGTTACTTTTATGTAGATTTCGATATAAGATTTTAGAACAGGTAATTTGTCAAATTAGAATTGGATACAGTTTGAATTTGAAATTTTTGTTGGATGTTTTATAAAAAAAAATTGTTTGTGAGAGTATATGTAAGACGTACCCGATAAAGGTAACAAATAATATAGTGGTAAGAATGTGAGAGGATTGTAAGGACGACTAAAAATCAATGGAAGAGTAGTTTGGAGGATCAAGTAATGTAATTCCTTGATGGGTTCTGGATAGATAAATAGGTACGTGATGTACTAACTAACATTCTTGATTATACCCTGATTTACTCCTATAGGCCCAGGATTAATTGGTCAAATTCAGAACCTAAATTTTAAAAAAAAAACAAAAGAAAGAAAAATATTGGGCTTTTAATTTATACTCATATTCCACTCCAACAGAAGCTTTTTGCCCAAAATCCAGGTGATGAACTTTGCATCTTTTGGAGAGTGAGTCTAATTTAGATGGCTTCGCTCATATCAACCGGGATTTATCTATGTCAAGGTTAGGAATTCAATTCATTGCAGCCTCATGCTACAAGGGACAATTTAATGATGTTGGGAATGTCAGATTCCTCTATACCATATTCCAACGGATTAGTTGGGTTCGCCCAGACATCGGATAACTTAAAAAAAGAACTTTACATCTTCTAGTACATATATGATGACATAATCGGACTAAAGTGAATATACTAAACTGAACCAATCTCATTTCTCCACACGTGATAATATTATTGTATCAGACAATATACTAGAAGATGTATTACAAGTACCACTGTCAAATAAACCAACTCGATCCGGTTTCTTGAGAACTATCTTAAAATGGACCGGACCAAATTTGAAACAATTTTTGCGGACCAAGAGAATCTTAGTCCATATTCGTCCGCCAAAAGTATGCGGGTTAACAGATAGGTCTGCTAACCAACTTAAATTTTTAAAAACAATTGAAAAAGAGAGTAAAACTTAAAAAGGGTGTTTTTGTTATTTTTTTTTAAAAAGAGAGTAAAGCTTCAAAGTATGGTTTTTTTTTTTGTTGTTGTTTTTTAGCGGACTAACCCACGTCCAGTCCAATCCACATTCGTCCATGGTCCAAACAGAAAAGATAAAATTACCTGTATTTAAACGTGTCATGAATAATTAGGTCCAAGTTCGTCCAAATAATATAGGTCACAGGCCAGTCCGCGAACTTATGACGCGTTAGAGAATGCTAACTGAATATTCGAAGTCAAATGGATGGGTTGCTAATTAGCAGCCTTGTAAAAGCATGTCGACTCTTAGTCTGTTCCGAGTCATTCCGTTTTATTTTCAACGGATAATTGGATGTAATGTGAGAAGTGTGGCCAATGGGTGGAAATAAATGATATAAAGTGATTTGGCAAATGAAACTCTGTTGAGATTTTTGTTATTGTTGGAGAAAATTTAATATGACTTTAGTGGGGCTTTAAACGTAGGAAATACTTTAAATATCGGGCTTTTAATTGGTGGTGCTCTTTAGAACGTAACTCTGTTGTGATTCAAAATTTGTCATATCATTATAGAGTAAAAAGAGAAAAAAGAGAGACAACCAACAATTTAAAAAAGATTTATCCTTACACTGTGATGATATTGAGAATTTTAACAACATAAACCAGGTTAATAACAGAATTTTTCATATATGAATCTTTATTTTGTGGAATGTGAGTCAACTCTTTAGAAAAAATATAAAATTATAAAATTGTTAAGCCACATATATATGCGTTCAAAGTATAATCCATGAGTTTAACGACACTTATGGCAAAATACTTCAGTAAGTGTCTAAACATGTGTTCATCTATTACATGTTATGTACCCAGACATGTGTTCATATATTACATAGCAGTTCACTTTTGAGTTTGACAACGCTTATGTGCCTAGACATGTTTTCATATCATGTCATTCTTATACATATCTCATATGAGGTATTTTTTTTCCAACAACCTTAATTCTTTCCCTCACCAGAAGAGGAGAATTTTATTGCCCCACATAGAGGGAGGGTGTCGAACCCGGGACCTCTTGGTCACGGGTAGAGGCTTGCCCCACTGAGCTACGGCCTCCTTGACTCATATCTCATATGAGGTATAAGATCACATTCATCGCCATTTTCATGGCCCCAACGTCCTCGTTGGATGCCCTAAACACGCTTAAGTCAGAACCAACTAAAGTGCGAGATTCTAAAGGCGATTCTCATCGTATATGATCTAGAACTTACACTACTTTGTAAGGCATGCGTTCAAATATCACGTATCCTTCTAAGAAATATATAATACAGGGGAGAGGATCATATTTACCCTCAGTTAAAGTTATAACATCATTGCTAGGTGCCCTAGACACATTTAATTCAGAAGTAACAAGGAGTTCCAATATCAAATCTCATAGTAATAACATATGTTTGTAGTACATCACAATGACAAGATCTAAAGAATCAGATTTTGGTCTAGCAGGCCATATGCCATCAACTAATTTAGTCAATATTGTTCAAAAACATGTACAAAAAGTGCATTCCCAACAGACCAAAATCTGATTTCAAACAAAAATACAGAACTAGATTTCATATCTTAAATTGAATTGCCAAATCCCATTTCTGTCCTGCCAATTTCAGGCCTTGCAAGGTGGAACAAGGCACCTAGAAAAGAATCCCAGCATTTTCTTCTGCATCAAATCATCAAGGGTGCCAAGTTAGTTTTGCATAGATCAAGTATTTTTTTTATAAAAAAAAAATACCATTATCAAGAAGAATACGATTGGATTTGGTCTTAGTTTTGGTATAAAACTCAAACTGAGATTCAAACTGTCTTTGGATTGAATCTGTAAATGAAACTTAAAGCATTAAATCATCTAGAATCTAGTTTGATACTGAGACCAGAATCCCAGTCTAAGACCCAATTCAAGCAGACCCAGTCAAACCATAAATCTCTTGAAAATTCTTTTTAAATATTACGACATCTAGGGTCTCAAAATATCTAAAAGCTTACCAATCGACCACCAAACATAATAAGCTTCTAGTACCACCCTTATATCACAGAGCAGAGACTCTTATTATGCAAATTATTATATTGCATACAAATCATACACATCCGTAAAAAGTGATTTCAATTATGGATGAAACGACAAATTCACCCCGAGTGCAATAGACTATAAAAGTTCTCATGTATTTACAATTTCTATTATATACCGTGTTGGATTCAGAACTTATACGGGTGAAATATATTTCAGTAGACATTCTAAAAAATATTTGGGGGAGCGAGATGACCATTTTCAAAGGATTTCTCAAAGAAAATTACGTTTTCCTATAAAATATTAGAGACGCCTCCTACCTCCTCTTAGATCCGTCATTGATTATAGATACAAATTTGAGTACCATAAAAAAAATTGTCTTAGGAAAGATACATAAATAAATAGCCATAAATTGTTGTCGTCTTGGCTTGATATTGACTGGGGAATAAAAAATAAATAAGGGTTTATTAGAAGAAAAAAAAATAAAGAAGGCATTTATGTCTTCTATCCCCCAAAACACGATTTTTTATACAAGTTGTTAGAAAGCTAATGAAGAATGAAGTTGGCAGATAGGACGATGTCGGGCTTTACACTTACCCTACCCTTAGGACAATGGGGAAATTAGCCTAAGTACGAGATTCGGCAGTTGAAGTGATATATTTAGCTACGAAAACTAGTATAATTAGTGCAGTATTTTGCCCCTTAAATAATTCATTAGTAGTAGAGGATAAAAATTAAGGACTCACTCGCTTTTTGCCGTGGAGGAGGTCAGGTGGGATTTTGTAAAGATCTTCATCAACTGGTTTGATGAGATTAATGTTAGGTCTTTGATTGATCAGACGGTCAGTTTTTTGCTTTGGAAATTGTGTTTTCTGAGACAAATAATGATTCATTGGCTGATGTTCCTTCACCACCTGTTGTTGTTTTCTTTGCTCCTTTATTACAATATCCGCCGAGCTCTTCCTCGTCGTCTTGTTCCCATATCCATTGTTTACCCTTGTCGTCTGCAAATCTCACAGTTTCTCACATCATCAGTCACAACACAACCATTTTTATCATCTTTTGTAAATAATATTGTTACTGTCCAAAATCAAATATTTATTTATTTTATCTTATAAAAACTAGGGACGGAGTTGGGACTTGTCATTATGGGACGAACTTTTGATTAATTTTATTTGGAAGGATATTTATAAAAAAAAAAAAAAATTCATCGTTCTGAAAATGTTGAGAGGCAGTCTACACTAACCCTCTGAATTGTTGGTACAAAGTCCAAGTGCTCCTAGCATGGACGAAGGCAGGATTTTAAGAAAATTAAATATGCATACTCTCTTCATTTTCTTTAGTCACTATAAAATGTTTAGTTTCATATATATTTTTATTTATAAAGAAAATTGGAATTGCTATTGAATGTGTGCATCCAGCGTAGTAGCTCCCAAGCAAGAACAGAAGGTAAAACACACTACTTACACACACTGCTTCAACTATTATCTTTATACAAAATAAATATAAAAATCAACATTCAATTGAAAACAGAAAGAATAATATATTTATAACATACGTATATAAATACATATATTTACAATATTGTTCATACAAGAAAACAATAGATTTAGCCATGTATCACTGTGTTCTTTTTAACTTTTCTTTTCTAGTTGATCTATAAAAAATAATCGCTTAATTTCATAACATAAGTCATCTAGGACATATAACATAAATAAAAGAAGTAAAAAATAAAGTACTTTTTTAGTCAAAATAATGAAATATCAATATTACTTTCCTAAATAAAATTAGTGATATACTAGTAATATTTAAAAAAATTAATTAATGATATTTTAACTAAAAAGTATCTTGATATTTACTTCCTTAATTTATGTTATACTATTTAAACAGCTTAAATTAAGGAATTGGATTAAAAACTACTACATATACCTTTGGGATATGGAGGAAAAAAGTGGAAGGTTGACAAACTACCCAATACTTTAACCCACCTAATTTAGCATTACCAAGAAGAAGAAAAACGAGACCATGAATTAAGTGTACTTGTCTCATTTTCCTCCTCATAATGTGAAGATTCAATCATATATTTATGGTCGACTTCGTGAGTCTGGTTACACAACATTTTCACATTAATTAGGCAGAGTCTATTTGCAGATGTGAATTCTACTTAATTTATTTGTGTAAGCTGTGGTATTAGAATTAAATTTTTTTCATTATCGTTATTGTGATACTGTCCTCGCAATCCTCTCAAATTAACTAAGGAGAGTTCACATCTGCAATAAGCTCATACTGTCATATGAACAGTAAGCATGGACCCCCCTACCCTCCTTACATCTACTACCCCCCCTCCCCTCTCTTACTATCACAGGAACCATTTCAACTTCTTCCCACCATTCTTGGCCTATTCTAAAAACCTCCATCAATACCAACCCCACCACAAAGAGTTTTCTAGATACCTTTCAGTTTTCAACTCTCCATGATTATCATCAAGAACTGCATATAATATAGCAGAAAATAAAAAAAATTAACTTAATCAAGAAAAACTAGCATAGTTAACTCGGCAACTTTAACTTAATTTTGACTCAAAGAAAATTGAAATTATAGGTTTTGAATTCAACATTCGTGTCATAATAATAATAATAATCAATCTAAACTTGTCAAAGACTAGAGGAGTTAATGCAATAAATTTGACTCTAAAATCAGACTCGATAGGTTTTAAGTTGGACATTCCTATCTTATTAGTTAAACAAATAAAAAAAATAAACTCAACAAAGAAAGCCTTGCGGAAAAAACTATATGTATATACATAAACTATTTTCATTTTTTTCTATTAGTAAATTTTAATTTTAGATCATTCTGTATCTGAATAATTTTCGAACTACTATTTTTATAAATTAGTGTAAAGTTTGCGGTTTTGGACACATATTTTCAGTATTAAAAATTTAAATTGACATAAATGCTCTAAAGTCTCATAAACATGTCTAAAAACGCAAATTTTATAATAATTTGACAAAAATAATAGTTTAAAAATAGTTTAGAGACAGAAAGAGTTAAAATAAAAGTTTAGTAACAAAAAGAGAAAATGAAAAATAGTTTCCAATGCAACACTTTTAACTCCTAGAAGTAAGACCCGTAGATATGTGTTCCCAGTTCGACGTTTCTAACCCCGATAATAAAGAAAATAAACTCAAAGAAATTAAGAAGGCAGAAGAAGAATTACATTTCTGGAAGGAGGAATAGCAGCAACGAGACGAACAGGAGGTTTTTCAAAATCAGCAGCGTAGTAGAGATCGGCAACGCCGCCGCGGCGAGAAGCTGAGCAAGGCGGACATTCACAAAATGAAGAAGCGTTGCCGCGGATTAAGCCAGCTTGGCGAGCACATTCGAAGTATTGAGTGATGGGGAGATCGTTGGAATAATCCCAGTTTCCAAACGCCGGAATCTGACCGCTTTTCTTCAATTCCTGAAATAAATTTTATTGTTGAGATTAGGAAAAGTTAATTCTGATATGGATCATAATTCAATAAATCATGTGGTTCAGATTTATCCAAAAAAAAAAAATCTGTAGATATAAATAAATCTGAATCAAATGATTTATCGAAGAATGGTTCATATAAAAAAAAATCATTAAAAGAAAAGGGAATTTTGAATTGAAGAGAAACTTACGAAATCCATAATAGTGTTGAAGGAGATTGGGAGAGAAATTTGTGTGAAAGGGAAGTGAAGTGGGGGGAGAGGAGAAGGAAAAGCTTTTGTAGTGGATATATTCTGGTGAGAGATAGAGAGAAATGTAAAGATTTGGTTGGTAGATTCACATGGTGAGGTAATAAAAGGTGGAATACTTTGTAGGTGTTGAAAAAATGGACTGAAAGATAGTCAAGAAATGGGTTCAGATTAGTTGTTATTTTTATATATATGGGGATGGGGATACAGGAATCGACCCAGGACTGAAACTCTGAGTCTGACAACCTTTTCCATCAGGGTCATCTGATTCCTGTGGTTCAGATAAGATTGAAAAAGATGTTACTAAAATAATGTCAATTATCATATCACTTAATTTAATAATTAAAGAATTGATGAACAATTCTTTTTCGAGTTATTCCAATAATTGGTATTCATTTTCATTTAAAACATCGAATTTCAAATCATTCCCAGACACAATCATAAGAGAGTTTGTGTCTCGATATAAATTTCAAACTCAAGCAGAATCAATCCAAGTGCGTAATTATACAGTTTCTATTGCATGATCTTTCTTGATTCTGATGGATTTTGGACATGATTATTACTTCAAGACTCGAGAGGAGCCTTGTATCAGCATTTTGTACCTGGGATTGGACAGTTTATAAGGGCGAAAAGGGGTTGGGGCTGTGGAGTGGGATAGTGATGTACTGAAAATACCGTGGTGGCTTTTATTTATATTTTAATCAATTTTTTTGATTAATTATTGACTAATTGAAAATTAAATAAAAATACCTAATGCGTCAATGGTAAATTATTTTTAAACCCAATAATTAAAATATTATAAATGAACTAATTTACGGTACGTAAAATATTTTTGAACTATTTTTATGAATTATTTGAGAAAAAATAAGTTTACTTTATATTAATACTAAAGTTGAACTCTACCGAAAAACTGCTTGGAAAGAGTTGTTAATTTTGCACGCAAAAAAAAAGAGAACCGTTCGGATATTTATTTAGTAACAGTATGTACACATTAATAAAGAAAGTTTTCATTCATATATCATAATTAAAAATTATTAGCGTATTATGGAAGATATTGATCACCGTCAAAAGAGGGAGACATTGGTCAAATTCATACCTCAATAACATAATCTTCTTGAACTATTGAATTTTTAGCTCATTATTAATGCACAATAGATTGTGAAAGGTGACTATCTTATTGGATTGTGTTTTGTTTGTGTTTGATCTCATTTAAAATAGGAAAATGACATATATCCTTAAACTATTATTGAAGATATAGTTAGGTCCTGAAAGTATTTCGATTTTTTAAAAGGTTCTGGGACAAAAATCGTGACTTTTAAATGGTCCCACCACCACTTTGGTTGGTTGTTTCACGCTCCGGTCACATGACTTCCACTGGGGCAAAATGGTCCATTCCCATCACACGTGCCCAGCCCAGCCCATCCCTATAAAAAGAAAAAAGACTTAGCAAACATCATCTTTCCCATCTGCACTCTTAAAACTCAGCAAGAAAAAAATGGAGAGAGCAATCCATCACAAGAGAAGTATAGTGTAGCTTGTCACCATGGTGAACAATGTATAATTAAAACCAACTTGGACGAATTTAAACCAGAAAGAAAGCATTTAAAGTGTACTAGAGTTGGGGTGAGTTGAAGACCCAATTTTGAATTTGTCTTCTTCTTCACCGTCTACAACAACGCGATTAGTGGAGTAAATTTAAATTAGATTGGAATCCTTTGATTTGTTGCACAATTTTCTGGAAAAATATGCTTGGTTGAAGAGGATTGAATAGAAAGAGGAGCAACTAGGGTTTTCTATTTGGGAATTGCATATATAGAAGGGTTAGATTAGAACGAGCTATGATTTTTTATCTTCTCTTTCACACGTGCAATCTATGGTTGAGAACAAATCGTATTTTTTGGACCATTTTGCCCTGTGGATAAGTCATGTGACTGGAGCTTGACTATTTTTGCCGAAAACAACCAGTCAAAGTGGTGGTTGGACCATTTAAAAGTCACGATTTTTTGTGCGAGGATCTTTCGAGAAGTCGAAATACTCTCAGGATCTAACTATATCTTCAATAATAGTTTAAGGATTATATAGGTCATTTTCCCATTTAAAACTCAAATTCAGACTCAATCCAGTTTTGGTTTGAGTCTGAAAATGAAACATGAATTACTAATTCATTTAAAATTTAGTTTGAATTTGAAACTATACAAAAATCTCACGTGTTGAATTAAAATTTAGTTTGAAGTTGATAAACGTTGGACCCTTAGTTCGGGAGGTTATACTGAACCCACGTGTTGAACTTCTTGGGTTGTCCTAGTTTGGACTATAACTAGAATCGTTACGGTAATTGTTAGTTAGTTGTGATTAAATGATTGAGCTCGAATCGCGGGATGTAGTGTTATAGCGGTAGTGATGTTCTAAGTGTCTAAACGTTGTTGTGTTGGAGTGTATTGTGTAGGCAAAGTGTGATGCTTGTCATACACTCGATTGTGTAAACTTTTAGATGTGAAGAATATGGCTATTTGGCTTATTTGTTGTTCAACTTGTTTATTCATGTTTTGGTCATATTTGGTACTTGGTTTTGAGTCTTTTAACTAGTATATTGGGTTGGGTTTGATTTGGTGCAAGATAGTACACTTGTGTACAAGTTTTGCACTTGTTTTTCAGTTTTTCGCATGTTGCGGACGAACCATTCGTTCTAGGTATCGTTCTACATTTCGTCCGCAGTTGGACAATAGCTAATGTCTTACCACGGACGAAGCCGCAGACGCACCTGCGGACGATAGCTTTGTCCGCAGCCGATGCTTTTCGGTTTTCTATTTCGTTTATTTCCGTGTTCGTGTCTAGTGTATTGTGGATACTGTGATGTGTATTCCCAATGTACTTACAGTGTTGTGGCAGTGTTTAGCGTGTCGTGTTTAGTGATGTTCCAAAAAGGGTATTTTGGGAAACGGGAATGTGCTTAGTGTCTATTTGGTTTATACTTGTGATTATTTGGTCCTTACTGAGTCCCGAAACTCAGTCAATTCGCTTTCTTCTTATTTTGCAGATGATATAGGTGATGAGCAATACTATGATAACGGTGATTGTAAAAGGGACTACGAAGAGTGATTCATAACCGGCCTTGCGTAGATAGTTTAGACTATTCATTTACACTTGGACTTAGTTCATTTATAGTATTGTTGAACATTTTCCTTTGTAATACATTACTCCGCTGCTTAACTCTTAATTTGGATTTCTATATTATAATAGATTTCCTTTAGTAGTCTATGTATTGTGGGTTTTGATGTCTCAACGACTAATGAGGCACTGCCATGTCACCATTCCATGTTACGGGGTGTGACAATTATATATTTTTGTGTTATTTGTATTTGTAATTAATTTATTATTTTTTGCTTTGTATTTTGTATTTGATTAATTTTTTTAGTGAAAATTATAGTTATGTCTAATAGAAAATATGAAAGTGAATATTAGAAACTAATGAGAAAAAAAAAGAGTTGAAAGGTTCATCCATCTCAATCTGGAACAATTGATAAGTTTTTTTATTAGAAATAAATAAACAATATAGAATATCATATTCATTTGAGGAACAAACTTCTGTTGAAATTTTGGTCTCAGGCCCCGTGTTCCATTCACACGGCCTTGACCGTTCGGATATTTATTTAGTAACAATATGTAATACATTAATAACTAAAGTTTTCATTCGTATATTATAATCTAATATTATTAGTATTATGGAAGATTTTTTGTATAGATGAAGATATTGACCCCCGTCAAAAGAGGGAGACATTGGTCAAATTCATACTCAATAACAGAATCTTTTTGAACTATTGAATTATTAGCTTATTATTAATGCACAATAGATTGTGAACGGTAACTATTTTATTGGATTGCATTTTATTTTAGTTTGATCTGATTTAAAACTCAAATTCAGATTCAATCTATTTTTAGTTTGAGTCTGAAAATAAAATCTGAATTATTAAATTATTTAAAATTTAATTTGAATTTGAGACTAATATCAAAATATCAAACTGTAAAACCCGTAACTTTTGCTTATGCGATATTTGAGGTGTAAATTGATTTTTCGCGAGTGATTTTGTAGACGTAATTTATTTTGTGAGATTATGTGACTACGTGTCTAATTAATTGTTATTACATTTTACATGTTTTATTTCGTGTACTTTTATTGAAGGGCTTTTTGCACGCTTATAGTAATTAGGGACTTAATTGTGATTCACATAGATGATTAATTTAATTAAATGAATAATTGGAAAAGGAATTAAATAATAATAAAAATAATAAAGAAAATAGAAATACGTTAGAATTGATGGGAATGGGAAAGAGATTTTTTTGTTCAGGTTAAAAGGAAAAGAAAAGGCATAACGTAAAGCATTTCGTGGGTTGGGGATTAGGGAATTTAAAAGGAAAGTATTGTATATATAAGCATTTCGTGGCTTCTCTGGAGTAAGGAAAGGAAATTAAAAAAAAAAAAAAGAAACATAGAAGGCAAAGAGTTGTGGGATTCAGGGGTTCTACTTGGGCATCGTGCAAGCAAAGGAACAGAAGGATATGATAACGGCTTTTAAGCCGTGAGCAACAGGGAAGAAAAAGAGAGATTTTTTTTTCAGAGTTTGATTTTTCTTAGCAACTTTGAGAGGATTTTTGAGTGGGCAATCCTTATCGGATTTTGACAAACCTTATATGTAAATTGATCACCACGAAACAAGCTGCGAGGGCGTGAAGTCGGATTCACTTTTCGATTTCGGAGTTGGAAGATATCGCATCAAGAACGAGGGCTGATTTATGGAATTTTTGCTTTCTGTGCAATTCCAGTAGAATTGATGTACAGAAGTGGAGGGCAGAAACCAGATTTTTGTGCAATTATATAATCTGTCCAGAACATCGACAGGACGTTTGAGAGGGCGATAGACCTCCATTTTCGACCCACAATATATCTATGTTGAAGAGAATTGAAAGACCTTCGAGTCAGCGCAGACGGATCGTGAATCGGAGGTTTCGGCAGAAAGTTATCGCCCCGGAAGTGAGCTGCCAGAACTGATTTCGGGTTTGTCAATATTTTATCTCCGTAACAGGTAGGGACCTCGCTTTCCATTATTAAATTCTGTCCTGTAATACTGGTCACTGTTGAATTTATGTTCTGGCATGACTTACTGTTTTGGGACGTTCAATTGCATGAATTGCTTGATTTCCGAATTCGTTGTTTAAATGAATTATGGCATTATTGGGTAAATTGAGAATGTCATATAATCTGTTTTCAATTGCTTTCATTAATTGCTAAATATACTCACAAAAACTGTTATGTACTGTTTCGTATCTGTTCTTATTAATTGCATTTGGGTCGTGTTTGAAGTCGTTTATTTTGTGTAATTGTTTTTGTCCTAATTGGTTTGGTCGACCGAGTCGTCGCCCCCTATTGAGCTCGTATCTAGGATCGCTAGTTAGCAGGTTCAGTCTGCCTTCTGTTCTGCTCTCTGTTCTGTGACCCAAAGAGGTCTTCTGCTCTGTTCTGTCCTGTGGCCCATACTTAATGGGGCTAATCATTAGGTACGGTGGTGGTTTTGTGGAGTCCCTGGTTGGGGATGATGAGACAATGTAAGGATTGAACCTTAAAATCTGTGTCCCGTAGTTTGGGGGAGAATCCGAACCCACGAGTTTACTGAAACCGTCCTAGTTTGGTTGATAACTGGGACCACTGCCGTTATTGCTGAGTAGTAGAGATTAGATATGTGAGCTCATGTGGTGGGAGTCGTGTCATAGTAGGTAGCTACGTTCTAAGTATCTAAGACGAGTATGTGATTGGGTGTACCGGATGGGCAACGCGTGGTGCTTGTCGTATACTCTGTTATGGAATCGTTTAGGTGCGAAGAAGGTGGTTATTTGCTTAATTGTTGCATTCTATGTGTTCGTTCTTATTTTGGTCATTATATGATGTTTGCTTGGAGTCTATTTGGTATCATATGAGTTGGGAATGTTGGGTAATGTTTTGGTGCACTTTTGCACGAGTGTTAATCCATTTTTTTCTGAAAACTGCAACTATGCAGCTTCACCGTTTCAGTATTGTTCCGTTTCAACCCTCTGCTTGCTTTCGATATATTCCGAATCAGTATCTGCACTGAGTTCTAAGTCTTGTTAGACTTGGGATGAGTCGTTTGCATATACTTCCATAGGGGTATTTTGGGAAACGGGCATCTGCATTACATGTATCTGATTTTTGTTGTATCTGTTCTGTTATGTTCTGTCTATATATATTGTTATTGTTATTACTGTTTTAGGTCCCTGCTGAGCACTGGAGCTCAGTCCGATATCCGGTTTTGTTGTTGCAGGTTTTGTAGATGTTGATTATACATATGATGATGGAGCTTGGGATGGGATTACGAAGAGTGATCATAATTGAATAGTTCACACATGTTATCCCTCTTAGAGTTATTTATTTTGAAACTTGTAGTTTCCTTTGAGATGTAATAACTTAGACATGTTTCCTATTTAAAATAACATTTTCGCTGGTGTGTTATTACTATTTATGGATTTCATAATTGAACTGCCTTAATTAGTAATCTCTGACTGTGGCTTAGGTGTTTCATTTACCAATGGGGCACTGCCATGTCATCATTCCGGAAACGGGGTGTGACACAAACTCTAACTTAATTCAATCATGTCAAAGTCTTCTTTTAGGTAGGGGTGTCAACGGGTTCGGGCCGGCCCGAACCCGGCTCACATAGCTCGAAAAAATGTGAGCGTGAGCTGAGGTGATGTGAGTGTGATGTGAGCTGAGCGTGAGCTTGACCCCGCTCAGCCCGAAAAAAGCTCGAACCCGAATAAGATTAATATAATTAAAATATTTTATATATATATATATATATATATATAATAATACTAATTTAAAAAAAAAAAAACTTATATACATTATAATTATAATGTGTGGATTAACTCAATAGTCTTCTTTTTTGTTTATTCTTGTCCAAATTTAGTTTTAAGGCTCATTGTATTATGATATTCTTGAGATAGGATTTTCGTTTTCTTCTCTAATATAAATGAGCTTGGGAAGCTCGTGAGCTAAGCTCGAGCTCGTGTTAAAATGTGAGCTGAGCGTGCGCTCAAGGTTTATGAGCTTTTCCGGGCTGAGCGTAAGCGTGAGCTTTTCAATTTTTATGTGAGCTGAGCGTGAGCTATGTCAAGCTCAGCTAACATAACTCGATTGACACCCCTACTTTTAGGTACTACATGATAAGGGAAACTAGAAACTGTTGTACTGTCAGTATCAAATAATTTATATGTAGTTAACATTGTTCGGAAAGACAAATTGATTATGCATGGTAGTAATTAATATAATAACGTTTGGGAAGCCCAACATTCCTTAATTTCATCTTTTTGTTTCATGGGGAAAAAGGAGAAAAATTTACTACTATAAGGTATCTGTATTTATATCAGTAGAAATGAGAAAGAATATACTTATATGTTGAAATATAAAAGTTTCAGATCCAAATCAATTATAAACTCATGAGTTAAAACCTATTATTACCAATTTGTTTTGAAAAGGCATGATGTCCAATGAACTCATTTTCACATGGTATCAGAGCGAGTATTTAGGCGGTAAATATGTGAGCTCATAATGCTCAAAGAGAAATCCCCTATTTGTAGCGTTTATCTATTTACGTATTTCTATTATTAGCCTTATCTTTTTTTTAGGCTATTTATAGCCTCATCTTTTTACGGGCCACTATAAATGGCCAATTAGTAAATCCGGCCAATTTTCAGGCCAAAAGGGACATGTGACTTGCACATGTTCCCGGAGTGAAGGGCAAAAATGTCATTTACCCCTTTACCCCTTTGGCCTTCTTCCTCCACCCTCTTCCTCCACCACCGCCCTCCACCACCCTCCACAAACCCCCTTCTCCTCCACCACTCTCCACAACAACCACTCCCAAACTCAAAATTTACACCTCCCATCCTTCTCCTCCTCTACCACCTTCCACCTTCCACCATTAAACCCTAAAAAAAATCCCAAAACAAATCAACCCTCTTCTCCTCCACCACCCTCCACAAACCCACTCCCAAACTCAAAATTTGAACCACCCCCTCCTCCTCCACCACCACTGCCCTCCACCAACCTCCACCATTAAAAGTCAAAAAAATCCTAAAAAAAATGATTGATGAATTCTTCTTCTATTGCAACTCTAAGAAACAATTGATGAATTCTCCAATATTTCCCTAAAAAAAATGCAAATTTTGAGTTTGGGAGTGGGAGTGGTGCAAATTTTGAGTTTGGGAGTGGGTTTGTGGGGGGTGGTGGATGAGAAGGGAGTTGATTTGTTTTAGGATTTTTTTTACTTTAATGGTGGAGGGTGGTAGAGGAGGATGAGGGTGGTGCAAATTTTGAGTTTGGGAGTGGGTTTGTGGAGGGTGGTGGAGGGCGGTGGTGGAGGAAGAGGGTGGAGGGCGGTGGTGGTGGAGGAAGAGGGTGGAGGAAGAAGGCCAGAGGGGTAAATGACATTTTTGCCCTTCACTCCGGGAACATGTGCAAGTCACATGTCCCTTTTGGCCTGAAAATTGGCCGGATTCACTAATTGGCCATTTATAGTGGCCCGTAAAAAGATGAGGCTATAAATAGCTTAAAAAAAAGATAAGGCTAATAATAAAAATACGTAAATAGATAAACGCTACAAATAGGGGATTTCTCAATGCTAAAATAAGCTCTAATTGTCCTTGTACTGCCCAAAAAAGGTGGCGGAATTTGAAATATCAATGCATAACCAAGAATAGCAACGGACCTTCAATTGACTCTCTCCTTGAGGTTAGAGCGCGTGTGAAAATTAATCCAATCTCATTGTGAGGTCCCACATTGACTGTATAAGAAAATCCAAATCAATTATAAGTTTATGAGTTAACATCTTTTATTGTCAGCTGATTTTGAGAGAATATAAAAACTCATCAGTTATTTTAAAATTAAAAATAGATAATTATGTCTATGTAGCCCCCTATATAGTTAGTAATTTTATTCACATTAACAGCAATGGTAAAAACAAGTAGAGACTATTTATGGGTCATTGCCCGGACTATTTTAATTTTTTGACGTGGAATAGTAGTGCACATTAATGCCCATACCATCCCGTGAGGGGAAGCTTCTATTGGCGTTTCAACTTTCAAGGTGTGTCTGATTGGTGTTAGAAACGTTTTTGACAATTTTTGTTTAGAGAGTATATGTGATAGGATTATTCAGCAAAAAAAAAAAAAAAAAAGTATATGTGATAGGATTTACAGGGTTTAAGGTGAAAATTTTGTGTTAAAAAATATATTAAAATATTTGAACAAATTATTAATTTTTGTATAATCAAAGAAATTTCTATAACATTTGCACTTATTTGGGTATAGTCAGTTCGGATCCTATGTGAAACACTTTTTTTCAGCACATGCGGGACGTTTCAGAATAGGTGTTCTGCACGTTAAAAAAACAGAACAGATGTTATGATCTCAGAATAAGGGTTCGTTTTAAATCAAGGTTAACCGTCAAAATTTTAATTAAACGAACTAGAAAAGTTCTGCACGTACGAAATTATCTCATTCTGCACTGGAGCCAACGTCAGGTATAGTTAGTAAGAAAGTTGTTTTAAAAAAAGGCATTTAGATCTATTTTTGGTTTTAAAATTTTTGTTTAAGAAAAAGTAATGGTGAAAAAAAAGTTGTATCCGAATGCAAAATGAGATTGGACCTTTTTTTCTTTTTTTTTAAATGCAAGATTTTGGATTTTAAGACTTGCATCACTTTACTTGATGCAACGCTTGTATCATTTGATTCAGAATTAATCGTATCATTACAATATGAAGAGAGATAAAATTTTGTAATAATATGATTGATTTTGGACCATAAAATTTATATGGTCCTCATCAATTTTAGAAAAATCTTGAAAAAATAGAGTACATGCAAACTTCAATCTCAAAAAGTATTTCAAAAAGAGAAGGATTAGTATAAAAATTCAGTCAGAAGAAAATGTAGACTTATTAATTATCCAACTGTAAAACAATGCTATATCAAGAAAAAACATTTTCAAGACGGGATACAATATCTATAAAAACATCTCGGCAAAATCAAATTCTCCTATTAAATTAAATATTTTAAAAATACACATTTTCTAATCTCTCATGTAATAATTGAGATTTGTTATTCAGTTTCCACTAGAGCCATGAGCAAGATAACGAGTTTTGATCCGCAAGGATATTCCAGTTGGTTAGGGAATAACAGATAGTGTATGAGGAGTATATTCGAATCTTAGCTGCCGCAGTGTAAAAGTTTCAACCCTCCAATATTTGAGTATTTTTTGCGGTGGGCTAAGAAAAAATCTCCCACCAATAGAGCTATTGGATCACCTTGATTAACCTTCTTCATAATTTTTGTCGGATTAAAAAATGGGGATCGAGTATCGCCTGAGATAACGAGTTCCGTCAAGAAAAAGGAAAGAAGGGAATTCATTGTGGGCTACCTAGCCTATAACGGAAATAATTGACAGTGCCATCTCTCAGTCTAAGTAGTACGTCACTGAAAATTCAAACTTTATTGGAGTAAACTTAAAAGTCAGCTTTTCTGTTACTTTTGTCGTTGACAAAAACTTCTGTTCAGTTTTCACTTTGTACTCTTCCTACCCTACCACACTTCTTTCTTTCCCCGCGGTTCGGTAGTACTTAACATTTAAAATTCAGTATATATTAAATAATTTTTAATTTTTAAATAAAAAATTTAACTTTTAATTTTTTTTTAAACGATCACCTATATTAATTTTGTAATACTTGTAGTAAACATGTGCTATATGTTTTAGAACCGTTGTTCAATAAGAGAAAACACCTTTTATATACTATATTCGTTTCAAATTGTTTGCAACATTTTAATTTTTTAAACATTTATAATTGTTTGTCACTTTTCATAAATTAGTGTATCTTTATTGTTATTTTTTTAAATTATACCCCAAATTTATTACTCGATTAATCATTAATAATAAATTTATAGTCATTAATTGAGGAATATTTAAAACTTCTTGTCGTATTAATTATTTTCCAATCATTTTCTTAATCTTGATGAAACCTAAAAGTAACAAATAATTTGGGACGAATATAACAAAATATAACACGTCTAAAACTCTATAACATTTGCTAAAAAATATCGATATATATATTGAAACTTTTTTGTTCTACTATATCTGCTACTACGGCTTCAGTGCGGAACGGGTGTTTATTATGTATGTACGAAAAGAATGCTCAGACTTGAATTAATTTTTTTACGACTGAGATTAATTTTTAAAAAACACATGTCCTCTGAACACTTGTTCTTTTGCAAAAAAGACTTATTTTTTACGTAAAAAAATGTTCTGCATGTGTGTAAAAAACTATATTATGCATAGGAAACGGACTGTATATCTGCAGCCATACCGATAAAAAAAATAAAAGAAAAGGAAAATTCAGAATGAGTATTCTATTTTTTATTTCCCCACTTTTATCCCGTGAATTGCGCTGCAGCAGAGAAGATGTGGAAATTCCTTTTATTTTTTTATTTTTTTATGCAAAGATGTGGAAATCCCTGTTCTTTCGTTATGGGAGAAAGTTTGACTATCTCTGCTGTCGATAAGTGTCTTTTTCCGAGGCATCGGAGTCGGTGACAATTTGTTACGTTTTTTGGAATTTTGTCCTCTAATTATATTGGTCAAATCCCAGGAATTTTATAACACAAAATAGAGTTAATCACCATTTATACCCTTCAGTTATATTTCAAAAGTAACTGTTAATCATAAAAAAATTTAGGTGTTATAAATATCTCCAACTATTTACGGGATGCACATGTAGCCCGCACATGCGAACTTTCAGGGGCAAAATAGTCCATAGACTTATATTCATCTTCTTCCTTTATTGTATTCTTCAACCAAGAGCATTTTACCTTCCTCTCCAATTCATTTCTCCAAAAAAATTACCCAAAATTCGAAAACCCTACAACTAAATTCTCATATTCATCATCCTTCAATCAATAATTTCTTTCTAATAGCTCTAATTTTGAGATTCATCAATGCCTAACATTGCTTATAGTTCTTCCTCAATTTAAGAAGGTCAAACCCAGAACAAAAATCATTTACATATTAAATTTACAAAAAGTACATAAAAATGCATAAAATTATAAAGGCATACCCCATAATATTAACGCGAAGAGCTCAATAAAAAGTTCTTACATTTGGCCGAACTCAACAACACTATTATGGGAATACAAAAGAGTAAACTCACATAAATATGTTTACTGAACATGGCTACAATTTTATTTTCATCTTTTGTATCCAATAAATGAACATCAACATTCTTGTCTGGATTTATACCACTAAAAAAAGCGTTTCATTCTTCATATTTTCCTTCATGTCAGGGACGAAGCCAAGAATTTGGCGTTTGGGGGGGAGGAAACGCAACAATACATCAAACTAGGGGTGTTCATGGTTCGGTTTGGTTCGGTTTTATACATTTTTCAAACCAAACCGAAATATTCGGTTTGGAAATTTTGAAACCAATCCAAACCATTTAAAATCTCAAACCGATGCATTCAGTTTGGTTTGGTTTGGTTTGGATTGGTTTGGTTGCTCGGTTTTGCTAGACACAAAATTATTGATTATAAAGTTTTAAAAAACTTTATTTAATTAGTTAGTTGCAAAAAATATTTTAAAAAAAATATGCCTATTATTTTCTCAAGGTAAACACAATAAAGAAAACAAAATAATAAAACATAAATTCTTGGTCTTGATCCTTACACTTCAAACAAATTACTTCAAAATCATCCTACAAGAAAAAAGAAAAACACAAAAATTACATAATTATTAGTTCAAAATAGTGAAATACAATAAAATCTTTTGGTAAATCTAAAATCGCATACCAAATGATGACTTTTTAATCTCTTGGTTTAACACTTGAAGAACTTGCACTTGAAAATTCTAGAATGAGATACAAAAGTTAGCAATTATACTAGAAATCATTTTAAGGAAAAATATATTTTATTGCAAAAAAGTCCTTTAATATATATTATATTATATATTATATATATTCGGTTTGGTTTGTAATTGTTTTTTAAACCAAACCAAAAATTCGGTTTTAATTTAGCTCAAACCGAAACCAGTCCAATGCACTGCTCAAACCGAAAATTCGGTTTGGATCGGTTTCGATTGGTTGGTTTCGATTTTTCTTGAACACCCCTACATCAAACTACATATAAAAACTGCAAAAATATTGGGAGGCGGGCGATTTTGAACAAATATTCCGAACTACACATAAAATTTACTACATGTAGTAGTATTTTTAGAAATTTTGGGGTGGGGGAGGGCGAAAAACTGCAACAGTATATCAAACTACATATAAAAACTGCAAAAAAAAAAATGTTAGTGGGCGAATTTGAACAAATATTCTGAACTACACATAAAATTTACTACATCTAGTAATATTTTTAGAAATCTCGGGGGGGCGACTGCCACCCCCCCACCCCCCATTGTCTTCATCCCCGCTTCATGTTCTTCTTCTTATGGGGCTTTGGTTTTTTCATTCACCAAACCTTTTCTCCCTTTAATTCAGCCCCCGCTTAAATCATATCTTTCTTAGTTTCCGTTTTCCATCTTAACCAACCAAATTCAACAAAAGCAAACTCACTAAACAAAACAAAAACAAAAAATTTAATTTTCCCAAGTTTCTTTCATAAAAAAAATTTGCAAGAAAAACATACCCAAAGTAAATAAAATATTCATGTTTAATAATTAACTCATTAATATGGCATGAGGGAGCATTATTATTGATTGTGTTGTTCAAGGGTGGAAACCTTTTCTAGGTTGGTTTTTATGGGAAACCTTTTTCGGGGATTGCATTGGCATGGCCCAACTTTTCTCTAATGGTTATGACATGGCATGCAAAAAAGTGGGAGTAACATTTCTGGCCAGGACGGAAGTCCCAGCTGACGTGGCACTTCCCAGACGCGCCTCGCCACGTCAGTCCAGGACGAAAATCCCACTTCCGTCCTGAGGTGAGGACAGAAGTCAAGTCCCAGAATTTTTATTTTGCTTTTGCAATTCCCATAGAAAGGAAGAAGTGCAACTCGTTTTCTTTTTCTTTTTTCTTTTTTCTTTTTCTTTTGGTTTCTTTTTTTTTATGTTAAATTTAAAAAAAAATATAACTTGAATTGAGGAAGGGCCTACCCTGCAGGTGGGTCCTGCATCAAAATATGTGAGAGGAGGTGTGGGCCATGTTCTATGCACCAGGTGCATGCCAAACCTTCCCCGTGCCTTGTATGAAAAGCACTTGTGATACCAGCAAGTTTTCGCTTACGTGTTAATTATGTGTAATTAATTTTTTTCACGACTTGTTACATTGACTTGAATTTATTTTGCTCGATATGTGATTTTGAACAATTTATTTTTTCATCACATATTACGTGCTATATTTGATTAACGTTTTGTTGAGGGGCGTTTCACTCGCGTATCGTAATCGGGGGTGTAGTAGTAAATCACCTAGATGAATAAGTTAATTAGATGTGGGATTGTTATTAGAATTAATTAGGAATTTTATTTGGATTAGGAAATTTAGTATAATATAAATAATATATATAGAAAATCACATCAATTTAATAAAGAATTAAATAGGAGTTAGTTAATAAAATAATATAAGAAATAAAGTAGAAAATTAAAAAGGAAAGGAACCGTGGATACGACTCATTTTTTTTTGTTTTTTTCTTTAAAATGTCAATCTCATTTTAGTGTATATTAGTGTATACTAGAATACATTATCTAATATATTTTTAAAATTATTGTATATGTAGTAGTAGTGCAATTGGAGTAAAATCAATTAATGTGTTTAAAATAATCATATTACTACATTAAATAATGTCTAAAGGATTCAGAGTTTTTTCGACTCGCAATTGTAGAAAAGTAATTTATATATATATTTTAAATTTAACATAAAAAAAAAGAAACCAAAAGAAAAAGAAAAAGAAAACGTGGTGCACTTCTTCCTTTCTATGGGATTTGCAAAAGCAAAAACAAAATTCTGGGACTTGAGGACGGAAGTCCCACCTTAGGAAGACTTCCGTCCTGTACTGACGTGGCGAGGCGTGTCTGGGAAATGCCACGTCAGGACTTCCGTCCGGGCAGAAATGTTACTTCCACTTTTTTGCATGCCATGTCATGACCATTTTAGAAAAGTTGGGCCATGTCAATGCAATCCCCACCTTTTTCAAGGGCCATAAAGTTTTCTGATGCTAAATGATATTTGCTCTGAGTTTAGGATAGTTTTGCAAAATAGGTTCTTAAAAGTTTTGATTTTTCTGGGTTCTTTTTTTGTCTCTCTAATGTTTGGAATGAGTTATGACATATTTCCTCTAATTTGATTCTGAGTAAGATAAAATTTATCATGTTAATTTAGTTGTCACTCAGTCTGATTTTATGTTAAATTTCTCGAAAAAGTTAAGAGCTTTTTTGTGAATTATGTTGAAGTATTCCTGAAGAAGTTGGGAAAGAAGGAGAAAATATGACATTTTGTTGAAAACAAACCGCAGCCCCGTAAAATTGTAATGGCATAAATAGTTTAAAAAAAGTTTGTGCTATTTAGAGAAAAAAGAAAATAATTGGTGCTATATATAAATTAGTTTTTTTAAAGAGAATATGATTTTGCTCTTAATGCCATAATACGTGTTAATTTTGACCAAAAAATTGATCGGAATCACTAATTGGACAAACAGAACATACCTGTAAAATTATCATGCTAAAAATAGTTTAAATTTAATTTATTTTTATTTAGAGAAAAGTAAAAAATAAAATAAAAATTAAGGTATATATTACGGATTTCTCTTAATCTTAATTACAAATTCTATCAACACCTCTTTTTCCAACGTGGATTATAGGGTGAAAATCCTCTGTCCCCATCTATTTCCCAATCAATTAGAATTTAATATATAAATATTTTTTTTTCAATTATATATACACAGGGTAAATTGTGATTGGCTGGGGACAAGAATGGGGACAGGAACGAGGACAGAGGATTTTTTGCCCTTTTTATATAGTTTTCCTTCCAATACTTATTTCTATTTATTCACCTTCTCTCTCTAACTTGTTATATTGATCAACAAGAGTTTAAGATCTAATCCTTCTAGATTCAGTCCTCAAACCACTCACTACTCTTCTTTTCATGTCTGGAAGAGTATTCTTACTGGTTGGAATATTTGCAGGCATTACATTACTTGGGAGATAGATAACGAGTATAATATTTCAGTATGGTATGATAACTGGTCCAAACTAGGTAATATTCGTACTTTTATCGAAGGACCCCTTACAGAATAGATCATTTCCTTAGGGTTTCAGATTTAATTATTAATAAACAATTTTCTCTAGATAAACTATCATTTGATTTTCCTCCCCCTTTAAAAAATATTATTTCTTCTACTCATTTTCCTCTACACTCTAACCCTAATGACCATGTATTATGGGGTAGCTCTACAAATGATTTTTTCTTTGTCAAATCAGCCTATCTTTCCCTAATTCCCACTCCACTCACATCTCCTATTCCAAAAGGAGATTGGGTATGGATAATCAACACCTTACCTAAGATCAAATTCTTTCTCTGGCTTTGCATAAAGGACCGCCTACCTCACAATGCTCTTCTTCATACTAGACACATTTCTGCTTCGAGCACTTACCATCACTGTCCTGCTTTTAGTGAAAATGTCGACCACATTCTCCGTACTTGCATTCATGCACGTACCTTCCGGTTTTACTTGTCCAGTTTATTTACAATTGATATTAGAAGCCTTTTTTTGAATAATTGTTCCTTAGACATCTGGCTTAAAAGCAATTGTACTAGTACCCTAGTCCATCATAATTCTACCCGTTGGCAAGTCACATTCTCTTTTGCATGCTGGATCATTTGGCTTAACCGCATTTTTTCAAACCCCCATCATCTCCACTCTCACCTTGAAGTTATTTCTGGAAGCGTTGGATACTCTTATGCTCATAACTTATTTGCTTCTAAAGTTAATAACATTACTTGCTATTTTAAATGGAAACCTCCTAGACGTCACTTCTATAAATTAAATACTAAATCTAGAACAGGTGGAGCAGGAGGAATCATTATAAACCATCTTGGTGATTGGAAACTTGGGTTTTCCCTTCACCTCCCTCATACTTCTAACAATGAGGCCGAACTGCTTGCTTTACGCAAAGGGCTCTCCCTTTCTATTGAACACAACTTTCTTCATTTGGAAATTAATATTGATTCAAAAATTGTACTTAACATGATCACATTATAAATAACAGTTATGCTAATATTGTCGATGATTGCAGATCCCTCCTCTCACGACTCCAGAGCTACCACCTTCTCTACGCCTACCGGCAAACGAATCGAGTAGCTGATGTGCTTGCTAAACATGCTGTCTCGACACCTTGGATTGCTAGTCAGATTTTCCTCACTCCACCTCCATTTGCTTACACAGTTTGGCTGCAAGATAAGGATGGCGAAAGTTTTCATAGACTCTCTAATATATAATTCGGCTTTATTTAGGCTATGTATTGTATTATTATGTTTCCTCTCTGCTTGTAGTACTCTTTCCTTCCTATATATATATATCTCGTCTTACCACAAAAAAAAGAGTTTAAGATCTAGCCCAATTTTTGTTCTAAACACTATTTTAGTTCGCACGTGCTGAACATAATCTCCACCGTTCATTCTCAATTTTATGGTTAGAAAAAAAGTATCCAGTTATTTAATTAGTTTGAAAAATTATTATTCACTTATTTAAAATTTAATCATCGAATCAAATTGATCAGATAACTGATAATGTGTAAAAAATAGATACAAAAATGTTTAAAATCACCATCAAATGCCTTTTCTTGGGCTGTTAGGTCCAGCTCCATAACAACACATTTTCTTGCCCTTCCCAAATTTTCACTACAAAATTTCAATTTTGAATTTTACACATCTTCTCTCAACAATAAATTTTCTCAGCTGGTGGAATGATGACCAAGACTTTTTTTTCTTCCCCCAAGGTTAGGTCGGAATAAATTTTATGTGGACTATCCCGTCTAAGAGAACCTAATTATTTCAGAATATTTTGATCATCCATGAGAAAAGACGCTTGCTGGGCTGGGCAGGCCCGGCATCCACATGTCCAAAGTGACATACGGAACAGGGTCTCTCATTTTGTGAGACCTTAAATTTTTTTAAATCACTTAATATTTCTGTTATATGGATTTAGGTACGGATTTCGAATGCAGATACATATCTAAGTGTCATGTGTTTTTATCTCTAAACGTAAGAATACTAAGACACTTCTTAAAATTCGGACACGAATACGTGGATAAGGATATAATTAGGACACAGGTACAACAACAAAAAACAAATATTGTAACGCTTTGACAATTTTTATCATTAATATTATTTTTTTTAAAAAAAATTAAGAGAGTAACTTTGATAACTAGTACAGAAACTCAATATTGTTCGAGACGGCCCTAGGACTGGGACTAAGTCAAACTAGGTGAACCCATTAATGCGTCAAGTCTTTAACCCCACAAGAGTTGGCCACCACCATCTCATGAATTCAAAATGTAGGGAGCTCTATGTCCCCTGTTAGATATACTCTTCTTGATTATCTATATTTATTCATAAAAATGCAAAAAAAATGAAAATGCCCTTCACTAATAGATGAACCTGAGACAAACAAAGAATTCACTCAGGGGACAAAACTGGAAGAAAAATCTGTATCAGGATTACTCTTTAAAAGAACCAAACTACCAATTGGGTATGCAATGAAGAAAGGGTACTTACAAAAGTTTGATAGAATGTACATTGATTCAAGACATCACTACTCCCTTCAAGCAGTATTTGGATTAATAGCGTATCGTTTTAAACGTTCCAGAATACCATATGCCTTTCTCTTGGCTCTTGAAGTCCCGGTCTCAGCAAGCTGAGAGATTGTCCCATTGGCATCCTCCTCGTTTCCAATCTCCCTCAACTTAGCGCGATCACTATAACACATTGTATAAAGGACCGCGATACAGTTCTCTTTGTTACGTTCGTTGGTACTTTCTTTCAATGTTCCAAGCAGACAAGATACTGCTCCAAGCTCTCCCATTTCCACGATGGCCTTCGGATGGCTGCCCAACAATGCAAGAGTAGCTAAAAGCTCATCGACGAGTACGCATTCTGTTATCTTCTGCATAATGACCCTTATAGCCCCGTCAGAAACTGCCCTACTCTTATTCTCGAGAACGATGCACAAATTGAAGATTGCCGAAGCAGCATCCTTCATCGCCAATGAATTTCCATTTTCTAAAAGCTCAATCAAAGGCTTCAGAGCTCCGGATTCTCCAATTATGGACTTATTTGAATCCAAAGCTGATAACGAAGAAATAGTTGCAGCAGCATTCCTCCTTGTTTCGATATTTCCAACTCGCAAGGACTCGATCAATAGAGGAAAGGCCAATGGACTCTCTGCAATTAGCTTCTTGTTATTATCATGTATCGACAGATTTAAAATGGCCGTTATCAAGTCCTCTTGTAGATCAGAATCCACGTCAACATTGCCTAGTAATGAGAGTGGCTTAAGCAAATTTGGAATACCATCGGTAATCTCAGCAAAAAGAGCTCGAGAAGATGGTGACATCTTAGTAAGCTGGCGAATATCTTTTGCAGCCATCTTCTGATCGGTAAAAGATGACGAAGTCAGTTTCTCAAGCAATGAATGCAAATCCTCCTGATCGGCATTTGTGACAATCTCCCCATCTATTTCTTGGACAGGACTAGGGACCTCTATGTCATACTCTTTGCACCATCTAGAGATCAACATCCTGAGCACGACGTTAGGAGTGAGATTCATATGGGAGAGGACTTCTCCAGAATGAGGGCAAGTTCGCTTCCCATCTTTTAGCCAATTTTCGATTAAAGGCCGATCAAAAGTCTGCATTACAAAGGACAATTGAAGGATGAGATGAAACACAAACAGATCAAACAACTTAAAATTAAAGAACTCATTCCTAAAAATAGTATCCCTTAATACAACGACAACGACAATAACATAACTCATTAAGTCCCCAATAATTGGTGTATGGACGGGGATGGATAGGAGACCGACCTACCTAAAATTTGACAATAAATGCAAATAGTGGCTGCAAAATACACAATCAAACTAGTACCCTTCTCATTGTTCTCGACCGAAAATTTTGACCACTTCTAACTGTAAATAAAACATCTACCTGAAAAATTACAGCCCAAGGCAATTCTTGAGTGTTCAAAACAATTCAATTTGTTCTTCCTATATTTCTAATATAAAGCACAAGATTCATATTCCCAATGATGATTGAATATGTGCAGGGACCCACATAACTAAGATGACAAGAAAACATATTCCCTCCACAAATTATCCATCAACTTCTATATGAGATGGCCACACAGATATTTATGCACTGTTGTTCTTGATGTTTAGTGAAACAATAATAATTTTATTTTTTACAAAACTATTTATTTGCCTCAAATTGTCACATCACATCAATCATTCTAAACAAACACAGAAGTAAACAATCCATGTCCATCTCAATTTGGGAAATTTGAGAGGTAGAACCGTCATTGTGAGACTGACATCAGAGCCTAACTACAGGTGTGAGTTCCGCTCAATTCATGTGAGGCAGTTGTGGGGCCACAAGGACAGTTCCAGCCCCGAGTGACGCCTCAATTTGGTCAAAACTAATGTGTCCACAGTGGGTGGCAGTGACGGCAAGCCGCAAGATATGCTCCATTCCCATGGGTGGTCATCAAATCCTAACCCCATGGTCACAGGACAAGGTGACCAACCACCACGCCACACCTCTTCATCTCAATTAGTTACACAAAATCCCCAAATCAGAAACAGAGAATAATCACATTCTTTCACAGCAACAGGGGATTAAACGTGTTTGATACTCAACAAAACTCAAAATACCAAAATCAACACTTCTATTTATTACTCAAAGATGTCCAAGAATATTGATAGAAAAAGAATAACCAAGAATTAATTACTTCTCCAATTATCACAAAACAAGAATTGGCATAAAATAGTAACAAATATCAAATAAAAAAACCCCATAAAGAAAAATCCCCAAATTTCAAAAGTGAACGGGGAATTTATGATTTAATTTCATTGAATTGAAAATCTAACCTGGCCAGAGGAGATAACAACAGGGTCTTTCATCAATTCACCAGAAAGAGGACACAAAAATTCAAGCGGAGGAAGATTAAGAGAAGAAATACCATGGGAAGGATTTAAATGATTCTTCATCTTCAAAATTTTCAAAGCAAACAAGGTGTGCATGGCATGATCAGTAGCTTTCAAACTATAATCATCTTCTTCCACAATTTCTTGAACAATCTTTTGAAGCTCTTTCTTAAGTTCTATATTACTCCCTTTAACTTTGGGTTCAACAAGAAACCCTTTTTCTGTTTTAGCCATTTTTTTCTTCCTGAAACAATTTGGGAAATATAGGAATGAAAAAAAGAGGAGAAATTTCAAGGACGAAGAAGAAGAGTTGAAAGAAGAAAAAAAGGAAGTTTATAAGTTGGTGGTATTCGGTATATATTACAATTTTCTTATTTTATCCGGTCAAAACTTTAATGATTACGATTTTTTGAATTGAATAAGTGTTGTAATTTTATAATACCGATAAGATAAAATAAGTGTTACATTCTTTAAAATATGTGTTAATTAGAATAGAACATATTAATTAAAGTGTAACATAAATCTAAAAATATGTAACACTTAAAATTATAATTTTATTAAATTTTTTAGTGTTATGCACTTTAGCACGACCCTAGTCTTCTTTCTGCTGAATCCATTTCTTTTGTTTTTAAAATGTTGTCTTCTTTTATACCCCCGCCAATTCAAAAAAAAATATATATATATATATATATATATATATATATATATTTTTAAGGTTTGTTATTTATCGCAAAAAATGTGAATTTTGTGACTGATTTGCCCCTATATTATTTTTTTCCTATATTAATTTTGATCAAAATGTATAGTTCCCTTTCAACTCTCTATTAATTTCTTTATTCTTTAAAGTATTAAATAGGGATACTTTATTCATTCCGATTAGTATCTTAATTTGTGTGAAAACTCTTAAAAAAACCATCTATTTTGAATCGGATGGAGTAAAATGTTTTCTTTATTATTATGTTTTTGAAAAAAAAGCAAAAACGAAATTGAGGAGATTGAGTCCGTCGGTGCCGCCTGGAATTACTCAACAAACAGTAACTTTTTCTTTAAGTTGTAATATTTGGAATTTTGGTTCCACCAGACGCGTACCACGCGGTATGCATGCTTTTTTTTACCGCGTGATAATGTATTAATATTATTAGCGTTTGTTCAAGTGAAAGAAATTTGGCGTTTTTTAAATAAAGTTGTGAGGTTGAAGTTTATGAACGAAAAACTTTATCTTCCTACTAAAAAAGTTCCAACCGTAAAAATAGACAAGATAAATGAATTGTAAAACAAATATAAATACTGATTGAATATTAAACCGTACCAAAAATAAATAAATTGTATTATTAGCGTCACATGTATCATCTGATAGCTAAATATTGTATTAGCATGAATCGAATTAACACTCCATCAAAAAAAAAGAAGAATCGAATGGACTAATGTAGTATTTCTTACGTCTTATAGTACAAGTCTTTTAGCTCTTATATATTTTCTCAAAATATATATATATATATATATATATATATATATATATATATATATATATATATATGTATACTATAGAGAAAAAAGGGGGAAAAGTTGGTAGTTGAGACTTCGATTCATCAACACAAATTTCATTTGGTTTCACATCGCTTCTCTTAAATAATTTCCTTTCAAGAAAAATTCAGATATGTATCTGGTTCTTGTCTCAACATATGAATTTTATGGCCCGAAATTCCCTACATATCACACATTATAAAAAGAAATAATTTCTCTAAATTGTTAATTGTCTTTCTTCTTATCCAATGGTGAAGCGGAGAATCATAAAGTACAAGGTTCATTGAATCAAATCCATAACATAATTACATAATTTCAACCATAAAAACTGATATGGTCAGAACCAAAATCCTATCCAAATATAGAGGATAAATTAAATTTCTTAATATGGAAAAAATATTCTCTTTCTTAATATGTGACATATTAAAATTACCTAAAAGAATTTTTATTATGAAGCATGGTGAGTATCTTTTTACCAAGGTAAGTGAAAATGTATTTTTTTTCTTTTTGGTACACAAAAGTTTGGACGGGTCAAGGCAGGCCCTAAGGACTATAAGTCGCTTACAAGGGTACTTACAGATGACTCGCCAATACAGCTCTCACGTCGGCAGCGAAAATTAAACACTTAACATTTGTAGGGACGTATCAAATCCTTACCAATTGAGACCAACTTGTATTAGTAGTGAAAATGTACTTTTGACTCAAGTACTCAATTGACATCCCCTTTTACATATTGGATGGAAAGAGGTAAATTGAATTCAACCTTCATACTTTCTATAGATTACCATTATATTATATTATAGCATACCATATTAAATTATAGAAACTTAAAAAGTAATGATTTTACCTTTGGAAATTCTATATACTCTCTTTATACCATATTAAGTGTAGTTTTAACCTTAAATTTTTTTAACATAATAAGTGTTGTTGTACAACTTTTTAGACCATGTGTTATTTTACTTTCAATTTTACCACTCCTCAATTCATAATTTTTCTTCTTGTAAACTTAAAAAACTTCTCAATTTTCAAGGTAAATAAGCTAGTAACTTATTTAGGAAAGGGTAATTTAGGTACCTAATTAAAAAAGCATTGTACTTTTAATTTTTCTTAATTTTGTGTCCAAAGCTAAAATTACACTTATTTAAAAATGGAGAGAGTATATCCCTAGGACTAGAATGCAGGGACGAAGCCAGAAATTTAGTGTTGGTGGGCGAAACTGCAACGGTATGTTGAACTACATATAAAAAGACAAAAAAAATTTGGGGGCGAAACTGATAAAATATTCCGAACTACATATAAAATTTACTATATCTAAGTATTATTTTTAAAATTTTCGGGAGCGACTGACCCGCCTGTCTTCGTCCCTGCAAGGATGTGTATTTCAGTGGAAATGCTAATAAATACCACCCTCTCCCCTCTTTTGCCAATTTTATTAACTACATACAAAAATGCATTAGCTATAAAGCTTTTTTATTTATTTAAATACATAACATTATACTCACTCAAACTACCCTATTACTATAACAAACCCAACTTTTTACCTTTTTCTCCTTCCCTCCCAAATTATTTATCCATATTTTTTTTCTAAGTATATAATTTCTTTTTAATTTGTTCCAAATTAACTGTTCACTTTCTAAATATCATTAATGATGGTTTTTTCAATTCTACCACTTACATTGAATGTCGGAGAGAGAAAAATAGATAGAAAAGATTGTAGAATTTAAATGGTTGTAAAATTAAATAGGGTCGTATTTGACACTTTATCATATCATACTATAGAATTTGACAAAACTTTAATTCCCAGACAAAATACAAAGTGAACAAATAATTTATGACGGAGTGAGTAAAAGCTTAAGGAAGATCAATACTCCCTCCATTCCTAAATATAAGACTCTTTAGACAATTTTAGAAAATTAAGGAACTTGTCATTTTCACCGAAAGTTCCAATATTACCCTCTCTCTCTCTCTCTCTCTCTCTCTCTCTCTCTCTCTCTCTCTCTCACACACACACACACACTCACTTCTATAGCCTAAGAAAAGAAAGGAAAAAATAGGGATGGCAGAGGCCGCAAATAAAAGAAATGTCGAGATTATAATTGGAATAAATTGTTGACAAATAATAAAAGAGTTTTAAACGACAATTAATTTGAAAATATATAGATCTCCTAAACGACAATTAAATGGGAATGGAGGAAGTATTGTCCATAGAGATATGGATAATATCCATGAACTAGACTAGTTCCACATATGGTTGTTTACCTAGTGCAATATGCCATCATCCACCGCCGCCCCTCCCCCTAAAAAAATAAAACAAATTCAGAAAAGGGAGAAAACACAATAATTTATCATTTTATTATACAATTCTTTTTTACCAGTATTCAGTATTTGATCTGACTAATTTTTAAGAAATAATAAACATAGTAGCCTATTATTAGAAAATTTTACAAATTTAGGACACGAGTCACTCCCAAAATGTCTTACCTTCCTTTTGGGCAATTTATGAAAAAGTGCAGGTATAACTAACTAAATTTTAATCACTTGACAGACAATTATATTCTTATACAATAAAAAAAAATGTATAGTATAATTGTCTTTCCAAGAGGTCATTGATTTAAAGACTCTTCAAATTTTGTTTTAGAAGTTGAAAACTCTGTCGGGATTCTATTGGACAAAATTTAAACGGTCTGCTATACAATTATTTATTATATTTAATGCAATTTTTAATTATATTTTAATATTTGATGGAGAAAGAGTGACCACTTACAAGAGAAACAACAAAAAAATTCTTTTTATTTTTATGAAAATACAAGAGAAAATCTTTGGAAGATTCCCCCCAATTATTTTAAAGGATCCACAGTGTTATATATTAAATGACAAAAATTGATCAAAGGTGTCCTAGCCCAGTGGGGTAAACGCCTACCCACGATATTGAGATCGTGGGTTCGATACACTTCGCTTACGTGCGGCAAACTTTAATATCCCTTTCTAGAGTTATCTCCTCCTCATATGAGGTAATTCTCTCTCCTTTATATATGGGACAATCGCCCAATCGGGCTTAAAAAAAATGTCAAAAATTGCTTTAATCATTTGTCCCCATATGAAAACGATATCTTTTTAATGTTAAGTTTGTCACTCTATGTTTCTCTATAAACTTTTAAATTTTGTTGTCAAATTAGTTTGGTTTTTGGCATTGGATTCTACGTATTTACATTGATTTTTGCAGTCAACTTGGAAATAAAAACCTTAGTTTTTAAATTTCCGATCTAGGTTGCAAGCCAGTTATAATACTCCCTCTGTACCAAATCATCTGTCCACGTTTTTTTTATTGTCTCAAATTAATTATCTACTTTCTAAATAAAGGACTCAGTAATGAACGTTTTTCCAATCTGACCCCTTGCATTGTGGAGAGACAAAAAAAGATGGAATTAAATTATGAGTAAAATTAAATATGGTCATGTTTGACATTTTACCACATTTTACTATAGAATTCGATGCAACCTTACTTCTCGTACAAATTACAAAGTGAACAGATAATTTGAAACGGATAAAATATTCTACAATACTCATTGTGACATTTTAATTACAGTAAACTCTCATTTTAAAGTGAATATGTGTAACCCATGATGTGATATTTGAATTTCTGTCATTATAATAAAGGAAACAAATGAAACATAAAAGCAAAAGATATGAAGACCATTTGATATGCTACCCTAAAGAAGCAAATTATCAGACCTAATAAAGTGTTAATTGTTATAAAGTTTTTTTCAACCTTTGTAGGTGGTTTCTTAGTGGCTTGTTTTTCTTTATTTATCAAATATGTAGAAACAGATAAGAAGAAAAAAAAATGAGAGAACTATGCTCCATTTATGGACAGGCCAAAATTTAATTCTTTTTCTTACTTTAATTTTATGTCCCCAAGCACATATACTCTTTGCATTAAATTAAATGTTTATTTTTATTTTTTGTATTTACTAAACTTTGATTTATATAACTTAAATTAAAATAGGTAAACTCTAACGATGAATCGATAAATTTTGAGTGTGAATCTAAGTATAATTAAGAATATCACATAGGATGCCTATGTTACGTGGATTTAATATACCTTATTATGTCAAATCTTTAACTATATAATTTTGAGTGTAACACCATTTATCTATCCAAATACGACAAATAATTCTACAAATTGTTACCAAAATGTCCCCAAACCATCTATCTATAGTTGAATTTTCCTTTAATAGCATACACCTGCGTTCGACCCTTAAATCTGCCATTGGGAAGAAGTCAAAGAAAGTTAGGCTCTTAGTTCACTCTTTTATATTAAAAAAAAAGAGATCACTTCTTATAGACTCGTTGAGAATGATTCGAATCTATTTCATGGCCTATTAGAAGTCGAAGGCGCTCTGGCAGAATCTTCACGGATAGAAAAAGATTATAGTCAGTTTGATAATGATCGAGTGACATTGCTTATTCGGCCCGAACCCGAGGCCTGAAACTTGATCCCGAATCTTTTAGTACACTATTTAATACTACCTTCATTCTTTAATATAAGACTTTCATTACATGTTGCGAAGATTAAGAAAGACAAAATTAAGATGTGTTTTTGATTAAAATATTAATATTACCCTCTTAAATAAAATTAGTGGTATACAAATCATATTTAAGAAGAATAATATTCATATTTTAATTAATAAAACATCTTATTTTTTTGCTTCCTTAATTTTCGCAACATGTAATGAAAGTCTTATATTAAGAAATGTAGAGAGTATATTCTTCAGTGCACTAATGATATTCTTAATATATATTAGCATCATTGACTCAGAGTGAACCAATCATATATCACCATTTGTAATAACATCATTAGTGTATTAAAGAGGGTATTAAAACATCCATAGTCCTTTTTAAAATTATGACTTTATACACGAAAATTAATTAAATGCCTATTCAGATTCGAGATCCCCACTCTTTAATTTCTAACCTTTGCGTCTAATTAACAATCTTTCAAATATACTCCATATTGGAAAATCGTAGAAGTATATCAAATCGTACAAATAATATACTACTAGGGGTTCTCTATATTATGTGCACTATGTTCTATACCTTTTTTTTTACTTCATAGAGTACGTATAAATTAAAATCTATACTAATCATATATCTACAATAGTAGTGTACTACTGTACCTCTACATTATAAACTTAATACTCCGCATGGTGTACCATCCATATCACAATAATTAAAAATCCAACTGTTGTAACTTCAAATCCGTGTTTTTTCTATGCAAATTGAATATAAAAACATGTATTCAATTCCAAACGGGAGAAATATTTGCTGACACCCTTTCCATGCTGCAAAAAACGAAAAGAGAAGGGGAAAGAGTTTATATATTCCAAATAGAGGCTTGTATTTTGTTTCCTACTGTTTAGGATAACTTTATATTCTTAAAGATTATAAAATTTTATGGGAATCGGGTAACCCAAGTGATAAGGCTACCCGGACACGGGACAGAGGTCCCGTGTTTGATTCCTATATCTCCCCATAATAGGGCAAATAATTTCTCCTCCTTATGAGGCTTATCTTCCCTCCCCAGGCATGGGACATGCTTCAATCTTCCCTATTTAGGGTACTCTCCCTTCTTCCCCTTCGGGAGCAATCGCCTTCGGGCGCTCAAAAAAAAATAAAGATTATAAAATTTCTCTGACACTTGGTTTCCGAATGCCCAACTTTGCAAGCTACCTTAGAAAATGTGAAAAAAATCACCAACCACTTTTGACACAGAGGAAAGTTATCCAGGAAAATTCAACCAAAACCTGGACAATATGAAATTTCTTTGAAGGTATGGTATGTGGTCTTATCAATCCGGCTACAATACGGAACACATCGAGCAGAATAATTACAGACCGTCGGATCTAAAATCTGACGTCTAAAAGCATTCAATTTAACACCTTCATAATATTTATTGAAATTCAAATGATCTCAGCCGTCGTATGTTTGATCCGACGGCCCATAATTGTTCTGCACTGTAGCCAACTCGTGGTCTTATATAACCAACTACAAGCTTCTAACTAAATATAACTCATACGTATCAACCACTCCCAACACGTAGAGCATGAAACAGTTTAGAAACGCACTTAGAATCAAAACACAGGGTAAGTCTGGCAAGGGGCGGACCCACTAGGTCCGGCCCCACACTCCTCTCACATAAATTTAGACAGGACCTACCTGCAGGGTAGGTCTCGCAGGTCAATCAGGTGGGTCCTCCCTAATTTATGTGAGAGGAGTGTGGGACCGTACCCATTGGGTCCGTCCCATGCCGAATTTTTCCCAAAACACAAGATGGAGATGCATGAACTCAAAATGCACCCCAGAAGACAATATATGAAGAGAAAAAAAACCAAGTACATGATGCGATTTAAATATTTTTGGGGTTGGAGAATCTATCGATTACGATAAATAAGAAATATAAGAACTAGGAAGGGGAGATTTGAACTCAAGACCTCTACTACCTGTACGGCTGTACATGCAATTTGATAAAAACATGTCAACCAAGCCAAGCTCTTTCATATACAGGTAATCTATCTTGGAAGGCCATTCAGAGACAATACACGCACACGAGGCACACACACACACATTTAGCATGTATCTGTCGTGACCTACAAAGAATAATTTCTTAAAAAGGATACACATTGTCGAACAAAACATTCAAAACCACTAGCAATCGTCGAAAAGAAAGCAAAAGTCTAGTACATAAATGATAAAAGAACAGTAGGAGTAACAACCATATGTGGAACCAGTCTCATTCATGGATGATAAAAGAACTTCAGGCCCCAGGATGCTCCACCTCCTTGATTCACAGCATCCAGACACCTCGAATGTAGAGTGAATATAGCTACCTCCTTCCTAAACTGTTACAACAAAAGGAGAAGTTATTTGATACTCAAATTGCTGTAATACATCCAACTAAAATGCTCAGCAAATTCTACGACGCTAAAACTTCCACCAGATACTAAAACTTGTGAACAACTCCAAACTGTAGAATTATTGAAACCTAAAATTGAAACATATTGTACTCAACTCTATGAAACATATCAAGAAATGTAAAATTGGAAGTGAATGTCATTGTTAATTAATAACCACCTCAAATTAAACCTATACATTTCTTATGCATGTTGCTTAAGAACCTCATAAACCAGAAAATTCCTAAAACAATATATGTACAGCCCTCTATCCAACTAAATTTCAACTTTCTCGCGCGAAATAAAACATTGAAACGACCTTTTTTTGGTCAAATAGAGGCTAAGAAACAATATAAATCTTGTCAAGAAAGGGATGTTCATAGGATGGGCTATGATGACTATGAAACTAAAGGTTCTTATCGTATTTCAATTCTCCTCTATCACATGTCGAAAGTGAAAACAGAACCACAGCTTCCTTGAAGTGTCCACTCTTGGTATTGCATATTAATGTTTAGACGCTCCATCTGTCCAAGTGACAGCTCATGCTCGCAGCGAATGCTTCACTTGGACTAATTTATCAGTGTCCAGTAAGTATACCTGCTCATGCATACCTGGTACTCCTCCAGAAAAGAGACTCAAAATAACGATTCAGAAAAACGTATAACACAAAACACAAGACAGTCATTCATGTTGAATCAATAAGTTATTCTCTTAAGATTTTAGAGAGATGATACTTTCAACACAACAGATTACTAACTCAACTCCCACACTGCCACAAAGAGAATCAAATTATTGAAGTTTTAGAGTAAGGTGAGAAAAGGAAAACAAACCTAAGTCAATAACATATGAAGATCACCCAATAAAAGTACTTCAATTCAATGGAAATAAACACACAAGATAAAGCATTCTCAATCAAGTCGTAAGCAAGTTTTTGGACTCCAGATAGTGCAAAACCAAGGACACAAATCAAGTCAACTTTTCTTTTCTCAAAATACTTATAATTTAAACTCAATGGAGATAGCTAAAACAGCATTATTGAAACAAAGATAGAGCAAAATACTATAAGAAAACTTAGTAACCAAGGATACAGAGGAGGATATAGGTGTAGATAAACTGCCAACAGCTGTAAGACTTCTTACTGCAAACAGTAGAAAACCCAAGAAAGGCCGAAAATCTCATATTAAAGTACATCCTTCCAAGAAAACTGAAAGAGCAAGCAACTGCTTTGGCCAACTAAAACTTACCGAAAAAGAGAAAAGACGGCCTAAATTTCAAGAGACCCATCAGGACCGTCACCAGGTACTACCACGACCATATCAAGCTTAGCCCCAGAAATTCTCCAGACAACCAGCGGAAGGATCTAGGTATCGTCTCCATTAGTATCATGCAATTCTGAAGGAGTATATCTATCTTCAAACTCTCCACGCGATGAAGCTGATCTGCCATCCCAGTGCCTTTTCCTCGTATCTTTGTAACTCTGTACTGAATCATGTTCATTTTCCTCTCTGTGATGCCTATTTTTCCCATATGACATGCTGCGACTTCTATCTGATCTTTGAGGAAACTTTTCTTCAGTTATCTCAGGATCATTTCAAATTCCTCGACTAGATATATGCCCTCGTGCATGAGAGTCAATACGTCGTTTATCTGGGCTTCTGGAATAATCCTTTCTATAATGTCTGGCCCTCTTATTACTTTTGTCACTCCCGCTGTGCCTCTGATCTGGGCTTCTGGAGTAATCCTTTCTATCATTTTTGGTCCTCTTAATACTTCTGTCACTTTCTGAAAGTCCATGACGTTGACGAGAATAATCTCTGTGTTCTTTATTGTCTCCTAGATACTTTTCTGCAGAATCCATGGATCTACGGTCATGAAAATGCAGATGGTCACCATAACCACGCGATTCCATTCTGCTTGCTTGAAGCGTTGATTGATTTTTCTCAGACTTAGCAACATCCAAAGAACTGTCCTGCACAGAAGCCCCAGATTCTATCTCTCCATCTCCTTTTGAAACATTACTGGCTTGCTCAATTTCATCCATGAATTCATCTATTATATCTCTCATCACCTTGAGATAGGTCATCAGAAAAAAAATAAAAAACAAAAGGAATAATGAAGGCATTACGTCGAAATCAAAGCTCTGAAATGAATAATCAATCCGTAATAAAGTCAAGAAAGAACCATTTAAGATGCAAACTTTATAGAACTAAAATGATTTTAAAATAAATGCTACAATAAGCCTTTATGATATCTTCTTGAGCAAGACCTGGCTTCCTCATTGTATACGATTACTATCACTTAAATATGTGGATTTCATTTATCTAAAGACAAGATCTGTCAAATCTTCTTCAAAAGGAGAATTGTACATTTAACGCTGGAAGAAGACAAGGGTTCACAGGAATTCCAATAAAGCTCCAAAAAATAAAGAATGGTGAATATAAAAAACCCAGAAATCCTCTATGTGATGCTACCTATTTTCTTCTGGCTTCTGGGTTGTGAATGTTAAACTACGGAGTAACCTTGAAAATTTCATGACAGTTAATAAAATCCAGATTAAATAGAGAATATGTCTGTTCACTTTTGAAAATCATATAGGTGAGATGTCTTTCAGGCAAAAAAGAGTAAAATGGAATTGTACATCACACCTAATCTACAAATCTCTGGCATTTATTTGGAACGTCATATTCAATGAGTACGCACTCATTTGGTGGCCAATAATTAACTAACTTGTAACTCTGCTAGTCATCTGCGTGCAAATTTTGATAAATTCAAAGAAAAAGTATAATTTCTAAGGGAAAAATGCATGGAAAGAAGCATGGGCTATTCATCAACAATTTCCACCTTGATTTCGGGTGGTATAAATGCAGAGAGGAGGAAAGGTAAATTGTGTTTTCCTCTTTAAACTCTTGCAATCTTGGTAACAGTTTTAATTATCACTCGTGTAAGAAGTTCTTTCAGCTACAACTATGCTACCAAGCCCAACAATTCAATAAAATCCATAGGGCAATTTGCTCTTCCTAGGGCTTCTAGTTAGTAGTTGCTACCTACCTCTTTTGCAGCTATGAACTCGTTTCAAGTAGGTGCCTCTTCTTGCTTATTGATTATCTACCTTTCCCTTTTTTCCCCCTTCTTTTTTCTTAGTCCGACGTATTACGGTATACAGCAAAACTGTGACTTGTTATAGAACATCAGCTTAATTGGACACAATAGGAGTACTATAGCGTCGTGATGTACCTCATAGGGTATGAATGGTTTTAGTTGGTAGTAAAGTCATTGCCAATCTAAAACTTCTAAAAAGTATTGTCTACAACCAAAATTAATGAAAGAACATTCAAACAAGAAATTTATTTCAAAATTTGTCAGAGCAATGAACAAATAGAGAAAACAAGACTAAGAATTGATTTTACCTGTGTCGTTGATCGCTTCATTTTTTTACCGCGATACGACATTCTTCGACGTTTATAATCTCTTTGCTCAGCTAATATCTCCTCTCTTGTCTTTGTTCTATTTGGCTCCTGAAAAAAATTCGAAATAGTTAAGATAAAGCTGAAAACTAACAAACAATAACTTCCTTATGGAAGGCAAACTTGAAAGGGACAAATGAAGGGGTCAGTAGAACATTATGTTCTATAAACCAGCATAGTATTGTGGGTCCTGCTTGAAGTTTTATTGTTATGATAAACGTATTTTAACGCAATCAGTTACAAATATAAATGCTTCCTCCGTTTACCAATTAAATGTCCACATTCAACTAGGAACAGGTATTTAGGGAAGTGTTTCAGTAGCTACAAAACTTCCTCTTCAAAAACGAAATCAAGTTACTAAGCACTCTTTCCGTTTTTTGAATATCATGGCTGATAGAGAATTGGATTTGGTTACACAATGTGTGGATGGTAAAAAGGGATCGGTTTTTTAGCAACTGAGACTAGTTGCAAATGAAAATGCCACATCCAAGCACAAAAGACCACTTGATAAGCTCAAGATTATCAGTTTTCTAAGCATTATTTGCATAATATCGCAGTTACCTTTTCACATTCTATACTACACTTCATGCTGTAATAATGATGTCGTATGCAAAAAAATCTACAACTACTTCAATGTACCATACTCTCACAACTTTCTTATATGTAATCGCTATGCCAATAAATGAATTCGTAACAATCAACGTATAAGCTTAGCCAACATACCAGATTTTGACCCCGGTGAAAAAGGAGCCCATCATGTTCAATCACAGGTCTATAGTCGGGACGTTTTTTCCTCTCATCATTAGCTCTCTTGGATATATATTCATGTTCTACCATTCTGCAAAAATAGGAGAGAGAGAAGAGGGGGCCGGCGGGGGGTTGTCAGTTCCACGGAATGAAAAACAAGAAAAAGAAAGAACTATAACTTCTAAGGAAAAATTACAATATAAATCCCAACATAGTTTTATCATCATCCTACCAGAAAAATAAAACTACGCTATTCCAAAGAAGAAAAAACAACGATTGAAAATTATACAGCACTTCAAAAAAAGCTGCAACCAAAAATTTCCCTGGCGAACTGATGGCATCCTTAGAAACAAGCTAGATACGTCATTTAAACTACATAAATTCATTCCAAAAACAGAAAATAGAAAGCACCAAATAAAATAATTCCTGCACTCACTTCCCAAACTATCTTCATGGTTGATGATAATCAATAACAAAAGTATATCTACAGAACAACCTTTACATCAAATATTATATTATCACAATATAACAAATGTAAAACTCAAGATTATTTATTAAAAAAAAAAACAAGATCAAGAATACCGTTGATATGCAGTGACTGGTCTCAAATCCCGTAAAGCCATGATTTTCCTCTCAAGCCAAGACCTCTCATGCAATGCAGCAACAGCCGCTGCAACTTGGGAAACAGAAATGGTACAATCACGAGGACCTTTTACATTCTCTATGATATTTTCCTCACCACCCTCAATGTTTTCAATTGGCACTTCAAATTTACCATCTACTCCCTTAAATTCAGGAGATTCCATGCTTTTCTCCACCACAGGGAAGACCGAAGAATTCAAAGCTGATTCTAATACACATTGCTTTAACATGTTAATCGCGAAAAACTTTCCATTCCGTTCACCATACAACACAGAAACCTGAAAACCTAACCACCTCATTACACTACTTAAAATTGGACAATCAAAATTCCTTTTATCCTCACACAACTTCTTCTCCTCCCCTTCCCCAGTAAACAACGAGCTCGCCAACTTAGTAGCTTCTCTAATGACAGCTTTAAAACACAACTTAAACAGCAAAACTATATGATCCCTCATTGCCAAATCAATAATAATTGAATATTTAGGTGAATTCACAATAACCCAATTCGACAAACATAACAAACTATTCGCACCCGAAACCAAAATAGCTCTAAGCACTCTATATGAATATGAAGCTGGATAGTCGCCCCAACCATTTATTTCCTCCCCAACAGCCCAAATTTCGGATGGAAAAATCCTAATGGACTCAACAGAAACATCATTTAAATCTATATCCTCACTGGTACATGTAAAATTGTCACATTCTGCATATAAAAAATTCGAAAGTGTAAGAATTGGAGGTGAAATTGAATTACAATTTCCACTACTATTAACCATCACAGGCCCAGGGCAATCAGAGTAGAAGAAATTATTGGAGAAATTTAGGAAATTTTCAAGTGAAAAGCATAGTTCATCAGAGTTAGGGTTTTCAAGGGGATGCATAAATGGGGTACTACTAAGAGAAGACTGAAGTGTAGTGGGGTAGCTAATAGAGTGAAGGAGATCGTCGGTACTGAGAGGGGTAGTGGAGGAGGGGCAATTTAGGTAATGTGAGAAGATGGAGGATGCGGGGATAAAATGATTAGGGTTGAAAGGGCAGGGAATTAGGGTTTTAGATGAATTGGGAAAAAGAGGGGAAATCGAATTCAGAGTGGTTTCTGTTAGATGAAGAAGGGAAGTGAGAGTTGAAACAGCTGCCGGAAGGTCGGAGACGGCGGCGGTGGTACTAGTGGTGGCGGAGGAGGAGGAAGGGCCTTCATAGTGGTGGTGGCTTGGGGGAAGGTTAAAGGAGTAGACAGCATTAGGAGCGGCGTAAAGCGGTGGAGGTGGTGGGAGTTGGTGGTAGGTTTGAGGCGGCGGCGGTTGTCGTGGAGGATGGACGGTAGGGAAATGAGGCGGCGGATTCATTGCAGGGTGGTTCGCGGCGGTTGCTGGTGGTGGTTAGACTTTGAGAGAGTTGGAAGGTTTAAAAGTTTTGGTTTAACATCAATTGACCCTTTTACTTTAAACATTTAACTTATAGGCCCCTGAAAATAGATTTCTATATAGGAAAATTGGCAAGTTTGGTCTCTACTCTAATTGCAATTGGCCAGCTGGGTCCTAAGTCTTTAATTCTTAGAAATATGGTCCTTATACTAATTACGGATTAAGAAATTGGTCATTACGTCCATTCAGTTAAAAGTCGAACGATAATCAACTTTTACTTTTGAATTTTTTAAATCGCTAAGGGGTATTTTGGAAAGTTGTAACAATTTTTTTTCTTTTTCTTCTTTCTTTTCGACGACAGCGCCACCACTACTATATACTTCTTCTTCTTCTACCCAATCGCCATCTCCATCCTCTTCCATTCAAAAAAAAATTGACAAAATTTTATTAATATACTCTAATAATTTAAAATTTTAACATTTGTTGATTTTTTTTTTCCTGGTTAGTTATTGTACATAACAGTAGATGTGAGTTTTGGACTAAGTTTTTTTACGTGAACTATACTTTCCCTCAATCTTAAATTAAATGTCCAATTTTCTAATTTTAAATAGTTCACTGCCCCGTGCTCTGAACAGGTATAACTTTAAAATTTATTTTAGTTAAATGTTTTCATTATACGTATTAGATGTACTTATTTAATTTTTGTGTACATGAGTATTCATGTGTATATATTATCCATTTGTAAGATAATAGAAAAGAAATATAGACATGTAATTCTTTAACATAAGAGAAAATGACACAAACAAAATTCATGATATTTAAAATAAAATGTCTGATCTTAAAAATAAATTGCAATTTTTTTCCAATGAGAAGTAAAAACAAAAAAGTTATAAATTGTTATAATTCTCTTTAATTCACTTGCAACCAAGATTTTGAATCCTTTCATTATCAATGTATATAGTCTTCTTTTTCTCTCTTATCAATCTCCTGCAAACAATAATGAAGAAAGACGGTTTTTTCTTTTCGTTTTATAATTGTATGAGATTTATCAAGTTCAAATAATCCATCATATGTCTCATACTATGGACTAAAATTTATAGATATCATAGACTATGGAAAAATTATTCGCGCCTATCAAATAGTGATTTATTATTTAGTGTTCCAAAGTTCATGATAAATGGTTACTTACCATCTCGTCTGCCGAACATTTAATATATTTTTTTAAAAATTTAATTTTTTTCTATTTATTTATTGGGGGAGGGGACCTACCCCTATTAAAATAAAGAAATGAGGGATTCAAGAAGAGGAGAGGGGATTGAACTCATGACCTCTACGTCATGAGGCCTCAGCCTTGGCCACTAAACCAATGCCTCGTTGGCGCAGAACATTTAATACACCAAAGGTGTTCGTTGTCACCAAAGAGGCCTAAAGAAGAATATTAATTTTATTTTTGTGCGTGTATAAATAAGAAAGATATGGAATAAAGTTCTCAATATAAACAACAAAATAAAGATAGAGACTCAACTTTATTATTCTTTTTCAGCCAATTTACGGTAGCCTTACTTGCATCTTCAGAAGTCCATTCAATATGAAGTTAATTAGATTAGAAGTTCAACTTTTGATTAAGAAAGAAGCCAGATAATTAATCCGCTCAATAGAAAGTATGAAACATAACAATATAAAATTCAATCAAGAAAATATTAAATGAGAAAATTATGTTAAAAAGAAGTATAACGTCAACAAAAAGGGAAAAAATGCATAATCATCATGTAAGGGGAAAAAAAGAGTTAAAAGAAGAAAATAGTGAGTCATATATATCTTGTGTCTATTGCTTGTGGCTTCTACAACTTCTCTTTTATAGTTTTCAACACATTATTCAGTTATAAATTTAAAAGAGTTTTTTGAAAGTTATGTTTATTGTGGAGTTGTTAGGGCTTTATGTTTTGAACACAAAGAGCCTTTTCTTAGAGAAGTTAAAGAATCGTTTTTTCGGAACGTTTTTTTTAAATATTTAAATAGTCATTATAGTTTGTTGTTTAAAATATGAAAAGTCATTTCTTTAAAAATAGGAATGGTTTCTTGAAATCTATTTTTTTTTTTAATTTTAATTATTAGAGTTTATTGTTATAGAATTTCAATAGTCTTTCAATAGGAAAATAATCAATTATTGGAAAATAATTTGTTTTCTTTTTATTTGATTAAATCTAATTTTTCTTTTTTCAAGTTTCAAGTTTCATTTTCTTTTAATTACTTATATATAATTATAATTGTTGTCTTAAATATGTATACTATAATTATTTATGTATTTAAGATACTGAATTCTCATATTTTTCATAATATTTCTCCATCTAGAAGGTTATTTTTCTTTTCCTCACATTCTCTTTTACTTTCTTATACATCCATTTTAATGTGTAATTATGATAAAAAAAAAAATCCAACTTCTCTTCCACAAATAATTTATGTAGGAAAATTTCTTGTACATATAATTTCTTGCTCATGTTTTTAGCTCTATGCATTAGTAAATTCACAAAATAATTATAATATCTATTATTAATTTTCAAGATACATGAATTTATATAAATAGTAATCAAGAGTAAGTTTTTTAAAGCTAATCATATATGTGTGGAATATGTATAATTTCATAATTAAATATGGATAATAGTTTTATATAACTAATGAACATTATTAGAATGATAACCATAAAAGAAGAGACTTTTCATTTATCCATATTAATACATTGAACTTAATATAATCAAAGAATTTATTGTTCTAATATTAGAGACTAAGAAAAAAACTCTATATAAAGAGGTAAACTATTACAACTATTAGTTATTCTACTCTAACTATAGATAACATGAACTATTTTGCTTAATAGTTTAGCTTCATACTTACCTAAAAAATCTATCTATGTCATTAGTTAATGGGATACAATATCTGAGGAAATAATCAACGCTCCAAAAGTCACGTGTAAGCTTCGCATTGGAGGATAACCTACAATATGCCACATGTTGACGTCACAGGCTTCCGCCCCAACTTTATTATTATTATTATTATTATTATTATTATTATATATATATATATATATATATATATATATATATACACGATTTATCCTAAAGAGAAAACTGCTATATGTGTACTCAAACTATTTATACTTTTCTAAATATAATCGAAACATTAATTTAGAGCCAATTTAGCTCAAACTATTTACTGGGCATGCCAATTATGTCCAATTAAGGAATTAGGCGAGCAATTCGGTCAAAATGGTCACGTGTTGTGCACGTGACCACCCTGAGCCGAGGGCAAATATGTCCAAACAATTAATTATTTCAAACCCATTTTAATAGCCCGACCCTGCACTCCACCCGCAAAAGCCACCAAAAAAAATTTATGGCGTAATAGTACCCACCGTGAAAAAACTTTCCTAGCATGCGATGAGGAGCTCGACCGGTAACAACTTCTTCTTCAACCTTGATCCCACCACCTGAAACCTCATACCCCACATATTTTATTCTTCTTCTTCATCATCAATGCACCCATTGATTGGCTATTGAAAGAAGAAAAATCCGCCATTGATGCACTCGCTTCCTTTCCCCTTTTTCCGCCCCATTACCGGAAAATTCCCCGATGCCAGATCTAATAAATTATTAACCTATGTTTAACAAGAAATTCTGAGATTTTTAAGCCATAAAAAGTATTACCTCCGTTCACTTTTGCGGGTTGGTTTCGGCCACCGAGAAACTTGATAGGCCAAGAGAAGCTCAACAATGGAGGCATGGCTTTCACTAGCAGCAAGATGAATGAGATACATGCAATCAAACAGAGCCCTAAGCCCCCGCCCAATTTTTGAGGTCCTTGCTCCATCTTCATCCTCACCACCAACAGCCACCCCACCCCCACCTCTCCGTCATGTTCATCCACCACACTCCACAGCCGATCCTATTTAGGAGAAAATGGAGGGGAACCATAACTGTGAGTGAGATCTATGGAGAAAATGGGATCTAGTGAGATCTAAGCCCTTAGAGGTTGGAGTAGGAGGAGGAGGATGAAGAAGATGAGGAGAACTAGGAATTTAGTAATAGTTGCGGGTCGGGTGGGTTTAGGATATGGGTCGGGCTGTTAAAATGGGTTGGAGTTATTTAATGGTTGGGACAATTATACCCTCAATTTATGAGGTAAGATGGGGGTAGTTTGGTAAATTAATAAATAAGTAACTGTTCGGACAATTCTGCCCTCAGCTCCGGTGGTCACGTGCACACCACGTGACCATTTTGACCGGAATTGCTGCCTAATTCCTTAATTGGACATAATTGGCATGCCCGTAAATAGTTTGAGCTAAATTGGCTCTAAATTAATGTTTCGGTTATATTTAGAAAAGTAGAAATAGTTTGATTACACATATAGCAGTTTTCTCTTATCCTAAATGACCGTTCACCTTCTTTAAATAATTATATTTTCCCCTGAACTTCAATAACTAATTCCCCTCTATTTAAGAGTTGCAAGCTCCATTAATATATAGTCCTATTATATTTATGAATATTCAATTTCAGACAAAAAAAAAAATAATTGTTACAATGTTAAATCTAACCGAAATAAGCATTTTTTTTTTTATTATCTAGACCACGGTTATTTTTAATATAGATTAAATTGTTGCAAGTTTTCGAATTTGTCAAAAGTTTTCCTTCATACGAGGTTAGATGTATAATATTAATTCCGATTTGCTCCTTATAAGCGCTACGGCACGGGTAAGTCTGGCATGAGCCAGACCCATCACATAAATTTAGAC